>OY288256.1:47426952-49926952 GCA_958450325.1 Agrostemma githago
AATTCAGCAATTTTGATTTGTATGTCCTGTAACTTTTTTGCCAGTACTTCAGTTTGATTTCTATATCAGCAAAATGCGCCTTGTTAAGTTTTCTAAGATCCATTTTAAGAGCCTTTAATTTTCTCACAACATGGTACATCGGGGTATCCTGGATATCAGCACCCCAACCAGTCTTCACAATGTCATTAAAGCCCGGAGCCATACTCCACATTTGAAAATATTTGAAGCTATTTGATCGTTTCTCATCCAACCCCTTTTTACTAACCGTACAAGGATTATGATCGAAGAGCCCCTCTGGGTGAAAATGAGCTTGGAAATCAGGCATTGCATCAAGCCAATCCGAGTTGATAAGAAATCTATCGAGCCTACTGTACTTCCTCGATTCTACATCCTGCTTATTTGACCAGGTGAACCACGCTCTTGTCGCCTTAATGTCCCTCTAGTCACAATTTTGTCAGACAGTCAATGAATTCATCCATATCAGCTTGCTTTGTTTGTCCCCCCAACCTTTCATCAGGAGATACTACTGTATTAAAGTCCCCCCCAACAGCCCAAGGATCTTGAATACCCTTCGCAATATCTTCTAATCTACTCCACAAGCACCTTCTATCCACCCCATCATTAAATGCATACACCAAAGTGTAATGAAATTGGACATCAGAGTCCAAGTGCCTCACTTTACAATGTATGAATTGAGGATTATATTCCAACGAAGTGACATCATACTGAGAAGGTTTCCACAACACCCACACCCGACCCCCAGGATGAGTATGAGTGTTAGTCGAAATACACCAACCTTTTAGCATTCTATTATTGATCAAAGAGTTATTTGCACTCTTTATTTTAGTTTTAAGGAGGCCAAAAAGACCCACATCTTTATTGCTAAGAAAAAGTTTTACCTCCCTTTGTTTATTTACATTGTTTAGACCCCTAACATTCCAGAAGCCGATCTTCATTGGATAAACTTGTGGTAGGGGTAACAATATTGAGACCTTCCTGTGTTTCACTCACCTTCGCAGGCTCTCCTCTCTTAGCAGAGTTAGTTTGCACCATTGCTGCATACGAAGTTCCTCCATTCATGTCACCAGAAACCGGTACAGGAATAGCAGGTTTCGGCACCGTTGTACCTACATCCACAACTTTCGGCTTCCAGATTTTCTTCTGATTTGTAGTTGATACCAATTTGCCTTTTCTACAAGTTGGCACCTCATGTCCAAGTGACTTGCACTTAGAGCATAGGACAGGCTTCCACTTGTATTCAATTTTTATGGTTTCAAGGTCTCCCTTGGGATTTTTAAACGTAATGTTTTCAGCGAAGTTTTGCTCCACTGTAACTTCTACAAGAGCCATTGCAAATCGAAGCCTCGTTTTTTCAGCAGTGGCAGAATCCAACTGGAGAAATTTGCCAGTAAGACCTGCAATTTTTGGTAGAATGTTCCCCAGGTATCTCAATGGTAACTCGTGCAGTCGAACCCATGTAGGAACAGTCTTTACATCCGCTTTCTGTAAATCAACATCAGGTGACCATGGTTTGACGATTATGGGTTTATTGTCAAACATATGAAAGCCAGCCTGAAGTACCACAGATTTAGCCTCCACTTTCATGAATCGCACTAAAAAAACCCCATTTGGAAGAAAGGATATTTTATCAATGCCATGTTTTCCCCAAATATGTTGTATAAAACCTTTGATCACTTCCCACGGGGGGTTAGCCCCTAGGATGTAGCAGAAAACTGCATTTGACCAATAATCCTCTTCGTCTTTGGTGTCCTCATCCGAGAGTTGCAGGCAGTCAGACTTGTCTCCATTCTCACAGTTTTTTATCCTTACCCGCAGATGTCCCACCATTCCTTTTATGGTTTCTTTGTGTGATCCATAGGCCGTTTGTTGATTCATGTTCTCTATCATCTTCATCATCAAAATTCAGTCCAGGAATGCCCTGAATTTCGTGCATTGGTTTTGATCGCCCCATAATTTCCACATCAAGCCCTCTCTTGTTCTTCGAACCATCCTTTTCTATAGAATTCATCATTGAATGTAGGGTTTTTGAACCGTTGCCATTGTTGCTTGATGATCTCTTCCTATTTTTTGAGGCGGAATTGCGAGCCATGAAGATCGCCTCTGTTTCGCCACAATCGCCTCAAACCCTAGCCATATTTGTTTCGTTGTTTATTGTTGTTCTTCATAATGAATGTTTCTTTTGTTCTTGTGTTTGTTTCTCTTATTAGTGTTAGTTTTAGTTTAGTTATGTGTGAGTAGTTATCCCCTAGGGTTAGTGATGGGACGGGATTTGTCGCGGATCCCGCCGTCAAATAATAACCAAAGAACCTAACTGGGGTAGCTAGGGCAAGTCGGGTCGAATCCACAGGGACGGAAATGGGGTCTAGACAAATGGGTGCTATGGTCTAGGACTAGGTTCGAGACAAGCTAAACTAGGAGGAGGCTAAGGACTAGGCTAAGGTCTAAAACATGGGAAACGAAGACAAAACAAGTAACTAACGACTAAGGAAAGCAAGGATAACAATAAGAATGAAAACTAGGGTTAGGTCGGGTTCATGGATGCAAAGAAGACAAAAAGGGGAAGAACGGGGTTACTAGCATGCTTTCATAGCCTAGATTCTACCGATCGGGCTCTCGCTACGTAATCGGCCTAGGGGCCGTCCTCATCGGGCTCTCGCTACGTAATGAGGGAACCAAACCAACCCACCAAACACACACATACAAGAGAATATGCAAGAAAAACAAGGATTGATCTTCTCTAGTCTCACAAACATTTCATCGAACATGTGGGGTGCAAGGTAAATGGGAAACAACAAAAACAACATCTAGTACCACCCATCTCACCCTAATCATCCACAATCACAACCAATCACCCTAATAACCCTAGCAAGAGTCTACCCAAACATATCTAATCTAAAACTAACACTAAGAAGAGAAACCAACATAAAAACCAAAACATTCATAATGAAACTAGTGAAAACAATGAACTATGAACAATACAATGAACAAAGATTAAAACTTTGATGAATAAACAAGATTAAGAGAAAGGATTAAGAAGATTATACCTACTAACAAAAGGATGAAAGATTGAAACTTGCATTAATAAGAAAAACCCAAAACAATCACCCAAGGCTGTCAATCTTGGTGGAGATCTTGAAGAATTCCCTTAATACAAGGATTAAACTAAGATTAACGATTAACTAAGAACTAATCTACAGTAATCTATGCTAACCTATGCTAAACTAGTCTAGGGTTTAGTGGGTAATGTCTAACATTCTATAAGAATACAAGAGGAAGGGTATATATAGGGTTACAATGAGTAAGGAGATGAAAAGAAGCAAAGGCGTGCTGCAGCTGCTTCGTCCCGCCCGGGACGGATTGGTCCCGCCCGGGACGAGACGGTCCCAACCGGGAAGAGTTCCTTCTCGGCCGGGACGGGCTCAAGCCATTGGCCTCTCCTTTTGTGCACTCCTTCCCGGTCGGGAAGGCATTATCCCGCCCGGGAAGGACCTTGTAGGCCTCCATTATGATCTATTTGGTCCCTCCTTGGTTCTCATGGGCTTCTCACCGATTCTCGGGTCTCAGGATCGAGTCTAAGAGGCTCGGGATTGGGTCCCAAGGTCTCGGGGTCAAATCCAAGGCATCGAGTGATCGTTCCTTCTCTTCGTTGGCTCCAAAAGTGTATGAAACGAGTCAGAATCGTTCCAATTCTTCATGAATGGTCTCGAAAACCTGAAACGAACTAGAGGAAGCATGTGTAGCCCATAAACCGCTCCCAAGGAGCGATTCCACAAGGAAAAAGGGACCAAAATACAACAAAATAGGCACTACAAACTACACTTATCAACTCCCCCACACTAAACCCTTACTCGCCCTCGAGTAAGCACATACTAACTACTAAACTAGCCGAGTGGGTATTAGCGCACCCTACGCCCTTTCAACTCACGCGAGTACACTTAGAGGAAAAGTTTACTCCTCAAGGCAAGTTGGGTCTTGCGACAAAACTGTGGATGCAATCGGACACAAAACACATAAACAAACAAACACACAAACAAACAAATAATCGGTGCACCCAAAAGAAAACAAATACCGCTTCCCTCAAACAAGCGGTGAAAGAAGCACCGGTTTAGGACTCGAGGCAAGTGACAACGTTCCCAAGCTAATCATACAAATCAAGATGAACTAAACCCTAATAGTATGACCACAAAGCAATAAAAACGTTGATAACTTACGTAGGTCCTCCTAACCTTCTAAGAACGTACTACGGGACGATCGGCGGGATGGAAAAAGGATGAATCACGGTGTTAGTCGACACTGTAGGTAAGTGAGACCCCGCCCCCTTTAGCGATGAGCCAAGAGGGTCGTCCCGTGCCCAAAACCGCCCAACTAGTCCAAGTAAAAATGTGGATAATTTTGCAAAATGAGGGAAGACCGACCATTATCGCTATCATCCTTCCTAGGGACTCGGTCCTTTGGTAGGCTCTTCACGGTAATAGTCGGTAAAAGGCTTATTTTTGAGATGTGGGGACTCTTTTTGTGGGACGGTTTTCTTTTGGCATTTTTCTTTCTTTTTGTACTTTTGCTTTGTTTGTTGCCATGCCATTTCTTTTTCTTCTTTTCTATTTTCTTTTGGCTTTTTGTGCCTTTTCTTTTTCTTCAATCTTTTCTTTCTTTCATTTCGTTCATTTTCTTTTCTTTGCCCTTTTTGGCTTGATTGAGTGATAGGCATTTCTTTGCAACAAGAAAGAGAGATTTCAACAAATTGCAACTTTATTGTGTGGATATGTGTAGGAGGTAGGGAAATGGGTATGTCGGACGACGTCTTCCCTTCATACTCACAAAAAGGGGAGAACTTGGACTAGTCAATCAATCCCAAACATGGTCACCTAAGGGACGGGACTCGGCAACCAAGGCATTTTCACACCGTTGGTGGTCATAATGCAAATCCCGTAGTAAATCCCTAGTAAGCTAGGTGGACTCAAGGTAAAGGACCAACGAAATCATTGATTTAGGGTCATTCTACTAGATCTAAGTACAAGACTCGATTCATACTACTAGAAAGGGAAAGTAAACGCTTGCACACTAGCTTCTAAACCGGGTTTTCGAACACCTTTTACACACATGACACACTACACAATACAAAACAAAGACATGACGAAAATGAGAGAAAAGAGACAAAAAGGCAACAAAACAAAACAAGATAAAACAAACACATAAAAAAAACAAACACCACCCCAAATTTCCAAATGAGCAACCAATCATCCACAAATCTTCACAAAGCTCCACCCGAGCACACAACATCACAAATCTCCTCCACACTCCACAAGAGATAAAGAGGAAGAAGGGATAGAAAGGCGTTACCGTATGTCTTGCAAGCTTTCCAAAGCTAGCGGTGATTAAGCAACCTATAAGGAAAAAGGGAGGCAAAACACGCACAACAAAACAAAAATACGACACAACAACACAAAAAGGAAAAGACACAAAAGAAAATCTTTTTGATTTTTGTGAAATTTTTCAAATTTTTAGGGTTTTTATAGATTTTTCGAAAAGACTACGAAAATAAACTATGCTACACTAGAATATCGCTCCCCCACACTTAAACCGAGCAATGTCCTCGTGCTCGATCGTAGTGTGTGGAGACACAAAAGAAAAGAATAGAAACGACGAAAATAAAGCTAAAAATCAAAAAGAAAAGTGAAGAAAGGGTAGAATGTGTCCGGCCGGGGTGTAGTCAAGTCACCATGGGCCGAGACGAGAAAAGATATGGATGGGGGAAGAAATAAAAAGAATGAAATAAAAGGAAATGGGAGAGGAGGACTAGGTGTAATCAAGTCACCTAGCCCGGATTCCGCCTAAATCCGACTAAATCCTACAAAAAAAGGTAAAAAATTTGTAAATTTGGATTTTGAAATGACTCTCGATGTAGTCACGTCATCGAGAGTCGGGAGCAACAACTACCAAGGCCTCGATGGCCACCATGACACCATGACACAAAAGTGTACAAGGGGAAGGGGACAAACAAGGGAACACAAACAACAAAAGACGGAAAAGAAAGGAAAGTTGCCGTACCCATCGGTTAGCAACTCACTCGCTCCATCGTCTCATAGTTCAGTATCGGCACATAGCTTGTCTTCGTCATTGCTATTCCTCTTCAATCTTGATAGGCCCGCATGGTTGAAGTATTAAGCTTGCAATGGTAGAAGGGAGTGGGATTTGATGGGAAGCTCGGTATGTAGTGAAGATAAGGTGAGGTGAGAGTATGCATATGAAGTGTAAGGTCATATGATAGGTGCAAGGGTAGGTAGGGAGGTTGGGAGGGGGTATAAAATGGTTTGGTGGGCTCGAATGTCGAAGAAGAGGCAAAATGTGGAGCAGGGGACCATCCCGGTCGGGATGGATGGTCCCGGTCGGGACGACACACCCGTCCCGGTCGGGATGACGCTCCAGAAAACTCGAATTTTGGTACCCTCATCCCGGTCGGGACGACTCCTTCCCGGTCGGGATGGATCACTCGTCCCGGTCGGGAAGCCTTCTTCTCGCCCGGGATAGATCTTCTAACCTTCTATAACCCCAAAAGCTTGTCCAAAGCTTCGAAAACCGACTCCCTTGCTCAAAACCAAGCTTCTATCATCATCTACTCTCCTCGAGACTTCATCTTCACTAAGACCTACCAAATAAACTCAAATAACATTCATCAACATCCCTCCCTCACATCACTCATCAAAATACCAAATTACAAGACTTCCACAAAAACTAACAATCCTAAAAACGAAAATATCCAAACAAACATATACACAAACACAAGCACAAAAGAAAAGAGAAAAGATATTTACACTAAGCTACTCTCACCAACTACACTTCCATAGCCATCAAGAGCTCGGAGGAGTATGTCAAATGCCCTAGCAACATCTTCATTGAGGCTCACATGGCCGAGCCTAGTTACTTTCAAGAGTTTCTAAGTCGGAGGCAAGAAGCGATCTTCTTCATTATGCTCGGGGTTCTCGTGATCTACCGGGTCTTCCGAACCATGATAGCAACGACTCTTATGACCATCCGGTAGGTATAGTGGTCTAGAGTCATTCTCGGTGTTATGATGTGGGAGATCACACCCTAAGGGGATTGCTTGTTCTACGGGGTCGAGAGTAGAACTCTTTTCCACCGCCCAACAAGGATCCTCTTCATCAACCGTCTCACAAGACAAGGGACTAGAAATCGAGTGCGATAGAGGAGGAGAAGGCATCAAGTTTTCTTCATTGGAGGCTTTAGGATCCTCAAATTTCCCATTCAAGGCAAGTTCCAAAGCATCTACTTCTTTCTCCCAAGTATTACGCTCCTTTTCACTCACCTTATCAATATGGCCTAGAGGAGGTATGTCTTCACTTGGCTTTGGATTGTCTAGATCCGGTTCATTACGAAGAAAATCATACAAATCCAATTTGATAGCCAATACATTGGCTCCCCAAGAGTTACCTTGAGAATAATGTTCACTTCCCTCCTCATCGTTGACCCTTGAAGCTTCAACTTCCTCTATTCTTCCCATATCTTCACCATCCAAGCAATACTCAACAACGATCTCTTGATTGACCCTCTCATCTTCATTTGTAGCTTCACGATCGGGTTGACTTTCTTGTGGAGACACCCGACCTTCATGCCCAAATGAACCTTTCTCAACAATTCGTGGAGCTCGAGTGGCCGACATCGTGATACGAGCCATGAGTGCATTGATCCGAGCATCTTGCACCTCTATTTAGACCTTCAGCTCTTCTTTGACCCCTTGTATTTGAGTCATCATCGCTTGTTGACTCTTTTGCAATAAAATCATCATCTCATGTTGACCTTTTTGCAATAGCATTATCGCCTCTTGTTGACTCTTTTGCATTTGAACCAACATTTGACAAGTCTCAAAGTTGAGGGTTTTTGGTTGTGGGTTATGTGAGGGTGTTTGGTAGTTGTTAGGATGTTGGAATGATCCTTGACAACTTTCATGGTAACCATGTGGAGGGCGTTCGTAAGATTGTTGATGAGGTTGAAATGGTTGGTGAAATTTTGGGACTTTGCCATTTGCCCCATAGTTGTCCCGTGACTAATGGGTGCTACGGTCTAGGACTAGGTTCGAGACAAGCTAAACTAGGAGGAGGCTAAGGACTAGGCTAAGGTCTAAAACACGGGAAAGGAAGACAAAACAAGTAACTAACGACTAAGGAAAGCAAGGATAACAATAAGAATGAAAACAAGAGTTAGGTCGGGTTCATGGATGCAAAGAAGACAAAAAAGGGAAGAACGGGGTTACTAGCATGCTTTCATAGCCTAGATTCTACCGATCGGGCTCTCGCTACGTAATCGGCCTAGGGGTCGTCCTTATCGGGCTCTTGCTACGTAATGAGGGAACCAAACCAACCCACCAAACACACACATACAAGAGAATATGCAAGAAAAACAAGGATTGATCGTCTCTAGTCTCACAAGCATTTCATCGAACATGTGGGGTGCAAGGTAAATGGGAAACAACAAAAACAACATCTAGTACCACCCATCTCACCCTAATCATCCACAATCATAACCAATCACCCTAATAACCCTAGCAAGAGTCTACTCAAACATATCTAATCTAAAACTAACACTAACAAGAGAAACCAACATAAAAACCAAAACATTCATAATGAAACTAGTGAAAACAATGAACTATGAACAATACAATGAACAAAGATTAAAACTTGGATGAATAAACAAGATTAAGAGAAAGGATTAAGAAGATTATACCTACTAACAAGAGGATGAAAGATTGAAACTTGCATTAATAAGAAAAACCCAAAACAATCACCCAAGGTTGTCAATCTTGGTGGAGATCTTGAAGAATTCCCTTAATACAAGGATTAAACTAAGATTAACGATTAACTAAGAACTAAACTACACTAATCTATGCTAATCTATTCTAAACTAGTCTAGGGTTTAGTGGGTAATGTCTAACATTCTATAAGAATACAAGAGGAAGGGTATATATAGGGTTACAATGAGTAAGGAGAAGAAAAAAAAGCAAAGGCGTGCTGTAGCTGCTTCGTCCCGCCCGGGACGGATTGGTCCCGCCCGGGACGGATTGGTCCCGCCCGGGACGAGACGGTCCCGACCGGGACGAGTTCCTTCTCGGCCGGGACGGGCTCATGACAATGGCCTCTCCTTTTGTGCACTCCTTCCCGGTCGGGAAGGCATTATCCCGCCCGGGAAGGACCTTGTAGGTCTCCATTATGATCTTTTTGGTCCCTCCTTGGTTCTCATGGGCTTCTCACCGATTATCAGGTCTCGGGATCGAGTCTAAGAGGCTCGGGATTGGGTCCCAAGGTCTCGGGGTCGAATCCAAGGCATCGAGTGATCGTTCCTTCTCTTCGTTGGCTCCAAAAGTGTATGAAACGTGTCGGAATCGTTCCAATTCTTCATGAATGGTCTCGGGAACCTGAAACGAACTAGAGGAAGCATGAGTAGCCCATAAACCGCTCCCAAGGAGCGATTCCACAAGGAAAAAGGGACCAAAATACAACAAAATAGGCACTACAAACTACACTTATCGATAAGTGTAGTTTGTAGTACCTATTTTACGGTGTTTTGGTCACATTTTCCTTGTGGAATCGCTCCTTGGGAGCGGTTTATGGCTACCTATGCTTCCTCTAGTTCGTTTCAGGTTCCCGAGACCATTCACGAAGATTTAGAACGATTTCGACTCGTTTCATACACTTTTTGGAGCCAACGAAGTGAAGGAACGATCACTCGATGCCTTGGATTCGATCCCGAGACCTTGGGACCCAATCCCGAGCCTCCTAGACTCGATCTCGTGACCCGAGAATCGGTGAGAAGCCCATGAGAATCAAGGAGGGACCAAAAAGTTCATATTGGAGGCCTACAAGACTCATCCCCGACGGGAATGGCCTCATCCCGTCCGGGATGAGGGTGCAATTGCAAGAGCTGCTGCCACGGGTCCTTCCCGACCGGGATGACCTCTTCCCGGCCGGGACCGACCACTTCCCGACCGGGACCACCACCTTCCCGGCCAGGAAGGCCTAGCTGTAGCCCGCCTCACTTTTTTTCTTCTCCTTACTCATTGTAACCCTATATATACCCTTCCTCTTGTATTCTTATGTGATGTTCCTCATTAGACACTAAAACCTAGCATAGTTTATCATAGATTAGCATAGATTAGTGTAGATTAGCTCTTAGTTAATCGTTAATCTTAGTTTAGTGCTTGTATTAAGGGAATTCTTGAAGAATCCAACCAAGATTGACAACCTTGGGTGATGTATTTGGGTTTTCTCTTTTATGCAAGTTTTCATTCTTCCATTCATCTTGTTAGTAGGTATAATCTTCTTTTACCTTCTCTTAATCTTGTTTTATCATCCAAGTTTTAATCTTTATTCATTGTATTGTTCATAGTTCATAGTTTTCACTAGTTTCACTATGTTTGTTTTGGTTGTTATGTTGATTCCTCTTGTTAGTGTTAGTTTTAGTATAGATATGTTAGAGTATACTCTTTCTAGGGTTATTAGGGTGATTTGGGTGTTTGTGGATGATTAAGGGTTTGTTGGAGATGTTGGTGGAAGTTTTGGGTTTCCTCTTGGTTAGAGGCATGGAACATGTTTGATGAAATGCTTGAATGACATGTAGATGCATATGCTTGTTTTTCTCGTCTTTTCTCTTGTGGGTGATAGTTTGCTCGTGGGTTTGGTTCCCTCACTACGTATCGAGAGCCCGGTGAGGACGACCCCTAGGTCGGTCACGTAACGAGAGCCCGGACGTGACCTAGGCTACGATAGCATGCTAGTAACCCCGTTTGTCATGTGTGTCGCTAAAGTGGGTTCTATCAAGAACCTCTAGGTCGGTCTACATAGCGAGAGCCTGGACTACACCTAGATTACCCGACTACCCCTTCACTTTATCTCTTCCTCGACCGTTCCATCACCCCTTGAACCCGACCTAATCCTAGCCCGTTTCCTTATTGTTTTCTCCGTCGCCTTAGTCTTAGTCTTAGCCTTCTTCCCTTCCTATCATTCTAGTTTAGCTTAGTTCGTTGACCGAGTCTCGTGTTTAGGTAGACCTAGTCTAGACACCTCTTACCGTCCCCGTGGATTCGACCCGACTTACCCTAGCTACGTGTTAGGAATAGTTGGTTATTATTTGATCGGTGGGGATCCACGGCAAATCCCCACCATCAATTTGGCGCCGTTGCCGGGGACGGTGCTAGTTTAGACCTTGTTTGCCTAGTTACTTGACTTTATCTTTTGTTTTTGTGTTTTTCTTTTTTCTTTTTTTTAGTCCCTTTGCTTCTTGTGTGTGTGAAGTTTATTTCCTTCTTGTCTAGTGCCCAAAAAGCACTAGACTTCTCACGTTTGCTCCTAGTCCACAGTTTTTGTCTAGAGGTGGTTGCCATCCTCTTCTTTACAACTCAGAGCCGCATAAACGGACAGTTGCTACATTAAGAGGTTTCCAACCGGGTACAAGCCTAGATTTCGAGCAAGCATGAGGTTTGATCTAAACTCCCCACACTCGGGAGCCGATATGAGCTACTCCTCTCCCTCTATGGATCAAGGGTATGACATGACATCTCCCTACTACTATCAAGCTTCTTGGGGTAATCAAGACACTAGTGGGTATGAACTTCAAGGATATGGAAACGGCTACCAACAAGTGAACGCTTATGGAAGCCAATTTTCCCAAAACCCACCGCATTGCCCTTCACCTCAACCACAATATGAACCCCATGACCCACAATACTACCAATCACCTCAACCTCACTACCAACAATATGATGCCCCACCTCTTGGGTATCATCAAGATTTTCAAGGAGCTTTACAAGACCCCAATGACCACCAAATGCCAAGCTTGGAGTTAGATCAATCGATTCTTCAAATGCTAAAGAACCAACAAGAGATGGCCATCCAATCGCAAAAGAATTATGAAATCTTGGCCGAACTCTGAAGGGAAAGAGAGGAATGTAAAGCTAGATTGAATGCTTTAACGGCTCAAACCCTAATGTTCTTAACTCGATCTTCACAACTCGATGAGGGATGTTCATTTGGGGAAGGGGAACAACCCAATGACGAAGCCGTTAATGAATTCCCTATGAGGAGCGAGACTTGCTTTGAAGAACCTCAATCGTCTACCCAAAAAGAGACGAATGAGGATATGGCTCTTGGTGAAGGCATCGTTGGTGAAGAATTGGAGGAGGATAGTGAGTTGGATGATTTGGTGGAGTTTGTGAAGTTGTTGGGTGAAATTGATTAGCCCAAGTTGCCCATGTCCGAGAATGTGAATTAGCATCAAGAGCCCCTTGTAAGTAAACCAAGCAATGGTTTGGAAGAGATGGAAACTGCCGGTAGAAGTTTCGATTCTCTTCTCCAAGATGATGTGGGGACGAGTGATGAAGATGGGGAACCACAACTTGAAGAAGGTGTTGGGATGTGCAACAAGGAAATGGGGCCAAAGCCGTTTTTTGTGCCTCATGATGAAGACTTGAAGCTTGCTAGTGATCGGAGCGATGCTTAGAAAGGAAGAGGTCGGTGAAGCTCGTAGGATGGATAGACCCCGGAGACAACACGAACGATGATGTTGGGTGTCTTTTGAGGACTACTTCTTGCCTCCACCTTGGAGGCCGTGGAGGATAGCTTGGCTAGAGCACTCTTTGGGCCGTCTTTATGATGTCGATCGTGCGTTCGACTTGCTCCTCCATGTCCTTGAGGGCTATGGTTGTAGAATGAGAGTCCACCATCCTAGGTTTGACGGAGTTCCTAAAGAACCGTCATGTTGTATATTCCCCTTCCTCTCTTTTCTTTAGCTTTTGTGTTTGTAATTGTGTGTTTTTTTTTTATGATTTTGGTTCTAGGATTTGTTTGTTTTTGTGGGATCCTTGTAATTTTGGTATTTTGATGAGCGATGTGAGGGAGAGATTTTGATGAATGCTTTGAGCTTGTTTGTTAGGTGTAAAATGAAGACGAATCAAATAGAGGATTGGTTGTGGTTAGAGTTTGGATTTTGAGTTAGGGAGTCGGTTTTTGAAGCTTTGGATGAGCTTTTGGGGTTGTGGAGAGTTGGAAGACTCTTCCCGGCCGAGAGGAGAGCATCCCGACCGGGAAGGATGAGGTATCCCGACCGGGAAGAAGCCATCCCGATCGGGATGAGGGTGCAAGAATTTGAGCTTTTTGGAGCATGATCCCGACCGGGATGGGAGCTTCCCGACCGGGAAGGACATGTCATCCCGACCGGGATGGTCCCCTGCTTCCCTTTTTGCCTCTTCTTTGTCTTATAAGCCCACCCAACCACTTTATACCCCCTCCCAACCTCCCTACCTATCCTTGCGCATATCATATGACCCATGCACCTCATTTACATACCCTCACCTCATATTCTATTCACTTTACACCAAATTTCACATCAAATCCCACCCCCCTCACACCATTACTACCTCTAACATGCGTTATTATCAAGTTTGAAGCGGGTTAACAATGATGAAGACAAGCAAAGTGCCTATAGTGATCATTGAGACGATGGAGCGAGTGAGTTGCTAACCGATGGGTACGACAACTATCCTTTCTTTTCCGTCTTTTATTGCTTGTTTTCCCTTATTTGTCCCCTTCCCCTTGTACACTTTTGTGTCATGGTGTCATGGTGGCCTTCGAGGCCTTGTTAGTTATTGCTCCGACTCTCGATGACGTGACTACATCAAGAGTCCTTTTCAAAATCCAAATTTTACAAGATTTTCACCCTTTTTTGTAGGATTTAGTCGGATTTAGGCAGAATCCGGGCTAGGTGACTTGATTACACCTAGTCCTCCCCTCCCATTTCCTTTTATTTCTTTCTTTTTATTTTCTTCCCCCATCCATATCTTTTCTCGTCTCGGCCCATGGTGACTTGACTACACCCTGGCCGGACACATTCTACCCTCTTCTCCGCTTTCTTTTTGATTTTTAGCTTTATTTTCATAGTTTCTTTTCTTTTCTTTAGGCTCTCCATACACTACGATCGAGCATGAGGACATTGCTCGGTTTACGTGTGGGGGAGCGATATTCTAGTATAGTCTAGTTTTATTTTGTAGTTTTTCGAAAAAATCTTTAAAAAACCCTAAAAATTTGAAAAATTTCACAATAATCAAAAAGATTTTCTTTTTGTGTCTTTTTCTTTTGTGTCCTTGTGTCGTATACTTGTTTTTTTGTGCGTGTTTTGCCTCCCTTTTTCCTTATAGGTTGCTTAAATCACCAATAGCTTTGGAAGGCTTTCATGACATCCGGTAACGCCTTTTATCCCTTTTCCCTCTTTAACTCTTGTGATGTTCGGAGGAGATTTGTGATGTTGGGTGCTCGGGTGGAGCTTGATGCATACTTGTGGTTGATTTGGTGACTTGTTTGGAGATTTTGGGTGGTGTTTGTCTCGTTATGTGTTTGTTTTGTTATGTTTTGTTTTTGTTGCCTTTGTTTCTTTTCTTTTCGTTTTCGTTGAGTCTTTGTTTTGTGTTTGTAGTTGTCTCTTGTGTGTAAACGGTTTTCGAAAACCCGGTTTAGAGGCTAGGGTGCGAGTGTTTACTTTCCCTTTCTAGTAGTGTAAATCGAGTCTTGGACTTAGGTCAAGTAGAATGACCCTAAATCAATGATTTCGTTGGTCCTTTACCTTGAGTCCACCTAGCTTACTAGGGATTTACTACGAGATTTGCACTTTGACCATTATGACCACCCACGGTATGAAAAGGCCTTGGTTGCCGAGTCCCGTCCCTTAGGTGACCATGTTTGGGATCGTCTGATTAGTCCAAGTTTTCCCCTTTTTGTGGATTTGAAGGGAAAGTGCGCTCCCGACTCTCCCATTCCCCTACCTTCCACACATATCCACCAAATAAATTGGCAAATTGTTGTAGTCTCCCTTTCTTAGTTGCAAAGAAATGCCTATCGCTCAAACCAAGCCAAAAGGGCAAAGAAAAGAGAATGAAAGAAAGAAAAGATTGAAGAAAAAGAAAAGGCACAAAAAGCCAAAAATAAAATAGAAAAGAAGAAAAAGAAATGGCATTGCAATACACAAAGCAAAAATGCAAAAGAAAGAAAAATGCCAAAAAAAAAAAACCGTCTCACAAAAAGAATCCCCTCTCAAAAATAAGCCTTTTACCGACTATTACCGTGAAGAGCCCACCAAAGGACCGAGTCCCTAGGAAGTATGATAGTGGTAATATTTCCACCAAAGTATGATAGTCGAATAGATTCACCCGTAGCGGACTTTCGTCTCTGTTCGACCAGTCGGTCTTCCCTCACTTTGAAAATATTTCCACCTTTTTACTTGGACTAGTTGGGCGGTTTCGGGCATGGGACGACCCTCTTGGCTCATCGCTAAAGGGGGCGGGGTCTCACTTACCTACAGTGTCGACTAACACCGTGGTTCATCACTTTCCATCCCGCCGATCGTCCCATATTACGTTCTTAGAAAGTTAGGAGGACCTTGGTAAGTTACCAACGTTTTTGTTGCTTTATCGTCATACTATTAGAGTTTAGTTCATCTTAGTTTGTATTGCTAGCTTGGGAACGTTGTCACTTGCCTCGAGTCCTAAACCGGTGCTTCTTTCACCGCTTGTTTGAGGGAGACGATATTTGTTTTCTTTTGGGTGCAACCGATTATTTGTTTGTTTGAATGTTTGTTTGTTTATGTGTTTTGTGTCCGGTTGCATCCACAGTTTTGTCGCAAGACCTTACTTGCCTTGCGGAGTGCACTTTTCCTTTAAGTGTACTCGCGTGAGTTGAAAGGGCGTAGGGTGCGCTAATACCCGCTCGGCTAGTTTAGTAGTTAGTTTGTGCTTACTCGAGGGCGAGTAAGGGTTAAGTGTGGGGGAGTTGATAAGTGTAGTTTGTAGTGCCTATTTTACTGTGTTTTGGTTCCTTTTTCCTTGTGGAATCGCTCCTTGGGAGCGGTTTATGGCTATTTATGCTTCTTCTAGTTCGTTTCAGGTTCCCGAGACCATTCACAAAGATTTGGAATGATTTCGACTCGTTTCATACACTTTTTGGAGCCAACGAAGTGAAGGAACGATCACTCGATGCCTTGGATTGGATCCCGAGACCTTGGGACCCAATCCCGAGCCTCCTAGACTCGATCCCGTGACCCGAGAATCGGTGAGAAGCCCATGAGAATCAAGGAGGGACCAAAAAGTTCATATTGGAGGCCTACAAGACTCATCCCCGACGGGAATGGCCTCATCCTGTCCGGGATGAGGGTGCAATTGCAAGAGCTGCTGCCACGGGTCCTTCCCGACCGGGATGACCTCTTCGCGGCCGAGACCGACCACTACCCGACCGAGACCACCACCTTCCCGGCCGGGAAGGCCTAGCTGTAGCCCGCCTCACTTCTTTTCTTCTCCTTACTCATTGTAACCCTATATATACCCTTCCTCTTGTATTCTTATGTGATGTTCCTCATTAGACACTAAATCCTAGCATAGTTTACCATAGATTAGCATAGATTAGTGTAGATTAGCTCTTAGTTAATCGTTAATCTTAGTTTAGTGCTTGTATTAAGGGAATTCTTGAAGAATCCAACCAAGATTGACAACCTTGGGTGATGTGTTTGGGTTTTCTCTTGAATGCAAGTTTTCATTATTCCATTCATCTTGTTAGTAGGTATAATCTTCTTTTCCCTTCTCTTAATCTTGTTTTATCATCCAAGTTTTAATCTTTATTCATTGTATTGTTCATAGTTCATAGTTTTCACTAGTTTCACTATGTTTGTTTTGATTGTTATGTTGATTCCTCTTGTTAGTGTTAGTTTTAGTATAGATATGTTAGAGTAGACTCTTGCTAGGGTTATTAGGGTGACTTGGGCGTTTGTGGATGATTAAGGGTTTGTTGGAGATGTTGGTGGAAGTTTTGGGTTTCCTCTTGGTTAGATGCATGGAACATGTTTGATGAAATGCTTGAATGACATGTAGATGCATATGCTTGTTTTTCTCGCCTTTTCTCTTGTGGGTGATAGTTTGCTCGTGGGTTTGGTTCCCTCACTACGTAGCGAGAGCCCGGTGAGGACGACCCCTAGGTCGGTCACGTAACGAGAGCCCGGACGTGACCTAGGCTACGATAGCATGCTAGTAACCCCGTTTGTCATGTGTGTCGCTAAGGTGGGTTCTATCAAGAACCTCTAGGTCGGTCTACATAGCGAGAGCCCGGACTACACCTAGATTACCCGACTACCCCTTCACTTTAGCTCTTCCTCGACCGTTCCATCACCCCTTGAAGCCGACCTAATCCTAGCCCGTTTCCTTATTGTTTTCTCCATCGCCTTAGTCTTAGTCTTAGCCTTCTTCCCTTCCTATCATTCTAGTTTAGCTTAGTTCGTTGACCGAGTCTCGTGTTTAGGTAGACCTAGTCTAGACACCTCTTACCGTCCCCGTGGATTCGACCCGACTTACCCTAGCTACGTGTTAGGAATAGTTGGTTATTATTTGATCGGTGGGGATCCACGGCAAATCCCCACCATCTCCTTCCGAAGGGGTTCCTGACACGGAGACGACTACCGTGGATATGGTACCTCGAGGAGTGACTACCAAGAATTCCTGAAGAAATTGAATGCAATAGTGTGGGATGACGAGATCGATGCAGCGGAATTCGACGAGCGGTGGATGGAAATAATGGAGGATCACAATGTGGGGGATGTTCAGTGGTTCGCATATACCTTTTCGATTAGGCAGCAATGGTTCATGGCACACTGCAGAGATCTGAAGATGGGTGGCTTAATGTGAACAACCCAAAGATCGGAGAGTGAAAATAGTTTCTTCAAACGATTTGAGAACCAGCACGGAACGCTGGTTGAATTCTAGATGCGGCTCGAGAGCGCTATGGATCAGCATAGGTATACTCAGAAAAAGCTTGAGAGCGAGAACATACAATCTCTGCCGAAAACAATAGCCCACCTCCCAATAGAATAGTACGCCGCAAGGACCTACACACACGTCGTGTTTGATGAATTTCAAGAGGAGGTCAGGTGTTCCTTGGGCACGTGCGGTGTGAGAGGATTTTATGAAAGAGATGGGGTTGAAGTAACTACAGTGAGGGATGCTACTAGCGGTAAAGAATATCTAGTCCACTGGCCTGCTTGTTGTCTTCCTTTTTACGAGTTTTATGAGTTAAAGTAACAAAATGCATGTTTTAGAGTAACACACAGTAGAGTTAATGTAACGCGATTTGTAGGTTATAGATCTAATTGTCTTAATGCTGGAATAACCTCGTTCAGAAATGTCAGACGTCAGCTGCACGTGTAAATCGTTTGAGACAAGGGGAATACTATGTCGACACATAATTTGGATATATTCATCGAAGGGTCTGAACAGTATACCCGATAACAACATTGCCAGAAGGTGGTCAAGGGACGCATTGCGCACAGCTCATATTGGTGATGACGGAATAGAAGGCGATGACATTGACATTATAGACGGAAAGCAAATAGCGATGTCAAAATTATGGTCAAAGGTTCATGAGACAATGGGTATTCTACGGTCTACTGATAAAGCAGATGTGGAGAGCATGTGCGCTTTGATCCGCGAATTCAGGTAGAAGCTTAAGATGATAGGGAGTCCCAAGACATTAAATAAAACCCAGGAATTGAAAGAGATGCTTGGATGTACGCCAACTACAAAGACAACGATACTCCCACTGAATATTTCCAAGACAAAAGGAAGCGGCAAATGGTTGTTATCGACCAAAGCAATCCGTTGCACTTGCAAAAAAGCCAAAGCGCATGTCCAACAATTATAAGCAGATGGCGCATCATGACAAAAGAAATTGCCCCAATCCTTTTCCAGCACGACCACCACCGACTGCCAAACCGTCTGACGATGACGAAGAATCAGAATCAGAATCAGAAGAAGAAGAAAAAGATGAGGACGTGGAGGATGAAGAAGAAGAACCAGAATTCTGATTAGGGCAGCATATTATTAGAGTAACATAGTTTATTCTTTATAGTATCACATTGAACGAGTTACAGTAACACATTTTTTTGACGTTGATTGATTTACAAATATTAATTCCTTAGAAAATATCATTTATTGGAGTAAGATTTAGTCAAAGTAACACACATTATTTCTTAGAGTAACGTACTTGACGAGTTAGAGTAATACGGATTATGAGTAAGGTGTGAAAGTTTTGAATGAAGAACACCCCATTTTTCTTTTTGTTTGGAGAATACTTAATAAAAAAGACATTACTCTTTTGTTTAATTAGACCTCTGATAAGTGTGTTTTGTAGTGCTTATTTCTTGTCTTTGGCCCCGGTTTCTCTTGTGGAATCGCTCTTTGTAGCGGTTTCGAGGCTACTTACGCTTCTTCTAGCTTGTTTTAGGTTCCTAAGGCCTATCTTGGAGAAATGGAACGATTCCGACTCGTTTCCAACGCATATGGAACCAAAGAAGAGAAGCGACGATGACCCGGTAGCTTAGACACGTTCCCGAGTCCCATGGAGCCCATTTGATGATATCCCAAGCATCGAGCATCGATAAGAAGCCTAGGAAGAGCAAATATGGACCCATCCCGGCCAGGAAGGACCCATCATGGTCGGGATGAGAAGACAAGGAAAGACGAGTCCCTGATGAACCATCCCGGCCGGGACCACTTACCTCCCGACCGGTAACACCCTCCTCCCGACCGGGATCATGACCTTCCCGGCCGGGAAGGGCCCAGCTCAGCCGCGACTTCATTTCTCCCCTCCCTTATTCTTGTAACTCTATATATACCCCCCTCTTGTATTGTTTTAAGGACATGCATGAAACCCTAGACTACTTTAGGTTAGATTAGCTTAGATTAGTGTAGATTAGCCTAATCCTTCCTTAATTACTCCTTAGTTTAGTGTTAATCCTAGTTTCATCTTTGGATTCTTGAAGACTTGTAGTGGATTATTCAATCTTGACAACATTGAGTATCCCTTGGGTTGATTTTATTCAAAGTTCTCTCATTTCATTCTTCCTTGTTTAGTTGGTATAATATTTCTTTTCTCTTTTCTCTTAATCTTCCATAGTTAGTCAAGTTTTCATCTTTATCTATTGTTTGTTGTTCATCTTTGTTGTTCTTCATTATGAATGGTTTAGTTCTTATGTTGTTGATTTCTATTGTTTATGTTAGTTTTAGTTTAGATATGTGTGAGTAGTCCTCTTTCTAGGATTAGTAGGGGGATTAAGTGTCTTAGTTGGTGATTAAGGGTTTGTGTAGATTGTTGGTGGAAGTTTTGGTTGCTTCTTAGTTGTATGCATAGATCATGTTTAATGAAATGCTTGAATGACTTGTAGGTTCAAATGCATGTTTTCTTGCCTTCTTCTTGTGACCTTGTATGTCGCTAGGATGGGTTCTTGCGCGAGAGCGTAGAACCTCTAGGTCAGTTTTAGAGCGAGAGCCCAAATTATATCTAGATAGCTTGATTACCCCTTCACCTTTACTCTTCCTTGATCATCTCATCACCCTTGAACCTGACCTAATCCTAGTCCTTTTTTCTATTGAATTCTCCATCCTTTTAGTCATTCTTTCTCTAGCTAGTTGAATCATTTAGCTTTAGTTGTTATACTTAGTTCATTCCTAATCATAGTTATATCCCCCTTAATCGTTTTAGTTTGTTTAACTTAGTTGACTTAGTCTAGTCCTTAGGTAGACCTTAGTCTAGACACCTCTTTCCATCCCCGTGGATTCGACCCGACTTACCCTAGCTACTTGTTAGGATTAGTTGGTTTTATTTGGTGTCTGTATCCATGACAAATCCCACCATCAATTTGGCGTCGTTGCCGGGGACGGTGCTAGTTTAGAGTTTGTTTGCCTATTTACTTGACATTGTCTTTGTTTTTGTTTGTTTCTTTGTTTTCCTTTGCTTCTTGTGTATGTGAAGTTTATTTCCTTCTTGTCTAGTGTTCAAAAGGCACTAGACTTCTCACGTTTGCTCCTAGTTTACAGTTTATGCCTAGAGGTGGTGACCATTCTCTTCTTTACAACTCAGAGCCGCATCAACGGACGGTTGCTAGATTGAGAGGTCCTCAACCGGGTACGAGCCACGATTTTAGGGAAAAACTTGAGGATTGATCTAAACTCCCCACCTATAGAAGCCACCATAAATTCCTCTTCTTCCTCTATGAATCAAGAATATGCCATGACATCTCTTACCTACTATCAAACTTCATGGGGTAATCAAGACACCCGTGGGTATGAGTTTCAAGGACATGAAAACGGCTACCAACAAGTGAATGCTTATCAATCCTATGATCATGGTGGGTATTACTCAAGCTATCATTGTGAACCCACCATGTTTCATCATGTTTCTTCACATGGAAGCCAATTTCCCCAAAATCCACCATATTACCCTTCACCTCAACCACATTATGAGCCTCAAAGCCCATAATACTACCAATCATCTCAACCTCATTACCAACAATATGATGCCCCACCCCTTGGGCATCATCAAGATTTTCGAGGAGCATTACAAGACCCCAATGAACAGCAAATGCCCAACTTGGAGTTATTTCAATCAATTCTTCAAATGCAAAAGATCCAACAAGAAATGGCCATCCAAATGCAAAAGGGCCAATATGAAATCATGGCCCAAATTCAAAGGGAAAATGAGGCGATTGATGTTCGATTAAATGCTATAGCGGCTAAAACCGTAATGTTTTTAACTCGAACGTCACAACTTGACGAAGGGTGCTCACTTGAGCAAGGGGAGCAACCCAATCATGAATCCGCCGATGAAGTCCCTTTGAGAAGCGAGACTCGCTATGAAGAACCTCAATTTTCTACCCAAGATAAGACGAATGAGGAAATAATCCTTGATGACGGCATTGTTGGTGACGCATTAGATGAGGTTAGTCAGTTGAATGAGGTGGTAGAAGTTGTGAAGTCGTTGGGTGGAAATAATGAGCCCAAGTTGCCCTTGTGCAAGAATATGGAAAAACATCGTGAGCCTCTTGCAAGTAAGTAAAGTTATAGTTTGGAAGAGATTGAAACCGCCGGTAGAAGTTTCAATTCTCTCCTTCAAGATGATGTGAGGACAAGTGATGTTTTGAGACTTGAAGATGGGGAACCGCAACTTGAAGAAGATATGAGGATGTGCAATAGGGAAATGAGGCCAAAATCGCTTTTTGTGCCTCATGTCAAATATTTCAAGCTTGCTTGTGGTTGGAGACGGTGCTTAGGGAGGAAGAGGTCAATAAAGCTTGTTGGTTGGAAAGACCCTGGAGACCAAATGAAAGATGATATTGGGTCTTTAGATGACTACTTCTCGCTTCCGACTTGGAGGCTTTGGAGGATAGCTTGGCTCGGGCACTCAATGAGCCCTCATTATGATGTGGCTCGAGCCTTTGACTTGCTCCTCCGAGCCCTTGAGGGCTATGGATAAAAATGAAGAGTCCACCATCGTCGGTTTGACGGAGTTCCTCAAGAACCGTCATGTTGTATATTCCTCTTTCCTCTTCTTTTGAGTTTTTTGTGTTTGTATTTGTGTGATTTGTTTGTTTGGTCTCTAGGTTTTGTTTGTTTTGTGGAGTTCTTGTTATTTGGAATTTTCTTGAGTGATGTGAGGGAGGGAGTTTTGATGGAAGTTATTGAGTTTATTTGATAGGTTGATAGTGAAGATGAAGTTTTGAGAGGAGTAGTTGATGATAGAAGCTTGGATCTTGGGCAAGGAAGTCAGTTTTTGAACTTTTCATAAGCTTTTGAGGACGGGATCTTGGATCCCGAGGTAGTATTTGTCGTTTGGGTGGAAGATTCGATATGCTATTGTTGAATGAAGGCTTCAAGGCTCGAGAAAGGTGCTATCCCGACCGGGATCATTACTATCACGAGCGGGACGAAGTGAGCAACAAAACAGGAGCTTCTGACAAGCAATCCCGCTCGGGATCGTGGTCATTCCGACCGGGAAGAGTTGATCCCGACCGGGAAGGAAGCCCTTCGGTGGTCTTAGCCTTCTTCCCTTTATTTAAGCCCCACCCCACCGCTTTATACCCCCTCCCCACCTCCCTACTCACCTTTGCCACTATCATTTCACCCTTACACTTCAATTATATATCTTCATCTCATCTTCTCATCACTATACACCGAGTTTCCCTCACATCCCACCATCATTACACCATTACAAGCCCGATACTTCAACCACGCGACTAAATTTAGGAAGAGAAGGAATATCAATGACGAAGACAAGCAACGTGCCAATATCGATCATTGAGACGATGGAGATGATTGAGTTGCTAACCGTTTGGTAGGCAACTCTCCTTTCTTTTCCATCTTTTATTGCTAGTCTCTCTTTCTATTTTCCCACACCTTTTACGCATTTGGTGTCATGGTGGCCCTCGGGGCCTTTGTAGTCTCTGCTCCCGGTTCTCGATGACGTGATTACATCGAGAATCACTTGAAAATTCCAAATTGACAAGTACTTTAACTTTTTCCTTATTTTCATTTTCTTTTGGTAGAATTTAGTCGGATTTAGGCGGAATCCGGGCTAGGTGACTTGATTACACCTAGCCCTCCCCTCCCATTTTCTTTTATTTTCTTCTTTTTGTTTCTTCCCCCATCCATATCTTTTCTTGTCTCGGCCCTTGGTGACTTGATTACACCTAGCCCTCCCTTCCCATTTCCTTTTATTTTATTCTTTTTGTTTCTTCCCCCATCCATATCTTTTCTCGTCTGGGCCCTTGGTGACTTGATTACACCCCGGCCTGACACTTTCTACCCTTTCTTCACCTTAATTTTTGATTTTTGGCTTTATTTTCTATTTTCTCTCCTTTTAGTGTCTCCACACACTACCGATCGAGCATGAGGACGTTGCTCGGATTAAGTGTGGGGGAGCGATATCCTAGTCTAGCTTAGTTTTATTTTCGTAGTTTTTTCGAAAAATCTTAAAAATTCCTAAAAATTTGAAAATTTTCATAAAAACCAAAAAGATTTTCATTTGTGTCTTTTCCTTTTGTGTCTTTGTGTCGTATATTCGTTGTGTTGTGTGTTTTGCTCCCTCGATTTCCTTGTAGGTTGCGTGATCGTCGATAAGTTTCGGAAAGCTCTTGACATCCAGTATTATCCTTCTATCTCTTTCTCCTTTTTCCTTTTTGTGGAGTTTGGAGGATGTTTTGTGATGGTGTATTCTCGGGTGGAGCTTTTTGGAGTTTGTGGTTGATGTGGTTGCTTGTTTGGAAGTTTCGGGGTGGTGTTTGTTTACTTATTGTATGTTTTTGTTTTATTTTATTTTATTTTGTTTGTCTCATTTTCTTTCGTCTTTGTTTTGTCTTGTTTAGTTTGTGTCTAGTGTAGTAAAGGTTTTCGAAAACCGAGTTTTGTGGCTAGTGTGCAAGTGTTTACTTTCCCTTCCTAGTGATATGAATCGATTCTTGGACTTTAGTCTAGTAGAATGACTTTAAATCAATAGTTTTGTTGGTTTCTTACTTTGAGTCCACCTAGTCTACTAGGGATTTACTGCGGGATTTACATTTTGACCACTTTGACCACCCACGGAGTGAAAAGGCTTTGGTTGCCGAGTCCCGTTCTCTTAGGTGACCGTGCTTGAAATTGTTTGATTAACCCAAGTTTTTCCCCTTTTTTGTGGGTTTGAAGGGAAGGGCCCCCGACTTACCCATTTCCCTACCTTCTACACATTTTCCACAAATAAGTTGCAATTTGTTGGAGTTTCATGCTTGGTTGTGATTGAATACCTAAAATATAAGAATTATCCAAAAGGACAAACCAAGTCAAATAGGGAAAGAAAAAACCAAGAAATGAAAGAAAAAGAAGCAAAAAGAAAGAAGAAAAAGAAAAGGCACACCAAATCAAAAACAAAATACAAAAGAAGAAAAAGAAATGGCATAGCAACTCAAAAGCAAAATACAAAAGAAAAATGCCAAAGAAAATCATTTCACAAAAAAATTCTCACCCCCTCAAAAATAAGCCTTATACCAACTGTTATCGTGAAGTGGCTACCAAAGGACCGAGTTCCTAGGACGTATGATAGTGATAATGGTCGGTCTTCCCTCACTTTGCAACCATATCCACATTTTTACTTGGACGAGTTGGGCGATTTTGAGCATGAGAAGACCCTCTTGGCTTATCGCTAAAGGGGGCGGGGTATGACTTTACCAACAGTGTCGACTAACTCCGTGATTCACCCCTTTTTCCATCCCGCCTATCGTCCCGTAGTACGTTCTTAGAAGGTTAGGAGGACCTAGGTAAGTTACCAACATTTTTATTGCTTTATTGTCATACTATTACGATTTTGTCCATATCGATTTGTGTTATTAGCTTGGGAACGTTGTCACTTGCCTTGAGTCCTTAACCGGTGTTTCTTTCACCACTTTGTTGAGGGGAGCGGTATTTGTTTCTTCTTTGATGCAACCGATTGTCCGTTTGTTTGTTTGTGTGTTTTCGTGTTCGGTTGTATCCACAGTTTTGTCGCAAGACCTCACTTGCCTTGCGGAGAGCACTTTTCCACTAAGTGTTCTCGCGTGATTTGAAAGGGCGTGGGGTGCGCTAATACCCGCTCGGTTAGTAGTGTAGTTTCTTTTAGTTATTAGTTAGTTCGTGCTTACTCGAGAGCGAGTAAGGGTTAAGTGTGGGGGAGTTGATAAGTGTGTTTTGTAGTGCTTATTTCTTGTGTTTAGTCCCGGTTTCTCTTGTGGAATCGCTCTTTAGAGCGGTTTCGAGGCTACTTACGCTTCTTCTAGCTTGTTTTAGGTTCCTAAGGCCTATCTTGGAGAAATGGAACGATTCTGACTCGTTTCCGACGCATATGGAACCAACGAAGAGAAGCGAAGATGAATCGGTATCTTAGACTCGATCCCGAGTCTCAGGGAGGCCACTTGATGATATCCCTAGCACCGAGCATCGATAAGAAGCCTAGGAAGAGCAAATAAGAACCCATCCCGGCCAGGAAGGACCCATCATGGCCAGGATGAGAAGACAAGGAAAGACGAGCCCCTGATGGACCATCCCGGCCGAGACCACTGTCCTCCCGACCGGGACCACCCTCCTCTCGACCAGGATCATGACCTTCCCGGCCGGGAAGGGACCAGCTCAGCCGCGACTTCATTTATCGCCTCCTTTATTCTTGTAACTCTATATATACCCCCTTCTTGTATTGTTTTAAGGACATGCATGAAACCCTAGACTAATTTAGGTTAGATTAACTTAGATTAGTTTAAATTAGCTTAATCTCTCCTTAATTACTCCTTAATTTAGTGTTAATCCTAGTTTCATCTTTGGATTCTTGAAGACTTGTAGTGGATTATTCAATCTTGACAACATTGAGTATCCCTTGGGTTGATTTTATTCAAAGTTCTCTCCTTTCATTCTTCCTTGTTTAGTTGGTATAATCTTTCTTCTCTCTTTTCTCTTAATCTTCCATAGTTAGTTAAGTTTTCATCTTTATCTATTGTTTGTTGTTCATCTTTGTTGTTCTTCATTATGAATGTTTTAGTTCTTATGTTGTTGATTTCTCTTGTTTATGTTAGTTTTAGTTTAGATATGTGTGAGTAGTCCTCTTGCTAGGATTAGTAGGGGGATTGGGTGTCTTAATGGTGATTAAGGTTTTGTGTAGATTGTTGGTGGAAGTTTTGGTTGCTTCTTAGTTGTATGCATAGATCAGGTTTGATGAAATGCTTGAATGTAGTTGCAAATGCATGTTTTCTTGCGTTCTTCTTGTGACCTTGTATGTCGCTAGGATGGGTTCTTGCGCGAGAGCGAAGAACCTCTAGGTCGGCTTTGGAGCGAGAGCCCGGATTATATCTAGATTGCTTGATTACCCCTTCATCTTTACTGTTCCTTGATCATCTCATCACCCTTGAGCCCGACCTAATCCTAGTCCTTTTTTCTATTGAATTCTCCAACCTTTTAGTCATTGTTTCTCTAGCTAGTTGAATCATTTAGCTTTAGTTGTTATACTTAGTTCATTCCTAATCATAGTTTTATCCCTCTTCATCGTTTTAGTTTGTTTAGCTTAGTTGACTTTGTCTAGTCCTTAGGTAGACCTTAGTCTAGACACCTCTTTCCGTCCCCGTGGATTCGACCCGACTTACCCTAGCTACTTGTTAGGATTAGTTTGTTTTATTTGGTGTCGGGATCAACGACAAATCCCACCATCAACCTCTTGTGTTTGAAAGACACTATTATGTAGTGTAACAAAGTTTACGAGTTAGAGAAACACATGTCTTGAATTGCAGTAGCACATTATACGAGTTAAAGTAACAAAGTTTACGGGATATGATAACATTACGATTTATCAAAATGACAGTGATTGTTTGTTTGACAGCATACTGCGTCAACCATGTACAAAATGATACTTAGTTTTTTTATCAAACAAATGTTACAATTAATCCAACCATGTACGAGTTAAAGTAACATAGTTTTGTTCAAGTTATTATTTTTCGGCTCTTTCCTCGCTTAGCCTTCGCTCCTTCAATTAGTTTTGGTCTCGCTGCCACGAACTTTGTTACATTTCCAATCAGCCCCTTTCGCCACCTCTTCATGTCCGCTAGAAGAAGAGTGGCTGCAAGTTGGACAACAAGATATCTTCTGTTTACCTTCTTCTCGAGGTCTACGTGTTCGAAATCACGGCCCTCGTACATTAGCATGTGCATCAGCAGGAACGTTCTCGACTCATCCTTATTGGTGACCTTAGACTGCCACTTCAGTTTAACCACGCAGAACCCGTTATGCACTATATCTTCCGCACCACTGATGCGCACTGTCGCTGGCACGCATGCAAACAATATTTTTAGTCCCAACTTACTACTATGTAGTAGCGGCAAGTCGAGGTCGAACCACATGGAGGCGGTTAAGTGCTATCGGTCAAGTCTAGTGTTGATTGTGATTGGGGTTGAGATGGGGGTTTTGGGACGAGAAGAGTGGGGATTTTGGGACGAGAAGAGTTGAACTAATGTGAGCGAGTTAGAAGACTAAGCTAGAAACTATAATGGGAAATGTGTTGGGGAGAGTCGGGATTCGGAAATTGGGGTCTAAGAATCTCGGAATCGGGTTTTAGTCACAACGTTGATAAGGAGGAATGCCACCTTTCGGTTTCTTCACCCAACCCACCTAAAAACCCGCTTTCGTGGCGAAGAAGGGTAAGTATCAAATTACGATAACTCCTACCCCGAGTTTCCCCATATTGAGAAGAGTAAGTTGAGGTCGAACTAGCCGTACGCTCTAAGTCAACAAAGACACAAAAACCTCAAAATTGATAAATCAACAAGCAAACAACCCACCAACATCCCTCTATTCAAATAATCCAGGTCCTCATCCCTAAGTTCCCCAACAAGAAATCTACTCACTATTCATAATGGAGAGCATCAAAACACTAATAAGGGAGAGATTAACTAGAGTATGCATAATAACTAAATCTAGAGTAAACCATAACTAGATGATAAGGAAACTATACTAAGAAATAACAGTAAGAAGGAGAAACAAACTACCACACAAACTATGGAGAAACTAACAAAAGAAAGAGAAAAACATAAACTAACTAATGGAGAAAGGGAGAGGAAAGAAACTACCAATTATGGAGAAGACTAAAGAAGGAAGATGAAGATTACATAAAAATTGAATCTTGAAAGGGATAATACAAGAACTTGTCACCAATCCTTGCAATACTCTTCAATCTTCAAAATAAAGCCCAAATCTTCAATAAAGATGATAACTTGATTGCAAATTATAGAGTAGATTTAATCTAAACTAAGAAGGCTTTCTAATCTATGGAGTTTTTCTACTATGTGCACTACTACTACTACTACTACTACTACTACTACTACTACTACTACTACTACTACTACTACTAGAGATCCACTACAATACTCCTACCCTAAAGAGGCACAAATTGAAATTGAAATGAAAACCTAGGGTTACTATATAAAATAACTCCTTAATGGGTCACACAATGTTAAAGCTCATAATCTAATCCTTGCCCATTAGTGAGACTTTGTCCTTTGAGTGAGACTTTGTCCTTTGAGTCTTCATAGGGTGAAGTTTTGCCCTGCGGATTCTCTCCAATATGGCTGAAATACCGCTGGGCAAAGTTTCGTTCGGTCAAAATCTCGTAGGGTGAAATTTCGCTCGGTCAACTTTTTTGTCCAAAATGGAAATCTCGGGAGGAACACCGTCGGGCAAAATTTCACCCGGTTCAATCTCATCCGGTGAAATTTCGCCCTATCACTTCAGAGGGCCATATATCTCTCGTTTGATCTCCAATTGGGGCGTGTGATATGTCTTTGGAAAGCTAAGAAGATAATCTTTCACCTCAAACTGAAATCACTTCGATCCGAGGTTTATAACTCTAGATATATCCATTTGAAGTTTGACCTCTCCGGTGAAGATGCCCAATGGACTTATAATTTTTCCTTCTCGCTCAAGGTTTCACCTCTTGGGTTTGGACTTTGGATTTTAATTTGTGTGCTTTTCTTTTCGGATGGTATCCCTCTCTTTCATGCTCATAGAAGCTCGGACACGTTTTTGATCGAAAATCCTATCAAAATAGACAGAAACTACCAAAAACACGTAAAATGCAAAACAGGGACGCTAATGCGAGAAGTACTCAAAATACGTCGATAATCGCACTTTATTCTCGCAAAACGAGGGGAAAACGGACTTAAATGAGAGGAAAAATGGTCCAAATTGGACACACAACAATTCCCCCACAATAAACCGTTGCTCGTCCTCGAGCAAAGACCCAAAAAGAAATTACATACTACTACTAGGCTAAACTATGCTAAGCCGATACGAGGCAATTAACAGGCCCGCTCCGTCCCTTCAAATCACATCGAAATACCCATGAGGTAGAGTACTCCCATGCAAGGCAAGTTGGGGCTTGCTCAAAATTGGGGATGCGACTAACACACAAAAACCCACAAAAACAAAGAAGACACACAAAAAGATAACCGCATCCAAAGAGAAAATAAATTACCGAATCCCTCATCGAAACGGCGGAGAAAGCACCAATATTAAACTTAAGCCAAGCGAGAACACTACCAAGTTAGTCACCCAAATTGACATGGACAAAATCCTAATAGGATGACAATCAAACAATAAAAATATTGAAAATTTACCAAGGTTCTTCTAATTCCACTAAAGATGCCTACAACGGAACGATAAATGGAGTGGATAAGTGAGAACCATGGAGTTAGTAAGCGCTGTAGGTAAGTGTTATCCCGTCTCCTAAGCTAAGCCTAGAGGGTCGTCCCAAACTCGAGGAAGCCAATTAGACCAAACAAAAAGTGGACAAGTGTTTGCAAAATGGTAAGGATCGACTAATCACCGCTATTTTCTTTCCTCGGGACTCGGTTCTCTAGTAGGCATTTCACGGCAAATAATCAACCAAGGGATTATTTGGGGTTTGGGAACGATTTTTGAGATTTTGAATTCTTTTCGGTTTTCTTTCTTTCCCCATTATTTCGATTGAGGTTTTTTTTTTTCAGGCCCTTCTTCTTCATTTTTCCCTTTTTCTTTTGAGTAGCCCATATTTGGTTAGATGGTACATTTGAGATCAAGCATATTTTTGCGAACTTATCTGTGGTAAGGGATGAATGATAGAGAAATAGGCTAGTCGGGTATGCATCCCCTCCGAACCCAAAAAAAGATGGAAATTTGGACTAAGAAGTGGCTTCTCAAGTAAGGTCACCTAAGAGAACGGGAAACGGTAACCATGGCCTTATCACTCCATGGGTGGTCAAGGTGGTCAAATGCAAATCCCGATGTAGACTCCTAGTAGAAAAGATGGACTCATGGTAAAAATTCAATGCAAAAATTGGTTCAAGGTCATTCTACTTGAGTAATGTCCAAAATTCAAAAAGGGTTTCTAACAAGGGATTAGTAGACACTCGGCCTAAACTCAAAATCGGGTTTTCGAAAACTTTACCTAGACAAACTATACACAAATGAAAAAAGAACACAAAAAGGACAAACACATGAGAAAAACATAACAAAAACACAAATATAGCCAAGCACTCCAAACTTCATCAAGTCAACACAATCCACAACCACTAATTCCAAAATTTTCACCAAGTGAACCTCTAAATAGCATAAATGCCCATACTCCCAATCATTAAGGGAAGGAGATAAAACGAAGGTAGAAGATATTACCAAGCGGTCTTCATTTTCGCTACCTTACGTACCCATGCTAAATGGTTGGTGGTGTACCTACAAGAAGGAGAATGCAAGGCAATACAAGTGACAAAAAAAAAGAGAAAACTAAAATGAAGAGGAAAAGGAAAAACTTTTGGGTTTTTGAGTTTTTAAAGGAAAAATGAAAAAGAAAAGGAAGAAAGCTATAGTAGATCCCTCCCCCAGGCTAAAACTGTGCATTGTCCTCAATGCACGAATAGGGGAAGAATCGAAAAAGAAGAAAAAGAGAAAAATTGGAAAATCTTTTTGAATTTTTGTGGTTTTTCGATTTTTTTTGTGTTTTTCTAAAATTAGGGGAATAAAGAAAATGAAAGTGAAAAACAAAAAAACCGAGAGGGAAAAAGGGCGCAAGTGTAATTACGTCACCTCGCCCCGACGATTCCACACGAATCGGGAAAAATAAGAAAAAGAAGTTAAAAAATTTGGATTTTCCATTTGGTCTTGGTGCGATCAAATCACCGAAGATCGGGAGAATACAATCAGATCCTTCTCTCGTCAAGGTCACTTGCATAAAACCTCAAGTCTGTAACGACCCAAGTAGGGTCACGGAGGGTCTGACAAATTCCTCAAACCAACAAAAGTATTATCACAACAATAACCAATCAAAAATCACGAAATGCCAAAATTGGCGCAGCAGAAACTGACAAAAAATTACTGAGAACAGGAGAAATATGACTACCGACAACCAACACCTGACACCCCCCCCCCCCTACACTAACACTGGCAACACTCAACCACTCATGCAGGACCTGGGGGACGAGGTGGTGGGTAGTAAGACCCAGGCAAAGGCATACCGAAAAATTGATCAAAATAGTGTTGTTGTTGTTGCAACATCCTCTGGTTTTTCTGCACCGCCAACCTCGTTGCATGGGCATCGCTAGCAGCGTCCCTGACCATCTCGAAGCTGTTTCGGGCGTACTTAAAAACCATCTCTAGAGTAGGTGTAAGAGGCATGCGCAGTATCGCGCGCATCTCGAGCTACGTTATAAGCGCTTTGGGCGAAGCTGAGGGAAGTGGTCGAGTTCTCCCAAGTCTGACGTGTACGATCATAGACTTCTCCCCATTGGTTATAAAATTCCTATGATCCGAAGAACGAAGAGTGTCTCGAAGGACTCATATTAATGTCCTCCTGAAAGTGGAGTGTGGGTGCGGGGTAAAGTCAGAGAAGTCGGGGGTGAAGAACTGTGAGGTCTGTGGTTCGGTCTGACGAAAGGAAGAGGGTCCACGGGATGAAGACGGTAATGTTCTTTGACCCTCATCCCGGAAGGTTTCGTTTTCCGGTTCCTCCTCTGACACATCTACTACCTCGACATCATCATCACCAAAGTCAAGGAGTCCATCGGGGTAATTAAATTGATAGAACTTACCACAGGTGCTATCCCGAATGTACTCTCCTGACCTTTTCGGCATGCCGAAGTTCTCCTCAACATCAAGCCTCACCCAATCGGGGTTACGCATTTCAATAGCTCGAAACTCAGTAATCTTATATAGAAACAAACTGTTATAATCCCCTTTTTGGGGCCAAACAAGAAAAGAGAAATAGGTTTCATCTAAGTAAATCCCGTCTCCGATTACTGGTACTACGTCACTAAAGTCCACGTTCAAGGCTCTATCTATCATTGTGACTACCCCACCACAAGAAATGTTCTTGCGGTTGCCCTTTGCAACCTGGGTGAAATGTGTAGCTAGGGCCTTAGACATGTCAATAGAAGGGTTTTTATTCAAAACCGCATCCTCTAACAATTGCACAGCTATAGCATTACAGTTATGGTGCGTATCATAGATAACAAATTGGCTATGATACACGCCAAGTATTTGAGGATGGGGTTTCGAATGGAAAAAGAACGCATCTTACCCCCTTTGAAGGTCCTCTGGCGGGTAATTTTAAACCAAAATCGATCACGGGGAAAATTTTCATCCCTAGTTTGCCCCGCCCAAGGCCCTCCTAAAACTGAAGTGGGTAAACCAAGCAGTGCACCAAAAATCTCTTAAGGAGAAAACATACTGAATTTCTCGCAACTAAAAAGTAACGGTGGGGTCGTCACCACCACCAAACTCAAAAGTTGCAAAAATTTCACAAGTGAGCTTTTGAAATGTCTCCTTTTTTGACATATAAAATCTAATCAGCCCGAGATTTTGGCACATTACTCGGACCTGCGGTTCAATACCCATTCGCTGAAGAACATCTCTAACAGCCCAATGAGTTGGCTCAATTTTAAAATTCCGGAATTTCTTAAATTTTTCAAGTTGAGATTTCTTAGCGAAACTAACACCAGAGCCAGAATGCAAGAAATTACGATGAATAGGAGGGTAACGTACTTCTAGTGCAACAAGTTGTTCGCGCAAGACGAAGCCTTCTGCTTGAACGGGTCTCGGGACAGATTCGTCCCGGGCCTCGGTCGGCTCCTCGGAACGAGAAGAGGACGTCGAACCCGAATGGCGATTGAGCATAGCTGATAACCTCTTCATTGCAGTTTGCTTGATTCTCTTCATATTTGATGATTGAGGTGCGTGATTATGGTGATGGAGGTTTAGGGTATGAGGTTGTCAAAAACTGTGAAGATTTCTCAAAAAGATTTCCTAAAACATGATAGAAATTCGATAAGGATGAAGAATATGGGGCTGGATTAATTTTTAGTGGAGAAAATGGGTGATTAGAATGGATTTAGGGTGGTAGTATTTGGGGTTTTTGGGTTTTTTGGGGTTTATTTGAGGAGAGAGATAGGGAAAAGGGTGATATGAGGAAGGAGAAGGGTGTTTGGGGTATAAGGGTGACGCGGGGTGGAATTTCACCCGGTGGTCACCATCGGGTGAAATTTCACCCGACGGTCTTTAGACCGTTTTTTCGTCAATTTCGCGAAACTCACCGCCGGGCGAAATTTCGCCCGGTGAGATTCTACCGGGTGAGATTTCACCCGACGAAATTCCGTCAATTCCCAAGTCGCAGTTAAGTTTACCGTCGGGCGAAATTTCGCTCGGTGCGATTCCACCGGGTGAAATTTCACCCGACGGGTTTTCCGTCAATTCCTGTAATTCCAGCAAAAATGTCATCGGATGAAGTTTCACCCGACGGATCTCGGGCCACAATTCCACCAGGTGAAATTTCACCCGGTGAGATCTTCCACTCAATATTAGCCTTTTGCTGCGAAAATTCTCCTTGACTTGGTCCAAACCAACCTCAACTCTTCGATAATACCAATCTTCTCGATCCATGTATCAAATACATGGAGATAAACTCTCATAATCATTGTAGAACATCCCAAAAACTCCAAAAGAAATCTTCATAAATCCTGCAAGTGCCATAAGAAATAGGCTCCAAAGGAAAAACCAAAAGCTATTGGTCGAGGAACTTCCTGCCCCCGGTCGCAACAGTGAAGGGACCTAGAATGTCCATTACCCACTAAGCGAAAGGGATGGCGGACAGGATGGGTCGGAGGTCTTTTGTCGGGGTGTGTATCACTGGAGCGAAGAGTTGACATTTTCTGCATTTTTAGGTTAAGCCCCTTGCATCTGCCAGCATGGTGGGCCAGTAGTATCCTGCCCTTGATGCTTTGTGAGCAAGCGTCCTTCCTCTAATATGGTGCCCGCAGATCCCCGAGTGGATATCATCCAGAACCTCGGTGGCCTGCTCTGCCCCCAGACACTTGAGTAGGGGTGTAGAGAATGACTTCGGTACAACTCTCCCTCAATCAGTATATACCAAGCAGCTTTCGACGACATTCGTTTTTGCTGAGCAAGGTCTTCTGGTAGGGTTTTGTCTCTTTTAAATATGACGATCGACGTCATCTAGCTCTCAGCTTCTAACTCTATTACCATGCCGACTTGATAGTGGGGTGTTATCGATCTCTCCTGTATCATATCGACCCAAACCGACCTCCTGATGACTTGTAAGCTAGAGCTTGCTAGCTTGGATAGGGCATCGGCTTGGTTATTCTACGATCTGGGAACCTGCTTAACTTCGTAAAATTTTAGTTTTGACAACTCTTGCTTGACCTTCTCCAGGTATGAGACCATGCATGGTCTGGTCCCTAGCTTCGTACTCCCCGTTGATTTGATTTACAATGAGCTGGGAGTCGGTGGCCAGGACAATTCTCTCTGCTCCCGCCGCCATAGCTAGGTGGATGCCTGTCATGACGGCTTCATATTCAGCCTAATTATTGGATGTTGGGAAGGTGAATCTAAGGGCGTGCTCAAAGTCGACCCCTTCAGGGCTAGTTATTACGACCCCTGCCCCCGCGCCGTTGGCTGTAGACCTGCCATCTGTGTACACGAGCCATTCCTCGGCCGAGGGGTCATTTTCCTCAGAGTGGGAACATTCACTTAGGAAGTCTGCCAGAGCTTGTGCCTTGATGGCGGCCCTGGGTTGTTAGAATATTCCTAGTCCGCTCAGGTCTATAGCCCATTTTAGCAATCTTCCAGATTTCTCAAATTTCTCAAGGACTTTTTCTAAGGGCTGGTCAGTGAGTACGACGACAGGGTGTGCGTCAAAGTATGGTCTGAGTTTTCGCGCTACAATGACCACCGCATATGCCGCTTTTTCGACCACCGAGTAGTTCTTTTCAGCTGCCCCAGGGCATGACTGCTAGGCCCCGGCCTCTTCCCCTAGGATTACTGCACTCACAGTTGAGTTGGTAACTGCTATGTACAGGAAGAGTTTTTCCCCTGTCACCGGCCTTGCTAGGGTCGGCAACTGCTTTAGGTGCTCTTTTAGCTGTTCGATAGCCTCTTTTTGTTCTATTTCCCATTTAAACTGTTTGTTCCCTTTCATAATTTTGAAGAAGGGTGTTGATTTATCAGCAAACCTGGCTACGAACCGTGCTAGGGCGGCCATCCGGTCAGTCAGCCGTTGTATGTCTCTGAATGTCCTTGGTTCTGGTAGGTCCTGGATGGCCTTTACCTTCTCTGGATTAGCATCGATGCCCCGGGCGCTGACCGGGAACCAGAGAAATTTGCTGGACCAAACTCCGAAGGTGCATTTCTTGGGGTTTAGCTTCATCTGGTAAGCTCGGAGGGAGGTCAAGGTTTCTTTCAGGTCTTCCAGATGCTCCTCATCCCCCTTACTTTTTACTATGGCATCGTCCAGGTATTCCTCAAGGTTCTTGCTTTTATGCTTCTCGAAGACCTGGTCTACCAGACGTTGGTAGGTTGCTCCTGCATTCTTGAGGCCGAAAGGTATCATCTTGTACATGTACGTTCCTGCGTTCGTGATGAATGCGCACTTCACCCTGTCTACTTGCCACAGGTATTGTAACACCCCGTATTTTTTTTGACCATTTTAGTTATTTCTAATAACGATTAATATTAATAAATCGAGTCTCGACAAAATATTTTATATAGTGATATTCAATTCTTGTGCCTTTGGAACCTTTCTATTTCACTTCATTGTTTGCAAAACTGAAATTTCTATCGTTATCACAATTCTGCGCGATTACGTAAAACGGTTCCTATTTTCTCATACGGACTCCGATTGAGGCGTTTCAAAAGCCTAAATTTATTAATTTTTCAAGTTGTACACAATGGTGAGATTCAAAATTACAATGTATAAGTGACTCATAAAAATATTGTATTGGACATCTCCTTTACTACGAAAATCGTCACCTAACAAATCGTTTCTTGACATTCGATTTCCGTACTTCTTTCCTAACCATTGTGTGACAAAATAAACTCAACAGTATCACCCTAAAGCATGATATACCGTCACTTTGAAGTCCTAGCCTCAAAATATGCCTAACTAATCAAAAACACCATTTCTAGTAATGTACTTCTTAAAGTATGATTAGCTACTTTGAGTAATTGTCAAATTCTTGTCCACCCTTTTCTCCCTCATCAAAGCCACAACTTGGGTGCTTATAACCAGCCATTTTCTCTTCATTTACTCATTCATTCAATCACTTAAACACTCCTTAAACTCCCTTCTAAAAACCAAAGAAAACAACACAAGTTTTCATAAGTTCTTAAGGTGTTTCAACCACCATTTTTCAAGAGCTCTCATTCTTTATTTCTCTTATATTCTACTCTCTCTTGTCAAAGTTATTTAGTATTATAATTACTAACTTAGATTGTTTTTATGTCCTTCTAACTTATTCATGAAGAGGAGCAAGAGGAAGGGAGCTTCGATATTAGTATATTTGATTTCATAGTTGATTCGGAGAATTGCTAATAGGTAACCTAACTTTTCTTCGCCCTCAAATCTTGTAGTATAGTGTTAAGACTCCAACTAACATATAACATCTTGTTTAGGACTAAATCATTAGATCACCAAGTTTAAAGTTAACTATTTGTTGATTTATAACTTAACAATACATGCTGCAAAATGGATTATGTGATGTATGATGTATGTTCATGATTTTTCTGTGAAAAATATGTTTCGAATTAGCCTTAGGTTCCTTCATGAAAGTTGTTGATCTGAATGTCTAGAATATGATAAAAATATGAAAAGTAAGTTTTTATGAAACTATTTATTTAATAATGATTTATTTCGTAAAATTGTACTGTATGATTGTATATACTGTCTGAGAAAATAATATGTTTCCTGATGTTAAACGTTTTTTTTGGACTTAGAAAAGTTATATTACGTTCCTGATGATGTCTATTATGTTTACGTCAAATTTCATATAAATCCATCATATATATATTTTCATTTATAAAATTTATACTAAAATGGTTCAGATCTGGAGAGAAGATTTCATTTAAGAACATTTATAAAGTATTTTAATCCAAATTTCTTGGGATAAGTTATGTACAAGTATAGGTATCCAAAATAAAAGTTTGGTTCACTTTTCTGATGTTTAAATATGTTAAACGATTTAAAATAAAGTATTGAAAACCGTACTGTTTTCGTTTTTAATTTGTTAAAAATAATAAACCTTATTATTTTTGAAAAATGACTTTATATTTGGAAACCTAACTCATAAAATTATGTTGAGTACGAAAATCGAAAGTTAAAAATAACATTTGAAAAATGACTCATTTAGTATCCTTAATAATATTATCGATTTCGTTATTACTTAAAGTTATCTTTGTAAAACTCTATGTTTTGAGAAATATGATACATGATAAGGTTAAAAATGATTTTTATAATTATTATAGATTTATTTGATGTTTTAAATATTTTACTAAGTATAAGTAGCCATTAAGAGATAAGTATACTTGTACAAATACGAAACCGTATAAAAATACTAAATACGTACACTTGAACAATAAATGTACAAAATACTTGTGCCCAAAAAGTATAGAGTACTGAAAGACGAATAACCCAAAAATACTAAGTTAAACAATGCTTAAATGTGCAAAACATCACTTAAAATTTATAATATGCACTTGAGGACTAATTCGTGACTAAGTCAAAACTAAGGGTTGACTAGTCCATCTTGGTCAAACTTTAGCTTTTTAAGTCAACATAGACCAAGTCAAGATAAAAGAACCCATCTTAAATAATGTACTTAGAAATAATTGAATTTTAATCAAATCTCAAATAATGAATGTTCGAATAATATGTATCAAATAAAACGTTCCAAATCTCTTGCATAAAATATACTTAAGATGATCAGTCAAGTAAGATAAACTTAACATAATTATGATGATCGTTTAGTAAATAGTTCCTAAATTAGATTAAGGAACTGTTGTACCTTCGGGTAGTCAGTGTCCTATATGAATCAGTTGACCTTTCCAGTGTTCCATTTCTTGGAGCTTCTGTACCTACGGGATAGTATGCATCCTTCCGGCCATCTGAACTAAGTTCCTACGGGAGTCCGACCGTTCGATACCAAGTGAGCCATATGTAGCAACTGTACCTTCGAGACGGTATGCGATCGTTCTGGTTGTCTGAACCAATGATCCTATGGGAGTCTAAGTGCCAGCATCCTTATATGTCTCCTATAGACAATCTATATCGTAGTATCGTTACGTGTTGGGCAATATTATGCTGAGGTTTAGAGATCGACGTGATGGGAGATTGCTCAGAGAGCTTTTGCTATGAGAGTACGGACAACACATCCTGAAGCTGTGTGTGGATGGATTGTCGTTAAAGTAGTAGTCCCCGGCTATCACTGAGGACCTGCGGGAGTCCGAGAGTTGTGTTAGGGGGTACGTGCGCATGTATTTAACAAGGGCCTGATAAGCTCTACTCTCTTTCTGATATCTTGGTACTTTTTTTCACGGTTGTGTACGTTATTCTTTTTCCTGCTTCTGCGTGTTGTCAGTGGGCCTCGAGGTGGTGTGGGTAGGCTTCTGTGAGTTGTCGTCTACATCATCAGTAGTTTGTTCTCCCCCGCGATTAGAGTTCTAAATCAAATCATAGCTGTTGTTCGATGCTATTGAGCACTAGGGGTGAGATGTAAACCTCCTAGTATCGATATGATTGGCGGGATTGATGTTCTCATCCGCATTTATGGTGAGATGCAAGCCTTAAGTGTGCATGAGACATTAGTAGTCACGTTCCGTGCATTATGTGAAGGAAAACCATTGTTTTTAAAAGTAAATGACTACAGTTTTCTAAATCACATGTGTTAGTATGTTTCGTTACTGTTCTATACTCTTATGACTGACTAATGATGTGATTGAAATGATTGAAAATGGGAAGTGATGTTTTGTAATATGTCCTGCCTGAATATTGATTATGATTGATATTATGTTTCATATGATTTGTATTATCTATGTCTTACTCTATTTTCACATGACACTTCTATGAATCCATGATCCATGCTTTACTGTATTCTATTCACATGATACTCATATGATGTATGAATTACTTTATTCTATATAACCTACATGTCTTATATATTTAAATTGATTCGCATGTTAACTGAAATCACTTCATGCGTATCTCACATTGTATACATGTCGATTTGTAATGTGAAATGCCTGCTTATCTGTTAATTAGATAACCTAAACATTATACTACATTGATTATTCGGGGCCTTGTTAGAAGGACGGTAAGGTTTCTCCCACTAAGTGGGACATGTATATTTACATATGCATTCAGGTTGACGAACCCTCACGACTGGACAAGGGGGCATGCATGAGTGCAAGAGATACAACTTAGCAGGTGAGAATGTCAAACTATAAATCTTGTAACACAAATTTTATCAAACTATTGTATTTAGAAATTTGTAATTCGGTTTTCAGTTGTTGTATTTTAACAAACGGTTCATTTTTCGGTAAAAGACTCACTTGAGTCGACGGTTTTCAATTTTTACCACTTTTTACGACTTAACTATTTTCCGCCTTATTAGTTAATGTCATTGGAAGAACCGGGTTGTTACAGTTGGTATCAGAGCAACCTTCAGACTGTGTGTACCAATGTGCGATGCATATTTACATCACCTATCGAGGGAACGCGCCTGAAGCTCATGACGCATGTCTAGAGTGTCTAAAGTCTCTAAAACATGTAGAACATTTAACATCACTAAATGAGAGATTCACTAGCATAACCCTAGGATCAAATAATATACTTGGGTAGAATATATAAATGGGTAGAACTACTAAGGATTACCCGTACCTTTCGATTTAGGTTTTGGCCCCTCGCTTGTTTTCATATGCTATCTGAATATTTGTATGTACAGTGATTATCTAACCTTAGCCAATTGGCTAGTTTTAATTTACTTGTGATCAACGCGATGACCAAGATAAAGCACTTGCAAGCATCGAGAGCTCAAGACTGGTAGAACACCATTGCAAGCACAAATGGACGCATCTTCCAAATCAACTATAGTTGCAAAATCAAGTAGGATCATGTTGAAGAATCGAGTGAAGTTACGCAGACGAGATGTAACATACGAGAAAATCAAGTGCAGACGTAAGATAGTAGTCCTCGAGTTCTATTTAGGTGTCGACTTAGACTTGACCGAGACTCTACTTACCTATATAACTCGTTCATCGGAGATCATTTGTTAGCCTAAATTGTAGTCATGGAAATGAACCCTTCTTGCCCATATTCATTTCACGGTAACACCTTACACCACATCTAATTCATTTTTCTAGGTTATCCTTATTTTCTACCTTTGCCCCTACTTTATTCATCTAACCAAGCAACGATTTGAGTTCAATTCCGAACTATCTTCAATCCTTCCATCGAAATTCTTAAACATCACGTACAAAGCTTTCCTTCATGTCCAACATCCATACCTTCATAAATCGATGAACAACTTTTACTCTTTTATTATTTATTTATTTTGGTTAAATTGTTCACCAATCAGATCCTACATTTGAACCTATATCAGGATGCATAGACAAAAGTCATTTAAGCCTAACCCTTGAACCATCCTTGAACAAACTTCTAATCTTTTCTAAAGAAGTTTTAACCTCAACTGATTCCTTCTCTTTTGTTTCTAAACTCATTTCGATCCCTTCGTGAACTAGCTCTTAGGTATGACAACTCATCCTGAGTCAGACAAGAAGTCTTTCGCTTATTTCACCTTCATATATTATGGCTCAACTAAACTTAGTCTGAAATATTCCTATCAGATGGAACCTTTCATATTTACCGTTCTATATTATTTCCTGTTCATTTCTTGAGCTTGCTTCCTATTCTTTTAGATTGCTAACAAACTACATGTATGGTGACATCATACATATTCATCGTCTTTTATCCATACCTTGTTACCATTTCCTATTTCCAAGTTTGTCATAACCTGATGGTAGGGAATTGTCGTGGATCCCCACCGTCAATAAATAACCGGCTACACCTAACACGTAGATAGGGTAAGTCGGGTCGAATCCACGGGGACGGTAAGAGGCGTCTAGACTAAGGTCACCCAAATACGAGACTAGGTCAACGATCTAAACTAGACAAAACAATTAAAAGGAGATAAGGCTAAGACTACGACTAAGGTAACGAAGAAATCAAATAAGGAAAGGGTAGGGTTAGGTCGGGTTCATAAGTGTAGTAGGATAGTTGGGAGATCGAGGGTGTATGTTTCACCTAGTTACTAAGGTCGGTCCGGGCTCTCGCTACGTAGACCAATGTCCGCACTCTCGTGTCAAAGACAAAACCCGAATACTTATGCAAGTTGTCACCCAATACACAAGGATTCAACGACAAATCAATCACACAATGAGAAGAGAAAGACAAGCAAGAGGAGCATTTGCAACTACTACTCTAACAAGCAATTCAACAAACACATGGTGCTCTTAATATGTGACCAGTAACAAAGAATCCACCTTTACCCACAATCAAACCCTAATCATCCATAATCAACACATAATCCCCTTACTAACCCACAACAAGTTTACTCACACATAATGAAGCTAATCCTAACCATAACAAAAGAAATCAACACAAACATCAAAACATACATAATGAAACTAACAAGAACAATAAGCAATAATCAAAGATTAAAACTTAAATGAATAAACAAGATTAAGAGAAGGGAAAATAATATTATACCTACTAACAAGAGGAAGAAAGATTGATACTTGTAATAATAAGAAAACCCAAATACATCAACCAAGGTTATCAATCTTGGATGGATTCTTCAAGAATTCCCTTAATAAAAGATTAGCTAACTAGATTAATGACTAATTACCGACTAATCTACTCTAATCTAAGCTAATCTAACCTAAAATAGTCTAGGGTTTAATGGGTAATGAAGAACATTCATAAGAATACAAGAGGAAGGGTGTATATAGGGTTACAATGAGTAAGGAGAAGAAAAGAAGCAAAGGCGTGCTGCAGACCCATGGTCCCGCCCGGGACAGATTGGTCCCGCCCGGGACGAGACGGTCCCGACCGGGACGAGGTCCTTCTCGGCCGGGACGGGTTCAAAACAGTGGCCTCTCCTTTTGTGCACTCCTTCCCGGTCGGGAAGGCATTATCCCGCCCGGGAAGACCTTGTAGGCCTCCATTATGATCTTTTTGGTCCCTCCTTGTTTCTCGTGGGCTTCTCACCGATTCTCGGGTCTCGGGATCGAGTCTAAGAGACTCGGGATTGGGTCCCAAGGTCTCGGGGTCGAATCCAAGGCATCGAGTGATCGTTCCTTCTCATCGTTGGCTCCAAAAGTGTATGAAACGAGTCGGAATCGTTCCAATTCTTCAGGAATGGTCTCGGGAACCTGAAACGAACTAGAGGAAGCATGAGTAGCCCATAAACCGCTCCCAAGAAGCGATTCCACAAGGAAAATAGGACCAAAATACAACAAAATAGGCACTACAAACTACACTTATCAACTCCCCCACACTTAACCCTTACTCGCCCTCGAGTAAGCACATACTAACTACTAAACTAGCCGAGCGGGTATTAGCGCACCCTACGCCCTTTCAACTCACGCGAGTACACTTAGAGGAAAAGTGCACTCCGCAAGGCAAGTAAGGTCTAGCGACAAAACCGTGGATGCAACCAGACACGAAACGCAAAAATAAACAAACATACAAACAAACAAATAATCGGTTGCACCCAAAAGAAAACAAATACCGGTTCCCTCAAACAAGCGGTGAAAGAAGCACCAGTTTAGGACTCGAGGCAAGGGACAACGTTCCCAAGCTAGCAATACAAAACAAGATGAACTAAACCCTAATAGTATGACGATAAAGCAACAAAAACGTTGGTAACTTACCTAGGTCCTCCTAACTTTCTAAGAACGTACTACGGGACGATCGGCGGGATGGAAAAAGGATGAACCACGGTGTTAGTCGATACTGTAGGTAAGTGAGATCCCGCCCCCTTTAGCGATGAGCCAAGAGGGTCGTCCCATGCCCAAAACCGCTTAACTAGTCCGAGTAAAAAGGTGGATAATATTGCAAAGTGAGGGAAGACCGACCATTACCGCTATCATCCTTCCTAAGGACTCGGTCCTTTGGTAGGCTCTTCACGGCAATAGTCGGTAAAAGGCTTATTTTTGAGATATGGGGACTCTTTTTGTGACACGGGTTTTCTTTTGGCATTTTTCTTTCTCTTTTTTTTTTGCTTTGTTTGTTGCCATGTCATTTTTTTTTCTTCTTTACTATTTTCTTTTTGGCTTTTTGTGCCTTTTTTTTTCTTCAATCTTTTCTTCCTTTCATATTCTTTCTTTTTCTTTTCTTTGCCCTTTTGGCTTGATTTGATTTGTAGGCATTTCTTTTTGCAACAAGAAAGAGAGATTTCAACAAATTGCAACTTTATTGTGTGGAAATGTGTAGGAGGTAGGGAAATGGGTAAGTCGGGGGTCGCTATCCCTCTTCAAACCCACAAAAAAGTACTTGGACTAATCAAACAATCCCTAACACGGTCACCTAAGGGACGGGACTCGGAAACCAAGGCCTTTTCACACCGTGGGTGGTCATAATGGTCAAAATGCAAATCCCGTAGTAAATCCTTAGTAAGCTAGGTGGACTCAAGGTAAAGGACCAACGAAACTATTGATTTAGGGTCATTCTACTAGACTAAAGTCCAAGACTCGGTTTATACCACTAGAAAGGGAAAGTAAACACTTGCACACTAGCCTCAAAACCGGGTTTTCGAAAACTGTTTACACACATGATACACTACACAACACAAAACAAAGACTCAACGAAAAAGAATGAAAAAGAGACAAAAGCAACAAAACAAGACAAAACACAAGAAACACATAAAGAGAACAAACACCACCCCAAACTTCCAAACAAGTCACCAAAACAACCGCAAACTTTACAAAGCTCTACCCGAGCATACAACATCACAAACCTCCTCCAAACTTCACAAGAAATAAAGAAGAGAAAGGGATGAAAAGATGTTACCGGATATCTTGAAAGCTCTCCAAAGCACTCGGCCTGCATCCTCTGGGGTTATGCTGAGGGTTAAAGCAAAGCGGTCGGACTTTCGGCCCTTCCTGCATAATAGTTCTGGTTGCGGAGCTCGCGAAGCTGTCATTTTTAGCCCTTACGGCTTGTCTGACAGCCGGCGTCGCCTTATACCACATGGATGATCATCTGATATGGCCTTGAGCCCTTTGGCCTCTCAGTCAACGTCTTTAGGTTTTTGGCTCTGGCGGCGTAGTTGGCTAGCCAACCATTCCTGATTAGATTTTCTATCTCATCTTTTAGATGTCGACACTCCTCGGTCGTATGTCCGGTACTGTCATGGAAAGTAAAAAATGTTTTCGGGTCACCTATGGGGTGACGTGGCTTGTTCGGGCGATTCCACTTCGTTGCTTCTTTTTCAAGCTCAAATATCTCAGCCCTTAACTTGTTGAGAGCAGTGTAGCTGGCAAACTTGGGTTGGTATGGTATACGCTCTTTCCTTGGTGTACTACCTTCTTCTACCTTTTGTTTGCCAGCTGATTCGGCCCTGCCACGACCGCCCTGCGGTGCCCCCTGGGGTCGGTTGGACGCCGTAGGGGTATCCGATAGGCTGGGTATTCCTCTTGGAGCATGAAGCCCTCAACTATCTTTCGACCTTTAGCCAGGGATTCTGGCTGGGCGCGGATAAGCTGGTTCATCATCTCCCCGGGCACCAGGGAGTTCGTCAGGGCATATGCTGCGGTAGGGTCATCAATCTCCCTCACCTGCTGGAAGGACAGGTTAAACCTCTTTAGATACTCCTTGATGGACTCGCCCTTCTTTTGCTTCAGCGTCATCAGATCAAAGCGGGTGAGCCTATGCCTCTTGTTCCCAACATATTGGTCCAAGAAGACCGTTGTAAGCGCTTCAAAGCTATAGATAGATGCTTGGGGCAGGTCTGAACCATTCTTGGGCTAACCCTACAAGGGTTGTTGGGAAGATTTTGCACCAGGCAACGTTGTCAGTGTCGTACATTCCCATATGACTCTCATATGCAGCCAGGTAATCTTCTGGGTCGGTGGTCCCGTCGAACCGGACCGTTGCCATCTTTATCTTCTGGGTGGAGCTGAAACAACCCGGTTCTTCTAATGACATTAATTAACAAGGCGGAAAATAATTAAGTCGTAAAAAGGGATAAAAATTTAAAACCATCAACTCAAGTGAGTCTTTTACCGATAAATGAACCGTTTGTTAAAATACAATAACTGAAACCCGAATTACAAATTTCTAAATACAATAGTCTGACAAAATTTGTGTTACAAGATTTATAGTTTGACACTCTCATCTGCCACACTGTATCTCTTGCACTCACGCATGCCCCCATGTCCAGTCTTGAGGGTTCGTCAACCTGAATGCATATTTAAATATACATGTCCCACTTAGTGGGAGTAACCTAACCGTCCTTCTAACACGACCCCGAATAATCAATGTAGTACAACGTTTAGGTTATCTAATTAACAGATAAGCAGGCATGTCACATTACAAACTGATATGTATACAATGTGGGATACACATTAAATGATTTCAATTAACATGCGAATCAATTTAAATATATAAGACATGTAGGTTATATAGAATAAAGTAATACATACATCATATGAGTATCAAGTGAATAATACAGTAAAGCATAGATCATGGATTCATAGAAGTGTCATGTGAAAATAGAGTAAGACATACATAATACAAATCGTATGGAACATAATATAAATCTTAATCAATATTCAAGCAAGACATATAACAAAACATCACTTCCCATTATCAAGCATTTCAATCACATCATTAGTCATAAGAGTATAGAACAGTAACAAAGCATAATAGCACATGTGATTTAGAAAACTGTAGTCATTTACTTTTAAAAACAATGGTTTCCTTTCACATAATGCACGGGACGTGACTACTAATGTCTCATGCACACTTAAGGCTTGCATCTCACCATAAATGCGGATGGGAACATCAATCCCGCCAATCATATCGATACTAGGAGGTTTACATCTCACCCCTAGTGCTCAATAGGATCAAACACCTAAATTGACTCGGTTTAGTCGACTGACATACGGAGAAGAATGACTGCAAGTGCATGGACTCAGAGGCCCCGCTAAACCGAACATGTCCCATACACTGCTAAGGCAAAGGTCGGAAGGTATTCCGCCCCCAAAGATATCCGATATAGAGAGTGAGAGCTGATCAGTGCCCTTGTCTATGTATGCGCACACACCCATTCCATACTCTTGGTCTTGGGAAAGAGAACCTTTACACAACCGAGCACCTCAATGGCAACTGGACGACTACTACTCTACCGACAAACTCATAAAGAGCTGGCTGCCCATTTACTTCTTAGCATTTTCTCGCACCGGCAGAATGCATCATGGCCTCCCATGAGCAGTGACTCCGAGTGTCGTAGTCTACTTTCGAAGCTGTCTTCTATCGCATCGCCTTCTAAACTTTACCAAGATAGCGCCCAACACGAAACGTAGACTGAATTTGGGTGTCTTATAAAGACAGAGTCTCTGGAATATCGAGCTTAGCGGTCATCGTGGGGCACATGTCTGATGACCAGAGGGATGAAACAATACCGGGTTCCATAAGTATGACCGGTCTGTGGGCTGTGTATTGACTCGGAACAAGTCATTACAACATGGAATGGTAAGACGACTCAGAGGGTACTGCCAGGGCACATGTTCATTTTCACCATGACTGGTGTCGATAACATCGTTCGTGAAAACGTGTTTGATCACCGGCTTAGGTAACACACCGACTAGAAGTACGGTTGTTCCTATGGAATTTAAGTATGTCGATTTTAAGATTAACAAACATTATCAATCGTCGTAAAATTTATCTTAACTGATAGTTTTAGTATACTGATGTAAGAGATTTGGAACATTTTATTTTGAGATATATTATTTGAAGCGTTAATTAGTTGAGATTTGATTAAAGATTCAATTATTTCTAAGTACATTTTTTAAGATGGGTTCCTTTATCCTGACTTGGTCTATGTTGACTTAAAAAGCCAAAGTTTGACCAAGATAGACTAGTCAACCCTTAGTTTTGACTTAGTCAGTAATTAGTCCTTAAGTGCTTATTATAAAGTTTAAGTGTTGTTTTGCACATTTAAGCATTGTTTAACTTAGTACTTTTGGGTTATTCGTCTTTTAGTACTCTATACTTTTTAGGCACAAGTATTTAGTACATTTATTGTTCAAGTGTACGTATTTAGTATTTTTATACGGTTTCGTATTTGTACCAGTATACTTATCTCTTAAAGCCTATTTATACTTAGTAAAATATTTCAAACACCAAATAAATCAATAATAATTATAAAAATCATTTTTAACCTTATTAGGTATCATATTTCTCAAAACATAGAGTTTTACAAAAGTAACTTTAAGTAATAACGAAATCGATAATATTATTAAGGATACTAAATGAGTCATTTTTCAAATGTTATTTTTAAGTTTCGATTTTCATACGCAACATACTTTTATAAGTTAGGTTTCCAGATATAAAGTCATTTTTCAAAAATAATAAGGTTTATTATTTTTAACAAATTAAAAACGAAAACAGTACGGTTTTCAATACTTTCTTTTAAATCGTTTAAAATACTTAAACGTTATTAAAGTGAAACAAAATTTTTTTTGGATACCTATACTTGTACATAACTTATAACCAGAAATTTAGATTAAAATACTTTATAAATGTTCTTAAATAAAATATTCTTTCCAGATCTGACCCATTTTAGTACAAATTTTATAAATGAAAATATATATGATGGATTCATATGAAATTTGACATACACATCTTAGAAATCATCAGAAACATAACATAAATTTTCCAAGTCCAAAAGAAACGTTTAACATCACGAAACATATCATTTTCTCAGACAGTACATAAAATCATACAGTACAAGTTTACGAAATAAATCATTACTAAATATATATTTTCATAAAAACTTACTTTTCATATTTCTATCATATTTTAGACATTCAGATATACAACTTCCATGAAGGAGTCTAAGGCTAATTCGAAACATATTTTACACAGAAAAATCGTAAACATACATCACACATCACAGAATCCATTTTACAGCATGTATTGTTAAGTGATAAATCAACAAATAGTTAACTTTAAACTTGGTGATCTAATGATTTAGTCCTAAACATGATGTTATATGTTAGTTAGAGTCTAAACACTATACTACGAGATTTGAGGGCGAAGAAAAGTTAGGTTACCTATTAGCAATTCTCCGGATCAACTATGAAATCAAATATACTAAGATCGAAGCCCCCTTCCTCTTGCTCCTCTTCATGAATAAGTTAGAAGGACACACAAAAAAAGTAAGTTAGTAAATATAATAGGAATAAGACTTAAAAATAAAGAGTATAAGGTAAGGAAAAGAAAGAGTATGTGCTCTTGAGATATGGTGGTGTAAACACCTTAGAACTTAAAAGAACTTGTATGATTTTCTTTGGTTTTTAGATGGATCTTTGAAGGAGTGTTTAAGTGATTGAATGGATGAGTAAATGAAGAGAAAATGGCTGGTTATAAGCCCACAAGTCGTACATTAGATGGGGGAGCAAAGGGTGGACAAGAATTTGACAATTACCAAAAGTAGCTAAGCATACTTTAAGAGGTACATACCCTATTTGGTGTTTTTGATTAGAAAGACATATTTTGAGGCTTGGACTTCAAAGTGACGGTATGGCATGCCTTAGGGTGATTTTTTTGAGTTTATTTGGTGACATCATGGTTAGGAAATAAGTACGGAAATCGAATGTCGAGAAACGATTCGTCGGGTTACGATTTTCGTAGTAAAGGAGCTGTCCAGTACAATATTTTTATGACGAAATTATAAATTGTAATTTAAATGTCATAACTGTGTGTATCTTGGAATATTAATAAAGTTAGGCTTTTGAAACGCCTCAATCGGAGTCCGTATGAGAAAATAGGAACCACTTTACGAAATCGCGCAGAATTTCGATAACGATAGAAATTTCAGTTTTGCAAACAATGAAGTGAAATATAAAGGTTCCAAAGACAAAAGAATTGAATATTACTATATAAAATATTTTGTCGAGACTCGATTTATTAATATTAATCGTTATTATAAATAACTAAAATGGTCAAAAGCACGGGTGTTACAGGAGCGGCGTCCTTGTGGGTCTTCCCATTGTCCTTGAGCGATTTCCTTCTGAGTGGTATTCATAATCGTCCCATTTGCTAGGGGCCGGCGGCTTGCCGCTCGGGGGATCGATGATTGGGCGTGTGCCTGCTTATGGTTTCATACTCTCTCACGGGGGAGTGATGTTGGGAACGGGGTCACTTTTCTCGAGGGTGCTGAGGACCCTCGGCCTTTGGGCCCTTGGTCTGATGATGCCTTGTTTCGATTGGATGGCCTTGATTAAGCCTTGCTTGCATGATTTTCGACAGCCTTGTCGCCTTCTGTCGCTTCTCGACAATTTTTTCCTTCCTCTAGATTCTCCTAGCGGCGGTTTGCTTTGTTCCCCCGGCACCCGCAGTGTCAGTGTACTGCAGGCGCCTGGAGGTCGTTGTTAATCTGCCTACCAGGTCCTCTGGCGTAACTTGCTTGTTGAGCATCGGTGAGAAAAAGGTAGCAGACTGTGTGGCCTGGGCTGGAGTGACCTCTAGGTTTAGGCCTTGCTATGCCTCCTGCCCCCCTCACGGTTACCATTCTCTTGCTCGAGGTAACACAGAGAGTAGCCTGCCCACAACCCCGGAGGGTGGCGGCGGGCGTAACCTCCCGTGGTGTGATGGGCATGCCAATACCGGGGGACGATCATCTGCTCCGACGGATCAGCACCTGCCTCTATCTCTTCAATATCATGCATCTTCTAATGACTTTTTCGTTCTTTGAGGATATTCAACTCGTAATCCCCACAGACGGCGCCAAATTGTTCAGGTTAGGGAAGAATCACACCTGAATCTGATTTGGATCTAACTTGTATTGAGGTCTTTGTGGATCTAGTTTGATACTCACACCTCACTTCTCCTCCCCTCTAGACGTCGGACCTTCCCTGCGGAGTGGGCATGTGATCTGCAAAAGGAGCGCACAGGGGGGCCTCAGAGGTGTCCAAGAAAACCCTCTCCGGTGCCTAAGTCAGTCTGTGTATGCACTTAATGAACCTTATTCGTGAGGAATAAGGTGGCATTTTTAGAGTGAGAGTCTAGTGAGAGAAAGTTAATTACCCCTTAATGAAGGAAAATAAGGAGATATTTATAGGTTTCAACAAGATAGAGAGAAAGAGAGAGAGGAGACGTGGAGACGTGTGCCCCACACTTGTTCTTTACCTTAGGCTGTATCAGGAGGGCTTACCCCACCCCGCCTTGGGTCGGCCTGATTGCTCCGAGGTCAAGGAAGGTGAGGGCTTCTTCACCCCCCCTGGAGGTGCAAGAGGACTCGGCTCGCCTAGCCGAGGGTCGGGCCTCAGAACCTGGACTTGTAGAAAATTGACGGGACTTTTCAGGCGAGTGCCACGGAGGGTTGATCGGTCGGATCCGACCGACTATCCAGGCGGCGGGCTACTTCATGGCTTGGACTTAAACAGGACCGGGTCAGACCCGAATCTAAGAGGCGAGTGACCCGGGATGAAAAGCTGACCCCATCTGTTTTGGTCGAGCATAGGAATAAATTAGCTTACACTGTAGCTGACACCAAAGTAGCAGCAAGATGTCCGTCGTAGTGCAGTCTTAGCAGCTGCCATGTAGTTCAGAAGTATGCACCAGCTGTCAATTACAGCATTTGAAAGTTGCTCTCCAGGCTCCAGTGTGGCCAGCTCGCTACGGGGTACATTGAAGAAGTCGCTGAAACTTACAATCATCTCCCTGCAAAATTCGAATGGATTATGTAACACTCAACAAAAACTACATTAAACGCACGAAAAACATTAGGTACTGTATAACACTTACGATGTACTGTATTTTTCATTTTTGTAAAAGACGTAATTAATTACTTCTTTCCTTACAGACAGAACAGACCTAAAAAGCCTGTTATCCCTACCCAGGAAGTCTGACAGTGTAAGCTGGTTAGGATCCGGGGTGTCACAATCACATGAGCGTCCAAGCCTCTCATCGGAAACTTGCACGCATCCCAACTGTTTGTCAGAATGAAAAAAAATAACGTTGGAAGACCTTTCTTCCATCTACATCCACCCACAAGCATTCACCGACCTCCTCATCTCCACTTCTATCCTTATCCCATAGAGACAACACCAACTGGCGATCCCTGTTTAACTGCAATTCCTTTTTAATAACGTCATTAATCTCCGATGTCGAGTACGGCCGAAAGCTAAGATCGTCCTGATCATCTGCATGTGTACGTTTGGCCTCAAATACTGGCCCCTTCAACGACAACTCCCTAGCGCGTTGAAGCGCCTCACAGACTTCGCCCACCATCCGGTGAATTTCTGCTCCACCCCAAAATGTTTAGTCACAGAGGTTATTCATTAAAGTAACATATGATAAACATTAAAGTAACAGATGATATATATTAAAGTAACAATGCATATTATTGGTATTCAAGTGACAGAAATTTGTGGTCACAGAGGTTGGCCATTAAAGTAACAGATGATATTAACTAAAATAACAGATAATATGCATTAAAGCAACATCATATATGTTGGATCAAAAATGTGGATGATACAGGTTAAAGTAACGGATTATAGGAATTAAAGTAACACCAGTTATGCATGTGTTAAAGTAATAGATGACATGTTAGAATAACATGCAGATTTACAGAGACATTCCAGATTTACAGACTTACAGATTTACGGAACACAAAACCATGGTTTCGAAGTCATACATTCCATATATACGGACAACATATTGTGTTATCAATGAAATGATGACATGATTACTTACGTCGACCACCCTGGCCCTCAGTTCAGTACCATCATCTTCAACCCCATGAGCTAGCTTGACGGTGGTGAACTTATCGCCCTCTTCTCCGGTTAATGTCAGATCATCAATCTGACGGTTATGCGTAATCCTCAGCGGCGAGGTCGCATCTTCCCCCTTCGCTGCATGTAGGCAACAAGGGTATTCCACCTCCGATCGGGTAAGACGCCCCAGCCCACCACCGATAAACTCACCAGCCAGCTGTTCTAGCATGCGCTGACCATCCCAATGCTTGATCAATGGAAGATCGCAAGGGCACAAGAAGTTACGGTAGACGAACCGCAGGAAGTACGATTAGGAATGGCACACAGCCAAGTAGATATGATGGTTTACGGAATACTAAGTCCTCGTACAATTCCGCCAGTCCGTCCAGTATGTAAGTGCACCAGTCAATGTTTTTAATCTGCTATACACTCTGCACAGCCTTCAACAATCAAAGATCAACTCCGTGATTGGACGTCCAATTGAAGAAGATCGACATGCTATACAACACGAACATCCTACAGAACAACTCTACACCCTCTACATTCGCCAGGAGTTTTGTCAGGACCCTTATGAGAGGGATTGCATCACATTCATTAAGAACTTGAAACTGATCCCTCCACTCCTTTTTCAGCCTCACAATAGACTCCTCTTTAGCTGCCTTCGATCGACCCATTGGCAGCAGCTCAATAGGGTCCGGTCCAAAAGGAAGGAGGAAGCAGTCATGTATGTCATGCTTCGTTACCAGGAATTGATTGCTCCCGCATCTAAATATCAGCGTATCATCGCTAAATAAGACCATGAATTCAGTCTCATACCTCACGGGGAAGTTTGTAAGGCGCATTTCAAATAGACCACCGAACCCAATACATGAAATCGCCTCCCGCTGCCTCTGGTTTAGGGTGGATATTAGATCAACCAGAGACTTCGGCCTACACCAGACCGACAACGTACGCTCAGTGTTGTCGTCGCCACCATCTTCAAGTCATACTTTCTTCGACTTAGATGGTTTGACAGTCGTCTTTTTCTGCTGTCGTACCTTAGTCATCTGAAAAGAGGAAAATGAGAGTATAATCGGTATATAGACGGATAAAGTGGTATCGTTATGGAAAAATACCCAGTACTCATGTCCTGTGCACGTAACCTGCGTTTTGCCCTCCCCTTTTTTCTCAGCAGCCATTATCATTTTACCTCCTTTTGCCATTTAAAATGTGGTATCATGAGAATATAATCACAAATAATGGTAATGATACAAACTGAATAGACGATTACATACACCTCATCAGCATTGACAAAGTATACAGTTTAAAGTAACAGATGATAAACATCACAATAACAGATCATGTGCATTAAAGTAACACCATTAGACATTGGAGCAAAAGATGCAGAGTAATCAAGCAAACAGAAGATGCTTATTCAAATATTAGACATTACAGTAACATATATCACGTATTAAAGTAACATATTATAAGCATTAAATTAACACTAGATATATGTTTGAGCAAAAAAGATGCAGATAATAAGATATCAGTAACATGATAAGCCTAGTTGTATAGATAATAATTAAAATAACAGATGATACCAGTTACAGCAACAAAAAATGTTCATTAAAGTAACACCAGGTATAATTTATAGCAGACATGCAGGGAAACGCATACAAACAGAGAAGATGAATAATCAGTTTAGCAAATACAAAACTAAACAATGGTTTATCCAATCATACATTCCAGATTTAAAAAATACAATACAGTTTAACACATGCAGACTAGAGGATACAAACCATTAATCGTAATTAGCTTCACAAACAATTGAATTAGAAAATACAAAGCACAAACGCAGACCTAATAAGCACAAACTCAGTAAAATAAATTATAAGAATACTATAACAATTAAAAGCCAAAACACAAACCTAATTTACCTTAAGTTTGAAGATAAAAAGTAATACAGCTGCGTCGTTTGATGATCCTTAAGATGAGTTGTAATCTGTATGTGCGAAAGATTGTTATGAGTGAACTGACAGTAGGGTTTGTGAATAAAAGATGAAGACGAAAGTCTGGTTTTTGGGTGAAGATGGAGATGAACAGACGAAGAGTATATATTGTAGGCGGGAATGTATGTGGATTGAAAATACTTAACTTTGAAGAAACGTGGTGTGAGAGAGAAGGGACGGTGAAAATGAAGTTATTAGGAGAGAGAGAAAAGCAGTATGGAAGTAGAATAATTAGGGAGGAGAGAGAACGGAGAAATTTACCAAGATTTTTTACTTATTTCCTTAATTGTGAAAATAAATATTAACTATTAATCTATCATTAAATCAAGGGTTGAGATGTAGACTCACGGACTCAATATATATATATATATATATATATATATATATATATATATATATATATATATATATATATATATATATATATATATATATATATAGAGAGAGAGAGAGAGAGAGAGAGAGGTTCAAATAAGGGCACCATGCTTCAGTAAGTGTATATTAAAGTTACAGATGACATACGATAAAGTTGCATTTGTTTAAAGTTGATATGTAACTATAACATTCAGCTCTTTTATTACTTCAAGTGATAAAGTGCAACTTTATCACTCATCTCGTGTAACTTTAAGCACTTTTTGTGTAACTTTAACACTTGACCTTATGCCCTTAAAATAGTTGTTGCCCTTATTTGAACCTACCTCTCTCTCTCTCTCTCTCTCTCTCTCTATATATATATATATATCTCTCTCTCTCTCTCTCTCTCTCTCTCTCTCTCTCTCTATATATATATATATATATATATATATATATATATATATATATATAAGTGAGTCATTCTATATATATTGAGTCCGTGAGTCCACCTAGACTAGGGGCAGATGAATGTTACTCCAACGTATGACAAATGTTACTCTAATGTATGACTAATGTTACTCCAACAACTCATCACATCCAGTGGATTATGGATAGATGAATGTTACTCTAACGTATGACTAATGTTACATCAACAATGATAATTTGGTTTAGTATAAAGTTTTTTTTGTGTTTGTAGACACCCGCATTTTGCCTACTAGTGTCTATAGCAGTCTCCAACAAAACACCCGATGATGATCGGACGTAAACATGCTTTAATGCACTCGAATACGGACTCAGAATCAATAGTATCCGATGAGGGCACTTAGCGGAGTACAAATCTCTCAAAACCAACTTCAAAATCAGACTCAGTAGGTCGTTCCCAATAAAATAAAGCTAATTTGAGCTAAAACTGTCGCCCAAAATAAAACCGTCTTTTGCGACAGAGTCAAAACCCGGTCAAAGTCGAAACCCGAGACGAAACCAGCCTCACGCTGCGTCCAAATACACAAAATGAACAAAGACAAATCAAACCAAATCATGGGTCACACAGAATCTCAACCTTCCTAAAAATCCTCCACCTACCTAGACCCACTCGATCGAGTGCAATAGGGTCACTCGATTGAGTGCACCCTCAAAAATTGAATAGGTGCCTTTTTTCGAGACCACTCGATCGAGTGCACATAGGGTCACTCAATCGAGTGACCTCTAGCCGGGGGGTAAAATCAATAAATACCCTCGCTTGGCTCTTCATTCCACACAACCTTTAGGCCATGTTCTTTTCGGCTGAAACAGGGCTGAGCTGAGCTGGTTTGATAAGAGCTGAGATGGTCTTATAGGAGCTGAGCTGGACTGATTGAAGCTGAGCTGAATTAAAAGAAGCCGGAACTAATATCCATGTCCGGCCTTGGGCCAGTGCAAGCTGTGCGTTGGCACTGGGCCCCTGTTTGGTAAGGCCCAATTCTGAAGCATAATTTCATAAGAAAAGTATATTATTGCTAAAGAATAGCAGTTGTTTGTTGTTGTGGTTCAGTGGTAATAGTGAAGATTTAGTTCATAACATACCTGCTGGCTTGGGCTCGAATACCACAAGCAACATTTTGTTATTTTCTATTTCATTTATGAGTGTTTGTCTATATTAAGTCCTCTATCTCGTTCATTCTTCTCTTCGATTAAAATAATAATCACAATAAATATCAAATTTTAAAAATATTGCCATTATATTAAAGTTTTTCATAGAATTTAAGACAATAAAAGTGCTTATTTAACATATGTTCCGGTCAAGGAATCAGTTAACCCGACTATGAATTTGGGTTCTCAGTATTCGGATATTGCTTGCTTAATTTCCTTTGATCCCTCCTTTCCCTTCTCCTATGATCGGACCTCCCCGGCGGATCGAGCCTGCTCCCTGCACAAGTAGCGCACAGGGCCTCGGAGGTCGTCCGAGGGAACCCTCTCCGATGCCTAAGTCAGTCCGTGAATGCCTTGATGAACCTAGCTCGTGTGGAACTAGGCGGCGTTTTTTAGGAGTAAGAGTCTAGAGAGAGAAAATCCAGCCCCTTCTAAGTGAGAAATGAGTGGGTATTTATACCTTCCCACAAGAGAGAGAGGAAGAGAGGGAAAAGAGCGGGAGAATGGGTGGACGTGAGGACGACACGTGGCTTCTCCTCGTCCACCCACTTTCCATTACCTGAGGCGGAATGACGGATGGGCCCTCGGATTCCCCTGCTTGTACTGGGGGTTCGGGCACCCTGGAAACCAGCACGTTGGGGACTTGGAGGCCCTGCTCGGCTGGCAGAAGGGCCCTGCTCGGCAGGCGCAAGCCTTTCGGGGTTCTCTCCGTAGTCCTTCGCAGGGAGGACTGACGGGTGATTCTAGATTCGCCCTGGGGGCGAACCGCTCCGGGGCCCTGCAGGCGGGCGACCCGTGGTACTTGGTCAACTCCCATCAACATAAGTTGTGAAATATGTAAAATAAAATTGTTCATAGTCTAAGGAAAACTGTATATCGATTTTAGGGCCCACTACTAAAATTTCGCACAAGGCCTCCAAAATGTTAGGGTCGGGCCTGCTAATATCTACTCATACAAATTATCTAATAATATTTTAAAAAAAGAAAAAAAAAAAAAAGAAAGTTATAACACTAAATAATAATAATAATTAATTATAATAGTAGCAATATTAATAATAATTTTAAGTAGTTAATAATAATAGTAAGGTTAATAATGACAACAACATAGTACTCACTCCAATCCATTTCATTTATTCTTTTGTTTTTTTCTTACTTGGCAATAGAAAATGTTATGTATATATCTTTGATTACGTAATATACAAAATTTTAAATTTTGATATTCTTAATGACATTTAGACAAGGTTGTAAATATTTGAATGTAACATTGAGATCTCAAAATATTATGGAGTGCGTAATAATATTAATAATTATTATAATAACAATGATGATAAAAAAATAGAAAATAATAATAATAATAATAATAATAATAATAATAATAATACTACGTAGGATTAAATTTGTAGTACAGCAAATTAAATTTGTAGTTACATTACATTTTGAAGCTTGTAAGCAAAATCCTAAGTACAATAGGATTATAGCTAGTCTTTGACATCTAGTGAGATAGATCCTTCTGCAACCTTGTAATTTCATTGAAATTAATGAAATGATATAATTTTTGCAAAAAAAAAAGAGAAATAAATAAATAAATAAATAATAATAATAATAATAATAATAATAATAATAATAATAACAACGACGATGATGACGACGATGACGATGATAATAATAATTTGTTATTATTATTAACATTAAGAGATATGAGTAATAATAATAATAACAACAACAATATTATTATCATTATTATTATTTTTTTATGAAAAGAAACTTGCATTAATATCGAAACGCAATAATAATAACAACAACAACAACAATAATAATAATAACTTATTGTAATTTGTTTCAATCATAATGCAACTCCGTTTCATATAAATAAATAAATAAATAATAATAACAATAACAATAATAGTAATAGTAATAATATTATTATATATTTATATTTATTATTATTATTTATTATTATTATTATTATTATTGTTATTATTATTATTATTATTATTATTATTATTATTGAAGTATTATTTTATGAGCTGAAAATATTGGAGCTGAGCTGAAAATATTAGAGCTGAGCTGAGCTTATAGAAGCTAGGCTGAGATGATAGAAGCTGAGCTGGTCTGAAACAGACTGAAAATAAGCTGAACAGAACTGGACCTTACACAACTCTTAAACCCTCATTTTTCCACCATCCTTGAGTACTCCACACTCACACACAAATACAAATTCCCGAGATCAAAACTCGCCAAAGAAGATTTTATTTAAGAACATTTATAAAGTATTTTAATATAAATATATGGGGATAAGTTTTGTACAAGTATAGGTATCCAAAATAAAAGTTTGGTTCAAAATAGAATGTCTCGCGCTCGCGCTCTTACCTTTAGTCCGTCGTCTGGAGGGACGGAGGATAGGAGAGGGGGGAGATCTGACTTAGCCTCTTCCTCTGGGGTCAGACCCGGCGGGGGAAACCGCCCCGAGGAAGATGGGGGTGCCAACTCACCCGAACCTGCTCCCTTTGACGTCGTCGACTCCGACGACGGTGCATTGGAGATTGACCCCTCCACCGTTGCCGGCCTTGCTCCCAGGGAAAAAGGGAAAAGGTACTTCTTGGATAAACACAAATACCTGGTTCCTTTGAGAACCTACCCTGAGACCAAGAACCGAGACCTAATTCTGGAGAGTAATGCTGCCGGGGAGATTGAGAAATTCTACCACTTTGGGGAGGGGTACACCGTTATAATTCCCGGGGAGAGAGATACGGTGTGTTGCCCTCCTGACGGCTGTGTGGCTGTTTACCACAAAAGCTTGGAATTCGGCCTACGATTCCCTCTTCACCCCTTCTTGGAGGAGGTTTTTAGGAGGATGAACGTGGCCATTGCCCAGGTGACTGCCTCAGCTATCAGGACCTTGGTGGCTTATACCTGGACCTGCCTCTTCCACGGGGAGGGGCCCTTTATTGATGCCCTGCGTGCCATGACTTGGCTGCAGATGGTGTCTTCATCAAGGGGGGATGACTCCCCTGGGTACTGGTCCATTCTGAAGTCGAAAAAATACGCTCTGGTCTGGCCGGCTTTAAACAGCCTGAAAGACTGGAAAGACAATTTCCTGTATGTACATAGTGCCTCAGGGTGGCGGATCCCTAGGCATTTTAGGAATCACGTGCATACTCGCATGGAAACCCGTGAGTAATATCATCCGGGTGTCGGGGAAAAAGACCTGAAGGTGAAGCTGAGTCAGGCAGACGAAGAATTGATTAAGAAATTTAAGGTTACTGAGGGGGCTCCTCCCAATGAGCCTGCTTTCTGGCTTCCTCACGCAGATCTTATCACCACGGATGAATATCTGATCCCGCTGGGCCTGATTCCCGGCCTTGAAGGTAGTTTAGGGGCTTCAACTGGCCTGGTGATTTTTCCCGAGGTTCCCATCCCTATTTTCCTAACTGGCTTTTTACCCGTCTTGCAGGTGTTGCTTCTCGCCTTTGGACCAAGAAGCAGGTGAGGAGGCTTGGTCTGACTGAGGAGTTTTTTGTTGCTCGAAAGGTCCCCTCTCTTCCCTCCAACTTCAAGAAGGGAGAGAAGAACTTGATGAGGTTTGTGAAGGAGTTCGCCTCTGGCCGACGGCTCCCCTTCCCTCCCCGGCTAAAGCCGGCGGCTCCTTCTCCCAATGCTCAGGGTGGGGAGGCTGAAGTTACTTCTGTGGCGACCCCCTCCTATGCTCGCCGGCAGGATGATTCCCCTGCTAGGGCTCACGTTTCCCCGGGGTCTCACCCTACGGACTCTGAGCAGACTAGAGAGAGTGCTCACTTGGTCCGTAGGAGAAAGAGGAGTAGGGAGACTCCAGGGAATGTGCCTATGGTTGACTTAGAGGCCGATGTGGAGACCCCGGAGGCGAAACGCTCTGCTCACGACGTCCCGGGCACTTCTCTTTTGGAGGAGAATGCAGAGTTCCACTTTGCTGCGGGCGATAGCGTTGATGTATCAGGCTTGCTCTCGGACTCTGGTACTGTTTTGGCAGACCGCCTCATTAAGTCGATAACCAACACTTCCCACCAGGTGATTCAGTACATACATCGTACTTCCAGGGTGTTGCAGGCCTCTGCCGAGCTGGCGGCCCTCAGTCGCCTAAGTGACGAGGAGCTGACTGTCACCCCTGGGGCCCCTCCTCCCGATCGCCTAGCCGTGGTTGAAAGGGATGTGACCCTGATTATGGGCCTGAAGGACAAGCTGTCAAAGCAAGAGAGCGAGCTGCAGGAAGTGAAGGGGCAGGCCAACCAATGGAGGCTTCAGGGGGAGCAGGCTGTGAGGGAGGCGTCCAAGCTTGAGGTGGAACTGAAGGAGAGCCGCTTGGCAGTGGAGCGTGCTGGAACGTCCCTGGCTGAGATGGAGCATCTCAAGAAGAAAGCAGCTGATCTAGAGGAAGAACTGTCCAAAACCAGCTCAGACTTTAAACAGGCTCAGGCTGGGTGGCAAGATGAGAAAAGACGCCATCCTGAAGGAAGCTGAAGCTGCCACGGACTTGAGCTTTGAAAACGGGGCTACTTCCTCCTTGGAGCTTGTTATGGAGGTAATCAAGGAAATGTTTCCTGTCTTTGACGAGGACGCATTTCGAAACCTTTATGCTGCCAAGAATGAAGCTCTGGTGGCCGGAACCCCCAAAAAGCCTGCTGGTCCCAATCATGGTGTGCCTGATGCCTAGGCTTTTACTCTTTGTTGATAACTTTTTATGCTGAGCCTTAGAATGGCCAGCTTTGTCTGTAATGCTCTGACCTTTCTGGATTTTTATTTTGGGCTTTGTTAAAACCGTTCTACTCTTTTCTGGATTAATCTTTGAATGTTTGTCCTTTATTTCTACTTTCTTCGTTTTCCAAAGTATGGCCTTCCCCTGCTTGCCCGGAGGTAAGCAGGGTGGCTGCGCTTTTTATACAAGGTTGGGGGGCTTGCCCCCAGTCCTTGTTCGTTCGGCCTGTCCCTGGCTCTTGGTCAGAGTCCAGGGGGCCTGCCCCCTGCCTGCCCAGGGATAAGCAGGGTGGCTGCGTTTTTTATACAAGGTTGGGGGGCTTGCCCCCAGTCCTTGTTCGTTCGGCCTGTCCCTGGCTCTTGGTCAGAGTCCAAGGGGCCTGCCCCCTGCCTGTCCAGGGGTGAGCAGGGTGGCTGCGTTTTTTATACAAGGTTGGGGGGCTTGCGCCCAGTCCTTGTTCGTTCGGCCTGTCCCTGGCTCTTGGTCAGAGTCCAGGGGGCCTGCCCCCTGCCTGCCCAGGGGTGAGCAGGGTGGCTGCGTTTTTTATACAAGGTTGGGGGGCTTGCCCCCAGTCCTTGTTCGTTCGGCCTGTCCCTGGCTCTTGGTCAGAGTCCAGGGGGCCTGCCCCCTGCCTGCCCAGGGGCAAGCAGGGTGGCTGCGTTTTTTATACAAGGTTGGGGGGCTTGCCCCCAGTCCTTGTTCGTTCGGCCTGTCCCTGGCTCTTGGTCAGAGTCCAGGGGGCCTGCCCCCTGCCTGCCCAGGGGTGAGCAGGGTGGCTGCGTTTTTTATACAAGGTTGGGGGGCTTGCCCCCAGTCCTTGTTCGTTCGGCCTGTCCCTGGCTCTTGGTCAGAGTCCAGGGGGCCTGCCCCCTGCCTGCCCAGGGGCAAGCAGGGTGGCTGCGTTTTTTATACAAGGTTGGGGGGCTTGCCCCCAGTCCTTGTTCGTTCGGCCTGTCCCTGGCTCTTGGTCAGAGTCCAGGGGGCCTGCCCCCTGCCTGCCCAGGGGTGAGCAGGGTAGATGCGTTTTTTATACAAGGTTGGGGGGCCTGCCCCCAGTCCTTGTTCGTTTGGCCTGTCCCTGGCTCTTGGTCAGAATCCAGGGGGCCTGCCTCCTGCCTGCATGGAGGCGCTGAATTTTTGTTGAGGGGCTATTTTCCTTAGTTCTGGCAACAGGGGGTCCTCCCCCTATTGCCCCCTGCTCGTTTGTGTGTGAAAGCGCGAGTTTTGAACAGGCAACGAGTATAGACTGAGGATCTTTCATTTTTTCGAAAAAAAAATCTATCACAAGGGTGGTCCGAGCCGTCGACATCCTTTGACCGTTCTCCGCCGATTTTAAAGAAACGAAGACTACTTTAAGATTCTGCTTAAACATAATATTTCTTCAGGGTGTCTGCGTTCCAGTGAGCACTCAACTCCTGGCCCTCTAGATTGGCGATTTTATACGTGCCTGGCCCTAAGACTTGAGTTACCTGGTATGGGCCCTCCCAATTAGCGCTAAGTTTTCCGTGCTCTCTCGATCTTCCGACGGCCTGTGTCTTTCTGAGGACCAGATCACCCATCTGAAAATTTCGCTGATGCACTCTCTTATTGTATGCCTTCCTCATTCGTTGCTGGTAGGCGGCGATATTGGTACTGGCTTCCTCCCTCACCTCACTGACCAGATCTAAGGCCTCTGCCATCGCTACTTCATTTTCAGCCTGGTCATATTGTAAGGAGCGCAGGGAGGGGATCCTGGCCTCAATTGGTAGTAAAGCCTCTACACCATATACCAGGCCGAACGGAGACTGGCCCGTAGATTCCTTCCGGGTGGTCCGGATTGACCAGAGTATGCTGGGGAGTTCGTCGGCCCACCTGCCCTTGAGGTCATCCACTATTTTCTTTAGGCCATTCAAAATCTGCTTGTTGGCTGCCTCTGCCTGCCCGTTGGTTTGAGGGTGGCAGACGGCAGAATAAGCAACCGCAACGCCGTGACCTTCCAGCCATAATCTCAGGAGGTCATTATCGAATTGTCTACCATGGTCAAACACCAGCATTTTTGGCAGGCCGAACCTGGTGATAATGTTCCGCCAAATCACCTTCCTGACCGCGGGCTCGGTGATGTTAGGCACTGCCTCAGCTTCCACCCATTTGGTAAAGTAGTCGATAGCTACGATCAAGAACTTTCTTCCCCCGTTGGCTACGGCGAAGGGGCCCAATATGTCCATCCCCCACTGAGCGAAGGGGATGGGAGACAGGATCGGCCTGAGCTCCTGGGCCGGGGCATGGATGGATGGGGCGAAGAGCTGGCATTTTCTGCACTTTTGGGTTAAGTCTTTCGCGTCGGCCAGCAGGGTCGGCCAGTAGTATCCGGCTCTCAAGGCCTTGTGTGCTAGCGACTTTCCTCCTATGTCATCCAACACCTCCGTTGCCATCCAACACCTCCGTTGCCTGCTCTGCCCCCAGGCACCTGAGCAGAGGGGACGAGAAAGATTTTTTGTACAAGTCTTCTCCCATTATGATGAACCATGCAGCCCTTGCCGGCATCTTTCTTTTTTGTACGGGGTCGGTCGGTAAGATTCCGTGTTTCTTGAACAGGATGATGGGGGTCCTCCAATCCTCAGGCCCTGCTTCTTCCACCGCCCCGACGGTTTGACGGGAGATGGTAGATTTCTCCTGGACGACGTCCACCCATACTGACCTTCTTATATCTTGCAGGCTGGAGCTAGCCAGTTTTGACAGGGCGTCCGCCCTGTTATTCTGGGATCGGGGGATCTGTCTGATTTCATATGATTTTAAGCCTGATAATTCCCTTTTTACCATTTCCAGGTACGCGGCCATTGTTTGGTCCCTAGCCTCATATTCTCCATTGATTTGGTTGGCAATGAGCTGGGAGTCTGTGGCCAGAACGACCCGCTCTGCGCCTGCAGCCTTGGCTAGGTTGATGCCTGTAAGTAGTGTTTCATACTCGGCTTCATTATTCGAGGCGGGGAAGACAAATCTGAGCGCATGCTCAAAGTCGTTCCCCTCCGGACTGGTCAACACTACCCCTGCCCCTGCTCCGTTGGCCGTTGAGGACCCATCGGTGTATACGATCCACTCGCCGGGGGTTGGGCTATCGTCTTCAGAGTGGGAACATTCTGCCAGAAAGTCGGCCAGGGCTTGGGCCTTGATGGCTGTTCTTGACTGGTATGTTATCCCCAGTCCACTCAACTCGATAGCCCACTTTAGCAGTCTGCCTGATTTTTCAAATTTCTCTAGCACCTTCTCCAGGGGCTGGTCTGTTAGTACTACGACGGGGTGTGCGTCGAAGTATGGCCTCAATTTCCTGGCTGCTATAACAACCGCGTAGGCCGCTTTCTCGACCATAGGATAATTCTTCTCTGCTGCCCCCAGGGCGTGGCTTACAAAATATATGGGCTGTTGAGCGCCTGCTTCTTCCCTTAAGATGACCGCGCTGACTGTCACGTTGGTTACAGCGATGTAAAGGAAGAGCTTTTCTCCCGCTACTGGTCTTGCCAGGGTGGGGAGTTTCTTTAAATGCTCTTTCAACTGCCCGAACGCTTCTTTTTGCTCGTCTTCCCATTTGAATTGCTTGTTGCCTTTCAGTACCTTGAAGAATGGGGTTGACTTGTCTGCTGACCTGGCGATGAACCGTGCCAGGGCGGCCATGCGACCTGTCAGACGTTGGATGTCCCTGATGGTCCTTGGCTCAGGAAGGTCCAGAACAGCCTGAATTTTCTCGGGATTAGCGTCTATCCCTCGAGAGCTGACCAAGAAATCCAAGAATTTTCCAGAGCGCACCCCAAATGTACATTTCTTCGGATTGAGTTTCATTTTGTAGGCGCGCAGGGAGGAGAAGGTCTCCCGCAGGTCTGCCAAGTGCTCTTTGTCTCCCTTACTCTTCACAATGGCGTCATCGACATAGGCTTCTATGTTTCTGCCTTTCTGGTTTTCGAACACCTTGTCCACCAGGCGCTGGTACGTGGCTCCTGCATTTTTCAGCCCGAATGGCATCATTTTGTACATGTAGGTGCCTGAACTAGTGATGAATGCGCACTTAACTCTGTCTGGCTGCCATAAGTACACCTGATGATACCCTGAGAAGGCATCCAGGAAGCTTAGCATAGTATACCCACTGGTAGCGTCCACCAGTTGGTCGATTCTGGGGAGCGGGTAACAGTCTTTTGGGCAGGCCTTGTTGAGGTTCGTAAAATCCACGCACATCCTCCACACGCCTGACGATTTTTTGACCATGACCACGTTTGCCAGCCACTCAGAGTAGTCACAAACTTCTATAAAGTCTGCCTTCAAAAGTTTTTCGATTTCTTCCTTGATTGCCAAGTCTTTTTCTGCGGACATGTTCCGCTTTTTCTGCTTCACAGGGCGGGCGTCCGCGCTTACGTTCAGCCTGTGAACGATGCACGCTGGATTGACCCCTGGCATTTCATCCGCCGAGTAGGTGAATACATCCTTGTTCTCTTTCAGTAGCTCGACCAGTTCAGCCTGGTAGGACTCCTCCAGGTCAGCCCCTACAAGGACTTGCCTCCCTGGCTCCAGGTCCACCAGCATGCTTTCTCCCCCAGGTTCCAGGTGGTTTGGCGCCTGATTACCGGCTGGAATCTCGCCTTCTCTGCTGGGGGAACTGTCGGCTTTTCTTTTCCCTTTTCTTTCGCTCTCGTGAGTCTGCAGGGCCACGGAGTAGCACTGTCTGGCCGACTCTTGGTCTCCGCGTACTTTCCCTTCTAGGCCGAAATCAGTAACATAGGCTATAGTGAGAGCCCTGATTGATATGGCCGCTTTAATTTCGTCCAGGGTGACTCTGCCGATCAGGGCGTTGTAAGCAGACTTCGCTTCCACTACAACGAATGATACTCTGACATTTCTGGCAGCAGCTCCCTCCCCAAATGTTACAGGCAGGTCTATGATCCCTACGGGCAATACGCCTGCTCCGCTGAACCCATATAATGACCCGGGGGCGGGTCGTAGGTGCTTTTTCTCCAGACCCATTTTGTCGAAGGCGTCTTTGTACCGCAAATTCGTGTAGGCACCGGTATCCACCATGCATCTCCGAACAATGTGGTTGCTAATTACCGAGGATAGCACCAGGGGATCGCTGTGAGGGTACACCACCCGCCCTGCATCTTCGGGGGTGATGCTCAGCGTTACTCCTTTTGGGCTTCCTGCTCTTTCAGCGTAGCAGATTTGGTTCCTTAGCTCACGAATTTGCCTTTTCTGCCCCCTCCGGCTGATTAGACCTTCTGTATCCCCTGATACCACATGGATTACCAGGCGGTTCTGTACCGAGCCTTCGGGCTTTTCAGGCGTCTCTTTCTGAGGTTTATTCCTTGCTGCGTAGCTGGCCAACCAGCCATTCCTGATCAACTTCTCAATCTCGTCTTTCAGGTGGCGACATTCCTCGGTGGTGTGGCCTACACAGTCGTGGAAAGTGCAGAATTTCTTGGGATCTCCTTTTGGACTGCGTGGTTTGCTCGGGCGATTCCATTTAGCGGTTTCTTTTTCCAGCTCGAAGATTTCTGCCCTGGATTTGTTAAGGGCTGTGTAACTGTCGAACCTGGGCTGGTAGACATTGCGCTCCTTTTTAGGGGTATCCCCTTCCTCAGTTCTATGCCTTCCGGGTTCGTTTCTCCCGCGTCCACCCTGCGGTCCCCCCTGCTGCCTTGCAGGGCCGGCGGGGGTCTCCGGCAGGCTGTGGAACTCTTCCTGCAGCATAAACCCCTCTGCAATCTTTCTGGCTTTGGCCAGGGTTTCAGGCTGTGCCCTGATCATTTGGTTTTTCATTTCGCCGGGTAGCAGGGAGTTGGTTAGTGCATATGCTGCTGTCGGGTCGTCAATTTCCTTCACCTGCTGGAACGATAGGTCGAACCTATTTAGATATTCCCTGACAGTTTCGCCCTTCTTTTGCCTGAGGGTCATCAGGTCAAAGCGGGTGAGACGCCGTCGTTTGTTTCCAGCATACTGGTCTAAGAACATCTCTGCCAGCTCAATGAAGAAAGAGATTGACCCCTGCGGGAGGTCCCTGAACCAACCTTGGGCTAGGCCTACCAAGGTGGTGGGGAAGATTTTGCACCAGACTGCGTCGTCGGCGTCGTACATGCCCATGTGGCTTTCGTACGCAGCCAGGTGATCTTCCGGGTCTGTAGTTCCGTCGAACTTTACAGTTGGCATCTTAATTTTCGGGATAGGGTACGCCTGGACCTCAGGGTGAAGCGGGGTCTTAGTTGGCCTGCCCACCATTTTTGACCTGCTCGTGTCTGAGTAGCGACCGTAGTCATCCCTTCTGTCAGGGGTCGGTCGCCTGCTCTCAGGGGAGCGGTGCCTCGGTGGGGGCCTCGGCCTGCTAATTGCCTCATCGTCTTGGGAAAGGGAGTGATACCGCGAGCGCTTTTTATGGGCAGGCTCGAGGTTATCACCCTGACGATGCCTGGGTCTCATGGGTTGGCCGTTGTTGAGCCTGGATTGCAGGCTCTGAGATAGCCCGGGGGCAGGCCGCAATCCCTCAACCGGTGTCAGCCTGGAGAATACATCTTGCTTCTCTCCCAAGCGTTTGGACACTGGCTCCTTGTGCCTCATGCGATCCCTCAGGCCCTGGGATAGGCCTCCTCTTTCACGAGCAGCCGTGGACTCTGTAGTATGAATAGAGAACGCGCCCTCAGGACCAGCTACCTCCTGCGGTGCAGGGGGCTCCTGACGGGCTTCTGAGATTCGCCTTTGCACTTGTGCATAAGCCTGAGCTGTCTTCCTAGCCTTTTTCTGAGCGTTTCTGACGACGGTTCGCTTTGTGCCCCCGGTACCTTCTCCACTTTCAAAGTGGAGCAATCTGGGGGTTGTAGCGACCCTGCCTATCAGGTCGTCAGGGGTGAATTCCTGGTCCAGCATGGCTGAGAAGAAAGCCGCAGTTTGTACCATCTGGGCAGGGGTGAGGTTCAAGACTGGCCTCGGCTGGCCCCCTTGCCCAGCTATGGCAGCTGCCCCTTGGCCCGGTGCCCCTTGCAGACTGGCTCGCCCCACACCTGGAATTGTGGCGGCAGGTGTCACCTCCGGCGGCATGCCATACCGGGGGGCTTTGGGTGGGTTCGCCACTGAGCTAGTGTCGAAAATTTCAGGCATGTTCGATTGTGGGTGGTTAATTTTGCGTTTCAGAATGGTTGATTTTTGTGGGTAATCTCGTGAGCACAACCTAGATCGTCCCCACAGACAGCGCCAAATTGTTCCGGTCAAGGAATCAGTTAACCCGACTATGAATTCGGGTTCTCAGTATTCGGATATTGCTTGCTTAATTTCCTTTGATCCCTCCTTTCCCTTCTCCTATGATCGGACCTCCCCGGCGGATCGAGCCTGCTCCCTGCACAAGTAGCGCACAGGGCCTCGGAGGTCGTCCGAGGGAACCCTCTCCGATGCCTAAGTCAGTCCGTGAATGCCTTGATGAACCTAGCTCGTGAGGAACTAGGCGGCGTTTTTTAGGAGTAAGAGTCTAGAGAGAGAAAATCCAGCCCCTTCTAAGTGAGAAATGAGTGGGTATTTATACCTTCCCACAAGAGAGAGAGGAAGAGAGGGAAAAGAGCGGGAGAATGGGTGGACGTGAGGACGACACGTGGCTTCTCCTCGTCCACCCACTTTCCATTACCTGAGGCAGAATGACGGATGGGCCCTCGGATTCCCCTGCTTGTACTGGGGGTTCGGGCACCCTGGAAACCAGCACGTTGGGGACTTGGAGGCCCTGCTCGGCTGGCAGAAGGGCCCTGCTCGGCAGGCGCAAGCCTTTCGGGGTTCTCTCCGTAGTCCTTCGCAGGGAGGGCTGACGGGTGATTCTAGATTCGCCCTGGGGGCGAACCGCTCCGGGGCCCTGCAGGCGGGCGACCCGTGGTACTTGGTCAACTCCCATCAACATAAGTTGTGAAATATGTAAAATAAAATTGTTCATAGTCTAAGGAAAACTGTATATCGATTTTAGGGCCCACTACTAAAATTTCGCACAGGGCCTCCAAAATGTCAGGGTCGGGCCTGCTAATATCTACTCATACAAATTATCTAATAATATTTTAAAAAAAGAAAAAAAAAGAAAAGAAAGTTATAACACTAAATAATAATAATAATTAATTATAATAGTAGGAATATTAATAATAATTTTAAGTAGTTAATAATAATAGTAAGGTTAATAATGACAACAACATAGTACTCACTCCAATCCATTTCATTTATTCTTTTGTTTTTTTCTTACTTGGCAATAGAAAATGTTATGTATATATCTTTGATTACGTAATATACAAAATTTTAAATTTTGATATTCTTAATGACATTTAGACAAGGTTGTAAATATTTGAATGTAACATTGAGATCTCAAAATATTATGGAGTGCGTAATAATATTAATAATTATTATAATAACAATGATGATAAAAAAATAGAAAATAATAATAATAATAATAATAATAATAATAATAATAATAATAATAATTATAATAATAATAATAATAATAATACGTAGGATTAAATTTGTAGTACAGCAAATTAAATTTGTAGTTACATTACATTTTGAAGCTTGTAAGCAAAATCCTAAGTACAATAGGATTATAGCTAGTCTTTGACATCTAGAGAGATAGATTCTTCTGCAACCTTGTAATTTCATTGAAATTAATGAAATGATATAATTTTTGCAAAAAAAAGAGAAATAAATAAATAAATAAATAAATAAATAAATAATAATAATAATAATAATAATAATAACAATGACGATGATGACGACGATGACGATGACGATGATAATAATTTGTTATTATTATTAACATTAAGAGATATGAGTAATAAAAATAATAACAACAACAATATTATTATCATTATTATTATTTTTTTATGAAAAGAAACTTGCATTAATATCGAAACGCAATAATAATAACAACAACAACAACAATAATAATAATAACTTATTGTAATTTGTTTCAATCATAATGCAACTCCGTTTCATATAAATAAATAAATAAATAAATAATAACAATAACAATAATAGTAATAGTAATAATATTATTATATATTTATTATTATTATTATTATTATTATTATTATTATTGAAGTATTATTTTATGAGCTGAAAATATTGGAGCTGAGCTGAAAATATTAGAGCTGAGCTGAGCTTATAGAAGCTAGGCTGAGATGATAGAAGCTGAGCTGGTCTGAAACAGACTGAAAATAAGCTGAACAGAACTGGACCTTACACAACTCTTAAACCCTCATTTTTCCACCATCCTTGAGTACTCCACACTCACACACAAATACAAATTCCCGAGATCAAAACTCGCCAAAGAAGATTTTATTTAAGAACATTTATAAAGTATTTTAATATAAATATATGGGGATAAGTTTTGTACAAGTATAGGTATCCAAAATAAAAGTTTGGTTCACATTTATGATGTTTAAGTATGTTAAACGATTTAAAAGAAAGTATTGAAAACCGTACTATTTTCGTTTTTAATTTGTTAAAAATAATAAACCATATTATTTTTGAAAAAAATGACTTTATATCTGGAAACCTAACTCATAAAAGTCTGTTGAGTACTAAAATAGAAAGTTAAAAATAACATTTGAAAAATGACTCATTTAGTATCCTTAATAATATTATCAATTTCGTTATTACTTAAAGTTATCTTTGTAAAACTCTAAGTTTTGAGAAATATGATACATAATAAGGTTAAAAATGATTTTTATAATTATTATAGATTTATTTGATGTTTGAAATGTTTTACTAAGTATAAATAGGCTTTAAGAGATAAGTATACTTATACAAATACGAAACCGTATAAAAATACTAAATATGTACACTTGAACAATAAATGTACTAAATTCTTGTGCCCAAAAAGTATAGAGTACTAAAAGACGAATAACCCAAAAGTACTAAGTTAAACAATGCTTAAATGTGCAAAACATCACTTAAACTTTATAATATGGACTTAAGGACTAATTAGTGACAAAGTCAAAACTAAGGGTTGACTAGTCCATCTTGGTCAAACTTTAGCTTTTTACGTCAACATAGACCAAGTCAAGATAAAAGAACCCATCTTAAATAATGTACTTAGAAATAATTGAATTTTAATCAAATCTCAAATAATGAACGTTCGAATAATATATATCAATTAAAACGTTCCAAATCTCTAACATAAAATATACTTAAGATGATCGGTCAAGTAAGATACACTTAACATAATTATGATGATCGTTTAGTAAATCGTTCCTAAATTAGCTTAAGGAACTGTTGTACCTTTGGGTCAGTCAGTGTCTTATATGAATTAGTGGACCTTTCCAGTGTTCCATTTCTTGGAGCTTCTGTACCTACGGGATAATATGCATCCTTCCGGCTATCTGAACTAAGTTCGTACGGGAGTCTGACCGTTCGATACCAAGTGAGCCATATGTAGCAACTGTACCTTCGGGACGGTATGCGATCATTCTGGTTGTCTGAACCAATGATCCTACGGGAGTCTAAGTGCCAGCATCCTTATATATCTCCTATAGACAATCTATATCGTAGTATCGTTACGTGTTGGGCAATATTATGCTGAGGTTTAGAGATCGACGTGATGGGAAATTGCTAAGAAAGCTTTTGCTATGAGAGTACAGACAGCACATCTTGAAGCTGTGTGTGGATGGATTATCGTTAGAGTAGTAGTCACCGGCTATCACTGAGGACCTGCGGGAGTCTGAGAGTTGTGTTAGGGGGTACATGCGCATGTATTTGACAAGGGCCTGATAAGCTCTACTCTCTTTCTGATATCTTGGCACTTTTATTCACAGATGTCTACGTGATTCTTTTCCCTGCTTCTGCGTGTTGTCAGTGGGCCTTGTGGTGGTGTGGGTAGGCTTCTGCGAGTTGTCGTCTACATCATCAGCAGTCTGTTCTCCCACGCGATTAGAGTTCTAAATCAAATCATTGTTGTTGTTCAATCAAATTGAGCACTAGGGGTGAGATGTAAACCTCCGAGTATCGATATGATTGGCGGGATTGATGTTCTCATCCGCACTTATGGTGAGATGCAAGCCTTAAGTGTGCATAAGACATTAGTACTCACGTTCCGTGCATTATGTGAAGGAAAATCATTGTTTTTAAAAGTAAATGGTTACAGTTTTCTAAATCAGATGTGTTAGTATGCTTCGTTACTGTTCTATACTCTTATGACTAATGATGTGATTGAAATGATTGATAATGGGATGTGATGTTTTGTAATATGTCCTGCCTGAATATTGATTATGATTGATATTATGTTTCATATGATTTGTATTATCTATGTCTTACTCTATTTTCACATGACACTTCTATGAATCCGTGATCCATGCTTTACTGTATTCTATTCACATGATACTCATATGATGTATGAATTACTTTATTCAATATAACCTACATGTCTTATATATTTAAATTGATTCGCATGTTAACTGAAATCACTTCATGTGTATCTCACATTATATACATGTCGATTTGTAATGTGACATACCTGCTTATCTGTTAATTAGATAACCTAAACGTTCTACTAGATTTATTATTCGGGGCCGTGTTAGAAGGACGGTAAGGTTACTGTTGTGTGCCAAATTTGGATCGTTTTTCCTCCCATTTAGACCCGTTTTTCCTCTATTTTGTGAGACTTGAGTGCGATTATCGCCATATTTTGCGTAATTCTCACATTAGTGTCTCTTTTTTGCATTTTACGTGTTTTTGGTAGTTTTCTGTCTATTTTGATAGGATTTTCGACCAAAAACGTGTTTGAGTTTCTACGAGCAAGAGAGAGATACGGTCCAAGAGCAAAGCACACAACTGAAAGTTCAAATAATCCAAGTGATCGACGAAGAAAAAGACAGGAAAAGAGTCAATGGACCACCGGGTGAAGTTTCGCCCGGCGACATTTTTCATCCCCCGAAGATTTTCACGGCACGCACGACCGGGCGACTTGACCGGGCGAAATTTCGTCCACCGGGTGAAATTTCGCCCGATGGTGAAGACGGGTCAAAAACGCGAAAAATGAAGAAAATCTCACCGGATTATTACGTCAAGCCGCGGGGCGAAATTTCACCCCATGAAGATGCAAAGGGTAATGGTCTAGCAAAATGAAGAGAAATCGGATTTGGGCCTTGAAGTTTGTGCAACCCATTAAGCAACTCTATATATATCTCTCCTAGGGTTTTGAACTAAAGTGAGCCTTAAGTGTGCCTCTTAGGAGTAGGATAGAAAACCTCCATTATAGTAGTAATAGTAGTTGTTGTAAAACTCTCTTAGAAAACTCTACAAACAATCATAGATCTACTTAGTATTAATACAATTACTCCATTATTAGTAGTAAAGTTGCCATCTTTATTGAAGAATTGGTTTTATTATTGAAGATTCAAGGGTTTTACAAGGGTTTATGTGACAAAACCGTTGTCTTATTTTCTTGAAGATTCTTATTTCTCTTATTGAAGATTGAAGATTTATTCATGGATTAGTGACAAATTCTTGTGTATTTCTCTAAAGATTCAATCTTTATTATTATTATTATTAATCTTCTTCTTCCTCTTTAGATCTCTTCATTGTTGGTAAAATTCTTTCCTCTCCCTTTTCTCCATTAGTATATTTGTTAGTATAGTTTTTATGCATGCTTCAATTATTTTCTTCTTAATGAATGCTTTGTTGTTAACTACCATGATTAGTGAGTAGATCTCTTTGTTAGGGGGTTAGGGGAGGAGGAATAATAGATAAAGATTTCATCTTTTGTGAGATTATTGCATTTGAGGGTTATATTGTCTTAACGGGATTGTTGTGTTATGTTTGACTTAGCTTGATCACCTAGGTTGACTTAACTCACCCGGACCAATATGGGGAAACTTGGGGTTTGGGTAATTCCGTCTAGAGACCTTAGTTTATTCGTCACGAAAGCGGGCTTGGACTTGGTTGGTAGGGAAACCGAAAAGTTGAACCTCCCTTATACATCTTGTGATAATTCCTGCGTTAGTAGATTCTTGTCTTTATTTCCGATTCCCCGACTCTCCCTAACGCCTTTCACATCAATTGTTTCCCACCTTAGTCACATAAGCTCATTTAGTATATCTAGCTCGACTCAACCAAACCCCCCTTCTCGACTCAATCACTCCTAGACATTGACTTGACCGACTACCCCTCGACCGTCCCTGTGGATCGATCCCTGACTTACCGCTACTACGTAGTAGTAGTATTCCGGGGTTATAAATATTATTTGACCGCGTTGGATAGACGACAATCCCGCGCGAATCAAAACGGCGCCGTTGCCGGGGACGGTGATCAGTTAGTTGAGTTTTTGTCATTGTATTTGAGTAATTGTTTTCTTCTCCTTTTACCCTAGTACCGCTCGGTGCTAGGAGTCTCATCTTTGAATTGAGTTGTGTTCAGGAACAATCATATTTGGCATTGCTTATTCCATACCGGTGCAAGCGAGACGATATTGTTATTTCGGAATCCAAATTAACCAAAGTGAACCCTCATCCATATCTTACACCAACTTTTCACCCATCCACCATTCTCAAAACTCTCACAAAATTCTCTTTCCCTCTTCTCCCTCTTCAAAAATCACCTCTACAAACAAACATGCCTACTTTAAGATCTCACTCCCAACCAACCCATGAACAAACTTCTTCTCCCGTCGCTTATGGAAACATACCCGATAACTTTGAGCTCAAGACTTCTTCGATTGCCATAGTCCAACAAGACACTTATCATGGGCTTCCACAAGAAGATGCTCTAGAACACATAGCGACATTTAAAGAGAAGCGAATTGGAATGAAGTTGAATGGACTTACTTCATGCCAATTCCATAGACTTTTGTTCCCCAAAACCCTTCGTGAAGATGCTAGGAGATGGCTACAAAGCCACAACGATAATACCTTCCAAACTTGGAATCAATTAGCCAATGCATTTCTAGAAAAATACTATCCTCCCTCCAAGACCAATCATTATCGAATGGAGATTCAAACCTTCCGACAAGGCGAAAATGAAAGTATAAGCGAGGCTTGGGATCGATTCCAAACTCTACAAATGAATTGCCCGCATCACGGTATCCCTCATTGGCTTTTGCTCCAAACATTTTTCTATTCCTTATCCGCCGATGCTAGGGACATTCTTAACGCAACCGCAAAGGGCGACTTCTTCCTACTCAACGAGAATGAATCCCATGAACTTCTTGACAAGATAGCCAAAAGTGACGTGTGTGCTAAGGAATTGCAAGAGGGTGAATCTAGTGGAGACTCGAAATCATCAAATGACATGTAGGCCTCTCTTGAAGTACAACTCGCTCAACTTTTTGAGAGATTTGAAGCTATGGTTGTTAGGGACACCTTCCAACCCGAAACGAGGTCTCCACCAAGAAGAGTCTCTCAACCAAGAAGAATCACCCCACCAAGAAGAACTACACCACCTAGGCGAACATCTATCTCGCCTCCCAAGCCATATAGGGTAGATATCCCTTGTGATCATTGTGGAGAATACAACCACGACTCCAACCTTTGTGTCAAAAAGGAGAGCGTTCATCAAGCAAACACTACTCAAGAGACATATGAAAAGCCTCAAACGAGCAATCCTAATTTTGGGGACCGGATTTCATTCCACGCCAACTCAAGGATCACATCCTTTTCCAAGAGCCCCCAATCAAAGGGTTTATCCTAATTCATATGAACCTCATTATCAACCGAGGCCTCCTCACACAAATCAAGGTCATTTCTATCATCAAGGACCACCGAGACCAAACTATGGTCCTCCCTTAGGAACTCATCCTATATTCAATCAAGGTCCTCCCTTAGGAACTCATCCTACATTCAATCAAGGACCTCCCTTTGGAACTCATTCACCATCCAATCAAGGACCTCCCTTCGGAACTCATCCTACATTCAATCAAGGTCCTCCCTTTGGAGCTTATCCACCACCTAATCAAGGTCCTCCAAGGAACTTTCAAGGTAATTCCCAACCCTTTCATGACATTCAAGAAACTATCAAGTTTTTGTTGAGAGAGAATGCGTCAAACCGAGCTAGACTTGAAGCTTTAGAGGCACGAGCCGCGTCGCGAGCTCAATCTTCTCAAGAGCCGACCGATTCTTTAAACCAAGCTTCCGTGAATGCCATTAAGGTAATCTGCAAAAAGGAACCGGTAAAATCTTTTGACTCACAAGCTCTTACATCTCATCCCTCAATCATTGAATTCGATGAGAATGTGGTCAAGGACGTAACCGAGAAACCAAGAAGAGATCCATCAAAGTACCTTGTAGGAGACCTTGCATTTATCATTGAACAAATTCCGATAGAGGATAGGAATTTACTCTCTAGGATTGAAGTACCTCCTTTGAATGACAAGCCACCAAACCTATTCAATGATCAAGCTTTGGGAATGATAACCTTCACTGACCTTATCGAGAACATTGATACAAGCCCTTCTATGCCTACCCCGTCCGATTACATCCGAGACATCATTTTGAAACCCGCTGAGAAAGAAAGAATTCCCATTTCTCCAAGAACTAACCCTAGAGTCACAATTCCTATCAAATTAGGTGATCCGGGTAGTTTTGCCATTCCATGCTCCATCGACCACGTCTTGATAGATCGAGCTCTATGTGACCTTGGTGCCGACATTAGCTTGATGCCCTTGGACATCGCTCGTACTATCTATGTTAAAGATTTGGAATATTTACCCGCGAATGTGCAAATGGCCGATGGAACCACTAAGGAGCCCTACGGATTGGCCCGTAACCTCATGGTTAATGTGGGGAATTTGTATATCCCCACTGATTTCGTCATTTTGGATATGCCAATCGAGGAGCGAAATCCTATCCTTTTGGGACGACCTTTCTTAGCTACCGGTGGAGTAATTATTGATGTGAAGCGAGGGCGATTATCTTTCGATGTTGCTAATGAAACGGTCCAATTTGTGCTTCCCGCATTCCTTCCCGAAGATCCTCCTAATTTGGAGTTTTGGAACCAAATGGTGGAGTTCCCATCAAATGAAGAACCTTCTACCGAAGATCTTGAGTACGATGATGAAGTGGATGACGGTGCCCTGTTTATACTTGGTGCAACCTCCGATGAAGACATTCCCGACGAGTTCGCAATGCTTCCCGAGGTAGTACAACTTATGGGTATGCCGGAATTCAAAGAAAAGCTCAAGATCGGTAGCATGGAATCTGGAGCCAATGAACAAGACCCTTCGGGTTGCTTTTTAAGCAACCCCAACTAATCTCAAACGTTTAATTCGGTTTGGTGGTGTCCATTATAACCACCATTGTAAATATTTGTATATTCTCGTCCCTTTTTATCTTCTTCGAACAACAGAATTTAGATTTTTCCTTTTGGGAGTTTGTTTTCTCTTTGGTACTTGCAGGAGTCATGAAGATTTCTCTCGGGAATTTTTGGAATCGCGCTTTAAACGTTTATAAACAAATTGGATTGAGAAGATGAGTTGCATTTTTGAAGAAGCTAAGGATGTTTGGACCGAGTCATAGAAGAAAATTTTCGTAGCAAGAAGCTTATTCGGAGTGGAGGATCTCACCGGGCAACGTTTTTGCCCGGTGGAATTGTGGCCCGAGGTCCGTCGGGTGAAACTTCACCCGATGGCAACTTGCTCAAACCAAAGGAATTGACGGAAAATCCGTCGGGCAAAACTTCACCCGGTGGAATCTCACCGGGCTAAATTTCGCCCTGCGGTAAAAATATTTTGCGACTTGGAATTTGACGGAAATCTTACCGGCCGAAATTTCGCCCGGTGGAGTCTGACCGGGTGAAATTTCGCCCGGTGGTGAAGCAGCGCGGAAATGTCGAAAACCGACCCGAAGTCCGTCGGGCGAAATTTCGCCCGATGGTGACTCACCGGGCGAAACCTCACCACGCGTCCTATATCCAACAAAACCACCCTTCCCATCTTCATTATACATCTTTTCCTATCTCTCTCCTCAACCAAAACCCCAAAATCCCAAACAAACTCCAAATCCTCCACCTTAAACCATCTCTAATCCCTTCATTCCTCCATTAAAATTCAATTAAATTATATATTCTTCATCCCCATCACATTCCTAACACCTCCTTGGTGTTTGTTTTGAGAAATTGTTCAAGTTCCGACAAACCCCAAATCGAGACCGTCAACACATAATCATCAAATTTCAAGCATCAAGGATAAAGAGAGTGAAACAAATGGCAAGAAGAAGGATTACATCAATGCTTAATCGTAGTTCGGGGTCAACATCATCCTCAAGGTCCGAGGAGCAACCGGCTGAGGCTCGGGACGAATCTGTCCCGATGCCTGTTCAAACGCAAGGAGCCGTTCCGAGCGAACAACCTGTTCCGCTCGAGGTATGTTACCCGAAAATCCATCGTAATTTCCGTGAACCTTTGTCTGGTTTATATTTCGCTAAAAAAGCTCATGTTGAGAAATGTAAAAAATTTTGGGTCTGTCGTCGCGAGCCAACTCGTTGGGCGGCTCGAGATGTACTTGAGCGTATGGGCATAGAATCGCAGGTACGAGCAATGTGCCGAAGTCTTGGTCTCATAAATTTTTATGCCTCTCAGGAGGAAACTTTTCAGAAATTGACGTGCGAGTTTTTCGCAACCTTCGAGCTAAGTGGTGATGATAATACCACTGTCTCTTTTCAGTTGCGAGAGACTTCGTACGTCCTCAACTTGAGAGACTTCGGTGCACTGCTTGGGTTACCTTCTTCAGTCCTTCGAAAGCCTAGGGCGGGCCAGACTCGGGACGATAAATTCGGCCGATATCGATTCTGGTTTAAAATAGCCCGCCAAAGGCCTTTCAAGGGAGGAAAGATGCGTTCTTTCTCTATCCGAAACCCCATCCTCCGGTACGTGGCACGCATTATAGCTAACTCATTCTTGTCGAGCTATGATACGCATCACAACTGTAGTGCTTCAGCTGTTCAGCTTTTAGAGGATGCAGTTTCGGAGAGAGGCCCGTCGATCGATATGTCTGAGGCCTTAGCTACTCATTTCGCTCAGATTGCGAAGGGCGGCCGCAAGAGAATTTCTTGTGGCGGTGATGTAACAATGTTAGCTAGAGCCTTAAAAGTCGATTTTAGCGATTTAAGACCATTTGATGGAGCGGGAATTTTCATAGATGAAGTTTATTGTCCTTTTCTTGTGTGGCTCCAGAAAGGGGATTATAACAGTTTGTTTCTGTACAAGATTACTGAGCTGCGCGCTATTGCAATGCCTAACCCTGATTGGGTAAGGCTAGATATTGAAGAGAACTTCGGCATGCGGAAGAGGTCCGGGGAATACGTTCGGGATAACACCCGAGGTAAGTTTCGTATAGTTCAATACCCCGAGGGACCCTTAGACTTTGGCGACGATGACATAGAGGTCGTAGATATGTCGGAGGAGGAACCGGGGGTTGGAACCTATGGGGATGAGGGTTATAGGACTTTACCATCATCATCACATGCACCCTCTTCCTCCCACCAACCCGAACCCTAGACCTCGCAATTTTTCACCCTTGACTTTTCGAAATTCACACCACACCGACACTCCACGTTCACCCACTCTACACCTGGTTTTCAGGAGGACGTCAACATGAGTCCTCCGCGACACTCCTCGTTCTTTGGATCAGAGAACTTTTATAACCAATGGGGGGAAGTCTATAACCGTACACGTCAGACTTGGGAGAACTCGACAACCTCACTAAACCTGGCCCAAGATGCCTACAATTTGGCCCGAGATGCGCGCGATACTGCGCATGGCTCTTACGCGTACTCTAGGGATGGTTTTGAGTACGCCCGGAAATGTTTTGAGATGGCTAGGGACGCCGCTAGGGATGCCCAAGCAGCGAGGTTGGCGGCGGAGGAGAACCAAAGGATGTTGCAACAGCAACAACACTACTTTGATAGATTTTTCGGTATGCCTCCGTCCGGGTCTTACTACCCACCACCACCTCGTCTCCCAGGTCCTATGTGAGTGGTCGAGTGTCGTCAGTGTTAGTGTGGGGGTGTTAGTTGTCGGTTGTCATTCGTTAGTCGTCTGTTCTCTTATCTCAGTTATCTCAGTAATTTCTGTCAGTCTTTGCAGCGCCAATTTTTGGCATTTGAAATTATGTTGTTGATTGATTTAAAATGATTATTTTGTTGATTTGAGGAATTGTAAGCCCCTCCGTGATCCTACTTGGGTCGTTACACACGTGAGGTTTATTGCAGGTGCCTTAGAGAAGAAGGACCTGATTATTGCTCCCGATCTTCGGTGACTTGATCGCACCAAGACCATTTGAAAAATCCAAAATTCTCTTTTTCTTTTAATTTTCCCGATTTGTGCAGAATCCGGGTGAGGTGATGTGATTACACCTACGTCCTTTTTCTTCCCTTATCGATTTTTCTTATTTTTCTTCTTTCTTTTTCGTCTTTCATTTCATTTCTTTTTATTTCCTTAATTTTTGAAAAATCCAAAAACATTTGAAAAATCTTCAAAAATACAAAAACATTCGAAAAATCTTGAAAAATTATAAAACATTTGAAAAATCATAAAAATTCAAAAAGATTTTCCGTTCTTTTCTCTTTTTCTTTTTTCGATTCTTCTCCTATTCGTGCATTGGGGACAATGCACAGTTTTAGTGTGGGGGAGAGATCTACTATCCTTTTATCCATTTTCTTTTTCATTTTTCCTTTAAAAGCAAAAAATCCAAAAAAAAATTCATTTTTTTTCTCCTTTTAGTTTTCTCTTCTTTTATTTTCATTTTTGTGTTACTTGTATTGTCTTGCATTCTCCATCTTGTAGGTACACCGCCAACCATTTAACATGGATACGTAATGTAGTGAAAATGAAATGAAGACCGCGCGGTAATATTTTCTACCTTTGTTTATCCCTTTCTCTTATGCATGGAGTTTGGGCATATATGTTATTTGGAGGTTCACTTGGTAAACATTTTGGAATTGGTGGTTGTGGATTGTGTTGACTTAATGGAGTATGGAGTGCTTGGCTTTACTTGTGATTGTGTTTTTGTTTTCTCGTATTTTTGTCCCTTTGTGTGTTCTTTTTATTTTTTGTGTATAGCTTGTCTAGGTAAAGTTTTCGAAAACCCAATTTTGAGATTAGGCCGAGTGTTTATTACTCACTTGTTAGTGACCCTTTTTGATTTTTGGACATAATTCTAGTAGAATGACCTTGAACCAATTTTTGCATTGGATTTTTACCATGAGTCCATCTTTTCTACTAGGAGTCTACATCGGGATTTGCATTTGACCACCTTGACCATCCATGGAGTGATAAGGCCTTGGTTACCGTTCCCCGTTCTCTTAGGTGACCTTACTTGAGAAGCCACTTTTAGTCCAAAACTTTCATCCTTTTGTGGGTTCCAAGGGGGTGCACACCCGACTAGCCTATTTCTCTACCATACATCCATCTCCACAAATAAGCTTGCAAAAATATGCTTTACCTTGATCTCGAATGAAACATCTAGTCAAAAATGGGCTTTTCAAAGAAAGAAAAAGGGAAAAATGAAGAAGAAAGGGCATTGAAAAATCAATGTGAAAAAAAGAAAAAAAAAAAAAAAAAAAAAAAAGAGCCCTTGATCGAAATAATGGGGAAAGAAAGAAAAATCAAAAAGAAAATCAAAATCTTAAAAAAATCGTTCCCAAACCCAAATAATCCCTTGGTTGACTTATTGTCGTGAAATGCTTACTAGAGGACCGAGTCCCGAGGAAGGAAAATAGCGGTAATTTGGCAATCCTTACTATTTTGCAAACACTTATCCATCTTTTTCGTCTAATTGGCTTTCTCGAGTTTGGAACGACCCTCTAGGCTTAGCTTAGGAGACGACATAACACTTACCTACAGTGCTTACTAACTCCATGATTTTCACTTATCCACTCCCTCTATCGTCCCGTTGTAGGCATCTTTAGTGGAATTAGAAGGACCTTGGTAAATTTTCAATGTTTTTATTGTTTGATTATCATCCTATTAGGATCTTGTCCATGTCAATTTGTGTTACTAGCTTGGTAGTGTTCTCGCTTGTCTTAAGCTCAAATCGGTGCTTTCTCCGCCGTTTCGATGAGGGATTCAGTGATTTATTTTCTCTTTGGTTGCGACTATTTTTATGTGTGTATTCTTTGTTATGTGTTTGTGTGTGTGTTAGTCGCAACCCCAATTTTGAGCAAGCCCCAACTTGCCTTGCATGGAGGTACCTTACCTCATGGGTATCTCGATGTGAGTTGAAGGGACGGAGCGGGCCCGTTAATTGCCTTTTATGGGCTTAGCATAGTCTAGATTAGTAGTAGTAGCTAGTTTCTTTTTGGGTCATTGCTCGAGGACGAGCAACGGTTTAGTGTGGGGGAATTGTTGTGTGCTAAATTTGGACCGTTTTTCCTCCCATTTAGACCCGTTTTTCCTCTATTTTGTGAGACTTGAGTGCGATTATCGCCATTGTAATCCCCTAGAAATTCTAACGCGATACAGTGGCGGAAACACTGTAGAGTCGGGATTAAAACACGCTGAAAACTATGTCTTAGTAAAATTAAAATGGTAAAGTCAAACAATAGGCCTTAAATAAAATGGCCAAAATTAAAACAATCCACAAAAGGGGGTTTGAACAATCCATAAGACATAATTATTAAAATAAATAAGTAGGATCCATAACTGCTCGCTAGCCCACCCGAAGAAAAACACATATACCTGCCATGTTAAAAACATAACAGCCACAATCAGTGGGGAGCAACGTCAACGTTCTCCCAGCCGTATAACATGATTTTAAAACTGTAATTACTATTATATGAAAATAGTAAAAATAAAAATCATTAAAAGATTATAAGGAAAATAAGCTTTCAGTGAAAAACTTCACGTAACGAAACAATATAATAAAAATGAGTTTTCCGAAGAAAACATAAAACATTTGCCAACCTTCAAATCAAAATTATATCGATAATAATAAAAATAGTCAAAATGGCGTTATGGAAATTCGATCAGTTTGCACAAGGCTAGACTTTCACTAGGACAATACTAAAATCTAGTTTCGAGAACTTAGTCAAAACAAATCAGACTTTGGTCTCAAACTAGGCAACTCAACTATAACAGGACTGCGTGCAGCGAGGTCCTGGTTTAAGTAGAGCACACCCCTCCTGGATACAAACCATACCCAGTTCAACCCGACGCGACTTACACGATGCGATATCTAAGTTTAAGGTAAACATACACTCTCCTGAACACAAACCATGCTCAGTTCAACGACCAATGTGTCTCAACATAGACACACCAGCTTTATAGTTGATGGCAAAACGTACAGCCCAGACTATATTAATCTAACCCCACACTTGTCTTTGTTCCATAACTCCAAAACAAAACAATTTTCGATATTCAAAAGGATATAATCATTGTAAATAATATGAGACAAAAGGGAAAACGGATCGGCTTCCAAAAGAGGAAACTTTTATATTTAGAAACTTTACAAAAATAGCATCATATCAAAATAGCAAAAATATTAGTTCATACTAATAAAACATTTTTAGTAAAAGATATAGATTTATAAAACTAATACTTTCGGCCTTAACGATATTAATTGTTAAAGTGAAAACATTTGAGTTTATGAAATTATTAAAATACCATACAAGTGTTTATAAAATGATTTAAAAATGTCTTAAACATTTTAATACTACTAATTAGGGTGTTTCCAAAATTTATAAAATTAAAATTCCCCAATTATTATTAGTTTCGACAATACGAACATAAATAGGATTTTACGGCAAATGTAAAAATAAATCTTTTAACGTGTTTTATTTAATTAAACCATTAAAAAAAAATTAGAATATGATAAGGGGTGATTTAACTATCAAATTTTCAGATTTAAATATTTTCAAAAGTGCTGGAAAAATAATTCTTTTAGGTAAGACGAAGCATTTTAACGATAAATCGAAATTTTGTCCAAAAATCATTACTATTATTTAAAGGCTTTAATAAATAGTACAAAAATTACGTAAAATAGCTAAATATATTTTTGGACATTCTGTACAGAAAAGAGAATTTTCCAGAATCCTTAAACTTGGTTTTTAAAGGGTTTTCTCGTTAATCGTCTAATCTCAACAATAACGATTAATAAAAATATTAATTACAAAACGATTTAAGTATTAATATACAAAAATTATTATTAAACTTAAAAATAATGATTTTCCAGGAAAAAATATTTTTTTTCCAAAATTTAAACAAAAGACCAGAAATAGAGAATTTAAACGACACACACGGTTTTAACGATAAACGATGATTTAAAGTGATTAATTAATTCACCAACTTAACAATCCCGAAAAATTATGAAAAAAATTCAGAAAATGATTTTTCATCAGAAATATTATCCACGTCGAATTTCAGATTAAAATAAAATGTTTAAGTGCTAGAAATAAAAATCAGTTTTTAATCATTTTTGTTCGTAAACGGTAAAAATTCAATAATCGATATCAAAAATATCAGAAAAATACCAAATTATTAAAAATCATTAAAAACTTCATTTTTACAGAATATAATCATATATTACAAGTTTAGGCCGAATATTACGATTTTACAAATTAGTACAACAATTTAATCGTTAATCTCGTAAAAGCGATAAAAATATCGAAACATGCAAATTTTTAACTTTCAAAAATTTTCCAGATTATATGACATACATATATTGTCAAAAATGAAATATAAAACTATACATGCAGTTACACAATTAAAATCACGAAATACCGAGTAACATCGACGTTACCTCTAATCCAAATCGGAATCAATAATATACTCGTCGACCTTGGGATCGTCCACGAAACCTACCATACACGAAATTCATGGTAGAAAAATACCATGAGAAAAACTAAGAAAATCAAGGTGAATAACGATCGAAAACAACATCGATTATTACCTTAATGAAAGGATCCGAATAAGGATGAATTCGACGATAAAGATGAGACGATTAGGACTCGAATTAAGCAAGAATCAGCCAAGTAGAGGAGGATGAATGTACTTGGCCAAGGGAAAGGAAAGATGATGTTGTAACAATTTTTTTTAATGCACAGATGAATGTAAAGGAGAGAAGAATGGTTTTAAGCATAAATGGAATTAAAATGGATGAAGAATCCAATGTGTTACTAGCACAAGTTGACTGGCCAAAAAAAGGATAAGGGAAGAATGAAGAGTTTGGGTATTAAAGCCTCAATTTAATGAAAAGAAAAGAATCTTATGTTTACGGTTTAATGTGATAAAATGAAACTTATAATAAAACGTAGTTAAATTATGACAAGCAGCTTTGTCGGTCCAAAATATGAGGAAAAGGTCTCAAATAATTTTTAAGTTGATAAAAAGTATAATCGTAAAATAGTTAAAGGCATTTCAAAGTAATTCGAGTAAACCTCGCGTAGAAAATAATTATTTACGAAACTTCGTAATAAAATCACTAATGGTTAAATCTTTGTAAATAAAAATATTTACTCGTTGAAAAAGTTATAAAAATATATTTAGACATTTGTAGAAAAAGGAATAACTCAAATCCGAGCTTAAATACGATGGGTAATAAAATTCCTCGCGGAAAAATAAATAGTTTACGAAGAAAATTAAATAAATAGATTTATAAGAATTAAAATCCTTTAAAATAAAAATAAATATCATTAAACCCAAAAATGAAAATAAAGCTTGGAAAAAGATGAAACATAAGGTCAAAATGTGACAGAGTTATGACGAAGTCATAACGGAAAGGATAAAAATGCTAGGGAAAATAGCGGGTGTTACAACCATATTTTGCGTAATTCTCACATTAGTGTCTCTCTTTTGCATTTTACGTTTTTTTGGTAGTTTTCTGTCTATTTTGATAGGATTTTCGACCGAAAACGTGTTTGAGCTTCTACGAGCAAGAGAGAGATACGGTCCAAGAGCAAAGCACACAACTGAAAGTTCAAGTAATCCAAGTGATCGACGAAGAAAAAGACCGGAAAAGAGTCAATGGACCACCGGGTGAAGTTTCGCCTGGTGAGTCATCACCGGGCGAAGTTTCGCCCGGCGACAATTTTCATCCCCCGAAGAAATGAAGAAAATCTCACCGGGTGAAATTTCACCCGGTGGGATTATTACGTCAAGCCGCGGGGCGAAATTTCACCCCATGAAGATGCAAAGGGTAATGGTCTAGCAAAATGAAGAGAAATCGGATTTGAGCCTTGAAGTTTGTGCAACCCATTAAGCAACTCTATATATATCCCTCCTAGGGTTTTGAACCAAAGTGAGCCTTAAGTGTGCCTCTTAGGAGTAGGATAGAAAACCTCCATTATAGTAGTAATAGTAGTTGTAGTAAAACTCTCTTAGAAAACTCTACAAACAATCATAGATCTACTTAGTATTAATACAATTACTCCATTATTAGTAGTAAAGTTGCCATCTTTATTGAAGAATTGGTTTTATTATTGAAGATTCAAGGGTTTTACAAGGGTTTATGTGACAAAACCCTTGTCTTATTTTCTTGAATATTCTTATTTCTCTTATTGAAGATTGAAGATTTATGCATGGATTAGTGACAAATTCTTGTGTATTTCTCTCAAGATTCAATCTTTATTATTATTATCTTCTTCTTCCTCTTTAGATCTCTTCATTGTTGGTAAAATTCTTTCCTCTCCCTTTTCTCCATTAGCATATTTGTTAGTATAGTTTTTATGCATGCTTCAATTATTTTTCTTCTTAATGAATGTTTTGTTGTTAACTACCATGATTAGTGAGTAGATCTCTTTGTTAGGGGGTTAGGGGAGGAGGAATAATAGATAAAGATTTCATCTTTTGTGAGATTATTGCATTTGAGGGTGATATTGTCTTAACGGAATTGTTGTGTTATGTTTGACTTAGCTTGATCACCTAGGTTGACTTAACTCACCCGGACCAATATGGGGAAACTCGGGGTTTGGGTAATTCCGTCTAGAGACCTTAGTTTATTCGTCACGAAAGCGGGCTTGGACTTGGTTGGTAGGGAAACCGAAAGGTTAAACCTCCCTTATACATCTTGTGATAATTCTTGCGTTAGTAGATTCTTGTTTTTATTTTCGATTCCCCGACTCTCCCTAACGCCTTTCCCATCAATAGTTTCCCACCTTAGTCACATAAGCTCATTTAGTAAATCTAGCTCGACTCAACCAAACCCCCCTTCTCGACTCAATCACTCCTAGACATTGACTTGACCGACTACCCCTCGACCGTCCCGGTGGACCGATCCCTGACTTACCCCTACTACGTAGTAGTCGTATTCCGGGGTTATAAATATTGTTTGACCGCGTTGGATAGACGACAATCCCGTGCGCATCAGTTACTCCCACTAAGTAGGACATGTATATTTAAATATGCATTCAGGTTGACGAACCCTCAAGACTGGACATGGGGGCATGCATGCATGAGTGCAAGAGATACAGCTTATCAGATGAGAGTGTCAAACTATAAATCTTGTAACACTAATTTTATCAAACTATTGTATTTAGAAATTTGTAATTCGGTTTTCAGTTGTTGTATTTTAACAAACGGTTCATTTTCCGGTAAAAGACTCACTTGAGTCGACGGTTTTCAATTTTTACCAGTTTTTACGACTTAACTATTTTCCGCCTTATTAGTTAATGTCATTGGAAGAACCGGGTTGTTATAGGTATACCTGATGGTATCCCGAGATGGCGTCCAGAAAGCTTAACATCGAGTGCCCGCTGGTAGCGTCGACCAGTTGGGCAATCTTCGGTAGGGGATAACAATCCTTCGGGCATGCCTTGTTGAGGTTGGTGAAATCTACACACATTCTCCAGCCTCCCAATGCATTCTTCACCATCACTACGTTGGCCAGCCACTCTGGGTAGTCAGAGATTTCAGTGAAGTCGACTTTTAGGAGTTTCTCAATTTCCTCCTTAATAGGTTGATCCTTCTCTGCTGATATGTTCCACTTCTTCTGCTTTACTAGCCTACCGCTAGGGTCGACATTGAGCTTGTGTACGATGTGGCTCGGGTCGACCCCTGGCATTTCATCAGCCGAGTGGGCGAAGACATCTCTATTGTCGTGCAACAACTTGATCAATTATTTCCTGTATGAGTTTTCCAGGTCAGTACCGACGAGGAACGGTCTTCCTGGTTCTAGTTCCACCAACAAGCTTTCGCCCCCAGGTTTTGGGCGTTCAATCGGCTTCTCAATGGCTAGCTGCTCGACCGGAATCTCAACTTTCCTGGTGGGGGAGCTACATGTTTTTTTTCCCTTTCTGTTCGGCCTCGTGGGTCTGAAGGGCTACTGAGTAGCATTGGCGAGCGGATTCTTGACCACCATGTACTTTTCCTTCCATCCCGAAGTCAGCTCGGATAGAGATAGTAGCTTCAACCTCGTCAAGAGTGGCTCGGCCAATCAGGGCGTTATAGGCTGATTTAGCGTCGACCAGCACGAAAGATGCTCTAATGTTCCTGGTCGAGGCTTCCTCTCCAAATTAGACAGGTAGCTCGATAATGCCCATCGGGACGACGCCTGCACCACTGAAACCATAGAGGGATCCGGGGGCAGGCTTAAGATGCATCTTCTCCAAGTTCATTTTGTCGAACGCTTCTTTGTACAGCAGTTTAGTGTACGTGCCTGTGTCTACCATGCATCTGTTTACTATGTGGTTATTGATGACCAGTGATGATAGGACCAGCGGGTCGCTGTGTGGGTACACCACTCGGCCTGCATCCTCTGGGATTATGCTGAGGGTTAAAGCGGTCGGACTTTCGGCCCTTCCTGCATAATAGATCTGGTTGCGGAGCTCGCCAAACTGTCGTTTTCGGCCCTTACGGCTCGTCTGACAGCCGGCGTCGCCTTACACCACATGGATAATCATCAGATCTGGCCTTGACCCCTCTGGCTTCTCAGTCAGCGTCTTTTGGTTTTTGGCTATGGCGGCGTAGTTGGTTAGCCAACCATTCCTGATTAGATTTTCTATCTCATCTTTCAGATGTCGATACTCCTCAGTTGTATGTCCGATACTATCGTGGAAAGTACAAAACGTTTTCGGGTCACCTTTGGGGTGACATGGCTTGTTCGGGCGATTCCAATTCGCTGCTTCTTTTTCAAGATCAAATATCTCAGCCCTTAACTTGTTGAGAGCAGTGTAGCTGTCAAACTTGGGTTGGTATGGTATACACTCTTTCCTTGGTGTACTACCTTCTTCTACCTTTTGTTTTCCAGCTGATTTGGCCCTGCCACGACCGCCCTGCGGTGCCCCCTGGGGTCGGTTCGACGCCGTAGGGGTATCCGGTAGGCTGGGTATTCCTCTTGGAGCATGAAGCCCTTAGCTATCTTTCGAGCTTTAGCCAGGGATTCTGGCTGGGCGCGGATAAGTTGGTTCTTCATCTCCCCGGGCACCAGGGAGTTCGTCAGGGCATATATGCTGCGGTGGGGTCATCAATCTCCCTCACCTGCTAGAAGGCCAGGTTAAACCTCTTTAGATACTCCCTGATTGACTTGCCCTTGTTTTTCTTCAGCGTCATCAGATCAAAGCGGGTGAGCGGCCTACGCCTAGGGATGGCAACGGGGCGTGTATGGATCGGGTCCGGCCGGACCTGGACCCGGACCCGGACTTCAAAAGTTCGACCCGGACCCTTAAGGGTCAAGAAATTTTAGACCCTTACCCTTTCCCGTCAGGTACGGGTAGGGACTGGATCCGTCACGGGTCCAATGCGCGCGATAATTTAAAATATTTAGGATTTATAACCCGACAATTTAAAAAGTCAAATTAAAAGGCGAAATAAAATTAGTAATAAAAAGTAAAACAAATTACAGCTATCTAAGTCAAAAGTAACAACTACACATGACATCAAAATCAGTTAACTAAGTCTCCTGCCCCTGTGTCCCTGTGGAGTTGCAAAACAGATTAACAATACTCCATAATATAAGTGAAACATTACAAAGTTACCCATATGATATTCATTTGAGAGAGTGTTAAATAATTAAGTGGGAAGATGTTAGAAAGTTAGACGAAATATTATCTTTTATTTTTTTTTCACAGGTCCACGGGTCGGGTCCGAGTCTGACTCTTAAGACCCGGACCCGGAACATTTTTTAAGGACCCGGACCCGTAGGGTCCAAAAAAATCAAGACCCGAACCCGACCCGTTAGGGTAAGACCCTAAGGGTCTGGGCAGGGTCCCGGACCCGTTGCCATCCCTACCTACGCCTCTTGTTCCCAACATACTGGTCCAAAAAGACCGTTGTAAGCACTTCAAAGGAATAGATGGACGCTCGGGGCAGGTCTCTGAACCATCCTTGGGCTAACCCTACAAGGGTTGTTGGGAAGATTTTGCACCAGGCAGCGTTGTCAGTGTCGTACATTCCCATATGACTCTCATATGCAGTCAGGTGATCTTCTGGGTTGGTGGTCCCGTCGAACCGGACCGTTGCCATCTTTATCTTCTGGGTGGAGCGGCGTCCTTGTGGGTCTTCCCATTGTCCTTGAGCGATTTCCTTCTAAGTGGTATTCATAATCGTCCCATCTGCTAGGGGTCAGCAGCTTGCCGCTCGGGGATCGATGTTTATGCATGTGCCTGCTTATGGTTTCATACTCTCCCACGGGGTGTGATGTCAGGAACGGGGTCACTTTTCTCGAGGCGACTGAGGACGCTCGGCCTCTGGGCCCTTGGTCTGATGATGCCTTGGCTCAATTGGCTGGCCTTGATTAAGCCTTGCCTGCATGATTTTTGATAGCCTTGGCGCCTTCTGTCGCTTCTCCGCCATTTATTCCATCCTCTAGATTCTCCTAGCGGCGGTTCGCTTTGTTTTTCGGCACCCATTACTGCAGGGGCCTGATGGTCGTTGCTAATCCCTCTACCAGGTGCTCTGGCGTAACCTGCTTGTTGAGCATCGCTGAGAAAAAGGTAGCAGACTGCATGGCCTGGGCTGGAGTGACCTCTAGGTTTAGGCCTTGCTATGCCTCCTGCCCCCCTCGCGGCTGCCGTTCCGTTGCTCGAGGTAATACGAAGAGTAGCCTGCCCGCCACCCCGGACGGTGGCGGCGGGCGTTACCTCCCGTGGTGTGATGGGCATGCCATACCGGGGGACGATCATCTGCCCCGCCGGATCAACACCTGCCTCTATGTCTTCAATATCATGCAATATTCTAATGGCTTTTTCATTCTTTGAGGATATTCAACTCGTAATCCCCACAGACGGCGCCAAATTGTTCCGGTTAGGAAAGAATCACACCTGAATCGGATTCGGATCTAACTTGTATTGAGTTCTTTGTGGATCTAGCTTGATCCTCACGCCTCACTTCTCCTCCCCTCTAGACGTCGGACCTTCCCGGCGGAGTGGGCATGTGACCTGCACAAGGAGCGCACAGGGACCTTGGAGGTGTCCAAGGAAACCCTCTCACGTGCCTAAGTCAGTCCGTGTTTGCACTTGATGAACCTTATTCGTGAGGAATAACATTTTTAGAGTGAGAGTAGGTTAATTACCCCTTAATTAAGGAAAATAAGGAGGTATTTATAGGTTTCCACAAGATAGAGGGAGAAAGAGAGAGAGGAGACGTGGAGACGTGTGCCCCACACTTATTCTTTACCTTAGGCTGTATCAGGAGGCCTTACCCCACCCCGCCTTGGGTTGGCCGGATCGCTCCGAGGTCAAGTAAGCTGAGGGCTTCTTCACCCCCTGGAAGGGCAAGAGGGCTCGGCTTGCCTGGTCGAGGGTCGGGCCTCAGAACCTGGACTTGGTAGGAAATTGACGGGACTTTTCAGGCGAGCGCCCCGGAGGGTTGACCGGTCGGATCCGATCGACTATCCCGGCGGCAGGCTACTTCATGGCTTGGACTTAAATAGGACTGGGTCAGACCCGAATCTAAGAGGCGAGTGACCCGGGATGAACAGCTGACCCCATCAGTTTTGGTCGAGCAAAGGAATAAATTAGCTTACATTGTGGCTGACACCAAAGTAGCAGCAAGATGTCCGTCGCAGTGCAGTCTGAGCAGCTGCCATGTTGTTCAGAAGTATGCACTAGCTGTCAATTACAACATTTGAAAGTAGCTCTCCAGGCTCTAGTGTGGCCAGCTCGCCACGGGGTACATTGAAGAAGACGCTGAACCTTACAATCATCTCCCTGCAAAATTCGAATGGATTATCTAACAATAAATAAAAACTACATTAAACACACGAAAAACATTAGGTACTGTAGAACACTTACGATGTACTGTATTTTTCATTTTTGTAAAAGACGTAATTAATTACTTCTTTCCTTACAGACAGATCAGACCCGAAAAGCCTGTTATCCCTACCCAGGAAGTCCGACAATGTAAGCTGGTTAGGATCCGGGGTGTCACAATCACATGAGCATCGAAGCCTCTCATCGACGACTTGCATGCATCCCAACTGTTTGTCAGAATGAATGAAAATAAGGGTGAAAGACCTTCCTTCCATCTACTTCCACCCACAAGCATTCACCGACCTCCTCATCTCCACTTCTATCCTTATCCAACAGAGACAGCACCAACTGGCGGTCCCTGTTTAACTGCAATTCCTTTTGAATAACGTCATTAATCTCCGCTGTCGAGTACGGATGAAAGCTAAGATCGTCCCGATCATATGCATGTGTACTTTTTGGCCTCCAATACTGGCCCCTTCAACGACAACTCCCTAGCGCGTTGAAGCGCTTCACAGACTTCGCCCACCATCCGGTTAAGTTCTGCTCCACCCCAGAATGCCTGGGATGCTTGTGATGGAACCGGGTCATCCGGTGATGGTTTGCCCGATGTTATCCTTTTTATCTTTGCAGCAGCTAAGACCCACCAATCGTGAAATGAAGCTGCATTCCTTCCCATCATCAGATTCTTACTTTCAGTGTGACAACGTTATACTTTAATCCTCAAGTGTCACCCGAAACATTATATCCCAAATATCGTATGACATATATTTATTTTTAAAATAGTAAATCTTTTAAATGAAGTTTTATATAATAATAAAATTTAAAGTATAATAATTATAAAATATTAATTAAAAATTTATAGTTTCCGAAAAATATAAAAGTTTATAAAAATATAAATTAAGTCGTACTTAATCGATTTACAAACTTTTGACGTAAAATCATTTTTTTAATATTTATAAATATCGTGTAAAAGTTTCGGAATAAAATAAATCCATTTATTTTAGAAATGAAATTTATAAATTTCTACCTATATAAAAATAACAATTAAAGTATTATTAAACTAAAATATTTTGTAGGTTACTAATTTACTTTACTATTATAATATATATAAACCAATGTAAAAGTACTAAAGAAAATTAACAATATGACCAAAATAATTATATAAAATACATACAAAATATAAAGTACATAGAATAAATACACATAGTAAATAGAAATAATTAAATAAAAATGATATAAGTAAATTTTATTGTTTTAAGTTCTTTTATTCATTTTCTCATTTTTCATATAAACATAAATATAATGGTGATAAAGAAATAAAATAAACAAGTGATAATTAAGTCGAGTTGAATTTAGTCGTAAATAAATATATAACACAAATAAAATATCACGTAACAAATATTTGTCAAGATACAAGATTCAATCTAATCTTTGCATTAAAAAAATAAAAATAAAATTAGATACTGCATCCTAAAATAACTATCATAATTTTAGAAACAATAATATCACGTTCATTCATTCATTCACGTTCATCAAACCTAAAAAAAAAAACGCTTCCAATATCATATTCATTCATTCATTCAATTTATGATCGACAACCCGTTACTATGGATTCAATGATCGCGACATCTTCATCAACAGTTGATAAGAAATTCGTGAAGCACAAAAAAGGTGAATTCCGATGTTGCGTCAATTGTATTCATGTTTTGCGTCAATTGTATTCATTTCATTCATCATATTTTCATATCAATGGTTCATTGCTCTCGTGTTAGTATAGATTTCAGATTATTATGTTTATTATTTAGGTTTTTCATAATCTTCACGGATTATTGTTTAGGTTTTTTATAATCTTCATCAATTGTTATGCTTTCATTGCCATGTAAGTTATTAATATGCTCCATATTATTAGATTTTACGTTTATAGTATGGAAACTGCATATTATTAAAGATCTGATCATTATATGATTTTTTCGCACGAACATATATATGGAGTTATTGTAATGCACAAAATATGTTACTTTAATATAGACCATCTGTTATTTTAATGTCTAACCTCTCTGTATAGGCATCTTCTGTTAATTGAATCTCGTGTTACTTTAATGCACTTCATCTGTTACTTTAGTTCTTATCATCTGTTACTGTAATGCATTGGAGTAACAATGGATTTAGAACAATTAGTCATCATCATTAGAATAACATACCTAATGTATTACAGTAACACGTTTGAAGCATTGGAGTAACATGTCATCGGATTTTGTTATTAATGTTTTGGTTAGAATACCGTCATATTTCAAGTTCTGATTGTTTGTTTGTCGCCACGTTTATTTGCATGGTTCTTGTTTTCGTAGTAGACGCAAAAGCACAGGAATGGTGCAGGGATGTGGGTGAGAGTTTCACTCCATACATAGAGCAGATCTTCAAAGATGTAGATGAGAAGAAGAAGAAGAAGAAGAAGAAGAAGAAGAAGAATCATTAGGAAACGCCATGTAAGTCGTCAGATCTGACGAAGAAGAAGAAGAAGAAGAAGAAGAAGAAGAAGAAGAGGATGAAGAAGAAGAAGAAGCACAATTCTGAGTAGGACAATATATTGTTAGAGTAACATACATTATTCTTTAGAGTAACATACTGAATAAGTTACAGTAATACAATTTATGAGTTTGATTGATTTTCCAATATCTATTCCTTAGAGTAACATCCTTTATTGGAGTAAAATGAGTTAGATAACACACATTATGCGTTAGAGTAACATACTTAATGAGTTACAGTAACACAATTTATGAGTATAATTTGATTTCCAATATCCAGTTCTTAGAATAACAGGTGTGAAACATTGGAATTACAATGGAGTTTTATAATTTTTGTTTTGGAGTATCCTTAATAGAAACATACATTATTCTTTTGCACTAAAATAAATTGTCACTTGCGCCACGAATTATGCCACGGTAATTTGTTATTCGTGGCTAATTTTTACCTAGCCACGGGAAAATTTTGATTCACTACCTGAGAAAAAAAATATGCCACGGGACAATTTATCGCGTGGCTATAGTTCACTTGCGCCACGAATTTTATTAAAGTCGTGGCCAATAATCACTCTTGCCACGAAAGTTGCCATACCCGTGGCAAAAATATATTTAGCCACAAATTTGTTCTGTGGCAAATATTTTTTAGCCACGATGTAATTAATTTCCATGGCGAAATTATTTTTTAGCCACTGATGTAATAAACGCATGTGGCTAATGTGGTTCTTCAAACTTTAATAAATTGCTTTCAAGTTAAGCCAAATGTCAAATTTTGGTCTCAAAAATTTCCTTCAAATTTAAAGTTATAGATAATATGAAATTAAATAAAAAAATTAAATTTGAAAATATTTTATTACTAAAAAAAATGTTATTCTTTTATTAACTTTTAAAAAATATTAAAAAAATTGTAAAACAAAATACAAGTACAGAAAACTTTTGTTGTCTTATTTGTTGATTTTCAACTCATCATAATTTTTGAAGTCATTGATTTCTCTTAATTTGACAATATGTTTAACTAAAATTATATAATCTAAAGTATGACTTTTGAAAGACTGGATGACATTTAAATAATGTAATATATATGCTAGCTAATATGCGGCGTACATAGCATATCAAGTAAAAAGAAGTATGTGATTTATCATCCATCGTTGAGATCTTTCAGTTTTACCGCTTAATTAATTAATTAATATATTTTTCACATGTATTAAACCTCTTTTGAAGACAAAAAAACTTTAAAAGAAAGGGACCGAGCATGACTCGTAACCGCAACTTTCGAGCGTTGTATTATTTTTTTTCAAATTATTGATTTATTTTCTTACAATATTTTCAGTGTGAAAAAAAATTATTTTTAACTCGTATTTCAGAATTCTAATCGATCAATATTTTTTTATGGAATTAACTTTGACAGTGAAAATAATGATTAGTTTTGTAAATTAATTGTTTTCAAGTTATTTGGTTTGGAAGAAAGATTAATGTTTTGAAAAGTCGTACCTAAGTTTAATAATCAGTTAAAATTATTTTTCAAAAAAAGAGAGGTATAATTGAGAAAAAGAAATAACTTACAAATACATGTAAAAAAATCTAATAATTAAGGACCACTGGTGAGAAAATAAAAAATTAATTTATCGTCAACTATCTAATTCAATAATTATTCTATAATATTATTTGGAAGATATTTTAAAAAATGAATATAAAACAAAATTAATTTAATGAAAAATAAAATTCTAGTAAAACTTAGAGTAGACAAGAGGAAACTCGATGAGGATAAAAACTAATGAAATAAAATAACGACCGATAGTTCATAGCAAATAAAATATCTAGTTAAACCAACAACAAAGAGAAAAAACATATCGAAAGAACTAGCAATAAAAGAAAGTGAAAAATAGAAATTAAAATACAAATATCGATAAATTAATGAAATCATGAGTCCGAGAGTCAATTTCGAAACTTGAATTTTTTTACGGAACAGTTTTTTTAATCATAGATAGTAAATCATTGGGGGAAAAACCAATTTTATACTCAAAAGTAAACGTAGTTTGTGGAAAAAAACATTTTAAAGGAATTCAAACAATGATTATGTCAACAAAGTTCAAATTCATTTCTGGTAGCTGGGCATAAGAACTCCACAGTTAAGCGTGCTTGAGTGAGAGTAGTGTTAAGATGGGTGACCTCCTGGGAAGGCTCTTCGATGCGTGGGACTGGTGAAATTAAATGATATTGAAATGACTAAGATGTGACTATAAAGGTAGTAACTGTTTCAGATGTGACTACTCTAGAGGTAGAGAATTATTACAGTTATTAATTAATTAATTTATTATAAATTTTCACCAAAATAAATGTTTTGTCACAAGCGTAATTAGCCACGAGATAACCCGTGGCATAAAGTTAATTGTAGCCACGGGAGACTCTGTGGCAATAAAATCACTACTTGCCACAGGTTTTTTTTTCGTGGCTATTTGTTCGCCACGGCCACTAGCGCCACGTATGATTATTCCGTGGCAAAGTACTTTAGCCACAAAAATTTAGCACTTTTGCCACGAATTCAGCCGTGGCCCAAGTGCTCTTTTGTAGTAGTGTTGGTTGATTGGAAGTCCTGTTTTTGCAAAAGACTATTATGCAACATAACAAATTTTATGAGTTAAATTAACATAGTTCATGAATTAGAGTAACACATTGTATGAGTTAGAGTAACAGTTTTTGCAAAAGACTAATACACAACGTAACCGATTTTATGAGTTAAAGTAACACATTTCATGAATTAAAGTAACACATTGTATGAGTTAAAGTAAAATAGTTTACGGGTTATGGCAATAACATAGTAACATACGTACAATTACAGTAGGAAAATGATGATTTTTTGGTGAAGATGAAAAAAACTTAATTTTGAAGAAACTTGTGTGAGAGGAAGAGGCACTTAAAAGATTGATAGGAGAGAGAAGATTTGCATTGAGATAATTAAGGAAGAGAGAGAAATGATATATTTACCAAGATTTATTAGTAATTTTCTTATTTCACCTCAAGCAATCACAACCATCCATCTTCCACTTGATCAGTGGTCCAAGATTGGACTCATGGACTCAATGTATATAGGAGGACTCACTTGATCCTCGGACTCATGGACACAATAAATATAGGAGGACTCACTTGATCCTTACTTACTATATATATATATATATATATATATATATATATATATATATATATATATAGTCAAGATCGGGTGAGAACCTAGGTTATAATGAGAACTGTGAGAACCCTTCACAACCCTTAGATCTAACTATGTAAATCATGTGGCTGATATTACTCTAAACAAAAAAAATAATTGCAGGGGTCAGCTCCCTTCATTCACTCTCTAAATAAAATCCCCCTTCCTTCACTCCCTTCCTTCTCGACTTTCATTAATTGAAGAACAAATTCAACAAAAACCAGAATAACCCTGTCATTAGGTATATCATACTGCAGATGCTAATCGACGACTTGACTACTCCCCCCATATCTGATGGGTCTTTTAGATCTTGCTGTATCGCGTGCACTACAACACATCTGACCCACTTGCTCATTAATGTCAAAATTAGACGTCAGCAGGAGGAAGATTAGAGATGTAGAGATGACCATTAAATTGGCAGATTAATGCACAGACGAGAATAGGAACCGCATTGGATAGATTTAGGACAGATCCGAGACTGTTGATGCTAGGAAACAACGCTGGTCGTTGTAACGTTCCCGTTGCCAGTTTGTAGCGCGTGACACTAAAACTGAAAAAGGGTACGCTAAAAGTGAAAAAGGGTACGCTAAAATTGAAGAAGGGTACACTAAAAGTGAAATTGAAAAAGGGTACGCCAAAATTGAAAATGGTACGGTACGTTAAAATTGAAAAGTGGTACGCTAAAATTGAAAATGTTAAAAAAGGTACGCCAAAATTGAAAAAAGGTACGATAAATTTAAGAAAGGGTACGGTACGCTAAAATTGAAAAAGGAAATTAAATCGAGTAGGGCTTGAAAAATAAGTGTTGTATTCCATATAAAATCCGTACAAAAGAAAATTAAAGGACAATATTTTAGATGAACTCCTAAGTTAATGAGAAAATTTGGAAGAAAAAAAGCGATAGCTAGAATTATTGCAGTTATATTTGCCGGTGATAATACTATTACTATTGTAATGAAATAATGAATTTAATAGAATAAGTTAACTCATAAAATAATTAATTTTAAAAAAAAAAAGTTACTTAGGTTACTGAGGTTCAATAACCAATTGTGATAAATTGATGGATTGAAAAAAAGTCTATTGAAAAATTGATGGATTGAAAATCGGATTTAATGGTCGATTGAAGAATTATGGATTAAAAGATTACGGGTCGAAGAATTTTGTAGAAGGAGAAGGAGTTACGACCTTACGGGTTAAAGGCTCAAGCAATTGTGATTAATTAATGGGATTAAAGAATTTTGAAGGATCCAACGAATGAGATTGAACACTATGATCTAATGACTCATATTATAGTTCTCATGGTTCTCATTGAAGGATTAAAAGATTACGGGTCGAAGAATTTTGTAGAAGGAGAAGGAATTACGACCTTACGGGTTGAAGGCTCAAGCAATTGTGATTAATTGATGGGATTGAAGAATTTTGAAGGATCTAACGAATGAGATTGAACACTATGATCTAATGGCTCATATTATAGTTCTCATGGTTCTCATTGAAAGAGTGGTTCTCACATGAACCTAAATATATATATATATATATATATATATATATATATATATATATATATATATATATATATATATATATATATATATATATATATATATATATATATATATATATGTATATAGAGGTAAGTTCAAATAAGGTCCACAATTTTTTTAAGTCTATATTGAAGTTACAGATGACATACGTTAAAGTTGCATTTGTATATATATCAATTTTGAACAAATGCAACTTTAGCGTATGTCATCTGTAACTTCAATATAGACTTAAAAAAAATTGTGGACCTTATTTGAACCTACCTCTATATATGTATATATATATACATACATATATATATATATATATATATATATATATACATACATACATATATATATACATATATATATATATATATATATATATATATATATATATATATATAAAGGTAGGTTCAAATAAGGTCCACAATTTTTTTAAGTCTATATTGAAGTTATAGATGACATACGCTAAAGTTGCATTTGTATATATATCAATTTTGAACAAATGCAACTTTAGCGTATGTCATCTGTAACTTCAATATAGACTTAAAAAAATTGTAGACCTTATTTGAACCTACCTCTACATATATATATATATATATATATATATATATATATATATATATATATATATATATATATATATATATATATATATATATATATATATATATATATATATATATATATATATATATTTAAGATCACGTGAGAACCATCAACTTGATGAGAACCTTGAGAACTCCATTAAATTATTATTTTTTTCGAAATTTAATGACATATTTGAATTTATCGTACAATTTAATGGTTGGGTAACATATTTTTCGGTAAAAAAATTCTCGTTTAGTGACGGAAACGGAAACATATAATTTTAGTGTACCTAATACTCGTTTTAGTGTATCTAATTTTTTTGATGTATCTTATTGCATTTTTAGTGTACCTAAATTGCATGTCAGTGTACCCTTTCAACTTTTCGTGAATAAGTAGCAATTTTCTTAATATTTGTAATAAAATATGATTAGTTATGCCTAATAAAGCATTTGAATAAATTAAGGTAAGAGTAAATTAGTCATCTAAATTTTCGAAAAAAAAAATAATTGAGTTTTTATTGAGGTTCACACGGTTCTCAACGAGTTGTGGTTCTCACCGGATCTTTACTCTCTCTCTCTCTCTATATATATATATATATATATATATATATCTATATATATCTATATATATATATATATATATATATATATATATATATAGTCGAGATCGGGTGAGAACTCATGCTATGGTGAGAACTGTGAGAACCCTTTATTTCAGCCTTTATTTTTTTTTTACATAAAATCTAAATTGAAGTTGGCAGGGTCTCTCTCTTCTTTCCCTCTGTTCCTTCGCCCCCTTCCTTCATCAATTCACCAAAAATTGAAGAACATTTTCAACAAAATTCACAAAAAATCAAGAAAACGCAGATTAAGCTTCATTCATAAATTCAAATCAATTAAACGAGGTTTATTATCTAATCTGAATAAATTAGGGTTAGGGTTTTGATTTCAGTCGATTTCAGTTTTGATTTGATGATTGATTTTAGTTTTTTCTTTGTTTAATTCTATCGATTCCAGCTTAAAATCGTTAATTAGAGTGCTAGAATTGTTCATAAAAAAAGGAACGTTGAGCTGACATGGTTCATGTACGGAGTATTACTGTTCTTCCCCAATTTGCGATCAACTTCTCCCGCCATTCCTTTAATAATCAACCTTCTGAATCATCAATCAACTGCCATTCCTTTAATAATCAACCCTTTTACTGCCATTCTTTTTTTGATGTTAGATTTTTCATCTATTGTTGTTGCGGTTGTTATTCAATCAGATTCAATGATTCGATTTGATAATATTTGTCCTCATTCTTCCTCAACCCACTTTCATTCATAATTCTTCTCAAATTCTCAAACTTTATTGGTTTTTAATGGTGGTTTAGATAAAAAAAAGTTGTTGCTGTAAAAGGGTAAGTAAAAGGGTTTGTCTGATTCAATTAGCTTATTGTTCTTAACTGTTCGATTAATTCTAGTGATTCAATTTAAGTTTTTTGTTGTTGTTGTTTGATTGCCTGGTAGAATGTGCAACATTAGTGCGAATTGTCAAAAGAGTACACTAAAATAGAAAAAGGTACGCTAAAATAGAAAAAGGGTACGCTGAAATAGAAAAATGGTACGCTAAAATGGAAAAAGGGTACCTTAAAATTGAAATAGGGTACATTAAAATTGAAAAAGGGTACACTAAAATTGAGAAAGAGTACGCTAAAATTGAAATTGAAAAGGGGTACACTAAAATAGAAAAAAGCACGCTAAAATAGAAAAAATGGTACGCTAAAATTGAAAGTGAAAAAGAATATGCCAAAAGTGAAAAGGGTACGTTAAAAGTGAAAAAGGTACGCTAAAATTGAAAAAGGGTACGCTAAAATTTAAAAATGGTACGCTAAAATTGAAGAAAGGTACGCAAAAATTTAGAAAGAGTACGCTAAAATTAAGAAAACGTATTGTACAATGTAAAAAAGGTACTACAACATTGTCAAAAGGTACACTAAAATTGGACCAAAATTGGACCCAAAAATAATTAAACAAAGGGTTTTCAATTAGGCTTCTTGATTCACAACAATGCCAAAATCTAATTCCAATTTTGCTGGTTCCGATTCTTCTCAAAGAAAAAATCAACCCGGAACAATTTCCTTAAGAGTTGCAATCTCGTTCTTATCCCACCTTAAGAGTTCAACAAATTTCTCCTTCCTATACGATTCCAAACTCTCACTCTGAAATGAAAACAACAAATATTAACTACCCTACTATCATAAATAATATCACAAATTATTACTTGTATCAATGGATGATGCAGCAGCAGTAGTAGTGATTGTAGAGTTGAAGAAACGTAAGGAAATTGGGGAAGCTAGCTAATTAAGGTGATCAGAAATTAAGAAGACTTTCTTGCTTGGTTGTTAGCTTCATGCACGTGATGATTTGGATCGTGGAACTAACTAACATGGTCTTCTTGATTCAACTACACTAGTATATTATTCACATAAGAGTTCTCACAGCTCTCATTGAAGGAGGGGTTCTCACACGAACCTAAATCTATATATATATATATATATATATATATATATATATATATATATATATATATATATATATATATATATATATATATAGAGAGAGAGAGAGAGAGAGAGAGAGAGAGAGAGAGAGAGAGGTTGTAATGAGTCCCTATATATGTGTTGAGTCCTTGAGTCCTCATCCCAGGAGATGGATCAAGGGACGAGATAAAATCACTGTTTTAATAAAAAAAAGAAAAAAAAAGAAGATACTGCATCCACCAAAATAGGAAGTTGAATATTTCAGTAAATTAACATTCTCATTCATTCAATCATTCATTCTCTCTTTCATCAATTCCGTTTCCGCCACCTTCTTCTTCATCATTCTCTCGCTCATTCAATCATTAATTCTTCAAAATCACATTCAGTCGTTCATCATCTTCAACGCGCAGCTGCCATTTATTTCAATACGACACAATCAATAACACATTAAGTCAATAATTGTCTTCATCCCGCTGCTTTTCATTCAATCCGGCTTCTACTTTTCATTCAATGGCTGATATGCAAATCGTGGAAAAAACAAACTGTGAGTATATATTGTAGTTTATACTTGAAAGGATACGGGAGTCATTAAGATGATACTAAATTTTTAGTTTCTACTTTTCTACGTTGAACTATAGTAATGCTTCATATTAATCACATGATGTCTGCGCACTGAAAAGGTATTTGGTTGTTTTAGTTCAGATACTGTGTTACTTTAGTGTAGAATGTCCGTTATTTTAATGACAAACTTTTATTACTTTTATGATATGTTACTTTAATTTATCGAAGATGTTACTTTAGTTCTTAAAGTCTGTTATTGTAACGCGTTAGTGAGTCATGGGGATATTTGAAACCGCCATTGCTAAATAATAATAAAAAAAGATATTGTTTCCTATAATAGTGGAAGCCATTAAAGATGATACTAAAAAAGATATGTTTCCTATAATAGTGGGAGTCATTAAAGATGATACTAAATAACTCCCATGATTTTAGGAAACAATAACTCCCATAATCACAATCATTCCTCATTCATTCATTCATTCATTCATTCATTCACGTTACAGGTTCATCAAAACCTTAAAAAAAACGCTCCCATCGATCATCACGTTCATTCATTCATTCAATCAAATTTGTGCTCGAAATTCCGTTACTATGAATTCAATGATCGCGACATCTTCATTAACCGTTGATAAGCAATTCATCGAGTATAACAATGGTGAGTTTCGATATTGCTTTCATGTTTTGCGTCAATTTTTGTTCATTATCTTGATTAATTTGCGTCAATTTGTGTTCATGTTTTGCGTCAACTTTCATGTTGATATTGCTTTCATGGTCGTGTCATTCATGTTTTGCGTCAATTTTCATGTTGATATTGTTTTCATGGTCGTGTTATTCATCATAGATTCATATGCAAATCGTAGAACACACAAACGGTGAGTATATATGTTTTGTAATTTATACTGGAATCGCCATGGAAGTCGTTAAGATGCTACTCAATTATTAGTTTTCATGTTTACAATATATTGCGTTACTTTAGTTCATATACTGCGTTACTTTAGTGTAAAGCATCTGTTACTTTAATGTCTACCATCTGTTACTTTATATGTCGTGTTACATTAATACACTCCAGTTGTTACTTTAGTGTTTTTCATCTGTTATTGTAGGGTCCTAAGAATTTAGGAAACTGCCATATTAAAAAAATAATAAAAAAAAGATAGTGTTTCCTATAATAATGGGACATGATTGCCACCAAAATAGAAAACAATATCAAAGAGTAACGTCATATAAAAAAAGAAAAAAAAATACTACTTCCTATAATTATGGGACGTGATGACTTCAAAATAGAAAACAATATCAAAGAGTAAGATACTGCGTCATACTCTCAATTTTTATCATTATATGAATTATTTGCACTAAATTATATCTGGTGTTATTTTAATGAACATTATCTGTTACTTTAATTCATACTATCTGTTACTTTAATGTCTGACCTCTGTTACTTTATACCTGGTGTATAAGCATACTCTGTTAATTTAATTCAATGTTACTTCAATGCACTTCATCTGTTACTTTAACTCTTGTTATCTGTTACTTTAATCCACATGAATGATGTAGGGATGTGGGTGAGAGTTTCCTCCATTGTGCGGTAGTGAGATTAAATCAAAGCTTCTGAGATGATGATGAAGAAGATGAAAAAGAAGAAGACGGAGAGAACGAGAAGGATGAAGAAGAAGCATAATTATAAGTAGGACATTATGAGTAACAAGTGTGAAACATTGGAATTGTAATGGAGTTGATTTAGTTGGAATCTTGTACCACTTTTTGTTTTGGAGTATCTTAATAAAAACAAACATTGTTCTTTTTGTTAATTGGAACTCCTGTTTTTGCAAGAGACTACTATGCAACGTAACTGATTTTATGAGTTAAAGTAACACAGTTCATGAATTAAAGTAACACATTGTATGAGTTAGAGTAACAGTTTTTGCAAGAGACTATGCAACGTAACAGATTTTATGAGTTAAAGTAACACAGTTCATGAATTAGAGTAACACATTGTACGAATTAGAATAATAGTTTTTGCAAGAGAATATATTAAACAACGTAACAGATTTTATGAGTTAAAGTAAGACAGTTCATGAATTAAAGTAACACGTTATATGAGTTAAAGTAACATAATTTATGGATTATGACAGTAACATAGTAACATACATACAATGGCAGTAGGAAATGGATGATTTTTGGGTGAAAATGAAAAAAATTAATTTTGAAAAAACTTGTTGTGTGAGAGAAAAAAGACATTTAAAAAGATTGATAAAAGAGAGAAAAGATTTGCATTGTGATAATTAAGGAGGAGAGAGAGAAATGATATATTTACAAGATTTGTTAGTTATTTCCTTAATTATGAGATCAAATCTTGTCCATTAATCTAACCTTGAATCAAAGGCTAAGATGGGGACTCACGGACTCAACATATATAAGTGGACTCACCTGATCCCACCTATATATATATAGATCTAGGATCCTTTGAGGCAGCTCAACTCGCCGCACCCATTGAGGCACAATCTCAACCATTAGATTAAAATCAAATTAAAGGCTAAGATTAAAACAAAAACTCATACATAACATTTTTTTCACGGAGAAAAAAAATCATTATTTTTCGGGAAAATAAAAAATTCGGAATTTTTTTTTTTTTTTAAAAAAAAAATCAGCTTTTTTCAAAAAAAAAAAAAAAAAATCGGATTTTTTTTTTCCAAAAAAAAAATTCCGATTTTTTTTTTTCGAATTTTTTTTATCCAAAAAAAAAAAAAATTCCCGAAAAATATTTAGTGTATATAACATTTATTTTATTGTATATATTGACTTCTTAAGTGTGTGTGTGTGTATATATATATATATATATATATATATATATAGTGAGTTTAATAGCGTACATAATGAGTTTTTAGTGTATATAAAAGTTATTTGGATGTATTTTCCATTGTTGATTAATTGGTGAAATGGTAACTATTTGGGTGTATATAACAATTATTTTACTGTATATATTAAGTTCTTAAGTGTATATATTTAGTGTGTTTAATAGAGTATATAATGAGTTTTTTAGTGTATATAACAGTTATTTTGATGTATGTTCCATTGTTGATTAACTGTTGTACATATTAATTATTTGGGTGTATATAACAATTATTTTACTGTATGTATTTAGTTCTTAAGGGTATATATATGCAGTGAGTTTAATAGCGTATATATTGAGTTTTTTTTTGAGTATATAACAGTTATTTTGATGTATGTTCCATTGTTGATTAATTGGTGTACATAATAACAATTTGAGTGTATATAACAATTATTTTACTGTATATATTGAGTTTTTAAGTGTGTGTGTATATATATATAGTGAGTTTAATAACGTATATAATGAGTTTATTAGTGTATATAACACCTATTTAGATGTATGTTCCATCTTAATCTAATGGTCTAGATTGTGCCTCAATGGGTGTAAGGAATTACCCTCTCTCTCTCTCTCTCTCTCTCTCTCTCTCTCTCTCTCTATCTCTCTCTCTCTCTCTCTCTCTCTCTCTATATATATATATATATATATATATATATATATATATATATATATATATATATATATATATATATATATATATACACACACACACATATATATATATATATATATATATATGTTGCTACTACTCCTACTCACTATCTCACTCACCATTACTACTGTTCCCTACGTACTACTAATACATACTCTCCGTATTATATATTACGTACTACTTCTGCTCCTTATATTCCATACTACATACTATATTGATAAGTGTAGTTTGTAGTGCCTAATTTTTGTGTTTTGGTCCCATTTTCCTTGTGGAATCGCTCCTTGGGAGCGGTTTATGGGCTTCTTATGCTTCCTCTAGCTCGTTTCAGGTTCCCGAGACCATTCACGAAGATTTGGAGCGATTCCGACTCAATACATACACTTTTTGGAGCCAACGAGGTTAAGTAACGATGACTCGATGCCTTGGAATCGACCCCGAGACCTTGGGACCCCTTCCCGAGCCTCCGAGACCCGATCCCGAGTCCCGATAATCGACGAGAAACCCATGAGAGGCAAGGAGGGACCAAAAAGCTCTTTAGGGAGGCCTACAAGACCCATCCCAATCGGGAAGGCCTCATCCCGTCCGGGATGGGGTGCACCTTTGGAGGTGCTACTGTGAGGAGCCCGTCCCGGCCGAGACCAGGCCGTCCCAACTAGGAGACACCTATACCCTTGATCACCCAATTACCCATCTACACTTATGAACCCGACCTACCCCACTTCCTTCCATATTTGATCTCCCCTTCTTAGTTAGTCATCGTTTCTTCTAGTTTACTTGTTAGTTCGATCATTAGTTATCCCATCTTAGCATCGTTCTAGATAGCCTAGTTATACCTCTTCCATCACCATATTTTGTCAATTATTATCTCCTTTGTGTTTGTTTGGTAGCATAGTCTCGTTTTTGGTGGACATAGTCTAAACTTTGCAACACCGTCTCCGTGGACACGATCCCGACTTACCCTAACTACCGTTAGGTCTAGCCGGTTATATTATTGACGGTGGGGACGTGACAAATCCCTACCATCAATTTGGGCCGTTGCCGGGGACGGTGCATTGTTTAGTCTTAGTTTGCTTATAGCTAGACTTAGTTACCCTTCTTTGTGCTCTTCTATCATCTCTTCTGAATATTTTGTAGTCTTTCTTGTTTTCTTAGCTTTCTACTCTCCTTGTTTCTCGTTGTGCTTGATTATTGTCGTTACCTAGTGCCCATAAAGCACTAGGTGTTCTCACGTTTGCTCTAGTGTGTAGTGTATGCCTAGGAGGGGAGGCGATTTCTTTCTCTTCAATCCACAGCCGGAGAGACTCTTTAGAGCCTTTCGCCAACGGACGATTGATCGGGTTAGACACTCTCAACCGGGTACTAGCAATATCCATCAAGAGCAAGCTCAAGGATCCGACTTTAACGAGTCACCTCGAGAGACGGCCGAAGGGATCTTCATAAATCCCTTTGGTTCATCTATCCATTCTTCTTCTCCTAGTTCTCCGTCTAGTTCTACATCAACACCGTCTACACCACCATCTTCTCCCTTATATCCAATTATGCCGAAGTTTTCATCTCACTCCACTTTTATCGAGGATGTCTTGCCGGGACCGAGTGCTTTACCGGATACCTATACCGGGAATTTTGTGGCAAAGACTCAATTTATCCAACTTGTGGAGAGGAATCAATTTAGTGGTTTGCCCAACGAAGACCCGCACCAACATATGGAGACCTTCTCCGATTATTGCGATGCTATCTCCCAAACCGGGGTTACACAAGATCAAATCCGTTGGGTATTATTTCCATTCTCACTAATTGGAAAGGCAAAGCAATGGATTAAGAGTCTCGATCGGGCAACCATGGGGATTGATACTTGGAAGAAACTTGCCTTGGCGTTCTACCAAAAGTTTTACCCTCCGGAGAAGACTAATTTGCTTAGGGCCTCCATCACCGGGTTCCAACAAAGGGATGAAGAGAGCCTTTATGAAGCTTGGGAGGGGTTTAAATCTTTGGTTAGATCGTGCCCCCACCATGGACTTTCACAATGGTTCTTGGTCCAACAATTTTGGAACGGTCTTTATGAGGACTCAAGAGCTATACTCAATATGGGCTCCAATGGTAGGTTTACCGAGGTGAATGATGACCAAACTTGGTCAAGAATTGAAGAGATGGCGGTGCATAATTCCCAATACTCTAGGCCTAGAAAGGCGAATCGAGGAGGTAGGCATGAGGTCGATGCTATTACACAATTAAGCATCGATCTTGGGGCTCAACTAAGATCTCACATGGAGACCATTGACAAGAAGCTCCAAAGCCACCTCAATCAAGTTCAAAGCTCTAGTTCCTCCAACCAACACTCGGTTCATGAGATTAATGCCTTGGGAGTTGTGTCTCCTACACCTTATTTTGGGATGTGCGATACTTGTGGAATCGTTGGTCATGATCCTATGCATTGTCGGTGAAGTATTGAGCAAGTGAACACCGTTCAAGCGTTCAAGCAAGGTGCCTCCTATTCTAATCAATACCAAGCTTCCAATCAAGTCCCTCAAAAACAAGCTATGCAACCTCGTTCCTATGTTCCACCTCCCTTAAGGGACAACAATCAAGGTTATCAAGGTTATGTGGGTAATCCAAGACCCTTCAACAACTTCAAGCAAAATAACCAAGGTATCTTTCACAACAACAATCAAGGGTTCCAACAAAGGAACTTCAATCAAGGAGGTTTCCAAGGAAACCAAAGTTTCCAAGGACAACAAAACCACAACCAAGGGTTTCATGGCAACAATCAAAGCCTTAATCAAGGCAATTCTCATGGGTTCAAAGGAAACCGTCAACAACAACAAGCAACACAACGCAATCAATAAAGCAAGCCTAGGAGCCGGTCTCCTATTCATGACTATGGTACTCCATTAGCCCTTACCGATACTCCGCATAATCCGTCATCTCCACCTCGAGATTTCGACATTCAAAAGACTATGACGGATGTGCAAAAGAGTACTCAAGAGTTGCCAAAAAGTCAAATGGAGATGTCAAGAATCCAACAAGAGCTCTTTGCTTATGTTCAAGGGGAAAACGCGGTAAGAGATGCCCGTACGAAGATGCTTGAGACTCAAGTATCTCAAATTGCTTCGGGGAGCTCCTCAAGACAAAAGGGGCAACTACCTTCTCAAGGCGAAACACCAACATTTGAGCATGTAAATGCTATCACCACAAGGAGAGGTACATCTTATGACTCCCCTTCATTCCCTAGTGAGCAAGAGCTAATGCAAGAACCGACAAAGAAAATGGCATCTCCAATTCAAGAAAGCTCAAGCTTTGATAATCCAATGGAGGAACAAGTCCTATGGGAGATCGAAAAAACGATTGAAGACAAGCTTCCCCCACTTCAAGCAAATGAAAAAGATAAAGGGAAAGTGTCATGTGAGAAGTCCACCCCTATTGAGCAAAACGAGTACCAAATCAAGTTGCCTTTCCCAACAAGGCAAATGAAGACTAAGGTGGATGTCCAATTTGACAAGTTCCTTAACATTGCGAAGCAATTGGATGTGAGTGTCCCGTTCACCGAGTTACTTACCCAAATCCCGGCATATGGAAAATTCATGCGAGAAATCCTAGCTAGGAAGAGGTCCATCGACAAGGAAGAGACAATAACGTTCACAAGGGTGGTGAGCGAGCTTATTCAAGGTTCCACGCTTCCAAAGTTGAAGGATCCGGGTAGTTTTCTATCCCATGCACCATAGGCAATTACAAGATCGAGAGAGCTATGTGTGATTTGGGTGTGAGTGTGAGCATTATTCCATACACCATTTGTGAGAGATTAGGGATGAAGGAGCTGAAATGTACGTCCATTACACTCCAAATGGCCGATAAATCATTCAACCGACCATTAGGGATGTTAGAGGACGTGCCGGTACGAATTGGGAAGTTCTTCATTCCGGTCGACTTCATCGTGCTCGATATGCCGGAAGATGCTCACACTCCCATTATCCTTGGGCGCCCATTTCTACACACCGCCGGTGCCATGATCGACGTAAATACTGGAAGGATCACATTTGAGTTAGGCGAAGAGAAGCTCGTGTTCGACCTCCAAGGCAACACCTCGCCTACTAATGATGAGTCTTGCAATATGATCCAAGCCACGAAAGATGTCGATCTAAGGGAAGAATCGGGACAAAGCTTGAAGAAGTACTGTTATGTACTTGAGGATGATGACTCCGAGAGTGAGGAGGATGAGTGCCCATATCATGGGCTTGATGACAAGTTGAATGACAAGGAGAAAGATGAGCCTTCCTTGGGGCCGCATGAGGATCGGTGGACGTTTGGGTATATCCCGAAGGATCAAAAGTACAAGTTCAAGTCATTGAAGTTGGAAGATCGCGAAGCCCCGGGAACGTCAAGATAAGGTCATGGAGAACCTTGGTATGTGGATGCTTATATAACTAGCTTGATTGAGAACTTTGCTAGAGCCTTCGATTTGTTTCTCCGTGCCCTTGATGGAGATGGAACTAGTTATTATTGTTGTTGAAAAAGAATGAAGAGAGCACCATCCTTGGTTTGACGGAGTTCCACAAGAACCGTCTCATTGTATATATCTCTTTCTTGTAGTTAGTTTGAGTTTTGTGAAATTCTTTGTTATTTGGATTGATTGATGAGCGTTGTGAGTAGGGGTGTTCAAAAATTGACCCGGACCGTAAGGTCCGGGTCGGTCCAGACCAGGGCACGTACCGGTCCGGTCTCCGGGTCCCCAAAAAGTTGGTAACCGGTCGCCGGTCCGGTCCGGTCCGGTCCACACTTTAAAAAAATATCAAATTTAGTTTATTTTTACGGTCCGGTCTGATCTTAAGAGGGTCCGGTCCGGTCCGGTCTGGGTTTCTTTATTAACCGGTCCGGTCCGCGCGTTTGGATTTTATGGGTTTCCGGTCCGCGGGTCAAACCGGTCCGGTCCGGGTTTGGACCGGTGAACACCCCTAGTTGTGAGGGAGAGAGTTTGATTTGTGTTTGAGCATTGTTGGATAGGTGAAGTGAAGAGGATTCCTAGAGAGGAATGGCTATGATAGAGCCTGGATAGTAAGCATGAGGATCGGGTTTTTGAAGCTTGGAGTAAGTTTTTGGGTTTGTGGAAGATCAAGAAGACCCATCCCGACCGGGAAGGAGCCGTCCCGATCGGGATGGAGGTGCACATTTTCGAGCTTGCTGGAGGTCCGTCCCGACCGGGACGAGTGAGGCATCCCGGTCGGGACCAACCATCCCGACCGGGATGGTCCCCTACTCCCCATTGTGCCTCTTCTTCGATGTTTGAGTCCACCCAACCATTTTATACCCCCTCCCAACCTCCCTACTCCTCCTTGTCCCTATCATATGACCCATACACCTCATTTGCATAACATCGCTTCACTTCCTCTTCACCTTACACGGAGATTCACACCAAAACCACCCCCCTCACACCATTACTACCCCAACCATGCGGTTTTATCAAGCTTGAAGAAGGATGACAATGAAGACAACAAGCAAGCGCCTATATTGATCATTGAGACGATGGAGCAAGTGAGTTGCTAACCGGTCGGTACGGCAACTATCCTTTCTTTTCCGTCTTTTATTGCTTGTTTTCCCCTTGTTTATCCCCTTCCTCTTGTACACTTATGTGTCTTGGTGTCATGGTGGCCTTCGAGGCCTTAGTATGGTTGCCCCGACTCCCGATGATGTGATTACGTCGAGAGTCAATCGATTAATCCAAATATACTAGACTTTTCACCCTTTTTAGGAATTAGTCGGATTTGGACGGAATCCGGGCTAGGTGACTTGATTACACCTAGCCCTCCCCTCCCATTTCCTTTTATTTTCTTCTTTTTATTTCCTCCCTTTCCATATCTTTTCTTGTCTCGGCCCACGGTGACTTGATTACACCCCGGCCGGACACCTTCTACCCTTTTCTCCATTTGATTTTTGATTTTTAACTTTATTTTCGTAATTTTCTTTTCTTTTCTTTTGTCTCTCCGCACACTACGATCGAGCATGAGGACATTGCTCGGTTTAAGTGTGGGGGAGCGATATTCTATCGTAGTTAGTTTTTATTTTTGTAGTTTTTCGAAAAACCTTAAAAATACCTAAAAATTTGAAAAAAATTCCCCAAAAATCAAAAAGATTTTCTTTTTGTGTCTTTTCCTTTTACGTCTTTGTGTCGTATATTTGTTTTGTTGTGTGTGTTTGCCCCCTTTTCCTTATAGGTTGCTTAAATCGCCGCTAACTTTGGAAGGCTTTCAAGACATCCGGTAACGCCTTTTATCCCTTTTCGCTCTTTACCTCTTGTGATGTTCGGAGGTGATTTGTGATGATGTGCGCTCGGGAGGAGCTTTGTAAAGTTTGGTGTTGGTTGGTTGCTTATTTGGATGTTTGGGGTGGTGTTTGTTATATGTTTGTTTTGTTTTGTTGCTTTTGTTTCTTTTTCCTTCGTTCGTTTTCGTCATGTCTTCATTTTGTGTGTGTAGTTGTGTCGTGTGTGTAAAAGGTTTTCGAAAACCCGGTTTAGAGGCTAGTATGCGAGTGTTTACTTTCCCCTCCTAGTAATGTAAATTGAGTCTTGGACTTTACTCTAGTAGAATGACCCTAAATCAATGATTTCGTTGGTCCTTTACCTTGAGTCCACCTAGCTTACTAGGAATTTACTACGGGATTTGCATTTTGACCATTATGACCACCCACGGTGTGAAAAGGCCTTGGTTGCCGAGTCCCGTCCCTTAGATGACCTTGTTTGACATTGCTCGACTAGTCCAAGTTCTCCCCTTTTTGTGGGTTTGAAGGGAAAGCGCGTTCCCGACTCTCCCATTCCCCTACCTCCTACACATATCCACACAATAAATTGCAATTTGCTGAATTCTCTCTTTCTTGTTACACAAAGAAATGCCAAAAAGGGCAAAGAAAAGAAAGAAAATGAAAGAAAGAAAGAAATGAAGAAAAACAAAAGGCACAAAAGCCAAAAAGAAAATAGAAAAGAAGGAAAAAGATATGGCATGGCAACAAACAAGGCAAAAATACAAAAAGAAAAGGAAGCAAAAAAGAAAATCGTCTCACAAAAAGATCTCAGCCCCTAAAAAATAAGCCTTTTTCCGACCTTTGCCGTGAAGAGCCTACCAAAGGACCGAGTCCCTAGGAAGGATGATAGCGGCAAAGGTCGGTCTTCCCTCACTTTGCAATATCTTCCACCTTTTTACTTGGACTAGTTGGGCGGTTTTGGACATGGGACGACCCTCTTGGCTCATCGCTAAAGGGGGCGGGGTCTCACTTACCTACAGTGTCGACTAACACCGTGGTTCATCACTTTCCACTCCGCTGATCGTCCCGTAGTACGTTCTTAGAAAGTTAGGAGGAATCTAGGTAAGTTACCAACGTTTTTGTTGCTTTATCGTCATACTATTAGGGTTTAGTTCACCTTGGTTTGTATGGCTAGCTTGGGAACGTTGTCACTTGCCTTGAGTCCTAAACCGGCGTCTTTTCACCGCTTTGTTGAGGGAAGCGGTATTTGTTTTCTTTTGGGTGCAACCGATTATTTTTTTGTGTGTATATTTGTTTGGTTATGTGTTTCGTGTCCGGTTGCATCCACGGTTTTGTCGCAAGACCCCACTTGCCTTGCGGAGTGCACTTTTCCTCTAAGTGTACTCGCGTGAGTTGAAAGGGCGTAGGGTGCGCTAATACCCACTCGGCTAGTTTAGTAGTTGGTATGTGCTTACTCGAGGGCGAGTAAGGGTTAAGTGTGGGGGAGTTGATAAATGTAGTTTGTAGTGCCTAATTGTTGTGTTTTGGTCCCATTTTCCTTGTGGAATCGCTCCTTGGGAGCGGTTTATGGGCTTCTTATGCTTCCTCTAGCTCGTTTCAGGTTCCCGAGACCATTCACGAAGAGTTGGAGCGATTCCGACTCAATACATACACTTTTTGGAGACAACGAGGTTAAGGAACGATGACTCGATGACTTGGAATCGACCCCAAGACCTTGGGACCCCTTCCCGAGCCTCCGAGACCCGATCCCGAGTCCCGAGAATCGACGAGAAACCCATGAGAGGCAAGGAGGGACCAAAAAGCTCTTTAGGGAGGCCTACAAGACCCATCCCGGTCGGGAAGGCCTCATCCCGTTCGGGATGGGGTGCACATTTGAGGTGCTACTGTGAGGAGCCCGTCCCGGCCGAGACCAGGCCGTCCCGGTCGGGACCACACCGTCCCGGGCGGGACCAAACCGTCCCGGGCGGGAAGCTTCAGAGGCAGCGCGCAACTCTTTCCTTTCTTCTCCTTCATTCTTGTACCCATATAAATACTTCCCTCTTGTATTGTTTATGGATGTTATCATACCCTAGACTCTTTTAATCCTCCATTAAACATTCATAACCCTAGATTAGTGTTCCTCTCATTAGGTTAATTCTCTCTTTAATCTTTAGTTAATTATTGTAATTATTTCTTGTATTAAGTGGATACTTGAAGATTCATCCAAGCTTGACAACCTTGGAGTTGATTTGGGTTTCTCTTTTATACAAGTTATCATCTTTTCATCTTCTTGTTGTTGGTATAAACTTCTTTTCCCTTGTTTATTGTTATTTATTCTAGTTTCAATCTTTTCATATTGTTATTGTTCTTTTTCTTATTTGTTATTATGGATGTTTGGAAGTTTGAGTTGATTTCTCTTGTTTATGTTATTGTTAGTCTCATAATGAGTGAGTAGTCTCCTTGTGGGGTTAGTAGGGGGATTAAGGGTAGACTATGGGTGATTAGGGTTGATTAGGGGAAAAGGGTGAATCTTTGTTGTTAGACACATAATGGGCACTCTATGTGTTTGTTGATTTGCTTGTGTGAGTTGTAGTGGCCATGCTTCCCATACTTGTGCTCATCTTCTCATTGCTTGTCTATTATGTGATCATGTTGAGAATAGTCGTAGTCACGAGAGTGCGGACTAGGGTCTACGTAGCGAGAGCCTGCACCTACCTTGACATCGGTCTACATAGCGAGAGCCCGGACCGACTCTATCAACTAGGAGACACCTATACCCTTGATCACCCAATTATCCATCTACACTTATGAACCCGACCTACCCCACTTCCTTCCATATTTGATCTCCCCTTCTTAGTTAGTCATCGTTTCTTCTAGTTTACTTGTTAGTTCGATCATTAGTTATCCCATCTTAGCATCGTTTTAGATAGCCTAGTTATACCTCTTCCATCACCATATTTTGTCAATTATTATCTCCTTTGTGTTTGTTTGGTAGCATAGTCTCGTTTTAGGTGGACATAGTCTAAACTTTGCAACACCGTCTCCGTGGACACGATCCCGACTTACCCTAACTACCGTTAGGTCTAGCCGGTTATATTATTGACGGTGGGGACGTCACAAATCCCTACCATCATATATTTACTCCCGTGTCATTTTTATAATTAGAGCATTGAGAATGAGAAGCTGTCCAGTATTTGGCGGAATCACTTTTCTAGTACCGTATTTGGGTCAAATCATTTCGACCCGAAATTTTTTTTAAAAGAGGAAAAAGACGATTTTTCTTACGTAGACGATATTATTGACCCGTCGACCTTAATTCTTAATAACGTTAATAAATACTCCGTAATAGCTATTAAGGTAACCAAACTTTTCTTCTAACAACATTTTTTATATATAAGTATATTGTGTTATTAACTTAATAAATTGCTTGCTTAAATATTTAGGCTGACTAAATCACTTATATATATATATATATATGTATGTATATATATATATATATATATATATATATATATATATATATATATATATATATAAATGTTACGTGATATTTTATTTGTGTCATCTATTTATTTACGACTAAATTCAACTCGATTAAATTATCACTTGTTTATTTTATTTGTTTATCACCATTATATTTATGTTTATATGAAAAATTAGAGAATGAATAAAAGAACTTAAAACAATAAAATTTACTTACATCATTTTTATTTAATTATTTCTATTTACTATGTGTATTTATTCTATGTACTTTATATTTCGTATGTATTTTATATAATTATTTTGGTCATATTGTTAATTTTCTTTAGTACTTTTACATTGGTTTATATATTATAATAGTGGAGTAAATTAGTAACCCACAAAATATTTTAGTTTAATAATACTTTAATTATTATTTTTATATAGGTAGAAATTTATAAATTTCATTTTCTAAAATAAATGGATTTATTTTATTCCGAAACTTTTACACGATATTTATAAATATTTAAAAAATGATTTTTTGTCAAAATTTTGTAAATCGATTAAGTACGACTTAATTTATATTTTTATAAACATTTATATTTTTCGGAAACTATAAATTTTAAAATAATTTTTTATAATTATTATACTTTAAATTTTATTTTCATATATAAAACTTCATTTAAAAGATTTACTATTTTAAAAATAAAAATATGTCATACGATATTTGGGATATAATGTTTTGGGTGACACTTGAGGATTAAAGTATAACGTTGTCACACTGAAAGTAAGAATTTGATGATTTGACTGTTTGTTAAAGGTCACCAAATAATGTACTATTTGTTCACGGGCGACTTTTATATAAAGTTTACAATGCGAGTCTGGGACGAATAGCTTGTGTTGGATCCTACCATCCGTGCTGTTTTGACTGTACTTGTAATGAAAAGCAGACTCGGAGGTTGCGGTCCGAGAGTCGACCTAGTGTTTAAGGTAGTCGTCCTACGGCAGTGAGAGCTGTGGTTCAAGAGTCTGCGTAGGGTATGTGCGCATGTATAGACAAGTACTTGATCAGTATTACCAACTAAGTAGCGGGGGCAGAACAGGATTTTGAAAAATGCGGGTTCCCTCTTGATGATACAGAGAATGTAATCATCGGCTTTTATTTCAGCCCAGAGCCCCGTTTGAATAAACGTATAATATAATAGAAGTTCGGGCCCAGTTGAGCCTTATGGGTGAGATGTAAACCTCATAAGATCGGTTCGGTCTACGAGTCGGTAACACGGTTACTTCTATTGGTGAGATGCAAGCCAATAGGATGTAGCGATGATACTAGGAGCCACGACTCGTGTGTTTTGTTTGTTTACGTGAAAAATGATTTTAAAATCAAATGGCTGTCAATGTCCCATCTTTTAAACTTTTTCGTTTTCATCACCTCACATGTTGGTTAATTGAATCAAATAAAACTATCTGGTACGTGATATCCTTTAATATTTTTGTAAGCATATTATTTGTTATTCACTGATTGTCTTATGTGTTCGAGGTGATGTTATATGAACGACTTGGTTGTTGTCCCGCTCAGCGTCCACTGTTTTAAAAAACTTAGAATAAAGGGGCATTTGAGAAATTACCTCGGTGAAGGGTAAAGCTACCTCTACTTTCTTCAACATATCCACAAAATGGCTAAATTGGACATTCCCCTTATGTGGCTTAGCTCGTTCAGGAAAAGACAATGATGGGACAACAGCGGAAGGCGGTGGAACATTGAATTCTTCTTCTTCTTCGACTAATCTCTCCGCCTCTTTTCTTTTTACTTCTTCCGCTTCCATTTTCTCCATTTTCTTTCTTAGTTCTCTTTGTTCAATCTCCGCATTTTGGAGAATATCAAACTCCGTTTGTATTCCCCAATTTTGTTTGGGGGAAGTGTGAGATGATGCTTGTGGTAAATCTTGTTGATTAACTTTGGTTGTGGTGCTTTCGGTGTTCAAGTTCAAGTTCTTACACGGGTTCTTAAGTTCTTTGTAACCTCTCAAAATAACGACATTTGCTTGGTGTGGAGAATCTCTTGGGTTTTGGGGTTGGCCGGGCAAACCATGGGGTGGATGAACTGATGCAGCTAAGGCTTTTGTTGCTTCTTGTGATTCCCAAACCTTTAGCATTGCTTTGGTATCTAAATTCTCACTCCATAGATGTCCAATGGCTCTTTGCAATTCACTAGTATTATCCCATGGAACTCCTCCTTGACCAAATTGAAAGTTACTTGATTGGCCATAAGATTGAGAGGGTTGATTGAATGGTTGTTGATTGTAACATTGGTTACCATGAAAATTACCTTGGAACCCTTGATTGTTTCCATGATTGAAATTGCTACCATGTTGATTTTATTGATTATGATAGTTGTTGTAATTGTTGGGAACATGAAAGTTACTACCTTGTTGATTGAAGTTTCTCCTTTGGTAAGGAGGTAAATATGGGGGCATATTTGGAGGATCTTGATTAAAGGGCCTTTGTCGACTTTGATTAAATGGTCTCGGTTGACTCTCTTGGGCACGTGGCATCGGGTTTTGAACATTTTGATTCCAATAAGAAAAGTTGGGATGAAACCTTGTGCCGACATTGTAAGTATTAGAAAAAGGATCAAATTGAGGTCTTTGCGCATACACTTGGATAGCTTGCACTTCATTTGGCTCTTCATAATAAGTTTCTTCATTAGGAATACAAGAGCTAGAATCATGGTCATAATTGCTACAATGATCACATTGAACTTCCCAAGTTATTTGTTGCTTAGGAGGTGATGGTTGCCTTGATAGAACACTCCCTTGAATTTGGTATATACCTCTAGGAGTTGGTCTAGAATTCATGGCATCCATTCTCTTTGTTAATTCTTCAATTCTTGCTCCAAGTTTCAATTCATTAGAACTCTTAGATGAGTTCACTTCAACTTTCTTCCTAAAATCCCTCGATTGACCCACTCTAACGTCACTCCTTGCCATCTTTTCAATAAGACTTTTAGAAGCCTCATCGGTAAGGGAAGAGAAGTCTCCTCCGGTGGCTGAATTGAGAACTCATAGTTCTCCCGAAACAGCAACATGAAACAATGTTATAACTTTTAGAACAACACACACTATCACATCATAATTTTTGGGGCTAGTATTTTCTTGAAAAACATTACTACTACTCACAACGATCTGCGGTCCTCGGGGGTCAATCCACTTGCCATCCTTCCCCTTCTTCGTCTTCTCCATGAGTTGCACCGGAGATGCAGTTGGGCCTTCATAGAACAGTGTTAAAACTTTCAACATTTATTTACCAATAGTATATATTGAATTATACTTAAATTGATTACTTGTGTTATAAGCACTTACCATTTGCGCGAAAGTTGTTGCTGCGCTCCTACACCCAAGGCAGCTGGTGGGTTTGGCCACCACGTCGACTTGCCAACCTCTCCTGTTCGACGACTTAACCATCGACTTCTTCTTGAAGTTTGGGTCCTCAGCTTTCCTCTTCAGTTCCTCCCACTTCTCCTGTGGAATCCAATCCGCCTTCTGAACCCTCGAAACAGCTCTCTGAAATATGTCGGTTATTTTCTTCTTTATCCGACTCTCATAGTCGGATCTGAGGTCGTACCACAAGTCTATACACACTCTCTTCTATTTGTCAAAAATATGATTCGTTAGTTACAATTTAATATATAAGTCGTGCAATGAAAAACTTAGAATGACAGACGAGGCAATTACCGCGATGTGCATATACATGTCGTCCCGAGCTTTTTGGGGCGCCTCCGTCCAGCTACGGTAGGCGCCAGGGGTAGACACGTAGGTCATGGTTACGGAATTCCGCATATAATCAGAGTATGTCTTGTCATCCCACCTACACAAGTAATTTAGGATAATGTGAAGCAGATAAATGAGTGAAAATATAGAAAACAATTGATTATAACAATTTAAACTGTACTGACCAAGTAGCGGTATTCACTTTCCGCCGTGAAAGGTAGCGCTTCGAAGGCGTCGCCACATACATCGTCGCCCCGATTTCCTACACAGCGTCCACACCTTCAACTACAGGCACGTCCTCCTCCTTAGGGGTGGCTTCACCATGGCTACTGCTTGCCGTCACCCGAACCATTCCACTAGCACCTGTCATAATCACTTCTACAAAAGATATTTGCGCAAAGTTAAAATGTAGAGTCAGTTAGTTTAGGGTAATCCAGGAATTTCATTTATTACCAAAATAGTCTCCAATTACAAATAAATAAATTACAACTTATAATGAATAAAATACAAAGAACTACATAATTGTTAATTATCGTCACAATCACTGTTCGCATCAGTAGAAAATTAGTAGTAGTAGTAGTAGTAGTAGAAAATTAGTAGTAGTAGTAGTAGTAGTAGTAGTAGTAGTAGTAGTAGTAGTAGAAAATTAGTAGTAGTAGTAGAAAGCTAGTAGTAATAGTAGTAGAAAATTAGTAGCAGTAGTAGTAGCAGTAGTAGAAGTAGAAAATTAGTAGTAGTAGTAGTAGGAGAAGGAGGAGGAGTAGTAGTTAGGGGTGTTCAAAATGTGACCCGTACCGGTAAACCCGACCGACCCGGACAGTACAGTCCGGACCGGCTATATACCGGTCTGGTCCACGGGTCTCCAAAAACTTGGTTGCCGGTCCGCGGTCCGGTCTGGTCCGGTCCACTCTCAAAAAAATTAATCCAATTTAGTGTATTTTGTCGGTCCCGTCCCGTCCCGTCCGGTCCGGGTTTTTCGTTAACCGGTCAGGTCCGCGGGTTTGGTATTTTTGGGTTGCCGGTCCGCGGGTCAAGCCGGTCCGGTCCAGGTTTGGACCGGTGTACACCCCTAGTAGTAGTAGAAGAAAATTAGTAGTAGCAGTAGATTAGTAGTAGTAGTAGAAGTAGAAAATTAGTAGTAGTAGTAGTAGATAATTATTAGAGAAAATTAAAAATTACTCCGTTTTAAGATACTAGTTTTAAAATTTACTCCCTTCTGAAAATATTATTAAATATAAAATTTGGACGAAAATGCCCCTAACTTTTTTATGTCATATAACTCCACCTCACCCTCTAGCCAGGGGCATTTCCGTCCTAAAAACAAATTTGGGAGCAATTTTTGAACTTTTGATAGATTTTAATTAAAATGGAAACTTATGTTCAAGGTCTTATATCCATATTTTTCTATATTTAAAAAAGAATGCAAAACACATTATTAATTAAAGACTCAAAAGAAGCAAAAATAGGAAGAGAGATAACATTGGTAAAAAAGCTTTGGAAAGAAGGGAAGAAAATTAAAACAAAATTTAAAAACAGTGCAGGAGTGAGGATTTGAACCATCGTCGTCCCATCAATCTAAGCCTTTAATTAAACTTAGCACCGACTGCACTGCAAACACTGCAATTAGTCTTTCAATGTCCATAACATATATTAATGGATTTACAGCTGTTGAGGCCCCCTAATGGACTGGGCCCCGGTTCCAAGAACCGGGTGAACGGGCCATCTGACGGGCCTGTACTTCACCAAATACTCCACTACTACTCCAAATATCCATTAATACTTCTAATATTCCACCAAATAATCCACTACTACTCCAAATACTTCACTAATAAACCAAACTCCCATCACCACAACCCGAAACTTAATTAAACATAATTAACCAATAATACACAATTCTAACAACATCAATCCAACACAATTCTAACAATTAACCAACAATTAACCATTCTAACAACTCTAACTCAACAATTAACCAACAAGCCTAACAAATCTAACAACAATTACCCAACAATTAACCAACATCAATCCAACATAATTAACCAAACAAAATCCAACCTAATTAACAGCCTAATTCTAACAATTCAAACTCAACAAACCTAGGGTCAAGGGAAGAACAAAATCGAAAAGAAGGACGAAAATCGTAAATCAGATTCGTCGGAGGGTCGCCGGTGGGTCGCCGGAAAAGGGAGAGGGAACCTATGGTTTGGGCGTCATTTTTCGGGGCTAGGTTAGGGTCGGCAGGAAGTGGGTCGCCGGTGAGGTCAGGCGTGGGGTCACCGGGAGAGTCGTCGTTCGCCGGTCGCCGGATTCTGGGTGGGGTTTGGGGGGTCGCGTGGCTGCGTCATCGAAATCGCCTTGAGGGGTTTTGTGTTTTGTGTTCGCTAGTTGTGCGTCTGAAATAATGAATCTCGCGTCTTTTTATTGAAGTTAAAAACGATTGCGTCGGATTCGCCGACGCAAATCCAGACGCAGATTTCAATTTTGCATCGGCTAATCCGACGCAACCCTTGTTGATCCTTTGGCTAGCAGGGTTATATGACGCGTTGACTCGACCATATTGCGTCGGATTAGCCGACACAAACTATTGAATTTGGGTCGGTTTCCGTCGGCTAGTCCAACACAAATTATTAACATAATGGCGCCAACAACGTTTTGTTGGCGCCTGTTTCATTGAGGTGGATTGCGTCGACTAATCCGACGCAATTAACTTGAGTTGGATTAAGTCCGACGCAATATATCCGCCGCAATTTCATTTGTTTTTAGTAGTGATCCATGCCAAATCTAAAGAACCTACCCTGTGTCATTAAAGAATTTCTTAGGCATATCACACCGGCCAATGTGCATACATCTTCTCGTAAGCCCAAATAATCCATCGGCTTGTTCGAAAATAGATTAAAAGGGAGCCTCAAACGCGAAACATCATAAACGACTCGATTTTCCAAGGAAACTCGAAGGCTTAACCTCAAATTTCCAGTACCTATATTTAACCAAAAGAAAAATAGTAACAGATTAAAAAGAACAAACCAGAAGGTAGAATTAAGCTCAGATATATAGACCTTGGGAATTGGATAAATTCTGCACAAAAAGCATTTTTCGTCAACATAAAGATTTACCACAAAAAAAAAATCATACTTATCAACATGGGATGGGAAGATGGTTATATGTGGATGAGAATGATACCATCCAATCACTCTTGTTCTTCTTCCAGTTGTAGTGCTCATCCTGTGCTGTTGAGTTAATTACACAAACCACTCTAATTTTTCATGAAATAAGTGCAATCAAAGTTCAACCATACAATGTAAGCACCAATAGATACTCATCCATAATCGGTAAAAGTTGAATTCAGATGACTTATGCCCTTCAACCAAGCGATACAATACAATCTTCAACCATGCACACCCCTATTTATACCCTTCAGTTCATGAAAATAATTAAAAAGCGAGAGCACATATGCACACATTAGAAAGGATATTTCTGCCATAGTTGTTGCCGCAGCTAACTAAAGGAGTTATGTCCACTGTCCTACGGATTAACCCGCTTAAGTCTATGTATCCGATATGCCTTGCTAGAGGTCGATGTCGGGTTGACATGTAAATTGGTTACGTGTCTGGTAGTCTTAAGTGGGCCCATTGGGTCACACATAATATGTACGGATATTATTAATATATATCGATATATTAAATATATCGGGTCAGTAGTAATACGGACCCAGCTGCGTTGTCGGGTTATGGTAATTAGAGTTATACTAATAATCTAATTAAGGTAATTAGAGTTATAGTAATAACCTAATTCTACCTTCTCATCTCCTATATAAGGAGGTTGATGGTAGAGGTTCGTCACGTCCCAACCGATCAATAAATAAACCGGGTAATCCTAACTAGGGTAGATAGGGTAAGTCGGGTCGAATTCACGGGGACGGTAAGAGGCGTCTAGACTAGGGTCACCTAAAAACGAGACTAAGTCAACGAACTAAACTAAACAAAACAATTAAAAGGGGAGAAAACTTGACTATCACTAAGGTAACGGAGAAACAAACAAGGAAAACGGGCTAGGATTAGGTCGAGGTCAAAGGGGTAATGGAATGGCCGAGGAAGATCTAGAGTGAAGGGAGTAGTAGGGTAATCTAGGTGAGGTCCGGGCTCTCGCTATGTAGACCGACCTAGAGGTTTCACCTAAAACCCATCTCGGCGACATACATGACAAACGGGGTTACTAGCACGTTCTAGTGGCCTAGGTCGCATCCGGGCTCTCGCTACTTAGACCGACCTAGGGGTCGTGCTCACCGGGCTCTCGCTACGTAGTGAGGGAACCAAACCCACAAACAAACTATCACCCACAAGAGAAAGGCAAGAAAAACAAGCATATGCATCTACTAGTCATTCAAGCATTTCAACAAACATGTGATATGCATCAAACCAAGAGGAAACCCAAATCTTCCACCAACATCTCCAACAATCCCTTAATCATCCATTAACACCCAAATCACCTTACTAACCCTAGCAAGAATCTACTCAAACATATCTAAAGGAAATATTAACAAAAACAAGATGAATCAACATAAATATCAAAACATACATAAACAAACTAGTGAAAACAATAAACAAGAACTAAAGATGAGAACTTGATGAATAATAAAGGATTAAGAGTAAAAAGGAAGAGAAAATTATACCATACTAGTGAAGAATGAAAAGATGAACACTTGTATATAAAGAAAACCCAAATTCCTCCACCAATGTTGTCAAGATTGGATGGATTCTTCAAGAGATCTCTTAATACAAGATTAAACTAAGATTAACTACTAATTACCGACTAATCTACATTAATCTAATCTAATATAACCTAAAGTAGTCTAGGGTTTTAGGGGAAGTGAAGAACATGAGCTTAACAAAACAAGGGAAGAGTATATATAGGGTTACAATGAGTAAGGAGAAGAAAAGAATGAGTTGCGTGCTACAGCTCACTCATCCCGCCCGGGACGAGATGGTCTCGCTCGGGACGAGATGGTCCCGCCCGAGACGAGTCCTTCTCGGCCGGGACGGGCTCAAGACAGGAGCTGTTGGTTTTGTGCACTCCTTCCCGGTCGGGAAGGCCACTATCCCGCCCGGGAAGGACCTTGTAGGCCTCCATTATGAACTTTTTGGTCCCTCCTTGGTTCTCATGGGCTTCCCATCGATTCTCGGGACTCGAGATCGCGTCTTGGAGGCTCGAGATTGGGTCCCACGGTCTCGGGGTCGACTCCAAGGCATCGAGTGATCGTTTCTTAGCTTCGTTGGCTCCAAAAAGTGTATGTATTGAGTCGGAATCGCTCCAACTCTTCATGAATGGTCTCGGAAACCTGAAACGAGCTAGAGGAAGCATAAGTAGCCCATAAACCGCTCCCAAGGAGCGATTCCACAAGGAAAATGGGACCAAAACACTACAAAATAGGAACTACAAACTACACTTATCAGAGGTTCATATGATGAACCAATATATGGAATAAAGAGTATTGACTCATAATATATTCGTCTTATAACGAGTTATAAGACAGATATAGAGAGAAGTTGTGAGACGGTCTCACGTACCTTTATACTAGCATATACGTCGCAGTTCTGTACCGTGTGGATACCAAAGGAGGCATCACGTTTGGGGTGCTATATTCTATCCGTGGAGATTATTTATTCTGTCCGTGGAGATTATTTATTCTTGTCTGTGAAGATTATTTATTCTGTCCGTGGAGATTATATATATATATATGTATATATATATGTTTCTGGGTTTATTATACTTCTTATTAATATGCTGTTCTGCTGCAAATAAAGTATAATTGTTATCCCTCTTCTTTTGTCTTTTCGGTTAATACTCGTAACAGCTCCTTGGGTTTAAAGGTTGTAACCCTACAGTGGTATCAGAGCCTATGTTATGTAGTATTAATCTAATAGACGTGAATCTATGGGTCATAATTGGTTATGAGAGATTCAATCTGCATATTAATTTGATTATATATCCGCTCTCTGCGAGCTGCTTAGTGTGCCTACTTATTCCGGTCGTTTTATCATAATGATTTAATTATGAGAGCACTATTCTTGACAATGGTTGTATGCGTGTAATAGCCTAATAAGTAGAATTATGAGTTTGAGAAATTAATCAAAATTACATGCATGTGTTGGTGTTTACCGTAAAGTTTTGCCATCAATGAGAATAGATTTGTGTACATAGGTGATCATTTGATAGTCATTAGTATACAATAATGGTTCATACGAGATATTGTGGCTAGTCGTTCAAATTTAGGGTTTTATTTTAATTTGTGAATTTAATTTGTTAAATTCTGAAATTGACTTGTAAATTAATTTAAGATCTAATATTGATTACTTTAATTTAATTTTGCCCTAAATTGATTCACTATAATCCTCAATTTCCTTGTTGACGATGAGACAAATTAGATTAGTCAAGACTCGATTGAAATTGAGAACTTAAAATTATTAGAATTTATTGTTGACGATGAGGCCTAATAAGATTAGGACAAGACTCGTTTTAATTATGGTGGAGACGAAACGAAAAGAGACTAACGCGGTTGGCACGAGTATGACTCGGTGGGCACGAGTGTGACTCGGTCGGTACGGGTTTCTCCCGGTTGGAACGGGATGACCCGGACGACAAAGGTTTGACCAAGATGACACAATATTTACTCGGACGACATGGTGTCGGGTCGGGTGACGCTTTTAAGAAAAGTCGTTTTCTTGCGTTTATGTGTTCATTATGAATCAAACATGGATTATACTTTTATTTTTTTCGAATCAATGAAAAATTAGTTTTCTAAATCGGCTAAATAATATTATGCATTTTAATTATCATATTATCATAAATAGATCGGGAAAAGAGTTTCTCGAATCTTATTTGATTTTGATGAATTGTTCATCTATATGACAATTATAAGTTGCAGATCGATTGTGAATCGAGATTTGTATATCCGTTCAGTTTTTCCGGGTGGGAAATTGTTTCTCGTAGTTGGAAAAATGAAAGATATTGGTGAAATTGTTCAAACCAAATAGCAATTATGAATTGTAATATGATTATGAATCAAAATATGGGATCTCTTAACTTGTTTTATGCACCAATCACTAGTAACAATTGAATTAGTATGTCATATGATGCATGATTTTTATTGTTTGAGACTTATGACTTGTGTGCTTAGGTTGCCTTGTATGTTGACCTAGCAACATGGTTATGACCCATATTACATTTAATCCCTCGCACAAATATTAAGTATTGTCTTTCCAGAATTGACCACTACAACAATTTCATACCATTGGTTGAAGTGACTGCCTAAGCGGTGCTTTGCCAATGTGTGTGGACTGAGTAGGTGGATAACGCTTAACCACAGGTTCAATCTGGTTTGCTTAACATTGCTATCAAGTCGGACTTGGGCTTTGAGGTAAATAGTTGGTGTCATATGATGACTAATTCCGATGAACCAAGAATTACATAGAGATGTAATTGACAAGTTTGTTGTCTACCTTTACTTTTGGAGCTTGAGCAGTGAGCCTAAGTTCACTTGAGTGACAAAAGGTTTAGGATCTTGGAATATTATGCGAACTTGAGAGTAGTTTTCATGATTTTATCACAAAATTGTTTAAGATTATTAATATTAATTAATTATCGTTTTACTTTGCATATAATTGTAGTTGTAATTTAGTCACCATTATCACATTTATTAAAGATGAGTTTTGCATTGTTCAACCTTGTCGATTGGTATCTTGAGAATTGTTTTCAAAATTAGAGACAGATTTTGTCTTTGTGAAGGATAATTTCGACAAATTATAATCAATGCTAATGTACAGTATGGACTGTATAATTAGAGTCATGAAGATGACTATAAGTACCAAAATCAATAGTTTCAATAAAAGGGAACAGTTCCCATTAAGTGATAAAATGTTAAAGATAATCCAATTAATCCATGTCATATGATGAATGATTATCTTGATAATCAGGAAATTTTGGATGCTTCTTTCTAAAGAATTAGGAATTGAAATCGTTTCAATTAGTCCTAAGTTTAGGTCACTTTATTATGATTAAACATGTGACTTAATAAAGTTTCTCACCTTTTAGCATGAGATGTTAAAAGACGATTAAACATTGTATCAAGAAGGCAAATAATACTAATGTTCGATGAGTTCACTAAGAAAATTGTCTGAGATAATGATTAATGAATCTAAGACGTTGGTTAAAGTAAGGGAAGGATAATTGTTGTCATACCCAAACTTGTTCCCAATTTTAGATTAGGTATGAAATTATTTATCATTAACGTAATGACAAATATATGGCATTGGTAGATAGCTTTCTAGAAGTGTCTAGAAAATCTGCAAATCAATTATTGAAGTATGACTTTTGGTGTGTATGTTACTAAAGTAATTGTTACTTTCATTCTACTGTTTTGGTATAAGATACCAAATGCAACTATTACATTGTGGACGTGATGGCTCAAAGAGGGTGGAATAATGGTATATAAGTGAAGTGTTTTATGATGAAGTGAACAAACGTTGTTGTTTCATATATAAAAGGAAAATCACTTAATTTTATCATAAAGCTGAATACTGAAATTGAATAATTGTTATTCTTGTACTTATCATAAGCAAGAATATTGATTCTGTTTCATGTATGGGCATGAAAAGTTTTAATAAAAGTAGAACAATTGTTGCTCTATACATTGCAAGAATATGAGGTACAATAAGGCTAACATAACTGTTGAGCTCTTCATTCCTAGTAGTGAATGCTTTTATTTGTGACATAATAGCCAAAAGTTTCAAGTCCCTCGACTCAAGTTTTACCTATTATGGCATTGTCCTTAATCCATGAGACAAGAAACATAAGAATAAGTTTCATAATGATGAAATTATAAACCTTATTGATAAGGATCAATTGAGGTAAATGGATCTTGTTAAGATGGATAAATGACATTAGAAGTGACTCCTATTATTTGTAATGGGAGGGTACTTAGACTTGTTGGATCACATATATTCAGATACGTGCGAGTTCAACTAGTGGTGTTGCAAAAAATGGGTAACATGTATGGTTCTGTTCATTTGATGAATTTTGAAAATGAATGCTTTGAAGTGTTCAAGGAATTTTTCAAATAAAAGTACAAGATCAACTTGATAAGTTGATACGAGTCGTTCAATATGATTGAAACAGGGAGGAATTGAACTAAAAGATTGTGATCATCTTAGAAGTAGTGAAAAATGTTTCAAACTACATCGAACCATATTTGATATGATTTGGTCTATGATGAGTCATATGCAGATTTTATTGACGCTTTAGAAAGTTTTGCACTATAAAAGTCTTTATACAAATGTTGATGAGATTGTCCATGTAATTCGGAGAATAGACACCATATGAGATATGGATTGAAAATGTTCTAAGAAGTCTTTTCATAATTATTAAGTCTTAAACTTTAAAGAAAATCGTTTTCTAGACTATGGAAAAACCCTTTTTACAACATTATGCTTAAGTTTATTAAGATTGATTTAGTATTTTGAATGTCATCACTCATTATGATGAGTTTTGGATATATAAATGTGAAATAAATTTCTTGAAAGGGATGCAATATGATGTGTGCGACACATCGTATGAATTTCATATTATCAAAATTGCTAGACAAATGTGAATAATCCAATTTGATTGAAGCAAGTACTATGGAGTAATATCTTCGTTCTCAATGTGGTAATTCAAATATGTTTGTTTTCCTTTGAGACGAAGAGAGACAAAGTGTATACAAGAGGCTAGTGGGAGTGCATTTATCGTTATGATTTGGTATGTAAGTGACATATTTCTCTAACTAAACGACATTTGATTGCTTTAGTCTATGAGACTTTGCAAGAAATGTGTTTATTATGTGCTTGTGTGACGAGTAGATACTAATCTGGTGAGTGTCACAAGAATGTTATCTAAGAATTGTTCCTTTGCGCTTAAGAAGCAAGATGGTGAATTATTTAAGAGATACACATGATGTGATAAGCGAATTGTTATAAACAAGTTATAACGATTCATATTTCCAAATAGACAAAGATAACATGAGATTGTAATCTTGGTATATTTTGTTTTGGATGAGATGTTGTGTGTTGGAATGGTTCCAAATGACAACTTTGTGACTAGTATTATAACTAAAGTTAGTGTTCTATTGCTTTTGAAGCAAATAGACGTTTGATTACGAATCAAGCACACACTCAACTTTAAAGTTTATGAAGCAATTTATTGCTTATGAAACTAACAGTTTGCCTTAATTGAGAGAAGGTAGATTGATCATATGCTTGTAAATAACCGATACAAATGTTGTATGTCCCGAAACCTCCTCTACATAAAGATCATATTGTTATGATTGGTATAAGACGCATGGGCGAGTGGTCTTAGTACTTTTAGAGGTGTTTGGTTTAGTGGGAGTTATTTCGATAATTGATATATGTATGACATATTGTCATTTGGTTAATGTAAACGAGTTTTGTCCCTAAATAATTTACATTGATTAAATAGATCACTAAGTACGTGACTTAGTCTTGGAACTCTATTTGGATGATGTAATTATTTTGTCTCTAGCCAGGGTATTGTGTTGGGACATTTGAATATCTTTAAATGACTAGTGTGTGAGTTGGTTGATGACTAAGTTTCTTGAGTCATAGGTATTGAGATACTAAACCAGGCACACAGGTGTATGTTAAGAACATGCATTAGACAGACCCGCCGAAAAGGATTTTACTAAGATTTCGCTTAGTGTCAGTAAAGTTCTTTGCAAGTTATGAACTTGTACGGTCTTTAGACCTGAGTCTTTGACTATTCTGTACATGTGATGTGTATGCTTTGATACTATTCTTCGTCAGCTGTGAAAGGGGGCTATGGATGGTTATTGGGCATGCATGGATCATGTGATAGAATGTGGTTAGACAAGAGGGGATTTGCTCTTCTTTTAATGAAGGGAATTTATTGTTTCTTGCCTCTCGAAGAGTTTGACTTGTGCAAATGCGTGGCTGCGCTCAGATAGGATGATTGTCATCTATCTGCTCTTTTAACAAGTCGACTCTAAGATTCGAGTAAAAGATTGAGACATGCGAGGATGACACTTCTTCTTACCTCATTCTCAATTGGAGACAATAGTAGCAAAGAGACTTAAGGCCGTTCTTGAGAGGACATGTACAAGTGGGAGACTGAAAGAGTTATGTCCACTGTCCTACGGATTAACCCGCTTAAGTCTATGTATCCGATATGCCTTGCTAGAGGTCGATGTCGGGTTGACATGTAAATTGGTTACGTGTCTGGTAGTCTTAAGTGGGCCCATTGGGTCACACACAATATGTACGGATATTATTAATATATATCGATATATTAAATATATCGGGTCAGTAGTAATACGGACCCAGCTGCGTTGTCGGGTTATGGTAATTATAGTTATACTAATAATTTAATTAGCGTTGTCGGGTTATGGTAATTATAGTTATACTAATAATCTAATTAAGGTAATTAGAGTTATAGTAATAACCTAATTCTACCTTCTCATCTCCTATATAAGGAGGTTCATATGATGAACCAATATATGGAATAAAGAGTATTGACTCATAATATATTCGTCTTATAAAGATTTATTTATTTATTTATTTTATTTTTTTGCCAAAGTTCAAAATCCACCCTATAACAAAGTAAGAGCAATAACCATTAAGGTATGCACTCTTTTGTCTAGGGATCGAATTACAACATTAAACAACATAATAATAAACAAGGAATTATGACCACGCCTAAGGCCAACTGTTGGCAGTAATGAGCAATAGGAATAGCACGAGCATCCGCACACTTCACATCTTCTTGAGTGATCATTCCAATAGACTGTCTATTCTGAACGGACAAGTAACAAGAACAAGTTGCACTTACGTTACTAGGATGTAGAAAGAAAACAGGGAAAACCAGGCCAAAAAACCTGTCCCAGATGGAGATAAAACTCCTGCAGCTTTGTAATCGAACTAGCCGTGCAAAGGACCAACAATCCAAGGGAAGAAGCCAACCAAGGAGAACGAATGAGGGACACCCCCTAACCATATCCATAGCGGTAACCACCAAAAACAACGTAACACAAACGGGGTCCACGATCTTCATAAATCCCTTGTAATAATCAAGGGTACCTTGCATTCTCCTCAAGGAGATTATTATGAAATAGGAAAATAGCACTATATAGTTAGATGAGTTCATCGATGGAGAACCACCACTACAACCAAACCACACTACACCATAATCCAATCTATCCCACAAGCAATCACACTTCGATCATGACCCAACTAAGAAAACCCTAGCAAACTCCAAAGAAATCCAAGACCACAAAGATAACCTACCCATCATCGCAAGGAAAGAACAAAGAAAACACCTCGAATAAACGAGGCAAGCCAACAAAACAAAGAGGCCGACCCACTCTTAGCAACGAAGATCTACAAGACAACCGTCGAAACAACGACCCACCAAACCGAAGAACAACCAACAACCTATGGGAACCACATAGACTACGAACAAACAAAGAAACAGAAGCTAGAACCAAGTTAGACTAACAAAAGCTAAGGTGGGGGAGGGGGGGCGAGGGGAAGGGGAACACCCAGCCGAGACTAACAAGGAGCAGCGGACCCAAGGGAGACTCGACCAAGACAAAGATGACATACCAAAGGGTGGGGGAGGGGGGCGAGGGGAGGGGGGAACACCCTCTAATAATCGAACCACATCGGGATCGAGCCGACCCAAAAGAGACAAGAAAAAAACAATATCGACGAACCAACAGGTGGGGGAAGGGGGCAAGGGGATGGGGGAACACCCATTAGAAGTCGACATACCAGGGATGATCAACAACCTGACAGACAAATAAAACCAAAAAGGGAAGACTGACCAACCCAAAAGCAAAACGGCGAGGACAATCGGTCGACGACAACCGGGATAGATCAACCACCAAGAGACGGCCGGACACCAGAACAAACCAAACAAACCAAAACAGAACACAGCACGACATGGAATAGGAGATCAGTGGCCAACGGACCGATCCGAGGAGCATGCAAAAGGACTTCAAAACTGTGAAAATGACAGGAGGGCCGGAGATGGAGCTATAATAAGCCCCATCTCCGGCATTGATTGAGGGAAAGGAGGGAAAATGGGCGGCGGCGTCTGTAATGGTGGATTATTAGGGTTTTCTGTTTTTTTTCTTTTAGAGAGAGAGAGAGAGGAGAGCTTTTAGAGAGAGGTGCGTTGGAGAATTGGAAAGTGAACGACCCCGTCTTATAAAGAGTTATAAGAGAGATATAGAGGGAAGTTGTGAGACGGTCTCACGTACCTTTATACTAGCATATACGTCGCAGTTCTGTACCGTGTGGATACCAAAGGAGGCATCACGTTTGGGGTGCTTTATTCTATCCGTGGAGATTATTTATTCTGTCCGTGGAGATTATTTATTCTTGTCTGTGAAGATTATTTATTCTGTCCGTGGCGATTATATATATATATATATATATATATATATATATATGTTTCTGGGTTTATTATACTTCTTATTAATATGCTGTTCCGCTGTAAATAAGGTATAATTGTTATCCCTCTTCTTTTGTCTTTTCGGTTAATACTCGTAACAGGTCCTTCGTTTAAGGGTTGTAACCCTACACTAACTGTTCAGGATTAGTCTCCACTCGATCCTTCCTCCTGCTATCTAATCGAGTCTGAGGTGATGCACCCCATATCAATGGGGTCGATTTACCAAATTTTGAGCACTGCATTAAAATACCAGCACGGGATCAAATCAAAGAACGTTTTTGATCGATTACAAAAAATGGCGTGGTTATAATTAACATTCTTAGATATGCTTTCAAATTCTTCATCCCTTTCGCTCTTATAAGTTGCTCACACCAATTAGTAGGGTTATAAAAATAGTAATCATTGAGAAGTCAAAATGTATAAATAACCTTCTCTTTTAACAGATATGTACACACTTCCAACAACATTAGAACATTCCTACCGTGCCTCAAGAGCGAACTCAACCTTTTTCATATGAAAGCATATCTAGTACTCCGTATGAAACATGTTTACCAAATTCGTTGTGAATACGCTTTTAGCGATTCGCGTGTGTATTTTTGATAATCCTATATCTCGGACTCCATAATAAAAATATGGTTTCAAAAGAAAAATTGAGCTGAAAGCGTTAATAATACTCTCTAAATTTTAAAGGCTTACAAACCCCAAGTTAAAAAAAGAAGTTTGAAATTATTTTTTGAGAAATAAAATAATTACGAATAAATAGGAAGAAAGTTACGAACTCAACTGGAATACGAATACTTTTTGAGAAATAAAATAATTAAGAATAAATACGAAAAAAGTTGGGAAGTCAACTGGAATACGAAATCAAGAATGGTCAACTGCTCACGAGGAACATATCGGAATAGTTGTAGCAACCGATCAGCATATATAGACAACTTTCTTCCACACCTAGATAGATTTAGTTACAGGAATTAGCTATACTGTTAACTGTAATGTAACGAGGTCTATTATCGATGTTAGAAGATGACGGGCACATACCACTTTATCCACAAACGTTTGTAGTGCAAAAATCATTGCTTTTAAAGCAAATGTTGGATGTAGAACATATATCGCCTGTACGAAATGAATGAAACTGTCGATATTTTTATGGTTTTTTATCATTGATTGGGGAAAAACAATGGAAGTCGATGTAAGACATACATAAAGATTACGTGGTGTTTTCGACCGAGTATTTGTTGTAATCTCCTCATTCATCCAAAGTCTGGTTGGAGGTACAACCACAAAGACGACAATAACATTATCCCAACTTTTAGGAGACTCTCGAAAAGAAAGGTCGAGATTACAAAAGGAAATGTATACTTACGGTTGTAAAGATGCAACAGAGTAGAAGTACATGATACTGTATGCCTTCTGAATTATAGGCTGAAACTCATGAAAACGAGAAATAAAGAGGTGGAATTAGTTCAAAACACGGATGTATATATTATCAAAAATCGACAGTACACTGTGGTCCTTTACCTTTATAACGTCTTGAATGAAATGGTCAAGATCAAGACAACGCAGTAAGAAATGTGCTCCAACCACGACCATTACTGGATGACCTTCACTATCAAGTATCAACACCACCACGATACCTGGTCGAGGAGAAACATGTTTCAATAAATGTTTGAGATGAAATAGGTCAAGCTTACACAATCTTCACTGAGAAAAAACAAAATTGAACAAGCAAAAAAAAGGCTACACAGAAAAGCAATCGTCACAAAAATGACTACTCAAAAAAAGAAATTAACAAGGAGGAAGTACCAATTAAAATTCAGGTGGATCTGCCTGGAAAAAAACTCAAATTGGTGAGATTAAACTCAGCGCATAGGTCGCATAAACCTAAGAGAACAGTGTTTTAGACCTTTAAACCACATTCCCTATAACCACATTCTCTGCCGGAATTGCTAAATCATACACGTGTTTTACTACGTTGTACACATTTTTGTCATTATTTTTCCGTGTTTGCCCTTTTCTCCAAATAAACTTCTCCTTCCTCACTTCTCCTAAACCCAAACAATCTAAGAAAAAAATCATGATTATCAAACGTAATTCGAACATGGGACAAATAATTTCGATTTCGTTAATTATCTAGCAATTTATTTTCTGATCAGTAGTCGATTTTGATAGGGTTTTTTTTGTTGCAATTAGGGTTTTGCAATTAGGCTTGTTAGTGTGGTGGCCATGGTGATTGTAGGCAGCCCGGCGTGAGGAGAGGGGTGGTGGTTGTCAACGAAGCGGGTCAAGTAAGGGAATCCGGCAAGGGACGACAGTCAATCGGGAAAGAGTGATGGTGGCTGATGGGCCAAGTGCAGTCTAATGTGGGATTGGCTGGGGTCGGTCACGGGGTTTGGTGTACATAGGTGGTCGTCGGGGGTTGCAGTTAGGGTGATGGGTGTTTGGGTTGGGTGGGGTTGTGGTTGTGGTTGAAGGTGGTGATGTCGTAGGATGGTGGTTGCTTTTTTTTTCTCTCTTAATTGGAAGGGGAAGAGGTGAAATGAAAGGGGCAAATACGGAAATTCCGTGTACAACGTAGTAATTTTCGTGTATGATTTAGCACGTCCCTTCTCTGCTGCTATATGAAATTTGACAGCATACTTAGGGCCAACTGTATGAATAACTTCCTATGAATAGCAGAAAACGTGTAATTCGTCAGAGGTGAAATCAACATGCATCAAAAGATAAAATAAATACTCCCTCCGTCCCAATGAATTCTTTACGTTTGCTTTTTCACACTTGTCGAGATACATTTCAATTCGTTCATATCTTTATTTACGTGTTATTAAAAATTCTAAAAATTTGATAATCTTACTGTACTTATTAAGACCATTAAAAAAAGATCTCACATGACTATGGTTCACATTATATAATAGAAATTATATTCGAGATCATTCCACCTCATGAATAGCGTCAAAAAAGAAACGTAAAGAATTCACTTGGACGGAGGAAGTAAGAATTAACAACGCAAAATGCTTTGAACCTCCCTATAGACACCCAGATTTGGACCTGGTGGCTGCAGAAGTGCCCAACAAACACCCGATGACGATAAGACTTTAACGCGACGCGGGTTCGCGGTGTTTCAGGTAGTTTTTCTATAGAACGGATCAAATAAATTACTCGGGCAAGTTTAACTAACATGATGGCAGCCTTAGTCGTGTCGTTACGATCGCATAGACACTAATTAGAGTCAATTCTGACACCGGGACCCCGAGTCGGTCCCAAAACTCGAACCGAGTCAACACCGCGCCAAGCGAACATCGGGATGAACACCCGAGGCCCACTATACCCACGGCGCTAGGTCAATCAAGCCTCGGGAAGCCTTAAGCCTTAAGCCAAGTAGCACACTCCCGTCTCTTGGTTTTGGAAAGTATCAAAATCGTATCTTCAAAACTCCAACCGCCCCGCCTCACGCGCATAAGATTCCCCGCGCCTCAACCCAGCCGCCAGAGTCTCGGTGCGCCCCAGCTCAGGCGCCTATATGGGCGGCGAGGGCCGAAAACACCTATAAAAACCCCCCTTCACGCCCTCATTTCAACACACATCTCAATCTTCTTTTCTCCCTCTAAACTCTCGCTAAGGGCTCGCACTCCGACACCCAAGGCAAACGATCCACTCGATCGTAGTTCCAACAAAAAAACTGACATCGACGCTACTCCTCACCTTCGAGCACCCCACTCGATACTGAGGTGTCTGTGTTCGACTAGCACAAGTCTAGTAACAAATATATGTCAGATTAGCCGCAGAACCAGTCCATAGTAATGAAGCTCTGCCGGAGTAGCCGCAGGAAGAGTCAAACGGTAACGGAGCTCTGCCGAAATCACTGGTCAAGCTAGGAGGATCCGCCTGTTGATCGAGTCGTCACTATGTTGCCATCTAAACAAAACTTTCCTTATTCGCACTTTGTATTATTATGCACTACGATAACATTAGATGTGGGCACTAGGCCCACAAACATCTACTAAAATACGTAACGTCCAAACTTCAACCACAAACACTAAAACACACTAAATAGACATGAATAATTCCAAGATCAGTTCTCAAACAATCTATGCATAGAGTCCCGTTTAGTGTATACTCCGAGGGTGAAACTCCTCACTACATGATTTACTTACATTCACATTTACAGTTCTTCGTATGATTTATTGCTTTTATGACCTTATAATCGCATGCTAAATCACCTAACACGGAATTCAAAATGTAAAACAACTAAAATTGAATAAAGTGATGGTCGGGTTCCATATTAGTCCAGGTGCTCGCCTTATTAGGTTCGACACATCTCCACTAATACCGAACCGATGTATCTTAAGCAGAATACCAGGTAATTGAGGTATACCACGAGAATGACTAATATCCGTATTATCGTGTTAAAACTGATTTGCTAATACGTATAATACTTGTACTCTCTACTCTCCTACGTGCATCTTTTCATGGCCTGCTTGTCACGTGAAATCGCATGCAAATAATGTAAACACAACTACTTTGACGACAAAACTTACTTGTCCCTAAACAACCGACGTAGCAAAAGGTATAGGGTTAAAACAACGGATGTTACAGTACTTCCACCACAACAAAAGAACTAGGATATCAGCGCACCGATTGATTAGTAGAGGCCGGTATAGTGCGGGCGGGATTGGGTGTTGACATCTATCGGATGTTGGCTTCCCAATACGTGCCCTGACCCCTTACTCAGAATCGGCGGTTTTCGGATGTCCGAAACCATTGGCAATGAGAGTCATTCCAGGCATGGAGTGCTTAAGGGTACAAGTCTTCATCTTTAGGTCCCGTGCTACCCAACTTTGAGCCGGCAAGGGATCAAATTTGACTTGAACCGTTTTCGAGTCCCCATAATTGACTCGGTGGCGACTCCACAAATCGGCAAGGAATTCAGTTCACTAAAAAAGTCGCCTTACCAAACAAAACGACCTTTAAACATTTACAACCACGACTCGATCGATTTCCAAACGGAAACACGGGTGCCCCCCACCCGTCTATTACAAGTCCGGATCGTCGTCCAAATCGAGGTCTGAAACATCGCCCTATATGCGAGATCGGACCGGCCCCCGGCAGGGAGGGGGTCGCGTGGGTGGCCGCCGCCACACGTTGAAAAATCGGGCCGGTCCCGAGCGGGCGCGTGCGGTGCGTCGGGCGGATTGGACGGACGTCCACAGTTTGGCGACTCCGCTGGGGATTTGGAAACAAGTTTCAAGCGGTGGTGTAACTTGAACGAGGTCGGTGAAGCTCATTTCTTAGTTCCTAGTTGTGGTCAGTATAGGTTTTGGCCCTAAAAAGCCCACCCTAACCGATATCAGGACCAATCGATCTCTTCGCAGTAAGATCTATAGGAACACGCGGAGAGATCCTCGATTGACGCTCCGGCCGCCTAACGCGTACCCCGCGGGAATAATAAGCGGATAGTTCCGAATGGACGGTATGACACTCGTCTCCCCAGATAATTGTCAATGCCTAAGTAAGGACTATTTGTGGACAGTAGCCTACCCTAACCTACCCGTGTCTGCATCCTGCATGAGTGTATGCATTCCTAGTTATGTGCAGCGTGTTTGAACAATCCAACCCAAATAAAACATTAAAAATCAAGATTCAAACACGCTAACATATTCAACCGCACCCAATTCCGTTTTCGAAAATATCCCATCTTTTCAAAACATCCATTTAAACGCCGATACTCCGATCAAGTCATGATTAAAAAAAATTCAAATGCCATCGTCATGGCAAGTTTTGCACTCGACATTTTCAAACGTAACATATTTTCAAACGTCATCACGTGGCTAAAGTAAGACACGGCAAACAACAAATACCGTTAGTACTAGACTCCCAATTAATGGGATCAAGGTGCACCAAACGGTTACATTTTATTTTCAAAAAAAAGAGAAAGGTTTTTACACACATACCGTTAACACAACCGAAGCTTCAATTAATAAGGTCAAGGAATCCAAAACGGTTACATCCTCAAAACACTTTTCACAATGCGTCTGTCCCACCGTCAGATGCTAATTAAGGCAACCGACAAACGTGGGCCACTTGTTTCAAAAGTTTTCCCAAAGCGCTATTCATCAACTAAGTTCTTTAATAAGAATTTAGTTACACCCTTAGAGCACCGTCGTTAGACCTCTTACAACGCAAATATCGAACTAGCTAATTAATAGTAGTCTCGATAAAAGCCTCACGTTATGATCTTCAAAACTGGTTCCCCTAAGAACCATGCTCTATTGAAAAAAAAACGTTTTGCACTTTTGCTATCATCGGATTCCCGACACACACATATAGGAACACACTTTTACATCACAAACGATGTCACCACACCATCGTCACCCCAATCTTACAAAATCATTTTTCAAAAAAAAAAGAGAAGACTTTCCTCCGCGAGTATCGGTCGTTTTTGAAAAAAAAAATCAAAATTCTTTGATCCTGAGCCGGGATCGCGAGCAATCTCTTAGGTCGTACCATCGTGTGATTAACTGTCCGTATTAGTTACTAGAATCACTTCTACCCAAGGTCTTACATTTTTGGTCGTCTCATTTCGAGAATTCCTCTTTAAAAACTCACCTCCGAGGCTTGTGTCAAATCATCTCGTTATAGAGATTTCAAATTCATTAGGCGTCTTGCCGAACACACCAAGAGTCTGAGTCACCTTAGTCCCTAAATCAATGACCGCACGCACCCACGAATCAAGGGTCTCGTTTCTGTGCCGCTCAGCTAAGAGCATTCCTTCGAACCCCTAAAATGCCCAGTAAACTCGTTCTCACCAAAAACACCTTTCCACAGTCATGGCGGGGGATCCAAGCGTGGACACAAGCAATGACAATGGGGACAATGCCGGGCAATCCGCAGACAACACCATAGGAACATTAGCTGACCTAATCCGGGATTTACAAGCCACTGTTATCACGGTAAACGCATCCGTAAGCAGCATAGACTCCAACCTAGGCCATTTGGAAGACAAGGCCTCAGATGAACACCACATCCGGGTCCTCAACGAGGCCCTTTTAAATTCTACCCCGTTAGGAGGGGCCCCCATTGGCCTCATCCCAAACGATCCCGTTATCCCACCTCAAGATGACATCCTCCTATCCGCCATGAACCGTATAGATTTCCTCGAAAATCAGATGCGCCTGAACCAGGAAACAACGTTCTCCTCGAAAACCATAGAAAATTCGAAATGGTGAACGATCAATTACCGGAGAACTTCTCCATAGCCGACATACCCAAGTTCAAGGGAACTGAGGATCCCCTTAACCACATCCGAGCCTTTAAGGACTATATGGCCATCAAAGGGGTCAAACCTAGCCTCTTCACTAGGATATTCCCTTCATCCCTAGGAGACACACCACGATCATGGTTCTATTCACTTGATCCTAAGAAAGTATCCACCTGGGATGATATCTCCATAGAATTCGAAAAAAACAATACGGGGATAATGCCGAAACACAAGTCACGATTAGGAGCCTCGAGGTCCTCTCCCAAAATGAGAAGGAAGGCTTCTCAGAATTTCTGACTAGATGGAGAAAGGTCAGTACCCAACTAATAAACCGCCCAGACGAGGCCACTTTAGTGGAAAAATTCGTCAATAACCTTAAGCCAGCCTACGCCTCCCATCTTAGGTACCAAAATATCCACACCTTTAAGGAGTTATTCACCTTAGGAATACGCCTAGAGGATGATATGAAAAAGGGGGTATTCTCCAAAATAATGGGGAAAGACTATCAAGGGCCAACCACTTCTACAGGAACCCGATCTTACGGGAATAACAAAACCGAGGAAGTGCACCTAGTTGAACCAACTACCCGGGGAAGGACAAATTTCACCCCTAGAACCTTTTATAAGCCAGGCATCACATACACCGAAGCCATAAAAAGATTGACCGAGCAAGGGAAGCTCGAACTGATAGGTCCTATTCCGGACCCGTCCGCAGACAAGAGGGAAAAATCATGGGACGCTAATAAGTACTGCCAATACCACCGGGGCAAGGGCCACGACACAGAATCTTGTTTTCGGCTCAGGCATGCTATACAAGACATGATAGAAAACAGGACAATCCCTCTTCCCCCTCCTCAGAAAACCAATAATACTACGAACCCCTTTAGTGTCCACGCCATCTTCGATGACACTATTGACTGCTCCCACCTTGTTCCCCTAGGAGAAGAGGTCCTGAACATTGAGGATGAACAAGACACTCAGCCAGAGCCGCCATCCCTCGACCTCGGAACGACTATCGAGAGCCTAACCCTCCTAGTGTCACAGATACATCCCATACTCTCGAGAATTGAGACTTCGATAGCCCGTATCGAGGAGAGGCTCGAGGAACCTCCCAAACACCCCATTTCCCCATCAGACGGAACAGTCAATGGAGAGGACATAGGTTCACCCGGAATTATCAAACCCAAGAAGAAATTCAACCAAATCAGGGTCAGCTACGCGGCTGCGCTTTGAAGATTAGCGTCCCTTCGCCTTTTACGACCCATAGGGCCAATGGCCGATCCCCCAGCTACTTAAGCATAGATCCCGTCAGTGGTCCAAAGGGAAATACTACCACTATCACAGGGGCAACGACCATGATACAGAATCTTGTACGTTGTTAAAAGATAAAATTGAGGGGCTGATAAAAACAGGAGTAATAAAAATCGCACTACTAACGAAAAGACCCACTTGTTTCTTAGCGGATAACTCCGAGGAAAGGGGTCTCCGGCTCCTAGAACACCTTGGGCTATCCCATGATCAAGCCCTAACCATGCTAATATCTGACGGGCTACTCTATCCCTTGAGTCCAACACCTGACCCACCTACCGATAAGAGACCGTCACATTGGAATTGTAACAAATGGTGCCGGTACCACAAGGGCCGAGGGCATGACATTAGCGAATGTCGTGAATTTAGGCAGCAAGTTCGCCACCTCATCCAGGAAGAAAAATTCAGGGCGTACCCTGAATACGAGGGCACTAAGACGCCTACCGAGGCCAGCAAGTCCGCACCCAAGTCAGAGTCTAGTTCATCTTAGGGCCTAGACTTAGTAATAATAATAAATGTCTTTCATTTTCCTTATCGAGTCTAGGGAGGCGCGAGGGACATGTCCTCCGCCCCCCCGAAACAAATCACGGGCATCTAGCCCATCTACTATATTATCAATAAAACAACTTCTTTTTTTTCTTACAAATATGCCTCGTGATAAGTGTATTTTGTAGTGCTTATTCCTTGTGTTTGGTCCTGGTTTCTCTTGTGGAATCGCTCTTTGGAGCGGTTTCAAGGCCACTGACGCTTCTTCTAGTTGGTTTTAGGTTCCTAAGGACAATCTTGGAGAAATGGAACGATTCCGACTCGTTTCCAACACATTTGGAGCCAACGAAGAGAAGCGACGATCACTCGGTAGCTTAGACTCGATCCCGAGCCCATGGAACCCAATCCCGAGCACCGAGAATCGATAAGAAGCCTGCGAAGAGCAAATAGGGACCTATGAGATCATATTTGAGGCCTACAAGACCCATCTCGGTCGGGATTACATCCATCATGACCGAGACGAAGAGCTTCCCGACCGGGATAAAGCCTTCGGACCGGGATTAGTCTCTTCCCGACCGGGAAGAGCATAACACCGCCCGGTGTTATGCATGATCTCGGTCGAGACCAGATCCTTCCCGATCTGGACCACCCCCTCCCGGTTGGGATCATCACCGTCCCGGCCGGGAAGGGCTCAGCAAAGCCCGTCTTCATTCCTTTCTTCTTCCTTATTCTTGTAACCCTATATATACCCCCTCTTGTATTGTGTTAGAATCTTTTACATTACCCACTAAACCCTAGACTACTTTAGGTTAGATAATTTTAGATTAGTGTAGATTAGTCCATAATAGTCCTTAATCTAGTTAGTTACTCTTGTATTATTGGAATTCTTGAAGATTTCTATCAAGATTGACAACCTTGGTGGATTTATTGTGGGTTTTCTCTATATATGCAAGTTCTCATCTTTTCCATTCATCCTTTAGTTTGGTACAATCTTTCTCATCCCTTTTCTCTTAATCATTATTGTTATTCAAGTTTTCATCTTTATATCTTGTTTGTTGTTCATACTTGTTCTCCTTTATGAATGTTTTGATTCTTGTTTTGGTTTCTCTTGTTTGTGTTTGTTTTAGTTTGATTATGTTTGAGTAGTTATCCCCTAGGGTTAGTAGGGGGATTGGGTGTGATTAGGGATGATTAGGGTGAGATGAGTGGTACTAGTTGTTGTTTTTGTTGATTCCCATTTGCCTTGCACTCCACATGTTTGATGAAATGCTTGTGAGACTTGAGATGATCATTCCTTGTTTTTCTTGCTTGTTCTCTTGCATGTTCTTGTTTGGTTGATATGTTTGGTTCTCCCATTAGTAGCGAGAGCGTGGTGAGGAGACCCCTAGGCCGTTTAAGTAGCGAGAGCCCGATCGGAACATAGGTTACGAAAGCATGCTAGTAACCCCGTTTTTCCCCTTTTGGTATCTTTGGCATCCATGAACCCGACCTAGCCTTAGTTTCCTTCTTGTTGATTTATTTGCTTCCATTTGTCATTAGTTACTTGTTTAGCTTAGTCTTTAGTCTACCTTAGCCATCACCTAGTTTAGTTAGCCTTGAACCTAGTCTTAGACCGTAGCACACCTTAGTCCGACTCCCCGTCCCTGTGGATTCGACCCGACTTGCCCTATCTACCTAGTTAGAAATAGTTGGTTTTACTTGTTTGGTAGGATTGACGGCAAAATCCTCCCATCAATTTGGCGTCGTTGCCGGGGACGGCGTTGTTTAGACTCTTGTGTGCTTAGTTTTAGACTTTGTTCTTGAGTTTTGTGTTCTCTTCTCCTTGTGTATCTACGTTCTTTCTTCTTGTGTGCTTGTTTCTCTCTTCCTAGTGCCTCAAAAGCACTAGGCTACTAACGTTTGCTCAAGTGCTTCTAGTTCATCCAATGTATCAAGGCAACGTTATGGAAATGACGCATCCAAGCTACCATCAATCGTCATGGGACAACCATGGGGCAAATTACCAAGACCAACAATTTCACCAACCATATCAATCTCATCAACAATCTTATGAACCTCCTTCATATGGATACCATGAAAGTTGTCAAGGATCATTCCAACATCCTAACAACTACCAAATATCCTCACATAACCCACAACCAAAAATCCCCAACTTTGAGCTTTGTCAAATGTTGATTCAAATGCAAAAGAGTCAACAAGGGATGATGGTTCAATTGCAAAGGAATCTACAAGAGATGATGATTCAAATGCTAAGGGACAAAGAGGAGTTCACGGCCCAAAAAGAGGTGCAAGATGCTCGAATCAATGCACTCATGGCTCATATCACGATGTCGGCCACTCGAGCTCCACAACTTGTTGAGGAAGGTTCATTTGGGCAAGAAAATCGGTTGTCTTCACAAGGCAATCAACCCGATTGTGAAGCCACAAATGAAGAAGAGAGGGTCAATCAAGAAAACATTGTTGAGAGTTTCTTGGATGGTAAAGATATGGGAATAATGGAGGAACTAGAAGCTTCAAGGGTCGACAATGAGGAGGAAAGTGAACATGATTCTCAAAGTAACTCTTGGGTAGCCAATGTATTGGCTATAAAATTGGATTTGTATGATTTTCTTCGTGATGAACCGGATCTTGACAATCCAAAGCCAAGCCAAGAGAAGATTCCTCTAGACAAAATTGACAAGGTGAGTGAGAAGGAAGGTAATACTTGGGAGAAAGAGGTAGACGCCTTAGAACTTGCCTTGAATGGGAAATTGGAGGATCCAATTTGTGGATATGGAGATGCTATGCTAGACCAAACCATCGAAGGCCTTGAGTTTATTCATGGTGAGAATTCTAGTAAGAATGACGATGAGGTCTCCCCTAAAGCCTCCAATGAAGAAAACTTGATGCTTTTACCTCCTTTATCTCACTCGATTTCAAGTCCCTTGTCTTGCGAGACGGTTGATGAAGTGGATCCTTGTCGGGCGGTGGAAAAGAGTGCTACCCTTGACCCCGTAGAAGAAGCAACACTCTTAGGGTGTGATCTCCCAACTCATAATGCCAAGCTTGACTCTAGACCACTATACCTACCGGATGGTCATAAGAGTCGTTGCTATGTTGGTTTGAAAAACCCGGAAGATCACGAGAACCTCGAGCATAATAAAGATGATCGCTTCTTACCTCCGACTTGGAAGCTCTTGAAAGTAGCTAGGCTCGGCCATGTGAGCCTTCATGAGGATGTTGCTAGAGCATTTGACTTGCTTCTCCGAGCTCTTGATAGCTATGGAGGCGTAGATGGTGAGAGTACCAAGTTGTAAATACCTTTTTCCTTTTCTTTTGTACTTGTATTTGTATTTGTGTGATAGGATAGTTGGTTTTTTTTTTCCTTTTCGTTGAATTTAATCGGATATAGGCGGAATCTGGGCTACGTGACTTGATTACACCTAGTCCTCCCCTCCCATTTTCTTTTATTTTCTTCTTTTGTTTCTTCCCCCATCCATATCTTTTCTTGTCTCGGACCTTGGTGACTTGATTACACCTCGGCCGGACACATTCTACCCTTTCTTCACTTTCATTTTTGTTTTTTAGCTTTATTTTCCCTTTTTCTCTTCTTTTTTTAGTGTCTTCCACACACTACCGATCGAGCATGAGGACATTGCTCGGTTTTAAGTGTGGGGGAGCGATATCCTAGTCTAGTTTAGTTTTATTTTCGTAGTTTTTTCGAAAAAATCTTATAAATTCGTAAAAATTTGAAGAATTTCATAAAAAACCCAAAAAAAAAAATTCTTTTGTGTCTTTTTCTTTTGAGTCTTTGTGTCGTATATTTGTTGTGTTGTGTGTGTTTTGCTCCCACGATTTTCCTTGTAGGTTGCGTGATCGTCGATAAGCTTCGGGAAGCTCAAGTCATCCGGTATCCCTTCATTTCTTTCTCCTTTTCCCTTTTTGTGGTGTTTGGAGGATGTTTTGTGATGGTGTGTGCTCGGGTGGAGCTTTTTGAAATTCGTGGTTGATTGGTGGCTTGTTTGGATGTTTCAGGGTGGTGTTTGTTTGGTTGTTTTGTTTTGTTTTGTTGTGTTTGTCTCATTTTCTTTCGTTATTGTTGCGTCCTTGTTTTGTCTTGTCTAAGTTTGTGTCTTGTGTAATAAAAGGTTTTCGAAAACACGGTTTTGAGGTTAGTGCGCAAGTGTTTACTTTCCCTTTCTTGTAATATGAGTCGATTCTTGGACTTTAGTCTAGTAGAATGACTTTAAATCAATAATTTCGTTGGTCTTTTACCTTGAGTCCACCTAGTCTACAAGGGATTTACTACGGGATTTGCATTTTGACCATTTTGACCACCCACGGAGTGAAAAGGCCTTGGTTGCCGAGTCCCGTCTCTTAGGTGACCTTGTTCGAAATTGTTGGATTAGTCCAAGTTTCCCCCTTTTTCCCTACCTTCTACCCATTTCTCACAAATAAGTTGCAATTTGTTGAAGTTTCTTACTTGGTTGTGATTGAATGTCTATGATACAAAATTTGGCCAAAAAAGCAAACAAAGTCAAAAAGAGAAAGAAAAAGAAAAAGAAAGAAAGAAAAGAAAGAAGAAAAAGAAAAGGCACAACAAATCAAAAACAAAGTACAAAAGAAGAAAAAGAAATGGCATAGTAACTCAAAAGCAAAATACAAAAGAAAAAAATGCCAAGGAAAATCATATCACAAAAAAATTCTCACCACTCAAAAATAAGCCTTTTCCCGACTGTTATCGTGAAGAGCCTACCAAAGGACTGAGTCCCTAGGAAGGATGATAGCGGTAATAGTCGGTCTTCCCTCATTTTGCAACCATTATCCACCTTTTTACTTGGACTACTTAGGCTATTTTTGAGCATGGGACGACCCTCTTGGCTTGTCGCAAAAGGGGGCGGGGTTTCACTTTACCTACAGTGTCGACTAACCCCGTGGTTCATCCTTTTTCCATCCCGCCTATCGTCCCGTAGTACGTTCTTAGAAGGTTAGGAGGACCTAGGTAAGTTATCAACGTTTTTATTGCTTTGTTGTCATACTATTAGGATTTTGTCCATTTCGGTTTGTATTATTAGCTTGGGAACGTTATCACTTGCCTTGAGTCCTTAACCGGTGCTTCTTTTACCGCTTTGTTGAGGGAAGCGGTATTTGTTTCTTCTTGGGTGCAACCGATTGTTTGTTTGTTTGCTTGTTTGTTTGTTTGTTTGTTTGTGTGTTTTCGTGTTCGGTTTTATCCACAGTTTTGTTGCAAGACCTCACTTGTCTTGCGGAGAGCACTTTTCCTCTAAGTGTTCTCGCGTGAGTTGAAAGGGCGTAGGGTGCTCTAATACCCGCTCGGTTAGTAGTCTATTTTTGTTTAGGTTTTTATTTAGTTCGTGCTTACTCGACGGCGAGTAAGGGTTAAGTGTGGGGGAGTTGATAAGTGTGTTTTGTAGTGCTTATTACTTGTGTTTGGTCCCGGTTTCTCTTGTGGAATTGCTCTTTGGAGCGTTTTAGAGGCCACTTACGCTCCTTCTAGTTGGTTTTAGGTTCCTAAGGCCAATCTTGGAAAAATGGAACGATTCCGACTCGTTTCCAACACATTTGGAGCCAACGAAGAGAAGCGACGATCACTCGGTAGCTTAGACTCGTTCCCGAGCCCTTGGGACCCAATCCCGAGCACCGAGAATCGATAAGAAGCCTAAAAGACCCATCTCTGTCGGGATTACATCCATCACGACCGAGACAAAGAGGGAAAGCAAACATGAGCTTCTGGAGCTCCATCCCGACCGAGAAGAAGAGCTTCCCGATCGGGATCAAGCCTTTCCGACCGGGATCAGTCTCTTCCCGACCGGGAAGAGCATAACACCGCCCGGTGTTATGCATAATCCCGGTCGGGACCAGATCCTTCCCGGTCGGGACCATCCCATCTCGGTCAGGATCATCACCTTCCCAGCCGGGAAGGGCCCAGCGAAGCCCGTCTTCATTTCTTTCTTCTCCCTTAGTCTTGTAACCCTATATATACCCCCCTCTTGTATTGTTTAAGAATCTTTTACATTACCCACTAAACCCTAGACTAGTTTAGGTTAGATTAGCTTATATTAGTGTAGATTAGTCCTTAATCTAGTTAGTTACTCTTGTATTATTGGAATTCTTGAAGATTTCTATCAAGATTGACAACCTTGGTGGATTTATTTTGGGTTTTCTCTATATATGCAAGTTCTCATCTTTTCCATTCATCCTTTAGTTTGGTATACTCTTTTTCGTCCCTTTTCTCTTAATCATTATTGTTATTCAAGTTTTCATCTTTATATCTTGTTTGCTGTTTATACTTGTTCTCCATTATGAATGTTTTGATTCTTGTTTTGGTTTCTCTTGTTTGTGTTAGTTTTAGTTTGATTATGTTTGAGTAGTTATCCCCTAGGGTTAGTAGGGGGATTGGGTGTGATTAGGGATGATTAGGGTGAGATGAGTGGTACTAGTTGTTGTTTTTGTTGATTCCCATTTGCCTTGCACTCCACATGTTTGATGAAATGCTTGTGAGACTTGAGATGATCATTCCCTGTTTTTCTTGCTTGTTCTCTTGCATGTTCTTGTGTGGTTGATAGGTTTGGTTCTCCCATTAGTAGCGAGAACGTGGTGAGGAGACCCCTAGGCCGTTTAAGTAGCGAGAGCCCGATCGGAACCTAGGTTACGAAAGCATGCTAGTAACCCCGTTTTCCCCTTTTGGTCTCTTTGGCATCCATGAACCCGACCTAGCCCTTGTTTCCTTCTTGTTGATTTATTTGCTTCCATTTGTCATTAGTTACTTGTTTAGGTTAGTCTTTAGTCTACCTTAGCCATCACCTAGTTTAGTTTGCCTTGAACCTAGTCTTAGACCGTAGCACACCTTAGTCTGACACCTCGTCCCTGTGGATTCGACCCGACTTGCCCTATCTACCCAGTTAGAAATAGTTGGTTTTACTTGTTTGGTAGGATTGACGGCAAAATCCTCCCATCACCTCGACAATCGCTCAATCTTCTTTTAAAATTTACTTTAAACGCTTAAAAACTCGACTTTAGGCCAATTATCGATAACAACTGACTAAAACACAAGGGCTACAACAAACGGCCCACTTAGCTTCACTCTAAAGAAGAAATCGGAAACAATGACCCTAGGCTTAGCCCAATATCAAATAATAATAAACCTGCAACGAACGGACCCCCATCAAATCCAAACTTCCCTAACATGACCCAAATACGAAGCCTGCCTAATAGGCCTAAAAGCAGCTATATCTCTAGGAGTTAAAAACCTTAGGGTACACAGAGATTTATCCCTAGTAGTCAACCAAGCCACGGGTACCTGGAAGGTCTATAGCGAAAGCCTAACCCCATACCAAACCAAAGTGGAAACAATATCCCGGGAATTTACTGAAATCGACTTCATACACATACCCCGCGAAGAAAACCTATTCGCGGACGCATTGTCTAAGCTAGCCTCCCTAGTAAATATACCCGAAGACCTTTTCTCTATGCCCATTTGCGTAGAGAGAAGCGAAGAACCGGCCTACGTCCATAGCCTCGAAACCGACAATACCCCCGAAGAACCTTGGTACTAAGCAATCCTAGACTTTAAAACCCACGGGTCATACCCGCCCAACACTAACACCAAGAACAAAAGAGCCCTACGAATATAAGCCACTAACTATGTCCTAAATCAAGGACTACTATACAAACGAACCCCACAAGGAGTCCTCCTTAGCTGCATAAAAAAAACCAATCCGAGAGAGCCATGGAAGAGGTACATTATGAAGAGTGCGGACCACACATGAGTGCACACCTACTAGCCGAAAAATAATGAGACTGGGCTATTACTGGATTACCTTAGATGCAGACTGTCGACGTCATGTCCGACACTGCCATAATTGCCAAATATTTGCCAATGTCCAACACCTACCTCCTTATCCTCTACACACCATAGCCACACCCTGGCCTTTCTCTACTTGGGGAATAGACATCATAGGAAAAATACACCCACCAGGACCCGGGGAACACAGTTTTATACTGGTGGCCGTCGATTACTTCATCAAATGGGTAGAAGCCGCCTCTTACACGATATTAACTTCAAAACAAGTAGTGAAGTTCTTACAAAATAACATCATCTGCCACTACGACATACCTCACGAGATCATCAGTGACCAGAAGGCTCAAATCAGGGCCGACACCTAGAAACTCCTCGACAAATACAAAATCCAAAGACAGAAATCATCACCCTATAGATCACAAACAAACGGGGCCGTAGAAGCAGCCAACAAAACCATAACCACGATTCTTAAGAAAATGATAGACAATTATCGGGATTGGCCAAACAAGATCCCCTTCGCTTTATGGGGATACCGAACATCCTATATAACACCCACTGGAGCCACACCATATTAACTAACCTACGGTTCTGAAGCCGTGCAACCCATAGAGCTAGAAATACCAACACTAAGGATATTAGCCGAGAGCAGAATTCTCGAAGAAGAATGGAACCAAAAGCGATATGACGAGCTAATACTCCTGGACGAGCGTAGGATACATGCCCTATCCAACGTAGAAGCCTACCAGCAACGCATTCAACGAGCCTTTAACAAATGAGTGAAATCCCGAAACATACACGAGGGAGATTTAGTGATCAAATCCATTCGAGCACCCCTTCCCGTCGACCATAGAGGGAAATTCAAACCAAATTGGGCGGGCCCCTACCTCGTTAAGAAAATACTCTCTTGGGGCGCCGTGATCCTCACCGACCAAGACGGCCAAGAGTTCTCAACCCCGACCAACATGGACTAACTCAAACGATACTACCCATAGACACCCTAGCAACCACATCCTGGCCTCCGACTTAGGGGGAAGCAAAAAAACGACCAAACAAAACGACAATAATAATAAAAAAATCAAGTTCGCATCGATAATTGGCATAAACGAGTCTAAAGAAAAATCACTCACATCTTTACAAGAATTACAAACATGGTTTATTCCATCTAAAAGCGGATACGTAGGCAACCCTTCTTCGGGTACAACCAAATAATCAACCAAACAAGGAAAAAATCGATTAATCGATTCATGTATAAACTGGGACTACCTCCACGTCTTGGCCAATGAGTGATATTAAAATGACGAAGCACAGACGACGAGCCGAGGACGGGGTGAAAACCCGAAAGGGCGTCCCGGGCGAAATGAAGAAATGAGTTGCGAGCCGTCGTTAAAAAAAAAAGGGTTTTTCTATGGGATACCCCTCAACTATCGGCTTTTCCAAGTGGTACCCCCGCCTTTTTCAAATTACATAGTGTACCCCTAAACTTTGAAAATTACTCTGTATAGTAACCAAAATTTTGATTTTCCGACGAAAATTTCTCAATTGATGATGTAAATAGTGATTATTCCCTAATTGACTTTCATCAACCATGATATATTTCTTCAATTTGCATCCTTTACTTGAAAAACTTCATTCCACCACACTACGACATAGGGGTGATGAAGGAATTGAGGTTGACGGATTTAAAAGAGGTAGAGAGGTCGACGTTGACCAACAACAGAGGTGCGTTGTGGTGAACATTTAGTGGCTTGGTGAATGGTGAAGAAAGAGAGGTAGTTTGAAGCATTAAATTGGATTGATTAATATGTTAATTATTCATTTACAAAAAAAGATTGTAATATACTTATCACTTTGGTTATGATATGGACTGATAAGTAAAGTTTAGGGGTACACCTTGTAATTCGAAAAAGGCGGGGGTACCACTTGGAAAAGTCAATAGTTGAGGGGTACTCCATAGAAAAAACCCAAAAAAAAAATGTGACGAGCCGAGGACGGGGTGAAAACCCGAAAGGGCGCCCCAGGCAAAATGAAGAAACGAGTTGCGAGCCGTAAAAAAAAGAGAGAAAACAAAAAAAAAACAAAAAAGGTGAGCCGAGGACGGAGGGAAAACCCGAAAGGGCGCTCCGGGTAAAATGAAGAATAATCGAGTTGCGAGCTACCAAAAAAATAATATTAATAACGATGTGCTTCTCATTAATAACAAAATTGGTTAAATCGAGCCTTTGTCGAGGCATTTACATCAACCACTTGAAATTCGGACACCCCGGAAAACAGCAACGTGTCAAAACTCCACAAAAAACTAGTACTAATACGCCACATATTATCAACTAATAACACATAATACAAGATGGCTGGGCTCTACTGGTCCAACTTTTCCTTCCCCTTGCCACTCGGGTGTGCCTGCTGATAAGTGTAGTTTGTAGTGCCTATTTTGTTGTGTTTTGGTCCCATTTTCCTTGTGGAATCACTCCTTGGGAGCGGTTTATGGGCTACTCATGCTACCTCTAGTTCGTTTCAGGTTCCCGAGACCATTCATTAAGAGTTGGAGCGATTCCGACTCGATACATACACTTTTTGGAGCCAACAAAGCGAAGGAACGATCACTCGATGCCTTGGATTCGATCCCGAGACCTTGGGACCCATTCCCGAGCCCCTTAGGCTCGATCCTGAGTCCCGAGAATCGATGGGAAGCCCATGAGAAGCAAGGAGGGACCAAAAAGATCATAATGGAGGCCTACGAGGTCCTTCCCGGGCGGGATAATGCCTCCCGACCGGGAAGGAGTGTGCAATTGCGATAGCTACTGGTTTGGGTCCTTCCCGACCGGGAAGGTGGCTTCCCGGCCGGGACCACCTCTTCCCGACAGGGACCACCACCTTCCCGGCCGGGAAGGCCCAGCTGCAACCCGCGTCAACTTGTTTCATCTCCTTACTCATTGTAACCCTATATATACCCTTCCTCTTGTATTCTTATGATATGTTAGACACTTCCCATTAAACCCTAGCATAGTTTAGCTTAGATTAGCATAGATTAGTGTAGATTAGTCGTTAATTAGTCGTTAATCTTAGTTTAGCTCTTGTATTAAGGAGATTCTTCAAGATTCAACCAAGATTGACAACCTTGGGAGATTGATTTGGGTTTTCTTCCATATATGCAAGATTTCTTCTTTTCATCTTCTCTAGTTTGGTATAATCTCTCTTTTCCCTTCCCTTAATCTTGTCTTATCATTAAAGTTTCATTCTTTGTTCATTGTTCATGGTTTTGTTCATTGTTCATCTTTGTTAGTTTTCCATTATGTTTGTATGTTTTGATTCTTATGTTAGTTTCTCTTGATTAGTGTTAGTTTTCCCTTAGATATGTTTGAGTAGAATCTTGCTAGGGTTAGTAGGGTGATTTGGGTGTTTAATGGGTGATTAAGTGTTTGTTGGAGATGTTGGTGGAAGATTTGGGTTTCCTCTTGGTTAGATGCATGGAACATGTTTGATGAAATGCTTGAATGACATGTAGATGCATATGCTTGTTTTTCTTGCCTTTTCTCTTGTGGGTGATTGTTTGCTCGTGGGTTTGGTTCCCTCATCACTTTGCTCGGGGCTTCTGGAGTGTCATCCCGACCGGGAAGGGATCTTCCCGACCGAGAAGGGATCTTCCCGACCGGGACGGGTGTGTCATCCCGACCGGAACCAACCATCCCGACCGGGATGGACCCCTGCTCCCTCATTTTGCCTCTTCTTCGACATTTGAGCCCACCCAACCACTTTATACCCCCTCCCAACCTCCCTACCTATCCTTGAACATATCACATGACCCTACACTTCATATACGCATCCTCACCTCATCTTATCTTCACTACATACCGAGCTTCCCGTCAAATCCTGCCTCCTTCTACCAATGCAAGCTTAGTACTTCAACCATGCGGGCCTATCAAGATTGAAGAGGAATAGCAATGACGAAGACAAGCAAAGTGCCTTTATTGATCATTGAGACGATGGAGCGAGTGAGTTGCTATCCGATGGGTACGGCAACTATCCTTTCTTTTTCGTCTTTTATCGCTTGTCTTCCTTTGTTTGTCCCCTTTCCCTTTTACACTTTAGTGTCATGGTGGCCTTCGAGGCCTTGGTAGTTATTGCTCCCGACTTTCGATGATGTGACTACGTCGAGAGTCATTTCAAAATCCAAATTTACAAGTTTTCACCCTTTTTTGTAGGATTTTGTCGGATTTAGGCGGAATCCGGGCTAGGTGACTTGATTACACCTAGTCCTCCCCTCCTATTTCCTTTTATTTCCTTCTTTTTATTTCTTCTCCCATCCATATCTTTTCTTGTCTCGGCCCATGGTGACTTGACTACACCCCGGCCGGACACATTCTACCCTTTCTTCACTTTTCTTTTAGATTTTTAGCTTTATTTTCGTAGTTTCTTTTCTTTTCTTTTGTGTCTCCACACACTACGATCGAGCATGAGGACATTGCTCGGTTTAAGTGTGGGGTAGCGATATTCTAGTATAGTCTAGTCTTATTTTCGTAGTTTATCGAAAAATCTTTAAAAAACCCTAAAAATTTGAAAAATTTCACAAAAATCAAAAAGATTTTCTTTTGTGTCTTTTCCTTTTGTGTCGTTTTGTCGTATTTTTGTTTTGTTGTGCGTGTTTTGCCTCCCTTTTTCCTTATAGGTTGCCTAATCACCGTTAGCTTTGGAGAGCTCTCAAGACATCCGGTAACATCTCTTCACCCCTTTTCCCTCTTTGTTCCTTGTGGAGTTTGGAGGAGTTGTGTGAAGTTGTGTGCTCGGGTGAAGCTTTGTGCATATTTGTGGTTGATTTGGTGATTTGTTTGGAAGTTCTGGGTGGTGTTTGTTTTGTTTATGTGTTTGTTTTATCTTGTATTGTTTTGTTGCCTTTTGTCTCTTTTTCTTTTGTTTTCGTCGTGTCTTTGTTTTGTGTGTGTAGTTGTGTCTTGTGTGTAAATCGGCTTTCGAAAACCCGGTTTAGAGGCTAGTGTGCAAGCGTTTACTTTCCCTTTCTAGTAGTGTAGATCGAGTCTTGGACTTTAGTCTAGTAGAATGACCCTAAATCAATGATTTCGTTGGTCCTTTACCTTGAGTCCACCTAGCTTACTAGGGATTTACTACGGGATTTTCACTTTTGACCATTATGACCACCCACGGTGTGAAAAGGCCTTGGTTGCCGAGTCCCGTCCCTTAGGTGACTATGTTTGAAATTGTTTGATTAGTCCAAGTTCTCCACCTTTTTGTGGGTTTGAAGGGAAAGCGCGCTCCCGACTCTCCCATTCCCCTACCTTCCACACATATCCACCAAATAAATTTGCAAATTGTTGTAGTCTCCCTTTCTTAGTTGCAAAGAAATGCCTATCGCTCAAACCAAGCCAAAAGGGCAAAGAAAAGAGAATGAAAGAAAGAAAAGATTGAAGAAAAAGAAAAGGCACAAAAAGCCAAAAAGAAAATAGAAAAGAAGAAAAAGAAATGGCATGGCAACAAACAAAGCAAAAATGCAAAAGAAAGAAAAATGCCAAGAGAAAACCCGTCCCACAAAAAGAGTCCCCGCATCTCAAAAATAAGGCTTTTACCGACTATTGCCGTGAAGAGCCTACCAAAGGACCGAGTCCCTAGGAAGGATGATAGTGGTAATGGTCGGTCTTCCCTCATTTTGCATTCATATCCACCTTTTTACTTGAACTAGTTAGGCGGTGTTGGACATGGGACGACCCTCTTGGCTCATCGCTAAAGGGGGCGGGGTCTCACTTACCTACAGTGTCGACTAACACCGTGGTTCATCCTTTTTCCATCCCGCCGATCGTCCCGTAGTACGTTCTTAGAAAGTTAGGAGGACCTGGGTAAGCTACCAACGTTTTTGTTGCTTTATCGTCATACTATTAGGGTTTAGTTCATCTTGGTTTTTATTGCTAGCTTGGGAACGTTGTCACTTGCCTCGAGTCCTAAACCGGTGCTTCTTTCACCGCTTGTTTGAGGGAAGCGGTGTTTGTTTTCTTTTGGGTGCAACCGATTGTTTTTGTTTGTTTGTGTGTTTGTTGTTTATGTGTTTTTGTGTCCGGTTGCATCCACAGTTTTGTCGCAAGACCCCACTTGCCTTGCGGAGTGCACTTTTCCTCTAAGTGTACTCGCGTGAGTTGAAAGGGCGTAGGGTGCGCTAATACCCGCTCGGCTAGTTTAGTAGTTAGTTTATGCTTACTCGATGGCGAGTAAGGGTTAAGTGTGGGGGAGTTGATAAGTGTAGTTTGTAGTGCCTATTTGTTGTGTTTTGGTCCCGTTTTCCTTGTGGAATTGCTCCTTGGGAGCGTTTTATGGGTTACTCATGCTTCCTCTAGTTCGTTTCAGGTTCCCGAGACCATTCAAGAAGAGTTGGAGCGATTCCGACTCAATACATACACCTTTTGGAGCCAGCGAAGTGAAGGAACGATCACTCGATGCCTTGGATTCGACCCCGAGACCTTGGGACCCAATCCCAAGCCTCTTAGACTCGATCCTGAGCCCCGAGAATCGGTGAGAAGCCTACGAGAACCAAGGAGGGACCAAAAAGTTCATATTGGAGGCCTACAAGACTCATCCCCGACGGGAATGGCCTCATCCCGTCCGGGATGAGGGTGCAATTGCAAGAGCTGCTGCCACGAGCCCTTCCCGACCGGGATGACCTCTTCCCGGCCGGGACCGACCACTTCCAGACCGGTACCACCTCTTCCCGGCTGGGAAGGCCCAGCTGCAACCCGCAAATGCTTCCTTTCTTCTCCTTTGTTCTTGTAACCCTATATATACCCTTCCTCTTGTAATCATATCGAATGTTCTTCACTTCCCACTAAACCCTAGACTAGTTTAGCATAGATTAGCTTAGATTATAGTAGATTAGTCGGTAATTAGTCCTTAATCTAGTTAGCTAATCTTGTATTAAGGAATTCTTGAAGATCTCCACCAAGATTGACAACCTTGGAAGATTGTTTTGGGTTTTCTCTTTTATACAAGTTTTCATTCTTCCTTTCATCTTCTAGTTTGGTATAATCTCTTTTCCCTTCTCTTTATCTTTGTTTTATTAATCAAGTTTCAATCTTTAGCTCTTGTTTATGGTTTTGTTCATTGTTCATCTTTGTTAGTTTTCCATTATGTTTGTATGTTTTGATTCTTATGTTGGTTTATCTTGTTAGTGTTAGTTTTAGATTAGACATGTTTGAGTAGACTCTTGCTAGGGTTATTTGGGTGATTGGTTGTGATTGTGGATGATTAGGGTGAGATGGGTGGTATTAGATGTTGTTTTTGTTGTTTCCCATTAACCTTGCACTCCACATGTTCGATGAAATGCTTGTGAGACTAGAGACGATCAATCCTTGTTTTTCTTGCATATTCTCTTGTATGTGTGTGTTTGGTTGGTTGGTTTGTTTGCCTCATTACATAGCGAGAGCCCGATGAGGACGACCCCTAGGCCGATTACGTAGCGAGAGCCCGATCGGCGGAACCTTGGCTACGAAAGCATGCTAGTGACCCAATTTTTCCCCTTTCTGCCTCCTTTGCATCCATGAACCCGACCTAACCCTAGTTTTCCTTCTTATCGATTTATTAGCTTCCCTTAGTCGTTAGTCTTTGGTTTTGTCTTCCTTTCCCGTGTTTTAGACCTAGTTTAGTCCTTAGCCTCCCCCTAGATTAGCTTGTCTCGAACCTAGTCCGAAACCGTAGCACCCATTAGTCCGAACGCATTTCCGTCCCTGTGGATTCGACCCGACTTGCCCTAGCTACCCTAGTTAGGTTAGTTGGTTATTATTTGACGGCGGGATCCGCGATAAATCCCGCCCATCAACATATGCATACACTCACCTCACCTTCTCTTCACTTTACACCGAGTTTCAAATCAAATCCTACCCCCTCACACCATTACTACCTCAACCATGCGGTTTTATCAAGTTTGAAGCGGTTTAACAATGACAAAGACAAGCAAAGTGCCTTTATCGATCATTGAGACGATGGAGCGAGTGAGTTGCTATCCGATGGGTACGTCAACTATCATTTCTTTTCCGTCTTTTGTCACTTGTTTTCCCTCGTTTGTCCCCTTCCCCCTTATACACTTTTGTGTCTTTGTGTCATGGTGGCCCTCGGGGCCTTGGTAGCTATTGCTCCCGACTCTCGATGACGTGACTACATCGAGAGTCATTTCAAAATCCAAATTTACAAGTTTTTCACCCCTTTTTGGGATTTAGTCGGATTTAGGCGGAATCCGGGCTAGGTGACTTGATTACACCTAGTCCTCCCCTCCCATTTCCTTTTATTTCCTTCTTTTTATTTCTTCCCCCATCCATATCTTTTCTCGTCTCGGCCCATGGTGACTTGACTACACCACGGCCGGACAATTTCACTTTTCTTCATCTTTATTTTCGATTTTTAGCTTTATTTTTCGTAGTTTCTTTTCTTTTCTTTTGTGTCTCCACACACTACGATTGAGCATGAGGACATTGCTCGGTTTAAGTGTGGGGAGCGATATTCTAGTATAGCTTAGTTTATTTTTGTAGTTTTTCGAAAAATCTTTAAAAAACCCTAAAAATTTGAAAAATTTTCACAAAAATGAAAAAGATTTTCTTTTTGTGTCTTTTCCTTTTGTGTCGTTGTGTCGTATTTTTGTTTTCTTGTGCGTGTTTTGCCTCCCTTTTTCCTTATAGGTCGTTCTAATCACCGATAGCTTTGGAGAGCTTTCAAGATATCCGGTAACATTTTTTCATCCCTTTCTCTTCTTTATTTCTTGTGAAGTTTGGAGGAGGCTTGTGATGTTGTATGCTCGGGTGGAGCTTTGTAAAGTTTGTGGTTGTTTTGGTGACTTGTTCGGAAGATTCGGGGTGGTGTTTGTTTTTGTGCTTGTTTGTTTTATCTTGTTCTGTTTTGTTGCCTTTTGTCTCTTTTTCTTTTGTTTTCATCGTGTCATTGTTTTGTGTTGTGTAGTGTGTCATGTGTGTAAATGGTTTTCGAAAACCCGGTTTAGAGGCTAGGTGCAAGTGTTTATTTTCCCTTTCTAGTAGTATAAATCGAGTCTTGGACTTTAGTCTAGTAGAATGACCCTAAATCAATAGTTTCGTTGGTCTTTTACCTTGAGTCCACCTAGCTTACTAGGGATTTACTACGGGATTTGCATTTTGACCATTATGACCACCCACGGTGTGAAAAGGACTTGGTTGCCAAGTCCCGTCCCTTAGGTGACCGTGTTTAGGATTGTTTGACTAGTCCAAGTTCTACCCTTTTTGTGAGTATTAAGGGAAGACGTCGTCCCAACATACCCATTACCCTACCTCCAACACATATCCGCACAATAAAATTGCAATTTGTTGAAATCTCTCTTTCTTGTTGCAAAAAGAAATGTCTACAACTCATATCAAGCCAAAAAGGGCAAAGAAAAGAAAATGAAAGAAAATGAAAGAAAGAAAAGATTGAAGAAAAAGAAAAGGCACAAAAAGGTCAAGAAAAAGAAAATAGAAAACAATAAAAAGAAATGGCATAGCAAAACAAAGCAAAAGTACAAAAAGAAAGAAAAATGCCAAAAGAAAACCCGTCCCACAAAAAGAGTCCCCACATCTTAAAAATAAGCCTTTTACCGACTATTACCGTGAAGAGCCTACCAAAGGACCGAGTCCCTAGGAAGGATGATAGCGGTAATAGTCGGTCTTCCCTCATTTTGCATTGATATCCACCTTTTTACTTGGACTAGTTAGGCGGTTTTGAACATGGGACGACCCTCTTGGCTCATCGCTAAAGGGGGCGGGGTCTCAATTACCTACAGTGTCGACTAACACCGTGGTTCATCACTTCCCATCCCGCCTATCGTCCCGTAGTACGTTCTTAGAAAGTTAGGAGCACCTAGGTAAGTTACCAACGTTTTTATTGCTTTGTTGTCATACTATTAAGGTTTAGTTCATCTCGATTTGTATGATTAGCTTGGGAACGTTGTCACTTGCATTAAGTCCTAAAACCGGTACTTCTTTCACTGCTTGTTTGAGGGAAGCGGTATTTGTTTTTCTTTGGGTGCAACCTTGTGTTTGTTTGTTTTTTGTTTGTGTGCTTGTTTGTTTTTGTGTCTTGTGTCCGGTTGCATCCACAGTTTTGTCGCAAGACCTTACTTGCCTTGCGGAGTACATTTTTCCTCTAAGTGTACTTGCGTGAGTTGAAAGGGCGTAGGGTGCGCTAATACCCGCTCGGCTAGTTTAGTAGTTAGTTTGTGCTTACTCGAGGGCGAGTAAGGGTTAAGTGTGGGGGAGTTGATAAGTGTAGTTTGTAGTGCCTATTTTGTTGTGTTTTGGGCCCATTTTCCTTGTGGAATCGCTCCTTGGGAGCGGTTTATGGGCTACTCATGCTTCCTCTAGTTCGTTTCAGGTTTCCGAGACCATTCATGAAGAGTTGGAGCGATTCCGACTCGATACATACACTTTTTGGAGCCAACGAAGCGAAGGAATGATCACTCGATGCCTTGGATTCGATCCCGAGACCTTGGGACCCATTCCCGAGCCCCTTAGGCTCGATCCTGAGTCCCTAGAATCGATGGGAAGCCCATGGGAAGCAAGGAGGGACCAAAAAGATCATAATGGAGGCCTACAAGGTCCTTCCCGGGCGGGATAACGCCTTCCCGACCGGGAAGGAGTGTGCAATTGCGATAGCTACTGGTTTGGGTCCTTCCCGACCGGGAAGGTGGCTTCCCAGCCGGGACCACCTCTTCTCGACCGGGACCACCACCTTCCCGGCCGGGAAGGCCCAGCTGCAACCCGCGTCAACTTGTTTCATCTCCTTACTCATTGTAACCCTATATATACCCTTCCTCTTGTATTCTTATGATATGTTAGACACTTCCCATTAAACCCTAGCATAGTTTAGCTTAGATTAGTGTAGATTAGTCGTTAATTAGTCGTTAATCTTAGTTTAGCTCTTGTATTAAGGAGATTCTTCAAGATTCAACCAAGATTGACAACCTTGGGAGATTGTTTTGGGTTTTCTTCCATATATGCAAGATTTCTTCTTTTCATCTTCTCTAGTTTGGTATAATCTCTCTTTTCCCTTTCCTTAATCTTGTCTTATCATTAAAGTTTCATTCTTTGTTCATTGTTCATGGTTTTGTTCATTGTTCATCTTTGTTAGTTTTCCATTATGTTTGTATGTTTTGATTCTTATGTTAGTTTCTCTTGATTAGTGTTAGTTTTCCTTTAGATATGTTTAAGTAGACTCTTGCTAGGGTTAGTAGGGTGATTTGGGTGTTTAATGGGTGATTAAGGGTTTGTTGGAGATGTTGGTGGAAGATTTGGGTTTCCTCTTGGTTAGATGCATGGAACATGTTTGATGAAATGGTTGAATGACATGTAGATGCATATGCTTGTTTTTCTTGCCTTTTCTCTTGTGGGTGATAGTTTGCTCGTGGGTTTGGTTCCCTCACTACGTTGAGAGAGCCCGTTGAGGACGACCCCTAGGTCGGTCTACGTAGCGAGAGCCCGGACGTGACCTAGGCTACGATAGCGCTCTAGTAACCCCGTTTGTCTTGTGTGTCGCTAAGGTGGGTTCTATCAAGAAAGTCTAGGTCGGTCTACGTAGCGAGAGCCCGGACTACACCTAGATTACCCGACTACCCCTTTACCTTAGCTCTTCCTTGACCATTCCATCACCCCTTGAACCCGACCTAATCCTAGCCCTTTTCCTTATTAGTTTTCTCCGTCACCTTAGTCATAGTCTTAGCCTTATTCCCTTCCTATCATTCTTAGTTTAGTTTAGTTCGTTGACCGAGTCTCGTGTTTGGGTAGACCTAGTTTAGACGCCTCTTACTGTCCCCGTGGAGTTGACCGGACTTGCCCTATCTATGTGTTAGGAATAGCCGGTTATTTATTGATCGGTGGGGATCCACGGCAAATCCCTCCCATCACCTGCTTGCGTTCTTCATCCTCGATTTTCTGAAAGCAAGCTTCTAACGCCCTATCCAAACGCGAGTCCAGCAAATCCCACTTTCTTTCCTCCTCCACATTTTCAATATGGGTCTCGTTAGTCTTGGCCCGTTTAGATGAACTGACGAAACTAGGATCGGTAATTCTGTCTTTGGTTAGGTCCTTGGTAACGGTTTCTCGAGTCTTCTCCCCGTCTTTTAGCGGCGCTGTCTTCCTAGCCCTTAAGTTGCTCTGTCCTGACGGGTGTCCACTAACCCCTTGCCAGACGGGAGCATTGTGGGTCGGTCGAAGAACGGGATGTAAGAACCTCCGCTCCCAAGACACCCTTAACTTCTTAAGTGAATCCTCTGTCCATGGGTCATAACCAGAAACAACTTTAGCATCCTTTGGAATAGAAGGTTGGACACCCATTTGATGTGACAACAAACCCGGATAAATATAAACCCGATCCCTCACGGATAATGCTAACAAAGCCCTCGTCGAAGATGAAAATGGAAACCCGGTACGCCCACTAATATTCCACCATGGAACAGACAACCTGATGACAACATCTCCTTTGACCAAATAGGAAAGCCAATCCGTTTCCTCGGGACTTTTACTCCACACCTGCACCATCTTCCGGCCCGTGAAACCCCTGTAAATATAATCTTTAAAACACCAGGGAGGGACGACCAAACCAAGCTGCTCCTTCAACCAAACCTGTACAAACCACTACAGAACATAACAACCACAAAAAAAACAAAACAAAAAAAAGAGAAAAGGGGGAAACAAAAAACACACAATGGTAAGATAATCCTATAACCCCAAGAAGGCGTCTCCTGTAACCGGGCGCTAGCATCAAGACCCAGAACAAGCTCACCTAAGATAAGCAAAGAGGGTGATCGACCAAGTTCCATTGCCGCTACCACATCCAAAACACAAGGGTTACCCTAACCTTCCCGTGACCGCGCATCCTCAAAAAGATAATAGCAAGCAATAGCAATGTTAAAAGCAAGCCTGCATGCTAAGGCCGAAACATAAGGAGAGCCAACCTGTGAGAATTTCCTAGAAAGCAACTCTAAGTTAAGACCCTCCACACCAAAATATCCTTTAGCCTCCTCTAATGAAGAAAGGTCCAAAAAGTGGTAAAACCGCTCCACGTAAGCATCGTCCCCATAAGGAACACAAGGGCGAGCCAAGCTCCATCCATCTATAGCATCTATCTCTTCGGGCAAAGGACAAACTTTACCCCCGGGAAAAGCAAACACATGGTACTTCGGGTCCCAATGCGTAGAACATGCCCGTAAGAAATTATCTTGTACATTGACCCGACTTAGCGCCACAACCGTTGACAAACCGTCATTTGAACTAACCTCGGAGTTACATTTCTTAAAAGAACCCGCCCAATCGGTCAGGGTATTCCCGAAACCCGACATGACCCTAAATATAGGTGTACTATAGCCTATGGATATTCTAGTATGTCTAAAACAAGCACCCACAACCCGTATATATATAGCCCTAATCCCACAAGAATTAGGAAACCACGGAAAATTTCCATAACCCGGGCCCAAACCGCACCGGCCCACGCGCCCGAGTCTCTGGCCACCCGAGCCCAAGCGGCCCGGAACCCGGTAGCTCAGCCCAAGTGCTTGTAACCAGGCAGGCGACATCCCGAGCGACCCAGGGATAGAAGTTTGGATCCTGCATCATCACCGCAGATATCAACCTATACCTCGAACATCGGGAACGACCTCCCGAAGTCACTACAACCCGCCTCGAAAACCGAGATACCTATGCAAGAGCTATAGAAACGCGAGTTCACTCATCGGACGTACGATACTTGGACATTGTTTTTATTTTTTTTAAGGGGATAAACTACCCCACCTAGGCGTGTTGTAGCCTTTTAACGGTTATCGTCAAGTCGCGTTTGTAGCCTAACAAGGCAATATTATGAATGTATAAAAAGTGGCCTAACTTTTTCAAAAGTTGCTCAAATTTCAACTTCGGTCTCGTTCTGAATGTCCACGCCCATCTCTTAACACAATCGATCAAAGCACGTTAATATTTTACATCTCGAGTCAAAACATTTTAATCGACGTACTATCTAATCCAATTCCCGGCTCAAACTAATGCATTTTAAAACATCCGAAAGGAACTGTTTTTATACTCTCGTGCAACACTAACACGCCCTAAACTAGGTCGAATCACAAACAAATGAACGCAAGAGTGATTACTTGTCAATCAAGCTAAACAACTAGCCAAATAAAAACACAAGACTAATCCAACTAGTTCAAATACTAAGAATTTAAAAGCAAATATATGAAATATACAAATCCATACACAAATCGAGGCTAAGGAGGACCCCTAGAAGCCGCGCCAATGACCATCACGACCTCATAAATGCTGTCATCTAAACCTAAATCCTCCAAGTCTAAAAGAGGATACTCACTACCATCCATCCCCGACAGCATGTCTAGGGTAGTTGTCTCAGGGACTTCTTCAACCTCCTCGTTAGCACCCGTGGTCTCAGCCTCAGTCTCCCTCTCGATCCGATGTCTGGCCACACCTTGTATAGAGGTCTCACCCCGAGACCGAGCTAGATGCTCCTTAAGGAAGGCGATCTTGTCAATCCGAGATTGCAGGAGCCGTTGTGACTCAACCTCTCTCGTCTCGAGCTCGGTCACCCAAGTCTCCAACTGTCCCACCATATCCGGGACATCCTGCAAATACACCCAAACATTAGGATAACACACACAAGCAGCCTAGAAAACCACCCCAGTCACGCAAGCTCACCGATCGAGGTCCCGAAGTGTCACGGGAAATCCACGAGGCATAGGCCCGGAAGCAGTTGGCAGCCTGCCACAGCCGCTGATGGCAAGCCGACGAAACCTGAAAGGTAAAACCATAGAGGTTAGATAAACCAACCCTAAACCTTATAACCGAAATCGAAAACAAAAGTCAAAACTTACCCGGTATACCCGGACGCGCCACACTATCCCGGCATCCATTTCATCGGCAGAACACGGGGGGAGAGGCTCAATAAAGGGTATCCCAGCCGCATCCACCCTAAGCGGCGTCAGAGGAAAATCTGGGGGCTGGATTTCATCGGCCGGATCGGCCAACTGAAAGGACAACAGATTTGTCAGTCAAAGGGCAAAGAAACAATAAACCGCTAAACAAACCACAGAACCAAATTTAGAACATTACTACGAGGCGGTACCAGGCTAGCCGGCGGGTGGCGTGAGAAAGATAGGCGGCACCAGGCACCAAGAGTGTATCGCCCCCTTCTCCGTCCCTATCCTCGAGGACCTCTGCGTCGGTCGGTGGTCTGAACATGGTCCGGGGAGGATCAACCGGTAACCTAAAATCGTCATACAGATACTGACGCACCAACCGCTCACCCAGATACCAAACTGGGCGAAACAACGCGGGAAGAAGCATCCTCCTATAACTCCACGTCCTCAGCTCCGTGGCCACATACTCCGGCACACCCTCATAATCGGCCCAAGGGGGGGCCACAAACTACACAAATAGAACCAACATCCCAATGAATCCCGAACCTTGGGGGCTATTTAAAAAATAGGCTATAAGAAGAAAACTTACTTCTCAAGGCGTAGTTTGTTAACTAATGCATTCTCCGTCGGGTAATGGCTGATTGTGCTCTTAGGCTGAGCCAGCGTCCACTCGATTCCCGTCGGGAATCTCTTCGGGGGCACCCGCACCGTCTTAGGTGCCAAACACGGGAAGTAGGAATAGATCCAAGCCTGTAAAGTCCCGAAACAATAACACCCCTGATTTTATAAATTTAAATTAAATTAAAGTTATATTCATATATTTGTCTCGAAAACTCTTCTTATATTTAAAACATGTTTCTATTTCTATTTCGATTCATTTTATACATTTAATTTAATTCTTACCGAAAGTCTATTTCGACGATTTAAATTCTAAATTCTTTTTATTTACTTTATTTAAACTCGAATTTCTATTTTCGGCCTCGAAGTTCATTTATATTGAGTTTCGTCAAAACATTTATTTCCTTTCCTCGAAAAATCAACTTAATTCACTTTATCGAAAATTTATTTTTATCGGGATATACTATTTGATCGTCTAATTATTTACTTTTATCAACTTCGTTTTCGTCTCGAATAATTTATTTACTCATTTTATTGACGGCCCAATTATTTATTAATTTTATTAACTCGTTTTAATTCGGTTAGTGGGTCAGTCGACTTATCGTTACGGAATTCGTTTAATCCGTATTTCTAAACCGATTCATTTAATTTGAGATGATTCACTCACCACTTGCATTCATTCCCTTACCCCTTGATTTCATCCACCGCTTCACTTATCTATTTCCCACATTCACTGATCCTTTTCCCCTCCCCCTTTTTTTTTTCTATTGTGCATCCCCCGGTTCCTCTTAAGTTCCTCCGCTTCTTTCTCCATCTTCCATCCTCCTCTTCGTCTCACCAGCATACCCTATTTTCTTCTTCTTTCACGCACTCCCATGCAGCCAGCCTCTTCTCTGTCTGCCTTCATTCACCTTCACCGTGCACCATCTCTATTTTCATGCTCTGTTTTTCTCTGTTTCGTGCTTCGTGCTTCTGCTGCCGTGCTTCGGCTGTCGTGTTGTTTGCTCGTTGCTGCAAGTGTTGCTGTTTCGTGTTGATGCTGCTTGTCCGTTGTCCGTGTTTGCTGTTGGCTGTTCGTTTCTTCTTCTTCTCCCCCTTTCGATTTTGCTCCCGTTTTGACGGAAGGTAACGAACTGTTCCGTACTTCCTTCTTTCTCGTTCTCTTTTGTTGTTGTCCGTTTCTTCTTCCATTTTCTTGCATCTCGTCTGTTGTCGTTCGAATTCGATCGCGGTTGTTCTGTTCTGTTAGATTTGTTCTGCTGCTATTTTCGCTCTTGTGACTGAATTCGTTGTCGTCCTCTGCACTTGGTTCGGAACTGGTTTCTACGGTTGTTGTCGTTGTTGTTTTATTGTTGCTTTTCCTCGCTGCTATTTGTATGTCCCCGTTCTTGTTCGTCTTTTCTTCTTCGCTGTGTTATTGCTGCTGTCTTCGCAATCCTCGGTTTCTATCGTTTGGTATGCTGTTGTTTTCTCCTTCTTTTTCGGCTGCTTCATTGTTGTATGTTGCTGGTGCTATCAATGTTGTAGCTGCTGTTTTTCCTGCTCGATTTTCCTTCTTCTCATTCTTCTCCTTCTGTTGGTGCTCATTTGCTGTTGCTGTTGCTGTCGTTTTTGTTTGCGTCGTGGCTGCTGTGATGTGTTTTGGTGATGTACTTGCTGCCGCTGCTTGTTATTACTATTTTGAGGGTCGTTTATCAGCCCTCTTCATCCTATTTTCTTCTTCTTATTCACCGCGGTTCTCGTTTAATTCGGAGTCGTGCTCCCTTCTCTTCCTTGTCTCTTCTTTCCCTTCTCCGTATTCTCATTATCCCAATCTCGTTCTTTTTCGTTCGTGAAGGCCTCAGAGTTTTATTGAATCGGTTTTCAAGGTCTAAGGCTCAAGCTTTGTCTAATCGAGAAAGGCAAGTATGTGATCGCTCGGTTATCGGATCAAGGTAACTTTAGGACGTTACTCGATTTTATATCGTATGTTTGAGTAGTAGTATGTAGTAAATATTTTAATTTCGATTTTAATAAGTTTAGCTATTTATTATTTGCTAATTATATTATTGTTTTTTAAATCGTGTACTTTATAAATATTTTACAAGTTTCGATATCGTTTCATAAATTGTTAGTAATTTAATTATTTACGATCATTATAATATTTTGTTGGTTATCGTGACACTAGTAACTAAATAATATCGGTTTCATATTTTCGTCATATTTTGTTAATTTATAATTTTAACTCAAAATCGTATTTTTATATTATAATCGAGATTTGTATAATTGTTTGATAAATTAATTTCGTTTTACGACTTATATTAATAAATGGATGAGAAAGTTGTCGATTTTGTTTTAAATACTTTTTTTTTTGTCGAGACTATTTTCACTAATAATTTCTTATTTGTTTTCAATTGACTATTTTTAGTAAAATCCATATTATTTATTTGCTAAAAATCCATACAAGCTATTTGCTAAAAATAATTTGAAACCTTTGTAAAACTCATTTCATTTATAAAACTCGTTGACTTAATTAATTTTGATATCGTTTTTCTTAAAACATCTCTTTTCTATAATTTATAGTTTTAACTCGATTTTATAACTATTTATTAAATACTATATATTGACTTATTATATTTTATTTATGTTTTGAGAAACGAATTTATAAATATATTAAAGTTACGATAACGACGATAATAATAAAATGTTAATTTTGTTAGAAATGCTATTTTTATACGTTTCACTTATTTTAATCACTTACGTATTTTCTATAACACTGTTTCTATTTTAAGTTAGTTTCTAAAATTAGTAAGTTCCTATTTATAGAAAGTTTCCCTTTCATATAAAGTGTTTATTCCTTTTATCCTCATAATGATTATATTTATTTTGAATATCGATAATGGTTGTTTTGGAGTTATGGAATAAAGTCAAGTGTGGGGTTAGAGTAATAATCTAGGGTTTACGGTTTTGCCATCAACTATAAGGCTAGTGTATCAGGAATCGGTACATTGGTTGTTGAACCGGGTGACAGGTATCCCGAGAGTGGTGTACATTTTGACCTTAAGCTTAGGACTCGCAGTAAGTCGCCGTCATAAGCTGAACTGGGTGACAGGTAATCCCAGGAGGGGTGTGCGTTGTCTTAAACTAGGGCCACACATTTATAAGTCGCCGTCCTATTATGGTTGAGTAGCCTAGTTAGAGACCGAAGTTTGATTTGTTTGAACTAGGTTCTCGAAGCTAGTTTTTAGTATTCTCCTAGTGAAAGTCTAGCCTTCATCACTACTCCTATCCATAACATCATTTTGAATATTTTTATTATTATCGATACATTTTGGTTTGCAGGTTGTCAAATATTTGACGTTTTCTTCTGAAAACTTGTTCTGATTTTATTGTTCCAATATTTTAACATTTCTCCGAAAGCTTATTTTTATTATATCATTTAATGTTTTCCATTTTAATTATTTTGATATAATAATACTATTATTTTTCCATATGATATAATATGGATGGGAGAACGTCCGAGTTACTCCCCACTGACGTGGCTGTTATGTTTATAACATGACAGGTATTTGCTGCTGGGTTTTGGGTGTGAGCTAGCGAGTAGCGTGGATCCTACTCTTTATTCATTCATGTTTATTTATGGAATTTTGTAACCCTTTTTGGATAATATTTCCTTTTAGCCCTTTTGTAAAAAGAGGACTTTGTATTGACTTACCATTTCTTTTAATAAGATATAGTTTGTCAGTGTGTTTTATATCAATTCTATAGTGTTTCTACCACTGTATTGCGTTAGAATTTCTAGGGGATTACAGAAAAAACTTTAGCAAAACCAAGCTAAAAACAGGTAGAACTCGAAATACAAAAGCAAAGAGAGCAATTAACCTCCAGTATAAGGCCCGGACCCACAATGGGCACAGCTGAGGCCTCCACTAGGACCCTCGGCGGCCCACCTAATCCTATTCGGCCCCCAGGGCAGACCACTAATCGTCCCGAAATCCTCTAGGGTCATCCTGACCTCCCAAAAAGCCATGTGGAAGGTCGAGGTAGTATCATAAAAGCGATCTATCATCGCCCTAATCACCATAAGGTTGCCCTTAGTCTTGCAATCCACTAACCTAACCCACTGCCCGACCAGGGGACCTAGAGCGGTCCTCGCAATAATCCCCTTTACCGTGGGGGTCAACTTATGAAAGTAAACGTCGAGACACGTAGTAAAGCCCGAGAAAGTCCTCATCGGACCTGGGGACTGCAAACCAAAACAGTGCGAGGATAAAAAACCTAGTCTAACCTGAGCCAAAAATCTAAGCCCTAACTAACAAACACGAATAGGACACTCACCAGGCCCCGCACGATGCGGTTAGAAATGTGAAGGTCGAGATGAAACATCAGCAGATGACCATTCCAGTCCCGGGCCCACTCGGAATCCTCATAAACGATCTCCTCATCCTTAAGGATAGGAGCCGGAACGTGAGCCTGATGCGCGTCGAATTGTCGCCTATCCAACGCGGTCAAACGATATTTATAAGACTCGAGATTATACAATAACAAACAAGTAATCGTGGTAAGTCGAGGTCGGTCCACAGGGAACGAAGTGTTGCGATGATGAGTTTCAAGTGTCGTGTTCGATGTCTAGAGGGAGTTTTTTCTAGGGTCGAGTCTAAACTAAGGGAATGTCTAGAGGGATAACTAGAGGGAATGCTAGTGGTGGTCAATCTAGGAAAAAGGTGTTGGGGAGAAGTCGGGATTCGGTACTTGGAGTCTAAGAAGGTCGGAATCGAGTTTTTGTCGCAATATTGATAAACTCACCTAAAATCCCGCTTTCGCGGCGAATGAGGGTAAGTCCCTAGTCATGGTAATTTCTACCCCGAGTTTCCCCATATTGATAGAAATTAGTCAAGGTTGGTCTAGTTGGCCGGACTAAAACAACAATGACACAACACCATAAATAAGATAAACCAACATGCAAGCAACCCACCAACATCCCTATATTCAAATAATCCAAGCCCTCATCCCTAAACTCCCCAACAAGAAATCTACTCACAAACCATTATGGAAAACAACAAAATATCTACTAAGGAGAAAATTACTACAAAATGCATATTAATTAGATCTAATGAAACTAACAACATCAATATGATCTAGACAAGATAATGATGAGTAAACAACATAAAAACTAAACTAGAGATTAGGGAGTGGAAGAGAATTATACCAACTATGTAGATCTATAAGAAATAAGAAGATATCATGGATAAAGATTGAATCTTTGATGAATAAAATGGAGAACTTGTCACTAATCCTCCAATAAACCCAACAAATCTTCAAATAAAACTTGAATAATCTTCTTACAAACTTCAAATCTAAATAATTGTTAATGGAAATTATGTAGATCTACTATTAATTACTATGTAAACTACTAGAATTTTGGAGGATTTTTCTAGAATACTACTAAACTACTACTAATGGATGGTGTAATAGGATGGTGGAGTGGTGTAATGGCTTCCCTCCTTAGCACAATGGAGAGGTGACTTGGGCAATAAACTAGGGTAACATATATATAGTAATCTCTTAATGGGTATTTAACCTAAAGCCCAAATCAAACTTTATGCTCCATTAGTGAGACAATCTCCCTTTGCATCTCCATAGGGTGAAAATTTGCCCTGCGGACTTGACGATAATTCTCACCGGGTGAAATTTTCGCTCGGTGAGATTTTCTTCCATTTTTCGCGTTTTTGACACTTCTTCCCATCGGGCGAAATTTCACCCGGTGGGCGAAATTTCGCCCGGTGAATAAGCTCCGAAAATCTTCGGGGGAGGCGTTTTACCATCGGGTTAAATTTCGCCCGGTGGTGTCTCACCGGGTGAAATTTCGCTCGGTCATTTTTTCTGGCCTCGAATCTTGTCTCATTCTTCGTTGTATGATCGGATGACTTTAAACTTTAAGTTGTGTGCTTTGCTCTTTGGACGGTTTTCCCTTCTCTTGTGCTCGTGCTAGCTCAATCGTGATTTCGGTGCCAAATCCTATCAAAATGATAGAAAAACTACCAAAAACACGTAAAACACACAAGAGGGACGCTAATGCGAGAAGTACGCAAAATATGGCGATAATCGCACTCAAGAGTCGCAAAACGAGGGAAAAACGGGTCTAAATGGGAGGAAAAACGGTCTAAATTTAGCATACAACAATTCCCCCACACTAAACCGTTGCTCGTCCTCGAGCAAAGACCCAAAAAGAAATTACAAATTACTACTACTAGCTAGACTATGCTAAGCCGATACGGGGCAATTAACGGGCCCGCTCCGTCCCTTCAACTCACATCGAAATACTTATGGGGTAAAGTACTCCCATGCAAGGCAAGTTGGGGCTTGCTCAAAATGGTGGATGCGACTAAACACACAAAAACACATAACACAAAAGAATAGACGCATCCAAAGCAAAAATAAAACACCGAATCCCTCATCGGGACGGCGGGGAAAGACTCCGATTACTTACCTAGAACAACAATAGACTTCCAAGATAAATCACCCACGTAAACAAGGACAAAAGTCTAATACTAGGACGATTAAGCAATATAGATGTTGACAACTTAGCTAGGTCCTCCTAATCTTCTAAAGGGGTACTACGGGGCGTATAATGGAGTGGAAAAAGTGAACCATGGATTCGTTCGACACTGTAGGTAGGTGCAGTCCCGCTCTCTTTGGCTAGGCTAAGAGGGTCGTTCCAAAACTCGAATTTCCTAAATTAGCCCAATTAAAAAGAAGGTGGAGTGTTTACAATTATTGGGATGGATAGACTCATCACCGCTATCTTCCGACCTCGGGACTCGGTTCTCTAGTTGGCACTTTACGGCGACGAATCGATCAAAGAGTTTTTTTTTTTTTTTTTTTTTTTTTCTTGAAGGAGACGTTTTTTACATTTTGATTTTCATTTGAAGCTCCTTTTCTTCTCCTTTGTTTTTCTTTGTTTTTCATATTTGTGTGCCCTTTTCTCTTGCTTTGGTTTGCCCTTTTTTGGCTTTTTGACGTGGTTTGTAACCAAGCTTGGAGGTTATTTTGGTGTAAACTTATTGTGATGGTGTATAGGTGGAGGAAAAATAGGTAATCGAGAACGTGCGCCATTCCGGATAACCCACAAAAGGCGGAAAGGATTTGGACTAAAGGTGCAATGGTCATTCGAGCAAGGTCACCTAGAAAACGGGATGCGGGAACCAAGGACTAACTCCTCCATAGGTGGTCAAGGTGGTCAAATGCAAACCCTAAAGTAAACCTCTAGTAGAAAAGGTGGACTCAAAGCTAAAGGATCAACAAATTCATTGCCTAAGAGTCATTCTACTAGACTAAGGTCCAAAATCTACAATGGGTTATCTACAATGGAATGTAAACTCTTATAATAAGTTTGTAATCGGGTTTTCAAAAAGTTTTAATCCTAGACACACTATACAAAAGCAAAAGAAACATACGAAAATGAAAAAGCAAATAAAAGAAAACACAAGTAAAGTCATGAACTCCATACTCCATCAACATTCAAGCACAATCAACCACAACACCAAAATGCTCACTTCGAGAGCCTCCGATAGCAACAACCTAACTCCTCTACAAAATTAAAGAAGAAAGAAGGAAGGAAGTTACCAAGCGGGTGCTTTCATAATCTCTTCAAATCGTGCTATTAAGGTGGTGGTTACCTGTAAGAGTAGAGAACAAGACCATACACGGGACACGAAACATAACGAGAAACAAGAAAAGAGAAGAAAAAGAAAAGAAAAGGTTTTTTGATTTTTCGAATTTTTCAAATTTTTATGGATTTTTGAAAGATTTTTTTTTGAAAAATAAAAGATAGTAGAGTCCTCCCCCACACTAAAACTGTACATTGTCCTCAATGGACAAGTAGGGGAAGAACGAAAAAGACGGAAAGGAAAAAGAAGAAAAATCTTTTTGGATTTTTATGATTTTTCAAATGTTTTTGGGTTTTATAATTCTTTTGAATGTTTTTGGATTTTTTAAAATTTTTGAGAAAAAGAAAAAGAAAATAAAATAAGGAAAGCGGTAAAATAGTGGCGGGCTTAGGTGCAATCACATCACCTAGACCCTAGCCAAATGGCTAAGAAAAAGAAAATAAAAGAAAATAAAATGAAAGGGTGAAAAATTGGGCGTAGGTGTAGTCACGTCACCTAGCCCGGATTAAGAAAAATTGAGACAAATTTGATTAAAAATTTGGATTTTTCAAAGGGTCAATGGCGTAATCACATCGCCTAATGACCGGGAGCAATACCAAGGCCGCGACGGCCGCAAAAATCATTCAATGGGACGGTGGGACAGTTTGCGATTTTGTTCGAGATAAAGCAATCACAAAGATTATAATGATGGGACAGGGAACAAGGAACAACATTAATTCACATACAATTGTAGATGATTAAGACTCATCGACTCCACACATATATACCCACAACACATACAAACCATATTATCTACCGACTCTTGTAGGGGTGTCTAGGTCGAATAGTCATTTGACGCAAAAGAAGCTGTCGGAGTTCCTTCACCGGCATACTCCCAAACTCCTATTTCCCCCGATTCGGTGAGTCGGAATTCACTGGGACCTAGAGGTAGGTCCCAATTGTGACGGTTATAAATATTGGTTCGGTTTTTGCTGGCGACAATTAAGGCACGGTCATGGCTAAGAGAGACGAGGCGGTGGTCAGGTACGTGAAAGATCCAAGTAAGGAAATAGGCCTCGCCAAGCCAGACATGGGGGTCATGTGGTTTAGGATGGTCGGTCGCATAACCCAAATTTCTTGCTTTTACAGTCACAAGACCACCACAGTCGACGGTAGGGCGTTGGTCGATAATAATTTGTTGAAAGTGTAGCACCACGACAATATCAATTGTAGGACACACACATTGAGGTTAATGATGTTGTCGATAGATGGCAAAAGACAGTGAGAAAAGATTTCAGCGAAATAACGAATGGCTAGGTTACGGATTTCAGCGGTTAAACTAAAATTGGGTTCGAAATCACGTTAACCCGGCGCTATGCGCCTCCATAAGTCTCTCCTAGTCGCACTACTTTGTGAATCACATAGGGGTCTACTTAGTCCGGTACCCGATGAGGGCAAACCTAGAGTTAAGCTAAAGTCGGAAATATTTAAACAGTGATTTCTACCAAACAAATTAAATTTGAACTCCTTAGGTGTGGTCGGGTTATCGATTGTAAAGGTACCTAAAAACTCACAAGTCAAGTCTTTATTTGTGCAAGGCACAAAATCAAGGTGTTTACTAATACCAATTCTAGACGATAACTCTCTAATATCATTCTTAATTCCTAGAGTTTTCAATGTGAATGGACAAGGCCATCTCGTACTCTGAAAGTTCTTTTCAGAGAAGGTACGAGCAAGGGGTGAATTAGGGCACGGTAAAAGTTTAGGCTTAGCGGACTTACTAGAAGATGAATGCTTAGAAGGATTAGAAGTCGAGGCCATACCTTGTTTTCGCGCGGCTCGTTGAGCTCTTGTTTCCATGATAATAATTTGCAAGAAAAATCCCGAAACTTTTGCTTCTCCTTTCTTCAAAAACCCTAAATAAATAATCACCCAAGTATGAAATGGAGGTTGAATATGGTATATGGAAGGTGGTTTAATGATGTTATGGTGGGTGAAAGGGTGAAATGAATTGTGGGGTGAAAAAGGTGGTATAAATAAGGGTGTTTGAGGAGGGAAAGTGAAAGTTCAAAGTTGGTGGTAAAAATTTGGTGTAAAAATATTTGGAGGGAAAGTTATGTTGAGGTAAATTGTTGGAGGGAGATGAAAATGTAGTGAGTGAGTAAAAAGTGTAGGTGATCGGCCAAGTCACACCACCGGGTGAAATTTCACCCGGTCGGGCACCATCGGGTGAAATTTCACCCGATGACTTTTCGTCGTGAAAATCGATTTTGCCAATGTTTTTCCACCGGGTGAAATTTCACCCGGTCAAAATCTCACCGGGTGAAATTTCGCCCGGTGGTATATTCTTCGGTTCCGGCAATTCTGGCAACTTTTCCGTAGGGCGAAGTTTCGCCCGGTCGAGTCTCGACCGGGCGAAACTTCGCTCAGCGGTCTTCTTTGCTGCGTTTTTCCGCCTTGCCATTTCATGGCTCTTCAATAATCACCTAGAGATTCAAATATTTGACTCGACTCACATTACATAATCAATATTTCCCACAAACATGCTTGTGGTCTTCAATTAAGCTCCATAACTTCTCCAAAGGCTTGATCTTCATCCAAATTTACGCTCCATTGCGAAATCCAATTTCAATCATTCTTCTCAAGCTAACAAAACTAATAAACTTAAAGAAATATGATACATATATACACGGTGGTTGTTGAGGATACCACCAAACCTACTTAAATTTCGAGAGGGGTTTAAACAATGCTCCCCAATGGGAGCTCACCAAGCTTCATAGTAGCAAAGGTCTCACGAATATGACCGGGATGATAAATCTTCAAACGTTGCCCATTAACCATAAACTTCCCGGTTTCCGGGCTAGATATCTCTATCGATCCATATGGTTGCACTCCGGTCACTTCAAATGGACCCGACCATTTTGATTTCAACTTACCGGAGAAAAGCATAAAACGAGAGTTGAAGAGTAATACCTTATCACCAACGAAGAATTCGTTACGAAGAATTCGAGAATCGTGCCATTGGCGAGTTCGTTCTTTGTAGATCTTCGAATTTTCGTAGGCTTCAAGTCATAGTTCTTCCAATTCTTGTAGTTGGAGAAGGCGATTATTTCCTACAACACTCTCATCGTAGTTTAGCTCTTTGATTGCCCATTTGGCTTTGTGTTCTAGTTCCACTGGTAAATGACAAGCTTTACCATACACAAGACGATAAGGAGTGGTTCCAATCGGTGCTTCGTAAGCCGTCCTCAATGCCCAAAGGGTGTCATTTAATTTCAATGACCAATCCTTTCGGTGTATATTTACAACTTTCTCTAAAATTCCCTTGATAAGACTTAAGCCAAGTATCACACTCCCGTCTCTCGATTTTCGAAAGTATCAAAATCGTATCTTCAAAACTCCAACCGCCCCGCCTCATGCGCCTAAGATTCCCCGCGCCTCAACCCAGGCGCCTGAGTCTCGGTGCGCCCTAGCTCATGCGCCTATATGGGCAACGAGGGCCGAAAACACATATAAATACCCCCCTTCACGCCCTCATTTCAACACACATCTCAATCTTCTCTTCTCCCTCTAAACTCTCGCTAAGGGCTCGCACTCCGACACCCAAGGGACACGATCCACTCGATCGTAGTTCCGACAAAAAAAGTGACATCGACGCTACTCCTCACCTTCGAGCACCCCACTCGATACTGAGGTGTCTGTGTTCGACTAGCACAAGTCTAGTATCAAAGATCTGTCGGATTAGCCGCAGATTCAGTCCATAGTAACGAAGCTCTGCCGGAGTAGTCACAGGAAGAGTCAAACGGTAACGGAGCTCTGCCCAAATCACTGGTCAAGCTAGGAGGATCCGCCTGTTGATCGACCCGTCACTAGGTTGCCATCTAAACAAAACTTTCCATATTCGCACTTTCTATTATTATGCACTATGATAACATTAGATGTGGGCACTAGGCCCACAAACATCTACTAAAATACGTAACGTCCAAACTTCAACCACAAACACTAAAACACACTAAATAGACCCGAATAATTCCGAGATCCGTTCCCAAACTATCTATGCGTCGAGTCCCGTTTAGTGTATACTCCGAGGGTAAAACTCGTGTGAGCGCCATGGAGAAAGGGACCCCTCCTGCTGGATCTGAGCCCACCGGGCCCATAGCTGAACTAATCACCGTTGTTCGCAAGCTTGAAGAGCAGGTTCACTTGTCAACAAGCGACTCGATCCATACTGAAAATGCTCGTTCCTATTTGCCTCTGAATGACGAGCTACCTGCTAACCTCATCCTCATGGGAATACCGATGTTTGAGGGTACTGAAGACCCGGTCCATCACATCCGGGCTTTCAAAGAATTTATGGCCGTCAAGGGGGTGAAGTCCACCATGTTCAAACACCTGTTCGCGGCCTCTCTCGAGAGGCATCCCAAGGCCTGGTACTACATGTAATCCCCTAGAAAATCTAACGCAATACAGTGGCGGAAACACTGTAGAGTTGGGATTAAAACACACTGACAAACTATATCTTATTAAAAGAAATGGTAAGTCAATGCAAAGGCCACTTTTACAAAAGGGCTAAATAGAATATTCTCCAAACGGGTTATACAAATCAATAAATTACGTGAATATAGAAAGAGTAGGATCCACGCTACTCGCTAGCTCACACCCAAAACCCAGCACCAAATACCTGTCATGTTATAAACATAACAGCCACGTCAGTGGGGAGTAACTCGGACGTTCTCCGAGCCATATTATATCATATGGAAAAATAATAGTATTATTATATCAAAATATTTAAAAAGAGAAAACATTAAAATGATATAATAAAAATAAGTTTTCGGAGAAAATTTAAAACATTTGCCAACCTGCAAATCAAACCAATCGATAATAGTAATCATATAAAAAAAATGGCGTTATGGAAATTGGATCGGTGTGCACAAGGCTAGACTTTCACTAGGATAATACTGGAAACTAGCTTCGAGAACTGTAGACTTAACTCATAACAGAATCCAGTCTCTAACTAGGCAACTCAACTATAACAGGACTGCGTGCAGAGAGGTCCTTGTTTAAGTAGTATACACCCCTCCTGGATACAAACCATATCCAGTTCAACCCGATGCGACTTATACGATGCGATATCTAAGTTTAAGGGCACAATGCACACTCTCCTGAACACAAACCATGCTCAGTTCAACAACCATGACACACCAGCCTTACAGTTGATGGCAAAAACGTACATCCCAGACTATATTACTCTAACCCCACACTTGTCTTTATTCCATAACTCCAAAACAAGCCATTATCGATGTTCAAAAATAAATATAATCGATATAAATAATATGATTATAAAAGGAGTAAACATTTTATATAAAAGGGGAAACTTTCTATAAATATAAACTTACTAATTTTAGAAACTTACTTAAAAAAGAAATATTTTTATAAAAAATACGCAAGTGATTAAAATTAGTGAAATGTATAAAAATAGCATTTCTAACGAAATTAACATTTTATTATTATCGTTGTTATCGTAACTTTAATATATCTTTCTAAATTCGTTACTCAAAATATAAATAAAACATAATAAGTCATTATATAGTATTTTATAAATAATTAGGAAATCGAGTTAAAACTACAAAATTTTAGAAAAGAGATGTTTTAAGGAAAAGGATATCAAAATTAATTGAGTCGACGAGTTTAATAAATTAAACGAGATTTTATAAAGCTTTTAAATTAGTTTTAGCAAATAGATTTTATCAATAAATAATACTGATTTTACTAAAAATAATCAATCGTACACAAATGAGAAATTATTAGGGAAAATAGTCTCGACTAAAAATGTATTTAAAACAAACTCGACTACTTTCTTATTTATTAATATAATTCGTAAAACGAAATTAATTTATTGAATAAGTATACGAATTTCGATTAAAATTTAAAATACGATTTTGAGTTAAAATTATTATAAATTAACAAATTATGACGAAAATATGAAATTGATATTATTTAGTTACTAGTGTCACGATAACCAACAAAATATTATAACGATCGTAAATAATTAAATTACAAACGATTTATAAAACGATATCGAAAACTTGTAAAAATATTTATAAAGAACACGATTTTAAAGAATAATTTTATTAGCAAAATAATAAATAGCTAAAATTAGAAAACCGAAGTTAAAATACTTACTACATACTACTACTCAATCATACGATATAAAATCGAGTAACGTCCTAAAGTTACCTTGAGACGATAACCGGAACGAATCAGCAACGCCAACGTCCAACCAAAGAGCACCGAACAGATATTAGAAGAAATGGCAACTCCGTAGATAAAACGACAACAGATTGATGTCCCCTATCAGCAGCAGCAAACCGTATTTCTTTCTTGCACAAATCACGAAACAAAGCGAGTAACACGTAAGAGGAAAAGACAGCAGCACTAGCGAACTTCAGGCACGAGAATAAATGCAACATTGAGGATTAACGAACAGCAACAAGAAGAAGAAGGAGAAGACAGAAGACAAACAACAGCAACAGTAATCGACAAGAAGAAGAGATAAGGAATCGGGGCTTGATAAACAACCCACACATCAGCAACACGAGAAGAAGAAAAAAAAGAGGAGAAAGAAGGAGATTACCACCACCAAACAGGGACATGCAGAGGAAACATGGGGTCGAAGCAGCAGATGCGAAGAACAAGAAGAATAGAAGCAGGGGAAAACATAGGTCGAAGGAACAGAGGAACGGAACTCGTCTAAAAAGTGACGGCAGCAGCACGCAGGCAACAAAACGCAGGAAAAAAATTGGTGAAGATTGATAGTGGTGTACGGTGAAGGTGAAGAAGAGGATAGGAGTAACGATGGAGAGAAAGAGAAAGGCAAAGAGTGTTGAACGTTGAATCAAGGAAAGGAAAAAGTAAGAGGAAGCGGTGGAACAAGGGGGAACGTATACAAACAAGTGGGGTGAACACATAAATGCAATGGGAAAATCAAGGATTAGGGGAAGAAAATAAAGTGGGTAAAACAGAAATACGGATTTATTAAACGAATCGGGTAGGAGACGGATCCCATAACGAATAAGTTGACTGACCCACAAAAATCGAATTAAAAAGAAAATTAATAAATAATCGGACCGTCTAATAAAATTAGTAAAATAGATGGTGAAATAGAACTTCCCGATAAAAAAAATTAATCTTCGATAAAGTGAATTAAATTGATTTTCCGAAGAAAGGAAATAAATGTTTTGACGAAACATAAAATAAATGAACTTCGAGCCAAAATAGAAATTCGAGCTTAAATACAAATAAATAAAAAGAATTTAGAATTTAAATCGTCGAAATAGACTTTCGGTAAGAATTAAATTAAATGTATAAAATGAATCAAAATAGAATTAAAATATGTTTCCGAGACAATTAGAATTTTAGGAGTTTGAAACGATTGAACGATAAATGCGTTTTATAATAATTTTAAGAGTTACGAGTTAAATCGTAAAAAATACAAATACGAACAAAATTTTAGTTTAATTTTAATTTAAAAAAATCAGAGGTGTTACACTACAGGCTCGATTCCAAGAAATATAAAACTTGGGATGATGTGGCGACTGAATTTGCTCGGAATTACGCTGATAATACCGAGATCCAGACTACAATGCGTACTCTGGAAGTGATGGCCCAAGAGCCCAGAGAAGGGTTCACCAAATATCTCCAAAGATGGCGGGCTGAGAGTGTGAAGCTGGTTGATAAACCCAGCGAGAAAGTGCTAGTGGAGGCCTTTGTCAAGAACCTCCTCCCCTCCTACCGGGTCCATCTCCAGTACGCGGTCATCCCCAACTTTGCCACCCTAACTGAAATGGGTACAAGGATCGAGGACGACTTACGGTTAGAGAACCTGACTAAGGCCTCTACCAAGGAATACCAAGGGGCTAGTGCATCTGTGAGCAAGCCCACACCTGCAGCTGCAATTTGCAGTATCTTCGATGAGGTTAATTTGCTGGATCCCTCATCCAAAAAGAATACTCCAAATCGGGTATTCACGGATATAGGGACTACCTATACCTACGCCTTACAAAGGCTATCTTCAAAGGGCCTAATCCAACCGATAGGCCCAATGCCAGAAGTTGCAGTGGAAAAGAGATCCAAAAGTTACAATGCCAAGCCTACTGCCAGTATCATCGAGGTAACGGGCATGATACGGAGAAGTGCTGGAAACTGAAGCATCTGATCCAAGATCTAATTGAGAGCGGGAAAATACCGTTGCCCGGAGACAAGCCGAGCAACAATGAAAACTCGTTCAGTGCCCATGCTATATTCACCGGAGAGGTAATCGACTGCTAACACCTCATTTCCCCCCTTATCCCACAAATTAACGGGATATGGTTCGATGATGAGGAGGATGTGTACTTAGCAAAAGGGGAAGTTGTCCCCATCACAAGTGAAGAGGTTCGATGAGCTAAGACCAAGGCCTTAGCCACCAACCACCTCGCCACCGCCAGGCGCTCTACTCCAACAACCGTCACTGAACCTGCCAGGACGGAATCCACTCTTGAGGAACCAAGCAATAACACGGCCTTGGTCCAACAACTGAAGAGGGTTCGAGCTGATTTAACTATATGGCAGTTACTAGTTAGCTCACAAGAACATCGAAAGGCACAGACTAAGGCTCTCGATCAAATCAAGGTCGACTCACAGGTTACCCCCGCTGAAATGGTAGCCACTATCATGCCCTATCTCAAGGGCAAATCCAAAGAAGAAGGCCCACTCATAACCTTCTCTGAGTCCGATCTTCCACCATTTGGGGCCGCCCATAACTTGGCCCTATACATCACGGTCATTTGCCGAGGGAAGTACCTCCCGATGACCCTAATCGATGATGGATCTGCCGTGAATGTCCTACCTCTAAGGACCGCAAAAGCCCTTGGCATCACCGAGGCCGACTACCTCCCGACGGCATAAACTATCCAGGCTTTCGACGGAAGCCCAAAACCGATTGCCGAGGTCGTTAAGCTAACAATAATAACGGGCCCAATTGAAAAAGAATTGGAGTTTCAGGTGATTGATGTCACCTCGTCCTTCAACTTACTGCTCGGGAGGCCTTGGATCCATGCAGTCAAGGCCGTGTCTTCTACCCTTCATAGGAAGGTCAAAATGCCTCTTCAAGACGGTGTCATCACACTAGAGGCAACCCCAATGACCGTGGCTAGCTGCAACGCCACAGGTCGGGGCGAACCACGGGGATTCGACTTCGTGGGAATGATTGAGGAGGAATATCTCTTCAGGCCCTACTTCACTACTAGCATCAACACGATGCTACAAAACTTGGGCCACTTACCAGGGGCCACTTCAAGGCCACACCTCCCGGCTGGGAAGGTTATCGAGGTCCTAAACAACGAAGGGTCTCGATTCGGTTTGTGGTACACTATGGCCCCGGAAAATGTGGACCGGGCAAATGTAATTAAGTTTGTCACTCCAGTATTTGGGGCAATCCAATTGGGCCTTTACCAACCCACTATCACATATCCCGAGACCAAAATGGCTCGGGAATGCAATTTCACCCCTGATGACATATTTGCCCTTGTCCAAACGAAATCCAAAGAGGGCGCTGACCATTCTGAGCCCATGCTGGGGCTTCTATTCGGGGAAGACAAGGCCATCCCCGCTCCTAAAGATGACCTGGTCAACCTGATCCTCCGCAGCAACCGGTTCGATCCAACGGAGCTGATCTCCGAAGTTGGTACGGACATCGGAAAGAGGGCCTGGAGGAAGACCATCAAATGGACCGACAGCCAGGGTCGGGTCTACAAGCTAACCACCGGCGAGGGAGAAATGCCGGATACCGAGTCTGAGTCGGAGTCTGAGTCGGAGTCAGAGTCCGAGTCTAGGGGGTGTGGTTCTAGAGTCCGGTCTGTAACCCCTACCACTTTAGCCACCTCCATTGGAGTCTCGGGGCCTGTCCCGAGAGCACTCCATATCCCGCCTCTGACCAACGATCAGATTGCCGCTCTCTTCAAGCTGTTCTCAAAATTTACTATTTATAATAATAACGAAAACCGTTCTGCTTACGACTTATCTTATTTTCAAAATTCTTTCAAATTCAAAAATTTTATATGCAATGACATTTCAAAAGCCAACGAACAGGTACCTCTGCCTCCGCATCTGATCGAGCAACTCGAGCAAAGGGAATCCCGAGACCCGGTAATTGAAGAAACCGAGTCCATTAACGTGGGAACCACTTTAGAGCCCCAGATGCTTAAGTTGGGCCTATCCTTAGATCCCGAGGAGAGAAAACAATACACAGACCTCCAAGAGTTCAAAGACGTCTTAGCATGGTCCTACAAAGACATGCCAGGAATAGATCGGGAAATAGCTGAACACTGTATACCCATCAAAGATGGATGTAAGACGGTTAAACAGAAGCTCCGAAGGATGAAGCCCGAATGGTCTCTCAAGGTCAAAGAAGAAGTAGACAAACAATTCAAAGCAGGCTTTATACAAGTGTCTGAATATCCAGACTGGGTCGCAAACATCGTGCCAGTACCCAAGAAGGACGGCAAGGTGCGGGTATGTGTGGACTTCCGGGACCTCAATAAGGCTAGCCCAAAAGACGACTTCCCATTGCCACACATCGATATACTGGTGGATAACACGGCTGATCATGCCCTTCTATCATTCATGGACGGGTATGCCGACTACAATAAATTAAAATGGCAGAAGAAGACATGAGTAAGACCACATTCATTACACCATGGGATACTTATTGTTATACCGTTATGCCATTTGGGCTTATCAACGCCGGGGCAACTTATCAACGGACCGCCACTACATTATTACATGATATGATGCACAAAGAAGTGGAGGTCTACGTGGACGACATGATCGTCAAGTCCAAAGATCGAAATGGGCACATCACGGCCCTAAGAAAGTTCTTCACCAGGCTGCGCAAATACAGTACAATATGAGACTGAACCCTCAGAAATGCAGTTTCGGGGTAACGTCGGGCAAATTACTGGGCCATATCGTTAGCCAACGCGGCATCGAGGTCAACCCAGCTAAAATCAAGGCCATCACCGAGATGCAGCCACCCAAAACCGAAAAAGAAATAAGGGGGTTCCTCGGGAAATTCCAATACATCAGCCGGTTCATTTCAAAGTTAACCATGGTATGCGAGCCCATTTTCAAGAAACTGAAGATAGGAGAACGTGTACTGTGGGACGATAAATGTCAAAGGGCTTTTGATAAAATCAAGGAGATTCTGTCTGCTCCGCCGATATTAATGCCACCTCAACCCGGTCTGCCTTTGTCGTTATACCTAACAATGACCGAGACAGCCATGGGGGCTATGCTGGCCCAGACAGTCAGTTCAGAAGAACGGGCTATTTACTACATCAGTAAGAAGTTCCTAGAATACGAGTGCAGGTACAGAATGCTCGAAAAGACGTGCCTAGCTCTGGTTTGGGCCACTAAAAAGCTCTGACACTACATGCTTAGCCACGAAGTACATGTTTTACCCAAAATGGATCCTATCAAGTACTTGTTCGAGAAGCCCATCCTTAACGACCGGATGTCCAGATGGACTTTGATGCTCACAGAGTTTGATCTCAAATTTGTACCATTAAAAGCCATCAAAAGTTGGGTAGTGGCAGAATTCCTTGCCGATAGTCTGATATCTGAAGAGGGACACACTGATACTTGGGCCTTTCCTGATGAAGACATATTCCATAACGACACCGAAACATAGGATTTGTATTTTGATGGGGCGTCCAACTTCCGAGGATTTGGGGTCGGAATTCTGTTAATCTCACCACAAGGGGAGCACACCCCGTTATCCATCAAATTGGACTTTGACGTGACTAATAACGCAGCCGAATATGAAGCATGCATTCACGAGTTGCAAGCCGCCGCTGATTTAGGGGTAACGAATCTCCGGGTCCATGGTGACTCATCGCTGGTCATCAATCAAGCGTTCTAAAAATGGAAAACTCGGAATGCCAATCTCGTGGCTTACCAAGCACGAGTAAGGGTTCTAGAGAAACAATTCCAGAAGGTGGAATATATCTATCTACCCCGGGAAGAAAATCAGTTTGCAGACGCACTTTCCAAATTAGCATCCCTGCTAAATATCCCGGAGCATCTAACTAGCACGCCAATCTACGTTGAAAGACGGTCCGAGCCGGCTTATATCCACGTCATCCAGGATATCGAGATAACTGACCCAAAAACTTGGTATCAGGCTGTCCTAACATACTTGACAACATAAGAGTATCCCCCGGGAACTGAGAACCGGGCCAAAAAGGCCTTGCGAAGATTGGCGACCCAATTTGTTCGTACAGACGACGGGCAATTATACAAAAAGACAGCACAGAGGGCTCTTCTTCTATGTGTTCACAAAGTACAAGCCGAGAAGGTTATGGCAGAGGTACATGATGGTGAAAATGGACCACATATGAATGCCCATATGTTAGACCGGAAAATCATGAGGCTCGGATATTATTGGAACACCATGGAAACGGACTGTCAGTTATATGTCAAACACTGCCATAACTGTCAGATCTTTGCCAATGTACAACATATGCCGTCATCTCTGCTATACACCATGACATCCCAGTGGCCATTTTCGACATGGGGGATTGATATAATTGGCAAGGTGCACCCTTCCGGGACGGGGGGCCACTGTTTCATTTTGGTAGCTATCGACTATTTCACCAAATGGGTCGAAGCCGAGTTATATCGCATCTTGAACGCCAAGCATGTGGCCAAATTTATCCAGAATAAGATCATATGCCGATACGGGACCCCGGCCCACACGAGTTGATCAATGATCACGGGACCCACTTTCAAGCTGAAACCGCTGCGTTGCTAGCAAAATACAAAATTCAGAGGCATACATCATCACCCTACCGTCCCTAAACAAATGGAGCGGTAGAGGCGGCAAATAAAACAATTGTCACCATACTTAAAAAGATGGTTGAGAATTACCGGGATTGGCCCGACAAAATACCTTTTGCTCTCTGCGGGTATCGGAAGTCAATTCGCACCGCAACCGGAGCAACTCCATATTATTTCAAATATGGAATGGAGGCGGTCCAACCGGCTGAGCTAGAAGTGCCATCCCTCAGGATTTTACTCGAGAGCCAAGTGCCGGAAGGAGATTGGGTACAAGCCCGATATGATTCGCTTGTCCTTTCAGACGAACGGCGGTCCCGGGCCCTCAATAATATCCAGATATATCAAAAGTGGATCCAACGGGCTTTCAACAAAAGAGTTAGGCCCAGAAACATCAAAGAAGGGGATCTAGTCTTAAAATCGGTTCGTGCTTTACTACCAGTTGACCCAAGAGGAATATTCAAACCCAATTAGGCTGGGCCGTACATAGTAAAGAAAGTCCTATCAGGAGGAGCAGTGATGCTGACAGACCTGGACGGGAACGACTACGTCAACCCGACCAACTTGGACCAGTTGAAGCGCTACTATCTATAAACCTTATCTCAATGTCATTTGCAAAATTTTATAAAAATTTGTCTTTTTATAAATTTTCAAAAATTATATACAAGTCAATAAGTTAGGATCATTTATCCTACTGTCGCACATATCGAACTAATAGTCTTGGTGTATTTCGAAAAATTGCAGAAATCTATGTTTGAACTACGTTTGGTTTGATTCCGCTAAATGTGGATACGTAGGCAACCCCTCAAAAGGGTACAACCACTGCAATAACGAAAAGACGGAAACGATATTCACTAATATGTCTTTTATTAAAGTCTCGATAAACTCGGGAATTAAAAAAAAAAAACGCCGAAAACGGCAAACACACAAAATCACACCGCAAAAATAATAATAATATTTAAATAATAAAATTAAGGAGACTAATATTCGTGCATCTTGCCTTTCCCTTTGTCCTTTGGGTCGCGTGGAGCCCGAGGTCGCCAGAGCGGGGACGAGTGATAAGTGTAGTTTGTAGTGCCTATTTTGTAAAGTTTTGGTCCCATTTTCCTTGTGGAATCGCTCCTTGGGAGTTTATGGGCTACTTATGCTTCCTTTAGCTCGTTTCAGGTTCCCGAGACTGTTCATGAAGAGTTGGAGCGATTCCGACTCAATACATACACTTTTTGGAGCCAACGAAGCTAAGGAACGATCACTCGATGCCTTGGAGTCGACCCCGAGACCTTGGGACCCAATCCCGAGCTTCCGAGACCCGATCCCGAGTCCCGAGAATCGATGGGAAGCCCATGAGAACCAAGGAGGGACCAAAAAGTTCATATTGGAGGCCTACAAGACTCATCCTCAACGGGTATGGCCTCATCCCGTCCGGGATGAAGGAGCAATTGAAGGATCTACTGTCTGTGGCTCATCCCGACCGGGAGCAGCTCTTCCCGGCCGGGACCGACCCCATCCCGACCGGGACCACCCCGTCTCGGCCGGGACGGGCCTGCTGCAGCTCCGCCTTGTTTTCTTTCTTCTCCTTTCCACTTGTAACCCTATATATACTCTTCCCTTGTTTTGTTAAGCTGATGTTAGACATTTCTCCTAAAACCCTAGACTACTTTAGGTTAGATTAGATTAGATTAGTGTAGATTAGTCGGTAATTAGTTGTTAATCTTAGTTTAGTCTTGTATTAAGGGAATTCTTCAAGATCCATTCAAGCTTGCCTTGGGTGTTTGTTTTGGGTTCTTCTCATTAATGCAAGTTTCAATCTTTCTTCTTCACTAGTTTGGTACAATCTTCTCTTCGTTTTTAATCTTTATCTTGTTTGTTCATCCAAGTTTGCATCTTTGTTCATTATATTGTTCTTAGTTCATTGTTATTACTAGTTTGTTTATGTATGTTTTGATGTTTGTGTTGATTCTTCTTGTTCTTGTGGTTTCTTGTATTAGATATGTGTGAGTAGATTCTTGCTAGGGTTAGTAGTGTGATTAGGGTGTTTATTGGATGATTAAGGGATTGTTGGAGATGTTGGTGGAAGATTTGGGTTTCCTCTTGGTTTGATGCATATCACATGTTTGTTGAAATGCTTGAATGACTAGTATGTGCATATGCTTGTTTTCCTTGCTTTTCTCTTGTGGGTGATAGTTTGTTCGTGGGTTTGGTTCCCACACTACGTAGCGAGAGCCCGGTGAGGACGATCCCTAGGTCGGTCTACGTAGCGAGAGCCCGGATGCGACCTAGGCCACTATAGCGCGCTAGTAACCCCGTTTGTCATGTGCGTCGCCTAGATGGGTTTTATGTGGAACCTCTAGGTCGGTCTACGTAGCGAGAGCCCGGACCTCACCTAGATTACCCTACTACTCTTTTCACTCTAGTTCTTCCTCGATCATTCCATGGCCCCTTTGACCCCGACCAAATCTTAGCCCGTTTTCCTTGCTTGTTTTCTCCGTCTCTTTTGCCATAGTCTTAGCCTTTTCTCCCCTCTTGTCATTGTCTAGTTTAGATTAGCTCGTTGACTTAGTCTCGTATTTAGGCGACCTTAGTCTAGACGCCTCTTACCGTCCTCGTGGATTCGACCCGACTTACCCTAACTACCCACTTGGTCTAGCCGGTTATATTATTGACGGTGGGGACGTGACGAATCCCTCCCATCAATTTGGCGCCGTTCCCGGGGACGGTGCTAGTTTAGACTTTGTTTTCCTAGTTAGTTGACTTTGTCTTTGTGTTTGTGTTTTTCCTTTTTTTCTTTTTTGTTCCTTTTTGCTTCTTGTGTGTGTGAGGTTTATTTCTCTCTTGTCTAGTGCCCAAAAAGCACTAGACTTCTCACGTTTGTTCTTAGTCTACAGTTTATGCTTAGAGGTGGTGACTATCTTCTTCTTCCAACTTAGAGCCGCTTTAACGGACGGTTGCTAGTGTGAGAGGTTTCCAACCGGGTATGAGCCACGATTTTCGAGCAAGCGTGAGGTTTGATCTAAACTCCACACACTCGGGAGCCGATATGAGCTACTCCTCTTCTTCTATGAACCAAACCTACTACATGATGACTCCTAATTACTATCAAGCTTCTTGGGGGGGGGGGGGTCAAGACTCTAGTGGGTATGAACTTCAAGGTTATGAAAACCGCTACCAACAAGTGAACGATTACCAATCCTACGATCATGGTGACTACTACTCGAGTTATCAATGTGAACCCACCATGTTCAATCAAGATTCACCTTATGGAAGCCAATACCCCCAAAACCCACCATATTACCCTCCACCCCAACCACAATATGAACCCCATGACCCACAATATTACCAATCACCTCAACCTCACTAGCAACAATATGATGCCCCACCCCTTGGGCATCATCAAGATTATCAAGGAGCTTTACAAGATCCCAATGACTACAAATCGTCAAACTCGGAGTTGTATTTTTCGATTCTTCAAATGCAAAGGAGCACACAAGAAATGGCCATTCAAATGCAAAAGGAGCAAGATGAATTCATGGCCCGATTTCGAAGGGAAAACAAGGCGAGGGATGCTCGATTAAATGCAATAGCGGTTAAAACCGTAATGCTTTTATCCCGAACATCACAATTAGATGAAGGGTGCCCACTTGAGGAAGAGGAGCAACCTAACCATGAAGCCGCCGATGTAGTTCCCTTTGGAGGAGAAATTTGCTTTGAAGAACCTCAATCGTCTACCCAAAAAGAGACGAATGAGGATATGACCCTTGGTGAAGACAACATTGGTGAGGAATTGGAGGAGGATAGTGGGTTGGATGATTTGGTGGAGTTTGTGAAGTTGTTGGGTGAAATTGATGAACCCAAGTTGCCCGTGTGCGATAATATAGATAAGCATCTAGAGCCCCTTGCTAGTGAACCAAGCAATGGTTTGGAAGAGATTGAAACCGCCGGTAGAAGTTTCTATTCTCTCCTCCATGATGATGTGGGGACAAATGATGAAGATGGGGAACCACAACTTGAGGAAAGTGTGGGGGTGTGCAATGAGGAGATGAGGCCAAAGCCGTTTTTTGTGCCTCGTTTCTTGGAAATGAAGCTTGCTTGTGATTGGAGGCGATGCTTAGGGAGGAAGAGGTCGGTGAAGCTCGTACGATGGATAGACCCTGGAGACAACATGAATGATGACGTTGGGTCTTGGGATTCCTACTTCTTGCCTCCTCCATATTGGAGGCCGTGGAGGATAGCTAGGCTCGAGCGCTCCTTGGGCCGTCTCTATGATGTCGGTAGCTCCTCCATGCCCTTGAGGGATATGGTTGAAGAATGGAGTCCACCATCCTCGGTTTGACGGAGTTCCTAAAGAACCGTCATGTTGTATATTCCCTCTTCCTCTTCTTTAGAGTACTTGTGCTTGTATTTGTGATTTTTGTTTCTAGGACTCTTTTGTTTTGTGATATTCTTGTCATTTGGATTTTTAATGAGCGATGTGAGGGAGCGAATTTGATGTGTATATGAGCTTTGTTTGATAGGTGAAGTGAAGATGATTCCTAGAGAGGAATGACTATGATAGAGCTTGGATAGTATGCATGAGGATCGGGTTTTTGAAGCTTGGAGTGATCTTTTGGGATTGTGGAAGGTGAAGAAGACCCATCCCGACCGGGAAGAAGGCTTCCCGACCGGGAAGGGTGCGGAATCCCGACCGGGAAGGAGCCATCCCGATCGGGATCAGTGCACCAAAGTTCGAGCTCACTGGAGGTCCGTCCCGACCGGGATGAGGGCGTCCCGACCGGGACGAGTGAGACATCCCGACCGGGATGGTCCCCTTCTCTCCCTTTGTGTTTCTTCTTCGACTTATGAGCCCAACCAACCATTATATACCCCCTCCCAACCTCCCTAACTTTCCTTGCTCATATCATATGACCCATGTACTTCATTTCCATACCTTCACCTCATTTCCTCCTCACTTTAGACCGATATTCACATCAAATCCTACCCCCTCGCACCATTACTACCTCTACCATGCGGTTTTATCAAGCTTGAAGAAGGATGGCAACGGAGAAGACAAGCTACGTGCCTATAGCGATCATTGAAGGCGATGGAGTTCGTGAGTTGCTAGCATGTTGGTAAAGCAACTTTCTTTACTTTTCCGTATTTTGTTGCTTGTTGCCCTTTGTTTGCCCCTTTCGTCTTGAGTCATGGTGTCTTAGTGGCCTTCGAGGCCTCGATAGTGGTTCCTCCCGACTCCCGATGATGTGATTACGTCGAGAGTCAATCGATTAATCCAAATTTTACAAGTTTTTCACCCATTTTTTTTTGTTGGATTTAGTCGGATTTAGGCGGAATCCGGGCTAGGTGACTTGATTACACCTAGCCCTCCCCTCCCATTTCCTTTTATTTCCTTCTTTTATTTCTTCCCCCATCCATATCTTTTTCTCGTCTCGGCCCATGGTGACTTGACTACACCCCGGCCGGAAACTTTCTACCCTTTTCTTCATCTTCTTTTTTGATTTTTAGCTTTGTTTTCATAGTTTCTTTTCTTTTTCTTTTGTCTCTCCGCACACTACGGTCGAGCTTGAGGACATTGCTCGGTTTAAGTGTGGGGGAGCGATATTCTAGCATAGTTAGTCTTATTTTCTTAGTTTTTCGAAAAAAATCTTAAAAACCCCTAAAAATTTGAAAAATTTCACAAAAATCAAAAAGATTTTCCTTTGTGTGTTTTCCTTTTTGTGTCGTTGTGTCGTGTATTTGTTGTATTGTGTGTGTTTTGCCTCCCTTTTCCTTATAGGTTGCTTAATCACCGTTAATTTTGGAAAGCTTTGAAGACATCCGGTAACATCTTCTATCCCTCTTTCCCTCTTTATTTCATGTGAAGATGGAGAAGGTTGTGTTGAGGTGTGCTCGGGTGGAGCTTGTAAATAGTTGTGGTTGATTTGGTGGCTTGTTTGGATGATCGGGGTGGTGTTCGTGTTGTCTATGTGTTCGTTGTGTTTTGTGTTTTTTTGTTGCTTTTGCTTCTTTTTCTTTCGTTCGTTTTCGTCGTGTCTTTGTTTTATGTTGTGTTGTGTGTCTTGTGCGTAAACCGTTTTCGAAAACCCGGTTTAGAGGCTAGTGTGTGAGTGCTTACTTTCCCTTCCTAGTAGTATAAATCGAGTCTTGGACTTTACTCTAGTAGAATGACCCTAAACCAATGATTTCGTTGGTCCTTTACCTTGAGTCCACCTAGCTTACTAGGGATTTACTACGGGAATTGCACTTTTGACCATTATGACCACCCACGGTGTGAAAAGGCCTTGGTTACCGAGTCTCGTCCCTTAGGTGACCGTGTTTAGGATCGTTTGATTAGTCCAAGTTTTCCCCCTTTTTTGTGGGTTTGGAGGGAAAGCGCGCTCCCCCCATTCCCCTACCTCCTCCGCATATCCATACAATAAATTGCAAATTGTTGATTTCTCTCTTTCTTGTTACACAAAGAAATGCCAAAAAAGCCAAATCATGCCAAAAAGGGCAAAGAAAAGAAAGAAAATGAAAGAAAGAAATAAATGAAGAAAAAGAAAAGGCACAAAAGCCAAAAAGAAAATAGAAAAGAGGAAAAAGATATAGCATGGCAACAAACAAAGAAATAAATGCAAAAGAAAGGAAAATGCCAAAAGAAAACCTGTCTCACAAAAAGAACCCCACAAAAATAAGCCTTTTACCGACTATTATCGTGAAGAGCCTACCAAAGGACCGAGTCCCTAGGAAGGATGATAGCGGTAATAGTCGGTCTTCCCTCATTTTGCGATAATATCCACCTTTTTACTTGGACTAGTTGGGCGGTTTCGGGCATGGGACGACCCTCTTGGCTCATCGCTAAAGGGGGCGGGGTCTCACTTACCTACAGTGTCGACTAACACCGTGGTTCATCCCTTTTCCACTCCGCCGATCGTCACGTAGTACGTTTTTAGAAAGTTAGGAGGAACCTAGGTAAGTTACCAACGTTTTTGTTGCTTTATCGTCATACTATTAGGGTTTAGTTCACCTTGGTTTGTATCGCTAGCTTGGGAACGTCGTCACTTGCCTCGAGTCCTAAACCGGTGTCTTTTCACCGCTTTGTTGAGGGAAGCAGTATTTGTTTTCTTTTGGGTGCAACCGATTATTTGTTTGTTTGTGTGCTTGTTTGTCTATGTGTTGTTGTGTCCGGTTGCATCCACAGTTTTGTCGCAAGACCCCACTTGCCTTGCGGAGTATACTTTTCCTCTAAAGTGTACTCGCGTGAGTTGAAAGGGCGTAGGGTGCGCTAATACCCACTCGGCTAGTTTAGTAGTTAGTATGTGCTTACTCGAGGGCGAGTAAGGGTTAAGTATAGGGGAGTTGATAAGTGTAGTTTGTAGTGCCTATTTTGTAGTGTTTGGGTCCCATTTTCCTCGTGGAATCGCTCCTTGGGAGCGGTTTATGGGCTACTTATGCTTCCTTTAGCTCGTTTCAGGTTCCCGAGACCGAATTGGAAGAGTTGGAGTGATTCCGACTCTATACATACACTTTTTGGAGCCAACGAAGCTAAGGTACGATCACTCGATGCCTTGAAGTCGACCCCGAGACCTTGGGACCCAATCCCGAGCCTCCGACGATCCCGAGTCCCGAGAATCAATGGGAAGCCCATGAGAACCAAGGAGGGACCAAAAAGTTCATATTGGAGGCCTACAAGACTCATCCCCGACGGGTATGGCCTCATCCTGTCCGGGATGAAGGAGCAATTGAAGGAGCTACTGTCTGTGGCTCATCCCGACTGGGAGCAGCTCTTCCCTGCCGGGAACGACCCCATCCCGACCGGGACCACCCCGTTTCGGTCGGGACGGGCCTGCTGCAGCTCCGCCTTGTTTTCTTTCTTGTCCTTTCCACTTGTAACCCTATATATACTCTTCCCTTGTTTTGTTAAGCTGATGTTAGACATTTCTCCTAAAACCCTAGACTACTTTAGGTTAGATTAGATTAGATTAGTGTAGATTAGTCGGTAATTAGTTGTTAATCTTAGTTTAGTCTTGTATTAAGGGAATTCTTCAAGATCCATTCAAGCTTGACATCCTTGGGTGTTTGTTTTGGGTTCTTCTCATTAATGCAAGTTTCAATCTTTCTTCTTCACTAGTTTGGTACAATCTTCTCTTCCTTTTTAATCTTTATCTTGTTTGTTCATCCAAGTTTGCATCTTTGTTCATTATATTGTTCTTAGTTCATTGTTATTACTAGTTCGTTTATGTATGTTTTGATGTTTGTGTTGATTCTTCTTGTTCTTGTGGTTTCTTGTATTAGATATGTTTGAGTAGATTCTTGCTAGGGTTAGTAGGGTGATTAGGGTGTTTTTTGGATGATTAAGGGATTGTTGGAGATGTTGGTGGAAGATTTGGGTTTCCTCTTGGTTTGATGCATATCACATGTTTGTTGAAATGCTTGAATGACTAGTATGTGCATATGCTTGTTTTCCTTGCTTTTATCTTGTGGGTGATAGTTTGTTTGTGGGTTTGGTTCCCTCACTACGTAGCGAGAGCCCGGTGAGGACGACTGATAAGTGTGGTTTGTAGTGCCTATTTTGTAGGGTTTTGGTCCCATTTTCCTTGTAGAATCGCTCCTTAGGAGCGGTTTAGGGGCTTCTTATGCTTCCTTTAGTTTGTTTCAGGTTCCCGAGACCGATTTGGAAGAGTTGGTGCGATTCCGACTCTATACATGCACATTTTTGAACCAACGAAGCTAAGGAACGATCACTCGATGCCTTGGAGTCGACCCCGAGTCCTTGGGACCCCATCCCGAGCCTTCGAGACCCGATCCCGAGTCCCGAGAATCGGTGAGAAGCCCATGGGAAGCAAGGAGGGACCAAAAAGTTCATATTGGAGGCCTACAAGGCTCATCCCGTTCGGGATGGCCTCATCCCGTCCGGGATGAAGGAGCAAAAAGAGAAGTTGCTATCTGTGGGCCATCCCGATCGGGAAGGTGGCATCCCGACCGGGACCGACCTCGTCCCGAGCGGGACCACCCCGTCTCGGCCGGGACGGGCCACTGCTACTCCGCTTTGTTTCTTTTCTTCTCCCTTTCATTTGTAACCCTATATATACTCTTCCCTTGTTTTGTTAAGCTTATGCAGACATTAGAGACAAAACCCTAGATTAGATTAGCTTAGATTAGTGTAGATTAGTCCTTAGATTATCGTTAATCCTTGATTAATACTTGTAATTTGGGAATTCTTCAAGATCTCCATTCAAGCTTAACAAACTTGGATGTTTGTTTTGGGTTCTTCCATTTATGCAAGTTTCTTTCTTCCTTTCATCTCTAGTTTGGTATAATCTCTTTTCTCTTCTCTTAATCCTTGTTTTATCATTAAAGTTTGATCCTTTGTCCTTGTTATTGTTCATAGTTCATAGTACTTGTTAGTTTCTTCATGTTTGTTTTGATGTTTGTTTTGGTTCATTCTTATTAGTGTTAGTTTTAGATTAGATATGTTAGAGTAGTGTTCTTGCTAGGGTTAGTAGGGTGATTAGGGTGTTAATTGGGTGATTAAGGGATTGTTGGAGATGTTGGTGGAAGATCTGGGTTTCCTCTTGTATGATGCACATCACATGTTTGTTGAATTGCTTGAATGACTAAGTATGTACGAATGCTTGTTTTCTTGCCTTTCTGCTGTGGGTATTAGTTTGTTTGTGGGTTCGGGTCCCTCACTAAGTTGCGAGAGCCCGGTGAGGACGACCCCTAGGTCGGTCTAAGTAGCGAGAGCCCGGATGCGACCTAGGCCTATAGCATGCTAGAACCCCGTTTGTGTTGTGTATCGCCGAGATGGGTTTTAGGTGGAACCTCTAGGTGAGTCTAAGTTGCGAGAGCCCGGACCAACCTAGATCACCCTACTACCTCCTTCACTCTAGTTCTTCCTTGACCATTGCGTTACCCCTTTGACCCCGACCTAATCCTAGCCCGTTTCCTTTGATAGTTTTCTTGCCTTAGACCTAGCTTAGTTCTTAGTCTCCCCCTCCTTAGAATAGCTCGTCTCGAACATAGTCCTAGACCGTAGCATACCTTAGTCCATCCTCCCGTCCCTATGGATTCGACCCGACTTACCCTAGCTACCCTAGTTAGGTTAGTTGGTTTTATCTGACGGTTGGGATTCACGACAAATCCCTACCCATCAAATTGGCGCCGTTGCCGGGGACGGCGTAGTTTAGACTTTTGTTTGCTTAGTTTTGGACTTTGTTCTTGATTTTTGTGTTCTCTTCTCCTTGTGCATCTCCGTTTTTCTTCTTGTGTGTTACTCTCCCTTCCTAGTGCCTCAAAAGCACTAGGATACTAACGTTTGCTCAAGTGCTTCTAGCTCATCCTAGGTACCAAAGCAACGTTATGGACATGGTTCGTCCGAGCTACCATCAATCATCACGGGACAACTATGGGGCGAATTACCAAAACCCACAACTTTACCAACCATATCAACCTCATCAACAATCTTATGAACCCTCTTCTTATGGTTATCAAGAAAGTTGTCAAGGATCGTTCCAACATCCTAACAACTACCAAACACCCTCACATAACCCACAACCAAATATCCTTGAGACTTGTCAAATGTTGGCCCAAACACAAGGGAGCCAACATGAGATGATGATGTTATTGCAAAAGGGTCAACAATTGTTGTTGACTCAAATACAAGGGGTTAGGGAGGAGTTCAAGGCCCAAATAGAGGTGCAAGATGCTCGCATCAATGCACTCATGGCTCATATCACGATGTCGGCCACTCGAGCTCCACAACATGTTGAGGAAGATTCATTTGGGCAAGGAGGTCGGGTACCTCCACAAGAAAGTCAACCCAACCTTGAAGCTACAAATGAAGAAGAGAGGGTCGAAGAGACCATTGTTGAGTGTTGCTTGGGCGGTGAAGATAGGGGAAGAGTAGAGGAAGTTGAGGCTTCAACGGCCCACAATGAGGAGGGAGTTGAGCATGATTATCAAGATAGCTCTTGGGGAGCCAATGTATTGGCTATAAAGTTGGATTTGTTTGATTTTCTTCGTGATGAACCGGGAGTTGACAATCCAAACCCAAGTAAAGAGATGACCCCTCATGACCATTTTGACAAGGTGAGTGAAAAGGAGCGCAATACTTGGGAAAAAGAAGTAGATGCCTTGGAACTTGCTTTGTATGGGAATTTGGAGGATCCTAAAGCCTCCAATGAAGAAAGCTTGATGCCTTCTCCTCCTCTACCGCACTCGATGCCTAGTCCTTTGTCTTGAGAGACGGTTGGTGAAGAGGATCCTTGTCGGGCGGTGGAAAAAAGTTCCACTCTCGACCCCGTAGAAGAAGCGACACCTCTAGGGTGTGATCTCCCATATCATGACACCGAGCACGACTCTAGACCACTATACCTACCGGATGGTCATAAGAATCGTAGCTATGTTGGTTCTGAAGACCCGGAAGATCACAAGAACCCCGAGCATATTGAAGACGATCGCTTCTTCCCTCCGACTTGGAAACTCTTGGGAGTGGCTAGGCTCGGCCATGTGAGCTTAATTGAGGATGTTGCTAGGGCATTTGACTTACTCCTTCGAGCTCTTGATGGCTATGGAGGCGTTGTTGGTGAGAGTAATTAGTGTAAATATCTTTTCCCTTTCTTTTGTGCTTGTATTTGTGTTTATGTTTGTATAGTTTGGTTTCTAGGGTTGTTAGTTTTCGTGAAATTCTTGTTTATTTGGATTTTTGATGAGCGATGTGAGGGAGGGAATTTGATGTTGTATTTGAGTTCATTGTGATTGGTGTGAAGGAAAGGTGATTCCTAGAGGAGAGTAGATAATGATAGAGCATGGATCGTGAGTTTGGAAGTCGGTTTTTGAAGCTTCAGTGAAGTTTTTGGGGTTTTGGAGGTCAAGAAGACCCATCCCGGGCGGGAAGGGAGCTTCCCGACCGGGAAGGGTGTGCCATCCCGACCGGGAAGAAGCCGTCCCGATCGGGATGGAGGTGCAAAAATTGGAGCTTTCTGGAGTGTCGTCCCGACCGGGACGAGGGCTTCTCGATCGGGACGGGTGTGTCATCCCGATCGGGACCTTCCATCCCGACCGGGATGGTCTCTTTTCTCCTCTTTTGGCCTCTTCTTTGACATTTGAGCCCACCCATCCATTGTATACCCCCACCCAACCTCCCTACCCATCCTTGCTCATGTCATACGACCCTTACACTTCATTTACATACCCTCACCTCATTACTCTTCCCTTTCCACCGAGTTTCACATCGAATCCTACCCCCTCACACCATTACTACCTCTACCATGCGTTCTATCGAGAATGAAGCGGAAAAGTAATAATGAAGACAAGCAAGTGCCTATATTGATCTACGAGACGATGGAGCGAGTGAGTTGCTATCCTATTGGTACGACAACTATCCTTTCTTTTCCGTCTTTTATTGCTTGTTTTCCTTTGTTTACTCCCCTTCCCCTTATATTTGTGTCATGGTGGCCTTCGAGGCCTTGGTATATGTTGCTCCCGACTCTCGATGATGTGATTACATCGATAGTCATTTTCAAAATCCAAATTTTTCAAGTTTTTCACCCCTTTTTGTTGGATTTAGTCGGATTTAGGCGGAATCCGGGCTAGGTGACTTGATTACACCTAGCCCTCCCCTCCCATTTCCTTTTATTTCCTTCTTTTTATTTTCTTCCCCCCATCCATATCTTTTCTTGTCTCGGCCCATGGTGACTTGACTACACCCCGGCCGGATACCTTCTACCTTTTCTTCACTTTATTTTTGATTTTTAGTTTTATTTTCGTAGTTTCTTTTTCTTTCTTTTGTCTCTCCGCACCCTACGATCGAGCATGAGGACATGGCTCGATTTAAGTGTGGGGGAGCGATATTCTAGTATAGTTTAGTTTATTTTCTTAGTTTTTCCGAAAAAATCTTAAAAACCCTAAAAATTTGAAAAAATTTCACAAAAATAAAAAAGATTTTCTTTTTGTGTGTTTTTATTTCGTGTCATTGTGTCGTATATTTGTGTTGTTGTGCGTGTTTGCCTCCCTTCATCCTTATAGGTTGCTTAAATCGCCGTTAGCTTTGGAAAGCTTTGAAGAAATCCGGTAACATCTTCTATCCTTTTTTCCCTCTTTATTTCTTGTGAAGTATTGGAGAAGATTGTGATGAAGGTTGCTCGGGTGGAGCTTGCAAAGTTTGTGGTTGATTGGTGACTTGTGTGGAATATCGGGGTGGTGTTTGTTTTGTTCATGTGTTTATTTTGTTTTGTTTTGTTGTTTCTTGTCTCTTTTTCTTATTGTTTTCGTCATGTTTTTGTTTTGTGTTTTGTTTTGTGTCATGTGTGTAACCGTTTTCGAAAACCCGGTTTAGAGGCTAGTGTGCGAGTGTTTACTTTCCCTTCCTAGTTGTATAAATCGAGTCTTGGACTTTAGTCTAGTAGAATGACCCTAAATCAACGATTTCGTTGGTCCTTTACCTTGAGTTCACCTAGCTTACTAGGGATTTACTACGGGATTTGCATTTTGACCATTATGACCACCCACGGTGTGAAAAGGCCTTGGTTACCGAGTCTCGTCCCCTAGGTGACCGTGTTTAGGTGTTTGATTAGTCCAAGTTCTCCACTTTTTATGGATTTGAAGGGAAGGACGCTCCCCGACTCACCCATTCACCTACCTCCTACACATTCCACACAAATAAAATGCAATTTGTTGATTTCTCTCTTTTTCAATTGTCAAAGAAGTGCCAAAAAAAGCCAAATCTTGCCAAAAAGAGCAAAGAAAAAAAAATGAAAGAAAGAAAAGAATGAAGAAAAAGAAAAGGCACAAAAGCCAAAAAGAAAATAGAAAAGAAGAAAAAGAAATGGCATGGTAACAAACAAAGCAAAAACGTTGAAAAGAAAGAAAATGCCAAAAAAAAAACCGTCTCACAAAAAAGAAATCCCCACAAAAATAAGCCTTTTTCCGACTTTTGCCGTGAAGAGCCTACCAAAGGACCGAGTCCCTAGGAAGGATGATAGCGGCATTAGTCGGTCTTCCCTCATTTTGCATGTTTTCCACCTTTTTACTTGGACTAGTTAGGCGGTCTTGGACACGGGACGACCCTCTTGGCTCACGCTAAAGGGGGCGGGGTCTCACTTACCTACAGTGTCGACTAACACCGTGGTTCTTCACTTTTCCACTACGCCGATCGTCCTGTAGTACGTTTTTAGAAAGTCACGCTAAAGTTACCAACGTTTTTGTTGCTTTATCGTCATACTATTAGGGTTTAGTTCACCTTAGTTTGTATTGCTAGCTTGGGAACGTTGTCACTTACCTCGAGTCCTAAATCGGTGCTTCATTCACCGCTTTTTGAGGGAAGCGGTATTTGTTTTCTTTTGGGTGCAACCGATTATGTGTTTGTTTGTGTGATCGTTTGTTTATGTGTTTTGTGTCCGGTTGCATCCACAGTTTTGTCGCAAGACCCAACTTGCCTTGCGGAGTGCACTTGTCCTCTAAGTGCGCTCGCGTGAGTTGAAGGGGCGTAGGGTGCGCTAATACACGCTCGGATAGTTTAGTAGTAGTATGTGCTTACTCGAGGGCGAGTAAAGGTTAAGTGTGGGGGAGTTGATAAGTGTGGTTTGTAGTGCCTATTTTGTAGGGTTTTGGTCCCATTTTCCTTGTAGAATCGCTCCTTGGGAGCGGTTTAGGGGCTTCTTATGCTTCCTTTAGTTCGTTTCAGGTTCCCGAGACCGATTTGGAAGAGTTGGAGCGATTCCGACTCTATACATGCACATTTTGGAGCCAACGAAGCTAAGGAACGATCACTCGATGCCTTGGAGTCGACCCCGAGTCCTTGGGAACCCATCCCGAGCCTCCGAGACCCGATCCCGAGTCCTGAGAATCGGTGAGAAGCCCATGAGAAGCAAGGAGGGACCAAAAAGTTCATATTGGAGGCCTACAGGGCTCATCCCGTCCGGGATGAAGGAGCAAAAAGAGAAGCTGCTGTCTGTGGGCCATCCCGATCGGGAAGGTGGCATCCCGACCAGGACCGACCTCGTCCCGACCGGGACCACCCCGTCTTAGCCAGGACGGGCCACTGCTACTCCGCTTTGTTTCTTTTCTTCTCCCTTTCATTTGTAACCCTATATATACTCTTCCCTTGTTTTCTTAAGCTTATGCAGACATTAGAGACAAAACCCTAGATTAGATTAGCTTAGATTAGTGTAGATTAGTCCTTAGATTATCGTTAATCCTAGATTAATACTTGTAATTTGGGAATTCTTCAAGATCTCCATTCAAGCTTGACAAACTTGGATGTTTGTTTTGGGTTCTTCCATTTATGCAAGTTTCTTTCTTCCTTTCATCTCTAGTTTCGTATAATCTCTTTTCCCTTCTCTTAATCCTTGTTTTATCATTAAAGTTGGATCCTTTGTTCTTGTTATTGTTCATAGTTCATAGTACTTGTTAGTTTCTTCATGTTTGTTTTGATGTTTGTTTTGGTTCATCTTATTAGTGTTAGTTTTAGATTAGATATGTTAGAGTAGTGTTCTTGCTAGGGTTAGTATGGTGATTAGGGTGTTAATTGGGTGATTAAGAGATTGTTGGAGATGTTGGTGGAAGATTTGGGTTTCCTCTTGTATGATGCACATCACATGTTTGTTGAATTGCTTGAATGACTAAGTATGTACGAATGCTTGTTTTCTTGCCTTTATTTTGTGGGTATTAGTTTGTTTGTGGGTTCGGTTCCCTCACTAAGTTGCGAGAGCCCGGTGAGGACGACCCCTAGGTCGGTCTAAGTAGCGAGAGCCCGGATGCGGCCTAGGCCTATAGCATGCTAGAACCCCGTTTGTGTTGTGTATCGCCGAGATGGGTTTTAGGTGGAACCTCTAGGTGAGTCTAAGTTGCGAGAGCCCGGACCAACCTAGATCACCCTACTACCTCCTTCACTCTAGTTCTTCCTTGACCATTCCGTTACCCCTTTGACCCCGACCTAATCCTAGCCTGTTTCCTTTGACAGTTTTCTTGCCTTAGACCTAACTTAGTTCTTAGTCTCCCCCTCCTTAGAATAGCTCGTCTCGAACATAGTCCTAGACCGTAGCATACCTTAGTCCATCCTCCCGTCCCTGTGGATTCGACCCGACTTACCCTAGCTACCCTAGTTAGGTTAGTTGGTTTTATTTGACGGTTGGGATTCACGACAAATCCCTACCCATCAACGACCCCTAGGTCGGTCTACGTAGCGAGAGCCCGGATGCGACCTAGGCCACTATAGCGCGCTAGTAACCCCGTTTGTCATGTATGTCGCCTAGATGGGTTTTAGGTGGAACCTCTAGGTCGGTCTACATAGCGAGAGCCCGGACCTCACCTAGATTATCCTACTACTCCCTTCACTCTAGTTCTTCCTCGATCATTCCATGGCCCCTTTGACCCCGACCTAATCCTAGCCCGTTTTCCTTGTTTGTTTTCTCTGTCTCTTTAGCCATAGTCTTAGCCTTTTCTCCCCTCTTGTCATTGTCTAGTTTAGTTTAGCTCGTTGACTTAGTCTCGTATTTAGGCGACCTTAGTCTAGACGCCTCTTACCGTCCTCGTGGATTCGACCCGACTTACCCTAGCTACCCACTAGGTCTAGCCGGTTATATTATTGACGGTGGGGACGTGACGAATCCATCCCATCAACGAGCGTTCCCGGATCACGAGGGAAACCTCCTTAGCTCGAGCCCGTTTCTTCGACAGCGGGTCTTCTGCCATTGTCACTAGTTCAAGTCGAGCCCGTACGTGCTCAGGCAACCTGTCTCGCGGGCCAAGTCGGTCTTGCACTGCCAGTCTTAGACCAAGTCTCCGTTCCAAGTCAGTCTGGGGGCCCACATTCCCCCGTACACCTCTAGCACTAGACCCTTCAGCTTGAGTCTTAGTTTTCTTTCTCTGACCTGACATTAGACGAACCAGAGTAGCCGGAGTATTCACTCCTATGTGACCTGTTAGATGCCTCGTCCAAAAGAAATACCCCTCCTATGGTATTCACTGATATAGGGACTACCTATACATATGCCTTACAAAGGTTGTCTTCCAAGGGCCTAGTCCAACCGATAGGCCCAACTCCTGAAGTCGCAGTTGAAAAACGCTCCAAAAGCTACAATGCCCAAGCCTATTGCCAATATCATCGAGGCAATGGACATGATACCGAGAAATGTTGGAAGTTGAAAAATCTGATTCAGGATTTGATTGAGAGCGGGAAAATACCCTTACCCGGGGACAAGTCAAGCAACAAGGACAACCCCTTTAGCTCTCATGCTATCTTCACCGGTGAGGTGATCGACTGTTCTCACCTTATTTCTCCTTTCATCCCACAAATCAATGGGATATGGTTCGATGATGAGGAAGATGTGTACCTCACCAAAGGGGAAATTGTCCCCATCACCCCCGAAGAAATCCGGAGGGCTAAGTCCAAGGCCTTAGCCAGTAACCACAACACCACCGCCGGTCGTCCTTATTCAGCCACTAGCTCCAAGGATATTCAGTCCCGGCAACCGTCACTGAACCTTCCAGGACGGAAGAGGCCATTGAAGAGCCAAGCACCGATACGGCTCTTGTCAAACAATTGAAAAGAGCTCGGGTTGACCTCACTATATGGCAACTCTTGGTAAGCTCGCAAGAACATCGAGAGGCACTTACTAAGGCTCTCGATCAGATCAAGGTCGACTCCCAGGTTACCCCTGCTGAAATGGTAGCCACCATCCTGCCCTACCTCAAGGGCAAGTCTAAAGAAGAAGGCCCATTAGTCACTTTCTCGGATGCCGACCTACCACCATTCGGGGCCTCTCACAATCTGGCCATATATATCACGGTAATTTGCCAGGGTAAGTATCTCCCAATGACCCTAGTTGACCACGGGTCTGCTGTGAATGTCCTCCCTCTAAGGACTGCCAAAGCACTCGGCATCACCGAGGCTGACTACATACCAACTTCCCACACTATCCAGGCTTTCCATGGAAGCCCAAAGGCGGTTTCTGGGGCCGTTAAGTTGACAATTATGACGGGTCCAAATGAAAAAGAGCAAGAGTTCCAGGTGATCGATGTCACCTCCTCTTTCAATCTAATCCTAGGAAGGCCTTGGATTTATGCTGTAAAGGCGGTGTCTTCTACTCTTCACCGAAAGATCAAGAGGCCCTTGCAAGACGGCATTATCACTCTAGAGGCAACCCCTATGACTGTGGCTAGCTGTAACGCCACGGATCGCACCGACCTTTGGGGGTTCGATTTTGTAGGGATGATTGAAGAAGAGTATCTTTTCAGGCCCTATTTCACCACGAGCATCGACACGATGCTGCAAAATTTGGGGTATTTACCGGGGGTTACCTCGAGGCCATATCTTCCAGCTGGGAAGATTATTGAAGTCCTGAATGACGGGGAATCTCGCTTCGGCTTAGGGTATGCTGTGACCCCGGGAAATGTGGTCCAAGCGGGCATTGAGAAGGCCTGCAACATCATTAAGGGTACCTACTTGGGCCCTTATAGCCCAAGGCTGGCTGACTATTTCGTCACACAGGTATTCGGGGCTATTCAAATTGGCCTGTATCAACCAACTACCACATATCCCGAGACTGAACTAGCTCGGGAATGCAACTACATTCCGGATGACATAGTTGCCCTCATCCAATCTGAATCCAAGGAGGGTGCTGACAATGCCGAGCCCGTGCTGGGGCTCTTATTTGGGGAAGACAAAGCTGTTCCGAACCCCAAGGAAGACTTGGTGAACCTGATCCTTCAAAGCAACAGGTTCGATCCTTCAAAGCTGATCTCGGAGGTCGGTACTGATACCGGGAAAAGAGCCTGGAGGAAGACCATCAAGTGGACCGATGGCCAGGGTCGAGTCTACAAGCTGACCACCGGGGAAGGAGACAAGCCGGACACCGATTCCGAGTCTGAGTCTGAGTCTGAGTCTGTATTCGAGTCTAAGGGGTCTGGTGCTAGAGTCCAAACTGTAACCCCCCTCCCTGTAGTCACTACCACCGGAGCCTCAGGGTCTGTCCCGAAAGCTCTCCCAATCCTGCCTCTGACCAATGATCAGATGGCCGCTCTCTTTGAGCTATTTTCCAAATTTACCATCAATAATAACGAAAACCGTTCCGCTTATGACTTGTCTTATTTTCATAATACTTTCAATTTCAAAAATATTTTCTGCAATGACATTGAGAAACCCGATGAACAGGTGTCCTTGCCTCCGCATCTGATCGAGCAGCTAGAACAGAGGGAATCCCGAGACCCGGTAATCGAGGAAACCGAGTCTATCAATGTGGGAAAAACCTTAGAGCCCCAGATGCTTAAGATAGGGTTATCTTTAGATCCCGAGGAAAGACAACAATTCACAAACCTCCTCCAAGAATTCAAGGATGTCTTCGCATGGTCCTACAAGGACATGCCGGGGATAGATCGGGAAATAGCTGAACACCGCATACCCATCAAAGATGGGTGTAAGTCGGTGAAACAGAAGCTTCGAAGAATGAAACCCGAGTGGTCTCTCAAAGTCAAAGAAGAGGTAGACAAACAATTCAAAGCGGGCTTTATACAAGTGTCTGAATATCCAGACTGGGCAGCTGTGGACATGACATAGGTCCACCCCGACGCGGCCACGCGCGGGTTTGGGTAGGCGAATGAATCTCCATATGAGAAGGATCGAATTGAAATTTAGGTCTATGTGGAGTCGCCACCGAATTTTATGGTTATTCGGAACCGTTCGAGCCCACTCTATGTCGTAGTGGGCCGTATACAAAATACGGCCCATTTCCGATGTCAGAGTTTATTGGGCTCGTCCCTTTGCATATCGATATAGATGCCGACTCGAGCGGTTAATCGTATATTGAATGACTCTCGTGCGCCAACGATTTCGGGCATCCGGAAACCGAGGTTCTGAGTAAGGGGTGAGGGTACGTGTTGGGAAGCCCACAAAGGACACCCAACCCCGCCCGCACATTGGCGGCCTCTACTAAGAATTCGAATGACTTACAATACGCGTGCTAGTAAAACGGGAAAAATGATATGCAAAGATTTATTTTCCCTAAACATGCGAATGGAATTGAAACGGGTTTCTAAGTCAATTTAATGCAACTAAAATTAACGTCAAAGTTGTATTTTAGCATGCGGGTTCATTTAGTACAATAAACGAATAATAATTAAATTGACAAAAGAAATAACAAACGCGTTAGTAAACGACGTAATGATATAACGAATAATAACGGTTTATGTAAATATGAGATGGGATGAAAAGGTGCAAATATGAGATGCATGGTTTGAAAAGATAGTAATACACATGATTGATTAAACACGTGTTGACCTAAATCATAAATTACTACCGAGTTCGCAAAATAGAATAATGTACGACTTGCATTTTAGTCATTATGTGGTCACTCGATCGAGTGGTCAATAGACTCGATCGAGTAGACCTTTAAAAAAGATTTCTGTTTTGCGGTTATGACCGTACTCGGTCGAGTTATTGACTAACTCGGTCGAGTACATGGCCACTCGACCGAGTCACTGTGAGACTCGATCGAGTGGGTGTCATAATTAGCTTTCTGACTCGATTTTAGGGTGTCACTCGATCGAGTGACTAAGGCACTCGGTCGAGTGGCACCTGTACGAACTTGGTTCGTTTGCTATTTAATTGTTGACTTTGAAATTGCTTTTGATTTTTGATGATCGGACATAAATATTGCACAATTTATGTTCGACTTGGTTTTTTATAAATCGCGAATTTTGTTGAACCGAATATAAATATTGTTGAATTTATACCCGATTCTAAAATTGAATACTCATCCTATCCCATATTCGATTATTGAATCGATATGGGATATTTAGAGTGAAAAATAAAAAGGATGGATTAATTTTAGTCGCTTTGAATTAATTATCGTGATATGAATAAATCACGTTAATTAATTCATATGACTTGATTGTTAGATTCGATATCCAATTATGGAATTGGTATCGAATCTAAAATCGACGCTTTACTTGAATAGTAAAAAAACTTAATTCCCTCGACTTTTCCGACATCGAAATAAATCCCTAGGGATTGTGATGTCGGGTCCGTGTCAACGGGTTTCGACCCTTATTAAAAATTGACTTTAGAAAATTGATGAATGCAAAATTGATGATGATAACGAGATGTAATAACGGAATCTTGTTTAAGTTGACTCATCTCAATAATCAAATAATCGGGATACCGGGATAAGCGACCGTCAACGCTGTGTGCAGTACACTTGTATGTTCGTGTTTTCTTATCCCGATATCCTTCTTACTCGACACAAATCAATGAGTATTTTAATATTTTAATACTAAAGATATTATAGATATTATGATGCAATGACTAAAATAATAAAAAAACGAAATAAACGAGGAAGAATGATGAATGCGTGATAATAATGATAAAATAACCGTAACACTAATAATAATACGAAATAATAATAATAATAATAATAATGCGTAGTAATAATAACGATAATACGTAATAATAATAATATAATAATAATAATAATAATAATACGGTAATAATAATAATAATAATAATAATAATAATAATAATAATAATAATTATAATACGTAATAAAATATAGTAGTAATAATATATAATAATAATAATAATAATAATAATAATAATAATAGTAATAATAATACGTAATAAAATATAGTAGTAATAATATATAATAATAATAATAATAATAATAATAATATATAGTAGTACGTAATAGTAGTATATATAATAAAAATAAAAATAATAATACATAATAATAATACGTAAAAATGAGAAAAGAGGGAAAAGGAAAGAAAGAGGGGTTTGTCATCCTCAACCTACATGTTTCAGTCTCGGTACGGACTCGTAAACGCGGCTTTAACACGGGAGTCTTCGAGGTGTATGGAGGCTAAGTTGTGGTGGCTCGGATTGGATCCCTAGAACTAGGTTTAGGGTTTGCTAAAGTCGGTTTTTCTAGGGTTTTTCTAGGGTTGGTAAAAACGTAGTATGTGTATAGGATGCTAGGGTTTTTTTGTGTGATTGTAGATGTCTTGATGGTGTGCATGGGAGGGTGTTTATATAGAGAAGATTAGGGCACCCGGGCTAGGGCACTCGACCGAGTAGGTAGCCAACTCGGTCGAGTGGCCCGTTATGTCAGCCGCCGGGCTCAAAGCAGGCCCACTCGATCGAGTGGATGGGTCACTCGATCGAGTGGCCTAGATGGGTCGCGCGGGTCTTGTTTGGACCTTGACCTTGATGGGTTTTGTGTTTGACTTTGACTTTTGATGGTTGTATGGTTGTTTTGTGTGTCTCGGAATCGACCTTGACCGGGGTTGACCCAATCGTGAAAAGTCGGTTTTAATTCCGGTGTCGGTTTTGGCCCAAATTAGTCTTGTTTGACTCGGAATAATCCACTGGGCCTGGAATTGAGGTCTGTTTGGTGATATTTGTACTCCGTAAGTGTGTTAACCAGCGATTAATGGATTTGAGCCCGTATCCGAGCGCGTAGAAACACGTTAGCGTCCGATCATCATCGGGTGATTTTTGGAAACTACCATAGACACCTGGCAGTCAAAATGCGGGTGTCTACAGAGCCCCCACTCTGACTGAGGCTTGGACAGGGCGAAAGTCATAGTAGCTACCAAGCCCGTTAAGACCTGGTAGACTTCCGGTCGGGTCGTTTATAGTCCGTTAGACTCGCGTGAAGGGCTCGCCAGCCATAAGACAGAGATCATACCTGCGCTCCGTGGGGACTTTGGGCTTGTCACGTAAGCCTTGGGTGTGCCTGTGTGTTGGCCCATCCCGTGCTATCCTGGAAAATGCTGCTGGGGAGATTTGATGACTTGCATGCCTTGCTTGAGTCGTACCTGTATAAGCTACATAAAATGTATGCAACACGTAGGTAGTAAAATGACTCGTGCTGGGGAAAATGACTCTTGAATTTTTGCAATTTTGAAATTTGAAAATTTTGAATTTTTGAAATTTTTGACATCGACTCCTAAAGAGATTAGGAAAGTTCGGGATGATTATTTCCACACTAGTATTGAGACTAGGTTTGTGGCTTGATTCTATTTGCAATTAGGAAACTTTTCCTAGAAGCGATATGGAAAGAAATTTGCAAGGTTATTGCTATATATAGCTCCTTATGCTCTTGATTTTTTTTCATAATTCCATCACAAGAAAGCCTTTTACTTCCCTTAAGGCAAAAAAGAAAGTCTCTTTATTCCTTTTAAGAAATTTATCATGGGAATCGACAGGTTGAGTGCTATGCTGCAGGCGTGGTCCCGTCAATTTAGGGATGCCGATAGGGTGGTCTTGAACCAGACGGGTATAACTCAGCTGTACCCGTTCCGTCAGATGGTGGTCGACCGATATTTCTTGGATGCATGCTTGGTCTACTGGGACGACATTTATCATGTCTTTGCCTTCCCCCGGGGCGAGATCTGCCCTTTACCCGAAGAAATTGCTGCAATAGGAGGATGGAACCCGATGCTTCGGCCCGTTGTCCCGTATTCAGTCTACGACCCAAAGAGGAAGCTGAGGGAATTTTTGGGGCTATCTCATAACGAAGTGTCCCGTATGATGAAAGGTGGTGATATTTCTCTGATCGACCTGGCTGTGAAATTCATGAACCCGCATGATGTCCGGGTGAGGTCAGCCCATAGCCGCAGGGCCTTTTCTTTCTGTATGCTCCATGTTTACGCTTTTGAGGGTCACATGGATTGGCTATCTTGCATGGGTAGTGCTCGTCTCATAACGGTAGTGGATTTGATGGAGACTGAACACAGCCCGGCTTGGTTAATCACGGGCGAAATCATCCAGCGCTTGGATAACCGTAAGAGAGATGAATCCATTCGTCTTACCGGAAGCACCCGTTTGTTGCAAGTGAGTCGGATTTTTTTTTTTTTTTTATTTTTTTTTTTTTGATTCCTTGATTTTTTGAATTTTTCCGTAGACTCAGCTACTGCAGTGGGCACTCGATCGAGTCACCCTGGCACTCGATCGAGTGCCTTCGCTGATAGGCTTTCTGTCCGTTTCCAGTGACGCCACTCGATCGAGTCAGGCTGTCACTCGATCGAGTGTCGTCCGTTTTGTCTCGAAATCTAATGTTTTTGCTTTCTTCTTTTTTCAGATTTGGCTTTATGAGAGGCTATCGGTGATAGATCCCCCACTTGATGCCAGTACTTACCGCCATAACCAGCTGATGACGAGACGACGGGCCATCGATTTTTCTCGCTTGATTAGCCAGAAGTATTGGGATGAGGTGCTATCCATCCATGGTGGACGGTTGATTCGATGTGTCGTGCCATGGTGGCCCATCCCGGCTTGGTCAGGTTTGGACCCGAGGGAGAGGGCCCGTTACCAAGTGATCTTGTCCTTCAACAAAACGGTTCATCTATACCCGGATCGCATACTAAGGCAGTATGGACGATCTCAACGGATACCCGAAATAGAGGCCATTGTGAGTGATCCAACCCAATTGACGGATGTGATGTGCGACACGTGGATGCAAAGATGGTACACCCGGCACACTTGGCCCATTTCCAAATCTCAGCATTCGATCTGGGTTTCAGACTCATATACCAAGTGGACTAAAGCAGGTGATGCTAAAGCCCGAGCTGCTTTGAAGGTTGATGAAGCCTTCGATTTGCTGAGGAGAGAACAGGCTAAGGACAACAGGGGGTTCTTTGATGAGGGAGACACTCCAGCTACCCTAGTCCGCCTAATGTCAGGGCAAAAGAAAAAGGCTAAGACTCAAGCTAAAGGGTCTGGTGCTAAAGGTGCTCGGGGAAAAGTGAGCCCACAGACAGACTTGGAAAGGAGACTGGGCCCCAGACTAGCCGTGCAGGACCGACTTGGCCCACGGGATAGGCTACCCGAACATGTCCGGGACCGACTTGGGCCAAAGACTGTGATTGAAAACCCATCGTCGAAGAAGCGGGCCCGTGCTAAGGAGGTTCCCCTTGTGATTAGGGAACGCTCGTCCCCACCTCGACGACCTAGGGCTCCACACGACCCGAAGGACAAGGGAAAGGGGAAGATGCCCGGATATTAGTCTCCTAATTTTATTATTTGAATATTATTATTATTTTTTGTGGTGTGTTTGTTGTTTTTTTTTTTTTTTGTAATTCCCGAGTTGATCGAGATATTAATAAAGACGTATTATTTGAAACTGTTCCCGTCTTTTCGATATTGCAGTGGTTGTACCCTTTTGAGGGGTTGCCTACGTATCCACAATTAGCGGAATCAAACCAAACGTAGTTCAAAATTTGATTTGATTGATTGATTGATTTTTTTTTTTTTTTTTTGCAATTTTCGAAATACATCAAGATCATTGATTCAATATGTGCAACGGTAGAATAATTAATTCTAACTTACTGACTTGTCTAAAATTTTGAAAATTTATAAGAGGACAAATTTTATAAATTTTCGCAAATGACATTGAGACCGGGATTTATGGGTAATAGCGCTTCAGCTGGTCTAAGTTGGTCGGGTTGACGAACTCGTTACCGTCCAGGTCCGTTAGCATCACCGCTCCTCCTGATAGGATTTTCTTGACTAAGTATGGCCCAGCCCAGTTGGGTTTAAATTTTCCTCTTGGGTCAACCGGCAGTAAGGCACGAACCGATTTTAGGACCAGATCTCCTTCCTTGATTTTTCTGGGCCTAACTCTTTTGTTGAAGGCCCGTTGGATTCTCTTCTGATATACTTGAATATTGTTGAGGGCCCGGGACCGTCGTTCGTCTAAGAGGACTAACGAATCGTATCGGGCTTGGACCCAATCTGCTTCTGGTACTTGGCTTTCAAGTAGAATCCTTAGGGATGGTACTTCTAACTCAACCGGTTGGACTGCTTCCATTCCATATGTCAGGTAATACGGGGTTGCTCCGGTTGCTGTGCGAATTGAAGTTCGGTATCCCCATAGGGCAAAAGGTATCTTGTCGGGCCAGTCCCGATAATTCTCAGCAGTCTTTTTAAGTATGGTGACAATTGTTTTGTTGGCCGCTTCTACCGCTCCATTTGTTTGGGGTCGGTAAGGTGAGGATGTATGCCTTTGAATTTTGTATTTTGCCAGTAATGCAGTAGTTTCAGCTTGAAAGTGGGTCCCGTGATCACTGATAAATTCGTGCGGGATCCCATACCGGCATATAATCTTATTTTGGATAAATTTGGCCACGTGCTTGGCGTTCAAGACACGGTATGACTCGGCTTCTACCCACTTGGTGAAGTAGTCGATGGCCACCAAAATGAAGCAATGTCCTCCCGTCCTGGAAGGATGCACTTTCCCAATTATGTCTATACCCCATGTCGAAAATGGCCATGGTGATGTCATGGTATATAATAGAGAAGATGGCATATGTTGTACATTACCGAATATCTGGCAATTATGGCAGTGCTTGACGTATAATTGGCAGTCTGTCTCCATGGTGTTCCAGTAATACCCGAGCCTCGTGATTTTACGGGATAGCATATGGGCGTTCATATGCGGACCGTTTTCACCGTCGTGGACCTCGGCCATGACCTTCTCGGCTTGAATTTTGTCGATACATAGAAGGAGAGCCCCCTGTGCCGTCTTTTTGTATAATTGCCCGTCATCGGTACGAACAAATTGGGTTGCTAATCTTCGTAGGGCCTTTTTGGCCCGATTTTCAGCTCCCGCGGGATATTCCCCCGTTGTCAGGTAAGTTAAGACGGTTTGATACCAAGGTTCTGGGTCAGTTATCTCGATGTCTTGAATGGCATGGATGTATGCCGGCTCTGACCGCCTCTCAACATAAATTGGCATGCTTGTCAGGTGATCCGGGATGTTCAGTAAAGATGCTAATTTTGAAAGTGCATCTGCAAACTGATTTTCCTCTCGGGGCAGGTAAATATACTCGACTTTCTGGAATTGTTTCTCTAGAACCCGTACTCGCGCTTGGTAAGCCACGAGGTTGGCGTTCCGAGTTTTCCATTTTTGGAGTGCCTGATTGATGACCAATGATGAATCACCGTGGACCCGGAGATTTGTTACCCCTAAATCAAAAGCGGCTTGCAACCCGTGAATGCATGCTTCGTATTCGGCTGCGTTGTTGGTCACGTCGAAATCCAATTTGATAGATAAGGGAGTGTGTTCCCCTCGGGGTGAGATTAGTAGAATTCCGACCCCAAATCCTCGGAAGTTGGATGCTCCATCGAAATACAAATCCTATGTTTCGGTATCGGTATGGAATATGTCTTCATCAGGAAAGGCCCATGTATCGGTGTGGCCTTGTTCGGATATCGGACTGTCGGCGAGGAACTCGGCAACTACCCGGCCTTTGATGGCTTTTAACGGTACAAATTTGAGGTCAAACTCAGATAACATTAAAGTCCATCTTGACATCCTCCCGTTGAGGATGGGCTTCTCGAATAGGTACTTGATAGGATCCATTTTGGATAAAACATGTACCTCGTGACTGAGCATGTAGTGTCGGAGCTTTTTAGTGGCCCAAACCAATGCTAGGCACGTTTTCTCGAGCATTGTGTATTTGCCTTCGTACTCGAGGAACTTCTTACTGATGTAGTAAATAGCTCGTTCTTCTGAATCGACTGTCTGGGCTAGCATAGCCCCCATGGCCGTCTCAGTCGTTGTTAGGTATAACGAGAGAGGCAAACCGTGTTGAGGCGGCATTAGTACCGGCGGAGCAGACAGAATCTCCTTGATTTTATCGAAAGCCGCTTGACATTTGTCGTCCCATAGCACCCGTTCCCCGATCTTCAGCTTCTTGAAAATAGGCTCGCATACCATGGTTAGCTTCGAAATGAAACGGCTGATGTATTGGACTTTCCCGAGAAACCCCCTTATTTCCTTTTCGGTCTTGGGTGGCTGCATCTCGGTGATGGCTTTGATTTTAGCTGGGTCGACCTCGATGCCGCGTTGGCTAACGATATGGCCCAGTAATTTACCTGACGTTACCCCAAAACTGCATTTTTGTGGGTTCAGTCTCATGTTGTACTTACGTAGTCTGATAAAGAACTTTCTTAGGGCTGTGATGTGCCCGCTTCGGTCCTTAGACTTGACGATCATATCGTCCACATAGACTTCCACCTCCTTATGCATCATGTCGTGTAATAAGGTGGTGGCGGTCCGTTGATAGGTGGCTCCAGCATTGATGAGCCCAAATGGCATGACGGTGTAGCAGTAAGTTCCCCATGGTGTAATGAAGGTGGTCTTACCCATATCCTCTTCTGCCATTTTGATTTGATTATATCCAGCATACCCGTCCATGAATGATAGAAGGGCATGGTCGGCCGTGTTATCCACTAATATGTCGATATGTGGTAACGGAAAATCGTCTTTTGGGCTGGCCTTGTTTAAGTCCCGGAAGTCCACGCATACTCGTACCTTGCCGTCCTTCTTGGGTACCGGCACGATGTTTGCAACCCAGTCTGGATATTCAGACACTTGTATAAAACCCGCTTTGAATTGTTTATCGACCTCTTCTTTGACTTTAAGAGACCATTCGGGCTTCATTCTTCTGAGCTTTTGTTTAACCGGTTTGCACCCATCTTTGATGGGTATTCGGTGTTCTGCTATTTCTCGATCTATTCCCGGCATGTCTTTGTAGGACCATGCAAAGACGTCTTTAAATTCTAGGAGGAGGTCCGTGAACTGTTGTCTTTCCTCTGGATCTAAAGATTGGCCCAACTTAAGCATCTGGGGCTCTAAAGTGGTTCCCACGTTGATGGACTCGGTTTCTTCGATTACCGGATCTCGGGATTCCCTTTGCTCGAGCTGCTCGACCAGATGTTGTGGTAGAGGTACCTGTTCGTCGGGTTTCTCAATGTCATTGCATATAAAATTTTTGAAATTGAGAAAATTTTGGAAATAAGACAAGTCGTAAGCAGAACGGTGTTCGTTATTATTATTGATAGTGAATTTGGAAAATAGCTCGAATAGAGCTGCCATCTGATTGTTGGTCAGTGGCGGGATAGGTAGAGGTCTCGGGACAGGCCCCAAGACCTCAGTGGGTGTGGCTAAGGGAGTTACAGACTCGATACTAGCACCTGACCCCCTAGACTCGGACTCAGACTCCGACTCTGACTCTGACTCAGACTCGGACTCGGTATCCGGCATGTCTCCCTCGCCGGTGGTCAGCTTGTAGACCCGTCCTTGACTGTCGGTCCACTTTATAGTCTTTCTCCAAGCTCTCGTCCTGGTGTTGGCACCGACCTCAGTGATTAGCTTGGTTGGGTCGAACCGATCGCTGCGGAGGATCAAGTTGACCAAGTCGTCTTTTGGAGCGGGGACGGTCCTGTTTTCTCCAAATAAGAGCCCCATCATGGGCTCGGAGTCGTCTTCACCCTTCTCGGGTTCTGTTTGGAGGACGGTGAATATGTCGTCGGGGATATAGTTACATTCCCGAGCCTTTTTGGTCTCGGGATATGTGATGGTGGGTTGGTAGAGGCCCACTTGGATGGCTCCGAAAACTGGAGTGACGAATATGATTGTACCGGCCCGGCCCACATTCTCCGAGCTTATGGTATACCCCAATCCGAGTCGGGATTCTCCATTGTCTAAGACTTCGATGATCTTCCCCGCAGGAAGATACGGTCTTGAGGTAGCTCCGGGTAGGTAACCCAGATTTTGTAGCATCGTGTCGATGCTAGGGGCGAAGTAGGGCTTGAAAAGATATTCTTCTTCAATCATGCCCACGAAATCGAAACCTCGTGGTTCGGCCCGGTTTGTGGCGTTGCAGCTTGCCACGGTCATCGGTGTTGCCTCCAGTGTTATGATACCGTCTCGGAGTGGTATCTTGACTTTGCGATGGAGGGTAGATGTCACGGCCTTGACTGTGTGAATCCAAGGCCTTCCTAGCAAAAGGTTGAATGATGAGGTGACATCTATTACCTGGAATTCTAGCTCCTTTTCGATTGGGACCGTTATGATCTTCAGTTTAATGGCCCCGGCGACTGGTTTTGGGCTTCCATCGAAAGCCTGGATAGTTTGTGCCGTTGGGAGATAGTCGGCATCAGTGATGCCGAGAGCTTTGGCGGTCCTTAATGGTAGGACGTTCACGGCTGATCCATCGTCAATGAGGGTCATCGGGAGATACTTACCCTTGCAGATGACCGTGATATATAGGGCCAGGTTGTGATTGGGCCCAAATGGAGGTAGATCAGCTTCAGAGAAGGTTATGAGTGGACCTTCTTCTTTGGACTTGCCCTTGAGGTAGGGCATAATGGTAGCTACCATTTCGGCGGGAGTAGCTTCCGAATCGACCTTGATCTCATCGAGAGCCTTAGTCAGAGCTTCCCGATGAGCCTGTGAGCTAACCAGTAGTTGCCATATAGTCAGATCAGCTCGAACCCTTTTCATTTGTTGGACCAAGGCTGTGTCATTGTTTGGTTCCTCGGGGGTTATTTCCGTCCTGGCAGGTTCAGTGACGGATGCTGAAGTGGCGCGCCCAGCAGTGGCGAGGTGGTTGGTGGCTAGAGCCTTGGATTTGGCTTTTCGGACCTCTTCCAGGGTGATGGGGACAGTTTCCCCCTTGGCTAAGTAGACATCGTCCTCGTCATCGAACCATATCCCATTGATTTGTGGGATAAAAGGGGAAATGAGGTGAGAACAGTCAATTACCTCCCCTGTGAATATGGCGTGGGCGCTGAACGGGTTTTCTTTGTTGCTCGGCTTGTCTCCGGGCAACGGAACTTTCCCGCTCTCGATAAGGTCTTGGATTAAGTGCTTTAACTTCCAACATTTTTCAGTATCATGTCCATTGCCCCGGTGATACTGACAGTAGGCTTGAGCATTATAGTACTTGGACCTCTTTTCTGCTGGAGGCTCTGGAGTTGGGCCTATCGGTTGAATCAGACCCTTTGAAGATAGCCTCTCTAAGGCATAGGTATAGGTAGTCCCTATATCTGTGAATACCCGATTGGGTGTATTCTTTTTGGATGAGGTGTCAAGTAGATTCACCTCATCAAAGATGCTGCGGGTTGCAGCTGCAGGTGTGGGCTTGTTTGTAGACGAACTCGCCCCTTCATAGCCCTTGGTAGAGGCCTTAGTCAGGCTCTCTAACCTCAGATCATCTTCGATCCTTGTGCCCATTTCAGTAAGGACAGCAAAGTTTGGGATGATAGCATACCGGAGATGGACCCGGTAGGATGGGAGTAGGTTCTTGACGAAGGCTTCCACTAGGGCCTTCTCGCCGGGCTTATCGACCAGCTTCACACTTTCGGCCCTCCATCTTTGTAGATACTTTGTGAACCCTTCTTTGGGCTCTTGAGCCATTACCTCCAGAGTACGCATTGTAGTCTGGATTTCAGTGTTGTCGGCGTAATTTCGAGCAAACTCGGTCGCCACATCATCCCAAGTCTTGTATTTCTTGGGGTCGAGCCTGTAGAACCAGGCCTTAGGATGTTTCTCCAAGGAAGAGGGGAATAGATGCTTGAACATTGTTGACTTCACCCCTTTTACGGCCATGAAGTCTTTGAAAGCCCGGATGTGGTGGACCGGGTCTTCGGTACCGTCAAACATAGGAAGTCCCGTTAAGTTGAGGTTAGCTGGTAGCTCGTTATCCAAGGGTGAATAAGTACGAGCGTTTTCGGTGTGGATCGAGTTGTTCGTCGATAAATGGACTTGCTCTTCGAGCCTACGAACAACACTAAGCAATTCGGCCATGGGCCCGATGGGTTCGGCTCCTTCGGTAGGGACCGCCTTCTCTACGGTGCTCAGGCGGGTGGATAGGGTCGCCTGATTGGCCACGATGGCGGCCAGCTGGGTTTCGATCTTGGCGAGAGAGTCTTTCAGTTCATCCATCTTGCGCTGGTGTCGAGTTACGGGCGGCCTGTCTGTAAGAACACCACGTAATCAGAAACTAGCCCAAAATCCCGAAATAGAAATTACATCCCGAACAATACTAAAAGAGGAAAATGACTCGGAAAAGTGATAACTCAGTATTTTACCTATTTTTGTCCCACATTTATACTCGTACTTAGTCGATTTTGTTAGTCGATATGCTATTATTTAGCTATTTTGTGTTTAATTAGGGAATTAGTCGAGTCTAACTTAATTATTGTATATTTATTATATTTGTTGGAATTTGGTACTGCTTTGTCTCGTTTATATTTTTGTAGGTACCGTCTGAAGAATGACCGAGTAAAGACGAGAAAAAACCGGGTCAATGAACAAGTCGGGCCAAAACACCAATGACTGGCCCATTATGGAGAGAAAAAGAATTGTGGGCTGTTTGTTTTTTGGGTTTTTGGGGAACACATAGCAGCCTAGGGAGAGGAGAGAGAGTAGATTAGATTAGAGAAAAGGGCGTAGAAGGCAGGGAGTAGGCAGAGAACGCAGCAGCACTAGTAGGCAACATTCTTTTTTTTTTCTTCTTCATTTTTCATTATTTAGTTTTAAGTTTATTAGATTAATTAGTTTTTTTTTCTACTTTGGTGTAATTAATGTTCAAGATTATCCTACTCCAATTTCTCTTCCATTTTGGTACAATCCTTTTCTCTCTTTTTATTTGTAGTTTTATTTTAATGTTTTGGGTTTATTTTTATTTTATTGTTAATTAGCTCAAAGTTCATTCCTTTTTCGTTAATTGTGTTTGGTAATATGATTATAAGTTTGTGTTTCATCTTTATGTTGAGTAATTAGTATGTGTTAGGTTAGATTAATTTAATTTTATTTCCTTAGTTAAAGTTCTTGTCTTTATTATTTCTTTATTATGCTTTTGTTAGTTAGTTCAATTAGTTTAGTCACTCTCATCAATCGATTCGCGTAGCTAATTTGTAATCCGAGACCGAACTAGTACTCATTCTCGATCTCTCTGAGGATTCGACCCGACTTACCCTTGCTATTTTAGTTTAGGTTAGTTGGTTTGTTTGATGGTAGGATTGGCGACAAATCCGGCTATCAAAATGGCGCCGTTGCCGGGGAGATCAACGGATTGATATTAGTTTAGTTTTAGATTTATTAGACTACGCTTGGTTACTTGTTACTTGGTGCTTGTTCCTATGACGATTTACCACATTCCACAACGAAAAGAGACATTGCATGATTATTGGGATAAACTTAAGAATTGCACTCTTGAATTTGATGTTGAGATGTGGGAATTTTGTCATATGGTGTATGATGGTGTTCATGATAACATTAGAGGTATGATTGAAGAGAGTTGTCAAGGTAGGTTTACATCGATGCCATATTGTGAAAGATGGGACCTTCTTAATAAGTTGGTTAATGATTCTAGGCAATCGGAGAGCACTAGTTATAAGAATACTTATTTACCTCTCCATGTGGATGCTACTACCTTAGTTGATGACTTAGAGTCTAGGTTGGATGATGAGCCTCTTGTTAGCCTGACCACTTTGCCTACGATTTGTGATTTGATTAGTTCTCCCTTCCTTAAGGGATGTGATGATCATGGTAGTGTTTATGTTGGGTCTTGTATTCTTATTGATGATATCAAGCCTTCATTAGATGATAATCTTGAGGATAAGAGATTTGTTGGCAATGATGTTGAGGTTTTTGAGATCGTTGATGAGCCATATGAGGAGTGCATGAGTGTGTTTAATGATGCTTTTGATATGGAGAGGGATGGAGATTGTGTTCTTATGGAGATTCAAATCCCTTCCCCTAGTCTTAAGGATGCTTGTTTGCCTCACTTTATGGATGTTGATAATCCTTGCAATTTTGAGGTTTCTTACTCTCTTGATAAGGTAGTTGATGATGTTGAGACTTGTGGTGAGAGTGTTGTAGAGATAGTTGAGAGCATAGGGGTATTTGAGGATAAATGGGATATGGAAATTGATTTCTTTGAGGAACCCATTTTTGAGATATTTCTTGAGGAAATTCATGAGTCTACCCCTTCAATTCTTGATGAATCTCTTATTCCTCTCACTTATTTTCCTCTTGACTTCCATGTCCCTTCTTATGAGTCTATTGTCTTTGAGGATGCATTTTCATTTCATCTTGATTGTTTTCCTCAAGACTTTCTAGCCCCCACTTATGAATCGATGTTTGAAGATGCTTGGAAGAATTCTTTCAATGACTTGATCATTGATTTGTTACATGGAAGTGGTGTGATTTGGGACAAGGAAGGAGGCGTTTGGAAGAGTAACATGATGGTTAAGGAGACTAATCATCTCTTCTATTTGGTTTATAGCCTACCTCTCATGAAAGAAATGAAAAGGCAAAGAAGAGATGTTAGGCATGTTGGTTACTATGATGAGTCTAGAACCACGAATGGCCTAGAATACCGATTATGGGATCCCGGTTAGAAGTTAAGCTTAATTGTAGGTTTGGCGGTTTCCTTAAACCGCGCTTCTTGGGAGGCACCCCAAGTTTCTTGTACATATTTATGTTTTTGTTTGTTTTTGTTTTTGCTTGTAGGTATCTCTAGCAAGAAAGAAACCACATAGAGGCAAGATGGCTTAGAGACATGAAATCGATCAAGTGTGGGGAAGAATTATGCTCCAAAGGTATTCTCTTACCCTCCCTTCCCATTCCCTAATTTTGAACAATGAGGACAATGTTCGTTTCAAGTGTGGGGAGGTAGATTTTGGATTGACGATTTGTGGTCGCTTGAGGATTTGTGGTTGTTACTCTTGTTGGAGGTTACTTGGTGGTGTTATTTGTTGTAAATATGTGTTGTTGTGGGATGGTAGCTTGTGTTGATTGTTTTTAGTTTCTTATTTTGTGGTTTGTGTCTTTTTTGTGTTTTTCTTTTGAAAAAAAAAAATTTGAAAAAATGAAAATTTTCAAAAAGATTTTTGTTTTTCGATTCACTTGTTTCCGTTGATAAAGTTATTTTTCTAATTTTCAATTTCTTTAAAGAGTATGGATATTCTATTACTAATTGGTTGTTTATTAGTATTATATATTGATTGTCCTCCTACTATAAGTCGCTCGGGATGTGTCCTTCACTTGTTTCCACCTTCCACCTCCCGTGTTGTGATTTTGGCTTTGTATATTTGTCTAGGTGACTATTTACCCAAGTAACGATCTATCATTTTTTTCGATCCATATCTCACAAAAATACTCCACAAAATAAGAGTTGATATTGAGTTTGCATTCATTTTCCATCAAAAATAGCTCAAACATCAAATACAAGCAAACAAAGAAAAATTCTCAAAAATTCAAAAAGAATAGAATAAGGGGGAGAAGAAGAAAAGAAAATGAAAAACGAGAAAATGAAAAAAAAAAAGGAAAGAAGGAAAAATGAAAAATGAAAAAAGAAAAAAAGAAAAGAAAGACGATTCCTCCCCCGAGTATTTTTGTTTATCCATATTTTCCATTTTGGATCGTTTCATGTGTCATTTGGGTGATTAGGACGACCCTAGCCCTTTGTTTATTCAAGGGGTCGAGACTTGTATGCATTAGTCACTAACTTCATGGGAGAACTCCTTCCATTTCCGTCTCACATCCCGACATAGCATGGACCGAGGCCAAGAGATATGTAATAATAATTTTTGCAACCGATTTAGTAATTTTAACATTCATATTTTATATTTTAGTTGAATTTTAGAATCGTGACTTTTGATTTGGGAAACTTGTGACTCGTTTGTTTATATTTGCTTATTTTCGTATGTTTGTATATATTGTGTTTTTGTTTTTTTGTGTTTTTATTTAAGGGTCGTAGTTTGTCTTTTGAGCTTACTCGAGGACGAGTAAGAGTTAAGTGTGGGGAGGTTGATAACTAAGTATTTTACCTATTTTTGTCCCACATTTATACTCGTACTTAGTCGATTTTGTAAGTCGATATGCTATTATTTAGCTATTTTGTGTTTAATTAGGGAATTAGTCGAGTCTAACTTAATTATTGTATATTTATTATATTTGTTGGAATTTGGTACTGCTTTGTCTCGTTTATATTTTTGTAGGTACCGTCTGAAGAATGACCGAGTAAAGACGAGAAAAAACCGGGTCAATGAACAAGTCGGGCCAAAACACCAATGACTGGCCCATTATGGAGAGAAAAAGAATTGTGGGCTGTTTGTTTTTTGGGTTTTTGGGGAACACATAGCAGCCTAGGGAGAGGAGAGAGAGTAGATTAGATTAGAGAAAAGGGCGTAGAAGGCAGGGAGTAGGCAGAGAACGCAGCAGCACTAGTAGGCAACATCCTTTTTTTTTTCTTCTTCATTTTTCATTATTTAGTTTTAAGTTTATTAGATTAATTAGTTTTTTTATCTACTTTGGTGTAATTAATGTTCAAGATTATCCTACTCCAATTTCTCTTTCATTTTGGTACAATCCTTTTCTCTCTTTTTATTTGTAGTTTTATTTTAATGTTTTGGGTTTATTTTTAATTTATTGTTAATTAGCTCAAAGTTCATTCCTTTTTCGTTAATTGTGTTTGGTAATATGATTATAAGTTTGTGTTTCATCTTTATGTTGAGTAATTAGTATGTGTTAGGTTAGATTAGTTTAATTTTATTTCCTTAGTTAAAGTTCTTGTCTTTATTATTTCTTTATTATGCTTTTGTTAGTTAGTTCAATTAGTTTAGTCACTCTCATCAATCGATTCGCGTAGCTAATTTGTAATCCGAGACCGAACTAGTACTCATTCTCGATCTCTCTGAGGATTCGACCCGACTTACCCTTGCTATTTTAGTTTAGGTTAGTTGGTTTGTTTGATGGTAGGATTGGCGACAAATCCGGCTATCAAAAAGACACCTAGACGGGTGACTTGTGAAATGTGGGCCTTCCTTAGGATTCGGCGGGTGAGCCTAGTCCTGTTCGAAGGAAGGTTCACGTGAGACATCCCCAGACTTTAGACTTGATTGTGTTGACGGGCCTTCCTTTGTAGGAGTATGTCCTACGTAGGTGGGCCTTGCCTTAGTCTAATAAGGCAGACTGGGATAGGGAAGAAACTCGTGATGTAAGATCGACGGAGTTTCGACGCTACGGACCTCGACAACTTAAGACACGACCCGACACTGCTAAATACGGGAAGTCCTAGAAGAGGAAGGTTTTGAAAATTGATTGATTTTGCAAAAGGACCGAGTAAACTCGGTTTGAAGGCCCAATTTCCGAAAAAAAAACGAAAAGTTATGGGGCCGCGGGTTTTGAAAGTTCGAAAGTATTTTCAAGTTTTGAATTGGGCAGCATACCGTCTAGAAAATAGGCTATTTTGAGTAAAATCATGAGTCCTAAATTCGGTATGTGTCCCGGGTTTTGAAATAGTTTGAAAAGGATGCAATTTTGAAAAGTTGACGGTTTTTTGAAAACGACTCGGAAACCAAGTAGCACGTAGTCACGCAAGCATTATAACGACGCCATGTATGCTCTATACTAAGTCTCGGTCGGTCTATAAGGGGTCTATACCAGTGTACATAGTCTAGACGTTGATCGGGACGGACTTCCTAAGTCGAGTTGATCTTAGAACATGCCGCGAAACCCACTCGAATCGACTATGGACACCTTTCAACATATCCATATTGGAGTACATCGACGGTATAGTGGGACGTCGGTCGCGAGTACCGGCCCGGGAAAATATGGGTTATGCATGAACCGTAGAACTAACACGCGTATTGTATTTGTCAAACGATTTCTATTCGAGTCTCACCCTGAGGATGCCGATGGTAAGTCACGCATCAGTTAATCCCCAGCGGAGTCGCCAAATTGTGGACATGACATAGGTCCACCCCGACGCGGCCACGCGCGGGTTTGGGTAGGCAAATGAATCTCCATATGAGAAGGATCGAATTGAAATTTAGGTCTATGTGGAGTCGCCACCGAATTTTATGGTTATTCGGAACCGTTCGAGCCCACTCTATGTCGTAGTGGGCCGTATACAAAATACGGCCCATTTCCGATGTCAGAGTTTATTGGGCTCGTCCCTTTGCATATCGATATAGATGCCGACTCGAGCGGTTAATCGTATATTGAATGACTCTCGTGCGCCAACGGTTTCGGGCATCCGGAAACCGAGGTTCTGAGTAAGGGGTGAGGGTACGTGTTGGGAAGCCCACAAAGGACACCCAACCCCGCCCGCACATTGGCGGCCTCTACTAAGAATTTGAATGACTTACAATACGCGTGCTAGTAAAACGGGAAAAATGATATGCAAAGATTTATTTTCCCTAAACATGCGAATGGAATTGAAACGGGTTTCTAAGTCAATTTAATGCAACTAAAATTAACGTCAAAGTTGTATTTTAGCATGCGGGTTCATTTAGTACAATTAACGAATAATAATTAAATTGACAAAAGAAATAACAAACGCGTTAGTAAACGACGTAATGATATAACGAATAATAACGGTTTATGTAAATATGAGATGGGATGAAAAGGTGCAAATATGAGATGCATGGTTTGAAAAGATAGTAATACACATGATTGATTAAACACGTGTTGACCTAAATCATAAATTACTACCGAGTTCGTAAAATAGAATAATGTACGACTTGCATTTTAGTCATTATGTGGTCACTCGATCGAGTGGTCAATAGACTCGATCGAGTAGACCTTTAAAAAAGATTTCTGTTTTGCGTTTATGACCGTACTCGGTCGAGTTATTGACTAACTCGGTCGAGTACATGGCCACTCGACCGAGTCACTGTGAGACTCGATCGAGTGGGTGTCATAATTAGCTTTCTGACTCGATTTTAGGGTGTCACTCGATCGAGTGACTAAGGCACTCGGTCGAGTGGCACCTGTACGAACTTGGTTCGTTTGCTATTTAATTGTTGACTTTGAAATTGCTTTTGATTTTTGATGATCGGACATAAATATTGCACAATTTATGTTCGACTTGGTTTTTTATAAATCGCGAATTTTGTTGAACCGAATATAAATATTGTTGAATTTATACCCGATTCTAAAATTGAATACTCATCCTATCCCATATTCGATTATTGAATCGATATGGGATATTTAGAGTGAAAAATAAAAAGGATGGATTAATTTTAGTCGCTTTGAATTAATTATCGTGATATGAATAAATCACGTTAATTAATTCATATGACTTGATTGTTAGATTCGATATCCAATTATGGAATTGGTATCGAATCTAAAATCGACGCTTTACTTGAATAGTAAAAAAACTTGATTCCCTCGACTTTTCCGACATCGAAATAAATCCCTAGGGATTGTGATGTCGGGTCCGTGTCAACGGGTTTCGACCCTTATTAAAAATTGACTTTAGAAAATTGATGAATGCAAAATTGATGATGATAACGAGATGTAATAACGGAATCTTGTTTAAGTTGACTCATCTCAATAATCAAATAATCGGGATACCGAGATAAGCGACCGTCAACGCTGTGTGCAGTACACTTGTATGCTCGTGTTTTCTTATCCCGATATCCTTCTTACTCGACACAAATCAATGAGTATTTTAATATTTTAATACTAAAGATATTATAGATATTATGATGCAATGACTAAAATAATAAAAAAACGAAAAAAACGAGGAAGAATGATGAATGCGTGATAATAATGATAAAATAACCGTAACACTAATAATAATACGAAATAATAATAATAATAATAATGCGTAGTAATAATAACGATAATACGTAATAATAATAATAATAATAATAATAATAATAATAATACGGTAATAATAATAATAATAATAATAATAATAATAATAATAATAATAATACGTAATAAAATATAGTAGTAATAATATATAATAATAATAATAATAATAGTAATAGTAATAATAATACGTAATAAAATATAGTAGTAGTAATAATAATAATAATAATAATAATAATAATAGTAATAATAATACGTAATAAAATATAGTAGTAATAATATATAATAATAATAATAATATATAGTAGTACGTAATAGTAGTATATATAATAAAAATAATAATAATAATAATACATAATAATAATACGTAAAAATGAGAAAAGAGGGAAAAGGAAAGAAAGAGGGGTTTGTCACCCTCAACCTACATGTTTCAGTCTCGGTACGGACTCGTAAACGCGGCTTTAACACGGGAGTCTTCGAGGTGTATGGAGGCTAAGTTGTGGTGGCTCGGATTGGATCCCTAGTACTAGGTTTAGGGTTTGCTAAAGTCGGTTTTCCTAGGGTTTTTCTAGGGTTGGTAAAAACGTAGTATGTGTGTAGGATGCTAGGGTTTTTTTGTGTGATTGTAGATGTCTTGATGGTGTGCATGGGAGGGTGTTTATATAGAGAAGATTAGGGCACCCGGGCTAGGGCACTCGACCGAGTAGGTAGGCAACTCGGTCGAGTGGCCCGTTATGTCAGCCGCCGGGCTCAAAGCAGGCCCACTCGATCGAGTGGATGGGTCACTCGATCGAGTGGCCTAGATGGGTCGCGCGGGTCTTGTTTGGACCTCGACCTTGATGGGTTTTGTGTTTGACTTGGACTTTTGATGGTTGTATGGTTGTTTTGTGTGTCTCGGAATCGACCTTGACCGGGGTTGACCCAATCGTGAAAAGTCGGTTTTAATTCCGGTGTCGGTTTTGGCCCAAATTAGTCTTGTTTGACTCGGAATAATCCACTGGGCCTGGAATTGAGGTCTGTTTGGTGAGATTTGTACTCCGTAAGTGTGTTAACCAGCGATTAATGGATTTGAGCCCGTATCCGAGCGCGTAGAAACACGTTAGCGTCCGATCATCATCGGGTGATTTTTGGAAACTACCATAGACACCTGGCAGTCAAAATGCGGGTGTCTACAGTAGCAAACATCGTGCCGGTACACAAGAAGGACTGCAAGGTGCGGGTATTCGTAGATTTCCGGGACCTCAACAAGGCCAGCCCAAAAGATGATTTTCCATTGCCACACATCGACATACTGGTGGATAACACGGCTGATCATGTGATAAGTGTCATTTGTAGTGCCTATTTCGTAGTGTTTTGGTCCCATTTTCCTTGTAGAATCGCTCCTTGGGAGCGGTTTAGGGGCTTCTTATGCTTCCTTTAGTTCGTTTCAGGTTCCCGAGACTGATTTGGAAGAGTTGGAGCGATTCCGACTCAATACATACACATTTTGGAGCCAACGAAACTAAGGAACGATGACTCGATGCCTTGGAGTCGACCCCGAGACCTTGGGACCCAATCCCGAGCCTCCGAGACCCGATCCCGAGTCCCGAGAATCGACGAGAAGCCCATGATAGGCAAGGAGGGACCAAAGAGCTCTTAAGGGAGACCTACAAAGACCCATCCCGTTCGGGATGGCCTCATCCCGTTCGGGATGAAGGGAGCATAAAGCAGGCTACTGTGAGCCCATCCCGATCGGGAAGGTCGTTCCCGACCGGGAAGGGTGGCCCATCCCAATCGGGACCAACTCATCCCGACCGAGATGAGCCCATTTCAGGCCCGTGAATGCTCCTTTCTTCTCCTTTCCACTTGTAACCCTATATATAGCCTTCCTCTTGTAATCTTATAGGAGGCACTTCATTAGACACTAAACCCTAGACTACTTTAGGTTAGATTAGTGTAGATTAGTCGTTAATTAGTGGTTAATCATAGATTAGTGCTTGTATTATTGGATCTCTTGAAGAATCCACTCAAGCTTGACAACCTTGGTGGATGAATTTGGGTTATCTTCTATGCAAGTGTTCTCCTTTTCATTCCTTTGTAGTTGGTACAATCTTTCTCATCCTTTTACTCTTAATCTTTTTTTATTTCATTCAAGTTTCCATCTTTATTATAGTTTGTTCTTATTCTTGTTAGTTTCATAATGATAGTTTTGTTGTTTGTTTTGATTCCTCTTGTTAGTGTTAGTTTTAGTATGATTATGTTAGAGTAGTGTTCTTTCTAGGGTTAGTGAGGCGATTAGGGTGTTAATTGGGTGATTAAGGGTTGGTTAGAGATGTTGGTGGAAGATTTGGGTTTCCTCTTGTTTGATGCACATCACATGTTTGTTGAATTGCTTGAATGACTAAGTATGTACGAATGCTTGTTTTCTTGCCTTTCTTTCGTGGGTGTTAGTTTGTTTGTGGGTTCGGTCCCCTCATTAAGTTGCGAGAGCCCGGTGAGGACGACCCCTAGGCCGGTCTAAGTTGCGAGAGCCCGGATGAGACCTAGGCCTATAGCATGCTAGTACTCCGTTTGTGTTGTGTATCGCCGAGATGGGTTTTAGGTGGAACCTCTAGGTGAGTCTAAGTTGAGAGAGCCCGGACCAACCTAGATTACCCTACTACCTCCTTCACTCTAGTCCTCCCTTGACCATTCCGTTACCCCTTTGACCCCGACCTAATCCTAGCCCTTTCTCCTTTGTTCGCTTTCTCCTTAGCCTTAGTTTTAGTCTAGTTTTCCCCCTCTATCATTCTTTAGCTTAGTCCGTTGACTTAGTCTAGTATTTGGGCCGACCTAGTCTAGACGCCTCTTACCGTCCCCGTGGATTCGACCCGACTTACCCTTTCTACCCTAGTTAGGATTAGCCGGTTATATTATTGACGGTTGGGACGTGACGAATCCCTCCCATCAATTTGGCGCCGTTGCCGGGGACGGTGCTAGTTTAGACTTTGTTTTCCTATTTGCTTGACTTTGTCTTTGTGTTTGTGTTTTCTTTTTTCTTTTTGGTTACTTTGCTTCTTGTGTGTGTGTGGTTTATTTCTCTCTTGTCTAGTGCCCAAAAAGCACTAGACTTCTCACGTTTGTTCGTAGTCTACAGTTTGTGCTTAGAGGTGGTGATTATCTTCTTCTTGTAACTTAGAGCCGCTTAAACGGACGGTTGCTAGGATGAGTGGTTTCCAACCGGGTATGGACTACGATTTTCGAGCAAGCATGGGGTTTGATCTAAACTCCACACACGCGGGAGCCGATATGAGCTACCACTCTTCTTCCTTGAACCAAAGCTATGACATGACGTCCCCCTACCATGATCAAGCTTCTTGGGGTAATCAAGATGGGTATGATCTTCAAGAGTATGAAAACGGCTACCAACAAGTGGACGATTATCATTCCTACGATCATGGTGGCTATTACTCAAGCTATGATTGTGAACCCACCATGTTCAATCAAGATCCACCTTATGGAAGCCAATACCTCCAAAACCCACCATATTACCCTACACCCCAACCACAATATGAACCCCATGACCCACAATACTACCAATCACCCCAACCTTGCTACCAACAATATGATGCCCCACCCTATGGGCATCATCAAGCTTATCAAGGAGCTTTAAAAGACCCCAATGACCACCAATCGTCAAACTTAGAGTTACATCAATCGATGCTTCAAATGCAAAGGAGCCTTCAAGAAGCGGCCATTCAATTGCGAAAACAACAAGAGCAATTGATGGCCCAAATGCGAAGGGAAAACGTGGCGAGGAATGCTCATTTAGATGCATTATCGGTTCAAACCGTAATGTCTTTATCCCGAGCATCGTATTTAGATGGAGGGTGGCCACTTGAGAGAGAGGAGCAACCTAATCACGAAGCCGCCGATGTAGTTCCCTTTGAGAGAGAGATTAGCTTTGAAGAACCTCAATCGTCTACCCAAAAAGAGACGAATGAGGAGATGACTCTTGGTGAAGGCATCGTTGGTGAGGAATTGGAGGAGGATAGTGGGTTGGATGAGTTGGTGGAGTTTGTGAGGTCGTTAGGTGAGGTTGATAGCCTCGAGTTGCCCTTGTGCGATAATTGGATATGCATCAAGAGCCCCTTGCTATTACACCGAGAGATGACTTGGAAGAGATTGAAACCGCCGGTAGAAGTTTCGATTCTCCTCTCCAAGATGATGTGGGGCCGAGTGATGAAGATGGGGAACCACAACTTGAGGAAAGTGTGGGGGTGTGCAATGAAGAGATGAGGCCAAAACCGCTTTTTGTGCCTTGCTTCTTGGAGATGAAGCTTGCTTGTGATTGGAGGCAATGCTTAGGGAAGAAGAGATCGGTTAAGCTCGTAGGATGGAGAGACCCCGGAGACAACTTTGAAGATGATGTCGGGTCTTGGGAATCCTACTTCTTGCCTCCTCCTTGGAGGCCGTGGAGGTCGGTTAAGCTCGAGCGCTTCTTGGGCCTTCACTACGATGTCGGTAGCGCGTTCGACTTACTCCTCCATGCCCTTGAGGGCTACGGTTGAAGAATGGAGTCCACCATCCTAGGTTTGACGGAGTTCCTAAAAGAACCGTCATGTTGTATATTCCCATCCTCTCTTCTTTAGAATTCTTGTGCTTGTATTTGTGTTTTTTGTTTATAGGACTTCCTTTGTTTTTGTGGGATTCTTGTGATTGATTTGGTATTTCGATGAGCGATGTGAGGGAGTGAAATTTGATGTGTACTTTGAGTTCATTGTGTTAGGTGAAGTGAAGGTGACTCCTAGAAAGGAGTAGTTGATGATGGAGTTTGGTTTGCGAGCGAGGAAGTCGGTTTTTGAAGCTTATGATAAGCTTTTGGGCTTGGGGAAGCAAAGAAGACTCATCCCGACCGGGAAGAGGGCTTCCCGACCGGGAAGGATGAAGAATCCCGACCGGGAAGGAGCCATCCCGATCGGGATGTAGGTGCTGAAAATCGGACTCACTGGAGTGCGTTCCCGATCGGGACGAGAGCTTCACGATCGGGAAGGGTTTATCAACCCGATCGGGACCATCCATCCCGACCGGGATGGTCCCCTTTGACTCCACCACTCCATTATACCCCCTCCCAACCTCCCTACTCCTCCTTACTCATATCTTATGACCCGTACACCTCACTTTACAAACCGAGATCCACATTAAATCCCACCCCCTACCATTACTACCCCAACCATGCGATTGAAGGAGGATGACAACGAAGACAACAAGCAAGCGCCTATATTGATCTATGAGACGATGGAGCAAGAGAGTTCCTAACCGGTCGGTACGGCAACTATCCTTTCTTTTCCGTCTTTTATTGCTTGTTTTTCTCTTGTTTGCCCCCTTCCCCTTGAGTCATGGTACCTTGGTGGCTTTCTAGGCCGTGGTTTACGTTGCTTCCGACTCTCGACAACGTGATTGCGTCGAGAGTCAATCAAAAATCCAAATTTTTACAAGATTTTCACTTTCTTTTTGAGGATTTAGTCGGATTTAGGCGGAATCCGGGCTAGGTGACTTGATTACACCTAGCCCTCCCCTCCCATTTCCTTTTATTTCCTTCTTTTTATTTTCTTCCCCCATCCATATCTTTTTCTCGTCTCGGCCCTTGGTGACTTGATTACACCCCGGCCGGACACCTTCTACCTTTTTCTTCACTTTACTTTTGATTTTTAGCTTTATTTTCGTAGTTTCTTTTCTTTTTCTTTTGTCTCTCCGCACCCTACGATAGAGCATGAGGACATGGCTCGATTTAAGTGTGGGGGAGCGACATTCTAGTATAGTTTACTTTATTTTCTTAGTTTTTCGAAAAAATCATCAAAAACCCTAAAAGTTTGAAAAATTTTCACAAAAATAAAAAAAAAAGATCTTTCTTTTGTGTGTTTTCCTTTTGTGTCATTGTGTCGTATATTTGTTTTGTGTGCGTGTTTTGCCTCCCTCTTTCCTTAGAGGTCGCTTAATCACCGCTAGCTTTGGAGAGCTTTCAAGACACCCGGTAACATCTTTTCAACCCTTTTTCCTCTTTGTTTCTTGTGGAGTTTGGAGGAGATATGTGTTGTGGTGTGCTCGTGTGGAGCTTTGTAAAGTTTGTGGATGATTGGTTGCTCATTTGGAAGTTCGGGGTGGTGTTTGTTTTGCATGTGTTTATTTTGTGTTGTTCTTGTTTTTGTTGCTTTTGCCTTTGTTTCTTTTCATTTTGTTTTCGTCATGTCTTCATTTTGTGTTGTGTTGTGTCTCGTGTAAATGGTTTTCGAAAACCCGGTTTAGAGGCTAGAGTGCGAGTGTCTACTTCCCCCTCCTAGTAGTATAAATCGAGTCTTGGACTTTAATCTAGTAGAATGACCTTAAATCAATGAATTCGTTGGTCCTTTACCTTGAGTCCACCTAGCTTACTAGGGATTTACTTCGGGATTTGCACTTTTGACCATTATGACCACCCACGGTGTGAAAAGGCCTTGGATACCGAGTCTCGTCCCTTAGGTGACCGTGTTTAGGATCGTTTGATTAGTCTAAGTTTCCCCTTTTTGTGGGTTTGAAGGAAAGGACACTCCCCGACTCTCCCATTTGCCTACCTCCTACGCATCTCCACACAATAAAACGCAATTTGATGATTTCCACCTTTCTTGTCATACAAAGGAAATGCCAAAAATGCCAAATCTTGCCAAAAGGGCAAAGAAAAGAAAAAGAAAAAAAAATGAAAGAAAGAAAAGAAATGAAGAAAAAGAAAAGGCACAAAAGCCAAAAAGAAAATAGAAAAGAAGAAAAAGAATGGCATGGCAAAACAAAGCAAAAAACGTCAAAAGGAAAGAAAATGCCAAAAGAAAACCCGTCTCACAAAAAGAAATCCCCACAAAAATAAGCCTTTTTCCGACTTTTGCCGTGAAGAGCCTACCAAAGGACCGAGTCCCGAGGAAGGATGATGGCGGCATTAGTCGGTCTTCCCTCATTTTGCATGTTTTCCACCTTTTTACTTGGACTAGTTAGGCGGTTTTGGACACGGGACGACCCTCTTGGCTCACGCTAAAGGGGGCGGGGTCTCACTTACCTACAGTGTCGACTAACACCGTGGTTCTTCACTTTTCCACTCCGCCGATCGTCCCGTAGTACGTTTTTAGAAAGTTAGGAGGACCTAGATAAGTTACCAACGTCTTTATTGCTTTATCGTCATACTATTAGGGTTTAGTTCACCTTGGTTTGTATTGCTACCTTTGGAACGTTGTCACTTACCTCGAGTCCTAAACCGGTGCTTCTTTCACCGCTTTTAGAGGGAAGCGGTATTTCTATTGTTTTGGGTGCAACCGATTATGTGTTTGTTTATGCGTTTGTTTGTTTGTGTGTTTTGTGTCCGGTTGCATCCACGCTTTTGTCGCTAGACCCAACTTGCCTTGCGGAGTGCACTCGCGTGAGTTGAAGGGGCGTAGGGTGCGCTAATACCCATTCGGCTAGTATAGTAGTTAGTTTGTGCTTACTCGAGGGCGAGTAAGGGTTAAGTGTGGGGGAGTTGATAAGTGTCATTTGTAGTGCCTATTTCGTAGTGTTTTGGTCCCATTTTCCTTGTAGAATCGCTCCTTGGGAGCGGATTAGAGGCTTCTTATGCTTCCTTTAGTTCGTTTCAGGTTCCCGAGACTGATTTGGAAGAGTTGGAGCGATTCCGACTCAATACATACACATTTTGGAGCCAACGAAACTAAGGAACGATGACTCGATGCCTTGGAGTCGACCCCGAGACCTTGGGACCCAATCCCGAGCCTCCGAGACCCGATCCCGAGTCCCGAGAATCGACGAGAAGCCCATGAGAGGCAAGGAGGGACCAAAGAGCTCTTAAGGGAGGCCTACAAAGACCCATCCCGTTCGGGATGGCCTCATCCCGTTCGGGATGAAGGGAGCATAAAGCACGGCTACTGTGAGCCCATCCCGATCGGGAAGGTCGTTCCTGACCGGGAAGGGTGGCCCATCCCGATCGGGACCAACTCATCCCGAACGAGATGAGCCCATTTCAGGCCCGTGAATGCTCCTTTCTTCTCCTTTCCACTTGTAACCCTATATATACCCTTCCTCTTGTAATCTTATAGGAGGCACTTCATTAGACACTAAACCCTAGACTACTTTAGGTTAGATTAGATTAGATTAGTGTAGATTAGTCGTTAATTAGTGGTTAATTATAGATTAGTGCTTGTATTATTGGATCTCTTGAAGAATCCACTCAAGCTTGACAACCTTGGTGGATGAATTTGGGTTATCTTCTATGCAAGTGTTCTCCTTTTCATTCCTTTGTAGTTGGTACAATCTTTCTCATCCTTTTACTCTTAATCTTTGTTTATTTCATTCAAGTTTCCATCTTTATTATAGTTTGTTCTTATTCTTGTTAGTTTCATAAAGATAGTTTTGTTGTTTGTTTTGATTCCTCTTGTTAGTGTTAGTTTTAGTATGATTATGTTAGAGTAGTGTTCTTGCTAGGGTTAGTGAGGCGATTAGGGTGTTAATTGGGTGATTAAGGGTTGGTTAGAGATGTTGGTGGAAGATTTGGGTTTCCTCTTGTTTGATGCACATCACATGTTTGTTGAATTGCTTGAATGACTAAGTATGTACGAATGCTTGTTTTCTTGCCTTTCTTTCGTGGGTATTAGTTTGTTTGTGGGTTCGGTCCCCTCATTAAGTTGCGAGAGCCCGGTGAGGACGACCCCTAGGCCGGTCTAAGTTGCGAGAGCCCGGATGCGACCTAGGCCTATAGCATGCTAGTACTCCGTTTGTGTTGTGTATCGCCGAGATGGGTTTTAGGTGGAACCTCTAGGTGAGTCTAAGTTGCGAGAGCCCGGACCAACCTAGATTACCCTACTACCTCCTTCACTCTAGTTTTCCCTTGACCATTCCGTTACCCCTTTGACCCCGACCTAATCCTAGCCCTTTCTCCTTTGTTCGCTTTCTCCTTAGCCTTAGTTTTAGTCTAGTTTTCCCCCTCTATCAGTCTTTAGCTTAGTCCGTTGACTTAGTCTAGTATTTGGGCCGACCTAGTCTAGACGCCTCTTACCGTCCCCGTGGATTCGACCCGACTTACCCTATCTACCCTAGTTAGGATTAGCCGGTTATATTATTGACGGTTGGGACGTGACGAATCCCTCCCATCATCATGCCCTTCTATCATTTATGGACGGGTATGCCGGGTACAATCAAATCAAGATGGCAGAAGAAGATATGGGTAAAACCACTTTCACCACGCCATGGGATACTTATTGTTATACCGTTATGCCGTTTGGGCTCATTAATGCCGGAGCCACTTATCAACGAACTGCCACGACCTTGTTACATGACATGATGCATAAGGAAGTGGAGGTTTATGTCGATGACATGATTGTTAAATCTAAAAGCTGAGATGGGCATGTTGCTGCCCTAAGAAAATTCTTCACCCGATTGCGTAAGTACAACATGAGGTTGAACCCTCAAAAGTGCAGTTTCGGGGTAACATCAGGCAAATTACTGGACCATATCGTTAGCCAACGCGGCATCGAGGTCGACCCAGCTAAAATTAAGGCCATCACCGAGATGCAACCTCCCAAGACCGAAAAGGAAATAAGGGGGTTTCTTGGGAAAGTCCAATATATCAGCCAGTTTATTTCAAAGCTAAACATGGTGTGTGAACCCATTTTCAAGAAACTGAAGATAGGGGAACGGGTACTATGGGACGATAAATGTCAAATGGCTTTTGACAGAATCAAAGAGATCCTGTCTGCTCTGCCCGTATTAATGCCACCTCAACCCGGTTTGCCTTTGTCGTTATACCTAACGACGACTGAGACAGCCATGGGGGCTATGCTAGCCCAGACAGTCGATTCAGAAGAACGGGCTATTTACTACATCAGTAAAAAGGTCCTAGAATATGAATGCAAGTATACAATGCTCGAGAAAACATGCCTAGCTTTAGTGTGGGCAACTAAAAAGCTACGACACTATATGCTCAGCCACGAGATACATGTCCTGTCCAAAATGGATCCAATCAAATACTTGTTCGAGAAGCCCATTCTTAATGGAAGAATGTCCAGATGGACTTTAATGTTAGCCGAGTTTGACCACAAGTTTGTACCATTAAAAGCCATCAAAGGCCGGGTAGTAGCCGAGTTCCTCGCCGATAGTCCGGTATCTGAGGAAGGACATACCGATACTTGGGCTTTTCCAGATGAAGACATATTCCATACTGACACCGAAACATGGGACTTGTATTTTGATGGAGCATCCATCTTTCGAGGATTTGGGGTCAGTATTCTCCTAATATCGCCAAAAGGAGAGCACACACCGTTATCCATTAAACTGGATTTTGATGTGACTAATAACGCGGCCGAGTATGAAGAATGCATCCACGGGTTACAAGCAGCTGCTGATCTGGGAATCACGAATCTCCGGGTTCACGGAGACTCGTCCTTAGTCATCAATCAAGCCCTTCAAAAATGGAAAACTCGGAATGCCAATCTCGTGGCTTACCAAGCGCGAGTAAGGGTTCTAGAGAAGCAATTCCAGAAGGTAGAATATATCTACCTCCCACGTGAAGAAAATCAGTTCGCGGATGCACTCTCCAAACTGGCGTCCTTACTAAACATCCCGGAACATATGGCAAGTATGCTAATCTGCGTCGAAAGACGGTCCGAGCCGGCATATGTTAACGCCATTAAAAATATCGAAATCACTGATCCAGAACCTTGGTATCAGGCTATCCTAATCTATTTGACTACGGGAGAATATCCCCCGGGAACTGAAAATCGGGCCAAGAAAGCCCTGCGAAGACTGGCCACCCAATTCATTCGTACGGACGACGGTCAGTTATACAAAAAGACGGAACAGGGGGCTTTACTCCTATGCATCGACAAAACACAAGCCGAAAAAGTGATGGCCGAAGTACACGACGGTGAAAATGGTCCGCATATGAACGCCCATATGCTAGCCCGTAAAATCATAAGGCTCAGGTACTACTGGAACAGTATGGAAATCGACTGTCAATCATATGTCAAACATTGCCATAATTGTCAAATTTTCAGCAATATTCAGCACGTGCCATCGTCTCTACTGTACACCATGACCTCGCCAAGGCCATTTTCGACATGGGGGATCGACATAATTGGGAAAGTGAACCCTTCCGGGACGGGAGGTCATTGTTTTATTTTGGTGGCTATCGACTATTTCACCAAATGGGTCGAAGCTGAGTCATATCGTGTCTTGAACGCCAAGCACGTAGCCAAATTTATCCAGAATAAAATCATATGCCGGTACGGGATCCCACACGAGTTTATCAGTGATCACGGGACCCACTTCCAAGCCGAAACCGCTACTTTGCTAGTAAAATACAAAATCCAGAGGCATACATCTTCGCCTTACCGTCCTCAAACAAATGGGGCGGTGGAGGCTGCTAATAAGACAATTGTCACCATACTTAAAAAGATGGCTGATAATTATCGGGACTGGCCCGACAAAATACCCTTTGCCCTATGGGGGTACCGGACGTCGATTCGTATTGCAACCGGGGCAACTCCATATTATTAGACGTATGGCATGGAGGCAGTCCAGCCGGTTGAATTAGAAATATCGTCTCTCCGAATTCTACTAGAAAGCCAAGTACCCGAAGCAGATTAGGTTCAAGCTCGATATGACTCGTTGGTTCTTTTGGACGAACGACGGTCTCGGGCTCTCAATAACATCCAAATATATCAAAAGATAATCAAACGGGCCTTTAACAAGAGAGTTAGGCCCAGGAATATCAAGGAAGGGGATCTGGTTCTCAAATCAGTCCGTGCATTATTATCGGTTGACCCAAGGGGAAAATTCAAACCCAATTGGGCTGGGCCGTACCTGGTAAAGAAGATTCTATCAGGAGGAGCAGTAATGCTGACAGCCCTGGACGGGAATTAATTCGTCAACCCGACCAACTTGGACCAGCTGAAACGCTACTACCCCTAAACCTTATCTCAATGTCATTTGCAAAAAAATCTTTTCCAAAATTTATTAGCAAGTCAGTAAGTTAGGATTATTTATCCTACTGTCGCACATCTCGAACTCATAGTCTTGGTGTATTTCGAAATTGCAAAAAAATCTACGCCCGAACTACGTTTGGTTTGATTCCACTAACTGTGGATACGTAGGCAGCCCCTCAAAAGGGCACAACCACTGCAATAACGGAAAAAGACAGGAACGGCTTCACTAATATAGTATTCTTATTATTCAAAAAAAAAAGATAAACTCGGTAATTCAAAATTACAAAAAACTACGAAAAAAAAACACACACAACAAAAAAAAATAGTTATAATATCTAAATAATAATAATAATGGAGACTAGTATCCGGGCATCTTGCCCTTCCCCTTGTCCTTCGGGTCTCGTGGAGCCCGAATTCGCCGGGGTGGGGGGGAGCGTTCCCGGATGATCACAGGAACCTCCTTGACCCGAGTCCTCTTCTTCGACAGAGGATCTTCAGCTATTGTTACGGGCCCAAGTCGAGCTCGTATGTGCTCCTGCAACCTGTCCTTAGGACCAAGTCGGTCCTGGACTGATGGTCTGGGCCCTGGTCTCCTCTCCAAGTTTGTCTGGGGGCTCACTTCCCCCTAAGCACCCCTGACACTGGATCCCCCGGTTCGAGTCCTAGTTCCTCTTCTCTGACCCGGCGTTAGATGGACTATCGGGGCTAGAGTCTCCCCTTCAGCAAACAAATCTCTGTTATCCTTGACCTTCTCTCGCCGAAGCAGGTCGAAGGCCTCATCGACCTTCAGGGCAGCGCGAGCTTCGACGGTCTCCGCTTTGGTCCACCTTTCATAAGAATGAGACACCCAGATAGAATGAAGCGACTTGGGAACGGACCAAGTAACTCGGGTATACCACCTCTGAATCCAAGTGTCGCACATAATGTCGGTCAGCTGGGTAGGTTCACTCATAACTACCTGGTTCTCCGGGATGCGCTGAGTCCACCTATACTGCCTGAGTATGCGGTCAGGATAGAGGTGAACTATCTGGATAAAGGACAAAATCACCTGGTAGCGTACCTTATCTCCGGGCGCCAAAACCGTTCAGGAGTAAATGGGCCACCATGAAACCACCCATCGAATCAATGGACCACGATGGAATGATAATTCTTCCTCCCAGTATTTCTGGGTAATAAGGCAGGATGAGTCGGTAGGCCGTCTCCTTGTCATCACTTGGTTGAACCAATATTGACTCGGGTTTGGAGGAGGATCGATCATTGACAATCTCTCAAATAGCCAGAGCTGAAAAGAAAAAACAACACTGATAAGTGTAGTTTGTAGTGCCTATTTTACTGTGTTTTGGTCCCATTTTCCTTGTGGAATCGCTCCTTGGGAGCGGTTTATGGGCTACTTATGCTTCCTTTAGTTCGTTTCAGGTTCCCGAGACTATTTGTGAAGAGTTGGAGCAAATCCGACTCGATACATACACTTTTTGGAGCCAACGAAGTAAAGGAACGATCACTCGATGCCTTGGATTCGACCCCGAGACCTCGGAACCCAATTCCGAGCCTCTTTGACCCGATCCCGAGTCCCGAGAATCGATGAGAAACCCATGAGAAGTAAGGAACTTAGTTTGCTTATAGCTAGACTTAGTTACCCTTCTTTGTGCTCTTCTATCTTCTCTTGTGCATATTTTGTAGTTTTGTCTTGTTTTCTTAGCTTTCTTTTCTTTTTGTCTTTCGATTGTGCTTGTTTATTGTCGTTGCCTAGTGCCCATAAAGCACTAGGTGTTCTCACGTTTGTTCTAGTGTGTAGAGTATGCCTAGGAGGGGAGGCCAGTTCTTTCTCTTTAATCCAGAGCCGGAGAGACTCTTTCGAGCCTTTCGCCAACGGACGATTGACCGGGTTAGAATCTCCCAACCAAGTGGTAGCAATACCCATCAAGAGCAAGCTCAAGGATCCGACTTTAACGAGTCACCTCGAGAGACGGCCGAAGGGATCTTCATAAATCCCTTTGGTTCATCTATCCATTCTTATTCACCTAGTTCTCTGTCTAGTTCTACATCAACACCGTCTACTCCATCTTCTCCCGCATATCCAATCATGCCTAAGTTCTCTTCTCACTCAAACTTCACGGAAGACGTTTTGCCGGGTCCAACCACTTTACCGGAGGCATACACCGGGAATTTTGTGGCGAAAACGCAATTTATCCAATTGGTCGAGAGAAGTCAATTTAGTGGATTACCAACCGAAGATCCTCATCAACACATGGAAACCTTTTCGGACTATTGTGACGCTATTTCTCAAACGGGAATAACTTAAGACCAAATACGGTGGGTATTATTTCCTTTCTATCTAATTGGCAAGGCGAAGCAATGGTTCCAGGGGTTGGACAAAGCAAGACTCGGTATTGATACTTGGAAGAAGCTAGCCTTAGCTTTTTACCAACAATTCTATCCCCCGGAGAAGACAAATCTATTGAGAGCCTCTATCACGGGATTCCAACAACGTGATGAAGAAAGCCTCTATGAATCGTGGGAAAGATTCAAAGCCTTGATCCGTTCTTGTCCACACCATGGTCTATCACAATGGTTCCTTGTGCAACAATTTTGGAATGGGTTATATGAAGACTCAAGGGCCATACTAAACATGGGATCTAATGGTAGGTTTACCGAAGTGGATGATGACTAAACTTGGTCAACAATCGAGGAGATGGCGGTTCATAATTCACAATACTCAAGGCCTAGGAAGGCGAATCGAGGAGGTAGGCACGAGGTTGATGCTATTAATCAATTACGCATTGACCTTGGAGCTCAATTGAAAACACACATGGAGACCATTGACAAGAAGCTCCAAAGCCACCTAAACCAAGTCCAAGGCACTAGTTCCTCCCACCAACACTCGATTCAAGAAGTGAATGCTTTGGGATTTGCACCTCCTTTGCCTTATTATGGGATGTGTGATACTTGTGGAATCGTTGGTCATGATCCAATGCATTGTCGAGGAAGCGTTGAGCAAGTGAACGCATTTCAAGCGTTCAAGCAAGGTGCCTCTTATTCTAATCATTACCAAGCTTCCAATCAAGTCCCTCAACAACAAGCTATGCAACCTCGTCCCTATGTTCCACCTCCCTTAAGGGACAACAATCAAGGTTATCAAGGTTATGTGGGTAATCCAAGACCCTTCAACAACTTCAAGCAAAATAACCCAGGTACCTTTCACAACAACAATCAAGGGTTCCAACAAGGGAACTTCAATCAAGGTGGTTTCCAAGGAAACCAAAATTTCCAAGGACAACAAAACCACAACCAAAGGTATCTAAATCACAACCGTGGCAACAATCAAGGCCTTAATCAAGGCAATTCTCATGGGTTCCAAGGGAACCGTCAACAACAAACAACTCAAGGTCAACAACAACAAAGCAAGGGTAGGAGCCGATCTCCTACTCATGACTATGACATTCCTCTTGCCATCACCGATACTCCGCATAATCCACAATCTCCTCCTCGAGATTTCAACATTCAAAAGACTATGATGGATGTGCAAAAGAGTAATCAAGAGTTGCATAAAAATCAAATGGAGATGTCAAGAAACCAACAAGAGTTCTTTGCTTATATTCAAGGGGAAAACGCGGCAAGAGATGCCCGTACGAAGATGCTTGAGACCCAATTATCTCAACTTGCTTCGGGAAGCTCCTCAAGACAAAAGGGGCAACTACCTTCTCAAGGTGAAACACCAAAATTTGAGCATGTAAATGCTATTACCACAAGGAGAGGTACATCCTATGACTCCCCTTCATTCCCTAGTGAGCAAGAGCCAATGCAAGAACCAACGAAGAAAGTTGCATCTCCAATCCAGGAAAGCTCAAGCATGGAAGATCCAATGGAGGAGCAAGTCTTATGGGAGATCGAAAAACCCATTGAAGACAAGCTTCCCCTACATCAAGCAAAAGAAAAGGGTAAAAGGAAAGTGTCATGTGAGAAGTCCACCCCTATTGAGCAAAACAAGGTTCAAATCAAGTTGCCTTTCCCAACAAGGCAAATGAAGACTAAGGTGGATGTCCAATTTGACAAATTCCTAGACATTGTGAAGAAATTGGATGTTAATGTCCCATTCACCGAGTTACTTACCCAAATCCCGACATATGTAAGATTCATGCGAGATAGCCTAGCTAAGAAGAGATCCATAGACAAGGAAGAGACAATAGCGTTCACGAGGGTGGTGAGCGAAATTATTCAAGGTTCCACGCTTCCAAAGTTGAAGGATCCGGGTAGTTTCTCGATCCCATGCACCATAGGCAATTACAAGATTGAGAGAGAACTATGTGACTTGGGTGCGAGTGTGAGCATCATTCCTTATTCCATTTGTGATCGATTAGAGATGAAGGAGCTGAAATGTCCGTCCATTACACTCCAAATGGCCGATAAATCTCTTAACCGACCATTGGGGATGATAGAGGACGTGCCGGTACGAATCGGGAAGTTCTTTATTCTGATCGATTTCATCGTGCTCGATATGCCGGAAGATGCTAACACTCCCATTATTCTTGGGCGCCCATTTCTACACACCGCCGGTGCCATGATCGATGTGAAGAACGGTAGGATCACCTTCGAGTTAGGCGAAGAAAAGCTAGTGTTTGACCTCCAAGGCAACACTTCGCCTACTAATGATGAGTCTTGCAAAATGATCCACGCCACGAAAGACATCGATCTAGGGGAAGATTCGGGACAAAGCTCGAAGAATTACTCTTATGTACTTGAGGACGATGAATCCGAGAGTGAGGAAGATGAGTGCCCATATCATGGGTTTGATGACAAGATGAAAGGCAAGAAGAAAAATAAGCCTCCCTTGGGGCCACATGAGGATAGGTGGACGTTTGGGTATATACCGAAGGATCGCAAGTACAAGTTCAAGCCATTGAACTTAGTAGATCGGGATGCCCCAGGAACGTCGAGACAAGGTCATGAAGAACCTTGGGATGTGGATGCTTATACCACAAGCTTGATTGAAGACTTTGCAAGAGCCTTCGATTTGTTTCTTCGTGCCCCTGATGGAGATGGAATTGGTTATTGTTGTTGTTGAAAAAGGTTGAAGAATGCACCATCCTTGGTCTGACGGAGTTCCACAAGAACCGTCTCATTGTATATATCTCTTTCTCTTGTAGTTCCTTTTAGTTTTGTGAAATTCTTGTTATTTGGATTGTTGATGAGCGTTGTGAGGGAGAGAATTTGATGTTGTATTTGAGTTTATTGTGATAGGTGAAGTGTAGATGACTCCTAGAGAGGATTGGTTATCAATAGAGCTTGGATCGTGAGCAAGGGAGCGGGTTTTTGAAGCTTTGAATAGCTTTTGGGGTTTTGGAAGCCATGAAGAGAGCATCCCGACCGGGAAGAAGTCATCCCGACCGGGAAGGATGAAGCATCCCGAACGGGAAGGAGCCATCCCGATCGGGATGAGGGTGCCATATTTTGAGTTTACTGGAGTGCCATCCCGACCGGGACGGGTGTGTCATCCCGATCGGGGCCATCCATCCCGACCGGGATGGTCCCCTACTCGCCCTCATGCCTCTTCTTCGTCATTTGAGTCCACCCAACCATAGTACACCCCCTCCCAACCTCCCTACCTATCCTTGCCCATATCATATGACCCTCACACTTCATTTGCATACCTCACTTCATTTCCTATTCACTTTACACCAAACCTCACATCAAATCTCACCTCCTCGCACCATTGCAAGCTTACTACCTCAACCATGCGATAATTTCAAGCTTGAAGAGGGATGACGATGAGCAAAGTGCAATTATTGATCATTGAGACGATGGAGCGAGTGAGTTGCTAACCGATGGGTACGGCAACTATCCTTTCTTTTCCGTCTATTATGCTTGTTTTCCCTTGTTTATCCCCTTCCCCTTTTACATTTTGTGTCATGGTGGCCTTCAAGGCCTTGGCAGATGTTGCTCCCGACTCTCGATGATGTGACTACATCGAGAGTCATTTGAAAATAATCCATATTTACAAGTTTTTCACCCTTTTTTTTGGATTTAGTCGGATTCGGGCGGAATCCGGGCTAGGTGACTTGATTACACCTAGCCCTCCCCTCCCATTTGCTTTTATTTCCTTCTTTTTATTTTTCCCCCATCCATATCTTTTCTTGTCTCGGCCCATGGTGACTTGATTACACCCCGGCCGGACACATTCTACCCTTTTCTCCATTTTTATTTTGATTTTTAGCTTTATTTTCGTAGTTTCTTTTTTTTTCCTTTTGTCTCTCCGCACACTACGATCGAGCATGAGGACATTGCTCGGTTTAAGTGTGTGGGAGCGATAGTCTAGCGTAGTTAGTTTATTTTTGTAGTTTTTCGAAAAATCTTTAAAAATCCTAAAAATTTGAAATTTTTTCACAAAAATCAAAAAGATTTTCTTTTGTGTGTTTTCTTTCTTTTGTTTTTGTATCGTATATTTGTTTTGTATGCGTGTTTTGCCTCCCTTTTTCCTATTAGGTTGCTTAAATCACCAATAGCGTTGGAGAGCTTTCAAGACTTCCGGTAACATCTTTATCCCTTTTTCTTCTTTATCTCTTGCGGAGTTTGGAGGAGATTGTGATGTTGTGTGCTCGGGTGGAGCTTTGTAAAGTTGTGGTTGATTTGGTGGCTTGTTTGGAAGATCGGGGTGGTGGTTGTGTTGTTTACGTGTTCGTTTTGTTTTTTTTTTGTTTTGTTGCTTTTGCTTCTTTTTCCTTCGTTCTTTGTTAAGTCTTTGTTTTGTGTTGTGTAGTTGTGTCTTGTGTGTAAATCGGTTTTCGAAAACCCGGTTTAGAGGCTAGTATGCGAGTGTTTACTTTCCCTTTCTAGTGATGTAAATCGACTCTTGGACTTTAGTCTAGTAGAATGACCCTAAATCAATGATTTCGTTGGTCCTTTACCTTGAGTCCACCTAGCTTACTAGGGATTTACTGCGGGAATTGCATTTTGACCATTATGACCACCCACGGTGTGAAAAGACCTTGGTTGCCGAGTCCCGTCTCTTAGGTGACAATGTTTGAAATTGTTTGATTATTCCAAGTTTTCCACCTTTTTGTGGGTTTGAAGGGAAGGACGCTCCCCGACTCTCCCATTTCCCTACCTCCTACACATATCCACACAATAAATTGCAAATTGTTGAAATCTCTTTCTTAGTTGCAAAAGAAATGCCCACAACTGAAATATAGCCAAAAAGGGCAAAGAAAAGAAAGAAAATGAAAGAAAGAAAAGATTGAAGAAAAAGAAAAGGGCACAAAAAGCCAAAAAGAAAATAGAAAAGAAGAAAAAAAGAAATGGCATGGCAACACACAAAGTAGAGATGTAAAGAAAAGAGAAAATGCCAAAAGAAAAACCGTCTCGCAAAAAGATTCTCACTCTCAATATAAGCCTTTTTCCGACTATTGCCGTGAAGAGCCTACCAAAGGACCGAGTCCCTAGGAAGGATGATAGCGGTAATGGTCAGTCTTCTTTCATTTTGCAAACCTTATCCACCTTTTTACTTGGTCTAGTTGGGCGGTTTTGGGCATGGGACGACCCTCTTGGCTCATCGCTATAGGGAGCGGGGTCTCACTTACCTACAGTGTCGACTAACACCGTGGTTCATCCTTTTTCCATCCCGCCGATCGTCCCGTAGTACGTTCTTAGAAGGTTAGGAGGAATCTAGGTAAGTTTCCAACGTTTTTGTTGCTTTATCGTCATACTATTAGGGTTTAGTTCATTTCGATTTGTGTTATTATCTTGGGAACGTTGTCACTTACCTTGAGTCCTAAACCGGTGTTTCATTGTTTTTTTTGGGTGCAACCTTGTGTTTGTTTGTTTGTGTGCTTGTTTGTCTTTGTGTTTTGTGTCCGGTTGCATCTACGGTTTTGTCGCAAGACCTTACTTGCCTTGCGGAGTGCACTTTTCCTCTAAGTGTACTCACGTGAGTTGAAAGGGCGTAAGGTGCGCTAATACCCACTCGGCTGGTTTAGTAGTTAGTATGTGCTTACTCGAGGGCGAGTAAGGGTTAAGTGTGGAGGAGTTGATAAGTGTAGTTTGTAGTGCCTATTTTACTGTGTTTTGGCCCCATTTTCCTTGTGGAATCTCTCCTTGGGAGCGGTTTATGGGCTACTTATGCTTCCTTTAGTTCGTTTCAGGTTCCCGAGACTATTTGTGAAGAGTTGGAGCAAATCCGACTCGATACATACACTTTTGGAGCCAACGAAGTAAAGGAACGATCACTCGATGCCTTGGATTCGACCCCGAGACCTAGGAACCAAATTCCGAGCCTCTTTGACCCGATCCCGAGTCCCGAGAATCGATGAGAAACCCATGAGAAGTAAGGAGGGACCAAAAAGAGCTTATTTGAGGCCTACAAGGCCCATCCCGGTCGGGATAGCCTCAACCCGTCCGAGATGAGGTGCACAAAAGCGAATGCTACTGACCTGGGTCCGTCCCCGTCGGGACTATCCCGTCCCGGTCGGGACCGTGGTGCTGCAGCCGCGCCTTGTTTCTTTCATCCTCCTTCATTCTTGTACCCATATAAATACTTCCCTCGTGTATTGTTTATGTATCTTATCATACATTAGACTCTCTTAAGTCTCTCTACAACTTTAAAACCCTAGATTTAGTGTTCCTCTAATTAGTTTAATCTCTCTTTAATCTTCAGTTAATCATTGTAATTAGTCTTGTATTAAGGGGATTCTTGAAGATTATTCCAAGCTTGACAACCTTGGGGTTTTATTTGAGTTTCTTATTTATACTAGTTCTCATCTTTTTCATCCATTATTAGTTGGTATAATCTTCTTCTCCTCTTTACTCTTGTTCTTAGTTTATTAATCAAGTTTGAATATTTATTTATTGTTTATTGTTATTGTTTGTTTATCATGGATGGTTGGATGATTAATGTGATTTCTCTTGTTCATGTTAGTTTTAGTATGATAATGAGTGAGTAGTGTTCTTGTGGGGTTAGTAGGGGGATTAAGGGTAGATTATGGGCGATTAGGGTTTGATTAGGGGTAAAGGTTACATCTTTGTTGCTAGTCTCATATTGGGCACACCATGTGTTTGATGATTTGCTTGTGTGGGTAGTAGTGGCCAATGCTTCTCATACTTGTTTCTCTTCTTCTCATTGTTTGGCTAGTGTGTGATTGTGTTAGGGTATAGTCTTAGTCACGAGAGTGCGAACTTTGGTCTACGTAGCGAGAGCCCGGACCGACCTTGACCTAGGTTTAGACGCGAGAGCGCGAACCGACTCTAGCAACTAGGAGACACCTACACCCTTGATCACCCAAATTACCCTTCTACGCTTAAGAACCCGACCTAACCCTACTCCTTTCCATATTTGGTTCATACTTCTTAGTTAGTCATTATTTCCCTTAGTTTGCTAGTTTGTTTGATCATTAGTTATTTAACTTAGCCTTGTTTTAGCTAGTTCATTATTAGCCTAGTCTTACCTCTTCCACCATCATAGCTTACCATTTATCATTCTCCTTTGTGTTTGTTTGTGTGACTTAGCCTAGTTTTTAGTGGACGTAGTCTAGACTCTACAATACCGTCCCCGTGGATATCGACCCTACTTGCCCTAGCTACCCACTAGGAATAGTCGGTTATTTATTGACGGTTAGGATCCACGACAAATCCTACTCATAAGATTCTGGAACAATTTAGATGACCGCCTAGGGGCACTCGATCGAGTGCCGTGGTCACTCGATCGAGTGACACACTAAAAACAAGGCAGTAGACCTTTTTACGAAGGCACTCGATCGAGTGCCCCCTGTAGCAGTATATCGCAAAAAAAAAAACAGAAAAACGGAAAATAAAAAAAAAAGCGATATACCTGCAGCAGGCGGGTGCTCCCAGTGAAACGGGCTGACTCATCCCTCTTGCGGTTGTCCAAGCCCTGAATAATTTCCCCCGTGATCAACCACGCGGGACTATATTCCGTCTCCATAAGGTCGGCAATGACGAGAAGACGAACGCTGCCCATACAAGACAGCAGGTCCAGATAGCATTCAAAGGCATACACATTAAGCATGCAGAAAGCAAACGCCCTACGGCTATGAATAGGCGAAACCCGGATATCATACGGGTTCATGAATTTCTCAGCCAGGGCTTGCAAGGAAATAGTATCCCCTTCAGTCATACGGGACACTTCAGCATGGGAGAGCCCCAAAAACTTCCATAATTTCCTCCTGGGGTCCCGAATGAGAAGGGGACGGCAGGACGGAGCAGTGGGTTCCACCCTCATATGGCAGCAATTTCCTCTTGGAGAGGACAGATTTCGCTTCGAGGAAAGGCGAAAACGTGGTAGGTGTCGTCCCAGTAGGACAGACACGCGTCAAGAAAGTGGCGGTCCACGTGCATCTGGCGGAACGTGAACAATTGGAATATACCCGACTGCTTTAGGGCTACCTTGCTCGCATCCCTAAAGCGGTAGGACCAATCTTGCAACATGTTGGTCAGGCGCTCAATACCCATATTTTAATTTCTTGAACGAGACGAATTTTTTTTGAGGAGAAGATGTTTTGAGAATTGCGACAAAGAAGGAACCAGGATGATGTATTTATAAAATCAAAACCCTGGTAGATCCCTTGCAGCTGTGCCTCCTTGGCCCAAGCGGGCCTGGGCATACAGGCCCGACTCTTGTCTTCTCCCCACAGACACAGGAATTTAGTCATCCCGAGCAGTCTATCGAAATTCAAAAATATTCTAAAAAATTTTCTAAAATTTTCCAATCATCCAAATTTTTTTCCCCAGCGCGAGTCGTGTTCTGCCTAAATGTTGCATGCAAAGCTTTATGTGATTGACACAGGTATAACTCGAGGCTTCAGAAGCGAGCCTGCATAGTTTATGTATCTCCCCAGCGGAAAGTCTAAAGACGGCATTCCCTCAATTTAAGCACGGGATGGGCCCACATACAGGCACACCCAGGACTTACGCGACAAGTCCAATTCCCCACAAAGGTATTATCCGCAGCTCAGGTATAACTTCTATCTTATGGCTGGCGAGCCCTTCACGCGAGTCTAATGGACTATAAACGACCCGATCGAAAGTCTACCAGGTCTTAATTGACTTGGTAGCTACTCTGACTTTTGCCGTGTCCAAGCCTCAGTCAGAGTGGGGGCTCTGTAGACACCCGCATTTTGACTGCCAGGTGTCTATGGTAGTTTCCAAAAAACACCCGATGATGATCGGACCCTAACGTACCCTAACGCGCTCGGATACGGGCTCGAAATCAGTAATGTCCGGCATGGGCTTTTAACGGGATACAAATATCACAAAGCCAACCTCAAAACCAGACCCAGTGGGTCGTTCCGAGCAAAATAAGACTAATTTGAGCCAAAACCGACACCAAAAATAAAACCCGTCTTTTAGCGACCGGGTCAAAACCTGGTCAAAGACGAACTCGACACACAAAAACGACCTGGTGCGCTTCTAGAAGCTTGCGCCAAATAACAAAATTCAAAAAACAATCAAGAGTCAATCATCCCTAAAATATCTCGTCCAAATTGATCCACTCGGTCGAGTGGAGCCTCAAAAAGTGGACCAGATTCATTTTCAAGGGCACTCGACCGAGTGCACTAGGGCCACTCGATCGAGTGACCCTAGGTCGTGGGTTTTCCTATAAATACCCGATCAACCCTCAAACAAGGACAACCTTTTCTAAGCATTAAAAAAACGCTCTTTTGATCACATTTTTTCAGCCACATTAAGTTATAAATCGTCACCATTTTTGACATCACCATATACACATCCGTCTACATGCATTCCGAGATCGAAACTCATAAAAACTAAGAAAACAATCCTCCATATAAACCCCATACATACACACCATCAACTCTTCCTATGTATCTCGACGTTCCCGCGCCATTGCCGTCATTTGACGAACCGTATCCCGAGAAGCAAGAGCATGTAGGTTGAGGGTGTAACACTCAACACCGATTTCTCCTTTCTTTCTTTCCTTTTTCGTTTTTTTTATATATACATTTATGTTTATATATTAGTATTATAATTATGTCGATAGTAACGACAATATTATTAACACTAACATCTAACATCTAACATTTAATTATCGTATCTAACAACTTAACATTTAATTATCGTTATTTACATTTTGTCATAATATCACTACCGCGTATATATATATATATATCTACATAATATCAAAATTCGGATTTAAACTCGTTTAACTACGACTATTGCACAATGTCCATTTAATCCCTTTACGAGCCGCAATAGTGGTGGCGCCCTTTCGAGGAGCACCGCCTTACGCACTCAAGAGCGTAACGCGATCGTGATAGTACGTAGTTGAACGGGCTTAATTTCATTTTCAAGGATCGGTACAAAACCCGTTGACGCTAAATCGAGCATCGCATAATCCGTAAGGATTATTAAAGATGACGTAACGCGGAGGGAATTAATTTTGTCCCGGTCCAATATTAAAACGATTTTTATATCACCTTTTCCAAAATCTTCGATAATGGCCTCGTAATCGTAATATACGCATTATGAGTACCGTAGACCGAGTTGCATATACATCGTGCCATATTTATATGTAATTCGGTTAATTATCGGTTTTTTTAAAGCAAATAAAACGAGACGAGTTATACCTCGTACTGGTGCCACTCGACCGAGTACATAGGCTACTCGATCGAGTAGCACCCCAAATCATGGGCAGTAGCCTTTTCGAGGACACACTCGACTGAGTCAGACCATGACTCGATCGAGTGGGTTCTGTAGCCCAGAAAACCGAGAGCTCTCTTTATCATCCGAGCCTCGTCTTTTAAAAAGCGACTTAGTCGTCACGTGTAAAGTCAATCACGTGATCTCCTTTTCAAAATACATGCATATCGTTGCACATAAACAACTTTGATCGACGGTCTCACTATTAATCTTGCGTTGACGACTCCTTAGTCGTATCCGACGTACGATTAATTTAGACTCCAATTTATCGATATGATAAGTTGGGACAAGGTATCGGGATTTGGGATCGGGCTAGCGCCTAGGTCCTATATATCCGTCCTTTGGTTAGTACACAAAATAATGCGTATTCAATCAAAGTTCGTCCATTTACACGACTCACGGTCTAGTTCATATTTACTATATACGGGTCCGTTTCTATTTATTGGCTGTCATTTTAGTTATATATTCCGATTATTCTATATTATTGCTCGTTGTATTGTGAATTCCGGGTTGTATTCCGCCCGTGTAACTTGTAACCGATTTATATTGCCTTTTGCTTTATTTATTTACGTTTTACCGTTTATAAATGAACCCTCACTTGGTAATTCACTTCGACAATAAATTAGATGCATTAAAATGACGTAGGTCACATTTAATTCGCATGCTTTGGAAAAAACGCTGTTTGCATAACAGTTCACCGGATTACTAACGCGCATATTTGAAGGTCAAACGATGTCTTAGTAGAGGCCGCTATGTGCGGGCGGGGATGGGTGTCCTTAGTGGGCTTCCCAACACGTACCCTCACCCCTTAGTCAGAACCTCGGTTTCCGGATGCCCGAAACCGTTGGCGCACGAGAGTCATTCTTTACACGATTACCGGTATAGATGGTATCGGTATCGCAACGCAAAGAGACGAGCCCAATAAACTCTAAAACCGAAATGGGCCATACTTTGTGTATGGTCCATAGCGATATAGAGTGGGCTCGAACGGGTCCGAACTCCCACATAGTTCGGTGGCGACTCCATTTCGACTTAAATTTCAATTCGATCCATTCTCATATGGAGGTGCATTCGCCTACCCAAACCCGCGCATGGCCGCGTCTGGGTGGACCTACGTCATGTCCACAATTAGTAATCGAACGATTTATTTTCGAGTCTCACCCTGAGAATCCCATGACAAGTGGTACATCAGGTATCCCCAGCGGAGTCGCCAAATTGTGGACATGACATAGGTCCACACCGACGCGGCCGCGGGCGGGTTTGCGGCGGCGAATGAATCTCGTGGGAAGATTGATCTCGAATTGAAATTTAAATCGAAGTGGAGTCGCCACCGAACTTTGTGGGAGTTCGGACCCGTTCGAACCCACTCTATGTCGTAGTGGGCCGTGTACAAAATACGGCCCATCCGATTTCCGAATTTATGGGGTTCGTCCCTTTGCATTGTGATACCGATACCCGACATTATCGGAAACCGTGTATTGAATGACTCTCATATGCCAATGGTTTCGGACATCCGGTAACCAACGGTTCTGAGTAAGGGGTGTGGGTACGTGTTGGGAAGTTCACAAAGAACACCCAACCCCGCCCGCACTATGCGGCCTTTACTAAGATATCGTTCGTTGTTCGTTTACGCGTGTTAGTTTGACGGTTGAATGATATGCAAAGAGCGTTTCGACTAAGCATGTTAAATATGGTTCAACTACGTCATTTTAATGCATCTAAATTAACGTCAAAGTTGTTTTAGCATGCGATGTTCATTTTAGCACAGTAAAATAAACAACAAAATAAAAGCGACAACGATTACAATATACGAGCGGCATACCACCCGGAATTACAATGCAACCAACGATACAATACAACAATCGCGATAAAAGAAGCAAACGGGTTAGAAGAAATAAACACGACACGACGCAGTTTTGAAAGCACTAGATTCACGTGGTAGACTTGACACGCGTTGACCGAAATCGCTCGAAAAAGGTTTGTCGAGATTTATAGCGTGCAAGACGCGTTGATGTAGGCGTAATTGGGGCTACTCGGCCGAGTCATGGAGGGACTCGGTCGAGTATCCCTTGAAAAAAGCTTATGCCCGACTTTTGGAGTGTCACTCGATCGAGTGGCTATTGCACTCGATCGAGTGGTGACTCGATTTGCAAGTTTCGAAATTGCTTTTAATTTTTGAAAACCGATGATTTCACTAAGTCGTGTAAAAATATGGCACAATTTATACCCGACTTAAAATTTTCAAAACTCGTAAATATTTGATATTCGACTACGAAATCGAAATCCAATACTTAGAGTGATTGTACAAAAAAAAAGGATGTTTTTAGAAATTGTTTTTTTTTTATTAATTCCTTTAGATCCGATATTCGACTATATAGTCGATATCGAATCCTAGGGAAGACGCTTTATTGAAAATAGTACGATAATATCGATATTAGGAATGAGAAAAGAAATAAAAAAAGGAAGCGACGACGACCCGTAAAAAGACACGGACGAACGAGAAAAGGAGAAGTCGGGATTTTGTAACACCCTCAACCTACATGCTTAATTATCTCGAAAACGGACTCGTAGTAGCGGCCTAGGCGCGGGAGCGTTAAGATGTATATACGTGAGTTATGGTGTGTATGGTTAGGGAGGGGATTTGGCGAGTTTTGCTCTCCGGTTTGTATATGGTTTGCCTAAAATTGCCAAGAATTTCGGGTTAGTATTTGGATGTCGGGATATTATGGATGAATTGTTGTCTTAGATGAATAATTGATATGTGAATCGTATGGATGATTGGTGATGATTTGTGTTGCGTAGAAGGGGTATTTATAAGATGAAATACCGACTTGGGATAGGAGATTGATATCTTGCAAAGAAAACAACCGGTTGGGATGAAGTGGGATTCCGTCTTTGGATAGGAAAAAGTTAGTTGCATGGGAAGATACACCCAGTTTGGAATAGGATTCCGGTTTTACATAGGGAAATCCAGCTTTATCTGATTTTAAGAGTCCACTCGATCGAGTGAGCTGGTCCACTCGATCGAGTGGGTCTAGCCGGGTGGGAGCCTCCTTTTGGAGATCGATTTTTATCTCTTATAGAATTGTTTAATGCTTTTTGTAGCTGATTTTTGTAAGGAATATGACTTCGAATTGGCTTCTCGAATGTCACGTCAGATATTTTTGGCTCGGGAATGGCTTTGATCGGGGTTTGACTCGGTCACTAAAAAACGGTTTTGCCCTTGGTGACTGTTTTGACCCAAATTAATCTCATTTGACTAGAAACGACCCACTGGGCCTGAATTTGAGGTCGATTTGGTGAGATTTTTACTCCGCTAAAAGCTCGTGCCAACTACTATTGATTCCGAGTCCGAAAATCGAGTGTATTAAGTCATGTTTGCGTCCGATCATCATCGGGCGTTTTTTGGAAACTGCTATAGACACCTAGCGGTCAAAATGTGGGTGTCTACAACAAGTCTCACAATACAACCGCAACGTCTCCCAAAATAGAACACAAAGGTCGTCTTAAAAACATTCGTCACAAAGTAATTTATTAAAAAAACATATTAAGTGATACATGATAGATATATCAAATAGTTCTTCGTCCTCCATATCATCTACGCGGTATGTTTAATGAATTGAAATTGAAATTTTTTTTAACGGGTCTACGAGTCGGGTCCGGGTCGGGTCCAGGTCCCAAAATTCAAACCCGTACCCGTACCCGAATTTTTTGGGGAGGACCCAGACCCGACCCATGCCCATCGGGTCTGGAAAATTTAGACCCAGACCCGACCCATTCGGGTCCGACCCGCCGGGTCTGGTTCGGGTCCTGGACCTACTGCCATCCCTACCTTGGACTATAGTGCTTTGAAAGTTATCTGAACTAAAGGGATTATATTCTATAAATTGGTATAATGAAGCATAATATCCATTTCAATTTCAGATTTGCGTCATTTGCCACCATCTTCTCCATTGCATAGTAGTTTGTTGTATCTTCCATCAATTCAAGCTTTGGCAATATTGTGATTTCCTTTCCTCTAAATTTTTTTATAAATGTCCCACATCTCTTTGCATTCCTCAGAAACATTCCACTGATTAGTCTACAACAGATAATTTTCAGTCTACATTCCACTGATCAGTCTACAGCAGATAATTCCACAGATAACATTCCACTGATAAGAGTTAATCAGGTATCCTCTTCTACATTAATTTTCAGTAATAGAAGCGACTTTAGAAAATATAATAGTTAGGTTTCCACCTCTTGTTAGGTAACTTTGCTACCTAAATAGCTTGATTAAGGAACATGTCTCTTGTTAGGTTTCCACCTCTTTAATACATTCTATATTTCTATGTTGACAATTTTTCTTCATAATCTACAGAATGTAACTTTGCTACGGTTTGACTCGTAGAGGGAGGTTTACAGAAACGCAATCATATTAAATTACCCGAATCAAAATCAACTTTATGTCCCACAAGGGTGTTGCCAAGTGGTTAAAAAGTGTGGTCATCAGCCCAAGGGTCTCAGGTTCAAGCCCCTGCAAGCGCGATCGTGTGGGAGTTGTATGACTTGAGACTATGCCTTCTAGACTTCGAGTCTGTCGCCTACCGGCGGTTTACCTGGTGTGCATGGTTTGCAGGCTATGCGTACACCTGAGGGTTTACCCAGAGAGCACCAAAGGTAGCGGTTGCGGGTTCCCTCGTCATAAAAAAAATAAACTTTATTAAAAAAACACTCGAGGAATACCAGAAGGGAAGTCTTTTTTTCTCGGCTTCGATTTCTTCCTCGATGATGAGCAACACTATCTCTCCCCGAACTTTGATCTTCAACACAGTTGTTCAAGAACTGTGGTTTCTCTGAATCCTTCAATAACTCAAGACCACATAAACAATATTATTAGTAGAGCTACAAAAATAACTGAGCTACACCCATGTCAATTCAATTGCATACATTACAAACTAAAAAGGAAAGAAATCAAATTACCAAGTTTCCAGCAATCAAAGAAACTCAAATCACATTCAGAAATTGAAAAATTAAATCTTTTAGGTTAATTGGACAACACAGTTAAATTCAAGAAATTATAATGCTAAAAAGAAGGTCAGATTATCGAATAACAAGATAAAGTTAAAGTAAAATAACAAGTGGGTCAGTAGAATTATTCATAAAGAAGAAAAACTCAGCTAAAATGAATCAAATCAAAATACATACACTTAAAAATGAATGATTAAAGATGAAGAAGACGTAGAGAGCAGACGAAAGAGCAGATCCATTAGTTTATACTAATCCATTAGAGTAGAAGAAGAGCATTGATGATTGGATAGTCATTTTTTTTCGTTTTTAAGTGTATCCGGGTCAGATTTATACGGATTTAGTTTGCTTTCGGGTCAAATATGGGTTACGGGTCGGGTTTAAAGGGATTTCGTGTCAAAACAGTTTATTAACACATGTTAAGAATATTAATTATACGGGTCGGGTTTATACGGATTTTGAGATGGGGTTCGGGTCAAATAGGCGTTATTATCGCATTTACAGGTTATTAACGCATATTAATCACATTATTTACACGAGTCAGGTTTAAAGGGATTTCGGGTCAAAACAATTTATTAACGCACATTAAAAACATTAATTATATGGGTTGGGTTTATGCGGATTTTAGGTCGGAATTCGGGGTAAATACGCGTTATTAACGTATTTGAAGGATGTATATTGTCTTCTGATGGTGGAATTTTTCGTGGATCCCGATACCAAATAAACCAATTAATCCTAACAAGTTAGCTAGGGCAAGTCTGGTCGAACCACGGAGACGGTAGGGGTTAGACTAAGGTTCGCCTAAGGACAAGACCAAGTCACAAGATAACGAGGGGAGAGAAGAGAATTAACGAGAATTGAATGCCTACAACAAATAATAAGCTAAGGAACAAGGATAAACGAACTAGGACAATGAAAGGGAAGAAAGCTATGACTATGAATGGACAAGGGCTAGAAAACAAGATTAACACAACCTAAACGAATGAACTAGAACTAAATTCAAACAATAAACAAGAGGAACAATTACTAAGATGAAGAGGGAATCAATAGAGGGAAGAGTAGGGTTAGGTCGGGTTCATAGGTGTATTAGGCCAGTGGGGAAATCGAGGACAAAGGTGTCTCCTAGTCACTAAGCTAAGGTTAGCCCGCGCTCTCGCGACAAAAACGAACCCTGAAACTCATGCAAGGTGCTACCTAAACCAAGAGGATTCAACCACCAACCAAGCACACAACAAGAAGGAAGAAACAAGCAAGAGTAGTATTGGCCACTACCACCCTAACAAACATTTCATCAAACATGTGGCCTACATGACAAGTGTCTTGCAACAAAGATTCAACCTTTACCCACAATCAACCCTAATCACACATGGTTAACACCTAATCTCCCTACTAACCCCACAAGAACCTATTCACACATGTTTAAACTAAAACTATCATAAACAAGAGAAGCCAACATAAGAACAAAAACATTCATAATGAAGAACAAACAAGGATGAACAATAAACAAAAGATAAAGATTGAAACTTTACTAACAATAAAAGATTAAGAGAAAGGATAAAAGAAGGATTATACCAAACTAGAGGATGAATGAAAGGATTGAAACTTGCATAAAAAGAAAACCCAAATACATCCACCAAGGTTGTAGATCTTGATAGAATCTTCAAGAATTCCAATAATACAGGAGTAACTAGCTAAGATTAAGCTAATATTAAAGAAATATTAAGGAAAAATTAAGGAGAAACTAAGCTAAAGTCACGGCCGGGATGTCCCCATCACGGCCGGGATGGCCGTTGTCGAAATGGTCGTGTCCGTCTTAACACGGTCGTGTCGAACCTCAGGATGCCCACTTCTTTTGCAACCTCTGACATGGTCATGTAGGTCTAAGACACGGCCATGTAAGCCCCTACTTGCTCTTTCTTGGCTTCTTATTGATGCTCGGTGCTCGGGATTATCTCAAGTGGCTCCAAGGGACTCGGGATCGAGTGTAATGTATCGAGTCACCGTCGCTTCTCTTCGTTAAGCTAAAGATGAAGGCTTTCTATCTAGGGTTTCGTGTCTAAAATGAATACAAGAGGGAGTATATATAAGGTAGGAAGAAAGGGGAGGAAGCGAGGAATCGAATCGTGGCTCAAACAGGCCGTCACGACCGTGTTAAGATTGTCACGGCCGTGACAACCACCCATCACGGCCGGGATATCTCCATCACGGCCGGGATGGCCCTTGTCGACATGTTCATGTCCGTCTTAACATGGCCGTGTCGAACCTTAGTAAGCCCACTTCTTTTGCATCCTCTAACACGGTCATGTAGGTCTAAGACACGACCAAGCTTGGGTGCTTTGGAAGCTGATGACTCAGGGTTTGGGCGCCAGGGCTAAGGCGGCTTGAAGTTGGGTCGCTTGGGTTCAGGCGGCCTGATATCTGGGCGCTTGGGCTTGAGCGGCCTAGGTCTTGTTTATGGAAAATTTCGTAGTTTCCTAATCGTTGTGGGTTTAGGGCTATATATGCGGGTTATGGGTGCTTGTCTTAGGCATACTAAAATACCCATAGTGTGTCATTAGCTCCCTTGTGTTATTTGGAATCATGTTTGGTTTCGGGAATCTTTTTGACTGAGTGGGCGGGTTGTTTTAAGAAATGTGATTCCGAGGTTTTCCCAAGCGATGGTTTGTCTGTGGTTTTCCTGTTAAGGCAGGTTAAGGTACAAGATGACTTCTTGTTAGCGTGCACTATGTTCTGGGTCGTAGAAAGGCATGTCTTCGCTTTCTTGGGGGTCGGATTTGTCCTCTTCTTGAGGAGCTAGATGATATAGGCGGGTGGTCCTCGGTTCGACTGTGTGTGCCTTTGGGAGATGATGCTTTTGTGGAACGGTTTCGTCACTTTTTGGACCTTTCTTTGTTAGAGGAGGCCAATGTTTTCTTTGGGAGAGATGGTATTGACCTAAAGTTGGTATTTAGGATGTTCTCATGGATGGGATCTTTCGATATCTCATTCCTAGCTTGTAGACAGGCTTTCAATATTGCAGTGGCTTGTTACTATCTTTTCGAGGATGCGCTAATGCATGACGGTTGGGGTAATCCTTTGGTTTTGGATGTTGTGATGGGGATGGAACATGGGCGGTCTTCCACTTTACTCATTTTGGGCAAGCTCGTTCTAGGTCTTGACGCTCGTGCTCGGCTGCATCGGGCTTCTTTTCGGGGTTCTAGAATCATTTTGCTGGTATGTAGGATGTTATTTTCGTTTTTTTATTGTTGTTTTCTTTTTTGAAACCTCCTTTAGTTTGAAGATGTGACATTGTGTCGGGGTTCGTGCAGGTTTGGCTACAACAAAGGCTCGGCTTTGTTGACCGTCCTCGGTCCGTTAAGTGTTACAGCTATAAGGGTTTCACAGGTCGCAAGATGGTGCAGGCATGGAGCGCTGGTCATACCGAGGAAGAATGTCATTACTGCTTGGACAGTAGGCAAGTGGCTATCAAGTGGACAGTCCCGTGGTAGCATGATAGTGGACGATTCGGGTTTTCTTTTGTCGTCCTCGACTCAGGCTATGTTGATATTATTTTTAAGGGACCTGGTCTATTTTTATCCAGACAAATTATCGGGCCAAATGGGGGTGAGGCCGACCGTCTCGGAGATTACTAGGGGTGTTCTGGGGTTTGATTCGTGGAGGGAGAATTCGCTCAGGGAGTTGAGGGTGTCTTAAGAACAGAAATTTTCACGTCCCGTTGTTATAGAGATTGTTCGACCGACCGACATTACTTCTTTCCAGTGGGGGACTTATGAATACCCGTCAGGACAGAGCAAGTCGAAGGCTAGGAAGACCGCGGTACTAGAGGATAAGGAGGCAACTCAAGGAGGCGTCACTAAGTGCCTGACCAAAGACAGCGTTACCGATCCTAGTGCCGTTAGTTCGTCTATACGGGCCAAGACCGACGAGACTCGTATTGAAGGTGCGAGTGATGAGAGAAAGTATAATTGGCTGGGCTCGCCTTTGACTAGGGTGGTAGAAGCTTGTGTGTTAGGAGGAGTCGATGGTGCAAACTCGAACAAGCACACCCGGATGGCGGTGAGGTAAAAAAAAGTGGACTGGTAGAGCCCAGCCGTTTTGTACTATGTTCTATTAATTAATATTATGTGGCGTAATAGTACTAGTTTTTGTGGTGTTCTGACACGTTGTCTCTTTCCGGGATAAATGGGTTTCCGATGCTCGATGTAGATGGTCTCGACAAAGGATCGAGTTAACTGACTTTTTTTGTTTTTATTAATTAGAAGCACATTTTTTTGGTTTTAATTATTTTCATCGTTTTTTTTGTGGTGGCTCGCAACTCGATTCTTCATTTTACCCGGAGCCCCCTTTTGGGTTTTCACTTCGTCCTCGGCTCACCTTTTGTTTTTGTTTTTTTTACGACGACTCGCAACTCGTTTCTTCAATTTGCCCAAGACGCCCTTTCGGGTTTTCACCTCGTCCTCGGCTCGTCGTTTGTGCTCCGTTATTAGAATCACTCGTTAACCGGAACGCGGTGAAAAGGTTCTGGTTTGCATGTGAATTGAGTAATTGATTTTGTTTTTTTGTTGGTTGTACCCGGGGAAGGGTTGCTTGCGTATCCGTGTTAAGACAGAATCAAACCATGTTCGTTGTTCTTTTAGATGTGAGTGATTTTGCTTTAGACCGTTATGCCAATTATCGATGCGAATATTATTTGTTGGTTTGCGTGGGCTTTGACCCTAAGTTGGAGATCAGGATGAGGTTGTTGGGATATTTAGGGAAGTATCGTTTGAGTTAGTCCATGTTGGTTAGGGTTGAGAACTCTTGACCGTCTAGGTCAGTAAGGACTACGACGCCCCCGTGAGTATTCTCTTGACGAGATAGGGGCCTGCCCAGTTTGGTTTGAATTTCCTTCTGGGGTCGACGGGAAGGGGTGCTCTGATGGATTTGACTACTAAATCTCCTTCATGTATGTTTCGGGATTTTACTCGCTTGTTAAAGGCTCGTTGTATACGTTGTTGGTAGGCTTGTACGTTGGACAGTGCATGTATTCTACACTCATCTAGGAGTACTAGCTCATCGTAACGTTTTTAGTTCCATTCTTCTTCGAGTATGCCGCTTTCGGCTAGTATTCTTAATGAAGGTAACTCTAGTTCTGTGGGTTGCACGGCTTCGGAGCCGTAGGTTAGGTAGTATGGTGTGGCTCCGGTGGGTGTTCGGTATCCCCATAATTCGAAGGGTATTTTGTTTGGCCAATCCCGGTAGTTGTCTATCATTTTCTTAAAGATCGTGGTAATGGTTTTGTTTGCGGCCTCCATGTCCCCGTTTGTCTGAGGTCTATAGTGTGAGGATTTGTGTCTTTAGATTTTGTATTTGTCTAGGAGTTTTTGGGTGTCGCCCTTAAATGAGCCCTCTGATCACTGATAATTTCATGGGGTATGCCGTATCGGCAGATGATGTTATTTTGTAGGAATTTGACTACTTGTTTGGAGGTTAGTACGGTGTAAGAGGCGGCTTCTACCCATTTAGCAAAGTAATCGACGACCACTAGTGTAAAATAGTGTTCGCCGGTCCCGGCTGGGTGTACCTTCCCTATGATGTCAATCCCCCAGGTAGAGAAGGGCCATGGTGTTGTTATGGTGTGGAGTGGGCATGGCGGTAGGTGTTAGATGTTGGCGAATATTTGGTAGGTCTAACAGTGGCGAACGTGACGCCGACAGTCTGCCTTTAGGGTAACCCAGTAATAACCTAGTCTCATTATTTTTCGGGCTAACAGGTGTGCACTCATATGGGGTCCGCATTCCCCGTCATGTACTTCTTCCATGACTCTCTCGGCTTGGGTTTTGTTTACGTATCTAAGGAGTACTCCTTGTGGAGTTCGTTTGTATAGTAGTCCCTGGTTTAGGACATAATGGGCGGCGTGAATTCGTAAGGCTCTTTTGTGTTTGGTGCTTGTGTTAGGTGGGTATGGTCCATTGATTTTGAAGTCTAGGATTGCTTTGTACCAGGGTTCTTCGGGGATGTCGTCGGTTCCGAGATAGGCATAGAGAAAGATGTTGTCGGGCATGTTTATTAGTGAAGCTAGCTTGGATAAGGCATCGGCGAATTGGTTTTCTTCGCGGGGTATATGTATGAAGTCGACTTCGGTGAATTCCGGGGATATTGTTTCTATTTCGGTTTTGTATGGGGATAGACTTTCGCTATAGACCTTCCAGGTGCTCGTGGCTTGGTTGACTACCAGGGATGAGTCTCCGTGTACTCTAAGGTTTTTAACTCCAAAAGTTACGGCGAATTTTAGCCCTATTAGGAAGGCTCCGTATTCGGCTCCGTTATTGTTAACTGGGAAGTCTAGTTTGACTGATATGGGTATGGTTACCTATTGGTTATTGGTGTGTTGTTGCTTGGTCAGGGGGGTAAGTTGTGGGTTGAACTTAGGGTAGTTGTTCCCGATCTCTTTTAGGGTGAAGTTGTAGTGGGTCGTTTATTGTAGCCCTTGCGCTTTAGTTAATTGCTATCGGTAAATGACATAGTATCGAGTTTCAAGGGATAAAGTATGTTTAAAAGAATCGAGCGATTGTCGAGGCATGTTTGTAAAAGAAGAAGTTACTATTTCATTGATATAACGATAGAAGGGCTAGGTGCCCGCGATATTGTTTGATGCGGGGTGGTGGACAGGTCCCCTCGCACCTCCCAGACTCGATAAAAAAAAGGTTTATTATTGTTAAGTCTGGCCCTATAGGCGAACTAGACTTTGACTATGACCGATTTCACGCACCCCTAGAAGAACCTCCGCTGGTTGGACTTTCGGTGCTCATGCGGATCACCCCCTTGATGGGCTTGGTATCGAGAGCTAGTCCCCCGAAGAAGACATCCTACGAGGACGTAGACTCCATTATTGATCAGATCTTGCACCTTGATCAGCTCAGTGCACATTTCGGTCTCATGTCCCTGACCCTGATGATATAGGCAGTAAGCGTTCGGATTCCAAGCCGCCCCCTCTTCTCTATGGCCGGGTCTAGAGTAGGTCCTATTGGCTGTAACAACCAAGCCTCTTGTAAATTCCTGAGGGCTTCAGCATAGGACTCCCCTAACTCAGTGACTTGCCTAAAGGGTCGGCGAAGGGTCGTGGGTTCGGTGGGATGTGCGAGCCTGGCATATTCGACGTACGGGTCTCCACTGAGTACCAATTCTCGTCCTAGCGATCTCTTGTGAGGTTTCCTTTCGGGTCCTTCCAGAGTCTCGGGACGACGCCTGACATCGTCGATACATATTCGATGGAGGAAGAAATTGACACTAGTCCTAGCACGCCATGGACTACATTCATCAGGGCGTTGAGTGGTCGATGCTATTTTCGTTGCTGTTTGATGCCATTTTTGAATCTGAGGAGTAGAACATGCGGGTGAAATTGGATCCGCCAGACGACTCAGAGACTCGAGGAATGCCCATAATCGAGCGAAACGGGAATGAGACCCTTGATTCGCGCATGTTTGCGGTTATCAGATTAGGGGCTCAGGTGCTTTAGACTCTCTGCTTATTCGACGAAACGCCTAATGAACTTATGTCTCTGGAACGAGACGATTTGACACAAATCTTAGGAGCGAGACTTAAAGAAGAAGACTTTCTGGGGATGAGACGACCTAAAATATAAGACCTCGAATGGAGGTGATGCTAGTAACTAACACAAACAATTAATCACATGGTTGTACGACGTAAGGAATTGATCACGATCCCGGCTCGGAATCAAAGAATTTTGATGTTTTTTTTTAGAATGGTCAGGTTTTGAAAATAAAAACCTTTTGAAAGTGAAAGTTAATTAAAATTTGTGTTATGATGGTGTAGTGACATCGTTCGTGATGTGTCGAAGAGGTGTTGCTATGTGATCGTTGATGACTTGATGATAGCAAAAGTGTAAATGGTGGTCTTATAAAAGAAGCATGGTTCTTAAAGGAACCGGTTTTGAAAATGATAAGGTCGTGCTTTTACTGAGACTACTATATTAAATAATTAACCCGATATTTATGGTGGAGACGGTGTCCGGGGAAGAATGTGATGTCCGTGATGGTGCTTTGGAAGGTGTGACTAAATTCTTATTATAGAATTTAGGTGGTAAAAATGCTTTTAAAAAATTTGAAAATGTGTTACTGTGTTTGTCCATCTTAGAATTTCGATGGTGGTGACGGTGTGTAAAAATGTTTTGTAAATATAATCGTTTTGGATTCCCCGACTTCATTAATTGAAGTTTTGGTATGTTAACGGTATGTTCAAGAAAACATTTTTTTTGAAATTAAAATGTAACCGTTTAGGGTACCTTGATCCCATTAGTTAGGAGTTTGGTTATACTAACGGTCCTCGTTGTTGATGAGTTTTACTTTGGCCAGAGCGGTGGCGTTCAAGAGTTTTTTTTTTTAAAGTAGTGAATGTAAAAATTTGTCATGATGATGGTGTTAAGATGCTTTTGAAAGTAATTTTAACCTGGCCAAAACATCGGTGTAGACACCCAGATTTGGACTTGGTGGCTGCCGAAGTGCCCAACAAATACCCGATGACGATAGGACTGCAACGCGACGTGGGTTCACGGTGTTCTAGATAGTTTTTCTATGAACGGATCAAATAAATTATTCGGGCAAATTAAACTAACATGATGGCAGCCTTAGACGCGTCGTTACGATCACGTAGACACTAATTAGAGTCAATTCTGACACCGGGACCTCTAGTTGGTCCCGAAACTCGAACCGAGTCAACACCGCGCTAAGCGAACCTCGGGATGAACACCCGAGGCCCACTAAACCCGCGGTGCTTGGTCAAGCCACGAGAATCCTTAAGCCTTAAGCTATGTATCACACTCCCGTCTCTCGGTTTTGGAAAGTATCAAAATCGTATCTTCAAAACTCCAAGCGCACCAGCTGACGCGCCTGGGTCTCCCCACGCTCCGACCCAGGCGTCTGAGTCTTAGTCCGCCCCAGCTCAGGCGCCTATGTAGGCGACGAGCGCCGAAAACACCTATAAATACCCCCCTTCACGCCCTCATTTCAACACACAACATTCAATTCTCTTCCCCCTCTAAACTCTAGCTAAGGGCACGCACTCCGACACCCGAGGCAAGAAATCCACTCGATCGTAGTTCCGATAACAAAAGAAAGCGACATCAATGCTACTCCTCACCTTCAAGCACTCCACTCGATACCGAGGTGCCTGTGATCGACTAGCTCAAAACTAGTACCCAGGTTTTTGCCTGATTATCCGCAGAACTAGTCCTTAAGCAACGAAACTCTGCCGGAGTATCCTCGGGAAGGTCAAACGGTAACGGAGCTCTGGCGGAGTCACTGGTCAAGCTAGGAGGATCCGCCTTTTGATAGAGTCGTCACTAGGTTGCCATCTAAACAAAACTTTCCATAATCGCACTTTCTATTATCATGCACTACGACAATAATAGATGTGGGCACTAGGCCCAAAAACATCCACTAAAATAAGTAACGTCCCAACTTCAATCACAAATACTAAAACACACTAAATAGACTAGAGTAATTTCGAGATCCGTTCTCAAAGCTATTTATGTATCGAGTCCCATTTAGTGTACACTCCGAGGGTGCAACTCCTCACTATGTGATTTACTTACATTCGCATTTACAGTTTTTCGTATGATTTACCGCTTTTATGACCATATAATCGCATGCTAAATCACCTAACACGGAATTCAAAACGTAAAATAACTAAAACTGAACAAAGTGATGGTCGGGTTCCGTATTACTCACGGTGCTCGCCTTATTAGGTTCAACGCATCTCTATTAATACCGAACCGACGCATTTTAAGCAGAATATCAGGTAAGGTATACCACGAGAATGACTAATATCTGTATCATCGCGTTAAAATTGATTTGCTAATACGTATAATACTAGTACTCTCTACTCTCCTATGTGCATCTTTTCATGGCCTGCCTATCACGTGAAATCGCATGCAAAGAATGTATACACATTTACTTTGATGACAAAGCTTACTTGTCCTTAAACAACCGACATAGCAAAAGGTATAGGGTTAAAACAACGGATGTTAAAGTATTTCCACCACAACAAAAGAACTAGGATATCAGCCCACCGATCGATTAACAGAGGCCGCTATAGTGCGGGCGGGATTGGGCGCTAACATCTATCGGATGTTGGCTTCCCAATACGTACCCTCACCCCTTACTCGGAATCAAAGGTTTCCAAATGTCCGAAACCATTGGCAACGAGAGTCATTCCAGGCATGGAGTGCTTAAGGTTACAAGTCTTTATATTTAAGTCCCGTGCCACTCAGCTTTGAGCCGGCAAGGAATCAAGGTTGATATGAACGGTTTCCGAATCCCAATAATTTGACTCGGTGGCGACTCCGCAAATCAACGACAACTTCAGTACACTAAAAAGGTCGCCTTACCAAACAAAATGGCCTTTAAACATTTACAACCACGACTCGATCGATTCCCAAACGGAAACACGGGTGCCCCACACCCATCTAGTACAAGTCTGGATCGTCATCCAAATCAAGGTCCGACACTTCGCCCCGTATGCGAGATCGGACCGGCCCCCGGCAGGGAGGGGGCCGCGTGGATGGCTGCCGCCACATGTTGAAAACCGGGTCAATTCCGCGCGGGCACGCGCGGGGCGCCGGGCGGTGCGGACGGACGTCCACAGTTTAGTGACTCCGCTGGGGACTTAGAGACAAGTTTCCAGTGGTGGTGTAACTTCAACGAGGTCGGTAAGGCTCATTTCTTAGTTCCTAGTTGTGGTCACTACTGGTTTTGGCCATAAAAAGCCCACCCTAACCGATATCAGGACCAATCGACCTATTCGCGGTAAGATCTTTAGGGACACGCGGAGAGATCCTCGGTTGACGCTCCGGCTGCCTAACGCGTACCCCGCGGGATTAATAAGCGGATGGTTCCGAACGAACGGTATGAAACTCATCTCCCCCGATCATTGTCAATACCTAAGTAAGGACTATTCGTGGGCGGTAGCTTACCCTAAACCTAGCCTGCATCCTGCATGAGTGTATGCATTCCTAGTTATGTGTAGCGTGTTTGAACAATCCAACGCAAATAAAATACTAAAATCCGGATTCAACCACGCCAACATATTCAACCACACCCAATTCCGTTTTTCGAAAAATATCTCATCTTTCCAAAACGATTTCTGAAACACCGATACTCCGCTCAAGTCGTGATTTCTAAAAGAGAAAAAAAAACATTTTGAGACGCCGTTACCATGGCAAATTTTACACTCGACGTTTTCAAAAAAAGAAATATATTTTCGAATGCTGTCACGTGGCTAAAATAAAACCCGTCTAAACAACAAATACCGTTAATATTATTGAGACTCCCAATTAATGGGATCAAGGCACATCAAACGGTTACATTTTATTTTCAAAAAAAAAAAGTTTTTACACGCATACCGTTAACACAACCGAAGCTTCAATTAATGAAGTCAAGGAATCCAAAATGGTTACATTCTCAAAACACTTTTCACAACACACCACCATCCATTGTCGAATGTAATTGCAACCGACAAACGTGGATCACTCGTTTTAAAGAAAAAAAAGTTTTCTAAAAAAAAAACACTAATCGCTATTGAAACCTTAATGAGGATTTAGTCACACCTTTAAAACACCGTCATTAGACTTCGCTCTACCGCGAGCATCACTTGCACCGCAAATATCGAACTAGCTAATTAATAGTAGTCCAGATAAAGCACCCCAGTTATCATTTTCAAAACTGGTTCCCCTAAGAACCACGTTCCTTTAAAAAAATATTTTTTTTTACAATCTCGCTATCGTCGGATTCCTGATGTACACATATAGCAACACACTCCCACGTCGCCAACGTTGTCACCACACCATCGTCCTTCTAATTTTACAAAATCGTCTTTGTCAAAACTCTCCTTTCCAAGTATCGATCGTTTTAGAAAAAATATCAAAATTCTTTGATCCTGAGCCGGGATCGCGATCAACCTCTTACGTCGTACAACCATGTGATTAACTGTCTGTGCTAGTTGCTAGGATCGCCTCAACTCGAGGTTTTACATTTTGGGTCGTCTTGTTTCGAGAAGTCCTCTTTAAGCCTCACCTCCAAGGCTTGTTTCAAATCGTCTCGTCACAGAGATTTTAAAATTCAGTAGGCGTCTCACCGATTACACCAAGAGTCTAAAACAATTAAGTCCCTAAACCAGTGACCGTATACACATGCGAGTCAAGGGTCTTATTTACGTGTTGCTCAATTAGGATCATTCCACTAGTCTTAACCATCTAGTAGATCCATTCTCATTAATACCACCCCTTCCAGTCATGTCAGGAGATTCAAGCACAGACGCAAGTAACCATAGTGGGAACAACGCCGAACAATCTGGGGATAACACCATAAAAACCCTAACTAACCTGATTCGGGATTTACAAGCCACCGTTATCACGGTGAATGCATCCGTAAACAGCATAGATTCTCGCCTAGGCCATTTGGAAGATAGGGCCTCAGATGAACACCATAACCGGGTCCTTAACGAGGTCCTTTTAAATTCCACCCCGCTAGGTGGGGCACCCGATGGCATCACCCCTAATGACCCTATCACACCACCTCAAGACGACATTCTACAGTCTGCCATGAACCGCATAGACTTCCTTGAAAACCAAATGCGCCTAAACCAAGGCAACAATGTCCACTTTGAAAACCATAGGAAGTTTGAAATGGTGAACGATCAGCTACCAGAAAACTTTTCCTTAGCCGACATACCAAAATTCAAAGGAACGGAGGACCCCCTCAACCACATCCGGGCCTTTAAGGATTACATGGCCATTAAGGGGGTCAACCTCAGCCTTTTTGCTAGGATATTCCCATCCTCTTTAGGGGACACACCCCGATCTTGGTTTTATTCGCTCGATCCCAAAAAGATATCCACCTGGGACAATACTTTCTATAGAATTCGCAAAATAATATGCGGATAATTCCGAAACGCAAGTCACCATTAGAAGCCTCGAAGTCCTTTCCCAAAATGAGAAGGAAGGCTTCTCCGAATTTTTGACTAGGTGGAGAAAGGTCAGCACCCAATTAGTGAACCGCCCTGACGAGGCCACCTTAGTAGATAAATTTATCGATAACCTTAGACCCCCTTATGCCTCTCACTTTAGGTACCAAAACATCCATACCTTTAAGGAACTATCCACCTTAGGAATACGCCTAGAGGACGATATGAAAAAGGGAGTATTCTCCAAGAAAATGGGGAAAGGCTATCAGGGACCAACCACTTCCACGGGAACCCGATCTTACAGAACATCCGAAAATAACAGAGCCAAGGAAGTACACCTTCTTGAACCAACCACTATAGGGAAGACGAATTCCACCCCTAGGTTATTTTCCAAGCTAGGCATCACATACGCCGAAGCCTTAAAAAGGCTAACTGAGCAAGGAAAGCTCAAGACAATAGGTCCTACTATAGACCCACCCGCAAACAAGAGGAAAAGGGCATGGGATGCTAATGAATATTGCCATTTCCATCGTGGCAATGGCCATAATACTGAATCTTGTTTTCGGCTCAAGCGTATCATACAAGATATGATAGAAAACGAGACGATTCCTCTCCCTCCGCCCGAGAAACAAAACATTACCACAAACCCCTTTAGCATTCACCTGTCTTTGACGATACCATCGATTGTTCCCACCTTAACCCTACAGAGAAGAATGTCCTGAATATCGAGGAAGATCCCGACAACCTGCGAGCACCCGCAAAGACGAGTAAAATCTGTGTCCGAGTCAGAGTCTAGTTCGTCTTAGGGCCTAGACCCTAATAGTATAACAATTGTTCTTTGTTTTTACTCCGAGTCAAGAGGTGCGAGGGGATCTGTCCTCCATCTTCCCGAAAATAATATCTCGGGCCCATAGCCCGCTTATTACTATCAATAAAAAGAAATAAACTTTTCTTCCTTTATAATGCTCCTCGACAATCACTTGCTTTAATAATGCACTTTCCTGCTTACAACTCGGTACTATGCCATTTATCGATGACAATCAAACATACCTCGTAACAACGAGGAATTACAAGAACTGAGATCCCGTGTTCTTTTCTTTTACCTATTCCATGTCTGGTATAAAAAGCCACAAACTATCCATTAGAACGAGCGTTACTGAATCCTATGACAAATCTAGATAGTCTCTTAGCTTGCAATCAAAGACGGAAGGCAAACCCATTTCCCACAATAAACATCCCGCGAATAAAAGACCGACCAATCCCCAGGTGCTAGTCTGAAAAAAAAAGGAGTCTGAAATGGCCAAAAGGAGCCAAAGAAAAAATGAAACCAAGGCCACACTAAACCGGCTCAATTCAATGATCAAGACCAAACTTAACGGTCAAAATGAAACTCCTAATTATAAAACTCGACTTCAAATGCATGGTCCGAACAAAAAGGAAAAAAAAGAGGAAAAATGAACAGACTAGTCAACTAGCACCCAAATACTAGCCTCCCTACATTACAACCCTTAAGACCTTCCCGAGATACTTGTTAGGAGACAGTCCGGAATTTTGAGGATTCAAGATCAATAGGATAACCCCAACCATTAGGGCCAGACATGGAAATCAGATCCCACGTCATTTTTACTCAGCTTCCCCTTTCCTACCACATTACGAAACCTAAGCCCATAGCCCTAACTCCACAAAAATCAAAGCTCTATTACCTATAGAAAGCACTTACTACCTAGCTCTACATTCCAAAACCATCCAAGCCATTCACCCTGACTCGAAAACGGTATCTCGGTAATTGTCATTTCCAAGGGTTCACACCCCAATCGCTCCACCTTAGTTCTTTAACTAAGGTGAATACACTCTAAACATCTTATATCGATATATTTGGCATAACGAGTCTAAAGCAAAATCACTCACATCTGTAAAGAACTACGAACATCATTTGATTCCATCTAAACACGGATACGTAGGCATCCCGTCCCTAGGTACAACCAAACGACCGAACAAACAAAATCGATTCATCAATTCATCTACGAACCGGGACTCTCTCCACGACCCGGTTAATGAGTAATTTTGAAATGACGTAGCACAAACGACGAGCCGAGGACGGGGTGAAAACCCGAAAGGGTACCCCGGGTAAAATGAAGAAAAGAGTTGCGAGCCGTCGTTGAAAAAAAAAAGAACAAAAAAAAAAGGTGAGCCGAGGACGGAGTGAAAACCCGAAAGGGCGCTCCGGGCAAAATGAAGAATAGAGTTGCGAGCCACCAAAAAAAATATATATATAAAAAATGTGCTTCTCATTAATAAAAAAAATAAGTTAAATCAAGCCTTTGTCGAGGCCATTTACATCAAGCGTCTGAAACCCGGACATCCCGGAAAGCAACAACGTGTCAAGACTCCACAAAAACTAGCACTAATACGGCACATAATATCATTTAATACAACATAGTACTAAACGACTGGGCTCTACCGGTCCAACATTTCCTTCCCCTAGCCATCCGGGTGTGCTTGCTCGAGTCTCTCACCATTGACTCTCCTAACGCAAGCTTCCACCGCCCTAGCCAAAAGCAAGCTCAGCCAATCCCACTTCCCCTCCTCACTCACATTTTCAATATGGGTCTTGTCCGTCTCGGCCCGTGTAGATGAACTGACGAACACTAGAATCGGTAACGCCGTCTTCGATCGGGCGCTTAGCGACATTAGCCCACACAACTTCCTAATCGTGTAGTACAATCATCTTCACAATCCCTAACCTTTTTCTCACACTCGACAACCCCAGACATCAGGAATGACATCCTGAAGTAGCTAAACCCCTTTCCAAAAGCCGAAATGTCCGCCCAAGAGTGACTGGTCCACACGGACGGTACATTTCGTCCATCGGATCCACCAGACTTAGATGTCTTTTCATTTTTTTCTTAGGGGGATAAGCTACCCAACCTAGGCATGTTATAGCCTTTAACGGCTGTTGTCAAGTCGCGTCCGTAAGCTCAGTACGACATTGTCTTGGATAACAAAAAAGTGGTCTAACTTTTTTTCATAGGTGGCCTAGATTTTAGCTTCGGCCTCATTGTGAATGTCGAAACAACTACATTTGCATTCTAGCGCACTCGGTCACAGGATGTTGACCTCTTACATTTCGTCCATCTCTAGTCAAAATATTTTAATCGACGTACTATCTGATCCAACTCCCGGGTCAAACTAATGCATTTCAAAAACTTGAAAAACTGCTTTCGTACTCTTATGCAACCCCAACGCATTTTAAAACATCCTAAACTACGATGAAATCACGAATAAAACAGCCATGAAGTGATTACTGGTCAACTTAGGTCAGCATTTCACAAAGAAAAAACACAAAGACTAAACTAAAACAACTCAAATACTAAAAAGTTAAATCGAGTTCACAAACCGGGGAGGACCCCTAGAAGCTGCGCCTATGGCTATCACAAGCCCACCAATGTTGTCGTCCAAACCTAGATCCTCTAAATCCAGGAGAGAAGACCCACTACCGTCCATTCCTAACAACATATCTAGGGTTAATGTCTCGGGAACTTCTCCAACCTCCTCACTAGCACCCGTAGCACGACCTGTAGCCCCAACCTCTCTCTCCCTCTCAACCAGATGCCTAACCTCATCCTGCGTGGAGGTCTCGCTCTGAGACCGAGCCAGCCGCTTCTTAAGTTGGAGAAATCTCGTCGGCCCGAGATTGCAGGAGCTATCGCGCCTCAGCCGCTTCCGCCTCAAGCTCGGTTACCTGAGTCTCCAGCCGTCCCACCATATCAAGAATGTCCTGCAAACATAACCCGCACTTGAGGAAAACACACAAGCAATCTAAGAGCCAACCCTAGGCACACACACTTACCGATCGAGGTCCCAAAGTGTCACGGGAGACCCTCGAGGCATAGACCCTGAAGCAGTTGGCAGCATGCCACAACCGCTGATGGCAAACCGACGAAACCTGAAAGGTGAAACCACACAAACTAGTCACACAAAACCTAACCCTTAGAATCCAAAACAGAAACCAAAACTTACCCGATATACCCAGTCACGCCACTCCATCCCAGCCTCCATCTCCTCACCAGAACACGGGGAAAGAGGCTGTGTAAAGGCTACCCCAGCCACATCGACCCTGAGCAGTCTCAAGGGGAAGTCTGGGTGCTGAACAGCATCAGCCGAATCGGCCAGCTAAAAGAAAAGCAAACCGTTCAAAATAAAAGCAAACACTAGATCATAGGACAAAACAAGCGATAAAACCAAAACCGACACTTCAATAATCCTAAACCTTGGGGGCTACTAAATAAAACAAACTGTAAGAGAAAGAAACTTACATCTGCAAGGCGCAGCTAGTTCACCAACACATTCTCCGACGAATAGTGACTCATCGTGCTCTTAGCCCGAGCCAACTTCCATCGAATCCCCGTGGGGAACCTAACCAGTCAAGCACGTGGACGCACCGTCTTAGGTGCCAATCGAGGGAGTTAGAAGTAAATTCCAACTCATAAAGCAAGCCTTAAAACCTCCTCTAGTCGAAATCAACCCCCAGCAATAAACGAACACGAGAACCACGATTAACAAGAATGCTCGCGCTTGACCGCGTGATAAAATGAGCAAAAAAAATATACAATACGATTAATAAGAATGCTCGCACTTGACCGTGTGATAAGGCGAACAAAACAAGTCGATCTACAACCCCAAAGCACTTGAAGCAATCTGTTATCCCGGCAAGTTCCTAAGCACACTCAATTCACATCTCAAGGGAATTATTATTCCCGGAATAACTCACTAAGCAAATGCAAGCCCAAGAACTAATGCAAAAAGCTTACACATCAACACTAGTATTTTATAGGCAAAACAATCACTAAAACAAACGCAGCCACCCGTGAGGGATAAATCTAAAGTAGCCACCTAAGAGGGATAAATCTAAAGTAGCCACCCGAGAGGGATAAATCTAAAGTAGCCACCAGAGAGGGATAAATCTAACGTAGCCACCCGAGAGGGATAAATCTGACGTAGCCACCCGAGAGGGATAAATCTAAAGTAGCCACCCGAGAGGGATAAATCTAAAGTAGCCACTCGAGAGGGTTAAATCTAAGGTAGCCACCCGAGAGGGATAAATCTAACGTAGCCATCCGAGAGGGATAAATCTAACATAGCCACCCGAGAGGGATAAATCTAGCGGAGCCACCCGAGAGGGATAAATCTAAGGTAGCCACCCGAGAGCGAAAAATCCAACGTAGCCACCCGAGAGGGATAAATCTAACATAGCCACCCGAGTGGGATAAGCTTAACGCAGCCACCCGGGAGGGATAAATCTAACTTAATACAACCACCCACGAGGGATCAAATCAAAACAAAGACACCAATAAACACTTAAGCAAAAGGTTCGAAACTACTAAAACAGCAAGAACAAACCCGAACAAAATAAGACAAATCCACAAAACAAAAGCACCTTAACCAAAACAAATGAACAACAACAATATTGCCCGAGAGTCAGAGTTGTCCCGGAGGCACAACAATTTTGCCCGAGGGATCTAAGATCCCGGAGGCACATCAACAACAATTTTCCCGAGGGATCTAAGATCCCGGAGGCACAACAATTTTGCCCGAGGGTCAGAGTCATCCCGGAGGCGCAACATTTTTTTTTTGTCCTAGGGGTCAGAGGCATCCCGAAAGACAGCTATTCGAGTAGAGACTGATGCCCTCGAATAGTTTTATATCATGTCTTAGGGGTAAGGAGCATCCCGGAAGATAGCTATCCGAGTGGAGACCGATGCCCTCAGGTAGTTTCTTTTTGTCATTTTACCTTGTCCTAGGGGTCATAAGCATCTCGAATGACGACCGTTCGAGTGGAGACTAACGCCTTCGAACATTTTATGGGTTCATAAGCATCCCAAGTAAAAGCAAATACATTCACACCTAACACATAAAAGCACTTAAAATGAAACAAAACCTTAAATAAATCGAAGAAGACAAAGCGCGCGTGCACAAAGAATCAAGAACGAGATGACAAGCAACGCCCGGGCCAAAGCAAACAACCACAAGCGAAGACGTCAGGTATGACTCCTAAACCTTGGCTGGCGAGCCCCAACGTACAGTCTAACGGACTTAAAACGACCCGACTGGACAGCCACCAAGTCGTAATCTTCGATTGACCTGGGCGGCTATACTTTGACTTTCACCTTGTCCAAGCCTCAGTCAAAGTGGGGGCTTCTGTAGAGACCCAGATTTGGACCTGGTGGCTGCAGAAGTGCCCAACAAACACCCGACGACAATAGGACTGCAACGCGACGCCGGTTCACAGTGTTCTAGATAGTTTTTCTATAGAACGTATCTAATAAATTATTCGGGCAAATTAAACTAGCATGATGGCAGCCTTAGTCGCGTCGTTACGATCGCGTAGACACTAATTAGAGTCAATTCTAACACCGGGACCCCGAGTCAGTCCCGAAACTCGAATCAAGTCAACACCGCGCTAAGGGAACCTCGGGATGAACACCCGAGGCCCACTAAACCCGCAGAGCTAGGTCAAGCCGCGGGAATCCTTAAGTCCTAAGTTATGTATCACATTCCCGTCTCTCGGGTTTGGAAAGTATCAAAATAGTATCTTCAAAACTCGAACCGCACCAGCTGACGCGCCTGGGTCTCCCCACGCTCGGACCCAGGCGCCTGAGTCTTAGTGCGCCCCAGCTCAGGCGCCTATGTAGGCGACGAGGGCCGAAAACACCTATAAATACCCCCCTTCACGCTCTCATGTACACACAATTCAACTCTCTCTTCTCCCTCTAAACTCTCGCTAAGAGCTCGCACTCTGACACCAAAGGCAAACGATCCACTCGATCGTAGTTCCGATAATAAAAAAAGCGACATCGACGGTACTCCTCACCTTCGAGCACTCCACTCGATAACGAGGTGCCTGTGATCGACTAGCTCGAAACTAGTACCTAGGTTCTACCGGATTAGCCGCAGAACTAGTCCTTAAGCAACGAAACTCTGCCGGAGTAGCTGCGGGACGGTCAAATGGTAACGGAGCTCTGCCGGAGTCACTGATCAAGCTAGGAGGATCCGCCTTTTGATAGAGTCGTCACTAGGTTGCCATCTAAACAAAACTTTCCATAATCGCACTTTCTATTATCATGCACTACGACAATAATAGATGTGGGCACTAGGCCCAAAAACATCCACTAAAATAAGTAACGTCCCAACTTCAATCACAAATACTAAAACACACTAAATAGACTAGAGTAATTTCGAGATCCGTTCTCAAAGCTATTTATGTATCGAGTCCCATTTAGTGTACACTCCGAGGGTGCAACTCCTCACAATGTGATTTACTTACATTCCCATTTACAGTTTTTCGTATGATTTACCGCTTTTATGACCTTATAATCGCATGCTAAATCACCTAACACGGAATTCAAAACGTAAAACAACTAAAACTGAACAAAGTGATGGTCAGGTTTCGTATTAGTCCCGGTGCTCGCCTTATTAGGTTCGATGCATCTCTATTAATACCGAACCGACGCATCTTAAGCAGAATACCAGGTAATTTATACCACGAGAATGACTAATATTCGTATTATCGCATTAAAACTAATTTGCTAATACGTATAATACTAGTACTCTCTACTCTCCTATGTGCATCTTTTCATGGCCTGCCTGTCACGTGAAATCGCATGCAAAGAATGTAAACACATTTACTTTGACGACAAAGCTTACTTGTCCTTGAACAACCGACATAGCAAAATGTATAGGGTTAAAACAACGGATGTTACAGTATTTCCACCACAACAAAAGAACTAGGATATCAGCCCACCGATTGATTATTAGAGGCCGCTATAGTGCGGGTGGGATTGGGCGCTGACATCTATCGGATGTTGGCTTCCCAATACATACCCTCACCCCTTACTTAGAATCAAAGGTTTCCGGATGTCCGAAACCATTGGCAACGAGAGTCATTCCAAGCATGGAGTGCTTAAGGGTACAAGTCTTTATCTTTAGGCCCCGTGCCACTCAGCTTTGAGCCGGCAAGGGATCAAAGTTGACTTGAACGGTTTCCGAGTCCCCATAATTTGACTCGGTGGCGACTCCACAAATCAACGACAACTTCAGTTCACTAAAAAGGTCGCCTTACTAAACAAAACGTCCTTTAAACATTTACAACCACGACTCAATCGAATCCCAAACGGAAACACGGGTGCCCCACACCCGTCTAGTACAAGTCCGGATCGTCATCCAAATTGAGGTCCGACACTTCGCCCCGTATGCGAGATCGGACCGGCCCCCGACAGGGAGGTGGCCACGTGGTTGGCCGCCGCCACATGTTGAAAACCAGGTCGGTTCCGCGCGGGCACGCGTGGGGCGCCGGGGCGGTGCGGAAGGACGTCCACAATCGGCGCTTACAAGGCAGTTTTGAAAAGAAGATGTTCTTTTTTTTTCGAAAATGGAGTTGGGTGCGGTTTAGTATGTTGTCGTGTTTGAATCCAGATTTTAGTGCTTTATTTGGGTTGTTCAAACATGCTACACATAACTAGAAATGGGTACACTCGTGCAGGATGCAGACATGGGTAGGTTTGGGTAGGCTACCGCCCACGAAGATTCTCTTAGGTGGCGACAGGTCACCTGGGGAGATGAGTGTCGTACTGTCTGCTTAGAACCACTCGTTTGGTATATCTACGCGATGCGCGTTAGGCGGCCGGAGCGTCAACCGAGGATCTCTCCGCGTGTCCATAAGGATCTTACCGCGAAGAGGACGATTGGTCCTAATATCGGTTAGGGTGGGCTTTTTAGGGTCAAAACCTGTTGACCACAACAGGGAACTGGAAATGAGCTTCACCGACCTCGTTCGAGATACACCACCGCTGGAAACTTGTTTCCAAATCCCTAGCACAGTCGCAAAACAGTGGACGTCCGTCCGCACCACGAGGCTCCCCGCGCGGGACTGACCCAATTTTCAATCAAGGCGGCCACCCACACGGCACCCTCCCAGTCGGGGGCCAATTCGATCTCGCGTTCGGGGCGATATTTTGGACCTCGATTCGGATGACGATTCGGACTTGTACTAGAGGGGTGCGTGCACCCATGTTTCCGTTGGAATCGATCGAGTCGTGGTTGTAAATGTTTAAAGGTCGATATGTTTGGTAAGGCGACCTTTTTAGTGAACCGAATTCGTTGCTGATTTGTGGATTCGCCACCAAGTCAATTATGGGGATTCGGAAACCGTTCATGTAAACTTTGATCCCTAACCGGCTCAAAGATGAGTGGCGCGGGACCTAAAGATAAAGACTTATACCCTTAAGCACTTCATGCCTGGAATGACTCTCATTGCCAATGGTTTCGGACATCCGGAAACTGTCGATTCTGAGTAAGGGGTGAGGGTACGTATTGGGAAGCCAATGTCCGCTAGACATCGACACCCAATCCCGCCCGCACATAGCGGCCTCTACTAATCAATCGGTTGGCTGAAAACTTTGTTCCCTTGTTGTGGCGGAAGTACTGTAACATCCATTGTTTTAACCCTATATCTTTGATATGTCAGTTGTTTAAAGACAAGTAAGCTTTGTCGTCGAAGTAGGTGTGTTTACATTCTTTGCATGCGATTTCACGTGACAGGCAGGCCATGAAAAGATGCACATATATAGGAGAGTAGAGGGTACTAATATTATACGTGTTAGCAAATCAGTTTTAACGTGATAATATGGGTATTAGTCGTTCTCATGGTATATCTTACCTGGTATTCTGCTAAAGACGCGTCGACACGGTATTAATAGGGATGCGTTGAACCATGTAAGGTGAGCACCGGGATTAATACGGAACCCGACCATCGCTTTGTTCAGTTATAGCTTGTTTACGTTTTGAATTCCGTGTTAGGTGATTTAGCAAGCGATTATAAGGTCATAAAAGCAATAAATCATACGAAAACTATAAATGTGAACGTAAGTAAATCACGTAGTGAGGAGTTGCACCCTCGGAGTGTACATAAACGGGACATGATGCATAGATAGTTGAGAACGGATCTCGGAACTAATCGGGTCTATTTAGAGTGTTTTGGTGTTTATAGTTCAAGTTGGGACGTTACGTGCTTTAGTACGTGTTATGGACCTAGTGCCCACGTTTGACATTATCGTAGTACATAATTAAAAGTACAGAAATGTAAAGTTTTGTTTAGATGACAACCTAGTGACGATTCGACTTCGAAGGGTAGATCCTCCGACATTGCCTTGTGGTTTCGGCAAAGTTCCGTTACCGTGGCTTGGTTCTGCGGCTAATCCGGCAGAGCTTCCGCTACTAGACTTGGGGTAGCTAGTCGAACACAGGAACCTCGGGATCGAGTGGTGTGCTCGAAGGTGAGGAGTAGCGTCGATTTCGCTTATCGGGACTACGATCGAGTGGATTATTTGCTTTGGGTGTCGGAGTGCGAGCCCAAGCGAGAAACTCGTAATGAGTAAAGGAGAAGACAAGAGGAGATGTTGTTGTGTCGAATGAATGGGGTGGAGGGGGTATTTATAGTTGTTTTCGGCTCACGTCGCCTGAATGGACGCTTGAGTCCAGGCGCACCAGAACTCAGGCGCCTGGGTTTAGGCATGTGAGGACTAAGACGCTTTGGGCGAGGCGCTTGGGAATTTGAAGATACGATTTTTATATTTTCCAAAACCGAGAGTGTGCGTATATTATCATTAGCTTGGGGGTTAAGTCTCCATTTAACCCTAGCGCCGTTGCACTGAGTCGGCTTCGGGCTCACGTCCCGAGGTTCAATTGGTCCGACGCGTGACTCGGGTTTGACTTTGTATTCTTCGGGGCCGATTCGGAGTCCCGGTGTCGGAATTGACTCTAATTAGTGTCTATGCGACCATAACGACACGACTAAGGCTGCCTTCATGTTAATTTAATCTTTCCGAGTAATTATTTGATCTGTTCTATAGAAAAACTATCTGGACATCACAATCTCGCGTCGCTGACGGCTCCCCAAATCGGATCGGTCGTTTAGCGAAGGATGGGGGTCAAACAATATTTATAGACTCGTAATAACACAAAAAGTACTAGAGTAATCGTGGTAAGTCGAGGTCGGTCCACTGGGAACGGAACGTAGTATCGGGTTAAAAGCGGCGTGTTTGGAATCAAGAGGGGAGGTTGCTAAGGTTCAGGTCTACACTAGAAAAATAACGATAGAAATAACTAGAAATGATCAATCTAGGAAAAGGTGTTAGGGGGAAGTCGGGATTCGGAAATTGGAGTCTAAGAAGGTCGGAATCGGGTTTTAGTCACAACATTGATAAAGGGAGAATACCATCTTTCGCTTTCTTCACCCAACCCACCTAAAAACCCGCTTTCGCGGCGAAAAAGGGTAAGTCTCAAGTTAAAGTAATTTTTACCCCGAGTTTCCCCATATTGATAGAAACGAGTCAAGGTCGGTCTAGTTGGCCAGACTAAAACAACAATGACACAACAACCCTAAACAAGATCAACCAACAAGCAAGCAACCCACCAACATCCTTTTATTCAAATAATCCAAGTCCTCATCCCTAAACCCCCCAACAAGAAATCTACTCACTACTCATAATGAAAAACAACAAAACATTAACTAAGGAGAGATTAACTAAATCATGCATGGTGACTAGATCTACAGAAACTAACAACAAAATAATAAGGAAACTACGATCTACCAACTTAACCACTAAACTATGAAAGAAATACGATCTAACAAAATAAACTAGAGAATATTCTAGAACAACATAAATAAAATCTAGAGAAACTAACAACACAAAAATGATCTAAACAAGACAATAATGAGAGAACAATAAAATAAATCTAAACTAGAGATTAAAGAGTGGAAGAGAAATATACCAACTATGAAGATCTATAATAAATAAGAAGATTGCATAAATAAAGGTTGAATCTTGATGAGGACATTAAAGACATTTGTCACTAATCCCTTGATAAACCCCAAAAATCTTCAAATAAAACATGAAATAATAATCTTCTACAAAATTGGATGGAAATCTAGAGAATTGTTAATGAAAATTAGGAAGATCTACTACCAGATTACTATGTAAAGTACTAGATTTGTAGAGAATTACTACTAGAATACTACTAAATTACTCTACTAAAAGGATGGTAATATGATGGTGTAACTACACTAATGGTGGATGGAGTAGGATAGATGTGGATGCCTTCCCTCCTAAAATAATGGAGAGGTAATAGACAACTAACTAGGGTATGCATATATATAGTAATGCCTTAATGGGTCTCTTAACCTAAAGCCCAAATCCAACTTTTTGCTCCATTAGTGAGACAATCACCCTTTAATCTTCAAGAGGTGGAACTTCGCCCTATCGTGTATGGACTAACACCGTCGGGTGAAATTTCACCCGGTGAACTTCTTCCAGTTTTGCGATTTTTGGATGCTTTCACCATCGGCCGAAATTTCACCCGGTGGGCGAAATTTCGCCCAGTGGAGAAGTCTCAGAAAATCTTCGGGGAGGGAAATGTACCGTCGGGCATAACTTCGCCCGGCGGTGTTTCATCGGGTGAAATTTCACCCTGTCATTTTCTGGCATCTTTTGTTGTCTCATTCTTCGTCGTATGATTGGATGGCTTTAAACTTTAAGTTGTGTGCTTTGCTATTTGGGCGGTATTCCCTTCTCTTGTTCTCGTGGAAGCTCGATCGTGATTTCGGTGCCAAATCCTATCAAAATTGATAGAAAAACTACCTAATACACGTAAAACGCAGAAGAGGGACGCTAATGCGTGAAATACTCAAAATATGGCGATAATAGCACTCTAGACTCGCAAAACGAGGGAAAAACGGGTCTAAATTGGAGAAAAAATGGTCTAAATTTAGCACACAACAATTCCCCCACACTAAATCGTTGCTCGTCCTCGAGCAAAGACCCAAAAAGAAATTAAAAACTACTACTACTAGCTAGACTATGCTAAGCCGATACAGGGCAATTAATGGGCCCGCTCTGTCCCTTCAACTCACATCGAAATACCCATGAGGTAAAGTACTCCCATGCAAGGCAAGTTGGGGCTTGCTCAAAATGGTGGATGCGACTAAACACACAAAAACACATAACACGAAAGAATAGACGCATCCAAAGCAAAAATAAAACACCGAAATCCCTCATCGAGATGGCGGGGAAAGACACTGATGACTTACCTAAAACAATAATAAACTTCCAAGATAAATCACCTACGTAAACAAGGACCAAAGCCTATACTATGACAATTAAGCAATAAAAATGTTGATAACTTAGCTTGGTCCTCCTAATCTTCTAAAGGGGTACTACGGGGCGTTAAATAGAGTGGAATAAGTGAACCATGGATTCGTTCGACACTGTAGGTCGTTCTAAACTCGAATTTCCTAAATTAGCCCAGATAAAAAGGTCGAGTGTTTACAATTATTGGGGTGCATCGGCTAATCACCGCTATCTTCCTACCTCGGGACTCGGTCCTCTAGTTGGCACTTCATGGCGACGAATCGATCAAAGGGCTTTTTTTTTCTTTTTTTGGAAGAGATGTTTTTGATGATACGATTTTCATTTGAAGCTCCTTTTCTCTCCTTTGTTTTTCATATTTTTGTGCCCTTTTCTCTTGCTTTGGTTTGCCTTTTTTGGCTTTTGACGTGGTTCGAAACCAAGCTTTGAGGTTATTTTTGTGTAAACTTATTGTGGCGATGAATAGGTGGAAGAGAAATAGGGAATCGAGAACGCGCGCCATTCCCGGATAACCCACAAAAAGGCGGAAATAATTTTGACTAAAGGTGCAATGGTCATTCGAGCAAGGTCACCTAGAAAACGGGATGCGGGAACCAAGGCCTAACTCCTCCATGGGTGGTCAAGGTGGTCAAATGCAAACCCCAAAGTAAACCTCGCTCTACTAAAAAAGGTGGACTCAAGCTAAAGGATCAACAAGTTCATTCCCTTAGAGTCATTCTACTAGGTTAAGGTCCAAAATCTACAATGGGTTATCTACAATGGAACATAAACTCTTGTAATAAGATTGTAATCGAGTTTTCGAAAAGTTTTAATCATAGACACACTATACAAAAGCAAAAGGAACACACGAAAAGGAAAAGGCAAATAAAAGAAAAGACAAGTAAGGTCATGCACTCCATACTCCATCGACGTTCAAGCACACAATAAACCACAACACCCTAAATGCTCAACTTCGAGAGCCTCCAATAGCAACACCCTAACTCCTCTACAAAAGTAAAGAAGGAAGCGAAAAGGAAGGAAGTTACCTAGCGGGTTGCTTCCCTAATCTCTTCAAATCGTGCTACTAAGGTGGTGGTTACCTGTAAGAGTAGAGAACAAGACCGTACAATGGACACGAAACATAACGAGAAACAAGAAAAGAAAGGAAAATGTTTTTGATTTTTCGATTTTTTTCAAATTGTATGGATTTTGGAAAGATTTTTGAAAATAAATAAAAGGTAGTAGACTCCTCCCCCACACTAAAAATGTACATTGTCCTCAATGAACAATTAGGGGAACAACAAAAAAGACGGAAAAGAAAAATAAGAAAAATCTTTTTGGATTTTTATGATTTTTCAAATGTTTTTGGATTTTTTGAATTTTTTTTGAAAAGAAAAGGAAAATAAAATAAAGAAAGCCATAAAATAGTGGCGGGCCTAGGTGCAATCACATCAAGTAGACCCTAGCCAAGTGGCTAAGAATTCGAAAATGAAATAAAAGAGAAGAAAAGAAAATTAAAACGAAAGGATGAAAAATTGGGCGTAGGTGTAGTCACGTCACCTAGCCCGGATTAAGAAAAATTTGAGAAAAATGAAAGGTAAATTGAGAAAAATGAAAAGAATTTGGATTTTTCAAAAGGTCAGTGGCGTAATCACGTCGCCTAAAGACCGGGAGCAATACTAAGGCCGCTTCGGCCGCAACAATCGGATAATGGGACAGTTTGCAAATTTGGTTAGAGGTAAAACAATCACAATGATTATAATAATGATGAAGCAAGGAACAAGGAACAAAATTAATCCAAAGACATGCAATTATAGATGATTAAAGACTCACCAACACAACCCACACACATACATAACACACACACATACACACTGCACTACCTACCGACTCTGGGAGAGGGTCTAAATTGGGTAATTGTTCGACGCACAAGAAGCCGTCGGAGACCCGGGATAGGGGTGTATGCCATCGGTGGGCTTTAACTCACAAAGGTCGTAGATCATACGACCTACGGGCAACGTGTAGTGCGCATACTCCCAAACATCCCCTTCTCCCGACTCGGTCTTGGTCAGTCGAAATTCACCGGGTCCTAGAGGTAGGTCCCAATTGTGGCAATTAAAGATATTGGTTTAGTGTGTGTTGGGAACTATTAAAGCACGGTCATGGCTAATGGAGATGAGGCTATGATCGGGTACATTAAAGATCCAAGTCGGAAGATAGGCCTCGTCAAGCCAGACGAAATTGTCTAGTGGGATAAGGTGGTTGGTCGCAATTAAGGTCACAAGACCTCCACAGTCTGCAAAAGGGAGTTGGTCAACAATAATTTGGTGAAAATGCAACACTACGACAAGTGGTAGGTCTAAGGGGTTAGGGTTACTAAGCAAGGAGTCACAAATCAATTGCAAGACGCACACATCAAGATTAATAATATTATCGGTTGAGGGTAACATGCAGTGGGAGAGTATTTCGGAGAAGTAACGAATTGCGGGGTTACGGATTTCGGACGTAAAGTTTGAATCAGGCTCAAAATCCCGTTGACCACGTGATATGCACTTCCAAAGGTCTCTTCTAGATGCACTAGCTTGTAAGTCACTCGGAGGTTCACTAAGTCCGGTACCCGATGAGGGTAAGCCTAAAGCTAAGCCAAATTCGAAAGTACTCAAACAATGAGCTTTACCAAATATTCTAAATTTAAACTCTCTTGGTGTGGTCGGGTTATCGATAGTAAAGGTTCCCAAGAATTCACAAGTAAGGTCTTTATATGTAGAAGCCGCAAGACTAAGGAATCCACTAGTTCCGGTCCTTGACGATAACTCTTTAATATCGTCCTCTATTCCTAAATTTTCCATTGTGAAGGGATAGGGCCACCTAGTTCTCTAAAAGGTCTTTTCAGAAAAGATTCGAGCTAAAGGGGTATTAGGACAAGATAAAAGTTTAGGCTTAGAACATTTAGAAAGTGTAGAAGTCGAAGCCATACCTTGCTTTCGAGCGGCTCGTTTTGCCCTTGTCTCAATAATAATATACTTGCAAGAATAATCCCAAAAACATTGCTTCACCTTCTTCAAGAACCCAAAATTATCACCCAAGATGGAATAGAATTATGAATGGAGGTTTGAATGTGGTTGGGGTGTATGGAAGGTGGTTGTGATTTTGTGAGGGTGAAAAGGTGGAATGAAGAGTGAGGTAAAAAGGTGATATAAATAAGGGTGGTTGAGGAGGGAAATTGAAAGTTTTAAAGTGATTGGTAAAAACTTGGTGTAAAAATTTTTGAGGGAAAGTTATATTGGGTAAATGTGAAGGAGGGAATTGATAGTGTAGTGATTAAATTGGGTATAGGTGATCCTGTCCATGTCGTCGGGTGAGGTTTCAGCCGGTCGACTACCATCGGATGAAATTTCACCCGACGGGTTTTCATCGTGAAAAGCAATTCTACCAAATTTTTCCACTAGGTGAAGTTTCACCCCGTGAAAACCTCACCGGGCGAAATTTCGTCCGGTGGTATCTTCGTCAATTCTGGCAATTCTGGCAATTTTTCGTAGGGCGAAGTTTCGCCCGGTCAAGTCTCACCGAGCGAAATTTCGCCCGGCGATCTTGTTTACTTCATTTTCCGCCTTGCCATTCCATGGCTCTTCAATAATAACCTAGAGATTCAAATAACACTCGACTCACATTACATAATGAATTTATCCCACAAACATGCTTGTGGTCTTCAAATAAGCTCCATAACTTCTCCAAAAGATTGATCTTCATCCAAATAAATGCTCCATGGTGAAATCCAAGTTCAACCATTCTTCTCAAGCTAACAAGGCTAATAAACACAAAGAAATATGATACATATATACAACGTGGTTGTTGAGGATACCACCAAACCTACATCAATTTCGAGAGGGGGTTAAACAACGCTCCCCAATGGGAGCTCACCAAACTTCACGGTAGCAAAGGTCTCACGAACGTGACCGGGGTGATAAATCTTCAAACGTTGTCCATTAACCATAAATTTCCCGTTTTCTGGGCTAGATATCTCTATTGATCCATATGGTTTCACCTTGGTCACTTCGAATGGACCCGACCATTTTGATTTCAACTTACCGGGGAAAAGCTTAAAGCGAGAGTTGAAGAGTAATACCTTATCACTAACGGAGAAGTCCTTACGAAGTTTTCGAGAATCGTGCCATAGGCGAGTTCTTTCTTTGTAAATCTTCGAATTTTCGTAGGCTTCAAGTCTTAGTTCTTCCAATTCTTGTAGTTGGAGAAGGCGATTATCTCCTACAACATTCTCATCAAAGTTTTGATCTTTGATTGCCCATTTGGCTTTGTGTTCTAATTCCACCGGTAAATGACAAGCTTTACCATACACAAGACGATAAGGAGTGGTTCCAATCGGCGCTTTGTAAGCCGTTCTTAATGCCCAAAGGGCATCATTCAACTTTAATGACCAATCCTTTCGGTGTGTATTCACAACTTTCTCTAAAATTCCCTTGATTTGACGGTTGGAGATCTTGGCTTGCCCATTTGATTGAGGGTGGTAGGCTAGTGACATCTTGTGAGTGATACCATACTTCCTAAGAAGGTGTTCAAAAGAAACATAAGAATAAATCATTTCAGGGGGAGTGATACGAAACCCTAAGAGAATAAGAGGCGATTTGGCAAGGAAGGCGTCGCACGATGGCACGTCCTTTCCCGCCGGCGTCGCCGGCAATCATTAACATTACTAGGAGACGACAGAAAAAACATTCCGTTGAACGAGAACCGTACAAGGAGAGTAATACCATAGTGAAGAAGCCTGCATTGGAGGAGCCTTTACGTGTAAAACCCATGCAGGAAATCATGGGGATTCCCCCTTATGAAATCCAAGATGATGAAGTAGAGGAATCTCTAGAAGAGATAGTAGTGGCTGAAATGGATGAGAATGTGCAGAGGAGGCATGATGAGAAAGGGGAACCATGGTTCACAAGGCAAGGAAGTAAAATTGTTGAGGTTTCTTCTGATAATGTCCTGCAACTATCAATGGAAGATGTACTTCCAGAGATAGAATATTGGCGCTCCTCTGTATATGGGTTTGTAGTTGGATCGAATCCGCCATGGCAGGTGCTTGAGGGGTATTTGAAGAGGATTTGGAAGCATCATAATATTGACAGAATATCCTTTCTCCCAAATGGGGTGTTCTTGGTCAGGTTCCCGACAGAGGCTATTAAGAACATCGTCTTACAGGCGGGGTATTATCTTTTTGATAACAAACCTGTAATTCTCAGGGGATGGCAACCGGACATAGACTTGGAAAAGGAGGAGGTGAAGGTGTTGCCAACTTGGATCCATCTTCACAAACTGCCACTGAAGTTCTGGGGGGCTAGTCTTAGTAAGATTGCGGGCATTATTCGCCCAATGGTCAAGAGAGATGAGGCTACTTCTCAGAGGTCTAGGTTGGTTTTTTCAAGAGTTCTGGTTGAGGTTACATTGGGACAGAAATTACTAGATTCGGTGCAATTCAAGGATGAGAATGGAGTGTTGGTTACGATCAACATAGAATATGACTGGAAACCTACTATGTGTGGCGAATGCAAGCGAATGGGTCATGATAAAAAAGACTGTCGAGCCCTGGTAAGAAAGCATGATGAGAAACCACGCAGAGAATGGATACCAGTTGGTACTCATATGGAACCAGTTTAGGAAATGAGGATGGAGACAATTGAACCTCCTGCTACTATAATTAATTATGTAGATATGCCAAGGAATGATATGGAACAGGCTGGAGATCAGAAAGCTACTCTAGTACCTCTTGAGAGGAAGGATAATACAGGAGAGAAGGAAGATGAGCATGTTATCGATCCTTCTAAGGATACTGGTGGTGTGCAGATAACTGTATCCTTTAAACATATTCTCCAAAGGAAGCAGACTCCTGGTGAAGGGAGTAAGGTTACACGCCGAACACATAATCAATCATGAATATTGGTTTCTGGAATGTGAGAGGGATGAACAGGTTAGAAAATATATAAATAAGTTTTTAGAATTGAATAAAATAGGTTTGTTTGGTTTGCTTGAGACCAAGACAAAGCCTCAGAATGTGAATAAGGTGATTAGCCAGAATTTTAATAAGTGGTGTATATCGACGAATAGTCACATGCCTCCTAGGGGTATAATTTGGATTCTTTGGGATCCTAATCAATGTAGTGTGCAGATTCATAAGTACTCGACACAACTGATTCACTGCACTGTGCATGATGCCGTCGGGAATGTGATATTTAATACCACATTCGTGTATGCTTTCAATCTGATAGCTGATAGGGAGGAGCTGTGGCATGACCTGATTCAGATCAGTCACAGTGTGCAAGGGGCCTGGTTGGTTGGAGGTGACTTCAACTGCGTGCTTTCGGCTGAAGAACGATTGGGTGGGGGCTTTAATCCTAACAAAGCAATTCTGTTTCAGAACTGCATTGATCAATGCGGTCTCATGGACGGTCCAGCCTTGGGCGCATTTTACACTTGGAATAATAAACAACCACCTGAGGAGAGGGTGTATAGCAGGCTAGATCGAGCGCTGGTAAATCAGGAATGGATTGGAATGGTTAAGGAGTTTAGTGCGCATTTCTTGCCTGAGGGATTATATGACCACAACCCGTGTGTGATTAGGAAGAGGGCTGGACAGATTGGACATAATATGCCTTTCAAATACTATAATATGTGGAGTCAAGCTCCTGAGTTTGAGACTATTGTGGCTGCGTCTTGGAACTAAGTGGTAAGGTACGAAGATGTTTAAACTTGCAACAAAATTGAAGAGACTCAAACAACCTCTAAAGCAGTTATATAAGGAGAGATTTCATGAAATTGAGCAGCAGGCGGACGTTGCTCAGGTCAAGCTTCAGGATATTCAGAAATCTTTGATTGCGAACCCCGCTAAACAGGACCTTATCAGAGCTGAATTGGAGGCCATGGAGCAGTATAGAGGTCTACACAAGGCTAGAATGAGTTTTCTTAAATAGAAAGCCAAGTTGCATTGGCTTAAAGAAGGGGATGCTAACACGGCTGCATTCCATGGGTCATTAAAAGCAAGGCGGGTGAGAAATTCTGTTAGACAAATTGAGGATAGCATGGGAAAGGTTCATTCCTCACCTGAAGCTATACAAGAGGCGTTCCCGATCTTTTACAAGGGGCTCTTGGGGACGAGGAAGAACACCAGCAGGGTGGCCTCAAAGATAGTTAGCCTACGGCCTATGTGCACAGCTGAACATGGGGAAATATTAAGTGCACCTGTTACTAGAGACGAGATTCGGGAAACTATGTTTAGCATTCCGAATGATAAGGCCCCGGGGTCGGATGGGTTTTCGAGTAAATTCTTCAAAGATGCATGAAACATAGTAGGGGAAGATGTATGCACAACAATTCTGGATTTCTTTAGAACATGGCGCATATTAAAGCAGCTAAATACTACGGCCATTACATTAATTCCCAAAATTGAGAGACCCAGTACAGTGCTTCAAGTTAGACCTATTGCTTGTTGTAATACGGTCTACAAATGCATTTCAAAATTACTGTGCAATAGATTAGCTCGGATTCTACCGGATATCATCTCCGCGGTCCAAGGGGGATTTATTCGAGGTAGAAGTATTGTAGAAAACATCCTCATATGCCAAGACCTAGTGAGATTATACTCGAGGAAAGCTGTATCACCTAGATGCTTGATCAAAATGGATATGCAGAAGGCTTACAATATAGTTGAATGGGATTTTTGGACCAAATGACGATGCACCTGAATCTGCCTGATGCCTTCAGAAATATGGTGATGCAATGTGTCTCAACGGCTTCTTTTTCTCTTAATCTTGATGGCGAATCCTTTTGTTTCTTCCAAGGTAAGAGAGGTTTGAGACATGGAGATCCTCTTTCCCTGTTTCTTTTCACAATATGTATAGAGTACCTCACTCGGCTACTAAAACATACCACGGAGACCAAGGAATTCAGTTACCACCCGCTTTTCAAAAAATTTAAACTGGCGAACCTTATGTTTGCGGATGATTTATAACTATTCAGCAAAGGAGATATCCCTTCGATGATGGTTCTGCTGAGGACCTTCTCTAACGCGTCTGGCCTGCAACTAAGCCAAGAGAAATCCCACATGTACTTCAATGGGGTGAAAACCGAAACACAGCAAGACATATTGGCAGTGTCTGGATGTAAAGCTGGTTCGATCCCATTCAAATACTTAGGGGTCCTTATTAAATCATCTAGGCTTAATTTAATGGATTGTCAACCATTGGTTCAGAATGTGACTGATCGTATTAGGAAGTTGGGTGCCCGGAAATTATCGTATGCTGGTTGATTAACGCTGGTCAAGGCTGTTCTTTCAACTTTGCATAATTACTGGGCAAGTATTTTTCTACTCCCTTCGGGAATCATTAAGCAGATTGAGGGGATATGCAGGACATACCTTTGGGAGGGGGGTACTATGTATTCTAGATCCCCGCTCGTCTCATGGAAGAAGGTGTGTGTGCCGTACAGAGAAGGAGCGCTTAACTTGATGCAATGCGTAAACTGGAATAAAGCAGCAATAGGTAAATTGGTGTGGTGGGTGGCGAAGCATCCAACCAAGCTGTGGATCTCGTGGGTTCATTCTGTATACCTCAAGGGGCAACAATGGATGCATTACTCTCCTCCGGCTGATGTGACATGGGGCTGGAAACGAATATGTAAAGTGAAGGAGAGATTGAGAGCTGCTATGGAGGCCGGTGAATGGATAGGAGCAAACCCGTATTCAACATCAAAAGGTTATCAATGGCTTAGAGAAAGAGAGGAGGAAGTGAATTGGCACAGAATCGTGTGGAATAAATGGTCGATTCCCAAGAACAGAGTAATTGCTTGGTTATATCAACACAAAGCGATGAATTCTAAGGCTAAACTTCATGAATTGAGCCTGACAGGTGATAATATATGCTGCATTTGTGGGCTGCTGGTAGAAGAACTCGAACACCTGTTTTGTGAATGCAACTATAGCAGGTTGATTATTTCGAAACTGGCAAACTGGACTAAACAGGAGTATCAATTCAGGATAACTAATGATTGGAGGTATAGATTGAGAGGGAGCAAACTGCAGCGCGATATCGCTAATAGCGTGATAAATGATGCTATCTATAGTATCTGGGAGCAAGGGAACAAGAGTAGGACGGCAGGAGTTCTGTTCCGGCCTCAACTAGTTAGTAAGAATATAAAGAGGGAACTTCAAATGTACTACAAGAGTATTCAGAAAGGGAGACTTAGATCTAGGGATACCTTCTTTATCTCTAGAATAATGGCTACTTAATGTATATTTGATTGATTCATTATATATACAACTTACATTTTCCCAAAAAAAATTAAAAAATAAAATAAGAAGGTGTTCAAAGGTATATTTCCTAAAATGAGAGACTCCATCACTAATTATGGCTCTAGGAATACCGAATCTCGGGAAAATTACATTCTTGAAAAGCTTGATTACAACCTTGGAGTCATTGTTGGGGGAAGCTACGGCCTCGATCCATTTTGAGACATAATCAACCGTGACTAGAATGTATCTGTTGCCAAAAGAGGATGTGAACGGACCCATGAAATCAATTCCCCAAACATCAAACAATTCAATTTCCAAGATAGGTTGAAGGGGCATCTCATTTATTCTTGTAATATTGTCACTTCTTTGGCAAGCATCACATGTGAGAATGAAAGCTCGAATGTCCTTGAACATGGAAGGCCACCAAAACCCGCTTTGGAGAACCTTGACAATTGTCTTTTGGTTGGCCAAGTGTCCACCATAAGACGTCGAGTGAAGGTGCTTCACAATATTTTATCCTTTGTCGGTCGTAACACATCGTCGGTAAATTCCATCTACACAACGGCGAAATAAATAAGGCTCGACCCAATAATAGCGTCGGGCTTCATATGTAGTTTCTTTTCTCTGGCTTGGAATAATCGTCCGGAATATAATGAGAAACTAATAAATTAACGATATCGGCATACCAAGGTGTAATAGTTTCAATGGTCATCAAGGCCTCATCTTTTATTGCTTCATTGATGGGTATACCCTCTTCTTCATTGCTTTCCTTACTAACCGTCAGTCTACTAAGGTGATCCGCTACCAAGTTCTCCGATCCGGCCTTGTCTTTAATCTCATCGTCAAATTCTTGAAGGAGGAGAACCCATCGAAAGAGTCGGGACTTTGTCTCATTTTTGGACATAATGTATCGAATGACCGCATGATCGGTATGAATAATGACTTTGGAACCGGTAACATAAGTTCGGAAATTTCTCCATGGCAAGCATCTCCTTTTCGATTATTGTGTACCTCGATTGGGCTTCATCTAGTGTTTTGCTTGCATAATAAATCAAATGTAGCTTCTTATCAACCCGTTGTCCTAGAACGGCACAAACGGCAAAATTGGAGGCATCGCACATGATCTCAAATGGAAGATTCCAGTCGGGAGCTTTGATAATTGGAGTAGTAGTGAGAGCGGTCTTTATCCTGCAAAAGGCCTCAAGACACGAGTCATCAAAAACAAAAGGTGCATCTTTAATAAGCAAAGAAGTTAAAGGCTAAGCAATCTTAGAAAAGTCTTTAATAAATAAATCGTCTATAAAAACCGGCGTGACCTAGAAAACTCCTCACCCCTTTGACATTTGTAGGCGGTGGCAAGTTCTCAATCACGGAGACTTTAGCCTTATCAACTTCAACTTCTCTATTAGAAACAATATGACCTAGGACAACACCTTGTTCAACCATAAAATGACATTTCTCCCAATTTAAAACAAGTCTATACTCTTCACATCGAGCTAACACTTGATCAAGATTTTCAAGGCAAGAATCAAAAGATGTACCATGGACACTAAAGTCATCTATAAAAACTTCCATGGATTTTTCAATAAAATCGGAAAAAATAGCCATCATACATCTTTGAACCGTTCCCGGCGCATTACACAATCCAAATGGCATCCTTCTATAAGCATAGCTGCCATAGGGACATGTGAAAGTGGTCTTCTCTTGGTCATCGGGGTGAATGGGAATTTGAAGAAATCCGGAATGACCATCAAGGAAACAAAAATAAGAATGATGCACTAATCTTTCAAGCATTTGATCAATAAAGGGAAGGGGGAAATGGTCTTTGATGATGGCCGTGTTCAATTTGCGGTAGTCTATACACATGCGCCAACCGGTAATGGTCCTTGTGGAAATTGACTCACGATTTTCTCCTTTTACAACCGTAATTCTCCTTTTTTCGGCACAACTTGTACGGGGCTAACCCATATACTTCCGGTTATTAGGTTTATAGTGTTAGCCTCATACAACTTGAGGACTTCCTTCATGACAACCTCTTTCATGGTGGGGTTCAACCTACGTTGACCCTCAACCGAAGGACGGTGGTCATCATCAAGGATGATCCTATACATACAAACAGTTGGGCTTATGCCTTGGAGGTCGGCAATGCTATACCCGATCGCCTTTTTGTGCTTTCTCAAAACAATTAAATGTTTTTCCAATTGAGGTCCATCAAGTGTGGCATTGCCGATAACGGGATAATTAGTTTCTTCAAGAAAAGCATATTTGAGGGAAGAGGGGAGTGGTTTAAGTTCAAGATTAGGAGGAGAAGATACCATACTCTTACCCACCGGTAGTGGTTTTACCTTTTCATCATGCAAACATTCTTCTTCAAGAGTTGGAGAATCAAATGGTTCCTCTTCTTGCTTATCATCATCTATCAAGCTATACTCAACCAAACTAACAATAACTTCTATGGAATGCATTTCTTCAATCATTGGTTGTTTAAGAGCTTGGGAAAGGGAAAACTCTACCGACTCGTTCCCTATAAATGACAACTTTCCATTCTTAACATCAACTATAGTACCACCCTTAGCCATAAAAGGTCGACCTAAGATAATGGGGGTAATAGTGTCTTCGGGCATATCCATGACAACAAAGTTGGAGGGGATGAAGAACTTACCAACTTGCACGGGTACATCGTCAAGTATCCCAAGTGGGTACTTGACGGACCTATCCGGAAGTTGAATCGACATGCTAGTGGGTCTCATCTCCCCCACACTAAGTCTCTTGGCAATAGAATAAGGTAACAAACTAACACTAGTCCCTAGGTCACATAAAGTTTGTTTAACAACAACATTTCCAACCCGACAAGGGATGGAAAAGCTATCGGGATCCTCTAGTTTCTTTGGCACTTGATTAATAAGAATGGCACTACATTGTGCCGTGAGAGAGACACATTCTTTATCCTTTACTGTTCTCTTTTTAGTCAAGACTTCTTTCAAGAACTTAGAATAAAGAGCCATTTGAGAAATTACCTCGGTGAAGGGTAATGCTACCTCCACTTTCTTCAACATATCCACAAAACGGACAAATTGGGCATTCTCCTTATGTAGCTTAGCTCGTTCAAGAAAAGGCAATGGAGGGACAAAAGCGGGAGGAGGTGGAACGATGGATTCTTCTTCTTCTTCGGCTAATTGCTCTGCCTCTTTCCTTTTTGCTTCTTCCGCTTCCATTCGCTCTTTCTTCTTTCTTTGTTCTCTTTGTTCATTCTCCGCATTTTGGAGGATATCAAACTCCGCTTGTATTTCCCGGTTTTATTTGGGGGAAGTGGGAGATGATGCTTGTGGTGCACTTGGTTGATTCACTTTGGATGAGGTGGTCTTGGTGTTCAAGTTCAAGTTCTTATACGGGTCCTCAAGTTCCTTGCCACCTCTCAAAATGTCGGCATTTGCTTGGTATGAAGGGTCTCTTGGGGTTTGGGCTTGCCCAGGCAAACCATGGGGTTGATGAATTGGGGCGGCTAAGGCTTTTGTTGCTTCTTGTGATTCCCAAACCTTTAGCCTTGCCTTGGTATCTTGATGATCACACCATAGTTACCCAACGACTATTTGCAAATCACTAATGTTATCCCATGGAACTCCTCCTTGACCATATTGAAAATTGCTTGAATGGCCATACGATTGAGAGGGTTGATTAAATGGTTGTTTATTGTAACCTTGATTAGCTTGAAAATTTCCTTGGAACCCTTTATTGTATCCATGATTGAAATTGCTACCATGTTGATTTTGTTGATTATGGTAGTTGTTGTAATTGTTGGGAACATGGAAGTTGCAACCTTGTTGATTGAAGTTGCACCTTTGATGAGGAGGCAAATATGGGGGCATCTTTGGAGGACCTTGGTTAAAGGACCTTTGTTGACTTTGATTAAATGGCCTCGGTTGACTCCCTTGGGCACGTGGCATCGGATTTTGAACATTTTGATTTCCATAAGAAAAATTGGGATGAAACATTGTGCCGTCATTATAAGTATTAGAAAAGGGATGAAATTGAGGTCTTTGCCCATATACTTGTATAGCATGAACTTCATTTGGCTCTTCAAAATAAGTTTCTTTATTCGGAATGCATGAGCTAGAATCATGGCCATAATTGCCACAATGATCACATTGAACTTCCCAAGTTATCTGCTTTGGAGATGATGGTTGCCTTGGTTGAACACTCCCTTGAATTTGGTACATACCTCTAGGAGTAGGCTTTGAACTAATGGCATCCATTCTCTTTTTCAATTCTTCAACTTCTGCTTGAAGTTTCAATTCATTAGAACTCGTAGATGAGTTCACTTCAACTTTCTTTCTAAATCCCGCGATTGACCCATTCTAGAATCACTCCATGCCATCTTCTCAATATGATTCTTAGATGCCTCATCGATGAGAGAGGAGAAGTCTCCTCCGGCGGCCGAATTGAGGTTTTCCTTGGTTCTCGATGATAGGGTGTTATAAAATGTTTGGGTAGTTAGCAAATCGGGTATTCCATGGTGTGGGCACTTGCGTAATAAGTCTCTAAATCTATCCCATGCCTCACTTAGGCTTTCGAATTCATCTTGCTTAAAGGTTTGTGTCTCCATGCGATATTGGTTAGTCTTTGACGGTGGAAAATATTTCTCCAAGAAGGCATTAGATAATTGAGCCCATGTTGTGAATGTATTAGTGGGATGGCCTTGAAGCCATCTACGAGCTCCATCTCTCAATGTCTTTGGAAAGAATAAACGGTGTAATTGGCATGAAGTTAATTCATTGAGACGGGCTCCTACTAATTTTTCTTTAAATGAAGTGATGTGCTCTTGGGCGTCTTCTTGAGAGAAGCCGTGAAAAGTATCTTGTTGAACCACATTTGTCAAAGAGGCTTTCAATTCATAATTCTCGGGTATCACTTCGAAATCGACGGATGAAGGTGTTTCTTTGTGTGTTAATTAAGAATGGGAACCTAGGGTCGCCATTGGTTGGATTGGTGGTGATAGCGGATTTGAATTTGGTGAATTTGGAGGGGATGGATTTTGATTTGGTGGTGGAGTTTTTGGTGATGGTGGGGTAGATGGTGAGTTTTGTGAAGTGGAAGGTATAGAAGGATTATTTGGAATGGGGTTATGTGATATAGATGGTGTAGAAGGTGGACGAGGTGTAAGTGGTAGGATTGGATTAAGGTTAGGAGGAGATAATGAAGGATGTAGAATGATGGTGGTTGAGTTATTTCCCCGAAAACGCAATGCTCAAAAAGTCCTTTCCGGCTCCGAATCGAACCACAAGGGCGATGACGTATTCCTGGGCATAAAAACACAATTAAACGGTGAAACTCCTAGCACATGACGGTACTAGGGAAGAGGGAGAAGAGAAAATAACAAACACAATAACTAAAAACACAATAACTAGCCGTTCCGGCAACGACGCCATTTTGACGGCTCCCCAAATCGGAGCGGTCGTTTAGCGAAGGATGGGGGGTCAAACAATATTTATAGACTCGTAATAACACAAAAATTACTAGAGTAATCGTGGTAACACTAGTACAAAAAGCACATTTGGTTTGTGAAAAAGGTTACGGTTGCATATAATAACTGTAACCACAATATTCTATAGGAATAGGATTTATAAATGGCTACGGTTATACAAAAAAAAACGTAGCCAGATATAAAATGCTTCGGTTGAGTTTATAAACCGTAGCCAAAAGTGTTTATAAAGGGTAACGGTTTTAATCAAGAACCACAACCAAATATAAAAGGCTATGGTTGACTTTTTAACCGTAGCCAGAAGTGATTAACAATGGCAACAGTTGTAAGTAAGGAGGCGTAACCATTTATGTTAACATATAATATAAAATAAATTGTATATAGAAAAATTGACAATTTTTATTATATCATCAGTTAATATATCCCTAAATTTCCTATAATAGATAACTGACCATAATTTCCTAATCATACCACAAAAAACCCTTGATTCATGTATCGTTAGACCTGTCAGAACTTGACTTACCCAAACACTACTCGCCTGACCCTGTTTTTTTAGGGTCATGGACCCCTTTTTTTTTTTTTTAATGTAAAAAGCGGTAAAAATTTAGCATTCAGAACTATTTATAACTCGTATTCTGACTCAAACCGACCCTTGACCCGTATAACCTGACCCCTATTATTCGACCCGACCGCATATGATATGACCTATTTTATGACCTGACCTGTGACCCGACCCGTTTGACAGGTCTATGTAATTTCGTAGTACAAAAACCTACGAATTTTCTTAATTCTCACCTATTTCCTAATCACTACGGTTCTTAATTCTCACATATTTCCTAATCACTACGGAATATGTGTTATTAGTTATATATATATAAATATATAAATATAATAAACAAATACTAGCAAGGCATCAAATAAAACCGACTTCCTCAATTCTAAGTAAAACCCCCCCAGGTCACCAAATACCCTCACATACACGATTCATCTCAGTTCAAAAAAAACCACGCATCCTCAGTTCAATAAAAACAGGAGAATTGCGGAACCTCAATCAGAATTGCGCAGCTTCAATCCTAATTGCTGCATTCCAACTCGAATTTGGGGAAGGCTAATTGCATAACGTGATTCATAGCTATTGTGCATCGTCGGTAAGTTACGTCGGAACTCTTTGCTTCATTCCGTTTGCTTTGTCTTACGTTATTTTTGCAGACCTTCAATCCTAATTGTTATTTTTTTCTTACGTTTGCTTTGTTTTGCTTCAATTGTTTAGTTCTTTCAATTGTTTCGTTCTTTCAATCGTTATTGAACTGGAATAATTTTATGAAAAAAATTTAGGTCTTTAGGTCTGAGTGTTTCGTTCTTTCAATTGTTTTGTTTCATTCCCTTCAATTGTTATCTCCGTTCAATTGTTCTTTCTGTCTTACTTTTGCTTCGTTTTGCTTCAATTGTTCCGTTCTTTCAGTTGTTCCGTTCTTTCAATTGGTACTGAACTCGTAATTCTTTGTTTTGCTCCGTTCCGTTCAATTTTACTCCGTTCAATTGTTAGTATAAGTTCTCCTGCCTACTGACGTGCGAAGTTATGCAAATTAGAAGGATTTTATAGCTGTAGTGTTACCTTCTTTTCGCCTGATTTTGAGCTAATTTTGACACTGTAGAGTTGATATCTGTTGGCAGTGTTACTCTCATTTTGAAATACGATGAGAAAAATTATTTATGAAATAAATAGTTTATATGAATTCTACTCCTAAACTGCAAATCAGTTTGCAGTTGAAAGAAAATTTCAAAATTATCCGGTATGTTCAGGCCAATTTTGAGTCTGCAAATTTTCATAGTAACGGAACTATAATTTAGAGCTTGCTGGCGAAAAGTTCAGGAGGAAAAGTTAAAATGTTTTAACTGATGATTTCATTGTTCTGTAACCTTGTTGGTTTGGCCACTGGACATGTTTAATGTGGTAGGGTTAGGATTTGAGGTCGGGTAAAATTGACTGCATTGTGGCGGACATTTGCAGTTGCGGAACTATGATCTACGGCTAGGTGACTAAAGTATTTCGGGGGATTATTATATGATTATGTTTAACACTTGGGGTTTACTTTATTTAATACTCGTAGATTCGAATTAGCAGAATTAAATTGTTTTTATTTTCGAAGAAGGCTAGACCTAGACCAGAAAATCTAGGAAAATAAGCGAAACAAATCGAACAACAAACAAAATCAACAACTAAAAAGTACAGAACAAGACACGTAATTTCGTTATTGTAATTTCGTTATTGTAATACATTGAAGGCAACATAAAATAAAATACAGAGTAACATGATAAAATGGATGAAATAGGTTTAGGAATGGAGGAGGAAAAATAGTAATAGGTACACAAACACGTAAAAAGAATGGCCTGCTTGGGATTAGAACCCACGTTCTCCGAGGAGAGAGGACCTTTCTTTGTTCCCTTGTCTTTTGTCTTTAGCAATGGTCTGTTGTATTTGGATGTTTTACTTCTTAATTGAGCTTGACATAATCTTCTAACGAATGCGTTGATAAAGTTAATAACCGTTCATTATTTTTTTGTTTATAGATATGGATAGAAATTGGATCTATACTATGAAACGTTCAACCCTTGAATTTCAAAATTTGGTGCAAACTGAATTCGTGAAATGTGCTTTAGAGAATGCTGTTAGGAAAGGAGAGGAACGAATATTATGCCCTTGCATTGATTGTCTAAATTTGAAGAAAGTTTCAAGTCCTAGTATTTGTGTGGACCACTTAGTTTTACGTGGATTTATGAAAAATTATACACGGTGGATTTTTCATGGTGAACCATTAGTTCCTAACCCAATAGAAGTAAGTGAATTAGAACCAGAAGAAAATGTGAGTGATGATATTGAAAGGGACCGAATCGACGAATTAATTGCAAACGTCCAAGCTAATTTCGACGATGATCTATGTGTAGTGGAGAGGTTGTCTAGTGATAAGGAGAAACCTTTGTATCCTAACTGCGATAAATTCAATCGTTTATCCAGCTCGATGCAACTAATGTCTTTAAAAGTGGAACATAAGGTGAGTGATAAGGGATTTACGGCCTTCTTAGAGCTCTTTGCAAAGATGCTTCCAGACAATAATGTTCTTCCAAAATCCACATACGAGGCAAAGAAAGTTCTGTGTCCGATGGGATGTGAGTACGAAAAAATTCATGCATGTCCAAATGACTGTATTCTGTATCGTAACCAATATAAGGATTTGCATAAGTGTCCAACTTGTGGGACATCACGATATCGTGTAAAGGATAAGGACTACGATAGTGAGAAGACGAAAGGGTTTGCAGCAAAAGTGGTGTGGTATCTACCTATTATACCCAGGTTCAAACGTCTATTTGCTAATGTAAACGACGCTAAGAAATTTAGGTGGCATGTAGATTTTAGAAAAAATGATGGAAAACTTAGACATCCGGCAGATGCCCCGCAATGGAGAACTATAGATAGAGTTTTTCCAGAATTTGGTAAAGAGGCTAGGAATTTAAGACTCGGTCTTTGCACTGATGGAATGAACCCCTTCTCCACTTTGAGTAGTCAGCATAGCACATGGCCGGTTCTTCTTTGTATTTATAACTTACCTCCTTATTTATGTATGAAGCAGAAGTACCTGATGTTATCACTTCTTATACAAGGACCAAAACAACCAGGTAACGATATAGATGTTTATCTAGCGCCACTCATTGATGATTTGAAAATATTGTGGTATGAAGGGGTCAATGTGTTTGATGCAAATGCTGAAGAAAATTTCAATTTACGTGCTATGTTATTGTCCACCATAAATGATTTTCCTGCGTATGGAAATTTGTCTGGATATTCAAACAAAGGGAAAAAAGCTTGCCCAATATGTGAAGAAGGAACCGTAGCTCCTCGACTCACCCACTGTATGAAAAATGTTTATATGGGGCATCGAAGATTTTTGCCTCGACATCACCCGTATCGCAAGATGAAAAAAGCGTTCAATGGAGAAACTGAGAAAGAAATTGCTCCTATTCCATTGAAGGGAGACCAAGTATATAACCAAGTAAGAGATATCGATGTTGTTTTTGGGAAGCCGAATGTATTTCTTAAAGATGCCAGATATAAGAAAAAGTCCATATTTTGGAGTCTTCCATATTGGCAGCATATGTCTGTGAGACATTGTATAGACATTATGCATGTGGAAAAAAATGTTGCTGAAAGCCTTATCGGAACTTTGCTCAACATCCCCGGGAAGACCAAAGATGGGTACAAGGTAAGGAAGGACATCGAAGAAATGGGAACAAGGAATGAGTTGGTGCCGCAAGAAGATGGCAAGCGTGTGTATCTTCCTCCGGCTTGCTACACTTTGTCTAAGAAAGAGAAATCAATAGTATGTGAGTGTCTTCATGGTATTAAGGTACCACATGGATATTCTTCAAATATGAAGAATCTTGTTTCAATGAAGGACTTGCGGTTGGTGGGATTAAAATCTCATGATAACCACATAATAATGCAACAATTTCTGCCTATTGCGATTCGATCTGTTTTGCCTAGACATGTGCGAGTTGCAATTACAAGACTCTGTTTTTTCTTTAATGCAATTTATAGCAAGACGATTGATCCTGAGACCCTAGACAAGTTGCAAGCTGATATTGTCGAGACTTTGTGTCAATTGGAGATGTATTTTCCTCCTTCTTTCTTTGACATTTCAGAACATTTGGTTGTCCATTTAGTTAGAGAGGCTAAGCTCTTGGGTCCCGTTCACTTAAGAGATATGTATGCATTTGAGCGTTATATGGGAATTTTGAAAGGGTACACGACAAATAGATACAGGCCGGATGCTAGTATCGTTGAAGGATATATAGCGGCGGAGGTTATTAGATTTTGCACAGACTATCTAGGGGGTGTGAAGCCATTTGGACTTCCAAAGTCTCGACATGAAGACAGGCTCGAGGGTAAAGGTACTATCGGAGGAAAATGGATCTCACTGAGTACTCAAGATCTCAATAATGCTCACTTTCATATCCTACAACATCTCCAAAAAGTCGATCCTTACATAGAGAAACACATGACACTTTTGAGAGAAGAGTATCCTTTGAAGAACGAGAAATGGTTGGTTGAGAAACATAATAAGTCTTTTAGAAAGTGGTTTAGAGATACTGTACTTAATGAGGTAGCTACGAATCCCCAAGATGTGACTGAAACTATCAAATGGCTAGCTTACGGCCCAAACCATGAAGTGAAATCGTTTGAAATTTATGATCTTAATGGATATTGTTTTTATACTCAACGTCAAGATGGTAAAAGTACAATGCAAAATAGTGGAGTTAGTTTGGTTGCTTCCGCAACTGAATTCGGCAAACGTAAGGGTAGTTCATCTGTTCATACACAGATGTGATATTATGGCATTATTGAGGACATATGGGAGCTTCAGTACAGAACCTTTACAATTGCATTATTCAAATGCAAATGGGCTGAAAGTAAGAAAGGTGTTCGTGTGGATGGGAATGGCTTTACATTGGTTGATTTTAGCAAGTTGGATAAGAAGAACGAGCCCCTTATAATGGCTTCACAGGCGATAAAGCAAGTGTTTTACATTGCGGACCCTTTAGATGATAAGTGGTGTGTTGTACTTCAAGGTAAGAGACGTATTCTAGGAGTTGATGATGTCGTCGATGAAGAGGAGTATGATCAATTTTACGATATCCCTCCATTTTCTGATGGTTTGCCTCCAGTTACTATTAAACCTAATTTGGAAGCCGAATACGTACGAGTTGATCATAATGAGGGGATTTGGGAAGATAGAGATCAAACATAAGACTGACATTGATTGTTTTATTTTTATTTTGTTCTTTTTTTTAAGGCGAATTATTATTGAAACAATTTAATAGTAGCATGCAGTAGCAGTAATATAGTAGCATGCAGTAGCAGTAATATAGTTCTGAATGTTTTTTTATAGTTTATGATTGTGTTTAATAGTTTATCATTGTGTTTAAATGTTCTGATTGTTTTTTATAGTAGCATGCAGTAGCAGTAATATAGCCGTAATTTAATTGTAATATAGTTCTGAATGTTTTTTTATTTTATGATTGTGTTTGTTCTTGCGTCATGTTAAACGTGATTGGATTAAAGAATATGTAGAAGGATATGGTTGTTAGATCGAATTACTTGTTAGGTTGAATTCTGTATAATGCACCTACTGACCACTCAGCAATTGGGGACAGTTTGTCGTGGAAACAGGTACTTACTGATGACTAATGGCCTGATGAACGATTGGTGACACGCACGCTTCCTTTTCTGCTAAGTTTTGTCGTGGAAACAGGTACTTACTAAACCATTATTCTCCTTGTAAATTTGTTCGGTTATGATAGGGACCATATACGCATAAGAGGGGCCGATGACGGTTGGTAGGCGGGTACCAAAGAGAGTCTGGAGTAGAGTATTTATACCTTGCACAAACAGGAGGGTTTGCACAACTCTTGCTTTGTCACCCTGTGTACCACCCATGCTGGAATCCCATTCCAACTGCTTCTCCTGTACAATACCAGTACATACCATACATGCCTTACTTACTTGCTTGTTTTGTTTGATTGTACATCATTACCTCGTTCTTGTTTCACTTCTACTCCTTCCATTGTTATTACCTCCTTCCAGGGCCGGTCCTGACCATTTAGAGGCCCTAGGCGAAATAATAGAACGGGGCCCCTTTAAAAATAATTGTAATCGTTGTTTTCACTATTTTTGTTGATATCATCCTTAGTTGGAGCATAATTTTCATTAACTACGTTTCTAAGAAAAAATATTTTAATTACATCTTGTTATTAGTATGATTTTATTAAATTTACGACATTCCAATGCAATTCTAGCATGGTATCACACAATTTTACAAATGATTAAAAAAAAAAATCATCAAATGATATTGTGAGTATGAGAAGAAAGGGTGAACTCAAGTGGTAACTGTTAAGAGCTGGGGGGTTTGATTCTCATCATTTGCGACTTAGTGTGCTCTTCTCTTGATATAAAAAATGATATTGTGAGTATGACTATGGTGTATAAATTTACAATTCTTGAACCTAATGGCTCATAAATACTGTACATTATTATTCGATACTTGTAAAAAAAATAGTTTTTCGTAAAAATGAAAATGAAATATTGTCATTGATTTATTGGTATAAATAAAATGATAGCAACAAGAATCCTTAGTTTAGAATTCAAAAAAATTCATTTGAATCATACTTAGTATATGGCAAAAAAATCATCCCAATAAAGAAAACAGAGATAATAAAGATCCATTAAATATGGAAAAATAAAGAATCGTAAAAAAAACTATTCCGTATAAGATAATTGATTGGGGCCCATAAATAAAGAAGGAGATATAAAGAGTAATAAGAAAAAACAAAAATGATTGGGGCCCATAAGTAAGGAAGGAGATATAAAGAGTAATAAGAGAAAACCAAAAAAATGCTTCCGACAGGAGTCGAACCCACGCCCTCCCACTATTTAATACAATTTAACAATGCTTGCTCACCAACTACACCAAAGCAAATCAAATGTGTATATTGGTAGCTAAATGTTTATTATACATGTATATATCAGTCAGTTTCCTCTCCTATGGGCCCCTTCCAAGCATGGGCCCTGGGCCGTCGCCCCGCCAAACAAGGCCCAGGGCCGGCCCTGCCTCCTTCCTTTCTTTCTTCTTTTGCTACTTATCTCTCTCTCTACATTTAATCAAAGAACAAGATTCAAATATTATTGAATAAAGTGAGATAAAAGCAACAGACCAGATTAAAGATGAAAAATGTGGAGAGTATATACAGCAGTAGTCTACTTCATTGCGGTTCAGTGAAAATCTCTTCTTTCTTTTAGTCTTTTACTTAGTTTATTATTATTAGCAGTAAGTACATAATCTGTCATTAAGAACACACTCTCGAGAATACAACGATCTTATACAAGACGAAGAAGGCGTGAGATGAGCCTGTGAATGACATTAAGTGTACACAGTGAGACAATTGGGCATAAAATTGAAAAGAAAATGAACAATTTTGCAAGCTGTGGGGTAGGGTGGTATGTGGTGGGTGTAAATGCAAGTTTTTCAGCGGAGAAAAAGTAAAGACAAGCCTTCAAATAATATCATGAATGACTGATTCATATCTCTTCAATCTCTCGCTCGTATTCATAGCATTCAGCTGCTGTAACCACGCAATAAAGCCGTGTTTAGGGATTGTCTACCTGCTCCAAATCACTCGATAGTATGCGATACTTTACCCGATTCAAGTACTATAATCTCTATTTACCGAAATTTGAAAATTTGGTGTATGTACTGTGTGGTAGACGGTAGAAGTTTAGCCATCGATCTTAAATTTTTGTTCATCTTTAATTTTGGACTGAAACAGTACATTAAATTAGTACAAATAGTTTAGTTGCCTAAAATTTATTGCAATTGTTTCTAACATTTTACTTTTGTTACTTTTAATATCTAGTTCTGCTTTCATGGAGGGGGACAATAATGATAGGTTTAGTGAAGATGGTGGAGACAAGACTGAAGCTACTACGAAGAAACGAACTCGAGGTCCTGCAAAGTTAGACAATTTGGAAGATAAAGGCCCTTTTTCTCTAGAGTGGGACACAACCGGTTGTCCGACCGGGCAATATGCTGTCAAATTTGCAAATTATTGTGGTAAGAGGGTTCGCTGTCAAGTGGACATAAATTTGAATGATTGGGATAAAGATGTAGACATTGGCATCAAAAACTTGCTATGGGAGGATATTAAGGTGTGTCTTTGTACTAATCAAAAACCAACTCCAATTAATTTCTTTTGAGAATTAGGTCATTTAACAGTCTCATATTTTTATTCTCTCAATTTGGTGTAGGAAAAATTTCTTATTAACGATAGACACAAAGATTTTGTGCTATCCTCTTGTGGGACTAAGTGGAGAAGTTTCAAGTCAAAATTGACCACACGATATATTCGGAGCAAGCATCCCAAGTATGACTCACCGGCTGACTGTTATAGTTTCATTGAGCCTGCAGCCTGGGAGAAATTCAAACAAACTCGAGACAGCGACGAGTTCAAGGTTATTTTTATAAAAGTTTATTCTTGTTTTTTAATATAGTGTACCGTTATTAAAGTAAATATGTAGTCGGCTAAGTAAGATACAACTAGTAAATATGTAGTAGGCTAAGTAAGATTTGTCTTTTTAACCTTAACCTCTATCTTTCTTATTGAAGGAGAAGAGTAGGAAAGCTATCGAAAGTGTAAAGCATAACGAGCATCCTCATGTGATGGGTAGACGGGGATACAACCTTAAGGTTCCTGAATAGATAGCTAAAGAATGTTCTATCTTCATCCTCACAGATGTCTTCTAACTCTCTGATTATTGACCGTAGTTGGCGGTGGGTTAAAGGAAGGACTAAATCAGATGGTGATATTCCAAATGAGAAGACTAAGGAAGTTTTTGAACAAATGGTAAGTACTTGGATAAAAACTAATAATTAAAGCCATAACTTAGAATGTTTACCTAATTAGGGTTGTTGGTTTTTATTTGCATTAAATACTTCTAATTTCTGTACACTTTAGGATGAGTGGCGAAAGAAAGTAGATTCTGGAGAATTTGTCCCCAATAGATATGATGACGTATTATCACGTAGTCTAAATAAGAAGGAGCATCCGGGTCGAGTAAGAGGTTTTGGAGGAGCAGTTACTATAAAGGACGTGTTCGGAACGTCACGTCGGACATCACAAAAGGCTGTTGGGTTTTCTGACGAAGAAGTAGCTATAATTAAAGCAACTGTACGGAAGGAGACGATAGAGTCTTTAAGCCATATAATTCGCAAAGAGATCCGTCAAGAGACTATAGGGATATTAAAGCAACTTGGCTTCAAAGAGCCTTTGGAAGAGCCCCAAAGTAGCTGTCACTCTGCAAATCCAGATAAGTTCGAGATGAACGACGCTCCTAAAATAGAGGACAAAGACTTGAAGGTATGCATCCCACTTACTCCCATTATCTTCTCGGATATGCTTGCTCAGAATGGCATTTAATTAGATAATGACATGTGGTTAACCGTATAAGTTATGATACCAACATGTGGTTGTTGGACAAGGTGTGCCTCCATTTCTTTAACTTCTCTTCTACATTCTTCATAGAAAAATTAGTAGTGATTAATTAGTCACATAACTGGATTCCACTTTTCTCACAATAGTATTAGTAGTTCTACTTAATTGACAAGATTAGTAGATATTGTCAATTAAAATGTACACTTTTGACTTTTGAGTACGGTTTGTTTTAAACATTGTATTCATATGACAGTCATTCAAATGATCTTATATAGTTACTAGTTCTCATTTCCTATGTCATTTCTTTTTATTTACTCAGGAACCAACTAAGTGTCAACTCGCTTGTCTTCATGATGGAAAAACCTTCACCGTTGCAATAGCTACTCTTTACCCATCTAAAGATAACAATCAACTCATTTATGGGATCCCAATTAGTACTGGTAATGCAAGAGTGTCTATTGATCAAGTTGTTGAAGGTAATGCCCCACTTCCTATTCCCACACAATACCTTGAAAGAGTAGCAGACGCCATAGGAAGTTTTGTTCAGTGGCCAAAGAGCCTCATCACAATTGCAAAGGTGAAATATAATTTTTTTATCAAATTGTCAAGGTAAATGTTCTTTCTTTTTTTGACATTTGTTTTCTTGACATATTTTTTTCTAGGAGCCTCTCGTTGATGATATGCTTGATACTTTTTCCCTTAATAAGGGAAAGCAAATCTCTAAATGTTCTAGTATCAAGTCGCCTTCCAAACCTATGTTTTCTAAACATGAATCAAACATGGGTCCTGAATGTCAAAAGTTAGAGGACCTGCTTACTTTAATGAGTCCCGAAGTAAAAGTGTTTGATGTGGTGTTGCCAAAGAGTGTGTTTAACCTTCCAAAGGACATACCCGTTGTTGTGACTGAAGATGATATTAATCAACTATTTGACAGCTTTGAATATGTCGTGTATTCAAGTGTTTATAATGTAAGTTTTGATACATTCTTTCCCACTACCATATTAATCCCTCCGTTTTTCATTTATTGCCCTGTTTCATTAAAATACACCATCTATGTAATGGTGAAATGGGGCAATAAATAATAATGGAGTAATAATTATTACACTTGACATTTACATTTATGTTTTCATATATGTAAGGTTCTTAAAAAATCTCTCTGAAGGAATGAAGCATGAAGGTCCTTTCTCGGTTGGGTTTTTATGTCCAACGATCATGTCCCTAATTGGAGAAGACAATGCTCGTAACAATGAGGTGATGAAGTATGTGGAATGCACTTTACTTAAGATGGGTGGTGTTGATGTTATATTAGTTCCTTTTTCACAAGGGTACTCATCTTAACCTATAAGATATACAGAGTAATTATTATATGTAGTCATATTTGTGGATGACTATTTTTTCTTATTTATATAGAATGCACTGGATGTTGGTATTGCTTTGTCCGTCTACTCATGAGGCTTATTTTTGTGATTCGCAAAGTAGCAGAAAGCGTGACTTATCTTTTAAACGTGTGTTACAGATGTAAGTATTTATGTACTACCAACACATCATTACTTTTACTCTTTTTTTCGTTACTTCATTTTTAATTACTCGAGTAATAGTAATATACCATTTTATTTCGTCGAGGCGTAGTGCATTTCGAGTTTTCAGGGCTAATGGAGGTTCAACATTGAAGTCGGGCTCGTCAATGAAATGGAAGAACATTGTAGTAAGTACTTTTTTTGTACTTTTATTGTGGTAAATGTACCCATAACATTTACATTTGTCATTATATTGATGTTTATGATGTTAACTTTTAGTAATACTTTTTATGTTCATTGATGTAATAAATGTTTATTTTTATAATGTTTAGTGTCATCAACAAATCGGAAGCACCGAAAGTGGATATTATGTGATGCGTTACATGTTGGATGTAGTTAGACATTATCGGAACATAAAAGATCCTAATAAGGTATACATTCCACGGATGAAGATCTATTTTATCTCTTTTCCAAAAATTAAACTCATGTTATGTTACTTATATATATATATATATATATATATATATATATATATATATATATATATATATATATATATATATATATATATATATATATATATTTTGTAGTGGTTTGGATCCGAGGTTGCTTATACAGATGAAGAGATCAATGAAGTTCGAGAGTTGTGGGCAACATATTTTATGGACAACTATCTTTAGTTATATTATGTTTTTTTTGTAGTACAACGAATGGTGGATGGTTATTGCTTTTAAGTTATTGTTGAATTGGAATATTTTTAGTTTATTATTATTACACATTCGATTTGTATTTTCAGAACATTGAATTGATAAATTGGATAAATTTATTTTAATGTTAAAGGTTTCCTTCTAGATTTAATCGATTTTGTTGTATCACATGATTTGATGATAATATTGTTTTTAATAGCGTGCAATTAAATTGCACGTTAATGTATGCATGTTCGTGGTAAATGAAATTGCAATATCTGGAAAAAAAGGCTACGGTTTGAAGGAGCAATAACTGAAGCCTCTTTAGCATTTTTTGCTTCAGTTAATGCTTTAACCGAAGCCTCATCCTCACCTTTTGCTTTGGTTGTAATAAATAACCGATGTCATTAATCAATATTGGTGACGGTTCAACTTAACAACTGAAACCTTTACTACACTTTTGGCTACGGTTGTTACAGATGACCGATGCTGTTACTGACTTTTGGCTACGGTTCCACTTAACAACCAAATCCTTTACTATGCTTTTGGCTACGGTTTTTATAAATAACCGTTGCCATAAATAGTTTTTTTCTACGCCTCTTAACCGAAGCCACAACTCTTACACTTGATGCTACGCCTTGAATTACTACGCCCATTTAACCGTAGCCATATGTCCTTTTTAACCGAAACCACAAGTGCTTTTTGTACTAGTGGAATTCGAGGTCGGTCCACAGAGAACGAAACGTAGTATCGGGTTAAAAGCAACGTGTTTGGAATCTAAAGGGGAGTTTCTAAGGGTCGAGTTTACACTAGAAAAATAACGATAGAAATAACTAGAGATGGTCAATCTAGAAAAAGGTGTTAGGGGGAAGTCGGGATTCGGAACTTGGAGTCTAAGAAGGTCGGAATCGGGTTTTAGTCACAACATTGATAAAGGGAGAATGCCACCTTTCGGTTTCTTCACCCAACCCACCTAAAAACCCGCTTTCGCGGCAAAAAAGGGTAAGTCTCAAGTTAAGGTAATTTCTACCCCGAGTGTCCCCATATTGATAGAAACGAGTCAAGGTCAGTCTAGTTGGCCGGACTAAAACAATAATGACACAACAACCCTAAACAAGATAAACCAACTAGCAAGCAACCCACCAACATCCCTTAATTCAAATAATCCAAGTCCTCATCCCTGAACCCCCCAACAAGGAATCTACTCACTAACCATAATGGAAAACAACAAAGCATTAACTAAGGAGAGATTAACTAAAGCATGCATGATAACTAGATCTAAAGAAACTAACAACAAAACAATAAGAAAACTATGATCTACCAATTTAAGCACTAAACTATGAAAGAAATACGATCTAACAAAATAAACTAGAGAATATTCTGGAACAACATAAATAAAATCTAGAGAAACTAACAACTCAAATAAAGATGATCTAAACAAGACCATAATGAGAGAACAATAAAATAAATCTAAATTAGAGATTAGAGAGTGGAAGAGAAATATACTAACTATGAAGATCTACAATAAATAATAAGATTGTATAAATAAAGGTTGAATCTTGATGAGGAAAATAAAGAGATTTGTCACCAATCCCTTGATAAACCCTAGAAATCTTCAAATAAAACTTGAAATAGTAATCTTCTACAAAATTGGATGGAAATCTAGAGAATTGTTGATGAAAACTAGGAAGATCTACTACTAAATTACTATGTAAACTACAAGATTTGTAAGAAATTACTAATAGAATACTACTAAATTACTCTACTAAAAGGATGGTAATATGATGGTGTAACTATACTAATGGTGGATAGAGTAGGTTAGATGTGGATGCCTTCCCTCCTAAAATAATGGAGAGGTAATAGGCAACTAACTAGTGTATTCATATATAGTAATGCCTTAATGGGTCTCTTAACATAAAGCCCAAATCCAACTTTTTGCTCCATTAGTGAGACAATCACCTAGACCTGGCAAACAAATAAGGTCGTGTCTGATTCATGTTCATGCTTAGTATAAATGGGTCACAGCCCCCTTGACCTGAACCCGACCTGCTTACATAAACAGGTCAGCAATTATAACTATACCAAGGTTGTGTAGGCAACCCAAGGCCATTCAACAACTTCAAGCAACATAACCAAGGTACCTTCAACAACAATCAAAGGTTCCAACAAGGGAACTTCAATCAAGGTGGTTTCCAAGGAAACCAACACAACCAAGGACATCAAAACTACAACCATGGCAATACTAAAGGCCTTAATCAAGACAACTCTCATGGGTTCCAAGGGAACCTTCAACAACAACACGGATCTCAAGGTACTCGACAAGAAAGCAAGCAAAGGAGCCGGTCTCCAATTCATGATTATGGTACTCCCTTAGCCCTCACCGATACTCCACACAATCCACAATCTCCACCTCGAGATTTCGACATGCAAAAATCTATGTTGGATGTGCAAAGGAGTAATCAAGAAATACAAAGAAGCCAAATGGAGATGCTAAGAAACCAAGAAGAATTCTTTGCTCATCTTCAAAGGGAGAATATAGCAAGAGATGCTCATATGAAGATGCTCGAAACCCAAATAGCTCAAGTTGCTTCGGGTAGCTCTTCAAGGCAAAAGGGGCAACTACCTCCTCAAGGTGAACCGGCAAAATTTGAGCGTGTGAATGCTTTTACCTTGAAGAGTGGTGCATCTTATGACTCCCCCTTATCCCCTATTGAGCAACAAAAAATGAAAGAAGTTGTATCTCCGATTCAATAAAATTCAAGTTTGGGAAATCCAATGGAGGAACAAGTCTTGTGGGAGATTGAGAAACCCCATGAAGACAAGCTTCCCCCACTTCAAGGAAAAGACAAAGGTAAAGGGAAAATGCCATTTGAAAGGTCCAACCCTAATAAGCAAGACAAGGTACATATCAAGTTGCCTTTCCCAACAAGGCAAACGAAGACCAAGGTGGATGTTCAATATGACAAGTTTCTTAATATTGTGAAGAAATTGGATGTGAGTGTCCCTTTTACCGAGCTACTTACCCAAATCCCGGCATATGGAAGATTCATGAAAGAAATCTTGGCTAGGAAGAGATCCGTCGACAAGGAAGAGACCATAGCATTCACAAGAGAGGTGAGCGAGCTCATTCAAGGTTCTACGCTTCCCAAGTTGAAGGATCCGGCTAGTTTCTCAATCCCGTGCACCATAGGCAACTTGAAGTTTGAGAGAGCATTATGTGATTTGGGTGCTAGTGTAAGCATCATTCCCTATTCCATTTATGAGCGACTTGGGATGAAAGAGCTCAAGTGTACTTCTATTACACTTCAAATGGCCGATCGTTCACTCAACCGACCATTGGGGATGTTAGAAGATGTGCCGCTAAGAATCGGGAAGTTCTTCATTCCGGTTGACTTCCTTATGCTTGATATGCCGGAAGATGCTATCACTCCCATTATCCTTGGGCGCCCATTTCTCCATACCGCCGGTGCTATGATTGATGTAAAGAACGGTAGGATCACGTTTGAGCTAGGCGATGAGAACCTCGTGTTCGACCTCAAAGGCAACACTTCGCCTACTAATGATGAGTCTTGTAATATGATCCACGCCATGAAAGACATCGGTCTAAGGGATGAGTCGGGTGAAAGCTTGAAGAACAACTTCTATGGAATTGAAGATGATGATTCCGAGCTTGGGGCGGATGAATGCTCATATCATAATATTGAGGACAAGTTGCAAGGCAAGAAGAAAGATGAGCCTCCCTTGGGGCCACATGAAGATAGATGGACGTTTGGGTATATACCGAAGGATCGCAAGTACAAGTTCAAGCCTTTGAACTTAGTAGATCGGGATGCCCCGGTAATGTCGAGGTTAGAATATGATGATCCGTGGAGTGGAGGTTGGTATTCCACTAGCTTGATCGAAGATTTCTTGAGAGCCTTCGATTTGTTACTCCGTGCCCTTGATGGCGATGGAATTGGCTATAGTGTTGTTGAAAAATGATTGAAGAATGCACCATCCTTAGTTTGACGGATTTCCAAAAGAACCGTCCCATTGTATATATCTCTTTCTTATTCTTTCAAGTTTTGTGAAACCCTTGTAATTTGGTATTTTGATGAGTGATGTGACGGAGGGATTTTGATGAATGTGTTGAGCTTATTTGATATGTGTAAAGTGAAGATGAATCTTAGAGAGGAGTGGTTATTGATAGAGCTTGGATTTGAGCAAGGAAGTCGGGTTTGTATTGGTGGCCTTGTGGGTGAAGCTACACGATTATGAAGGGCAAGAAGACTCTTCCCGGCCGAGAAGAAGGCTTCCCGACCGGGAAGGATGAGCCATCCCGACGGGAAGGAGTTATCCCGATCGGGATGAGGGTGCTAAAAATTGTGTTTACTGTTGTGTCTTCCCGACCGGGAAGGGTGTGTCATCCCGACCGGTACCATCCATCCCGACCGGGATGATGCACTGCTCCCCCTTTATGCTTCCTCTTCGACATTCGAGCCCACCCAACCACTTATACCCCCACCCAACCTCCCTACCTACCCTTGCACATATCATATAACCCATACACTTCATATACATACCTTCATCTCATTTTCTCTTCACTTAACATTGAGTTTCACATCAAATCCCACCTCCTTCTACCATTGCTAGCTTAATACCTCCACCATACAACCATATCGTGAATGAAGGGGAATAACTATGAAGAAGATAAGCTATGCGCCATTAATGATCATTGAGACGATGGAGCGAGTGAGTTGCTAACCGATTGGTACGGCAACTATCCTTTCTTTTCCGTCTTTTATTGCTTGTCTTTCCTTTGTTTGTTCCCTTCCCCTTATATACTTTTGTGTCATGGTGGCCCTCGGGGCCTTGGTAGTCATTGCTCCCGACTCTCGATGACGTGACTACATCGAGAGTCCTTTCAAAATCCAAATTTGCGAGAATTTTCACTTTTTCTTTGATTTTACTTTCTTTTTGGTAGGATTTAGTCGGATTTAGGCGGAATCCGGGCCAGGTGACTTGATTACACCTAGTCCTCCCCTCTCATTTCCTTTTATTTCCTTCTTTTTATTTCTTCCCCCATCCACATCTTTTCTCGTCTCGGCCCATGGTGACTTGATTACACCCCGGCCGGACACATTCTACCCTTTTCTCCGCTTTTCTTTTTGATTTTCTTTTTTTGATTTTTAGCTTTATTTTAGTAGTTTTTTTCTTTTTAGTGTCTCCATACACTACGATCGAGCATGAGGACATTGCTCGGTTTAAGTGTGGGGGAGCGATATTCTAGTATAGTTTAATTTTTTTTTTCGTAGTTTTTTTTTTTTTGAAAAATCTTAAAAAACCCTACAAATTTGAAAATTTTCACAAAAATCAAAAAGATTTACTTTTGTGTCTTTTCCTTTTGTGTCGTCGTGGCGTTCTTTTGTTGTGTTGTGTGTGTTTTGCCTCCCTTTTTCCTTGTAGGTCGCTTAATCACCGTTAACTTTGGAGGGCTTTCAAGACATCCGGTAACGCCTTTTTATCCCTTTTTCCTCTTTATCTCTTGTGGAGTTTGGAAAAGATTTGTGATGATGTGTGCTCGGGTGGAGCTTTGTGAAGATTTGTGGTTGATTGGTTGCTTATTTGGAAATCCGGGGTGGTGTTTGTTATCTTTGTATGTTTGTCTTGTTTCATTTTGCTTTGTTGTCTTTGTCTCATTTTCTCTCGTTTTTGTCATGTCTTTGTTTTGTGATGTGTAGTTGTGTTTAGTGTGTAAAAAGGTTTTCGAAAACCCGGTTTTGAGGCTAAAGTGCAAGTGTTTACTTTCCCTTTCTAGTAGTATGAATCGAGTCTTGGACTTTAGTCTAGTAGAATGACCCTAAATCAATAGTTTCGTTGGTCCTTTACCTTGAGTCCACCTAGTTTACTAGGGATTTGCTACGGGATTTGCATTTTGACCATTATGACCACCCATGGTGTGAAAAGGCCTTGGTTGCCGAGTCCCGTCCCTTAGGTGAACATGTTCGAAATTGTTTGATTAGTCCAAGTTTCTCCCCTTTTTGTGGGTTTGAAGGGAAAGCGCGCTCCCGACATACCCATTCCCCTACCTCCTATGCATATCCACAAAATAAACGATCGGCGGGATGGAAAAAGGATGAACCACGATGTTAGTCGACACTGTAGGTAAGTGAGACCCCGCCCCCTTTAGCGATGAGCCAAGAGGGTCGTCCCATGTACAAAAATCGTCTAACTAGCCCAAGTAAAAAGGTGGATAAGTTTGCAAAATGAGGGAAGACCGATCATTACCGCTATCATCATCCTTCTTAGGGACTCGGTGCTTTGGTAGGCTCTTCACGGTAACGATCGGAAAAAGGCTTATTTTTGAGAGGTGGGGATTCTTTTTTTGTGAGATATTTTCTTTGGCATTTTCTTTCTTTTGCATTTTTGCATTTTGTGTTGCTATGCCATTTCTTTTTCATCTTTTGTATTTTCTTTTTCTTGACTTTTAGTGCCTTTTCTTTTTCTTCATTTCTTTCTTTCATTTTCTTTGTTTGCCTTTTTTGCTAGATTTAAGTTGTAGGCATTTCTTTGCAACTAAGAAAGAGATTTCAACAAATTGCAACTTCCGTAGTACGTTCTTAAAAGGTTAGGAGGACCTAGGTAAGTTACCAACGTTTTTATTGCTTTGTTGTCATACTATTAGGGTTTTGTTCATTTCAATTTGTATTATTAGCTTGGGAACGTTGTCACTTGCCTTGAGTCCTAAACCGGTGCTTCTTTCACCGCTTTTTAGAGGGAAGCGGTATTTATTCCTTTTTGGGTTTAACCGATTACTTGTTTGTTTGTATGTTTGTTTGTTTGTGTGTGTTTGTGTCCGGTTGCATCCACAGTTTTGTCGCAAGACCTTACTTGCCTTGCGGAGTGCACTTTTCCTCTAAGTGTACTCGCGTGAGTTGAAAGGGCGTAGGGTGCGCTAATACCCGCTCGGTTAGTAGTCTAATTTTTTGTAGTTTTTAGTTAGTTGGTGCTTACTCGAGGGCGAGTAAGGGTTAAGTGTGGGGGAGTTGATAAGTGTAGTTTGTAGTGCCTAATTTGTCGTGTTTAGTCCCGTTTTCCCTTGTGAAATCGCTCTTTGGAGCGTTTTCTGGGCTACTTATGCTTCTTATAGTTCGTTTTAGGTTCCCAAGACCATTCATGGAGAATTGGAACGATTCCGACTCGTTTCATACACTTTTGGAGCCAATGAAGAGAAGGAACGATCACTCGGTGCCTTGGATTCGATCCCGAGACCTTGGCACCCATTCCCGAGCCCCGAGAATCGATGAGAAGCCCATGAAAAGCAAGGAGGGACCTTAGAGATCTTAATGAAGGCCTACAGAGCCTTCCCGGCCGAGACCAAGTGCCCTCTCGGTCGGGAAGGAGTGCACAATTGAGCAGGCTGCTGTTTAGGCCTTCCCGGCCGAGACCATGAACCGTCTCGGTCGGGACCACCTTCCCGGCCGAGACCATAAGTCTTCCCGGTCGGGAAGAGAGAGCTGTAGCCGCGCCTCTTCTTTTCATCCTCCTTCACTCTTGTAACCTTATAAATACTCCTCCCTTGTATTGTTTAAGCATGATACATTATCATACATTACCATACACTATCTTAGACCTCTCTACAACATTCAAAACCCTAGATTTAATTTCTCCTCTCACTAGTTTAATCTTAGATTAATTTAGTTAGTTAATCTTGTATTAAGGTTCTCTTGAAGAATCCATCAATTCTTGACAACTTTTGGTGGAGATTTTTGGGTGTTCTTTTAATACAAGTTCTCATCTTTTTTATCCTCTTGTAGTTGGTATAATCTCTTTTCTCTTGTTCTTTGTTTATTTATCAAGTTTTAATCTTTACATATTGTTTACTGTTCTTGTTAGTTCATAATGGATGTTTGGATTATTATGTTGGTTTCTCTTGTTTATGTTAGTATTAGTTGGATAATGAGTGAGTAGACTCTTTGTGGGGTTAGTAGGGGGATTAAGTGTGGATTATGGGTAATTAGGGTTTGATTAAGGGAAAAGGTGGAATCTTTGTTGCTAGTCACATGTTGAGCACTCTATGTGTTTGTTGAATTGCTTGTTTGAGTTGTAGTGGCCATGCTTCTCATACTTGTTTTCATCTTCTCATCTTGTAATCGATTTGTGGTTGAATGCTTGTGTTTTGGGTAATACTTTGCATGAGTATTCGGGTCTAGTCTTAGACACGAGAGTGCGGACTTAGGCTTTGGCGCGAGAGCGCAAACCGACCATAGTGACTAGGTGAAACCTACACCCTTGACCTCCCAATTATCCTACTACATACATTGATGAACCCAACCTAACCCTACTCTTTCCCATATTTGATTCCTCTACCTCTTTAGTCATCTTTTCTCTAGTTTGTTAGTTTCTTTAATATTTAGTTGCTTCACATAGTTCGTATCATACATAGTACAATGTTAGTCCACCTTCATCACCTACAACCATCGTACTTAGTCAATTCTCTTCTCTTTGTGTTCTTTGTGTGACTTAGCCTTGATTTTAGGTAGACCTAGTCTAGACACCTATAAACGTCTCCGTGGACACGACCCGACTTACCCTAGCTACTAGTTAGGTATAGTTGGACTTTACTTGACGGTGGGAGAACGCGGCAAAACCCAACCATCATCTGGCCCTCCTAGTCTGACCTGGTAACCACGTGTGAGAATGAGACGGGTTTATATTAGGAAGGGATACGTTGTGATGCAATGAATGTCTTGTAATGAGTGCCTGTGATAATTGGTTATGCTGTTTGATGTATGTGACCTAGTAAACTTTATAAGATGAGGAGTGGTTGGTATGTTGTTAAGGTGTTATCATGTTATTATAGTTAGGACGATGCTGATAAGTGTAGTTTGTAGTGCCTAATTTGCTGTGTTTTGGTCCCGTTTTCCTTGTAGAATCGCTCCTTGGGAGCGGTTTATGGGTTACTTATGCTTCCTTTAGTTCGTTTTAGGTTCCCGAGACCATTTGTGAAGAATTGGAGCAAATCCGACTCAATACATACACTTTTCGGAGCCAACGAAGTGAAGGAACGATCACTCGATGCCTTGGATTCGACCCCGAGACCTTGGGACCCAAACCCGAGCCTCTTAGACCCGATCCCGAGTCCCGAGAATCGGTGAGAAACCCATGAGAATCAAGGAGGGACCAAAAAGTTCTTATTGGAGGCCTACAAGACCCATCCCCGACGGGAATGGCCTCATCCCGTCCGGGATGAGGTGCACAAAAGCGAGTGGTTCTGACCTGGGTCCGTCCCATTTGGGACCACGCCGTCCCGGGCGGGACCACCTCATCCCGACCGGGATGACCCACTGGCAGCCCGCTTTTGCTTCTTTTCTTCTCCTTATTCATTGTAACCCTATATATACCCTTCCTCTTGTATTCTTATATATGTTCTTCACTTCCCACTAAACCCTAGACTACTTTAGCTTAGATTAGAGTAGGTTAGTCGGTAATTAGTCGGTAATCTTACTTTAGTACTTGTATTAAGGGAATTCTTCAAGATCCATCCAAGATTGACAACCTTGGTTGATTGTTTTGGGTTTTTCTTATTGATGCAAGTTTCAATCTTCCTTTCATCTTTTTAGTAGGTATAATATTCTTTTCCCTTCTCTTAATCTTGTTTATTCATTCAAGTTTCAATCTTTGTTCAATGTTTTGTTCATAGTTCATTGTTTACTAGTTTCATTATGGATGTTTTGTTGTTTGTGTTGATTCCTCTTGTTTATGTTGATGTTTGTTTAGATATGTTTGAGTAGACTCTTTCTAGGGTTAGTAGGGGGATTTGGGTGTTTAATGGATGATTAAGGGTTTGTTGGAGATGTTGGTGGAAGTTTTGGGTTTCCTCTTGGTTAGATGCATGGAACATGTTTGATGAAATGCTTGAATGACATGTAGATGCATATGCTTGTTTTTCTTGTCTTTTCTCTTGTGGGTGGTGGTTTGCTCGTGGGTTTGGTTCCCTCACTACGTTGCGAGAGCCCGGTGAGGACGACCCCTAGGTCGGTCTACGTAGCGAGAGCCCGGACGTGACCTAGGCTACGAAAGCACGCTAGTAACCCCGTTTGTCATATGTGTCGCTAAGATGGGTTCTATCAAGAACCTCTAGGTCGGTCTACGTAGCGAGAGCCCGGACTACACCTAGATTACCCGACTACCCCTTCACCTTAGTTCTTCCTTGACCACTCCATCACCCCTTGAACCCGACCTATTCCTAGCCCGTTTCCTTATTCGTTTTCTCCGTCACCTTTGTCATAGTCTTAACCTTCTTCCCTTCCTATCATTCTAGTTTAGCTTAGTTTGTTGACCGAGTCTCGTATTTGGGGTGACCTTAGTCTAGACGCCTCTTACCGTCCCCGTGGATTCGACCCGACTTACCCTATCTACGTGTTAGGTGTAGCCGGTTATTATTTGATCGGTGGGGATCCACGGCAAATCCCTAACCATCAATTTGGCGCCATTGCCAGGGACGGCACTACTACAAAACATCACATAGACAACTCCTAATAGACATAAGATATTCTTAACAACTGATGTATAATATATAGACAACTGATGTTTGAGAAACAGATGTCTTTATCTGATAATAGACAACTGAGTTTTATAAAAACAGTTGTCTATATATTATACAACTGTTTTAGTTGATCTCAGTTGTCTATTCTAATTTTCAGGACCACTAAAAATTGGTTGTTGAGTACTACCCAACCCATATCACTTTCTCAAATATTTTTTTAAGTAATCTAATAATAAGTGTAATTCAACCCGTATCACTTCCTGTAAAGGTAACTTCCGATTTCCGTCATTCCGTTCCTCCGTTTCATTTGATGTTGAGTTTTTTTCCGTTTCATTTGATTTTTTACGGTTTTTGTTTGTTTTGTTTTGTTTGTAGTAACGTTGGCCGATAGTAGATTGCGAGCGTTAGAATTTCTCGGATTGGACGAAGAACGACAGAGGAGCTATGTTGTTGCGGTAAGATTTCTAAATTGTTTGATTAATTTAATTAATTACTGTAATTAGCATTAATCAAGGAGTTTAGTCGAAGATTATAGACTAAATTGCGGTGTTTAATTTGTGTAGGGATTAAAAATTGATTTAATTATCACTGATTAATAATAAGTCGTATATGATCCCCATGATCCTAAATTCCTCATTAAGTTATCGTACTTATCGACCAACAATTACTCGACTCGACTCGTCATTAAATTATCGACCCAAAATTTCATCGAGTTAAGTTCAAATCATTCACGAGCTGTCTCGTATTATTATCAGTTTATGACACATAATTACTCGACTTAATTATCGTACTTATCGACCCAATAATTACTCGACTTAATTCATTAATTTATCGACCCAAAATTTAATCGAGTCAAGTTCAAATCGTCTATTGACGAGCTGTCTCGATCTTGAAATGTGCTTAGTTTTCCAATCATCGCCAATACTCCCACTCAACTTATATTACTCCCGCAGCATCATGAACCAGCACATCCCCAATTATTCCTCTAACCCTAATTTTTTCCAGATCCCCAATTTTTTCCAGATCCCCAATTCTAATAATGCAACATCATGAAGCTAACCTTCGTCGCCCTTCCTTGATCTTCGTCGCCCTTCTTCTCTTCCTTCTTCTCTAATTAACTTCGAAGCCCTATTCGTCGCTAGCTGCTCTTCGTCGTCGTTCCTTCTTCTTCTCTATTTATCGCTGTTGTCGCTGTTTTCGTAATTTCTCTTTTTATCTTCTATCACTTCGATTACATTCTTTAATCGAAGAAAACTCTGGGTTGAATTCATCTGTTTCGTTGTTTTGATCGAATTATTGAACTTATCGGATGCTTCAATTTGCCTGGGTTTCATACTTGTTGCTGTAAATCTTCGAATTCTCACGTTGATTTGATTTGATTTCTGCTTGATTTCATCTTTTAGTTTTGAATTGTAAGTACATGAATTGCATTTCTAGGGTTTTGCTGTTTCTTTTCACTGTGATTGACGCCATTGCCAGATTCTGGAGCTACTCCGTGATTCAATTTATTTGTCGGGTTACGATTGACATTGCCTGATATCAATGCTTTTATGCATTTATGATTTGAATTACAGTATGTTGTAGCTCAAGGATTGTGATAATGGTGTCACTGCCATTTATATGCCAGTGTGGGAAGATGATACATCTTTTTTCTGTTTGCATTTTCATTAGCAATTTCGATATTTTGAGCATCCCTTTTTGATTTCTGATAATGATTCTTACTCAACTTCACTTTTAGTAATTAAAACTCGTATCTCTGACTGTAACATCGATACATTGCCTATGGCTACGTAGTCTTTCCATGTAGGGAACAGTGTAATCTCTGAGTGCTACCGTGATTTTCCTGTTGCTTTTGGTAGTTTCTGAAGATAATATGTAATTTTATGGCAATATGCATATATTTCCATTTATTCTGTTCAATAAATGCACTTGAACGAAGGTAAACACGAGCTGAGACCGTTACATGAACTGCTGAAGTGATGATTTCGTCGAAACCTGTATCTTTGGACAAAACTGTCTTAGTTAAAAATCTTAGTTATCTCATTGCCCTATGGAAAGCGGTTCTTGAATTCTTATCAAGCTTTTGTTACAGGCACTCCTCTGTGGCGCAATGGTCCACTGGAGAAACCTGTTCTATGCAATGCTTGTGGATCGAGATGGAGAACAAAGGGTACGCTTGTAAATTACACCCCTCTTCACGCTAGAGTTGATCCCGGAGATTATGAGGATCATAGGACAGGGAGAATGAAGAGCGTTTCTTTGAAGAAAAAGGATGAAAAGCTGAACAAAAGGAAAGTGAAGGATGAATATACAACGGCTAGTGATCCAGAGTTCAGTCATGAGTATAGCCACCAGGGTCAGCACAACAAGAATAATGTTGATGAGGATACGAGTACTCGATCGAGTTTTGGGTCTGCTGTATCAAATTCAAAAAGTTGTGCTCAGTTTGGTAGCGGCGCTGACGCTAGTGAGTTGACAGGTCAGAAGCTTATAAGCATTCCTGCAGCATTTCTGTTAATTTTTGACGATGATGCTAATGTTATGAACTTCCTGCTCATTGAGTGTAATATAATCACAACATAATCACAACCGTAAAACTCATCTATTTGAAAACATAAAATACTGGGTTTACTTTAAAAATTGTAATTTATTTCTCCAAGTTGAAGAGTTTCACAAATTGTTCCGTATGGAGTATTTCACTTCTGTTACAAACACATTACATAACATTGGACTACTATATATTCAATTCCTTGGTTGGTTTGTTTGTTTATTTCTCTTTCTTTCCTTCATTCTTCATTTCAATGCCTGGCTATATGTATGTATGTGCTGATCTGGACTCTTTCTTATCCTTCTTTTTTTGAACACCCCCCACACCTTATAATAATAATAATAATAGCTGAAGAGAGGAAGAAGAAGAATATAGGAGTAGTATTAAAGAGAGATGGGGTATACAAAGTTCAATTCCTTCCTTGGTTGGTCACATAATTAGTACTCCACTACTCGTATTCAGTTCCTTCCTTGGTTGGTTGGTTTGTTTTTTATTTCCATACCATAATTAGCTAAACCGAGAATCTCTTTCTTTCCTTCATTCTTCATTTTACTGAATAAATAAAGAAATAATGTGTGTGTGTTCCCTCTCTTCTTCAATTCCTTCTTGGGGTCTTCCATTATTTCTGTTGCTGTATGTATGCCTCCTTATCCTGAATTCCCTATCTTCTTCAAGGAATTGAATGTGTTGAATTACACTTTGTTATATTCTGAATTCCCTCATTCTGTATGTATGTATGTATGTATGTATGTATGTATGTATGTATGTATGTATGTATGTATGTATGTATGTATGTATGTATGTGTATGTTGTATCTTCTATTTTGTCATTTCTACGATTCTTACACTTTGTTATACTTGTTGCAATGTAGTCGGCTCCTCATGCTCGGAAAACAGAGTGCGGTTATTACGTGATGAGATATATGATTGAAATTATCACTCGTTTTGATTTGAAGAGAACCGTCAATGAGGTGAGACTTGGGTTTTTACACTTTCTCTTGTTTCAATCATTTGTTTTATGCACATATTTGAAACAAAATAATTAGTTCATTTATATTATTGATTTTGTAGCATTTCAACGATATGATGCCATATTCTCAAGAAGATATTGACGAGGTTCGTGGATTATTATGGGCGGATTATTTTCTTAATAATTAGTTGGATTATGGATTTAGGTATTTTTGGACATTGGATAATGATTTTAAGTGTATCTTTTGGATTTTGGATGTTGGATAAATATTATATGTATCTTTTAGATTTTGGATGTTGGATTTTATAAAAATGTAACTTCTTTTGTTCAATTATTCGCTTGGTATTCCTTTTTTATGGTTTGTTAATATGTAGGTATTTCAGAATTATTAAAAAACATAAAATATGAATATGTATATAAGCACATATCTATATGTACGTATGTCAAAAAACAGTTGTCTTTGTACGTAATAGACAACTGTTGTTTTAGAAAAACAGTTGTCTATATACGTAATAAACAACTGTTATTTTAGAAAGACAGTTGTTTATATACGTAATAGACAACTGTTGTTTTACAAAAACAGTTGTTTATTAACCAATAGACAACTGTTTTAAAACAGATGTCTATGTTCAGAGTAATATACAACTCCAAACTACTCAACTGTTGTAAGTTAGTTGTCTATTGCAAAAAAAAAACAGAAGTCTATTTGATGTTTTGTAGTAGTGCGGTGCTAGTTTAGACTTTGTTTTCCTAGTTACTTGACTTTGTCTTTTGTTTTGTGTTTTTCTTTTTGTCCCTTTTGCTTCTCGTGTGTGTGAAGTTTATTTCTCTCTTGTCTAGTGCCCAAAAATCACTAGACTTCTCACGTTTGCTCCTAGTCCACAGTTTTTGCCTAGAGGTGGTCGCCATTCTCTTCTTTACAACTCAGAGCCGCATAAACGGACAGTTGCTAGATTGAGAGGTTTCCAACCGGGTACAAGCCAAGATTTCGAGCAAGCATGAGGTTTGATCTAAACTCCCCACACTCGGGAGCCGATATGAGCTACTCCTCTCCCTCTGTGGATCAAGGGTATGACATGACATCTCCCTACTACTATCAAGCTTCTTGGGGTATGAGCTTCAAGGATATGGAAACGGCTACCAACAAGTGAGCGCTTACGAATCCTACGATCATGGTGGCTATTACTCAAGCAATCATTGTGAACCCACCATGTTTCATCAAGATTCACCATATGGAAGCCAATATCCCCAAAACCCACCACATTACCCTTCACCTCAACCACAATATGAACCCCATAACCCACAATACTACCAATCATCTCAACTTCACTACCAACAATATGATGCCCCACCCCTTGGGCATCATCAAGATTTTCAAGGAGCTTTACAATACCCCAATGACCACCAATCGCCCAACTTGGAGTTGTATCAATCGTTTCTTCAATTGCAAAGGAGCGACCAAGAAATGGCCATTCAAATGCAAAAGAATCAAGATGAATTCATGGCCCAATATCATAGGGAAAACGAGGTGATGGATGCTCGATTAAATACGTTAACGGTTAAAACCTTAATGTTTTTATTCCGAACGTCGCAACTAGATGAAGGGTGCCCACTTGAGAAAGGGGAACAACCCAATGATGAAGCCGCTAATGAATTCCCTTTGAGAAGCGAGACTTGCTTTGAAGAACCTCAATCGTCTACCCAAAAAGAGACGAATGAGGATATGACCCTTGATGAAGGCATTGTTGTGAAGAATTGGAGGAGGTTAGTGAGTTGGATGAGATGGTGGAGTTTGTGAATTTGTTGGGTGCAATTGATGAGCCCAAGTTGCCAATGTCCGAGAATGTGGATAAGCATCAAGAGCCCCTTGTAAGTAAACCAAGAAATGGTTTGGAAGAGATTGAAACCGCCGGTAGAAGTTTCAATTCTCTCCTCCAAGATGATGTGGGGACGAGTGATGATGATGGGGAACCACAACTTGAGGAAAGTGTGGGGGTGTGCAACAAGGAAACGAGGCCAAAACCGCTTTTTGTGCCTCGCGTCAAGAATATGAAGCTTGCTAGTGATCGGAGACGATGCTTAGGGAGGAAGAGGTCGGTAAAGCTCGTACGATGGATAGACCCCGGAGACAACACGAGAGATGATGTCGGGTCTTTTGAGGACTACTTCTTGCCTCCACCTTAGAGGTCGTGGAGGATAGCTTGGCTCGAGCACTCTTTGGGCCTTCATTACGATGTTGATCATGCGTTCGACTTGCTCCTCCAAGCCCTTGAGGGCTATGGTTGAAGAATGAGAGTCCACCATCCTCGGTTTGACGGAGTTCCTAAAGAACCGTCATGTTGTATATTCTTCTTTCCTCTTCTTTAGAGTACTTGTGTTTGTATTTGTGTGATTTATCTCTTGATTTTGTTTGTTTTGTGAAACTCTTGTAATTAATTTGGATTTTTGATGAGCGATGTGAGGGAGGGAATTTGATGTTGTATTTGAGTTTATTGTGATAGGTGTGAAGTGAAGGTGATCCCTAGAGAAGATTGGCCATCGATAGAGCATGGATTGTGAGTAAGGGAATCGGTTTTTGAAGCTTAGGATAAGCTTTTGGGTTTGTGGAAGGCTAGAAGATTCATCCCGACCGGGAAGAAGGCTTCCCGACCGGGAAGGGTGAGGCATCCCTACCGGGAAGGAGCCGTCCCGATCGGGATGAGGGTGTCAAATTTCGAGTTCCTGGAGTGCCGTCCCGACCGGGAAGGGAGCTTCCCGACCGGGACCATCCATCCCGACCAGGATGACCCCTGCTCCTCTTTTGGCCTCTTCTTCGTCATGTGAGCCCACCCTACCACTTTATACCCCCTCCCAACCTCCTTACCTATCCTTGCACATATCATATGACCCATGCACCTCATTTACATACCCTCAACTCATATTCTATTCACTTTACACCAAATTTCACATCAAATCCCACCCCATCATACCATTACTACCTCTACCATGCGTTATTATCAAGTTTGAAGCGGGTTAACAATGAAGAAGACAAGCAAAGTGCCTATAGTGATCATTGAGACGATGGAGCGAGTGAGTTGCTAACCGATGGGTACGGCAACTATCCTTTCTTTTCCGTCTTTTATTGCTTGTTTTCCCTTGTTTGTCCCCTTCCCCTTGTACACTTTTGTGTCATGGTGTCATGGTGGCCTTCGAGGCCTTGGTAGTTATTGCTCCCGACTCTCGATGACGTGACTACATCGAGAGTCCTTTTCGAAATCCAAATTTTACAAGATTTTCACCCTTTTTTGTAGGATTTAGTCGGATTTAGGCGGAATTCGGGCTAGGTGACTTGATTACACCTAGTCCTCCCCTCCCATTTCCTTTTATTTCTTTCTTTTTATTTTCTTCCCCCATCCATATATTTTCTCGTCTCGGCCCATGGTGACTTGAATACACCCCGGCCGGACACATTCTACCCTCTTCTCCGCTTTCTTTTTGATTTTTAGCTTTATTTTCATAGTTTATGTTCTTTTCTTTAGGCTCTCCATACACTACGATCGAGCATGAGGATATTGCTCGATTTAAGTGTGGGGGAGCAATATTCTATCGTAGTTAGTTTTATTTTTGTAGTTTTTCGAAAAATCTAAAAAAAAAACCCTAAAAATTTGAAAAAATTTCACAAAAATCAAAAAGATTTTCTTTTGCGTCTTTTTCTTTTGTGTCATTGTTTCGTATTTTTGTTGTGTTGTGCGTGTTTTGCCTCCCTTCTTCCTTATAGGTTGCTTAATCACCGTTTGCTTTGGAGAGCTTTCAAGACATCCGGTAACATCTCTTCACCCCTTTTTCCTCTTTGTTCCTTGTGGAGTTTGGAGAAGATTTGTGATGTTGGGTGCTCGGGTGGAGCTTTGTGCATACTTGAGGTTGATTTGGTGACTTGTTTGGAGATTTGAGGTGGTGTTTTGATAAGTGTCATTTGTAGTGCCTATTTGGTAGTGTTTTGGTCCCATTTTCCTTGTAGAATCGCTCCTTGGGAGCGGTTTAGGGGCTTCTTATGCTTCCTTTAGTTCGTTCCAGGTTCCCGAGACCGAATTGGAAGAGTTGGAGCGATTCCGACTCGATACATACACATTTTGGAGCCAACGAAGCTAAGGAACGATGACTCAATGCCTTGGAATCGGCCCCGAGACCTTGCGACCCAATCTCGAGCCTCCGAGATCCGATCCCGAGTCCCGAGAATCGATGGGAAGCCCATGAGAATCAAGGAGGGGCCAAAAAGTTCATATTGGAGGCCTACAAGACTCATCCCGGACGGGTATGGCCTCATCCCGTCCGGGATGAAGGAGGAACGAAGAGCAGCTACTGGAGGGTGTTCCGGATCGGGAACAGAAAATCCCGATCGGGAATCCCCACAATCCCGATCGGGAATTATCTTCCCGACCGGGAAATGCCCCAGCTCACCCGCCTTCAATTCCTTTCTTCTCCTTTCATTCTTAAACCCTATATATACCCTTCCTCTTGCAATGTGATGTTATGGACTCTTATATCCACTAAACCCTAGACTACTTTAGGTTAGATTAGATTAGATTAGTGTAGATTAGTCGATAATTAGTAGTTAATCGTAGTTTAAGCTTGTAATATTGGATCTCTTGAAGAATCCATCCAAGATTGACAACCTTGGTGGATGAATTTGGGTTATCTTCTATGCAAGTGTTCTCCTTTTCATTCTCTTGTTAGTTTGGTACAATCTTCTTCTCCTTTTACTCTTCATTCATTTTTTTGTTTATCAAGTTTGAATCTTTGTTCATTGTTATCATTAGTTTGTGATGTTTGTTTTATTTTCTCATGTTGATTCATCTTGTTCTTGTTAGTTTTAGTATAATCATGTTAGAGTAGTGTTCTTGCTAGGGTTATTAAGGTGATTAAGGTGTTAATTGGGTGATTAATGGATTGTTAGAGATGTTGGTGGAAGATTTGGGTTTCCTCTTGTTAGGTGCACATCACATGTTTGTGGAATTGCTTGAATGACTAAGTATGTGCGAATGCTTGTTTTCTTGCCTTTCTTTGTGGGTGTTAGTTCGTTGTGGGTTCGGTCCCCTCACTAAGTTGCGAGAGCCCGGTGAGGACGACCCCTAGGTCTTTCTAAGTAGCGAGAGCCCGGATTCGACCAAGGACCATAGCGCGCTAGAACCCCGAGTGTGTTGAGTGTCGACGAGATGGGTTTTAGGTGGAACCTCTAGGTGAGTCTAAGTTGCGAGAGCCCGGACCAACCTAGTTTACCCTACTACCTCCTTCACTCTAGTCCTCCCTTGACCATTCCGTTACCCCTTTGACCCCGACCTAATCCTAGCCCGTTCTCCTTAGTTGTTTCTCCTTAGTCTTAGTCTAGTCTCCTTCCCTCTCCACCATTCTTTAGTTTAGCTCGTTGACTTAGTCTCGTATTTAGGCCGACCTTAGTCTAGACATTACTTTACCGTCCCCGTGGATTCGACCCGACTTACCCTATCTACCGTAGGTTTAGCCGGTTATATTATTGACGGTTGGGGTTCCACGACAAATCCCTACCATCAATTTGGCGCCGTTGCCGGGGACGGTGCTAGTTTAGACTTTGTTTTCCTATTTGCTTGACTTAGTCTTTGTGTTTGTGTTTTTCTTTTTCTTTTTGGTTACCTTGCTTCTTGTGTGTGTAGTTTATTTCTCTCTTGTCTAGTGCCCAAAAAGCACTAGACTTCTCACGTTTGTTCTTAGTCTACAGTTTGTGCTTAGAGGTGGTGATTATCTTCTCCTTGCAACTCAGAGCCGCTTAAACGGACGGTTGCTAGGATGAGTGGTTTCCAACCGGGTATGGACTACGATTTTCGAGCAAGCATGGGGTTTGATCTAAACTCCACACACTCGGGAGCCGATATGAGCTACCACTCTTCTTCCTTGAACCAAGGGTATGACATGACGTCCCCCTACCACTATCAAGCTTCTTGGGGTAATCAAGATGGGTATGATCCTCAAGATTATGAAAACGGCTACCAACAAGTGGACGATTATAACTCCTACGATCATGGTGGCTATTACTCAAGCTATGATTGTGAACCCACCATGTTCAATCAAGATCCACCTTATGGAAGCCAATACCCTCAAGACCCACAATATTACCCTCCACCCCAACCACAATATGAACCCTATGACCCACAATACTACCAACCACCCCAACCTTGCTACCAACAATATGATGCCCCACCCCATGGGTATCATCAAGATTTTCAAGGAGCATTACAAGACTCCAATGACCACCAATCGCTAAACTTGGAGTTGCATCAATCGATTCTTCAAATGCAAAAAGACCGACAAGAAATGGCCATCCAAACGAAAAAGAATTATGAACTCTTGGCCATGCTCCAAAGGGAATTTGAAGAACTTCAATCGTCTACCCAAAAAGAGACGAATGAGGATGTGACCCTTAGTGAAGGCATTCTTGGTGAGGAATTGGAGGACGATAGTGAGTGGGATGGTTTGGTGGAGTTTCTGAGGATGTTGGGTGAGATTGTTAGCCTCGAGTTGCCCTTGTCCGAGAATGTGAGTAAGCATCAAGAGCCCCTTGCAAGTACATCGAGCGATGATGTGGGGCCGAGTGATGGAGATGGGGAACCACAACTTGAGGCAAGTGTGGGGGTGTGCACCGAGGAAATGAGGCCAAAGTCGTTGTTTGTGCCTCGTTTCTTGGAGATGAAGCTTCCTTGTGATTGGAGGCAGTGCTTAGGGAGGAAGAGGCCGGTTAAGCTCGTAGGATGGATAGACCCCGGATATGACATGAAAGATGACTTAGGGTCTTGGGATTCCTACTTCTTGCCTCCTCCTTGGAGGCCGTGGAGGTCGGTAAAGCTCGAGCGCTTCTTGGGCCTTCACTACGATGTCGGTAGCGCGTTCGACTTGCTCCTCCATGCCCTTGAGGGCTACGGTTGAAGAAGAATCCACCATCCTAGGTTTGACGGAGTTCCTAAAAGAACCGTCATGTTGTATATTCCCCTCCTCTTCTTCTTTAGAATACTTGTCCTTGTATTTGTGTGTTTTCTTCTCTTGATTTTTGTTTGTTTTTGTGAAGCTCTTGTAATTGATTTGGTATTTTGATGAGCGATGTGAGGGAGTGAATTTGATGTGTATTTTGAGTTTATTGTGATAGGTGAAATGAAGATGACTCCTTGAGAGGATTGGTTATCGATATAGCTCTCATATCATGCCACCCATGTACCTCATTTTCATACCTTCATCTCATTCCTCCTTACTTTAGACCGATATTCACATCAAATACCACCCCCCCTTCACACCTTTACCACCTCTACCATGCGGTATTATCGAGAATGAAGAGGAATAGCAATGAAGACGACAAGCTTTGTGCCAATTTTGAATCATGAGGTGATAGAGCGAGTGAGTTGCTAACCGATCGGTATAGCAACTATCCTTTCTTTTCCATCTTTTATAGCTTGTCTCCCTTTGCATGTCCCCCTTCCCCTTATATTTGTGTCATGGTAGCCCTCGGGGCCTAGGCATTGGTTGCTCTTGACTCTCGATGAGCAAGTATGGGGAGTATGGCCACTACTAATCACACAAGCATCGAGAGTCGTTTCAAAACCCAAATTTTATAAGTTTTTCACTCTTTCTTTTTTTGAGGATTTAGTCGGATTTAGGCGGAATCCGGGCTAGGTGACTTGATTACACCTAGCCCTCCCCTCCCATTTCCTTTTATTTTCTTCTTTTTATTTCTTCCCCCATCCATATCTTTTTCTTGTCTCGGCCCATGGTGACTTGACTACACCCCGGCCGGACACCTTCTACCCTTTTCTTCGCTTTATTTTTGTTTTTTTTAGTTTTATTTTCGTAGTTTTTTTACTTTTTCTTTTGTCTCTCCGCACACTACGATCGAGCATGAGGACATGGCTCGATTTAAGTGTGGGGGAGCGATATTCTATCGTAGTTAGTTTTATTTTCTTAGTTTTTCCGGAAAAAATCTTAAAAACCATAAAAATTTGAAAATTTTTCATAAAAATCAAAATGATTTTTCTTTTGTGTGTTTTCATTTTGTGTCTTTGTGTCGTATATTTGTTTGTGTGCGTGTTTTGCCTCCCTTTGTCCTTATAGGTTACTTTAATCGCCAATGACTTTGGAAAGCTCTAAAGACTTCTGGTAACATCTTATCCCTTTTTCTTCTTTATCTCTTATGGAGTTTGGAGGAGATTGTGATGTTGTGTGCTCGGGTGGAGCTTTGTGCATATTGGTGGGTTATTTGGTGACTTGTTTGGATGATCGGGGTGGTGTTTGTGTTGCGTTTGTTATATGTTGTTTTGTTATGTTTTGTTTTTGTTGCCTTTGTTTCTTTTTCTTTCGTTCGTTTTCGTCTTGTCTTTGTTTTGTGTGTATTTGTGTCTTGTATGTAAATGGTTTTCGAAAACCCGGTTTAGAGGCTAGTGTGTAAGTAGCTACTTTCCCTTCCTAGTAGTATAAATCGAGTCTTGGACTTTAATCTAGTAGAATGACCCTAAATCAATGAGTTCGTTGGTCCTTTATCTCGAGTCCACCTAGCTTACTAGGAATTTACTACGGGATTTGCACTTTTGACCATTATGACCACCCACGGTGTGAAAAGGCCTTGGTTACCAAGTCTCGTCCCCTAGGTGACCGTGTTTAGGATTGTTTGATTAGTCCAAGTTATCCACTTTTTGTGGGTTTGAAGAGGGATCGCGACCCTCGACTCACTCATTTCCCTACCTCCTACACATATCCACACAATAAAATGCAAATTGTTGATTCTCCCTTTCTTGTTATTCAATGAAAATGCCAAAAATGTCAAATCTTGCCAAAAGGGCAAAGAAAAAAAAAATGAAAAAAAAAAAGAAAAAAATGAAAGAAAGAAAAGAATGAAGAAAAAGAAAAGGCACAAATGCCAAAAAGAAAATAGAAAAGAAGAAAAAAGAATGGCATGGCAGAACAAAGCAAAAATGCAAAGAAAAGAGAAAATACCAAAAGAAAACCCGTCTCACAAAAAGAAATCCCCACAAAAATAAGCCTTTTTCCGACTTTTGCCATGAAGAGCCTACCAAAGGACCGAGTCCCGAGGAAGGATGATAGCGGCATTAGTCGGTCTTCCCTCATTTTGCATATTTCCACCTTTTTACTTGGACTAGTTAGGCGGTCTTGGACACGGGACGACCCTCTTGGCTCACGCTAAAGGGGGCGGGGTCTCACTTACCTACAGTGTCGACTAACACCGTGGTTCTTCACTTTCCATCTCCGCCGATCGTCCCGTAGTACGTTTTTAGAAAGTTAGGAGGACCTAGGTAAGTTACCAACGTTTTTGTTGCTTTATCGTCATACTATTAGGGTTTAGTCCACCTTGGTTTGTATTGCTAGCTTGGGAACGTTGTCGCTTACCTCGAGTCCTAAAGCGGTGTTTCATTCACCGCTTTTAGAGGGAAGCGTATTTCTTTTGTTTTGGGTGCAACCGATTATGTGTTTGTGTGTGTGTTTGTTTATTTATGTGTTTTGTGTCCGGTTGCATCCACATTTTTGTCGCAACACCCAACTTGCCTTGCGGAGTGCACATGTCCTCTAAGTGCACTCGCGTGAGTTGAAGGGGCGTAGGGTGCGCTAATACCCACTCGGATAGTTTAGTAGTAGTATGTGCTTACTCGAGGGCGAGTAAGGGTTAAGTATGGGGGAGTTGATAAGTGTCATTTGTAGTGCCTATTTGGTAGTGTTTTGGTCCCATTTTCCTTGTAGAATCGCTCCTTGGGAGCGGTTTAGGGGCTTCTTATGCTTCCTTTAGTTCGTTCCAGGTTCCCGAGACCGAATTGGAAGAGTTGGAGCGATTCCGACTCGATACATACACATTTTGGAGCCAACGAAGCTAAGGAACGATGACTCGATGCCTTGGAATCGGCCCCGAGACCTTGGGACCCAATCTCGAGCCTCCGAGATCCGATCCCGAGTCCCGAGAATCGATGGGAAGCCCATGAGAATCAAGGAGAGGCCAAAAAGATCATATTGGAGGCCTACAAGACTCATCCCGGACGGGTATGGCCTCATCCCGTCCGGGATGAAGGAGGAACGAAGAGCAGCTACTGGAGGGTGTTCCGGATCGGGAAAAGGAAATCCCGATCGGGAATCCCCACAATCCCGATCGGGAATTATCTTCCCGACCGGGAAATGCCCCAGCTCACCCGCCTTCAATTCCTTTCTTCTCCTTTCATTCTTAAACCCCATATATACCCTTCCTCTTGCAATGTGATGTTATGGACTCTTATATCCACTAAACCCTAGACTACTTTAGGTTAGATTAGATTAGATTAGTGTAGATTAGTCGATAATTAGTAGTTAATCGTAGTTTAAGCTTGTAATATTGGATCTCTTGAAGAATCCATCCAAGATTGACAACCTTGGTGGATGAATTTGGGTTATCTTCTATGCAAGTGTTCTCCTTTTCATTCTCTTGTTAGTTTGGTACAATCTTCTTCTCCTTTTACTCTTAATTCATTTTTTTGTTTATCAAGTTTGAATCTTTGTTCATTGTTATCATTAGTTTGTGATGTTTGTTTTGTTTTCTCATGTTGATTCATCTTGTTCTTGTTAGTTTTAGTATAATCATGTTAGAGTAGTGTTCTTGCTAGGGTTATTAAGGTGATTAAGGTGTTAATTGGGTGATTAATGGATTGTTAGAGATGTTGGTGGAAGATTTGGGTTTCCTCTTGTTGGGTGCACATCACATGTTTGTGGAATTGCTTGAATGACTAAGTATGTGCGAATGCTTGTTTTCTTGCCTTTCTTTGTGGGTGTTAGTTCGTTGTGGGTTCGGTCCCCTCACTAAGTTGCGAGAGCCCGGTGAGGACGACCCCTAGGTCTTTCTAAGTAGCGAGAGCCCGGATTCGACCTAGGACCATAGCGCGATAGAACCCCGAGTGTGTTGAGTGTCGACGAGATGGGTTTTAGGTGGAACCTCTAGGTGAGTCTAAGTTGCGAGAGCCCGGACCAACCTAGATTACCCTACTACCTCCTTCACTCTAGTCCTCCCTTGACCATTCCGTTACCCCTTTGACCCCGACCTAATCCTAGCCCGTTCTCCTTAGTTGTTTCTCCTTAGTCTTAGTCTAGTCTCCTTCCCTCTCCACCATTCTTTAGTTTAGCTCGTTGACTTAGTCTCGTATTTAGGCCGACCTTAGTCTAGACTTTACTTTACCGTCCCCGTGGATTCGACCCGACTTACCCTATCTACCGTAGGTTTAGCCGGTTATATTATTGACGGTTGGGGTTCCACGACAAATCCCTACCATCATGTTTGTCTCGTTATATGTTTGTTTTGTTTTGTTTTGTTTTTGTTGCCTTTGTTTCTTTTCCTCTCGTTTTCGTCATGTCTTTGTTTTGTGTTGTGTAGTGTGTCTTGTGTGTAAACGGTTTTTGAAAACCCGGTTTTGAGGCTAGTGTGCAAGTGTCTACTTTCCCTTCCTAGTAGTATAAATCGAGTCTTGAACTTTAGTCTAGTAGAATGACCCTAAATCAATGATTTCATTGGTCCTTTACCTTGAGTCCACCTAGCTTACTAGGGATTTACTACGGGATTTGCATTTTGACCATTATGACCACCCACGGTGTGAAAAGGCCTTGGTTGCCGAGTCCCGTCCCTTAGCTGACCGTGTTTGGGATCGTTTGATTAGTCCAAGTTTTCCACCTTGTTTTTGTGGGTTTGAAGGGAAGGGCCCGTCCCGACTCACCCATTCCCCTACCTTCCACACATATCCACCAAATAAATTTGCAAATTGTTGAAATCATCTTTCTTAGTTGCAAAGAAATGCCTATCACTTAAATCTAGCCAAAAGGGCAAAGAAAAAAAAAAGAAAGAAAAGGAAAGAAAGAAAAGATTGAAGAAAAACAAAAGGCACAAAAAGCCTAAAAGAAAATAGAAAAGATGAAAAAGAAATGGCATGAATATGCAAAAGAAAGAAAAAAAATGCCAAAGGAAAACTGTCTCACAAAAATAAGCCTTTTACCGACTATTACCGTGAAGAGCCTACCAAAGGACCGAGTCCCTAGGAAGGATGATAGCGGTAATGGTCGGTCTTCCCTCACTTTGCAATATTATCCACCTTTTTACTTGGACTAGTTGGGCGGTTTTGGGCATGGGACGACCCTCTTGGCTCATCGCTAAAGGGGGCGGGGTCTCACTTACCTACAGTGTCCACTAACACCGTGGTTCATCCCTTTTCCATTCCGCCGATCGTCCCGTAGTACGTTCTTAGAAAGTTAGGAGGACCTAGGTAAGTTACCAACGTTTTTTGTTGCTTTATCGTCATACTATTAGGGTTTAGTTCATTTTGGTTTGTATTACTAGCTTGGGAACGTTGTCACTTGCCTTGAGTCCTAAACCGGTGTTTCATTCACCGCTTTTTAGATGGAAGCGGTATTTATTTCTCTTTGGGTGCAACCGTTTACTTGTTTGTTTGTGTGTTTGTTGTTTATGTGTTGTTGTGTCCGGTTGCATCCACAGTTTTGTCGCAAGAACTTACTTGCCTTGCGGAGTGCACTTTTCCTCTAAGTGTACTCGCGTGAGTTGAAAGGGCGTAGGGTGCGCTAATACCAACTCGGCTAGTTTAGTAGTTAGTTTGAGCTTACTCGAGGGCGAGTAAGGGTTAAGTGTGGGGGAGTTGATAAGTGTAGTTTGTAGTGCCTAATTTGCTGTGTTTTGGTCCCGTTTTCCTTGTAGAATCGCTCCTTGGGAGCGGTTATGGGTTACTTATGCTTCCTTTAGTTCGTTTTAGGTTCCCGAGACCATTTGTGAAGAATTGAAGTAAATCCGACTCAATACATACACTTTTTGGAGCCAACGAAGTGAAGGAATGATCACTCGATGCCTTGGATTCAACCCCGAGACCTTGGGACCCAAACCCGAGCCTCTTAGACCCAATCCCGAGCCCCGAGAATCGGTGAGAAACCTATGAGAAGCAAGGAGGGACCAAAAAGTTCTTATTGGAGGCCTACAAGACCCATCCCCGACGGGAATGGCCTCATTCCGTCCAGGATGAGGTGCACAAAAGCGAGTGGTTCTGACCTGGGTCCGTCTCGGTCGGGACCACGCCGTCCCGGGCGGGACCACCTCATCCCGACCGGGACCACCTCATCCCGACCGGGATGACCCACTGGCAGCCCGCTTTTGCTTCTTTTCTTCTCCTTATTCATTGTAACCTTATATATATCCTTCCTCTTGTATTCTTATATATGTTCTTCACTTCCCACTAAACCCTAGACTACTTTAGCATAGATTAGCTTAGATTAGAGTAGGTTAGTCGGTAATCTTAGTTTAGTACCTGTATTAAGGGAATTCTTCAAGATCCATCCAAGATTGACAACCTTGGTTGATTGTTTTGGGTTTTTCTTATTGATGCAAGTTTCAATATTCCTTTCATCTTGTTAGTAGGTATAATCTTCTTTTCCCTTCTCTTAATCTTGTTTATTCATTCAAGTTTCAATCTTTGTTCAATGTTTTGTTCATAGTTCATTGTTTACTAGTTTCATTATGGATGTTTTGTTGTTTGTGTTGATTCCTCTTGTTTATGTTGATGTTTGTTTAGATATGTTTGAGTAGACTCTTTCTAGGGTTAGTAGGGGGATTTGGGTGTTTAATGGATGATTAAGGGTTTGTTGGAGATGTTGGTGGAAGTTTTGGGTTTCTTCTTGGTTAGATGCATGGAACATGTTTGATGAAATGCTTGGATGACATGTAGATGCATATGCTTGTTTTCTTGCCTTTTCTCTTGTGGGTGGTGGTTTGCTCGTGGGTTTAGTTCTCTCACTACGTTGCGAGAGCCCGGTGAGGACGACCCCTAGGTCGGTCTACGTAGCGAGAGCCCGGACGTGACCTAGGCTACGAAAGCACGCTAGTAACCCCGTTTGTCATATGTGTCGCTAAGATGGGTTATATCAAGAACCTCTAGGTCGGTCTACGTAGCGAGAGCCCGGACTACACCAAGATTACCCGACTACCCCTTCACCTTAGCTCTTCCTTGACCACTCCATCACCCCTTGAACCCGACCTAATCCTAGCCCGTTTCCTTATTCGTTTTCTCCGTCACCTTAGTCATAGTCTAAGCCTTGTTCCCTTCCTATCATTCTAGTTTAGCTTAGTTCGTTGACTGAGTCTCGTATTTGGGGTGACCTTAGTCTAGACGCCTCTTACCGTCCCCGTGGATTCGACCCGACTTACCCTGTCTACGTGTTTGGTGTAGCCGATTATTATTTGATCGGTGGGGATCCACGGCAAATCCCTAACCATTAGATGCCATATGAATTATATGTTAAAATACGTAAGGTCGAATTAGGAGTCGATCATCCTTGATTGGGAGAATGGTCAAACTAGGGTTGGTAGTTATGTAGGATACATCTCCTGAGTGTTTTTACGTAGTAGTGTCATAAGCGGTAAACGATTTTAATTAATCGAGTTGGTGGTAATTTGTGTCTATCTAATTGAAATAATATATTGCAGTCGTCTCACGTTACTATAAATGAGGTTGATACCTTGAGATGGTAGTGTATCGTAATATGTCAATAGGGTCGATAACTTACGTGTTTTAAGTGCGTCGTAATGTGAATGGTATTCAAAAGTACATGTGTACTTGCATTCTGTTTTGAGTATTATATGTTTCCTTGCCAATGTATTGTACAAGCTGCCTTCATCTTGAATATGATCGATATCTAGAAGTCTAATGTTGTCGTAACGTGTTAATAAAGCTTTGTCACATGTGGCTCAAGTACGAGTTAATGAGGTTAATAGTCGAACAATGTAAGAATACTTGAGATCCATTTGGAGTTAATGTGATGAGTTACTTGCTTTATATCGATCCGAGAAGTCCTCTTTTTAGCCTCATCATCCTTCTCTGATAATGGCATAAATGAACTTGTATATTAATCGAATCTTGAAAGCATATGTGGTATCTGAAATTATATCGATTTGTTTGTATTATAGGGAGCAACAGTGTTTGTGTATATATATAGGAAGGATCAAGTGAGTCCACCTTTTAAAATTGAGTCCGTGAGTCCTCACCACATCTCTTGGTTTAGAAAGAGATTGATGGTTGTGATTTGTTTGAGTAATTAAAGCAAGAGACTATATTTGGTAAATATCTCTCTCCTTAATTTACACATCATTTAATATCTCTTCTATAAATAAATAATTACTGTCTCTCACACACATATTCCTTCACAATTAAGATTATCATTTAAAAAAATAAGTTGTTATTATATACAACTAAAAATAATAATTTACCGCATATCTTCTTCTCTCCTTAATTTATTTTGTGTTACTCTTATTCTATAGAACTGTTACTCTGGTTAAAGTTTGGTGTTACTCTAACGAACATCATGCAAATATGCTTAAATTGATTTCAGAGTTATATGCCCCCAACAATAAACATAATTATTAACTCAACATATGAATAATAATGTTACTCCAACGTTAATAACGTGTTACTCCAATAGATACTTTGTGTTACTCCAACGTTAGAAGCGTGTTACTTTAATAGATACTTTGTGTTACTATGTTACAAACGTGTTACTCTAATAGATACTTTGTGTTACTCTAACGTTACAAACTTGTTACTCTAATAGATACTTTGAGTTACTACGTTACAAACGTGTTATTCCAATAGATATTTTGTGTTACTTCAATGTTACAAACGTGTTACTTTAATAAATATGTTCTACACAAAATTATTGAAATACTGATTGTGTTTCCTATTTTGTTGGATGTTACACTCCTTCAAATTAGGAAACAATATCTTGTTTTTTAATACAAAATCTCAATTCATCTCATCCATACATTGTATTATCATCCAATGGATGGTACAAGGACTTAGGGACTCAAATATATAGAAGGACTCATAAAAACCCTCCTCTATATATATATATATATATATATATATATATATATATAGAGTCAAGATCGGGTGAGAACCTATGCTGTGATGAGAACTATGAGAACCTCCTCCCACCCTTAGATCTTACTGCATCTTACGGCTGAGATTAGAGTATATTCACTCCACTTTAGCAAACAGCTAATTTTACCATCTCCATCTAAATCTGCTCTTCGAAAATCGAGCTAGGGAGTTGAATCCTTTTGGTAAAATAGATCAATCACGTCTTTGGCCATTTTTATAATTGCTCAAGCTAGTTAGCATCAAACTACATTATATTAATCAACAACAATGACGCAAATCCTTAATAGGGGGGGCTGTTTTTACAGTTGCACAAATTTCACCCCCACAAATGGCCTACCGCGCATTAACTCTGATCTACACTACACCGTAAGCTACTACTCTCAACATGCATGAATCGATGTACTAACCCAGGAAAAAAATGTAGACGAACAAATAGAGAAAGGGTAGGCTAAAATTGAGAAAGGGTATATCAAAATTAAAAAATGTACGTTACAATTCAAAAGTGAGGGTACGCTAAAATTGAAATAGAAAAAAGGGTACCGCTAAAATTGAAATTAAATAAGGGTACGCTAAAATTGAAATAGAAAAAAGGGTACCGCTAAAATTGAAATTAAATAAGGGTACGCTAAAATTGAAAAAGGGTACGCTAAAATTAAAATTGAAAAAAAAAGGTACGCTAAAAATGAAAAATGGTACCCTAAAATTAAAATTGAAAAAAGGTACGCTAAAATTGAAACATGGTACGCTAAAACAGAAAAAGAGTACGCTAAAAGTGAAAAATGGATCACTAAAATTGAAATTGAAAAAAAAGTACCCTAAAAGTGAAAAAGGGTACGCTAAAATTTGAAAAAGATACGCTAAAATTGAAATTGAAAAAGGGTACGCTGAAATTTAAAAATAGTACGCTAAAATTGAAAAAGGGTACGATAAATTTAAGAAAGAGTACGCTAAAATTGAAAAGGGATACACCATAATTAAAAGAGGGTACGACAATGGTATGCTAAAATTGAAAAATGGTACGCTAAAATTGAAAAGGAAAATTAAATCGAGTAGGATTTGAAGAATAAGTGTTGTATTCCATATAAAATCCGTACAAGAGGAAATTAAAGAACAATATTTTAGATGAACTCTTAAGTCAATGAGGAAATTTGGAGAAAAAAAAATGATAGTTGGGATTATTGCAATTATATTTGCCGACGATAATATTGTTACTATTGTAATGAAATAATGAATTTAATCGAATAAGTTAACTCATAAAATAATTAATTTAAAAACAAAAATTAAAGTTACTTAGGTTACTGAGGTCTCAATTGTGATGAATTGATGGGTTGAAGAAAAGTCGATTGAAAAATTAATGGATTGAAAATTGGATTCAATGGTCGATTGAAGAATTATGGATTAAAGGATTACGGGTCGAAGAATTTTGTAGAAGGAGGAGTTACGACCTTACGGGTTGAAGGCTCAAGCAATTGTGATTAATTGATGGGATTGAAGAATTTTGAAGGATCCAACGAATGAGATTGAACACTATGATCTAATGGTTCATATTATAGTTCTCACGGTTCTCATTGAAGGAGTGGTTCTCACATGAACCTAAATCTCTCTCTCTCTCTCTCTCTCTCTCTCTCTCTCTCTCTCTCTCTCTCTCTCTCTCTCTCTATATATATATATATATATATATATATATATATATATATATATATATATATGCGTCGTTTCTATTTCACCCTGATTAATACAATATGTGATTGACAAGATAAACCTTGAAATTGGAATCTGTTTATTACTTGAATTTGAGTGCAATATCTTATTAAAATGATATATCAATGGTGTCGTATTCATTAATGTGAATCTCTGTCAAAGACACTTGGATATTTACGTCTCGTTCCGAGTTTAGATGCTTTCCTGTCAAGGTGACATGTTCCGAATCGTACATTGTTGTTGATTTCTATTCTTGATGGTTTAAATGAGTATTTATAAAAAACCGTGTTGAGTTAGTGACATACACATTTGCATCACTTAATCTAACATGAATAATGTGTTTATTGAGTTATGTTTTGATGGCCTAAACAAACATGCTTGCTAACCGTGTCGAAATAATGTCAGAACAACTTAAAACACCTTCGTTAACAGGAATAATGTGTTACTGAATTGTTCCACCTGTTTACAATGCTTATTTTACAAAAGTTTGAAAATAGAGTCATGTTTATTTTAAGTCTAGTTCTTCAATGTAAAATTTCGGGATCTAGATCCAAGTACTTCAACCTATTTGCTAGTCGTCAAGTTTTTCATTATAAACCATACATAGAGATTAAATGATCACTGAGAACTGTTACCATGGTCAGTTTGAAGAGTTTGGATAATGTTCGAACCTGGTGTTGCTAAAATAAATTGAAACTAATTTTACAATTTATTTTTTTGGTCAAAATCTGCTTGTTTGTGAAAATGATTTCGCAAATCGCCATTACGTTCGGAATTTGAAAATAGTTTTAACTAGAAAGTTTTAAAGGGTTGTCTTCTGAATCTAACCCCACTGGTTGTACAACGTTTTCAGTACGATTATTTAATTATGATTTTTTTCCTATCATGACTGCAATGTTCTGAAAACGTGTCAAAATCCACTAAATGATCATTGTTTCGCCTTGTTCAAGTGAATACTCTATTGTGAAAGTGTCTACCTCATTGTATGGTGTAATAGAGTTAGACTTATATGTTAATGATGGATTCAGAGTAAATTCGGGTCACGAGAGATCATACTGGTTCATGTTGCATAATTGTCTTAACGTGGATGTCACGGATCAGATGTGTTGTTGTATGATAAATTTTTCATGATCATAAGTCGCCTATGTGATATAGAACATCGTCACACGTATTCAATAAGTAGCAGTCGTTCCAATGAGAAGTCATGAAAGGTCAAGTCATTAGACAACGAACCGATTACTCAACTTATGTACGTACTGTTAAACCTGAAATCAATTTCCAAATTTTGGTCGTAATAATGCAAAGAATTTGGACATGTTTGGTGAACAAATCAAATGTTGGTTTTAATTAATCTTGTACATCTCTGATGAGTTTTCTGTCGTTACTTATTGGTCAACGAGTAACGTATGCCTAGAGGAATGTATGTTAATGATGTCTGCGGTGGATTGTTGGTCTTAAGTCGTATGTTAGTTTCTACATTTAAAACTTATGTAAACATAATAAATGAGTTATCTGGTCGGTTGTTGCAGTTACGAGGAATCAATGTCACCTGTCAATCGTCTCAAGATCTTAAGTTGTTAACGTGGTTATCTAAGAGTGTTCAGTTGTGTTGTTGTCTTGTCGTGATAATTATACTGCTTGCTTATGCATTTTCTCAATATATATATGTGTGTGTGTGTGTGTGTGTGTGTGTGTGTATGCATGTGAGTCCGACCATGTTAAATATACAACTGCGTCAACGAGTTATCATAATATAGATTGGGAGTACGTGTCTAAATGATAAAATACACTCGTGAAATATAATGAGGAGATGTCATGAGAATATGATGTTGTTTAAATTACATGTAAGAATGTCGCAATAATGGTGGTTAATGAGTCTAACGGTATAAATAATTGTAATAATATCAACAGGGTCGAAAGAGAGTCACGTGTTAAGATCAATTAAAGAGGGATAATAGATACAATGATGGTACGACGGTCTGAAATAATGATCAGTAAGAGGTCCAAGATATATCTACGAATTCATTGTGTCATCATTTATGATATTAGCAAGTCGAGTTATAGTACAAGGTAGTAACATCACGTTCACGAGTCCATGAAGCAAAGCTGAATATGACAACTGAGTCCCAGGTCCTGCACATGGGCAAACTGTCTATGTGTGAACCAATTGATTTGATTGCGTGATAGTTGTGGTATCCATATATGCGAGAGTGTGTCGGAGTGCGGATTCACTAAGTTATGTAAAATTACATGTGTATTAGATGTGGCATGACGGCATGTGAATTCGGTCATGACAAGTATAATGGCTAAAACACAATTGTACTAACAAATAGTCTGCTTAGCTTAAATTAAATTATGTGAAGTATATATGACGTATGAGAATGAGTACGCAAATAGTCTCTCGGTAATTATGTTTAACCATGAGATCAATCTAAGTGATGAGGCCTGCAGTTGTTGGTAAAAGAGAATTTACGTTGTGAATTGTAGATGAATGTTGGGTAGAACCCCTCCGACCAGTTGATGGGCTGGTAAGTTGGGAAATCTAGTTGAAACATGAACGAACTATTATTTTAGACATGAGGTCAAAAGATTTGGAGGCCGTGAAATGACCAAGTGATGCTATGTATAAGAGAAATGTGTTGAGAATCGTTATGATGATCGCATGAGTTGATTGCTGATATTACCAATTTCTTTACCCTGGTTAATGCTTACAAGTATATTCGTGTGAAAGTTTAGAATGATGTCTTATGATAATCGAATAGAGTGTTCTATGATAAGAGCTACGTGTAGTGATTGATTGGATCCTGAACTTTGGGACGAAGTTCCTTGTAAGGTGAGTAGATTGTAATAATCCATCCTGCTTACACATGTTACGTCACTTATAAGTTAGTGAGGTGATTTCTTGATCGGTCAGTTGGTGATTAATTTGGTCCACCTGGTTGGTATAGTTAGTCATTCCGTAACAAGAGGTTAACTTCGGGACGAAGTTCCTTATAAGGAGGGTATACTGTAATATCCTGATTCATATTAAGAGAGTCGATTGTTCATGATAGGATTGTGTGTGTGTTTAGTTACAATAGGTACTGACTGGTGAACTTCGGGACGAAGTTTCTCATAAGGAGGTTAGATTGTAGTACCCGTATTTTATAGGATGTGAAACCGTACCGAGTCAAGATGGCTAAGTCAGGTCTAACCTAAAAGTCAAACCCGAATCCACATAATAGGCCTTGCGTGGGTTCTCATGCTCTAAGTACCAACACCTTATAATTGTTATATTACTTTTTTTTTGGTAAAATTTGAGTATATTGCCAAAAAAATGTCAGTAGGGAACAATTACACCATTGGATTTTTGAATCCAGACTATAACGTACAAGGAATAACGAAGATTTACATCGCTACTTTTCCAACGAACTTTAACTAGAGATTCCAGTGAAGGTTGCTTGGTTCAGTTTTCCCCAGCGCCCTTTCCGTCACCTCTTTTCTAATATGCTTCGATATCTCTTCCGGTGTAAATAGAATTCCGTCCTGCCAAGCTTTTTTTTGGTAAAGGTTAAGAATTATATTAATAATAAGAGCAATTTTAGTACAACCAAAACACTCACAATTAACCAACAGTACGATGAAATAACCAAATCACCCAACTAATTGCATATTCGGCCAAGATCCTACTGTCAATGCTTGGAATCCTTGTACAAACGCCCCTAAATCTCGCCTGTACGTCCTGCTTGACTCGCTGCACTATCACTTCAGGTCGATGCACACAAAGCTCAAATATACTCCTATTCCGCTCCATCCAAACTGTGTAAATCAACGCTACTATACCTGCTATAACAGTCTGCTTCCACAAAAGGGATCGTGGCTTCCAGCATTTGCACCATTCTAATATATCACCATGAACTTCTTCCACATCCAACCAGTCAAGTATCAACTCCAGACAGCGGCTGCTAACTTGGCAGTGAAAGAAAAGATGCTCATGACACTCAGGCTGCAGCATACATAACGAACAAGCCAGATCGATTCTTAGTCCAAAACGCAGCAATCTGTCAGCTGTAAGGAGACGTTGCTGCGCATATAGCCAACTGATAAATGAATGTTTTTGTCGATTCATGAGATTCCACACCACATTATGCCAATTCACATCTTGATGCTGACCTCGGAGCCATTTATACCCCTTGGCCACTGTGTACTGTCCATCCTGAACCAATCAGCTATTACCCACATATCTTATTTTAACAACCTCCTTCACCTGACAAATCTTTCTCCACGTCCAACTACTAGAGTAAGAAGGGTTGTAATCTTTCCAGTGTTGTCCTTTCAGATATTTAGCATTCACCCATCGAACCCCGAGATGATCAGCCTTGTTAGCGAGCCACCAAGTATACTTACCAATAGTGGCCTTATTCCAAGCTACCCCATCAAGAATCCCGAGTCCCCCATTCCTCTTAGACTTGCAGCATGTGCTCCAATCAACAAGGCGTACTTTCTCATAGGTAGGTTGACCATTCCATAAATAATTCCGACATATAGCAGTTATCCTCTTCATTACACCACTAGGAAGAAGAAATATCCGAGCCCAGTAGGCTTGTATGTGAGACAATACCGCTTTGACAAGCTCAAGACGCCCCGCATAACTCAGCTTTCGTGCTCCCCATCCTCTTATGCGGTTCACCATCTTATCAATCAGTCTATTACAGTCCCCGGGTGCCACTCTCTTGTAAGAAATTGGGATGCAAAGATATCTAAACAGAAAGATACCTTGAGGAAACCCAGTTAATCATAATAGACATGTAGCAGCAGCAGCAGGAACCCTGTTCATTAGCAGCTCAGATTTTTCTGGATTGATATTCAGCCCCGATGCTCGAGAAAAGTTTTAAAGGACTTCATTAGAATCCTGACCGAGCACACATCCCCACGGCAAAAGAGCAAAATATCATCTGCAAAACAGAGGTGATTGAGTTTCACTTGTCTGCAAAGCGAATGGTATTTAAACCCCTCACACGCAGCTGTAACATCAAGTATTCGGGTCAGATACTCCAGACATAATGTGAATATAATCGGCGACATCGGATCACCCTGTCTAATCCCACGTTTCCATGGGAAAAAACCAAATTGCGACCCATTCAATGATAATGTATACGACGGAGTCGTGATGCATTCCATTATCCACGGAGTCATTATAGGCAAAAAGTTCAACCCCTCAAGCATTTGTCTGATAAAGCAGCATTCCACCGAATCATACGCCTTACTAAGGTCAATTTTCATGATACATCTTGGTGAGTAACTTCTCCTATTGTAAAGCTTCACAATATCCTGACAGAAGAGAATGTTATGCACAATATCTCGTCCTTTGATGAAAGCACTTTGATTGTGACTCACAGGAAAAGGAACTTCCTCCATCATCCGATTACAAATAACCTTCGTAATACATTTATAAAGGACATTCCAACATGCTATTGGTCTATATTCACTCACACTCTCAGCCCTTTGTTTCTTAGGGATTAGAGTGAGTATCGTATTGCCACCTGTTTTAGTAGCTTTCCATTCTTAAAAAAATCCTTGACTACTTCAATAACACTAGTACCCACAATAGAGAAAGCGTCCCACAAAAAATCGCTCGAGAACCATCGGGGTCCGGGGCCTTGTTTGCAGGAATGGAGAACAGTGCAGATTTAATCTCTTCCTCTGAAACCTCCCTACTCATTCGAGTTGCTCTTGCCACATCCAGTATTTATATTATTCATATTCACTCCACCAGTTTGCTGTGAGGTCCCAAGAACTCCCTCAAAATGCTTTAAAAAGACATTCTCTATCTCCTTTGGATTTGACCAGCAATCTCCCCAAGCATCCTTTATTTGGAACACCATATTGTGAGCTCTTCTCCCTTTTATAACACTTTGAAAGTAGGAGGTTTTATCATCCCCTTCATCAATCCATTTACTCTTGGCCTTCTGTGAAAGAAAGCTTCTTCTCGCTTCATCAAGTGTACGGTAGGCAGCAGCAGCAACTTTCTCAGTCATTTGGAGATGTGCATCAGTCGGATCTCTATGTAGCTGCAGCTGTATATCTTTCAGGTGTTGCAGAGCTATGTCAGCCGTATGCCTTACATTGTGAAAATTGTCTCTATTCAACTGTTTCAAAGGGCGCTTGAGACTTGCAAGTTTTTTAACCAATTAGTACATTAAGGTACCAGTGATCTCCTTTGTCCAACACTGATTGATAATTGACAAAAACGATCCATCCTTCCCCCACATATTGAAATATTTGAAGGACCCCTTCCTCTTTTGCTCTTCCTTCCATAAATCAATTAGACATGGACAATGGTCATACAATCATTCTAGTAGGAATTGTATGTGTCCATTAGGCAAACTGATCACCCACGCGTCATTTCCAAGCACCTAATCAATCCTACTAAACACTCGGTCTCCTGTTTCATGTTTATTGTTCCAAGTGAAAAACGCTCCAGTTGCAGGTAAGTCCCTTAAATCGCAATCATCAATACAGGACTGAAAATCTTGTGTTTCAGCTAAGGAAACCATAGACCCAATCCTTTCATCAGCAGCGAGGACGTTATTAAAGTCTCCAGCCACCATCCACGGACCCCTGACCCTCCTTTTCATCTCACGCAATGATTCCCACAGAGGCAACCTTTCAGCCACCTTGTTCCTTCCATACACAATAGAGAGCCACCATCCTATATTCTTCGGCAAATAGGTAACAAAAGCATGTATAACCTGCTCCCCTCTTTCAATAACATCCATTTAAACACATTCGGCAACCACAAAAGCCATATGCGCCCTCCATTACTTATATCATTATTATTCGTAATAACCTCCCAATGATTCCCTAATCCCTTATGAACTTTATTAATGGAAGAACTTCGCACCCTAGTTTATAACAGACCATATAACCCCACGTTATTATTATGAAAGAACCAACTAATTTCTCGCTGCTTATTCGGGTTGTTTATTCCTCTCACATTCCAAAAACCCAGATTAGCCATGATCCCGACTCCCAAGATCAAGGCCACCTGTCCGATTTTGCTCAATGTTAACTGTAACTCCATTGCTTTGATGAAGGGTCGAATTGAGAGCATCATAGAAGGACTTCCCTATAAGACACGATCCTCCTCTTGGTTGTTGCGTTATCCTTGTCACAATTCGCGCTGGGGTAACACTATTGATTGGTACTTGAATAGGCATTGGGGTTACCACCTTTTCTTGTATCACGGGCATCACTGGTTGCCTAGGTTGTACAACCGGGCGCCAGACCTTGTCCACCTTCTTCGTCCCTTTCCTGCAATCCTTAGCCTCATGGCCAACCCCATGGCATTTCATGCATTGACAAGGTTTCCATTCATAGTGCACATTCAGATTATGCATAGTATCAAGTTCATCATAGAATGTAATACTATCAGGCAACTCAGCACCAAATTTAACCTCCGCCATTACCCTAGCATATCCAATAAAAAATTTCTCCTTCGTTGCAACATCTGTCAGCACAGGCCTGCCTACCAACGCTGCTATTTTCATCAGAGCATTGCCCCAAAACTTGAGATTCAAGCCATAGAACCGAATCCAAATTGGTACAATATCCAAACCTTCTTTCTCAAGTTTACATGTGGGAGTCCATTCCTTGACAACAAGAGGTTTGTTATAAAAAAAACAGATGTCCCTGTAGCAAAACTTGTTCCATCTTCTCCCTAGATTTGAATTTGACTATGGTAACCCCATTTGGCTTAAAAGAAATTTTCTCAATATCCTTCTCAGTCCATATCCTCTTTAGAAACCCCCCCCCCCCCCCCTCCCCATAACATTCGAAGGAGGATTTACTTCCAACACATAGCAAATTTATGGAATTAGCCCAAAATTCAAGCTCACCTTTAACATCTTCATGTTTTAGCCGAAGACCCCCTGAGCTCTCACCACTGCGTTGTCTCCCTGAAACTTCCTGCCATCCCGGTTCCGATTCCCCCCAGATTATTCAGTTCCTGTGACCAAAAGCATCGGCATCTTCATCAGAAAAAACTTCTGCAATCAGCTCATCTTCATCAGTCTGTGTATTGCTTTTGCTTTTTTCTCGGATCAGTGTGTTCCTCTCCTGACTATATTTAGTATTATGTGATCTATTACTATTAATTTTTGTGGTATTAGTATTGTAATGTCTATTATTTTGTTTTTTGTGTGATATACTAGTCCTAGATTTTTCTTTCTTGGATCTTGCCATTGCTGAAAACAAGGAAAGTTTTCTAGGGTTTTCTCTCTCAGATTTTCATTGTTCTTCCTGCCAAGCTTTATTCCTTTGTGTCAAGATATTATAGTACTATGCATTTATCACCATAGCATCCGTTTTCCATCGGATTACAGCCTGGTTGTCCATTGTTAATGTTTGGATAGACCGAATAGAACCATACCAATGTCTGATTTCGTCCAACTGTTTCCTGCTGTATCGACATTCCTCAAACATATGCTGTATTGTTTCTTCTTCCTCTCCACACAGGCAGCACTCCTTCTCCTCGCAACAATAACCTATTCTGTTCAGTTTGCCCTTTGTATTCATTTCATTGTTCTGAGCCATCCAGGTGACTAATGAGTGTTTGGGCACATTCCAATTATTCCAAATTAATTTAGTCCAACTCTTTTCATGTTGTTTGCTTCTAATCCTTTCATAGCCTTCCTTTATACTGTATGGAATACGAATCTGGCCATGTATTTTGCTGAAATGCTTCTTTCATAAGCTTCTTCACCCTACAGATTTGTCTCCTAGACCAATTATCTCCTTGTTTCGGTTTGTAATATAATTGTTATATTACTAATAAGCTACTATTATATTATTAAATACTACTCAATTGGTAACCTAAGTTACTATATTATAATAACCTAAATTGTTTATAATTCAACCGTACTCCCCATTGGCATTTTACTAACTAAATCGCACACCCCTTGTTTTATACCCTTAATTTAATATAACCTGCCTCCCCTTTCCATTCTTGCAGCCATTACCAAGCAACCACCACCTCCGTCCATCTATACCACCAAACACCAGCGCGAACCACCCTAAAACTCCACCGCCATCGAGTTTTGCCGCCTCTATTTCTAACACGTAGCTATAGGTATATTACGTCGCCCGTTCTATTTTAGTGTAATTAGTTGTATTCTGATGTCGTATTGGAAGGGTCACGGTCATGGTTGGTTAAGACGGTCGTGATACGGTATAAATCGGGTTATTATAGTTGGTATCGAGGTTCCTACTATTGTTGTCGTGTGTTAATGATGTGTCGGGGTTATTGTGTTAGTGTATGTTGTCGGTTCTGTTGTTTGTCTGGTCGAATTCATGGGTCGGTGTAATATTGTTTTGGGCTGGCGGTGTAATGTTATGGTTGGGGTTGGTGTTGTCGTGTACGGAGTTATATCGTTGTAATGTGGGGTCACCTAATGCAATGAATATTACTCGTTGTTGTTAAATTGCTACCGTATTATATCGGTGTAGGTCATGTCGGGGTGTGCTAGTAGTTGCCGAGTATAGCGAGGCGGTCTCATATTATAATTTAGTAAGTCAGGCCGGTCCCATTTTTACAAGTTAGGAAGGCGGGTCGATCCTAATTTAGTAGGTAGGAGTGAAATAGTTGTTATTTTGTTATTTAGTTACGTTAGGCTCGATATTAATTATAATATATAATATTTTTTTTAGGATCGGACTTCGTAGAATCTCTATGGTGAATTGTACTAGCGACGCGGTGGTGACCTGCTAACTAGGTAAGGTTATCTTTACTCAATTCACGTTGTATGTATGCTTTTTGCATGATATGTTCATGGTATAATGGTACTATTGAGATTGCGGCTGTGTGCCTATTGAAAAAGTCGGTTGTGTGCCTATTAAGATTGCGGTTGTGTGCCTATTGAGAGAAGCAAGCTAGGACTAGCTAGGCCCAGTTGATCTCGGGACCTTTCCTGATGTTTCCTCTTAAGAGAGCCTCAGAGGGGTGTGCACACTCGGACTGACGGGACGTGACTGCGGTCGCGATAGTGATTATAGGGATGATGATGATGTTAATGCTTGTGATGTTTGTTGTACAAATGTTGTTTAATGTTATCGTAAACTGATCTGGAGTGTTTATCTGATGTGTCTGTGATGATCCAATTGATATTTCGGGTCAATTAGGGAGCAGCCTATATTGCAAGTTATGTATATCATGATGTATTTGGATGATGGGATTCATGTACGGGATTGGGGTGAACGCGATTATGAGCCTAGACCTAGGACGGGTGATGCATAAGCATTCCTGTTTATATAGATTGTATAGTTTCCGATGTGTAACCAGAGTTGTAATGTTTAAATCAAGTGGCCGGTTGGGCTTTCCATATTGTATTGTAATGAGCTACTACCTCGGAAAACCGAGATGGTAACACCTTTATTTACCCGGGAATGTCTTAGTAAGGCTCCGGGGTAAATGGGGGCGTTATATTGAGTCAATACCACCTTCCTTGAAGCAAAACATTAGTCTCCTCCAAGAAAGGGGTGTCCAAAAAATGACGAAATCCTTCCACGGGAACGTCACCCTCGATGGGTGTACAAGGACGAACGGAGTGTCATCCCCTTATAGCATCTAGCTCCTCGGGGAGAGGACAAACATTACCCCTAAGGAATGCAAAAACATATTTCTTAGAATCCCATAAGCGAGAACATGCCAATAAAAAACCGTCTTGCGCTTTAACTTGCTTTAAAGCCGTAATAATAACACACAAACCATCACCTAGCAAAACCTCAAGATCACCCTTCTTAAGACGACCTATCCACCCGGTCAAAAGATTCCCAAAACCCAACATGACTCAAAATAAAGCAAGAAACTAAAGACACTATGGGTACTTATTTGTGTCTAAGCCGAGCACCCATAACCCGCATATATAGCCTTAATCGCACCACAATTAGGAAATTGCAGAATATTTCCATAATCGAGAACTGGGCCGCCTAAGCCCATGTGCCCCAAGACCGGGCTGCACAAACTTAGGCGCCTCAGGACCAGGCCGCCCAAGCCCATACGACTGTACAATGGACCGTCAGCCTTCTGGCGCCTGAACACCAGACTGTCAGCCACGCTTCATCTCCTCAGCTATCATTCGTCAACCCCGGACGTTAGGAACGACCTCCTAAACTCAATCGACCCTTTTCCAAAAATCGAAGCGCGCATTACAAGTACCGCGCAAGAATGAAAAGTCCCCCCGGACAAGCGGACGACCTGTTTTCATCCACCAGATCCACCGGACTTAGACGTTTTTTTATCTTTTTTTAGGGGGATAAGCTACCTCACCTAAGCGTGTTGTAGGCCCGAGTGGCATTGTTAATATGCGTCTGTAGCCCTACGTGGCATTATTAATAAAACATAAAAAGTGGTCCAACTTTTTTCTTTTTACTTCACTTTGAACACGAGCATCGAAACAATTACACTCGTCTCCCATCACCGAACACACTCGGTCAAAACATTTTAGTCACAAGACGTTTTATGAATATTTCACACAACATCGAGTCAAACATTTTAATCGACGTACCACTTGATCCAACTCCCGGCTCAAACTAACCTATTTAAAAGTATCCCGAAAAAGCATTTCACCGCTTCTAAGCAACCCTAATGCATTTAAAACATCTTAAATCACGACTGAACTATGAGCAGACCAAACTTGAAGTGATTACTTGTTATCTAAGTTACCATTTTGAAAACACAAGCAAAATATGCCGATCAAAGCACTAAGGTTTAAAATGTACAAAATATACAAAATCCAAACATAAATCGTGTAATTCCCTAGAAAATCTAACGCAATACAGTGGCGGAAACACTGTAGAGTTGGGATTAAAACACACTGACAAACTATATCTTATTAAAAGAAATGGTAAGTCAATACAAAGGCCTCTTTTTACAAAAGGGCTAAAGGTAAAAATCTTCAAACGGGTTTATACAAATCCATAAATCGAATGAAGAAAGAGTAGGATCCACGCTACTCGCTAGCTCACACCCAAAACCCAGCAGCAAATACCTGTCATGTTATAAACATAACAGCCACGTCAGTGGGGAGTAACTCGGACGTTCTCCCAGCCGTATTATATCATATGGAAAAATAATAGTATTACAAAATCAAAATAATTAAAATGGAAAACAGTAAATGATATAATGAAAATAAGTTTTCGTAGAAAACTTAAAATATTGGAATAATAAAATCAGAACAAGTTTTCAGAAGAAAACTTAAAATATTTGTCAACCTGAAAACCAAAATGTATCGATAATAATAAAAATATTCAAAATGGCGTTATGGATAGGATTAGTGTAGAAGATCAGACTTTCACCAGGAGAATACTAAAAACTAGCTTCGAGAACTAGTTCAAACAAATCAAACTTCGGTCTCTAACTAGACTACTCAACCATAATAGGACGGCGACTTATAAATGCGTGGCTCTAGTTTAAGACAATGCACACCTCTCCTGGGATTACCTGTTACCCAGTTCAACTTATGACGGCGACTTACTGCGAGGCGTAAGCTTAAGGTCAAAATGTACACAACTCCCGGGATACCTGTAACCCGGTTCAACAACTAATGTACCGATTCCTGATACACTAGCCTTATAGTTGATGGCAAAACCGTAAACCCCAGATATATTACTCTAACCTCACACTTGTCCTTATTCCATAATTCCAAAACAAAGTCATTATCGATATTCAACAGATATAATCATTATAAATAATATGGAGATGAAAGGAATAAACATTTATATAAAAGGAGAAACTTTCTATAAATAGAAACTTACTCATTTTTAGAAACTTACTTAAAATAGAAAATCTTATAGAAAATACGTAAATTAAAATAAGTGAAATGTATAAAAATAGTATTTCTAACGAAATTAACATTTTATTATTATCCTCGTTATCGTAACTTTAATATATTTCTAAATTCCTTACTAAAATATGAATCGAATAGAATAGGTGAAAGTATAGTATTTTATAAATAATTAGGAGAATCGAGTTTAAAATCATAAATTTAAGAAAATAGATGTTTTATGAAAATGGTATCAAAATTAATTGAGTCGACGAACTTTATAAATGAAATGAAATTTACGAAGAATTCAAATTATTTTTAACAGATAGTTTTTATTAATAAATAATATGGGTTTTAATAAAAATAGTCAATCGGAAACAAATAGAAAATTATTACTGAAAATAGTCTCGACTAAAAATATATTTAAAACAAAATCGACTATTTTCTCATTTATTAGAATAAATCGTAAAACGAAAATTAATTTATTAACAAGTATACAAATTTCGATTAAAATATAAAAATACGATTTTTCAGTGAAAATTATAAATTAACAAAAATGAAGAAAATATGAAATCATTATTATTTAGTTACTAGTGTCACGATAACCAAAATAATATTATAACAATCGTAAATAATACTCCCTCCGTCCACTATTTATCGCCCCACTCCATTAAAATACTCCTCACATATATTCATGAAGTGGGGCGATAAATAGTGGACGGAGGGATTAAAATTACTAACAATTTATAAAACGATATCGAAGGTCGTAAAAATATTGATAAGGCATACGATTTAAAAATAATATTTAGCAAATAATAAATAGCTAAAATTAGAAAATCGGAGTTAAAATATTTAATACATACTATTACTCAAACATACGATATAAAATCGAGTAACGTCCTAAAGTTACCTTTAAGACGATGCCAACCCGATCACGTACTAGCTCCTCCTTATTCCTAGATCGAAACTTCAAATCAGGAGGTCATGCGAGACACTTGTTCTTCAATAAGGCTTCAAGGCTAACGTCGGATCGAAAATTCGAAGAAACGGGAACATATGAATCAGAATCGAATAGAGGAATGTAGAACAAAGAAAACATGATGTTCCGAAAATAGGGAAGAAGAAATTGGGGAACAAAAAGGGCGAAAAAGAAGGAAATAATATGTGCAGCGGCCAAATGATATAGACAACCCATATCAGCAGCAGCAACAACAAAGCACGATGAGAGACGACGACCGAAAAACCGAGGAACAAACAGCAACGACAATAAGAAGAACCAAACAGCAGCAGACATCAACAGTAACGACACAAACCGCACTAATCAAACGTGACAAAGAGAGACGGAACAGCTATAGAGGAATCAAATTGAATACGAAAACAACGAAGAATAAAAAGAAAAGGGGAAGGAGAAGAAAACGACCAAGTAGGAGGAGCACGACAAGGCAAAACGACAGTACAACATCCAAAACTTGTACTAATGTGGTAGAAGAATCGTGCAGAGAACAGAAGCAAAAACACATGGAACCGAGGGAAACCGGGCACGAATTAAGTGACAGCAGCAGCGATAGAAAATGAAGCAATAACACAGAACGAGAATCGAAAAGGAAAGACGAAGAAAACCCCAGTAAAGGTGAAGAAAAACGATAACAAAACGACACGATCGGCAACTGACGCACAACAGCAGTACAGGAGACAATACGAGACATGAACAGCAATAATACGACCTCATTGGCAAAAACAGGAGCCGAGAGCAGTAACACCTTTTACAGCGTCACAAAAACAAACGGAAACAGGAAGGAGAAAAGGGAACGGAATCGGACGAGGAAGAAGAAGATGCAAGCAGGTCACGACAGAATCAACACACGACAGAAACAGCAGCAGCAGAGTAAAAAAGACGATAGCAACAGCAGCATTAGAACGCAGAAGCAGCAGCATTAGAACGCAGGAACACGAGTAAAAACAAAGACCCGAAAACCGAAACCAAGAATGAGAGAAGACATGGAAGAGAAGAAGAGGAACACGCATCAACAGTAGCAACACGCAGCAGCAGCAAAACAAAAACAAAACGAAAAGAGGAGGAAGAATAAGAAGAGGAAAAGCAGCAGCAATAAGACGAAGTAGCAACACAAACTAATTACCTTCACGAATCGGGAAAGCAAAGAGCAGCAGCACCGAGTCATGCCCAATAGCAGCAGCGGCAGACAAACGCACCAAAACGAAGAAGAAAGCAGAGAAGGAAAGGTGGTGCGTGTCTGAGTGTTGACAGGGGAAAGGGGAGACGAAAGAGAAGGGGAAAAGGATCAGTAAAGGGGTTACATAAAGGGGGTGTGAAGCGGTGGAGGATGGATGAGAATAACAAGTGGGGTGCATCAATATAATGGAGAAAGGGGAGGTGTACGTACATTCAAGTGGACACGTCCAAAAGAAATCGGAAAAGGGGATGAATCATCTCAATTAAGTGAATCGGTTCGGAAATACAAATTAAAGGAATTCCATAACGATAAGCTAACTGACCCACGAATCGGGTTAAAACGAGTCAATAGAATTAATAAATAATCGGACCGTCAAATAAAATGAGTAAATAAAATACTCGACACGAAAATGAAGCTTATAAATAATTAGACGATAAAATAGTATTTCTCGCAAAATAATAAATTTTCGATAAAAGGAACTAAATTGATTTCTCGAGGAAAGGAAATAAATATTTGATGAAACTTTTAAAATAATGAACGCGTCGAAAATAGAAATTCGAGCTTAAAATATAAATAAATAAAAGAATTAAGAATTTAAATCGTCGAAATAGACTTTCGATAAGAATTAAATTAAATGTATAAAATAAATCGAAATAAAAATAAAAATATGTTTTCAATATAAGAAGAGTTTTCGAGTCAAATAGAATTTTAGGAGTTTGAAACAATTAAACGATAAATTCGTTGTATAATAATCTTAAGAATTACGAGTGAAATCGTACCTATAAAAATACGAACAAAATTTTATTTTAATTTAAATTTATAAAATCAGGGGTGTTACAATCTTCCCCACTAAAAAAGAAGTTTCGTCCTCGAAACTAACAAAAACATAATAATAGAATGGAAAACAAGGTTATATCATTTGATTTAATGGAGAATGCTTAACTCGCATCACAATCTCGGTTTAAAAGTTTTTATAGCTTCAAACGTGATATGAAATCGAAATCGAAGACTAAGTTTATTTCAAGAAGAGTTGGGTTCAATTCCCAAAGTTTAAAATCATAAAATCGCAAGTTAAAAATTATTTTATAAAATACTGACGATAAATAATAGTTGTAAACGAACTCGAGGGGGAAGAGTACCCAAATATTTTCAAAACAACGGTAAAACGTTTTAATTAAGAAATTCAACAATGAAATAAAAGCTTAAGACATACGATGTCTTTCGAAAATGTTAAACCGTTTTACATAATAATCTTATAGAAATCAAAATATTAGCAATTATGAAAGTTTTCAAAAAATTCAAACGCTTGAAATAAATATTTGAAATAATTTCGAAATACTTTAAAATACATTATTAAGGTATTTTGAAACAGGGCTAAATATAGGTTATCAACCAAAAATAAAACCGAAACGAAATATAAAATTTTAAAATTTATAACTCAAAATGTCAAAATTTCACGATAGCCCAAAATTGTAAATGGATCTTTACAAAGCCGGGGAGTTTTTTTTTTTTAAAAAAAAAAATTGAAATTATGTCTCAAAATGTTCAAATTTCATGAAAATCATTTTTTTTTAATTAGTCTGACTTATCATAAAATAGGTTCAGGAGAATGGTAAACGGATAAGTAGAGTCAGAGTCAACGACAAATCAAAACAGACATTTTCAAAGCCGATAAAGAAGTCAAAGGGATTGGCCGAAGAAGAAGTAGCAGGATTAAGAAAGCTAAGGGGGGGAGGAACGAATTTGAGAGTCAAACGGAGCTCCCAAGGAATTACAGAAGAAGTTAACCATCTCGAGATTTCCGCTACGACTCCCACAACACGGGTTCCTAATTTCCATCAAATAACGTTAAGTCCAATATTAGGCATATTGGTCGCAATCCCAAAAATGTCCTACATGACTATCTAATCATTCATACGACACGATAACAATCCACAATTGTTTTACAATCTAATTTCATCAATTAAAATTCATACGGTCATCAGCCAAACCCAAACTCGCAACCGATAAGGCTCCTAAACCCAAAGTTTATAAAGTTTGAACTCGCGGTTGTTGTGTGCTAAATTTAGACTGTTTTTCCTCCCATTTAGACCCGTTTTCCCTCGTTTTGCAAGTCTTCAGTGCGATTATCGCCATATTTTGCGTATTTCTCGCATTAGCGTCCCTCTTGTGCGTTTTACGTGTTTTTGGTAGTTTTTCTATCATTTTGATAGGATTTGGCACCGAAATCACGATTGAGCTTCCACAAGCACAAGAGAAGGGAAAATCGTCCAAAGAGCAAAGCACACAACTTAAAGTTTAAAGTCATCCAATCAAACGACGAAGAATGAGACAAGAAAGAGGCCAAGAAATGACCGGGCGAAATTTCACCCGGTGAGACACCACCGGGCGAAATTTCACCCGACGGTGAAACGCCTCCCCCGAAGATTCTCCGAGCTTACCCACCGGGCGAAACTGACCGGGCGAAATTTCGCCCACCGGGTGAAATTTCGCCCGATGGGAAGAAATGCCAAAAACGCGAAAAATGGAAGAAAATCTCACCGGGCAAATATTTCACCCGGTGGGAATTATCGTCAAGTCCGCAGAGCAAAGTTTCACCCTATGAAGATACTAAGGGAGATTGTCTCACTAATGGAGCATAAAGTTGGATTTGGGCTTTAGGTTAAATACCCATTAAGAGATTACTATATATATGTTATCCTAGTTTATTGCCCAAGTGACCTCTCCATTGTGCTAAGGAGGGAAGCCATTACACCACTCCACCATCCTATTACACCATCCATTAGTAGTAGTTTAGTAGCATTCTAGTAAAAACTCTCCAAAATTCTAGTAGTTTACATAGTAATTAATAGTAGATCTACAAGTTTCCATCAACAATTATCTAGATTTCAAGTTTGTAAGAAGATTATTCAAGTTTTATTTGAAGATTTGTTGGGTTTATTGGAGGATTAGTGACAAGTTCTCCGTTTTATTCATCAAAGATTCAATCTTTATCCATGATATCTTCTTATTTCTTATAGATCTACATAGTTGGTATAATTCTCTTCCACTCTCTAATCTCTAGTTTAGTTTTTATGTTGTTTACTCATAATCATCTTGTCTAAATCATATTGCGTGGTGTTTTTAGTTTCATTAGATCTAATTTATATGCATGTTGTAGAGATTTTATCCTTAGTGGATATTTTGTTGTTTTCCATAATGATTTGTGAGTAAATTTCTTGTTGGGGAGTTTAGGGATGAGGGTTTGGATTATTTGAATATAGGGATGTTGGTGGGTTGCTTGCATGTTGGTTTATCTTATTTATGGTGTTATGTCATTGTTGTTTTAGTCCGGCCAACTAGACCGACCTTGACTAATTTCTATCAATATGGGGAAACTCGGGGAAGAAATTACCATGACTAGGGACTTACCCTCATTTGCCGCGAAAGCGGGATTTTAGGTCAGCTTATTAATATTGTGACAAATACTCGATTCCGACCTTCTTAGACTCCAAGTACCGAATCCTGACTTCTCCCCAACACATTTTCCCTAGATTGACCACCCTTAGCTATTTCTCTAGATATTCCCTTAGTTTAGACTCGACCCTAGAAAAAACCCCCCTCTAGACATCGAACACGACACTTGAAACTCATCCTCGCAACACTCCGTTCCCTGTGGACCGACCTCGACTTACCACGATTACTTGTTTTTTTTTGGTAAAATGTGAGTATATTGCCAAAAAAATCAATGATAGAATATACATCATAGGAATTTACTCCTAACAGGAACATCACAATAACATACAAAACAAAGGGCCGACATTACGCTAGGTCCAATGTATCATGTTCAGTGTAGTCTTTCCTAAAACTTCAGCTGTAATCTCCTTCTTCAATATTTTTGTTACTTCTTCAGGTCTCATTATCCTTGCTTTGTACCACGCATTATTCCGTTGTCTCCATACGTGATAATAAAAGGCATTCATCACCATAGCATCTGTTTTCCATCTTGTGTCGTGGTGAGTTGCCGCTGCCAGCTCCTGAATCCTCCGCATATGACCACACCACTTCCTGATTTCGTCCGTTATCCTGCCACTGTACCGGCATGTTTCAAAGATGTGCTCAATCGACTCTTCTTCTTGCCCACATAGACAGCAAGAATCATCCTCGATACATCCAATCTTAGTTAATTTCTCCTTAGTATTCATGCCTTTACTCAAAGCCAAGCAAGTGACCAAAGAGTGTTTTGGGATATTGATGTGAGTTGGAATGAACTTTGAAACAAGAATATGAAGTAGGATTAGTAATTCTGAAATGGAACGTAAACAAGTGACCAAAACAGAATGAAAGGTGAGTTTTAAGGATGAATAAACCGTAACCAAGGATAGTATGCTAGGTGAAGTAGACCTATACTTCAACAAAGCGGGTGCTAAATCAAACAACGCGATTGAAGTAGCGAGTTTAGAGCTTGTAACGCGACTAACTCTAGACTTTGTCTTGTAAGCAACAAGGACGTAAAAGAAAGCTTAGCTTTACTCAGGTTTTTGATTTCAATATTGGATGTGTTATTCATTCAAATAGATGGCTATATATAGCCTACAACAAGACCCTTAAACCGGCTGGTTAGGGTGACAAAAACAAAGCTTACACCTTATGTGAACTAGGAGCTAATAACAAAGCTATGTAAACTAGGAGCTAATAACAAAGCTATGTAAACTAGGAGCTAATAACAAAGCTCTAACAAAGAGCATCAGCCACGGCACACTTGTGTGAACATGGAGCCATAAACAAAGCTTGAGGATGTGCACACTATGTGAACACAATCAGCCTCAAACACCTTCATAACTTCAGTACACTTCCCATGCTTGAATGAGTGTGAACCCAAGTTAATGTCTTCATATTACCTTGATTATTTGCTCCTTTATTCAGCTCACACACGAGCTAGCTCACTAATTGTAGTAGGCACACTACTAAGCTGGTAAGAGGTGCTAGTGTGGCTGAACTAAGAACAAGAGGAGATAAGGTGACTTTATTGAACTCTTTGGTAGCTCCTTGATTCGGATCATCTCCTCCCCCTTGAAAAGAAATTGTCCTCAATTCTGAAAAGTCATCTACATCAAGATAAAGAGCAAAATCTCCCACTTTGGACTTGGTATGCTCTTCATAACTATCCGGTAACTTCATCTTGCAACCATGGTTGTTTCCCTTGTATGGAGCTTCTGTTTGGGACATCAATCTGGTCTTTCTCTTGACAGCTTCATCCGTTGTGTAACAAACACTGAGGTGAGTCATTATGGAGGATGGCAAGTACTCTCTTGGTTTGAGAGGACTCTTTGGGAAAGGACTTGTTAAGTATTTGCTCAAGATGCTTAGATTACTCCCTTGTGTTCTTAGCAAAAGGAAGTGCTCCTTCCACGTCTCTAAGGTCCTGGTTATGTCATACCCTACAGCTGGTCCTCCTCCTTGAGCTTCTCTAGTTATACACTCTGAAATAGGATGTTTTGGGACACAAAAATGGTTCTCTTTAGGAAGAAGATCGTCCTGCAAAACAAACTCATCAAAAGTGTTAAGAGTAACAGTCTTGCACTTGGTGAGTATATCAGCCTCCGTGGAGTAATATTCCTTCAAGGTCTCAATTCCAAGCGTGCTTGCATCTATGGTGGATGAGTGTGTGTCTTGACAAGATGAAGCCTTAGCCATGACATTGTTTTTCCCATCTTCATCATTTAAGAACCCATGATCTCTATTAAGTGTCAAACAAGCTGGTATCTTAATAGGAATGTCAACACCTAGTTTCTTTAGCCACTCTTCAGATTGTTTCCCTTCACAACCACTATTAACCTGAGCTGGTTCCTCTTTAGTGGTCTTGACGGCATCAAACTCCCCCTCTTCTATAGAATGTACTCCCATATTTTTACTAGCAAACATTGAGAGGTTGGGTTTTCCGACTCGATTGGTTAACATATTGCATACATTTTGAGGTGTCATGGGTTTGAGTACAATTTTCTTTCCCTTATCACTCAATTCATACTCATTCCTCCTCCCATGGTGAACTACGTCCCTATCAAACTGCCAAGGACGGCCTAATAGTATGTGACAAGCATCCATAGGAATAACATCACACAAAACCTCATCAACGTAGGAACCCATGGTCAAGCCAACCCTCACTTGTTTAGTGACCCTTACCTTGTTCCCGTTGTTTAACCAATGAAGTGCATAAGGGTTAGGGTGATTAGTAGTAGCTAGACCTAGTTTGTCTACCATTTCAGTTGAGGCAATGTTGGTACAACTACCTCCATCAATGATTAAACTACACCATTTATCTTTAACTTGACACTTAGTATGGAATAGTTGGTCTCTTTGTTCGGTGTCATGTTGAATGGGGTTAGCATGTAGAGTACGTAGTACTAAGAGTGTGTCATAAGCCGGGGGTTCATAAGCCTCAATATTTTCCTCTTCCTCTTCCTCTTCCTCGTTAACATTGAAAACAGCCCCTATACGTTGTTCCTCTTCCCATAATTCATCCCTAACAGTGATTACTTCTCTTAAGGTCACAACTCTTTTATTTGGACAAGCGTTTTTGTAGTGACCAAACCCTTGACACTTGAAACAACGCACTTTAGAGAGACTAGTTTCAGTGGTTGTTTTGGTGGTAGATTGAGGTGGGGGTGCGGGGTTATTCTTAACAATAAGGGGTTGATTAATATTAGTAGGATTGACTCTATTACAATCATCCGTTCGAGACCAAGTATGACTCTTACTAGACTCACCCTCATGTTTTCCCTTCCCTTGTGCTTCAACTTTTAGACACAGCCCACACAAGGTATCAAAATCAGAATAAGGACACAAATCAACTGTATTAGCTATACTACGATTTAACCCGCGTAAGAACCTAGCCATTTTTATCTCTTCATTTTCTTCTACTTCTCCCATTAGAACCAAGTTCTCAAATTCTTCAATGTATTCACTAACACTCATTTTTCCTTGTACGAGATTAGCAATCTTTTTGTATAAGGATAACTTATGTGTAGTTGGAACATACCTCTTACGTAGCTTACGTTTTAAGGACTCCCAAGAAGAAATCTTACCCTTTCCATCCCTGGTGCGTTGTACCTTAAGCCCTTCATACCAAAGGGAAGCCCCCTTGCTTAGCTTTAGGATTGCATATTTGCACCTCTCCTCGTCCTCCAAGTCCTTGAAGTCAAAGAGCTTCTCCATGTTTCTTTCCCATTCCAAGTAGACTTCAGGATCAGTACCACCATTGAATTCAGGAAGTTCGTTTACTTTGATCTTGTCCACCGGTTCCCTCCTTGCTTGGAAACGAGAATTCTTGGGCTGGTAGTTCTCCAACGCCTTCTTTAGTTGTTCCAAGAAGCTAGGGTCTTCAAAGTTCAACACTCCTGCCATGCTTTACGTCTAATAGATGACCAAAGCTCTGATACCACTAATGATGTGAGTTGGAATGAACTTTGAAACAAGAATATGAAGTAGGATTAGTAATTCTGAAATGGAACGTAAACAAGTGACCAAAACAGAATGAAAGGTGAGTTTTAAGGATGAATAAACCGTAACCAAGGATTGTATGCTAGGTGAAGTAGACCTATACTTCAACAAAGCGGGTGCTAAATCAAACAACGCGATTGAAGTAGCGAGTTTAGAGCTTGTAACGCGACTAACTCTAGACTTTGTCTTGTAAGCAACAAGGACGTAAAAGAAAGCTTAGCTTTACTCAGGTTTTTGATTTCAATATTGGATGTGTTATTCATTCAAATAGATGGCTATATATAGCCTACAACAAGACCCTTAAACCGGCTGGTTAGGGTGACAAAAACAAAGCTTACACCTTATGTGAACTAGGAGCTAATAACAAAGCTCTAACAAAGAGCATCAGCCACGGCACACTTGTGTGAACATGGAGCCATAAACAAAGCTTGAGGATGTGCACACTATGTGAACACAATCAGCCTCAAACACCTTCATAACTTCAGTACACTTCCCATGCTTGAATGAGTGTGAACCCAAGTTAATGTCTTCATATTACCTTGATTATTTGCTCCTTTATTCAGCTCACACACGAGCTAGCTCACTAGTTGTAGTAGGCACACTACTAAGCTGGTAAGAGGTGCTAGTGTGGCTGAACTAAGAACAAGAGGAGCTAAGGTGACTTTATTGAACTCTTTGGTAGCTCCTTGATTCGGATCAGATATTCCAATTATTCCACACTACTTTGGTCCAATTTTTATCCCCTTCTTTATTCCTCAGAATGTTGTAGCCTTCCTTGACAGTGTAATGAGTAGCATCCCACATATCTTGCTGATAAGCTTCCTTCATAGCTTCCTTCACTTTACATATTTATTTCCACGACCAGTTATCTCCTTGCTTAGGCTTATATGTGGACTATTCTTGCCCCTTTATATACGTGTGGCTCACCCATCTAACCCAAAGTTTTTTCGGGTGAGAATGAATCCAACTTGCTAGTTTAGCAATTGCAACTTGCTAGTTTACCACGATTACTTGTTTGTTATTGTGTAATCTCGAGTCTTATAAATATCGTTTGACCGCGTAGGATAGGCGACAATTCGACGCGCATCAAAATGGCGTCGTTGCCGGGGAACGGCTAGTTGTTGATTGTGTTTTTAGTTGTTGTGTTTGATTCTTTTCCCTTCTCTCTTTTCTCTAGTACCGCAAGGTGCTAGGAGTCTCACCGTTTAATTGAGTTTTGCCCAGGAACACGTCATCGCCCTTGTGGTTCGATCCGGAGCCGGAAAGGACTTTTAGAGCATTGCGTTTTCGAGGAAATAACTCAACCACCATCATTCCACATCCTTCATTATCACCTCCTAACCTTAATCTCATCCTACCATATTCACCTTCTACACCTTCCACATCACACAATCCCACTCCAAATAATCCTTCCATACCTTCTACTTCACAAAATTCACCACCACCACCACCATCACCGAAAACACCACCACCTAATCAAGATCCATCCCCTCCAAACTCACCAAATCCACCAAATCCAAATCCACCCTCACCACCAATCCAACAAATGGCGACCCTAGCCTCTCATTCTCAACTCACACATGAAGAAACACCTTCTCCCGTCGATTTCGGAGAGATACCCGAGAACTATGAATTGAAAGCTTCTTTGACTAATGCGGTCCAACAAGATACTTTTCACGGTTTTTCTCAAGAAGATGCTCAAGAGTACATCGCTTCATTTAAAGAAAAATTAGTAGGAGCCCATCTCAATGGATTAACTTCATGCCAATTGCATCATTTATTATTTCCAAAGACCTTGAGAGATGGAGCTCGTAGATGGCTTCAAGGCCATCCCACTAATACTTTCACAACATGGGCTCAACTATCTAATGTCTTCTTGGAGAAATATTTTCCGCCGTCAAAGACTAACCAATATCGCATGGAGATACAAACCTTCAAGCAAGATGAATTCGAAAGCCTAAGTGAGGCTTGGGAAAGATTTAGAGATTTGTTGCGCAAATGTCCATATCATGGAATACCCGATTGGCTAACTACCCAAACGTTTTGCAACACCCTTTCATCGAGAACCAAGGAGAACCTCAATTCGGCCGCCGGAGGAGACTTCTCTTCTCTCACCGATGAGGCATCTAAGAATCTTATTGAGAAGATGGCAAGGAGTGATTCTAGAATGGGTCAACCGAGGGATTCTAGAAAGAAAGTTGAAGTGAACTCATCTACGAGTTCTAATGAATTGAAATTTCAAACGGAACTTGAAGAATTGAAAAGGAGAATGGATGCCATGAATTCTAAGCCCACTCCTCGAGGTATGTACCAAATTCAAGGGAGTATTCCACCAAGGCAACCATCACCTCCAAAACAATTAACATGGGAAGTTCAATGTGATCATTGTGGCAATCATGGCCCCGACTCTAGCTCTTGCATTCCTAATGAAGAAGTTTATATTGAAGAGCCAAATGAAGTTCAAGCTATACAAGTATATGGGCAAAGACCTCAATTTGATCCTTTTTCTAATACTTACAATGTCGGCACAAGGTTTCATCCTAATTTCTCTTATGGAAATCAAAATGTTCAAAACCCGATGCCACGCGCCCAAGGGAGTCAAATGAGGCCATTCAATCAAAGTCAACAAAGGCCCTTTAACCAAGGTCCTCTAAAGATGCCCCCATATATGCCTCCTCATCGAAGGAGCAACTTCAATCAACAAGGTAGCAACTTCCATGTTCCTAACAACTACAACAATTACCAAAATCAACAGGGTAATCACTTTAATCATGGATACAATCAAGGGTTCCAAGGAAATTCTCATGGTAACAAAGGTTACAATATCCAACCATTCAATCAACCCTCTCAATCTTATGGCCAATCAAGCAATTCTCAATTTGGTCAAGGAGGTCCTTCATGGGAGAACTATAATGATTTGCAAAGAACCGTTGGCCATCTATGGAATGAACATCAAGATACCAAGGCAAGGTTAAAAGTTTGGGAATCACAAGACGCAACAAATGCCTTAGCCGCACCAATTCATCCACCCCATGGTTTGCCTGATCAACCCCAAAACCCAAGAGATCATTCACACGAAGCAAATGCCGTAATTTTGAGAGGTGGAAAAGAACTTGAGGACCCATATAAGAACTTGAACTTGAACAACAAGAGTGTCCCATCCAAGGTTAATCAACCAAGTGCACCACAAGAATCATCTCCCACTTCCCCCAAACAAAACCGGGGAATACAAGCGGAGTTTAATATCCTCCAAAATGCAGAGAATGAACTAAGAGAACAAAGAAAGAAGAAAGAGCAAATGGAAGCCGAAGAAGCCAAAAGAAAAGAGGCGGAGCGATTAGCCGAAGAAGAAGAAGAATCAAATGGTCCACCGCCTCCCGCTTTTGTCCCTTCATTGCCTTTTCCCGAACGAGCTAAGCCACATAAGGAAAATGCTCAATTTAGCCATTTCGTGGATATGTTAAAGAAAGTAGAGGTAGCTTTACCTTTCACCGAGGTAATTTCTCAAATGCCCTTTTATTCTAAGTTTTTGAAAGATGTCTTGACTAAAAAGAGAACAATAGAGGACAAAGAATGTGTCTCTCTCACAGGTCAATGTAGTGCCATTCTTATGAACGAAATGCCAAAGAAACTAGATGATCCAGGTAGTTTTTCCATCCCTTGTCGGGTAGGAAATGTTGTTGTTAATCAAGCTTTATGCGACCTTGGGGCTAGTGTTAGTTTGTTACCTTATTCTATTGCTAAAAGACTTAGTGTGGGGGAGATGAGACCCACTAGCATGTCGATTCAACTTTCGGATAGGTTCGTCAAGTACCCACTTGGGATACTTGAGGATGTACCCGTTCAAGTTGGTAAATTCCTCATCCCCTCCGACTTTGTTGTCATGGATATGCCTGAAGACACTATTACCCCCATTATCTTAGGTCGACCTTTTATGGCTACCGGAGGTACTATAGTTGATGTTAAGAATGGAAAGTTATCATTTAACATAGGGAACGAGTCGGTAGAGTTTTCCCTTTCTCAAGCTCTTAAACAACCAATGATAGAACAAATGCATTCCATTGAAGTTATTGATAGTTTGGTTGAGTATAGCTTGATAGATGACGATAAGCAAGAAGAGGAACCATTTGACTCTCCACCACTTGAAGAAGAATGTTTGCATGATGAAAAGGTAGAAGGTAAGAGTATGGTATCTTCTCCTCCTAATCTTGAACTTTAACCACTCCCCTCTTCCCTCAAATATGCTTTTCTTGAAGGAACTAATTATCCTGTTATCGTCAATACTACACTTGATGGACTTCAATTGGAAAAACTTTTGATTGTTTTGAGAAAACACAAAAAGGCCATCGGGTATAGTATTGCCGACCTCCAAGGCATAAGCCCAAATGTTTGTATGCATAGGATCATCCTTGATGATGACGACCGTCCTTTGGTTGAGGGTCAACGTAGGTTGAACCCTACCATGAAAGAGGTTGTCATGAAGGAAGTCCTCAAGTTGTATGAGGCTAACATTATATACCCAATAACCGGAAGTAAATGGGTTAGCCCCGTACAAGTTGTGCCGAAAAAAGGAGGAATGATGGTTGTCAAAGGAGAAAAGGGTGAGAAAATTTCTACTAGGACTATTACTGGTTGGCGCATGTGTATAGACTATCGTAAATTGAACATGGCCACCATAAAAGACCATTTCCCCCCTCCCTTTATTGATCAAATGCTTGAAAGATTGATGCATCATTCTTATTTTTGTTTCCTTGATGGTCATTCCGGATTTCTTCAAATTCCTATTCATCCCGATGACCAAGAGAAAACCACTTTTACTTGTCCCTATGTCACCTATGCTTATAGAAACCACTTTCAAATTTGGATTATGTAATGCGCCGGGAACGTTTCAAAGATGTATGATGGCTATTTTCTCCGATCTTTTTGAAAAATCCATGGAAGTTTTTATGGATGATTTTAGTGTCCATGGTACATCTTTTGATTCTTGCCTTGAAAATCTTGATCAATTGTTGACTCGATGTGAAGAGTATAGACTTGTTTTAAATTGGGAAAAGTGTCATTTTATGGTTGAACAAGGTGTTGTCCTAGGTCATATTGTTTCTAATAGAGGAGTCGAAGTCGATAAGGCGAAAGTCTCCGTGATTGAGAACTTGCCACCACCTATAAATGTCAAAGGGGTGAGGAGTTTTCTAGGTCACGCCGGTTTTTATAGACGATTTATTAAAGACATTTCTAAGATTGCTAAGCCTTTGACTTCTTTGCTTATGAAAGATGCACCTTTTGTTTTTGATAACTCGTGTCTTGAGGCCTTTTGCAGGATAAAGACCGCTCTCACCACCACACCGATTATAAAAGCTCCCGATTGGAATCTTCCATTTGAAATCATGTGCGATGCATTTGATTTTGCCATTGGTGCCGTTCTAGGACAACGGGTTGATAAGAAGCTACATATGATTTATTATGCAAGCAAGACACTAGATGAAGCCCAATCGAGGCACACCACAACCGAAAAAGAGATGCTTGTCGTTGTCTATGCCATGGAAAAATTTCGAAATTATGTTACCGGTTCCAAAGTCATTATTCACACCGATCATGCGGCCATTCGATACATCATGTCTAAAAAGGAGACAAAATCCCGAATCTTTCGGTGGGTGCTCCTTTTACAAGAATTTGATATTGAGATTAAATACAAAGCCGGATCGGAGAACTTGCTTGGTTGACTAACGGTTAGTAAGGAAAGCAATGAAGATGATGGTATTCCCATCAATGAAGCTATGAGAGATGAGGCCTTGATGGCCGTTGATAAGTGTCGTTTGTAGTGCCTATTTATAGTGTTTTGGTCCCATTTTCCTTGTGGAATCGCTCCTTGGGAGCGATTTATGGGCTTCTTATGCATCCTTTAGTTCGTTTCAGGTTCCCGAGACCGATTTGGAAGAGTTGGAGCGATTCCGACTCCATACATACACATTTTGGAGCCAACGGAGTAAAGGAACGATGCCTTGGAATCGACCCCGAGACCTTGGGACCCAATCCCGAGCCTCCGAGACCCGATCCCGAGTCCCGAGAGTCGATGGGAAGCCCATGAGAAGCAAGGAGGGACCAAAAAGTTCTTATTTGAGGCCTACAAGACTCATCCCGGACGGGTATGGCCTCATCCCGTCCGGGATGAAGGAGCAATTGAAGGAGCTGCTGTCTGTGGCTCATCCCGATCGGGAGCAGTTCATCCCGATCGGGACCACCTCATCCCGATCGGGACCAACTCATCCCGACCGGGATGAGCCCAATTCAGCCCCGCATTGTTTCCTTCCTTCTCCTTTTCATTTGTAACCCTATATATACCCCCCTCTTGTATTAAGACACCATCTTAGGTTATCTTATGTTATATCCTTAAAACCCTAGGCTAATTTAGGTTAGATTAGATTAGATTAGTGTAGATTAGTTGATAATTAGTAGTTAATCATAGATTAGTACTTGTATTAAGGGAAATCTTCAAGATCTTCTCCAAGCTTGACAACCTTGGATGTTTGTTTTGGGCTTTCTTCATTAATGCAAGTTTTGTTCTTTCTCCTTCACTAGTTTGGTATAATCCTTTCCTTTTCCCTCTTAATCTTTATTTATGTTATTCAAGTTTCAATCTTTGATTGTAGTTAATAGTTTTCACTAGTTTGTTTATGTTTGTTTTGTTTCTTATGATGATATCTCTTGTTAGTGTTAGTTGTAGTTTGAATATGCTAGAGTAGTGTTCTTGCTAGGGTTAGTAGGGCGATTAGGGTGTTAATTGGGTGATTAAGGGTTGGTTAGAGATGTTGGTGGAAGATTTGGGTTTCCTCTTGTTTGATGCACATCACATGTTTGTTGAATTGCTTGAATGACTAAGTATGTACGAATGCTTGTTTTCTTGCCTTTCTTTCGTGGGTGTTAGTTTGTTGTGGGTTCGGTCCCCTCATTAAGTTGCGAGAGCCTGGTGAGGACGACCCCTAGGCCGGTCTAAGTTGCGAGAGCCCGGATTCGACCTAGGACCATAGCGCGCTAGAACCCCGTTTGTGTTGTGTATCGCCGAGATGGGTTTTAGGTGGAACCTCTAGGTGAGTCTAAGATGCGAGAGCCCGGACCAACCTATATTACCCTACTACCTCCTTCACTCTAGTCCTCCCTTGACCATTCCGTTACCCCTTTGACCTCGACCTAATCCTAGCCCGTTTCCTTTGTTTGTCTTCTCCTTAGTTGTTCTTCTTAGTCTTAGTCTAGCCTTATCCCCTTCTATCATTCCTTAGCTTAGCTCGTTGACTTAGTCTCGTATTTGGGCCGACCTAGTCTAGACGCCTCTTGCCGTCCCCGTGGATTCGACCCGACTTACCCTATCTACCCTAGTTAGGTTAGCCGGTTATATTATTGACGGTTGGGACGTGACGAATCCCTTACCATCAATTTGGCGCCGTTGCCGGGGACGGTGCATTGTTTAGACTTAGTTTGCTTATTTCTAGACTTAGTTACCCTTCTTTGTGCTCTCCCATCTTCTCTTGTGAATATTTTCTAGTTTCTCTTCTTTCCTTAGCTTTCTTTTCTCTTTGTCTCTAGTTGTGTTTGTTATTGTCGTTGCCTAGTGCCCATAAAGCACTAGGTGTTCTTACGTTTGTTCTAGTGTGTAGTGTATGCCTAGGAGGGGAGGCGACTTCTATCTCTTTAATCCAGAGCTGGAAAGACTCTTTCGAGCCTTTCGCCAACGGACGATTAATCGGGTTAGGATCTCTCAACCAAGTGCAAGCACCATTCATCAAGGGCAAGCCCAAGGAGCCGACTTGAGCATTTCACCTCGAGAGACGGCCGGAGGGACCTTCATCAATCCCTTCGGTGATTCTTCTCCTAGTTCCCCCTCTTCTTCTACATCAACACTCTCTACACCCCCATCCTCTCCCTTACATCCAAGAATGCCTAAGTTCTCCTCCCACTCCACATTCACCGAGGATGTCTTGCCGGGACCGAGTGCACTACCGGAAGCCTATACCGGGAATTTTGTGGCAAAGACTCAATTTATCCAACTTGTGGAGAGGAGCCCTTTTAGTGGTTTGCCCACCGAAGACCCGCACCAACACATGGAGACCTTCTCCGATTATTGTGACGCTATATCTCAAACCGGGGTTACTCAAGACCAAATTCGTTGGGTACTCTTCCCGTTTTCTCTTATTGGAAAAGCGAAGCAATGGATCAAGAGTCTCGATAGGGCGACCATGGGTATCGACACTTGGAAAAAGCTTGCCTTGGCGTTCTACCAAAAGTTTTACCCTCCGGAAAAGACGAATTTGCTTAGGGCCTCCATCACCGGGTTCCAACAAAGGGATGAAGAGAGCCTATATGAAGCTTGGGAGCGGTTTAAGTCTTTGGTAAGATCGTGCCCTCATCATGGACTCTCACAATGGTTCTTAGTACAACAATTTTGGAATGGACTTTATGAGGACTCGAGAGCCATTCTCAACATGGGCTCCAATGGTAGGTTTACCGAGGTCGATGACGACCAAACATGGGCGAGAATCGAAGAGATGGCGATGCACAATTCGCAATATTCTAGGCCTAGGAAGGCACATCGAGGAGGCATGCATGAGGTCGATGCCATCACCAAGCTAAGCATTGACCTTGGAGCTCAACTTAAAACACACATGGAGACTATTGACAAGAAGCTCCAAAGCCACCTCAACCAAGTCCAAGGCACTAGTTCCTCACACCATCCACCGATTCAAGAAGTGAATGCTTTGGGGTTCGCACCTCCTACACCTTATTTTGGGATGTGCGACACTTGTGGAATCGTTGGTCATGAGCCTATGTATTGCCGTGGAAGTATTGAGCAAGTGAACGCCTTTCAAGCGTTCAAGCAAGGTACTTCTTACTCTAATCAATTCCAAGCTTCCCAACAAGTCCCCCAACAACAAGCCTTTCAACATCAACAACAACATCGTCCCTATGTTCCACCTCCTTTAAGGGACAACAATGAAAGTTACCAAGGTTATGTGGGTAACCAAAGACCCTTCAACAATTTCAAGCCAAATAACCAAGGCAACTTCAACAACAAGCAAGGGTTCCAACAAGGGAACTTCAATCAAGGTGGTTTCCAAGGGAACCAAAATTCTCAAGGATATCAAAACCGCAACCATGGCAACAATCAAGGCCATCAACAAGATAATTCTCATGGGTTCCAAGGGAACCGTCAACAAGCAACCCAAAATCAACAACAACAAAGCAAGCCTAGGAGCCGGTCTCCTACTCATGATTATGGCATTCTCCTCGCCATCACCAACACTCCACATAATCCATCGTCCCCACCTCGGGATTTTGACATTCAAAAGACCTTGATGGAAATACAAAGGAGTAATCAAGATTTGCAACAAAGTCAAGTGGACATGTCAAGGAATCATCATGAGCTCTTCACTTATATTCAAGGGGAAAACGCAATGAGAGATACCCGTATGAAGATACTTGAGAATCAAATATCTCGACTAGCTTCGGGGAGTTCCTCAAGGCAAAAGGGGCAACTACCTTCTCAAGGTGAAACACCGACATTTGAGCATGTAAATGCCATCACCACAAGGAGAGGTACCTCTTATGACTCCCCTCCATATCCTAATGAGCAAGAACCGACAATAGAAATGACATCTCCAAATCAAGAAGAGTCAAGCTTTAATAATCCAATTGAGGAGCAAGTTTTATGGGAGGTCGAGAAACCCCAAGAAGACAACCCTCCCCCTCTTCAAGAGAAAGACAAGGGAAAAAGGAAAGTGTCCTTTGAAGAGTCCACCCTTAGTGATCAAAACAAGTACCAAATCAAGTTGCCCTACCCATCTAGGCAAATGAAGACTAAGGTGGACACTCAATTCGACAAGTTCCTCAATATCGTGAAGAAATTGGATGTTAGTGTCCCGTTTACCGAGTTACTTACCCAAATCCCGACATATGGTAAATTCATGAAAGAAATCTTGGCTAGGAAGAAGTCCATCGACAAGGAAGAGACGGTAGCGTTCACTAGGGTGGTGAGCGAGCTTATTCAAGGTTCCACGCTTCCGAATTTGAAGGACCCGGGTAGTTTCTATATCCCATGCACCATCGGCAACTACAAGATCAAGAGAGCTATGTGTGATTTGGGCGCGAGTGTGAGCATTATTCCCTACACCATTTGTGAGCGATTAGGGATGACGGAGTTGAAGTGTACGTCCATTACACTCCAAATGGCCGATAAGTCTCTTAACCGACCATTGGGAATGTTAGAGGATGTGCCGGTACAAATAGGGAAGTTCTTCATTCCGGTCGACTTCATTGTGGTTGACATGCCGGAGGATGCTAACACTCCCATCATCCTTGGACGCCCATTTTTACACACCGCCGGTGCCGTGATCGATGTGAAGAAGGGTAGGATCACTTTTCAACTAGGCGACGAGGAGTTAGTGTTTGACCTCCAAGGCAACACTTTGCCTATGACCGAGACATGTAATATGATCCATGCCACAGAAGACATCGATCTAGGGGAAGGATCGGGACAAAGCTTGAAGGAGTACTCTTATGTACTTGAGGATGATGACTCCGATTTGGAGGAAGATGAGTGCCCGAATCATGGGCTTGACGACAAGTTGCAAAGCAAGGACAAAGATGAGCCTCCCTTGGGGCCACATGAGGATCGTTGGACGTTTGGGTATATCCCGAAGGATCGCAAGTACAAGTTCAAACCGTTGAACTTAGTAGATCGGGATGCCCCGGGAACGTCGAGGCAAGGCCTTGAAAAGCCTCTGGATGTGGTCGGTTACATTACGAGCTTGATTGGAGACTTCTCAAGGGCCTTCGACTTGTTCTTGCGTGCCCTTGATGGAGATGGAACTAGTTTTGGTTGTTGAAAAAGATTGAAGAAAGTACCACCTTGGTTTGACGGAGTTCCACAAGAACCGTCCCATTGTATATATTTCTTTCTTGTAGTTAATGGATTTTTGTGAATTCTTGTTATTTGGATTATTGATGAGCGTTGTGAGGGAGAGAGTTTGATGTGTGTTTGAGTAATGCTTTATAGGTGAATTGAGAACGCTCCTAGAGAGGATTGGCGATGGTTTACCTTGGGTTGTAGGCACGAGGATCAAGTTTTGAAGCTTGAAGCAAGCTTTTGGGGATTGTGGAAGTTGAAGAAGACCCATCCCGGCCGGGATGAGGCGTCCCGACCGGGAAGGGTAAGGCAACCCGACCGGGAAGGACCCGTCCCGATCGGGATGGGTGTGCCATATTTGGAGCCTCCTGTGAGTTCGTCCCGACCGGGATGGGGGCGTCCCGACCGGGACGGGTGTGGCATCCCGACCGGGAAGGAGTCGTCCCGATCGGGATGGGTGCACCAAGAATTGAGCTTACTGTGGGCTCGTCCCGATCGGGATGAGGGCGTCCCGACCGGGACGGGTGAGCAAACCCGATCGGGAACAACCTTCCCGACCGGGAAGGTCCTCTGCTCCCCCTTTGTGATTCTTCTTCGCAAATAGAGTCCACCCAACCGTTTATTCCCCCTCCCAACCTCCCTAGCTACCTTAACCTTATCATATGCCCCTTGTACTTCATTGTCATGCCCTCACTCCATTTCCTATCCGCTTTACACCGACTCTCACATCAAATCCCACCCCCTACCATTACTACCTATACCATGAGTTCTCTTCAAGTGTGAAGCGAGATGGCAACCGAGAAAACAAGCGACGAGCCTCTAATGATCAACGAGACGATGGAGCAAGTGAGTTACTAGCCGCTCGGTTTGGGTAACTATCCTTACTTTTCCGTCTTTTTATCGCTTCCTTTTCATTGTTTGCCCCCTTCCCTTGAGTCTCGGTATCTAGGGGCCATCGAGGCCATAGTTTGGTTGCTCCCGACTCCCGGCGACGTGATTACGTCGCGAGTCAATCGATTATTCCATTTACAAGATTTTCACCCCTTGTTAGGAGTTAGTCGGATTTGGACGGAATCCGGGCTAGGTGACTTGATTACACCTAGCCCTCCCCTCCCATTTCCTTTCATTTCTTTCTTTTTATTTTTCTTCCCCATTCCATATCTTTTTCTCGTCTCGGCCCATGGTGACTTGACTACACCCCGGCCAGACACCTTCTACCTTTTCTTCACTTTATTTTTGTTTTTTTAGCTTTATTTTCGTAGTTTATTTTCTTTTTCTTTTGCCTCTCCGCACACTACGATCGAGCATGAGGACATGGCTCGATTTAAGTGTGGGGGAGCGATATTCTATCGTAGTTAGTTTTATTTTCCCTTTTTTCGAAAAAACCTTTAAAAACCCTAAAAATTTGAAAAAATTTCACAAAAAATCAAAAAGATTTTCTCTTTTGTGTTTTCATTTTGTGTCTTTGTGTCGTATACTTGTTCGTGTGCGTGTTTTGCCTCCCTTTGTCCTTTTAGGTTGCTTTAATCGCCAATGACTTTGGAAAGCTTTCAAGACTTCCGGTAACATCTCTTCACCCCTTTTTCCTCTTTGTTCCTTGTAGAGTTTGGAGGATTTGTGTGTTGTGGTGTGCTCGGGTGGAGCTTTGTAAAGTTTGAGGTTGATTTGGAGACTTGTTTGGATGATATGGGTGGTGTTTGTTTTGTCTATGTGTTTTGTTTTACCTCGTTTTGTTTTTTTTGTTGCCTTTGTTTCTTTTCATTTTGTTTTCGTCATGTCTTCATTTTGTGTTGTGTTTTGTCTCGTGTAAATGGTTTTCGAAAACCCGGTTTAGAGACTAGTGTGTGAGTGTGTACTTTCCCTTCCTAGTAGTGTAAATCGAGTCTTGGACTTTAATCTAGTAGAATGACCCTAAATCAATGAGCTCGTTGGTCCTTTACCTTGAGTCCACCTAGCTTACTAGGGATTTACTACGGGATTTGCATTTTGACCATTATGACCACCCACGGTGTGAAAAGGCCTTGGTTACCGAGTCTCGTCCCTTAGGTGACCGTGTTTAGGATCGTTTGATTAGTCCAAGTTCTTCACTTTTTGTGGGTTTGAAGGGAAGGACGCTCCCCGACATACTCATTTTCCTACCTCCTACACATATACACACAATAAATTGCAAATTGTTGATTCTCTCTTTCTTGTTACACAATAAAATGCAATAATGCCAAATCTTGCCAAAAGGGCAAAAAAAAAAAAAATATAAAAAACAAAAAAAATGAAAGAAAGAAAAGAAATGAAGAAAAAGAAAAGGGCACAAAAGCCAAAAAGAAAATAGAAAAGAAGAAAAAGAATGGCATGGCAACAAACAAATCAAAATATCGAAAAGAAAGAAAATGCCAAAAGAAAACCCGTCTCACAAAAAGAAATCCCCACAAAAATAAGCCTTTTCCCGACTTTTGCCGTGAAGAGCCTACCAAAGGACCGAGTCCCGAGGAAGGATGATAGCGGCATTAGTCGGTCTTCCCTCATTTTGCATATTTTCCACCTTTTTACTTGGACTAGTTAGGCGGTTTTGGACACGGGACGACCCTCCCGGCTCACGCTAAAGGGGGCGGCGTCTCACTTACCTACAGTGTCGACTAACCCCGTGGTTCCTCATTTTTCCACTCCGCCGATCGTCCCGTAGTACGTTTTTAGAAAGTTAGGAGGACCTAGGTAAGTTACCAACGTTTTTTGTTGCTTTATCGTCATACTATTAGGGTTTAGTCCACCTTGGTTTGTATTGCTAGATTGGGAACGTTGTCGCTTACCTCGAGTCCTAAAGCGGTATTTCTTTTGTTTTGGGTGCAACTGTGTATGTGTTTGCTTGTGTGTTTGTTTGTTTGTATGTTTAGTGTCCGGTTGCATCCACAGTTTTGTCGCAAGACCCAACTTGCCTTGCGGAGTGCACCTTTCCTCTAAGTGCACTCGCGTGAGTTGAAGGGGCGTAGGGTGCGCTAATACCCACTCGGCTAGTTTAGTAGTAGTATGTGCTTACTCGAGGGCGAGTAAGGGTTAAGTTTGGGGGAGTTGATAAGTGTCGTTTGTAGTGCCTATTTATAGTGTTTTGGTCCCATTTTCCTTGTGGAATCGCTCCTTGGGAGCGATTTATGGGCTTCTTATGCTTCCTTTAGTTCGTTTCAGGTTCCCGAGACCGATTTGGAAGAGTTGGAGCTGTTCCGACTCCATACATACACATTTTGGAGCCAACGGAGTAAAGGAACGATGCCTCGATGCCTTGGAATCGACCCCGAGACCTTGGGACCCAATCCCGAGCCTCCGAGACCCGATCCCGAGTCCCGAGATTCGATGGGAAGCCCATGAGAAGCAAGGAGGGACCAAAAAGTTCATATTTGAGGCCTACAAGACTCATCCCGGACGGGTATGGCCTCATCCCGTCCGGGATTAAGGAGCAATTGAAGGAGCTGCTGTCTGTGGCTCATCCCGATCGGGAGCAGTTCATCCCGATCGGGACCACCTCATCCCGATCGGGACCAACTCATCCCAACCGGGATGAGCCCAGTTCAGCCCCGCATTGTTTCCTTCCTTCTCCTTTTCATTTGTAACCCTATATATACCCCCCTCTTGTATTAAGACACCATCTTAGGTTATCTTATGTTATATCCTTAAAACCCTAGGCTACTTTAGGTTAGAATAGATTAGATTAGTGTAGATTAGTCGATAATTAGTAGTTAATCATAGATTAGTACTTGTATTAAGGGAAATCTTCAAGATCTTCTCCAAGCTAGACATCCTTGGATGTTTGTTTTGGGCTTTCTTCATTAATGCAAGTTTTGTTCTTTCTCCTTCACTAGTTTGGTATAATCCTTTCCTTTTCCCTCTTAATCTTTATTTATGTTATTCAAGTTTCAATCTTTGATTGTAGTTAATAGTTTTCACTAGTTTGTTTATGTTTGTTTTGTTTCTTATGATGATATCTCTTGTTAGTGTTAGTTGTAGTTTGAATATGCTAGAGTAGTGTTCTTGCTAGGGTTAGTAGGACGATTAGGGTGTTAATTGGGTGATTAAGGGTTGGTTAGAGATGTTGGTGGAAGATTTGGGTTTCCTCTTGTTTGATGCACATCACATGTTTGTTGAATTGCTTGAATGACTAAGTATGTACGAATGCTTGTTTTCATGCCTTTCTTTCGTGGGTGTTAGTTTGTTGTGGGTTCGGTCCCCTTATTAAGTTGCGAGAGCCCGGTGAGGACGACCCCTAGGCCGGTCTATGTTGCGAGAGCCCGGATTCGACCTAGGACCATAGCGCGCTAGAACCCCGTTTGTGTTGTGTATCGCCGAGATGGGTTTTAGGTGGAACCTCTAGGTGAGTCTAAGATCCGAGAGCCCGGACCAACCTAGATTACCCTACTACCTCCTTCACTCTAGTCCTCCCTTGACCATTCCGTTACCCCTTTGACCCCGACCTAATCCTAGCCCGTTTCCTTTGTTTGTCTTCTCCTTAGTTGTTCTTCTTAGTCTTAGTCTAGCCTTCTCCCCTTCTATCATTCCTTAGCTTAGCTCGTTGACTTAGTCTCGTATTTGGGCCGACCTAGTCTAGACGCCTCTTACCGTCCCCGTGGATTCGACCCGACTTACCCTATCTACCCTAGTTAGGTTAGCCGGTTATATTATTGACGGTTGGGACGTGACGAATCCCTTACCATCAGACGTTGAAACTATTACACCTTGGTATGCCGATATCGTCAATTTCTTAGTGTCTCACTATATTCCGGACGATTATTCCACGCAAAAGAGGAAGAAACTACGTTATGAAGCCCGACACTATTATTGGGACGAGCCTTATTTATTTCGCCGATGCGTAGATGGAATTTACCGACGATGTGTTACGGCTGAAGAAGGATATAATATTGTGAAGCACCTTCACTCGACATCTTATGGTGAACACTTGGCCAACCAAAGACAAATGCCAAAGTTCTCCAAATCGGGTTTTGGTAGCCTTCCATGTTCAAAGACATTCGAGCTTTCATTCTCACATGTGATGCATGTCAACGAAGCGGAAATATTACAAGAAGAAATGAGATGCCCCTTCAACCTATCTTGGAGATTGAATTGTTCGATGTTTGGGGTATTGATTTCATGGGTCCGTTCACATCCTCTTTTGGTAATAAGTACATTCTAGTCGCGGTTGATTATGTCTCAAAATGGATCGAGGCCGTAGCTTCCCCCACCAATGACTCCAAGGTTGTAATAAAGCTTTTCAAGAATGTGATTTTCCCGAGATTCGGTATGCCTAGAGCCATAATTAGTGATGGAGGCTCTCATTTTAGGAAAGATACCTTTGAACACCTTCTTAGGAAGTACGGTATCACCCACAAGATGTCCTTAGCCTACCACCCTCAATCAAATGGGCAAGCCGAGATCTCCAACCGACAAATCAAGGGAATTTTAGAGAAAGTTGTAAATACACACCGAAAGGATTGGTCATTGAAATTAAATGAGGCCCTTTGGGCATTGAGGACGGCTTACAAAGCGCCGATTGGAACCACTCCTTATCGTCTTGTGTATGGTAAAGCTTGTCATTTACCGGTGGAACTAGAACACAAAGCCAAATGGGCAATCAAAGAGCTAAATTTCGATGAGAGTGTTGTAGGAAATAATCGCCTTCTCCAACTACAAGAATTAGAAGAACTAAGACTTGAGGCCTACGAGAATTTGAAGATCTACAAAGAAAGAACTCGCCAATGGCACGATTCTCGAATTCTACGTAAGGACTTCTTCGTTGGTGATAAGGTATTACTCTTCAACTCTCGTTTTAAGCTTTTCCCCGGTAAGTTGAAATCAAAATGGTCGGGTCCATTTGAAGTGACCGGAGTGCAACCATATGGATCAATAGAGATATCTAGCCCGGAAACCGGGAAATTTATGGTTAATGGGCAACGTTTGAAGATTTATCATCCCGGTCATATTCGTGAGACCTTCGCTACTATGAAGTTTGATGAGCTCCCATCGGGGAGCGATGTTTGAACCCCTCTCGCAATTGATGTAGGTTTGGTGGTATCCTCAACAACCACCTTGTATATATGTATCATATTTCTTTGAGTTTATTAGTTTTGTTAGCTTGAGAAGAATGATTGAAATTGGATTTCGCATTGGAGCATAAATTTGGATGAAGATCAAACTTTTGGAGAAGTTATGGAGCTTAAATCGAAGACCACAAGCATGTTTGTGGGAAATATTGATTATGTAATGTGAGTCGAGTCATATATTTGAATCTCTAGGTGTTTAATTGAAGAGCCATGAAATGGCAAGGCGGAAAAACGCAGCAAAGAAGACCGCCGGGCGAAACTTCGCGCGGTGAGACTCGACCGGGCGAAACTTCGCCCTACGGAAAAGTTTCCAGAATTGCCAGAACCGAAGAATATACCACCGGGAGAAATTTTGCCCGGTGAGATTTTGACCGGGTGAAATTTCACCCGGTGGAGAAAAAGTTGGCAAATCGATTTTCACGACGAAAAGTCGTCGGGTGAAATTTCACCCGATGGTGCCCGACCGGGTGAAATTTCACCCGGCGGTGTGACTTGGCCGATCACCTACACTTTTTACTCACTCACTACATTTTCATCTCCCTCCAACAATTTACCTCAACATAACTTTCCCTCCAAATATTTTTACACCAAATTTTTACCACTAACTTTAAACTTTCACTTTCCCTCCTCAAACACCCTTATTTATACCACCTTTTTCACCCCACAATTCATTTCACCCTTTCACCCACCATAACATCATTAAACCACCTTCCATACTACATTTAAACCTCCATCTCTAGTTTCATTTCCATACTTGGTGATTATCTATTTGGGTTTTTGAAGAAAGGAGAAGCAAAAGTTTCGGGATTTTTCTTGCAAATTGTTATCATGGAAACAAGAGCTCAACGAGCCGCGCGTAAACAAGGTATGGCCTCGACTTCTAATCCTTCTAAGCATTCATCTTCTAGTAAGTCTTCTAGGCCTAAACTTTTATCGTGCCCTAATTCACCCCTTGCTTGTACCTTCTCTGAAAAGAACTTTCAGAGTACGAGATGGCCTTGTCCATTCACAATGAAAACTCTAAGAATTAAGAACGATATTAGAGAGTTATCGTCTAGAATTGGTATTAGTAAACTCCTTGATTTTGTGCCTTGCACAGACAAAGACTTGACTTGTGATTTTTTAGGTACCTTTACAATCGATAACCCGACCACACCTAAAGAGTTCAAATTTAATTTGTTTGGTAGAAATCACTGTTTAAATATTTTTGACTTTAGCTTAGCTCTAGGTTTGCCCTCATCGGGTACCGGACTAAGTAGACCCTTATGTGATTCGCAAAGTAGTGCGACTAGGAGAGACTTATGGAGGCGCATAGCGCCGGGTCAACGTGATTTCGAACCCAATTTTAGTTTAACCGCTGGAATCCGTAACCCAACCATTCGTTATTTCACTAAAATCCTTTCACACTGTCTTTTGCCATCTATCGACAATATCATTAACCTCAATGTGTGTGTCCTACAATTGATATGTGACTCTTTACTCGGTAACCCTTATCCCCTTGACCTACCCATTATCGTGGCGTTACACTTTCATCAAATTATTATTTACCAACGCCCCTCCGTTGACTGTGGTGGTCTTGTGACTGTAATAGCGAAAAATTTGGGTTATGCGACCGACCATCTTAAACCACATGACCCCCGTGTCTGACTTGACGAGGCTTATTTCCCTACTTGGATCTTTCACGTACCTGATCACCACCTCGTCTCTCTTAGCCATGACCGTGCCTTAATTGTCCCCAGCATGTACCAAACCTATATTTATAACCCTCGTAATTGGGACCTACCTCCAGGTCCCTGTGAATTCCGACTGAACAACTCGGGGGATGTAGGAGTTTGGGAGTATGCCGGTGAGGGTACTCCCACGGCCTCCCTTGCGTCAAACGACTATTCGAACTAGACCCCCCCTACAAGAGTCGGTAGATAATATGGTTTGTTTGTGTTGTGGGTAAATATGTGTGGAGTCGGTGAGTCTTAATCATCTACAATTGTATGTGAACTAATCTTGTTCCTTATTCCCTGTTCCATCATTTTAAACATTGTGATTGTTTTATCTTGAACAAAATTGCAAGCTGTCCCACCGTCCCATTGAACGATTTTTGCGGCCGTCACGGCCTTGGTATTGCTCCCGGTCTTTAGGCGATGTGATTACGCCATTGACCCCTTTTGAAAAATCCAAATTTTTAAATCAAATCTTTCTCAATTTTTCTTAATCCGGGCTAGGTGACGTGACTACACCTATGCCCAATTTTTCACCCTTTCATTTTATTTTCTTGGGTTTTTCTATGGGGTACCCCTCAACTATCGGCTTTTCCAAGTGGTACCCCTGCCTGTTTTGAATTACAAGATGTACCCCTAAACTTTGTAAATTAGTTTATACTGTAACCAAACTTATAATTTTCCAACGGAAATTTCTCAATGGATGATATAAATAGTGATTATTCCCTATTTTACTTTCATCAACCATGATATATTTCTTCAATTTGCATCCTTTACTCGAAAAATTCCTTTCCACCACACTACAACATGGGGGTGACGGAGGGATGGAGGTTGAAGGATTTAAAAGAGTGAGGGAGATAGATCGATGTCGGCCGACAACAGAGTGTGTTTTGATGGGCATTTGGTGGCTTGGTGAATGGTAAAGTAAAAGAGGTGGTTTGTAGAATCAAATTGGATTGATTAATATGTTAATTATTCATTTTAAAAAAATAATTGTAATACACTTATCACTTTGGTTATGATATGAGTGATAAGTAAAGTTTAGGGGTATGATATAGAGTGATAAGTAAAGTTTAGGGGTACACCATGTAATTCGAAAAAGGCGGGGGTATCACTTGGAAAAGTCAATAGTTGAGGGCTACCCCGTAGAAAAACCCTATTTTCTTTCATTTTCATTTTCTTAGCCACTTGGCTAGGGTCTAGGTGAGGTGATTGCACCTAGGCCCGCCACTATTTTACCGCTTTCTTTATTTTATTTTCTTTTTCTTTTCTCAAAATTTGTGAAAAATCCAAAAACATTCAAAAAATTATAAAACCCAAAAACATTTGAAAAATCATAAAAATCCAAAAAGTTTTTTCTTATTTTTCTTTTACGTCTTTTTTCGTTCTTCCCTACTTGTCCATTGAGGACAATGTACAGTTTTAGTGTGGGGGAGGAGTCTACTATCTTTTATTTTTCAAAATAATCTTTTCAAAATCCATAAAAATTTGAAAAATTCGAAAAATCAAAAATATTTTCTTTTCTTTTTCTTCTCTTTTCTTGTTTCTCGTTATGTTTCGTGTCCCGTGTACGGTCTTGTTCTCTACTCTTACAGGTAACCACCACCTTAATAGCGAATTGAAGAGATTATGAAAGCACCCGCTAGGTAACTTCCTTCCTTCTTTTTTTAATTTTGTAGAGGAGTTAGGTTGTTGCTATTGGAGGCTCTCGAAGTTGAGCATTTTGGTGTTGTGGTTGATTATGCTTGAATGTTGATGGAGTATGGAGTTCATGACTTTACTTGTGTTTTCTTTTATTTGCTTTTTCATTTTCATGTGTTTCTTTTGTTTTTGTATAGTGTGTCTAGGATTAAAACTTTTCGAAAACCCGATTACAAACTTATAACAAGAGTTTACACTCCATTGTAGATAACCCATTGTAGATTTTGGACCTTAGTCTAGTAGAATGACTCTTAGGCAATGAATTTGTTGATCCTTTAGCTTTGAGTCCACCTTTTCTACTAGAGGTTTACTTCGGGGTTTGCATTTGACCACCTTGACCACCCATGGAGGAGTTAGACCTTGGTTCCCGCATCCCGTTTTCTAGATGACCTTGCTCGAATGACAATTGCACCTTTATTCCAAATTTCTTCCATCTTGTATGGGTTATCCGGGGATGGTGCGCGTTCTCGATTACCTATTTTTCCTCCACCTATACATCATCACAATAAGTTTACACCAAAATAACCTACAAGCTTGGTTACAAACCACATCAAAAAGCCAAGAAGGGCAAACCAAAGCAAGAGAAAAAGGGCACAAAAATATGAAAAACAAGAAAAACAAAGGACAAGAAAAGGAACTTCAAATGAAAATCAAAATGTCTCCTTAAAAAAAAAAAAAAAAAAAAGAAAAGGTCCTTTGATCGATTCATCATCGTGAAGTACCAACTAGAGGACCGAGTCCCGAGGTCGGAAGATAGCGGTGATGAGTCGATCCATCCCAATAATTGTAAACACTCCACCTTTTTTGGGCTAATTTAGGAAATTCGAGTTTTGGAACGACCCTCTTGGCTTAGCCAAAGAGAGCGGGACTGCACTTACCTACAGTGTCGAACGAATCCATGGTTCACTTTTTCCACTCCATTATACGCCCCGTGGTACCCCTTTAGAAGATTAGGAGGACCTAGCTAAGTTATCAACATCTATATTGCTTAATCGTCATAGTATTAGGCTTTGGTCCTTGTTTACGTGAGTCATTTATCTTGGAAGTTAATTGTTGTTTTAGGTAAGTAATCGGTGTCTTCCCCGCCGTCTCGATAAGGGATTCAGTGTTTTATTTCTGCTTTGGATGCGTCTATTCTTTCGTGTTATGTGTTTTTATGTGTTTAGTCGCATCCACCATTTTGAGCAAGCCCCAACTTGCCTTTCATGAGAGTACTTTACCTCATAAGTATTTCGATGTGAGTTGAAGGGACGGAGCGGGCCCGTTAATTGCCCCGTATCGGCTTAGCATAGTCTAGCTAGTAGTAGTAGTTTGTAATTTCTTTTTGGGTCTTTGCTCGAGGACGAGCAATGGTTTAGTGTGGGGGAATTGTTGTGTGCTAAATTTAGACCGTTTTTCCTCCCATTTAGACCCGTTTTTCACTCGTTTTGCGAGTCTTGAGTGCGATTATCGCCATATTTTGCGTATTTCTCGCATTAGCGTCCCTCTTGTGCGTTTTACGTGTTTTTGGTAGTTTTTCTATCATTTTGATAGGATTTGGCAGCGAAATCACAATTGAGCTTCCACGAGCACAAGAGAAGGGAAAACAGTCTAAAGAGCAAAGCAAACAACTTAAAGTTTAAAGCCATCCAATCAAACGACGAAGAATGAGACAAGAAAGAGGCCAAGAAATGACCGGGCGAAATTTCACCCGGTGAGACACCACCGGGCGAAATTTCACCCGACGGTGAAACGCCTCCCCTGAAGATTCTCCGAGCTTACTCACCGGGCGAAACTGACCGGGCGAAATTTCGCCCACCGGGTGAAATTTCGCCCGATGGGAAGTGCCAGAAACGCAAAAATGGAAGAAAATCTCACCGGGCAAAAATTTCACCCAGTGGGAATTATCTTCAAGTCCGCAGAGCAAAGTTTCACCCTATGAAGATGCTAAGGGAGATTGTCTCACTAATGGAGCATAAAGTGGGTTGGGGCTTTAGGTTAAATACCCATTAGGAGATTACTATATATATGTTACCCTAGTTTATTGCCCAAGTGACCTTTCCATTGTGCTAAGGAGGGAAGCCATTACACCACTCCACCATCCTATTACACCATCCATTAGAAGTAGTTTAGTAGCATTCTAGTAAAAACTCTCCAAAATTCTAGTAGTTTACATAGTAATTAATAGTAGATCTACAAGTTTCCATCAACAATTATCTAGATTTCAAGTTTGTAAGAAGATTATTCAAGTTTTATTTGAAGATTTGTTGGGTTTATTGGAGGATTAGTGACAAGTTCTCCATTTTATTCATCAAAGATTCAATCTTTATCCATGATATCTTCTTATTTCTTATAGATCTACATAGTTGGTATAATTCTCTTCCACTCTCTAATCTCTAGTTTAGTTTTTATGTTGTTTACTCATCATCATCTTGTCTAAATCATATTGGTGTTGTTAGTTTCATTAGATCTAATTTATATGCATGTTGTAGAGATTTTCTCCTTAGTGGATATTTTGTTGTTTTCCATAATGATTTGTGAGTAGATTTCTTTATGGGGAGTTTAGGGATGAGGGCTTGGATTATTTGAATATAGGGATGTTGGTGGGTTGCTTGCATGTTGGTTTATCTTATTTATGGTGTTATGTCATTGTTGTTTTAGTCCGGCCAACTAGACCGACCTTGACTAATTTCTATCAATATGGGGAAACTCGGGGTAGAAATTACCATGACTAGGGACTTACCCTCATTCGCCGCGAAAGCGGGATTTTAGGTGAGTTTATTAATATTGTGACAAAAACTCGATTCCGACCTTCTTAGACTCCAAGTACCGAATCCCGACTTCTCCCCAACACCTTTTCCCTAGATTGACCACCCTTAGCTATTTCTCTAGATATTCCCTTAGTTTAGACTCGACCCTAGAAAAAACCCCCCTATAGACATCGAACACGACACTTGAAACTCATCCTCGCAATACTCCGTTCCCTGTGAACCGACCTCGACTTAGCACGATTACTTGTTTGTTATTGTGTAATCTCGAGTCTTATAAATATCGTTTGACCGCGTTGGATAGGCGGCAATTCGACGCGCATCAGAGGTACACTTCCAAATTTCTCGAGTAAGGAACACTAATAAGATCCACCAATTTAATAAGGCTCGGGTACAAAATCCTCAAAAATGATCATTAACATATTTATAATGCCACAAGTACAGTAGTTTGGAACGTATAACAAATCCTCAAACATGCTCAAATCTATAGTAATAGCGAACACTTACATCTTGAAATGCGTCTTGGGCTAAGGTTTCTAAAATTCCATCAAATTTCATATTCTATCAGCAAAACCACCAAAATATTTATTAACTCAACGAAGCCACAATCTCGTTGGTCAAAGGGTTATGAACTATAAATCCATCAAGATGATTCGCATTAAGTATTCCTCAAAACAATGCGATAAATCCAACCTTTAATTGTGCAGTATGTTTCTCCTCTTCAAGGTTAACAACAATTTATCCAAGTTAGATCACTCAACTCCAAATTTCATAGGTTAAAACCCTAAACAACAATCTAATCCATAAGAAACACCGGAAATCTATGTCAACCAAAATTTCTAACGACCTTAACGAAAACCCTTAATGGTACCACAACACTCAGGCTAACACCTTAAACAATACTAGACCTGGCAAACAGATCGGGTCGTGTCGTGTTCGTGTTCGTGTTTTTGTCATTGTTAAACGGGTCACGAAACCCTCAACCCAAACCCGACCCATTTAAGTTTCGTGTCGTGTTCTTGTTGATCCACATACATAAATGGGTCATCAACCCTCAACCCAAACCCATTTATTTCGTGTCGGGTTCGTGTCGTGTTTTCGTGTCATGTCCATATTTGGAAAGTATTAACATATTTATGTTAAAAATAATTAAAAATATTTATACTAATTTAATAAACAGGTTATTCGTGTCAGTTTTGTGTTTTAGGACCTCAACCCAAACCCGACCCAATTAAGTTTCGTGTCGTGTTCGTGTCGACCCACATACATAAATGGGTCATCAACCCTCAACCCAAACCCGTTTATTTCGTGTCGGGTTCGTGTCGGGTTTTCGTGTCATGTCATTTTTTGCCAGCTCTAAACAATACTCTATGATCCCAAATATAATTCACGATGCATCCATCAAATAAGCATTAGGTAGGAATCCCAAATTAATATTATCAGTTACACTTAGTTCGATTCTAGGTTAGGTACTAAGTATCCATCATATATGATATACTCTTACTACTCCAAAATATATTCAACTCTAAGTACTCCAAAATAATCAAAGTAACCTATAACCCAAAATGTTCAGTGTCTAAAGTATCATCCTAATTCCATCAATCAACAATTTGCCATTCAAATCAATCCTCAAGAATTTCTTACTTGCTTAGAAGATAAAGTAAACTCACAATCCTCAAATCAGGTAACAAAGGTCTACTAAACCTCAAACATCTATAACTCGGGGTTCACTAAGATAGAATCCGGTCTAACCAAAGAATCTCAAGAGAAAGATGGTAGAATAGAAGAATAGAACAAGGATTCACCAAGAGAATGAAAATAAGAATATAAAAGAGAAGATTTGGAAGAAGCAGAAGCAGGAAGAAAAGAATCAATAATTCTAGATGATAGAGACCTAAAACGAGAAGGGAAAGTTCGGACCTCAAAGGTTCACGAGGGAACCAAAAGGATTACTTCATCTTCTTCTATAGGAATAAGCTCGTACTGCAATATCATGGAACAGGGATCTACTCATGATCATCTAACCTGTAGCTTGAGCAAACTAAATTTGAGCTGAAAGGTCACCATTGTATCTTCCTTGTAGCACAAAGTTGTCCACTCGAATCAGCAGGTGTTGAGAGTTCTAAGCAAGTCTTGTCCCGATCTGGAGCAGCATCATATCGACATCTTATTCGTTCATCTTCTTTTATACAACAGCAACAAATATTCAATGCTAATCATTGAGTTACAAGAACATATAAACCTAACAGTTAAGTCCTTATTTTGTTTCCACCAATCTCTCACTAATATTTCTTTAATGTTCAAATTATTTACTGGTGTTTTCCCTAAAATCAGGTGTAAGCGTCGGGCACAACAATGCTATGATACGAACTGTAATACTCTAGAAAATCTAACGCAATATAGTGGCGGAAACACTATAGAGTTGGGATTAAAACACACTGACAAACTATATCTTATTAAAAGAAATGGTAAGTCAATACAAAGGCCTCTTTTTACAAAAGAACTAAAGGTAAAAATCTTCAAACGGGTTTATACAAATCCATAAATCGAATGAAGAAAGAGTAGGATGCACGCTACTCGCAAGCTCACACCCAAAACCCAGCAGCAAATACCTGTCATGTTATAAACATAACAGCCACGTCAGTGGGGAGTAACTCGGACGTTCTCCCAGCCGTATTATATCATATGGAAAAATAATACTATTACTATATCAAAATAATTAAAATGGAAAACATTAAATGATATAATGAAAATAAGTTTTCGGAGAAAACTTAAAATATTGGAATAATAAAATCAGAACAAGTTTTCAGAAGAAAACTTAATATATTTGCCAACCTGAAAACCAAAATGCATCGATAATAATAAAAATATTCAAAATGGCGTTATGGATAGGATTAGTGTAGAAGATCAGACTTTAACCAGGAGAATACTAAAAACTAGCTTCGAGAACTAGTTCATACAAATCAAACTTCGGTCTCTAACTAGGCTACTCAACCATAATAGGACGGCGACTTATAAATGCGTGGCCCTAGTTTAAGACAATGCACACCCCTCCTGGGATTACCTGTCACCCAGTTCAACTTATGACGGCGACTTACTGCGAGGCCTAAGCTTAAGGTCAAAATGTACACAACTCCCGGGATACCTGTGTTGTGTGCCAAATTTGGACCGTTTTTCCACCCATTTAGACCCATTTTTCCTCTCTTTTGTGAGACTTGAGTGCGATTATCGCCATATTTTGTGTAATTCTCACGTTAGTGTCTCTCTTTTGCATTTTACGTGTTTTTTGTAGTTTTCTGTATATTTTGATAAGATTTTCGACCGAAAACGTGTTTGAGCTTCTACGAGCAAGAGAGAGATACGGTCCAAGTGCAAACCACACAACTGAAAGTTCAAGTAATCCAACTGATCAACGAAGAAAAAGACCGGAAAAGAGTCAATGGACCACCGGGTGAAGTTTCGCCCGGTGAGTCATCACCGGGCGAAGTTTCGCCCGGCGGCATTTATTTTCATCCCCGAAGATTTTCACGGCTACATGACCGGGCAACTTGACCGGACGAAATTTCGCCCACCGGGTGAAATTTCGCCCGATGGTGAAACCGGACCGGAAACGCAAAAATGAAGAAAATCTCACCGGGTGAAATTTCACCCGGTGGGATTATTATGTCAAGCCGCGGGGCGAAATTCCTCCCCATGACGATGCAAAGGGTGATGGTCTAGCAAAATGAATAGAAATCGGATTGGGCCTTGAAGTTTGTGCAACCCATTAAGCAACTCTATATATACCCCTTCTAGGATTTTGTGCCTCCTTGAGCCTTAAGTGTGCCTCTTAGGAGTAGGGTAGAAAACTCTCTAGTAGTAGTTTGTAGTAAGATCTCTTAGTAAAAATCTCTACAAACAATTAGTAGATCTACTAGTATTAGTATAATTACTCTATAATTAGTAGTAAAGCTTCCACCTTTATTGAAGATTGTGGTTTAATTTGAAGATTCAAGGGTTTTACAAGGGTTTATGTGATAAAGATCCTTGTTTTATTTCTTGAAGATTCTTATTTCTCTTATTGAAGATTGAAGATTTATGCATGGATTAGTGACAAATTCTTGTATATCTCTTCCAAGATTCAATCTTTATATTAATCTTCATCCTCCTCTTTAATCTTCTCCTTAGTTGGTAAATTCTTTCGTCTCCCTTTTCTCCATTAGTATATTTCATTAGTGTAGTTTTTAGACAACTTCTCTTTTATTAGTGTTTTATTGTTAATCATCATGACTAGTGAGTAGATTTCTTTGTTGGGGAATTAGGGAGGAGGATTTGGATTATTTGATGTAAGGGATGTTGGTGGGTTATTTACTTGATAATTATCAATTTTAAGGTTTTTGTGTCTTTGTTGATTTAGAATCGCGACTAGGCCGACCATTACTCATTTCTACCAATATGGAGAAACTCGAGGTAGAAATTACTTTAATTTGAGACTTACCCTTTCATCAAGAAAGCGAGTTTAGGTAGGTTGGGTGAAGAAACCGAAAGGTGGAAATTTCCCTTTTTATCGTTGTAACAAAAACTCGATCCCGAGACTCTAAGACCCCATTTCCGAATCCCGACTCTTCCCCAACACTTTTCCTATTTATTGACCCTAGCCTACGCTCTCTCGACCACTCTCGACCTCTCTCGACCTCTCTCGACTTCTCTCGACCCAAAACCTCCATCTCAATCCCAACCACGATTTGACTCTAGACTTGAACAATACGGCTTAACCCATCTCCCTGAGGATCGATCCCGACCTACCACTACTACATTAGTTAGGTTTGTCGGAGTTAAAAATATTGTTTGATTGTACGGGTCACGACGCCCGCGCATCAAAATGGCGCCGTTGCTGGGGAGACGGTGATTAGTTAATTGATTAAGTCTTTGTTTCATTGTGCTTGGATAATTGTTTTTCCTTTCCTCCTACCCTAGTACCATTAGGTGCTAGGAGGACTCATTGTTTGTTGAGTTTTTGCTAGGTATACTTTTGATTTAGGTTGCTTGATCCCCTTCCGGAGAGCAAGTCACTTGGAAATATTGTGACCAAAGCAACAACTCGATAGTGTATCCCTCCACCAATTTCTTCATTTCTCAACACTCCATTCTCAAACAACTTCCAAGGATTCAAGTATGGCTACACTTGGGTCTCATTCTCAACCATCTATTGAAGATATTTCTTCACCCGTCTTCATTGGAGCTATCCCGGAGAGTTTCGAGCTTAAACCTTCCATCATGCATATGATTCAACAACAAACTTTTCGAGGATTGCCGGATGAAGATGTGATAGAGCATGTTTGCCTCTTCAAGGAAAGTCTTATTGGTGTCAAGCTTGAAGGTGTCACCGAGTGCCAACTACGTCGGATTCTTTTTCCCCGCACCTTGCGTGATGGAGCAATAAGGTGGCTTAAGAGTTTCCCCAACAATACCTTTCGCACTTGGGAGCAATTGAGCAACTCTTTCCTTGAGAAATATTTCCCACCATCTAAGACCAACAAATTCCGAAGAGAAATGCAAACATTTCAACAAGAAAAAGAAAGCATAAGTGAAGCTTGGGATCGATTCCAAACCCTACAAATGAAGTGCCCACATCATGGTATCCCTCATTGGCTTATGCTCCAAACATTTTTCTATTCCTTATCCGCCGATGCTAGGGACATTCTTAATGCAACCGCAAAGGGCGACTTTTTCCTACTCAACGAGAATGAATCCCATGAGCTTCTTGACAAGATAGCCAAAAGTGATATGTTTTTCTAAGGAATCGCAAGAGGGTGAATCAAGTGGAGACTCGGAATCGTCAAATGACATGGAGGCCACTCTTGAAATACAAATCGCTCAACTATTTGAGAGATTTGAGGCAATGGTTGCTAAGGACACCTTTCAACCCAAAATGAAGCCCCCACCAAGAAGAGTCACTCCACCAAGAAGAGTCACTCCACCAAGATGAATCACACCACCTAGGCGAACATCTATCTCGCCTCCAAAGCCCTATAGAGTCGAAATTCCATGTGATTATTGTGGAAGATATGATCACGACTCCAATTTTTGTGCGAGGAAGGAACATGTTTATCAAGCCAACACTAAAGGAACATATGAAAAGCCTCAAACGAACAATCCTGATTTAGGGACCAGATTTTATTCCACGCCGACTCAAGGATCATATCATTTTCCAAGAGCCCCCAATCAAAGGGTTTATCCTAATTCAAGCAAAATGCAAAAGAATGAAAATGCCAAAAAGAAAACCCTCTCACAAAAAGATTCTCACCTTCAAAAATAAGCCTTTTACCGACTTTTACCGTGAAGAGCCTACCAAAGGACCGAGTCACTAGAAAGGATGATAGCGGTAAATAGTCGGTCTTCCCTCACTTTGCAACCTTGTCCACCTTTGTACTTGGACTAGTTGGGCGATTTTGATCATGGGATGACCCTCTTGGCTCATCGCTAAAGGGGGTGGGGTCTCACTTACCTACAGTGTCGACTAACACCGCGGTTCATACTTTTTCCATCCCGCCGATCATCCCGCAGTACGTTCTTAGAAGGTTAGGAGGAACCTAGGTAAGTTAGCAATGTTTTTATTGCTTTGTTGTCATACTATTAGGATTTTGTCCATCTCGATTTGTGTTAGCTTGGGAACGTTGTCACTTGCCTTGAGTCCTTAACCGGTGTTTCTTCACCGCTTTGTGGAGGGAAGCGGTATTTATTTCTTTTTGGGTGCAACCGATTGTATGTTTGTTTGTATGTTTGTTTGTTTGTGTGTTTCGTGTCCGGTTGCATCCACAGTTTTGTCGCAAGACCCCACTTGCCTTGCGGAGAGCACTTGTCCTCTAAGTGTTCTCGCGTGAGTTGAAAGGGCGTAGGATGCGCTAATACCCGCTCGGATAGTATTTTAGTTCTTGTTAGTTTAGTAGTTAGTTTGTGCTTACTCAAGGGCGAGTAAGGGTTAAGTGTGGGGGAGTTGATAAGTGTAGTTTGTTGTTCTTTTTCCCTTGTGTTTGGTCCCGGTTTCTCTTGTGAAATCGCTCTTTGGAGCGATTTTGAGGCTACTTATGCTTCTTCTAGTTTTTTTTAGGTTCCTAAGATCAATCATGGAGATTTAGAATGATTCCGACTCGTTTCTTACGCATTTGGAGCCAACTAGGAGAAGCGGCGATCACTCGGTGGCTTAGACTCGATCCCGACACCTTGGGACCCATTCCCGAGCCCCTTAGACTCGATCCCGAGCACCGAGAATCGATGAGAAGCCCATGAGAATAAAATAGGGACCCTTGAGATCATATTTGAGGCCTAAAAGACCCATCCCGGCCGAGATAAGGGCCATATCGGCCGAGATGAAGAGTACAAGCGAAGCACAGCCACTGACCTCCCATCTCGGGCGAGACCAACTCATCTCGGCCAAGATGAGTCCCATCTCGGGCGAGACCATCTCATCTCGGCCGAGACTGAGCACCTGCAGCTCCGCTTCACTTCTTTTCTTCTCCTTATTCATTGTAACCCTATATATACCCCCCTCTTGTAATCTTATGTTATGTTCTTCATTACCCACAAAACCCTAGACTACTTTAGGTTAGATTAGCTTAGATTAGTGTATATTAGTCCTTGATTAGTCCTTAATCTTAGTTTAACCCTTGTATTATGGGATATGGGAATTCTTGAAGATGTCCACCAAGATTGACAACCTTGGTTGATGTATTTGGGTTTTCTTCTATATATGCAAGATTTCTTCTTTTCATATTCTCTTGTTTGGTATAATCTCTCTTTTCCCTTCTCTTAATCTTGTTTTATCATTAAAGTTTCATTCTTTGTTCATTGTTCATTGTTATTGTTTGTTGTTCATCCTTATTTGTTCTTCATAATGAATGGGGTTGTTCTTGTGCTAGTTTCTCTTATTCTTGTTAGTTTTCCATTAGATATGTTTGAGTAGACTCTTGCTAGGGTTATTAAGGGGATTGGATGTAGTTAGGAATGATTATGGTGAGATGAGTGGTATTAGATGTTGTTTTTGTTGTTTCCCATTTACCTTGCACTCCACATGTTTGATGAAATGCTTGTGAGACTAGAGACGATCAATCCTTGTTTTTCTTGCTTCTTCTCTTGCATGTGTTGGTTTGGTTGGTTGGTTTGGTTCCCTCATTTGTAGTGAGAGCGTTGTGAGGATGACCCCTAGGCCGTTTAAGTAGCGAGAGCCCGATCGGAACATAGGCTACGAAAGCATGCTAGTGACCCCGTTTTCCCTTTTTTATCTCCTTGACATCCATGAACCCGGCCTAGCCCTAGTTTCTTCTTATCGATTTATTAGTTTCCTTTTGTCATTAGTTGCTTGTTTAGCCTTGTTAGTCCGTGTTTTAGACCTTAGCTTAGTCTTTAGTCTATCCCCTAGATTAGCTTGTCTTGAACCTAGTCTTTGACCATAGCATACCTTAGTCCGACACCCCGTCCCTGTGGATCGACTCGACTTACCCTAGCTACCCAGTTAGGAATAGTTGGTTATTATTTGACCGGTAGGATAGACGACAAACACTACCGTAAAATTTACAGTTTTAGTGTGGGGGAGGAGTCTACTATCTTTCATTTCCCAAAAAAATCTTTTAAAAAAAAAACAATAAAAAATCAAAAACATTTTCTTTTTCTTTTCTTTTCTTTTCTTGTTTCTCGTTATGTTTCGTGTCCATTGTACGGTCTTGTTCTCTACTCTTACAGGTAACCACCACCTTAATAGCTCTCGAGATGACCAATTTGGGTGTTGTGGTTGATTGTGTGCTTGTATATATGTCGATGGAGTACGGAGTACATGACCTTGTGTTTTCTTTTATTTGCTTTTTCCTTTTCGTGCGTTCCTTTTGCTTTTGTATAGTGTGTCTAGGACTTAAACTTTTTAGAAAACCCGATTACAAACCTTTACAAGAGTTTACATTCCATTGTGAATAACCCATTGTAGATTTTGGATCTTAATCTAGTAGAATGGCAATGAACGTGTTGATCCTTTAGCTTGAGTCCACCTTTTCTACTAGAGGTTTACTTCGGGGTTTGCATTTGACCACCTTGACCACCCCTGGAGGAGTTAGGCCTTGGTTCCCGCATCCCGTTTTCTAGGCGACCTTGCTCGATTGACCATTGCACCTTTAGTCAAAATTCCTTCCGCCTCTTAGTGGGTTATCCGGGAATTGCGCGCGTTCTCGACTACCTATTTTTCCACCACCTATACATCACCACAATAAGTTTACACAAAAATAACCTCCAAGCTTGGTTTCGAACCACATCAAAAAGCCAAAAAGGGCAAACCAAAGAAAGAAAAAAAGGGCACAAAAATATTGAAAAACAAAAGAGAGAAAAGGAGCTTCAAATGAAAATCGTATCATCAAAAACATCTCCTTAAAAAAAAGCCCTTTGATCGATTCCCCGCCGTGAAGTGCCAACTAGAGGACCGAGTCCCGAGGTAGGAAGATAGCGGTAATTAGTCGATCCACCCCAATAATTGTAAACACTCCACCTTTTTATTTGGGCTAATTTAGGAAATTCGAGTTTGGAACGACCCTCTTGGCTTAGACAAAGAGAGCGGGACTGCACCTACCTACAGTGTCGAACGAATCCATGGTTGACTTTTACCACTCCATTTAACGCCCCGTAGTACCCCTTTAGAAGATTAGAAGGACCTAGATAAGTTATCAATATTTTTATTGCTTAGTTGTCATAGTATTAGGCTTTGGTCCTTGTTTACGTGGGTAATTTATCTTGAAATATTTATTGTTGTTTTAGGTAAGTAATCGGTGTCTTCCCCGCTATCTCGATGAGGGATTCGGTGTTTTATTTTTGCTTTGGATGCGTCTATTCTTTCGTGTTATGTGTTTTTGTGTGTTTGGTCGCATCCACCGTTTTGAGCAAGCCCCAACTTGCCTTGCATAGAAATACTCTACCTCATGGATATTTCGATGCGAGTTCAACGGACAGAGCGGGCCCGTTAATTGTCCCGTATCGGCTTAGCATAGTCAAGCTAGTAGTAGTAGTTTGTAATTTCTTTTTGGGTCTTTGCTCGAGGACGAGAAACGGTTTAGTGTGGCGGAATTGTTGTGTGCTAAATTTAGACCATTTTTCCTCCCATTTAGACCCGTTTTTCCCTCGTTTTGCGAGGCTAGAGTGCGATTATCGCCATATTTTGAGTATTTCTCGCATTAGCGTCCCTCTTGTGCGTTTTACGTGTTTTTGGTAGTTTTTCTATCAATTTTGATAGGATTTAGCACCGAACTCACCATCGAGCCTCCACGAGCACAAGAGAAGGGAATACCGTCCAAAGAGCAAAGCACATAACTTAAAGTTTAAAGCCATCCAATCATAGGACGAAGAATGAGATAAGAAAAGAGGCCAGAAAAATGACCGGATGAAATTTCACCCGATGAAACATCACCGGGCGAAGTTTTGCCCGACGGTAAATTTGCCTCCCCGAAGATTTTTCGAGACTTCTCCACCGGGCGAAATGACCGGGCGAAATTTCGCCCAATGGTGAAAGCGTCCAAAAATCGCAAAACTGGAAGAAGTTCACCTGGTGAAACCACCGGGAGAAGTTTCACCCGACGGTGTTGGTCCGTGCACGATATGGTGAAGTTCCACCTCATGAAGATTAAAGGGTGATTGTCTCACTAATGGAACAAAAGGTTGGATTTGGGCTTTAGGTTAAGAGACTCATTAAGGCATTACTATATATATATGCATACCATAGTTAGTTGCCTATTACCTCTCCATTAATTTAGAAGGGAAGGCATCCACTATCTCCATTCCATCCTACTCCAACCACCATTAGTGTAGTTACACCATCATATTACCACCCTTTTAGTAGAGTAATTTAGTAGTATTCTAATAGTAATTCTCTACAATTCTAGTAGTTTATATAGTAATCTAGTAATAGATCTTCCTAGTTTACATCAACAATTCTCTAGATTTCCATCCAAGTTTATAGAAGATTATTGTTTCAAGTTTTATTTGAAGATTGTGGGGATTATTGAAGGATTAGTGACAAGTTCTTCATTCTCTTCATCAAAGATTCAATCTTTATTTATGCATTCTTCTTATTTATTGTGGATCTTCATAGTTGGTATATTTCTCTTCCACTCTCTAATCTCTAGTTTAGATTTATTTTATTGTTCTCTCATTACTGTCTAGTTTAGATTATCTTTGTGTTGTTAGTTTCTCTAGATTTTATTTATGTTGTTCTAGATTATTCTCTCTAGTTTATTTTGTCAGATCGTATCTCTTTCATAGTTTAGTGGATAATTGTTAGATCGTAGTTTCCTTATCGTCTAGTTGCTAGTTTCTTTAGATTTAGTTAGTATGCATCCTTTAGTTGTTTCCTCCTTAGTTAATGTTTTGTTGTTTTCCATTATGATTTGTGAGTAGATTTCTTGTTCGCGGGTTTATGGATGAGGACTTGGATTATTTGAATTAAGGGATGTTGGTGGGTTGCTTGCTTGTTGGTTTATCTTGTTTAGGGTTGTTGCGTCATTGTTGTTTTAATCCAGCCAACTAGACCGACCTTGACTCGTTTATATCAATATGGGGAAACTTGGGGTAGAAATTACCTTAACTAGAGACTTACCCTTCTTCGCCGCGAAAATGGGGTTTTAGGTGGGTTGGGTGCAGAAACCGAAAGGTGGCATTCTCTCTTTATCAATGTTGCGACAAAAACCCGATTCCGACCTTCTTAGACTCCAATGTCCAAATCCCGACTTCCCCCTAACACCTTTCCCTAGATTAATCACCTCTAGCTATTTTTATAGTTATCTCTTTAGTGTAGACTCGACCCTTAGAAACCCCCCTCAAGATTCCAAACAACTCGCTTTTAATCTGATACTACGTTCCGTTCCCTGTGGACCGACCTCGACTTACCACGATTACTCTAGTAGTTTTTGTGTTATTGCGAGTCTATAAATATTGTTTGACCCCGTATCCTTCGCTAAACGAACGATCTGATCGGGGTGCACGTCAGTATGTTTATAACGTGTCACAGACCTAGTGTCCGTATTTGACATTATCGAAGTGCATAATAAAAGTACAGAATGTAAAGTTTTGTTCAGACGATAACCTAGTGATGGTTCGACTTCGAGGGGGATCCTCCTAGCTTGTTCAGCGGTAAATTCGGCAGAGCTTCGCTACTACAGTTGATTCTGCGGTGAATCCGGCAGAGCTTCGCTTCTATACTCGAAGTTGGCTAGTCGAGCGCAGGTGCTCCTCGGTTCGAGTGAGGTGCTCGAGAAATGAGAAGTAGCATCGATTCGCTTATCGGAAGAATGATCGAGTGGATCGTACTTAGTGTCGGAGTGCAACCTAAGTTAGAAAAGAAGAGGGGGAGAGCGAATTGTGAGAGAAATGGTTCACGAATTCGTTGAGTTGTTGTCGAAATGAGTGAAATGAGGGGGCTATTTATAGTTGTTCACGCAGTTCCAATCGACATCTAGGATGCTTGACTTCCGGCGCACCAGAACTCAGTCGCCTGGTGTCATGCGCGTGAAGACTGAGACGCCTGGTGTGAGGCGCCTGGATTTTTGAAGATCCGATTTCGAAACTTTCCAAAACGGAGAAGATGTGTTTATTTGTCATTGCTTAGGGATTAAGGATTCTCGTTAACCCTAGCGCGTCGAGCGCCAGGTGGGCCTCGAGCGTGTGTCTTGAGGTTGGCTCCACCCGGTGTGTTGACTCGGTTTTGACTTTGCATAATTCGGGACCGATTCGGAGTCCCAGTGTCGGAATTGACTCTAATTAGTGTCGACGCGACCGTAATGACACGACTAAGGCTGTCTTGATGTTGAATTAATTTTTCCGAGTAATTATTTGATCCGTTCTATAGAAAAACTATCTAAAACATCATAATTTCGCGTCGTGTTGCAGTCCGATCGTCATCGGGTGTTTGTTAGGCACCCCTGCAGCCACCAGGTCAAAATTTGGGTGTCTACAGTCCCTCACCCCTTACTCAGAAACTACGATTTCCGGATGCCCGAAACCGTTGGCAATGAGAGTTATTCTCGACATGGAATGCTTTAGGGTACAAGTCTTTATCTTTAGATTCCCATGTCACTCAACTCTGAGCCGGCTAAGGATTAAAGTTGAGTTGAATGGTTTCCGAGTTCTCAATTTATTTATTTATTTTTCGGTAAAATGTAATTAGTATATATCATCAATTAAGTAGTTTGTACACAAGCACCTTAACCAACAGCAATTAGACAGTAATACATCACAACAAAAAAGGTCTAATTAAGCATAAATCCCCAATGTCGGTAACCATGCTCTATCAACAGCGGATGAGAAATTCCCCAATCTGTTACTCGGTGACGACTCCACAAATCGGCAACGAATTCGGTTCACTAAAAAGGTCGTCTTACCAAACATATCGGCCCTTAAACATTTACAACCACGTCTCGATCGATTCTAATGGAAACATGGATGTCCGCATCCGTCTAGTACAATTCAAATCGTTAACCAAATTGAGGTCTGACACATTGCACCGTACGCGAGATCGGACCAGCCCCTGGCGACGGGGCCGCGTGGGTGGCCGTCGCGACCAGGTCCCATGCGGGTGTGCGCGGGGCGAGCTGTGTGGGCGAGCGTCCACAATTGTCTTTTGAGCTTACTTGAGGACGAGTAAGAGCTAATGTGGGGAGGTTGATAAGTCGTGATTTTACCCATTTTTGTCCCAAATTTTTACTCTTGTTTGGTCAATTTTATATCCTGATTAGTTATTGTTGAGCCATTTTGGTTTATTTAGCTTATTAATCGAGTTTAGTTTAATTATTGTCAAATTGTATTATTTGTCGGGATTTTTGGTACTGCCTCGATTATTTGGTATTGTAGATACCGGAAGGATCAATTCGACTAAAGCCGAGACAAATCAAGACGGGTCAAACCCGACTTTAACCAAGTCAAGTCATCACCCAAACCTCGTGCTTTTCATTCTCACCTCATCATCTTCACATTACTCTACCATTTTCGATTGAATTTCTTCACCACCATTGATCTAAATCATCACCTCCATCATCTTCCATTAAAATCCACCATCTTCAACCTCCATTATCTACAATCAAACCTCCATTAACTTCACCAAATCTCTACACTATCATACATCCTCACCACCATCATCATCGTCATCATAAATCCATCAATTGACCACTCAAATAATTACCACCACATAGACCACCACGGCCAGCGGCCGCCGCCACACCATCTCTATCGTAGCTTCAAACCACCGCCGACATCATGTCCAACCTCAGAACCGGGACCATATCCCAACCAACCTCTAGCAACTACCTTAGGTCCACCATTAAATCATCAATTCGAGCCACCAGCTCGCCGTCCTTCGACCATCATCACGCTTCCACATCTGGCGCATCAACACCGTCACCGAAGCACCACTAGTCCGCCACCTTTAGCCGTGACTCGTCATCTTAGCCACCGTGCGTCACGCATGCTGAACCGTGCCTAACTGGCACAGGGGAGTAATAGTCGTGCTCAGTGCACCGTGCCCATCTCAATTGAGTTGGATTTTGTTTTGAAGAGAAATGACGATATAGCCCTCTGTTCACTTAGTTTCCATTTCATTTAAGCAGGGGTATTTTGATCTTTTAAGTACTCATCTTCATTTCTGTAAAACAAAACCCTCATTTGAGTGGAGGGTAGATTTTTGTTTGTCTAATTTTTAGAGTAGCAGTCGAGTAGATTGAATAGAAGCCAACCACCGTCCTCTAGTTTTTTCATTTTTTTCTTATTCAGTTCTATTGGCTCTTTTAAGTCTCAATTTATGTAATCCTTTCTTCCTTTAACATTCAAGTCATAATTCCATCCTCCTTGGTATAATTTTCTCTTTTTTTTTCTTTTATTGTTTATCCTTAAAGTTTTATGTCTATGATAGATTAGTCATTGATTACTTCAAAGTTATTATCTTTGTCAATTAATTGTGTTTATTTTTATGATTTCATGTTTGTTTAGTTTATTTGTAGGTAGTTATTATGTTTAGAGTGATTATTATTAGTATTTTATTTTATTAGTCAAGTTCTTGTCTTTATTATTTTATTATGCTTTGTTTTCGGATTAGAGTTATTAGTATGTTTTCTGTTGGGTTAATCATGCTTAGTGAGTAGTTTTCTCACTAGGGGTCGATGAAGCCCCGAATTATTTGAATTACGCGATTGTATGCCTTGTATCGGTTTAGTTGAGTGATTGGATGAGGATGTATTTGGGGATTTATGGATAAACTTTGTATTTGGAGTTTGAGTCGAACCTAATCCCTTGGTCATCAACAGGAGTCGATTAGGATAGATTGTCGACTTTACCCTTTTACCTTGCCTTACTCTACTTAGTTGAACACGGGAGTGGGAATTGAGCGGGGTATCCGTAACAATAATTTGGATTGTCGTGCTTTTCATTGACTTGGGTTAGTTTAGGGATTATCACGGGAATGACCCTCGAGCTTAACCTTAGGATTCCGTCTTACGAACCCGGGACGGAGGTAAACAGGTAATTAGTCGTTTCACGAACCCGGGAGGGAGGTGACCGACCTAGAATGCGCATTATTCTTCTCTGAGAACCCGACTTCTTCTATGCTTGGCATTCGTTAGCGTGATTTAGATAAGTCGCGGGTGACATCGTCCCTTAGTACTTTCTTATATTTGATTACATCATTTCATCTCTTTGTTACTTAAGTTTTCTAGTTATTTATCTTGTTTTAGATTATTAGTTTCTTTATGCATTTATTAGTTAGTCTATCTAGTTTAATCTCACTCTTATCAATCGATTCGCGTAGCTAAATACAATCCGAGGCCGAACTAGTATTCATTCCCTATCTCTCAGTGGATTCGACGCGACTTGCCATTGCTATTCTAGCTTAGGTTACTTGGTTTATTTGATGGTAAGATTGACAACAAATCTGACTATCACTCGTCTTACTTTAGTCATAACATAAAGCGTGTATATGTTATTATTAAATAGTCCACCGGCCCCAACCAAACTCCATGGTATAATTACTGGAAATGTTGAAGCAGTACTTAGTCCTCCAATGACAATCAACAATACTTTTGGTAAGAAATTTTACTATTACTATATATTACTATGTACTTCGTATGAAAGTCTATGGTATATGTAGAAGTTGATTACTTTATGTTTAATATTTCTGAAACATGGACGGCTAAAAATGAAGAGCTTACATCCATACAAAGTGAAGTAGTTACAATGATTCGTAGACTAATCAAAGTGATTGATAAAGATATTTTAAGAGACCTTTTGTCTGAGAGAGGAGGAACATTTGTTCGACGTGAAGAGGTTTACTACTGGACTATCTATGACAAAATTACGAAGGAGGAGGATCGGCTCCGAGAAGTTGAACTTCAAGAAGACGAAATCACAGACGGCTGGATGGACAATTCAGATTACGATTACGTTGGGGATCATGAGCATATTAGAAAGTGATGGATTCTGTCTTTCGGTTTGTAAGAGTCTTTAGGTACTATCATTGACGTTCTAATTTATTTTATTTCTGTTACGCTTGTTTATGTTTACTAGTTTTGTCCCGTGCAACATTGCACGGTGGGCTTAAATTAACCTAAAAATTTAAAATGATTTTGATTAAAAAATTATTGTTACCCAAAATATGGTACGTAAATAATGCAAAAAGAAAACCCCAAAAAAAATTATAAATACTGAAACACTTCTTGATAGACGACATTGGTAGTAGTGTTCGAAGTGTGTTTCTCCTTATTGTAAATAAGAATCTTCAGGCCGCGCTTGCTGGTTACCCTTGATAGTGCAACATATAGTTGCCCATGAGTGAAAACAGGCTTCGGGAGGTACAGACCAACATGTGACAATGACTGCCCTTGACTTTTATTAATAGTCATTGCGAAACATACTGAAATTGGGAATTGTCGTCTTGTAAAACGTACTGGAAACTTAGCTGAGTCGGAAGGAGATAGGGAGAATCGAGGGATAAAGACTTTATCACTTTTATGGCTCCCCGTTAACACAGTACAACGGATAACCCTTTTCCCCAAGTCAGTTACAATCAAGCGTGTTCCATTGCATAACCCATGAAATTGATTAATGTTCCTGATGAGCATGACTACAGCACCAATCTTTAACCGAAGTTCGTGGTTAGGCACCCCAGAGCACTTAACGCTATTTAAAAATTCAGTTGAGTGAAGTTCAGGTTGCGGCACTGGTGACTCAATTGATTGAGGGTCAGGTTCAGGTGCAGGTAATTCATCCATGCAAACCTCATCAGAGCTTAAATACACCACCTCTTGCTCAGGAATAAGTGATAGAATGTAGTCATTCACTAACTCAACAAATTCATGGGTAGGAGCTAGGATAGCTCTGTATTGAAAATAGTCGGGATCCCTCATGCACTTCAAGAGGTTAGGATATGTCGACTCTACAATTGATGCAATAGGGTCGTCGACATTATGAATAAGTATCTCCTCCGGAAATTGGATGTCGACCTCACCATCATTGGGACCGCCTTCTACTCCATCACCAACCCTCAAGATCCAGTCAGAGAATTCTCTTATTTCATTTGCGTTAGTAGGAGAACTCTGTACTTGTAACCGCATATTTTTAGTGAGCTCAAGGACCTGTGTCAATTTGTTTGTATTTTTTAAAAATGCGTTAGATATGAATGGCAGCACAATTATGTTAACAAAATAATATGCATCGGACACGTTTAAACACAATCTTAAAAGAGATATTAAAGTAGGGGAAATCAGACCTTGCATGATGACCATAGATATGAGGAAAACAATGATGCGTGAACGATATCGGATCTGCTGCCTTTAGGGACAACCGGGAGTATCTGCCTAAAGTCACCTCCAAACACGACAACCTTTCCACCAAAAGGTAGGTCAGCATTGCCCTCACTAACAACACGCATCACATCCTTTAAGCTACGATCAAGAGCTTCAAATCTATGTCTGTGTGTCATTGGTGCTTCATCCCAAATAATGAGACTTGCCTTCATAATCAGCTCGGTCAAGTCCGTCCTTGGCCGAATATCAGAGCACGTGGAAGTCTCAGTAATATTAATTGGAATGCTAAACCTAGAATGAGCTGTCCTACCACCAGGAATCAATGTAGCAGCAATTCCACTCGATGCAACAGGGAGAACAATCTGGCCCTTGCTACGCAAAGCGGCGCATATAGTACGCCAGATGAATGTTTTCCCTGTTTCTCCATAATCGGATACGAAGAATATGGCACCTCGGTTAGCCGAAACTGCATCCATTATTTCATCGTACACTGATCGTTGTTCGGCTGTCATCATAGGCAGTGCCGATTCATGTTCACATCGTAGAGCCTCCCTATCATATGCAAGCTCATCTCGTACCAGTGTATTCCCAAGATAAGAAACAATCGATGCATCGGGGATAGGCATACCCTCAAATCTACCTAGGGTACTGCCATTGCTTTGTAACGATGCCTCAATTTCAAGCAGTGCTAAGTTTTGAATCTCTTCAACCGACAGTTCCAGGTCTGCGGTGGTAATCCAAAGCATGAAAATACGTAAACAACATGGCCACTATTGTGGGTGTGCATTAAATTTAGCATTGAGCCAGAAAATAGAACAACATTGCAGAAAATGTTATTCATTTGCTAACATCTTACCACGTAATGAAAGAGAAAATGATAAGAGTCGCACAAACCTAGATTCAGTAAAAATATGTGCTGCTTGTGGAGAATGTCATCAGATAGGAGGGTCCATGTTTCTTCCCAAACCTTAGAAGGCGTTGACATTGAATTGGCCAACAACAGTGATGTGAAAAGATGTCTGAGGTACACACCTGATTCCCAATAGTGTGCTTCCTTAATGGCATCAATATACTCGGTGTCATCCCCAACTAAGCCAAGAGCGTAACACGCTTCATGAAAACATTGATAGACAACACCTTTCACCGTCCGAATATCCTCATAACACGTGGGACCTCTAATGTGGTTTAACATGGCTCTCATATAGTATAGTTCACCACACTTTGGCGGTATATGGTGCAACCTACCAATAGTAAGTCCCCTCTGCCTACGCTTCCATTCCCTCTTCGTCCTATCCCATACATATCTTTGTGGGATTTCACACAGCAATAATTCCCGTGCCTCAGGGTCTCTTTGATTTAGCTGTAACCAATCAGTGAATTTTGACATGCCAACACTTGGGTGCTCAAGAACCTCATCAATTGGTTCGTCGTCTTCAAAGATCACAGATTGCTCTCCAGGAAGGTGGAACTGTAATTTCTCTACAGCAGGAGTCCTGTAGTGGATATCGAAGGCAAAAATCCTCCAAACAGCTTCACATGCAGAGACATATCTACAATCATACAATTTTTTTATCTCATCAAGCTGGTTTTGGGCATTGCGGCGACTGTAAGATGATTGCATCGTAACACGGTCAGGCCCCTTATTAATGTACTTGAACAAATATTTGATTGACCTAGCTTGGTTACACCACTCCACATTGATGTGAGCATCATGCCTGACAATTAGTTCAGGATTGTAAGGGACGACATACCGATTGTTAATCGGTACACCATTCTTCTGAATAACAATTCCGTTATCCCTTCTTTGATAAACAGGGAAACCATGCTTGTCAACTACTGTCCTTGGGTTGAAGGGCTTTGGGAATTTCCTAATACATACCCCATCTGACATGCACGGGGAATTAGGATTTGCCAAGCCGCAAGGACCATGAATCATTAAGTTTGACACAGCAGCGTGCAAAATAGGGTACTCCCGTTCATCTGGTATCTCTGCAGATATTATCCTGTCGACGTCCGAAACCTCCAGGAACTTGTCATCTCTATGCAGGAACAATAGAATATGGGCATGAGGTAGACCTCGCTTTTGGAATTCAACTGTGTACACAACTGCGTTTGACATGAAACAAAAAGAGATGAATTTAAGATAAGTGCAATAAAGCTAGCAGAGCCTAATGATGAGATAAAGTCAAATATTAACGCACAGACCTGACTTTGTTCGGCCAAAAATTTCACGAACTTTTAAGTCATGGATTAACTCATAGAGCTTGACTTGGAAAACTCGTGATAAAATATCTGGACGATCTTCTGCGCGAAGACCCCTCTTAGATACAAAGCGCTGTATTTCAGGCCATTTGGGATTGCAAGTGAATGTTATAAATAGGTCTGGGTAACCACACCACCTACAAATAGCCAATGTGTCCAAGTATTTTGATCTCATGAAAGCATCACCAGTCGTGAACGAAGCTGGGACAACAAACCTACCACCAGTGGAAGATGCCTCAACATTACCGTCTTCCACCGCACTGACAACATTCTTTAACTTGTCAACCCTTAGCAACCCTTGATTGAATCGCAAGAATGATAAACGTTGAGACTCGACCATCATGTATCCATCGACACATATTTGTTGGAATAAGTTGCAAGCCCTTGTCCATGTTGGGTATTCTAACTCAAGGGGTCTTTCTTGAAATCGAAAGGCAAAAAACTCACGTAATGTTAGCTCTTCACGTGGTTTTAGACTTTGGCTAACACCAAGGGACGCTTCACTGTGTGGTATGTTTGGACGAAATCCATCCTCGCCATATGGAAGCAGTAAGGGGTACTGGAGGGCAAGGAACAACGGATGTAGCTCCGAAATACGCTGCAGTGAGCCACAATTTTTTTGAACTATAACATCGCGTTGTTCCATTTCTGGCCCAATGTCACCTTCAACTAAAGCAGCAACCTCGGGAGCAGTTGGACGGTTATATGTCCTACCGTCCGTAATTCTACGTGAAATTAGTCGTATGCTGACATCACCTGATACATCTGACGAAAGCCGGTCCCTAGCCAATCGAAATGTCTTCGCCAGAGGATTGTGCTCATCTATCATGTCTTTCAGTAACGACATGAGTTCCTCATTAAGTCGATTACGACCGCCATAACTGTAGGGCCATAACACGTAAGGAATATAAATAATCAAAATAACAGATGAATAGAGTAGACTAAACAATACATGCAATGAAACAAACAATGTTATATATGGGACAAAGCAATATTTGACATAACACATAAGCAAAAAGTATAGTGAATCACCTTAACGCATTCATTCGGTTGTTGACCTCGTCCTCAGTATCGTAAATGTATAGCTGGCAAAACTTAGGAATTGAATCCTCAGCAGGCAACAAACTGCCAATTCTGTGTACATTCTGACCACCCATTCTGAACGTGTATGGACCCCGACCCCGGTTAACGATGTTATCAATGATACCACCAGTGGATGAGAAAGTGTAGGAACAATTGTACGTTCTTATATTGGTGATGAATGTGGAGCTAAGGCGATGTTCACGATCTAAAAGTGACTTCACAAATTCCGGAGGCTCACTCAAATATGGCAACGTCACCTTCCCATCTGAGCAACATAGGGAGAATCTAGGGTTTGTTGTTCCTTGAGATTTTCCAATTCTTTCTTCGTACCACATTAGTGCTCCGCAATTTCGACATTGGTACTCAGGGTCACCAATGTCCCAGTAGACTACAGACGCTGGTTGTTGTCAAATTCCAAGACATGAGTTGTTAAATATAATCAAACATGTTTGGTACATGACAACGAAGTGTGTAACTAATAGCGTAAAAAGAACTTAGCGAATTATGGTTAAGAATGACATGATGAATACTGACCTTCATCAAAAGGTGCAGTAATTGATGTGGCACCGCTAGTTGACCCGACTTCAAAATGAGGACTTTGAAGGACATCTGACATGTGATCGTCTTCTGTTGTATTGGTAGGGACTGCACCCGAACCATCAGCCACCTCCTCAAAAATAGGGCATAGGTCTCTTGTGTAGCAGGGGGCAATCGGTGTGGTTGAACTTTGTCCTATAGTAGAAGACATTAGGTTGTGACAATAATTCCTAACACCGTCGGCACGGAAATTATTTTCCACATACATTTCCGTTAGTGGGTAGACATTATAGTATTTGTAGTGGGTGATCTACCCTAAACAATATAAGTTGTCAGTGTAGATAGAATAATACCGATGTCATTGGTAGACACCAAACGTGTTAATCTTCGTTTCTGCAGAGTCAACAATTTCCGTCGAGCCCTTTTTGATTTCGCCGCCTGCTGTGCTGGCGAACGAACAATTGGCTCAATTGGGACTGTGGGTGATGGTGTTGCGGCAATTGGATTAGGCGAAGACAACCGGCACATTAATGCACCTGCACATGAGGAAGATGGTACAAAGGTGTCATGTAGCTGATTGTCTGTGGAGGACACAATAGGTACCCATTTAGTGAATATTTTGGTAGGAAGTAAAGCCTATGTGAAAGGTACAAAATGAAATGCGGAGCCTATTGACGTGTGGGTCATTGTATTTTATAAAAACTTATTTAACGACACCTTCATACATAATCATGAATGTATTTATGTATGCATGCATGTGTGCCGTGCAAACACAGTATATACACACATATACACGCATATAAATAGGCATACATGTACATGTGTGGATATGGACACATATATATTATGTTCTTGATTAACTGTGCCACAATATTCAAATGTGCCTATGTACAAATACAAATGACTGACCGTATGCAAAACCAATAAAGAACATACCGTTGGTCATATTTGGTGAGGGCGAATGCATGATTGTCGCATTTTGAGTAGATGCGTCGTGGAGATTCGAACATAAGCTTGTTGGCACATTGACGGATGGATCTGGAATTAAAGTTTCTCCTGCGGTACTTGGTTAACAAATGTTAGACATTTCAACGACGAAATAAATTAAATAATAGTACAAACCTTTTCCGATGTATGGCAAATACGTACTTACTATGATGCCGGTAAAATTTTAAAAAGCGATGTTAGTTGTCCATAGAGAATGAAAGATTACCGATATTTGTTGAGCCAACTGAAGCCGATGAACATTTTTTTTGGGCAGTTAAAACTTTCCTCCTAGCTCTTGCCGTCTTTGCCATATACTGGACTGGTGTAAGTGTAGGTGTTTGAAATGTGAGAGTGGATGGTGGTGTCGAAACAATTTAGTCAGAAGACCGAAATGGTATGGCTGTTGTAGCATTAGATGAAGAAGATGGTGAACACGAATTATGGAACCGCGCAACTACAAAGGCGACAATGCATATATTTTATTCATGGCAATTGAAACTCCCCAGACATAAACAATAAAGAAAGACAAATTGTGTTCACATGTTAGTTCAACGAATCAACATGTGAATTAATACACTAATAAAAATAAATATACATCTTTCTACGTACAGCACTTATCATATTAGGCCATACAGGTACCTAAATAAATAAACATCTACACAGTCACAGGTACGTAGGTAGGTACCGTTACTAATATTTGACAATGAAGTGCGATCGGCTGCATGAATTTGGTGAAAGTGGGCATCTTCTATCACCGAACTGTTATTACCGTTACCTAGCAAAGGAGATGTACAAATTATCGAGAATCAAATGACATTAAATTAGACCATGCAAATTAGATGGTTGTTCGAAAATAAGGGATTGTACAAAGTGCAAACGAAATTGGGAATTAATGATATGATGCCAATTTCTATGACGTCTTCAGAAAATGCATATCGTCAGTTTTTATTATAGAATTCGATTAATGTTGCACACCAGTGGCCCAACAAAACAAAATCAACTGGACTAAGCATATTAAAGTTAAAGTGATGTGTTTCGTTCATCCACACACAAATTGGACCCGACGTCAATTCGATGGCCCACCACAACACTTACATGTACAAACAACTGTACCGTATTGTATGACCCAGTTAATCACGAAACTAAAACCGACAACAACAGGCCCAAACACAAATATTGGCTCCCGACTCTTGCTAGAAATTTACCTTCTTGATTGGGCCCAAAGCCAAAGACGGACCAGAATATGCAACCAAGCCCATGTCTCTTAACTCCATACACTCTAATAAACCCTAATAATATAAATACCCTACCCACCCTCTCAACATCACTCATTTTCTAACCTAACCCTCTCCCTCTCTCAATGACTGCCGCGCCTCTCCCTCTCTCACTCTTCCTGCCTCTCTCTCACTCTATTCTTTTCTCTTACTCTCACAGAATTCTCATCACCTCCATTGTTAACACTCCTCCAACTCCGAAATCCCACCAAACCCATTTCAAATCTCCCAAAACCCACCTCCAACCCACCGTGTTTTCTCAATTACGATGAGAATTCAACATTCCCCTGTTTCATATTACTGTTGCTTGTCGATAGTGAATTAGCCTTGCCACTAAAATCACCATGGTTCGTGTCATAATGTTCATGTTTAATATTAATTACTACAGGTCTACGGGTTCGATAGTGAATTAGCCTTGCGATTACTGTTGCGTGTCATAATGGGTCACCTTCCTAAGATCACCATGGTTCGTTCATTCAGAAAATAAAGAAACGATCTATGAGGGTCAAGGATCGTCGGAGAAGAAGATCGATCAAGTAAGAGTTAGTCGTTGTCATTTTTTTTGTGATTTTTAGGGAGTGAGTTTACTATCGAATTAGTGATAGTGAATCAATTTTTTGGCTTAGATTGAACAATTAAATGGTGTATGACACAAATATATAGTTGTAGTAAAGTGGGGTTTAGTTAAATCTTTATTCTTTGGTGAAATCAGTAGATGTATGAAGATGTGCATATAGCTAAAGTGTAAAAGAAACAGGAGAAGGCGCTTTGATTAGTCTTACATCTAAGTCAGGTAATTAAATTTGGCTTTGTAAAACCGAAGCCACTTATCAGTTATCAAAAATCAATGACCACCTCTTTGCCTTTGTCGATAAATGTTAATTGGAATATTTGATTTTATTGTTTTTTCTCTAATCTTGGTTTCATCGACATGTGCAGCAAGTAGGAGCAATAATCTGGGTTGGCTGCCTCAGTTTAGCGAAAAAATCGAGTTTATGTGGCCGATTATGTCGAAAGAGAGGTAAAAGTCCGATCTTTCTCTCATTCAGTTGTTGTAATGTCTCCACTCTTGTAATGTCTTATCTTTTTCATAAATTTCTGATTTTGTTCAGATGCACGGATTCCTATCTTCTGTCTAATTTGAAAATATGTTATGGATGACCCTGAATCTATGTCCGCATCTGTATTTCCCTTCTAATTAAATTCTAATCTAGTAAAGTATTAACCCCATGCTTAATTTCCTTTTGTTCAGGATGATTGGCTGTTCTTAGGGATGATTATCATTGTTTCCGTCTCATACATGATGAGAATCAAACCCTTACCACCATTCAGAAAAGGGAAACATCGAACTTTCTGAGATCTTTTTGATCCTTTGATAACCCAGTTTTGTTGATGATATCCTCTAAACCTAAAAAAATAAGGGTGATTTCTAACATGTATGCAGTTCTAATGAGTAATGGCAGTTCTTTGTTATGTAGGGGTACGGTTTGGCTGATTTCATCATATTAGCGCGCTGCTGAATTAGGATGGTGATGACTTGTTTTCCTTTCAATTGTGGAAAAAGATCAGGCGCCTCCTTTGATCCAACTATAGTCATTGATGGAGGTATTCATTCAATATCAACAGATTATATACTTCATTGATGTCACTTGCTTCTGTCTTATTCATAAATCCTAAAATCCTCATTTCATCTATTATTCATAATGGGTCTTATTCTGTTTCATAATATCCTATACAAAAAATGAGAAATAGAATAAATGCGTGTCTTTCTTATGTTTTTATTATTGTGTATGCAAAATTTTATACCATATACTTTATTTGGCATCTTTTTAGTATGATATCAACTTTTCTTTCATCTTTTTTTTGAAAAAAATCAAAGTTACTCTCTTGAAACATCACAAAGTTTCAATCTTTGATTGAAGAAAGAGCTACAATGATCACTAATTTGGAACAACTCACAATTTCTTTGACAAATACTGATATTTTTATAAGAATATTTCAAATACTCATATCACAAATTGATTCATTTTCCCTATAATCAATAAAAAATCTAATCTTTCATTTATTTCTTCATTTCTTCAACAGGACAGCGAAGGAAGCCGAGCTTCTTAGTGAATTTTTTCGAAGTTTGAGGCGTATTCCATGGTAAGATCCTTGTTGTTTTATTATTCTGTTGTCACTCTTTTGGTTTTTCAATTAATTTTGTAGCCATAATTTTTCCTGCTATCATAATTTATTCTTAGTTTTTTTTCCTGTTGCTATAATTTGTAGTTTTGCTTTTTTTACTTTTTCATTATAAAATCTGGTACGCCAGTCTCGACACAGGACTTTCCTGGTCTTGCTTTTTTTTTTAATTCAAATCTGGTACGCCAGTCTCGACACGGTACTTTCCGGGTCTTGCATTTTTTTTTAATTTTTTTATTTTGTTTAAATCTGGTACGCCAGTCTTGACATGGAACTTTCCGTGTCTTGCTTTAATTTTTTTTCTTTTTTATTCAAATCTGGTACGCCAGTCTCGACTTGGTATTTTTCCGGTCTTGCTTTTTGATTTTTTTTTTATTTAAATCTGGTACGCCAGTCTCGACACGGTACTTTCCGGGTCTTGCATTTGTTTTTTTTTGCCTTTTTTTATTTAAATCTGGCACGCCAGTCTTGACATGGTACTTTCCGTGTCTTGCTTTAATTTTTTTCCTTTTTTATTCAAATCTGGTATGCCAGTCTTGACACGGTAATTTCCGTGTCTTGCTTTTATTTTTCCTCTTTTATCATTGTTAAAATTAAAATTATATGTCCTAAGAATCATATAGTGGACTACATATCTGTAGTACATACAACAAAGTAATATTAATTATTATTGTTTATTATTTCAGGTGACAACACAACAACAAACTACAATAATAGAAGCTTCAATAGATTGCTCACCTGAAAAAGTATGTTTCTGATCCCATCACCTAATTGTTTATGTTATTTTCAAATGTCATTTTGCCTATCAACCTTTTCAACTTTCACCTAACATTAAAATAATTGACTATAATAGCCATACCTTTTTTTAAAGGTCACTTTTCATGTAGTTTTGGTATTTATCTTAAGAACTTTCATCCTTATAAATGATAATGCATTCTTGTCAATTCTAAGGTTTAGGAAGAATGTTAAAAGGAACTCCTACATTTTTACTTTTAACCACTGCAACTAAATGCAATAAACTGAGAAATTTTAAATAATTTGAGGACTCACCGTCACGTCGTGTCCTCTTGCTCCTTCTTCTTTCTTTCATGCGTGAACTCGAAACGTTTTCCTTCTCCATGATGAAATAATAAAAATACTGAAAGTATGAGCAATATGTTTAGTATGCGTAAGGGACTAACCTTCAATTATTTGCTATTTAATGTTCTTGACCTGAATCTATCTATCACTATATATCATGCAAATTTTGTAACTGCTTTTGATAACCACCCCTTACTGGCAGTTACTGTGACTTAAATAACTTATCCATACTAAATACAATAGTAGTAACTGTCAACTGTTGTCATGGTTTTGTTGTGCATCTGTTTTGTGACTTGTCATTGTGATGGTTTGTGTTCACCTAGGAGTAACTTACCAATATGTTAACATTGCATACACATGAAGTATAAAGCAAAGAACACAAACTCATAAATTGATCAGCTAACTGAAAGTCACTGTAATTTGAGCACTAAAAAAGAATACGAAAAACGTTTGTCTTTTGGAAAATAGAAAAGCAGACACACGCAAGTGTGTAATTTGGCGAAATAGAAATGCAGAAACACGCAAGTGTTTGCTTATTATTAACTACATGGCTACTGATATTTTGTTCTCATTTCTTGAGTAACTTTTGACCGTCCTTTGTGGCTGATTGCTGATCTGATTTCTGCGTTTCTGCTTCACATGATGCTTCCATGGTTGAATAATCTCTCTTCTTTGGGATCTTGCTGACTGGTGTTAAGTCATCTCTGCTTTCAATTTTTGGACCCAATGAGGAGCTGTCTCCAACTGAATACCCAGATGGTATGGTATTCTGGACAATTATTTATTCAATATGTTACTAACAAATAATGGATTTAAAAATACATTCATTAAATTTCTTTCCATTGTTGAACACCTACTGACCAATTCTGAGTCATTTGATATTGCTGATCATGTTGTTGTGATTGTACTTTGAGAACATGTTTCATTCTGCTTAGCTTCCTTGATGTGTGAAAATGTTACCACTTTATAGCATCTTGTGTCCATCACGACATTAAAGTAAGATGATACTTCCAATACAATCCTGAATTTTCTACCAATTAGCGTTTTCAAGGCAAATGGAACCTCTTTAGTTGAATGAACCTGAAGATAAAAATTATAGTTGGTATGAAAATATAAAGTGTTATGAAGTGAAATCTGTATTTTTGAACATAGGTCATTTGTATGGCTCATACATCTCTCAGCATTTCAATACATTCTGATGCTGGCCATCCTACTTCGTCTTCTACTTGCTTGTCGTATGCAGTGATGTGCACATTGTCTCCATTGTGGTCCTCAACCATAAATTTCACCTTAAATCTGTACCCCAAAAAAGTAAGTTTGTTAATTAAACAATATTTGTAATATAAGAAATGTAGGCTATAATCGTTGCCGACATTATGTCGCGTTCAGTTGATCCCACTTCAGATGCATAACAATATTCTCTTGAACAGTACCAAAGGTTGTCTAATTTTCTCCCAACTCGGGCTTTGCATATCTTGCATTTGTTACGATACCATTTCTTGGTTGTGTCGATCTGTTTCAATGTTGCAACTATCTCATAATTCCCACCCTGCAAAAGAGTAGAAAAGTAAATTAGCTTTTAAGATACAAAATTAGAGGTACTAACAACATGAACTGCATAAAAATTAATTGCTTTGCCTTGTGAACTTCAATCAATTCCGCAATACTTGACAATGATTTTGGCTTTTCAGCCCCCTCTCTTGCTTCCATGTTTTTTTAACTAACTTTTCAACTGTTGATGTTTTGCGTGATGAATGAATGAATAGCTAACCTGAGAATCAGGTAACTTATATATATATTATTTATGTAGGCATGGATGATAATGGGTTGAGAGGATCATGGAGAATGTGGGCAGTTATGGAGGTGATGGATAGTGAATTAGCCTGCTGGTGGATGTCATGGGAAGTTTTCCAACAGAAGTTAAGTTTACTTCTCCCACCTTTTTTAGTGGAAATCTATATTAAGGTGTGATTATTTATTTGCTGACTTTGATATTTGCCTAATTGCTACTGAGGTGTCTTATGTGCTGTTATTACTATCAATATTATCAATTTGTGATGTCGACTCACTGGTTTGTCACACGGTTGTAAAATAATTGACGTTGGCTGATTTGTGTCTTACTTTCTTTTAGTGCACTTTTAAGGTGAAACATGATGGGTGATATCTAAGATGGCACATGTATTTGGCAGTCACTAAGATTTATGCTTGCTCTATTCCTGACCGATACTTCCTGATTTTTAACATCATAATAAATATATAGATTATCCAACGTGTTTACACACTCTGTGAAGCTTCATTGTGGCCTCTAACTATGAACAACCTTGTCTAAAATTAATGAACTCATTCCAGTCCTTATGTACAATGTCATGACTTTGATTATTGGTGACTCTCTTCAAATGGATTTCTTCTCAATTCTCACTATATTTGTTTAGTCACTGTCCATATATTTACTACTTTGAAATTAAACAACTCATTTCAGCCATTATGTACACTCGCATGGTTCTTATTATTGGTCACTCTTTTCAAATGGATCCCTTCTCAATTCTCACTATATTTCTTTAGTCATTATCCATATATGTGGCACTTTGAATTGATGTTAGTGAGTTGCCACCATGGTTACATTCAATGTCCGTCGTCATCATAACTGTCGCTGTTTATCGGTAACACTTGAGTCATAAACCATGAACTATGCATGCTATTTTTGTCTTCATTTAATAAGTGCTCATGTCCACTGTTGCAAACTTTGTAAGAGCCTGACTCATGTTGCTTCAACAATAACAACTTTAATTTTGGAAAAAGCGGGAAAGTTACAAAGTACTTAAGAAATTAAACAACTGAAATACAAATGACTTGCAAACAAACTGAAAGTGTAAACAAACAGAAAAGCATAAACAAACAGAAAGGTCTTAAAAGAGTAGGTATGCATTAGTTCCTCATCAAGTCCACTTCACTCTCACTATTTCTCTTTCACCTGTCGTGACGTTGTAGTTCTCAACTTCGGGAATGTTGGGCTGCAAATATATCTTCGTTGCTCGTTTGGTCTCGAGCACAATTTTGTCTGCGTCAAATTGTAAATACTTATGCACAAAGATAACTGTACTGTAAAGGGCTGTTTTGGATTTTTAAGTCACTTACCTTCAACTCGAACGTGCACACACTGCACGACCACTATTGGTTTCTGAGTCTGAAATCTTGCAGATGTCATAGTTTCTTTCAGGAGGGTTGCAAAATCTTCCCAAACCCACATGCGTATTTCATCTCCGCTTTAAAAAAGTTAATAAACCAAAAAGTTATTTTTTCAAGTAGCATCTATCATACTTTAAAAATGATTATTTTGTAGGTGGTCTTACTTTCTGTCTTGTAATTCCAAGTATGAGAATGGGAACGGTCCTGAAAATATAACCCTATATTCCACCACTTCGGCCACTATGTCTAAATTTTTTTTAAAAAACACGGTCAGTTTGACATCAAGTAATTATTTATATGCTATACCTGTATGGAAAAATTTTTACCTACTAATGACCTTTCACCCATATTGTTTTGTTGTATATCTTGGACCGTGACAAAATTGAATCCGTAGGTTGGAAATGGTGATGCCAAGTCTTCAATAGTGGTTCCAGAGTCAAATATTACCTTTGTGGGATAGGGAGTAGCAATATCCCACCCATTGTTCACTCCCCAATGGAAATTTGATAGCCGGATTGTCTTGCCTTCCTTAATAGACTCTTCGAATAAACGCACAATTGGCCTATGGATAGTGCATTGCCTTACCAACCCCTGCAAAAGTGTAAGAAAATAAATAGTTATATTTCAGCTTAGAAGATCATGTTCAAGGTGAGATGACGCAAAATAGTTTTAATGAATTCTTAATATACTCACCTCAGCAGTAACAATAAGAAATTCCAGTGACAAAAACTCTCGTTTTGTACGAATGAAGAGTGTACTCATACCTTTCCACACTCTTAAGACTCTACCCTCAATAATATTATCCTCCATTTTCACTTTTTGACTATGAATGAAACAAAAGTGACTGTATTTTATGTGAGACCTGAATGTGTATGTGGATTTAGAGTTCTATTTATACACAAATCTGTATAGTTCAGTTGTGATTGTTGTTGTGGGCTTAGTGGGAAGTTATTCCAGTGGTTGTAACTGTCAAGGAAACTGTTTAATCTGGATGGTAGTGTTTGATGTTTGCCTTGTGTTTAAACACTTCTTCTTAAGTAGTGGGGTATAAGAGGGATAATTAAATAACTGCAGTGGCAACTCCCTCTCAATTAGTGGGCAGTTGATCCTTTCAATCTCATTGAGGACTACTTGTTTAGATGATTATGAACTCCCCTATACATTATACAATTGGTGTAATTTATAGTTAGTCAACTTAGTCTACTATTAATCAACTTTTAATTTGCTACGTATCAGTCACTAATTGTAACCGTGTTGAATTGACAGGATAACATTGGTGGCACTTCTAATTGGCGGACACCACTACATTGTGCGACCTTATCATATTACTGTTGTGGACACCATATGTTGCACTCCTCTAGTTGAAGTGTTCACTCGGTTCCAGGAATCATTTTCAACCACCGTCTAGCTGAAATATCTAATCTGTTATTTAATGTCGACATTTAATACGAAGGTGATCTTAGGTTGGACACACATGTCTGATTAACCGCCCACTACATCTTCCTGCTAATTAATCTGAACATGATACACCATCACCCTCTAGTTGTAGCGTTAAGACAATGCACGGATTGTGTTAGATGCTCCTAGTGAGGTGGTGAAAAAGGGTAAGTAGCTGTCAGCTATTCTAAGTAGGACGCATTACTACGTCTGCCTACTAATCTGTCCCAACATGGAAAACAACCACCCTCTAGTCGTAGCGTTAAGACGATGCATGCATCGTATTTATATGCTCCTAGTGAGGCGGTGAAAACGGGTAAGTAGTTGTAAACTATTTCTCGATGATGAGCAATTTTAAATAAGATGCATACTAAGTCGGTGAGGTGCACTTTCTGTCCACTACCTAAGGCGATTACGAATCGTCGTTACGCCGTACGATGCTCTTAGATAGGCAGACTGTGCCAAACAGTTTGCCATCTAATTGAAGCGTGTATTGTGATTTGTGGCATATAGTGGGTGGGAGTTTGTGCAGCTCATCATGTATGAGAAGGTAAATTGTCTATTGCCTGAGAGAAATAAGCTGAGCAAATCCAAATACTTCTAAAATGATACCAAATTGCATGTTCTGGAAATTAAATTCCAAGTTCAAAACACAACACAATCCAAAACAGTGAAATGTTAAAGTGGTCTTTCTTTGGTAACATAAACGTCAAACAAATAGTTCTTTAGGTGCATTTCTTTCCTTGTCTTTTCTTCTTGAATTTTCTGATGGGCTCATCTACCTCGTCACCGTCATCTGTTATGTCGTATGTTATGTCGTAGTTGTCTGCGTCGGGGTCTTGGGTGGTGGGCGTGGGCTCCATTGGAGTTTTATCAGAACCGACTTCCTCATGTAGTCTTTTTGTTGTTGCTTCACTCTGTTCTGTCATTGGCGGCACAGTACACAACTCCTTCGTAGATATAATGCGAGTTGTCAGCGTTGGTGTTAAATTTTGTTTGTTTCATAGAAAGCTTAGCTAGATAATTTAGTAGTGGCTAACCTTTGTTACTGCAGCACTTGCAGCTGTTGCAGATTGCAGCGTTCCACCTGCGTTTTTCTTGGTCACCCCTACTGAAAAGGAACTACTTCTTTCTCCCACTTCCCTTTGTTTATCAGTAATCTACATTTGTGTAATTTGTCACTGTATTGTAATAATATTTATCCATAGTGGAGATATAGTAACCTCTTTCCACTTACACATGGCTGGCCAGTAGCAGCTACATCCTCAACTGCAGAGACTGAACTGTAAGCATCTTCTTCTTTGGGCTTCTCCGTTCCCTGCCCAAATGGTGTAAGTAATGTCAGAGCACAAAGTTAATCATGGTGGGTAAAAAAGGGAAACAACATAAAGTAGTTGTCAACTTCAGCATTGGTCAGTTTCTTCCACTCTTGCTTTTCTACATCATCCTCGCTCATCTGAATTACAGCATAACATTTTCAGTTTTGCTTTATATTGTACTCTTGCGTGACCCTAATCTTGAAGAGGTACTCTTTCTCAATAATTGCACGAAATTCGGGGGGTGGGAGATCACTCGGACTTGTTTCCTATAATGATTTCAACACATTAAAGTAAGTACACTTGGAAAAAGATTATAAAGAGTCAGTTGTTGAGTCTTCATAATAGTACCGTCCTCTCTTTGATGAGTTCCTTTGCTGATTTTCCTAGCAGTTTCGTCATATCCTCATCCCAAATTATGAATTCGGCAAACTCACAGACCTCATCGGAAACTGTAAACTTTGACTGGTACCTGTGTGATTTTGTGTGTTAGAGAAGAAGCGTAGATCGTAGTATTTATTGTGGGCATGGTAGAAATGACAAACCTCATGACTGGTTCTTTGGCTAGGTTGTAGAATCTGCACTTAATTTTCTCACAGTACCACATGCCGTTCTCTTTAAGCGTCATTCGAGTCCTGCAGTCTCCACATGAGCTATAACACCACTCTTTGGATGTGTCCATCTCAAAGAGTGTAGCAAGTGTGACAAAGGCTCCGACCTGTAAAGTAGACGTAGATAGAATTAGGCAATGTCTGAACCATACTCCGTAAAAGTTATTGTTGTAAAACAGTTGACCTATTACCTTTTGACTGTTTTTGATATCGGTCAACGACATGCACTTTGACCCCGAAAGTATGCTTTGGCTTGTAGTGGCTCCTGTCAATGGCACCCCAGTTTTCCATCTATCTGCTCCACTTGGTTTCGGGTAACTGCATTAGAGTTGTGACCAAATTTGTTATGTTACTTATAAGAACTTACATGTGCATGTTATTTCTCTTTTTTTTTTGCATTATGTAATACACGTATATACTTACTTGTTCTTGAAATCTTCGACCTGAGAGAGTTTTGGATTCACTAAAATCAGTGTAGCGTCTCTCGTTGTAATGCCGACCACATCTGCGTAAAATATTAAACAGTCAGCCTTAAATAAGTGGGGTAGGTGGACTGGAAGTTACTTCGGTTCTTACCTTTCCATTCATTCCGTTTAACATGCCTAATCACCAGAATTGGCCTGTCACTATGCATGTACTCGTTTATGATACGTATGATTTCTGCAACGCACCCTCCAAATATAGAGCACGACATTTGTTCTTTTCTGTATAACATGAGTGTCAAATTTTTGGAAGTACGTAGAATTAGAACTGAAACTGGTAAAGTGGCAAAGTGGCACTGATCTTTGATATTACTGCGTTGTGATCTTACCGTGTGTTTTCGAGAGTAATTGTAGTCCAACTATAGCCTCTAGCCGAAGTCAGAATTGGGTTATAGTCGACAAACTTTGCTATGACATCTACAATTTGGATATATATTAGTTAGACGTGAAAGTAGAAGTTAATATCAGTAAGCTTAAACTGTGTAATCTGGAAAATGGGTGAATTTGAACTCACCAAAGTATAGGTTGTTGGGCACATTTCCTTCAATTATGTCATCAAATTCTTGTAAGTCGAGTACATAACGTGGTATGCTTGGGTCAGGGTGAAGCTCCATCACCTTTGAACTAAATTCCATCCAAATACGACATGCATGTGACGTAACCTTCTCAGATCCGACATTTGAGGAGACACTGAACTTTAATATGTTGTATATATGTCCTTCTTTGAATCCTTTATTGAAGGCTTTAACTAATCTTTGCTTAATTGATGCCTGAATTGTCGAACCCTGTGCAGATTGAAGAAACATTGGAAAGGATTACGACTTTATACGTAAATAAATATTATAATTCCTAAGCTGCTGAAACAGTGAAAGGCACTTACATTGGTGTCGACCAAAATTAGTTCAACGCCATAAATAATCGGCGGTTTCCCGATTTGGCTAGCGTCATTATCTGGCGCCTTCGATGTACGCAGCCATTTCCGCATCACGCGAGCAGTTATCTGCACTGATCTCATGGATTCTGTTAGCCCGGAAATTGCGACAGGCTCGAATTGGAACGACATTCTCGAGGGTTCTCAACTGAAGAGAGAGTTGATAATTTAGACTTGACAAATGCTTGTATATATTTATATTTTTCTGCTCATTTATAAACACACATTTATTATTGATGCTTTATATTTATATATTTTTCTGCTCATTTATAAACACACATTTATTATTGGTGGGCAGTTATTATATAAATAATAACTGCTGCTAAATAACTGCTGTAAAAAAACTGCTGCAAAAGAACTGCAACTGCCATAAACTTCCCCCAAAATTGCCAATTTTTTTAAGTGCATGGATGATCGACAAATCAGCGACACCTAGGCGCCACGTAAGTAGATGCTGAGGTGGCTCAATGTGAGGGCTCAAAATAATCCTACTTTAAATAATAAAGGATTACGTCTTAATTTTTAAATGAATGGTTGTGTGCTTCGTATTTTTATTTTTAAAGCTATTGTAATATTTTTTTCGTACTTCTATTTTCAAATAAATTGTTGTGTTTTGTTAAAAAGTCCAAAACAAAAGTCGAGTATGAAATTTGAAAACCGAGTCAAATTATCAAATTAAATTATACGTACTCGATTTTGTTAATTAAATTAATTAAAAATTATTTTCATAATTAATAAAAAAAGAATGGAATGGTGTTGTATTAAAAATTAAAAGAGATAAATGATGAGAGAGAGTAAGATGATGATGAAGAGATGAGTATGGATGGACGATTATTTTTATGGTTGTGAGGTGGATGAGTGAGAAAGAAGTGAGATGGAAGGATAATGAATGTTAGATGAGCAGGTTGGACATGGTCTAGGAAGGGGGGAGGTGGAGGAATGTAACGAGCTGGACGCCACCACCTACGGGCTCGATTAAAATAAATTGTGATGCAGGTCTGAGGGGAAGAGGCATCGGGGAATGGGCAACTGGGATGGGGGGGCAGAGGGAGAGTTGTTATGGGCAATTAACATCAGGTACAGTGGGATAATGTTAGAAGTTAGTGAGGCGGAAGCATAATCTAATCTCAAGGGCATGAAGGTGGCTTGGAGATGAGGCCATTATCGTTTTGGAGTGCGATAGTAAGACGGTTATTGGCCACTTGAAAATTAAAACACGTACAAGCAAAGGAAGAAGTAATCTATTTTTAATTCTTGATGAGATTATTGATTTTAGTTGTAATTTTATAGCATTGTTTGGTCCTATGTCTCGTGGAATTGTAATCAAGTTGTTGATTCCTTCCCGCAAGCTCTAGTTAGCTAATCCTAATCCCGAGTTTCAATGAGTAGATTACACCACCATTTGTACAAAGCTTTCTACAACTGGTATTATGATTTTGAGCTTTATCACAAAGTTTTCGAGTTTTGTTGTAAACTTTCTGAACTTCAGTGTAAAGTTGTCGAGTTATATCACATAAATGTTTAAGCTCAGAAACTTACAACTTAGTTTAGAAACTTGTATAAGCTCAGTAAGGCTTTGTTTTTTTCCGCTGAAACAGGGCTGCTGAACTGAGCTGGTCTGATAGGAGCTGAGCTGGACTGATAGAAGCTGAACTGAGCTGAGCTGAACTAAAAGAAACTGAAACTAATTATATAAATTATCTAATAATATTTTAAAAGATAAAAAAAAAATATAACAACAACAACACAGTACTCCATATCTTTGATTACGTAATATACAAAATTTAAATTTTGATATTCTTAAATCTTAATTTAATACAAATAATATTCATATGCTATATTGTACGGTATATATATTAGATATTTTATTCACTCAAAAATAATGTAAAACAATACGGAATATAAATTAATCGTAATGGCATTGAGACAGAGTTGTAAATTTTGAATGTAATATCTATTTCAAGACCTCAAAATATTATGAAGTGCATATGTAGACACTCGCATTTTGACTGCTTGTTTCTATAGCAGTCTCCAACAAAACACCCGATGATGATCAGACGTTAACATGCATTAATACGCTCGAATACGGGACTCAGGTTCAATAGTATCCAACTTGGGCACTTATCGGAGTACAAATCTCTCAAAAACGACCTCAAATTCAGACACAGTGGGTTGTTTCCAATAAAATAAGGCTATTTTGAGCTAAAACCATCACTGTGGGTAAAACCATCTTTTGCGACCGAGCCAAAACCGGTCAAAGTCGAAACTCAAGAACGAAACAAGCCTCACGCTGCGTCCAAATACAAAATGAATCAAGCCAAATCAAAAAGTCAAAAGCAAATCTTAACCTTCCTAAAAAGACTCACCCGTCTAAGGGCACTCGATCGAGTGCCTAAGGGTCACTCGATCGATTGACCCCCCAAAAAACCACCGGAACCACTTTTGTTGGGGAACTCGATTGAGTCCATCAACTCAGCAAGGGACACTCGATGGAGTGACCCTAAAATGGGGCACTCGATCGAGGAACACTAAAACGGGGCACTCGATCGAGCGACCCTAAACAGGGCAACCTCTATATATACCCCCCTACTTCATTTCAAAGGATCCTCGTTTCCTTTCACCAACACACACATCCCAAGAGGAATTCACCTACTTCAAAACCGAGTCTGCCTCATCAATCTCGAAACCTACTCCCTTCATGCGACAAGGGTTCGGTAGTACCAAACACAAAAACACACTCTAACTCATCTTACATACTCGAATCGCTCCCGTGTCTACGACGATACTCCACAAGCCCATTTTCCAAGACTATTAACATGTAGGTTGAGGGTGTACCAAATCACGTTTTTCTAATCTCTAATTCTCTTTTCATCTTTGTATACTAACACCTAACATTTATTTTATCGTTACAAACTATACTAACATCTAACCTTTTATTATTGTTCTTAAAAATCTAACATTTACTTATCGTTTTTTATATTTTGTTCATATTAATACCGTGTATACTATAGAAAAAGCTATTTTTAAAATCGATTTGCGCAAATATACAACGACGCTAAATCGATTGTCGTAGGCTTTAAAAGCCAAACTACGACATCGAAATGCTAAGGACTTAATATTTGTGATGACAAATCGAATCTTCCGATCGAGTATGTCCGATAATAAATCCCGCCAAAAGTCCGTATAATCCCCCGAACAAGTCGTACTGGAGGTGGCGCCCCTCAAGGCACGCCGCCCTAGGCACTTAAAGGTTAGGGCGCCCTATGGCGTACGAATAACCAATCGGATTATAACGCGATCGCGGTAAGTCATTATCGAGCGTATTCGATATCATTTTCAAAATATCGCTCTAAAGGCTCGATGTCGATTCCGTAATCGAATGTCGCGCGTAAAAGAGCTATCGACAATTGAATTAGCATGAAACCCGATGACGTCGAACCGATTGTCGTATGGTCCATAAGACCTGTGGACGTACGTCCGCACCGCCCGGCGCCCCGCGCGGAACCGACCCGGTTTTCAACATGTGGTGGCGGCCACCCACGCGGCCCCCTCCCTGCCGGGGGCCGGTCCGATCTTGCATACTGGGCGAAGTGTCGAACCTCAATTTGGATGACGATCCAGACTTGTACTAGACGGGTGTGGGGTAACCGTGTTTCCGTTTGGGAATCAATCTAGTCGTGGTTGTAAATGTTTAAAGGCCGTTTTGTTTGGTAAGGCGACCTTTTGAGTGAACTGAAGTTGTCGTTGATTTGTGGAGTCGCCACCGAGTCTAATTATGGGGACTCGGAAACCGTTCAAGTCAACTTTGATCCCTTGCCGGCTGAAAGCTGAGTGGCGCGAGACCTAAAGATAAAGACTTGTACCCTTAAGCACTCCATGCCTGGAATGACTCTCATTGCCAATGGTTTCGGACATCCGAAAACCGTTGATTCTGAGTAAGGGGTGAGGGTACGTATTGGGAAGCCAACATCCGATAGGTGTCAACACCCAATCCCGCCCGCACTATAGCGACCTCTACTAAGCAATCGGTGGGCTGATATCCTAGTTCTTTCGTTGTGGTGGAAATACTGTAACATCCGTTGTTTTAACCCTAAACCTTTTGCTACACTAAAATAAAAACTGTCCCGGGCGTCCACTTGGTTGGCGTCCTGGGCGTATGGACGCCTACATGGCGTCTGAAAAGACAAACGGGCGTCCACAGTCAAACGTCAAATTTGGCGTCCGACTGAAATTGGGAAGGACGAAATTCAGGTCGACGGACGTCCACAGGCGGACGCCATATACCGAAAATGGCTCCACTGTCGGACGCCAATTAGGGAAAGCGGGCGTCCACCCTTGGCGTCCGACAGTGGACGCCCGTCCTACTGAATTTAGCGACAAATATCCGCCCACCCCCTCTCCCCCATCACTCTCTAAAAAAAACACTCTCTAACCCCTCTCTTCCTCTCCTCGCCGAGCCATTCACCCTTCCACTCCTCCATGTTTCCTACTTTTTATTAATCTTTGGTATGTTTTCTTACTTACTTAGTTCTTATTCATTATAATTAGTTCTTGCTTTTTATTGTTATCGTTATTTATTGATAGTTTGCTAGTAGATATTGATAATGGTTGTTTTGGAGTTATGGAATAAAGTCAAGTGTGGGGTTAGAGTAATATGGTCTGAGATGTACGTTTTTGCCATCAACTATAAAGCCGGTGTGCTCATTTGTGGCACATTTGGTCGTTGAACTGGGCGTAGTTTCACCCAGGAGAGTGTGCATTGTGCCCTTAAGCTAGATATCGCATCGTTAGTCGCCGTCAGTTGAACTGGATACATTTGGTATCCAGGAGGGGTGTATACTACTTAAACCAGGACCTCGCTGCACGCATTCCTGTTATAGTTGAGTTGCTTAGTTAGAGACTGGATTTTGTTATGAGTTAGGTCTACAGTTCTCGAAACTAGTTTCCAGTATTAATCTAGTGAAAGTCTAGTCTTGTGCACACTGATCGAATTTCCATAATGCCCTTTTTTTATATTATTATTATTATCGATTGATTTTGACTTGCAGGTTGGCAAGTACTTTAAGTTTTGCTGAAAAGTTATTTTTATTATATCGTTTTTATGTTTTCCCATTTTTAAATATTTTGATATAATAATATTATTATTTTTCCATATGATATAATATGGCTGGGAGAACGTCCGAGTTACTCCCCACTGACGTCGCTGTTATGTTTATAACATGACAGGTATTCGCTGCTGGGTTTTGGGTGTGAGCTAGCGAGTAGCGTGGATCCCACTCTTTATTCATTCATGTTTATTTATGGAATTTTGTAACCCTGTTTGGAGAATATTTATTTTAGCCCTTTTGTAAAAAGTGGTTTCTGTATTGACTGACCGTTCTTTTATTAAAATATAGAACATCAGTGTGTTTTAATCTCAAATCTACAGTGTTTCCGTCACTGTATTGCGTTAGAATTTCTAGAGGATTACAAACATGTACTAAAGCCTTCGTTCTCCAGTCAATACACAACATAATGTGTAAGTGGTTGGAGTTTGTCCAATCATTCGATTTACGGTTTTAATTCACGTTCTCTATTTACGAATCCATTTATAGTTTACGTTTACCGTCGCTAATCCATTTATTATTATTATTGCGTTTTGTCCAAGTATTGTGAATTCCGGGTTGTATTCCGCCCGTGTAATTTGTAATTTACTTTCAAGTTGTTTATTTGCGTTGCGTGGCATTTATCGTTTTCTAAATGAATCCACATGCTAAAACAACTTCAACATATTTAAGATGCATTAAACGGCGTAGCTAAACACGTATTTCACATGCGTAGCTTAAAATGTTGTTTGCATATCATTTCATAGTCTAACTAATGCGCGTACACAAACACCGATCGATATCTTAGTAGAGACCGCTAAGTGCAGGCGGGGTTGGGTGTCCTTCGTGGGCTTCCCAACACGTACCCTCACCCCTTACTCAGAACCTTTTTAGTTTCTGGATGCCCAAAACCGTTGGCGAACGAGAGTCATTCGATATACGATATTCGGTAATTCGACATCGATATCTTTATGCAAAGGGAGAACCCCCATAAGCTCTAGTACTAAAGTGGGTCGTGCTTTGTGCGCAATATGACTAAGTATAGAGTGGGTTTGAACGGGTCCGAACTCCCACAAAGTTCGGTGGCGACTCCAAACTTCGACTTAAATTTCGACTCGAGAATCATCTTACCACTAGATTCATTTGCCTACCAAAACCCGCGCGTGGCGCCGCATCGGGGTAGACCTTTGCCATGTCCACAGCATAATATATTAATAATTATTATAATAACAATAACGATTAAAAAAATAGAAAATAATAATAATAACAATGATGATAATGATGATGACGACGACAACGACGATAACGATGATAGTAATAATTTGTTATTATTATTATTACATTAAGAGATATGAGTAATAAAAGAAGTGAAAATTACACATTAGTCTTATAAAAAATCAGTTTTTTTAATTACAGACTTATAATTTTTTTTTCAACAATTACTACCTAATAAAGCACTTTTCATATGCAATTGCTACCTTTAGTGGACTCCAGTGGATTAGTAAGCTAATTTCCGTTACCCAAAGTTGTTAAGTGACGAAAATACCCTCGATGTTAAAATCTTCTTTTTACTCCATTAACCCCTTTTACTCCTCTCTTCCTCTACTCACTCCGTACCTTCCTCATCAACCATCCACTAAACCCTAATTGAATCGACAAATGAATCCAAATTCCATACCAAATTCTGGCGCAATTGAAGGGAATGACAAATTTGCAAGTAAGTAGCCCCAATCCTTTGTTAATTTAGGGGTTTTTCGTTAATTTAGGGTTTTCAATCGATTCTTAACACGAAACCCAGATTTGCATTTAATTTTAGTCTTTCTAATATGAATTAAGTGTAGTTATAGTGTTATTGCAGTTCATTAGCACGTTGAGAGCCAAATGCGGTTGTCGATTAGATAATTTCAATTTTTAGGGTTTCTACAATTTGTTGTTGATTTTGTTTAGCCAAATGTCTGCTGAATTAGGGAAAACAAATGCGACATTTAGACGAATAATATAGGGAATTAGGGATAAACCCTACATTTCCACAAGTCCTAATTTCTAGGTTAACAGTAAATTTGCAAACTACAAAAACCATGAATTAGGGTTACATACCTTGTTCGTACACAACAATAAACTACAGGCACTGATGATGGCGAAAATAAAGAAGAGGTAGGAATGTTAGAGAGAGGATGAAGAAATTGAAGAGTGAAAAAATTGAATTGAAAACTGAAGTAATTGAAGAGCAGTAAGATTTTGAAGAGCAGTTGTAAGAGTGATTAAGGTTGGAGAAAGAGTATATAGAGTCAAGGGCAAAATGGTCACAAGATTAGGCGTAATCTAATTTAGGACGGAAATTAGCTTACTAATCCACCGGAGTCCACTAAAGGTAGCAATTTCAAAAGAAAAGTGTTTTATTAGGTAGTAATTGTTGAAAAAAAATTATAAGTCTGTAACTAAAAAAAACTGATTTTTATAAGGCTATAATGTGTAATTTTCGCTAAAAATAACAACAACAACCATAGTAATAATATTATCATTATTATTTTTTTTATGAAAAGAAACTTGCATTAATATCAAAATGCAATAATAATAATAATAATAATTTATTGTAATTTGTTTCGATCATAATACAACTTCCGTTTCATATAAATAAATAAATAAATATGTAAATAATAACATTGTTGTTATTGTTGTTATTGTTATTGTTATTATTATTTTTATTATTATTTTTTTTAAATTATTATTATTATTATTATTATTATTACAAACGGAGCTTGCATTAACAACGAAACAAATTACAAGAACTTAGTGGGTAGCCGAGATACTATCTGGGCACCCACTCCCTTAGCAATAGAAAAACTAAGACGAGTAAAAATAAAAGCAGCTGCGCGAGCTCCCGCGTCCTGAGAGATAGAGAATTTCTGAACCCGCTTGAGTAAAGCAGCGGCCTCCGCGTCAAGCTCGCCTAGGGAAGAAAAAGAGAAAGGTAGGAACCCATACCCAGACTTGGTGCATAAATCTCCATACTTGGCGTACTTGCGCTGGGCAGCATCAGCGACCACGCGACCAGGTAGAAAATCAGACATTGCGGACTGAGTCAATGGGGACGACCCTGTCAGATCAACACACACATCGCGCCCCCTATCCCAGGAATACAGAAGTAAATCCGCCGGGCGAAGGGGGTTGTCGTGTCCATCAATCAAACCGACATCCACCTCTTTACCGGCCGAAATACCAGAGCGGAAGCAGATATCCAAAAGGGTGTCGCGAGTCAGGTTATGTCTATGCTTGATACCAACGGTACCAGCACACGACACAGCATGGTCCCCAAAAATGTCCCCAACACAAACCCGGGAACAGACAGAACAAGGCTGAGGTACCGGGAACAAAGGGACACCCAAACGATAGCTAAGGACAGAGCGGTAAATCCTCACATTCATGGTCTGCCCCAGCCCGGAAATGGGTACAACGCGCAACCAGTCAGACGTGTGAGCACCCTGCATAGACTTCCACAATACCACCTGTCGCCGAGTCAAGGAGAAAACCGATTCTACCGAAGCAGCAACCTTCGTGAAATATATATCTGCCAATTTCTTCATGAGTTTGGGGGCAGCGATCTCACTAGGGCTACGGAAAAGGTCGGACCCGGTGGTCTCGCTAAACAGAGCCAAGGCCACATCGAAGGTCGGCCCGGGAGTAGAGACAGCAGAAGGCCGCGAGAGCATAGCCTGCAACTCAGAGGACTGAAGGCGAGAAGCCAAAAAGGCATAGTGCAGGACATCCCCGGCGCTGTACACACCCAACCCTCCGAAATTAAAGGGCAGTGTGGAAAGGCACAACTGCCAGTCCCCGAACCCGGGGCCGGACGCGGTGACAATGCGTTCCAGGCTAGACCGCAAAGCCGCATCAAAGGTCTTAGCAGAGTCGAAGACCGTAGGGGGGCAGGTACGCAAAGAGAAAGAAAGCTTAGAAATACCGGCGCAAGCACGAAGTAACAATAGCTCGCACTGTGGGTCCTCAATCCTGGCAACCGAATCCATAATCTCAATGGTTCTCGAAACTCTCTTCGCCACAAGCTCACTGCTGAAAGCACGGCAGATACTGACGGGACCACCAAGAACTTTGACACCACGCAGCGGTCGAGAAATATCATGGGGGAAAACACCCGGGAGTCGACTCCTAGGGTCTTCCGTAGGCCAAAAAACCTCAGTTTTTCCGACATTAAGATGAAGGCCCAAGCGAGGACCATCCTCCATAATCAGCTCCAAAACCTTCCCCACGACCAAGGTATCCCCAACAATGGTGCCATCGTCCAAGTACCAAGCCTGCAAGCTCAAGGGAAAAGAGTCCCGGATCTTGCAAATCAAGGGATGCAAGACCAAAGCGAAAAGAAGAGGGCCCAAAGGGTCACCCTGTTGGACCCCCTGACAGGACCAAAGGCTGTGCTCCACGTAGAAAAGCCTGGCACGCCGAGAGTAGCAAAACTCGACCCAGCGGGAAAGAACAGGGCAACAACGACGAACCTCGCGCAACATGACCTCCCGGTCGACCAAATTAAAGGCATTCTAGAAGTCGACCAAAAGCATGGAAAGGCCCACGTCCCCACCACGATCCTCAACAAACCGGTTCAGGGCATGCAAGATGGCCTCTCCCCCACCGGAAACCCCGACCCCAAACTGGAGGCCCTCAAAATAACCGCAAAGCGACGGACCAACCAGAACAGCCCCAACCTTGGAGACGAGGCGTCTCCAAACCGTGGCCACAGCAATAGGTCGGACCCCACCACCTGGCTTAACAAGCGGGGTGAGCGGAGCACTAGCGATGTATTCACTGAGAACCTGCGGGCATCTGCCCTCGAGAAACAGGTTAACCACCCTAGTGATAGAGGTGATCAGATCATCCGAGATAGCAACCGCGGCACCGCTCAAACAATCTAGAAGATGTTGGGCACGAAAACCGTCCCGACCAGAAGAAGTGCCACGCGGAAAACTCCTGATCATATCCAACACGACGGTCGTGGACGCGACGAGCTGAGGGTGAGCGGCAGGCAAAGGTGGTAAGGAAGGGGGCGGAATAGAGGGGTGCTTATCCTTTAACGCCTGCAGAGTATCAGCCGTGTAAGGGGCCACGCCAGACGAGGAAAGCACCCGGACAGCGGCAGCATAATGACCATCACAAATCTTTCGCCGACACTGCCGCAAGTTAACCTCACTAGGGTCGGGGTCCTCCTCCAAATGAAGAGAAGGCCCCTCCTAAGCTAAGGTCTCCTGCAGAAGCAGAGCAATACCACCAGGGGCACCCCAAGAACGAATGGCATTGGTAATACACTCCTCCTGACGCTGGCGCTTCACGACAGCTCTACACTCAAGGTTACTCCTGGGGGAAAACGACTTAAGTACACAGAGAGGTAAAATAAGCAAGCTAACCCAGCGGGAAAGATCATCAGGGGAGTCAGCCACCGCATCAAGGGCCCCCTGAAGATCCTAGAAAACCCAAGGTGACATCTGGGAGGGACAGATTTCACAGTGCGCACCCCTAACGACAGCAAGCGATCCAGAGAAGCCACGTCAAGACAACTCAACCCAACAGGCCCCACAACATCGCCAGGAGACGAAGATGGAGCGAGCGGCCTAGGGATGCCATAAACAAAACAAACGAGCAACTCCGTCACCACAATCAGGGGGTGCAACAAAATCAGTCCCCGGCCCGTGCCGACACTTGGCAGAAAGAGAATGCGTGGTGAAGCAAACCCCACAAAGCCAAAGACTCATACGCTTAAGGGTAACCTCTGCCTCAGAAAAAATAGATAAACTAGAAGAAAGAGCTTGACGCGTAGTTACCTGAGCTTCTCCAAGGCTATGTTGATTTCGGAGGTGGAAGATGAGGGAGGTTTTAACCAGACCGTTCCCACCATTATCACAACACCAGAAAGACCGACGAAGGGGCAATGAAACGTGCGAGTCCCGGCATGAAGAATTGGCACGACAATCCACAACCAACCCAACCCAAACGACCAAGGAGAAACAGAACAAGCAACGCAACAAGAAAGACGGAGAAAAACCCAACAAAAAAGAGATGGTAGGAAGATGACGGAGAAAGCCCGACGAAAAACAGCCTCACTGTCCACCGAAAAGACCGAGGAAGATGGTAGGAAGATGACGGAGAAATACCGAAGCAACCGGCAGCACAAAGCAGCGGAACCGACACCCGAGGCCAAGAAGCAGCAGCACCCGAGGCTAGCAGCAGCACCACCCCCGCGATAGCAGCCACTCCGGCGAGGCAACCCAGCAGCCGCGGCAGGAGTTCGCAGCAGCTGAAAGCGACCTGCTGATGAAGACAGAGGCCCAGCAGACAAACCAAAAACCGATTCTGGCAGGAGGCCGATTCCGGCAGCAGAACGGTGGAAGGCAGACAGGGGAGCAAGCAAAAACGGAGCAGCCGAGATACAATCTATGCCCCCCCCCCCCCCCCCCCCCCCCCCCCCCCCCCTTAGCTATAGCAAAGCTAAGTCTAGGAAAAATAAAAGGAGCAGCTCGTGCTCCGGCATCCTGCGCTATTGAAAATTTTTGTATCCTCTTGAGTAAGACGATAGCATCCGCCTCCAATTCCCCCAGCGAAGAAAAGGAAAAGGCAAGAACTCATAACCAAGCGCCGTGCACAGATCCCTGTACTTAGCGCATTTACGCCGAACAGCGTCCTCCACAACACAACCTGGCGTGAATACACAGATCGAGCCCGGACTGAGTCAAAGGAGAAGACCCGGTAAGATCCACACAAACGTCACGTCCCCTGTCCCACGAATAAAGAAGCAAATCTGTGGGACGCAAGGATCTTTCATGCTCATCAATCAAGCCAATATCGACATTCTTACCCACTGAGACCCCGGAACGGAAACAGATATCCCAAAGAGTGTCGCGAATGAGGTTATGCCGATGTTTATTACCGACAACCCCCGCACATGACATGGCATGATCCCCATAAATATCGTCGCCAAAAACCCGAGAGCAGGCAGAACACGGCCCAGGCACGGAAAATAAAGGAATGCCCAACCAATAGCTAAGCACACATCAGTACGTCCGACCGTTCATAGTCTGACCCAACCCAGAAATAGGGACAGTGCGGAGCCAATCAGAAGCATGGCGGCCTTGCTGAGACTTCCATAATGCAACCTGATGGGGGGTCAATGAGAAATCCAATTCTGCAGTAGCCACAACCCTCGTGAAATATATATCTGCCAAAGACTTCATAAGTTTGGGGGCAGCGTTCGATCTCACTAGGATTACACACAACAGAACCCAGAACCTCCTTAAGCCGTCACAAGGCCACATCGAAAGTCGGGTCAGGGGCTGAGATACCTGCAGCACGAAGCAGTGTAGCTTGCAAACCCACAGACTGCAGTCGAGATGCCACAAAAGCATAATGAATGACATCTCCAGTGGCATACACCTCAAGCTCTCCAAAAGAAAAGGGAAGGGTGGCAAGCCGCCACTACCAGTCGCCAAACCCGGGCCCAGACGCAATAATGATACGTTCTAAATGAGAACGAAGTGCCGTGTCGAAAACCAGTTTAGCCAGCTCAAAAACAGTCGGTGAGAAAGTACGTAAAGCAAAATAAAGATTGGAAATACCAGTACAAGCCCGAAGCAACAACAACTCACACTGGGATCATCAAACAAAGCGACGGAACCCATAGGCGCGATGGTTCTGGTCACTCTACTCATCACAAGCTCAGTGATGAAATCATGGCACACACTAACAGGCCTGCCAAGGACATTGACACCACGCAACGGTCTGGCGATAGCAGAGGGAAAACACCAGGGAACCTGCTCCTAGGATTCTCCGTAGGCCAAAAAACCTCAGTTTTACTAACATTGAGATGATGTCCCGATGACCTTCTTCCATAATCAGTTCTAGAACCTTTCCCACGACCAAGGTATCCCCGACGATAGTGTCATCATCAAAGTACCAAGCCTGCATCCTCAACTCAAAAGAGTTCCGGATCTTACAAACCAGAGGATGTAAAACCAAAGAAAAAAGCAGAGGACCCAAAGGATCACCCTGCTGGACCCCCTGACAAGATCACAGGCTGTGCACACCATAATATAACCGAGCAGGACAAGAATAACAAAATTCCAACCACCGGGAGAGAATAGGGCAATAATTACGAACCTCTCGTAACATGATTTTCCGATCGACCATGTTAAAAGCATTATGAAAATCTACTAAGAGCATGGAAAGACCTACCTCTTCACCCTGGTCCTCAACAAGTTGGTATAAGGCATGCAAGATAGCCTCACCCCCACCAGATACCTCAACTCCAAACTGAAGACCAGCAAAATAGCCACTCAGTGACAGACCGATCAGGAAAGCACCAACCTTAGAGACAAGTCGTCTCCAAATCGTACCAACAGCAATAGGACGAATACCGCCGCCTGGTTTAACAAGCGTGGTTAGCGGAGCACTAGCAATGTACTCCTCGAGGATCTGCGGGCAGCTGCCCTCGAGAAAGATATTAACCACTCGAGTAACAGATGCGACCAAATCATCCGAATCAGCAACTGCTGCCTCACTCAAACAATCCAAAAGGTGCTGGGCACGAAAACCGTCCCTCCTACACGAAGTGTCGTGCGGAAAACCTCTAATCATATCCAGGACCACCGACACGGATGCGGTGAGGGAATGGTGATTACTAGGCAAAGGAGGCAAAGCGGGAGAAGGAACGACGGGGTGCTTATCCTTCAAAGCCACCAGAGTATCATCGATATAAGGAGCAACGCCAGTAGAAGAAAGCACTCGAATAGCAGCAGTGTAATGCCCGACACAAATCTTCTTCCGACACTGCCCAATGTTGAGCTCCCCCAAGTCGAGGTCCTCGTATTAGATTAAATTTTCTTTTAAGTAGGAGTCAAGTTCAAGAGATTAGTGAGCTATTAAATTAGCTGGGTACGAAAGTTACTATACTTGTCGTTTGTTGCAATTGTGCAGTAAAGACTCATGATTATTAATATTAATCCTTACCTTTCACCAAAAAAAAAAAATCGAGGTCTTCATTCGCACTAAAAGAAGGAGTAACCTCAGCCAAAGTATCCTACAGAAGCAACAAATGACCACCCAGCTCATCCCAAAAACGAGTGGCACTATAAATACTCTCCTCCTGGCGCTGCCACCGAATAACGGATCGACACTCAAGGTTACTCCGAGGGGAGAAAGTCTTAAGTATGCAAAGAGGCAACGCAAGTAAGGTGACCCAACATGAGAGATCATGAGGAGAGATAGCTATATCATCAAGGGCCCCCCGAAAAACCCGAGAAAACCCTAAACGACACTTTGGAGGGATGGATTTAATAGTACGTAACCCCTTAGCCAACAAGCGATCAAGAGAAGTCACATTAAACCCAACAGCCGAGGGGCCAACAACACCACTGGACGACAAAACAGAAGGGGCAAATGGTCGGGGAAAGCCGTAAAGAACAAAGCGGATAACACCATCACCACAATTAGGGACCTCAATAATAGACTCCGTCATGCCGACAGCCTTTGCTATGAGCATTAGTCCGAAAGCAAACCCCACACAGCCAAATACCCATCCGACGAAAAGTAGTCTCAGCAGCCAAAAAAACAGGTAACGAAGCAAGAGATTGTCGCGTGATGTCCCGGGCATCCCTCTTACAGTGATGATCACGGAGATGGACGAGCAAAAAACCTTTAACAAGACCCTTACCCCAATCATCTCTACAGTGGAACCGCACAAGCTCGGGCATGACACGGAACGGAAGAAATAAATCAGCACGTCAAAACGAATCAAATAAAAGAAACACTAGACAAGCATCAAGCAACCGACACCCACAACCAACAACAACGACAACAGCGAAGGGAATTGAAGTCCGACAAACACCCGCCACTGAAAGCACCAACGACAACCACAGCGACAGCGTCCAGCAACCGTCGACAAGCAGCGACGATGAAAAAGGTACAGAAAAGAGCAAAAACGGAAACAGAAACCAAACTGAAAACAGAAAGAAAGCAAGAGGAAATCTGACCGGGGACAAGCACCGACGATGAGCACCAAATTGCACCGGTGGGCAGGCGGTGGTCGGAGCAACAAAACGCAGGTCATGCGGTGGTCGGAGTAGCAAAATGCACAGTACATACAATTCAAATCCCAGTACGTACGCACTCCTTACACTGTAACACCCGTAAAAACTTACAACTTTCCCGTTGCTACTAAATCGACTCTATTCGAGTCTCGTTATTTTATCTAGCTTTGATCCGACCTTCGTAAAAAGGTTTTAATAATTTTATTTTCGTTCAAAAACCCATTTTTAATTACCTTGTTCGTAAAATTTTATTTATCTCAAGAAATTGTTATTTAATCTTTTTCTACATGATTTCGTATATACTTTTTTTTGAAATATGATTTTAATACTTCTTTCTCATAAACACGCTCTTATACGATTTCCGTCTTCTTATTTTTTTTTAAGTGATCCATCTACGATTTCAAGCGCGAATCGGGCTCAGATTGTAGCAGACCCAACCGTTTCCCTCATCGGACCGAGATATTTTCGTTTCAATTGAGAGAGTAAAAAACTGACTCCAATTTTCTTTCCTAGTCCTATGCATGCACGTTCTCCCTTTCCCCTCTTGTTCCAGTTACTGTTTTCTTTAACTGCTCTTAAACCCCAACTCAGTATCCCACTTCTAATCTCTTAAAAAAAAAGGGGGCAATTGAACGTATAATCTCTACAAAAAATAAAAGGCAACTGAACGTACAACGCAATAAACTGTTCTTCAATATTTTTCTCAATTCCGATCATTCTCTTCATTCTGTGTTCATCTTAATTCAAGGGTAATCATCGAATTCTTAGTTCCTTCTTCCTACTTCTCGGTTTATGATACTAATAAGGGTCTTGTACCTTGTTTATAATTTTTTTAAATAGGCTTTCGAGACAACCCCGAGGAGGACGAGTACATTATTGACTCAGATCTTGATTAAGGTAACATCGACGATCTCGGTATTGCTTGGTATTTTTTTGTTGTAGTTACATGTTTAAAATTTCTATTTTCGTTTGGCTATTAGTATGTCAATTTTTCTTATAAAAGTTATAGAATCGTTAATTTTTAATTATTTCGTTGTTGCCTTCGTTTTTACGAGATTATTGAATAAATCGTTATATTAGTTATTAAATCATAATATTTAGCCGATACACTAATATAATTATAAAGTTTCTGTAAAAAAAAATTACAGATTTTGAATTTCTAGAGTCGTTAATGAATTTTGAACAGATTTTGTACAAAAACGAGTTAAAACCTATTTTAATGTTCATATGCCTAATTTACGTGTTTAAATCTGAAAATTTTTGTGTAAATACATTCTGACGAAATTTAGTTTTCTGGAATTTTTCATAATTTTTCGAATTTTATAAGTGGGTGAAATAATTAATAGTCCTAAAACACCGTTTATCGTTAAAGACCGAATATTCCTTTTAATTTCTGATTTTTATTTTAATTCTCGATTCGAAATAAAGTTTCTGATATTTTTAACAAAATACTTATTTTATGACATTCGAGATTTAATAAAATAAAAAGAGCGACAAATCGTTATTTAACCTTTTAAAACGAATCCCATGATTAAAAGATGGTTTTTCCTTTTTTTTAAAAAAAATTCTGGAATTTTCATTTTTTTTTTAAATTAAAAAGTTTTTGGAAAATTTTTATTTCCTTGATAAGTTATGATTTTAGACATCCGCGCACAAATCGTTTTGTATCTAGCTTTTATTTTTAATCGTTAACGTTTAATTAACGCGTTTTCCGTAAAAGCCTTTAAAACCGGGTTTCCAGATTTTGAAAAAAATTATTTTCTGGACAGATTGTTTAAATATTAGTTTTAAGGGTTATTTCATGAAAATAATACCAACTATGTTCGTGCTTCTTAAAATAATCCAAACTATACGTAATCTCATTTAATATGAATTATACATTCATTAATCTCGTTTTATTAAGTATGAAATTATGACTTGCTATTACAGGTCATAGTGACTTGTTGTAACTTTCTAGAGTTTTATTAGGCCCGTTGCAGTCATCGTGAAAGCCAAAATAACAATAGAAACATTTTTTTCATAGCTTCTATAAGACTAAATGAAAAAGAAATGGAAGATGAATTTTCGGAAAATTTAAAATTTTTTTTTAAGGGCCGAAAATGAACACGAAATGTAAATCAGAAGAAGAAGAAGAAGAAGAAGAAGAAGAAGAAGAAGAGTTAGAGAAAGAGTTGAAGAAGGGAGGTTCAACAGGTAGCCGGTCACTCATAGCAAAGCGAGGTTGATGAATACATATTTCGTATTAAAATGAGATTACGTATAGTTTGTATTAATTTAAGAAGCACACGCATAGTTGTTATTATTCTCATGAAATAACCCTAGTTTTAATCATTTATCGTAATTTTTACACTATTTTTCGAAGCTTTTAAATGATAGAATCAATTTTTAAGCGAAATCGTGAATTATCGTTAAAATGCAATTTTACAGCAATTTATTTAATTTTCCAGCAACTTCGAACCTTCTGAAAATTTAACCATGTCATCTTAAATCACTCCCTTATGTTATTCGAAAATGATTTAAATGTTTAATAAAATAAAGAATGTTAAATAAATTACTTTTATAAAGATATGATTGTCGTAAAACATTATTTTATGCTCGTTCCGTCGAAACTAATAATAATTAGGGAATTTAGTTTTATATATTTTCGAAACACCCTAATTCATAATAATAATAATAATGATGTGTTTGTGAAATATTTCTATAATTCTTACAAATAATTTATACTCGATTTAGAACTTAATAATTGTTAAGGCCGAAAGTAGTAGTTTGCGAAATTAATAATATTTACTTTATAGTTGGAGTAAATTACTATTCCCAATATTTCACTATGACGCTATTTTCATCGTACTGTCATTTCGAGAAAATTTTCTAAAATATAATATTTCTCAAAATAGAAAGTTTCCTAAAATAGAAAATTTCCTAAATTAGAGAGTTTACTTTTAAGAACGTTTTGATAATCCTATCGAATTATGACAACGGCTTTGTTTTGGAGTTATGAAATAAGAACAAGTGTACGGGTAGAGTAATACAGTCTAGGGTATACATTTTGCCATCAACTATACAGCTAGTGTGTCTATGTGAGACGCATTGGTCGTTGAACTGAGCATGGTTTGTATTCAGAAGTGTGTATATTTTGGCCTTAAACTTAGATATCGCATCATGTAAGTCGCCGTCGGGTTGAACTGGATTACGGTTGGTGTCCAGGAGGGGTGTACTTTACTTAAGCCAGGACCTCGCTGCACGATGTCCTGTTATAGTTGAGTTGCCTAGTTAGAGACTGAAGTCTAATTTGTTTTGACTAAATTCTCGAACCTAGTTTAGTATGATCCTAGTGAAAGTCTATTCCGTTACACTGATTGATTTCCATAACGTCGTTATTATTATTGATTGACATTGATTTGCTGGTTAACAATCATTTCGAATTATTTTACCGTATCATTTTAAATGTTTTCCATTTTTCAACTATTTTGATATAATAATAATTGCGCTTTAATATCATGTAATATGGCTGGGAGAACGTCATCGTTACTCCCCACTGAATTGTGGCTGTTATGTTTATAACATGGCAGGTATTATATGTTCGGGTTTGTGTGGGCTAGCGAGCGGCATTTAGTCTTGCGCCGTTGAGTTTATTTTCATCTTTTGGATTGAATGTTAAAACACTTTTAATTTGAGGATTTTAATTTTTGCCCTTTTTGTATAAAGTGGCAGTTGTACTGACTTACCTTTAATTATTAAAGTTTCGTTATCAGTGTGTTAATCCCAACTCAACACTGTTTCCGCCACTGTTTTGCATTAGATTTTATAGAGGATTACAGTTGGTATCAGAGTCAGGTTGCTCCCGACACTCACACATGATTTTAGGAAAAATATTAGTAAATGGTTTTAACATTAAATAAGATATTGGTGAGAGGTGGGTAGAAATCAAATAAGGACTTACTTGTTAAGTTTATATGTTCCTGAACTCAATGATTAGCATTGATTATGTGTTTTCTTTTGTGGTTGAAGATGAACGACCGAACGAACCAGAATGATATCAATAATGCAATGCGCAACAACCTGAATTCGATAACGTAAACGCTCCAGGAATTGACCAACATGAATGCAAACAACCAGCGACCCTTTAGCTTCTCGCACGCAGCTGAAGGAATGGTCAAAAGCAAGTTAGAGTTTTACGACGGTTCTGTAGACCGTGAAGTCATAAATCATTGGTTCCGGTTGATGGAGAGGCAATTCGGGATTTATTCTGCTCCCGAGAACCAGAAGGTGGGCCTGGCCGTGCTTTACTTGTCTGATGAAGCCGATCGATGGTGGACCCTAATTGGCCCAACTACCTTGCAGACTCCGGGTTTTGGATGGGCTCAATTCAAGATCCTTAGAGCGTAGGTTCTATCACAAGGAGCTAAAGCAACAAAGAATGAGGGATTTCAGCAACCTTGTCCAAGGAACCAGCATGACCGTGGCTGAGTACTCGCAACAATTCCATTTCCTGGCGCATTATGCTGAAGGCCTGCTACAAACTGAGGACAATCGAGCCTTTTATTTCAGAGGGGGGGCTCAGAGCAGATATTGCACACAATATTCCCAGAGATTTGGAGACTGTACAAGATATCTACAATGCCGCGCTGTTTACCGAGTCCTCACTGAAGGAAGACAAGAAAATGGAGACCACTACTGCTGGCTATAAGAGACCATTCCAATCTTCTAGCAACACCTCTTCTTCATCGAAGAAATTTCATTCTTCTGGAGGTCTGAAATATTCCTTTGTTTCCTTTCTTCTTATCTTGTTACATATCAGAATCACATCATATGTTTTACAGGAAAAAAGAACAACTTTAACTCCCGATTTCAAGACAAGAAGAGCACTGCCTGCTTCAAATGCAAGAAGGATTTCCACCCGGGCAAGAACTATGACGGCTCTCCCATCGTCTGTTTCACCTGCGGAGAACCGGGACATATTTCAACCAGATGTCCGAAGAAGGCTGCAACAAGTGATGTTGTCACCACGCCTGCTCGAAAAGGGCGCATATTCTTGATGAGCCGAGCCGATGCTGAGGCTAACCCTGACGTAGTTACGGGTATGTTTTCAATCTCTGGTGTTAGTGCCTTTATATTATTCGATACTGGTGCCTCCATATCCGCTATCTCCTCCAGCTTTGCTTCGAAATTATCTCTTATTCCTTCCCCAGCCGAGCCTATTTCTATCACTCTTCCTTCTGGTGAAATCGTTGCTTGTTCTAAAGCATATCAAGTTGTTCCTATTCTTTTTGCCAGTATTATCCTTCCTTCGACTCTTCTCGAGTTCCCTATGGCAGAGTTCGATGTTATTTTGGGCATGGATTGGTTATCCCTCTATGATGCAAGATTTGAGTGTCGAGACCAGAAGATTTTTCTGAAGACTCCTAGTGGTTCTCGTATTACTTACCGTGGTGGTCGACGCCAGAAGGGTATCAAAATCATTTCTGCTATGAAAGCTATTCGTTTGCAGAGAAAAGGTTGCCAAGCATTTTTATGTACGGTGACTGTAACTGCAGAATTACCCAAACTTGAGGAAGTATGCATAGTCAGTGAATATGCAGATGTATTTCCCGAGGAATTACATGGTATTCCCCCTGAGCGAGATGTAGAATTCACCATCGAGCTTGTACCAGGTACTGGCCCTATTGCCAAGGCTCCTTATAGAATGGCTCCAGCTGAGTTGCAAGAATTGCGTAAACAGTTGGATGATATGATTGAGAAGGACTTCATTCGTCCTAGTTCATCTCCTTGGGGCGCTCCTGTACTGTTTGTAAAGAAGAAAGTCGGTACTATGCGCTTATGTATTGACTACCGTGACCTTAACAGGTTACGATCAAGAAAAAATATCCCTTGCCCAGAATCGATGATCTCTTCGATCAACTTAAGGGCGCTTCTGTAGTTTCCAAGATCGATCTCAGATCGGGTTATCATCAAATCCCTGTCCGTGAATCAGATATTCCTAAGACGGCATTCAGTTCGAGGTATGGACACTACGAGTTCAAAGTTATGCCTTTTGGACTGACCAATGCTCCTGCAGTATTCATGGATCAGATGAACCGAACATTCCGGGAGTATCTAGACCAGTGTGTTGTTGTCTTTATTGACGACATCCTAATCTATTCAAAATCCGAGGCTGAGCATGCCGAGCATCTTAAGATCATTCTTGGCATCCTACGAGATCAAAAGTGGTATGCTAAGTTCTCCAAGTGTGAATTCTGGCTCTCTGAAGTGGCTTTCCTGGGTCATGTCATTGCTAAGGATGGTATTAAAGTGGACTCGGCTAAGATTTCTGCTATCGAGAACTGGACAAGTCCGAAAGATATTGGTGAGATTCGAAGTTTCTTTGATCTTGCTGGATATTACCGAAGATTCGTTCAAGATTTCTCTAAGGTGGCCCATCCTATGACTCAGTTGCTTAAGAAAGAGTCTAAGTTCCTATGGAACCAGTCCTGTGAAGATGCCCTCTCCGAGCTTAAGAGACGGCTTACTACTGCTCCAGTTTTAACCCTACCTGAGGAAGGCGTTAACTTTGAAGTTTATTGTGACGCTTCTAAGCATGGTTTGGGTTGTGTTCTCATGCAAGGTTGTATGGTAGTCGCTTATGCTTCTAGATAGTTAAAAGTTCATGAGGTGAATTACCCTACTCACAATCTTGAGTTAGCTGTTGTAGTTCATGCTCTAAACGTCTGGCGACATTATCTCTATGGAGTAAGGTGCAAGGTGTACACTGACCACAAAAGCCTACGATATCTCTTTACGTAGAAAGACCTTAATGCGAGACAGAGACGGTGGGTAGAGTGGGTGAACGATTACGACCTTGAATTGGTGTACTGCGAGGGTAAAGCCAATGTGGTTGCAGATGCTCTTAGCAGAAAGATCCTACCAGGGGCGGCGCTAGGGGGGTGCATGGGGTGCAAGCGCACCCCCCCAAATTTTTAAAATAAATAGATATTGTGTAGCAGCTTGTATCAGTATTAGTATAGTAGCACAGTGGTAAAGGTTGTTAGTTCTAAGTGAGAGGTTATGGGTTCAAATCTCATTGTCAACATTTTTCTTTTTCTTTTATTATTTTTCTTTTTTCGTCTACTCGTATTAGCTTACCACATATTTAGGATTTTAAGTTATACTAATGGTCCTCGTTAACCGATATCATCATAAAATACTTTCAAAAGGTATGTGATATCAAAAATTTATCATCTTACTTTAAAGTATAACCCAAAATATTGTTTTTTTAAGTCATATAGTATTACAGAAAACTTAATAGTACTCGTATGATATATTCTCTCATCAAGTTATCATTAAATACTTTTTGTGTACCTCTTTATGTTAAATAAAGATAATCTATTTATTTCCCCAATAAATTTAGAAATATCTCTATTTAAAATTATTTATGCATTAATTAAGTACGATTAATATTCTTTTATACTATTCTACGTTACATTCAAGTCAATCAGAATATCATAATATCGGGTTTCTTCAACATAAATACATGAATAAATCTTTTATTTTTTTCATAACAGTTCGCCACGCTTTTTATAAGCTTCAATTTTGTTGGTACTTAAACTCCATTTTGATTCCGAAATCCTAAATTAATGTCGTAACTAACGTTTAAGTACTTAATTACTTTTTCGCACCCCCTGTACTCAATTTCTGGAATCGCCACTGGATCCTACATTCCTTAACTCCATGTTTTGGCATTTCTGAAGTTCTGTCCCGAGAGTTCGCAAAGATGACAATTGATGTCGTTATCGAAGGTTCTGATGGGCGGATCAATGCCTTAGTTGCTGAACCAGCTCTTTTTCAGGAGATTCATGAGAAACAGTTGGAAGATCCTCTCGTTGCCGGTATCCGTGAGAAGATGAAATAGGGTAAAGCTCTCGATTTCTCTGTGGGTTCTAGTGGAGCTCTGAAGTTTAGGGACCGTTGGGTCGTTCCAGATGAGGTGGAAGTCAAGAAGAAGATTTTGACCGAAGCTCATAAGTCGAGATATTCTGTACATCCCGGAGGTAGTAAAATGTACAAGGATTTGAAGCTTCATTTCTGGTGGCTATTCATGAGAGATGACATTGCCAAATTTGTGAGTAAGTGTTTGACTTGTCAGCAGGTTAAGTTTGAACACAAGAAACCTGCTGGTATGCTACAGCCGCTCCCCGTTCCAGAATGGAAGTGGCAGTGTGTAGCCATGGATTTTGTGATGGCATTACCGAGAACCGCAAATGGAAGAAATGATATTTGGGTCATAATAGATCGTTTGACCAAGTGTGCACGATTTGTTTCTATTCGTGACACTTGGAGTCTGGAGAAATTTGCAGGAGTCTATATTGTCGAGGTGGTCCATCATCACGGTGTTCCACTCGAGATCGTGTCCGACCGAGATTCGAGGTTCTGTTCTAAGTTCTGGAAGGCGTTACAAAGTGCCTTGAAGCCAATTGTTAATGAGTACCGCTTTTCCTGCAGTTACCAATGGTCAATCCGAGAGGACGATTCAGATCTTAGAAGACATGTTACGAGCTTGTGCGTTGGATTTTCAGGATAATTGGATCCGACATCTTCCATTGGTGAAATTCTCTTACAACAACAGTTATCATGCTTCCATCAAGATGGCCCCGTTTGAAGCACTTTATGGTTGTAAGTGTCGTGGCCCATTGTTTTGGGACGTACCTGGTGAGGTGAAGACTTTGGGTCCTGATTTGTTGGCCGAGACCGTTGACGCAGTGGAATCAATTCGTTCTAGGATGAGAGCTGCTCAGGATCGTCAGAAATCCTATGCTGATGTCCACCGTCGACCTCTGGGGTTTGCAGTTGGTGATTTGATATTTCTTAAGGTATCACCGATGAAAGGGGTGAAACGATTCGGGATCAAAGGCAAATTTAGTCCTAAGTTCATTGGACTGTACCCCGTGATCGAGAAGGTCGGCGAAGTGGCTTACAAGCTAGAGTTGCCTGCTTCGATGGGCAAAGTTCATGACGTCTTTCACGTATCTCAGCTGAGGAGGTATGTTAGTGACCCCGAGCACGTTCTAGAACCAGAAATTGTTGATGTAGAACCTGACCTGACATACGAGGAGAGACCCGTGAAGATTATTGATCGACGGGAGAAACACTTGAGGAATAAAGTTGTACCCTTGGTGAAAGTTCTATGGCGCTGTAACAAGTTCAAAGAAGAAACTTGGGAAACCGAAGCGGCGATGCGAGCTAAGCATCCTCATCTCTTCGAGTAAGGTAATCTCGATTCCTTCGTTTCTGTCTTTTTTACAGTTTCGAGGACGAAACTTCTTTTTAGTGGGGAGGGTTGTAACACCCGTAAAAACTTACAACTTTGCTATCTGTCCCGATGCTATTAAATCGACTCTATTCGAGTCTCGTTATTTTATCTAGCTTGGATCCGAACTTCGTAAAAAGGTTTTAATAATTTTACTTTCGTTCAAAAACCCATTTTTAATTACCTCGTTCGCAAAATTGTAATTATCTCGAGAAATTGCTATTTAATCTTTCTCTACGCGATTTCGTATATAATTTTTTTTTAAAACGTGATTTAATACTTCCTTCTCATAAACATGTTCTTATACGATTTCCGTCTTCTTTTTTTTTAAAGTGATCCATATACAATTTTAAGCGCGAATCGGGCTTAGATTGTAGCAGACCCAACCGTTTCCCTCATCGGACCGAGATATTTTCGTTTCAGTTGAGAGAGTCAAAAACTGACTCCAATTTTCTCTCCTAGTCCTATGCATGCACGTTCTCCCTTTCCCCTCTTGTTGCAGTTACTGTTTTCTCCAACTGCTCTTAAACCCCAACTCAGTATCCCACTTCTCATCTTTTCAAAAAAAAAGGGGCAATTGAACGTATAATCTCTACAAAAAAAAGGCAATTGAACGTACAATGCAATAAACTGTTCTTCAATATTTTTCTCAATTCCGATCATTCTCTTCATTCCGTGTTCATCTTAATTCAAGGGTAATCATCGAATTCTTAGTTCCTTCTTCCTACTTCTCGATTTATGATACTAATAAGGGTCTTGTACCTTGTTTATAATTTTTTTTATATAGGCTTTCGAGACAACCCTGAGGAGGACGAGTACATTATTGACTTAGATCTCGATTAAGGTAACATCGACGATCTCGGTATTGCTTGGTATTTTTTTTGTTATAGTTACATGTTTAAAATTTATATTTTTGTTTGGCTATTAGTATGTCAATTTTTCTTATAAAAGTTATAGAATCGTTAATTTTCAGTTATTTTGTTGTTGTCTTCGTTTTTACGAGATTATTGAATAAATCGTTATATTAGTTATTAAATCATAATATTTGGCCGATACACTAAAATAATTATAAAGTTCCAGTAAAAAAATAAATTACAGATTTCGAATTTCTAGAGTCGTTAATGAATTTTGAACAGATTTCGTACAAAAACGAGTTAAAACCGATTTTAATGTTCATATGCCTAATTTACGTATTTAAATCTGAAAATTTTTGGGTAAATACATTCTGACGAAATTTAATTTTCTGGAATTTTTCATAAATTTTCGAATTTTATAAGTTGGTGAAATAATTAATAGTTTTAAAACACCGTTTATCATTAAAAACCGAATATTCCTTTTCATTTCTGATTTTTATTTTAATTCTCGATTCGAAATAAAGTTTCTGATATTTTTAAGAAAAATACATATTTTTTTGACATTCGAGATTTAATAAAATAAAAATAGCGAAAACTCGTTATTTAACGTTTTAAAATGAAACCGATGATTAAAAGACGGTTTTTCCTTCTTTTTTTAAATTCTAGAATTTTTATTTTTTTTTAAATTAAAAAATGTGGACATGACGTAGGTCCACCCCAATGCGGCCACGCGCAGGTTTGGGTAGGAGAATGAATCTCGTGGTAAGATTGATCTCGGATCGAAATTTAAATCATAGTTGTAGTCGCCACCAAATTTTATGGGAATTCGGACCCGTTCGAACTCACTCTACACTTAGGCATTTCGTGTACAAAACACGACCCGCTTTTAGTGCTAGAGCTTATGAGTTCGTCCCTTTGCATTACGATAGCGATGCCGAGTTATCGGATATCGTGCATCGAATGACTCTCGTGCGCCAGTGGTTTCGGACATCCGGAAACCATGGTTCTGAGTAAGGGGTGAGGATATGTGTTGGGAAGCCCACAAAGGACACCCAACCCCGCCCGCTCTTAGCCGCCTCTACTAAGATATCGTTCGTGTTCGTGTTCGTGTACGCGCGCTAGTAAAATGACTAAATTTTATGCAAACAATATTTTAGCTAAGCATGCGAATTACGTGTGAACTACGTCATTTTAATGCATCTGAATTATCGTCGAAGTTGTTTAACATGCGATGTTCATTTAAAGCAATAAATGACAAACATCGAAAATAGAAAACTCGTAAATAAATTACAAATTACATGGGTGGAATACAACCCGGAATTTACAATACAACGATCGATAAAGTAATAATCGAATTAGAAAACGGTAAATATTAACTATAAACGGACCCGTAAATAGTAAATATAAGCTAGACAGTAAATTGAATAAATGGACGAACTTCGATTAAATACACATTATATTGTGTATTAAACGGAGGACGGAGATTTTAATACGCGTTCGCGTATGGGACCTAAGCGTGGTGCTAGCTCGATCCCGAATCCCGATGCCTTGTCCCGACTTATCACATCAAAAAATTGGCGTCAAGATTAGTCATGCGTCGGATACGACTAAGGAGTCGTCAACACAAAACTAATCGTGAAAGACATTAATCAAAGTCGTGAAAGTAATAAAAAAATAGGATAAAACGCATGAGTTTTGAAAAAGGAATCACGTGATTGACTTTGCACGCGACGACAAAAGTCGTAAAAAAAATGACGAGGCTCGGATGATGAGATAAGCGCTCGTTTTGCTTGGACGAAGAAGTCCACTCGACCGAGTCATGGCGAGGACTCGACCGAGTGGGCTTCTATCATACCTTCTGCCCTATTTTTTGGGAGCTACTCGATCGAGTAGAGCCTATGGCACTCGATCGAGTGCCCCCTGTACGAGCTACTGCTCATTTTGAAAAGGTGACGATTTCGTTTTATTTATTCAAAAGTCGATGATCGACCGAGTTACATAAAAATATTGCATGATTTAAACTCAACTCGGTTTTTGGTACTATAATCGTGTACTATACGATTATAGGACCGTCATCGGAATTTTATAAAAAGTTTTGTTATTGGATCGAAAATTTTGATTAGTGACGAAATTGTCTCCCTCCACGTCACGACATCGATACTAATCCTTACGGATTATGTGATGTCGATTTTCGCGTCAATGGGTTCCGTACTAATCTCGGAAATGGAATCGGACGCGTTCAACTACGTACGACCACGATCGCGTTACGCCTTTGAGTGCTTGGGGCGGCGCTCCTCGAAAGGGTGCCACCTCCGTCGCGACTCGTAATGGGATTAAATGGACTTGCGGCGGTCGTCGTAGTCAAACGTGTTCGAATCCGAAATTTACTACTATGTATATATATATATATATACGCGGTATTAAAGTGACGATAAAAAGAACGAAAATTAAAATGCGACAAAGATAAAAATGTTAATGTTAGTATCGTTATTATCGATTAATTACTATACGTATACATAAATATATATATAAAAAACGATAAAAAGAAGAAGGGAGAAAGGGATGTCGGGATTGAATTACACCCTCAACCTACATGCTTAAAATGGCCTCGGAAACAGACTCGTAATAGCGACGGGAGCGCGGGAGTGTCGAGATATGTAGGTAGAGTTATGGTGTGTGTCTTTGACGAATTTTGATCTCGGGATGTGTATATGTGTGTGTGTGTCGATGATGGATGATCGAATGTTGAGGTAGAAAATGTATGAGATTGATAAGTTGGCTGAAAATGTATTGCTTAGGGTTGTGTAGAAGGGTTTGAAAAAAGTTGTGAATGTGTGAAGAGCATGGGTGTATTTATAGGGGAAGTCCCCCGACCTAGGGTCACTCGATCGAGTGGCCCTAGTGTACTCGATCGAGTGCTCTGATAAGGAGGGCCTGCTCGGTATGGAAGAGTGCACTCGATCGAGTGAGGTCAAACCACTCGATCGAATGGGTTAGGCGAGAGAGCCATTTTAGGGAAGGTTTGACTTTTTTTACTTTTGAATATTGTTGATTTAGCGCTTGTTTCTAGAAGCGCACCTGGCTGGTTTATGAGACGGATTCGTCTTTGACCGGGTTTTGACCCGGTCGCTAAAAGACGGTTTTTATTTTTGGTGTCGGTTTTGGCCCAAATTAGTCTCATTTTATTGGAAACGATCCACTGGGCCTGGATTTGAGGTCGGTTTTGAGAGATTTGTACTCCACTAAATGCCCACATCAGATATTATTGATTTTGAGTCCGTATTCGAGTGTATTAAGTCACGTTTGCGTCCGATCATCATCGGATGCTTTGTCGGGAACTGCTATAGACACTAGCAGGCAAAATGCGGGTGTCTAAAGAGTCCCCACTCTGACTGAGTCTTGGACAAGGCGAAAGTCAGAGTAGCTACCAGGCCAATCGAGGATTACGACCTGGCAGCCTTCCGGTCGGGTCATTTATAGTCTATTAGACTCGCGTGAAGGGCTCGCCAGCCATAAGAAAAGGGTCATACCTTTCCTGATGATGATAGCTCCGTGGGGAGTCGAACTTGCCTTTGAAGTCCTAGGTGTACCTGTATGCCGACACATCACATCTTAGATGTAGCATTCCAGGAGAAACACCGACTCACGCTGGGGAGTAAAGTAGCTGCGCGGGACTTGCTTCTGAAGTCTTGAGTGTACCCGTATGCCGACACATCACATCTTGGATGTAGCATTCCAGGAGAAACACCGCTTTTGATATTCCGTTGGGAAGCACTAGCTGGCACCTGAAATGTTAGATACATAGGCAGAAAATAGCAAGCATAGTATACAGAAAATGCAATTAGCATCTATAGACTGGCTTGCTGTAATATCTCTCCTGTATTACTAATATTCTCTATTTATTTCGATCTCTTTAATGGGTAGTAGTATATTTGGGCAGCCCATTTCGTAAACCAGGTCAATAACAGTATAATGTTTATCACGTTACGAGTTCAACTTATTATACTCTTCATAATAATCATAATAATAATAACGGTTTTGTTAAATACAACCCTTAGGGTCGTATTTAAACAATTAAAACTTACCTAAATTAGTATAAACCTAGAAATTGAAAACCAAATTACACAAACATTGATGTAATTAATGCATATATTAAACATTTATTTCCTCTTTTGGTGTCTTAAATACAGCCCTAAGGGCTGTATATATCAATTTCCTAATAATAATAATAATAATAATAATTTGGAAGGATTAAGTAGGATGGGTGAGTTACGTATGTAACTTATGCACATACCACCCTTTTACCTTATTTTATTCAATATTCAATTCCTACCCTACGCAACTCCCCACTACCCATTTTGCATACCTTGTCAAAACACTACTACAAAACATTAAATAGACAACTCCTAATAGACATCTGATATTCTTAACAACCGATGTATAATATATAGACAACTGTTTTTTTTATAAACAGTTGTCTTTATAGGCTTATAGACAACTGAACTTTATAAAAACAGTTGTCTATATATTAGACAACTGTTTTTATAAAACTCAGTTGTCTATTCTAATTTTCATGACCACTAAAAATTGGTTGTTAATACCCAACCCATATCACTTTCTCTCAAATATTTTTTTAAGTAATCTAATAATAAGTGTAATTCAACCCATATCCTTTCCTGTAAAGGTACCTTCCGATTTCCTTCATTCCGTTCCTCCGTTTCATTTGATGTCGAATTTTTTCCGTTTCATTTGATTTATTACGGTTTTTGTTTGTTTTTTTTGTTTGTAGTAACGTTGGCCGATAGTGGATTGCGAACGTTAGAACTTCTCGGATTGGACGAAGAACGACAGAGGAGCTATGTTGTTGCTGTAAGATTTCTAAATTGTTTGATTAATTTAATTAATTACTGTAATTTAGTCGAAGATTATAGACTAAATTGCGGTGTTTAATTTGCGTAGGGATTAAAAATTGATTTAATTATCATTGATTAATAATAAGTCGTATATGATCATCATTAGGGCTGTGCAACCGGTCCGACCCGGTCCGACCCGGATCGGACCCGGTTGGACCCGGATCCGGAATCGCCAAATCTTGTGACCCGGGACCCGGATCGGAAACCAAAATTGTTGACCCGGGTCCGGTCCGGAAAAAAACCGGGTCCAACCCGGACCGGCCCGGTTGGCCCGGTTTTAACCTATTTTTAATTTTTTAATCGTACTACTATAACATTGGAAGGCACTTCTAGTCTAGGGTTTCAAAATCAAAATCAAAATCCCCAAAATCAAAACCTGGTAGAATAAGAGTGGGAGAGAGATGAAGAGTTCGAGGAGAGGGAAAGAGAAAGATATGGTGGGAATTGAGAAATCATTGTCCAAAACCCGGATCGCCCCCAAAGAAGCTGCTGCTAGTGCTTCCAAAACCCGGATCCGCACCAAAGATCTTGCTCGTGCTCGTGGTTCTGGGATCGGGTTTGTTCTTTACCATCATACTCCCAGTTCGTTTAATTTCCAGAAATTCGTTTAATAACCTATGGTGATAAGGTATTAGGGTTACTGGGTAACTGGGTTACTCAGTTAGGGTCATAGGGACTTAGGGTTGGAGGAGTGAAGTGAATGAATGAAAGAAACACAATAAGAAATAGATGGGCTGGACTGGAGTGCTGGACTGCTGGACCCAATTCACTGATTCAGGGTTTCCGGGTCTGGACCGGAAAAATCCGGGTCTGACCCGGTCCGGACCGGAACCCGGAATCAATAAATTTTATGACCCGGGGACCGGCCCGGTTTGGAACATTCCGGGTCCGGGTCGTGTTATTCCGGTCCGGTCCGGACCATTTTTCCGGGTCGGCCCGGTTTTTGCACAGTCCTAATCATCATGATTCTAAATTCCTCATTAAGTTATCGTACTTATCGACCCAACAATTACTCGACTCGACTCGTCATTAAATTATCGACCCAAAATTTAATCGAGTCAATGCAAGTTCAAATCATTCACGAGCTGTCTCGTATCATTATCAGTTTATGACACATAATTACTCGACTTAATTATCGTACTTATCGACCCAATAATTACTTGACTTAATTCATTAATTTATCGACCCAAAATTTAATCGAGTCAAGTTCAAATCGTCTATTGACGAGCTGTCTCGATCTTGAAATGCATTTAGTTTTCCAATCGTCACCAATACTCCCGCTCAACTTCCTCCCGCAGCGTCATGAACCAGATCCCCAATTATTCCTCTAACCCTAATTTTTTCCAGATCCCCAAATTTTTCCAGATCCTAAATTCTAAAGCAACATCATGAAGCTAACCTTAACGCAATATTTAACTTACCTCATCAATTTCTCCACCCTTTTTCTCCGTCAAAAACAATGGCGGAATTGGAGTCTTTCGTACAAGTGTCGCCGGATTCTCACTTCCCTATCCAGAACCTTCCGTACGGTGTTTTCAAGCCTGAACTCGGTTCACCTCCTCGACCGGGGGTTGCTATCGGTGATTTCGTCTTGGACCTTTCTGTAATCTCCTCTGCCGGTTTATTCTCCGGTCCGATTCTCAGCGGTTCTGATTGCTTTCATCAGGTCTTGCTCCTTCATCAACTTTTTTTTGTTGTTGTTGATTGATTTCTGTGTATGACGAAATCAATTGTTGTGGTTGTTGTTTAGTACAGTATACTTCATGAATCATGATTGAGCAACCATAGTGGACGCGCTTCTCTGTCTTTTGAGGAGCTCTATATAGCCGTTTTGATTGTGTACAAGTCAGTCACCATGCTCTTCATATGCTTCATACAGATCCAGTACTAACAGTATATATATATATATATATATATATATATATATATATATATATATATATATATATATATAGCTTGTGCGTTAATATTTGAGCCTTGTGTTGGCAATGCAGTGATATCAATAAGCGTTTACCAGGGCCGCACTTTGATCCTCCGTCCAAAGACACTGTCAGAACCTTGATGCAGGTGCTCAATGCTGCTTTGTTCTCTGCTTGTGGATAACGCTCTGTCCTTCATTCATTTCTTCTCCTTCATCGTGTTCTTCTCCTTCATTTCTGTCAATTTGCTTGTAGATTAGTGTTCGTCCTTCATCTTCTTCAGCTCCGTCTCTGATCTTCTTCGTTTTCCTTTATCTTCTTCGTTCTTCTTCGATTAATCAGGTAATCCCTAATTTCATATACAACAGCATGAATCCCTAATTTCTTCGATTATCTTCTTCGATTACCTAATTTCATTCAACAGAATGTCATCCTTTAAAGACCTGCGTTTTGTGCTTCGATTTTGTTTTTTAATTGCTTGAATATGTGATTTAATGGCGTAGATTCATGTTTGAGTGATTTTTTGCTAATCTTCGAGTGTTTTGATCTGATTTTCACGCATTTTGATCTGTTTTTATTGCTATGATTATGCTTGATTTTGTTTTTAATTGCTCGAATCTGCGATTTAATAGCGTAGATTCATGTTTGCAAGTGATTTTTTCTGCTAATCTTCGAGTGTTTTTAAGATGTTGTTTATGCATTTTGATATGTTTTCATTGATATGATCATGCTATTTTGTTTTTAATTGCTCGAATATGCGATTCAATGGCGTAGATTCATGTTTGAGTTATTGTTTTTTGCCAATTTTCGAGTGTTTTGAGATGTTTTTCACGCATTTTGATCTGTTTTTATTGCTATAATCATGCTCGATTTTGTTTTTAATTGCTCGAATCTGTGATTTAATGGCGTAGATTCATGTTTCTCGACTTGTTTCTTTGACTAATTTTTCTGCTCTTATAAACTTCTACATAGAAAGGCTGTACTCCTACAAAATCAGGGTCTAAGAAGCCTGTACAAACAGGAACTGTTGTTGTAGCATAGAAAGGCTGATACTACTGTGTTTTCTAATTAGGCTGATCCTTAATCCCTTAGTTAATACATGCCATTAAATGAAACAGAATACTTAGTGTATGTGACGAATTTGGTATGAAACAGAGTACATGCCATCCCTAATCCCTAATTCCTCCTATTATTGTGATTGATCGAGTGATTGATTGATTGGTTGGTTGTTAAATAGGATTTGGATTGAGTGATTGAGTGATTGATTGATTGATTGTATACTAGTATGAGTATGCTAGTGACTTTTATGATTCTTAATTAAACTCAATGTCATATGGACCTCTATTTCATGAATGAAATGGATTTCATGTTCAAGTTGATTTTATTTGAAACGGTTTAGCCCCGTTTGATTTCTTCCACTTTCTGGTGGTTAATGTGTTTGATTTACGTAGGTAGAACCAAATCAGGAATTTCGAGGTTTGGTTTGTGAAGGACCTAATGTTCTCCCTTCCAAGTTTGTGGAGGACTCATTCCGTGATGGATATGGTAGTGTTTCCTATCTTCTTTTCAATAATGCTTGTTATGATTTCAGCCTTCCCTCAGCTGAATTAAATTCTGTTGTCAAGTTCTGCAGGAAAAGTGGTTAACATCAAACGTTTGGATGAAGTGATCGAATCTATCAATGGCTGGTATATGGAGTGTGGCTTGTTTGGCATGGTTAATACTTTTTATCTGTTGTTCTTTGAAGATTAAGTGTTTTTCTTTCCAGAAGTGGGTATTACATCAACCATTAACTAATTTGTCTGCATGTAAATAACTGCGCCTGTTTGTTATCGAAGGTTTCGGGCATTGAGATTCTTTCAGGAGGAATTCTGAGGCTACAGATTTCTGAAGCAGAGGTCAACGACATTTCTATCCACTTCCTTGATAGAAAAACGTATGTTTTAACCTATGATCATTCTAGTCTAGTCGAAGTTGTTAGGTGGCACAAAAGAAGTGGATTTATTGTCTTTTGAGTAACGGTCTACGGAGTATAAAACATGAGTATGCAAATGGTAACTAGATACTACTTGACTGCAGTTATATTTTGTGTCGTCGAGAACTTTTCTGTGGCTTAGATCTTATATAACCAAGTCTCCTGTATTGTTGTCTTTAGGCGTGACGAACCAACCATTGGTAAGACAGCCTGAAACGATACTTCGGCAGCTTACAACTAAAAAAGAACAGGTAGCTTTCACTACTCCCGTGTTCTCACTGTTTTAGATAGTGGCGATTGTTCTTAAAGCCTCTGTTGCATGTACCACACTATCTGTACAATGAAAAAAAAACCTGATCACGCTTCGTTGGTAGTATTTAACTACCATAATTTTCCCATTTTTATGTAGTACTGGCCTTCTTTCTTTAGGGACTGAAACAAAGAGGATATGGTGTCCAAGTAGTATAGTCCTCCAATTGCAGAGATAGTTTTTCAGTGTTTGGATTGTTTTTTGTATGAATCTTGCCTTTTGAATGGCATTTTGTAGAGATTTCCTTCATGTTTATTGTTTTCAAGCATCCTGTGCTGTGAAATAACACAAATAAATGGTTAACCTTTGTTTGACAAGTGGCTTTGTTTGTTTTTCTGCATCTTTGCCAGGTTTACAGTTTAAATCAAGGAAAAAGGGATGTAGAAACTGTCTTAACGATGGGGATCATGGAAGATGTTAGCATTTTCCCGCAACCTGTCAGAGGTATTGACACTTTGCCCTCTCACCTTCTACAGAATATAATATCTTATAACATTGCCAACACCTTGCCCTGTGTATTGAATCTTGTTTACCTGATTTTTTTGTATCAATTGTCTCAATCGCTGCAGACACAGGAAAAGTTGACCTTGTGATAATTTCAATCATATCTCATGAGATATGATTGAAATTATCACTCGTTCTGATTTGAAGAGAACCGTCAATGAGGTAAGACTTAGGTTTTCACACTTTCTCTTGTTTAAGTCATTTGTTTTATGCACATAATTGAAACAAAATAATTAGTTCATTTATATTATTGATTTTGCAGCATTTCAACGATATGATGTCATATTCTCAAGAAGATATTGACGAGGTTTGTGGATTATGGGCGGATTATTTTCTTAATAATTAGTTGGATTATGGTTTTATGTACTTTTGGACATTGGATAATGATTTTATGTGTACCTTTTGAATTTTGGATGTTGGATAATGATTTTATGTATCTTTTGAATTTTGGATGTTGGATTTTATAAAAATGTAACTTCTTTTGTTCAATTATTCGCTATGGTATTCATTTTTTATGGCTTGTTAATTTGTACGTATTTCAGAATTATTAAAAAATATAAAATATGTATACGTATGCAAGGGTTGTTTATAAGAGTGATAGACAACTGTTATTTCATAAAACAGTTGTCTATATACGTAATAGACAACTGTTGTCTTTGAAAAACAGTTGTCTATATACGTAATAGACAACTGTTGTAAAACAGATGTCTATGCTCAGAGTAATATACAACTCCAAACTACTCAATTGTTGTAAGTCAGTTGTCTATTGCAAAAAAAACAGTTGTCTATTTGATGTTTTGTAGTAGTGAAAACCTTCAGTTGCGCCTCCCTTTTCTCGTGTTTTCCACCTTCATTCATCCATACCAGTATACCACCGTCACCTTCATCCATCTGTGCCACCACCAGCGTGCACCACCATTACTGACCCTCATCACAACTGCACAAAGTCAGCCACCACGGTCCCTTCCTTCTACTGTTCCTGGCTGTGTGTGGTGGCCTGATTCGGTGCGTCTTGTTTCTAGCTGTACGTGGTGTCCTGATTCAGTGTGTTTGGGGCGGTCGTCAGTCATACTAACTGTAGAGTCGTGGCCTGTCTCCGGTACTGTTGTTAGTGTGTCTCCCATATGGCTGTATCGACATTAGGAGGGGATTTCATAGATGCCGATTGAATGGTTTCCGAGTGTCGGTCGTGGTGCCTTAGTGAGGACTGAATGGTTAGACGGACGTGCTTGATTGATTATTACTTGCATGTGAATGATTGGATTACGCTGCAATTAGGTAAGGTTTAACCTTACTATTATAATGTTATATTTATGTATGTTGGTTTGAATAATATATTGAGCATGAGTATATGGATGATATTGTGATAACAGTATGCATTTGATGAGATATGAGACAATGTTATGAGTTGTAATTATTAAGATTCCGATACAGAGTTGATATGAGAGGCTACGGCCGCGTTGGTGTCTGCGGGACCACGCTTTGAATGTGAAGGTTACCTAGAAAAGTAACCTAGGTTAAGTTGATCTCGAACCTGCCCGTTTATTCGCCTCCTTTGGGTCGGCCTTTGAAGGGATGTGCACATTAATGAATACGGGGTCCCTGTTACTATAGTGGATATGGTTGAGGAAATCGAGATTTGAATTGAGATGACGATCCTTGAGATCGTGATTATTGTATGATGGTATTATCGTGATTGTGTATTGATATCAGAATTGATTCGGGCATGCTCAACTATTACTTTAATGAATGGTATGATTATTCCTTACTCAGCGTGGCTGACCTAGTTATTTCTGTCACCTTGTCACCCAATTTCCTGGGGGTCTGTGATGATCCAATTGATATTTTTGGTCAATTGGGGAGCAGTCTATAATGCAGGTTATGTATGTCGTAATGTGTTTGGATGCTTGGATGCATGTACGGGATTGGGGTGAACGCGATCACTGGCCTAGACGTAGTACGGATGAATGCACAGGCGTTCCTGTTTATATAGAATGTATAGCTTCCGCTGTATAACCAGAGTTGTAATAGTTAATGAGTTGTATTGTTTAAATCATGTGATCAGTTTGGCATTCCATATTGTATTGTAATGAGCTACTACCTCGGGAAAACCGAGATGGTAACACCCTTATTTACTTGGGATGTCTTGTAAGGCTCCTATGTAAATGGGGGTGTTACAAAGTGGTATCAGAACAGTTCGATCCTGGAGCCTGAATAAATGAACATAGGAAAATAAAATGAACCCCGGTGATAGGCCATTAGGAGTCCCTCCAAAACTCGGTTGAGGAGACGTCCTTATACCAACTCCGGCCCTCCTGGTCTTGACCCGGTAACCACGTGTGAGAATGAGAGGGGATATATATTAGGAAGGGGTACGTTGTGATGCATTTATATCTTATTGTCTTGTGATGACTGCCTATGATTAATGATTGTGTTGTTTGATTAATGTGATGTTGTGAGCTACATAAGATGATGTGTGACTAGTACACAGTTACGGTGTTAGCATGGTATAGTAGTTTGTACAATGTCATAAGAATTATAGGTAAGGGTACGCAAGGTCGAATTAGGAGTCGATCATCCTTGGGTGGGAGACAAGCCATATCAAGGGTTGGTCGGAACGTTAGGTAACGTCGAGGTGTTAGTACGTGGTGGTTTCGTATGCGATAAACGGATTCCAGTTAGTTGACTTTATGGTAACATGTGTTGGGCCCGTCGATGTAGGAAGTTAGTACTACCTTCATGATACTTGAACGGGGTGTCACTAGGGGTCGATGACTAGTGATGGTATTGATATTATGATATGTTAAGTGCTTAATACTTACGTGGCTTCACTGTGGCTTAATGTGAATGTCTGTCGATGATACTTGGATATCTGCATTTCGTTCCAAATATATATATGTGTATTGTCCATGTGATAGCTTCCGAGTCGTACATCCTGCTTGAATTCTATTCTTGATGATTTAAACAAACATGCATGAAAACCCGTGTTGAGTTAATATCAACACAAAGTTATATAGCTTTTTCTATCACGAACATTGTGTTTACCAACTATATATTTACATCCGTTATAGTGCGTAAAAAAATATGGATAGAGAAAACTATTTCCAGTCTAGTTCTCCTTGTAAATTTTATCACTTAATTCCAGATATTTCAGTTAGAATGGATTTATTGTAAACAGAGGTCACATATGTTTTCAAATTTGTTGGTGGTCGAGTTTTTCATTATAAATCTTATTTAGGGATTAGATTATCATTTGAAGATTTTGCTGCTGGTAATGTATACAGTCTATATATATATATGTTGTCAGGACTTGATTCTACTCAAAATATGTTTTAAAACCCATTTCATATATCAAAACTTTTATGGAGTCAAAATTTAGCATTTCGTGAAAATGAATTTGGAAATCATTGTTATGTTTATAACAAAAAATGGTTTGAACTTAAAATTTTATCTTATATTAATGTCTTGGGAATATGAACCCACTAATTGCACTATTTCTAATTTTAATGAGTTAGTTATGATTTTCTACTGTGACGTGTTTGGCCTCACTAAAACTGATTTGTCCCTGTATTGACTAATCGATGAGTAAGTAACGTGAATAACTAATTAGATGATTAGACAGAGTCTTTAAGCAGGAGTATTTATGTATTCGTAATGTGTTTATTACAAATAAGAGTCGAACAAATTGCCTGTTAATATGTTAACTGAACCATATGTGCCACATGTTATGTAACCTTGTTTATCGTATGTACAACACTTGCCGTTTCATCTGGTCATATTGTTTTTAATTTATACCCAGTACGAAACAACTGTAAGAGTAACACCACTGTGACGAGTCTATGGAAAAGATAGAAGGTCACTTGGGGTCATGTCCTAAATGTCGTGAAAACTCTTTTCGTGGAATTTAAATTGTTTTGCTTGAGTTATTATTTAATGCGATTATGCCGTTAAATAGGACTGGGAGACGAGTATTAGAATAATGTTCATCAAAGGTGTTAAGAGTTATGTTTCGTGTATGACATAGCGGTGTCAAGGTCGGCTAGACCCTCATGGCTTAAGAAACTGTTGAAACTGTTACAATTAGTGACTGAAAAAGGATGCGTTATGTTCTTAATTGTAACTGTCGAGTACAAGTTGATCTAGGGAATTGAAAAGTCAATGCCTTGTAATCTTATCGTAGTTTAGAGGCTTAGTGTTGTTGAATATTCGAAACATGTTTGAGCATACGAGGACGTAACCTCGATTATAAGGAGGGAAGAAGGTAACACCGTTACCCTAAACGAGTGTCGAGTATTGTTGTTGTCGTCATTGTCAAGACAGTTCTGTGAATCATGGGATATCATAGTATCCAAATATTGGTAGAATGGGCGAGTGGAGTGAACTTCGGGACGAAGTTCCTTGTAAGGCAGGTAGAGTGTAATACCTCATCATATTTAATCACGTTACGTTACCTATGTTAGTAATGTGATCCGTAAATTGGTCAGGTTGGTATCGTTAGTCATTCTGTAGCGGGAGGTGAACTTTGGGACGAAGTTCCTTATTAGGAGGGTAGATTGTAATATCTCTCCTGTATTACTAATATTCTCTATTTATTTCGATCTCTTTAATGGGTAGTAGTATATTTGGGCAGCCCATTTCGTAAACCAGGTCAATAACAGTATAATGTTTATCACGTTACGAGTTCAACTTATTATACTCTTCATAATAATCATAATAATATAACGGTTTTGTTAAATACGACCCTTAGGGTTGTATTTAAACAATTAAAACTTACCTAAATTAATATAAACCTAGAAATTGAAAACCAAATTACACAAACATTGATGTAATTAATGCATATATTAAACATTTATTTTCTCTTTTGGTGTCTTAAATACAGCCCTAAGGGCCGTATATATCAATTTCCTAATAATAATAATAATAATAATAATTTGGAAGGATTAAGTAGGATCGGTGAGTTACGTATGTAACTTATGCACATACCACCCTTTTACCTTATTTTATTCGATATTCAATTCCTACCCTACGCAACTCCCCACTACCCATTTTGAATACCTTGTCAAAAACCTTCAGTTGCGCCTCCCTTTTCTCGTGTTTTCCACCTTCATTCATCCATACCAGTATACCACCGTCACCTTCATCCATCTGTGCCACCACCAGCGTGCACCACCATTACTGACCCTCATCACAACTGCACAAAGTCAGCCACCACGGTCCCTTCCTTCTACTGTTCCTGGCTGTGTGTGGTGGCCTGATTCGGTGCGTCTTGTTTCTAGCTGTACGTGGTGTCCTGATTCAGTGTGTTTGGGGCGGTAGTCAGTCATACTAACTGTAGAGTCGTGGCCTGTCTCCGGTACTGTTGTTAGTGTGTCTCCCATATGGCTGTATCGACATTAGGAGGGGATTTCATAGATGCCGATTGAATGGTTTCCGAGTGTCGGTCGTGGTGCCTTAGTGAGGACTGAATGGTTAGACGGACGTGCTTGATTGATTATTACTTGCCTGTGAATGATTGGATTACGCTGCGATTAGGTAAGGTTTAACCTTACTATTATAATGTTATATTTATGTATGTTGGTTTGAATAATATATTGAGCATGGGTATATGGATGATATTGTGATAACAGTATGCATTTGATGAGATATGAGACAATGTTATGAGTTGTAATTATTAAGATTCCGATACAGAGTTGATATGAGAGGCTACGGCCGCGTTGGTGTCTGCGGGACCACGCTTTGAATGTGAAGGTTACCTAGAAAAGTAATCTAGGTTCAGTTGATCTCGAACCTGCCCGTTTATTCGCCTCCTTTGGGTCGGCCTTGGGAGGGATGTGCACATTAATGAATACGGGGCCCCTGTTACTATAGTGGATATGGTTGAGGAAATCGAGATTGGAATTGAGATGACGATCATTGAGATCGTGATTATTGTATGATGGTATTATCGTGATTGTGTATTGATATCAGAATTGATTCGGGCATGCTCAACTATTACTTTAATGAATGGTATGATTATTCCTTACTCAGCGTGGCTGGCCTTGTTATTTATGTCACCTTGTCACCCAATTTCCTGGGGGTCTATGATGATCCAATTGATATTTCTGGTCAATTGGGGAGCAGTCTATAATGCAGGTTATGTATGTCGTGATGTGTTTGGATGCTTGGATGCATGTACGGGATTGGGGTGAACACGATCACTGGCCTAGACGTAGTACGGGTGAATGCACAGGCGTTCCTGTTTATATAGAATGTATAGCTTCCGCTGTATAACCAGAGTTGTAATAGTTAATGAGTTGTATTGTTTAAATCATGTGATCAGTTTGTGATGGTTAGGGATTTGTCGTGGAATCCCAACCGTCAATAATATAACCGACTATTCCTACGGTAGATAGGGCAAGTCGGGTCGAATCCACGGGGACGGTAATGTATAGCCTAGACTAGGTCGACCTAAGAACGAGACTAAGTCAACGAGCTAAACTAGAGAATGAAAGGAGGGGAGAAAGCTAGACTAAAACTATGGCTAAGGAGAAAGCAAACAAAGAAAAACGGGCTAGGGTTAGGTTGGGGTCAAAGGGGTAACGGAATGGTCAAAGGAGGACTAGAGCGAAGGAGGTAGTAGGGTAATCTAGGTTGGTCCGGGCTCTCGCAACTTAGACTCACCTAGAGGTTCCACCTAAAACCCATCTCGGCGGTGCACAACACAAACAGAGTTCTAGCGCGCTATGGTCCTAGGTCGAATCTGGGCTCTCGCTACTTAGATAGACCTAGGGGTCGTCCTCACCGGGCTCTCGCAACTTAGTGAAGGGACCGAACCCACAACAAACTAACACCCACAAAGAAAGGCAAGAAAAACAAGCATTCGTACATACTTAGTCATTCAAGCAATTCCACAAACATGTGATGTGCATCAAACAAGAGGAAACCCAAATCTTCCACCAACATCTCCAACCATCCCCTAATCATTCAATTAACACCCTAATCGCCTTACTAACCCTAGCAAGACACTACTCTAACATATCTAAAGGAAAACTAACACTAACAACATGAAACAACATAACACTCAAAACAAACATGAACAAACTAGTGAAAATGAGGAACTAAGAACAAAAGATGCAAACTTGATGAATAATAAAGGATTAAGAGTAAGAGGATGAGAAGATTTTACCAAACTAACAAGAGAAATGGAAAAGGAGAACACTTGCATAGAAGATAACCCAAATTCATCCACCAAGGTTGTCAAGCTTGGATGGATTCTTCAAGAGATCCTTAATACAAGCACTAATCTATGATTAACTAATAATTACCGACTAATCTACACTAATCTAATCTAATCTAACCTAAAGTGGTCTAGGGTTTAAGGTCTAATGGAGTGCATATCATTAACATAACAAGGGAAGAGTATATATAGGGTTACAAATGAAAGGGAGAAGAAAAGAAAACAAAGCGGAGTAGCAGTGGCCCGTCCCGGCCGAGACGGGGTGGTCCCGGTCGGGACGAGGTCGGTCCCGGTCGGGACGCCTCCATCCCGATCGGGATGGGCCCAGGTCAGCAGCTTCTGTTTTTGCTCCTTCATCCCGAACGGGATGAGCTTATCCCGAACGGGATGAGCCTTGTAGGCCTCCATTATGATCTACTTGGTCCCTCCTTGCTTCTCATGGGCTTCTCACCGATTCTCGGGACTCGGGATCGGGTCTCGGAGGCTCGGGATTGGGTCCCAAGGTCTCGGGGTCGGCTCCAAGGCATCGAGTCATCGTTCCGTAGTTTCGTTGGCTCCAAAATGTGTATGTATTGAGTCGGAATTTCTCCAACTTTTCCAAATCGGTCTCGGAAACCTGAAACGAACTAAAGGAAGCATAAGAAGCCCCTAAACCGCTCCCAAGGAGCGATTCTACAAGGAAAATGGGACCAAAACACTACGAAATAGGCACTACAAATGGCACTTATTAGTTTGGCATTCCATATTGTATTGTAATGAGCTACTACCTCGGGAAAACCGAGATGGTAACACCCTTATTTACTTGGGATGTCTTGTAAGGCTCCTATGTAAATGGGGGTGTTACACTTGCGCTGGGGAAATGATTTTTTGCTTAGTTTTGAAATCGAAGTCCTGAAAGCAACTCACGTGCTAGGAGATAGGTTTTCAAAATTGAAAGGGTTAGAAGTTGGCAGTTTAAAATAGACCGAAATTTGACCTTGTCGAAAAGGATTTTCTTAAATGGCTAAGTTTTGCGAATTTCAAAGCAAGGGTTTGAAGAGAGAGACATACCGACAGACTCGACTCTGGACGTGACAGGACGAGTTGACAGACACGACTTGAACTCCCAAAGTGTTAGACCGCGACTCGGTAGGGGGTGGGCCACCTAAGATGATAAGACTACTAAGTTGAACTATTCCATAGCCTAGGCGAGTGGCAACACGGTCGAACATCGAAATGGAAAAGATAAGTAGTAGTCTGTAATGGGACTATTTCTGCAGGAATTAGCAGTGGCAGTGCTGTAGACCAGTGCTCTTTGAATTTTCGGTTTTAGGGTACGTTCCCAAAGTAGGTGTTACTTCGAGTCCTTGATAGACTCTCGTCTTCGACTGACCCGAGTACTAGGACATACTATAGAAAGGAGGCTAGTTTTTGAAAAATCTTTTGGATTTTGTGAATGGATGGCGGTCTTCTGTCTAAGAGAAGCCCCTAGGACGAAAAAGCTAACTGTTGAGAACATGACAGTGTCGTGACCGGAGTGACTGTGCTTTTTTAATTTGTGTCAATGTGGGTGGTTGTGCCCTTGTTGAAAGGCTGCCTACGTATTCACATGTAGTGAAATCAAACCACGCCGTAGTTCAGTGGTTCGAAAGATATATTATGGTGCCTAGTCTATTAGGGCTTTGTGTGTAACTAGCCATAGCGATGGTGTAGGCTAGGTGTATTCCCAATGATGTCATGATCAAAGGGCTAGAATAGTTAGGATGTTGATCCTGTGACTGTGAGCGTTCTCCGGGGTAGCCCCCAAAGGTGGTGTGAACTATTTGGGCATGTTCTATGCCGACCGCAGGTTGAGTTCCCGTGTTTGGGGTTGGTAAATGGTTTGGATGTTTTTGAAAATGTGGAGCTAGGTCATAAGTGGTTTTGATGATTCAAAATCTGGAGCTCGATTTTGTGGAACTAAGGCTTCGAGGGTAAAGTATTGCAATGTGGTAGGAAATGGGGAAGTTGAGTAATAGTGACTCGAACTTCGATCAGGGTAGTTTTGATAATGCGGGATCGGGTTTCCATGTCCGACCCTAATGGTTAGGGTGTATCCTATGGAGCTTGAATCCTCAAAATTTTGGGCTGTCTCTTAGCCTAGGTCTCGAGAAGGTCTTGAGGGTTGTAATGTGGGAAGGCTAGATGTGGTGTTAGCTGACCAGCTTGCTTGTTTCTCCCCTATTTGATGTGTTTCACTTGAGTTGACCGTTGACCACGGTCATGGGTAATTGAATTTTTTGTTTTTCTGGGTTGACCTCTTAGCCCCGGTCATGGGATTCTTCATTGAGTTGACCGTGCCCCAGTCAAGGGATTGACCGTGCCTCAATCAAGGGATTGACCGTATCTGGTCGGGGGATGTTGATCATGGCCAACTCTTTTGTTTTGGCCTTTTGCTTTTTTCTTTGACTTTTGATTTTTTTTTGTCCGGCTTTTTTTTTTCTCTTTTTTGTTTTTTTTGTTGTTGGTCAGACTAACACCTATTGTAGGGATTGGTTGGTCTTATTGGAGGGGTGTTTATTGTGGGAAATGGGCTTGCCTCCCGTCTTGAACCCAAACTAGGAGACTACCTAGATTTGTCATAGGATTCGTTACCGCTCCTGCTAGGGGTAGTTATGTGGCTTTCTACGCCAGACATGGAACAGGTAAAGGAAAACATGGGTCTCAGTTTTCTGCAGTCATTATAGATGTGCCTATAATAGTCACGTGCATGTGCTCACAGTGTATGATGGTGTTCATCATGTTCTCGGAAACACATAAGGGAAGCATGTATGAGAAACTGAAAAAGCTGATTTTATTGGATATGAAAAGAGGACAGAATACAGTTGACTCTGACTCTGACATCGGAATTGAAAGAAATAGAACATCCTAGACTCGGACTCAGACTCGGACTTAAATCAAATCCTGACTCTTGGATGAGGTTGTCAGTAGTCTTCGGCTTCTAAGGACTCAAGTGGATGTCCAGTATAGCCTTCGGTAGAAGCTTCAACCATATCTTCATTATGTCGAAAATCGTCCTCAATCTTAGTGCCCATTTCGGTAAGCACGACAAAGTTTGAAATGTCGGCATACCTTAGATAGACGCGGTAGGAGGGTAGGAGATTGTTGATGAATGCCTCCACTAGTGTTTTCTTGTTGGGCTTGTTGATCCGAAAATAATAAGTATCTAATTAATTATTTAGGAAATAATTAGTATGGATCTTGGATAGTCAGTCGTTTTCCATATTTACGATTATTTTTGCAATAAGTATCTAATTGTTTTATTTCTAGTAATATTTAGGAATTATATTATGCTAGAATATAATTTTTATACTTAGGAATATTTTATTTTAGTAGTATATATAAGGCGTCTTTCATTGTATTAGAAAAAAGAATTTATGAATAAGAATTTTGAACCTTTGCGTTGCAATTGTGTTTACCGGTTCGACGAGTTTTCGAACCAAAATTTGTTATTGTTAGACGCGTATCAAGCATTGACTCGAGCAACAATTAATAGGTCTTACTTGTTCTCACTATTATTCGTCCTATAGGTCTAGGTCGAGTAAATATCATTTCTTTTCACAATAGAAAACTCCAAAAAAAGTCTTCCGCTACGTTTCACATACGAAAGTCCTAATTTGCGTATCATAAGTGGTATCAGAGCTACAACTCTTGATTTTTCTTAGAATCAAGACGGTCCAAGGGGGTGTCGAAACCAAGTTATAGGTTGAATCTCCGGTTGCGATTGGAATTCAAAGATTAAACTCGGGCGAGGTAGGTCGAGGGTTAGTCGGTTTTGATGGTCTTGTGGTTCTTTGTTGAAGTTCCGAGTTTTTTTTTTCAAAAAAAAAAAATACTGTTCACGTTTTGTACTGTTCACGGAGGAAAAAAAAGTCGAAAAAAAAATGACGGAAATTTTCTCGTTTGAAAACATATATGAGGAAAGTGTCGTTTTTGATCCGACATTGCCACCAATTTTCGACGATTATGGAGACGGAGAAGTTTTTATTACTTGTGTCCAGGAGCCGCGTTATCGAATTGATTATGATTTTGGGTTCGATCAAAATTCTAAACCAAACAAGCACATGGTTTACTTGTTCAACAAGAAGGCTCGTGAAATATTGCTTACACTTGTGCATGGAGGGTGGTGGGGTGGATGGCACAAAGCATATCTAATAATCTCAAGAAAAAGAACTGAAACAAAAATTTGTTTGGAGATTGGTTCGAGTATACGTTCGGATTTGAAGATTGGGGTGTTCGTTTTCGATCTCGGCGGATTAAAGTTACAAGAATTGAGGACAATTCTCCTCAAAGGAGGAGGGGATGATCCGGAAATAATAAGTATCTAATTAATTATTTAGGAAATAATTAGTATGGATCTTCGATAGTCAGTCGTTTTCCATATTTACGATTATATTTGCAATAAGTATCTAATTGTTTTATTTCTAGTAATATTTAGGAATTATATTATGCTAGAATATAATTTTTATACTTAGGAATATTTTATTTTAGTAGTATATATAAGGCGTCTTTCATTGTATTAGAAAAAAGAAGTTTATGAATAAGAATTTTGAACCTTTGCGTTGCAATTGTGTTTACCGGTTCGACGAGTTTTCGATCCAAACTTTGTTATTGTTTGACGCGTATCAAGCATTGACTCGAGCAACAATTAATAGGTCTTAATTGTTCTCACTATTATTCGTCCTATAGGTCTAGGTCGAGTAAATATCCTTTCTTTTCACAATAGAAAACTCCAAAAAAAGTCTTCCGCTACGTTTCACATACGAAAGTCCTAATTTTCGTATCACTTGTCTACCAGCTTAACACTCTCATCCCGCCAACGTTGAAGGTATTTGGTGAAACCTTCTGTTGGATCTTGGGCCATGACTTCTAAAGTCCGCATGGTAGTCTGAAGTTCAGTATTATCAGAATAATTTTTAGCAAACTTGGTAGCCACATCTTCCCAAGTGGGGAATCTTTTTGCATTAAGCCTATAGAACCAGGCTTTTGGGTATTTCCCGAGGGATGCGCCGAACAAATTGATGAACATGTCGGCTTTGACCCCCTTGATTGCCATGAATTGTTTGAAAGCTCGGAGGTGTAACAATGGATCCTCCGTCCCTTCGAATATGGGTAACCCCTCTAAGTTGAGATCTGTTGGTAGTTTCTCACTGATGGGTGTATAGTCTCGGGAGTTTTCAACACGAATGTTATTCCCTTGAAGAACGTGGAACTGTTATTCGAGCTCACGCACCTTGCTGATCAGGTTTGCAAATGGCCCAATATTTACCGACCCAGAATTGAGGTCATGTCGTTCAATGACAGTTAAACGAGCATTCATGGCCTCTTGGTCGGCTCTCAGGAACCCTACATGGGTTTCAACTATGACCTGCCTACTAACTATTGTCTCCAGCAAAGCCTTCATTTCATTGATGGTGTTTTCCATGTCCCTATTCCCGGTTGTGGATGCCATACTCTGCGAGAATACCCACGTAATCAGGAAATGTTGCTTTGGAACTCGAACACACCAAGGCATAGGAAATAGCGCGGGAGGAAAGACAACTCTGGTTTGACTCGGGTTAGACTCTCCTAAGACAAATATGTAGAGTGCAATTCTCGGAGGGACTGTGATTAATCACTCCGTCAGAGAATAGCCCCCAAGTGAGACTAAGAACTCTTATAGGACTCGGATGGTGTGGCATCTAAGTGACTTAAAAGTGGGGTACGTGAGACAACACGTGTAAGACATGACCCTTAGAGCAATCGTGATTGATCGCTCTGCTGAAGGGTAGCCTCCGAGTGAGATTGAAGGTTTTGTTAAGACTCGAGTATCGGACGAGTGGCCCTTAGATGTAAGGATCACGAACCTTTTGCTACAAGGCTATGCCTTGTACAAGGTTGACTCGGCCTTGATGAAGGCAGACGGGTAAGGGAAGAAACTTGCGATGTGAGATCGGCAGAGTTTCGACGCTAGAGACCCTTGACTCGACTTGAATAAGGATAGACCCTGTGATTAGGGTAGACCCTTATGTTAAAGGATTCTTGAATTGGGATGACTCGACTAACGGATTGAAAGACGGGCGGAATTCCCCTAGGAAAGGTCGTGGGGACCGTCCTGTCGGAGGGAAAGATCACGTGGGACTTTCTAGTTAGGACTCGAGTGTATGGACGAACCTTCCATTTACAAGTGTATGACTCGTGTTGGTAGGTTATTGTGGACATGACATAGGTCCACCCCGACGCGGCCACGCGCGGGTTTGGGGAGGCGAATGAATCTCCATATGAGATGGTCAAATTGAAATTTAAATTGAAGTAGGAGTCGTCACCGAATTTTGTGGTTATTCGGAACCATTCGAGCACACTCTATGTCGTAGTGGGCCGTGTACAAATTACGGCCCATTTCCGATGTGAGAGTTTATTGGGCTCGTCCCTTTGCATTTGATACCGATACCGACATTATCGGATATCGTGTATTGAATGACTCTCGTGGCCAATGGATTCGGACATCCAGAAACCATGGTTCTGAGTAAGGGGTGAGGGTACGTGTTGGGAAGTTCACTAAGAACACCCAACCCCGCCCGCACTTAGCGGCCTTTACTAAGATATCGTTCGTTTTTGGTGTACACGGGTTAGTTCGACGGTTGAATGATATGCAAACATTATTTTTCCTAAGCATGTGAGAGAAAAATAAATGGGTTGCTAAGTCGTTTAATGCATGTTAAACTAATAACGTCGAAGTTATTTTAGCATGAGAGGTTCGTTTTAGTCTAATAAAACAAAAGAAATAAATAAATTGCTACAAACACGAGAAAACGAGTTAGTAACGATCGAATAAATTGAATAAATATATGAATAAAAATATGCATGATTTGAAAAAAGATTTAATGACACGTGATGGATTAACACGTGTTGACCGAGGTCGAAAAAAAGTATTTATCGAAATATGTCGCGAAAGTCGCTTTTTATGTAAGGTTCGAAAAGAATAAAAAATAGAAAAGCGAGGAAACGAGAAAAACAGACCCGGCAAACCAGGCCACCGCGCGAGTCGCCTGGAGGGCGCGCGACTCGCGTGGCGGTCTGTTCGGGTTTTTTTTTTTTGTCGAGAATCGTTAATTTTTATAAATCGCGTACAAATATGGATTAATTTATACTCGATTTATATTTTCGATATTCGTCGTATTCGATATTCGATTATGAAATCGATATCGAATAGTCGGAATGATTTTAGAAAAGGTTTTGAAAAAAGTTTGTTTTTAGCGAAAAGTAAAAGAAAAGAATTTGAACGAAAAAGATGTTAATTCTCTCCGCGTTTAAAATCATTGAATTTTGTTTTAAAAAAAAGGTAATGATTTTATTAGCATCAACGAGAATTAATTAATTTAGTTCTTGTAGATACGATATTCGATTAGAGAATCGGTATCGTATTTTATGAACGTTATATGAAAAAATAGTTTTATAGTATCGATTATTAGAAATAAAAAATATGTGACGAACGACCCATATTAAAATACGAAAAGACCGACGACAAAAAAAAAAAAAAAAAAACGTGAGAAAGAGGGAGAGAAAAGAGAAGAATCGGGTTTGATTTACACCCTCAACCTACATGCTTTAATTTCTCGGTATGAAGCTCGTCGGACGGTGGCTTAGGCACGGGAGCGTCGAGATGATGCGGGATGAATTTGGGTGTTGTTTTGGACGGGTGATGGGACGGGTTTCGGCCGGATGATGGGGTCGTTTCGTCGGTATTTCGAGGCTTCTTCGGGAATACGTCGGGATTTGCTTTGATTTATTTTTACTAAATATCGAGAATGTGTGGGTAATAGATCTATGATGTGTGTGAATGTGTCGGGATTATTGATGTTGTTTTTGTGTTGAATGGAGGGTCCTATTTATAGGAGTGGAAGTTTAGGAGAGGTATCTTGCTTGAACAACAAGAAATACCGGTTTGGATAGGAAATGCTAGAAGTTGAAAGGAATGAGGAGTCCGTTGCTTGGTGGGGAAGCAAGGATCTCGGCTGGTTGGGGGGTTTTGGCCGAGTATTTGGAGCTCGGTCGGTGTCTGATTCGGTTTCCGGATAGAATTCCTACTTGAGATCGAATTCTATCCTTAAACGGATTTGTTTAATATTTTTTGAAGCTGATTTTTGTAGCAGTTGGAGGCCGAATCAGCCACGTGAGGTGTCATGGCTGACTCGCGTGTCTCGGGAATATTTTTGACCGGGTTTTGACTCGGCTGGTTGGGGGGTTTTGGCCGAGTATTTGGAGCTCGGTCGGTGTCTGATTCGGTTTCCGGATAGAATTCCTACTTGAAATCGAATTCTATCCTTAAACGGATTTGTTTAATATTTTTTGAAGCTGATTTTTGTAGCAGTTGGAGGCCGAATCAGCCACGTGAGGTGTCATGGCTGACTCGCGTGTCTCGGGAATATTTTTGACCGGGTTTTGACTCGGTCGTAAAAAGACGATTTTACCCCTGGTGCCGGAATCGACCCAAATTAGCTTTATTAGACTCGAAACGACCCACTGGGCCTGGATTTGAGGTTGGTTTTGTAAGATTTGTACTCTGTAATAAGCCTAAACCAAATGTCCATGATTTCGAGCCCATATCCGAGTCCATTAAAGCATGTTTGCGTCCGATCATCATCGGGTGTTTGGTGGGACCTACTATAGACACCTGGCGGTCAAAATGTGGGTGTCTGCAGAGCCCCACTCTGACTGAGGCTTGGACAAGGCGAAAGTCAGAGTAGCTACCAGGCCAATCGAGGATTAAGACCTGGCAGACTTCCGATCGGGTCGTTTAGAGTCCATTAGACCTGCGTGAAGGGCCGCCAGCCATAAGATAAAAATCATACCTAGATAGATGTCAAATAATGTCGCGGGGACTTTCTTCTAAAAAGTCCTGGGTGTGTCTGTTTACAGACACATCCTATCTTCGAATTGCGCGGGAGCTTGCCTTGGTAGCTATGGGTGTGTCTGTTTACAAACACATCCCATCTTTGAATTACGCGGGAGCCTGCATTGGAGGCTACGGGTGTACCTGTTTACAGATACATCCCATCATAGAATTGCGCGGGTGCCTTCATTGGAGGCTATGGGTGTACCTGTTTACAGACACGTCCCATCTTAGAATTGCGCGGGAGCCTGCATTGGAGGCTACGGGTGTACCTGTTTACAGATACATCCGAAAAATGTCGCCTGTGCAGTTCCACTGGAGAATTTTTGAGAATTCCTTGGGAGTCTTGGATGCACCTGTCTGTACATAACAAACTGCATGTAATATTTAGGCAAAATACCGACTCACGCTGGGGAAGAAATGATTTTTGATTGATTTTTGGAAAGAAAATGCTGAAAATTTTTAGAAACGCTGGAAATTTTTGATTTTTTTTTGGAAATTAGAATGCTTGGGATGACTTGATTCTCGATCAGATTCTGACACGGACTTCTAAAATCCTCTGGTTAGGCCTGTATGCCTAGATGAAGTGTGATAAAAATTCCTATTCTCGCGGTGACTAGGAAAGGGATTTTCTCAAATGGCTAAGTTTTGCAAATTTTAAAATGAGAATTTGAAGAGAGACATGCCGACAGACTCGACTCTGGACGTGACCGGACGAGTTGACAGACACGACTGGACTCTCTAAGGGTTAGACCGTGACTCGGTAGGGAGTGGGCCACCTAAGATGACAAGACTCTTAAGTTGCGTTATTCCGTAGCCTAGGCGAGTGGCAACATGGTCGAATCCTTAGAATGGGAAAGATATGTTATGAGACTGTTTCCGTACGACATGACTTTGTGGTAGCAACGCCGTAGACTGGTGTTCTTTTGAATTTTTTTATTTTTGGTTACATTTCCAAAGTAGGTGTTGTCTCGAGTCTCTGATAGATTCTTGTCTTCGACTGGGCCAAGTACTAGGACACACTATAGAAAGGAGACTAGTTCTTGAATGTCTTTGGATTATGTGAGTGGATGAAGAACTTCTGCCTAGGAGAAGCCCCCAGGATGACAAAGCTAGCTGCTGAGAACATGACAGTGTCATGACCGAAATGATGACGCTTTTTTGAATTTGTGGGTGGTTGTGCCTCTTTTGAAAGGCTGCCTACGTATTCACGTGTTGTGAAATCAAACAAAGCCGTAGTTCAGTGTTGAAAAATGTATTATGGTGCCTAGTTTATTAGGGCTTTGTGTGTAACTAGCCATAGCAATGGTGTAGGCTAGGTGCATTCCCAATGATGTCTTGATCAAAGGGCTAGAATGGTTAGGATATTGATCCTGTGACTATGAGCGTTCTCCGGGGTAGCCCCCAGAGGTGGTGTGAACTATTTGGGCATGTTCTATGCCGACCGCAAGTTGAATTCCCGTGTTTGGGGTTGGTAACTGGTTTAGATGTTTTTGGAAATGTGGTGCTAGGAAGTAAGTGGCTTTGATGGTTCGAAATCTGGAGCTCGATTTTGTGGAGCTAAGGCTTCGAGGGTAAGGTATTGTAATGTGGTAGGAAAGAGGGAAGTCGAGTAATAATGACTCGAACTTCGATCGGGGTAGGTTTGATAATGCGGGATCTGATTTCCATGTCTGGCCCTAATGGTTAGGGTATCCTATGGAGCTTGAATCCTCAAAAATCCGAGCTGTCTCTAGCCTAGGTCTCGGGAAGGTCTTGAGGGTTGTAATGTGGGAAGGCTAGATGTGGTGCTAGCTGACTAGCTTGATTGTTTCTCCCCTATTTGATGGTATGGGTTTTGATAATTTTGAATTGACCGTTTCACTTGAGTTGATCGTTAACTACGGTCATGGGTTTTTGAATTCTTTGGGTTGACCTCTTAGCCCCGGTCATGGGATTCTTCATTTGGGTTGACCGTGTTTGGTCGAGGGATGTTGATAAGTCTTTTTTTGATCATGGCCAGCTTTTTTGTTTTGGCCTTTTGCTTTTTCCTTGGACTTTTGATTTTTTTTGTCCAACTTTTTTTTTGTCGGTCAGACTAACACATAAGGTAGGGATTGGTTAGTCTTATTAGATGGGTGTTTATTGTGGGAAATGGGCTTGCCTCCCGTCTTGAACCCAAACTAGGAGACTACCTAGATTTGTCATAGGATTTGATACCGCTCCTGCTAGGGGTAGTTATGTGGCTTTTCTATACCAGACATGGAACAGGTAAAAGGAAAACACGGGCTCGGTTTCCTGCAGTCGTTATAGATGTGCCTATAATAGTCACGTGCATGTGCTCACAGTGTATGATGGTGTTCATCATGTTCTCGGAAACACATAAGGAAATATATGAGAAAATAGAAAGCTGATTTTATTGAAATGTGAAAAGAGGACAGAATGCAAATGACTCTGACTCTGATTTGGAAATGAGGATGTAGGGTATCCTAGACTCGGACTCGGACTCGGACTAAGACTCGAATCAGATCCGGACTCGGATGCTCGGTTGGTTGTTTTTTTTTGGTAAGGTCTTCGACAGGTGCCACGACTCGTCTAAACTCGGCTTTGTGCAAATGCAAGAGAGGGAGTCAAACTAGACATGGCCCGGGGTGACGGGAATGACTAAGACTCTTGGACTGGGATACTCGAACGTTGACCTAGACAAAGTAACGACCGCGACTTGGACTCGAGATGCGGAAGGGTGAGTCCGAAAATGGGGGCGACCGTGTTTGACCGTGTCGCGTGCTTGGACCAACCGTGGTGACCTAACCCTAGATGACTTGAGTGTTCGTAGCATAGGTTCGACTCGGAGAAGGCATCATAAAGACGCCGGTGTAGGATGGACGTAAAGTACTACCCCTTAAGGTGACCGTGGTTGACTGCTCGGGTGAAGGACAGCCCCCAAGTGAGACTAAAGGCTTAGATGGTGTGACATCTAAGTGACTCGAAAGTGGGATACGTGAGACAACACGTGTAAGACCTGATCCTTAGAGCAACCGTGATTGACCGCTCTGCAGAAGGATAGCCCCCGAGTGGGGGTGAAGACCGACTCCTAGACGGGTGACTTGTGGACGGTGGGCCTTCCTTAGGATTTGGCAAAATGGGCCTAGTCCTGTGTGAAGAAAGACCTACATGTGAGCTATTCCCCAGACTTTGGACCCTAAAGTGTAAGTGGGCTTCCCTTTGTAGGAGTTTGTCCCACGTAGGTGGGTCGTGCCTTGACAAATAAGGCGGACCGGGATAGGGTGGAAACCCGTGATATAAGAACGACGGAGTTTCGACGCTATGGACTCTAACAACTTATGACAAGACCCGACACTGCTAAATACGGGAAGTCCTAAGAAGAAAGCTTTGAAAAGAGGATTTGGATTTGAAAAAACCCGAGCAAAGTCGGATTGGAAGGCCCGAATTTTTTTGAAAATCGAAAAGAAGGTTTATCGGGCCGAGATTTTGAATTTTTTAGAAGGTTTGGACAGCATACCGGCTAAAAATAGGCTATTTTGAGTCAAAATCATAAGTCCTAAATTCGGTAGCTTTCCGGGTTTTGAAAAATGGATAATTTTGAAATGATGTAAGTTTTGAAAACAACGGCTTTTGAAAAGACGAGACACGGATCAAGTAGCATGTAGTCACGGAAACAGTATAATGATGCCATGTATGCTCTTAGTCTAAGTCTCGGTCGGTCGAATAGGGTCTATACCAACGATGATAGCTTTCTCGCAAATCAGGACGGTCTTCCTAAGCCGAGTTGGTCTTAGAACCTGCCGTAAAACCCATGCGAGTTCCGCCATCGAAGTCTTTAGTGCGCCCATTTAGGAACGCACCGTGGTATAGTGGGACGTCGGTCACAAGTAACCGGCCCGGGAAAGAATTGGGTTATGCATGACCCATTGAACTAAAACGTGTACAATACTATTCGAACGATTTCTTTTCGAGTCTCACCTTGAGGATGCCGATGGTAAATGACTCATCAGTTGATCCCCAGAGGAGTCGCCAAATTGTGGACATGACATAGGTCCACCCCGACGCGGCCACGCGCGGGTTTGGGGAGGCGAATGAATCTCCATATGAGATTGTCAAATTGAAATTTAAATCGAAGTAGGAGTCGCCACCGAATTTTGTGGTTATTCGGAACCATTCGAGCCCACTCTATGTCGCAGTGGGCCGTGTACAAAATACGGCCCATTTTCGATGTCAGAGTTTATTGGGCTCGTCCCTTTGCATTTGATACCGATAGCGACATTATCGGATATCGTGTATTGAATGACACTCGTTGCCAATGGATTCGGACATCCGAAAACCATGGTTCTGAGTAAGGGGTGAGGGTACGTGTTGGGAAGTTCACTAAGAACACCCAACCCCGCCCGCACTTAGCGGCCTTTACTAAGATATCGTTCGTTTTTGGTGTACACGGGTTAGTTCGACGGTTGAATGATATGCAAACATTATTTTTCCTAAGCATGTGAGAGAAAAATAAATGGGTTGCTAAGTCGTTTAATGCATGTTAAACTAATAACGTCGAAGTTATTTTAGCATGTGAGGTTCGTTTTAGTCTAATAAAACAAAAGAAATAAATAAATTGCTACAAACACGAGAAAACGAGTTAGTAACGATCGAATAAATTGAATAAAGATATGAATAAAAATATGCATGATTTGAAAAACGATTTAATGACACGTGATGGATTAACACGTGTTGACCGAGGTCGAAAAAAAGTATTTAACGAAATATGTCGCGAAAGTCGCTTTTTATGTAAGGTTCGAAAAGAATAAAAAATAGAAAAGCGAGGAAACGAGAAAAACAGACCCGGCGAACCAGGCCACCGCGCGAGTCGCCTGGAGGGCGCGCGACTCGCGTGGCGGTCTGTTCGGGTTTTTTTTTTTTTGTCGAAAATCGTTAATTTTTATAAATCGCGTACAAATATGGATTAATTTTTACTCGATATATATTTTCGATATTCGTCGTATTCGATATTCGATTATGAAATCGATATCGAATAGTCGGAATGATTTTAGAAAAGGTTTTGAAAAAAGTTTGTTTTGAGCGAAAAGTAAAAGAAAAGAATTTGAACGAAAAAGATGTTAATTCTCTCCGCGTTTAAAATCATTGAATTTTGTTTTAAAAAAAAGGTAATGATTTTATTAGCATCAACGAGAATTAATTAATTTAGTTCTTGTAGATACGATATTCGATTAGAGAATCGGTATCGTATTTTAAGAACGTTATATGAAAAAATAGTTTTATAGTATCGATTATTAGAAATAAAAAATATGTGACGAACGACCCATATTAAAATACGAAAAGCCCGACGACACAATAAAAAAAAAAAAAAAACGTGAGAAAGAGGGAGAGAAAAGAGAAGAATCGGGTTTCATTTACACCCTCAACCTACATGCTTTATTTTCTCGATATGAAGCTCGTCGGACGGTGGCTTAGGCACGGGAGCGTCGAGATGATGCGGGATGAATTTGGGTGTTGTTTTGGACGTGTGATGGGACGGGTTTCGGCCGGATGATGGGGTCGTTTCGTCGGTATTTCGAGGCTTCTTCGGGAATACGTCGGGATTTGCTTTGATTTATTTTTACTAAATATCGAGAATGTTTGGGTAATAGATCTATGATGTGTGTGAATGTGTCGGGATTATTGATGTTGTTTTTGTGTTGAATGGAGGGTCCTATTTATAGGAGTGGAGGTTTAGGAGAGGTATCTTGCTTGAACAACAAGAAATACCGGTTTGGATAGGAAATGCTAGAAGTTGAAAGGAATGAGGAGTCCGTTGCTTGGTGGGGAAGCAAGGATCTCGGCTGGTTGGGGGGTTTTGGCCGAGTATTTGGAGCTCGGTCGGTGTCTGATTCGGTTTCCGGATAGAATTCCTACTTGAGATCGAATTCTATCCTTAAACGGATTTGTTTAATATTTTTTGAAGCTGATTTTTGTAGCAGTTGGAGGCCGAATCAGCCACGTGAGGTGTCATGGCTGACTCGCGTGTCTCGGGAATATTTTTGACCGGGTTTTGACTCGGTCGTAAAAAGGCGGTTTTACCCCTGGTGCCGGAATCGACCCAAATTAGTTTTATTTGACTCGAAACGACCCACTAGGCCTGGATTTGAGGTTGGTTTTGTAAGATTTGTACTCCGTAATAAGCCTAAACCAAATGTCCATGATTTTGAGCCCATATCCGAGTCCATTAAAGCATGTTTGCGTCCGATCATCATCGGGTGTTTGGTGGGACCTACTATAGACACCTGGCGGTCAAAATGTGGGTGTCTACAGTTATGCCTTTAGAAAAAGGCAGACTAGGATGGGGAAGAAACCCGTGATGTAGGATCGACGGAGTTTCGACGCTATAGACCTTCGACAAATTATGAAAAGACCCGACACACGGATTATAGTAGGTCCTATAATAAGGAAGGTTTTTGAAAAATGATTGAATTTTGAAAATTGAGAGAACGGTCCTGAAATTGTTAGTGGGCCAATAGGACCGGACATTTTGAAATATTAGAATGGTTGCAAGTAGATTCGCATTTTGAAAAATTGGGAGACGGTCCCGTCTTTTGAAATTGGCAGCATGCCGACCGGACCGATTTTTTTTTGAAAAGTTGAATTTTTGGAATTTTGAAAATTTGAATATCGAAAATAAATTTCCGAAAATTTGAAAATCGAGAATAACATCCCGAAGATTTGAAAATCGAAAACGGCATCTCGGAGATTTGAAAATCGAGAATGGCATCTCGAAAAATTGAATTGAAATTGGATTTTGAAAATTCGAAAATCGAAAGGGAATCGAAAATTTGAAATTTGAAATGGGAAGCATGCCGACTAAAAATAAGATATTTTGAGTCAAATTGTTAGTCCTAATTTTCGGCGGCACTCCGAGTTTTTGAAATTGGATATTTTTTGAAAGATTCATTTTTGAAGTGACGGTTTTTGAAAAATGACACGGAAACCAAGTAGCACGTAGTCAAACAAGCATTATAACGACGCTTATGTATGCTTTACGCTAAGTCTCGGTCGGTCAAAATTGTGTCTATACCAACAGCGACGGCTTTCTCGTAAATCAGGATGGACTCCATAAGCCGAATTGGTCTTACGACATGCCGCGAAACCACTCTACACTTAGGCGTTTCGTGTACAAAACACGACCCGCTTTTAGTGCTAGAGCTTATGAGTTCGTCCCTTTGCATTACGATACCGATGCCGAGTTATCGGATATCGTGCATCGAATGACTCTCGTACGCCAGTGGTTTCGGACATCCGGAAACCATGGTTCTGAGTAAGGGGTGAGGATATGTGTTGGGAAGCCCACAAAGGACACCCAACCCCGCCCGCTCTTAGCGGCCTCAACTAAGATATCGTTCGTGTTCGTGTACGCGCGCTAGTAAAATGACTAAATGTTATGCAAACAATATTTTAGCTAAGCATGCGAATTACGTGTGAACTACGTCATTTTAATGCATCTGAATTATTGTCGAAGTTGTTTAACATGCGATGTTCATTTAAAGCAATAAATGACAAACATCGAAAATAGAAAACTCGAAAATAAATTACAAATTACACGGGCGGAATACAACCCAGAATTTACAATACAACGAGCGATAAAATAATAATCGAATTAGAAAACGGTAAATATTAACTATAAACGGACCGTAAATAGTAAATATAAGCTAGACAGTAAATTGAATAAATGGACGAACTTCGATTAAATACACATTATATTGTGTATTAAAAGGAGGACGGAGATTTTAATACGCGTTCGCATATGGGACCTAAGCGTAGTGCTAGCTCGATCCCGAATCCCAATGCCTTGTCCCGACTTATCACATCGAAAAATTGACGTCTAGATTAGTCATGCGTCGGATACGACTAAGGAGTCGTCGACACAAAACTAATCGTGAAAGACATTAATCAAAGTCGTGAAAGTAATAAAAAAAATAGGATAAAACGCATGAGTTTTTAAAAAGGAATCACGTGATTGACTTTGCACGCGACGACAAAAGTCGTAAAAAAATTGACGAGGCTCGGATGATGAGATAAGCGCTCGTTTTGCTTGGACGAAGAAGTCCACTCGACCGAGTCATGGCGAGGACTCGACCGAGTGGGCTTCTATCATACCTTCTGCCCTATTTTTTGGGAGCTACTCGATCGAGTAGAGCCTATGGCACTCGATCGAGTGCCCCCTGTACGAGCTACTGCTCATTTTGAAAAGGTGACGATTTCGTTTTATTTATTCAAAAATCGATGATCGACCGAGTTACATAAAAATATTGCGTGATTTAAACTCAACTCGGTTTTCGGTACTATAATCGTGTACTATACGATTATAGGACCGTCATCGGAATTTTATAAAAAGTTCTGTTATTGGATCGAAAATTTTGATTAGTGACGAAATTGTCTCCCTCCGCGTCACGACATCGATACTAATCCTTACGGATTACGTGAAGTCGATTTTCGGGTCAATGGGTTCCGTACTAATCTCGGAAATGGAATCGGACGCGTTCAACTACGTACGACCACGATCGCGTTACGTCCTTGAGTGCTTGGAGCGGCGCTCCTCGAAAGGGTGCCACCTCCGTCGCGACTCGTAAAGGGATTAAATGGACTTGCGGCGGTCGTCGTAGTCAAACGTGTTCGAATCCGAAATTTACTACTATGTATATATATACGCGGTATTAAAGTGACGATAAAAAGAACGAAAATTAAAATGCGACAAAGATAAAAATGTTAGTGTTAGTATCGTTATTATTGATTAATTACTATACGTATACATAAATATATATATATATATATATATATATATATATATATATATATATATATAAAAAACGATAAAAAGAAGAAGGGAGAAAGGGATGTCGGGATTGAATTACACCCTCAACCTACATGCTTAAAATGGCCTCGGAAGCGGACTCGTAATAGGGACGGGAGCGCGGGAGTGTCGAGATATGTAGGTAGAGTTATGGTGTGTGTCTTTGACGAGTTTTGATCTCGGGATGTGTATATGTGTGTGTGTGTGTGTGTGTCGATGATGGATGATCGAATGTTGAGGTAGAAAATGTATGAGATTGATAAGTTGGCTGAAAATGTATTGCTTAGGGTTGTGTAGAAGGGTTGGAAAAAGTTGTGAATGTGTGAAGAGCATGGGGGTATTTATAGGGAAAGTCCCTCGACCTAGGGTCACTCGATCAAGTGGCCCTAGTGTACTCGATCGAGTGCCCTGATAAGGTGGGCCTGCTCGGTTAGGAAGAGTGCGCTCGATCGAGTGGGTTAGGCGAGAGAGCCATTTTAGGGAAGGTTTGACTTTTTTTACTTTTTAATATGGTTGATTTGGCGCTTGTTTCTAGAAGCGCACCTGGCTGGTTTATGAGACGGATTCGTCTTTGACCGGGTTTTGACACGGTCGCTAAAAGACGGTTTTTATTTTTGGTGTCGGTTTTGGCCCAAATTAGTCTCATTTTATTGGAAACGATTCACTGGGCCTGGATTTGAGGTCGGTTTTGAGAGATTTGTACTCCACTAAATGCCCACAACGGATATTATTGATTTTGAGTCCGTATTCGAGTGTATTAAGTCACGTTTGCGTCCGATCATCATCGGGTGTTTTGTCGGGAACTGCTATAGACACTAGCAGGCAAAATGCGGGTGTCTACAGAGCCCCCACTCTGACTGAGTCTTGGACAAGGCGAAAGTCAGAGTAGCTACCAGGCCAATCGAGGATTACGACCTGGTAGCCTTCCGTTCGGGTCGTTTATAGTCTATTAGACTCGCGTGAAGGGCTCGCCAGCCATAAGAAAAGGGTCATACCTTTCCTGATGATAGCTCCGTGGGGAGTCGAACTTGCCTTTGAAGTCCTAGGTGTACCTGTATGCTGACACATCACATCTTAGATGTAGCATTCCAGGAGAAACACCGACTCACGCTGGGGAGTAAAGTAGCTGCACGGGACTTGCTTCTGAAGTCTTGGGTGTACCCGTATGCCGACACATCACATCTTGGATGTAGCATTCCAGGAGAAACCCCGCTTTTGATTTTCTGTTGGGAAGCACTAGCTGGCACCTGAAATGTTAGATACATAGGCAGAAAATAGCAAGCATTGTATACAGAAAATGCAATTAGCATCTATAGACTGGCTTGCGCTGGGGAAAATGATTTTTTGCTTAGTTTTGAAATTGAAGTCCTGAAAGCAACTCACGTGCTACGAGATAATTGAAAGGGTTAGAAGTTGGCAGTTTAAAATAGACCGAAATTTGACCTTGTCGAAAAGGATTTTCTTAAATGGCTAAGTTTTGCGAATTTCAAAGCAAGGATTTGAAGAGAGAGACATACCGACAGACTCGACTCTGGACGTGACAGGACGAGTTGACAGACACGACTTGAACTCCCAAAGGGTTGGACCGCGACTCGGTAAGGGGTGGGCCACCTAAGATGATAAGACTACTAAGTTGAACTATTCCATAGCCTAGGAGAGTGGCAAAACGGTCGAACATCGAAATGGAAAAGATAAGTAGTAGTCTGTAATGAGACTATTTCTGCAGGAATTAGCAGTGGCAGTGCTATAGATCAGTGCTCTTTGAATTTTTGGTTTTGGGGTACGTTCCCAAAGTAGGTGTTACTTCGAGTTCTTGATAGACTCTCGTCTTCGACTGACCCGAGTACTAGGACATACTATAGAAAGGAGTCTAGTTTTTGAAAAATCTTTTGGATTTTGGGAATGGATGGCGGTCTTCTGTCTAAGAGAAGCCCCCAGGACGAAAAAGCTAACTGTTGAGAACATGACAGTGTCGTGGCCGGAGTGACTATGCTTTTTTAATTTGTGTCAATGTGGGTGGTTGTGCCCTTGTTGAAAGGCTGCCAACGTATTCACGTGTAGTGAAATCAAACCAAGCCGTAGTTCAGTGGTTCGAAAGATATATTATGGTGCCTAGTCTATTAGGGCTTTGTGTGTAACTAGCCATAGCGATGGTGTAGGCTAGGTGTATTCCCAATGATGTCTTGATCAAAGGGCTAGAATAGTTAGGATGTTGATCCTGTGACTGTGAGCGTTCTCCGGGGTAGCCCCCAGAGGTGGTGTGAACTATTTGGGCATGTTCTATGCCGACCGCAGGTTGAGTTCCCGTGTTTGGGGTTGGTAACTGGTTTGGATATATTTGAAAATGTGGAGCTAGGTCATAAGTGGTTTTGATGATTCAAAATCTGGAGCTCGATTTTGTGGAGCTAAGGCTTCGAGGGTAAGGTATTGCAATGTGGTAGGAAATGGGGAAGTTGAGTAATAGTGACTCGAACTTCGATCAGGGTAGTTTTGATAATGCGGGATCGGGTTTCCATGTCCGGCCCTAATGGTTAGGGTGTATCCTATGGAGCTTGAATCCTCAAAATTTCGGGCTGTCTCTTAGCCTAGGTCTCGATAAGGTCTTGAGGGTTGTAATGTGGGAAGGCTAGATGTGGTGTTAGCTGACCAGCTTGCTTGTTTCTCCCCTATTTGATGTTGTTTCACTTGAGTTGACCGTTGACCACAGTCATGGGTGATTGAATTTTTTGTTTTTTTGGGTTGACCTCTTAGCCCCGGTCATAGGATTCTTCATTGAGTTGACCGTGCCCCGGTCAAGGGATTGACCATATCTGGTCGGGAGATGTTGATCATGGCCAGCTCTTTTGTTTTGGCCTTTTGCTTTTTTCTTTGACTTTTGATATTTTTTGTCCAGCTTTTTTTTCTCTTTTTTGTTTTTTTGTTGTTGGTCAGACTAACACCTATGGTAGGGATTGGTTGGTCTTATTGGAGGGGTGTTTATTGTGGGAAATGGGCTTGCCTCCCATCTTGAACCCAAACTAGGAGACTACCTAGATTTGTCATAGGATTCGATACCGCTCCTGCTAGGGGTAGTTATGTGGCTTTCTACGCCAGACATGGAACAGGTAAAGGAAAAAACGGGTCTCAGTTTTCTGCAGTCATTATAGATGTGCCTATAATAGCCACGTGCATGTGCTCACAGTGTATGATGGTGTTCATCATGTTCTCGGAAACACATAAGGGAAGCATGTATGAGAAATTGAAAAAGCTGATTTTATTGGATTTGAAAAGAGGACAGAATACAGTTGACTCTGACTCTGACTCTGACATCGGAATTGAAAGAAATAGAACATTCTAGACTCGGACTCAGACTCGGACTTAAATCAAATCCAGACTCTTGGATGATGTTGTCAGTAGTCTTCGGCTTCTAAGGACTCAAGTCGATGTCCAGTATAGCCTTCAGTAGAAGCTTCAACCAGATCTTCAATATGTCGAAGATCGTCCTCAATCTTAGTGCCCATTTCGGTAAGCACGACAAAGTTTGAAATGTCGGCATACCTTAGATGGACGCGGTAGGAGGGTGTTGATGAATGCCTCCACTAGTGTTTTCTTGCTGGGCTTGTCTACAAGCTTAACACTCTCATCCCGCCAACGTTGAAGGTATTTGGTGAAACCTTCTGTTGGATCTTGGGCCATGACTTCTAAAGTCCACATGGTAGTCTAAAGTTCAGTATTATCAGAATAGTTTTTAGCAAACTTGGTAACCACATTTTCCCAAGTGGGGAATCCTTTTGCATTAAGCCTATATAACCAGGCTTTTGGGTATTTCCCGAGGGATGCGCCGAACAAATTGATGAACATGTCGGCTTTGACCCCCTTGATTGCCATGAATTGTTTGAAAGCTCGGAGGTGTAACAATGGATCCTCCGTCCCTTCGAATATGGGTAACCCCTCTAAGTTGAGAACTGTTGGTAGTTTCTCACTGATGGGTGTATATAGTCTCGGGAGTTTTCAACACGAATGTTATTCCCTTGAAGAACGTGGAACTGTTGTTCGAGCTCACGCACCGTGCTGATCAGGTTTGCAAATGGCCCAGTATTTACCGACCCAGAATTGAGGTCATGTCGTTCAATGACAGTTAAACGAGCATTCATGGCCTCTTGGTCGGCTCTCAGGAACCCTACATGGGTTTCAACTATGACCTGCCTACTAACTATTGTCTCCAGCAAAGCCTTCATTTCATTGATGGTGTTTTCCATGTCCCTATTCCCGGTTGTGGATGCTGCGAGAATACCCACGTAATCAAGAAATGTTGCTTTGGAACTCGAACACACCAAGGCATAGGAAATAGCGCGGGAGGAAAGACAACTCCGGTTTGACTCGGGTTAGACTCTCCTAAGACAAATATGTAGAGTGCAATTCTCGGAGGGACTGTGATTAATCGCTCCGTCAGAGAATAGCCCCCAAGTGAGACTAAGGACTCCTATAGGACTCAGATGGTGTGGCATCTAAGTGACTTAAAAGTGGGGTACCTGAGACAACACGTGTAAGACATGACCCTTAGAGCAATCGTGATTGATCGCTCTGCTGAAGGGTAGCCCCCGAGTGAGATTGAAGGTTTTGTTAAGACTCGAGTATCAGACGAGTGACCCTTAGATGTAAGGATCACGAACCTTTTGCTACAAGGCTATGCCTTGTAAAAGGTTGACTCGGCCTTGATGAAGGCAGACGGGTAAGGGAAGAAACTTGCGATGTGAGATCGGCAGAGTTTCGACGCTAGAGACCCTTGACTCGACTTGAATAAGGATAGACCATGTGATTAGGGTAGACCCTTAAGTTAAAGGATTCTTGAATTGGGATGACTCGACTAACGGATTGAAAGACGGGCGGAATTCCCCTAGGAAAGGTCGTGGGGACCGTCCTGTCGGAGGGAAAGATCGCGTGGTACTTTCTAGTTAGCACTCGAGTGTATGGACGAACCTTCCATTTACAAGTGTATGACTCGTGTTGGTAGGTTATGCCTTTAGAAAAAGACGGACTAGGATGGGGAAGAAACCCGTGATGTAGGATCGACGGAGTTTTGACGCTATAGACCTTCGACAAATTATGAAAAGACCCGACACACGGATTATGGTAGGTCCTATAATAAGGAAGGTTTTTGAAAAATGATTGAATTTTGAAAATTGAGAGAACGGTTCTGAAATTGGTAGTGGGCCAATAGGAACGGGCATTTTGAAATATGAGAATGGTTGCGAGTGGATTCGCATTTTGAAATATTGGGAGACGGTCCCGTCTTTTGAAATTGGCAGCATGCCGACAGGACCGATTTTTTTTTGAAAAGTTGAATTTTTGGAATTTTGAAAATTTGAATATCGAAAATAAATTTCCGAAAATTTGAAAATCGAGAATAAGATCCCGAAGATTTGAAAATCGAAAACGGCATCTCGGAGATTTGAAAATCGAGAATGGCATCTCGAAAATTTGAAAATTGAAATTGGATTTTGAAAATTCGAAAATCGAAAGGGAATCGGAAATTTGAAATTTGAAATGGGAAGCATGCCGACTAAAAATAGGCTATTTTGAGTCAAATCGTTAGTCCTAATTTTCGGCGGCACTCCGAGTTTTTGAAATTGGATATTTTTTGAAAGATTCATTTTTGAAGTGACGGTTTTTGAAAAATGACACGGAAACCAAGTAGCACGTAGTCAAACAAGCATTATAACGACGCTTATGTATGCTTTACGCTAAGTCTCGGTCGGTCAAAATTGTGTCTATACCAACAACGACGGCTTTCTCGTAAATCAGGACGGACACCATAAGCCGAATCGGTCTTAGGACATGCCGCGAAACCAATACAAGTTCGGCTATAGAAGTCTTTAGCGCACCCATTTAGGAATGCACCGTGGTATAGTGGGACATCGGTCACAAGTAAACGGCCCGGGCAAAATTGGGTTATGCATGAATCATTAAACTAATGCGCGTACATTAATATTCGAACGATCTCTTTTCGAGTCTCACCTAGTAACCCCGATGACTAGTGGTACATCAGGTATTCCCAGCGGAGTCGCCAAATTGTGGACATGACGTAGGTCCACCCCGACGCGGCCACGCGCGGGTTTGGGTAGGCGAATGAATCTCGTGGTAAGATTGATCTCGGATCGAAATTTAAATCATAGTTGGAGTCGCCACCGAATTTTATGGGAATTCGGACCCGTTCGAACTCACTCTACACTTAGGCGTTTCGTGTACAAAACACGACCCGCTTTTAGTGCTAGAACTTATGAGTTCGTCCCTTTGCATTACGATACCGATGCCGAGTTATCGGATATCGTGCATCAAATGACTCTCGTGCGCCAGTGGTTTAGGACATCCGGAAACCATGGTTCTGAGTAAGGGGTGAGGATATGTGTTGGGAAGCCCACAAAGGACACCCAACCCCGCCCGCTCTTAGCGGCCTCTACTAAGATATCGTTCGTGTTCGTGTACGCGCGCTAGTAAAAGGACTAAATGTTATGCAAACAATATTTTAGCTAAGCATGCGAATTACGTGTGAACTACGTCATTTTAATGCATCTGAATTATCGTCGAAGTTGTTTAACATGCGATGTTCATTTAAAGCAATAAATGACAAACATCGAAAATAGAAAACTCGTAAATAAATTACAAATTACACGGGCGGAATACAACCCGGAATTTACAATACAACGAGCGATAAAATAATAATCGAATTAGAAAACGGTAAATATTAACTATAAACGGACTCGTAAATAGTAAATATAAGCTAGACCGTAAATTGAATAAATGGACGAACTTCGATTAAATACACATTATATTGTGTATTAAACGGAGGACGGAGATTTTAATACGCGTTCGCGTATGGGACCTAAGCGTGGTGCTAGCTCGATCCCGAATCCCGATGCCTTGTCCCGACTTATCACATCGAAAAATTGGCGTCTAGATTAGTCATGCGTCGGATACGACTAAGGGGTCGTCGACACAAAACTAATCGTGAAAGACATTAATCAAAGTCGTGAAAGTAATAAAAAAATGGGATAAAACGCATGAGTTTTGAAAAAGGAATCACGTGATTGACTTTGCACGCGACGACAAAAGTCGTAAAAAAATGACGAGGCTCGGATGATGAGATAAGCGCTCGTTTTGCTTGGACAAAGAAGTCAACTCGACCGAGTCATGGCGAGGACTCGACCGAGTGGGCTTCTATCATACCTTCTGCCCAATTTTTTGGGAGCTACTCGATCGAGTAGAGCCTTGGCACTCGATCGAGTGCCCCCTGTACGAGCTACTGCTCATTATGAAAAAGTGACGATTTCGTTTTATTTATTCAAAAATCGATGATCGACCGAGTTACATAAAAAAATTGCGTGATTTAAACTCAACTCGGTTTTCGGTACTATAATCATGTACTATACGATTATAGGACCGTCATCGGAATTTGATAAAAAGTTTTGTTATTGGTCGAAAATTTTGATTAGTAACGAAATTGTCTCCCTCTACGTCACGACATCGATACTAATCCTTATGGATTATGTGATGTCGATTTTCGCGTCAATGGGTTCCGTACTAATCTCGGAAATGGAATCGGACGCGTTCAACTACATACGACCACGATTAATTAAAATACGACAAATATAAAAAAGTTAGTGTTAGTATCGTTATTATCGATTAATTAGTATACGTATACATAAATATATATATATATATATATATAACGATAAAAAAAAAGGGAGAATGGGATGTCGGGATTGAATTACACCCTCAACCTACATGGTTAAAATGGCCTCGGAAACGGACTCGTAATAGCGACGGGAGCGCGGGAGTGTCGAGATATGTAGGTAGAGTTATGGTGTGTGTCTTTGACGAGTTTTGATCTCGGGATGTGTATATGTGTGTGTGTCGATGATGGATGATCGAATGTTGAGGTAGAAAATGTATGAGATTTATAAGTTGGCTGAAAATGTATTGCTTAGGGTTGTGTAGAAGGGTTGGAAAAAAGTTGTGAATGTGTGAAGAGCATGGGGGTATTTATAGGGGAAGTCCCCCGACCTAGGGTCACTCGATCGAGTGGCCCTAGTGTACTCGATCGAGTGAGGTCAAACCACTCGATCGAGTGGGTTATGCGAGAGAGCCATTTTAGGGAAAGTTTGACTTTTTTTACATTTGAATATTGTTGATTTGGCGCTTGTTTCTAGAAGCGCACCATACTGGTTTATGAGACGGATTCGTCTTTGACCGGGTTTTGACCCGGTCGCTAAAAGACGGTTTTTATTTTTGGTGTCGATTTTGGCCCAAATTAGTGTCATTTTATTGGAAACGATCCACTGGGCCTGGATTTGAGGTCGGTTTTGAAAGATTTGTACTCCGCTAAATGCCCATGTCGGATATTATTGATTTTGAGTCCGTATTCGTGTGTATTATGTCACGTTTGCGTCCGATCATCATCGGATATTTTGTCGGGAACTGCTATAGACACTAGCAGGCAAAATGCGGGTGTCTACAAGAAGTTTCTGGAAAATTTTTATTTCCTTGATAAGTTATGATTTTACACATCCGCGCACAAATCGTTTTGCATTTAGCTTTTATTTTTAATCGTTAACGTTTAATTAACGCGTTTTCCGTAAAAGCCTTTAAAACCAGGTTTCTAGATTTTGAAAAAAAAAATTACTTTCTGGACAGATTGTTTAAATATTAGTTTTAATCATTTATCGTAATTTTTACACTATTTTTCGAAGCTTTTAAATGATAGAATCAATTTTTAAGCGAAATCGTGAATTATCGTTAAAATTCGATTTTACAGCAATTTATTTAATTTTCCAGCAACTTCGAACCCTTCTGAAAATTTAACCATTTTATCTTAAATCGCCCCTTATGTTATTCGAAAATGATTCAAATGTTTAATAAAATAAAGAATGTTAAATAAATTACTTTTATAAAGATATGATTGTTGTAAAACATTATTTTATGCTCGTTCCGTCGAAACTAATAATAATTAGGGAATTTAGTTTTATATATTTTCGAAACACCCTAATTCATAATAATAATAATAATAATAATAATAATAATAATAATAATAATAATAATAATAATAATAATAATAATAATAATAATAATAATAATAATAATAATAATAATAATAATAATAATAATAATAATAATAATAATAATAATAATAATAATAATAATAATAATAATAATAATAATAATAATAATAATAATAATAATAATAATAATAATAATAATAATAATAATAATAATAATAATAATAATAATAATAATAATAATAATAATAATAATAATAATAATAATAATAATAATAATAATAATAATAATAGTAATAATAATAATAGTAATAGTAATAGTAATAGTAATAGTAATAGTAATAGTAATAGTAATAGTAATAGTAATAGTAATAGTAATAGTAATAGTAATAGTAATAGTAATAGTAATAGTAATAGTAATAGTAATAGTAATAATAATAATAATAATAATAATAATAATAATAATAATAATAATAATAATAATAATAATAATAATAATAATAATAATAATAATAATAATAATAATGATAATAATAATAATAATGATAATGATAATGATAATGATAATAATAATGATAATGATAATAATAATAATGATAATGATAATGATAATAATAATGATAATGATAATAATAATGATAATGATAATAATAATAATAATAATAATAATAATAATAATAATAATAATAATAATAATAATAATAATAATAATAATAATAATATAATAATAATAATAATAATAATAATAATAATAATAATAATAATGTGTTTGTGAAATATTTCGATAATTCTTACAAATAATTTATACTCGATTTAGAACTTAATAATTGTTAAGGCCGAAAGTAATAGTTTTCGAAATTAAAATATTTACTCTATAGTTAGAGTAAATTACTATTCTCGATATTTCACTATGACACTATTTTCATCGTATTGTCATTCCGAGAAAATTTCCTAAAATAGAATATTTCTCAAAATAGAAAGTTTCCTAAAATAGAAAATTCCCAAATTAAAAAGTTTCCTTTTAAGAACGTTTTGATAATCCTATCGAATTATGACAACGGTTTTGTTTTGGAGTTATGGAATAAGGACAAGTGTACGGGTAGAGTAATACAGTCTAAGGCATACGTTTTGTCATCAATTATAAAGTCGGTGTGTCTATGTGAGACGCATTGGTCGTTGAACTGAGCATGGTTTGTGTTCAGGAGTGTGTATATTTTGGCCTTAAACTTAGATATCGCATCGTGTAAGTCGTTGTCGGGTTGAACTGGATTACGGTTGGTGTCCAGGAGGGGTGTACATTACTTAAGCCAGGACCTCGCTGCACGCAGTCCTGTTATAGTTGAGTTGCCTAGTTAGAGACTGAAGTCTTAATTTATTTTGACTAAATTCTCGAACCTAGTTTAGTATGATCCTAGTGAAAGTCTATTCCGTTACACTGATTGATTTCCATAACGCCGTTATTATTATTGATTGACATTGATTTGTAGGTTAACAATTGTGGACATGACATAGGTCCACCCCGACGCGGCCACGCGCGGGTTTGGGGAGGCGAATGAATCTCCATGAGATGGTCAAATGGAAATTTAAATCGAAGTCGGAGTCGCCACCGAATTTTATGGTTATTCGGAACCGTTCGAGCCCACTCTATGTCGTAGTGGGCCGTGTAAAATACGGCCCATTTCCGATGTGAGAGTTTATTGGGCTCGTCCCTTTGCATATCGATATCGATGCCGACTTGAGCGGTTAATCGTATATTGAATGACTCTCGTTGCCAATGGATTCGGACATCCGGAAACCACGGTTCTGAGTAAGGGGTGAGGGTACGTGTTGGGAAGTTCACTAAGAACACCCAACCCCGCCCGCACATTAGCGGCCTCTACTAGGATATCGAATGATTTTTTAATACGCGCGTTAGTAATACGATGAATGATATGCAAACATTGTTTTCCTAAACATGCGAGGAATTGAATGGGTTGCTAAGTCGATTTAATGCATGAAAGATTTAACGTCAAAGTTGAATTTAGCATGTGAGATTCGTTTTAGTATAATAAAACAAATGATGAAAAAGATATGAATTTGCTACAAAAGATGAACAAACGAGTTAGTATCGATTTGTAAATAATAATATAGCAAATAAATATACGAGATCGAGAAAATAAATATTAATCGAAATCTGAAAAATATCGTTAAAACGCTGTTTTGTATAAAAAACGAAGTTCGAAAAATAATAAAAAAAAACGAGAAAAAGGGGCGTCGAGGCAGCCGGCCGCGCGGCTCGCCCGGGATGCCGGCGAGTCGCGTGTCGGTCTGATTTTTGAAGACGGTTTTTGAAAACTCGATGTTTTTATTAAACCGCGTATGAATATTGCACAATTCGTACTCGATTCAATATTTTCGATATTCGTTATATTTGATAATTAACTACGAAATTAATATCAAATATTCCGAATAGCTTTAGAAAAGATATAAGTTTTAAGATTGTTTCGTAGAAGAATAAAATAAAACGAACGAAAAAGCTAAAAAAAGACTCGGGTTTCAGGCCCGTGCGCGAGTCGCCTGGGAGTGGCGCGACTCGCGTGCGGGTCTGTCCCGGTTTTTTATTTTTTGTTCGAAATTGCTAATTTTGATAAATCGCGTACAAATATGAATTAATTTATACTCGATTTATGTTTTCGATATTCGTCGTACCCGATATTCAATTATGAAATCGATATCGAATATTCAGAATGAATAAAAAAGTTTTGTAAAAAAAGGTTTGAACGAAAAAGATGTAACGATTTTTAATGTCGTCGAGGTTTAATATAATTCTTTTTCGATATAATATTCAACTATAGAGTTGATATCATATTTTTAAGAATGTTCGATATAAGAAAATAGTTTTTGATAATATCGATATTAGAAAATAAAAAAGCGACGAATGACCCGTAATAAAAAAGGACCGACAACCCGTAATAAAAAAAGACGAGAAGGAGAAGGAGAAATCGGGTTTTGTTACACCCTCAACCTACATGCTTCTGTTTACTCGGATCGGGGCTCGTCGGGACGTGGCTTGGGCACAAGAGCGTCGAGTGGATGTCGGTGAGTTATGGTGTCTTGGTTTGGTGTGACGTGTGAAGGGTGTCGGGTATCGGGCCGGTTTCCTTCGGGTTTGTAATATCGGTTTCTCGATGCTAATTTTAATGTTTATGAGTGTATATCGATGATTGATAATGAATGTAGATATTGTAGATGCTAATTGATAATTGATGATGAATGTTAATTGATGTAGATTCGATAGATAAAAAGTTGATGTAAAAGTGTTGTATGCAAGGGGCTATTTATAGGGAGTTCCCGACCTTGGCTAGGAGAGTTTGAACTACCGCTAGAGATAGGAAATATAGGAAGCTGTAAGGCATGAGAATTCCGCTTTCTTGTCAAGGAAGAAAGGGAACACGGCTGGAATATGCTGCTCGGCCGAGTATTTGCGCTCGGTCGGGTGTTTGAATCGGTTTTTGGATAGGATTCCTACTTGAGATCGAATTCCATCCTTAAACGGATTTGTTTAATATTTTGTGAAGCTGATTTTTCGTAGGATTGGAGTATGAATCAGCCGTGTGAGGTGTCACGGCTGACTCACGTGCCTCGGAAATAATTTTGATGGGTTTTGACTCGGTCGTAAAAAGACGGTTTTACCTCTGGTGTCAGAATCGACCCAAATTAGTCTTATTTGACTCGAAACGACCCACTGGGCCTGATTTTGAGGTCGGTTTTGTGAGATATGTACTCCATAATGAGCCCAAGCCAAATGCCAATGATTTTGAGCCCGTTTATGAGTATTTAAAGCACGTTTGCGTCCGATCATCATCGGGTGTTTGTCGGAAACTGCTATAGACACCTGGCGGTCAAAATGTGGGTGTCTACAACAATCATTTCGAATTATTTTACCGTATCATTTTAAATGTTTTCCATTTTTCAACTATTTTGATATAATAATAATTGCGCTTTAATATCATGTAATATGGGTGGGAGAACGTCATCGTTACTCCCCACTGAATTGTGGCTGTTATGTTTATAACATGGCAGGTATTATATGTTCGGGTTTGTGTGGGCTAGCGAATGGCATTTAGTCTTGCGTCGTTGAGTTTGTTTTCATCTTTTGGATTGAATGTTAAACACTTTTAATTTGAGGATTTTAATTTTTGCCCTTTTTGTATAAAGTGACAGTTGTACTGACTTACCTTTAATTATTAAAGTTTAGTTATCAGTGTGTTAATCCCAACTCAACAGTGATTCCGCCACTGTTTTGCATTAGATTTTACAGGGGATTACATACACCCCAAAAAATCACCGGCACAAGGTGGCGTTGTGTTGTGGCCGGCGTCGGCCTAGGGTGGGCAAACGGAGACGAGGATGGGCAATGGAAGCAGACGCAGCCACCACTCAAAACACCCCAAACAGCCTCAAAACACCCCAAAATCGCACACAACCCTCTCAATCTGAAGCACGACCGGCAACGTGAGGTCGACCGGCGTGCAAGAGGGCTGATGATCGACCGACGGTGGCAAGCGGCGGTCGTGGCATCAGCCAACAGGGCGGCAAACAAGGCCCTAAGCCCACATGCCCTAATCGCACTCTCAACCCTTAGAGTTATTTTTTTTCCGCAAGAAAGTTATGACTCTTCTCATTAATAAGAGACTTGACTTACAAAAAATTTGGACCATTTCTCGATTTATGCGTGTCATCCTTGCGCAGGGGCCATGCTAATCTTCTCTGTATCCTTCCAATTTTATCAGATGTCCCCGAAGGGACGATTGGATGAGACTATGAGAGGGACTATATTTCACATCACATGTCTGGGGTATCTTTAGGATATACATTATCCTTAGAGTTATTATTATTATTATTATTATTATTATTATTTTTTTTTTTTTTTTTTTTTTTTATTTATTTATTTATTTATTATTATTATTATTATTTCTCCTCTAAATTTTTATGATCTTCTCACTTCATTATTTTATTTTATTCTCACTCAAATGAATATATATGGGGAAGATCATTAAAAGTTGGAGGAATTATTATTATTATTATTATTATTATTATTATTATTATTATTGAAATATTATTTTAGGAGTTGAAAATATTGGAGTTGGACTGAAAATATTAGAGCTAAACTGAGCTAGAGTTGGGCTAAGTTGATAGAAGTTGAGCTGGGCTGAAATAGACTGAAAATAAGCTGAAAAGAACTGGACCTAAATATATAGAAGTTGAGCTGGGCTGAAATAGACTGAAAATAAGCTGAAAAGAACTGGACCTATATATATATATATATATATATATATATATATATATATATATATATATATATATATATATATATATATATATATACAAAAGTTCAACAACTTAGGCTTAATTGTACAAGGCTAACCAGGTATATAATCATATTTTTCCTAAGTTTTGGGATTTAAAAAAAAAATTATTGATATTCATAATTTCTTATTTATAACCTGAACAAACATTAGTCAACAAAGTTCGTGTCAATTCCGGATGTAATATGGCGAAAAGCTACACTTACACGGCGTGTATGAGAATTTCATACACAGCCAACCATATTGCGCCATGTGTCAATTTATTTTTAACCTTGGGTGATTAGTTTAGGGTTAGGTTAGTAATTTTACACATTTAGTTAATTTGTTATCAAGTTAATTGTAGAAAGTTTTAATATTTTTATTTTTTTTATAATTATCTTTATTCAAAGCAAATGTATATAGATTTTTTATTTTGTTCAACTTCCAATTAATTAATTAATTTAGATTAAAACAATTTTATGTGAAGGCAAATTTATTAATATAATTATCTTTAATGTAATTTTTTTTTCTACTTTCACGTAATTTCATAAATATTACTCCCTCCAAATCACTATAATTTTCCCACTTATTATTTTAATCCCTCACACTTGAATAAAAGTGGGAAAATCGTAGTTGTTTGGAGGGATTATTGTATATCCATTTTTGTAAAATAATCTTTTCATTTTTATTTTTTAATTGTACTAATTAATTATTTAAAAAAAAAACGAAATTTAAAAATAATATTTTCATTAATTGAATTTAAAATAAGGTTATGTGGATTTTTAATATATTATATATTAGAAGTTTAACAAAATAAAAATTAATATATAAACCAAATTATACGGTTCCAAAAAAAATTATATAAATATAAATATTATATATATATGTATTACTTCGTATAAAATTATACGAAAATATTTAAAAGATTATACGAAAATATTTGATACTCCGTATATAAAAAATAATGGAATGGAATATTAATTGAGAATATTTCTTATATGGGTTCACATTGTAATTATTTACTCCGTATTATTTTGTTAAATTAAGTAGTTAATTTACCCAATCATTTTACAATTGAGGAGCTAATAAAGGATTTAATTTTAATTTGAGTGTATATATATTATAATAATATTAATATACGTTTTAAACTTATTTGTTTAATAGTATATATACTGCGTAATAAGATATATATAATACCGCGAAAATAATTAAATATTCAGAATGTATATAATTATATTGTTAGGAAGATTATACCCCTCCAGTCACATTTTATTGCCCTATTTCATTAAAATATATCTTACATATAATCATGAAATGGTCATAATAAATTATGACCGGAGGGAGCATTTTCTAATGATTTTTATTTATTGAAATATTTACTATATATTTCCGTATTTTGTATGTTTTCTAAATATTTCTTATAGAATAACGAAAACATTACCAAATATTTTCAAAGATATTGATTTGGTAATCGAATAATATTCTTTAATTTACTGTAAAATTGTCAAAAACTTTAATTGTTTTTCTAATACATATACACACATATTTTGTTTTTAAAATATTAAGGAGTATTATTATTATGTAAAAAATTTAAAGCATTGTACATTTTTTCATTTTAAGTAATTTTTTTGTTTTAAAGTTAATTTATTAATATAAAAATTAGATATTATTAATTTATTAATTATCATAATTTACCTTTAAATTTTCGAAAATTATATTATTTTTGAAAAAATTAATATTTTTTTAATTGATTATTTTTTAAAATATATATATATAATATATAAAAAACGTAATGTGTAAAACAAAAACAAAAATAAAAAATTTCCTAATTTGACTTAACTAGATTAAGGTTAAGAATTAAGTAATCATATAAAATTACTAACTAACCCCCACCTTAGGTTAAACTAAAATAAACGCGTGGCGCAATATGATTGGTCGTGTATGAGAAATCTCATACACGCCGTGTAAGTGTATCATCTTCCGTGGTGATATTGGTTTACATCAACAAAGTGGGTATTTTTTTCAGACGATATAGATAACGTACAATATTCTAGTAGTGAATCCCCTATTAACATTCGTAATTTCTTATTTATAGTAGTATTTTTTTTGAGAGCCATTTATAGTAGTACGGAGTATTAGTTTTACCAACCAACCACATTTCTTTCATTCTCTAAGTCATTAACAGAGTACTGCCTTCCTTAATGAGAACAAACACACCACCACCATCAGCCCTTGAAATACGAAGCTCTTCATCGAGATACGTCGTAAGTAACCATGACTGCGCGTTTTGTGAGAGGTTAAACTTCAAGGGTGGCTGGTTTGAAATCGTCCTCGCAACTGATGAAGCCGTGTCCTGAACAGAATTGAATATGCCCTTCAGAGGTGTCAGGTCTATCTTTTGCCCTAGAAACTCCACATTTTCAGGTAGAACCAGGCTGTCCGTTATCTGTGGGGTGCCTATGATCCCCTCCTCGAATTTTATCTGCAGGTGCAAATTCGTCATTATGACTTGGATGCATGCATTGACAAGAAATAGTTTGAAACAAACACTAATTCAATAAATAGTTTTGTAACAAAAACATCAAAAGTAACAGAATTCATGAACCACGCAAAAAAAAATTGTGATGAGAAGAAAAACAAATTGGTGACTAACAAAAATTCTTATAATCCCCTCCTTGACTTTTCAGCAGCGACGACTAAAGTTGAAGTGGACCCATCTACGAGAAATAGTTTGAAATGAATGCTAATTCGATAAACATTAAAAAAAATACATGAACCAAGCAAAAAAAATATTATGGTGAGAAGAAAAACAAATTGGTGACTAATAAAAAAACAGCTTTATTGTGAACAGAGAACCAGCATTAACGAAAGCGATTTATAGCCCAAAAACGACTTTTGATTTATAGCCCGAAACCAGCTTTATACGTATTTTCTTCACGATTCTACACAATTCTTTCACAAATATCGTTATTTTCACACCCTCGTCTTTTTGCCAATTTCTACACAATTCTTTCGCAAAAATCTCAATGACTGCCTAGATCAGGAGCTGAGGACTAGAATTATTATGTTTAAGTTTAACAAACGGTTTCTATATAATAGAGAGTAGCAAAAAAATTACGATGCAGATGAGAATATGACAGCGGAAAAATTACCTGAATACGTTTATGGCTAGACTACTAATGCAAGTATTTACGGTCTGATAAAAATATGATATCGGAAAATTTTCCTGAATACTTTTAGGGCTAGACTAATGCAAGTATTTACCGTCTTGTAAAAATAAGACATCGGAAAATTTAGCTGAATACTTTTCGGGCTAGACTAATACAAGTATTTACTATTTACAGTCTGATGAAAGTATGACATCGGAAAATTTACCTGAACACGTTTAGGACTAGACAACTAATGCAAGTATTTAAAGTGCGATAAAAATATGACATCGGAAAAATTACCTGAACACGTTTAGGGCTACGAACTTCAAATGTAGCATTGGTGCTTAGAGAAGTCGTAGCCAGAGGACCAGAAAACTGAACAGAGTTCTGCACTGTGAAATTTTGAGCGTCGATAGTCTGTGATATTTCCTCCACTTTCACCAACGCTTGTGATCGAGATAGAAGCGGGAATAAGCCAGGAAACGATGTGTACCTGCACATCCGAGCATTGGTCTGATACATAAATAAAATCCGACAGTATATATATATATATATATATATATATATATATATATATATATATATATATATATATATATATATATATATATATATATATAGTACGAAGTAGAAATTAGAGTACTAAATTTCGACATTTTGATGTAATAATTTTTTTAAAAGTACGTAAGTAACTGATTTCAATTTTTTCTCGGTTATATGAACGCATTATTCCGATAAATGATTCCCAACGGCCAAACAAATATTTAATATTACTCGTATCAGATATCAAATAGCTCAACTAGAAAACAAATGCTAACAATTTAGTGCTAAACTATACTCACATGGAGAGAGCCTTCACCCTTGAATTGGATATTAATTAATTAAAACTATAATGTTGAGAATGACCCCTAAACCTAAGTAATTACATGTGTCCCACATGGAAAGATGAGAGAAAGATAATCCACCTTATAAAGCAAGGGGTTACTCCCTCTATTGCCAATTAGTTTTAGAGTGGAACCCTCCTTTCTTGTGAGTGGACTCTTCCCGTCTCGGGTGTGGCCCAGACCCGTTATATAATTTCACATATAATCATCCGATACGTGCCAATGCCACACTTTAAAAGGTCTGAGATTTCATCCAAAAATCAATCTGATCATACTAATTACTCCCTAAATTAAGTACTGCTCCGTCCAAGTAACTCTTGAGTCTTAGACTTTATATAGCTATCAATTTTTTCCAACAGTTTTCGTCAAACGTAACATAATGGTTCTGCCCACCGGCTCTGCTCTATCCACTTACAATAATCAATTTGATTTTTCTAACGTGAGTTCAATTGACACCAATTAAACAAAGATTAACACAAATATTGTGTGTAAATATTATACAATATCTTTGTTAATCTTGATTTAATTAACTTATTAACGTGTACTCGCTGAGCACATCATAGAAAAACGATTATTAGAAATCCGTTTGATATAACAAACTAAATCTTACCTAGTTACCTACTACCCTATACACTAACACAGCAAATAATCGTCGTAAAAGCGTTTCATATAACAAAAAAAAGGAAGGGACTTACGCCAGAATCCACTTTCCGTCAAGCAGAGAAATGGCCTCAGTAGGCGCAGGAGTCGGGTTCTTGGCCTCGAGCTGCGTGATGAGCTCAACAATCTCGGCCCTCGTCTCGCTACTGGCCTTCAACCCTCTGTCCGTCCCATAGAAGGACCCAACAAGCTGGCGTTTCAGCGACACCACCTCCACGTCTTCCTCCTCCACCTTCTCGACCACCGCAGCTCCGCCTTCACCCCTCTCCGTGCCCCACTCATCGTCGTCCGGCATCGCGCGGACGACCTTCACGGTCCGGGGTTGTCTCTCCCGTTTTGCCCCTGTTGACAGGAGGACGGACACGGGTTTGAGGAGGGAGGTCGAGGAAGGGAGGAGGATGGAGGAGGAGAATTGTTTGTTTTGTGAGGGTAGTTTCGGGATTTTAAGTATTGGTTGGTGGAAATTTGAGATTGTCGACATTTCCTTTTTTGAGGGGGGGGGGGGGGGGGTGGGTGGTGTGTGTGTGTGGGGAAGGGAATGAAGAGAAGTTTGTTGAGTTAGTTGGGGTGTTTTGTGTGAGAGTTTGTGAACAGAAACTTAGGAAGTGAGTGTAGGAAGTGTGAGGGTATTTAAAGGAGGGAGAGTTATGTTGCTGTTCAGACACGTCTTTATTTTCGGATTCAGACTAAATCGAATGATGTAGATATTTATCGATATTTTGCTTGGGATGTCGTTTATTGTGGAGGCAATATTTTTGTGAAAGCTTCATATAAATTCGGTTTGGCTACACGGTATTAAAGTTACATGGTATTGAGATGGTTTTGAAGACAATAGTTTCGCAAAAGTTTTAACATTATAATCAAACTCTAATTAGGTGGTTTTAGAATTTAGAAAAGGTAATCGATAATGTATGTTGTATATGTAAAACTGTTTTTTGTATGATAATTGTGTGTTACAGTACTAAATTTCGGTGTACTTCTTTTGCATTTTGATGACCTCTTTCCAAAAGTTACGGATAGACGAGGATTGAAGATATAGGTTTCGAGTTCCGATTGCCTAAAACTAAACTCTTTAAATGCGTTGGATGGATTAGTTTTATAATTTAGAAAGATAAACAACTAAAGAAATGAATCTGATACACGACTATGTGATAAAATACACTAATACTACCTTTATTTACGGTTTTCAAATGACCATTCATCATAAGAATGTCGAAATCAAATGTAAGTACCACCCTTCGTGATCAACAAATAAGTCGGGTTGCCGACTTGTCGTCGATATATTAATGTCGGTAGTACATACGAGTATGACAAATCTTAATTCCTGAAAGAAGTAGTAGTTGGCTGCATACATGCAAATCCGACGAAGCCAGTTCGACGCTGGTTTAATGTGTGGGGAAGATTAGTCCAGGAATGCATGTGGCGATACTCCAGGAGAATACATACGCCACTTCTGCTTCTGGTGTTCACGTTTTTGTTCTTACCTGAAGAAATATCGGAGTAATATTTTTATGAGCTTTTAGTTTATGCCATTCAATAACTATCATTGGATTATTTAGCCTCTTAATATTTATTTCTTTGATTTTGTAATTGAGTTTTTTTGTGACTATTAACATGACACATTGCCACATTGATGTAAATTGAGATGTAAGGCTCCAAAAAAAGGATTATAGTACCAATAGTATAAGAGCAATTTTACAATCACATTAAATCTAATCGAGCTTCTGTTTTTTTTCCTGAGTTTTTACAAAAATTCGGACTGTATTTTATTTTTTTCGAAATTAAAACTAAGATCTAATCAAGCTGATGTAATTTGTTTTGTTTTTGTGTTGCATTAGAGTATAATTTTTTGAACCCAATGTTTATATAAAAGAGCTCATAAACTTTCCGATAAAACTCACTTGAACCCCAAATCGACCATATAATTGTACGGGTAGAAGCGGTATGCCAATCGCATCATTTCACAAGCCTGGCTAGCTACTGGTGTGAACGGTGAACCAGAAAATTTTCTTCATGTTATCCAGTCGAAAATATGCAGAGGTCGTTATACATGAAATAAACATATGCTCTAATATTTTTCTCGACAATAAACAGACAAAATTTACAAAAGCTATGATAAAAATTGTTTTCGAGCCATGGAGCTTCATATTAATACGAATGCAACTACACTATCAGGCATCAGCAACCCATTGCATAAAACATCTAAAGTAAATAGGAGTAATATAAATAGCTTCCACTGTTTTCCCAGAATTCAGTTTAATGCAGTACTGCCACATAAATTTTAAATAGGCGAAAAATAGTGAAGTGCCTAAGAGGAAGCATACGCTGGAAGCTTTAATTAATGGCAAATCCAAGAATGGGTTTCTTCCTCTACAAAACAAATGCGATTCTATATATAACAACCTAATCGACTTAGAAAAATGGTCGTTGTAAATCAAGGATTATAATATAAGAATATAGTAGTAATACCCACAGAGCAACAATGGGTTACTTCTGTCAGGCGGTAAGACCAAGTACTTTGATGTTTCCTCGACTGTTAGCAGCCATGATGATTGGACTATCACTCTTCCAGCACACTGCACTGATAAAGTACTGTCCTCGGACATTGTCACTCTCATCGATATCAGCTGCACTGAATCTAAAACGACCAATGGGTCGAGATATTGCCTGTAAATGAGAACCGAAGTTGGATTCATTAACGATAAAATCACAAAAACACTCTTAGAGCCGGTATGTTACTCCAATACTTCAAATAGATGTCGTATCATGTGTTCGATACGATACAGCATTACAGCTAGACCTGGAAAATTGACGACACGAATGACCCAAACTGAATAAGACCCAACACCTAAATTGAAGACCGGAGATTGACCAGTAATCTGAATTGACCCAACCTAACCCGACTTGTCCTTAATGTTTATTACCACATCCGAACCAATTATCCTAAAAAAACGTTTATAATAAACTAATAACATACACGGAAATGGCTCAAACCCGAAATGACCAGGACCAGTTGACCCATTTATCGGTTCTAGATTAAGCCTTTTGCCAGGTCTAGATACAACATGATACTTTGACACTTCATTTTAGACCAAAAATTGAAAATTTTACACTCCAATACTCTGACACCATATCGTAGCTGATACTTGCATACAAGTCAAAGTAACAAAGCTTAGAACAGAGGTTGAGATTAGTTTACCTTGTGATAGACAAAAACTTCATTTGTTTCACTGCCACATGAAAGGTATTCGATGTTACCGGTGAGACCTACAAAGTTTTTCTCATTCATGTGTCCTTTGTATATCTGGAGCTGGAAATAAAATAGCAGACACAGATGAGTATATAACTTTTAACTCAAATCAGGGATATCATTGGAGTTTCAAGGAAAAGATAACCGTTACAAAGTTTGTAATGGCTCTTAGTTATTACATTATCAAACAAAAAAATCGACTAAGGAAAGGCGGTGTTGGAAAGCTTTCGGCAGTAATTCATTTTGCAATAGTTTGGAAGTTATGCTCAACACGACAAATGGTCCAAACTACATTTGACAATATTTTGGTAATGCAATTAACAAGGGAGCCTCTGGTGGCAGGATGGAGACTGAAACTAATTACTCTCTCGGATCGTGAATACATACTTGTCTCAAGTGTACATGAATATTCCCATTTAATGTTCCTTTTTTTGCATGGAGTATGTAATTTGTGGTCATTATCATACGTGACCTGCCCACAAGATCAACTACGATGATCAAAAATAGAGTTAAGCTTTGGATTACTCACTGGCTTATACTCGTTTACATCCCACAACCGCAATGTGCTATCAGTTGAGGCAGAAGCAAGCTCATGGCTAGTCAAGAACTTAACATAAGAAACAGCTTTTCTGTGGCCAGAGAAGACACACACAGGCTGACTAATGTTCCGTAAGTCATAATAGTGAACATGATGATCGGCAGAGCCCACCTGCACATAAGAATAGTCATTGTGATCTACTCAGAGATGCTCTATTAATCAATACTCCCTCCATTCCACTATAATCTTCCTATTTGCCTTTTCGGGTCAAAATTTATAAACTTTGATCACAAATGCACTAACAAGCACAGAGTATGATGAGACCTTGTCAAATAAGAATTCAAATGAGAATTGCTTTCATCATTGAGTTATTAATCGTCATTGTCAATTAAGAATTCAAATGAGAATTTGTGTTAACGTTTTAGATAGACAACACAATTAACAAATAATTTACATATTTGTGAAAATAGAAAAGAAATACATACAGCCACATGCACGCTAGATCCAGGGTTACACTTCACGGAACATATATTTGCATTCATGTTGATGGTCAGTACACTCCGTTCTTGCTTGGTGGACCATACTTTAACCTGTTGAATAGATTAAGCAGACAGCAAAATGCATTACTGTGAGCTTGGTGGATGGTTACAAACCATTCCAATTTCCATGATATTGTTCTATGAAAAAAAAAAAAAAAAAAAAAAAAAAAAAACTTCCCAAACAAACTAAAACTGAAATTAATCTTAGCTTATATAGAGACGAATCGATATGAGTATACTACCTTACAGTCATCACCACCAGACACAAGAAGTGAGGGTTCAGTCCATGAGAAGTCCACACTCCATGCACGTTTTTCATGCTCCTCATATTCCCCAACACTCTGAGATAGTAACTTCATAGTCAGCAATGTGCCCCAATAGATGAAGAAATAATACTCCAAATAGGTGACAGAAAATCATGAAAAATAGGGCACTGCTGAAAATAATTTATATATTAAAAATAAAACTACTACCTGATTGGTATTAGTATCCCAAACAGTTACAATCCCATCGTAGTCACTACTGGCAATACATTGTTTAGCGTACTTACTCCAACTCAAGCAGCTTAGTTTCGATCGGGTCGCAATGTCAACAACAGCACAGTGAACTTGTGTTGGTTCATTCACTACCTGGGGATAAATCAATTACTGAAATTAGACACCAATATATAGGTGACTAACAATCCTAAAACCTCAAAAATGCCAAGTTAACTTCCATTACAGCTGGGAGCAGCCCGATCTAATGAAACTGCCCAGGCTAAGCTCTAACGAGAGGCCGGGCTGGGATTGGTTCTCTCTTGTATGACTCAGGCCTGGCCCATACAGCATTTTTTAAGAAAAATAGGTTTGAGGGCCCGACGCTGGGCCAGGATATTGTCGCCATGGCTGGGCTGGGCGGGCTGGTAAAAGTTGGCCCAAAAGTGTGGGCTGGGCCAACCCGGCCTCTAACTTGCATGGATAGAGTTACGACTGCAACTAATTATCTAAAGGGAAAATTCTTACAGAGGAGTACTCAAAAACTTTGATCCGCCTAGAAACGCCAGCAGTTGCAAACAATTCATTGTCTCTGTCAAACTCTATACTGCCATGATAACAGGCACATATCAAAAGTAGTCATGAACTTACACACATACCCCGTACTAATCATGCAAGGGTAAATCATCACATGACATTGTTGAAGACCCAAGAGATATGGATGAACCATCTAGAAAGTAAAGATTGAAAACACGATTGTACTGTGGCCGTGTCTTTGAAGGAATATACATCTAATCAAGTTATAGTAACATACTCCATTATACACAGTTTACTAGAACTCATAAGCTTAAGGAAAATCTTGGGCAAAAGAAAATTAACTGAAAATACGTCCATAGTTTTATCTTATAGATCTTATGATGACACTCAAGCATTCAACTTGCTGAGCTTGTAGAAACATGAGGAACATAAGAAACCTAAAACCACGGTCATTCTTGGTCGACAGGGGTAAACAAATTTTTCGAGAAGTCTAAAAGTTCATTCCATCATCATCCTCAACAAAAAATCAATATGAGCTGTAAAACAGTATGAAGCACAAATGAAGCAGATACCAAGCCAAATCTTGCTCTAAGGAATAAGAACAACAAGAAAGTATGAAGCTCAAAATTGCATACATGTACTCACCTTGAGACAATGTTTGCCGAGTGAAAGAAATCGCTACACCTCAGCTCAGAAAGAACTCTCAGTTGGCTTTATTAATACCAGCAAAAGCACATGAAAAATAAACAAAAATAGATTTATTAAGTAATAAATTAATAATGTAATATACATATATGTATTTAGTCCTATATGCCAAATTGCCAATACAGAAGTGATGCATACCTATATCGAGTACAGGAAGTGAGAACAGATTGGAGATCCTCCAGTCCAACATAATAATCTGATCTGTTTGCAAGATTCAGAACCCTTTCTTCACCTACTCGCGAGCTTTTGGCCCAGTGACGCCGTTTTCTTAGGTAATATTCTTGAAGATCAGTGAACTGTGGTAAATTAAACTGTTTTATGTAAAGAACATATTGTAAAACTGAAATATAAAATGAATCCTCATATTCTCATTGCTTAATCATCTGGTATTAAAAATCTAAATGGGTTACATGGATCTTATGAGCCATGCTTGACCAACCAGGATATAGCAAAGCCAGCCAATCATACAGTCAGATGTCTCGAGAATATCTGATCATAGGTGCAATTAACTACTCCACAATTAACCATAATAAAGCAGCCCGATGCATAAAACTGAAGTTGTAAATCTTCACGATCACAAACCTGTGTTTGTATCTGCCTTTTCCTTGCTATAAATCTTTCTGAAGGAGCTAAAGATTGAGATTCTGAACAAGCTACAGCATCCATTTTTCTGAAAGGAGCATCAAGCCGAAAACTTTCTCTAAAATGAGTATTGTCTGCCTTTTTTTGGTCTTGAGTACCACAATCGTCTGTTGCAGACCCAGATACTGGTGGACATATATCCATCGTATTTAAGTCGTCATCTATTACTCTAACCCTAGTATTACATCTGCCCTTCATATCGGCCATTTCTATATGACGTTGCTGAACAACTAGTAAATCCTCTTTTATGTACTTGAGATCAGTTTGCACCTATTAATACAGGTCAAGGACAATAATAATTCACTTTTGGAATAAAATGACTTGAAGTTGAATAACGTTATTGACTTGTACTGTAATTTTCATAATGGAATCTAAGAGGTCAACCATAACCAATGACAATGAACAACATCCGTGATTGACGAAGCAAAAAAACTATCACAAAAAGAATTGATGGTAAGAAAATGCATAAAGCAGCTAAATGGCAGAGCTTTTCATACTACCATGTAGACTTGGCAAAACAGGCCCAACCACAATAACCCGACCCGACCACAATAAACCGGCCTGAAATCTGAACTGAAGACCCGAGTATGATCCATCATTCGAACATGACCTGACCTAACCGAACTAACCCAAATGTTTATTACAAAAACGATCAAACATCCCTAAATAAGTTGAAAATACGAGCTCTGAACTTGACCCTATTTTCACTGACCCAAAAATGACCCGACCAGACTCAAAATGGCCTGAACCCAACCTGATTGACTCATTTGCCAGATCTCCTACCAACAAGACATGGCCGACTAGTTAGTAACAAGCAGAGGTGGAAGTGAAGGAATTCGACTGACTTTTGCCCCTTATAAACAACAATAGTCCATTTCTTAGATTTGAGTCAAACTACAATGTGAAATCAACATCGGTAATCTCTAGTAGGCTTTAGCTCTACAGTAGAACACAAATAATGAGTAACAGCACAAAGATCAATCAAATACAACAAACCTCAGTTAGCTCTTCCAGCTTCCTCTTCCTCAAAAAATACAAAAACTCAAGAAGGACCTGCAAATTTGTTTCGGCCTCCTCTTGCTCCATTTTCCTCTTCTTTTCAGCAAGCAGAGACAACATACTATCCAGATCCTTAACAGAAATGTCACAACCCTGTCTACAAATCATATGCAAAGGTGAGCTCAGTGTGAAAAAATAACTGACCAACACAAGTTGAGCAAAATAGAATTAAGAAAACGCTCAAGGAAACTATTTTTGTATTTTCATACGAGTAACTCATAACTCATAAACCCACAGTACGGACATAGAAATTATTTTCAATTACTAAGATAAATAAATGGTAGCCAGAAGATGTATGTGGTGTTCCCATGCAACTGCAAAGTGTCTTTATGGAAACTTGTACACATTATCAAATTCCAATTTTTCCCAAGCAATATGTAATCATTTCTACATGAATCATAATAGGAGATAACAAGATTTCTCAGGTTGCGTCATTAAATTAACAAGCAATCAACTGGTACAAACATCTTGTTGTAGCCAAAGTTGTGAAATACTCTAGCCAACTTGAGGAGATTTTCTAAACAACGTTACACACTTATCAGGCCAAGCCATGCATGTAAATCATGAACAATGCATTACCAAAGTGGACAACTTGATAAGTACTCCCTCTAAATCTCTCTTAAAACTTCCGCACTTCTTATTCATATGTGAGAAATACATCCCAAGTAAAACGATTGGAACAAAGCTTTACGGATAAAGCTAATCACTTTGTCAAATACAGAAAGAATTATTAAAATACTAAGTTTAGGAGGCCAGTCTTTTTTACTACTTCCAGTTGAAGTCAACCAACCTTTTGCAGTGCTCGACGAAGTTGATCCATTGAGGACGCACTTTGTATGAACTGACGATCCGACATCTTCTTCAATAACTGTAGCAACATAGACAGAACGCATATGAGCGCAGCAAAGATCAATGAATAGGATGGAATGTAAATTGTATTTCACCTAGGTCTAAAAGCATTCAGCTTTGATAACACTCTGTAACATATACGAGTACTCCGTACTACATAATATTTCCTCTTATTAATCACTTAAAGAAATCGGCGATGCACCAAACAAGCCAAATAGCCATTGCAACAAACTTGTGCAGATTGCCCCAGTATTGCAGGATATTTACACTTTAAAGAGATATTTGATACATCGATTGTTGTTATAACTCTTGAATGTGAAATGAAACGCAGTAGCATCTTGACGATGCAATGTAGATCTTCCCATGGTGTTAAGATACTGTCTTTCGCCTCTTTTAGATATTTTATTATTGTTTTCCCTAACAGCAGGCAGCAGCAATCAATTGTAAATTCTAAAGCAATAAAAAAAACGCATGCAGCAGAAAACTGTTCAAAAAACTGTGTTTAACCCTTATTATCATCTCCAACAGAAATAACTCTGAATCTCACCATTTACAAAACTCACTGATAAATATCCACACAAAAAAAACACAAATCAGATGAAATTATCCAATGATTGACCATATTACGATATTAATAATCGACAAAATCAAATGCATTAATCAATTATTCCCTCTGTTCCAATGAATTGTTTGCCTTTGCTTTTTGGCACCAAGGGGAAGAGATCCAATTAGGAGGTGACATGTGGAGCCAATGGTCAAATTACATATAAAAAGGGGAGGAGATCCAATTAGGAGGTGACATGTGGAGCCAATGGTCAAATTACATATAAAAAACGTTCCTAAAATAGAAAGACAAACAATTCATTGAGACGCCCCAATATGGAATAGGCAAACAATTCATTGGAACGGAGGGGGTATATAACTTCTGAAATACTGACCGATGTATAAAAAGTAGAGAATCAAGCAATCAAACGACGATCTAATGATCACAATATTTTATCAAATGATCGAAAACACATTTCACAAACAAATTACACACAGTAAACTCCAAGACAAAAAGTTCAATCAAATCCAATAATTCAATCAGCCTGATCAAACAATAAAATAATGGTATACTACATATTCCGTACATTTCAGAATAACAAATCACTCGTACATAAAACAAACAATAAAGTACTCCAATAAACTCGAAAACAACAAGTTAATCAATTCAATGACTTGCACATATCACAAAAAATTACACAAAAACACAGAATAAATTCCAAGAACAAACTTTAATTAGTTCAATAATTCAAGAAAACTGATAACTATAGAAAGAGAAGAGATCAAACAAATGAATACATTTCACAATAACAAATTACTTAAAAACAGAGAGTAAACTCCAAAAATAAAACACAAATCAATTCAATAACCAGCACATTTCACAAATTTACACAAACACAGAAGAAATTCTTGAAAACAAACTTCGATCAATTCAATAACTTGCCAAAAAAAAAACGATATAATTCGATCGGAGCAACCTTATCGAGCGCGAAATTAGGGAAAATGAGGCTAGGAGTGAGAAAGCGTCCACAGGAAGGACAATCGCTCTTATTCCCCAAATGAGTGAAAATACACATGTAACAATAACTATGTCCACAGGCCGTCAAAAAGGCGTCTCTGATGACCTGCATGCATATCGGACACATCAAATCGGCGTCGTCTCCGGCGGAATCAACAGTGACCGCCGGCGGAATATCCACCGGTGGGGCGTCGGAATCGGACTTGACCGTCGGAACGATTGGTGGTTCCGCCATTGTTAGGGTTTGAGAGAGAAGGTAGAGGATTATTGTAGGAAGTAGGAAGGAAGGGGAAGGTTGGTTGAGATATTTTAGTGAGGGGTGTGAGGTGAGGGAGCGAACCACGTAAAAGATGGCGGGTGTGTGTTTGAAAAATCTGGTGTCAACAACTTAAACAAAGTTGTTTTAGTACGAACTCCGAATGAGCGAACTAGCCTTGTTTTATTCGAGGTGCTTTTAAACTAACTAGGAGACCTTAGGTATGGGTCTATTCATTATACATGCCCACATAGGTGATAGTATTGCGTATATGCGGATATACAATCTCTCGTCGAAGATGTCCTCCCTCCTTCTCTCGTCGAAGATGTCCTCCCTCCTTTTCACTAGCTAAAGTTTAAGGGAATGAGATTGTATGGTTGCGGTGGAGTGAGGTAGAAGATAGATTTTGGATCAAAAAAAAAGAGGAAGATCTTAAAGAACATCCCCAAAAAGGAAATGAAGAAAATCTTAGTGAAAAGAAGGTGTAACCACAAATTTTGTATCGCAGCTAACTGAAATACAAAACAAGGAAAACAAATAAATTTTATTAATTATTTATCAAAAGTACGTGTACAACCTCTAATGTATCCTCTAATTCTAATACGCCGTTTAGGGAACACGTGTACGCGGTACACGTGAGGGATGCGTGCGTAGCTGACTTGTGTTGCCTTGCGCGCGTTGTAACTTGATATTCTTGAGAGGGTCGCGATGCCTTGAATCTCCCTTGAATGTTTGAATTTGTATTGAATCTTCTGAGCAGGCGGCACGATTTATCGCGATTTATCGTGCTTGTTGACTGCTTGCGACGGATTTGATGGAGAGGCTTGTAGCGACTTCTTGTCTTTTTCTCTCTGGATCCTTTGCTTCAGAATTTTCCAATTGCCTTCAAATGAATGAGAAGGACTCTATTTATAGAGTTTTGGTTCTCCTTGGCGGACTTTGTAGTCACAGGCCCGTTTATGGGCTTATGAGTGACATTGGCCCAATTTGTGTTATTTTCGGGTTTAATGATCTAAATAAGTCAATTTGTAATTCGGATCGACCCATATTTCATTTACTCGGGACAAAATAATTAAATTGAGTTAAAATTTCGTATTAACTCAAAATAATTAATTAATTTAATTTATCCGACACTTTAATAAATTTTTAGTGCCTACAAATTGCCCCCTCGGGACCTTGTCACGTACACCGTTTAGGTGTTTTGGAGTGGCAGGGTCTCAAACATTTTTTTTTTTGACTTTGACTTGGAAGTCGACGAGCACTGAACTTGTCGTACAGGTAGCTCTACTTTTTTTTTAACGTCACCCTGTCATTATCTGACTTGACGGACGACCTTCCGTGGATTTATTTGACTTGTCTGGTCTACCCTCACTTTGTCTTTGTTGTGAGTCGAACCACTTTTTTACGTCACCCTCTATTTGCTTAGCAAACGAGTTTGACACGGACTGGGATGAACAATTTCCTTAAGGAAAATATGAGAGGATACCAAACATGACATACTTTCCTTCTTTTCAAATTACTGCAACTTATTGGAAATAGGGTTAGAAGGCCTCCTATATAAACAAACTAGGTTTGCCTCAACTCCTCCAAAAGTTTCGACAAATCCCATTATTGAGCACAAGCGTTCTTTCATCTTCGTGCTTCACCGTAGCCTTACATGGCCATAGGTAAATATTCTTTGTTTCTTCTCACGTGGTTGACTTCATTGTTCACTCAAGACATTGGACATCCAACTGTAATTATAATCATCGATACATGCGTACTTCTTTGTTTATTATAATCATCCATGCATACTTCTTTGTTTATTATAATCACCCATGCATGCTTATCTTAAGATTTGGTACATAATCCTACCCAACTACGATGGACTTGTATTGATGTGCTTCATTCATTGGCATGGTTTCAATGTGCACCTCTTTTTTTAATAATAAATACTCCGTGTAGCTTGTGCTTGATGTAATGCCTGCTGTTGTCATATTGATCTTTGCATTTTTTTTGTCTTGATTTGGTTGTTTGCCTTACAATATGACAACAAATTCGGGTGCAAATTTGGACAAACATGGCAACATGGTGCTTTCTTCTCGAACTTTGCTGTACACTTTTCGTCGTCGTGCCCGACCCTCGATTTTGGAAGTGAAACTGCCATAGCCGGATTGAATTTTATTGATTTTTTTTTTTCAACATTACTCCGTGAGCTCGTGATATCGAACATTACGGACAACTAACCAAGGACCAAAGATTCAGGTAAGATGGCTTCATATCACGACCTAATCCCTTTTTGTACCGTCATATAGCTAGGTATATCTTCTTTAATCTTTATGCTTCTTCATGCATGACTATACTAGTACCTCTGTAGCAAGATGATACTCAAATAGTGAGAACTTTTTTTTTTTTACGTGTCCTTCAATTATTGTTGTATATCCATATGCTTGTGTGTAGATCGGTTTGTGTAGGTACCATGATATATTTGGATCAAGCTTCTTTTATTTATTTCTCAAATTATTCTCGTCTTTGTCCGTCGATCCTTGAAGATTTTATTCGACTCTTATGGAGCAATTCAACCCGATGATCTTCCATCTTCAACTGAGTTGTCATGAGATGAACCCATTTATTGGGTCATCGCGACTTCTAGGAGCCACGGAGGGAGCACACGGAGTTGTTATGAGGTGAACCCGTTCGGGTCATCACGACGCTCGCATGGAGAAACACCCGAGTTGTTACGAGGTGAACCCGTTCGGGTCATCACGACGCTCACGTGGAGGAGGCACCTGAGTTGTCACGAGGTGAACCCATTCGGGTCATCACGACGCTCGCACGGAGGAAGCCATGGAGGGATCACTCGGAGCTGAGGAGCCGTGGAGGGAGCACTCGGAGCTGAGGAGCCACTGAGGGAGTACTTGCAGCCGAGGAGCCACGGGGGATCACTCGGAGCTGAGGAGCCACGGAGGGAGCACTCGGAGCTGAAGAGCCACGGAGGGAGCACGCGGAGCTGAGGAGCCACGGAGGGATCACTCGGAGCTGAGGAGCCACAGAGAGATCACTCGTAGCTGAGGAGCCACGGAGAGATCACTCGGAGCTGAGGAGCCACAGAGGGATCACCCGGAGCTGTTATAAGGTGAACCCGTTCGGGTCATTACGACACTCCTACGAAGAAAGCCTTTCTCGATGACTGGTGTGGACTGCTTTGAAGACACTCCAAGTTGCATCACTTCGTCTTACTTGAGTCGTCATGAGGGGACCCGTTTGGACCATCATGACTTTCTAGTAGAGAAGCTCCGTTTGATGAAGAGTTTTATGAAGCGTCGTTCAGTGAAGCTTCGTTTGATGACGACTTTTTTCTTTAGTCGTTCATAGTTTACGCTCTTGCGGGCCAGGAGCAATTATTTGTTATTTTGGAGGAGGTGGCTGCACTCAAGCTACATGTTCACTCGACTTGCCTACGTACTTGCAAAACATGGATAATGGCTTCAGAAGATCAAGCCAACGTAGTTCGATAAAGGAATGAGTGGTTTGTTTGGTGGTGTGGCTGCACTCAAGCTACATGTTCACTCGAGCTGCCTACGTACTTGCAAAATACAGATGATGTTTTACAAGATCAAGCCAACGTAGTTCATGGGATAACTTTTTGTGGGTTTTGTTTTTGTGTTTTTTGTTTGTTTTGTTTGTGTGCAGTTTATCCTCTTGCTTAGGAGCTTTGCTTGCCGTTTATCCTCTTGCTCAGGAGTTTTCCTTGTAGTTTATCCTCTTGCTTAGGAGCGTTCCTTGCAGTTTATCCTCTTGCTTAGGAGCATGCTTGCAGTTTATCCTCTTGCTTAGGAGCATGCTTGCAGTTTATCCTCTTGCTTAGGAGGGTTTTTGCTTTTCAAAAGGTAGCAGATGTTTCGCCCTCGTTCACCCTCACATTGGCGCTTGATGGAGACGAGATGTTTTCAATCATTTCATTTTTATGACATTTTGAGGATTTTTGTTGATTTGTGAGAACTACAACCCGCCTTTTTGCTTTCAGGGGTTGCACTTGAGTGATGTCTACTATCTCCACACGCTGCATGTTAGAAGGGACGAGACTTTGTATATTATTTCTACCTTTCACTTGTTTGACATCTTCATCTGAGGGAGGCACATTGCTTGTCCTGGTGGATACCCTTAGGCGACTAAAGACTCCACTTTTAGGCGGATCTAAGCGCTTGAGCATTGATGTTTCTCCACTTGAAGTTGATGGATTGACGACGAAATTATTGTCCCCTTCACATGTGCCCAGCCGATTGAAGATGGACAGACGATTCTTCAGAGCAAGTTGATGTCTTTCTTTAGTCGCAGCTTTTCCCAACCGATGGAACACAGAAGAATGCGATCTCTTCATGGGTGGGTGTATCCTATCAAAGACTGAGAGTTTCGATGGACGTGCATTACTTTCATTTCCATTCTCTTTGCTTCCCAGGACGGAGATCGCGTTGATACTGACGTGGTTGACAGTCTTCACAGGAAAGAACTTTCTTTCTTTTGGAGGATACGTTTTGTTTCTCATTCCTTGTCTTTTCTGATGATGGACATGCTGTGATTTGAGCTTCTTTTGCCCCCTTGATTTCTTGTGCATCACTGTCTCCAAGGCCGCAGTTGTTTGATTGGTTGCTACTGCTTCTTCAAGATCAAGGATGATTTCCCCTTCTTTAACAAGTTGCATGATCTTTTCTTTAAGAGTTATGCATTTCTCAAGAGGATGACTGATCAACCTGTGATAGCGACAGTAATTCTGATTGCTTGTCATGTTAGCCTCTTCAGGTCGTTTTGAGTCCGGTAGCTGTATCACGTTCTTTTTGAGGAGGTCATCCAACATATTTGACAGGTCAGAATCATCAAACGGATACTTTTTGCCTAGCGGCTCTTTTAAAGTAGATCCATTATTCTTGTTGTCTGATCTAGGATTTTTCGATGTCTTCGTAGGTACATTGCTGACGTTGATGACCATGGACTCTTTAGACGTCGTGCTGATGCCTTCACTAGTCTCCTTATGTTCTTGTCTCTGGGAACGTGTTGCCTTATTTTGCTTGTGGTTGTTGATTGTGATTTCCATGTTATGAGCTCGCGTTGCTAACTCCTGGAAGCTTTTTGGTTTGATCCCATTCAAGATGTAGAGGAGATCCCAGCTCATCCCGTTGATGCACATTTCGACCGCTGAAGTTTCATTCAAACGCTCCTTGCATTCAAGACTGAGGGCACGCCAACGGTTGATGTAGTCAATGACGGGTTCATCGTCCCACTGGGAAGTGTTTGTCAGCTCGCTCATGCTTACAATGCGCCTGGTGCTGTAGAATCTATTGAGGAATTCATCTTCCATACGACTCCAGCTATCGATTGATTCGGCTTCCAAATCCGTGTACCAGTCAAAAGCGTTTCCCTTGAGAGAGTGCACGAACTGTTTGACTAGGCGATCACCATCGGTTCCAGCGTTGTTGCATGTCTCCACAAAGTGCGCGATGTGCTGCTTCGGGTTACCTTTTCCATCGAACAGCTGGAACTTCGGGGGTTGATATCCGGCAGGCATGCGCAGGTCATCAATCCTTTTGGTGTAAGGCTTGATATAACGTCCAGCAGTAGGGGAATCTTCACTGAGTTGGATTTTGATTGCGTCTGCTATCAGACTCTGCAACTGTTCCGAGGTGTAAATACCGGTCTTGTTCTTTGAAGGCTTCTCACCATCCTTTTTCTCATTTGGAGGCTTCTCACCATCCTTTTTCTCGTCATCTTCATCCTCCTTTTCGATGTCGCTTTCGTGAACGGTGTCCTTGTCGGTGTCACTGTGCTCATTGGAGTTTTTCTTCTCGCGGAGCTCGCTCACTTCTTTTTGAAGATCCTCGATCTTCTTGTTCTTTTCTTCATTCTCCTCTTGCATTTTTTCAACAAGCTTGGTCAGCTTCAAGACTTGATCTTCAATGCTGGAACCACTAGCCATCATCACCGAAGCGCTGATAGGAGTGACGACTTCCTTCTTCCTTGGCGATGCCTTAGGCTTGCGCGGGGAGGCGGTGTTGCTCTTGGAGACTTCATCCTTGCGGGAAGGAGAAGAGGCTGCAATTATGGCTTTGGCGGCAGCAACAATTGATGCAGCAGAGATTTTGCGCGGCCTGGTAGGGACGTGGGCAGCGCGTAGGCTGGCAGCAACGGCGTCGAGGGTAGCCTTCTTCGCCTTCCCCCTGGTGACCATGCCAGTGGATTGCGTGACGACGCCAGGAGACTGTTGGAGAGCGTCAGCGTAGGCCTTCCTGGGGGTGTTGATGATGTTGCTTTGTTTGGTAGACATCTTCTTCAGAAGTAGTAGTCTTGGTTGGTTCGGCGGTAGAGATGAGAGGTAGAGATTTTCACGTCGGGTTCACCAAAATTTGTAACCACAAATTTTGTATCGCAGCTAACTGAAATACAAAACAAGGAAAACAAATAAATTTTATTAATTATTTATCAAAAGTACGTGTACAACCTCTAATGTATCCTCTGATTCTAATACGACGTTTAGGGAACACGTGTACGCGGTACACGTGAGGGACGCGTGCGTAGTTGACTTGTGTTGCCTTGCGCGCGTTGTAACTTGATATTCTTGAGAGGGTCGCGATGACTTGAATCTCCCTTGAATGTTTGAATTTGTATTGGATCTTCTGAGCAGGCGGCGCGATTTATCGTGCTTGTTGACTGCTTGCGACGGATTTGATGGAGAGGCTTGTAGCGACTTCTTGTCTTTTTCTCTCTGGATCCTTTGCTTCAGAATTTTCCAATTGCCTTCAAATGAATGAGAAGGACTCTATTTATAGAGTTTTGGTTCTCCTTGGCGGACTTTGTAGTCACAGGCCCGTTTATGGGCTTATGAGTGACATTGGCCCAATTTGTGTTATTTTCGGGTTTAATGATCCAAATAAGCCAATTTGTAATTCGGATCGACCCATATTTCATTTACTCGGGACAAAATAATTAAATTGAGTTAAAATTTCGTATTAACTCAAAATAATTAATTAATTTAATTTATCCGACACTTTAATAAATTTTTAGTGCCTACAGAAGGGAATATATATATATATATATTAGTGAAAAATTTAGAATTCATATGTCTGGGGATAAACAAAATGTTTGTTGTATCTAATTAAATGAGGGTCTATTTGACTCGGCTTTTTCATAAGACAAGTAGTTACATCGCAAGAGAGACAAACCGTATATGTTAGAGTTGATTGTGGGTAATATCGTTTATTAGGTCCTTTAATCTAGGCATACGGGATAATTTAGCGGGGTTGGGGGATGAAAATAGGAAGAAAGAAAAAATAGGTTGTGGTCGGATTGGTATGGTCCAAATTACTCTCTACCAAATAGGTCAAGCTTAGACATATCACATATGGATTGATTGGGTTCTAAGATATGGATCAACCCATCAGGGATGCTAGAATGATATTAGTGGGCACACGTTAGAAAAACTGTAATTATACATACGAGGTATTTTTCTTAGTAAATTTTGTAAATTGTATTTATGTGTTGTATTTATGTTACGTCTCTTCACTTCTCATTCTTGTATTTAGTTTGAAGAGTTTATGGATTTTTAACTACCTAAGAGGTGGAAGGGGTGAATTAGATACATTTTAAAAAAATTGACTTAACTCTATGAGTTAAAGTAAGTCGATGCAAGGGTAAGCTAAAATAAACAAAAGGTGCACTAAGTTGCATGTAGCATACAGTCAAATTGTTTCTGATTTATCTTAGCAAATGGTACAACTACAGACAAATGCTACAGTATGAGGACTATTGTCAGACCGTTCCTAGTTCGTCTTAGCAGAGAGTAAGCTACAGACAAACGTCACGGTATATCGACTATTGCTTTAACGAAATAAAGCACAAGTAAAACAAAGACGAAAAGAAGAATAAATGAAAATTAAACTAAACGACATAAGTTAAAGCAACGGAAATAAAAGGATAAAAATGTGAACACACGATTTCTGAATTATTAGTTCGGCCAACACTCTAAAAGCCTATGTCCAGTCTTCTTTTATTAATAATATTAAGTGATCTACTCCGAAAACTTAACCCTTACAATAAATGGACCAACAATCTACTTCGGTTGCGACTTTGAGTCTACGAGACTACTCTGTCTCTAAACTTCCAATTACGTACTCCAGTCACGACTCTTGATAACTTAAAAGAAAGTTACAAGTTTGTTACGATTCTAACCAAGTTAGACAAGTAAACATTTGCTCAGGCAACATTAGGTTCGACTGTGACTTTGAAAACTTTTTCAAAATATTTTGCAAAAACGATTTTAAGTATAAAACCTTTGAAGAATAATTTTGCAAAAACCATATTTATGATTGAAAGCCTTGAAAAATAAATGAAGCACAAAGAGTTTTTTATATAGTGGATATGAATATGACCAATAGATTGTGCTTCATGCTAATATACACCAGTCACTACATTGAAGTAAGACTCCCTAAAAGGGTTGAAAGTTGGACTACTGCACAAGCATGTGGGAAGTGGTTATGAAATTATTCCCAAAATATATAGAAATGAACTTTTTCCTCAAGAAAGACAAGTCCCATTTTAATTTAAAAGTTGTAAGAGCTAATTTTGGAAAGTCAAATGAATTATTGAACAAGAAATCAAACTTCCACTTTTTATAATTTTTCCAAAGTCTGATTATCAAAGTTAGCCCCCCCCCTCCCCCAGCCCAGCATGATCGTTGGTACGGTGGCTGGGCACCAACCCCTTGCCCTTACCCGGCCCAACTTGGTTGGGTTAGCCCCGTACCAACCCTGGCCCACCCAGGCAGCCGATACTCGTCCCCGGGTCGCCTTGCCCGCCCTCTTTCTCCCTATTCTGGCATGCCTACAAGACCCAGGATGACTATGCCTCTCCAACTGATTTGGGTCGATCAGTCATTCAAAGCTCATGGATACGGGTGCTTCGTCTCACGTAAGTGCCGACCCAGTTAACCTTCATTCCCCTTTTAATTCTAGCTCAATTAATTCTATTTATGCTGGTAATGGTTTTAGTATTCCGGTTCTCGGTCCGACACCTCCACCTTACTTACTAACACCCGAACGCTCCACCTAAATAATGTCCTGTATACACCTCAAATAATTAAAAACTTTATCTATGTCCGTCAATTTACGAAGGAGAATCAAGTTTCCGTCGAATTTGACACATTTCGTTTTTCTGTGAAGGATTTAACGATTGGAAAATCAATTTTGAGGAGCAATAGTGACGGTGAAATGTATCCCATGTCATCCTAGCCGTCAGTTTTGGCCCAACCTAATTTGCACATGGTGTCCCTTTGATGTTTGGCATTCCCGTCTCGGATATCCCGCACCTAATATTTTAGATTTACTTCGTACTCGCTTTTCTCTTGGTTGTAATAAACCCAAGCCCGGCTCGAAACTTTGTCATACTTGTCAGATAAGTAAGCATAAAAGACTTCCCTTTTTTGACTCCCTTTTTCACACCGTGGCCCGTTTTGATATTGTGCACAGTGACTTATAGACATCAACCATGATTAGAAAAAAATGTTTCAAATATTACCTCGACCTTATTGACAATTTTTCGCAATTTGTTTAGGTGTACCCTCTTCATTTAAAATCAAAAATGTTTGCCAAATTCCTAAAATTTCATGCTTACGTCAAAACCCAATTGAACAGCGAAATAAAAGCTTTTCAATGTGATCTTCACCGCGAAATCGATAATAATTCGTTCAAACATTTTGGTGATCAAAACGGTCTCGTTTTTTGTTTCTCCTACCCCCAAACCCCCTCTCAAAATGGCAAAGCCGAATGAATGATTCGCATCTCAATAAATTGTTCTTGCCCTTCCCTACAACACATCTATTCCAGTCATTTATTGGGTCGATGCTTTCCATACCGCCACCCACTTACATAACATCTCTCTTACCCGTATCCTCATATATCAAACTTCTACCTCCGTCCTCTTCCTAAAAATTCTTTTTATTCCCATGCATCTTCGAGTCTTTGGGTGTGTCTTCTACCCCAACTTATCCTCAACCCGTCCCCACTAACTTGCACCCCGCTCCACTCGATGTATCTTCTTCGGGTATCCCCAAGATTTTTGTGGATACAAGTGTCTCAACCTCCCCACGTGCAAGTTAATACACTCACGACATGTTACCTTCGATGAATTGATTTTCTTCCTTGGTTCCTCATCCCCCCGCCATCCTTCAAACCATCCTTAGTCCTTCCACTACCCCAACCCCAATCCCACCCCAAACCTCACTAATTCCCCCAATAAACCAACCTGTCCCATCCCCGACTCCCCTCACTTCAACGCCCTCCTCCCTCATTTAGCCACATATCACCTCCCTACAACCTTCCCTTGCCCTACCTTGAGCCCACCTCCTCCATCACCCCCTCCCCGTTCTCACCGCATGACTACTCGAGCCATGCACAACATTTTTAAACCAAGTGTCCAAACTGCTTCCGCCACCCCACCCCTCTCCCCCATTCCCAAATCCCCCAACCTTGCCCTCCGCGACCTGAATTGGAATGCTGCCATGACAGACAAGTATAGCGTGCTTTAATTTAAAATGGAATATGGGACTTGGTCCCCTTAGCCCACGGATTCCCCCGTGATTCGGTGTATGTGACTATATCGCCATAAATTTAACTCTGACGATTCCCTTGCCCGGTACAAGGCATGCTTTGTGGTTAATGGTAAAATTCAATAGGTCGGTGTTGACTGGGTTGAGACATTTAGCCCAGTCATCAAACCAACGACAATACGTTCTGTCATGAGTCTCGTTGTGACTCGAGCTTGGACCATTCATCAATTGACGTTAAAAATGCATTCTTACATGACGACCTTGTCGAAACTGTTTTTATGCATCAGCCCCCGGGATTTGTTGATCCCTTGGCCTCGGGTCATGTGTGTCATCTTTGTAAGTCACTCCACAGCCTCAAAGAGACTCCCGGGCCTGTTACCAACGATTTGCCAATTTTATCATGTCTTGGGTTTTAAAAGTAGTGTCCGTGATCAGTCTCTCTTCATTTTACGTCACGGACACGACATGGCTAATCTTTTGTTGTATGTTGATGATATCGTGCTAACCGCGTCTAACACTAGCCTTCTTTGACGCATTATCACTACTCTATCGAAGGAATTTGCCATGAACGACTTCAGTTCTTTTCATCATTTCCTCGTTATAAATGTCACCCGTCTCTCTTCCGACTTGTTTCTCTCCCAAGAGTCCTATTGTGGACGTGACCTAGGTCCACCCGGACGCGGCCACGCACGGGTTTGGGTAGGCGAATGAATCTCGTGGTGAGATTGTTCTCGGATAGAAATTTAAATCGAAGTTGGAGTCGCTGATAAGTGTAGTTTGTAGTGCCTACTTGTTGTGTTTTGGTCCCATTTTCCTTGTGGAATCGCTCCTTGGGAGAGATTTACGGGCTTCTTATGCTTCCTTTAGTTCGTTTCAGGTTCCCGAGATCGATTTGGAAGAGTTGGAGCGATTCCGACTCCATACATACACATTTTGGAGCCAACGGAGTAAAGGAACGATGACTCGATGCCTTGGAATCGACCCCGAGACCTTGGGACCCAATCCCGAGCCTCCGAGACCCGATCCTGAGTCCCGAGAATCGAGGAGAATCCCATGAGAGGCAAGGAAGGACCAAAAAGCTCTTAAGGGAGGCCTACAAGACCCATCCCGGTCGGGAAGGCCTCATCCCGATCGGGATGGGGTGCACAATTGAAGAGGTTACTGTGAGGAGCCCGTCCCGGCCGTGACCAGGCCGTCCCGGTCGGGACCAAACCGTCCCGGGCGGGACCAATCCGTCCCGGGCGGGAAGGAGCAGGGGCTGCGCGAGACTTCTTCTTTTCTTCTCCTTCATTCTTGTACTCATATATATACTCCCTTCTTGTAATATTAAGACATCTTATCATACCCTAGACTAGTTTAAGCCTCCAAAACCCTAGATTAGTTCTACTCTCATTAATCTTAATCTCTCTTTAATCCTTAGTTAATCCTTACCATCAATTTGGCGCCGTTGCCGGGGGCGGTGCATTGTTTAGACTTAGTTTGCTTATTTCTAGACTTAGTTACCCTTCTTTGTGCTCTCTCATCTTCTCTTGTGAATATTCTCTAGATTTTTCTTCTTTCCTTAGCTTTATTTCTTCTTTTTCTCTTTGTCTCTAGTTGTGCTTGTTTATTGTCGTTACCTAGTGCCCGTAAAACACTAGGTGTTCTCACGTTTGTTCTAGTGTGTAGTGTATGCCTAGGAGGGGAGGCGACTTCTATCTCTTTAATCCAGAGCCGGAGAGACTCTTTCGAGCCTTTCGCCAACGGACGATTAATCGGGTTAGGATCTCTCAACCGAGTGCAAACAATACTCATCAAGGGCAAGCCCAAGGAGCCGGCTTGAACAATCCACAACGAGAGACGGCCGAAGGGGGATTCATTAACCCTTTTGGTGATTCTTCTCCTAGTTCCTCCTCTTCATCTACATCAACACTCTCTACACCACCATCTTCTCCCTTACATCCAAGAATGCCTAAGTTCTCCTCTCACTCCACATTCACCGAGGATGTCTTGCCGGGACCGAGTGCATTACCGGAAGCCTATACCGGGAATTTTGTGGCAAAGACTCAATTTATCCAACTTGTGGAGAGGAGCCCATTTAGTGGTTTGCCCACCGAAGACCCGCACCAACACATGGAGACCTTCTCCGATTATTGTGACGCTATATCTCAAACCGGGGTTACTCAAGACCAAATTCGTTGGGTACTCTTCCCGTTTTCTCTTATTGGAAAAGCGAAGCAATGGATCAAGAGTCTCGATAGGGCAACCATGGGTATCGACACTTGGAAAAAGCTTGCCTTGGCGTTCTACCAAAAGTTTTACCCTCCGGAAAAGACGAACTTGCTTAGGGCCTCCATCACCGGGTTCCAACAAAGGGATGAAGAGAGCCTATATGAAGCTTGGGAGCGGTTTAAGTCTTTGGTAAGATCGTGCCCTCATCATGGACTCTCATAATGGTTCTTGGTGCAATAATTTTGGAATGGACTTTATGAGGACTCGAGAGCTATTCTTAACATGGGCTCCAACGGTAGGTTCACCGAGGTCGATGACGACCAAACATGGGCGAGAATCGAAGAGATGGCGGTGCATAATTCGCAATACTCTAGGCCTAGCAAGGCACACCGAGGAGGCATGCATGAGGTCGATGCTATCACTAAGTTAAGCATTGACCTTGGAGCTCAACTTAAAACACACATGGAGACTATTGACAAGAAGCTCCAAGGCCACCTCAACCAAGTCCAAGGCTCTAGTTCCTCCCACCATCAACCGATTCAAGAAGTGAATGCTTTGGGGTTCGCACCTCCTACACCTTACTTTGGGATGTGCGACACTTGTGGAATCGTTGGTCATGACCCTATGAGTTGTAGAGGGAGTATTGAGCAAGTGAACGCCTTTCAAGCGTTCAAGCAAGGTGCCTCCTACTCTAATCAATACCAAGCTTCCAATCAAGTCCCTCAACAACAAGCCTTTCAACATCAACAACAACATCATCCCTATGTTCCACCTCCTTTAAGGGACAACAATGATAGTTACCAAGGTTATGCGGGTAACCAAAGACCCTTCAACAATTTCAAGCAAAATAACCAAGGTAACTTCAACAACAAGCAAGGGTTCCAACAAGGGAACTTCAATCACGGTGGGTTCCAAGGAAACCAAAATTTCCAAGGAAACCGAAACTTTCAAGGACAACAAAACCACAATCAAGGCCTTAATCAAGGTAATTCTCATGGGTTCCAAAGGAACCGTCAACAAACAACTCAAAATCAACAACAACAAAGCAAGCCTAGGAGCCGGTCTCCTACTCATGATTATGGCACTCCTCTCGCCATCACCGACACTCCACATAATCCATCATCTCCACCTCGGGGTTTCGACATTCAAAAGACTTTGATGGATATGCAACAAGGTCAAATGGAGATGTAAAAAACCCATCAAGAGCTCTTTGCTTATATTCAAGAGGGAAACGCGTCAAGAGATGCCCGTATGAAGATGCTTGAAACCCAAGTATCTCAACTTGCTTCGGGGAGCTCCTCGAGGCAAAAGGGGCAACTACCTTCTCAAGGTGAAACACCGATATTTGAGCATGTAAATGCTATCACCACAAGGAGAGGTATCCTATTGAGCAAGAGCCAATGCAAGAACCGACAATGGAGATGACATCTCTAACTCAAGAAGAATCGAGCTTTGATAATCCAATTGAGGAGCAAGTCCTTTGGGAGGTCGAAAAACCCCAAGAAGACGACCCTCCCCCACTTCAAGCAGAAGAAAAGGGTAAAGGGAAAGTGTCAAGTGAAGAGTCCACCCCAATTGATCAAAACAAGTACCAAATCATGTTGCCTTACCCATCAAGGCAAATGAAGACTAAGGTGGACACTCATTACGACAAGTTCCTTAGTATTGTGAAGAAATTGGATGTTAGTGTCCCGTTCACCGAATTACTTACCCAAATCCCGGCATATGGAAGATTTATGAGAGAAATCTTGGCTAGGAAGAGATCCGTCGACAAGGAAGAGACCGTAGCGTTCACGAGGGTGGTGAGCGAGCTTATCCAAGGTTCCACGCTTCCGAAGTTGAAGGATCCGGGTAGTTTTTTGATCCCTTGCACCATAGGCAACTTCTTGATCAAGAATGTGTTATGTGACTTGGGCGCGAGTGTGAGCATCATTCCCTATTCTATTTGTTGCCGACTCGGAATGAAGGAGTTGAAATGTACGTCCCTCACCCTCCAAATGGCCGATAAATCATTCAATTGACCATTAGGAATGTTAGAGGACGTACCGGTACGAGTGGGGAAATACTTCATTCCGGTCGACTTCATTGTGCTTGACATGCCGGAGGATGCCAACACTCCCATTATTCTTGGGCGCCCATTTCTACACACCGCGGGTGCCATGATCGATGTGAAGAACGGTAGGATCACATTTGAGTTAGGCGAGGAAAAGATAGTGTTCGACCTCCAAGGCAACACTACGCCTACTAAGGATGAATCATGCAATATGATCAAAGCCAAGAAAGACATCGATCTAGGGGGTGAACCGGAACAAAGCTTGAAGAAGTACTCTTATGTACTTGATGATGATGACTCCGAGAGTGAGGAGGATGAGTGCCCATGTCATGGGCTTGATGACAAGTTGCAGTGCAATGACAAGGAAGAAGATGAGCCTCCCTTGGGGCCGCATGAGGACCGGTGGACGTTTGGGTATATCCTCAAGGACCAAAAGTACAAGTTCAAGTCGTTGAACTTGGAAGAGCGGGATGCCCCGGGAACGTCAAGGCAAGGCGATGAGGAGCCTTGGGATGTGGTCGATTACATTACGAGCTTGATTGAAGACTTCTCAAGGGCCTTCGACTTGTTCTTACGTGCCCTTGATGGAGATGGAATTTTTCAAGGTTGTTGAAAAAGATTAAAGAAAGCACCACCTTGGTTTGACGGAGTTCCACAAGAACCGTCTCATTGTATATATCTCTTTCTTGTAGTTAGTTGGATTTTTGTGATTTCTTGTTATTTGGATTGATTGATGAGCGTTGTGAGGGAGAGAGTTTGATGTGTGTTTGAGTATTGTTTGATAGGTGAAGTGAGAACGCTCCTAGAGAGGATTGACTATGGTATACCTTGGGTTGTGAGCAAGAGGATTGGGTTTTTGAAACTTGGAACAAGTTTTTGGGATCGTGGAGGTCGAAGAAGACCCATCCCGACCGGGATGAGGCGTCCCGACCGGGAAGGGTGCTATCCCGATCGGGATGGGTGCACCATATTTCGAGCTTCCTGTGAGTCCGTCCCGACCGGGACGGGTGAGGTAACCCGATCGGGATCAACCTTCCCGACCGGGATGGTCCTCTGCTCGCAAGTCGAGTCCACCCAACCGTTTTATGCCCCCTCCCAACCTCCCTAGCTACCCTAGTGATGGTAGGGATTTGTCGTGGAATCCCAACCGTCAATAATATAACCGGCTAAATCTAACTAGGGTAGATAGGGTAAGTCGGGTCGAATCCACGGGGACGGTAATGTAAAGTCTAGACTAAGGTCGCCTAAATACGAGACTAAGTCAACGGACTAAGCTAAGGAATGATAGAGAAGGGAGGAGACTAGACTACGACTAAGGGAATAAACTAGGAGAACGGGCTAGGATTAGGTCGGGGTCAAAGGGGTAACGGAATGGTCAAGGGGGGATTAGAGTGAAGGAGGTAGTAGGGTAATCTAGGTTGGTCCGGGCTCTCGCATCTTAGACTCACCTAGAGGTTCCACTTAAAACCCATCTCGTCGACACTCAACACACTCGGGGTTCTAGCGCGCTATGGTCCTAGGTCGAATCCGGGCTCTCGCTACTTAGAAAGACCTAGGGGTCGTCCTCACCGGGCTCTCGCAACTTAGTGAGGGGACCGAACCCACAACGAACTAACACCCATAAAGAAAGGCAAGAAAACAAGCATTCGCACATACTTAGTCATTCAAGCAATTCCACAAACATGTGATGTGCACCCAACAAGAGGAAACCCAAATCTTCCACCAACATCTCTAACAATCCATTAATCACCCAATTAACACCCTAATCACCTTACTAACCCTAGCAAGAACACTACTCTAACATGATTATACTAAAACTAACAAGAACAAGATGAATCAACATGAGAAAACAAAACAAACATCACAAACTAATGAAAATGATGAACTAAGAACAAAAGATGCAAACTTGAACAACTAAACAAGATTAAGAGTCAAAAGGAAGAAGATTTGTACCATACTAACAAGAGAAGAGGAAAGGAGAACACTTGCATAGAAGATAACCCAAATTCATCCACCAAGGTTGTCAATCTTGGATGGATTCTTCAAGAGATCCAATATTACAAGCTTAAACTAAGATTAACTACTAATTACCGACTAATCTACACTAATCTAATCTAATCTAACCTAAAGTAGCCTAGGGTTTTAAGGAGATAACCTAAGATAACATCACATCATGTCTTACAAGAGGAAGGGTATATATAGAGTTTAAGAATGAAAGGAGAAGAAAGGAATTGAAGGCGGGTGAGCTGGGGCATTTCCCGGTCGGGAAGGTAATTCCCGATCGGGATTGTGGGGATTCCCGATCGGGATTTCCTGTTCCCGATCCGGAACACCCTCCAGTAGCTGCTCTTCGTTCCTCCTTCATCCCGGACGGGATGAGGCCATACCCGTCCGGGATGAGTCTTGTAGGCCTCCAATATGAACTTTTTGGCCCCTCCTTGGTTCTCATGGACTTCCAATCGATTCTTGGGACTCGGGATCGGATCTCGGAGGCTCGGGATTGGGTCCCAAGGTCTCGGGGTCGATTCCAAGGCATCGAGTCATCGTTCCTTAGCTTCGTTGGCTCCAAAATGTGTATGTATCGAGTCGGAATCGCTCCAACTCTTCCAATTCGGTCTCGGAAACCTGAAACGAACTAAAGGAAGCATAAGAAACCCCTAAACCGCTCCCAAGGAGCGATTCTACAAGGAAAATGGGACCAAAACACTATGAAATAGGCACTACAAATGACACTTATCAACTCCCCCACACTTAACCCTTACTCGCCCTCGAGTAAGCACATACTACTACTAAACTATCCGAGTGGGTATTAGCGCACCCTACGCCCCTTCAACTCACGCGAGTGCACTTAGAGGACAAGTGCACTCCGCAAGGCAAGTTGGGTCTTGCGACAAAACTGTGGATGCAACCGGACACAAAACACATAAACAAACAAACACACACACAAACACATAATCGGTTGCACCCAAAACAAAAGAAATACCGCTTCCCTCTAAAAGCGGTGAATGAAACACCGGTTTAGGACTCGAGGTAAGCGACAACGTTCCCAAGCTAGCAATACAAACCAAGGTGGACTAAACCCTAATAGTATGACGATAAAGCAACAAAAACGTTGGTAACTTACCTAGGTCCTCCTAACTTTCTAAAAACGTACTACGGGACGAACGGCGGAGATGGAAAGTGATGATCCAAGGTGTTAGTCGACACTGTAGGTAAGTGAGACCCCGCCCCCTTTAGCATGAGCCAAGAGGGTCATCCCGTGTCCAAGACCGCCTAACTAGTCCAAGTAAAAAGGTGGAAATAATGCAAAATGAGGGAAGACCGACCTTTTCCGCTATCATCCTTCCTAGGGACTCGGTCCTTTGGTAGGCTCTTCACGGCAAAAGTCGGGAAAAAGGCTTATTTTGAAAGGTAGGGGTTATTTTTGTGAGTCGGGTTTTCTTTTTGGCATTTTCTCTTTTCTTTTGCATTTTCTCTTTGTTTTGCCATGCCATTCTTTTTCTTCTTTTCTATTTTCTTTTTGGCTTTTGTGCCTTTTCTTTTTCTTCATTCTTTTCTTTCTTTCATTCTTTTCATTCTTTTTCTTTTTCTTTGCCCTTTTGGCAAGATTTGGCATTTTTTTGCACTTTCATTGAATAACAAGAAAGGGAGAATCAACAATTTGCATTTTATTGTGTGGATATGTGTAGGAGGTAGGGAAATGAGTGAGTCGAGGGTCGCGATCCCTCTTCAAACCCACAAAAAGTGGATAACTTGGACTAATCAAACAATCCTAAACACGGTCACCTAGGGGACGAGACTCGGTAACCAAGGCCTTTTCACACTGTGGGTGGTCATAATGGTCAAAAGTGCAAATCCCGTAGTAAATTCCTAGTAAGCTAGGTGGACTCGAGATAAAGGACCAACGAACTCATTGATTTAGGGTCATTCTACTAGATTAAAGTCCACGACTCGATTTATATAGCTAGGAAGGGAAAAATAGACACACACACACTAGCCTCTAAACCGGGTTTTCGAAAACGGTTTACACACAACACAAAACAAAGACAAGACGAAAACGAACGAAAGAAAAAGAAGTAAAAGCAACAAAACAAAAACACAACAAAACGAACACACACAAAACACAAACACCACCCCGATCGTCCAAACAAGTCACCAAATCACCCACCAATATGCACAAAGCTCCACCCGAGCACACATCACAATCTCCTCCAAACTCCATAAGAGATAAAGAAGAAAAAGGGATAAGATGTTACCGGAAGTCTTTAGAGCTTTCCAAAGTCATTGGCGATTAAAGTAACCTATAAGGGCAAAGGGAGGCAAAACACGCACACAAACAAATATACGACACAAAGACACAAGATGAAAACACACAAAAGAAAAAAAAAATCTTTTTGATTTTTATGAAAATTTTTCAAATTTTTATGGTTTTTAAAGATTTTTTTTCGGAAAAACTACGAAAATAAAACTAACTATACTAGAATATCGCTCCCCCACACTTAAATCGAGCCATGTCCTCATGCTCGATCGTAGGGTGCGGAGAGACAAAAGAAAAAGAAAAGAAACTACGAAAATAAAGCTAAAAATCAAAAATAAAGTGAAGAAAAGGGGTAGAAGGTGTCCGGCCGGGGTGTAATCAAGTCACCAAGGGCCGAGACGAGAAAAAGATATGGATGGGGGAAGAAATAAAAAGAAGGAAATAAAAGGAAATGGGAGGGGAGGGCTAGGTGTAATCAAGTCACCTAGCCCGGATTCCGCCTAAATCCGACTAAATCCTCAAAAAAAAAAAGAGTGAAAAACTTATAAAATTTGGGTTTTGAAACGACTCTCGATGCTTGTGTGAGTAGTAGTGGCCATACTCCCCATACTTGCTCATCGAGAGTCAAGAGCAACCAATACCTAGGCCCCGAGGGCTACCATGACACAAATATAAGGGGAAGGGGGACATGCAAAGGGAGACAAGCTATAAAAGATGGAAAAGAAAGGATAGTTGCTATACCGATCGGTTAGCAACTCACTCGCTCCATCACCTCATGATTCAAAATTGGCACAAAGCTTGTCCTCTTCATTGCTCACTAGTACAGAAATGACATTTGGCAAATAGATTACACAACGGTTGTTGTAAATAACCGTAGCGTATTATAAAATGCGACGGTCATTAGGCAGTGACCGATGCGAAATGTTTATACCAAATATAACCGCATCAGTCAAAATATACGACCGATGCGAAATATATATGTAAAACAAAACCGCATCAGTCAAAATATACGACCGATGCGAAATATATATGTAAAACAAAATTGCATCAGTCAAATATACGACCGATGCGAAATATATATATAAAACAAAACCGCATCAGTCAAACTTTACGACCGATGCGAAAGAGTTTTGTATAACATACACAACGGTCACCTTAACCGTTGCATAATATAACCACAAAATTTTAATATTCAATTCAATACAACTTTTTTTATCATTTAATGATAAAATAATTATTAAAATAATTTTTAAAATAGATTTTAATATTTTTAAAATATAAACATTACTATAATTCAAAACTATATTAATAATAAGGAAAATTTAAGGGGAACAACTCGAACTATGACGGTCATTCTTATATTACTCCAAAATGTTATTTAACTCAAAAAACTTCTATCTATCTCACCATTTAACTTTCATTATCCCCTCCCATGTGTACCTGCTACAACAGGTAAAACAACCCTTTTCACATTCATTCTTATTTTTTTCCTAACTTCTCTCCATCTTCTCCATCTCCATTTTTTCTCCTCTTCCATGAAATTGTTATCTACAATAAATGAGAAATTATCTTCTACATTCTCTTCCAATTCATGGTATTCGAATGTTGTCTTGAGAACTGCAACGAAGGGTGCTCGAATCGGGAAAACGTTTAAAACGGGTCAAATATTAAACGTTTCAAAGGTCTCACAGGGGTCAAAAATTTCAAACGGGTCAAAAATTAAACGTGACAAATGTGTGAAATGTTTCAAACGGGTTAAATATTAAACCCGTCGCACTACTAGAAACACGCAGTTTAGCAACCGGAAAATACCGACCGACTACGGTCGGTGGACTGATTTGCGATCGGTAAATTACCGTCTGATATAAGTCGGTCGATAAATTTAAAGATCAGTCGGTAATCGCATTTATTTCCGACCGACATTGTGATTTTACCGACCGCTTTGCATTCGAACGTTACACTATTTGAATTAAACCCTAACCTACCCATCAGCTCTCATTTACTAACCCCAAACCCCTCATTCAGCGAACGCGCGACCCTCACCCCAAACCCTTACCCGTCTTCCCCCTGGCCGGACGCCGGTAGCCGGACCCCGACGTCGCCCGCCCTTTTTCGCCGGACCTGACACCTGCCGGAGCGCCACCTTTTTCATCTAGGTTTGGTTTTTTCTTAAAAATCCCCAAATTGATTAAATTTTGATTTTTAATTGATTTTGTTGTTTTAATTTGTTTAGATTTCGTATATTACTGTTGTATACATATCAATTGGTGTTGTATTTGGTGAATTAATGTTAGGTTAGGTTAATTTAATTGAATTGTTAGTTTTAGATGAATGTGGTTGATTATTGTTAGTTTACAAATCAATTGGTGTTTTTAATTCATCTACTAATCATGTTGTAGTTGATAAATTCATATAATTGGATGTTAGTTTAGCTTAAATAGCTTAAATTAGGGTTTGGTTGTTTAAGATGAAAGGATGCAAAAATATAATTGTCCACAATATTGTAGAATTATCTCAAATATTGTGCATTTACTAGATGATGTACTGTGAGTATGTTTTACAAAAGGGTGGAGTTTTCGAGTTGTACTGCATTGTACTCATATTTTTACAATAGTGTGGAGTTTTCGGATTGTACAAGCAATTTGGTTAGATGTGAGTATGTGACAGTGAGAGATCTCTTCTGTTTAGAGGTATAATGAGATTGAGTGCAAACAACACTTATGGAATCAAATAAACAATGAGTCAGAAGTGCCGACTCAAAAGGATAAATGTACAAATTATGGACCTTGAAAACAAAATCTAAAAACAAAGAAACCCAAAAACAACAGCCAAACAAAATTGACATGATGATATTAACAAGAGAATTAGCCAGTTAAGGCATTCCCGGAATTGCTCTTCTACTCAATAGCTCCACACCCTTCATTTTAACTTCTCCTCAACAGACAACAGGTGAAGAATACACAACATCTGTCCAAAATACACTGCATGCTTCATAGATCGCCGGTAAATGCAGACTAAATGTCCTATATCCCCATTTTCAATCCAGAAACTGAATATTCAACATACAATAGCCAGCCAGTCCTGATTATCTACTCAATAGATACAGAGTATTCTTAATCGTTTTTAACTTATTCTTGTACACTTGTGTTGTTGACTATAGTAGTACGGAGTATGTAGTATCCGTATATGGCGATTCTCAATTATGATGATCATTTCATTTACAGGTAGTACCATGTGCCGTATTAGCATTGGTAGTTCATCCTAATGCAGTTTCATCTTTTATCGCGAGAGTTTTGTGGTCCTTTTGCATATGCGTTAAAGCCTTATCCGTCCTGCCTCAACTTCGGTATATGCGAAATGCCAAGGTTACTTACTTACTTTATCAACCCATTACTATAATGTTGCTTCAATATATATATTATAGCTCAAAAACATTATTATTATTATTGCATGAATATGATTAATAATTTGATTGTGACGATATGATGATACAGATGGTTGAGACATTTAGTGCCCATTATGTGTTTGCCTTGGGTGTTGCCCGCTTCCTTGGTTGTGCTCTTAACTGATTCTTGTTAAGAAATACTGTCTGCCAATAAAAATCCTTGCCTACTTCATTCTACTCAATTTATATTTATGTTTAATTATTTAGCTTATCTACTATATTAATTAGGTATCTTTAGCTAATCTATAATTAATTAAAGATAACTTTAATTGGCTTTTATATCACCCTGATGTATGTGTGGAAATTGGCTTTTATATATATATATATATATATATATATATATATATATATATATTATTGCAGATAGTTTTTTTTCCTTTTACAAACAAAATATAGTACATATGGACATAAAGCCACAAAATCTTTTAGTTACTCGAGATGGCAATGTCAAGATAACATACTTCAGTGTCAGCCAAGTATTTGAGGTAATGATTGATGTTGCTAATTTGGTATGCCACAATTGAACTTCTTGAGAAATTTTGCCAAGTAATTAATTATAAAATAGTACGGGGTAACTTAACTTAATTATCCATTGTCGAATGTTAAAAAAACTCTCTCGATATATGGGAGGAAGCAAAGTGAATGGGGTATACAGCGAAAATGCCGTGTGGTTAATGCAGGTAATTTTTGAGTTTCCTGCTGCTGTTCCTAATTCTTTTCATGTTATCTTTTTAGTTTTGTTTATTTTAAATGACCGTCTTCATCTCTTTTATATATGTAGCTGCCGAGGCTGTAAAATTATCTACAAAAGCATGGGAATCGTTACCTCATTCCAGAACATCATCGATAATACATATAACATATTGCTCCCACTATTTGAGCTCTCGGTTGATCCAAATACTCATCCTCAGCTTCAATTCACGTGTTTTTGATGCAGGTCGGTCCATCATCCTCAACTTACTCTCGATGATGTATCACCGTTGTCCCCTATATTATCTCGATGCTGACACGGTGAGTTTTATCAAATATGAATGTACTTAATACTAGTTACTGCGGGGACTATACTACTCCGTATCAGAGACTGTATCTTTATCTTTATTATATAAATGTGAAAGGAGAGGAGAACAAAGATCATATGCAGAAGATCTCATGTAATTTCCTCCGTCACCGAAAAATATATCTATTCCCTACTTTTAATGTAGATTATGGTAGTAGGCTGGTAAATGGTAGTAATTGATTACAAATGGTCTCCTTCTGCTACTGCTACTCTCAATGATAATAAGTAGCCCTTCCCGTCTTGTACTGATTTCTGAGTTGTTATTCTCTATGGTTTGCGAGTCAAGGCCTAAGTAGTTGACATCGATCGAGTAGGCTGCACCCGAATGTTGCTTAGGTCAGTTATTATCCATTGCTTTTTTTGAATTCCTTCGGTAGAGCCTCATGAAGATCCCTGTAACCACTTGACTCTTCATGAAAAACAAGTATATCCTATCGTGGGAGAGCTACTGATACATGGGTTGTGGGCATCACATTACATTGTATGACCACAATTCACATCTCTCTTGTTGTTAATCCATTTTTTGTATTGTGCTTGCAGATTTGGTCTTCTTTATTAGCTCAAAACTATTGAAAACATTTACTCAGGTATGTAAGAGTGCCTTATTTTATGACTCGTGAAGGTTTTAATCCATGTAATGGTATAATATTCTTTGGAACTATTTAAATCAATCCATGTAACATCCGTGAAGTATATCATGACCCAGATTATGATACCGATATTTGATAATAGTATTCTATTTTTGATTTTTTTACAGGGCGTTTTATCGGCATCTGAGTATAGCAAGTAGAGTATGTTGAGTTGATCTGATATGCCAATGTACCATTGCTCTAAAACTTTGCGAGTAATACAATTTGTTTTGTTGGAGGCTAATTATAGAAAGTCTTTCAAAAGTTACTTTATGACAATTAAGCTAAGTAGGGTAATATTGTTAGTTGAACTATTTGTATCTGGAGTGATGCTTGAGGCTTATAATCCATGTAATTTTGGTAATGCTAAATGTTTTTGTTCTAATGTAATTTAGACATTTGTTGGGTTTATTTGAGCTACTAATGGGGATCACATCTTATATTTTTTTTTATTAAAAAAAGGAAAAGGCAACGGTTGTGAAAAACAACCGTAGCCTAAAGCATATTTTTAGCGGCGGTTAAAAAAAGGACCGTAGCCTAAGACCCACTTTTCGTGACGGTTAAAAAAGGACCGTAGCCTAAGACTCACTTTTCGTGACGGTTAAAAAAAGAGCCGTAGCCTAATACTCACTTTTCGCGACGGCTATATAGAAGTCCGTAGCCTAAAACCTATTTTTCGCAACGGTTAATTATTTTAACCGATGCGAAATGTATTTTACACTACGGTCATACAACCGTTGCGAAAAGTATTGGATCTATTGCAACCCCTAGGAATACAACGGTCAACAACCGTTGCGAAATGTGGTTTTTAACCGTTGCGATATGCACTTTTTGTACTAGTGGCTATTCCTCTTCATTCTCGATAATACCGCATGATAGAGGTGGTAAAGGTGTGAAGGGGGGTGGTATTTCATGTGAATATTGGTCTAAAGTAAGGAGGAATGAGATGAAGGTATGAAAATGAGGTACATGGGTGGCATGATATGAGAGCTATATCGATAACCAATCCTCTCAAGGAGTCATCTTCATTGCACCTATCACAATAAACTCAAAATACACATCAAATTCACTCCCTCAAATCGCTCATCAAAATACCAAATCAATTACAAGAGCTTTACAAAAACAAACAAAAATCAAGAGAAGAAAACACACAAATACAAGGACAAGTATTCTAAAGAAGAAGAGGAGGGGAATATACAACATGACGGTTCTTTTAGGAACTCCGTCAAACCTAGGATGGTGGATTCTTCTTCAACCGTAGCCCTCAAGGGCATGGAGGAGCAAGTCGAACGCGCTACCGACATCATAGTGAAGACCCAAGAAGCGCTCGAGCTTAACCGACCTCCACGGCCTCCAAGGAGGAGGCAAGAAGTAGGAATCCCAAGACCCGACATCATCTTCATAGTAGTCTCCGGGGTCTCTCCATCCTACGAGCTCAACCGATCTCTTCTTCCCTAAGCATTGCCTCCAATCACAAGCAAGCTTCATCTCCAAGAAACAAGGCACAAAAAGCGTTTTTGGCCCCATCTCTTCATTGCACACCCCCACACTTTCCTCAAGTTGTGGCTCCCCATCTTCATCCCAAGGCCCCACATCATCTTGGAGGATAGGATCGAAACTTCTACCGGCTATTTCAATATCCTCCAAGTCATTGCTTGGCTCACTTTCTAGGGGCTCTTGATGCTTATCCACATTCTCGGACAAGGGCAACTCGAGGCTCACAATTTCACCCAACAACTCTACAAACTCCACCAAACCACCCCACTCACTATCCTCCTCCAATTCTTCACCAATGTTGCCTTCACCAAGAGTCATATTCTCATTCATCTCTTTTTGGGTAGACGATTGAACTTCTTCAATTTCCGTTTGGAGCTTGGCCAAGAGTTCATAATTCTTTTTCGTTTGGATGGCCATTTCTTGTCGGTCTTTTTGCATTTGAAGAATCGATTGATGCAACTCCAAGTTTAGCGATTGGTGGTCATTGGAGTCTTGTAAAGCTCCTTGAAAATCTTGATGATACCCATGGGGTGGGGCATCATATTGTTGGTAGCAAGGTTGGGGTGGTTGGTAGTATTGTGGGTCATAGGGTTCATATTGTGGTTGGGGTGGAGGGTAATATTGTGGGTCTTGAGGGTATTGGCTTCCATAAGGTGGATCTTGATTGAACATGGTGGGTTCACAATCATAGCTTGAGTAATAGCCACCATGATCGTAGGAGTTATAATCGTCCACTTGTTGGTAGCCGTTTTCATAATCTTGAGGATCATACCCATCTTGATTACCCCAAGAAGCTTGATAGTGGTAGGGGGACGTCATGTCATACCCTTGGTTCATGGAAGAGGAGTGGTAGCTCATATCGGCTCCCGAGTGTGTGGAGTTTAGATCAAACCCCATGCTTGCTCGAAAATCGTAGTCCATACCCGGTTGGAAACCACTCATCCTAGCAACCGTCTGTTTAAGCGGCTCTGAGTTGCAAGAAGAAGATAATCACCACCTCTAAGCACAAACTGTAGACTAAGAACAAACGTGAGAAGTCTAGTGCTTTTTGGGCACTAGACAAGAGAAAAATAAACCACACACACAGGAAGCAAAGTAACCAGAAGAAAAAAAAGAAAACACAAACACAAAGACAAAGTCAAGCAAATAGGAAAACAAAGTCCAAACTAGCACCGTCCCCGGCAACGGCGCCAAATTGATGGTAGGGATTTGTCGTGGAATCCCAACCGTCAATAATATAACCGACTAAACCTAACTAGGGTAGATAGGGTAAGTAGCCAAATTGATGGTAGGGATTTGTCGTGGAATCCCAACCGTCAATAATATAACCGGCTAAACCTAACTAGGGTAGATAGGGTAAGTCGGGTCGAATCCACGGGGACGGTAATGTAAAGTCTAGACTAAGGTCGCCTAAATACGAGACTAAGTCAACGGACTAAGCTAAGGAATGATAGAGAAGGGAGGAGACTAGACTACGACTAAGGGAATAAACTAGGAGAACGGGCTAGGATTAGGTCGGGGTCAAAGGGGTAACGGAATGGTCAAGGGGGGATTAGAGTGAAGGAGGTAGTAGGGTAATCTAGGTTGGTCCGTGCTCTCGCATCTTAGACTCACCTAGAGGTTCCACCTAAAACCCATCTCGTCGACACTCAACACACTCGGGGTTCTAGCGCGCTATGGTCCTAGGTCGAATCCGGGCTCTCGCTACTTAGAAAGACCTAGGGGTCGTCCTCACCGGGCTCTCGCAACTTAGTGAGGGGACCGAACCCACAACGAACTAACACCCACAAAGAAAGGCAAGAAAACAAGCATTCGCACATACTTAGTCATTCAAGCAATTCCACAAACATGTGATGTGCACCCAACAAAAGGAAACCCAAATCTTCCACCAACATCTCTAACAATCCATTAATCACCCAATTAACACCCTAATCACCTTACTAACCCTAGCAAGAACACTACTCTAACATGATTATACTAAAACTAACAAGAACAAGATGAATCAACATGAGAAAACAAAACAAACATCACAAACTAATGAAAATGATGAACTAAGAACAAAAGATGCAAACTTGAACAACTAAACAAGATTAAGAGTCAAAAGGAAGAAGATTTTTACCATACTAACAAGAGAAGAGGAAAGGAGAACTCTTGCATAGAAGATAACCCAAATTCATCCACCAAGGTTGTCAATCTTGGATGGATTCTTCAAGAGATCCAATATTACAAGCTTAAACTAAGATTAACTACTAATTACCGACTAATCTACACTAATCTAATCTAATCTAACCTAAAGTAGCCTAGGGTTTTAAGGAGATAACCTAAGATAACATCACATCATGTCTTATTACAAGAGGAAGGGTATATATAGGGTTTAAGAATGAAAGGAGAAGAAAGGAATTGAAGGCGGGTGAGCTGGGGCATTTCCCGGTCGGGAAGGTAATTCCCGATCGGGATTGTGGGGATTCCCGATCGGGATTTCCTGTTCCCGATCCGGAACACCCTCCAGTAGCTGCTCTTCGTTCCTCCTTCATCCCGGACGGGATGAGGCCATACCCGTCCGGGATGAGTCTTGTAGGCCTCCAATATGAACTTTTTGGCCCCTCCTTGGTTCTCATGGACTTCCCATCGATTCTCGGGACTCGGGATCGGATCTCGGAGGCTCGGGATTGGGTCCCAAGGTCTCGGGGTCGATTCCAAGGCATCGAGTCATCGTTCCTTAGCTTCGTTGGCTCCAAAATGTGTATGTATCGAGTCGGAATCGCTCCAACTCTTCCAATTCGGTCTCGGGAACATGAAACAAACTAAAGGAAGCATAAGAAACCCCTAAATCGCTCCCAAGGAGCGATTCTACAAGGAAAATGGGACCAAAACACTACGAAATAGGCACTACAAATGACACTTATCACCTAGCCTTATCATATGCCCCATGTACTTCATTTTCATGCCCTCACTCCATTTCCTATTCACTTTACACCGACTCTCACATCAAATACCATCCCCTCACACCATTACTACCCCAACCGTGAGTCCTTGGATGTGAAGCGAGATTGCAACCGAGAAGATAAGCGACGAGCCTCTAATGATCATTGAGACGATGAAGTAAGTGAGTTGCTAGCCGCTCGGTTTGGGTAACTATCCTTACTTTTCCGTCTTTTTATCGCTTGTTTTTTTCATTGCTTGCCCCCTTCCCTCGAGTCATGGGATCTTAGTGGCCTTCGAGGCCGTAGTATGGTTGCTCCCGACTCCCGATGACGTGATTACGTCGAGAGTCAATCGATTTGTCCAATTTACAAGATTTCCACCCCTTTTTAGGAGTTAGTTGGATTTAGACGGAATCCGGGCTAGGTGACTTGATTACACCTAGCCCTCCCCTCCCATTTCCTTTTATTTCTTTCTTTTTATTTTCTTCCCCCTTCCATATCTTTTCTAGTCTCGGCCCATGGTGACTTGACTACACCCCGGCCGGACGCCTTCTACCCTTTTCTCCGCTTTTCTTTTTGATTTTTAGCGTTATTTTTGTAGTTTCTTTTTCTTTCCCTTGTCTCTCCGCGCCCTACGATCGAGCATGAGGACATGGCTCGGTTTAAGTGTGGGGGGAGCGATATTCTTGTATAGTTTAGTTTATTTTCGTAGTTTTTCCGAAAAAATCTTAAAAAACCTAAAAATTTGAAAATTTTTCACAAAAATCAAAAAGATTTTTCTTTTGTGTGTTTTCCCTTTGTGTCTTTGTGTCGTATTGTTTGTTTTGTTGTGTGTTTGCCCTCTTTTCCTTATAGGTTACTTGAATCACCGCTAATTTTGGAGAGCTTTCATGATGTCCGGTAACATCTTCTATCCCTTTTCCTTCTTTGTCTCTTGCGGAGTTTGGAGGAGATTGTGATGTGGTGTGCTCGGGTGGAGCTTGTACATACTTGTGGTTGATTTGGTGGCTTGTTTGGAGATTTGGGGTGGTGTTTGTTTGTTCATGTGTTTGTTTCATCTTGTTTTTGTTTTGTTGCTTTTGCTTCTTTTTCTTTCGTTCGTTTTCGTCGTGTCTTTGTTTTCTGTTGTGTTGTGTGTCTTGTGCGTAAACCGTTTTCGAAAACCCGGTTTAGAGGCTAGTGTGCGAGTGTTTACTTTCCCTTCCTAGTAGTGTAAATCGAGTCTTGGACTTTAATCTAGTAGAATGACTCTAAATCAATGATTTCGTTGGTCCTTTACCTTGAGTCCACCTAGCTTACTAGGGATTTACTGCGGGATTTGCATTTTGACCATTATGACCACCCACGGTGTGAAAAGGCCTTGGTTACCGAGTCCCGTCCCTTAGGTGACCATGTCCGAAATCGTTTGATTAGTCCAAGTTCTCCACTTTTTTTGGGTTTGAAGGGTCTTGGCCCGTCCCGACTTACCCATTCACATACCTCCTACACATACCCACACAATAAAATGCAATTTGATGAATTCTACCTTTCTTGTTATGCAATGAAAATGCCAAAAAGCCTAATCTTGTCAAAAAGGGCAAAGAAAAGAAAAGAAAGAAAAATGAAAGAAAGAAAAGAAATGAAGAAAAAGAAAAGGCACAAAAGCCAAAAAGAAAATAGAAAAGAAGAAAAAGAATGGCATGGCAAACAAATCAAAACGTCGAAAAGAAAGAAAATGCCAAAAGAAAACCCGTCTCACAAAAAGAAATCCTCACAAAAATAAGCCTTTTTCCGACTCTTGCCGTGAAGAGCCTACCAAAGGACCGAGTCCCTAGGAAGGATGATAGCGGCATTAGTCGGTCTTCCCTCATTTTGCATATTTCCACCTTTTTACTTGGACTAGTTAGGCGATTTTGGACACGGGACGACCCTCTTGGCTCATGCTAAAGGGGGCGGGGTCTCACTTACCTACAGTGTCGACTAACACCGTGGTTCCTCACTTTTCCACTCCGCCGATCGTCCCGTAGTACGTTTTTAGAAAGTTAGGAGGACCTAGGTAAGTTACCAACGTTTTTGTTGCTTTATCGTCATACTATTAGGATTTAGTCCACCTTGGTTTGTATTGCTAGCTTGGGAACGTTGTCGCTTACCTCGAATCCTAAACCGGTGTTTCATTGATGGTTAAGGATTCGTCACGTCCCAACCGTCAATAATATAACCGGCTAATCCTAGTTGGTAGCTAGGGTAAGTCGGGTCGAATCCACGGGGACGGTAATGTGAAGTCTAGACTAGGTCGGCCCAATTACGAGACTAAGTCAACGAGCTAAACTAGAGAATGAGAAGAGGGGAGAAAACTAGGCTATAACTAAGAGGAACAACTAAGGAGAACGGGCTAGGATTAGGTCGGGGTCAAAGGGGTAACGGAATGGTCAAGGGAAGACTAGAGTGAAGAAAGTAGTAGGGTAATCTAGGTTGGTCCGGGCTCTCGCATCTTAGACTCACCTAGAGGTTCCACCTAAAACCCATCTCGTCGATACTCAACACAAACGGGGTTCTAGCGCGCTATAGACCTAGGTCGAATCCGGGCTCTCGCTACTTAGACCGGCCTAGGGATTGTCCTCACCGGGATCTCGCAACTTAGTGAGGGGACCGAACCCACGACAAATTAATACCCACGAAAGAAAGGCAAGAAAACAAGTATTCGTACATACTTAGTCATTCAAGCAATTCAACAAACATGTGATGTGCGTCAAACAAGAGGAAACCCAAATCTTCCACCAATATCTCTAACCAACCCTTAATCACCCAATTAACACCCTAATCACCTTACTAACCCTAGCAAGAACACTACTCTAACATAATCAAACTAAAACTAACAAGCATGAGAGAAATCAACATAAGAAAACAAACAAACATAAACAAACTAGTAATAACAACTAAAGATTCAAACTTGAACAACAAAACAAGATTAGGAGTAGAAAGGAAGAAGATTGTACCACACTAGAGAAGAGGAAAGAACAAAACTTGCATTAATGAAGAAAACCCAAAACAAACATCCAAGGTTGTCAAGCTTGGAGAAGATCTTGAAGAGTTCCCTTAATACAAGTACTAATCTATGATTAACTACTAATTACCGACTAATCTACACTAATCTAATCTAATCTAACCTAAAGTAGTCTAGGGTTTTAAGGATATAGCCTAAGATAACATAAGATAAGATAAGATAGTGTCTTAATACAAGAGGGGGGGTATATATAGGGTTACAAATGGAAGGGAGAAGAAACAAAGCAAGCGCGGGTGAGCTGTAGCCCATCCCGGCCGGGATGAGGTGGTCCCGGTCGAGACGGGGTCGGTCCCGGTCGGGAAGCCTTGATCCCGATCGGGATGGGCCCAGGTCAGGAGCCTTCTTGTTTGTGCACCTCATCCCGAACGGGATGAGCTTATCCCGAACGGGATGAGCCTTGTAGGCCTCCATTATGATCTTTTTGGTCCCTCCTTGGTTCTCATGGACTTCTCACCGATTCTCGGGTCTCGGGATCGGGTCTCGGAGGCTCGGGATTGGGTCCCAAGGTCTCGGGGTCGACTCCAAGGCATCGAGTCATCGTTCCTTAGTTTCGTTGGCTCCAAAATGTGTATGTATTGAGTCGGAATTGCTCCAACTCTTCCAAATCGGTCTCGGGAACCTGAAACGAACTAAAGGAAGCATAAGAAGCCCCTAAACCGCTCCCAAGGAGCGATTATATAAGGAAAATGGGACCAAAACACTAAGAAATAGGCACTACAAATGACACTTATCAACTCCCCCACACTTAACCCTTACTCGCCCTCGAGTAAGCACATACTACTACTAAACTATCCGAGTGGGTATTAGCGCACCCTACGCCCCTTCAACTCACGCGAGTACACTTAGAGAACAAGTGCACTCCGCAAGGCAAGTTGGGTCTTGCGACAAAACTGTGGATGCAACCGGACACAAAACACATAAACAAACACACAAACAAACAAACATACACTTAGACGGTTGCGCCCAAAACAAAAGAAGTACCGCTTCCCTCTAAAAGCGGTGAATGAAACACCGGTTTAGGACTCGAGGTAAGTGACAACGTTCCCAAGCTAGCAATAAAAATCAAGGTGAACTAAACCCTAATAGTATGACGATAAAGCAACAAAAACGTTGGTAACTTACCTAGGTCCTCCTAACTTTCTAAAAATGTACTACGGGACGATCGGCGGAGTGGAAAAGTGAAGAACCACGGTATTAGTCGACACTGTAAGTAAGTGAGACCCCGCCCCCTTTAGCGTGAGCCGAGAGGATCGTCCCGTGTCTAAAACCGCCTAACTAGTCCAAGTAAAAAGGTGGAAATATGCAAAATGAGGGAAGTCCGACTAATGCCGCTATCATCCTTCCTCGGGACTCGGTCATTTAGTAGGCTCTTCACGGCAAAAGTCGGAAAGAGGCTTATTTTTGTGGGGATTTCGTTTTGTGAGATGGGTTTTCTTTTGGCATTTTCTTTCTTTTCGATATTTTGATTTGTTTGTTGCCATGCCATTCTTTTTCTTCTTTTCTATTTTCTTTTTGGCTTTTGTGCCTTTTCATTTTCTTCATTTCTTTTCTTTCTTTCATTTTTCTTTCTTTTCTTTTCTTTGCCCTTTTTGGCAAAATTTGGCATTTTTGGCATTTTCTTTGTATGACAAGAAAGGTAGAAATCATCAAATTGCGTTTTATTGTGTAGAGACGCGTATGAGATAGGTTAATGGGTGAGTCGGGGAGCGTCCTTCCCTTCAAACCCACAAAAAGGGAAAAAAAACTTGGACTAATCAAGCGATCCTAAACACGGTCACCTAAGGGACGAGACTCGGTAACCAAGGCCTTTTCACACCGTGGGTGGTCATAATGGTCAAAAGTGCAAATCCCGCAGTAAATCCCTAGTAAGCTGGGTGGACACAAGGTAAAGGACCAACGAACTCATTGATTTAGGGTCATTCTACTAGACCAAAGTCCAAAACTCGATTTATACAACTAGGAAGGGAAAAATAGACACTCACACACTAGCCTCTAAATCGGGTTTTCGAAAACCATTTACACGAGACACAACACAACACAAAATGAAGACATGACGAAAACCAAATGAAAAGAAACAAAGGCAAAAGCAACAAAAACAAGAACAACACAAAACAAACACCACCCCGATCATCCAAACAAGTCACCAAATCACCCACTAATATGCACAAAGCTCCACCCGAGCACACAACATCACAATCTCCTCCAAACTCCACAAGGAATAAAGAAGAAAAGGGGTGAAGAAATGTTACCGGAGGTCTTGAAAGCTCTCCAAAGCATTTGGTGAGTTAAGCAACCTATAAAGAAAGAGAGGGGCAAAACACGCACAACAAAACAAATATACGACACAATGACACAAAAGGAAAACTCACAAAAGAAAAATCTTTTTGATTTTTGTGAAATTTTTTCAAATTTTTAGGGATTTTAAGATTTTACCGAAAAACTAAGAAAATAAAACTAACTATACTAGAATATCGCTCCCCCACACTTAAATCGAGCAATGTCCTCATATGCTCAATCGTAGTGTGCGGAGAGACAAGAGAAAAAGAAAAGAAACTACGAAAATAAAGCTAAAAATCAAAAATGAAGATGAAGAAAAGGTAGAAGGCGTCCGGCCGGGGTGTAGTCAAGTCACCATGGGCCGAGACAAGAAAAAGATATGGATGGGGGAAGAAAATAAAAAGAAGGAAATAAAAGGAAATGGGAGGGGAGGGCTAGGTGTAATCAAGTCACCTAGCCCGGATTCCGCCTAAATCCGACTAAATCCTCAAAAAGAAAGTGAAAATCTTGTAAAAATTTGGATTTTGAAATGACTCTCGATGTAGTCACGTCATCGAGAGTCGGGAGCAACCACTAGCAAGGCCTCGAAGGCCACCATGACAAAGGGGAAGGGGATAGACAAGGGGAAAACAAGGAATATAAGACGGAAAAGAAAGGATAGTTGCCGTACCGACCGGTTAGCAACTCACTCGCTCCATCGTCTCAATGAACAATATAGGCACGTTGCTCGTCTTCTCGGTTGCTATCTTGCTTCAAACTCGATGATACCGCATGATAGAGGTGGTAAAGGTGTGAGGGGATGGGATTTGATGTGGATCCGGTGAAAGGTGAGGTGCACGGGTCATATGATAGGAGTAAGGAGGAGTAGGGAGGTTGGGAGGGGGCATAATGGATGGGTGGAGACAAAGGGACCATCCCGGTCGGGATGGGTGGTCCCGATCGGGTTGGTGAACCCTTCCCGATCGGGAAGCTCTCGTCCCGGTCGGGAACACACTCCAGTAAGTCCGAATTTCAGCACCTTTATCCCGATCGGGATGGCTCCTTCCCGGTCGGGATGAGTCTTCTTTGCCTCCCCAAGCCCAAAAGCTTATCATAAGCTTCAAAAACCGACTTCCTCGCTCGCAAACCAAACTTTATCATCGACCACTCCTTTCTAGGAGTCACCTTCACTTCACCTATCACAATAAACTCAAACAAAACATCAAATTTACTCCCTCACATCGCTCATCAAAATACCAAATCAATTACAAGAATATCACAAAGCTACCAAAATCAAGAGATAAAACACAAATACAAGCACGAGTACTCTAAAGAAGAGAGGAGGGGGAATATACAACATGACGGTTCTTTTAGGAACTCCGTCAAACCTAGGATGGTGGACTCCATTCTTCAACCGTAGCCCTCAAGGGCATGGAGGAGCAAGTCGAATGCGCCACCGACATCGTAGTGAAGGCCCAAGAAGCGCTCGAGCTTAACCGACCTCCACGGCCTCCAAGGAGGAGGCAAGAAGTAGGATTCCCAAGACCCGACATTATCTTCATAGTTGTCTCCGGGGTCTCTCCATCCTACGAGCTCAACCGGTCTCTTCTTCCCTAAGCATTGCCTTCAATCACAAGCAAGCTTCATCTCCAAGAAACAAGGCACAAAAAGCGGTTTTGGCCTCATCTCCTCAATGCACACCCCCACACTTTCCTCAAGTTGTGGTTCCCCATCTTCATCACTCGGCCCCACATCATCTTGGAGAGGAGAATCGAAACTTTTACCGGCGGTTTCAATCTCTTCCAAGTCGTCTCTCGGTGTACTAGCAAGGGGCTCTTGATGCTTGTCCAAATTATCGCACAAGGGCAACTCGAGGCTAACAATTTCACCCAACATCCTCACAAATTCCACCAACCCATCCAACTCACTATCCTCCTCCAATTCCTCACCAAGAATGCCTTCACCAAGGGTCACATCCTCATTCGTCTCTTTGTGGGTAGACGATTGAAGTTCTTCAATTTCCCTTTGGAGCTTGGCCAAGAGTTCATAATTCTTTTTCGTTTGGATGGCCATTTCTTGTCGGTCTTTTTGCATTTGAAGAATCGATTGGTGCAACTCCAAGTTTAGCGATTGGTGGTCATTGGAGTCTTGTAAAGCTCCTTGAAAATCTTGATGATACCCATGGAGTGGGGCATCATATTGTTGGTAGCAAGGTTGGGGTGATTGGTAGTATTGTGGGTCATGGGGTTCATATTGTGGTTGGGGTGGAGGGTAATATTGTGGGTATTGGCTTCCATAAGGTGGATCTTGATCGAACATGGTGGGTTCACAATCATAGCTTGAGTAATAGCCACCATGATCGTAGGAATGATAATCGTCCACTTGTTGGTAGCCGTTTTCATACTCTTGAGGATCATATCCATCTTGATTACCCCAAGAAGCTTGATAGTGGTAGGGGGACGTCATGTCATACCCTTGGTTCATTGGAGAAGAGTGGTAGCTCATATCGGCTCCCGAGTGCGTGGAGTTTAGATCAAACCCCATGCTTGCTCGAAAATCGTAGTCCATACCCGGTTGGAAACCACTCATTCTACCAACCGTCCGTTTAAGCGGCTCTGAGTTGCAAGAAGAAGATAATCACCACCTCTAAGCACAAACTGTAGACTAAGAACAAACGTGAGAAGTCTAGTGCTTTTTGGGCACTAGACAAGAGAGAAATAAACCACACACACACAAGAAGCAATGTAACCAAAAGAAAAAAGAAAAACACAAACACAAAGACAAAGTCAAGCAAATAGGAAAACAAAGTCCAAACTAGCACCGTCCCCGGCAACGGCGCCAAATTGATGGTTAAGGATTCGTCACGTCCCAACCGTCAATAATATAATCGGCTAATCCTAGTGGGTAGCTAGGGTAAGTCGGGTCGAATCCACGGGGACGGTAATGTGAAGTCTAGACTAGGTCGGCCCAATTACGAGACTAAGTCAACGAGCTAAACTAGAGAATGAGAAGAGGGGAGAAAACTAGGCTATAACTAAGAGGAACAACTAAGGAGAACGGGCTAGGATTAGGTCGGGGTCAAAGGGGTAACAGAATGGTCAAGGGAAGACTAGAGTGAATAAAGTAGTAGGGTAATCTAGGTTGGTCCGGGCTCTCGCATCTTAGACTCACCTAGAGGTTCCACCTAAAACCCATCTCGTCGATACTCAACACAAACGGGGTTCTAGCGCGCTATAGACCTAGGTCGAATCCGGGCTCTCGCTACTTAGACCGGCCTAGGGGTCGTCCTCACCGGGCTCTCGCAACTTAGTGAGGGGACCGAACCCACGACAAACTAATACCCACGAAAGAAAGGCAAGAAAACAAGTATTCGTACATACTTAGTCATTGAAGCAATTCAACAAACATGTGATGTGCGTCAAACAAGAGGAAACCCAAATCTTCCACCAACATCTCTAACCAACCCTTAATCACCCAATTAACACCCTAATCACCTTACTAACCCTATCAAGAACACTACTCTAACATAATCAAACTAAAACTAACAAGCATGAGAGGAATCAACATAAGAAAACAAACAAACATAAACAAACTAGTAATAACAACTAAAGATTCAAACTTGAACAACAAAACGAGATTAAGAGTAGAAAGGAAGAAGATTGTACCATACTAGAGAAGAGGAAAGAACAAAACTTGCATTAATGAAGAAAACCCAAAACAAACATCCAAGGTTGTCAAGCTTGGAGAAGATCTTGAAGAATTCCCTTAATACAAGTACTAATCTATGATTAACTACTAATTACCGACTAATCTACACTAATCTAACCTAAAGTAGTCTAGGGTTTTAAGGAGATAGCCTAAGATAACATAAGATAAGATAAGATAGTATCTTAATACAAGAGGGGGAGTATATATAGGGTTACAAATGGAAGGGAGAAGAAACAAAGCAAGCGCGGGTGAGCTGTAGCCCATCCCGGCCGGGATGAGGTGGTCCCGGTTGGGACGGGGTCGGTCCCGGTCGGGAAGCCTTGATCCCGATCGGGATGGGCCCAGGTCAGGAGCCTTCTTGTTTGTGCACCTCATCCCGAACGGGATGAGCTTATCACGAACGGGATGAGCCTTGTAGGCCTCCATTATGATCATTTTTGGTCCCTCCTTGGTTCTCATGGACTTCTCACCGATTCTCGGGTCTTGGGATCGGGTCTCGGAGGCTCGGGATTGGGTCCCAAGGTCTCGGGGTCGACTCCAAGGCATCGAGTCATCGCTCCTTAGTTTCGTTGGCTCCAAAATGTGTATGTATTGAGTCGAAATTGCTCCGACTCTTCCAAATCGGTCTCGGGAACCTGAAACGAACTAAAGGAAGCATAAGAAGCCCCTAAACCGCTCCCAAGGAGCGATTATACAAGGAAAATGGGACCAAAACACTAAGAAATAAGCACTAAAAATGACACTTATCATTCATTCACCGCTTTTAGAGGGAAGCGGTATTTCTTTTGTTTTGGGTGCAACCCTCTATGTGTTTGTTTGTGTGTTTGTTTGTTTATGTGTTTTGTGTCCGGTTGCATCCACAGTTTTGTCGCAAGACCCAACATGCCTTGCGGAGTGCACTTGTCCTCTAAGTGCACTCGCGTGAGTTGAAAGGGCGTAGGGTGCGCTAATACCCACTCGGTTAGTTTAGTATTAGTATGTGCTTACTCGAGGGCGAGTAAGGGTTAAGTGTGGGGGAGTTGACAAGTGTAGTTTGTAGTGCCTATTTGTTGTGTTTTGGTCCCATTTTCCTTGTGGAATCGCTCCTTGGGAACGATTTACGGGTTTCTTATGCTTCCTTTAGTTCGTTTCAGGTTCCCGAGATCGATTTGGAAGAGTTGGAGCGATTCCGACTCCATAGATACACATTTTGGAGCCAACGGAGTAAAGGAACGATGACTCGATGCCTTGGAATCGACCCCGAGACCTTGGGACCCAATCCCGAGCCTCCGAGACCCGATCCCGTGTCCCGAGAATCGAGGAGAATCCCATGAGAGGAAAGGAAGGACCAAAAAGCTCTTAAGGGAGGCCTACAAGACCCATCCCGGTCGGGAAGGCCTCATCCTGATCGGGATGGGGTGCACAATTGAAGAGGTTACTGTGAGGAGCCCGTCCCGGCCGAGACCAGGCCGTCCCGGTCGGGACCAAACCGTCCCGGGCGGGACCAATCCGTCCTGGGCGGGAAGGAGCAGGGGCTGCGCGAGACTTCTTCTTTTCTTCTCCTTCATTCTTGTACTCATATATATACTCCCTTCTTGTAATATTAAGACATCTTATCTTACCTTATGATAGTTTTAGCATTTCTTAAGCCTCCAAAACCCTAGATTTACTCTCACTCATTAGCTTTAATCTTCCTTTAATCTTAGTTAATCTTTAGTTAATCCTTGTAATTAGTTCTTGTATTAAGAGGATACTTGAAGAATTCTCCAAGATTGACAACCTTGGGTTTTATTTGGGTTCTTATTTATACAAGATTGCATCTTTTCTTCATCTAGTTTTGGTATAATCATCTCTACTCTTATTCTTAGTTATTTAATCTAGTTTCAATCCTTTCTTATTGTTATTGTTATTGTTCTTGTTAATGATAATGGATGCTTGTTTTGTGACATTGATTTCTCTTATTATTGTTAGTTTTCTCTTAATGATGAGTGAGTAGATTACTTGTGGGGTTAGTAGGGGGATTAGGGGTAGATTATGGATGATTAGGGTTGATTAAGGGGAAAAGGTTGAATCTTTGTTGTTAGTCACATTGTGGGCACTCTATGTGTTTGTTGATATGCTTGTATGAGTTGTAGTGGCCATGCTTCCCATACTTGTGCTCATATTCTCATTGATTGTCTATTATGTGGAAATGTCGAGAATAGTTTAGTCGCGAGAGCGCGGACTAGGGTCTAAGTTGCGAGAGCCCGGACCCACCTTGGCATCAGTTTAAGTTGCGAGAGCCCGGACCGACCCTAACAACTAGGAGACACCTATACCCTTGATCACCCCAATTACCCTTCTACTCCTATGAACCCGACCTACCCCACTTTCCTTCCTTATTTGAGTCCACCTCTTAGTTAGTCATTATTTCCGTTAGTTTCATTGTTTAGTTAGTCTCTAGTGTTAGTTTAGTTCTTACTCCTCCTCCTTCATAGTTCTCCATTCATCGCTCCTTTGTGTTTGTTTGGTAATCTAGTCTCGTTGTAGGTAGACCTAGTCTAAACCTTGATATACCGTCCTCGTGGATACGATCCCGACTTACCCTAGCTACTCACTAGGTTAGTCGGTGTTTTATTGTTGGCTAGGGACGTGACAAATCCCTACCATCAGTCGCCACCGAACTTTGTGAGAGTTCAGACTCGTTCGAATCCACTCTATACTTAGGCGTATCGCGCACAAAGTACGGTCCGCCTTAGTACTAGAGCTTGTGGGGGGATTCATCCATTTGCATAACGATACCGATGTCGAATTATCGAATATCGTTTATCGAATGACTCTCGCTGCCAATGGTTTCGGGCATCCGGAAACCAAAGGTTCTGAGTAAGGGGTGAAGGTACGTGTTGGGAAGCCCACGAAAGACACCAACCCCGCCCACAAATAGCGACCTCTACTAAGATATCAATCGGTGTTCAAGTGTGCGCGTTAGTAAGACGATGAAAATGTATGACAACCAACGTTTTGGGCTATACATGAAATATGCGTTCACTACGTCGTTTAATGCATCTTAAAATATGTCAAAGTTGAATTTAACATGTGAGTTCATTTAAAAGTGATAAATTCCACGCAACGGAAATAAATAACTTGAAAGTAAATCACAAATTACACGGGCAGAATACAACCCGGAATTCACAATACGACAAGCAAAATTATGATATTATCGAATTACAAACGGTAACGTAAACTATAAACGAACTCGTAAATAGAAACGTAAGCTCACTACTAGAAAAAATGAAACAGGGAAATCAGCTACCGTCATTTATCGCTAAAAAAGACGCGCGACAGATGATAGTCGCTAAGAATCAATCGCACCTGGTAGTCGCTTGAAAAGAAGACGGGCGACTGATATCGGTCGCTAAAAAACACGGGCAACCGATATCAGTCGCTAAGATTAGCGACCGACATCAGTCGCTAAATGGGATGCTTAGCGACTATAGGGTCAACTGATGACTTTTTGGGACTTTGGGCGTCTTACTTAGCGACCGTTATCATTCGCTAAGAATTTCATTTAGCGACCGATATCGGTCGCTAATGGACCTGTAATTGGCCGATTCAATTTGTTCATTTCTAGCCAAAATTTGCAAACAGAAAAACAACTCAACAATGACAAATACATTCCAAACACATTCCAAACACCAAGGCGTATTGGCTACATAATGCCGGCTTCACATTTCCATAATTGTCAACCAAGGTAACTAAATGTGAATAAACTAAATTAAGAGTAATGTTAACTATTTTCAATGAACATTCATAAACTACAAGCTAGGTTTCTTAATCCACAATTAATGACATCTACTCAACGAACGGGAAAGGAAGCCGCAACACCACTACCACCCCCATTGAAGGGGTCTCTAGGGTCTGGGGGTCGGGGAAAGGGGCCGGCGTTGCAGTTCTGCTGCTGCATGCTTGATGTGTTGATATTCTATATGCTTTTATCCTCGTTTTCCCATGTATTTATCGTGTTAAATGCGCTCTTAGGAGCGGTTTTGGGAACTAATATTCTCCTCTGGTGTGTTTTGTAGTGTTTTGTTGGTTTTGTAAGAAATAGGCGATATGGACGCCTTTTCCCTTTCATCGTAGCTCACATGGAGGTCGGTGACTATTTATCCACAAGCTAGGTGTTGCTATCGAGGTTGTGTGGATGTCATGAAGTGATCTCGAGTCAAGTTGGAACCATATCATGAAGTGTAGAAGACTAGAGGAGTCCTTTTTGTTGGTCCCGAGGTCCGTCCCTAGGGATGGATGTCGTCCCTATTCCCCCACTCACGGCAAAATGAAGAAAATTGAGCAATGGATTTTTCAGCTGTCCCGATTCGGGACGACCCTCATCCCATGGGACGACTTTAATCCCGATTCAGGACGGACTACATCCCGATTCGGGACGACATAGCTGTAGTGTCTTTTCAGCTTCTTCTTTCTTTGGCTATATAGGAATGTTTTGTATCAGATTTGAACGTATCTTATTTCATTCCTAAGAACCCTAAGCCTAGTAGTAGAATAATATTACTTTTTTCACTCTCTAGTTGGAAGATTTACTCTTGTTCTTGCTACAATTTCCAATAGGTAATCATTTCAATTAGTCTCAAATGACTTATTCATCTTTTATGTTCTTAATTGTTTATTTTCATTTCTAGTATTGATTTTATTAGTTTTCCTTTTTCCATATCAATCATTATGCATTTCATTATAAATTGTTTATTTCGTGTGAATTTAATTATGAGTAGCTAATTCCGTTACTAGGGTCAAGGGGGATCGATGGGTAGAATTTAAGTTCTTGTTGAATATTTGATGAGTTCATATATATGCTAGTGCCTTGTTAACATGCTCTAAAAGACGATTAATTTGTTAAAGGCCTCAACTTGTTAATCGAATTAGGAAAATTTCAGTTCATGTGCGAGAGCCGAGTTGAGATTAGACCCGCATGTGATTCGGTAGGAAGCCTAATAAGTAGCGAGAGCCCGTTAGTGTCTTCCTAGGTTGATTTCGATCCGATAGGACGTATTATAACCAACTAGCATGTTTGTGTGTTTATCGATTATTCTTGCATGATCATTTGTCTACTCATTGTGAACCCATAGCCCTAGATTTTCTTTTAATTGAATAATTCATATTTTGATTACGTATTTCTAGTCTTAGTTAACCAATCAAACCAACCGTTTGAGCAATTAAGAATCGTCATAGCTTCTAACAGTTTGACCTTCTCCCTGCGGATACGATACCCTACTTACCACTGACTATCTTGTTAGTAGTACTGGGATAATCTTGATTTGGTAATACGACTTTAGCCATATCAAATTTGGCGTCGTTGCCGGGGAGTCGGTTTTTACTGCTTTTAGCTTGTTTCTTTATTACTCGCTTTCGTTTTGGGGAACGAAAGTTCCTCGAAAATGATTTCATTAGTTCCTTTTAGATTCTTTAATGGCTCGTTACGCTTTCATTCTACTCCCAAGGAACATGGGATCCATCTCACCTTTTTTCTTGTAGTTTTAGTGTTTTTCAGGTATGAATCTCTCTCTTATCTCCCCACAATACGAGCACGAAGTTTTTCATGAGTATCTTGATCGATTCAAGGGATATGTTAATAATCTTACTTCCTTTGGATATTTCTATGATGAGCTCGAATTGGGTCATGCTGTTTTTGCAGGAATGAATCACGACTGTCGTGAATTAGCCGTTAACATGACCAATGGAGGTATTTATGATAAAAATAGAAGGGATTTATGGGATTTCTTGCACTATTTAGCTTGGATGTCCCAAGCACAAGCCCGCGAGGTGGTAAAACCGAATTTGGCTCCAACAAGCTTTGAAACATAATTCTACGCCAGTCAGGCTAGAATTGACAGAATGCTGAAGGAGATGGCAGGTGAAAATGTGCCTAATGACGTTGTGCCTAATGATCATGTGGTTCATGAGAGCGAGCCATTACTTTATATCCACAATAATGCATCGTTCCAAAATGAGGTTGCGAGTGACGCGATGTTTCGACAAAAAGCTTGCGAGGATACTTGTAATACGATTCGACATACGGTAACCACTTATCTTAGTGATTATCATGCTCCTCCATGTGAGTCTCAAGTTTTTTATAATCATGAATTGTTGGATAACGATGATGATGAACCGAGTTTTTGGTTTAATATTCCATCTACCGTTGACCCAATCCCCTATATCGTTGAGACTACCACTCTCGAGATGACCCCTGTTGTTGTCAAGTCAACCGAGATATTGAACCATAGCGAGCATCCTCCTAGAGAAGTCAATATAATATCCCCTTTTAAGTCTTTTAAAGGAACTTCTCCAGTTGTGCCTAAGAAACCCCTTGTTGATGCTATTAATATTATTGAGGATTCCATTGAAACCACCGTTGAGACTTGTTGTGATGAAGTCCTTCTTGAGTCTTTAGTTATTGACACCATTGAGAGTGACGATTGTGAAGGAGTCATGAACCTTTTTAGTGAGGAGTTTAGTGATGAGGGTACCATGGAATCTCTTGATTTTGATTTTGAGGTTCGACGGAATAATGGAAAAACATTGGATTGAAGAATTCCTTGGTTTTCGAGTCGATTACCTTTTCTCCCAACATGCATATGGAAGTAGTTCCCTCAGCTCCTTTACTCCATCCTCCTCCATGTCTATTGCCACCGTTGTGCACTCCCGATCCGCCTCCGTGTTTGGCTTCCCTACTACCATTATGCGCCAGTGAACTGCTTGACATTAATGTTGGTAAACCCTTTCCTATTTTCCTCATTTCATTTGATTTGATGAAAGGTAAATCTACTAATCCATCTAATTTAAATTTTGATAATGATTTCTCGGTGGATTTTAACATTGTGTGTCATGATGACAAGCTTTATACTTCATCTCCTGCTGATGAGTGGAGTGTTCGTGTTAGAACTGGTGTCGGGTTTGATAAGATATTGCATCTATTCCTTTTGATTTATACCGTTTATATCTTCTCAATGACTTATGATTGCTTTCATATTTCTCATGCACAGGAATATGATTTGCTACTACGGGCATTGATGGGATTTTTAAAGAAAGACGAAGATGGTGCCATTTAGCAAAAAAGAAGTCATGTAGAACGATAAAATAATGCGGGAGACAACCCGTGTTTTTTAGAGTTGTTTTGGGATTTTTATCTTTTTTTTTTTGTTGGATTTTTGGACCACTTTTTCCTTTTATCGTTTTTGGACTTGTTTTGGTTTGATTTAGACAATTTGGTTTTGTTGTAATTGATCGGACAATAGGTTTTTGGTTTTTTTTTGTATTAGTCTTGTCCTTTTCAGGCACTCGAGAATCATGGCGTAATGATGCACGAATGAATGAAATGGAACAGTGCCCGTTTTCAAGCTAGCTTGAGAAGGTTTCTACAAATGTCGTATGTGTATTTGCTTGGTTTTTCTTTTATTTGTCAATCCTCATCTCTCTTTATAGCACGCTATGATTGATTTGTGGCCTTTTACACCGGAAGCCAATTTTTCGGTTTGTTGGGTTTTGCCACATTGAGGACAATGTGTCGTTCTAGCTTGGGGGAGGGATTGGTTTATATAGTTGTTTTTGTTTGATTTGAAACACCTTGAAAAATCACAAAAAAAATTTAAAAGAAAAAAATGTGTAAAAATTGTTTCTAAAAAAAAAACTAGTTTTTGGGTTTGTTGCTATCTCGTTGTGCTTATCCCCTTGCATAGTTTTGCGGTTTTCCATTCATATTTCTTTTTAAGCTTGGTTTTCAGGATTTGTACATTTTGGTGATGTTTTGGCATTTTTGTATGTGATGATGAGACTAAGACAAAGTATACTTGATCCTTGACGTTGGTAAGCTACAAAATGCGAGTTTTAGAGCCTTTTTGATTGATTCATGTTTAATCAATCTTCTTTAGGTGAGAGTAGGTCTCCTCGTAGTATGCGTTGCATAATTACGCACATGTATGGTTTTTGTTCCATTATCCGTGATGTTTTTGATCAGTTTGCACTTGAAGCTATATCACTGTTTTCTCTCATAATATTTCTTACCCTTTTGAGCCCACATGTTTATTTTTATATCCCACAATATTTAGCTACAAATATCATGCCTACCTTGTTAAGCTAGTAATTGTCGGATGCGTTATGGGTGCTCATTAAGGTTATTCTGGTGAATGTTGATAATAATGTGAGAATTATTTTTTCGGGATTGCTGATTCCCGACGTTTATTTTTGTGGAAAAATGAAAAATGATGTTGAAAAAAAAAAAGTTAGAAAAAAAAAACAAGAAGAAGAAGTGAAAGAAAAAATAATGTTACTTCCAAGTTATTTATAATTGATATTGGATCGGGAAGTGATGTTAGTTGAAGTTATATTCCGATACATACATCATTTTGTATTGATGTAATAAAGACTAAGTGGTGTTTGTTGTGGCTTGAGCATTCTTAGCGCGTTTGGATTGTTGCTAGTTTAACCTTTAGCTCCTCATGTCCATAACGTTTGTCCACCTTCTACCCTTCAACCGAGCCTTCTCTTGTTCTTTTCTTAGCTTCTTTTGTGGAAATTGTGATAAATTGTCAATGGAATTGGGAATGTTTACCATCCTACGTCGCGGGCGCATTCTTATGAGTTGTAGTAGGTGAGTGTTCTCACAATATACTACCCGTTCACAAAATGAGTGAAGAGTGAACCCGTGACGAGTCCGATGTCAATAAGGGTCATGCAAGAGTTGAAATGTCTTAGTACTTGTCTCCCTCATATTTTTGCCATGTAATTCTAAACCATGTGTGCTTATCTTGCATCTCGTGTTTGAATTGAGATTGAATTGTGAACTTGCTAGAGCTTGTCAATGGGATTTGTCATTTCGGGGATACTTGGTTTTGTTCACCGCTCTTGTTTTGTAATGTTTGACGATGCTTGCTTGAGGACAAGCAAGAGTCCGGTTTGGGGGATTTTGATGTGTTGATATTCTATACTCCCTCCGATTCACAAAGATGTTCCCCTTTGTTTAATATATGTGAGGTATATTTTAATCAAAGGGGAAGATCTTTGTGAATCAGAGGGAGTATGCTTTTATCCTCGTTTTCCCATGTATTTTTCGTGTTAAATGCGCTCTTAGGAGCGGTTTTGGGAACTAATATTCTCCTCTAGTGTGTTTTGTAGTGTTTTGTTGGTTTTGTAGGAAATAGGCGATATGGACGCCATTTCCCTTTCATCGTAGCTCACATGGAGGTCGGTGACTATTTATCCACAAGCTAGGTGTTGCTATCGAGGTTGCGTGGATGTCATGAAGTGATCCCGAGTCAAGTTGGAACCATATCATGAAGTGTAGAAGACTAGAGGAGTCCTTTTTGTTGGTCTCGAGGTCCGTCCCTAGGGATGGATGTCGTCCCTATTCCCCCACTCACGGCAAAATGAAAAAAATTGAGCAATGGATTTTTCAGTTGTCCCGATTCGGGACGACCCTCATCCCATGGGACGACTTTAATCCCGATTCAGGACGGACTACATCCCGATTCGGGACGACATAGCTGTAGTGTCTTTCCAGCTTCTTCTTTCTTTGGCTATATAGGAATGTTTTGTATCAGATTTGAACGTATCTTATTTCATTCCTAAGAACCCTAAGCCTAGTAGTAGAATAATATTACTTTTTTCACTCTCTAGTTGGAATATTTACTCTTGTTCTTGCTACAATTTCCAATAGGTAATCATTTCAATTAGTCTCAAATGACTTATTCATCTTTTATGTTCTTAATTGTTTATTTTCATTTCTAGTATTGATTTTATTAGTTTTCCTTTTTCCATATCAATCATTATGCATTTCATTATCAATTGTTTATTTCGTGTGAATTTAATTATGAGTAGCTAATTCCGTTAATAGGGTCAAGGGGGATCGATGGGTAGAATTTAAGTTCTTGTTGAATATTTGATGAATTCATATATATGCTAGTGCCTTGTTAACATGCTCTAAAAGACGATTAATTTGTTAAAGGCTTCAACTTGTTAATCGAATTAGGAAAATTTCAGTTCATGTGCGAGAGCCGAGTTGAGATTAGACCCGCATGTGATTCGGTAGGAAGCCTAATAAGTAGCGAGAGCCCGTTAGTGTCTTCCTAGGTTGATTTCGATCCGATAGGACGTATTATAGCCAACTAGCATGTTTGTGTGTTTATCGATTATTCTTGCATGATCATTTGTCTACTCATTGTGATCCCATAGCCCTAGATTTTCTTTTAATTGAATAATTCATATTTTGATTACGTATTTCTAGTCTTAGTTAACCAATCAAACCAACCGTTTGAGCAATTAAGAATCGTCATAGCTTCTAACAGTTTGACCTTCTCCCTGCGGATACGATACCCTACTTACCACTGACTATCTTGTTAGTAGTACTAGGATAATCTGGATTTGGTAATACAACTTTAGCCATATCAATGCTCCTCAGGCGAGCTAGCTCTTCTAGTATTTGCCTGCTGGCCTCATCCTGTCGCCTTATATGCTCATTCTACTCCTTCACTTGCTCAGCCAAAGCAACCCGTTCCGCCCTCTCTTCTTGTATTTCCGACCTCATCTCAGCAACGACAGACGGTACGTACTCCGTCGAGGTCGAATGCCCCCCTCCCCCCCGAGTGTTGGGTAGTGTCCAGTAAAGGGTATGAGCGTTCCCCGTACGTACTGTTCACCGCTCCCTTGCGGTACCCTTGCACGACATCGAACCATACCTGGTGATGTGTGTCAAATTTGGACCTTTTTCTTCTCATTTAAACCCGTTTTTCCTCCGTTTTGCGAGATTAGAGTGCGATTATCACCTTATTTCTAGTATTTCTCGCATTAGCGTGTCTCTTTTACATTTTACGTGTTTTTGGTAGTTTTCTATCTATTTTGATAGGATTTTTGATCAAAAGCGTGTCCGAGCATCTATGAGCACGAAAGAGAGGGATACCGTCCGAAGAGCAATGCACAAAACTAAAGTTCAAGAAATCCGATCAATCGACAAAGAAAGAGACCAGAAACGAGGGCAGAAAACCACCGAGTGAAATTTCACCCGATGATTCACCACCGGGCGAAGTTTCACCCGACGACATTTTTACCTCCCCGAAGATCTTCGAGAAATATTCACCACTGGGAAAAATGACCGACCGAAACTTTCACCCATCGGGTGAAGTTTCGCTCGACGGTAAAGGAGCTCCGAAATGCGCAAACTGGAGAGAGATCTCATCGGGTGAAACCACCGGGTGAAGTTTCACCTAGTGGTATTAGCTCGTCGATGACCTTTGATCGCAAGGTGAAGTTTCATCATATGAAGATGCATTGGGCAAAAGTCTCATTAATGAAGCAAGATTGGATTTGGACCTTAGTTTATGTGACCAATTAAGGGCTTAGTATATATAGTTAACCCTAGGTTTTCTTCTAATAATGCCTCATTTTTTAAATAGATCTCCATTGTTAGTAGCTTCCATTAGAAAACTCCATTAGATCTAGAAAGCTTTCTTAGTTTTAGATTAATTTAATTACTCTACATTATTTTGCAATCAAGCTTCTTCATTAGTCTAGTTTTATTTGAAGATTAAGGGGTTTTGCAAGGATTTGGTGAGAAAATTCTTGTATTTCTTTTTCAAGCTTCATATTTATGTTAATCTTCATCTTCTTCTTTCGAGTTTTTTTCCATAGTTGGTACTTTCTTTTCCTCTCCCTCCTTCTTAATTAGTTTTCTTTTTAATTATTTTTTTGGTGAAATGTAAGTATATCATTCATCAAAAAAATATACAGAGAGGTTCATATACTGTACATAAGATATGAAAAACATCGACAAAGATCAAAACCCAACTAATTAACAAATATAGCCTATGGAACGGAGTTGGGAGATATCCTCATTTGTTAACTCATCCTTTTGGTTGATTCTGACTCGGTTTCGAACCTCCATTATGATCTAGTTAGCTATCAATCCGGGTCGAAGGAGACTGTTCTCAATCCTCGCCCTGTTCCTTTGGTTCCAAATGTAGTAATAAGTAGCAGCTAGAATGGCAGCCTGCAGTTCCATCTAACCGTGCTCTCACGGTTATCAATAAGACTCGCCATACTGGGACTGTAGCCTGTAATCTGTTTCAGATTCTTCAGAATCTCGACACTGTATGAACACTCAGTAAACAGGTGAGTAATATTCTCATCACCCAACTGACAAACACAACAAATTTTATTATCAACACAACTGAGATTGTATAATTTTTCCTTCGTGTTGATCCCTCGTTGTGTGATCAGCCATAGCATCAAGCCGTGTTTCTGTACATTCCAAGCATTCCATACAACGTTGGTCCAAGGAGGCAAAGTCGGAGAAGGATTCATCCATTTATAGGCTTCTTTAATCGAATATCCTTTGGGATCAATTGACCATTTACCGTCAATATAACCAGACTTCATTACTTCTTTTACCTTGCAAATAGATTTCCATGCCCATAAATGAAGAAGGAAATAGTGTAGAAAACTGCTGAACACAACAAAAAAACCCTAAAACGCTCTCTAAACATGGCGATTTGAAGGTGACGGCTTCGTGATCTCGAGTGGAATCCTGTGCAATTTGGCTATGGATCTTTCCCCTCAAGGTTTGCGTAACGTTACTAGACGGAAGACGACGAATAGCAAGGAGAGAAAGACACAAAACATGATGGGAAACATGACCAAAGGAGGTCCGGACGTGGAAACGTCTACTAAACATGGCAGTATGAAAGAAATTGTGGGTGTGCCGCCATATACTGACAACGATCTGGATAGAAGCAATGGCACACAATTGGATACGAATAAGGAGGATGGAGAGTTGGGTATCATGGACGGTGATTGGTTCGATAGACATGGATCGAGCAAATTTTGGAGGATGACAATGATAACATGTTACACTTGACCGAAGAGGATGTAAAAGATGAACTCACTTACTGGCAGAATGCAGTATACGAGTTCGTGCTTGGAGCCAATCCTCCTTGGCCTGTTTTTGAAGGTTATATTAAGCGAATATGGAAACACCATAAAATGGATTCGATCTCTTTCTTACCAAATGGCATTTTCGTGGTGCGATTCCAGACTCAGGAAATGCAAGAAAAGGTTCTAAATGCAGGTATACATATGTTTGACAGTAAACCTGTTATTGTCAAGAGATGGATGCCTGATATTGACCTTGAGAAGGAAGAGGTGAAATGCATCCCTACATGGCTAAGGCTTCATAGACTGCCCCTAAAATTCTGGGGGGTAAGCCTGCAGAAGATAGGAAGAACAATGGGGGCTTTTATAAAAAAAGATGAAGCCACTGAGGCTAAAACAAGGCTGGGGTATGCACGGGTGATGATAGAGGTCCAAGTGGGACAGAAGTTCCCCACACAGGTAAAGTTTAAAGACGAAAATCAAAGAGTAGTTATTGTACCTGTGGAATTTGAATGGAAACCTGTAAGATGTGAAAAATGTAAGGCTTTGGGTCACGAGAGTGAGAATTGCAGGATCAAAAGGGCTCCTAGAGTGGAGAAACAAGTATGGAGGAAGAAGATCGTGACTCCTGGCAATGTGATTTTACCAAAACCTACCAGTTCTGAAACGAGTTCAGCAGTACCTAGTGTGCAGTCTGAACAAGTTGTTACTGAAACTAAGAATGACTAGGACTTCCCATCCTTTCAGGAGGCTGGCATACAGCCGAGTTCTAAAAGGGTAGACTCTAAGTCTGACTCATCTGGTGGCAGTAGTCCAGGTGGAGGTGAGGTCTCCTCTTTCAAGATTGTTTTGCAAGGAGGAACCAACCATAAGAATGTACAGTATAGGTCACCTACACCCTCCATATCTCCATGATTTTGGGAATATGGAATGTTAGGGGTATGAATAAAGCCAAAAAACAGGTAAATATCAATAAGTTTTTAATGGCTAAAAAGGTAGGATTATTTGTACTATTAGAAACCAAAATAAAGCCTGGCAACCAAAGTAAGGCTATGATCAGTTTTAATAACTGGAGTATTACCACGAATTCTCATCTTTATAATGGCGGTAGAATCTGGGTGGGTTGGAACCCATCGGAATTTCGTGTTAATATCTTGGAGTATGACCCTCAATATATCCATATTTGGGCTGTACATGTGACGTCTCAGAAAGAGTTCCACATAACGTTTGTGTATGCATTTAACGAAGCTCAGGGTAGGGACTATCTTTGGATGAATCTAAGAAGAATTGCAGATAGCATAAATGGTCCATGGGCAGTAAGTGGTGATTTCAATTGTATTCTGACTCCCGAGGAAAGGCTTGGTGGATCCTTTAATGTGAATGAGGCGTGGTCGTTTCAAGACTGTCTCATGTACTGTGATCTTGTGGATGGTCCCTCTACAGGTGCTTTTTTTACCTGGTCGAACAAACAGAGGCCGGAAGACAGAGTCTACTCTAGGTTGGACAGATTCCTCTCTAATCATGAATGGGCTATTTATTTCCCGAATTTGCAGGCCAGCTTCTTACCTGAGGAAACATTCGATCATACTCCTTGTATTATCCAGGAGCATGAAGAGGAAGGAAATAGAAAACGATCCTTTAAATTATCTAACATGTGGGTCGATGACCCAGGTTCCCAGGATCTCGTCAAGGAGAAATGGAGTATCCCGGTGGAAGGCACGCGAATGTTCATTATCTGCCAGAAATTGAAAGCACTGAAGGCGCCCTTGAAATGCTTGAATAAATCAAAATTTTCAGATATTGAAAGGGCTGCAGACATTGCTAGAGTTACCCTGAGATGCTGTCAGCAGGCTATCATAGGCCAGCCTGGCAACCAAGTCCTTATTCAGCAAGAATTTGATGCTAACACTCGGTGTATTGAGCTAGAGGCTAGGGAATACGCGTTCCTCCGGCAGAAAGCGAAAGCACACTGGATGAAGGAAGGGGATGCAAATACATCTTAGTTTCATGGCGTCCTGAGGGCTAGAAGAGCCTATAATTCTATTAAGCAAATCAGGGATTCTGATGGAGAGTTACACACGACCAAGGAAGGGATCCAAATGAGTTTTCTCGATTTCTATGAAAACCTTTTGGGAAAAAGCTTGCATACCCAGCTTGTGAATGCTAGAGTTGTACAGGAAGGGCCTACTTGTACGAGTCAGCATGCTGAACTGTTATTGAAACAAGTAATTGATGATGAAATTAAAAAAGCCTTTTTTTTAGCATTCCTAATGATAAGGCCCCGGGTCCTGACGGCTTCTCGAGTTTATTCTTCAAATCTAATTGGGAGCTTATTGGGACGGAGATTTGTGAAGCTATTCATGAGTTCTTCAAAAATGGGAAAATTCTAAGACAACTGAATACAACTACGGTGACCCTTATCCCAAAGGTCGCCAATCCGGAATCTGTCCAGCAATTCCGGCCAATCTCTTGCTGTAACATGGTATATAAAGTTATCTCTAAAATTCTATGTAGCAGACTGGCCTTAGTCCTACCTGATTTGATATCCCTGACTCAAGGAGGTTTCATTCAAGGCAGACAAATTATGGAGAACATCCTTATTTGCCAAGACCTGATAAAACTCTATAATAGAAAATCTGCCTCGCCGAGATGTATATTCAAAATTGACCTCCAAAAGGCTTATGACACAATAGAATGGACTTTTCTTCACCAGATGATGATTGCTCTAAAGATCCCTTCACAGTTCACTAATTTAATCATGGAGTGTACTACTTCGGCCTCTTTCTCCCTGAATCTTAATGGAGATACTTTTGGTTTCTTTAAGGGCAAGCGAGAACTCCGACAAGGTGATCCACTATCACCCTTATTATTTACTATATGCATGGAATACCTCACGAGGCTACTTCAAATAACTACGAAGCATAATGGCTTCAAATTCCATCCTCTGTGCGGTACTTTGAGACCGTCGAGTCTCATGTTTGCTGATGACCTTTTATTGTTCTCTCGAGGTGATGCTCCATCTATTATGGTCTTGTTAAGGACCTTCTCCACGTTCTCTTATGCGTCTGGCCTTAAGATGAGCCCGGATAAGTCCACCGTCTACTTCAATGGGGCGTCTGACTCTCTTCGTGCGGACATCATTGACGTTTCTGGATGTGTGGAAGGTAGTATGCCGTTTAAGTATCTGGGTGTCCCGATTAAACCAACCAAGCTGAGTGCTAAAGACTGTAACCCGTTGATCAACAGGATTATGGAAAGAATTAGATCGCTGGGCACTAGGAAGCTGTCATATGCAGGTAGACTGATTCTAATTAAGTCGGTCCTGAAGACTCTTCATAACTACTGGGCTTCAATTTTTATTCTTCCTACTGCTATCATTCATAATATTGAGAGCCTATGTAGAAACTTTCTTTGGGAGGGTGGAACCGAATACAAGAGAGTCCCGCCGGTTGCATGAGATAAAATATGCAAACCGTTTAAGGAAGGTGGTCTTGGAATAAAAAACGACAATATATGGAACAAGGCCGCCATTGGAAAGCTAGCTTGGTGGATATACTCTAAGGCCGATTCATTATGGGTGCAATGGGTGAACCACATCTATATTAAAGATGCGGAGTGGCTGGAGCATGTTCCGCCTAATGACAACTCTTGGTACTGGAAGAAAATTTGCAGGGTGAGGGACCTCTTTCGTCCAGCATACAATGCGCAGGTCTGGCAACTTTCACCTAGGCAGCATTATAGCATCAGCTCAGGTTACGATTGGATTAAGGGGAGCGATTCCAACGTCAACTGGTGTCATCTAATTTGGAATGATTGGACAGTCCCAAAGCACAGCTTTATTAACTGGCTGTACCCACACGATGCGTTCAAGACTAAGAAAAAACTATATGCGTATGGAGTAACCATGGACGCGGATTGCTGTATTTGCGGGACAAGAGAGGAAGACGCGGATCATCTGTTTTTCGCCTGCCCGTACAGTACCCAGATTGTGCGTATTACGAGTGCTTGGATAGGTTTTGCACTTCCCACGACCCACATTAATAATTGGAGATTGGTTAGGAGGGGGTCCAAACTAAGGAGAGGGATTCTAAATGGAATTATCAATGCCATGATTTATCACATCTGGATTCAGAGGAATAGAGCGAGAATGGAAAATAGTATCCTTAGGCCTAAACATGTACTGTATAATATACAAAACGATATGAAATTAAGGATGGATAGATGTCGTAAAGGAGTTATCCAACAAAAGGATAGACTCTGGTTATATTCTTTGATTTTGTAAGGGGCTTCCCCCTGATATTTGGTTACCACATTAATACACTTTTACCTTCACCAAAAAAAAAAAAATTCCATGCCCACGGAACATCACTCGAAGGCCGATAATCATGCCATTCGGTATTTTTGAGATAGATAGTGGAAATCCATTTGATCCATAAGCTATCTCGTTTCTCATAAACCCAATTTACGAGTTTCTCGATAGCTGCAATATTAACATCACCCGGCTTCTTGATTCCTAGTCCTCCTGCATCTTTTGGCCACGTTACAGTGTCCCAAGCAACAAGGGGGATCCGTCTATATTCCGCACTTCCATCCCACAAATAATTTCTATAGATCGCCTCAATTCTTTTGATGATGTATTTGGGTAGAAGGAAAATGCTAGACCAATAATTGTAAAGAGTATTGAGGACAGAGTTGATCAACGTTACCCGACCTGCATAGGATAGTTTACAAGCCCCTAAACTTCTGATACGCGCCACTATCTTCTCAACTAGGATGTCGCATTCTCTTCTACTGATTTTACCTGTTTGTATCGGAACCCCAAGATACCGGAAGGGGAGCGAACCTTCCTTAATACGGGTGACTGATAAGCTAGTCGTGTACCTATCAAAAATAACCAACTACGGTCCAACTAATAATATAGCTAGGGAAGTCGGGATCGATTTCACATGGAGACAAATAAATCCTACTTGCAATTAAAGTCTATCTAAGTAACAATCGGGGGGTTTTTATGTTTTGTGTTTAACTAAACTAAAGTAGTTAAGGAAAGAGAATTAAAAGAGAAGAAATAAGTAAAATAAAATAAGACGAATAAAGATGAATAAATATAGGGAGAAAACTAGGATTGCCGGTTCACTACGAATCTCATATGGTCACCGTCTAAGTCACAGGTCTGTCGCAGATATTGGTCCAAGGGGTATTGAAAAGGTCCTTCCGGTCCGCTATTCACCCCAGCATGCATCTAAAGGCTTCCGATCTTATTAGGGCAAACTAATGTGTTGTAGCAGGTCTAACTTTTACCAGGCTTCCGATCTTAGGTTCAAGTTTACCGAATTCAATTAATCAATTATGCGCATTAACCGAATAATCGCGATTATATGCTACAATTGACAACTCAGACACAATATTATTGACAGATCTATGAATTATTTAGCGACCACATTCAATTCGCAGATCCCCTAAATCCTAGCGAAGAAAATTAGTTACTCATAATTAAATCAAGAACAATAATATTAATAAATGATTCTACTAGATTAAACATGACGAATAATAATAAAATTATGACAAGCATAAGACAAAGATCAAGAATAATTAAGTATGAAAAAGAACAATCAAGAACGAAGAAGAAGAAAGAAAGATTAGATTAAATTACCGAGAGGAATAAAGACGATTCGAATCCGAAAGTCTTACAATAACCGAGTTTTTAAAGGAAGAGAGAATAAGGAGAAGAGATAAAAGTCTAAAAGTAGAGAGTGTAAAAGTAGAGAAGTAGAGAAGTCTAAAAAGAAGTTGTGAAAAGCAGTTCTAGTCTAATAGTTTCTTAAATACTAAATCAAAACAAAAGCCCAAAAGTCTTATGAACCCTAAACATCAAATTAGGAAAGTCTCTGATAACTCGTGATTTTACCTATTTTTGTCCCACATTTCGACTCTTATTTAGTCGATTTTATAAGTCGAATTGTTAATATTGACCCGTTTTATGTTTATTTAGATTATTTGTCGAGTCTAGCTTAGTTTGTGCTAAATCATGTTATTTCTCGAGAATTGGGTACTGTGCATCGATATTTGATTTTATAGGTACTGAGAAGAGTGGACAAATTAACCGAGACGACAAATCAAGACGGGTCAAACCCGACTTTGACCAATCCTAGTCCATCACCCAAAACAAACTCCCCTGCTCTCCACTTCAATCAACTCCCATCATCATCGTCCATCACTTCATCATCATCAATCACCATTGTTACTCACTAATTAACCTCCACCTATCTTCACTTTCTAATTCATCTTCTTACCTTCACCATCATCACCATAATTCCTCCATTATCAATCACATTAATCCACAATTTAAGCTCCACTCAATCCATTATCAAATCATATCCAAACACCATCTCCATTAATCTGCAGCCACCGTCCTCGCGCGCCTCCACAAGCATCAACACTAGCAACTCGCCAGAGCACCACCACCTCCGGCGAACAATTCCTCCGCCGTTCCTTCCCTCCTCCGCGCCTGTCACCATAGCCACCACCAGATCCCGCCGTTCGTCCTCCATCTCAGGCGAGCAACAACCGCGAGCCACCATTGCTCCGTTTGCCGCCCTTCTTCCGTCATCTCCGACCAACTACTCCGGCGACCCGAGCCCAGAAATCCGTCATGCTCAATCGATTGAATCGGTTTTGGCTGATGAATTGGGTGTTCTAATTTTGGATAGCAATTGACGATTTAGCCCTTTCTTTTACTCTCTTTATTTCATTTAAATGAAGGGCACTTTGGTCTTTGTCTTTATTTTATGGGATATAGTATATATTACTAAACCCTCATTTTGTAAGGCAGGCTGTTGAGATGAGAAATTCTTAAGGGTTTAGGAGTAGTAGGCAGAGAAACACAGCAGCCCCTTCTTCCCATTTTTTCTTAATTTTCTTTTATTTAGTTTTAATTAGTCTTTAATTAATCTTTACGATTTAATTGTTCTTCTTCGACATTCAAGACATCTTATTTCTAGTAATTCCTTTTTGGTATAATTCTTATCTCTTCTCCTTTATCATTTCATTTATATTTAGTTTTATGTTTATGGTATATTTAGTTAGTAATTAGCTTAAGGTTATAATCTTTATCGTTAATTGTGTTTTGTAATGTTATTCTATATTTGTCTTGTTGGTTTATATGTATTTTATGTTAGGATTAATTAAAGTTTTCTTTTATTTATTTAGGTTAGATGTTATGTTTAGTTTAGTCATTAGTGTGTTTTGTGTTGTGTTAATTATGCTTAGTGAGTAGTGTCTTTTCTAGGGGACGATTTGACCCCGACATGTCTATATTGTGGGCTTGAAATTCCTTATTTTGTTTGTTTGGGATATACGGAGGAGAATAGTTTGGGGTTCGGGAATCGACTCGTTTTTTGGGTTGTGTTTGAACCCTTGACCCTTGTCCACCGACGGGAGTCGGTTAGGTCTAGGTAGTAAAACTTGCCCGTTGACTTGCCTTGCCCCGCCCAGTTGAACACGGGAGTGAGAATTAGGTAGGGTACTCTAACTGTCGGTCTAGACTCTTCACCTTGGGAGAGGGGAGAGAAAAGAACGGCATTAGACGCGTACTTAATGACCTAGGACCTTGGGTTGGGTACCACGGGAGTGGGCTCATTCGGTTGACCTAGGAATCCGATTCACGAACCCGGGAGCAGAGACGAAGCTACTTGTAGGTCGTCATGGGCCATGGCCCGAGGTCATTTTTCAGAAATTTTTTTTAGAGTAGGTTCAAATTGTTTTTTTTTTTTTCAAATCGCCACTGATCTAAATGATAATTATGGAAACAACTTCCAAAAAATAATAATTGACTCTTTTCTTTGAATTCCATAATTAATTTTATACAGTTTCCTAAGTTTTTTACCATTTCCTAAAAAATTAATATATTTATATAGATCCCTAGGTTTTAGATGTAATTGCATAAATCTGTATATTATAAAGAATTTAAACACTAATTTGGGATAGAAAAGAAATTAAAAAGACCTAAGAAATTCTGTAGAAAAAACAAAGAACTCGACGGGCACGACGGCGACAAAGAACGCACTGCTATTTGCTGGTGACTTGGTGAGTTGGTTGGAGAAATCAATCGGCGAATAACTGAAGAAAAACAATAATCCATTGAATTTGCTTAATCTCTAGTAGAAGGTAATATATCGAAACTATTTTTTTATTTCTTTGAAAATAAATTAATTAATTTGTTTGATTGTATTATGAAGTATCATTTGTATTTGTATGAAACCGAAAACAAAATGATAAAATATGAATTTTGAGAAATTATATGAACATAACTTATTGTATTTTTTTGGAGTTTATTTTTGAAGAATTGAGAAATACTAGTAAGAAGTAAGAAATGAAGGTAAAAATTAGAATTGTAGAAATAAGAAATATAGAAGGTAGAAATAAATTAAATAAGAAAGGTAGAAATCAGAAATGTTAGGCGTGGTGAGTGTGATGAGTACTAATAGGCAGTAAGCCAGTAACTAGTAGAAAAAAGTGAGAAATTCTAATTTAAAATAAAAAAAAAGAGGGGATTTGACAACACATACTGAAGACAATTGACAATTGACAATTCACAACCTACATCTACTCTAATGAAGACTCGTGAGTTGTGGATTGTGGTTGTTTTTTTTTTAAATTTGATATTTAATTAAGAATTTAAGATATAAGAATTTATTATTTTATTTATTTAAGTGATAGATTGTTTTGACCAATTTTAATTTAAGATGGATATATCCATCTTAATTCTTAAAAAATATCAATTAACAAGATATTTATTTTATGTAGTTTACAATGGGAAAAACACCTACAATTATTGAACTCTTCAAGAGAAAAATTGGTGAAACATCGACAAATGAGACAAATGAACAATCAACGGATATTCCCAACGAGACAATTGAAACTGTACCTCCTGAAAACAGACCTAGTAAAATACCGAGAATTGTGGAAGCGTCATCTACTTCAAATCAAATTGAACGTGATCCTGGATTACATAAGCAAATTTGGGAGTATCCACCCGAAATACGGAATGAAATTAGACGAGCGTATATTTTGAAGGGTCCTTATCAACCAGTGTTTAATCCAAAAGAATACAAAATATCTACTTCGGGATCTCACGGTCGTCGATTTCAGGCTGCTTGGTATGAGAAATTTAAATCATGGTTAGAATATTCCCCTGAAAAAGATGCTGCGTTTTGCTTTGTATGTTTCTTGTTTAACAAACAAGATGGTTATAGAGCTTTCACAATTGATGGCTTCAATAATTGGAAGAATGCAATTGGTAAAAAAGGTGCTTTTCTGTCACATATCGGTGCTGAGCCAAATTCACATCATCAAAATGCTAAGAAAGACTTAGAAGATTTTCTTAAACAAGAGAGACACCTCCCAAATGTTTATGCTAAGCAAACACCAAAAGAAATTGCTAGTAACAGATTACGGCTAGGATCTTCAATTAAAGCATTACGATGGTTAGCTTTGCAAGGGTTGGCAATGAGATGTCGAGATGAAAGTGAAAGCTCCAGTAATCGGGGGAATTTTCTTGAACTTCTAAAGCATCAAGCATCTTTTAGCACAGATGAGCCAAGTTATGTTCCAAAAAATGCCACATACACTTCGTCAGACATACAAATAGAAATACTAACAATCATGGCAGATAAAATTAAACGAGCAATTATAGATGAAATTGATGGAGCACCCTTTTGTATTATTGTCGATGAAGCAGGAGATGTGGCTGGGAAGCAACAAATGGCTCTCATTTTGAGATATGTGGATAACCTTGGGCTAGTGAAAGAGCATTTTTTCAGCATCATTCAGGTTGGAAACACTAACGCTATGACCTAGAAAAACGAAATATTTGAAGTTCTATCTCATTATTGCTTTAATATGAGAAACTTACGAGGTCAAGGTTATGATGGTGCAAGCAATATGCGTGGTAAATGGAATGGGTTGCAGGCAGTGATTATTCGAGAGTGTCCTTATGCTTATTATGTTCACTGTTTCGCTCATCGCTTACAATTAGCACTCGTTGCTGCATCGAAAGAAGTCACACCCGTTTTCCAATTTTTTTCCAAGTTATCGATGGTTGTCAATGTGGTTCTTGCATCTTATAAGCGAGTTGATCAATTGCGGAATGCTTATTCTAGTGAAATTGAGATGTTGATTGAAGATGGAGAAATCGAAACTGGTGTCGGTTTGAATCAAACAAGCAATCTGCAGAGACCAGGGGACACTCGTTGGAGCTCTCATTTAAGGTCTATTATAAGCTTACTAAAAATGTTTAGTGCCACTTGCTCGGTACTCTATAAGCTTATTGATGAAGGGGACACATCCGCTGAACGTGCACAAGCAAGCACTACACTTGAGACAATGACTTCTTTTGAGTTTGTCTTCATTTTGCATCTTATGAAGAAAATTCTAGAGATCTCTGAGTTACTTTGTCAAGCTTTACAACGAAAAGCTCAAGATATTCTGAATTCTTTACACCTTGTTGAGAGCACAAAAGTTCTTTTACAAAATTTAAGAGATGATGGATGGGAGTCTCTTTTAGATGAAGTTGTCTCATTTTGTGAGAGGCGCAATATAGAAATCCCAGATATGAATTCTATTTATAAAGAAAGAGGAGGTCGCGCCCGTCGTCAGCATGATCAAATCACAATTTCTACCCACTATCGTGTAAATTTATTTTATGCTGCGATTGATGTGCAGTTACAAGAGTTGAACCACAGATTCAATGAGAAGTCAGTTGAATTGCTAAAACTCAGTTGTGCTTTAGAGCCAAGAGCCAGTGGACAATATTTCAAGATAGAAGATATATTTCAACTTGTCCATAAATTTTACCCCGAGGACTTCACAGATTTTGAGAAAGAGGAATTAAGAGTACAGTTGCGTCATTACGATGTTGAATTATCTCGACATGAGGATCTTAAGAAACTGTCGACTATTGCTGAACTGAGTCAGTGGTTGGTGAATACAGGAAAGGTAAATATTTACCCTCTTATTTTTCGATTAACAAAGCTTTTGTTGACTCTCCCCGTGTCTACGGCAAGTGCTGAACGAGCTTTCTCATCGATGAATATTATAAAGACTACTCTTCGCAACAAGATGGAAGCTGATTTACTACAGAGTTGTATGATTATCAACATTGAACGTGATATAGCGAAAACGTTCAGCATTGATTCAATTATAGATGAATTTCGAGACTCAAAAGAGCGAAGAGTTCTATTATAGATAAATTTTATTCAAATTAATTTATGCACTTCATTAGTTTATTATTTGGGACACAATTTATTCGATATCGGCTATTTATGAAGCTTGAAAATATTTGTGCTCATAATGCAATCTTATATGCATCCTCATTTTCTTAATATAAGGTCGTGTTAAATTTCGGCCCTATGCGGAAATAAATCCTAGCTTCGTCCCTGCCCGGGAGGGAGATGATCGGGTTTTACTTAGTCGGACTACGAACCCGGGAGGGAGGTAGGCGACCCTTAGAGGCGTTCCACTCATATAATATCCCTAGCAACCCATTATCGGTGTTCCTTGGTCATAATTATGATATGTCGGTGGTTAAGTCGGACCCTAGGCCTTTAATTATTATTAGATCATCATTCTTGTTATTTGTTTGATTTTTAGTTTACTTTTGCATTTCTTAGTTAGCTTAATTAGTCTAATTTCACCTTTGATAATTGATTCGCGTAGCTAATTCATAGTCCGAGACCGAACTAGTACTCATTCCCGATCTCTCTGAGGATTCGACCCGACTTGCCCTTGCTATTCTAGTTTAGGTTAGTTGGTTTGTTTGATAGTAGGATTGACGACAAATCCCGAATATCAGTCTCGATCTTCGTCCAGTCTCGAGAATAGTTGGTCAACTATTTTGAATAGTCGGTCGACTATTTTGATAGTCGTTCGACTATTATTGACCTGTTTCCGTTCTCAGCACTGCGCGCTCAACTTCAAACGCTTTCCATTTCTTCGTTACTTCTTCAAATCTGGCTTGTAATATAACGTTGGAAAGCTAAGAGAAATAGATTTCCAACGCAACTGGAATTAGCTCAATTGGAGTTGTATAACTCAAGATATTGACGTTTTAATTTGACCTATTTGGAAACGATCATTCTCTTTTCTTATTTCGCATAAGATTTCATCTTTAAGCACGATTTTTGCCTTGTTTATGCGTCCACGGGTTCAAACCTACATAAGATGCAACATGACCACAAAGTATCAAATTCAGGGGAAAATAGTAGACAATGCTACTCGATATGCATGGAAATGCGTGCATAAAAGACGGAATAATCATATATAAATAGCACGCATCAGTGACTTGATAAATGTCGTTCTTATACTAATCCTTAACCCCAGAATAATACACTTCCGATTTCTCTTTGTTCATATTGAGACCAGTAGTATGAGAGAAAGTCGAGAAGGCCCTCATGAGAAGCATGATAGAGGGCACTTCTCCCTTACAGAAAAGTAGCAGGTCATCTGCGAAAATAAGATGGGAAAGTCGCAACTCCTTGCATTTGGGATGAAATTTAAAAGGCCAATTTGCAGTTGCATAAGTAATAATTCTCGTGAGATACTCCATGCAAAGGGTGAAAATGAGAGGGGACATGGGGTCACCTTGACGGAGACCTCGTTTCCCTTTAAAAAATCCGAAAGAAGTCCCATTCAAAACAATTGAATAGGTGGGAGTCGAGATGCATTGCATGATCATAGTGACAAACCTGGAAGGGAAACCCATCTTCATTAGTAAATCCTCCACAAAATTCCATTCGATAGTATCATAAGCCTTTTGGATATCCAGCTTAAATATACACCTTGGAGACGCATTCGATCTTGAATACATCTTCACAAGGTCCTGGCAAACCAACACATTCTCAATGATCGACCTTCCCTTAATGAAAGCACCTTGATTTTCCTGGACAATATGGGGAAGAATAGTTGCCAGCCTGTTGCAAATCAGTTTAGAAATTACCTTATATATCATATTACAACAGGCTATCGGTTGGAATTGAGTAACTGACTTAGGTCGGTCGCATTTAGGGATGAGTGTGATATTTGTGGCATTCAACTGTTTCAGAAGTTTTCCTGTCACAAAAAAAACCTTGATAGCTTCACACACTTCCATCCCCACCGTATCCCAGGCATCATTGAAGAAAGAGCTAGAGTACCCATCAGGACCGGGTGCTCTAACACTCGGCACAGATTTGAAGGCACACTCAATCTCCTTGTTAGTCACAGGAGCAAGAAGGATAGATTTATGACTTTGCGTACAAATCGGCCCCTGTGCAATTACGATGTCTCGAACTGATTGTACCTCTTTATTAGTACCAAGAAGCCCCTGGTAGTACTCAACAAATGCTTGTTGAATACTGCTCGTGTCATTACATAGGACCCCATGAATGTTCCTGACTTGCATCACTTTATTTCTAGTCAATTTTTGTTTAATAGGTTGATGGAAAAATTTAGTGTTTGAGTCCCCCTCCTCAAGCCATTTGATTTTTGCCTTTTGGTTTAAGAAACTATCTCTCGCTTTGGTAAGTAGCTGCAAATCCTGTCCAACCCGTCATTCCTCAGTAATTAATGCATCAGTCGGGCCAGTAGCAGCAATCTGTTTCTGCAGAGTGTTAAGAGCGTCAGTCGCAGCATGTACTTTAGCCCCAATATCTGAGAATCGCTCTTTATTGAGAGCTCTTAGCTCTTTCTTCAGCCCTTTCAGTTTGCGGACAACGCGGTACATAGGTGTACCCTGTACTGACAGGTCCCATCCATTCTTCACAATACTTTTGAAGCCTGATGCTAAACTCCACATGTGGAAATATTTAAAATTATCACTACAAGAAAAACAGTCCCGGGCGTCCACCTGGTGGGCGTCCTGGGCATATGGACGCCTACATGGCGTCTGAAAAAACAAACGGGCGTCCACAGTCAGATGCCAAACTTGGCGTCCGACTGAAATTGGGGAGGACGAAATTCAGGCCGACGGGCGTCCACGGGCGGACGCCATATACCACTAATGGCGTCCACTGTCGGACGCCAATTAGGAGTATATGGCGTCCACCTGTGGCGTCCGATAGTGGACGCCCGTCTAGGTCAGTTTGGCGTCAAATACTTGCCCACCCCTCTCTCCCCCTTCACTCTCTAAAAAAAAACACTCTCTAAACTCCCTCTTCCCTCGCCGACCCCAATTTCCTTTCCTCTCCTCCAATTTTCCTACTTTTTATTAATCTTTGGTATGTTTTCTTACTTACTTAGTTCTTATTCATTATAATTAGTTCTTGTTTTTTATTGTTATCGTTATTTATTGGTAGTTTGCTAGTAAATATTGTTTAGGTCTAAATTTCGATTAGGTTGATTAGTTTAGGCCAAATTCGATTAGGTTGATTAGTTTTGCCATCACAATTTTGATTAGGGTTTGATGAATTTGGTTGAATTGAGATAGAATGACCTTTAGGGCCTTACGTGAGGTTTTGTGTGACTTAGGACGGCACAAAATGTGTCGTAATAATGCCGGATTTTCCCGAAACCACTTCTATCCTGAACGGGGTTGTAAATAGGTGTTAACGACGCTTTCGGAATTTTGATATCTGTATCCGAAAATTTGACCTTTTTTTGACCTGTTTAAGCTGTTTCTGTGTGACCTAAGCCATGAACTGTTGTGTTTCGTTCGGTTGAATTGGGATTACATTGATAAATTAGCTAGGGTTTTTGTAAATTGGGATTAATTTGTGATTACATTTGTGATTAAATTCGGTGACTAATTTTTGTAAGGTCAATTAAAAATTAATAAGACATTTGCAAATTAAAAATTGGGTTTACTTTGACGTATTAGTGATTAAATTGAGGAGACTCAGTTATGAAAATTAAGTTAGAGAAATTAAGTTCATGTTAAATGGTGATTAAATTTTCGTTTAGTAAGTTCTAAATTAAGTTAGGAAAATTAAACTTTAATTTGTTACTCCCTCCCATCCATTCAATTCTTTACATAGGCCCACCAGTTCTCCTCACAAAAACGGACCCCACGTAAAGAATTGAATGGATGGGAGAGAGTATATATATTTTTTGAACATAGAAAATGAAGACAATTGAACGAAAATGGATGTATGAGGGAAGCCTTGATAAGAAGAGACGTCCCACCGTCAAATTTTTGAGGGGTGTTGAATCATTTGTCGAGGTGGCTAAAAAGTCAGTAGATTATGCATCGAGGGGGGAGGTTAGGTGTCCGTGTAGTAAATGCAAGAACCTAAAATTTTTTGAGGTCCTTGTTGTAACACCCCATTTACCCAGGAGCCTTATCCAGACATTCCCGAATAAATAAAGGTGTTACCATCTCGGTTTCCCGAGGTAGTAGCTCATCACAATATAATATGGGATGCCAAACCGACCATGTGATTTAAGACATTACAACTCATTAACTATTACAACTCTGGTTACACAGCAGAAGCTATACAATCCATATAACAGGAATGCCTATGCATTCACCTGTGTTACGTCTGGACTCGTAAGTCGCATTCACCCAAATCCCGTACATGTATCCCAGCATCCAAACACATCACGATATACATAACCTGCATTATAGACTGCTCCGCAATTAATTGGAAATATCAATTGGATCATCACAGACACGTCAGACAAACACACCAGATCAGTTCACGATAATATTAAACAACATAGGTACAACCAGCATCACAACCATCAATATCATCATCATCATCCCTATTATCACTATCGCGACCGCAGTCACGTTCCGTCAGTCCGAGTGTGCACACCCCTCCTAGGCTCTCCTAGGAGGAAACATTAGGGAAGGTCCCGAGATCAACCGGGCCTAGCTAGTCCTAGCTAGCTTCTCTCAATCGGCACACAACCGCAATATCAGTAGGCACACAGCCGCAATATCAATAGGCAAATAGCCAAAATCTCAATAGGCACACAATCGCAATCTCAATATAACCATTATGCCATTATATCATACAATATGCAAACATACAACATAAACTGAATAAGGATAACCTTACCTAGATAGCAGGTCACAACCACAAACAAGCGGGTTAAAAAATCCTCCTCTAAAACATTCATCACCTACAATCAATTGATATTAACATATAAGTACTACTTAGATTGATTACGCTCTAAGCTGTTACTAGCATTAAAGACTTAATCTTAACTTCCGATTTTACAGCATTGTACTGTCTTGTTATAAAATTCATAGTTAAATAACTACTACTTCAATTAACACGAGACCAACTGTGTTAGAACCGTGAATGTCTTGTCTACCATTTATATTTTATGTCCTTCATCTAAATATCATCTTAACATTGACTTACAACCTGATCTCTACAGACTGACAGAATTCGGCGCATAAAAACTATTGATGAATTACTAATACTAGACTAATTCTTTTAACTCCATTCCAACTTCTATTATCAACTAGACTCAATAAATTTAATGTTGGCTGAAATCCAAACTCATTTATGATATATAAATTCGTTTTTACACCCATTACTATATAGCATTACTGAATCAGTGATTTATAAACGATGGTTCAGAAATAAATTCTCTAGAAAAAACGGCTTTGAATCTGATTACGAAATTTAACAGGCATAAACTAGACTTGAAATAAACTACGGTTTATTCTTTAACGTTTTCTCAAGTCGAAATATAAACACGTCTATCAATGAACACAAGACAGTACTACGAATCTGAGAATTTCAGTAACTATTTCCTAATTAATGTCTTTAATCTAATCTTCCACCCAATTCATATTGAGAATGGCACGACTAAATCCTAATTATAATCTTAAACAACGTTAAAATAAAATTAAGGAACTTACATGACTCAATCATATAAATGGATTGCTACGATACGATTTGGGATCGAATCCTCTTCTCTCTTCCTATTTCTCTCTTCTCCTTGCCTTTCTTTCTTCTTGAGCGTGCATTGTGAGTGAACGTAGTTTAGGGTTGTGTATAGGCTGTATATAATATGAATGAAGAAGGAATTGTGGGGGGAAGCTTAACCATTATATGGGCATCGGGAATTGGGTTAAAAGAAACGGGTTAAAAAACTACTCGTATATAACAATGGACGCTCGGTTTAGCCCACTTTACTACATAGACTGCGACTCATTAATCGAGACCTGATAGACTTAAAAGACGGGTATTACACTTGTAGTTAAGGAACATGTCATCTATAGTGGTTTTTCACCCGATTATTATAATTGGATTTGTCATGGTGAGCCATCTCAGTCTAAGGAACCCGAAAAACATCAAAATCAGGGGGGGTTGAGAGGTATGATAGTTGACGTTGTGGAGTGCAACTTGTTTAACAACGAACACATATGGGAATGACGACTCACCTAACCCACGAGACTCACCCAACCCACAAGACTCACCTAACCCACAAGAGCCTAACCAACGAGCAAAGACGTTTTTTGACATGTTGGACGCTTAAGAGAAACCGTTATACGGAGGGTGCGATGTGACTTTGTTAGAAGTCGCATCTATGGTAGTTAGCCTTAAATGTGAGTTCAACCTACCGTTTGCTTGTGTCGATGGTATTGCTGCCTTGCTTGAGAGAGTTATCCCAAAAGACAATATCATGACCCGAAAATTCTACACAACCAAAAAGGTTGTGAAGGGCCTTCAACTCCCGCATCAAAAGATTGATGCTTGTCCAGATGGATGCATGTTATTTTGGAAGGACGATGCGATGCTTGATGAATATAGGAGATGTGGTAAGGGTAGGTATAAGACGGTTGAGGGGGATATTGTTTTGAGAGGTAGGAAAGGGAAAAGCGGTGTCAGGGGTAAGAAACCAATCACAATAAGTCAGCTTACGTACTTCCCTATTGCACCTACGCTTCAAAAATTGTATGCCACAAAAATCATGCGGAGCAAATGAGGTGGCACAAGGAGGACATTAGGGTACCAGGGAATATGTGTCATCCGAGTGACGGTGAGGAGTGGAAGAGTTTCGATAGACTACATCCCCACTTTGCGTTAGAACCCCGAAATGTAAGGCTTGGGTTGTACACCGATGGATTTGCACCTTTCGGCCAATTTGGTAAGTCGTACTCTTGCTGGCCAGTGATGATCACACCTTATAACCTACCTCCTTGGTTGTGTTTGAAGCAGCATTTCATCTTCCTATGTCTTATTGTGCCCGAACCCAAAAACTCGAAAAATCATTTGGATGTTTACTTGCAACCTGTTATTGAGGAACTGAAACAACTGTGGGAGGTAGGGGTGGAAACTTATGATGTTTCTCTGAGACAAAACTTTCAGTTGAAAGCAGCTCTGTTGTGGACTATAAATGACTTTCCCGCGTACGGTGTGCTCCCGGGGTGGTCTACTGCGGGTCAGAAAGCATGTCCGTGTTGTATGGATGAGAGCAAAGCTTTTTATCTTCCAAATTCTAGTAAAATAAGTTGGTTTGACTGTCATCGGCAGTTCCTACCAGAAGGTCACCCATATAGAAAGAATAAGAAGGCATTCAGAAGGGTGAGTTGTGCTTGATGACGCACCTGATCGACTCCCCGGAGATGAAATATGGGAGTTGATTTCGGATTACCCGTCCACTGTCGACGGAACCGAGCAGGAGTTCAAAGACCTCAAGAAATTGAAAAATGGTTGGTTTAAACGTAGCATATTTTTTGACCTGCCATATTGGAGGACTTTGTTACTTCGTGATAAGTGTGTTTTGTAGTGCTATTTTCCTTGTGTTTGGTCCCGGTTTCTCTTGTGAAATCGCTCTTTGGAGCGGTTTCGAGGCTACTTATGCTTCTTCTAGTTTGTTTTAGGTTCCGAAGATCAATCTTGGAGAGGTGGAACGATTCCGACTCGTTTCCGACACATTTGGAGCCAACGAAGAGAAGCAACGATCACTCGGTGGCTTAGACTCGATCCCGAGACCTTGGGACCCATTCCCGAGTCCCTTAGACTCGATCCGAAGAACCAAGAATCGATGATAAGCCCATGAGAAGCAAGTAGGGACCCTTGAGATCATATTTGAGGCCTACAAGACCCATCCCGGTCGAGATGAAGGCCATCTCGGTCGGGATGAAGAAGGGAAGCAAAGCTCGGCCACTGACCACCCTTCCCGACCGAGATGAGGGTCATATCGGCAGAGATGGGTCCCTTCCCGACCGAGACCATCTCATCTCGGCCGGGACGGGCCACCTGAAGCCCCGTGTTTCTTCTTTTCTTCTCCTTTGCTCTTGTAACCCTATAAATACTCTCCCTTTGTTTGTTTAAGCACTTTACATTACTCTACATTATTTTAAACCCTAAAAAGACATTCTTCATCCCTATCTTAGTGTTATATTAATCATTTGTTAATCTTAGATTAATCTTAGTAATTAGTCTTGTATTAAGGAAATTCTTGAAGACTCATCCAAGATTGACAACCTTGGGAGATTCATTTGGGTTTTTCTTATCAATACAAGTTTTCATCTTTTCATCCTCTTGTTTGTTGGTATAATCTTCTTATTCTCTTTACTCTTAATCCTTGTTTAATCTTTCAAGTTTTAATCTTTGATTATTGTTCTTGTTCTTGCTAGTTTCATTATGAATATTTTGTTGTTTGTGTTGAATTCTCTTGTTATGGTTAGGGTTAGTTTCATTATGTGTGAGTAGACTTATTGTGGGGTTAGTAGGGGGATTAAGTGTGGATTATGGGTAATTAGGGTTTGATTAAGGGTAAAGAGGAATCCTTTGTTACTAGTCACATGTTGAGCACTCTATGTGTTTGTTGAATTGCTTGTTTGAGTTGTAGTGGCCATGCTTCTCATACTTGTTTTCATATTCTCATTGTGTGATTGATTTGTGGTTGAATTATTGTGTATTGGGTAATATCTTGCATGATTTTTCGGGTTTAGTCTTTGACACGAGAGTGCGGACTTTGGCTTTGACGCGAGAGCGCGGACCGACCTTAGTAACTAGGTGAAACCTACACCCTTGATCTCCCAATCATCCTACTACACTTATGAACCCAACCTAACCCTACTCCTTCCCAATTTGATTTCTCCATCTCTTTAGTCGATCTTTTCTCTAGTTTACTTGTTTCATTAAGCTTTAGTTATTTCATTTAGTTCTTGTTATATCTAGTTCATTGTTAGTCTAGTTTCACCCCTTTCCATCATCATAGTTAGTCAATTCTCTTCTCTTTGTGTTGTTTTGGTGACTTAGCCTCGTTTTTAGGTAGACCATAGTCTAGACACCTCATAACCGTCTCCGTGGATATCGACCCGACTTCCCTAGTTACGTGTTAGGTCTAGTTGGTATTACTTGTTGGTAGGGATTGACGGCAAATCCCTCCCATCACTTCGTCACAATTTAGATGTGATGCACATAGAGAAAAACTTCTTCGAGCAGTTGATTCACACTGTGATGGATGTGGAGCGGAAGAGTTGTGACACTACAGGCTCCCAGCGAGATGTAAAGAATTTCTGTGACCGTCCTCAACTGCACATAAAACGGGATGGGTCGAAACCGAGAGCCTTGTTCACTCTTGACAAGGCTTAGAGAAAGGTGTTGCTGGAGTGGGTAGAGAAGTTGAAGTTCCCTGATGGGTACGCCTCCGACTTCAAACGCTGTGTTGATCTCTAGAACCTGAAGTTGCAAGGGTTAAAGAGTCATGACTGCCACGTCTTCATGGAGAGGTTGCTTCCGATAACACTAAAGCAACTTCTGCCACCGACGGTGTGGAATTCTATAACTGAGATATCTCAGTTCTTCCGAGATTTGTGTTCTTCTACAGTATAAATTGAGGACATGACTCGGCTCGAGAATAAAATTCCACAGATAATATGCAAACTTGAGATGATCTTCCCACCGTCGTTCTTTAATTCCATGGAGCATCTACCTGTCCACTTGCCCTACGAGGCTAAGGTTGGAGGACCTGTCCAGTATAGATGGATGTACTCATTTGAAAGGTAAATAAATGTTGGTAACTTCATTTAAAAATTTAATTTAAACATAGCAAATTTTAATTTATTGAAATATATATCTTGTTTATTTAGGTTCCTCAATCATTTGAAGAAGAAAATTGGTAACAAGGCTAGGGTAGAGGGTTCTATTTGTAATGCATATTTGACAGAAGAGATTGCAAACTTCTGATCCCTCTACTTCGAGAAAGATGTCCAAACAAAAACCAAAAACCTGAACCTAGAACATTCGGTGTCCATTGATCCTACTATACCCGAGTTTTTTCAAAAGAAGGACGATGAAGGAACTTCATCCGTTGAGAGTTCTAGGACACTAGATGAGAAAGAGTACAACCGAGCGCACCTTTACCTACTCTCTAATTGTGGGATCTTAGAGCCTTATGAGAAGCAATTTGTAAGTGAATATGTCGCTGCGAACCCTGACGTGAACTCTGATGACGTTTGAAGTAAGCACGACAAACATTTTCTTAAGTGGCTCAAGGATCACGTAGTTGCCTTAGACATACATGATGATTTGTTTAGAAGTATGGCATACGATCCAATGCGAGTGGTTAAAACCTGGAACCGGTACTCGGTGAATGGGTTTAATTTTCACACATTCAACTACGGGAAGAACAAGGCTAGATGCAATTTTGGTGTGAGTGTGTCATCTCTTGATGGTGATGAGTACTATGGTATTTTGGAGGATATTTTTGAGTTGTGTTATGCTGGGAAAGAGCGGGGGTATATAGCTATGGTATTCAAAAGTGAGTGGAAAGACAGTTCCGTGAATGGGACCCGAGTGCATGAACGTTACAAGATTGTGGAAGTTAATCACACAAGGAAATATCCTACGTACAATCTGTTCATACTCGCGCATCAGGCAAAGCAAGTCTACTTTAATTGCTCCTTCTCCTTACACAAAAAATGAAAGAAATCAAAGTCAATGGTGGGCAGTCTTTACGACTAAACCACGGGGACAAATAGACAGTTCTCTGTTCCAGGAAGATGCGGCTTCAAGTGGTACACGCTTACCTTCTATTGAAGAGACCATATTCTCCGAAGAAGATCAGAATGAAGGGGTAGAGGAAGAATTTGAGGATGATGATGATGATGGACAAGGAGATTACATGGTTAGGGATTTTCCGGATATCCTTGAGGAGGATGACGGACACGATGAAGAGAATTTGGAGGACGATCAAGTGGAGGGCGAGGAGACGGAGGAGGAGAATCAGACTGAGGAGGATGAGGCTGAAGAAAATAACGACAGCGAAGATGATTACTAGAGTTGCTGTAGTAGGTTATATTGATGATTACATGGTTAGGTGATTGTGCTACTTATTTGGTACATTATTTCAATCAAGTTAGAATGTAATTGCTAATTGTTGTTAACATTGTTTAATTTGAGGCAAGGTTAAGATAATGGCAGGCGCTAGATTGACCAGGAAACGTGGTGGGGGTAGTAGGTCTGTTCAAACGTCCACCACGCAGCAGCAGGAGGAGGAAATGGTCCCCGAAACGGGACCGGAGCAGACCGATGAGCAGGAGGATGAGAAGCAGCAGCAACAGGGGCAGGAGGAGGAGCTGGAGAAGGATGAGAACGGTCGGGTGATTCTCGACCCTTGTCGTACATGGTAATATATTCTAACATGTTGATTATTCTTTTATAACATATGAATTTTTGGACTACATCTTGACAGATTTTGTACATATATGTGCTTCTCGACTCGGTGCAGGTTTCTGCATAGACAGGTCACCAGAGACTGTACTAACAGCTACACGGCCGACAGAGGGCAGGGGTATTCCTGCTGGACTCAGGTGCCGGTGGACGTACGGGAGTGGTGGTTTAACCGATTTCGTGTACGTGGATTGTTTTTGTTGCCGAGGTTTTAATTTATAATGTGGACTTTGTAAATATTGCTGCTACTAATTAATCATCCGCCTTGATTGTGTAGTTGAAGTTCACTTGGAAAACCGAGTTAGAAGGACGGGTCTGGGACGTGTACACGAAACGTTTCGTTTGCGTGATGAACAAACGCCGCACGCGGGGGACTGCGCTGAAAGACCTTAAAGGTGTAGTTTTTTATAGCAATCAATTTTAACAAACAATCTAACTTCAATCTTTCACTGTATTAAATAATATATTGGTGTCTTTATATTTCAGGGGACGCGTTAGAGAGTTGGGTTGCGTACCACGATAAGCAGGACTTCAAGGTCAGGTCTGAAAGAGCCCAGAGGAACAAATTGTCGAACTGTGAACATGAGGGCCACGCAAACCCGACACATCATCGGGGTTCGCAGTCTTCTTTCAGTCGTGCCAAGAGGGTATGATTTCTACTAATATCGTACTCTTTCTTGAATAATCGTAAACTATCTTCGCATAATTTATATTCGCCTAACGTTCGTACTCATTTAATAGCTGCAAGCTAAACTCAGGAGAGTGCCAACCGCGGCGGAGATATTCCTCGACATGCACAAGAAGACCGATGCCAAAGGGACTAGGTTTAAGACGAGAAAGGATCAGGCAATCTGTGTGAGTACTAACTATTTCAAAAAAATCGACTTTGTCTATACTTTAGGTGGTAGATAACTGTCTTCAATGATTTCATCTAATAATAACTTGAATTGAAATCGTTGTTGTGTACGTAGGATGCCTACCAAGAAGAGCTAGCGAACCTCGAGGCTGCTCCTGATGCTGAGGAAGTCTGCCCGAATGAGACTTTTTTCAAGGTCGTCAAGGGTTACAGGAAAGGAAGTGTGTACGGTGTTGGAAATGCACACGGTATCTACTTCACACCTCCCACACCGCGTCTCAGCACCTGTACACAAATGGAGTACACGCCGGCCGGATCTCAGCAACCCGACCCGATAAAGGAGGCCATGAAGGAACATCTGACGGAGCAACAACAACAGCTGAAGGAACAGGCGGAGCACATAAAGAAGATGCATGAACAGATGGCCATGTTTCAGGCCATGTTTCAGAGATGAAACCAAGGTCGTCCCCCATCCCCTCCAGACGACAGGGACCCTTTTAACGGGGATGGTGGTAACTCTGGTGCTCCAGCTAGCTTGCCAGTTAGCTGATTGTTTTTTGTTGTTGTTGTTGTAACTTTATTTACGGATTATGTATCTTCGAACTAGTTTAGATTTGTGTACCTTTACATTGTATGTTAAATATTTTCTATATAAGTTTTTTCAGCGTAAATGAGTCGAGAGATGAAGTGTTTTGGTTGATTGAGAGTGAATGAGGTTGAGGTATTGTGGATAGTCGATAGTTGTGGTTGGTTGGGAATTGTGGATGTGGTTTATTTTGCAGGTTTTGGCTAGACATTGAACGCATGTTTACGGCCATGCAGCAGCGTAAGTGGCGTCCAATAATGGACGCCATGCCAGACGAGAGAGGAAGCTAAAATCGACCAAAATTGACAGCATTCATGGGACCCGGCGTACGACTGTGGATGCCAGTTAACCCTGGATGGCGTCCCCAGTCGGACGCCACACATGGCGTCCGCTGTCGGTCGCCACACATGGCGTCCACAGTCGGACGCCATGTGTGGCGTCCGCTGTCGGTCGCCAATTCTCCTGGGGTCCAATAGTGGACGCCCGTGTTAAAAATGGGCGACCAATCGTGGCTTCCGCTTTCTGGCGTCTGTTTGCAGACGCCCGTCCGCTTATAGCGTCCAGTGTCGGTGCCCACTAGGTGGACGCCTGGGGCACCTTTTCTTGTAGTGTATTCTTCTTCGTCTCCTTATGCTCCCACCTGCTGACAGTACATGGAGAGTGATCAAAGAGGCCCTCCGGATGAAAGTGCGCGTGAGAGTCAGGAAACATATCCCCCCATTCCTCATTGATAAGAAACCTGTCAAGTTGACTGTATTTCCTCATACCAACATCTTGCTTATTGGTCCATGTGTACCAGGCACCCGAGGCCTTGATATCACAAGGCCCACATCGACTTAAACAGTTAACAAATTCATCCATATCTGATTGCTTTGTTTGTCCTCCTAATAGCTCATCCGGAGATATCATGGTGTTGAAGTCACCCCCTACTGCCCAGGGGCTGTGAATGTTCAAAGCTATGGACTCGAAGTTCCTCCAAAGGTCCCTCCTGTCCACACCCTCATTGAAGGTGTAAACCATAGTTAAATGAAACACATGCCCAGACGAAATATGTTTCACTCTTCCATGAATGAATTGAGGGTTATAAATCAGTGGAATAAAATCATATAAAGAGGGTTGCCATATCAGCCAGACTCTACCCCCCCGGGTGAGTATGAGTGTTGGTGGTGACACACCAATCATCAAGCATGGAAATCATGACCTTATTGTTATTTTTTGCCTTTATTTTGGTTTCAAGTAGGCCAAATAAACCCACTCCTTTATTTTGAATAAAATGCTTCACCTCTCTTTGTTTATTTACATTGTTGAGGCCCCTAACATTCCAGAATCTGACATTCATTGGATAACAGTAAGTTTGGATTACCTATATTCATACCAGCTCCTTCACTATTTTCTTCATTAACAGGTTGTCCCCTTGCAGTTGCAGCAGATTCAGGAATACTGCCTACAACCTCAGCATAGGATGGGCCATTTCCCTTACCAGAAATCATAGGGGTCTGTTGTATCTGCTGCTGTACCACAGGTTGAGTCAGTGGTCGCTAAGTAGCATTAATCTTCGGTCTCCATATTTTGGCCTGCCCAGCGATAGGTGTAGGTTTACTTTTCCGACAGTTCACTGCATCATGGCCTAAAGACTTGCATTTAGAACATAGAATGGGTTTCCATTCATATTCAATCTTTATGGTTTCAATATATCCTTTAGGATTTTTGAACTGAATGCTATTGTCAAATTTATGTCCAACTGAGACTTCCATCAAGGCTCTGGCGAAACCGAGCCGGGTTTTTTCTGTTGTTGCATTGTCTAGTTGTAAGAAATTACCTGCTAGTCCCGCTATCTTAGGAAGACATCCCCCCCAATATTTGAGAGGAAGGTCATACAACCTAACCCAAGTACGAACTGTCTTAACATCTTCCTTCTGTAGATCAATATCAGGTTTCCAAGCTTTGACAATAACTGGTTTGTTATAGAACATGTGAACCCCAGCCTGCAGTACTGTATTCCTCGCATGAGCCTGCTTGAAGCGAACCAGAAATATCCCATTGGGTAGGAAAGACACTTTATCAATCCCGTGTTTACCCCAAACCCGTTAAGCATAACCCTTGACTACCTCCCATGGGGGATTAGCCCCAAGGATATAGCAAGAAATTGAGTTCTCCCAGTAGGTCTTCTCTTCTTTGGTCTCCTCCTCAGAAATCTGTAGCATGGCATTATCGTCTGTCAGGCTATCCATCATAGCCTCTTTTGTCCCACGAGCATTGGATTTCTTTCGTCCTCATTGAGTTATCCGTATGATATCTGCTGTTTCGCTTCCATTCCCGCTTTGGTCATCATCTCCAAAGTCTAGGCCTGGAATTCCTTGTACTTCATGCATAGGTCTCGTTTTTGTAACAATATCAACATCAGGTCCCTTGTTTTGCAATGATCCTTGCTTTTCTGGTTCCTTATGTGGTCTTGATCGTTCCTTAGAATCATTAGTACCATTCCCTGAAGTCTTGTTTTTCGTTTTAGAGGCGGAGTTCCTCGCCATCGTGACGCCGCAAAACTCCCCTGAAACTGCCCTAGAAATCGCCGCTAATCGCCTTGCTGTCCATTAGGGTTCCTTTTTTTTTAATTTTTATTGATTAGTTTAGTTTTTCTTGTTTCTTTTGATTTTAATTGATACTCATTGAGAAAGATTTGTTAAGTTTTTACTCTATTGTTTGCCTTTGTTTTCTTTATGTTTAGATTGTTTAAATCTCCATTGTCGGTACATTTTAATTTTCTCTCTCCTTTGTTTATTTTCCTCATTTTCCTTTCTAGTATTTGTGTTCATTTATTAGTTTACCTTGTTGTTTATTTCCTTGTTGATTGTTGTTTTGGTAGTATTTTCCTCTTTATCGTGTTAGATTATTTCTCCATTCCTCTTGATCATCATGCATTATCTTCCTCTTAGCCTCCTTGTTATTTACTTTGTTGTGTTTATTATGACTAGTGAGTAGATTTTTAGTTAAGGGGTTAGGGGAGGAGGAATCTTACATTTGGGTGTTGTTTTATGAGGATTATTGCATTTGTGGTGATATTGTCTTGTATGAGATTATTGTGTCCTGTTGACTTAGCCTGATCAACTCAGTTAGCTTGACTCACTCGAACCAATATGGGGAAACTCGGGGTTTGGGTAATCTTATCTTGAGACCTTAGCCCTTTCGTCGCGAAAGCGGGTTTAGGCTAGGTTGGGTAGGGAAACCGAAAGGTGGCTCCTCCCCTTATTTACTTTGTGATGGTTTTTGTGATTCTTGTACCCTTATCTTTAGTTTCGACTCCCCGACTCCCCCTAACGCCTTTCTTATCATTATTTCTCATTCCTAGTCAATTAATTTGTTTAATTAGTTTATCCTACCTTGTCCCAACCCTCCTTTCTAGACCCCAACTTCAATTATTCCTAGACTTGACCGATTACATTTCACTGCTTCCCTGAGGTTCGACCCCGACTTACCAATACTATATTGTAGCTAGTTGGGACTATAAATATTATTTGCATGCATGTTAGCGACAACGCACATCACCTGGTTCGAATCCCTACCTTCAGCGTCGTCCGTGGAAGTGGCTTCCTTATATGCTTCCTAAAAGAAATTGATTTGATGATTAGGTGAGATTTCATTGACAAAGTCATAATCTAAAGAACAATGTAAAGAAGCCTTATGTTAGAAACTCACCCAAATTGCGGCGTCCCTTCGAATGAAGCCCCTTCGACCGTTGCAGTCCACTTTGCTCTTCGTGTCAAGAAACAATTGCGCAGCGTCATGAAGTTCTCCTGTTTTCTTCTTCAACTGTTAACAATACATGTAGATTTCTCATTAATATTTTTAATGAAAACATTAAATAAGAATCCAGAATAAAAATCAAAGGAAAGGAAATACTTACAAAACATTCCAAGATTTCATGGATGGCTCAAAACAATGGCATGAATAAGAAGGCAAAACTGTATAAAATTGGATGCAGCGGAGATAACTTATGCTGCTTGTGTGGACAGGAAGAGGAACAATTGAGCATCTTTTTGAGGTCTGTGCTTACAGCATACAACTTATGTCTGAAATCAGCACCTGGTATGGAACAATTCAGAAAATACACACGCTGGCGAATGACAATCAGGCCGCAGTAAGATGGAAGACTGATGCTGTTGTGATAAATGCATTTCAATATCATACCTGGAATCAGAGAAACAATTCATGGCATGAGGGGAAGATAATAAGGTCCGAGGTGATCTCAAGGCGCATAAAGAAGGAGGTGACTGCTAGTATTAGTAAAGACAACGTCAAGTAACATACACTGGAACTTCTAGTTGATTAGTTGAATAATAGATGATGTCTTGGTTTTTTTTATATAGTTCGTAACAGTCAGGATATGAATTTCCGTGGATGAAATTGTACACATTGATATTTTTTGGCAATATACTCACATTTTACCAAAAAAAAAAAGAGGAAATACTTACCTCCATAGCCCGGTGGTGCATCGACTGCAACCCACCGTAGTGGGTGGGCTTCACTTCGGCCTCAAGGTTTCCCCGCCTCTTGTTTTTCTTCGCCTGGACGGATCTCTTAACAAACTTAAGGTCGGAGCAGGCTTTCTGGAACTGTTCAATTGCTGCGGGACCTACAATTCATATGAAGAGATCAGTAAGCGAAGAGATAACTTTCTATTCAAGTACGAACACTAATTAAGTAATCAAACCTTTAAGGTATTTCTCTGCCTTCCCCTCGTTCGCCAACTTGAACATGTTGTCCTTGTACCGCGACTTGTCAACGTCCATGTAGCGGTCCCTCGCAGCCACCTCGAGGCTTTGGTTCCACCAGTGTTTCAACTGCAAGATCGTTTGTCGTTAGTGAATTAGTAATCCGTAAACAGTAATAGGTAACTACTAAACCCAAAAAATTGGTGCACCTTAAAGTTGTTGAACCACTTCTCTTGCTGCCACGCAGACACCTTGGTCCAACTGGTGCAATAGGTCGTCAAGTCAGTCATGAAGCTATCCGACACACCAGTCACGGTGGCTCGATGCCGAAACCTACACCAAAAAAATGAAATAAGATTGACGTTAGAAAATATTTGAAAACCTTAACTGGTTCACTTTAATGAACTTGCTAATATGACTGAAGTTTGAAAATCAATAATGAAGCTGCTAATAATATGATGTCTCACTATGTGTGATCGGGGCTCAGAATTAGGCGCCCGTCCTCCTCCCGATATCTAAGCTCGTGAGGTACCGGTTGTGGTGGAGGTTGCTCCCCCGTCACATCCTGGTTCTCGTCTATCTGTTCCTCATTCTGATGTTGATCCTCCTGCTCCTGCTGCGGCTGCTGCTGGCTTCTCCTACTCTCGCTCTCAGCCTGGAATCGTCTGCCCAATGACATATCTGCTGACGAAGATAGAAATTTAGAAATTAACAACATAATCAACCACTCAAAATAGTAAATAAAGACTTAAATATTGAAATAATATAAATTATTAAAACTATACCCTACTATCAATCATCAACGCTATCGTTGTCATCTCCCACTTGCTTACTGAAACTAACTACATCCTCCTCCTCGTAGTCATCTTCCTCCTCCTCGTCATCGACCTCCAAATCATTGGTGCCTTCAACTTCGTTGTCCTCCTCATCCTCGACCATATCACCAAAAGCACCTTCGATGTCCTCACCACCTTCATCGTCTTCAAAATCCTCCCCCACATCCACCTCATTATCATCCTCACTTGCAAAAAGACTCTTAATGTTGTACCACTAGAAATGACCTCCTCTTGGAAGAGGTCAGTGTCAATGTGTCCCAGTGGCTGAATTTTAAACACCGCCCACCACTGATTTTGACTTCTATCGTTCTTTGTGGTTGGATACGGAGCAAAGTACACTTGGCGTGTTTGATGTGCAAGTATAAACGGATCGTACTTAGAGTATTTTTTGGTATGATTAACTTCAACTAGTTTGTACCGCTCATGTACTCTAGTACCATGCACTGAGTTGTCCTTCCATTCGCACTTAAATACCACAGCTCTATACCCATGATCACTTCTAGCATAGCACAACTCGAATATGTCCTCTAGTAGACCGTAATAGTCGTCACCATCAAATGACGATACAGTCACACTGAAATTACATCTAACCCTACTGCTACCATGAGCAAATGTATGGAAATTGTAACCATTAACCGAATACCGGTTCCAAGTTCTAACCTTCCACAAAGGACCTAATGCTAGACTCCTAACCAAATCATCCTGGATATTCGAAGAAATTACATGATCCTTAAGCCAATTGGGGAACTGTTTCTCATGCTTATTCCAAACATCATCAGCATTTAAATTTGGATTAGCAGCGAGAAATTCGGTAACGAACTGCTTCTCATACGGCTCCAATACTTTGCAGTTTGATAACAAGTAAAGGTGAGCACGATTGTATTACTTCTCATCTAACATCCTCCACCCCCCAGCTGATGAAGATCATTCACCTACCTTACTTTGGAAAAAGTCTGGTATGTTGGGGTCAATTATCTCAGGTGTTTCGAGGTTAAGATTTTTGGCTTTGGTGTTGACTTCTTTCTCGAAATACAGAGAACAGAAGTTGGCTATCTCCTCTATTAGGTAAGCATTACATATGGAGCTTTCGACCCTCGCCTTGTTACCAATTTTTTTCTTCAAATGTTTGAGAAATCTATGACAATCAAGCAATTATGTTAATAATAAATTATAATATTTAACGTTAGTGGTTCATTAAGTATTTGAAATTTCTCACCTCTCAAATGGGTACATCCATCTATATTGGACCGGTCCTCCCACTTTAGCTTCGTAGGGCAAGTGGACCGGTAGATGCTCCATTGAGTTAAAGAAGGAGGGTGGGAAGATCATCTCAAGTTTACACAGTATCTGAGGAATTTGATCCTCCAAACGAGTCATTTCGTCAATTGTAACTGTCGACGAACACAAATCTCGAAAAAACTGAGATATCTCAGTGATAGGATTCCAAACACCTTGCGGCAGGAGTTGCTTCAACGACACAGATAGTAACCGCTCCATGAAAACGTGGCAGTCGTGACTTTTCAAACCTTGCAACTTCAGGTTCTTAATGTCGACACACTGAATAAAATTGAATGCGTACCCATCATGGAACTTCAATTTCCCTAACCACTCTAACATAGCCTTTCTCTGAGCCTTGTCAAGGCTAAACAAGGCCCTAGGCTTGGACCCATCCCGCTTGATATGCAATTTCGGACAGTCACAAATTTTCTTCAAATCTTTTCGGGATCCTACGGTGTCACATGTCTTACCGTCTACATCCATGACGGTGTGAATTAGTTACTCAAAGAAATTCTTTTCAATATGCATCACATCCAAATTATGTCGGAGTAATAAAGTACTCCAATATGGAAAGTCGAAGAAGATGCTTCTTTTAAACCAACCATTTTTTAATTTCTTAAGATCCTTGAACTCTTGATCGGTGCCGTCAACAGTAGACGGGAACTTCGAAATCACCTCCCATATCTCATCTCCCCGAAGATGAATTGGTGCCTCATTTAGCACCACCTCACCCTTCTTGAAAGCTCTCCTGTTTTTCTTGTACGGGTGACCCTCGGATAGGAACTGTCTATGATAGTCAAACCAACTAATTTTGCTTGAATTTCTTAGGTAGAACGCTTTACTTTCACTCATGCAACAAGGACATGCTTTTTGGCCCGCCGTAGACCAACCGCTCAACATACCATACACAGGGAAATCATGTATAGTCTACAAAAGCGATGCTGTAAGCTGGAAATTTTGTTTCAACAACACATCATATGTCTCCACCCCTACTTCCCACAAGCGTTTCAATTCCTCTATCACTAGTTGTAAGTAAACATCCAAGTGGTTCTTTGGATTTTTTGGGCCGGGAACAATAAGAGAAAGGAAGATGAACGGTGGTTTCAGACACAGTCATGGGGGTAAGTTGTATGGTGTGACCATGACAGGCCAGCATGAGTACGACTTACCGAACTGACCGAAAGGGGCAAACCCATCGGTACACAACCCAAGTCTCACGTTACGGAGTTCCTCAGCAAAATTAGGGTAAATTCTATCAAAGCGTTTCCACTCCTCCCCATCACTAGGATTACATATCTTTCCCTCTACACGAGTTTCTTCTTTATGTCACCTCATTTGTTCGGCAATGGTTCTAGTTGCATATAACTTTTGAAGCCTAGGGGCGATGGGAAAATGGATAAGTCGACTAAGTGGTATAGGTTTTTTATCCCTCGCAACACTCTTTCCCTTCCTACCCCTCAAAGCAATATTCCCATCTACACTTTTGTATCTACCCTTACCACATTTCTTACATTCCTCAAGTAGGGCATCGTCCTTCCAAAAGAGCATGCACCCATCGGGATAAGCATCAATTTTTTGATGCGGAAGTTGAAGACCTTTTACTATTTTTTTGGTAGTGTAGAATGTTTTGGTCATAATGTTGTCTTTTGGGATGACCTTCTCAAGCAGGCAGCGAAACCGTCTATGCACCCAAACGGTAGGTTATACAAACATTTAAGGGTCACTACCATAGACGCGACTTCTAACAATGTCACATCACACCATCCATATAACGGCTTCTCCGAAGCGTCTAACATATCAAAAAACGCTTTCGCTCGTGGGTTTGGCTCTTGTGGGGTTGGTTGGTCATCGTCATTAGTGTACATGCTCTCATCATTAAACACATTGCACTCAACTACATCAACTATCATTCCTCTCAACCCCCCTTCATTTTGTTCAACCTCAGATTCCTCATCAGGAGACGTCTCATCATGACAAATCCAACGATAATAATTTGGATAAAACCCATTTGAGATAATATGTTCCTTAATCAAAATAATCTCCAAGTGTAATCCCCTAGAAATTCTAACGCAATACAGTGGCGGAAACACTGTAGAGTTGGGATTAAAACACACTGACAAACTATATCTTATTAAAAGAAATGATAAGTCAATACAAAGGTCTCTTTTTACAAAAGGGCTAAAAGTAAAATCTCCAAACGGGTTTATACAAATCCAAAAATTACAAAAATGAAGAAAGAGTAGGATCCACGCTACTCGCTAGCTCACACCCAAAACCCAACAGCAAATACCTATCATGTTATAAACCCACGTCAGTGGGGAGTAACTCGGACGTTCTCCCAGCCATATTATATCATATGGAAAAATAATAGTATTATTATATCAAAATACTTAAAATGGAAAACATTAAAACGATATAATAAAAATAAGTTTTCGGCGAAACTTAAAGCACTTGTCTAACCTGCAAGTCAAAATCATTCGATAATAATAATATTCAAAACTGGCGTTATGGAAATTCGATCAGTGTGCACAAGGCTAGACTTTCACTAGGATAATACTAAAAACTAGCTTCGAGAACTGTAGACTTAACTCATAACAGATGTCAGTCTCTAACTAGGCAACTCAACTATAACATGATTGCGTGCAGCGAGGTCCTGGTTTAAGTAGTGCATACCTCTCCTAGACAACAAATATGTCTAGTTCAGCTGACGGCGACTAACACGATGCGGTATCTAGCTTAAGGTCAAAACATACACTCTCCTGAACACAAACCATGCTCAGTTCAACAACCAATGTGCCCCATAAAGACACACCAGCCTTACAGTTGATGACAAAAACGTACATCCCAGACTATATTACTCTAACCCCACACTTGTCCTTATTCCATAACTCCAAAACAAGCCATTATCGATATTCAAAAATAAATATAATCAATATAAATAATATGAGGATAAAAGGAATAAACATTTTATATAAAAGGGGAAACTTTCTATAAATAGAAACCTACTAATTTTAGAAACTTACTTAAAATAGGAATAATCTTATAGAAAATACGTAGGTTATTAAAATAAGTGAAGTGTATAAAAATAGCATTTCTAACGAAATTAACATTTTATTATTATCGTCGTTATCGTAACTTTAATATATTTCTAAATTCGTTACTCAAAATATAAATAAAATATAATAAGTCAATATATATAGTATTTTATAAATAATTAGGAAATCGAGTTAAAAATATTGATTTTAGAAAAGAAATGTTTTAAGAAAAACGATATCAAAATTAATTGAGTCGACGAGTTTTATAAATGAAATGAATTTTTCAAAGGTTTCAAATTATTTTTAGCAAATAGCTTTTATTAATAAATTATACGAATTTTAATAAAAATAGTCAATCGGAAACAAATAAGAAATTATTAGTGAAAATAGTCTCGACTAAAAATATATTTAAACAGAATCGACTATTTTCTCATTTATTAGTATAGATTGTGACACGAAAATTAATTTATTGAACAAGTATACAAATCTCGATTATAATTTAAAAACACTATTTTAAGTTAAAATTATAAATTAACGAAATATGACAAAAATATGAAATCGATATTATTTAGTTACTGGTGTCACGATAACAAACAAATATTATAACGATCGTAAATAATTAAATTACTAACGATTTATAAAATGACATCGAATACTTGTAAAAAGATTTATAAATACGTTTTAAAATTAATATAATTAGCAATAATAAATAGCTAAAATTAGAAAACCGAAGTTAAAATATTTACTACATACTACTACTCAGACATACGATATAAAATCGAGTAACGTCCTAAAGTTACCTTGAGTCGATAGCCAAAGCGAACACATACTCGTCCTTGATCAGCCCAAGCTCCAAACCGATAACTAACTCTTTAAGCTCCAGGTTGTAAAATTGATAGTCTTCGTCGAATAAATCGCCACGACAATCGAGAAGATAAAACAAAAGAATGAGACAAGGGTATTCGACACAAGACGGAAAGAGAAATGACGTGTCAAATAGAAACCGAACATGGCTCGATAATGAACGGGAACACGGAAAGTAGTAGAGTAATAAGAGTGACGAAAAGCAACAATGAATCACAACAGCAACTGGGCACACGACGACAAGGAAACATATAGGAGAAGAAAGGGGAAACCGAAAGTAGCAGCCAAAGTAAACAAGAGTAAACAACGAGGGTAGCAGAAGCATTAGAACATAACGAAGAATAAAAAGAAGAGAAGAAGAATTGGACTGAACCAAGAATAAAAACGATAACTGCAGCAAAATGGCTCGAGATAAGGATTAACAAGACGAAGAAGAAGGACAACGAAAATAACAACATCGAAACGCAATATGAAGGACCGGACGACAAGCCACAACGGACAACAATCGACAGTAACACGAGAAGAACCACGAGCTGCAGCAGCAGCAGAATGAAGAAGAAGAAGAAGAAGAAGAAGAAGAAGAAGAAGAAGAAGAAGAAGAAGAAGAAGAAGAAATCGGCAGTAGCAGCAGCAGATGACGACACAAAAGCAGAAGAGGAAAAAGGAAAGAAGAGGACCATAAGGTAACAGCAGGCACAGCACACGACATCAATAATAACGAACAACAGGACCTCGACAACAACCATCAACGACAGTACAACAATAGCAGCAGTGGCATCGAAACGAAGAGCTAGGGAAAAGGACGGAATACCTTTCGACGAGTCCGGGTCAAAGATTGCACACGCATGAACCAGCAGCAGCATCATCAGCGTAGGAAACAACAGCAGCGGCGGCATCAAATCGACTAAGCCACAGCAACGAAGACAAGAGGAAAACAGAGGGGTCGAGCTGAGACGAAAACGGATCGGGTCGATAGTAACAGCAGAAGAAAATCGCAGCAGCATCGAGCACAAAAGAAAGTGATGGCTGACAGCGGTGACGGAGTTGAACGAACGAAAAGAGGGAAAAAGAAATGGGGGAGGAATGAAGAAGAATGAGGCGCTGGAAAGAGAGAGAAGGAAAGGCAAAGGGGTCACGAATGTGAGTTAAACGTAACAAGTTGAATAAATTAGTGGAGGGGACTGAACGCATAAAGGGAATAGGAAATGAAACAAGTGGAAAAATAGAAGTAAAGAGGGGGTGTATGTAATAAGTGGGAAGGGAAAAACGAATCAGCCAAATAAAATGAATCAAGACGAATTCCGTAATGATAGTTGATTGACCCACTAATCGAATTAAAACGAGTTAAAAAGATTAACAAATAATCGGGTCGCCAAATAAAATGAGTAAATAAGGTACTCAAGACGAAAACAAAGTTGATAGAAATAAATAATTAAACAATGAAATAATATTTCCCGATAAAAAATAAATTTTTGATAAAATGAATTAAATTGATTTCTCGAGGAAAGAAAATAAATGTTTTGACGAAACTTAATATATATGAGCTTCGAACTGAAAATAGAAATTCGAACTTAAATATAAATAAATAAAAAGAATTTAGAATTTAAATCGTCGGAATAGACTTTCGATAAGAAGTAAATTAAATGTATAAAATGAATCGAAACAGAAATAAAAATATGTTTTAAATATAAGAGTTTCCGAGTCAAATATAATTTTAGGAGTTTGAAACGATTAAACAATGAATTCGTTTTATAATAATTTTAAGAATTACGAGTTAAGTCGTAAACAAAATAGAAATATGAATATAATTTATAAATCAATTTAAAGGGTTATTTAACAACAATAATACCAACTATAGGGCGTCTTCCCAAAATAATATAAACTTTAATAAATCTGAGAATAATACGTATTAGTAGAGTAGTTAAACAAGAGTAGTATAGGTGACCAGTTATCTGTAGAACCCTTTCACCTTCCCTTTTCACCTTTAATTTTATTTAACGACAATAATACCAAATATAGGGCGTCTTCCGAAAATAATTCTAATTTTAATAAATCAGAGAATTTTTTGGAGTAGTTAAACCAGATTATTATAGATGACCAGTTAGCGGTAGAACCCATTCACATTTCTTTTTCGCCTTTAATTTAGGGTCGTGCTTTTTCCTAACGAGCTTTTACTCAATCCTAACGACATTGTACCGTTTTACCCTTGTCATTTCATCATTCAAAATTTTATTTTCATGTTTTCTCACTACAAATCCTCACTCCAACCACCCATAGAACCACCACAAAGTAGCATCGAATCTGTTCGGATCGATTGGGAGGAATGGATGGGGTCGTTAGGGGCTGAGTGGCTGGGGCGCCGGGCGGTGGGTGGAGTCGCTGGTGGTATGGGCGGTGGGTAAGGATCGGATGGGTGGTGGGTGGGGTGGGTACGGCGTACGGTGACGGTCGGATCGGGTGGGTGGTGGGTGGGTTGAGTGACGGTCGGGTGGATAGTGGGATGGTCTGGGCGGTGGGTCACGGTGGTTGAGATGGTGGGTGACGAGGGTGGTAGGGTGGGTGAAGGTTGGGTGGGGGATGACTGCCTGCGTAAGTTTTGGGTTTTTTTTTTTTAAAATTTATTTTTTTAAAGATATTTTTTCTAAATATTACTTTTATTTTTAATTATGATTTATGAAGTATTTTCCAAATCTATAAATAAACCCTAATTAAATATTTGAGTCTAAATAATTAATTAAATAATAATGTAATAATGAAATATAAAAATAATTAAGTACTCCGTAAATAAGTAATTTGTATTACGTGATCGATAATTGAATTAGAATTATAATCGAATTCTGAATTATTGATTGATTATGTAAAATTGATTAAAGATGAAAAACTTGATTGAATCTCAACAAAAGCTAAAACTTTACCTAAGAGTAGAATAGGAAAATTCTAAGAAAATTCGTTGGGATTGAGTAAAGGCTCGTTAGGAAAAAGTAATTTCGTTAATTTATTTCATACTCCCTCCGTTTCATTGAAAGCTTCCACTTTTCCTTTTTTGTAAATTTCTTTGATAGATTCCACTTTCTTTTTTGGTATAACTCTTCACTCTTACCTAGGTGGCCCACCTACTTTACACTCTCTCTACTTTTGAATATTTTATTATTATCCTTAAAAAATGTGCCCATTTTTAAGTGGAACCTTTCAATGAAATGGAGGGAGTATTATTTTACTCATTTGCACGTACTTAGTGTACGAGGCATTAAACGTCATTCATGTCCTCTGTCTTCCTCTTCCTTCAAGTCTTCAACCTCACCAAATCTAGTTAACAACACAAAATCTTTCACCAAAATCAACACGTTAATCTAAACGAAACGTATAGGAAAAAAACTTAAAAAGGATGAAGGGTAATGGAGAGAGAGGATGAAGGGTAGAACTAAGAAGGAGTACACCTGACAAAACTGACCGAACCCGAATAAGCCAAACTGAACCCGACCTGACACCCAAATTGAAGAGTTGATTTTGACCCGTAATCTGAATTGACCGAGCTAAATCGAAACTGACCCGTCTATTATTACAGAAAACGGGTCGATATCCTAAAAAAATTGAAAACAATGAACCTGAGAATGACTCGAACCCGAAATTATCCAACCCGACCCGAAGTCAACCCGATTACTATAACCCGAAAGTGGCCCAACCCGAAAATGACCCAATACGGTTCACCCGTTATCCAGGTCTAAGTAGGAGGATGGAGGATAAGTAGCAGGTTGAATATTAATTAGGTGATCTGATGTAGCAGGTTATAAAGTCATTTAAACTATTCTTGTTTAACTATTTCAATAATACATATTATTCTCAGATTTATTGAAATTGATATTATTTTGGGAAAACGCCCTATAGTTGGTATTATTGTCGTTAAATAACTCTTTAATTTATAAAATCAGGGGTATTACAATCTTCCCCACTGAAAAGAAGTTTCGTCCTTGAAACTAAAAAAACACAATAATAGAATGGAAAACAAGGTTGTATCATTTGAACAAAATGAGAATGCTTAACTCGCATCACAATCTCGGTTTTTTTTTTTTTTTTTTTTTTAAATTTTACAACTTCAAACGTGATATCAAATCGAAATCGAAGACAACTTTTATTTCAAGAAGAGTTGGCTCAATTACCCGAAGTTTAAAAATCATTTAAATTAATAAAATCGTAAGTTAAAATTATTTTATAAAATAATGACGATAAATAATATTTGTGAACGAACTCGACGGGAGAGTACCTAAATATTTTCAAAGCAGCAGTAAAACGTTTTGATAAAATTTTTTTGACAATATTGCGTTTTAAGACAAAATCAAAGTTTGAGAAATCAAATTTTGCAGTTAGTAAATAAAAATCGAACCACTGGTCAAACGTTTTCGATGACAGATTTAAAGTCTTCCAAAAATAAATCAAAAACTTAGACATACGAAGTTTTTCAAAAATTTTAAATCATTTTACCTAATAATCTTACAGAAATCAAAATATTAGCAATTATGAAAGATTTCGTAAAATTCAAACGCTTGAAAATAGAAATTTGAAACAATTTCGAAATACTTTAAAATAAATTATTAACGCATTTTGAAAGGACTAAATATATGTTATCAACCAAAAACGAAAACGAAGTTTTGAAATTTATAACTCAAATGTTAAAATTTCACGATAGCCCAAAGTTTTAAAATAGTCAAAATTTTCATAAAATAGGTTCGGGAAAACGGTAAACGGATAAAAGAGTCAAAGTCAACGACAAATCGAAACAAGAGTTTTCAAACCCGATAGAGAGGTCGAAGGGATTCGCCAAAGGAGAAACAGCAGGATTAAGAAAAGTTAAGGGGGGGACAAAATTGAGAGTCAAACGGAGCTCATAAGGAATTACAGAAGAAGTTAACCATCTCGAGATTCCCGGTACGACTCCCATAACAAGGTTCCTAAATTCCATCAAATAATAGTAAGTCCAATATTAGGTATTAGGTGATACTACTCAGTCACAATTTCCAAAAATGTCTTACGTGATTATCCAATCGTTCAAACGACACGATACTAATCCACAATTGTATTACAATCTAATCTCATCCATTAAAATTCCAACTGTCATCATAACACGCCCAAACTCGCAATCGATAAGGTCCTAAATCCAAAGCTCATAAGGTTTGAACTCGAGGTGTACTCCAAATTTCTCAAGTAAGGAACACTAGACAAGGTCCACCAATTTAACAAGGCTCGGGTACGAAATTCTCGAAAAATGATCAACAACATACTTATAATGCCACAAGTACAAAAGTTGGGGAAAGTATAACAAATCCTCATACACGTTCAAACCTATAAGTAATGGCATAAACACTCACATCTTCAAATACGTCTTTCGACTAAGGTTTCTGAGAACCAAATTTCATATCGTATCAGCGAAATCACCAAAATATTAACTCAACGAAGCCACAATCTCGTTGGTCTAAGGGTTCTAAACTATAAATCCATCAAGATGATTCGCATTAAGTATTTCTCAAAATAACGCGATAAATCCAACCTCTAAATGTGCAATATGTCTCTCTTCTTCAACAATTTATCCAAGTTAGATCACTCAACTCCAAAGTTCATAGGTTACAACCTTAAACAACGATCACAATCTAATCCTTAAGAAACACAGGAAATCTATGTCCACCAAGATTTCTAATGACATTAATGAAAACCTTGAATGGTACCACAACACTCAGGCTAACACTTTAACAATACTCTATGATCCCAAATATTTGCGATTCATCCATCAAATAAGCACCAGGTAAGAATCCCAAATTAATATTATCAGTTATACTTTAGATAAGTATAAATAAAAGAATTTAGAATTTAAATCGTCGGAATAGACTTTCGATAAGAATTAAATTAAATGTATAAAATGAATCGAAACAGAAATAAAAATATGTTTGAAATATAAGAGTTTCCCAGTCAAATATAATTTTAGGGGTTTGAAATGATTAAACAATAAATTCGTTTTATAATAATTTTAAGAATTACGAGTTAAGTCGTAACCAAAATAGAAATACGAATATAATTTTTAAATCAATTTAATTTATAAAATCAGGGGTGTTACACCAAGAATTTGAGGTTTTTACGTTTCACACAAGGACATTTAAATCTACCGTCCGACGCGTATTCGGGGTGGTTTTTAGCAATCTCCAGAAAACTATTAACACCCTCTAAAAATTGCGTTGTGGGACATCATCTCTTATCGAATCTTTCCTCATACATCCACAAATCTCTTCATTTTTTATCTAAAAAAATTTAGACAATAACCAAATACACATTATTTCCTCTAAAGTAATTTTTTTTTGGTATAACGAAGCGCGCACTTAGTTGCAGATGAGAATCAAACCTCTGACCTCTCGATCAGGGCAAGGAAGCTCTAACCACGTGAGATAAACTTTCTTCTCTCTAAAGTAATTTATTACTCCCTCCATTCTCTTGAATAAGCCCCCTTAGGGGTGGGCACGGATACCAAGGAAAAGGGGGGTAAAGTAGGGGTATTTGTTGTCTTTTTAAGAAATGGGGTGGGGTAGAGTAAGTATATTAAATGAGTGAAGGAGAGAGAAATATGAGGGTAAAATAGTAAAAAAAAAAATTGAACTTTACCTTATTAGGAAATGGGGCTAATCCAAAAAAAGGCCCAAAGAGGAATATGGGGCTTATTCAAGAGAATGGAGGGAGTAATATACACTACTTACATATTTTGTAAAATTATCAATTCACCTAAATATAGTACTATTTGCACCTAATCCGTCTATAATTACATCACTAAATCGGCATAATTGTATTTTCACTTCCAATTTCCTAACACATTAAAACAACCCAATTCATTCAAGTACCCATCCATAAACCCTAACTTTATACTAACAATCTACCTATTTCAAATTGGGAGAACCTATGGGCAATTAACATGCTAACTACACTAAATATTCCGACAACAACAAGACTACACTAAAAAACATTTAACTCAATAACTAATTTATTTAAATCAATAAATACAAAAATTAACAAATAATTTAAATTAAGTATAGATAGAAAACATGTCGTAATTAAGAAAAACTAGATTAAAGCCCGTGCGTTGCACGGGTTAATTGGCTTAATTACATTGAAGAAGTATATTCGTTAAATAAGAAACTTAATCAATCTATATCATTCTCAAAAGAATACATGATTACTCTTATTTTGCTCATCATAATTTTTCGATATAAGGTTAATTTACTCAAGGTTTATTGTCTTAAGATATGCTTTGAAGACCAGAAAAACGCAGGATTCTCTTATTTATAATATAGAATTATTACCTTATTTTCTTCGATGTGGGATAATTTTAGGTTTGTAGTCTTTTCAAAAGTTTTTTAAGACTCAAAAGATTGTTGGTTGATATCTAAAACCGAAAGATTACTCATTTATGATATAAAATTTCATTACCTCATCATAATTTACTTAATTAAGTGCTATTTTTAAGACTTAAAAGAGTTTCTTTTATATCTAAGTTAAAAGGATAGACGATTACTCTTTATTTATATAATCGAATTTGATCATCTTATTGGAGTATATATTTTTTATGAATGATTACTCTTATTTATATAATATAAAAAATTCACCTTATTATAATTTTTCGTTGTGAGATAGTTTACTTAAGTTTATTTAAGTTAGATATAGTCTAATTAAGAACTTTTGTTTATACACGAATGATTACTCTTATTATAATATATAGAATTTCATCACCCCATCTTAATTTTTCGATGCAGGATAATTTTACTTTAACTATATATAGTCTTAGTCTTAGTCTTATTTATAATATACTCCGTAGAAATCTATCAGCTTATTATAATTTGTAGATGTGGGATAATTTAACTAAAATTTGTAATCTTCTTATTTCTAATATAGAATCATCACCGTACCTTATTTTAATTGTTACACGAATAATTACTCTTATTTATAATATATAGAATTCCATCACCCCATCTTAATTTTTCGATGCAGGATAATTTTACATTAACTATATATAGTCTTAGTCTTAGTCTTATTTATAATATAGAAATCTATCACCTTATTATAATTTGTCGATGTGGGATAATTTAACTAAAATTTGTAATCTTCTTATTTATAATATAGAATCATCACCGTACCTTATTTTAATTGTTTCGATGTGGGATAATTTTAACTTTGTAGTCTTATTAAGACTTTTTAATTTAAACTCAAGATATTGTTGGTTGATATTTAAAAATACATAATTTTTCGATGTGGGAGACCTCATCATAAGAACAAAAGACTTTTAAGTTTGTACTCTTATTAAGACCTTTTTTTAACTCAAAATTTTTTAAAAAATAAGACTACAAATTCATGATCTCATCATGATTTAAAAAAACAATGATTACACTACAGATGTTTAAGGAATTTTCTTTATTAGTTTTATTTATAATATAAAATTTCATTATCTTATTATAATTTTTTATTTAAGTGTATAGTCTTAACAACTTTATTAAGACTCAAAAGATTTATGTTTGATGAAACTTTATACTTTTTCGAATGTGGGATAGTTTTACTTAAGTTTATAGTTTTAAAATATATTTTAAGACACAAAAGATTTTTGGTTAATATCTAAAAACACATGATTACTACAGAGTATTATTTATAATATAAAGTTTCATCACCTTATTATAATTTTTCGATGTGAGATTATTTTTACTTAAGTTTGTAGTCTTATTATGAGACTTTTTAAGACGTAATTTTTTTTATTGATACTTAAGAACGAAAGATAATTATTAGATGTGGGATAATTTATTTAAGTTTATAGTCAACCATCATTTCTTTTTAAGACTAAAAAAATACTATCTTTACTCTTGTTTATAATATAGAATTTATCACCTCACTATATTTTTTTCAATGTGGGATGATTTTAAATTTGTACTCCCATACATTAAAAGTTTTTTTAAGACTCAAAAGTTTTTTTGGTCAATATTTAAAATCGAATGATTACTAATATTTATAATATAGAATTTCATCACCCCATCATAATTTTTCTACTAAAAAAATACATCTTTAATCTTGTTTATAATATAGAATTTATCACCTCACTCTACTTTTTCAATGTGGGATGATTTTAAATTTGTGGTCATATATATTAAAATTTAAAACCGAATTATTATTATTATTTATAATATAAAATTCCATCACCCCATCATAATTTTTCAATGTGGAATCATTTTTAAAAAATTATTGGTCAATATTTAAACCGAATGATTACTCTTATTTATAATATAAAATTTAATCACCTCATCATAATTTTTAATATAGAATAACTAATTTTTAATATAGGATAACTAATTGAGGTTTATAGTATTAAGAACTCTTCATGAGATTCAAAAGATTTTTGGTAGATATCGAAGAACGAATGATTACTCTTATTTTTTAATATAGAATTACATCATCATATTATAATTTGTCGATGTGGGATAATTTTAGAACTGTTATGTGTAATAAATTCATCACAGATTGTAAAAAAAAAATTATGAAATTTATACTCTAATGAAAGCATTTTTTACCAACAATCTAAATATTTCATTTTTATAATTTATTTTACGATAATGATTTTAAAAAATGAACTCTAAGGTTTTTACCTTAGAATTGTAAAACATCATATTAATATAATAAATTAAATATATATTATAATAATTAAAAGATTCTCTAATTGATTTTTTATTTACTTATGATAGTTTCCTAATTTGAGGTTTGATGGAACGGACCAATGAGATCGCTCGAAAAATGCCTAAAATATATATATATATATATTGATTGGAGAAAAGAAGAAGGAATGAAGAGAAAGGATGAAGGGCGCGGGTAGAGAGAGAGGAAAAGCGGGTAGACACAGAGAGAGTGAAGTGAGAAGTGAGCGAGGCGGAGGGGGAGGGGGGAGGGGGGCGGGGGGTTCGTCTAATTTTAAAAAAAAACTGACGACCTTAGCGACCGACAACGGTCGCCCGCTTTTTTTTGTCGGTCGCCGAGGTTTGTTTTTTTGGGGTTTTCGACATCATTTAGAGACCGATACGGTTGCTAACTCTCTGAGTTTAGAGACTGGTATCGGTCGCGCGTCTTTACTTTAGTGACCGAAATCGATCGCTAATATGAATTTATTTTTTCCCAACCTTCACTCATTCGGTCTCTTGGTCTAGCGACGGAAATCGGTCGCCCGAGTTTTTTTCAGTCGCTAAATGAGCGACTGACAGTTTTGATCGCGCGCGTATGGTAGCTAATGGAGGTCTTTCTTGTAGTGGCTGAAACCGTAAACCAAATAACTGGACAGACTCTAATCAACTACGTATTGACCAGAGGATAGAGGCTCGGACGCACGAAATGGTGCGGTTTGGAACTTAGGCGCCTGAGGTGAGGCGGCCTGATGTTCAGGCGCCTAAGGGGAGGCGGCCTGATGTTCAGGCGCCTGGCCCTGGGTGTCCAGACAGGCGATGTGCGGGACCAAAGCGTGATGCTAGCTTGAACCCGAAGCTAAGCCTCGATATCTTGTCCCGACTTATGCTAGCGAAATCTGACCGTCTCGATCCGTCGTATACCGATTCCGACTAGGGAGTCGTCGGTATAAGACATTTGCTCAAAGTCGTAAAAGGGGAAAAACGAACATGAAATGTGGATTTGAAAAGGAGACGCGTGAAAGATTAACGTGTGTCGACTAACGTCACAAGGGCTATCCCCTAGGCGAAATTCGTATCGTTGTGGACTACATTGGAAGTCTACGATATCTCATTTCGATCATTATAGGGTACTCGTCTTAAATCATCTCGGTTTATGATTTAGATCGGACAAATCAACTTACTTCGAATATCAGAGCCCTCGGTATCGCGACGTCGTTATCGGGTTGCGTAGACCGTATGACTCTCGGATTGACTTCATAGGGTTTTGTACCACTTCGATTATCGATAGCTTTTTATGCGCAACATTCCATTACGGAATCAACATCGGGAATTTAGAGCGACATTTGGAAATGATATCGAAAAAGGCTCGACAAGGAATTACTGTAATCGCGTTATAACCGACGGGTGAGGCGCACGCCATAAGGCACTTAGGGCAGCACGCCTCAATATTGAGGCGCCACCTCTGGTGCGGCCTATTCGGGGGTTATACGGACTTTGGGCAGCGTTAATTATCGAATGTATTCGATCGGAAAGTTTGATTTTTCGTCGTTACAAACATTAGGCCCTTTGTGTTTCGAAGTCGTAATTTGGCCTTTAAGGCCTACGACGCTCGATTTTGCGTCATCGGACGTTTGCTCGAATCGATTTTTAAAATAGTTTTGTAATAGTGTACGCTGTATCAGTATAACGGTAAGTAAAGATTAGTATGCGAAGATAAAATGTTAGTATACAAAAAAACGAAAAGTTAGTAATAATGTTAGTAGTGTTAGTAATATGATAAATAAAAGAGTTTAAAGGAATAGAAAGCGGGGTTTGAACACCCTCAACCTACATGTCAATGTTTCGAAATACGAGCTCGCGAAGTATTGTTGTAGACACGGGGAGCGGTTCGGTATATTTAAGTGAGTTAAGGTGTGTATAGGGGATGATAATGCTCTCGGTTTTCTGAAATGAGGTTTCGAGAAAATGATTTTGTGACCCTTGAGACCTCGGACGTAAGGGTGTATTTATAGAGTTTTCCGAAATGCTCCGACCCAGAATTCGGGCGCCCAGAGGCTAGTGACTCAGTACTTAAGCGCCTCAGTGGAGGCGGCTCAGTTCTGGGGCGCTTGGATGCAAGCGACTGGGATCGCGCGTATCGGAAGTTGCTTAAAATACGAATTGACATCCAGCTTATTCGAGGCAATTACGGATTCTGTTTTGACTTTAGCTTTGGGTGTATTTGGACGCTTTTTGAGTTTTTTTTGTTTTCGGGTTTCGACTTTGACCGGGTTTGACTCGGTCGATAAAAGACGGTTTTGTACCCGGTGGCGTTTTTGGCTGAAAGTAGCTTTATTTTATTAGAAACGACCCACTGAATCTGGATTTGAGGTTGGTTTTGAGAGATTTTGTACTCCGCTAACTGCCCACATCAGATACTATTGATTCCGAGTCCGTGTTCTAGCGTATTGATGCATGTTAACATCCGATCATCATTGGGTGTTTTGTTGGAGACTGCTACAGACACGAGCAGGGAAAATGCGGGTGTATACACCTATGCCCGCAACATGCTCACCTATGCCACCTGGAACTCTGTCTCTACCCTCGTCGATGCTGGTTTCAAGCTCGGTGGCACCGTTGACGCCCTCCTCTCTGACTATTACTCGTCCCGACATATCTTATGTTGTACAACAGGCTGCCTATTCATGCACGCCCTCCAAGAGTCTCATTTTCTGTTCCTAAAACGGATTCTCCGCTACTTAAAAGGAACTCTCAATAATGGGCTCATCATCACTATATCTGCTAATCACAAGCTCACTGCCTACTATGACGCTGGTTGAGCCGATTGTCCTGATCTCTGCCATTCTACCTCTGGTTATTTTGTTTTTCTCGTGGATAATTTAGTCTCTTAGTCCTTCAAACGGCAGCCTACCGTGTCTCGTTCCAGTGCCAAAGCTGAGTATCGAGTTGTTATCGAGACATGTTGGCTTCGTAATCTCCTCTTGGAACTCCATGTTCCTCTCCATCACGCCTCCATCGCGTATTCTGATAATGTGTCGGCCGTATATCTCTCTGGAAACCGATCCAACATCAACAAACCAAGCACATGCATTGAAATTGACATCCATTTTGTTCGAGAAAAGGTTCGCCTGTGTTTACTCCGTGTTTTTCATATTCCGACTGAATACCAGAATGCTGATATCTTCACCAAAGGCCTTCCAAAATACCTATTCATTCATTTTCGATCCAACCTGAACGTTTGTCCTCTTACCGTTCCGACTGCTGGGGTGTCTTAATAAATATTGTAAATTGTATTTAACCGTTGTATTTATTTTCCGTCTCTTCACTTCTCATTCTTGTAATTAATTTAATCCCTTCACTTTTTGTACCATTAGTGCTAGCTAAATTCATTGTATGTAGTAGCTTGACTCAGCTATATATATCGAGTATTTGTACTTATGAATGATCGATCAAAACATACGTTTCTACAATTATAGCAAAAGTGCATTGAAATCAAATTAGCATCAGCAAATGCAAGTATGAACAAAAATTATTATATACACTAGATTATCTAGTGCAATTGTAAAAATTGTGGAATATCATGCACTACAAACCAAGCAACTTACTAAGTATATAAAATTTTACTGACATAGGAAAAACTTCGTCTTAGGGCTCGTTTGAAATGGGAGTAATTGATAAGAATCTGGCCTGGTTAGTGACTCGAGTTTGGAGGATGACGTTTCGGTGAGCATGAACGTGGATAAGGCGAATGCATATTTGGACTTAATGCATGCGTACTCAATATGTTTATTTCAAATCGTTGTTGTGTTGGATTATGGGCTAAAACAAGTAATTAAACTCGGTGACGATGCGCTACTCAATAATAATTGAATAATTGTTGTAGTAATAATGGGTTAGTTAATACTTCATTATTCCTTTCAATTAGCTTTTTAATTTCCTCTTAATAAATCTCATTAAGAAGACTAATGGAGTACTTTGTAACATCCATTCTACCTTGATGAACTCAAGGGGCTATATATAGGGTTGTATTTTGTTTCCTTGCAATTAGTAATCATGATATAATTTTGATAATACAAAAACGGAGTGTTTGTTCGAATTGTTGTGCACAATTCAGTTTACATTGCTTGAATGAGTTTTCTAACGTTGTTTTCTCGAGTCTCGAGTCAATAGGTCTTGTCTTGAACTGATGACTGTCGAGCTATAGGTCTAGCTTTTCAATCTCCTATCCATTTATTTATTTCCGTTGTGTATCCCAATCATACGAATTCAGCTAAGAGTGATTTTGTCCAGCTCGAACTGTTTTTGTCCAAGGAGGAAGACTTATTATCAAGTTTAATTCTTAGTTAACTACTACTCCCTCCGTCCCAATGAATTCTAGGCCTTTGCTTTTGGCAGAAAGGGGAAGAGGTCTAATGATGAGGTGATATGTGAAGTCAAACTCATGAGAAGGGTCAAATTACATATAAAAAATATTCCTAAAATAGAAATACAAAGAATTCATTGAGACGACCCAATATGAAATAGGCAAAGAATTCATTGGGACGGAGGGAGTATGAAATAAAGTAGTATAATCAAGAGGTTGTAATTTGCCTTAATTAGCTTTAAAATAGTTGTTAAGACAGGGGTGATAATTAGTCTTAATTAGCACTAAAATAGCCCTTGGTAGCACAAGGGTTAGACGTTTTTTCTTTGTTTAGGCTATATAAGCCTTGCTTATTACGAAGAAACGAATCTAGAAATAGAAATCAAAAGACTCCAAATTTGTTTGTTAGCAACAAATCCCGTTTTTATTCAAATGCGTTTTTGGGTATTAAATTGTTCGATCTCAATAAGTCTTGATTTCGTTCGCCATTGATGAGTTATAGGTCTAATTCGCCAAACATGCATCTCATTGTTTCGTGTGAGTGAGTGAGTCTTTTTGGTTCGTTTACAAAACCACATAAAACAAATATCGTTACAAAAACACCTTCCGCTGCTAATTCGTATTATAAGTGGTATCGGAGTTACAACTATTGATTTTTCTTAAAACCAAGACGGTCCAAGGGCATGTCGAAACCAAGTCATTGGTTGAATTTCCGATTGCAATTGGATTTCAAATGTTAAACTCGAGCAAGGTAGTTCGAGGGTTAAACAATTTTTTATTGTCTAGTGGTTTTTCGTTGAAGTTCTTAGTTTTTTCAAAAAAACAAAAAAAAAAATTACTTTTCACCGTGTATTGTTCACGGAAAAAGAAAAACAAAAGGAAAAAAATTGAAAATCTTCTCGTTAAAAAACATGTACGAGAAATGTGTGGTTTTTTATCCGATATTACCTCCTTTTTATGACGATTATAGAGACGAGGAAATGGTTGTTTCTTATGAGTCCCAAAGTCAAGTCATTTGTTTTTGGGTCGATTGTGCAGCATCTATGGAAACTTTCTCTTGTTCAATTTTCTCAATCAACAACGAGATTCTTGAAAAATTAAAATGGAGGAATGAGTTGAGTATCACCATCGAGGGTGATTTGAGTGTATATTCAAGTTTATTGCTAATACTTGTCATCTGTGTCATTTTGTGGGCCTGTTTCGTGTTTGATCTTGGCGGTTTAAAGTTACAGGAATTGTGGTCAATTCCTTTTAAAGGAGGAGAGGATGATAGGTCAATTCCTATCTTACTACACCTCACACAATATTTAAAAACCTCCCCATACTTAAACTATACCCATAAGGATACCCTTTTCACAAGCTAAAAAGAATCTAGGAAGAAGAGATTCATCAAGCTTAATACTCACCCTGATCCTAGGGGTGAGCAAACCGGATATCCGATCTGGTTTTGTAAACCGTATTGGATATCCGGTTTTAAAAATAAAAAAAATTCCGATCCGTATCCGATCCGATTTTTTCCGGATATCCGGTTTTTTCGGCTATCCGGTATCCGGTTTTATATTTTTCTTCAATTTTTTTTTAAAACCATTTTTCATTTTTAATTAAGAGTAATTAATTGATTTTTAAGCAACGTTACGTTTTATATAAATTGATATAATAAAAATACATTAAAAAAACCTCAAAAAATGGTATATATGTCTTAAGGTACCATTATTCTAACAAAATATTACGTTTCATTACGTAATATCATAAATTTACTAATAGTTTTGTTTTTTACTTTTGAAAATAATAGGTGAGTTTTGAATTCTTTATTGTATAATTCATATTAGGATTATACTTTTCATATGTTTTAATGTTTTTAAAAAACCGGATCGGAAACCGGATATTCGGTTCAATTTTCCCCGATACGTATCCGCTACAGTTTTAAGGAAAATTGTATCGTATATCCGGTTATCCGTATCGGATATCCGTATCGGATATCCGGAAATTCGTATAATTGAAAGCGTATACCGTATCGTATACGTATAAGAAAACAATATCGTATATTTTTGCTCACCCCCACCTGATCTTAACAAAGTCATTGACAAGTACAGGTCCCATAGATCATTGCACCCATGGATCACCTCCCAACACATTCCCCAGCACCCTTTCCACATTACTAAGATATTCAAAAAAGTAATCCACAGACTCCAACCCAGAAAAAGTAGTAGGAAAAGTTATCGTTCTTGGCACCATCTCCGGTCTCCATTCTCTGAATACCATCAGACCACCACAAAAAAATCGATACCACACTCTTCCTGATGATATCCCTCTTATCCTCCTCATTTTGACAGTGGAAAACAAATATGTCTCTCATCTTAAAAACGGTAACCAAACCCCTAGTCACCCATTTCGCTTCCACATCCCTGTTAATGCATGTCATAGGCATCGAACCTCCTATAATCCACGATGAACCCAAGAATACATTTGGCATAGAAGGCCCTGCTATCACCCAGAACTTTAGGACTGAGTGTTAGAATAGGCCCGGCCCTAGGAAGTCTCCACCCATTATTGAATTCCTCCTCTTGAGGAACTCTCGGCCTCTCTGGAAACACATGCAGGTGCGACTTAAGTTTCCAAAATCCCACACATCTTCATCCTTGGGATTTTAGAAAGGTGGATTGATAAATCCATTCGCCAACCTCTCCCTTCTAAAACCCCTGTTACCCCGTCCTTCAGAACTACTCGATGAACTGCTACCCGATGAAGAACTAATAACAATTACATTTCTCCTTCTATTCCGATTACGATCATTCCTTCCAATAAACTCATATCAACAACGAGATTCTTGAAAAATTAAAATGGAGGAATGAGTTGAGTATCACCATCGAGGGTGATTTGAGTGTATATTCAAGTTTATTGCTAATACTTGTCATCTGTGTCATTTTGTGGGCCTGTTTCGTGTTTGATCTTGGCGGTTTAAAGTTACAGGAATTGTGGTCAATTCCTTTTAAAGGAGGAGAGGATGATAGGTCAATTCCTATCTTACTACACCTCACACAATATTTAAAAACCTCCCCATACTTAAACTATACCCATAAGGATACCCTTTTCACAAGCTAAAAAGAATCTAGGAAGAAGAGATTCATCAAGCTTAATACTCACCCTGATCCTAGGGGTGAGCAAACCGGATATCCGATCTGGTTTTGTAAACCGTATTGGATATCCGGTTTTAAAAATAAAAAAAATTCCGATCCGTATCCGATCCGATTTTTTCCGGATATCCGGTTTTTTCGGCTATCCGGTATCCGGTTTTATATTTTTCTTCAATTTTTTTTTAAAACCATTTTTCATTTTTAATTAAGAGTAATTAATTGATTTTTAAGCAACGTTACGTTTTATATAAATTGATATAATAAAAATACATTAAAAAAACCTCAAAAAAATGGTATATATGTCTTAAGGTACCATTATTCTAACAAAATATTACGTTTCATTACGTAATATCATAAATTTACTAATAGTTTTGTTTTTTACTTTTGAAAATAATAGGTGAGTTTTGAATTCTTTATTGTATAATTCATATTAGGATTATACTTTTCATATGTTTTAATGTTTTTAAAAAACCGGATCGGAAACCGGATATTCGGTTCAATTTTCCCCGATACGTATCCGCTACAGTTTTAAGGAAAATTGTATCGTATATCCGGTTATCCGTATCGGATATCCGTATCGGATATCCGGAAATTCGTATAATTGAAAGCGTATACCGTATCGTATACGTATAAGAAAACAATATCGTATATTTTTGCTCACCCCCACCTGATCTTAACAAAGTCATTGACAAGTACAGGTCCCATAGATCATTGCACCCATGGATCACCTCCCAACACATTCCCCAGCACCCTTTCCACATTACTAAGATATTCAAAAAAGTAATCCACAGACTCCAACCCAGAAAAAGTAGTAGGAAAAGTTATCGTTCTTGGCACCATCTCCGGTCTCCATTCTCTGAATACCATCAGACCACCACAAAAAAATCGATACCACACTCTTCCTGATGATATCCCTCTTATCCTCCTCATTTTGACAGTGGAAAACAAATATGTCTCTCATCTTAAAAACGGTAACCAAACCCCTAGTCACCCATTTCGCTTCCACATCCCTGTTAATGCATGTCATAGGCATCGAACCTCCTATAATCCACGATGAACCCAAGAATACATTTGGCATAGAAGGCCCTGCTATCACCCAGAACTTTAGGACTGAGTGTTAGAATAGGCCCGGCCCTAGGAAGTCTCCACCCATTATTGAATTCCTCCTCTTGAGGAACTCTCGGCCTCTCTGGAAACACATGCAGGTGCGACTTAAGTTTCCAAAATCCCACACATCTTCATCCTTGGGATTTTAGAAAGGTGGATTGATAAATCCATTCGCCAACCTCTCCCTTCTAAAACCCCTGTTACCCCGTCCTTCAGAACTACTCGATGAACTGCTACCCGATGAAGAACTAATAACAATTACATTTCTCCTTCTATTCCGATTACGATCATTCCTTCCAATAAACTCATATCAACAACGAGATTCTTGAAAAATTAAAATGGAGGAATGAGTTGAGTATCACCATCGAGGGTGATTTGAGTGTATATTCAAGTTTATTGCTAATACTTGTCATCTGTGTCATTTTGTGGGCCTGTTTCGTGTTTGATCTTGGCGGTTTAAAGTTACAGGAATTGTGGTCAATTCCTTTTAAAGGAGGAGAGGATGATAGGTCAATTCCTATCTTACTACACCTCACACAATATTTAAAAACCTCCCCATACTTAAACTATACCCATAAGGATACCCTTTTCACAAGCTAAAAAGAATCTAGGAAGAAGAGATTCATCAAGCTTAATACTCACCCTGATCCTAGGGGTGAGCAAACCGGATATCCGATCTGGTTTTGTAAACCGTATTGGATATCCGGTTTTAAAAATAAAAAAAATTCCGATCCGTATCCGATCCGATTTTTTCCGGATATCCGGTTTTTTCGGCTATCCGGTATCCGGTTTTATATTTTTCTTCAATTTTTTTTTAAAACCATTTTTCATTTTTAATTAAGAGTAATTAATTGATTTTTAAGCAACGTTACGTTTTATATAAATTGATATAATAAAAATACATTAAAAAAACCTCAAAAAAATGGTATATATGTCTTAAGGTACCATTATTCTAACAAAATATTACGTTTCATTACGTAATATCATAAATTTACTAATAGTTTTGTTTTTTACTTTTGAAAATAATAGGTGAGTTTTGAATTCTTTATTGTATAATTCATATTAGGATTATACTTTTCATATGTTTTAATGTTTTTAAAAAACCGGATCGGAAACCGGATATTCGGTTCAATTTTCCCCGATACGTATCCGCTACAGTTTTAAGGAAAATTGTATCGTATATCCGGTTATCCGTATCGGATATCCGTATCGGATATCCGGAAATTCGTATAATTGAAAGCGTATACCGTATCGTATACGTATAAGAAAACAATATCGTATATTTTTGCTCACCCCCACCTGATCTTAACAAAGTCATTGACAAGTACAGGTCCCATAGATCATTGCACCCATGGATCACCTCCCAACACATTCCCCAGCACCCTTTCCACATTACTAAGATATTCAAAAAAGTAATCCACAGACTCCAACCCAGAAAAAGTAGTAGGAAAAGTTATCGTTCTTGGCACCATCTCCGGTCTCCATTCTCTGAATACCATCAGACCACCACAAAAAAATCGATACCACACTCTTCCTGATGATATCCCTCTTATCCTCCTCATTTTGACAGTGGAAAACAAATATGTCTCTCATCTTAAAAACGGTAACCAAACCCCTAGTCACCCATTTCGCTTCCACATCCCTGTTAATGCATGTCATAGGCATCGAACCTCCTATAATCCACGATGAACCCAAGAATACATTTGGCATAGAAGGCCCTGCTATCACCCAGAACTTTAGGACTGAGTGTTAGAATAGGCCCGGCCCTAGGAAGTCTCCACCCATTATTGAATTCCTCCTCTTGAGGAACTCTCGGCCTCTCTGGAAACACATGCAGGTGCGACTTAAGTTTCCAAAATCCCACACATCTTCATCCTTGGGATTTTAGAAAGGTGGATTGATAAATCCATTCGCCAACCTCTCCCTTCTAAAACCCCTGTTACCCCGTCCTTCAGAACTACTCGATGAACTGCTACCCGATGAAGAACTAATAACAATTACATTTCTCCTTCTATTCCGATTACGATCATTCCTTCCAATAAACTCATATCAACAACGAGATTCTTGAAAAATTAAAATGGAGGAATGAGTTGAGTATCACCATCGAGGGTGATTTGAGTGTATATTCAAGTTTATTGCTAATACTTGTCATCTGTGTCATTTTGTGGGCCTGTTTCGTGTTTGATCTTGGCGGTTTAAAGTTACAGGAATTGTGGTCAATTCCTTTTAAAGGAGGAGAGGATGATAGGTCAATTCCTATCTTACTACACCTCACACAATATTTAAAAACCTCCCCATACTTAAACTATACCCATAAGGATACCCTTTTCACAAGCTAAAAAGAATCTAGGAAGAAGAGATTCATCAAGCTTAATACTCACCCTGATCCTAGGGGTGAGCAAACCGGATATCCGATCTGGTTTTGTAAACCGTATTGGATATCCGGTTTTAAAAATAAAAAAAATTCCGATCCGTATCCGATCCGATTTTTTCCGGATATCCGGTTTTTTCGGCTATCCGGTATCCGGTTTTATATTTTTCTTCAATTTTTTTTTAAAACCATTTTTCATTTTTAATTAAGAGTAATTAATTGATTTTTAAGCAACGTTACGTTTTATATAAATTGATATAATAAAAATACATTAAAAAAACCTCAAAAAAATGGTATATATGTCTTAAGGTACCATTATTCTAACAAAATATTACGTTTCATTACGTAATATCATAAATTTACTAATAGTTTTGTTTTTTACTTTTGAAAATAATAGGTGAGTTTTGAATTCTTTATTGTATAATTCATATTAGGATTATACTTTTCATATGTTTTAATGTTTTTAAAAAACCGGATCGGAAACCGGATATTCGGTTCAATTTTCCCCGATACGTATCCGCTACAGTTTTAAGGAAAATTGTATCGTATATCCGGTTATCCGTATCGGATATCCGTATCGGATATCCGGAAATTCGTATAATTGAAAGCGTATACCGTATCGTATACGTATAAGAAAACAATATCGTATATTTTTGCTCACCCCCACCTGATCTTAACAAAGTCATTGACAAGTACAGGTCCCATAGATCATTGCACCCATGGATCACCTCCCAACACATTCCCCAGCACCCTTTCCACATTACTAAGATATTCAAAAAAGTAATCCACAGACTCCAACCCAGAAAAAGTAGTAGGAAAAGTTATCGTTCTTGGCACCATCTCCGGTCTCCATTCTCTGAATACCATCAGACCACCACAAAAAAATCGATACCACACTCTTCCTGATGATATCTCTCTTATCCTCCTCATTTTGACAGTGGAAAACAAATATGTCTCTCATCTTAAAAACGGTAACCAAACCCCTAGTCACCCATTTCGCTTCCACATCCCTGTTAATGCATGTCATAGGCATCGAACCTCCTATAATCCACGATGAACCCAAGAATACATTTGGCATAGAAGGCCCTGCTATCACCCAGAACTTTAGGACTGAGTGTTAGAATAGGCCCGGCCCTAGGAAGTCTCCACCCATTATTGAATTCCTCCTCTTGAGGAACTCTCGGCCTCTCTGGAAACACATGCAGGTGCGACTTAAGTTTCCAAAATCCCACACATCTTCATCCTTGGGATTTTAGAAAGGTGGATTGATAAATCCATTCGCCAACCTCTCCCTTCTAAAACCCCTGTTACCCCGTCCTTCAGAACTACTCGATGAACTGCTACCCGATGAAGAACTAATAACAATTACATTTCTCCTTCTATTCCGATTACGATCATTCCTTCCAATAAACTCATATTCAATAGGAATGTTTCGCTCCCCCCCCCCCCCCTCTCCCCCTCATTTGCATGTCCACCATTTTCGCTGTCTTCCAAATTCCCATCACCACCATTCATCATAAAAGAATTAAATTTTGTTGTTTTTTGTTTTTGAAATGGAATTTATGAAACTGTGATTTGTGAGATTGAGATAATTTTGAACTTTCCATGCTCTGTATTTATACTAAAGGAAAACACCCTAGGAAATTTAAAAGAAGATTTCAAATCCTCCACACCCAATGCATGTCAAAGACTCTTTCAATTCCCTGCACCCCTCCTGCATGCAGCCTATTCCGCTTAGGGAAGATCTTTTGAATTTATAATGATTACTCAATACCTTCAGTGAAGAAATTAAAAAGTTTCCCCTTGTATGAGAGCGATCTAAAAAAATCAGGGAAAATCAGATGAAATGATTAGAGACTAACTGAGGTACTCAACCTGATGACCAATCCTCACATAAGAATTGCGGGAAAATCGAGCTCTCCTTTCTGAAAAAGAAAGGAAAATATTGTTTTTTTTGTCTCTTAGTTTTTTAAAGAGAGAAAGTTTTTTGTGGGAGTGATGGTTACTGGTGGTATTTCATGGTGTAAATAGTAGGTGAGGGAGAAATAACTGCTCTCATATGAGAGTAATAATACATCAATTAGGGGGAGAGAGGAGAGTAATTATTTCCCCAAAAAGAAGCTGTCTTAGCTTCTTTTTCTCCATTTTCGCTTAGTATCATTACTAATCAACTTGGTCAATTCGTTACATATATTGATTGATATGTGAATTGTTTTACAATATATGAGAAAATATAGGTAAGCATGTCGTGTGATATTAATTAAGTACGAGTATCCTTTAAAAAAAGTAAGAGTATATATTCCCTCCGTCCCGATCATTTGTTGTCTTATTCTATTTTTGGATATCTCAATCAATTATTGTACTTTCTATTTTAGGATTGCATTTCATAAACAATTATTTGATCTTTCACAATCAAATCCATCCATTTGTCATATGCGAAAAGTGAATGTGGGATGATTTTGGACTTTGATATTTATTTCTTTAGTTCGAATCTGAAGGATCTTAGAATCCCGATAATCTATCATATTATTTCGATCAGTCACCTTATCAAGTAGGTTTCTCCTTTCTAGCTAATCCAAAGTTATAGTTTCTTAATTGATTATGATTCAAACTTATATTTTAGTCTAAGCATTTAAAAATATTTTTGTGTTGTCATTTTCTAGGTCCAAAAATGGTGTATAGAGTAATAGAGTATATCAACCGACTAGGCACCTATAGTGTTTCCTAATAATTGTGATATAAGAATTATTGTTCACCATAATCGTACATTGATTAAGGTGGTTGAAAACCAAAATAGATCTATAATAATCACTTAACTCTTACGCAATAATAAAGTCACCAAACATTGATTGAATCAAGTGAATCAAATTCCTATCCATTTATTTGTTTTCTAAAAACAATTCATCTTGTTTTAAGGATGCATATCGTATTATTACATTTACGATGAATATTTTCTTACTGATTCGCGATTCAATTCACTCTCATAAAATATGTAATACTGTATTTAGTAATCGGTATGATGAAATTTGTTTTTAACAATTCACGATCCGATCCGTTGGGTAAACGACGACTCCGATAGCCATGATCTTACGGAGTAATTAATTTCTAATGGCATCCAACGATTCTAAATTATGCGTGAAAGTACACACCAATTTTTCTATATAAAAAGAACTAGCCAACACAAGAACGATCGAGTACTTTGTATATGTTGTCGACGATACCACTCATCACAACTTTACAAATTAAACTTTCCAACATCCTTCCGATAAACAAACAACTAAATGAATTGAAAAGAGGAAGTCGACATCTACTTTGTTTTCCTATTATCATAAGTGGAGGATTGATTCCAGTTCGAATCAAAGACATACATACACATCATACACTCCGATCCTCACATAATAATCAGAAGAGTTCACATCATCGTCGCAGATTATATTACACGTAGTAGTAGTACAACTATCTCTTTCATATTCGAAAATCACGTGTCGGCCGTAACAAAGGCCGGCCAAATGCCAAAATACAAGTGATAATGATGGAACAAAAAACACCATTTATGATGTCAATAACAACTAATACGCCCTACAAATATCTACCATGCCCTGTCATTCTATCAACGTCCACCGACTTATACTTCTTTTACTATTAAGAACATCATGGAACATTTCATTCGACTATGTTTATTTTATATTAATTTGCGAGAAATATTTTATTTAAAGATAAATAAATTTTTAAAATAGAGGGTGTATACATACACGTACAATTGTACTAACTTGGTTGTTAACTAAAACATCTTGAAACATTTACATCCTCTGTCTCAATAGATAGTTTACATTTAATTTATAGACAAAAGTTAAGTTAGTGAAAGAAGAATTATTGTTTATTTATTAAAAATTTAAAAGTAGAGGGTAAAATTTATCCAAAAAGTAAAGAGTAAACTATTGACTCATACATCCAAAAAGGGTAAAATGTGAACTATTGATTGGGACGAAGGGGTATAGGTTTATAACTCTCTAACCTAGTAACCTACGGAGTAAAGAGTAATAAAGATAGAAATTACTCTTTCCGTATGGATTATTTGTCCATCTTTTATAAGGAGTATCATTTGTAGGGAGTATTTAAATCAAAGGCAAAAAAAGATGGTTAAGACTGGGATACCTTCCAACGTTTCTTGTTATTATACAGTACTCCCTCCGATTCAAAACGATCTTCCCCTTTGATTAAAATATACCTCACATATATTAAACAAGGGGAAGATCTTTCTGAATCGGAGGGAGTACATAGTATCAAATTTTCGTGTCCTTCACATCAAATTCATTTTCCATAAGATTAACGCAACACAACCCAACCAACATATAGGTAGAAGTTATTACTCCCTCGTATTTTTTTTATATGACGTTTTGCTTTTTCAAGGTGAGCCTTTGACTTTAATTTTTATGTAAATATATTATTCCAAAATTTTTAAAAGTTGCACCATAAAATTACTTACGAAAAGAGTTTTCAAATGAGTATACATTTCATAATATTTTTTCTTATGTTGTGAGAGATATGGAAGAGAGAAGGGGTTGTCTCGAAAAGTGAGAACGAGAGAGAATATCAAAACAAAATGCATTTATTTTTGGACCAAAACATAATTGAATAATGTGACGATGCTACGAAAAGGTTACACAATACAATGGGTGTATGAAGAAGTTTGTACACAACCGGTTACAAGTTGCTACGTGTCTATTTTAGAATCTCTCTTTTCCATTTAAATTTTGTAGATTCCCTTATTAAATACACCTTATTAAATGCATTGATTTATTGTACAAATTATATTTAGTAATTATTAACTTTTTTTTTTCTTTTCAGTTTTTTTAGTATTTCGTATTTTTTTACTTTTACCGTATATGTACGTATACTCTGTTCATATATTTCTAATCTCTGTATTTGTATTCTCTGTACATGTACACTTTATACTTGTACCTTATGTTTACGTATTTTATATTTGTATGTTTTAAAATGTTGTGTTGCGGAATAATTCTTTTGTGTAATTTTTTATATGAATTTGTTTCTACGTTTTAGTTTGTATGTTACGGTAGACAATATTTTTGTTGATTTACTGTGAACGGGTCAATCGTGCGAGGCAATTTTTTTTTTATGGAGAAAATAATAAAATATGTAGTCATGTTATATAACTATGTGAATAAATATTACGTACGTAGTAAAAATTGTGTAGTCGTGTAAATTTACTAACGATAATCCCCGAAATTCATTAAAAAGCAATTTAAATGTCATTAGTAAAAAAAAATTAAAAAATTTCTTGTGAGACCGTCCAGTTATTTGAAACGCAATTAGAGGGTTCGAACCTCTGACACTTCAGAAGAATAACCAACCCAACAACCAACTGAGCAACAATGTATTACTGAAATAATTTGCACTTCAATTACATTTCACAAACTATCTCAGACTATGGCCCAAGTAAAAAAAAATTGTAAACTTAAGAATTTACAAAATTAAAAAATTAAAGAAAATTAAAATTAAAGAACAAATACTTTCAACCCGTATACATCCGGAATACACCTAATATAGTTACACTACTAAAAACATACATTCCGAAAATATTGTTTTTTAAAACATCTTAATTTTTTTGTCTATAAAAATTTTTAAATAAAAATGAAGTGCAAACAAAGTTTACAAAACGTAATAGAGCATAAATAAAAATGTATAAATAATGTATAAATACAGTACAAATATGTATTGGGGTATACATACACAAACGGTATAAATAAATTAATATACTAAGACGGTATAAATACATAACTATAACATACATATAAAATACAGTGTAATAATACGCAACAAAACATATTGGGGTATAAAAATACGTCACTATAACACTAACGTATAGATACATTTAGAATACAACACCGTATAAAAATACACGTATAGTATGAGATATCAAAATACTTGTATAAAAATATGAAGTATTAAATTTGAAGTTAATAAAATAACAAACAAAAAAAAAAGTAATTAGGTGAGAGAAGTAGGTGAGAGTTAGGTGAGAAGGTGAATTAATAAGGAATTTTGCAAAAGGTAGATTCTTTGGAGTAAACAAATGACATATATTTTGGTGGTGTACAAACCCTCTTATACAATGAAGGTATGTCTATCACTTGCCCGATGCTACCAAACAATTTGCCTTACCATAATCACTAATATTCTTTGGAGTAAACAAATGACATATATTTGTAGATTCTTTGGAGTAAACAAATGATATATATTTTGGTGGTGTACAAACCCTCTTATACAATGAAGGTATGTCTATCACTTGCCCGATGCTACCAAACAATTTGCCTTACCATAATCACTAATAATAATCACTCTTAAATGAGAGATGTGTGATGGCTTACTAAATCTACATGGACTATTGGAGTAAGTAGATGGACTTTAGAATTTTGGGTTCGTGGTCAACTGTTCATACTACGGGCTATTACCCAAATGTCAGGCCCAATCGGTAACTTGTTCTATTTAAAGTGGTCATGGACTCATACACGTAAAACTATATCTTTGGGCCTAGCATTATAATTAAATCTCGCCAATTATCCAGGGACTCACGGTCTCATTCGTGTTTAATTTTTAACAAAGATGTCTGAGTCTACTGGTTAAGAAATAATAGTCTCGTATTCAATTCTCCCTCTTCTCTATTGTAATGTGACTAAATATATACACTTCTCTATTGTAAATCTCGCCAATTATCCAGGGATTCACGGTCTCATTCGTGTTTAATTTTTAACAAAGATGTCTTAATCTACTGGTTAAGAAACAATAGTCTCGTATTCAAATCTCCCTCTTCTCTATTGTAATGTGACTAAATATATACACTTATTTAGAAAAAAAAAAATTAAATACTCCATTCCTTTCATTATTTGTTAACCTTTGCCTTAAACATTGCTACAAAAATTATGGGGTTAACCAAATGTTCCATAAACAAAAAATGATCTTAACATATACTTGAGCCACAACTACCTCTTAGACTCTTAGACTGATCGACATTCATAGCTTTGTGTCATTTGTGTCTCATCTCGTGTCCCATTATTTCTCTTTGTAAAACGTAATCATTATCACATCAATAAGCACTATTATTATCAATCAAGAGGTGATGTGCCGCATGATAAAGGTTATGAGACACGAGATGAGACGCAAAAGTGACACAGAGAATGTCAACTGGTAAATCAAAACTTTGTGCTAACTTCTTGTATCTGAAATACTGGAAAACATTTTTTTAGGAGTCGTTTGGTTCAAACAATAAAAATGAAATGAAATGGATTCTAATAGAAGAAAGGGGTGAAATTTGAACTTCATACTTATTAATGCTTATTTAGTTTGATCCTCTAATTGATTATAATTGTCATTCACGATATTTGGTTTAAATACATGGAGTTATTCAACTTCCAGTTTTAATTTTTTTGTTTAAGGATTTAAAAATCATGATTTATAATTAAAAATATTCCCTAGAAGATGATAACAAAAACAAAGACAATCGAAAATCATAAGAATGCAAAGCCAATAATAAAATTATACAAATTTAATTTAATGTAATTCAAAATAAAAGATAACTCATGTTAAAAAAAATTCCATTGAAAAAATTCAATAAAAGAACATTAATTAACAGTAAAAAAAAAAGACAATTATTAAGTACTAATAACATGTGGTCACAATCCCATGGGTCTCAGGTTCAAACCCTTGGAAGAACGTTCTTATGGGAGTTGTATGACTTAAGGCTATGTCATTTAGACTTCGAGTCTATCGCCCAAAGGGTGGCTTACATGGTGTGCGTGGTTTGCAGACTATTGCGTATACCCGAGAGTTTACCCAGAGCGCACCAAAAGTAGCGGCTGGGGGTTCCCTCGTCACAAAAAAAAACATAACTAATGTTAAAATAAATAATACTCACTAATAAAACAAACACCAAAACTCATGGGTATGAGATGGTCTCAGACTCTCAGCTGTAAAACAAATACAATACATACCCAGTAGATATTTAGTAGCAAATAAATAAATAAATAATTGGAAAAATTTATGAGAATGATACACCTTTATACTATCTTCCTCAAATGATACACTTTTGAATAATCCCAAAATGATATCAACTTTCTATACGAGTATATTCTTTAAACAATCTCAATATGAGAGTAACATGTAGTAGCCGGTAACGCAACTTGGATTTTAATTTGATTGTCGAATTTCATAGACGGTATTTTATCAGCTTAATGTCATTACAACAAATCATTACAACAAATCACAATAAACAACTACTTCAAAAAAGTTTGCAAGTCATTTCACCAATTTTTTTTATGTAAGTCAAACTTTCAGAACTACTCTTTACCGTCGACATTTTACTTCATACCGTCAGCATTAATTTGTTAAATAACAAGTTTGTCCTCATGATTTTTTTCTTTTCTTTTTTGTTTCTAATTACTTCTTTTCTTTTTTGTTTCTAAACTTTTTAATTAACTATGTTGATGATTGTTTCAGTTTTTTTAAAACCGTCTTTATAAGGTAAAACCGAATTCGTATAAAGGTTAGAGTTTCAACGTAACAATTTTAACAATTAATTACGTAATTAGATATGTACCGACTTAATTAAGAATTTTAACGTAATTATATAATCAAACATGTAATTAACCCTAATTTATCACGAAACTCGAGAATCAAAAAAAAAAATCACACCGGCCCATTTAGTCGGGTTCCTAAAGAACCCGATCCGGCCCATTTAGAGGTGTTCAAAAAGTGGTCCGGACCGATCCAGACCGTTTGGATTGACCGGGCACATGCTGGTCTAGTCTTCGGGTCTCCAAAAAGTTGGTTTTTGGTCTCCGGTCCGGTCCATACTTTAAAAAAATTAGTCTATTTTTTCAGTCAAGTCCGATCCAAACACGAACATAAAGGGGTCCGATCAAGTCAGGTCCGAATCCCTTTCTAATCGCTCTGGTTTCCGGGTTCGGTTGGGGTGACCGTTCTTCGGGTCTATCCGGTCCGGGATTTGGTCCGGTGAATACTCATAGACCCATTTAGGCCTGACGACCCACTGTCATCCTTAGTATAAAGATTAGTTTAGGAAAATTGGGTAAGAAAATAACTAATAATTTAATTAAAGTGTGAGTTTAATAATTTTTTAACCTGTTGAGCAGGTAACTGGTTATTGGTTCTACTTACTGGTTTTCGGTTCTACTTAAAGAATATGACGTTAAAAGGTGATCATTTTAGGATTATTGAAAGGTGGTATCATTTGAGGAAGAGGTTACAAAGATGATATTATTTCTATTAATTTTTTCCTAAACAATTCTAAACAATAAGCCCCACGTAGAAAAACAAAAGAAAAAAAAATTCCAAACAACATGAAACAAAGAGTGACAATTTTTTTCTCCTTTTCACTAATTTAAGATTGTAAGTGTGGACATGGATTGAGAATCATGGGTTGTGATTCCAAGGGTTTGAGGGTGAATTTACAACCCCTTAGATTTCTAACTCTATACCAAAAGAATCCAACCAAACATTGGAACAGATTGAACCGATTTCAATCCATTCCAAAACACTCAACCAAACAATGTAGACACCCACATTTTGACCGCCAGGTGTCTATAGTAGGTCCCGCCAAACACCCGATGATGATCGGACGCGAACATGCTTTAATGGACTCGGATATGGGCTCGAAATCATGGACATTGGGTTAAGGCTTATTACGGAGTACAAATATTACAAAACCAACCTCAAATCCAGGCCCAGTGGGTCGTTTCGAGTCAAATAAAACTAATTTGGGTCGATTCCGGCACCAGGGGTAAAACCGTGTTTTTACGACCGAGTCAAAACCCGGTCAAAAATATTCCCGAGACACACGAGTCAGCCATGACACCTCACGTGGCTGATTCGGCCTCCAACTGCTACAAAAATCAGCTTCAAAAAATATTAAACAAATTCGTTTAAGGATAGAATTCGATCTCAAGTAGGAATTCTATCCGGAAACCGAATCAGACACCGACCGAGCTCCAAATACACGGCCAAAACCCCCCAACCAGCCGAGATCCTTGCTTCCCCATCAAGCAACGGACTCCTCATTCCTTTCAACTTCTCGCATTTCCTATCCAAACCTGTATTTCTTGTTGTTCAAGCAAGATACCTCTCCTAAACCTCCACTCCTATAAATAGGACCCTCCATTCACCAAAAACGAACGATATCTTAGTAAAGGCCGCTAAGTGCGGCCGGGTTTGGGTGTTCTTAGTGAACTTCCCAACACGTACCCTCACCCCTTACTCAGAACCATGGTTTCCGGATGTCCGAATCCATTGGCAATGAGAGTCATTCAATACACAATATCCGATAATGTCGGTATCGGTATCGTAATGCAAATGGACAAGCCCAATAAACTCTGACATCGGAAATGGGCCGTATTTTGTATACGGCCCACTACGACATAGAGTGGGCTCGAACGATTCCGAATAACCACAAAATTCGGTGGCGACTCCTACTTCGATTTAAATTTCAATTTGACCATCTCATATGGAGATTCATTCGCCTCCCCAAACCCGCGCGTGACCGCGTCGGGGTGGACCTATGTCATGTCCACAATTTGACGACTCCGCTGGGGATCAACTGATGAGTCACTTACCATCGGCATCCCTAGGGTGAGACTCGAAAAGAAATCGTTCGAATAGTAATGTACACGTTTTAGTTTAATGGGTCATGCATAACCCAATCTTTTCCGGGCCGGTTACTTGTGACCGACGTCCCACTATACCACGGTGCGTTCCTAAATGGACCCACTAAAGACTTCGATGGCGGAACTCGCATGGGTTTTACGGCAGGTTCTAAGACCAACTCGGCTTAGGAAGACCGTCCTGATTTGCGAGAAAGCTATCGTCGTTGGTATAGACCTTATTCGACCGACCGAGGCTTAGACTAAGAGCATACATGGTGTCATTATACTATTTCCATGACTACGTGCTACTTGATCTGTGTCTCGTCTTTTCAAAAACCATCATTTTCGAAAAACTTGCATCTTTTCAAAACCATCCATTTTCAAAACCCGGAAAGCTACCGAATTTAGGACTTATGATTTTGACTCAAAATAGCCTATTTTCTAGCCGGTATGCTGTCCAAACTTTTGTAAAAATTCAAAATCTCAGCCCGATAACATCTTTTTTTCGATTTTCAAAAAAAATCGGGCCATCATATTGATAAGTGTAGTTTGTAGTGCTTAATTGTTGTGTTTTGGTCCCATTTTCCTTGTGGAATCGCTCCTTGGGAGCGGTTTATGGGCTTCTTATGCTTCCTCTAGTCCGTTTCAGGTTCTCGAGACCATCCACGAAGAGTTGGAGCGACTCCGACTCAATACATACACTTTTTGGAGCCAACGAGGTAAAGGAACGATGACTCGATGCCTTGGAATCGACCCCGAGACCTTGGGACCCAATCCTGAGCCTCCGAGACCCGATCCCGAGTCCCGAGAATTGACGAGAAACCCATGAGAGGCAAGGAGGGACCAAAAAGCTCTTAAGGGAGGCCTACAAGACCCATCCCGGTCGGGAAGGCCTCAACCCGTCCGGGATGGGGTGAACAATTGAAGAGGCTACTGTGAGGAGCCCGTCCCGACCGAGACCAGGCCATCCCGGTCGAGACCACACCGTCCCAGGCGGGACCAAACCGTCCCGGGCGGGAAGGAGCAGGGGCTGCGCGCGACTCTTTTCTTTCTTCTCCTTCATTCTTGTACCCATATAAATACTTCCCTCTTGTATTGTTAACATATCTTATCATACATTAGACTCTCTTAAGCCTCTCTACAACTCTAAAACCCTAGATTTAGTGTTCATCCATTTAGATTAATCTTCCTTTAATCTTTGTTAATCTTTAGTTAATCTAGTTTAATTAGTTCTTGTATTAAGAAGTTCTTGAAGATTTCTCCAAGCTTGACATCCTTGGGGTTTATTTGGGTTCTTATTTATACAAGATTGCATCTTTTCATCATCTTAGTGTTGGTACAATCTTCTCTACTCTTGTTCTTTGTTATTTATTCAAGTTTCAACCTTTACTTAGTGTTATTGTTATTGTTTGTTTATAATGAATGTTTGGATGTTTGGTTTGTTTTCTCTTGATTTTGTTATTGTTAGTATCATAATGAGTGAGTAGTCTCCTTGTGGGGTTAGTAGGGGGATTAAGGGTAGATTATGGGTGATTAGGGTTGATTAGGGGAAAAGGGTGAATCTTTGTTGTTAGTCACATATTGAGCACTCTATGTGTTTGTTGATATGCTTGTGTGAGTTGTAGTGGCCAATGCTCCCCATACTTGTGCTCATCTTCTTGTTGTTTGTCTAGTATGTGATCATGTTGAGAATAGTCGTAGTCACGAGAGTGCGGACTAGGGTCTACGTAGCGAGAGCCCGGACCCACCTTGACATCGGTCTACGTAGCGAGAGCCCGGACCGACTCTAGCAACTAGGAGACACCTACACCCTTGATCACCCCAATTACCCAACTACACTTATGAACCCGACCTACCCCACTTCCTTTCATATTTGAGTTCATCCTCTTAGTTAGTCATCATTCCATTAGTTTCATTGTTTAGTTTGTTTCTAGTTATTTCTTTTAATCTTGTTTTAGCTAGTTCATCATTAGTCTAGTTCTTACTTCTCCTCCACCATAGTTTCCAATTATCGCTTTCTTTGTGTTTGTTTGGTGATTTAGTCTCGTTTTTAGGCCGACATAGTCTAAACTTCGCAATACCATCTCCGTGGATACGATCCCGACTTACCCTAACTACCGTTAGGTCTAGCCGGTTATACTATTGACGGTGGGGACGTGACAAATCCCTCCCATCAATTTGGCGCCGTTGCCGAGGACGGTGCATTGTTTAGACTTAGTTTGCTTATCGCTAGACTTAGTTACCCTTCCTTGTGTTCTCCTATCACCTCTTGTGAATATTTGGTAGTTTTTCTTGTTTTCTTAGCTTTCTACTCTCCTTGTTTCTCGTTGTGCTTGATTATTGTCGTTGCCTAGTGCCCATAAAGCACTAGGTGTTTTCACGTTTGTTCTAGTGTGTAGTGTATGCCTAGGAGGGGAGGCGATTTCTTTCTCTTCAATCCAGAGCCGGAGAGACTCTTTAGAGCCTTTCGCCAATGGACGATTGATCGGGTTAGACACTCTCAACCGGGTACTAGCAATACTCATCAAGAGCAAGCTCAAGGATCCGACTTTAACGAGTCACCCCGAGAGACGGCCGAAGGGATCTTCATAAATTCCTTTGGTTCATCTATCCACTCTTCTAGTCCTAGTTCCCCCTCTTCATCTACATCAACACCACCATATTCTCCCTTATATCCAATTATGCCGAAGTTTTCATCTCACTCCACTTTTACCGAGGATGTCTTGCCGGGACCGAGTGCTTTGCCGGATACTTATACCGGGAATTTTGTGGCCAAGACTCAATTTATCCAACTTATGGAGAGGAATCAATTTAGTGGTTTGCCCACCGAAGACCCGCACCAACATATGGAGAGTTTCTCCGATTATTGTGACGCTATCTCTCAAACCGGGGTTACTCAAGATCAAATTCGTTGGATACTTTTCCCGTTCTCTCTTATTGGAAAAGCGAAGCAATGGATAAAGAGTCTCGATAGGGCAACCATGGGGATTGATACTTGGAAGAAACTTGCATTGGCGTTCTACCAAAAATTTTACCCTCCGGAGAAGACCAATTTGCTTAGGGCCTCCATCAACGGTTTTCAACAACGGGATGAAGAGAGCGTTTACGAAGCTTGGGAGCGGTTTAAATCTTTGGTGAGATCGTGCCCCCACCATGGACTCTCACAATGGTTCTTGGTCCAACAATTTTGGAACGATCTTTATGAGGACTCGAGAGCTATACTCAACATGGGCTCCAATGGAAGGTTTACCGAGGTCGATGACGATCAAACTTGGGCAAGAATCGAAGAGATGGAGGTGCATAATTCCCAATACTCTAGGCCTAGAAAGGCGAACCGAGGAGGTAGGCATGAGGTCGATGCTATTACACAATTAAGCATCGATCTTGGAGCTCAACTAAGAACTCACATGGAGACCATTGACAAGAAGCTCCAAAGCCACCTCAATCAAGTTCAAGGCTCTAGTTCCTCCAACCAACACTCGGTTCATGAGATTAATGCCTTGGGAGTTGTGTCTCCTACACATTATTTCGGGATGTGTGATACTTGTGGAATCGTTGGTCATGATCCTATGGATTGTTAAGGAAGTGTTGAGCAAGTGAACGCCTTTCAAGCGTTCAAGCAAGGTGCCTCCTATTCTAATCAATACCAGGCTTCCAATCAAGTCCTTCAACAACAAGCTATGCAACCTCGTCCCTATGTTCCACCTCCCTTAAGGGACAACAATCAAGGTTATCAAGGTTATGTGGGTAATCCAAGACCCTTCAACAACTTCAAGGAAAATAACCAAGGTACCTTTCACAACAACAATCAAGGGTTCCAACAAGGGAACTTCAATCAAGGTGGTTTCCAAGGAAACCAAAGCTTCCAACAACAACAAAACCACAATCAAGGCCTTAATCAAGGCAATTCTCATGGGTTCGAAGGGAACCGTCAACAACAAACGACTCAAGGTCAACATCAACAAAGCAAGCCAAGGAGCCGGTCTCCTATTCATGACTATGGTACTCCATTAGCCCTTACCGATACTCCGCATAATCCGTCATCTTCACCTCGAGATTTCGACATTCAAAAGACTATGACGGATGTGCAAAAGAGTACTCAAGAGTTGCAAAAAAGTCAAATGGAGATGTCAAGAATCCAACAAGAGCTCTTTGCTTATGTTCAAGGGGAAAACGCGGTAAGAGATGCCCGTACGAAGATGCTTGAGACTCAAGTATCTCAACTTGCTTCGGGGAGCTCCTCAAGACAAAAGGGGCAACTACCTTCTCAAGGTGAAACACCAACATTTGAGCATGTAAATGCTATCACCACAAGGAGAGGTACATCTTATGACTCCCCTTCATTCCCTAGTGAGCAAAAGCCAATGCAAGAACCGACAAAGAAAATGTCATCTCCAATTCAAGAAAGCTCAAGCTTTGATAATCCAATGAAGGAACAAGTCTTATGGGAGATCGAAAAACCCATTGAAGACAAGCTTCCCCCACTTCAAGCAAAAGAAAAAGGTAAAGGGAAAGTGTCTTGTGAGAAGTCCACCCCTATCGAGCAAAACAAGGTTCAAATCAAGTTGCCTTTCCCAACAAGGCAAATGAAGACTAAGGTGGATGTCCAATTTGACAAGTTCCTTAACATTGTGAAGCAATTGGATGTGAGTGTCCCGTTCACCGAGTTACTTACCCAAATCCTGGCATATGGAAAGTTCATGCGAGAAATCCTAGCTAGGAAGAGATCAATTGACAAGGAAGAGACAATAGCGTTCACGAGGGTGGTGAGTGAGCTTATTCAAGGTTCCACGCTTCCGAAGTTGAAGGATCCGGGTAGTTTCTCGATCCCGTCCACCATAGGCAACTATGAGATTGAGAGAGCTATGTGTGATTTGGGTGCGAGTGTGAGCATTATTCCCTACACCATTTGTGAGCGATTAGGGATGAAGGAGCTTAAATGTACGTCCATTACACTCCAAATGGCCGACAAATCTCTTAACCGACCATTAGGGATGTTAGAAGACATGCCGGTACGAATCGGGAAGTTCTTCATTCCGGTCGACTTCATCGTGCTCGATATGCCGGAAGATGCTCACACTCCCATTATCCTTGGGCGCCCATTTCTACACACCGCCGGTGCCATGATCGATGTGAAGAACGGTAGGATCACCTTCGAGTTAGGCGAAGAAAAGCTAGTGTTTGACCTCCAAGGTAACACTTCGCCTACAAATGATGAGTCTTGCAATATGATCCAAGCCACGAAAGACATTGATCTAGGGGATAATTCAGGACAAAGCTTGAAGAAGTACTCTTACGTACTTGAGGATGATGACTCCGAGAGTGAGGAAGATGAGAGCCCATATCATGGGTTGGATGACAAGTGCAATGACGAGGAGAAAGATGAGCTGCCCTTGGAGCCACATGAGGATCGGTGGACGTTTGGGTATATACCGAAGGATCGCAAGTACAAGTTCAAGCCATTGAACTTAGTAGATCGGGATGCCCCGGGAACATCAAGGCAAGGTCATGAAGAGCCTTGGTTTGTGGACGGTTATATTACTAGCTTGATTGAAGACTTTGCTAGGGCCTTCGACTTGTTCCTTCGTGCCCTCGATGGAGATGGAATCGGTTATTGTTGTTGAAAAAGAATGAAGAAAGCACCATCCTTGGTTTGACGGAGTTCCACAAGAACCGTCCCATTGTATATATCTTTGTATTGTAGTTTCTTTGAGTTTCGTGATATTCTTGTTATTTGGATTGATTGATGAGCGTTGTGAGGGAGAGAATTTGATGTGTATGTGAGCTTTGTTGGATAGGTGAAGTGAAAATGATTCTTAGAGAGGAATGGCTATGATAGAGCTTGGATAGTAAGCATGAGGATCGGGTTTTTGAAGCTTGGAGTAAGTTTTTGGGTTTGTGGAAGGTCAAGAAGACCCATCCCGACCGGGAAGAGGCGTCCCGACCGGGAAGGGTGCGGCATCCCGACCGTGAAGGAGCCGTCCCGACCGGGATGGAGGTACACATTATCGAGCTTACTGGAGGTCCGTCCCGACCGGGAAGGAAGCGTTCCGACCGGGACGGGGGTGTCATCCCGACCGGGACCAACCATCCCGACCGGGATGGTCCCCTACTCCCCCTATGTGCCTCTTCTTCGACATTCGAGTCCACCCAACCGTTGTATACCCCCTCCCAACCTCCCTATCTCTCCGTGCTCTTATCATATGCCCCATATACTTCATTTTCATGCCCTCACTTCATTTCCTATCCACTTACACCGACTCTCACATCATATCCCACCCCCTACCATTACTACCTCTACCGTGAGTTATCCTCAAGTTTGAAGCGAGATGGCAACCAAGAAGACAAGCTACGTGTCTATAATGATCATTGAGACGATGGAGCGAGTGAGTTACTAGCCGATTGGTTTGGGTAACTATCCTTACTTTTTCGTCTTCTGTCGCTTGTTTTCTCTTGTTTTCCCCCTTCCCCTTGAGTCATGGTGTCTTGGTGGCCTTCGAGGCCTTAGTATGGTTGCTCCCGACTCTCGATGACGTGACTACGTCGAGAGTCAATCCAAAAATCCAAATTTACAAGATTTTCACCCTTTTTTAGGAATTAGTCGGATTTGGGCGGAATCCGGGCTAGGTGACTTGATTACACCTAGCCCTCCCCTCCCATTTCCTTTTATTTCTTCCCCCATCCATATCTTTTCTTGTCTCGGCCCATGGTGACTTGACTACACCCCGGCCGGACACATTCTACCCTTTTCTCCACTTTTCTTTTTGATTTTTTAGTCTTATTTTTGTAGTTTCTTTTCTTTCCTTTTGTCTCTCTGTACACTACGATCGAGCATGAGGACATTGCTCGGTTTAAGTGTGGGGGAGCGATATTCTATCGTAGTTAGTTTTATTTTCATAGCTTTCCGAAAAAATCTTTAAAAACCCTAAAAATTTGAAAAATCTTCACAAAAATCAAAAAGATTTTCTTTTCTTGTTGATGGGAGTTGACTAAGTACCACGGGTCGCCCGCCTGTGGCACCCTGGAATAATTCGCCCCCAGGGTGAACTGAGGGCTGCCCAGCAGGCTTGCCCTGCAAAAGACTACTGAAAGCACTCCAAGGCTTGCGCCTGCTCGGCAGGGTCTTGCTGTCGGCCGAGCAGGGCCACCAAGTCCCCTACGTGATGGTTTCCAGGGTGCCCAAACCCCCAGTACGGGCAGGGGAAACCGAGGGCCCATCCGTCATTCCGCCTCAGGTAAGGGAAAGTGGGTGGATGAGGCGAGGCCACATGTCGTCCTCCTATCCACCCATTCTCCCGCCTTTTTCCCTCTCCTCCTCTCTCTCTCGTGGGAAGGTATAAATATCCAACCATTTCCCACTTGAGAGGGGTTGGACTTTCTCTCTCTAGACTCTCACTCCTAAAAACGCCGCCTAGTTCCTCACGAGCTAGGTTCATTAAGGCCTTTCACGGACTAACTTAGGCATCGGAGAGGGTTCCCTCGGACAACCTCCGGGGCCTTGTGCGTTCATTGTGCAGGGAGCAGGCCAACTCCGCCGGGAAGGTCCGATCATAGGAGAAGGAGAAAGGAGAGGTTGAAGGAAATCAAACGATCCACTACTTATCAACATTCCGATTACACGACCCGGATCCAAGACCGGGTTAATTGTTTCCGTGACCGGAACAATTTGGCGCCGTCTGTGGGGAAGATCTAGGTTGTACTCACGAGATTACCCACAAAATCAACCATTCTAAAATGCGAAGTTAACAAATTAACCAATTACAATCAAACATGCCTGAAATTTTCGACACCAGCTCGGTGGCAAATCCGCCCAAAGCCCCCCAATATGGCATGCCACCAGAAGTAACGCCCGCCGCCACGATTCCAGGCGTGGGGCGAGCCAGTCTCCAGGGAGCACCGGGTCAAGGGGCAGCTGCCATGGTAGGGCAGGGGAACCATCCGAGGCAAGTTCTGAACCTCACCCCTGCCCAGATGGTACAGACTGCGGCGTTCTTTTCGGCTTTGTTGGATCAGGAATTTACTCCGGACGATCTGGTAGGCAGGGTCGCCACGACCCCCAGGTTGCTCCACTTTGAAAGTGGAGAAGGAACCGGGGGTACGAAGTGGACCGCCGCCAGAAATGTTCAGAGAAAAGCCAGGAAGACAGCTCAGGCGTATGCGCAGGTGCAAAGGCGAATCACGGAAGCCCGTCAGCAGCCACCTGCGCAGCAAGGGGTTGCAGGTCCTGAGGAGGCATTCTCAATTCATACCACAGAATCCACGGCCGCTCGTGAAAGAAGGGGTTTATCCCAAGACCTGAGGAATCGAATGAAGCACAAGGAGCCGATGTCCAAGCGCCTAGGGGGTGAAACAGGGAGATGTGTTCTCCAGGCTGACACCGGTCGAGGAAGTACCGCCTGCGCCATGCCTGTCTCAGAGCCTGCAGTCCAGGCTTAACAATGGCCAGCCTCTGAAGTCCAGGCATCGCCAGGGTGATAACCTCGAACCTGCTCAGAGGAAGCGCTCGCGGTATCATTCCCCTCCTAAAGACGACGAAGCGATAAGCAGGCGCCCGCCAAGGTACCGCTCCCCTGAAAGTAGGAGACCGACCCCTGACAGAAGGGATGACCACGGTCGCTATTCAGGCATGAGCAGGTCGAGAATGGTGGGCAGGCCAACCAAAACCCCGCTTCACCCTGACGTGCAGACGTATCCTATCCCGAAGATTAAGATGCCGACTGTAAAGTTCGACGGAACTACAGATCCGGAGGATCACCTGGCTGCGTACGAGAGTCATATGGGCATGTATGACGCCGACGACGCAGTCTGGTGCAAGATCTTCCCCACCACCCTGGTGGGCTTAGCCCAGGGTTGGTTCAGGGACCTCCCGCAGGGGTCAATCTCTTTCTTCATTGAACTGGCAGAAATGTTCCTAGACCAGTATGCTGGAAACAAAAGGCGACGTCTCACCCATTTTGACCTGATGACCCTCAGGCAAAAGAAGGGCGAAACTGTCAGGGAATACCTAAAGAGGTTTGACTTATCATTCCAGCAGGTGAAAGAAATTGACGACCCGACAGCAGCATATGCACTAACCAACTCCTTGCTCCCCGGCGAGATGAAAAACCAAATGATCAGGGCCCAGCCGGAGACCCTGGCCAAAGCCAGAAAGATTGCAGAGGGGTTTATGCTGCAAGAGGAGTTCCACAGCCTGCCGGAGACCCCCGCAGGCCCCACCAGGCAGCAGGGGGGACCGCAGGGTTGACGCAGTAGAAACGAATCCGGAAGGCAAAGAACTGAGGAAGGGGATACCCCTAAAAAGGAGCGCACTGTCTACCAGCCCAGGTTCGACAGTTACACAGCCCTTAACAAATCCAGGGCGGAGATCTTCGAACTGGAAAAGGAGACTGCTAAATGGAATCGCCCGAGCAAACCGCGTAGTCCAAAAGGGGACCCCAAGAAATTCTGCACTTTCCACGACTGCGTAGGCCACACCACCGAAGAGTGTCGCCACTTGAAAGACGAAATTGAGAAGCTGATCAGGAATGGCTGGTTGGCCAACTACGCAGGCAGGAGTAAATCTCAGAAAGAAGCGCCTGAAAAGCCCGAGGGCTCAGTACAGAACCGCCTGGTAATCCATGTGATATCAGGGGATGCAGAAGGCCAAATCAGCCGAAGAGGTCAGAAAAGGCAAATTCGTGAGCTGAGGAACCAAATCTGCTACGCTGAAAGAGCAGGAAGCCCGAAGGGAGTAACGCTGAGCATCACTCCCGAGGATGCAGGGCGGGTGGTGTATCCCCACAGCGATCCCTTGGTGCTATCCTTGGAAATCAGCAACCATATTGTGCGGAGATGCATGGTGGATACCGGTGCATACACAAATCTGCTGTACAAAGACGCTTTCGACAAAATGGGCCTGGAGAAAAGGCACCTACAACCTGCCCCTGGATCATTATATGGGTTCAGCGGGGCAGGCATACTGCCCATGGGGATCATAGACCTACCTGTAACATTTGGGGAGGGGGCTACTGCCAGAAATGTCAGGGCATCATTCGTTGTAGTGGATGCGAGGTCTGCTTACAACGCCCTAATCGGCAGGGCCACCCTGGACGAGATTGAGGCGGCCATATCAATCAGGGCCCTCACCATAGCCTATGTTACTGATTTTGGCCTGGAAGGAAAAGTGCACGGAGACCAGGAGTCGGCCAGACAGTGCTACTCCGTGGCCCTGCAAACTCACGAAAGTGAAAGAAAAGGAAAGAGAAAAGCTGACGGTTCCCCCAGCAGGGAGGGCGAGATTCCAGCCGGTAATCAGACGTCAGACCACCTGGAACCTGGGGGAGAGAGCATGCTGGTGGACCTGGAACCAGGGAGGCAAGTCCTTATAGGGGCTGACCTGGAAGAGTCCTACCAGGCGGAACTGGTCAAGCTGTTGAAAGAGAACAAGGACGTATTCGCCTACTCGGCGGACGAAATGCCAGGGGTCAATCCAGCGTGTATCGTTCACAGGCTGAACGTAAACGCGGACGCCCGCCCTGTGAAGCAGAAAAAGCGGAATATGTCCGCAGAGAAAGACTTGGCAATCAAGGAGGAAATTGAAAAACTTTTGAAGGCAGACTTTATCGAGGTTTGTGACTACCCAGAGTGGCTGGCGAATGTAGTCATGGTCAAAAAATCATCAGGCGCATGGAGAATGTGCGTGGACTTTACAAACCTCAACAAAGCCTGCCCGAAAGACTGCTACCCACTCCCCAGGATCGACCAACTGGTAGACGCTACCAGTGGATATACTATGTTGAGCTTCCTGGATGCCTTCTCAGGGTATCACCAAGTGTACTTATGGCAGCCGGACAGGGTGAAGTGCGCATTCATCACTAGTTCAGGCACCTACATGTACAAAATGATGCCATTCGGGCTTAAAAACGCAGGAGCCACATACCAACGCCTGGTCGACAAGGTGTTCGAAGATCAAAAAGGCAGAAACATAGAAGCCTATGTCGATGACGCCATTGTAAAGAGCAAAGGAGACAATGAGCACCTGGCAGACCTGCGGGAGACCTTCTCCTCCCTGCGCGCCTACAAAATGAAACTCAATCCAAAGAAGTGTACATTTGGGGTTCGTTCTGGAAAGTTCTTGGGTTTTTTGGTCAGCTCCCGAGGGATAGACGCTAACCCCGAGAAAGTTCAGGCTGTTCTGGACCTTCCTGAACCCAATATCATCAGGGACATCCAACGTCTGACGGGCCGCATGGCCGCCCTGGCACGATTCATCGCCAGGTCAGCAGACAAGTCAACCCCATTCTTCAAAATAATGAAAGGCAACAAGCAATTCAAGTGGGAGGACGAGCAAAAAGAAGCATTCGGGCAGTTGAAGGAGCATTTAAAGAAACTCCCCACCCTGGCAAGACCAGTGGCAGGGGAAAAACTTTTCCTCTACATCGCCGTAACCAATGTGACGGTCAGCGCGGTCATCTTGAGGGAAGAAGCAGGCGCTCAGCAGCCCATATATTTCGTAAGTCATGCCCTGGGGGCAGCAGAGAAAAATTATCCTATGGTCGAAAAAGCAGCTTATGCGGTTGTCATAGCAACCCGAAAGTTGAGGCCGTACTTCGACGCACACCCTGTTGTAGTGCTGACAGACCAGCCCCTAGAGAAAGTATTGGAGAAATTTGAAAAGTCAGGCAGGCTGCTAAAGTGGGCTATTGAGTTGAGTGGACTGGGGATAACATACCAATCGAGAACAGCCATCAAAGCCCAAGCCCTGGTCGACTTCCTAGCAGAATGCTCCCACTCTGAGGAGGATAGCCCAACCGCCGGCGAGTGGATAGTATACACCGATGGGTCCTCTACAGCTAATGGAGCAGGGGCCGGAGTCGTATTGACCAGCCCAGAGGGGACTGACTTTGAGCATGCACTCAGATTTGTCTTCCCCGCGTCAAATAATGAAGCGGAGTACGAAGCATTGCTCGCAGGCGTCAACCTAGCCAAAGCCGCAGGCGTAGAGCGGATTGTCCTGGCAACAGACTCCCAGCTCATCGCCAACCAAATCAATGGAGAGTATGAGGCCAGGGACCAAACGATGGCCGCGTACCTGGAAATGGTGAAAAGGGAATTGTCAGGCCTGAAATCGTATGAAATCAGACAAATCCCTCGGTCCCAGAACAATCGGGCAGACGCCTGATAAGTGTAGTTTGTAGTGCTTATTTACATGTGTTTTGGTCCCATTTTCCTTGTGGAATCGCTCCTTGGGAGCGGTTTATGGGCTTCTTATGCTTCCTTTAGTTCGTTTCAGGTTCCCGAGACCAATTTGGAAGAGTTGGAGCGATTCCGACTCTATACATACACATTTTGGAGCCAACGAGATAGAGGAACGATGACTCTAGGCCTTGGAATCGACCCCGAGACCTTGGGACCCAATCCCGAGCCTCCGAGACCCGATCCCGAGTCCCGAGAATCGGTGGGAAGTCCATGAGAGGCAAGGAAGGACGAAAGAGCGTTTAAGGAAGGCATACAAGACCCATCCCGTTCGGGATGGGGTGCTACATTAAGATGGCTGCTATGAGCCCATCCCGGTCGGGATCAACTCGTCCCAGTCGGGATGGCTGATGGGAGGGATTTGTCGTGGAACCCCAACCGTCAATAATAAACCGGCTATTCCTAACTAGGGTAGATAGGTCAAGTCGGGTCGAATCCACGGGGACGGTAAGAGGCGTCTAGACTAAGGTCACCTAAATACTAGACTAAGTCAACGAGCTAAACTATAAGAGTGAAAGGAGGGGAGAAAGCTAGACTAAGGCTATATCTAAGGAGAAAGCAAACAAAGGAGAACGGGCTAGGATTAGGTCGGGGTCAAAGGGGTAATGGAATGGTCAAGGGAGGACTAGAGTGAAAGAGGTAGTAGGGTAATCTAGGTTGGTCCGGGCTCTCGCAACTTAGACTCACCTAGAGGTTTCACCTAAAACCCATCTCGGCGATACTCAACACACTCGGGGTTCTAGCACGCTATAGACCTAGGTCGAATCCGGGCTCTCGCTACTTTGAAAGACCTAAGGGTCGTCCTCACCGGGCTCTCGCAACTTAATGAGGGGACCGAACCCACAACGAACTAACACCCACAAAGAAAGGCAAGAAAGCAAGCATTCGTACATACTTCGTCATTCAAGCAATTCCACAAACATGTGATGTGCATCAAACAAGAGGAAACCCAAATCTTCCACCCACATCTCTAACAAACCCTTAATCACCCAATTAACACCCTAATCACCTTACTAACCCTAGCAAGAACACTACTCTAACATAATCAAACTAAAACTAACAAGCATGAGAGGAATCAACATAAGAAAACAAACAAACATAAACAAACTAGTAATAACAACTAAAGATTCAAACTTTAATAACAAAAATAAGATTAAGAGAAAGAGAAGAGGATTATACCAAACTAACAAGAGAAATGGAAAAGGAGAACACTTGCATAGAAGATAACCCAAATTCATCCACCAAGGTTGTCAAGCTTGGATGGATTCTTCAAGAGATCCTTAATACAAGAGCTAATCTACGATTAACTACTAATTGCCGACTAATCTATACTAATCTAATCTAATCTAACCTAAAGTAGTCTAGGGTTTTAAGGATATAGGAGTGCATAAGATTTACAATACAAGGGAAGAGTATATATAGGGTTCCAAATGAAAGGAGAAGAAAGGAGCATTCACGGGCCTGAACTGGGCTCATCCCGGTCGGGATGAGTTGGTCCCGATCGGGATGGGCCACCCTTCTCGGTCGGGAAGGACCTTCCCGATCGGGATGGGCTCACAGTAGCCGCTCTTCATGCTTCCTTCATCCCGAACGGGATGAGGCCATCCCGAATGGGATGGGTCTTTGTAGGCCTCCCTTAAGAGCTCTTTGGTCCCTCCTTGCCTCTCATGGGCTTCTCGTCGATTCTCGGGACTCGGGGTCGGGTCTCGGTGGCTCGGGATTGGGTCCCAAGGTCTCGGGGTCGATTCCAAGGTCTCGAGTCATCCTTCCTTTATCTCGTTGGCTCCAAAATGTGTATGTATTGAGTCAGAATCGCTCCAACTCTTCCAAATCGGTCTCGTGAACCTGAAACGAACTAAAGGAAGCATAAGAAGCCCCTAAACCGCTCCCAAGGAGCGATTCTACAAGGAAATGGGACCAAAACACAACAAAATAGGCACTACAAACCACACTTATCAATGGCAGGGCCGTCCCGATCGGGATAGTCCGTCCCGGCCGGGAAGCTACAGAGGCAGCACGGGCTTCTTCTTTTCTTCTCCTTCATTCTTGTACCCATATATATACTCCCTTCTTGTAATTTAAGGACATCTTATCTTACCCTAGATTAGTTTAAGCCTCCATTATCATTCAAAACCCTAGATTATTGCTACTCTCATTAGTTTAATCCTTTCTTTAATCCTTAGTTAATCCTTGTAATTAGTTCTTGTATTAAGAGGATACTTGAAGAATTCTCCAAGATTGACAACCTTGGGTTTTATTTGGGTTCTTACTTATACAAGATTGCATCTTTTCTTCATCTAGTTTTGGTATAATCATCTCTACTCTTATTCTTAGTTATTTAATCTAGTTTCAATCCTTTCTTATTGTTATTGTTATTGTTCTTGTTAATGATAATGGATGCTTGTTTTGTGACATTGATTTCTCTTATTATTGTTAGTTTTCTCTTAATGATGAGTGAGTAGATTACTTGTGGGATTAGTAGGGGGATTAGGGGTAGATTATGGATGATTAGGGTTGATTAAGGGGAAAAGGTTGAATCTTTGTTGTTAGTCACATTGTGGGCACTCTATGTGTTTGTTGATATGCTTGTATGAGTTGTAGTGGCCATGCTTCCCATACTTGTGCTCATATTCTCATTGATTGTCTATTATGTGGAAATGTCGAGAATAGTTTAGTCGCGATAGCGCGGACTAGGGTCTATGTTGCGAGAGCCCGGACCCACCTTGGCATCGGTTTAAGTTGCGAGAGCCCGGACCGACCCTAACAACTAGGAGACACCTATACCCTTGATCACCCCAATTACCCTTCTACTCCTATGAACCCAACCTACCCCACTTTCCTTCCATATTTGAGTCCACCTCTTAGTTATTATTTCTGTTAGTTTCATTGTTTAGTTAGTCTCTTGTGTTAGTTTAGTTCTTTCTCCTCCTCCTTCATAGTTCTCCATTCATCGCTCCTTTGTGTTTGTTTGGTAATCTAGTCTCCTTGTAGGTAGACCTAGTCTAAACCTTGATATACCGTCCTCGTGGATACGATCCCGACTTGCCCTAGCTACCTACTAGGTTAGTCGGTGTTTTATTGATCGGCTAGGGACGTGACAAATCCCTACCAGCAATTTGGCGCCGTTGCCGGGGACGGTGCATTGTTTAGACTTAGTTTGCTTATTTCTAGACTTAGTTACCCTTCTTCGTGTTCTCCCATCTTCTCTTGTGAATATTCTCTAGATTTTTCTTCTTTCCTTAGTGTTATCTCCTCTTTTTCTCTTTGTCTCTAGTTGTGTTTGTTATTGTCGTTGCCTAGTGCCCATAAAGCACTAGGCGTTCTTACGTTTGTTCTAAGTGTGTAGTGTATGCCTAGGAGGGGAGGCGACTTCTATCTCTTTAATCCAGAGCCGGAGAGACTCTTTCGAGCCTTTCGCCAACGGACGATTAATCGGGTTAGGATCTCTCAACCGAGTGCAAGCAATACTCATCTAGGGCAAGCCCAAGGAGCCAGCTTGAACAATCCACATCGAGAGACGGCCGAAGAGGGATTCATTAACCCTTTTGGTGATTCTTCTCCTAGTTCCCCCTCTTCATCTACATCAACACTCTCTACACCACCATCTTCTCCCTTACATCCAAGAATGCCTAAGTTCTCCTCTCACTCCACATTCAACGAGGATGTCTTGCCGGGACCGAGTGCATTACCGGAAGCCTATACCGGGAATTTTGTGGCAAAGACTCAATTTATCCAACTTGTGGAGAGGAGCCCATTTAGTGGTTTGCCCACCGAAGACCTGCACCAACACATGGAGACCTTCTCCGATTATTGTGACGCTATATCTCAAACCGGGGTTACTCAAGACCAAATTCGTTGGGTACTCTTCCCGTTTTCTCTTATTGGAAAAGCGAAGCAATGGATCAAGAGTCTCGATAGGGCAACCATGGGTATCGACACTTGGAAAAAGCTTGCCTTGGCGTTCTACCAAAAGTTTTACCCTCCGGAAAAGATGAACTTGCTTAGGGCCTCCATCACCGGGTTCCAACAAAGGGATGAAGAGAGCCTATATGAAGCTTGGGAGCGGTTTAAGTCTTTGGTAAGATCGTGCCCTCATCATGGACTCTCACAATGGTTCTTGGTGCAACAATTTTGGAATGGACTTTATGAGGACTCGAGAGATATTCTTAACATGGGCTCCAACGGTAGGTTCACCGAGGTCGATGACGACCAAACATGGGCGGGAATCGAAGAGATGGCGGTGCATAATTCGCAATACTCTAGGCCTAGGAAGGCACATCGAGGAGGCATACATGAGGTCGATGCTATCACCAAATTAAGCATTGACCTTGGAGCTCAATTGAAAACACACATGGAGACTATTGACAAGAAGCTCCAAAGCCACCTCAACCAAGTCCAAGGCACTAGTACCTCACACCATCAACCGATTCAAGAAGTGAATGCTTTGGGATTCGCACCTCCTACACCTTACTTTGGGATGTGCGACACTTGTGGAATCGTTGGTCATGACCCTATGAATTGTAGAGGGAGTATTGAGCAAGTGAACGCCTTTCAAGCGTTCAAGCAAGGTGCCTCCTACTCTAATCAATACCAAGCTTCCAATCAAGTCCCTCAACAACAAGCCTTTCAGCATCAACAACAACATCGTCCCTATGTTCCACCTCCTTTAAGGGACAACAATGATAGTTACCAAGGTTATGTGGCTAACCAAAGACCCTTCAACAATTTCAAGCAAAATAACCAAGGTAACTTCAACAACAAGCAAGGGTTCCAACAAGGGAACTTCAATCACGGTGGTTTCCAAGGAAACCAAAATTTCCAAGGAAACCGAAACTTTCAAGGACAACAAATCCACAATCAAGGCCTTAATCAAGGTAATTCTCATGGGTTCCAAGGGAACCGTCAACAAGCAACTCAAAATCAACAACAACAAAGCAAGCCTAGGAGCCGGTCTCCTACTCATGATTATGGCACTCCTCTCGCCATCACCGACACTCCACATAATCCATCATCCCCACCTCGGGATTTCAACATTCAAAAGACTTTGATGGATATGCAACAAGGTCAAATGGAGATGTCAAAAACCCATCAAGAGCTCTTTGCTTATATTCAAGAGGGAAACGCGTCAAGAGATGCCCGTATGAAGATGCTTGAAACCCAAGTATCTCAACTTGCTTCGGGGAGCTCCTCAAGGCAAAAGGGGCAACTACCTTCTCAAGGTGAAACACCGATATTTGAGCATGTAAATGCTATCACCACAAGGAGAGGTACATCCTACAAACCCCCTCCGCATCCTATTGAGCAAGAGCCAATGCAAGAACCGACAATGGAGATGGCATCTCCAACTCAAGAAGAATCGAGCTTTGATAATCCAATTGAGGAGCAAGTCCTTTGGGAGGTCGAAAAACCCCAAGAAGACAACCCTCCCCCACTTCAAGCACAAGAAAAGAGTAAAGGGAAAGTGTCAAGTGAAGAGTCCACCCCTATTGAGCAAAGCAAGTACCAAATCAAGTTGCCTTACCCATCAAGGCAAATGAAGACTAAGGTGGACACTCATTACGACAAGTTCCTTAGTATTGTGAAGAAATTGGATGTTAGTGTCCCGTTCACCGAATTACTTACCCAAATCCCGGCATATGGAAGATTTATGAGAGAAATCTTAGCTAGGAAGAGATCCGTCGACAAGGAAGAGACCGTAGCGTTCACGAGGGTGGTGAGCGAGCTTATCCAAGTTTCCACGCTTCCGAAGTTGAAGGATCCGGGTAGTTTTTCGATCCCTTGCACCATAGGCAACTTCTTGATCAAGAATGCGTTATGCGATTTGGGAGCGAGTGTGAGCATAATTCCCTATTCTATTTGTTGCCGACTCGGAATGAAAGAGTTGAAATGTACGTCCCTCACCCTCCAAATGGCCGATAAATCATTCAATCGACCATTAGGAATGTTAGAGGACGTACCGGTACGAGTGGGGAAATACTTCATTCCGGTCGACTTCATTGTGCTTGACATGCCGGAGGATGCCAACACTCCCATTATTCTTGGGCGCCCATTTCTACACACCGCGGGTGCCATGATCGATGTGAAGAACGGTAGGATCACATTTGAGGTAGGCGAGGAAAAGATAGTGTTCGACCTCCAAGGCAACACTTCGCCTACTAAGGATGAATCATGCAATATGATCCAAGCCAAGAAAGACATCGATCTAGGGGGTGAACCGGAACAAAGCTTGAAGAAGTACTCTTATGTACCTGATGATGATGACTCCGAGAGTGAGGAGGATGAGTGCCCATGTCATGGGCTTGATGACAAGTTGAAGTGCAATGACAAGGAAGAAGATGAGCCTCCCTTGGGGCCGCATGAGGACCGGTGGAAGTTTGGGTATACCCCCAAGGACCAAAAGTACAAGTTCAAGTCGTGGAACTTGGAAGAGCGGGATGCCCCGGGAACGTCAAGGCAAGGCCATGAGGAGCCTTGGGATGTGGTCGGTTACATTACGAGCTTGATTGAAGACTTCTCAAGGGCCTTCGACTTGTTCTTACGTGCCCTTGATGGAGATGGAATTGTTCAAGATTGTTGAAAAACATTGAAGAAAGCACCACCTTGGTTTGACGGAGTTCCACAAGAACCGTCTCATTGTACATATCTCTTTCTTGTAGTTAGTTGGTTTTTTTTGTGAACTCTTTTTATTTGGATTGATTGATGAGCGTTGTGAGGGAGAGAATTTGATGTGTGTTTGAGTATTGTTTGATAGGTGAAGTGAGAACGCTCCTAGAGAGGATTGGCTATGATATACCTTGGGTTGTAAGCAAGAGGATCGGGTTTTTGAAGCTTAGAACGAGCTTTTGGGATCGTGGAGGTCGAAGAAGACCCATCCCGTCCGGGATGAGGCGTCCCGACCGGGAAGGGTAAGGCATCCCGACCGGGAAGGGTGCCATCCCGATCGGGATGGGTGCACCAGATTTCGAGCTTCCTGTGAGTTCGTCCCGACCGGGACGGGTGAGGTAACCCGATCGGGATCAATCTTCCCGACCGGGATGGTCCTCTTCTCCCCCTTTGTGTTTCTTCTTCGCCAATCGAGTCCACCCAACCGTTTTATGCCCCCTCCCAACCTCCCTAGCTACCCTAGCCTTATCATATGCCCCATGTACTTCATTGTCATGCCCTCACTCCATTTCCTATCCACTTTACACCGAATTTCACATGAAATCCCACCCTTACCATTACTACCCCGACCATGAGGCCTTCTTGAGTGTGAAGCGAGATGGAAACCGAGAAGACAAGCGACGAGCCTCTAATGATCATTGAGACGATGGAGGAAGTGAGTTACTAGCTGCTCGGTTTGGGTAACTATCCTTACTTTTCCGTTTTTTTTATCGCTTGTTTTTCATTGTTTGCCCCCTTCCCTTGAGTCATGGTGCCTTAGTGGCCTTCGAGGCCATAGTATGGTTGCTCCCGACTCTCGACGACGTGATTGCGTCGAGAGTCAATCGATTAAGTCCATTTTACAAGATTTTCACCGTTTTTTAGGAGTTAGTCGGATTTGGACGGAATCCGGGCTAGGTGACTTGATTACACCTAGCCCTCCCCTCCCATTCCCTTTTATTTCCTTCTTTTTATTTTCTTCCCCCATCCATATCTTTTCTTGTCTCGGCCCATGGTGACTTGACTACACCCCGGCCGGACACCTTCTACCTTCTCTTCACTTTATCTTTGATTTTTAGTTTTATTTTCGTAGTTTCTTTTCTTTTTCTTTTGTCTCTCCGCACCCTACGATCGAGCATGAGGACATGGCTCGATTTAAGTGTGGGGGAGCGATATTCTAGTATAGTTAGTTTTATTTTCTTAGTTTTTCGAAAAAATCTTAAAAATCCCTAAAAATTTGAAAATTTTTCACAAAAATCAAAAAGATTTTCCTTTTTGTGTGTTTTCCTTTTATGTTTTTGTATCGTGTTTTTGTCGTATTGTGTGTGTTTTGCCTCCCTCTTCCTTGTAGGTTGCTTAGTCGCCGATGACTTTGGAAAGCTCTAAAGACTCCCGGTAACATCTTATCCCTTTTTCTTCTTTACCCCTCGTGGAGTTTGGAGGAGATTGTGATGTTGTGTGCTCGGGTGGAGCTTTGTGCGTATTGGTGGTTGATTTGGTGACTTGTATGGAAAATCGGGGTGATGTTTGTTTTATGTTTGTTTTATTATGTCTTGTTTTTGTTTTGTTGCTTTTGTTTCTTTTTCTTTCGCTCGTTTTCGTTGTGTCTTTGTTATATGCTGTGTTGTGTCTTGTGTAAATGGTTTTCGAAAACCCGGTTTAGAGGCTAGTGTGTGAGAGTTTACTTTCCCTTCCTAGTAGTATAAATCGAGTCTTGGACTTTACTCTAGTAGAATGACCCTAAATCAATGAATTCGTTGGTCCTTTACCTTGAGTCCACCTAGCTTACTAGGGATTTACTGTGGGATTTGCATTTTGACCATTATGACCACCCACGGTGTGAAAAGGCCTTGGTTACCGAGTCTCGTCCCCTAGGTGACCATGTTTAGGATTGTTTTGATTAGTCCAAGTTCTCCACTTTTTGTGGGTTTGAAGGGAAGGACGCTCCCCGACTCTCCCATTTCTCTACCTTTCACACATATCTGCACAATAAAATTGCAATTCGTTGAATTCTCTCTTTCTCAATTGTCAAGGAAATGCCAAAAATGCCAAATCTTGCCAAAAGGGCAAAGAAAAGAAAAAGAAAGAAAAAAAAAATGAAAGAAAGAGAAGAAATGAAGAAAAAGAAAAGGCACAAAAGCCAAAAAGAAAATATAAAAGAAGAAAAAGAAATGGCATGGCAACAAACAAATCAAAACGTCGAAAAGAAAGAAAATGCCAAAAGAAAACCCGTCTCACAAAAAGAAATCCTCACAAAAATAAGCCTTTTTCCGACTTTTGCCATGAAGAGCCTACCAAAGGACCGAGTCCAGAGGAAGGATGATAGCGGCATTAGTCGGTCTTCCCTCATTTTGCATATTTTCCACCTTTTTACTTGGACTAGTTAGGCGGTTTTGGACACGGGACGACCCTCTTGGCTCACGCTAAAGGGGGCGGGGTCTCACTTATCTACAGTGTCGACTAACACCGTGGTTCTTCACTTTTCCACTCCGCCGATCGTCCCGTAGTACGTTTTTAGAAAGTTAGGAGGACCTAGGTAAGTTACCAACGTTTTTGTTGCTTTATTGTCATACTATTAGGGTCTAGTCCACCTTGGTTTGCATTGCTAACTTGGGAACGTTGTCACTTACCTCGAGTCCTAAACCGGTGTTTCTTTCACCGCTTGTTTGAGGGAAGCGGTATTTGTTTTTCTTTTGGGTTCAGCCGATTATGTGTTTGTTTGTGTGTTTGTTTGTTTGTGTGTTTGGTGCCCGGTTGCATCCAAAGTTTTTTCGCAAGACCCGACTTGCCTTGCGGAGTGCACTTTTCCTCTAAGTGCACTCGCGTGAGTTGAAGGGGCGTAGGGTGCGCTAATACCCATTCGGCTAGTTTAGTAGTTAGTGTGTGCTTACTCGAGGGCGAGTAAGGGTTAAGTGTGAGGGAGTTGATAAGTGTAGTTTGTAGTGCTTATTTACATGTGTTTTGGTCCCATTTTCCTTGTGGAATCGCTCCTTGGGAGCGGTTTATGGGCTTCTTATGCTTCCTTTAGTTAGTTTCAGGTTCCCGAGACCAATTTGGAAGAATTGGAGCGATTCCGACTCTATACATACACATTTTGGAGCCAACGAGATAGAGGAACGATGACTCGAGGTCTTGGAATCGACCCCGAGACCTTGGGACCCAATCCCGAGCCTCCGAGACCCGATCCCGAGTCCCGAGAATCGGTGGGAAGCCCATGAGAGGCAAGGAAGGACCAAAGAGCGTTTAAGGAAGGCATACAAGACCAATCCCGTTCGGGATGGGGTGCTTCATTAAGGTGGCTGCTGTGAGCCTATCCCGGTCGGGATCAAATCGTCCCGGTCGGGATGGCAGGGCCGTCCCGATCGGGATAGTCCGTCCCGGCCGGGAAGCTACAGAGGCAGCACGGGCTTCTTCTTTTCTTCTCCTTCATTCTTGTACCCATATATATACTCCCTTCTTGTAATTTAAGGACATCTTATCTTACCCTATATTAGTTTAAGCCTCCATTATCATTCAAAACCCTAGATTATTGCTACTCTCATTAGTTTAATCCTTTCTTTAATCCTTAGTTAATCCTTGTAATTAGTTCTTGTATTAAGAGGATACTTGAAGAATTCTCCAAGATTGACAACCTTGGGTTTTATTTGGGTTCTTACTTATACAAGATTGCATCTTTTCTTCATCTAGTTTTGGTATAATCATCTCTACTCTTATTCTTAGTTATTTAATCTAGTTTCAATCCTTTCTTATTGTTATTGTTATTGTTCTTGTTAATGATAATGGATGCTTGTTTTGTGACATTGATTTCTCTTATTATCGTTTGTTTTCTCTTAATGATGAGTGAGTAGATTACTTGAGGGGTTAGTAGGGGGATTAGGGGTAGATTATGGATGATTAGGGTTGATTAAGGGGAAAAGGTTGAATCTTTGTTGTTAGTCACATTGTGGGCACTCTATGTGTTTGTTGATATGCTTGTATGAGTTGTAGTGGCCATGCTTCCCATACTTGTGCTCATATTCTCATTGATTGTCTATTATGTGGAAATGTCGAGAATATTTTAGTCGCGTTAGCGCGGACTAGGGTCTAAGTTGCGAGAGCCTGGACCCACCTTGGCATCGGTTTAAGTTGCGAGAGCCCGGACCGACTCTAACAACTAGGAGACACCCATACCCTTGATCACCCCAATTACCCTTCTACTCCTATGAACCCGACCTACCCCACTTTCCTTCCATATTTGAGTCCACCTCTTAGTTAGTCATTATTTCCGTTAGTTTCATTGTTTAGTTAGTCTCTAGTGTTAGTTTAGTTCTTACTCCTCCTCCTTCATAGTTCTCCATTCATCGCTCCTTTGTGTTTGTTTGGTAATCTAGTCTCGTTGTAGGTAGACCTAGTCTAAACCTTGATATACCGTCCTCGTGGATACGATCCCGACTTGCCCTAGCTACCTACTAGATTAGTCGGTGTTTTATTGATCGGCTAGGGACGTGACAAATCCCTACCATCAACGCCATGTCAAAACTGGCTAGTTCCAGCCTGCAGGATATAAGGAGGTCGGTATGGGTGGACGTCATCCAGAAAAAATCTACCGTCCCCTGCCAAACCGTCACCGCTGTGGAGGAGGCAGGGCATGGGGATTGGAGGACCCCCATCATCCTGTTCAAGAAACACGGAATTTTACCGACTGACCCCGTACAAAAAATAAAAATGCCGGCAAGGGCTGCATGGTTCATCTTAATGGGAGAAGACTTGTACAAGAAATCTTTCTCGTCCCCCCTGCTCAGGTGCCTGGGGGCAGAACAGGCGGCGGAGGTTTTGGATGACATCCACTCTGGCATATGTGGCCATCACATAGGAGGAAAGTCGCTGGCACACAAGGCCTTAAGGGCAGGATACTACTGGCCGACCCTGCTGGCCGACGCAAAAGACTTGACTCAAAAGTGCAGGAAATGTCAGCTTTTTGCCCCATCCATCCATGCTCCGGCCCAAGAACTCAGGCCAATCTTATCCCCCATCCCCTTCGCCCAGTGGGGGATGGACATACTAGGACTTTTTGCGGTGGCTACCGGGGGCAGAAAGTTCTTGATCGTGGCTATCGATTACTTCACCAAGTGGGTGGAAGCTGAGTCAGTGCCTAACATTATTGAGCCTGCAGTCAGGAAGGTGATATGGCGGAATATCATCACTAGATTCGGCCTGCCAAAAATGCTAGTGTTTGATCATGGAAGACAATTCGATAACGACCCCCTGAGAGTCTGGCTGGAAGGCCATGGCGTCGCAGTTGCTTACTCTGCCGTCTGCCACCCTCAAACCAACGGACAGGCAGAAGCAGCCAACAAACAGATCTTGAATGGCCTTAAGAAGATGGTAGATAACCTCAAAGGCAGATGGGCCGACGAGCTCCCCAGCATACTCTGGTCAATCCGGACCACCCGAAAGGAATCTACGGGCCAGACCCCGTTCGGCCTGGTATATGGTGCAGAGGCTCTATTACCAATCGAGGCCAGGATCCCTTCCCTGCGCTCCCTACAATACGACCAGGCTGAGAATGAAGTAGCAATGGCTGAGGCCTTAGATCTGGTCAGCGAGGTGAGGGAGGAAGCCAGTGCCAATATCGTCGCCTACCAGCAACGAATGAGGAAGGCATACAATAAGAGAGTGCATCAGAGAAATTTTCAGATGGGTGATCTAGTTCTCAGAAAAACACAGGCTGTGGGAAAATCAAGAGACACGGCAAACTAAGTGCTAACTGGGAAGGTCCATACCAAGTAACTCAAATCTTAGGGCCAGGCACGTATAGAATCGCCAATCTTGAGGGCCAAGAGTTGAGTGCTCACTGGAACGCAGACACCCTGAAGAAATATTATGTTTAAGCAAAATCTTAAGATAGTTTTCATTTCCTAGAGAATTGGCGGAGAACGGTCGAAGAATGTCGACGGCTCCGACCACCCTTGTGTTAAATTTTTACAAAGAAATGAAAGAACTTCAAGTCTATACTCGTTGCCTATTCAAACTTGCGTTTTCACACACAAACGAGCAGAGGGCAATAGGGGGAGGCCCCCCTGTTGCCAGAACTAAGGAAAATGGCCCCCCAACGAAAATTAAGAGCCTCCCTTCTTACCTCTGGGCAGGCAGGGGGCAGGCCCCCTGGAATTTGATCAAAAGCCAGGGACAGGTCAAATCAACAAGGACTGGGGGCAGGCTCCCCAGCCTTGTATAAAAAACGCAAAGAGCCTCCCTGCTTACCTCTGGGCAGGCAGGGGGCAGGCCCCCTGGACTTTGATCAAAAGCCAGGAACAGGTCAAATCAACAAGGACTGGGGGCAGGCTCCCCAGCCTTGTATAAAAAACGCAAAGAGCCTCCCTGCTTACCTCTGGGCAGGCAGGGGGCAGGCCCCCTGGACTTTGATCAAAAGCCAGGGACAGGTCAAATCAACAAGGACTGGGGGCAGGCTCCCCAACCTTGTATAAAAAACGCAAAACGCCTCCCTGCCAGCCTCTAGGCAGGCAGGGGGCAGGCCCCCTGGACTTTGGTCAAAAGCCAGGGACATGCCGAATGAACAAAGACTGGGGGCAGGCTCCCCAACCTTGTATAAAAAACGCAAAAAGCCTCCCTGCTTTTTGATCAAAAGCCAGGGATAAGCCAAATGAACAAGGACTGGGGGCAGGCCCCCCAACCTTGTATAAAAAAAACGCGTGAAAACCTCCCTGCCTACCTTTGGGCAAGCAGGGGGCCGGCCATACCTTATATGGAAAACAAAGCGAACAGAAATAAAGGACAAATATTCATAAACCGATTCAGGAAAGAATAACATTGTTTGAACAACACCCAAAATAAAGATCCGAAAAAACCAAAGCATTACAGGCAAGCTGGCCATACTAAGGCTCAGCACAAGAGTTAAGAGTTATCATCAAAGAAAAAAGCCTAAGCATTAGGCGCATCCAGGCTGGGACCAGCAGTCTCCTTAGGGACTCCAGCCACCAGAGCTTCATTGTTGGCAGCATAAAGGTTCCGGAAAGCATCCTCGTCAAAGACAGGAAACATTTCCTTGATCACCTCCATAACAAGCTCCAAGGAGGAAGTAGCCCCATTCTCAAAGCTCAAGTCTGCGGCAGCTTCAGCTTCCTTCAGGATGGCATCTTTCTCATCTTGCCACCCAGTCTGAGCCTGTTTGAAATCTGAGTTGGCCTTGGACAGTTTCTCCTCCAAATCAGCTGCTTTCTTCTTGAAATGCTCCATCTCAGCCAGGGACATTGTAGCGCGCTCCATTGCCAGGCGGCTCTCCTTCAGCTCCACCTCCAGCTTGGACGCCTCCCTTACAGCCTTCTCCCCTTGGAGTTTCCACTGATTGGCCTGCCCCTTCGCTTCCTCCAGCTCGCTCTCCTGCTTTGTCATCTTGTCCTTCAAGCTAATTATCAGGGTCACATCCCTTTCAACCATAGCTAGGCGATCAGGAGGAGGGGCCCCAGGGGTGACAGTCAGCTCCTCATCACTTAGGCGGCTGAGGGCCGCCAGCTCGGCAGAGGCCTGCAGCACCTTGGAAGTGCGCTGTATGTATTGAATCACCTGGTTGGAGGTAGTAGTTATAGACTTGGTAAGGCGGTCCGCCAAGACAGTACCAGAATCCGAGAGCAGGCCTGACACATCAACACTGTCGCCTGCAGTACAGTGAAACTCCACATTTTCCTCCAAGAGAGAAGTGCCCGGGACGTCGTGAGCAGGCGTTTCGCCTCGGGGGCCTCCACATCAGCCTCCAAGTCAACCATAGGCACACCCCCTGGGGTCTCCCTATTCCTCTTTCTCCTGTGAACCAAGGGAGCACTCTCTCCAGTTTGCTCAGAGTCCGCAGGGTGTGACCCCTGGGAAATGTGAGTCCCGGCAGGGGAACCACCCTGCCGGTGAACATGGGAAGAGGTCGCCACAGAAGTAACTTCAGCCTCCCCACCCTGGGCATTGGGGGAAGGAGCCGCCGGTTTTAGCCGGGGAGGAAAGGGGAGTCGTCGGCTAGAGGCAAATTCCTTCACAAACCTCATTAGATTCTTCTCTTCTTTCTTGAAATTGGAAGGAAGAGAGGGGCACTTTGAAGTAACAATAAACTCCTCAGACAGGCCAAGCCTCCTCACCTGCTTCCTTGTCCAAAGGCGAGAAGCAGAACCTGCAAGGCGGATAAACAGCCAGTTAAGGAAACAGGGATGGAAACCTCGAGAAAAATCAGGCCAATTGAAGCCCCTAAACTACCTTCAAGAGTGGGAATCAGGCCCAACGGGGTCAGATATTCATCCGTGGTAATGAGATCTGCGTGAGGAAGCCAGAAAGCAGGCTCATTAGGGGGAGGCCCCAGTAACCTTAAACTTCTCGACTAAACTCTCGTCTGCCTGGCTCAGCATCACCTTTAGATCTTTCCCCCCGACGCCCGGATGGTATTCTTCACGAGTTTCCATACGGGTATGCACATGATTCCTAAAGTGCCTAGGGATCCGCCACCCTGAGGCACTATGTACATACAGAAAATTGTCCTTCCAGTCTTTCAGGCTGTTTAAAGCCGGCCAGACTAGAGCGTATTTCTTCGACTTTAAAATAGACCAGTACCCAGGGGAATCATCCCCCCTTGATGAAGACACCATTTGTAGCCAAGTCATGGCGCGCAGGGCATCAATAGAAGGCCCTTCCCCATGAAAGAGGCAAGTCCAGGTGTAGGCCACCAGGGTCCTAATCGCCGAAGCAGTCAGCTGAGCAATGGCCACGTTCATCCTCCTAAAAACCTCCTCCAAGAAAGGGTGTAGAGGGAATCGTAGGCCGAATTCCAGGCTCTTGTGGTAAACGGCCACACAGCCGTCGGGAGGGCAGCACACCGTGTCTCTCTCCCCGGGAATTACAACGGTGTATCCCTCCCCAAAGTGATAAAACTTCTCGATTTCCCCAGCAGCATTGCTCTCCAAAATCAGGTCTCGGTTCTTGGTTTCAGGGTAGGTTCTCAAAGGAATTAGGTACTTGCTTTTATCCAAGAAATACTTTTTCCCCGTCTCCCTGGGAACAAGGCCAGCAATGGTAGTGGGGTCTATCTCCAATGCGTCGTCGTCGGAGTCGACAACGTCAAAAGGAGCGGGTTCGGGTGAGTTGGCACCCCCATCTTCCTCGGGGCGGTTTCCCCCGCCGGGTCTGACCCCAGAGGAAGAGGCTAAGTCAGATCTCCCCCCTCTCCTACCCTCCGTCCCTCCGGACGACGGACTAAAAGAAAGAGCGCGAGCGCGAGACATACTATTTCGTGAAGAAGTATGAGAAAAACGAAGAAAAACGAAGAGTTGGAATCAAGATTCTAACCTAGAAAGATGACCGTCGCTGAAAAAATCCGAAGTTAGGCGTTCCTCAAAATCTTGAAAGAGTTCTCAGCAGCAAGGAGAGTGAGGAAGTGGCAAAGGTTTGAGTTTCGAAAATGTTAAAAAGGGAATTAGGGGGAGGAGAATGGGCTTATATAGGTCTGGGCAACTGAAGGGTCATTTTTCTCTGCAAAGCTCTCCCCGCAAATTACCCCCCACGTATCACGTTTCTAACAACCAACCTCCTCTTCCCAAGAAAAGCCTCTAGAAGACAAAAGGCGTCAGAGGGCTAACACCTCCCCAATGACGTCACTCCCTTTCGAAAAAAAAAACGCAAACAAACAATAATAATAAACCGCCTGATCTTTTTTCATTAGAAAAAGCCCCAAAATGGGCAAGTTACAAAGCCTGGCCGAATTACAAAAAGAGCCAGGGAGCCTGGCTCAACCTGCCTGCCTGACAAAGGCAAGCCTAGTCATCGTCAAAGCCTGGGGAATAATCCCCAGGGCTATTATACCCCCCTGCGTCGGAACCCCAATCCCAGTCATCTGAGTCTTTAAAGGGGTCCGCAGACTCGTCGTCCTCATTCCAGCCAGAAGAGTAGCCCTGGCCGTCGCTGTCTCCGGAGTCACAACTGCTAACATCCCAATCCCTGCCATAGGGGACTGTCCGAGCATTATCGCAGGAACCACACCCGACCTTCGCTAAGGGAGAGGAAGGGCCTGATTCCGGAGAGGAAGTTAGCTTCGAGCAGTTGGGGTCAAACTGCTCAGGATGCAGCCAGGGGAAGCATTCATGGCATCCCCTGTCAAAGCAGCCCCCTCCCTGGGGGCAACGCTTGAACTGAGAAGCAGTCGGCGAAGCCCTCTTGGGGCGCTTACCTGCTCTGACGCACGCCTTCCTCCCGAGTTTCCTACGAAGTCGGGTGCTGAATTGCCGGCTACGGCGAAGGGCATAGAAGGACATCCTGTGATACCTTAGTCTCCAACATACCCATGCCCCGCGATGAAGGAGAATTTTTGTAATCCATGACATGTTTTCTTTGGGGAATAAGAAAGCTAAGAACGAATTATGAAGAATGGCAAGAGGAACAGAATTTATACAAAGAACTAAGGCTGTGCATTAATGGCGCTTCAACCACCCCTATAAGAGGAAGCGACCAATCATAGGATCTGCGCGTTACCTGAGAATCCGCTTTGCGAGAAGTAATCATTACTAGAAGAACATTCCAACCTTCCTTGTCATAACCAATGCGCTTGGGCCTCCAACCTCGGGAACAGGCAACGCATTAAATGCAAGGGAGTCCAAAAGTCAACTGCACCCCATCTCGTGAGACGCTTGCCAAGAGGAAGACCCTGCCTCCCTCTGGCCGACGTGGGCCAATTTATGGGAGTTGACTAAGTACCACGGGTCGCCCGCCTGTGGCACCCTGGAATAATTCGCCCCCAGGGTGAACTGAGGGCAGCCCAGCAGGCCTGCCCTGCAAAAGACTACTGAAAGCACTCCAAGGCTTGCGCCTGCTCGGCAGGGTCTTGCTGTCGGCCGAGCAGGGCCACCAAGTCCCCTACGTGCTGGTTTCCAGTGTGCCCAAACCCCCTGTACGGGCAGGGGAAACCGAGGGCCCATCCGTCATTCCGCCTCAGGTAAGGGAAAGTGGGTGGATGAGGCGAGGCCACATGTCGTCCTTCTATTCACCCATTCTCCCGCCTTTTTCCCTCTCCTCCTCTCTCTCTCGTGGGAAGGTATAAATATCCAACCATTTCCCACTTGAGAGGGGTTGGACTTTCTCTCTCTAGACTCTTACTCCTAAAAACGCCGCCTAGTTCCTCACGAGCTAGGTTCATTAAGGCCTTTCACGGACTAACTTAGGCATCGGAGAGGGTTCCCTCGAACAACCTCCGGGGCCCTGTGCGTTCATTGTGCAGGGAGCAGGTCAACTCCGCCGGGAAGGTCCGATCATAGGAGAAGGAGAAAGGAGAGGTTGAAGGAAATCAAACGATCCACTACTTATCAACATTCCGATTACACGACCCGGATCCAAGACCGGGTTAATTGTTTCCGTGACCGGAACACTTGTGTTTTCCTTTTATGTCTTTGTATCGTGTATTTGTTTTGTTGTGTGTGTTTGCCCCCCTTTTCTTATAGGTTGCTTAATCACCGTTAGTTTTGGAAAGCTTTCAAGACATCCGGTAACATCTTCTATCCCTTTTCCTTCTTTATTTCTTGTGGAGTTTGGAGGAAATTGTGATGTTGTGTGCTCGGGTGGAGCTTTGTGCATATTGGTGGATGATTTGGTGACTTGTATGGAATATTGGGGTGGTGTTCGTTCCCTTGTGTGTTTGTTTTATTTTGTTTTGTTTTGTCGTCTTTTGTCTCTTTTTCTTTCGTTTTCGCCATTTCTTCATTTTGTGTTGTGTTAGTTGTGTCTTGTGTGTTTAAAAGGTTTTTGAAAACCCGGTTTAGAGGCTAGTGTGCGAGTGGTTACTTTCCCCTCCTAGTAATGTAAATCGAGTCTTGGACTTTATTCTAGTAGAATGACCCTAAATCAATGATTTCGTTGGTCCTTTACCTTGAGTCCACCTAGCTTACTAGGGATTTACTACGGGATTTGCACTTTTGACCATTATGACCACCCACGGTGTGAAAAGGCCTTGGTTACCGAGTCTCGTCCCTTAGGTGACCATGTTTGAAATTTGCTAGATTAGTCCAAGTTTTCCCCTTTTGTGGGTTTGAAGGGAAGGGCCCGTCCCGACTTACCCATTCGCCTACCTCCTACACATATCCACACAATAAATTGCAATTTGTTGAATTCTCTCTTTCTTGTTACACAAAGAAATGCCAAAAGCCAAATCAAGCCAAAAGGGCAAAGAATAGAAAAAAAAAGAAAAGAAAGAAAAGAAAGAAAAGAATGAAGAAAAAGAAAAGGCACAAAAGCAAAAAAAAGGAAAATAGAAAAGAAGAAAAAGAAATGGCATGGCAACAAACAAGGCAAAAAGATGCAAAGAAAGAAAAATGCCAAAAGAAAACCCGTCTCACAAAAATAATCCCCTCACCACAAAAATAAGCCTTTTACCGACTATTGCCGTGAAGAGCCTACAAAAGGACCGAGTCCCTAGGAAGGATGATAGCGGCAATGGTCGGTCTTCCCTTATTTTGCATTATTTCCACCTTTTTACTTGGACTAGTTTAGGGGTTTCGGGCATGGGACGACCCTCTTTGCTCATTGCTAAAGGGGGTGGGGTCTCGCCTACCTACAGTGTCGACTAACACCGTGGTTCATCCCTTTTCCACTCCGCCGATCGTCCCGTAGTACGTTCTTAGAAAGTTATGAGGAATCTAGGTAAGTTACCAACGTTTTTGTTGCTTTATCGTCATACTATTAGGGTTTAGTTCACCTTGGTTTGTATTGCTAGCTTGGGAATGTTGTCACTTGCCTTGAGTCCTAAACTGGTGTCTTTTCACCGCTTTGTTGAGGGGAGCGGTATTTGTTTTTCTTTTGGGTGCAACCGATTATTTGTTTGTTTGTGTGTTTGTTTGTTTATGTGTTGTTGTGTCAGGTTGCATCCACGGTTTTGTCGCAAGACCCCACTTGCCTTGCGGAGTGCACTCTTCCTCTAAGTGCACTCGCGTAAGTTGAAAGGACGTAGGGTGCGCTAATACCCACTCGGCTAGTTTAGTAGTTAGTATGTGCTTAATCGAGGGCGAGTAAGGGTTAAGTGTGGGGGAGTTGATAAGTGTAGTTTGTAGTGCCTAATTGTTGTGTTTTGGTCCCATTTTCCTTGTGGAATCGCTCCTTGGGAGCGGTTTATGGGCTTCTTATGCTTCCTCTAGCCCGTTTCAGGTTCCCGAGACCATCCACGAAGAGTTGGAGCAACTCCGACTCAATACATACACTTTTTGGAGCCAACGAGGTAAAGGAACGATGACTCGATGTCTTGGAATCGACCCCGAGACCTTGGGACCCAATCCCGAGCCTCCGAGACCCGATCACGAGTCCCGAGAATCGATGAGAAACCCATGAGAGGCAAGGAGGGACCAAAAAGCTCTTAAGGGAGGCCTACAAGACCCATCCCGGTCGGGAAGGCCTCAACCCGTCCGGGATGGGGTGCACAATTGAAGAGGCTACTGTGAGGAGCCCGTCCCGGCCAAGACTAGGCCGTCCTGGTCGGGACCACACCATCTCGGGCGGGACCAAACCGTCCCGGGCGGGAAGGAGCAGGGGCTGCGCGAGACTCTTTTCTTTCTTCTCCTTCATTCTTGTACCCATATAAATACTTCCCTCTTGTATTGTTAACATATCTTATCATACATTAGACTCTCTTAAGCCTCTCTAAAACTCTAAAACCCAAGATTTAGTGTTCATCCATTTAGATTAATCTTCCTTTAATCTTTGTTAATCTTTAGTTAATCTAGTTTAATTAGTTCTTGTATTAAGAAGTTCTTGAAGATTTTTCCAAGCTTGACATCCTTGGGGTTTATTTGGGTTCTTATTTATACAAGATTGCATCTTTTCATCATCTTAGTGTTGGTACAATCTTCTCTACTCTTGTTCTTTGTTATTTATTCAAGTTTCAACCTTTACTTAGTGTTATTGTTAATGTTTGTTTATAATGAATGTTTGGATGTTTGGTTTGTTTTCTCTTGATTTTGTTATTGTTAGTATCATAATGACTGAGTAGTCTCCTTGTGGGGTTAGTAGGGGGATTAGGGGTAGATTATGGGTGATTAGGATTGATTAGGGGAAAAGGGTGAATCTTTGTTGTTAGTCACATATTGGGCACTCTATGTGTTTGTTGATATGCTTGTGTGAGTTGTAGTGGTTAATGCTTCCCATACTTGTGCTCATCTTCTCGTTGTTTGTCTAGTATGTGATCATGTTGAGAATAGTCATAGTCACGAGAGTGCGGACTAGGGTCTATGTAGCGAGAGCCCGGACCCACCTTGACATCGGTCTACGTAGCGAGAGCCCGGACCGACTCTAGCATCTAGGAGACACCTACACCCTTGATCACCCCAATTACCCATCTACACTTATGAACCCGACCTACCCCACTTCCTTTCATATTTGAGTTCATCCTCTTAGTTAGTCATCATTCCATTAGTTTCATTGTTTAGTTTGTTTCTTGTTATTTCTCTTAATCTTGTTTTAGCTAGTTCATCATTAGTCTAGTTCTTACTTCTCCTCCACCATAGTTTTCCAATGATCGCTTTCTTTGTGTTTGTTTGGTGATTTAGTCTCGTTTTTAGGCCGACATAGTCTAAACTTCGCAATACCGTCTCCATGGATACGATCCGACTTACCCTAACTACCGTTAGGTCTAGCCGGTTATACTATTGACGGTGGGGACGTGACAAATCCCTCCCATCACCTATCCGACCTTGCTCGGTTTTCAAATCCAAATCCTCTTTTCAAAGCTTTCTTCTTAGGACTTCCCATATTTAGCAGTGTCGGGTCTTGTCATAAGTTTTTAGAGTCCATAGCGTCGAAACTCCGTCGATCTTACATCACGTGTAACACCCCGTTATTTTCCGAGTCAATTATAAAGTTTGACTTTCCTACTTTTATTTAAATCGGGTTTTTAAGTTGGAAAAATATTTTTAATGTCATTAAAAAATTTTAAAGTATTTTGGTCATCTTATTACAAATAAGTTTTGACTATTTTTAAAGTGGAACGTTATTTTATAAATCGACTTTGTATTGGGTCCGAATTTGACTCAAACACAATTAGGAAAAAAAAAAGGAAACTAAACCTAATTAAAACCCACGTGACCATCATCACACATAACACATACACACCCTACAAATTCTTTCACCTCCCTGTTGGCTGCCGCACCTTCTCCATCTTCCTCTGTTTTCTTTAATCTTTTGTCGTCGGAAAATCGATCCTTGGATCCTTGCCTATACCAATTCAATTTACATCCTTCATTCTTTATCAAAACTCTTTTGGGTTCGAGGAGAAGGAATTTTTGGATTAATATTAGCTTGGATTGACCGTCTCGAGAGGTAAGGACGTTTTGACCTTTTCACCTTTAAGTAAAGAGCATGTTCGGTTTAAATTATATTTTTCAAACGGTTTTATAATTATTTTGTCAATTGTGAATTTTTACGATACTCTTGTAATATTTTGGATATTGGAATTTTGTGACACAAGTCAAATATTGGTATTATTTTAGTACAATTCTTTTGGTGGTTATAACAGACTCTGGGAGCTCTGTTGGTCTATGAGGTTAAGGTGCGTCTGAGATGTCCCTGGGATTTCGTCCCGAAACTGAACTCCTGGCCCGAGTTGTGTTAAGTGGGGGTTTTCCAGCCCCCCACTTGCTAGGTAGTTAGACTTCCTCCTTTGGCAGCCTCATCCTACTGACTGCCCAAATGTGAGTAGTGCGCACTATAGTAAGTCTAGCTAAGCATAGGTGGTACCTCTAGATCGTGCTAAAAGGGTACGACCTTGGCACACAGGTGGAAACAATATATTTTGGTTTTGGTTTTGACTACTGTCTTCACAGTACTTTTGGTTTGGTATTGAGATAATGATATTTAACTCTGATTTCAATTTACTACAAATTATAATTGTTGTTTTACGTTTTCAATATAATATATATTTTACTCAGTTTTGCTGACGTCCTTTTGTTTTGGGTCGTTCCCCCGCTGGAACCTGTACCTATTTGTGTTTTGGGTACAGTTGATAGGTATAATTAATATGCTGCATGGGTGCATTTGGTTCGGGATGCTGAGCGAGGAAGGATTTTATTATTTAACGTTTACCTCCAAACTATTTATATTTATGTTGAATTTTGGTTGAAGTTGTTTTAAACCGTTTTGGATTTTGTGGGACTTAAGTCTTCCGCTGCAACGTTTTCATTTAATTATTTATCGGATTTACATTTCTATTATTTCATATACTATTCTTTTGCCTTGCATTTGGCCTTGTGAGCTAAATGCGGAGTAACGGCTTTAAATTTTCCTATTTTATTCTTCGATTTTGGTCGTGAAAATTTAGGGCTGTTACATCACGGGTTTCCACCCCATCCAAGTCTGCCTTATTTGTCAAGGCATGGCCCACCTACGTAGGACAAACTCCTACAAAGGGAAGCCCACTTACACTTTGGGGTCCAAAGTCTGGGGAATAGCTCACACGTAGGTCTTTCTTCACACAGGACTAGGCCCACTTTGCCAAATCCTAAGGAAGACCCACCATCCACGAGTCACAGTTTAGGCGAGTCGTGGCACCTGTCGAAGACCTTACCAAAAAAAAAACAACCAACCGAGCATCCGAGTCCGGATTTGATTCGAGCCTAAGTCTGAGTTCGAGTCTAGGATACCCTACATCCTCATTTCCAAATCAGAGTCAAAGTCTTTTGCATTCTGTCATCTTTTCAAAATTCAATAAAATCAGCTTTTCTATTTCCTCATATACTTTCCTTATGTGTTTCCGAGAACATGATGAACACCATCATACACTGTGAACACATGCACGTGACTATTACAGGCACATCTATAATGACTGCAAGAAATTTAGACCTGTGTTTTCCTTTACTTGTTCCATGTCTGACATAGAAAGCCGCATAATTATCTTTAGCAGGAGCGGTATCAAATCCTATGACAAATCTAGGTAGTCTCCTAGTTTGGGTTCAAGACGGGAGGCAAGCCCATTTCCCACCATAAACACCCATCCAATAAGACTAACCAATCCCTACCTTATGTGTTAGTCTGACCGACAAAAAAAGTTGGACAAAAAAAAAATCAAAAATCCAAGGAAAAAGAAAAAGGCCAAAACAAAAAAGCTGGCCATGATAAAAAAAAAGAATTATCAACATCCCTCGACTAAACACGGTCAACTCAAATGAAGAATCCCATGACCGGGGCTAAGAGGTCAACCTAAAGAATTCAAAAACCCATGACCGTAGTTAACGATCAACTCAAGTGAAACGGTCAATTCAAAATTATCAAAACCCATACCATCAAATAGGGGAGAAACAGTCAAGCTGGTCAGCTAGCACCACATCTAGCCTTCCCACATTACAACCCTCAAGACCTTCCCAAGACCTAGGCTAGAGACAGCTCGGATTTTTGAGGATTCAAGCTCCATAGGATACCGTAACCATTAGGGCCAGACATGGAAATCAGATCCCGCATTATCAAACCTACCCCGATTAAAGTTCGAGTCATTATTACTCGACTTCCCCCCTTCCTACCACATTACAATACCTTACCCTCGAAGCCTTAGCACCACAAAATCGAGCTCCAGATTTCGAATCATCAAAGCCACTTACGTCCTAGCACCACATTTCCAAAAACATCTAAACCAGTTACCAACCCAAACACGGGAACTCAACTTGTAGTCAGCATAGAACATGCCCAAATAGCTCACACCACCTCTGGGGGCTACCCCGGAGAACGCTCAGAGTCACAGGATCAATATCCTAAATATTCTAGCCCTTTGATCAAGGCATCATTGGGAGCACACCTAGCCTAACCATCGCTATGGCTAGTTACACACAAAGCCCTAATAAACTAGGCACCATAACATATCTTTCGACACTGAACTACGGCTTGGTTTGATTTCACTACACATGAATACGTAGGCAGCCTTTCAACAGAGGCATAACCACCCACATTGACACTCATTCAAAAGCACCATCATTCCGGTCACGACACTGTCATGTTCTCAACAGTTAGCTTTGTCATCCTGGGGGCTTCTCTTAGGCAGAAAACCTCCATCCACTCACATAATCCAAATAACTTTCAAAACTAGCTTCCTTTCTATAGAGTGTCCTAGTACTCGGCTCAGTTGAAGACGAGAATCTGTCAGAGACTCGAAGCAATACCTACTTTGGGAATATACCCGGAAACTGAAAAAATCCAAAAGAACACAAGTCTACTACTAAGTTCTGTCGTACAAGGACAGTCTCATTACAGACTACTGCAACCCCGTATAGCATATCTATCCCATTTCGACGTTCGACCATGTTGCCACTCGCCTAGGCTACGGAATAGCGCAACTTAAGAGTCTTGTCATCTTTGGTGGCCCATCCCCTACCGAGTCACGGTCCAACCCTTAGAGAGTCCAGTCGTGTCTGTCAACTCGTCCTCTCGCGTCCAGAGTCGAGTCTGTCGGTATATCTCTCTCTTCAAATTCTCATTTTAAAATTTGCAAAACTTAGCCATTTGAGAAAATCTCTTTCCTAGTCACCACGAGAATAAGAATTTTTATCATACTTCATCTAGGCATACAGGCCTAACCGGAGGATTTTAGAAGTCCGTGTCAGAATCTGATTGGGAATGAAGTCATCCCAAGCATTCTAATTTCCAAAAAATTCAAAAAATTTCAGCGTTTCCAAAAATTTTCAAAAAAATTTCAGCATTTTCTTTCCAAAAATCAATCAAAAATCATTTCTTCCCCAGTGTGAGTCGGTGTTTTGCCTAAATATTACATGCAGCTTGTTATGTACAGACAGGTGCATCCAAGACTCCCAAGGAATTCTCAAAACTTCTCCAGTGGAACAGCACAGGCGACATTTTTCGGATGTATCTGTAAACAGGTACACCCGTAGCCTCCAATGCAGGCTCCCGCGCAATTCTAAGATGGGACGTGTCTGTAAACAGGTACAGCCATAGCCTCCAATGAAGGCACCCGCGCAATTCTAAGATGGGACGTGTCTGTAAACAGGTACACCCATAGCCTCCAATGAAGGCACCCGCGTAATTCTAAGATGGGACGTGTCTGTAAACAAACACACCCATAGCCTCCAAGGCAAGCTCCCGCGCAATTCCAAGATGGGATTGTCTGTAAACAGACATACCCAAGACTTTTTAAGAAAAGTCCCCGCGACATTATTGACATTTATCCAGGTATGATTTCTATCTTATGGCTGGCGAGCCCTTCACGCAAGTCTAATGGACTCTAAACGACCCGATCGGAAGTCTGTCAGGTCTTAATCCTCAATTGGCCTGGTAGCTACTCTGACTTTCGCCTTGTCCAAGCCTCAGTCAGAGTGGGGGCTCTGTAGACACCCACATTTTGACCGCCAGGTGTCTATAGTAGGTCCCGCCAAACACCCGATAATGATCGGACGCGAACATGCTTTAATGGACTCGGATATGGGCTCGAAATCATGGACATTGGGTTAAGGCTTATTACGGAGTACAATTATTACAAAACCAACCTCAAATCCAGGCCCAGTGGGTCGTTTCGAGTCAAATAAAACTAATTTGGGTCGATTCCGGCACCAGGGGTAAAACCGTCTTTTTACGACCGAGTCAAAACCCGGTCAAAAATATTCCCAAGACACACGAGTCAGCCATGACACCTCACGTGGCTGATTCGGCCTCCAACTGCTACAAAAATCAGCTTCAAAAAATATTAAACAAATCCGTTTAAGGATAGAATTCGATCTCAAGTAGGAATTCTATCCGGAAACCGAATCAGACACCGACCGAGCTCCAAATACTCGGCCAAAACCCCCCAACCAGCCGAGATCCTTGATTCCCCACCAAGCAACGGACTCCTCATTCCTTTCAACTTCTCGCATTTCCTATCCAAACCGGTATTTCTTGTTGTTCAAGCAAGATACCTCTCCTAAACCTCCACTCCTATAAATAGGACCCTCCATTCACCAAAAACGAACGATATCTTAGTAAAGGCCGCTAAGTGCGGGCGGGGTTGGGTGTTCTTAGTGAACTTCCCAACACGTACCCTCACCCCTTACTCAGAACCATGGTTTCCGGATGTCCGAATCCATTGGCAACGAGAGTCATTCAATACACGATATCCGATAATGTCGGTATCGGTATCGTAATGCAAAGGGGCGAGCCCAATAAACTCTGACATCGGAAATGGGCCGTATTTTGTATACGGCCCACTACGACATAGAGTGGGCTCGAACGGTTCCGAATAACCACAAAATTCGGTGGCGACTCCTACTTCGATTTAAATTTCAATTTGACCATCTCATATGGAGATTCATTTGCCTCCCCAAACCCGTGCGTGGCCGCGTCGGGGTGGACCTATGTCATGTCCACAAACACCCAATCATAATCATTCAATTTTGGAAAATAAAATGGTGCCACCTGGTGGCGCCAAATTTGTTCGTTACCGAGGATATTTTAGTAATTTACTAGAATTATATTATTTATCTCTTTTAAAATTTGATTTAAAAATGAATTATTAAAGGGCAAATTGGGAACTTCACTTATAAAATAAATTATAATTATATAATATTAAAAAGTCAAAGAAATAAGTGTGAAGATATATCATATACATAATTGATGCCTTGAAATATATTAAAACATATTCTAGCTTAATTGTAGGGATTAGCTACATATATTAGAAAAAAAAAATATAATCTATATTATATATACAACTAGTCGTCATACCCGTGCATCGCATGAGACTATATTGTTTTATGCTTTTGTAATTCGTAGTTCCTTTTTTTTGCCTCATTGTTCAATATTTATTTAATTGTTTATTCATTTTTGTTTCAATTTCATGTTTTTGTACTTTTATTTACTTTCAAAGTCATTTCTAATACTGAGTATCATAAGCAGTAAATTAAGTAATGCATTATTTAACGTTAATGTGATAACTCAATAACGATGGGTTGTTGGCATGGGTGTTAGATTTTTGAGTTTTAAGAATGGAAGAAAATTATTATTGGTGAAAATGAGATATAACTGTTGGGGTTTTAATTACCTCACAAGCACACAATGCAATCGTTGCAATAGAAAGGGTCGGTCCACAAGGAGTGTAGTGATTTCTAATCGTTTTGACTCTAATTGTTTATCTAAGTCAATAGAAAAGTGGAGATGGTAAACTAAAACTAGGTGAATAAATGATAACTAAAATAAGGAATGACAAAAAGGAAAATAAAACTAAAATAAGTGTGGACATGACATAGGTCCGCCCCGACGTGGTCACGCGCGGGTTTGGGTAGGCGAATGAATCTCGTGGTAAGATTGATCTCGGGTCTAATTTTAAATCAAAATAAGAGTCGCGACAAAATTTTGTGGTAGTTCGGGCCCATTCGAACCCACTCTATATTTCGGTGGACCGTGCACATAGTATGGCCCACTTCGATACTAGAGTTTGTGGGGTTCGTCTCTCTGCATTACGACACCGACGCCGAGTTATCGGGAATCCTGCATCAAATGACTCTGGTGTGCCAACGGTTTCGGACATCCGGAAACCATGGTTCTGATTAATGGGTGAGGGTACGTGTTGGGAAGCCCACAAAGGACACCCAACCCCGCCCGCTCTTAGCGACCTCTACTAAGATACCGTTCATTTTTTGTGTACGCGCGCTAGTTTGACGATAAAATGTTATGCAAACAATGACTTTTTGCTAAGCATGCGAATTGTGTTTGAGCTACGTCATTTTAATGCATTTAGTTCACGTCGAAGTGATTTAGCATGCGAGTTTCGTTTGTAAAAATGGTAAATCGCAAACATATAAAAGCAAAATAAAACGAGAATAAGTTACAAGTTACACGGGCGGAAATACAATACAACAAACATAACGATATTAAAAAAAATATACTAACGGTAATGCAAAATAGATTAAATGATTATAGGATGATATGATGCATGGCTTTGAAAAGATGAACAAGTGATGGACTTAGCACGTGATGACCGAAGTCGTAGAAAAAGATTTGTCGAGGCTCGTCGCATGTAGAAGGCTCACGGTTTAGGCGTGACAGAGGCCACTCGACCGAGTCATGGGAGAGACTCGATCGAGTGTTCCATCTAAAAACCTTCTGCCTCATTTTTGGGGTGCCACTCGATCGAGTGGCCTATGACACTCGATCGAGTGCTCTCTGTACGAGTTACAGCTCGTTTTTCGAAATGATAGCGATTCTGATTATTATTGTTAAATTGACAACTAGCCGAGTAGTGTGAAAATATTATATAATTTAAACTTGACTCGGTTTACGATGCTCATAACACATATTGTACGATTACAAGATCGGTTATCAGTTATTTTTAAATAAACGTTATAAAATTGATTTAAACTTGATTAGGACGAAATTGATTCCCTCCGCGTCACGACATCATTACTAATCCTTACGGATTATGTGATGTTCGATTTTGCGTCAACGAGTTTCGTACTTAATCCAAAAAAAGAAGAATCGATAGATTTAATGACAAACATCCACGATCGCATTGTACCCTTAAGTGTTTTGGGCGGCGCTCCTCGAAAGGGTGCCACCTCCGTAACTTGTAAAGGGGTTAAAAGGTTCTTGAATGGGGTTTGTTGTTAAGCATATTTGACTCGGATCGTTTTAATAATTATGTGCGGTTTTATTTAATGGCGGCGATAAAAATACTAATGATATTAGAAACGCGACGACACAACGGAATAAATAAAACGTTCTTTTTAAGGTTGATTCGCTTCAACAATCAAATGCTCGGGGTAATAGGATAAGCGACCGGCAACATTGAGTGCAGTACTCTCGTATTCGTGTTTCCTTATCCCATCATCCTTCGTATTCGACACGTATAAGCGAATATTTTACGGTGATAGGAAAGTAATGATATTAGCGAAATAAAAGAAATAAAAAACAACAAAACGAAAAAAAATGAAAAAAGGACGAAGAGAAGAGAGGGAAGAAAGGGAGAAGTCGGGATTGAATTTTACACCCTCAACCTACATGCTTTGTCTTGGAAAACGGCTTGTCTAGTAGTGGCTTAGGCACGGGAGCGTCGAGATATATAGGAGAGTTATGGCGTGTATGATTTGTAGTGATGGATTTGACGAGTTTTGCTCTCGGGATTAGGGTCGTATGTATGTGTGTATTGTCGAGATGATGGTGATTATGGCTGAAAGTATGGAGGATTTGAAGTAGAATGAAGAAGGTTGTCAGGAAGAGGTCCTCAATTGAGTTGAGGTGACGGGGTATTTATAGAGAAAACACCACGGTTTAGGGCCACTCGATCGAGTGGTATGGGTGCACTCGATCGAGTGCCCGGTCCAAAGCCGGTTCGCCCGGTTCGCAAGCCTCACTACTACAAAACATCAAATAGACAACTCCTAATAGACATGAGATATCCTTAACAACTGATGTATAATATATAGACAACTGTTTTGTTTGAGAAACAGTTGTCTTTATCTGGTAATAGATAACTGAGTTTTATAAAAACAGTTGTCTATATATTATACAACTGTTTTAATTAATCTCAGTTGTCTATGGACCTATTATAACCCAACTAAAAAAGCCATATCAAAATCAAAGCTACTAAAATAAAATATCCAAAATAAACCCAAAATTGAAAAAACCCCAAAATAATCCCAAAATTGAAAAAAAAACCCTAGATCCAAACAAACTGTGAACCAAAATCGAAAAACCCCAACTCTCCGACGAAATCCCTCGACGCTCTGCCCTCCTTCGCCGTTGATTCCTTTCTCTGTTCATCACCGTTCGCCCTCCTCATTTCACATCTTCATTCGTTTCAGTTCTTCGTTCTATTGACCTATTCCCCATTCTTCGTTCTTCGCCCTAAATTGTCGTCTCTGTTGTTGCTCCTCAGGTATTCCTCTCGTTCCTTCTTCCCCTTTCATCAACCACAGTGCCGTTTTGGTGCAATTAAAATGGGGATCTTCATGTATTCTCCCAACTTTAGTTACTTTTACTTGGGTGATTTTATTTCAAGGGTTTGCCTCTTGCTGTTCAAATTGTTTTTTGTGTTTATCATATGATTTTAGCTAGTTCTGTGTAATACCTGATGTTGTTTTGTTCATCGGCCCTACATTTTTCTTTGGCATCTGCTTCTTTCAGCTCATTATAGTTCACTGCGTTTGATATTTTGGAGTATTAGTCCATTAATTGGTTTGTTTTTCTTCGAAGTTGAAGCTTGCTGTTTGATGAATTTAGACCAGTGCATCATCTTGTTTTGAACTGCGTTTGATACTATTTCCTGTTGTCTTATGCTTGTTTGTATTGTCCTGAGTCACGGCTTATGCTATGCTATGCTTGATTGTTTCTTAAGTATGGGAGGGAAGCATTCATTTCATTGTTCTGAGCACATCTAGACAAGCATAACAATTTACTGCTTTTAATTTGATCTTGTTGATAAGAATTGGTTTCTCAACCACAGCTCCAAACGTTGAAGGTCACAAATTAAATCTACCCTTCGTATTTCCTTATTCTGCTTCTTCTACATAGTCGAAATGCCTATGACTTTTGACTTTTAAGTTCCTAGTTCCTACAATGTTGTAGATGATTCCAGAATGATGAATGCTAGACTTTCAATAACATGTTTTTATGTTTTATGTATGATCCTTGGTCTTTCCATTTTCTCCTATTAAAACATCTGGGTTATGTGAAAGGGGTGTAATTCAAGAATTAACTTGTCAGTGTGTTTGATCTTCATGTACACAACTTTCTTAAACTGTTTCCAGTGTGTTAGTATGATGTGACAGTGGGAAAAGAGTACTTAATTGTAAGCGCCTGATTTTTTTTAACCTTGCCTAACTAATGACAATCCTGAAATTTATTAAGAGTTTGTAGTTTATCAGACTCTAAAGGGTGGTCAGTTCATAAATGTTTCTTGAAATCATGTATTACTCATTTCTAGACATTTGCTTGTATATGTTGAACTTGCCTAGGTAGCTTGAACACTATTCGCAAGGACAAGTGAGAAGGATAGTTGCTAAAATGTGAGTAAGAAATTCAAAACAGTGTGTTTGGAGAGCCGTAGTTAATAAGAGCACACATTTTAAGATCCCATATATGCATGCATCACATATTCACATGCATGCCCTTCCTTGTTCCCATTTGGTACCATTTAGCCCCACTCCCCCTCCTCTCCTCATTCATAATTATTGCACTACTGTTTTACTGTAATAATTAAGGACCCTAATATTGTCTTTGAGCATAACAATCCTAATTTTGTAGCCAAAATATCAACTTAATTACGTTACTAGCTACACTGTACTCAAGTTAGATGGCTGCACATTTGGACTTATTTGCGTACCTAATTCATTTATGGTGTTAATTACCTACCCATCATTTTGGCAAATTCCGGCTACATTTGAATGTTTGTTTTTATCTTTTTAGGCATATTGGATGGTTTTACATGGAAAAGCAGAAATTATATCTGTCAAGTTTTCTGAAAGGGATAGTGATAGTGTTAAAGTTAGGTTGAGATAGAGTTTTAGTTTGTTGGAGAAAAGATGGAAATGTTATAAAGAAAGTAAAAGTGGTGTCCATCTGAGTGAAGGAATCATTTAAAGAAACCAAAGGCTGAATGACCATTTTGCTTTCTTAGTTTATCTAATTTCTTTAGATGATGTACAAATTAAGCTTAATCATCTATATATACTAAGTCTTCAATACTAAGTTGCTACGAATAGTGGAATAAACTATGCTCTCCTTTTCTGCTTTCAGTAATTTCAAAAAAGATGTCTTCAATTATTAAGGTCCACCCCTATATATATATATATATATATATATATATATATATATATATGTGGCTCTTAATGGTTTTAAGTCATCCCTTAAAAACTAGTGTAAGGAGTAGTTTTTTTTCCATGATCTCCCACTTTCTGTTTGACACAATACATGACTAATATCATCCTTTTTTTTCTAATGAGCTAGTGATATATTACTAGTAGGTGATTGACAAAGATTTGGAATGGATCGGGAATGGATGGTTATTGATCGTTTGGATGCTAGATATAGGAAGGGGGTAGACGAGTTTGTTACATATGCTATTGATCATGCAGAAAACGTTGATGAAATTTATTGTCCATGTGTTAAATGTGGAAATAATGTTTTGGTTGATGGTGGGGAATTAAAAAATCACCTCTTATGTAATGGAATTGATCAAAGTTACAAAAGGTGGATTTGGCATGGGGAGGACTTGATTACTGTTGGAGAGGAAGGTGAGGAGTCTGATGGGGAGGGTTATGTTGAAGATCGTGAGGATCGAATTGATGATATGATTAATGATTTGAAAGAAGGCACAGAAAACCCAAAACATATGTTTGATAAGTGGGCTAATGATGGAGTGACACCATTATATCCAGGGTGTTCAAAATATACACGATTATCTTTTACATTGAACATGTATAACTTAAAGGTGAAAAATGGATTGAGTGATACAGGTTTCACAGAAATTCTAGAGTTACTTTGTGATGTTTTTCCTAATGACAATACACTCCCGAAGCGTACCTATGAAGCTAAAAAATATTGTGTCCAATGGGAGTTGATTATGAGAGAATACATGCATGTCCGAATGATTGCATTTTGTATCGTAAAGATTATAAAGATTTAAATCAGTGTCCAAAGTGTGGGGTTTCACGTTACAAGCTAAAGGAAAAAAAAAATCTTCAAAGAGTAAAGGAGCTCCATCTAAAGTCTTATGGTATCTTCCAATCATACCAAGATTCAAGCGACTTTTTGCAAATAGTATAGATGCTCAGAACTTGATATGGCATTCCGAAGGTCGAGTTCCCGATGATAAAATTCGACATACAGCCGATTCAACACAATGGAAAGCTATAAATTTTTTGTTTCCAAAATTTGGATCTGATGCCAGAAGTCTAAGGCTTGGGCTATGTAGTGATGGGATGAATCCATTTGGGAGCCTAAGTAGTCAGTGGAGCACATGGCCCGTTTTGCTAACAATTTATAATTTGCCTCCATGGTTGAGCATGAAGCGAAAATATATGATGTTGACACTACTGATTTCAGGGCCTAAACAACCAGGAAATGATATAGATGTTTATCTTCAGCCATTGATTGATGATTTGAAGTTATTATGGGATACGGGCGTGGAGGTATATGATGCTTATCGTGAGGAGACATTTCAATTATACGCAATGATATCTTGCACGATTAATGATTTTCCAGCTTATGGCAACTTATCCGGGTTGCCCGTCAAAGGAGCTAAAGCTTGCCCAATTTGTGAGGATGACACAATTTCCGATCGTTTAGTTCATGGTAGAAAGAATGTGTATCTTGCTCACAGGAGGTTCCTTCATAGATCTCACCCTTATAGAAACAAAAAGAAGCCATTTAATGGAAAACAAGAAATGAGGGATGGTCCTAAGATTTTAAGTGGAAAAGAGGTTTTTGAAAAAGTTAGAAACATTGAAAATTCATTTGGGAAATCTTGCAAGTCCCCACCTAATGGATCCTTGTACAAAAAGAAGTCCATATTCTGGGACTTACCTTATTGGCAACACTTATCTGTGAGACATTGTATAGATGTCATGCACGTTGAGAAGAATATGTGCGATAGTCTTATCGGCACACTTCTTAACATACCAGGCAAGACTAAAGATGGTGTTAAAGCTAGGGAGGATATGGTGTCACAAAAGATAAGACCAGAATTAGCACCACAAGTTCGAGGTTCAAAAACTTACTTACCTCCTGCTTGTTTCACTTTGTCACGTGATGAGAAAAGAATTGTTTGTGAGTGTCTACATGGTGTTAAAGTACCACAAGGATATTCATCAAACATAAAAAGGCTTGTGTCAATGAAGGAGTTGAAACTAGTGGGTTTGAAATCTCATGATTGTCACACTTTAATGCAACAGTTACTTCCAATTGCGATTCGTGGCGTTTTACCAAAACATGTTCGACAAGCTATTATTAGACTGTGCTATTTCTTCAATGCAATATATAACAAAGTTGTTGATGCAGATACATTGAACGCATTACAACGAGACATTGTTATTACTTTGTGTCAGCTTGAGATGTTTTTCCCCCCTTCCTTTTTTGATAGAATGGAGCACCTTGTTGTTCATTTGGTGAGAGAAGTTAAAATTTGTGGACCCGTATTTTTGAGAAATATGTATCCATTTGAGAGATATATGAAACCCTTAGGAAGCTATGTGAGGAACACAAATAGACCAGAAGGTTGTATGATTCAAGGGTATTTGGCAGAGGAGGCTTTAGAGTTTGCCAGTAGTTATCTACCAAATGTCAAATCCATTGGACTTCCAAAATCCCGTCATGAAGACAGAATAGAAGGAAAGGGTACGATTGGCAAAGAAATTGTCTTGATTAGTAGAGAAGTACTTGATCAAGCACATTTGTATATTCTCCAGCATGCGAAACTTGTTACTCCATTTGTTGAGGCCCATCAAACCCTTCTTAAAGAACAAAATCCTTCAAAAGGAGAGAGGTGGCTAGCAATGGCGCATATTCGTTCATTTGTCAAATGGTTTAGGGACCAAGTGGAAATTCTAATAGCTGAAGATCCTGCAAAAGTGCATAAGACTGTAAGTAAGCTTGCTGATGGACCTATGATGCATGTCATATCTTATCAAGGTTTTGATGTTAATGGATATTCTTTTTACACAAAATCTCAAGACGATAGAAGTACTATGCAAAATAGTGGAGTAGCATTGATGGCTATGTCAACGTTTGTTGCCAATGCTAAAGATAACATGCGTGATTGTGTTGCTATGCCATACTTTGGTGTCATCAAGGACATATGGGAGCTAGATTATGTCGAATTCACGATGCCTGTATTTCGTTGTATGTGGGTTGATCGTAGGGGTGTTCGAGTAGATGAGATGGGATTTAGATTGGTAGATTTAAATCGTGAGGGCTATCAAAGTGAGCCATTCATAATGGCTGATCAAGCCAGGCAAGTATTTTACATAACCGATCCAGCTGACGAGAAGTGGTCGGTCGTGCTTCATGGTAAGAGGAAGTTTGTGGGACAAGCTGATATGGATGAAGCGGATGATGAGCTGCCTCCTTTTTCATGTGGATTGCCTACTGTGGTTACTAATGATGATGTAGACGATTTTTATCTACGAGATGATCATGCTGAAGGTTTATGGGTTGAACTCCCGACGACCTCTAAAACAGTCGGATGATTGCTAGTTTATGTGACTATCTAATCTAATATCTAAATAATTTTGTTGTACTTACTACTTAAGTGTATGTGACTATGCTATACCTATTTTAAGTAGCGACTATATCTATAATATTTAAGTAGCGACTTTATTTAATTTGATATGTGTCATGTAAGTATCTTACTTGTTTGTTCCATGGCACCCAGGTCATTATGTCGTCATCACATTCTCAATGCAACAATGATTCTGAGAATTTATCCATAGAACCGAAGGGAAAAAGTGCAGTGCTAATGAAGGAACTAATAGCTTTAAGAAATGCAGGAAAAAAACTTGATGTTGAATTTGATAGTGCTGGTGAGGCAACTGGGGTAATCGGTGATAAGTACAAGAGTTACATTGGGGTATTGGCACGTACGAAAGTGTCAATTGAAATTCCTACTTGGAAGCATGTTGGAGTCGATATCAAAGAGAAGATTTGGGATGATGTTTTGGTAAAAACTGGTTTTGATGAATTTATCGCATTCTTTGATCTAATAGCTTATATCTTACCCTCATACTCATCTAAAACTTACATCTTTATCTTGTCAAACTAATATTGAAGCTAATATTTTATTATGTCGATCACTAACCTGATGTGCCTTTTTGTAGACAATTTTTACAATTCCACCTTCAAAGAAGGAACAAGTTATCTCTATTGCCAATCACAGATGGAAGGAATTCAAGTCTTTATTGACTTCTCTCTATGTGTACAAAAAACCATTGAAAAAGAGAAAGTTGCCTAAAGATGATGATCCACTACGGAAATACCCATACATTAAAGCTGAAGTTTGGAAGAGATTTAAAGCAACGCGTATGAGTGATGAATTTCGGGTGCGTTATTGCCTAAATATGTATATTTTATTATGATGGATGGAAAAGTCAAGCTTTAACTATGTATATATATTATTGTTTTGTGCTTGTGCTAGGCGGCAAGTAACGTCGCAACTGAGAAGCAAAAGAGGAACATATATCCTCATAGAATGTCTCGTGGAGGATATCGTAAAGCAAGGATCAATTTGGAAAAGAAGGCCTTGGAAAAGAAAGCTCTTGCTGAGAAATCAAACGAAGATGAAAATTCAACTGTAAGTATAGAAAGGGGTGATTTATGGATAGAAGCGAGAATTGATAAAGCTGGTGAGTGCCTAAATCCCGAGACTAAGCAAGCGATAGAAAGAATTGTAAGTACTCAAATTATTATTTAGAATGCAATCAATTAAGGAAGTTAATGCAACCAAGTTTGCTACACTTAGTTTCTTTTATGTTTACAGTATGAGGTAAAGGAACAAGTGTTACAAGGAGAATTTGCGCCTAATGGAAAGGATGACATACTAACTAAAGCACTTGGAAACTCCGAGCATTATGGTCGTGTTAGAGGTGTTGGTGGAACGGTGGGGCACAAGCAGTACTTTGGGAAATGCAAACACCGTCGAGTTCAAGGGATATCAAAAGAGTTTTTGGATACTCTAACTCAGATGATCACCGATAAAGTAAGGGGTGATATGTTACGAGAGATAGATACTATCGTTGAGATGAGGACAATTGGTGCCTTAACAGTAAAAAAAGGGCACACAAGTTGTTCCGTTGAGAAAGATCCTTCCTTTGAGATTAATCACAAAAGTGGGAAGGCAAGTTGCAATGAAGATGATGAATCAAATTCACTTGGTGACATGTTTGGTGAGATACCGGATAAGGTAAACCGTTTTCACCCTTCTTATATCTTTTCTCTATGGTACAACTAGTTCTTTTTAAATTATGAGCTGGATTGTTTTACAATTATCCTTGTTAAATTTTTCCAAGGGCTTTGAATGTCAATTATCTGTGGTGGGCATCGAGTTACGAAAGGTGGCGCTTGGAAGAGTTTTTCGGGCCCCTACACAGATTTCAAGATCTCATGGATGTGCTTTTGGAGAAAATGAGTTCAGAGTCTCAATTGATGTTGTCTTTGAAGGAGAGGAGAATGCAAATTTACCGGTGCCAACTGATGAATTTTCAACTGTGGGTGATGCACTTGGCTCATTTGTTCGATGGCCGAAAAATTTAATCACTATCGGACATCCAAAGGTGCGGTCATTGCTAACGTCATCCATGTATAAGTTTTAATTGTTGTACACATCACTTGTAATTCTAATGAGTTATTTTCAAATGTAGACAACTCAGGAAACAAGTCCTCATGCATCGCTGAAGGAGACAAATGAAAACATGCAAAAGGATAGTACTAAAACAGTAAAGACAGCTGAGAGCTCTAAATGCATAACGAAAGAGTCATTTGCTACATCAAACAATGTTGTGAAAAATATTTTTGAGCAAAAATATGAATCCAGAAAGTTGTTGTCGAAGATGGTTAGTATGATGGATGATGATATAAAATTTGAACTTACTTTGAGTGAGGATATTATGGGGAATGAGCAAACAATTTTTCTCACCAAGAATGACATCAATCGATTGTTGAATATGGAAGAACTCAACTGCGTATGCATTCAGACTTTTGTTCGGTAAGTATGTAGTTAGTAATCAATCTTTTTTTTTGAGATTTACAAAGGTCAAAGATATCTCATGATTTTTTTTGTGTTATGTAGGTACTTGCATAGTATTTGTGACTCCAAAAGATATGGGTTTTTTTGTCCGGAGAAGACATCACTGATAGGTCATGATCCTGATGCTTTGGCGACATATATATCTGAATGGATGACGAAAGGGAAAAAACTAGTATATCTAGCTCCATTCTACAAAGAGTGAGTATATCCTTTTCAAGTAATAAAATTTAAACTATTTGTTATACATACATACATATATACATATATATATACTTGATTAAGGGAAGTTGATTTTAATGTTAATAGGGAACATTGGATGCTTGCTTTGATAGATATTGTTGAGCATAACCAAGTATATTGGTTTGACCCACTTGGAAAGTCCGAGCCTAGTGGATTTAAAACTTTACTTAATACGTGAGTTATCTCAATTTATTACTATAGATAATTTTTTCATTTTACTTATGTTTCTTCTTTAATAGTGACTTAACTTTTCTTTTTCCCGTGCTAGGTCTATAAAAGTGTACGGTTATACAGGGGTACAAGGAAGAGTTCTCAAATTCCGCAGTGGGTGAAAGTTAATGTATGTACTTATTTAAACCTCGTATATTATATGAATCGTTTGCTTCTATGATGAAAAAATGAGGCTTGTGATTGTGTTGATTGGTTCAATCTGGGTGATTTGGGATTATTGTTGATGCAATGAGGCTGGCTATTTCCAAATGAACCTTAACCGAAAATACAAATTTTTACAGAACATTTCACTATCGATATATATTACTGGTACTGTATATGATACAGTCGATATAACACAAGACGATTGAGAAGCTAATTAAGCTACACACATTTTATATATGGTAAAAAACTTGTAAATAATACGAGTACCGAGTACCAACCAGAAGGTCTTTGTTGGGAATGACATCAAGAAGAGAAGGATGAATCCATCCTTCAGTAACAAGCCAACCTCCCTGTTTTCCCTATTCCTATAGAGGTGATATGTTTACGGTATGGTTACAGGTCATCTTGTTACTAATAACCTTCATCCATGTATGTGTATGTTGTATCTTGTATTTTGTCATTTGTACGACTCTTACACTTTGTTATACTTGTTGCAATGTAGTCGGCTCCTCATGCTCGGAAAACAGAGTGCGGTTATTATGTGATGAGATATATGATCGAAATTATCACTCGTTCTGATTTGAAGAGAACCGTCAATGAGGTAAGACTTGGGTTTTCACACTTTCTCTTGTTTCAATCATTTGTTTTATGCACATAATTGAAACAAAATAATTAGTTCATTTATATTATTGATTTTGTAGCATTTCAACGATATGATGCCATATTCTCAAGAAGATATTGACGAGGTTCGTGGATTATGGGCGGATTATTTTCTTAATAATTAGTCGTATATGATGCATCGGGTTACCTTATGCGGACAAGGTGTTAGTTGAATTATGGTTTTAGGTACTTTTGGACATGGATAATGATTTTACGTGTACCTTTTGGATTTTGGATGTTGGATGTTGGATAATGATTTTATGTATCGTTTGGATGTTGGATTTTATAAAAATGTAACTTCTTTTGTATAATGGTATTCCTTTTTTATTGTTTGTTAATATGTACGTATTTAAGAATTATTAAAAAAACGTAAAATATGTATACGTATATAAGAAAATATCTATATATACGCATTTTAGATAATAGTTGCCTATTATGTATATAGACAACTGTTGTTTTAGAAAAGCAGTTGTCTATATACGTAATAGACAACTGTTGTTCTAGAAAAACAGTTGTCTATATACGTAATAGACAACTGTTTTTTTCAAAAAAAGTTGTTTATTAACCAATAGACAACTGTTGTAAAACAGATGTCTATGCTTAGACTAATATACAACTCCAAACTACTCAACTGTTGTAAGTCAGTTGTCTATGGCAAAAAAAACAGTTGTCTATTTGATGTTTTGTAGTAGTGCTTACTCGACCGAGTGGACCTAAACCACTCGATCGAGTGGATCAAAACAGAGGGAGGGAATTTAGGAAGGAAATCCTATCCTATTTTAAAGAGGTTTTGGTTGTTGGGTTCTCTTCTAAAAGCGCATGTGGCTGATTTTTGGTACCGAGTTCGTCTTTGACCGGCTTTTGACCCGGTCACTAAAAGACGGTCTTATTTTCGGTGTCAGTTTTGACCCAAATTAGTCTTGTTTGAATGGAAACGACCCACTGGGCCTGAATTTGAGGTTGTTTTGTGAGATTTGTACTCCGTAAAAAGCCCAAGCCAAATACTAATGATTTCGAGCCCAAATTTGAGCGCATTAAAGCACGTTTACGTCCGATCATCATCGGGTGTTTTGTCGGAGACCGCTATAGACACTAGCAGCCAAATACGGGTGTCTACAATAAGAAAAAGCGATAGCTAAAGGAATAACGATTGATCAAGAATAAAAAGGGACTAGGGAACGATGTCGCTTCAACCCACCTAAATCGCACCAAAGTATATCGAGTATCGAAGGAATCGGGTCAAGGGCGAAGTTGTATGCGTTCTAGGTCGGCCACCTCCCTCCCGGGTTCATGTCCGACTAATTTCCTCATTTACCTCCCTTCCGGGTTCGTAAGACGGAATCCTAAAGTCAAATCCGAGGGTCACTCCCGTGATAAATCCCAAACCGACTCAAGTCAAAAGGGTACGCATACTAGTGTGAAGGATACCACGCTAGACACCACTCTCGTGTTCGATCTTGTACGACAAGGCAAGATAAAGAGGTCAAACCGGTTACCCATCCTAATCGACTCCCATCGATGACCAAGCCCCTAAACCAAGGTAATCCAAAATCCTCAACAACACTTCACCCAATCACCCAATTCAATCAATACAAAACATACAAGAGGCGCAATTTAGGCGAATTTAGGCTTCATCGACCCTTAGTGGGTGACTACTCACTAATCATGACTAAATTACTAGAATTAAGAGTAAAGGTGGAATCTTTAACTATGAACATTCTTAATAATTGAATTTTACTACTAATCATGCAAAAGTGGTCAAATTGGGGAATTCTAATTAGATGAAGGAAACATACAAGGATTCAAACATGAAAGGAGGAATTGAATTAAATATAAACCAAGTAAACAAACAACAATGTAAAAACTAAGAATTAGAGGAAAATAATAAAGGAAAACAAAATTTAACTAAAGATTAGAGATTACCCAAAGATGGAGAGACAAGGAAGAATAGTAATAAAAGAAAATAATATAAAGCTTGAATCTTGAACAAAAAGGATGAAGATCTTCAAAGAAAATACAACTTCTCTCTAGAAAACCCAAGAAATTCAAAAGTAGATCTAGGAAATGATTAAAGCTTCAAGGCAAAATGAGAAATTAGGCTACTTATAGGTCCTAATTAGGTTACACAAAAAACGGGTCAAAAACGGAGGAAAACATAAATCTGGAGCTGCGCACGGTAGTTGAGTTGCGCATGGTCGACTCGTGCCTGCCACAGTTACGCACGATCGACCGTGCTTAACTCACTCTTCCTATATTTTCTCGTTTTCGATCTTCTACGCGCTTGTTTGGGCTCAAACTCGGTCCATGAGTCTCCTTTTCCTCGGGCATGCTCAGGTTTCATCGTTTTCGACACGGAAATGCCTAAAAACAAACATCAAACGCAAAAACCCGTGTAATACAAAAGATAGGCAAAATGAGCCAAAATGCCTAAGAAAATGTGATAAATCAAGGCTAAATAAACTTCTAAAAGGCGTAGAAATGCGGTCAATAATGGAGTTATCAACCTCCCCACACTAGACATTTACTTGTCCTCGAGTAAGCGCGACAAAGGCAAAGACAATGCAAGCACCTAGGCTACAAGGAGTGAATGCACAATATAAGCATCCCTCGACCACTAGACTATTATTAACCGCATTAGTATTAGCGCACTCAGCGCCCCTTCAACTCACAACGACATACCATGAGGATATGTATCCCGTTGCAAGGCAAGTTGGGTCTTGCACAAAACTTTTGACACAAACATTCAATCAAGCACACAAATACAAGAAATGTTTCCATCATAAAAAGGAAAATATCGTCACCCTCATCAAGACGGCGGGAAAAAGCACTAATCATCCACCTATTATGAAAACTAACATTCTCAAACTAGTTAACCTACAAGACATGGACAAAAATCTAATACTATAACTATAAATCACTAAGAAAAACGATAATCTAGCAAATTTCCTCCCGACCTTCCAAATAGACTACAAAGAGGCCGTAAGATGGCGTGGAAAGGTAGAGCCGTGGCGTTATAAAACTCTATAGGTAAGTGTATCTCGAGCTCTTTATAAAATAAAGAGAAGGGTCGTCCCAAAATTCAATATGACCAAATAATCCAAGCAAAATGGGAATAGAAAAATGGTGGTTCCAATGATCGGTTCACCACCGCTATCCTCCTTCCTTAGAAACTCGGTCCCTCGGTAGGCCCTTCACGATGGCTCTCCAATCAAAGGAAAATTTATTTTGAGACGTGGTGATTTTTTTCTTCCATTTTCATTGTTATTCATTTCTTTCTTTCTCCCCTTGTTTTCTTTTCAATTTTTTTTTTTTTCGAAGAAGCGGGAGAGAACATCACACAATAGAATCACCAAAAGCAAAAAGCAAAAAGTATTGTGGAAAGTATTTGTGATAGTTGATAGATAAACTTGGATTATAAAAACGGTCACAATGGATAATGGTCACCTAGGGACACGAGACACGGTAACTGATAAGTGTGTTATGTAGTGCTTATTTCTTTTGTTTGTGTAGACACCCACATTTTGACCGCCAGGTGTCTATAGCAGTTTCCGAAAAACACCGATGATGATCGGACGCAAACATGCTTTAATGTACTCGAATATGGGCTCGAAATCATGGACATTTGGTTTAGGCTTTTTATGGAGTACAAATCTCACAAAACCAACCTCAAAACCAGGCCCAGCAAGTCGTTTCGAGTCAAATAAGACTAATGTAGGTCGAATCCGGTACCAGGGGCAAAACCGTCTTTTAGCGACCGGGTCAAATCCGGTCAAAGATATTTTTTCGAGACACACGGACCAGCCGTGACACCTCGCACGTTCGATTTGAACTCAAACACTACAAAAATCAGCTACGATCAATATTAAACAAATCCGTCTAAGGATAGAATTCGATCTCAAGTAAGAATTCTATCCGAAAACCAAATCAATTTACCGACCGAGCATCAAACACTCGGCCAAAACAGCCCCATTTCAGCCGAGGTACATGGCTTCCTCACCAAGTGACGGAATCCTCGTTCCTTTCAAACTTCTACGTTTCCTATCCAAACCGGTGTTTTCTTGTCACCTAAGCAAGAATACTTCTCCTAGCTCCTATCAAGGATTTCACCTATAAATAGGACCTTCCTGTCACACAAAATATAGACATCAATCATCGATACAACAACACATACACCATCGACATCTAGCAAAACAACCCGACGAATCCGACCCCAAAAACCGGCCGAAACCCGTCACCCTACACGACACCCTAACTCATACACATCATCTCGACGCTCCCGTGTTTAAGCCACGTTCCGACGAGCCTTATTCCGAGAAAATAAAGCATGTAGGTTGAGGGTGTAAAATCAAACCCGATTCTTCCCTTCTCTCTTCCTTTCTCTCGTCCTTTTTTTTTCCCTTTTCGTCGGTCGTTTTTTTTTTATGGGTCATTGTCGCATTTTTTATTTCCAATAACGATATTACAAAAAAATTACTTTCATAAAATAAAACATTCTTAAAAATACGATATCGATTCTCTAGTCGAATATCGTATCAAAAGAATAACATTAAATCTCGTTGATGCTAAACAATTGTCATATATTAAAAACAAAATACGACGATGTTAACGCGGAGAGAATTAACATTTTTTTCTTCTTTTCGTTCAATTTCTTTTCCTTTTCAAAACGAACATCGTAAAACTTTTTCTAAATATCATTCCGACTATTTGATATCGATTTCATAATCGAATATCGAATACGACGAATATCGAAAATATAAATCGAGTATGAATTAATCCATATTTATACGCGATTTATCAAAAATTAACGATTTTCGAAAAAGCAAACCCGAGAAAGACACCCGCGCGAGTCGCGCCCCTCCCGAGCGAGTCGCGCGGGCTGCTGTAAACTGCGGCATATTTTTCTCGTTTTCCGATTTTTCCAGCATCGTTTTTTTAACACAAAACAGCGGTTTTCTCGGTATATTTTCAGATTTTTTGACAAATATTTTTTGACCTCGGTCAACACGTGTTTAATCTATCACGTGTAACAAAACTTTTCGAAATTATGCATATCATCGTATTTATATTCTTATTCGAATTACAAACCGTTACTAACTCGTTTGCTCATGTTTGTAGCGATTTATCTTTCATCTTTTGTTTTATTAGACTAAAACGAATTTCACATGCTAAATATAACTTTGACGTTATAAGTTTACGATGCATTAAATGACTTAGCAACCCATTTATTTATTTTTCTCTCACATGCTTAGGGAAAATAATCTTTGCATATCATTTAACCGTCGAACTAACGCATGTACACCAAAAACGAACGATATCTTAGTAAAGGCCGCTAAGTGCGGGCGGGGTTGGGTGTTCTTAGTGAACTTCCCAACACGTACCCTCACCCCTTACTCAGAACCATGGTTTCCGGATGTCCGAATCCATTGGCAACGAGAGTCATTCAATACATGATACCCGATAATGTCGGTATCGGTATCATAATGCAAAGGGACGAACCCAATAAGCTCTGACATCGGAAATGGGCCGTATTTTGTACACGGCCCACTACGGCATAGATTGGGTTCGAATGGGCCCGAACTCCCACAAAGTTCGGTGGCGACTCCTACTTCGATTTAAATTTCAATTTGACCATCTCATATGGAGATTCATTCGCCTCCCCAAACCCGCGCGTGGCCGCGACGGGGTGGACCTATGTCATGTCCACAATTTGGCGACTCCGCTGGGGATCAATTGATGAGTCACTTACCATCGGCATCCTCAGGGTGAGACTCGAAAATAAATCGTTCGAATAGTAATGTACACGTTTTAGTTCAATGGTTCATGCATAACCCAATCTTTCCCGGGCCGGTTACTTGTGACCGACGTCCCACTATACCACGGTGCGTTCCTAAATGGGCGCACTAAAAACTTCGATAGCGGAACTCGCATGGGTTTTACGGCAGGTTCTAAGACCAACTCGGCTTAGGAAGACCGTCCTGATTTGCGAGAAAGCTATCATCGTTGGTATAGACCCTATTCGACCGACCGAGACTTAGATTAAGAGCATACATGGTGTCATTATACTGTTTCCATGATTACGTGCTACTTAATTTTCTTTGGTCCTCTTTTTCAAAAACCGTCATTTTCATCCTTTTCAAACCCATCCATTTTTCAAAACCCGGAAAGCTACCGAATTTAGGACTTATGATTTTAACTCAAAATAGCCTATTTTTAGCCGGTATGCTGTCCAAACCTTTTCAAAAATTTGAAATCTCGGCCCGATAACTTTTTTTCGATTTTCAAAAAAATGGGCCATCCTATCCGACTTTGTTCGGTTTTCAAATCCAAATCCTCTTTTCAAAACTTTCATCTTCTTAGGACTCCCCGTATTTAGTAGTGGCGGGTCTTGTCATAAGAATCTCTAGCGTCGAAACTCCATCGATATTACATCACGAGTTTCTACCCTATCCCAGTCCGCCTTATTTGTCGAGGCACGGCCCACCTGCGTAGGACGAACTCCTACAAAGGGAAGCCCGTTTACACTTTCAAGTCCAAAGCCTAGGGATACTCACATGGATCTTCCTTCGAACGGGACTAGGCCCACTTTGCCAAATCCTAAGGAAAACCCACTGTCCACGAGTCACCCGTCTAGGTGTCTTTTCCAATTCATTTCCTTTTCAGGCTTTTCCGCACTCGGGGGCTATTCTTCAGCAGAGCGATCAGTCACAGTTGCTCTAAGTGTCATGTCTTGCACGTGTTATCTCACTACCCCACTTTTAAATCACTTAGATGTCGTACCATCCGAGTCCTACCAGAGTCTTTAGTCTCACTTGGGGGCTGTCCTTCACCCGAGCAGTCAACCACGGTAACCTTAAGGGGTACTTTACGTCCATCCTACACCGGCATCCTTATGATGCCTTCTCCGAGTCGAACCTATGCTACGAACACTCGAGTCACCTAGGGTTAGGTCACCACGGTTGGGCCGAGCACGCGACACGGTCAAACACGGTCGCCCCCATTTTCGGACTCACCCTTATGCAGCTCGAGTCTAATTCGCTGTCGTTACTTTGTCTAGGTCAACGTTCGAGTATCCCGATCCAAGAGTCTTAGTCATTCCCGTCCCCCCGGGCCATGTCTAGTTTAACTCCCTCTCTTGCATTTGCACAAAGCCGAGTTTAGGCGAGTCGTGGCACCTGTTGAAGACCTTACCAAAAAAAAACAACCAACCGAGCATCCGAGTCCGGATTTGATTCGAGTCTAAGTCTGAGTTCGAGTCTAGGATACCCTACATCCTCATTTCCAAATCAGAGTCAGAGTCTTTTTCATTCTGTCATCTTTTCAAAATTCAATAAAATCAGCTTTCCTATTGCTCATATATACTTTCTTTATGTGTTTCCGAGAACTTGATGAACACCGTCATACACTGTGAACACATGCACGTGACTATTACAGGCACATCTATAATGACTGCAGGAAATCGAGACCCGTGTTTTCCTTTACCTGTTCCGTATCTGATATAGAAAGCCACATAACTAACTTTAGCAGGAGCGGTATCGAATCCTATGACAAATCTAGGTAGTCTCCTAGTTTGGGTTCAAGACGGGAGGCAAGCTCATTCCCCACATTAAACACCCATCCAATAAGACTAACCAATCCCTACCTTAGGTGTTAGTCTGACCGACAAAAAAAAATATGGACAAAAAAATCAAAAGTCCAAGAAAAAAAAAGCAAAATGCCAAAAACAAAAAAGCAGGCCACCATAATAAAGAGGCATCCATGACCAAGGTCAAACGGTCAATCCAAGTGAAGAATCCCAAGACCAGGGCTAAGAGGTCAACCAAAAATATTCAAAAACCCATGACCGTAGTGAAAACGGTCAATTCAAAATTGTCAATACTCATACCATCCAATAGGGGAGAAACAATCAAGCTGGTCAGCTAGCACCACACTTAGCCTTCCCACATTACAACCCTCAAGACCTTCTCGAGACCTAGGCTAGAGACAGCCCAGAATTTTGAGGATTCAAGCTAAATAGGATACCCTAACCATTAGGGCCAGGCATGGAAATCAGATCCCGCATTATCAAACCTGCCCAATCGAAGTCCGAGTCATTCTTACTCGAATTCCCCCTTTCCTAACACATTAAAATACCTTACCCTCGAGGCCTTAGCTCCACAAAATCGAGCTCGAGATTTCGAATCATCAAAGCCACTTACGACCTAGCACCACATTTCCAAAAACATTCAAACCAGTTACCAGCCCCAAATACGGGAACGCAACCTGCGGTTGGCATAGAACATGCCCAAATAGTTCACACCACCTCTGGGGGCTATCCCGGAGAACGCTCACAGTCACAGGATCAACATCCTAACTGTTCTAGCCCTTTGATCCAGACATCATTGGGAATGCACCTAGCCTACACCGTTAATACAGGCTATTTACACACAAAGCCCTAATAAACTAGGCACCATAACATATCTTTCAATCACTTAACTACGCCTTGGTTTTATTTTACTACACGTGAATACGTAGGCAGCCTTTCAACAGAGGCACAACCACCCACATTAAAACAAATTCAAAAAGCACTATCATTCCGGTCACGACACTGTCATGTTCTTAGCAGCTAGCTTTGTCGTCCTGGGGGCTTCTCCTAGGCAGAAGTTCTCCATCCACTCACATAATCCAAAGACTTTCAAGAACTAGCCTCCTTTCTATAGTATGTCCTAGTACTCGGCTCAGTCGAAGACGAGAATCTGTCAGGACCCGAAGCAATACCCACTTTGGGAATTTACACTAAAAACCAAAAAAGATCCAAAAGAGCACTAGACTACAACTGTCTCATTGCTGACCACTGCAACCCCGTTTAGCACATCCTTCCCATTTCGACGTTCGACCGTGTTGCCACTCGCCTAGGCTATGGAATAGCGCAACTTAAGAGTCTTGTCATCTTAGGTGACCAACCCCCCTACCGAGTCACTGTCCAACCCTTAGAGAGTCCAGTTCGTGTCTGGCAACCCGTCTTGTCGCGTCCAGAGTCGAGTCTGTCGGTATGTCTCTCTCCAAATTTTCATTTAAAAATTTTGCAAAACTTGGCTATTTGAGAAAATCCTTTTTCGACAAGGTCAAATTTCAGTCTATTTAAGCTGCAAATTTCTTTTCTACCCCTTTCAATTTTGAAAACCTATCTCCTAGCATGTGAGTTGCTTTCAGGACTTCGATTTCAAAATGAAGCGAAAATCATTTTCCTCAGCGCAAGTCAGTCTATAGATGCTAACTGCATTTCCTGTATGCTATCTTGCTATCTGCTATATTTGTTATTTCTACCTATATTTCAGGTATCAGCTTGTGCTTCCCAAAGGAACATCAAGCTTTTACTTCATTAGCGTGACTTGGTGTTTCGCCTAAATATTACATATGAATTACTATGTGTCGGCATCATACACCCAAACTCGAGAAGGAAGCCTCCTCGCAAAAATTCCCCAGTGGGAGGCTCAAGTGACATTTTTTTACTGAAGAACCGGGATGTATCTGTAAACAGATACACCCATAGCTTCCAATGCAAGCTCCCGCGTAATCCTGAATCGGGATGTATCTGTAAGCAGATACACCCATAGCTTCCAAGGCAAGCTCCTACACAACTCCAAGATGGGATGTGTCTGTAAACAGACACACCCATAGCTTCCAAGGCAAGCTCCCACGCAACTCCAAGATGGGATGTGTCTGTAAACAGACACACCCATAGCTTCGAAGGCAAGCTCCCACACAAATCCAAGATGGGATGTGTCTGTAAACAGACACACCCAAGACTTTTTAGGCAAAGTCCCCACGGAATTATCAGCATCTATCCAGGTATGATCTCTATCTTATGGCTGGTGAGCCCTTTTACGCAAGTCTAATGGACTATAAACGACCCGGTCGGAAGTCTGCCAGGTCTTAATCCTCGATTGGCCTGGTAGCTACTCTGACTTTTGCCTTGTCCAAGCCTCAGTCAGAGTGGGGGCTCTGTAGACACCCACATTTTGACCGCCAGGTGTCTATAGCAGTTTCCGAAAAACACCCGATGATGATCGGACGCAAACATGCTTTAATGGACTCGGATATGGGCTCGAAATCATGGACATTTGGTTTAAGCATTTTATGGAGTACAAATCTCACAAAACCAACCTCAAAACCAGGCCCAGCAAGTCGTTTCGAGTCAAATAAGACTAATTTGGGTCGAATCCGGTACCAGGGGCAAAACCGTCTTTTAGCGACCGGGTCAAACCCGATCAAAGATATTTTTTCGAGACACACGGACCAGCCGTGACACCTCACATGTTCGATTTGAACTCAAACACTACAAAAATCAGCTACGATCAATATTAAACAAATCCGTCTTAGGATAGAATTCGATCTCAAGTAGGAATTCTATCCGAAAACCAAATCAATTTACCGACCTAGCATCAAACACTCGGCCAAAACAGCCCCATTTCAGTCGAGGTACATGGATTCCTCACCAAGAGACGGAATCCTCGTTCCTTTCAAACTTCTACGTTTCCTATCCAAACCGGTGTTTTCTTGTCACCTAAGCAAGAATACTTCTCCTAGCTCCTATCAAAAACTTCACCTATAAATAGGACCCTCCTGTCACACAAAATATAGACATCAATCATCGATACAACAACACATACACCATCGACACCTAGCAAAACAACCCGACGAATCCGACCCCAAAAACCGGCCGAAACCCGTCACCCTACACGACACCCTAACTCATCCACATCATCTCGACGCTCCCGTGTTTAAGCCACCTTCCGACGAGACTTATTCCGAGAAAATAAAGCATGTAGGTTGAGGGTGTAAAATCAAACCTGATTCTTCCCTTCTCTCTTCCTTTCTCTCGTCCTTTTTTTTCCCTTTTCGTCGGTCGTTTCTTTTTTTTTTGGGTCATTGTCGCATTTTTTTATTTCTAATAACGATATTACAAAAAAATTACTTTCATAAAATAAAACATTCTTAAAAATACGATATCGATTCTCTAGTCGAATATCGTATCAAAAGAATAACATTAAATCTCGTTGATGCTAAACAATTATCATATATTAAAAACAAAATACGACGATGTTAACGTGGAGAGAATTAACATTTTTTTTCTTCTTTTCGTTCAATTTCTTTTCTTTTTCAAAACGAACTTCGTAAAACTTTTTCTAAAAATCATTCCGACTATTTGATATCGATTTCATAATCGAATATCGAATACGACGAATATCGAAAATATAAATCGAGTATGAATTAATCCATATTTATACGCGATTTATCAAAAATTAACGATTTTCGAAAAAGCAAACGTGAGACAGCCACCCGCGCGAGTCGCGCCCCTCCCAAGCAAGTCGCGCGGGCTGCTTTAAACCGCGGCATATTTTTCTCATTTTCCGATTTTTCTAGCATCGTTTTTTTAACACAAAACAGCGGTTTTCTCGGTATATTTTCAGATTTTTCGACAAATATTTTTTGACCTCAGTCAACACGTGTTTAATCCATCACGTGTAACAAAACTTTTCGAAATTATGCATATCATCGTATTTATATTCTTATTCGAATTACAAACAATTACTAACTCGTTTGCTCATGTTTGTAGCGATTTATCTTTCATCTTTTGTTTTATTAGACTAAAACGAATTTCACATGCTAAATATAACTTTGACGTTATTAGTTTAAGATGCATTAAACAACTTAGCAACCCATTTATTTATTTTTCTCTCACATGCTTAGGGAAAATAATTTTTGCATATCATTTAACCGTCGAACTAATGCGTGTACACCAAAAATGAACGATATCTTAGTAAAGGCGCTAAGTGCGGGCGGGGTTGGGTGTTCTTAGTGAACTTCCCAACACGTACCCTCACCCCTTACTCAGAACCATGGTTTCCGGATGTCCGAATCCATTGGCAACGAGAGTCATTCAACACACGATATCCGATAATGTCGGTATCGGTATCATAATGCAAAGGGACGAACCCAATAAGCTCTGACATCGGAAATGGGCCGTATTTTGTACATGGCCCACTACGACATAGAGTGGGTTCGAATGGGCCCGAACTCCCACAAAGTTCGGTGGCGACTCCTACTTCGATTTAAATTTCAATTTGACCATCTCATATGGAGATTCATTCGTCTCCCCAAACCCGCGCGTGGCTGCGTCGGGGTGGACCTATGTCATGTCCACAATTTGGCGAATCCGCTGGGGATCAACTGATGAGTCACTTACCATCGGCATCCTCAGGGTGAGACTCGAAAAGAAATCGTTCGAATAGTAATGTACACGTTTTAGTTCAATGGTTCATGCATAACCCAATCTTTCCCGGGCCGGTTACTTGTGACCGACGTCCCACTATACCACGGTGCGTTCCTAAATGGGCGCACTAAAGACTTCGATAGCGGAACTCACATGGGTTTTACGGCAGGTTCTAAGACCAACTCGGCTTAGGAAGACCGTCCTGATTTGCGAGAAAGCTATCGTCGTTGGTATAGACCCTATTCGACCGACCGAGACTTAGATTAAGAGCATACATGGTGTCATTATACTGTTTCCATGACTACGTGCTACTTAATTTTCTTTGGTCCTCTTTTTCAAAAACCGTCATTTTCATACTTTTCAAACCCATCCATTTTTCAAAACCCGGAAAGCTACCGAATTTAGGACTTATGATTTTAACTCTAAATAGCCTATTTTTTGCCGGTATGCTGTCCAAACCTTTTCAAAAATTCGAAATCTCGGCCCGATAACTTTTTTTCGATTTTCAAAAAAACGGGCCACCCTATCCGACTTTGTTCGGTTTTCAAATCCAAATCCTCTTTTTAAAACTTTCTTCTTCTTAGGACTTCCCGTATTTAGTAGTGTCGGGTCTTGTCATAAGATTCCGACTCGTTTCCGACGCATATGGAGCCAACGAAGAAAAGCGACGATGACTCGGTAGCTTAGACTCGATCCCGAGTCCCTTGAAGCCCATTCCCGAGCACCGAAGAGCAAGTAGGGACCTATGTGATCATATTTGAAGCCTACATGACTCATCCCGGTCGGGATCACATACTTCACGACCGGGACGAGAAGCAAGAACAAACAGCAGCCTCTGACAGGCCATTGATGGTAGAGGTTTGCCGCGTCCCCCACCGTCAAGTAATTAACCAACTAATCCTAACGGGTAGCTAGGGTAAGTCGGGTCGTGTCCACGGAGACGGTTATTTGTTGTCTAGACTAGGTCGGCTTAATAACAAGACTAAGTCACACAAACAAACACAAAGATGCAGAAAATTGACAAACTATGATGGTTGAAGGTGGTGTAGATGGACTAACAATGTACTATATATGACATAAACTAATTGAAACAACTAAGATTAACTAAACAATGGAACTAAAGAACTAATGGCTATCTAGAAGGATGAATCAAATATGAAAGGGAGTAGGGTTAGGTCGGGTTCCTAAATGTGGTAGGATGATTGGGTAATCAAGGGTGTAGGTGTCTCTTAATCACTAAGGTCGGTTTGCGCTCTCGCACCAAAGCCTAAGTCCGCACTCTCGTGTCTAAGACTAGACCCGAATACTCATGAAATGTATTACCCAAAACATAAGCATTCAACCACATATCGATTACAAGATGAGAAGATGAAAACAAGCATGAGAAGCATGACCACTACAACTCAAACAAGCAATTCAACAAACACATAGAGTGCTCAACATGTGACTAGTGACAAAGATTTCACCTTTACCTTAATCAAACCCTAATTACCCATAATCCACACTTAATCCCCCTACTAACTCCACAAGGAATCTACTCACTCATAATAAAACTAAATCTAAGACTAACAAGAGAAATCAACATAATAATCCAAACATCCATTATGAACAAACAATAACAATAAACAATATGTAAAGATTGAAACTTGATAAATAAACAAAGAATAAGAGAAAAGAGATTATACCAACTACAAGAGGATGAAAAAGATGAGAACTTGAATTAACAAGAAACCCAAAATAATCTCCAAGGTTGTCAATCTTGGATGAGTCTTCAAGAATCTTCTTAATACAAGACTAATTAACTAGATTAAACTAGGATTAACAAAAGTTTAAAGGAAGATTAAGCTAATGAGAGGAGAACTAAATCTAGGGTTTAATCAATGTAGAGAGGCCTAAGATAGTCTAGGGTAATGTAAGATGCGTAAACAAAACAAGGGGGAAGTATTTGTAAGATTACAAGAATGAAGGAGAAGAAAAGAAGTGACGCGGGTCTGCAGGTGCTCCATCTCGGGCGAGAAGAGGGCATCTCGGCCGAGATGAAGTGGTCTCGACCGAGATGGTGGTGGTCTCGGCCGAGATGCCACTCCAGTAGCTCGGATTTGCTTGTACTCTTCATCCCGACCATGAGGGCTCTTATCTTGACCATGATGGGTCTTGTAGGCCTCAAATATGATCATTAAGGTCCCTCCTTACTTCTCATGGGCTTCTCATCGACTCTCGGGGATCGGGATCGAGTCTAAGGGCCTCGAGAATGGGTCCCAAGGCCTCGGTATCGAACCTAAGGCACCGAATGATCGTTCCTTCTCTTTGTTGGCTCCAAAAGTGTATGAAACGAGCCGGAATCGTTCCAGTTCTCCATGAACGGTCTCGGGAACCTAAAACGAACTAAAGGAAGCATGAGTAGCCCAGAAACCGCTCCAAAGAGCGATTTCACAAGGTAAAAAGGGACCAAACACAACAAAATAGGCACTACAAACTACACTTATCAACTCCCCCACACTTAACCCTTACTCGCCCTCGAGTAAGCACCAACTAATTAAAAACTAGACTACTAACCGAGCGGGTATTAGCGCACCCTAGGCCCTTTCAACTCACACGAGTACACTTAGAGGATAAGTGCACTCCGCAAGGCAAGTAAGGTCTTGCGACAAAACCGTGGATGCAACCGGACACAAAAAACACAAAGAACAAACAAACATACGAACAAACAAGTAATCGGTTGCACCCAAAAAGAAACAAATACCGCTTCCCTATAAAAAGCGGTGAAAGAAGCGCCGGTTTAGGACTCAAGGCAAGTGACAACGTTCCCAAGCTAATCATACAACTCGAAATGAACTAAACCCTAATAGTATGACAACAAAGCAATAAGAGCGTTGGTAACTTACCTAGGCCCTCCTAACCTTCTAAGAACGTACTACGGGACGATCGGCGGGATGGAAAAAGGATAAACCACGGTGTTAGTCGACACTGTAGGGAAGTGAGACCCCGCCCCTTTAGCGATGAGCCAAGAGGGTCGTCCCATGCCCAAAACCGCTCAACTAGTCCAAGTAAAAAGGTGGATAGGTTTGCAAAATGAGGGAAGACCGATCATTACCGCTATCATCCTTCCTAGGGACTCGGTCCTTTGGTAGGCTCTTCATGGTAACGTTCAGAAAAAGGCTTATTTTTGAGATGTGGGGATTATTTTTGTGAGACGGTTTTCTTTTGGCATTTTTCTTTCTTTTGCATTTTTGCTTTGTTTGTTGCTATGCCATTTCTTTTTCATCTTTTGTATTTTGTTTTTGGCTTTTTGTGCCTTTTTTTTTTCTTCAATCTTTTTTGTCTTTCATTTTCTTTCCTTTTCTTTTCTTTGCCCTTTTGGCTAGGTTTGAGTTGTAGGCATTTTTTTGCAACTAAGAAAGAGATTTCAACAAATTGCAACTTTATTTTGTGGATATGTGTAGGAGGTAGGGGAATGGGTGAGTCGGGACGACGCCTTCCCTTCAAACCCACAAAAAGGGGAGAAACTTGGACTAATCAAACAATTCCGAATACGGTCACCTAAGGGACGGGACTCGGCAACCAAGGCCTTTTCACACCGTGAGTGGTCATAATGGTCAAAATGCAAATCCCGTAGTAAATCCCTAGTAAACTAGGTGGACTCAAGATAAAGGACCAACGAAACTATTGATTTAGGGTCATTCTACTAGACTAAAGTCCAAGACTCGATTCATACTACTAGAAAGGGAAAGTAAACACTTGCACACTAGCCTCAAAACCGGGTTTTCGAAAACCTTCTTACATACTAGACACAACTACACATCACAAGACAAAGACACGACAAAAACGAAAGAAAATGAGACATACAAAACAAAACAAAACAAAACAAACACATAACGAGAACAAACACCACCCCGAATTTCCAAATAAGCAATCAAATCATCATCAAACTTTACAAAGCTCCACCCTAGCACACATCATCACAAATCTCCTCCAAACTCCACAAGAGATAAAGAAGAAAAAGGGATAAAGATGTTACTGGAAGTCTTGAAAGCCCTCTAAAGTTAACGGTGATTAAGCGACCTACAAGGAAAAAGGGAGGCAAAACACGCACAACAAAACAAACATACGATACAAAGACATAAATGGAAAACACACAAAAGAAAATCTTTTTGATTTTTGTGAAACTTTTTTCAAATTTTTAGGGTTTTTAAAGATTTTTCGAAGAAACTAAGAAAATAAACTAGACTATACTAGAATATCGCTCCCCACACTTAAACCGAGCAATGTCATCATGCTCGATCGCAGTGTATGGAGACACTAAAGAAAAGAAAAGAAACTACGAAAATAAGGCTAAAAAAAACAAAAATAAAGTGGAGAAAAGGGTAGAATGTGTCCGGCCGGGGTGTAGTCAAGTCACCATGGGCTGAGACGAGAAAAGATATGGATGGTGGAAGAAATAAAAAGAAGGAAATAAAAGGAAATGGGAGGGGAGGACTAGGTGTAATCAAGTCACCTAGCCCGGATTCCGCCCGAATCCGACTAAATCCTACAAAAGGATGAAAATCTTGTAAATTTGAATTTTTGAAATGACTCTCGATGTAGTCACGTCATCAAGAGTCGGGAGCAACAATTACCAAGGCCTCGAGGGCCACCATGACTCAAAAATGATAAGGGGAGGGGAACAAACAAAGGAAGACAAGAAATAAAAGACGGAAAAGAAAGGATAGTTGCCGTACCCATCGGTTAGCAACTCACTCCCTCCATCGTCTCATAATTCAATATCGGTACATAGCTTGTCTTCGTCATAGTTATTCCTCTTCGTTCACGATATAGCTCCATGGTTGAAGTACAAAGGTATAAGGAGGTGGGATTTGATGTGAGGCTCGGTATGTTGTGAAGATAAGATGAGGTGAGGGTATGTATATGGAGTGTATGGGTCATATGATAGGTGCAAGGGTAGGTAGGGAGGTTGGGAGGGGGTATAAAGTGGTTGGGTGGGCTCAAATGTCGAAGAGGAAGCAAAATGGGGGAGCTGGGCCTCATCTCAGGCGAGATGATCCCATCTCGGTCGGGAAGATACCTTCTCGGGCGAGATGAAACTCCTCGGCCGAGAAGGACAGGTAGTAGCTCCAACTTTCGCGCACACTTCATCTCGGTCGAGATGAAGTCTTTCTCGGTCGGGACGACTCATATACCTCTTCAATCCTCATGAAAGCTTCTCCCACATGACAACTAATACATCGAGATCTAAAATCTCGTCCCCAAAAGCTTGTCAAAAGCTTCAAAAACCGACTCCCATGCCCAAATCCAAGCTTCTATCATCAACAACTCTCAATGCTTCATCTTCACAATCAACCTATCAAATAAACTCAATAACATTCATCAAGATCCCTCCCTCACATCACTCATCAAAATACCAAATTACAAGGGTTTCACAAAAACTCAAAAGGATAAGAAAGAGATATATACAATAAGACGGTTCTTTTGGAACTCCGTCAAACCAAGGATGGTGCATTCTTCAATTCTTTTTCAACAATACTAAGGATAACTCCATCGCCATCAAGGGCACGAAGAAACAAATCGAAGGCTCTTGCAAAGTCTTCAATCAAGCTTGTGGTATAACCATCCACACTCCAAGGTTCTTCACAACCTTGTCTCGACGTTTCCGGGGCATCCCGATCTACTAAGTTCAATGGCTTGAACTTGTACTTTTGATCCTTCGGTATATACCCAAACGTCCATCTATCTTCATGTGGCCCCAAGGGAGGCTCATCTTTCTTCTTGTCTTGGAACTTGTCCTCAAACTCATGATGTGGGCACTAATCCGCCCCAAGCTCGGAATCATCATCCTCAAGCTCATAGAAGTCGTTCTTCAAGCTTTGTCCCTACTCTTCCCCTAGATCGATGTTTTTCATGGTGTGGATCATTTTACAAGACTCATCATTAGTAGGCGAGGTGTTGCCTTGGAGGTCAAACACGAGCTTCTCGTCGCCTAGCTCAAATGTGATCCTACCATTCTTCACATCGATCATGGCACCGGCGGTATGTAGAAATGGGCGCCCAAGGATAATGGGAGTGATAGCATCTTCCGGCATGTCAAGTACAAGGAAGTCGACCGGAATGAAGAACTTCCCGATTCTCATTGGCACATCCTCTAAGATCCCCAATGGTCGGTTGAGTGAACTATCGGCCATTTGGAGTGTAATAGAAGTACACTTGAGCTCCTTCATCCCAAGTCGCTCACAAATGGAATAGGGAATGATGCTTACACTCGCACCCAAATCACATAATGCTCTCTCAATCTTGAAGTTGCCTATGGTGCACGGGATCGAGAAACTACCCGGATCCTTCAACTTGGGAAGCGTAGAACCTTGAATAAGCTCGCTCACGACTCTTGTGAATTCTATGGTCTCTTCCTTGTTGATGGATCTCTTCCTAGCCAAGATTTCTTTCATGAATCTTCCATATGCTGGGATTTGGGTAAGTAGCTCGGTAAATGGGACACTCACATCCAATTTCTTCACAATATTAAGGAACTTGTCATATTGAACATCCACCTTGGTCTTTATTTGCCTTGTTGGGAAAGGCAACTTGATATGTATCTTGTCTTGCTCATTAGGGTTGGACCTTTCAAATGACACTTTCCCTTTGCCCTTATCTTTTCCTTGAAGTGGGGGAAGCTTGTCTTCATGGGGTTTCTCAATCTCCCACAAAACTTGCTCCTCCATTGGATTTCCCAAACTTGCTTTATCTTGAGATGGAGATACAACTTCTTCCATGGCATGTTCTTGCTCACTAGGAAACACGGGGGAGTCATAAGAAGAACCACTCCTCAAGGTAATAGCATTCACATGCTTAAATTTCGCCGATTCACCTTGAGGAGGTAGTTGTCCCCTTTGTCTTGAAGAACTACCCGAAGCAACTTGAGCTAGTTGAGTTTCGAGCATCTTGAGATGAGTTCTTGTTTCCTTGTTTTCCATTTGAAGTTGGGCAATAAGTTCTTGTTGGGATCTTTGTATCTCCATTTGGCTTCTTTGCAACTCCATCATTTGCTTTTGTGTATCAAAATCTCGAGGTGGAGATTTTTGATTGTGTGGAGTATCGGTGATGGCTAGAGGAATGCCATAATCATGAATAGGAGACCGGCTCCTTGGCTTACTTTCTTGTCGGGCACTTTGAGTTGCTTGTTGTTGTTGCTGGTTCCCTTGGAACCCATGAGAGTTGCCTTGATTAAGGCCTTGATTGTTGTTGAATTTACCTTGGTTATATTGCTTGAAATTGTTGAATGGCCTTGGGTTGCCCATATAACCTTGGTAACCTTGGTTGTTGTCCCTTAAGGAAGGTGGCACAGATGGACGGTGTTGTAGAGATTGTTGTTGGGAAGCTTGGAACATATTAGGATAAGGGGCACCTTGCTTGAACGCTTGAAAGGCGTTCACTTGCTCAATGCTACCCCGACAATGTAGAGGCTCATGTCCAACTATCCCGCAAATATCGCACATTCCATAATAAGGTGTAGGAGACATAACTCCCAAAGCATTAACTTCATGAATTGAGTGTTGGTTGGAGGAACTAGTGCTTTGAACTTGATTGAGGTGGCTTTGGAGCTTCTTGTCAATAGTCTCCATGTGAGTTTTTAATTGAGCACCAAGATCAATGCTTAGTTGTGTAATGGCATCGACCTCGTGCCTACCTCCTCGATTCACCTTTCTAGGCCTTGAGTATTGGGAGTTGTGCACCGCCATCTCCTCGATTCTCGACCAAGTTTGGTCATCATCGACCTCGGTAAACCTACCATTGGAGCCCATTATGACTATAGCTCTTGAGTCCTCATATAGACCGTTCCAAAACTGTTGGACTAAGAACCATTGTGAAAGTCCATGGTGGGGGCACGATCTAACCAAAGATTTGAACCGTTCCCAAGCTTCATAAAGGCTCTCCTCATCCCGTTGTTGGAAACCGGTGATGGAGGCCCTTAGGAAATTTATCTTCTCCGGAGGGTAAAACTTTTGGTAGAACGCCAATGCAAGTTTCTTCCAAGTATCGATACCCATGGTTGCCCTATCGAGACTTTTGATCCATTGCTTCGCTTTTCCAATGAGAGAGAACGGGAAAAGTACCCAACGGATTTGATCTTGGGTAATCCCGGTTTGGGAGATAGCATCGCAATAATCGGAGAATGTCTCCATGTGTTGGTGCGGGTCTTCGGTGGGCAAACCACTAAATTGATTTCTCTCCACAAGTTGGATGAATTGTGTCTTTGCCACGAAATTTCCGGTATATGTATCCGGTAAAGTACTCGGTCCCGGCAAGACATCCTCGGTAAAAGTGGAGTGAGATGAGAACTTCGGCATAATTGGATATAAGGGAGATGACGGTGTAGACGGTGTTGAAGAAGATGTAGAAGGAGAACTAGGACTAGAAGTACCGAAGGGATTGATGAAGGTCCCTCCGGCGGTCTCTCGCGGTGTTTTGTCTAAGTCAGATCCTTGAGCTTGTTCTTGATTGGTATTGCTAACACTTGGTTGAGAGATTCTAACCCGGTCAATCGTCCGTTGCCGAAAGGCTCTAAAGAGTCTTTCCGGCTCTGGATTGAAGAGAAAGAAATCGCCTCTCCTCCTAGGCATACACTACACACTCGAACAAACGTGAGAACACCTAGTGCTTTATGGGCACTAGGCAAAGACAATAAACGAACACAACGATAGACAAAGAGAAAAGAAAACGATAAAAACAAAGGAAAAGACTACTAAATATGCACAAGAGATAGAAAAAGAGCACAAAGAAGGGTAACTAACTCGAGTTATAAGTAAACTAAGTCTAAACATGCACCGTCCCCGGCAACGGCGCCAAATTGATGGTAGAGGTTTGCTGCGTCCCCCACAGTCAAGTAATTAACCAACTAATCCTAACGAGTAGCTAGGGTAAGTCGGGTCGTGTCCACGGAGATGGTTATATATATGTTGTCTAGACAAGGTCGGCCTAATAACGAGACTAAGTCACACAAACAAACACAAAGATGTAGAGAATTGACAAACTATGATGGTTGAAGTTGGTGTAGATGGACTAACAATGTACTATGTATGACATAAAATAATTGAAACAACTAAGATTAACTAAACAATGGAACTAAAGAACTAATGGCTATCTAGAAGGATGAATCAAATATGAAAGGGAGTAGGGTTAGGTCGGGTTCCTAAATGTGGTAGGATGATTGGGTAATCAAGGGTGTAGGTGTCTCTTAATCACTAAGGTCGGTTTGCGCTCTCGCACCAAAGCCTAAGTACGCACTCTCATGTCTAAGACTAGACCCGAATACCCATGCAAAGTATTACCCAAAACATAAGCATTCAACCACATATCGATTACAAGATGAGAAGATGAAAACAAGCATGAGAAGCGTGGCCACTACAACTCAAACAAGCAATTCAACAAACACATAGAGTGCTCAACATGTAACTAGTGACAAAGATTTCACCTTTCCCTTAATCAAACCCTAATTACCCATAATCCACACTTAATCCCCCTACTAACCCCACAAGGAATCTACTCACTCATAATGAAACTAAATCTAAGACTAACAAGAGAAATCAACATAATAATCCAAACATCCATTATGAACAAACAATAACAATAAACAATATGTAAAGATTGAAACTTGATAAATAAACAAAGAATAAGAGAAAAGAGATTATACCAACTACAAGAGGATGAAAAAGATGAGAACTTGAATTAATAAGAAACCCAAAATAATCTCCAAGGTTGTCAATCTTCTTAATACAAGACTAATTAACTAGATTAAACTAGGATTAACAAAAGTTTAAAGGAAGATTAAGCTAATGAGAGGAGAACTAAATCTAGGGTTTAATCAATGTAGAGAGGCCTAAGATAGTCTAGGGTAATGTAAGATGCTTAAACAAAACAAGGGGGAAGTATTTGTAAGATTACAAGAATGAAGGAGAAGAAAACAAGTGACGCGGGTCTGCAGGTGCTCCATCTCGGGAGAGATGAGGGCATCTCGGCCGAGATGAAGTGGTATCGACCGAGATGGTGGTGGTCTCGGCCAAGATGCCACTCCAGTAGCTCGGTTTTGCTTGTACTCTTCATCCCGACCATGAGGGCTTTTATCTCGACCATGATGGGTCTTGTAGGCCTAAAATATGATCATTAAGGTCCCTCCTTGCTTCTCATGGGCTTCTCATCGACTCTAGGGGATCGGGATCGAGTCTAAGGGCCTCGAGAATGGGTCCCAAGGCCTCGGGATCGAACCTAAGGCACCGAATGATCGTTCCTTCTCTTCGTTGGCTCCAAAAGTGTATGAAACGAGCCGGAATCGTTCCAATTCTTCATGAACGGTCTCGGGAACCTAAAACGAACTAAGGGAAGCATGAGTAGCCCAGAAACCGCTCCAAAGAGCGATTTCACAAGGTAAAAAGGGATCGAACACAACAAAATAGGCACTACAAACTACACTTATCAGCCATCCCGGCCGGGATTATGACCTTCCGTCCCGGTCGGGACCACCCTATCCGGTCGGGATCATGACCTTTCCGGCCGGGAAGGGCCCAGCTCTGGTTGTCTTCGCTTTTTCGCCTCCCTTATTCATTAGAACCCTATATATACCCCCCCTCTTTTATTGTTTTAAGCACTCTACCTTACCCTACATTAGACTAAACCCTAGATAGATATCCTTCATCATTAATTAGCTTAGTTTCTCATTAATCTTTCCTTAATTTTTTGTTAATCTTAGTTTAATCTTAGTAATTACTCTTGTATTAAGGGAATTCTTGAAGATTTCTATCAAGATTGACAACCTTATTGGTGGATGTATTTGGGTTTTTCTCTATATATGCAAGTTTTCATCTTTTCGTCTCCTTTGTAGTTTGGTATAATCCTTTCTTTCTCTTTTCTCTTAATCGTTCATTTTTATTCAAGTTTTAATCTTACTATCTTGTTTGTTGTTCATCCTAGTATCATACTCATAATGAATGTTCTTGTTCTCTTGATGTTTTCTCTAGTTTGTGTTAGTTTTAGTTTGAATATGTATGAGTAGACTTATTGTGGGGTTAGTAGGGGGATTAAGTGTTGATTATGGGTGATTAGGGTTTGATTGTGGGTAAAGGTGTATTCTTTGTTACTAGTCACTTGTTAAGCATACCATGTGTTTGATGAAATGCTTGTTAGAGTAGTAGTGGTCATGCTTCTCTTGCTTGTTTCCTCCTTCTCATTGTATGGTTGATTGGTGGTTGAATCCTTTTGTATTGGGTAGCATCTTGCATGAGTATTCGGGTTTGTCTTTGACGCGAGAGCGCGGACCGACCTTAGCGACTAGGTGAAACCTACACCCTCGATTTCCCAACTATCCTATTGCACTTATGAACCCGACCTAACCCTACTCTTTCCCATTTGATTTCTCCATCATATTAGCAATCATTCCTCTAGTTAGTTGATTGAATTTAGTTCTAGTTGAGTTATTTAGTTCATGTTATACCTAGTTCATTCTTAGTCATAGCTTTCTATCCTTTTCATTGTCCTAGTTAATCAATTCTTGCTAGTTATCCTCCTCTTGTGTTATTGTGACCTAGTCTTGTGTTTAGGTAACCTTAGTCTAACCCCTCTTTCGTCTCCGTGGATCGACCCGACTTATCCTAGCTAGTTAGTTAGGATTGATTGGTTTTATTTGGTGTAGGGATTCACGACAAATCTCTACCTTCAATTTGGCGTCGTTGCCGGGGACAATGAATAGTTAGACTTTTTTTGCTTAATTGCTTGACTTAGTTACCGTTTTGTGTTCTTCGTTTATCCATTGTGCATATTTTGTTGTTTTTGTCCTCGTTTTTATTTTGTGTTCTTCTTCTTCTTCTTCTTTGTTCTCCCTTGATTTTTGTGTGTGTGTGAGTTTATTTCTTTCTTGTCTAGTACTCAAAAAGCACTAGACTTCTCACGTTTGCTACTAGTCTACAGTGTATGCCTAGAGGTGGTAACCATCCTCTTCTTTACAACTCAGAGCCGGAAAAGTTATTTCGAAACCTTCGCCAACGGACGGTTGCAAGATTTAGAAGTTCCCAACCGGGTACAAGCCGAGATTTCGAGCAAAACTCGGAGATTGATCTAAACTCCTCATCTATGGAAGCCACCGAAGAGAGTTTCCTAAACCCCTTTCGGCACCCCCATATCAACTTCATCTCAAAAAACATTACCTCCTTCATCTCCCGCAAGTCCAAATACCTCCCCTACAAGTTCAACAACTTCATCACCAATCCACCACATAATGCCTAAGTTCTCTTCACATTCAACCTTCACGGAAGACGTTTTGCCCGGTCCAACCGCTTTACCGGCCGCATATGCCAGGAATTTTGTGGCTAAAACGCAATTTATCCAATTGGTTGAAAGAAGTCAATTTAGTGGGTTACCAACGGAAGATCCTCACCAACACATGGAAACCTTTTCCGACTATTGCGATGCCATCTCTCAACCGGGAATAACCCACGACCAAATTCGCTGGGTCCTATTTCCTTTCTCTTTGATTGGCAAGTCAAAACAATGGCTTAAAGGTCTCGACAAGACGACTCTAGGTATAGACACATGGAAGAAGCTAGCTCTAGCATTCTACCAAAATTTTTATCCACCGGAGGAGACTAACCTATTGAGAGCTTCAATCACAGGGTTTCAACAACGTGACGAAGAAAGTCTTGAGTTGTGGGAGAGGTTTAAGGCCTTGGTTCGTTCTTGCCCCCATCATGGGTTGTCCAAATGGTTTCTTGTCCAACAATTTTGGAATGGTTTATATGAAGATTCAAGGGTCATACTCAACATGGGGTCTAATGGAAGGTTCACCGAGGTAGATGATGACCAAACTTGGTCTAGAATTGAAGAAATGGCGGTTCACAACTCTCAATATTCTAGGCCTAGGAAGGCAAATAGAGGGGGAAGGCATGAAATCGATGCTATCACACAACTTAGTGCCGATCTTGGGGCTCAATTGAAGACTCACATGGATGCCATCGATAAGAAGCTCCAAGGTCACTTTAATCAAGGTCAAAGCACAAGTTCTTCCCACCAACAATCTATTCATCAAGTGAATGCTATGGGAGTGGTTTCTCCTACCTCTTATTACGGGATACGTGAGATTTGTGGGATATATGGACATGAGTCTCAACATTGTCGAAGTAGCATTGAGCAAGTGAATGCTTTTCAAGCATACAAGCAAGGTGTCCCATACTTCCTTTACAAGCCTCAAAATGTGCCAAATCCTCATATGTTCCAAGCTTCCCAACAACAAGCTTAACAACAATACCGTCTACCATATGTTGCTCCTCCCTTAAGGGACAACCAAGGCTACCAAGGTTATCAAAGCATTCAAAGGCCCTTTAACTTCCAACAACAAAACCAAGGTTCCTTCAACAACAATCAAGGGTTCCAAAATCAAGGGAACTTCAATCATCAAGGTGGTTTCCAAGGAAACCAACACTCTCAAGGATTTCAAAACAACCAAGGTTACCACAATCACAATGATCAAGGTAATCTCCAAGGCCTAAATCAAGGCAATTCTCAAGGGTTCCAAGGGAACGTTCAAGGTCAACAAGGATTCCAAAATGCTCAACAAGACAACAAACCAAGGAGCCAATCTCCAACTCATGACTATGGCTTTCCCCTAACCCTCACTAATACTCCACATAACCAACAATCTCCGACTCGGGAGTTTGATATGCAAAGATGATGTTGGATATGCAAAGGAGTAATCAAGAAATGAAAAAAGTCAATTGGAGATGCAAAGGAATCAACGAGAATTCTATGCTCAACTTCAAATGGAAAACAGGGCAAGAGATACTCATGTGAAGATGCTTGAAACTCAACTAGCTCAAGTTTTTTTTTTTTTTTGTAAAGGGTAAGTATATATATATGAAAATCAATGTACAAATAAGTGACTACATCAGCTTATGTAGCCATCTAGCATCTTTAGCAGAAATCGGGTATTTGATCCTACACATTATTCTATTCTTGACATCCAATTTAACCTGTTTAGCAATACATTGCGGTTGCTGAATTTTATCCTCCAGTCTGCAAATGTTCCGGCACCTCCATATGTGATAGATCGCAGCATTAACCAATGCTCTCATAATGTTACATTGGAGCTTAGAGCCCCGAATCTTAGTAGCCCAATCAAGACCATTAATCCTCGGAATCGACTTCCCAACCCACTCACTTAACAAGCCCATTACCCGAGAACTCCATATGCACCCGAAAAATAAATGCTCTAGATTCTCCTCCTTATCCTCGCAGAAGTAACATCGATCGGACATCGCTGCCCCAACCCGTGCCAATTTTTTCCTTGTGGTTAAAGCCCCCCTAAACACTAGCCATGAAATGAAGCTATGTCTCGGGACACTCCAACCACTCCAAACAACTCTAGCCCATGACGTCTTCGGTCTAGGAGTCCTCATCGCATGATAGGCCATAGCAATAGAATAACGATCACACGACCCATGCCAAATACCATTCGCAAACATATCCTTAATTTTCTCCTTTACCTGACAAATTTTCCGCCAAGCCCAGGTAGCATCAGTGTTTGGCTGGTAATCTCGCCATCACTTCCCTTCAGATAAATGCTGTTCACCCAACGGACCCAAAGCCGATCCGGTTGATCAAACACCCAGGACGCTAACTTAGCCACAGCGGCCTCATTCCAAGAGTGCAAATCTCTAATACCCAGTCCTTCTTCATCCTTCGGGCAACATATTTTCTCCCAGCTCACTAATGCTCGATTAGTTCCCTCCACCCCTCCATCCCATAAGAAATTCCGGTAAATAGAACCAATCCGAGCCATAACAAACTTTGGGATAACAAAAACCATGGCCCAATAATTGTGCAATTGAGAAAGCACAGATTGAACCAAAGTCAGTCTACCCGCGTATGACAATTTGCGCGCTCCAATGCTAGAGATTCTTGCAATAATGCGAGTAATCAGCGTGGCACAATCAGCCTTTCCTAATCGATTACTTTGAATGGGAAATCCAAGATAACGAAAAGGGAAAGTACCTACAACATAGCCTGAATACTGAAGTATCTCAGCCTTCCTGTCCTCATCAACCCCAGCAAAGTACGCATGTGATTTACCAACACTTATACTAAGCCCCGAGGCCCTACTGAACATTGCAAAAGCCTGCCACAAGAACTCCATCGAATCTTTCTCCCCTTTACAGAAAAGGAGCAGATCGTCAGCAAATAGTAAATGTGTCAGCTTCAACGCCCCGCATTTCGGATGATATTTAAAACTCCTATCCAAACCTCCGTGTGTCATGATTCGAGAGAAGTATTCCATACAAATCGTAAACAACAACGGAGATATAGGATCTCCTTGCCTCAATCCCCTTTTACCACGAAAAAAGCCAAAATTATCACCATTTGCACAAAGAGAATATGAGACGGTCTCAATACATTCCATAATCAATCTCCGAAAATGGTCAGGAAAGTCAAGAGCCCTCAGCATCTGATCCACAAAGCCCCATTCCACCGAATCATACGCCTTTTGAATATCCACCTTGAACAGGCACCGAGGTGAAATCCTCCCCCTCTTATACAGCCGAACAAGATCCTGACAAATCAACACATTCTCTACTATACTTCTTTCTTCAATAAATCCTCCTTGAGTAGTAGAAATTAAATCAGGCAAGACTTTAGCAAGTCTAGAACACATGATTTTCGCAATACATTTATACAATACATTGCAGCACGCAATCGGCCTAAATTCCTTCACAGTCTGAGGCCTATTCACTTTCGGAATCAAAACAATATTAGCACAGTTCAGCTGTTTCAGAAGTTTACCTGATTCAAAAAAATCTTGAATGGCCTTAACAATATCCGCACCGATAATGTCCCACGCGTCAAGAAAGAACTGACTCGAGAAACCGTCCGGCCCCGGAGCTTTATCGCGAGGGATACTCTGTAACGCAAGTTTAATTTCATCCTGAGTAACATTTGCCACCAACAACGTTTTATGTTCCGAAGTACAAATTTTACCCCTTCTGACCAAACTTACATTAACCGGCTCAACCACTCGAGATTCACCAAGAGCTTCGAATAAAACCGCAAAAACGCAGCTTCAATATCCTCCTTATTATTGCATTCCCGACCCTCCGCATCAGCGATCTTCACAATGGCATTATGTGCCCGTCTAGCTCGTAAAAGCCCATGAAAATATGCAGAATTCATATCCCCGTCTCTATCTTACCCATCTTTGTTTAGCTTTTTGGCTCCAGAATTCACCTCTCGCCTCCTGCAAACGACGCACCTTATCATTCAAATCAGCCTCCTCAAGTAACGTAGCAGCAGACCGATCCGCCCGAATACCAATCAGCAACTGTTCGAGCTTAGATTCTGCCTGCAGACATCGGTTTTCAATGTCCGAAAACGCAGCAACATTAAGCAGCTTCAAAGGTCTCTTCAAACCCCTCAATTTCGACACCACTTGAAACATGGGTGTTCCTCGTATCGATCTTCCCCACTCAGCAGCTACGCAAGTTTTAAAACTCGGGTCTTTACTCCACATATTCATATATTTGAAATTCCTATTCCTCCTCGAAGGAGCTTGCTCCAATTGTACAATACAAGGACAATGGTCAAAAGTCCCCTCAGGAAGGAAATTAGCGAACCCATTCGGGAATAAGTCCGCCCAATCATCGTTAACCAAACGACGATCAATCCGACTAAAAACCCGCGTTTCAGCCACTTTATGCTTATTGTTCCACGTGAACCAAGACCCACAAGCCTTATAATCACTAACTTCACAACTCGCAAGACAATCACGAAATTGGCTCATAGCCTCTTCCGTAGATGTCCCACCAAGACGTTCACAAGCATCCACAACACAGTTGAAGTCACCCATGATCATCCACGGCCCATTACGAGCATAGGACTCAAGTCTCCTCCAAAGATCAACTCTCTCAAAGGTAGAATTAAAAGAATAAACGAAAGTTAGCCAATACTCCTTACCCGAGTTAGTAGATACTTTGACATGAATACTCTGACTGCTATACTCCACGATCGTCAAATTCACCCTTTCATGCTTCCACAAAAGCCAAACTCGACCTCCTTTATGACAATGATTATTAGTAGTAATGCTCCATTCATGAAACACATTCCAATGAACTTTAGCATACGCTTTATTCTTTATTTTAGTTTCTAATAAACCAAAAACATCAACCTGTTGTTTCCTAACAAAATCACAAATTGCACGTTGCTTATTTATGTTACACATGCCACGTCCATTCCAACACCCTATATTATGTACCTCCATGGATAACCAATTCAAGCCCAACCCCTTCCCTTTTCTCATCACCATTCTTTCTAGGAGATTCACCTCTTACGACCCCCGCAAAAGAGACTCCCTTAACAAGCGGAGCCACCTTCAACGAAGGCTGATTCCCAGTCAACTTAGGAGCCGACTTAGGCACAACAACCGGAGCCAAACTCACAGGCTTAGGGCGAACTGCAGTTTTGGGATCCGGTATTCGCTTCTGTTTAGCCTCAACTCGAGCCTTCCTCAATTCCTCCTTACATTCCGAAGTGTCATGCCCATATCCATTACATTTCGAGCATGAAATGGGTTTCCACTCATATTTGACCAAAATTTCTACAACACAACCATTCTCATCCAAAACTTTAAGAACATTTTTGAATTTTTGTCCAACCTTGGCCATAACCATGACCCTAGCATAGCCTAATCTCGTTCGTTCTTCCGTAGCTAAATCAGACTTAACATACGGACCGACCAACGAAGCAATTTTAGGAAGACACCTTCCCCAACACTTCAACGGAAGGTCATGAAGTTGAATCCAGATAGGAACTTCATGAACATCATTCTTATCTAATTTTGCGTCAGGGGTCTATTCTTTAACGACAAGTGGCTTATTATCAAACATAAACACACCTTGGTTCAGAACTTTTACCTTCGCATCTTTCTCTTTGAATCGAACCACGAAAATGCCATTCGGAATGAATGAAATTTTGTCGATCCCATGCTCCTTCCATATTCTTTTCACGTACCCCTCTATGACCTCCCAAGGGGGGTTGGCTCCCATTATGAAACAGTACACAACATTGCTCTAGTACTCAATTTCATCTTCCATATCATCTTCAGACAGTCTCAATATTTCTTCCTCCTCTTCAACGTCCACAATTTTCTTTCCTTCTCGTTGTTTCCATCCACTATTCTCCTCATTCGAGTCCGTCTCAGGAAAATATTCAGAGACATTCTCAGATACCTCATCATGTTCTGAGTCCGACTCAAAATTGAGTCCAGGAATATCATTTAGATTATTCGAACTCTGCTCATTGTCTTCGCCTGCCCTAATTTTTTAATTCGACGCATTCAACGTGTTCCTTATGATCAGTTCTTCCTTTGCTTTACGAGTCATCGGTTTCGGACCAGCAGAAACCACTGTGGCCTTCTTCTTCCCCATCGTGGCACGCAGCCCAGTTTTGTCGGTATCAAAACTGGCTGCGCCGGAAATCGAAACGCCGGAAAATCAGAAAAGTCGTCCTAATCGCCTTACGTCTCAGAGAATTTTTGGATTTTTTGATTTAACTAGCTCAAGTTGCTTCGGGTAGTTCTTCAAGGCAAAAAGGCCAACTACCTCCTCAAGGAGTACCAACAAAATTTGAAACCGTGAATGCTATCACTTTGACGAGTGGTGCAACCTATGACTCTCCCTTGTTTCCTAATGAGCAAGAAGTCATGAAAGAAGTGAAATCTCCAAACCAAGACATTGAAAATTTGGGGAATCTCATAGAGGAGCAAGTCCTATGGGAAATTGAAAAACCGGTTGAAGACAAGCTTCCCCCACCCCAAGAAGGAGAAAAAGCAAAGAAGAAGATGTCAAGTGAAAAATCCAAGCCCAATGAACTTGAAAAGATACACATCAAATTGCCATTCCCATCGAGGCAATTGAAGAGAGAGGCGGATGTCCAATTTGACAAGTTCGTTGATATGGTGAAGAAATTAGATGTGAGCATCCCTTTCACCGAGCTAATTACCCAAGTCCCGGCCTATGGAAGGTTCATGAGAGTTATCTTGGCTAGGAAGAGATCCTTGGATAAGGAAGAGACCATAGCATTTACAAGAGAGGTGAGTGATCTTATTCAAGGTTCCACCTTACCTAAGCTCAAGGATCCATGTAGTTTCTCAATCCCATGCACCATAGGGAATTTGAAAATTGATAGAGCGTTATGTGATTTGTGGGCAAGTGTGAGCATTCTCCCTTACTCTATTTGTGAGCGACTTGGAATGAAAGAGCTCAAGTGTACCTCGATCACACTCCAATTGGCCGATCGTCGAATCGACCATTAGGAATGTTAGAGGATGTGCCATTAAGGATCGGGAAATTCTTCATTCCGGTTGACTTCCTTATACTTGATATGCTGGAAGATGCAACTACACCCATTATCCTTGGGCGCCCATTTATACACACCGCCGGTGCAATGATCGATGTCAAGAAGGGTAGGATCACTTTTGAGTTAGGCGACGAGAAGCTTGTGTTTGACCTTCAAGGCAACACCTCGCCTACAAATGAAGAATCATGTCATATGATCCATGCCGTCAAAGACATCGAGCTAGGGGATGAGTCGGGTGAAAGCTTGATGAGGTAACAATTTGGTTACCTTGTGTGAAAACTTGAAGAACTTTGGTAAACTTGATTGTGAAGAGCGAGAGAGTAGCTTGGAGATGAGTGAACTCACTTGCTTGAGTTCCAAATCTCCTCTTCTTGACCATGTGCTAGATGATGATGCTTTTGAGCTCGGGGTGGAAGAATGCCCTTGTAATGTCAATGAAGATAAGTTTCTTGGTAAGAGGAAAGTTGAGCCTCCCTTGAGGCCCTATGAAGAGGAATGGAAGCTTGGGTATATCCCGAAGGATCGCAAGTACTAGTTCAAGCCGTTGAACTTAGTAGATCGGGACGCCCCGGGAACGTCAAGGCAAGGTTGTGAAGAACCTTGGAGTGTAGGTTGGTATTCCACGAGCTTTATTGAAGACTTCTCGAGAGCTTTCGACTTGTTGCTCCGTGCCCTTGAAGGCTATGGAGTTGTGTACCATGTTGTTGAAGATGAATGAAGAATTCACCATCCTTGGTTTGACGGAGTTCCTAAAGAATCGTCGTGTTGTATATATCTCTTTCCTCTTCGATCTTTAGAGTTCTTGTATTTGTGTAATTTGTCCATGCGCCACCCGGTAACCGGCCTAGTAAACACTAACTCGCCTTTCTCATTTTTGACAACCGTTGTCCCCCCTTTCTTAGGGACGACATGAACGGGACTAATCCACTTACTATCCGAAATTGAATAAATGATATTAGCATTAAGAAGCTTTAACACCTCCTTCCTCACTACCTCAGCCATGGCGGGATTAATGCGTCTTTGACGCCCAATGGAGGAAGTGCTTTCATCCTCCAAAAGGATACGCTGAGAGCATAAGGCGGAACTAATACCCCGAATATCGTCAATAGTATACCCAATGACTTCTCTAAATTTTCTTAAAACTTCCAACAAGTAGTCATGTACTTGATTGACGATAACGGGATAAGACTCATTAGGACCTAAGAAAGCATATTTAAGAGATGAGGGAAGAGGTTTCAACTCCACTTGAGGAGGCGTAGATATCTCATCATATAACCCTTCCTCGGCCAAGCTTTCTAATGTCCTTGTGGTGCATTGCTTCAAGATTGAGTCCATAGCTAGAGCATATTCCATTGCATCCATTTTCGAATTCCCGACAATGGACTCCTCAAGGGCATAATGAGCATCTTGTTCCATGAAAGACTCCTCAAGCATTTTTACTTGGTAGCATGATCCAACATTTGAAGGCTCCTTCATGGCTTTCTCAAGTGAAAACTCCATCTTGTCATCCCCGACTTGAAGTGAGAGCTTACCATTCTTGACATCGATAAGAGCTCGATCCCCCAGTGGCTAGGCAGGGACGACCAAGTATAAAGGGAATCTTGGTGTCTTCGGGGATGTCCATAATATAGAAGTCACACGAGATGATTAAGTTCCCGACCTTGATTGGCACATCCTCGGCTACCCCGGTTGGATATTTAACGGAACGATCCGCTAGTTGAAGGGATACTCTTGTGGGATCTATCTCAAAGCCTTCAAGCTTATTAAAGATCATATGGAAAGGGGCATAAGGCTTACACTTGCCCCTAAATCACAAAATGCCTTCTCAATATTAATAGAGCCAATTGAGCAAGGAATAGTAAAGCTCCCGGGGTCTTCCAATTTTTGTGGTAGCTTGTTTAAGAGAACGACACTACACTCCTTTGAAAGGCTCACCGACAATTGCTCACCATATGACTTCTTGGAAATGATATTTTTCAAAAAAATTCCATAGGAGGGGATGTCTCTAATAACCTCAAGAAAAGGGAGTGTGATATGCATACTTGTTGTGTGCTAAATTTAGACCATTTTTCCCCTCATTTAAATCTATTTTCCCTCTTTTGCGAGATTAGAGTGCGATTATCGCCATATTTTTAGTCTTTCTTGCATTAGCGTCCCTCTTGTGCGTTTTACATGTTTTTGGTAGTTTTTCTATCAATTTTGATAGGATTTGGCACAGAAAGCATGATCGAGTTTCCACGAGCACAAGAGAAGGGAATACCGTCCAAAGAGCAAAGCATTAAACTTAAAGTTCAAAGCCATCCAATCAAACGACGAAGAATGACACAAGAAAAGAGGCCGGAAAATGACCGGGTGAAATTTCAACTGATGAAAAACCACCAGGCGAAGTTTCGCCCGAAGTTAAATTCGCCTCCTCGAAGATTTTCTGAGACCTTCTCCACCGGGCGAAATGACCGGGCAATATTTTCACCCATTGGGTGAAGTTTCGCCCAACGGTAAAGGCATCAAAAATTGCAAGACCGGGAAAAGTTCACCGGGTGAAGTTTCACCCAGCAGTATTAACTCGCGTATGATAGGGTGAAGTTCCACCTCATGAAGACTCAAAGGGTGATTGTCTCACTAATGGAGCAAAAAGTTGGATTTAGGCTTTAGGTTAAGGATCCATTAAGGCTTTACTATATATATGTCTACCCTAGTTAGTTGCACATTATCTCACCATTAGTTTAGACTACTCTATTTTCTCTCACTACTTACCACCCATTTAATAGATCATTATAGTAGTATTTCTATTAATTCTCTACAATTCTAGTAGTTTTCTATAGTAAATTAGTAGTAGATCTTCCTAGTTTTCATCAATAATTCTCTTAATTTCCATTCAAGCTTTGTAGAATTCAAGTTTTTATTGAAGATTTTTGGAGATTATTGAAGGATTAGTGACAAATTCTTCATCCTCTTCATCAAAGCTTCGTCTTTTATTTATGCAATCTTTATCTTTATTGTTGATCTTCATAGTTGGTACATTTCTCTTCCACTCTCTAATCCCTAGATAGATTTTATTTTGTTCTTTAAATATTGTTCATTTTATGGTTCTTTCCTTATTTCCTAGTTTTGATCATCTTTATTTATGTTGTTCTAGACCGTTTTATGTTTCACTTTGTTGATTGTTATTTTGATTATATTTGTGTTGTTAGTTTCTCTAGATTTTACGTATGTTGCTTTAGATTATTTTCTAGTTTATTTTGATAGATTGCAATTTCTTTCATAGTTTAGTGGTTAATTTGGTAGATCGTAATTTCCTTATCGTTTTGTTGTTATTTTCTGTAGATCTAGTTATTATGCATGTTATAGTTGTTTTCTCCTTTGTTAATGTTTTGTTGTTTTCCATTATGAGTAGTGAGTAGATTTCTTGTTGGGGGGTTTAGGGATGAAGATCTTGGATTATTTGAATTGAGGGATTTTGGTTGGTTGTTTGCTTGTTGGTTTATCTTGTTTATGGTTGTTGTGTCATTGTTGTTTTAGTCCGGCAAACTAGACCGACCTTGACTCATTTCTATCAATATGGGGAAACTCGGGGTAGAAATTACCTTAACTTGAAACTTACCCTTCTTCGCCGTGAAAGCGAGTTTTTAGGTGGGTTGGGTGAAGAAACCGAAAGGTGGCATTCTCCCTTTATCAATGTTGTGACCAACCCGATTCGGAGACTCTTAGACCCCAATTTCCGAATCCCGACTTCCCCAACACCTTTACATAGATTGATCATCTCTTAGCTTGTCATTTCTTTTGTTAATTCTCTAGTTATTTAGTTTCCATTTTTACCGACTCGGCCCTTAAAACCCTCTCTAGATCCCAAACACGTTGCTTTTAACTCGATACCGTTCCGTTCCCTGTGAACCGACCTCGACTTACCACGATTACTCTAGTAGTTTTTGTGTTATTACGAGTTTATAAATATTGTTTGACTCCCAATCCTTCGCTAAACGACCGATCCGATTGGAGGGAACGTCAAAACTCTTCATCATCTCCAAGAACTTACCATACTTTTGCTCAAGCTTGACTCTAGCTAATCTTTTGAGGAAATGGTATTGGTGGCACATATACCTTAACTTAATTAGTCACCTTAGGGGTTTTTTTTGCAATATGATCTTCAATAATAGGTGGTTTATCAACAACCACTTCACTGGAACCCTCTTTTTCACCATTTGCTTCCTCACTTACTTCATCTACAATATTAGTCTTCCTCTTCTTGCTAACCACAAATTCGTCCAATATGCGCCAATTCCTTAATTGAATAGCATTCAACTCGCCTTTACCCTTAGGATTTGCCTTAATGCCACCCATAAATGTCCCACTTGACACGATTAACTCGTTAACTTGATTTGCGAGTTGTTGGATTTGATGATAGGTGATTCTTTGGGCATTTTGGACTTGACTGTTCAATTGAGAAATTGAAGATGTAGTCTCTTCATGGCGTTGGTCTTGGCGTTGAATGAAACTATTTTGGGTGCTCATCATTTGTTCCATAAGTACTTCCAAATTGGACTTTGGTGGTGGAACTTGTTGTTGTGGGACTTGTGCAAGTTGTTGTTGGACTTGTGGTATAGGAGTAGTGAAGGGTGTAGGAGTTTGATATGGAACTTGGAATTGATTTTAGAGGGGGGTTTGATATTAGAGGTATTGAATGTTGGTCTTGCTTGGAAGTTTCTAGCTTGAAAACCCGATGTATCTTGTGCTTGGAAGTTAAACCCTTGATTAAAGCCTTGGTTTGGCCTTTGGAAGTTTTGGTTGAATGTAGTCTTTTGTTGATTGAGTGGAGTTTGGAATTTATTGTTCCCATAAGATAGGAACGCTCTTTGCCCGGGATGATATTGATTGTTGTTGAATGCTTGTCTTGTATTGGATTCCCATATGCCATTGGCTTGCTCCGTGGTAGTGATAACACAACACTCCGCGGCATCATCACAAGAGAACTCATTGGTCTCCTTAGAAGAACTTGATCCCCCTTGCTTGAATTGAGAAAGTTGCTTTGTCAAATTATCGATCTTTGCATTAAGAGTATTCAAGGTCTCACTATTATCTTGCTTCTTCTAATTTCTTCTATCCCCACCACAATGATGATTGTTGGAGGCCATCTTCTCAATGAAACCCATAGCCGCGGTGTGGTGTACTAGATCAATAGCACCACCGACCGCCGCATCCAATCCCACTTGATACTCGAGACGCACACCATTATAAAAGATAAGGATAACAACGTAAGGAGCTATGCCGTGATGAGGGCATTGTCTTAGCAATTCCTTGAACCTCTCCCATGCATCATAAAGGGATTCATGGTCTTCTTGGGTAAAGTTAGTTATATCATTTCGGTACTTTGCCGTCTTGCCCGGTGGAAAAAACTTCAATAGGAAAGCCTTGGATAGTTTGTCCCAAGTATCCAAAGAACCGACCGGTGGACTTCTTAGCTACTCCTTAGCTCTCCCCGTCAATGAATAAGGCAAAAGTCTCAAGCGAATAGCTTCATCCGAGGCTCCATTGATCTTGAAATTATCGCAAGCTTCCAAGAATACATTAATGTGCTCATTAGGATTATCAAGAGGTAACCTGAAAAATTGATTTCGTTGCACGAATTGAATAAGAGTTGTCTTGATCTCAAAATTATTTGATCCAATTGCGGGCCTCGTAATACTTGATTGTGACACCACTTGGGGTGTCGATTCCTCTCGTATAGAATCCATAATAGGAGGCGGTGGTGGGGGCCTTGGCGAATTAACTTCTTCTTCGGACTCAATATCTTCTTCGGATCTAATTTCTTCCTCGGATTCGGAAATAATAGAAGGTGAAGGTAGTTGCCCTTGATTTCTTGTTCTTTCGGTGTTGTATCACCTTGCCGTAGCTTCAATCTCGGGATTCAACAAATGAATTGGTGAGAGCCGAAGAATCTGCCTACTAATGCAAAAACAATACAAAAACTAGAAAGTAGAGGTTAGATCACGAGCAAAGGCACACCGAAGTGTACAAAGTAACCAATGACTTAGTCTAAACGCAAAAATAAAACCTACATGTACCGCTAACACTCCCCGGCAACGGCGCCAAAAACTTGTTGGGGTTTTAATTACCTCGCAAGCGCACGATGAAATCATTACACGAGAAAGGGTCGGTCCACAAGGAGTGTAGTGATTCCTAATCGTTTTGACTCTAATTGTTTACCTAAGTCGATAGAAAAGTGGAGATGGTAAACTAAAACTAGGTGAATAAATGATAACTAAAATAAGGAATGTGACAAAAAGGAAAATAAAACTAAAATAAGAAAAAGCGATAACTAAAGGAATAACGATTGATCAAGAATAAAAAGGGACTAGGGAATGATGTTGTTTCAACCCACCTAAATCGCACCAAAGTATATCGAGTATCGAAAGAATCGGGTCAAGGGCGAAGTTGTATGCGTTCTAGGTCGGCCACATCCCTCCCGGGTTTGTGTCCGGCTAATTTCCCCGTTTACCTCCCTCCCGGGTTCGTAAGACGGAATCCTAAAGTCAAATCCGAGGGTCACTCCCATGATAAATCCCAAATCGACTCAAGTCAAAAGGGTACGCATACTAGTGTGAAGGATACCACGCTAGACACCACTTCTGTGTTCGATCTAGTACGGCAAGGCAAGATAAGGAGGTCAAACCGGTTACCCATCCTAATCGACTCCCATCGATGACCAAAGGACTAGGACCGTCTCAAGCCCCTAAACCAAGGTAATTCAAAATCCTCAAAACAACACTTCACCAAATCACCCAATTCAATCAATACAAAACATACAAGAGGCGCAATTTAGGCGAATTTAGGCTTCATCGACCCCTAGTGGGTGACTACTCACTAATCATGACTAAATTACTAGAATTAAGAGTAAAGGTGGAATCTTTAACTATGTACATTCTTAATAATTGAATTTTACTACTAATCATGCAAAAGTGGTCAAACATACAAGGAATTCTAATTAGATGAAGGAAACATACAAGGATTCTAACATGAAAGGAGGAATTGAATTATAAACCAAGTAAACAAACAACAATGTAAAAACTAAGAATTAGAGGAAAACAAAATTTAACTAAAGATTAGAGATTAACCAAAGATGGAGAGACAAGGAAGAATAATAATAAAAGAAAATAATATAAAGCTTGAATCTGAACAAAAAGGATGAAGGTCTTCAAAGAAAATACAACTCTCTAGAAAACCGAAGAAATTCAAAACTAGATCTAGGAAATGATTAAAGCTTCAAGGCAAAATGAGAAATTAGGCTATTTATACGTCCTAATTAGGTTACACAAAAACCGGGTCAAAAACGGAGGAAAACATAAATTTTGAGTTGCGCACGGTAGTTAAGTTGCGCACGGTCAAGTGCACATGGTCGACGCGTGCCTGCCGGAGTTACGCACGGTCGACCGTGCTTAACTCACTCTTCCTATATTTTCTCGTTTTCGATCTTCTACGCGCTTGTTTGGGCTCGAACTCGGTCCATGAGTCTCCTTTTCCTCGGGCATGCTCGGGTTTCATCGTTTTCTACACGGAAAAGCCTAAAAACAAACAACAAACGCAAAAACCCGTGTAATACAAAAGATAGGCAAAATGAGCCAAAATGCATAAAAAAATGCGATAAATCAAGGCTAAATAAACGTCTAAAAGGTGTAGAAATGCGGTCAATAAGAGAGTTATCAATAACACTATAAGATGTACTATTCATGTAATCCCTATAAATTCTAACGCAATACAGTGGCGGAAACACTGTAGATTTGGGATAAAAACACACTGATGTTCTAACTTTTGCAAAAAGAACGGTCAGTCAATACAAAGACCACTTTTACAAAAGAACTAAAATAAAAATTCTCCAAATGGGTTTAACAATCCAAAATTTGATATAAACGAATTAGAGTATGATCCATGCTACTCGCTAGCTCACACCCAAAACCCAGCAGCAAAATACATGTCATGTTATAAACATAACAGTCACAATTCAGTGGGGAGTAACGACGACATTCTCCCAGCCATATTAAATGACTTAAAGTATAATTACTATTACATCAAAATAGTTCAAAATGGAAAACGTTTAAAACAATATAGTAAAATAATTCAAAATGATTGCCAACCTACAAGTCAATATCAACCAATAGTAATAACGGCGTTATGGATATGAATCAGTGCAACAGAATAGACTTAAAAACTAGCTTCGAGAACTTAGTTTAAACAAATCAAACCTCGGTCTCTAACTAGGCTACTCAACCATAATAGGACGGCAACTTATAATGCGAGGTCCTAGCTTAAGTAAATATGCACACCCCTCCTAGAACACCAAATGTGCCCAGTTCAACCCGACGGCATCTTACATGCGAGGTACGAACTTAAGGTTAAAATGAACATACACTCCTGGACAAAAACATGCCCAGTTCAACAACCAATATATCTCGCTCGGATACACTAGCCTTATAGCTAATGGCAAAACGTATACTCTAGACTGTATTACTTTACCCGTAGACTTTCCTTATTTCATAACTTCAAAACAAAGCCATTATCAAAATTTAATGGGAATATAGTTTGTTCTTCAAAAGAGAAAACTTTATAAAAATAGAATCTTTCTTAAAATAATAACTTTCCAAGAGTAGGTACTATTATAAATAGAAATCGATTAAAATAGGAATTATATAAATAGTTAATATTAGGTCTCGAGACGTAAACATTATATTTATTATATAAAAGTCAAGTCAAGTCAAAATCATAATTATTTCTAAAAAGATTGAAGTTTAAGTAATTAATACTCCGTAGTATTTAAATAACAAATTTTCAGATTTTCCAGAATTGTACTGTCTTGCTATAAAATTCGTAAGTAAATCATTAAAGATCAAAACAAAACAACGTAAGACCAGTGAGGTTGAAAACTTTAGAAACTTATTTACAACTTTTATTTCAGGAGAAAATCCAAATTTTAAATAAAACATGGGTTTTTATTCGTATGTTTAAAAACTGTCAGAATTAGATACCCGATTGTATTTCTTTAATAAAAGACATTTAAAAATTTATTTTAAATCAAATTCAGTTGGAAACATTATCTAGATCCTTCATAGTTTATGTACGTAAAATACCAAGATTAAATAACAAGTTTAACATATGTATCAATTTAGATCTTATCACAACTGACAGAATCGCAGATTAGTTTGATACCTGTTAATAAAAAATTTATTGTGACCAAACTACTTAGATTTAGTTTACAAAATTAAACTGACATAAATTATACTTAAAATAAATAGTAGTGTCTTTTCAAAATTTTCGGAAATAAAATTTTTAAAATAGAATATTAATTCACACAAAAACACTAACAGATTCCGAAACATGCTGTAACTTTATTAAAAACAATAAAACTTTCAATTTGATAATTCATACTTTAAAATCACAAAAATTATTAAATAAATTATTATGTGTATGTTTTAGTCTCGACCTTACAATACTTTTTAATAATTTTTTTTTTTTTGGTAAAGGGTAAGTGTATATATATATATATATATATATATATATATATATATATATATATATATATATATATATATATATATATATATATATATATATATATATATATATATATATATATATATATATATATATATATATATGTGTGTGTGTGTGTGTGTGTGAATCAAATGTACAAATAGACTACATCAAATTACGTAGCCATCTAGCGTCTTTATCAAGAATAGGATATTTGATTTTACACAATATTCTACTCTTAACATCTGATTTGATCGAATTAACAACGTCCTTCGGCTGTCGCATTGCACCATCGATTCTGCATATATTCCTCAGTCTCCAAATATGATATATAGTCGCATTGATCAACGCTCGAAGTATGTTACATTGAAGTTTCGAGCCCCTTATTCTCTTCGCCCAATCCATCCCAATATTAGTCGGCATTCGTTTTCGCGTCCAATCATTCAACATGCCTATAACACGAGAGCTCCAGCAACACCTGAAAAAAAGATGTTCTAAACTCTCTTCCTCCGCTTCAGAAATATAACACCTATCTGATTCAGCAACCCCAACCCTGAAAAGTCTCTTCCTCGTATTTAGAGCCCCCCGAAACACTAACCACGAAATGAAGCTATGCCTCGGGACACTCCAAGCACTCCACACAATTCTCGACCATAGGACCTTCGGACTTTGCACACGCAAATCCTGATAAGCCCTCGCAATCGAATAGAATGAATATGAGCCATGCCAAACCCCATTCACAAACATGTTCTTTATTTTCTCCTTAGCCTGACAAATTTTCCTCCAGGCCCAAGTTACTTTTTAATAATTAAAAGAAAGACTTATTCGCAAATATCGTAAAAACGATTTAAAATAACGAAACATGTGAAAATTTACGATTTAAAGCTTTTGTTATCAAAAACGAGGCATACATATATTGTCTAACAAAAAAATAATTTCTATACATGCAACTACAACAATAATATCTCATAATACCGAGTAACGTGTCAATGTTACCTTAACCGAGCGAAACAATTAAATACTCGTCTTCGTTGGATCTAGCATGATATATACGGTATTAGAACCACATTATAAGTGAATAGGAAGGGGAAAACGAGATGAAGAACGAATAAGAGTAATTAAATTACCAATCGAGATCAGAAAAAATTAGAGACGAATTATGATCGGATTGATGAACAAAAAGGAGAAAGTTTAAAGTAAAACATAGAGGAGAAAAGAAGACTTGTGTTGTGAATAAAATAGATTAGAATAAATAAGAATATAAAGAGAAATTAGGAAGGTCTAAGATATGAATAATCGAGTCACAAGGACTCTTAACTCAGCTAGGAAACGAGATGGTTGAGATGGAAAGAACAAGAAACAAATCGATGTGATAAGTTTCCAATTAAAATAAATACTTTAAAATAAATAGGATAAAAATAATATGTAGTGTTGATAAAAGGTGTCCGAAAATATTTCTCAAGTCGATAAAAGATGATTCGTTAAATAATATAAGCGTTTATGAAGAATATTAGACAATATTAATATATTGTAGTTAATAGTAGTAATTAGTAGAGTCCCTTGATATTCCGTCATTAGTATATCATTTGTATATGTTATTTCCGAGACACATTCGATGTATCTCGTTGTAAGCCTTCAGTATAAATACCGAGCTAGTTGAATAATATAATCAACACATTACGTTATCTTACATGGTATCAGCCTAATCGATTCTCTCAAAAATCCTTCCGCTTGTAAAAATTCTCATGATTAAACCACCGGCCGGAGATGGCCGTATTATACCATCTCCGGCGGGTCTAGTAATCCATAATACAATTTTTATATCCAATAATACTTTGTGTACTCCTAACACCTCCGTGCATCTCCTGCCTTGAAACAATACCACCCTCCATAGTTTCAATCTACCCTATCCACATGCCCTTCATTCCAATCCATCCATGCCATATAAGGAGTATCCAATTTTGCCTTCTCCATAGATTACACTAGTATTATTCGGAATAAATAATAATATCCTCCGTACCGATTTTCATATTATATTGTTCTGCCGTCGTCATGTTCTCCGTTGATTCGATCACCGTCAATACCGCTCCTTCCCTTGTCGTTGTTTCGACAACCGTCGGCCGTACTAAACCTCCGCCCCTCCCATCATCGCCTTCTCCGTGTCCGTCTCAGGTTCGCCCCAGCAACCACCCCTGCCCCACGGGACGGGTGATCTGACTCTGCCGGCTACGACCCGCATGGCCAACCAGCCGACACAGGATCGAAGAGCCCGGTCGGGTGTTTTATGTTTCGGTTTAGTCCCTTTTTTTCCTTTTATTTTACACTGTTGAGCACTTTGCTCCAGTTTGTGGTGCTTTACGGGTTGTCACGCTCCCGTACACCATTTTTTTCTTTTTATTATACTGTTGAACTTTGCTCCAGTTTGTGGTGCCTTACGGGTTGCCACGCGCCCGTACACCGTTTTTTTATTTGTGTCACGACCTGCCATTTCGGCCTCGTGCACCGTTAATTTTGTTAGCGTTTTTATTTTGTTTTCGGCATGCGCGAAAGTTCGAGACATACGCTCAAGGCACATAGTTGCGGTTCTGACGTCAAAAGGTCGACTTGGTTCATTTTCAGCGGCATCTACAATTATCTTTTGGTCAGTCAAAGCATCCGTAAACTACCGTTTTGACTGAGGGGGTGTAGTTAATATATTAATATATTGTAGTTAATAGTAGTAATTAGTAGAGTCCCTTGATATTCCGTCATTAGTATATCATTTAGTATATGTTATTCCCGAGACACAATCGATGTATCTCGTTGTAAGCCTTCGGTATAAATACCGAGCTAGTTGAATAATATAATCAACACATTATGTTATCTTACAAAGAAATCAGATTAAAAACGCATTAGAAAAAAATGATTAATGAAATCGTGTAGTAAAATAATTAAACAACCATTCTTCAAAAATAAAATATTTTTGAGTTGGAAACCATTACAAATATAATCAAACATTTTTAGAAAAAATAAATATTTCAAACTCGATTTTAAAACTATTGTTCATAGAAAATATGATTCCTCAAAATAACTAAACATACTTGCGATGAAAAGAATTAAATGGGTTTTAGAATAAAAATAGAATAATTAAAATCCTTTTACGGAAATAAATAATTTTAGGCTCGATAATGAAAGAGACCTCGAAATGGAAAAAATGTAATTGATGAAATATTACAGAGTTACGATATAATTGTAATGAAACTGATAGTAGAGTTAGAAAATTTGCGGGTGTACATTACAATCCTCCCCACTAAAAGAAAGTTTCGTCCTCAAAACTGGAAAAAGGCAGAAAGGAAATCGAGAATTCAAGTACGACTCTCACGAAACTCGGGTTTCTATTTCCATCAATACTAAGTCCATTAATATCAGGCACTAGGTGGTCCTACACGGTCTACAACCTCCAAAATTATTAATTGCTACAACCTCAAATACAAAGTCTTACCTACTTATTCAAGCAACAAGGTAAGAATCCACCAAACGATTCAAAGTCACATAATCATGCTACCAAAATTTCTCAAATAGCCATAACACGACCAAACCAGTTAACCAACAAGCAAGGCTCTAAAGCAATTCAAAGCTCACCAGATTGTACTCGATAAGACTTCTAAATCCAAATCTTTTTTTTTTGGTAAAGGTAAGTATATTATAAATGAAAAAATATCATTTACATCGAGAGCCTCAAACGGCTAGATAAGAATCGTTCATCCCTCATGCTAAACTTGTGGCTACATCTACCACTACAATAAAAGATAAATTCGTCAACACACTGCTTAGCTATATGCTCAGGTCGATAAATTTGATTATCAAGCCTACTTTTATTCCGTTGCATCCAAACGTGGTATGTTATTGCATTTATGAGCCCATTCTTCACAGCCTTTTGGAGTTTAGTACCTCTCATTTTTAATCGTCCTGCATTATCAAGGTCTAGCGCGCTTGGCCATCCAATTCTCTTCATTACTTCCTCTTTGAGCCTAACCGTGAAGTGACACATTTGGAAGAGATGTGTGGCATTCTCGGTTGCATTACCACACAAGCAGCACTCATCGTTGTCAGTAATGCGGAGCCTGAATAATTTATCTTTCAGGTTCATTGAACCGTGCTGCATCATCCAGGCAAGAACTCGATGTTTTGGCAATGTCCAAGGATTCCAGACGAGGCTGACCCATCTTACCTCGTCTCCTTTCTTTCGTAGGTACTGGTATCCCTTCCCCACCGTGTACGGGTTATGCCCCTGCAGTCCGCAACTGTTCGCTCCAGGTTGCAGTAAGTCACGAGTTTGGCAGACTTTTTTCCATGCCCAACTAACATCGGCATTGGGTTGATAATCCTTCCATTTCTGCCCTTTTAAATAAACATGATGAACCCATTGAACCCAAAGCCGATTTTGGTTCGAACTAATCCACCAGGCTAATTTACCAATAGCAGCTTTATTCCAAATTGAATTCTGTATTATGTTCAAACCTCCTTCCTTGTATGGCAAGCAAATCTTCTCCCAAGTAACCGTGGGAGTTCTATGGTAATCCACCCCTCCATCCCACAAATAATTCCTGCAAATAGCATCTATTTGCTTAATGACCGCCGTGGGAATGATAAAAATAGAGCTCCAGTAGGTATGTAATGTCGCAAGTACACCCTTAATCATGGTAAGCCGCCCCGCGTAGGAGAGTTTCCTCGCACCAATCCTCCTGATTCTGTCCACTATGTTATTAATAAGTGGCTGGCAATCAAAGACAGAGAGTTTTGCAGGCTTGATAGGCACACCAAGGTATCTGAAAGGCATCGTTCCTTCAGTACAATCGGAAATTTGTATGATGTCTTTCTTAATTGCCTGCGGTACACCGTTGAAGCATCCGACTTCCCCTTGCTCATTTTCAGACCCGACGCAACTGAGAAGGAGGCAAACGTCCTCAATAAGACCATCATGGAAGTAGTGTCTCCTTTGCTAAAGAGAAGTAAGTCGTCAGCAAACATTAAACATGATAGTCTCATAGGCTTGCAAAGAGGATGGTATTTGAAAGCTCTAGTTGAAGTTGTGAATTGAAGGAGTCTAAACAAGTATTCCATACAAACGGTGAATAGGAGGGGAGAGAGGGGATCTCCTTGCCTTAATCCCCTCTTACCCACGAAAAATCCAAACGAGTTACCGTTAAGATTTAAAGAATAAGTGGCTGTCTTCACGCATTGCATAACCAAATTCCTGAACTGAACCGGGAAGTGTAAAGCCGTCAACATTTGATCTAGAAAATCCCATTCCACGGTGTCATAAGCTTTTTGTAGGTCGATCTTAAAGATACACCGGGGAGATACACTTTTTCTGTTATATAATCTGATTATGTCCTGGCATATAAGGATGTTCTCGATAATGCTCCGCCCCTTAATGAAGCCACCCTGGGCTGGCGAGATCAAATAAGGAAGAACATTAGCTAGTCTCGAGCTTAGGACTTTGGATATTACCTTATAAGTCACGTTGCAGCAGGCAATTGGTCTGTACTGCAGAACTGAAGTCGGCCTCTCAACTTTTGGAATCAAGGTAATTGTTGTTGTGTTGACCTGTTTTAGTAGCTGCCCTGTATTGAAAAAATCCATCACTGCATCGCATAAATCCTTCCCCACGATATCCCACGAGTCCTTAAAGAACTTGCTAGAGTACCCGTCCGGACCCGGAGATTTATCGTTAGGGATATCGAACAATGCTGCTCTTATCTCGTCAGGAGTGACATTTCTTTCAAGTATCAGGTTATGCTCTGCAGTGCAAATCGCCCCTTGTTCCACGATTTTTTGGCTAACAGGAACAGTGGGAGTCCTTCCCCCTAAAAGCTTTTGGTAAAATGATAAGAAGGCCTGTTGGATTCCATCATGGGTAGTGTGAAGGATCCCAGAATCATCGATGACTTGCAGGACCGTGTTATTGATTCTTCTAGATTTAATAGCACCATGAAAAAAACGTGTATTTTGGCCTCCTTCTTTGATCCACTCACACTTAGATTTCTGCAGGAGAAAATCTAGGCGTGCATCCTGTAAGTGTGCGTAATGCTCATGCGCTTCCTTCTCTTGATGTCTCAGTTGCATATCCTCAGGTCTAAGCATCAGCTCTTTCTGGATTCTGAGTAATTCCACCTGGGCTAAATCAGTAGATTTTTCAATATCAGTGAATTGATCCTTGTTCAGTGTTTTAAGGACAGCCTTAAGCCGCTGCAGCTTCTTTGTGAATCGAAACATCAATGTCCCCATCACCTCTCGATTCCAACTCTTTGCAACCTCAGGAAGAAACTGCGGAGATCGACTCCACATGTTAAAATATTTAAAAGGTCTGTTTCTCATTTTAGCTTCCTCATCAGACTGTAAAAGACATGGACAGTGATCATAGAGCCCTTCAGGGAGGAAGTGGGCAGAGTAATTAGACATCTCATTAAGCCAATCCTGATTCACAAGGCATCTATCTAGCTTGCTGTAGACTCTATCTTCTGGTCGCTGCTTGTTATTCCATGTGTAATAAGCCCCACTAGAAGGACATTCAGCTAGTTCACAATCATTTATACAGTCCTGGAAGGGTAAAGCTTCCGCCAGCGTGAATTGCCCTCCTAACCGTTCTTCAGTATTCAGAACACAATTAAAGTCCCCTCCAATCAACCATGGTCCGCTCATAGAACGATAGATAGATCGCAGGTCCCTCCACAGAGTTTCCCTCCCAAGTATTTCATTAAACGCATATACCATGGTGATATGGACTGTTTGATCAGTAGCACTAACCTTAATCTTAGAATGATGTAGTTGAGGTGTGCTCATTAACGGAGTGACTTCACATTGGTTATGGTCCCAGAGCACCCAGATTCGACCTTGAGGGTGATCCTTATTATTAGTTACTATACTCCAATCTCTAAAACAGTTATTCACAGACTTATTTTTATTCTTAGCTTTGATCTTGGTTTCCAAAAGACCAGAGAAACCAATCTTATTCATCTGAAGAAATTTATTTATTTACTGTTGTTTCTTCACTTTATTCATACCCCTCACATTCCAGAAGCCAAATTTCATTTATTAAGAGATGGAGTAGGAGTCACCCTTATGTCCTTTCCTGGAGAACCAGTCAAGGCATTCCTGTACGAGCCTGGGCTTTCTATTCTTTCCCCTTCCTGTATTGGAGCAGTAGCATTCAGATTATGGTTCACATTTTCTCCAGATTTTGTATCTGCTCCTTCTATCGCCCTCGGGTCACTATTAACGTAGTTAATAATTGCTGCTTGCGCTTCAATCACAGGGCTGTTTGGTCTTACTGAATTCATTGGCAAAGGACCTGCAGCGACAGTAATAACATCTCTTGTGTCTGCAGAGGTCCTCACCTGTCTCCATTCCTTTTTTGGCATTGGTTGGACAGGTTTTGGTCCTTTCCATTTACATTCTTTTGTCTCATGTCCCATCTTCTTGCATTTCGAGCAAAGTATCGGTTTCCAATCATATTCTACCTCTATTGTAATCATATTACCCTTCTCATCTAAAAATTACAGTCGGTTTAGCAGGTCCTGTCCTATGGTCACTTCGACTAGGACCCTGGCGAAACCACCCCTAGTCTTTAAAACAGTAGCATCATCAGGCTTCACCATAGGTCCTATCAATCCATCAATTTTCGGTAAGCTCGCTCCCCAAAATTTTAAAGGAAGCTTATGAAGTCTAATCCAAGTAGGCATTACCTTCACCTCTTCTTTTTCCAGGTCAATATCTGGTTTCCATGGTTTTAAGATCATCGGCTTGTTATCGAAGAGAAAATAGCCAGCATTTAGAACAGCCTGTTGCATCTCTTTCGATTGGAACCTGACCAAGAACACTCCGTTAGGCATGAAAGTAATATTCTCGATCTTATGCTGTTTCCAAATGCGTCTCAGGAACCCTTCAAGGACTGGCCATGGTGGGTTAGAACCCACAATAAACCCATAAACAGCAGTAGACCAAAAGGCAATCTCAGCCTGAACATCTTCTTCAGTAATTTGCAAGCGGGGCTGGCTAACCTTAGGCGGATTTTCCTTGGACGTGATTGGAATGCTTTTCCTTCCTGATTTCATAAACCATGATCCATCCTTATCAGCGTCTTCTTCCTTGTTGGCATCAGTAATCCCCTCTAGTCCCAACGCATCCTCTATATCATCATCATCGATAACGTACGGAGGAATCCCCAAAATCTCCTGCATGGATTTCTCCTTACCAGGTATGTCAGTATCTGGTCTGTTCGCAATAGCAGTCATGTTGTGATCAACGTCCTTCCTAGAGCCCTTATTCTTACGTCTAGTAATATTGCTCAACTTCGGAGAACTTGACAACGAAGCTCTGACCATTGTGCCGGAGCCGTCCTCAGGAACATCCAAGAATCGCTCTCTCACTAGCCGCTCTCTCTCTAGGATTTTACGTCTTATTTTTAAAATCTCACTAGGTTTGAACTCGATGTATATTCCATGGTACTTGAGTAAGAAACACTAAACAAAATTCACCCATTAACAAGCTCGAAAACGAAGTCCTCAAAATTAATAATACCAACATGTTTTCAAACACATCACTGGGATAAGGTTTCTTAAAAGTCCAATAAAGTTCTAATAACAACGACGCAACCACTATATGATTATTAATATCCCAACGAATCCACAATCTCGTTGGTCTAAGGGTTCCTAACTGTAAATTTCATTAAGGTGGTTTGCACTAAAGTATTCCTCAAAACAAGTTTAGATCACTCAACTCAAAAGTTCATAAGTTATGACCTTATCACACTCCACGATCTAATCCATAAAAACCAAGGCTTAATCTATGTCAACAAAAGTTATTAAAACATCAATGAGAACCTGAAATGGTACCACAACACTCAGGCTAACACTATATCGAGGTTCCTATGATCTTTAAACGTCCACGGTACATCCATTAAGTACGCATTAGGTAGGAATCCCAAAATAATATTAATATTTACACTTAGCTTAGTACTAGGTATCCGTCAAATTAAATATAATCTTACCATCCAAAACTGATTCAACTCTGTGTACTCCATATAATCAGGTAACTTGTAACCCAAGGTCAACACTCAAGGTACAATCTTAATTCCATTAATTAACTAATACCATCATATCAATCCTCAAAAGCTCTTACCAGGTAAGGAAACAGGTACAACGCATAATACTCAATCGTAGGTAATAAGGGGTTACTAATCCTCAAATATCTTTAACTTCCAACAAGGTTTACTAAGACAAGAGTCGGTCTTACCAAAGAATCTTAAGAGGGAAGGTGGTAAAGTAGGAGAATACAATGAAGATTTACCACAAGAATGGAGATGAGAATTTATAAGAGAAAAATAGGGAAGAAGCTGAGGCTGGAAGAAAAGAATCAATTATCCTAGACTACTAAGGTCTTGAACTAGAAGAGAATCTTCGGGCCTCCAGAGTTCACAAAGAAAATCAATGACGTTTTCTCAATCTTCTTGTAGAGGAACGACACACTAGTCTTGGGTCGCCACATCTGGATCCAATGTGAGATCACATATGAGTTTACTGCACCATCATGGAACCAGAATCTACTCGAGTCAACACGTGTAGAGAGTGCTAAGTAGGTCTTGTCCCGATGTGGAGCAGTATCAAGTCCACGTCTTGTCCACTCATCTTCTTCTTGGGCAAATAACACAAATATATAATGCTAATCAATGAGTTACAAGAACATGTAAGCCTAACAGTTAAGTCCTTAATTAGGTTTCTACCCATCTCTCACTAATCTTTAACTAATGTTCAAATCATTTACTAGTGTTTTTCCTAAAATCAGGTGTAAGCGTCGGGAGCAACGATACTCTGATACCAACTGTAATCCCCTATAAATTCTAACGCAATATAGTGGCGGAAACACTGTAGATTTAGGATTAAAACAAACTGAGATGTTCTAACTTTTGCAAAAAGAATGGTCAGTCAATACAAAGGTCACTTTTACAAAATGACTAAAATAAAAATTCTCCAAATGGGTTTAACAATCCAAAAATTAATATAAATGAAGTAGAGTAGGATCCAAGCTACTCGCTAGCTCACACCCAAAACCCATCAGCAAAATACATGTCATGTTATAAACATAACAGCCACAATTCAGTGGGGAGTAACGACGACGTTCTCCCAGCCATATTACATGACATTAAAGTATAATTACTATTATATCAAAATAGTTTAAAATGGAAAACGTTTAAAACAATATAGTAAAATAATTCAGAATTATTGCCAACCTGCAAGTCAATATCAACCAATAGTAATAATGGCGTTATGGATATGAATCAGTGCAATAGAATAGACTTTCACTAGGAGAATACAAAAAACTAGCTTCGACAACTTAGTTCAAACAAATCAAACTGTGGACATGACATAGGTCCACCCCGACGCGGCCACGCGCGGGTTTGGGGAGGCGAATGAATCTCCATATGAGAATGGATCGAATTGAAATTTAAATCAAAGTGGAGTCGCCACCGAACTTTGTAGGAGTTCGGGCCCGTTCGAACCCACTCTATATCTTAGTGGGCCATGCACAAAGTATGGCCCATTCGGATGTCAGAGTTTATTGGGCTCGTCCCTTTACATTTGATACTGATACCGACATTATCGGATACCGTGTATTGAATGACTCTCGTGTGCCAACGGTTTCGGACATCCGGAAATCGAGGTTCTGAGTAAGGGGTGAGGGTACGTGTTAGGAAGTTCACAAAGAACACCCAACCCCGCCCGCACATTAGCGGCCTCTACTAAGATATCGAATGACGTTTTAATAAGCGTGTTAGTAAAACGATGAAAATGATATGCAAACATTATTTTCCCTAAACATGCGAAAAAGAATGAATGGGTTGCTACGTCGATTTAATGCATCTAATATAAACGTCGAAGTCATATTTAGCATGCGAGTTCATTTTAGTACAATAAAATAAACAACAAAAAATAAATCAATAAAAGGAATAAACGTGTTAGTAACGGTAAATAACGATAATAACGGCTTATAACTAATATAGAATGATGAGACGAAATATTATGCATGATTTTGGAAAATCGATAATTTTGCTAAGTCGTGTAAAATTATGATATGATTTATACTCGACTTTAAAATTTTGATGCTCGTCATATTTGATATTTGATTATGGAATCAATATCAAATAATAGGAGCAAGTTTAGAAAAGATGTTATAAGTCGTTTTAAAATTGAACTAAAAAAAAATCTTTTTATGTCGCAATTTCCAGGCAATCGCGCGACTTGCATGGAGGGCTGTTTTGGCTTTTTTGATTAATTCCGTTAGATTTGATATTTGACTACGGAGTCGGTATCGCATCCTTGGAATGATGATTTTTATTGAATCGGGCAGAAATATTATATGATTTATGCTAGATTTGGATTTGGATACTCGTCGTATCCGATATTCGATTATTGAATCGATATCGAATATTTAGAGCGAAATCTAGATAATATATTTGTAAGTCATTTTAAATCAACTAAAACGAAATAAATTGTCTCCGCGTTTTATAGTGTTGGAATTAATTCTTGCGAATTATGATCACTATTTTTGGCATCAACGACTTCGTATTAGTTAAATTAATTGACCAAATCATTTAGATTCAACGTCCAACTATTGAGTTGATATCGAACCTAAATAGATTGACGCTTCGCGATTACTTTAATTAAAACGGAATCGATTTGATTCCCTCGGCTTCCCGACATCGTAATAAATCGTTACGAATTGTGTGATGTCGGATCCGCGTCAACGGGTTTCGACCTTAACTAAAAAAAAGATGTTTGATTCGAAAATAATTTTGAAATCGATGAAATATGCGATGAACGATGACATGAACAAAATAAAAAAAATTATTATTTATGTTGACTTACTTCAACAATCAAGCGCAAGGGGTGTCGGGATAAGCGACCGGCAACGTCGGGTGAAACACCCTTGTGTATTCGGATTTCCTTATCCCGTCATCATTCGCACTCGACACGAATTCGTAAGTATTATAATGTCTTTATACTAGTAATTATTATCGATATTATAGACGCGATAACAAAATAAAAAAAATAAAAAAAAGGACGACGACGACGCGAGAAGAAGAGAGGAGGAGAAGAGAGAAGAACGGGATTTTGCACCCTCAACCTACATGTTTCTTAGTCTCGGATAGATCTCGTTAGTTGTGGCTTTAGCACGGGAGAATCGAGGTTGATGTAAGTTAAGTTATGGTGGTTTAGGGTTTGTAAGTTGCTAGGGTTATTTAGGGTTCTTGAATGTGTGATTAGGATTTTCCTAAGTGTATTGTAGAGTTGAAAAGTAGAGTTTCAAAAAGTGTGTCTAGAGATTAGGGTATTAATTGCATGTAAGAGGGTGTATATATAGGCAATTGCTCCCCCTACTTGTCTAGGGTTACTCGATCAAGCGCCCTGATGGACTTGATCAGGTGGCCCACCTGAAAGAGGACCGCGGGTTTGCTCTCGGAAACGGCTTTGACCGGGTTTTGACCCGGTCGCTAAAAGACGGTTTTATTTCCGGTGTCGGTTTTGACCCAAATTAGTCTTATTTGATTGACAACGACCCACTAGGCCTGAATTTGAGGTCGGTTTTGTAAGATTTGTACTCCGTAAAAATCCCAAGCCAGCAACTAATGGTTTCGAGCCCATATCCGATCGCGTGGAAACACGTTTGCGTCCGATCATCATCGGGTGTTTTTTGGAAACTGCTATAGACACCCGGCGGTCAAAATGTGGGTGTCTACACAAACATCGGCCTCTAACTAGGCTGCTCAACTATAATAGGACGGCGACTTATAATGCGAGGTCCTAGCTTAAGTAAATATGCACACCCCTCCTGAAACACCAAATGTGCCTAGTTCAACCCGACGGCGTCTTACATGCGAGGTACAAGCTTAAGGTCAAAATGAACATACACTCCTGGACAAAAACATGCCCAGTTCAACAACCAATGTATCTCGCTCGGATACACTAGCCTTATAGCTGATGGCAAAACGATACTCTAGACTGTATTACTCTACCCATACACTTCCCTTATTCCATAACTCCAAAACAAAGTCATTATCGAAAATCGATAGGAATATAGTTTTTTCTTCAAAAGAGAAAACTTTATAAAAATAGAAAATTTCTTAAAATAATAACTTTCCAAAAGTAGGTACTATTATAAATAGAAATCGATTAAAATAGAAGTTATATAAAATAGTTAATATTAGGTCTCGAGAAGTAAACATTATATTTATTATATAAAAGTCAAGTCAAGTAAAAATCATAATTATTTCTAAAAAGATTGAAGTTTAATTAAATAATAGTATTTAAATAACAAATTTTCAGATTTTTCCGAATTGCACTATCTTACTATAAAATTCATAAGTAAATCATTAAAAATCAAAACAATATAAGACTAGTGGGGTTGCAAACTTTAGAAACTTATTTATAGCTTTTATTTCGGGAGAAAATCCAAATTTTAAATAAAATATGGGTTTCTTTTCGTATGTTTAAAAACTGTCAGAATTAGAAACTCGGTTTATATTTCTTTAATAAAAGTCGTTTAAAAATTTATTTTAAATCAAATCGAGTTGGAAACATTATCAAGACCCTTCATAGTTTATGTACGTAAATTACCAAGATTAAATAAAAAGTTTAACATATGTTGCAGTTTAGATCTTATCACAACTGACAGAATCGCGGATTAGTTTGATACCTGTTAATAAACAATTTATTGCGACCAAAATACTTAGAATTAGTTTACGAAATTAAACAGACATAAATTAGAATTAAAATAGATAGTAGTGTCTTTCCAAAGTTTTCGCAAATAAAGTTTTTAAAATAGAATATTAATTCACACAAAAACACTAACAGATTATAAAACATTCTGTAACGACTTTATTAAAAACAATAAAACTTTCAATTTGATGATTCATACTTTAAAATCACGAAAATTGTTAAATAAATTATTATGTGTATGTTTTAGTCTCGGCCTTATAATACTTTTTAATAATTATAAGAAAGACTTATTCGCAAATCTCGTAAAAATGATTTAAAATAATGAAACATGTGAAAATTTACGACTTAAAGTTTTTGTTATAAAAACGAGACATACATATATTGTCTAACAAAAATCTAATTTCTATACATACAACTACAACAATAATATCACATATACCAAGTAACGTGTCAATGTTACCTTAACCGAGATCCGAATCAACTAAATGCTCGTCTTTGTCGGATCTAGCACGATATATATAGCCTACGGAATTATTAAACATATGGTATTAAAACCACATTGTAAGTGAATAGAAAGGGGAAAACGAGATGAAGAACGAATAAGAGTAATTAAATTACCCTCAAGATCGGAAAGAATTAGAGACGAATTATGATCGGATTGATGAACAAAAAGGAGAAAGTTTTAAAGTAAAACATTGAGGAGAAAAGAAGACTTGTTTTGTGAATAAAATCGATTAGAATGAATGAGAATATAAAGAGAAATTAGGAAGCTCAAAGATAGGCATAATCGAGTCACAAAAACTCTTAACTCAGCTAGGAAATGAGATGGTTGAGATGGAAAGAACAAGAAACAAATCGATGTGATAAGTTTCCAATTAAAATAAATAGGATAAAAATAATATGTAGTGTTGATAAAAGGGGTCCGAAAATATTTCTCAAGTCGATAAAAGAAGGTTCGTAAAATATTATAAGCGTTTATGAAGAAATCAGATTAAAAATGCATTAGAAAATAATTATTTATGAAATCGTGTAGTAAAATAATTAAACAGCCATTCTTCAAAAATAAAATATTTTTGAGCTAGAAACCATTAAAAGTATAATCAAACATTTTTAGAAAAATAAATAGTTCAAACTCGATTTTAAAACTATTGTTCATAGAAAATATGATTCCTTAAAATAACTAAACATACTTGCGATAAAAAGAATTAAATGGGTTTTCGAATAAAAATAGAATAATTAAAATCCTTTTACGGAAATAAATAATTTTAGGCTCGATAATGAAAGAGACCTCGAAATGGGAAAAATGTATTGACGAAATATTACAGAGTTACGATATAATCGTAATAAAACAGATAGCAGTGTTAGGAAATTTGCGGGTGTTACAATTCATAATAACTAATAAATTGTTAGTTTTTTACTTTTATTGGAGAACGTAATTATCTTGCTTCTCTTCTAGCTTTATTTGTTTTTTCTCTCGCATCTTTAGTTGAGATTTTCAAATCTTGCTCTCTTTTTTTTCTCTTTTTTTTTATTGTTACGGCAGCTTCTTTCACTACCGCTTCGTACCTATAACATATTTTGGATGTGTTACTTTTATTCTTAAAATATAAGCAATGTATTATTTATAGTTGATGAACGTACATACTAATTGTTCATTTGCCCCTTGTCTACCTTTTTGTTCTTATTTTTAATTAGTGTATGTACCGCAGGCTTCATAATTGTTCACATATTCACATTTAACGCTTCATAATTAATAAATATATTATTTTATTTTGTTAAATTCCAACGAATAAGATAGAGGTGACGTGACATCGTCTAAATCTCTTGAAAAAAAAATCTGAAATGTGATGGTTTGTTAGATACTTAATATTATATAATAATGATAATGATAATGATAATGATAATTCCGATCTGGTATTTCAGCCGGTAAGGAGGTTGATGTCGGTTTGATTGATGGCCACAACAAGCCCCTACGCCCGGCGGATTTGCTTCTTTATTCCTGGGATAGGGGGCGTGATGTGTGTGACAATCTGACGGGATCGTCCCCTTTGACTCAGTCTGCGATGTCTGATTTTCTGCCTGGTCGCGCGGTCGTTGGTGCTGCTTAGCGTAAGTGCGCCAAGTATAGAGATTTGTGCACCAAGATCGGGTATGGATTCCTGCCTTTCTCCTTCTCTTCGCTGGGGGAGCTTGACGCAGAGGCTTTTGCGTTGCTCAAACGGATTCAGAAATTCTCTATCTCTTAGGACGCGGGGCTCGTGCAGCTGCTTTTATTTTCACTAGACTTAGCTTTGTTATTGCTAAGGGAGTGGGTGCCCAGATAGTATCTCGGCTACCCACTAACTTTTTGTAATCTGCGTTTTGATTCATCAATAAAATTCTCATTAAAAAAAAATTAAATTAATAATAATAATAATAATAATAATAATAATAATAATAATAATAATAATAATAATAATAATAATAATAATAATAATAATAATAATAATAATAATAATAATAATAATAATAATAATAATAATAATAATAATAATAATAATAATAATAATAATAATAATAATAATAATAATAATAATAATAATAATAATAATAATAATAATAATAATAATAATAATAATAATAATAATAATAATAATAATAATAATAATAATAATAATAATAATAATAGGAGTTTTGGAAACTAGAATCAAGGAAGGAAAGGCTAAACCAATAATTAATAGAAGATTCAAAGGCTATGAAGTAGAGACTAATTATAGAAGTCATTACAATGGTAGAATCTGGGTGGTGTGGAATCCTACTACGGTTCACATCTCCCGTATTGAGATGGGTGATCAATTTATTCATTGTCATATTTTGCATTATGCTTCTAATAAGACTATGGATGCTACAATAGTTTATGGTATGAATAATGCTGATGATAGATTAAGACTTTGGGATGAGCTGGTTAGGCTGAGTAGTATAGCTATTAATTGGATAGTTATGGGGGACTTTAATTTCATTAGACATAATGGCAAGAAAATTGGAGGAGCTGAACCGGATATCAAGGACATGGAATCCTTTAATGATTGTATTGATTCTTGCAGTATACACGAATTGGCTTGTCAAGGATGTGAGTATACGTGGACCAACAAGCAAGATGCTAAGGATAGAGTTTGGACAAGGCTTAATAGAGCTCTTGTGAACAGCAATTGGATAGCTAGGTTCGCTGATTCTTTCGTTTATATTCCTCAAGCAGGGGCTTCCGATCATTCTCCTTTAATTGTGACTGTGGAGAGCAGTAAGAAAGTGCATCGTCGGTTCAGTTTTTTGAATTGTTGGATTGATCACCCTAGTTTCTTATCTATTGTTGCTAAGGCATGGCAAAAGAGGGTCTATGGAACTGCAGGTTTTAGACTGTTTAGTAAACTTAAAAATGTCAAGGTTGCGTTGAAAGAGATGCAAAAGAGCAATTATTCCAATATTGGGAACAGGATACATGAATTAGATAAAGAGATTCAGCAATGTCAAGAGCAATTGCAGTACAATATCTCTGATGCTCTGATTAATAAGGAGCGTGATTTAATTGAAAAGTGGAACGATCTCAGGAAGGCTGAACTTAGCATTATGCAGCAACGCGCTAAGATGGATAAGATAGCTAAAGATGATGGTGCCACTTCATTTTTTCATTCCAAAATCAAGGAGAGACGACAACAACAAGTTATTGGGACTATTTTGGATCATAATGGTGCTAAAAGAGAGGGGATGAAAGATGTTGCAGTAGGATTTATAGATTATTATGCATCCTTACTAGGTAACAGGACTGAGGTTATTCCAATTGACAAAAGCAATATGGATGTAGGTGATGTTGTGGACTGCAGTGACTGGAATAGGCTTGAGGCCAAGCCTGATGATGAGGAGATTAGAAGAGCTGTTTTTTCAATTGGATCTACTAAAAGCCCTGGGCCGGATGGTTATTCTGCGGGTTTCTTTAAAGCTGCTTGGAGTATTATCAAGGGAGATTTTTGTAATGCACTGAAAGAATTCTTTGAGTCTGGTAAGATGGTAAAGCAAGCAAATACTACCCTAATTACCCTAGTCCCTAAGAAACAGGTCTGTTCTTCAGTCTTAGATTTTAGGCCTTTATTGGATTCAGTGTTATGCGCTGGATACTGACTCAATTTGGGAAGCTAAAGTGCAGGAAAAGCATACTTCCACCTTAAAAAGCATAATTAGAATTGAAGACATTATGATTAATAGAATGGGGAGTGTTCAGGGTGCTAGAAATTTGTTAAATGAATGGCAACAGAATGGCAAGTTCAGTACGTGTGCTGCGTACAATTGGTTCAGACAGCACCACCCGAAGAAAGGATGGCTGCAGCAGATACAAAGGCAGAATGTAATTCCCAAACATGGAGTAATTGCATCTTTGGCAATGCAAGGGAAATTGGCAACTATAGATATTATGTGCAGGAGGGGAATGTGTATAATCAATAGGTGCATTTTATGCTATAATGCTTGTGAGGATCATAGCCATTTGTTTTTTAGATGTTCTTATTCCAGACAGATTTGGGAGGAGATAAAGGACTGGCTGCGTCTCAAAGGAAGAGGTGAGGATATGCAAGCGGAAGCTAGATGGATTTGGAATCGGAAAAGACGAAAGCATTGGAAGCATAGTTGGGTATGTCATGCCTTGGATGCCACGGTTTATCATATTTGGATCGAACGGAATGTTCGAATTTTTCAGAATTCGAGCCGGCCTTATAGCAGTATAGTTCAGCAAATCAAGTTTGAAGTGTTTGCTAGGATGAAAAGTCGAGGATTGGATTTAGCATTACTTAGGATGTATGCTGAGAATTAAATTTTGTAGGGGTTCGTTTTTGTAAGAACTAGTCTCGTATTTTTCCCCTTCGTGGATGAATATAGAGTCATAACTTTTTCTTGCAAAAAAAAAAAAAATTAATAATAATAATAATAATAATAATAATATTCTGGTTTCCTTCAAGGTAAGAGTGGAATCAGACAGGGTGATCCTTTGTCCCCTTACCTTTTTGTTATGAGTATGGAGATTCTTTCTCATTCCTTAAGAACTATTTGTGACAAGAAACAAGTTTCTTATCATCCCAAATGCTGCAAGATTAAGCTAACCCATCTTGTTTTTGCTGACGATTTAATGATTTTCACAAGGGGGGATGTTCCCTCAGTTTCTGCAGTCAAGCACACTTTGAATGAGTTTGCAAAACTCTCAGGGCTACATGCTAATAATGACAAAACATGCATTTATTTTGGTGGAGTGAATGATAATATCCAGGAGCAGATTATAGAAGCAACGGGATTCTCTAAGGGGTCCTTTCCCTTTAGATACTAAGGAGTTCCTCTATCTGAGGGTCGATTAACTGAAGCTATGTTTGATTCTTTTATACTTAAAGTACAGAAAAATATACATCATTGGTCTACTCATTTCCTCTCCTATGCTGGAAAAGCCCAATAGATAAACTCAGTGGTGTTTGGTATTGAAAACTACTGGTGTTCTAGTATTTTACTTCCTAAAGGAGTCATAAAGCATATAAACAGGATCTGCAAGAATTTCTTATGGGGGATTAAAGAGGGTGAGAGGAAGCTAGTGTTTAAAAAATGGTCTGAATTTTGCTCCCCATGGAAGGTCGGTGGGTTCAATATTAAGGATTTAGAAGTATGGAATGCAGCTCTTATCTCTAAATGGCTATGGCAGTTTGACGGCGAAGGTTAAAGTATTTGGACAAAGTGGTGTGGTGCTTATATACTTGAAAAGCAAACAGTCTGGTCTATTTCTTCTAAAGAATACTATTCTTCAGGTTTGAAGGGTATTTTAAAAGTAAGGGATAAGCTCATTAGTTTCACTGGTTCTATTTTAAATGCTAAACAGATGTTGCAGTCCTGTGGGATTCAGAAGTTTCAGGTATCTAAATGTTATCAATTGCTTAAAGGGTGGCCTCTGAGAGCCTGGGGTAAAGTTTTGGGCACTGATAGAATTATACCTGGCCATAAAATCTTCCTATCTATGGTTCTACAAGAGAAGCTTGCAACCCAGGATCAATACTGTAAACGAGGATTTCATATGGTTAGCAGATGCAATTTGTGTCTGGCTGAGCAGGAATCTCATAATCATCTCTTCTTCTCTTGTTCTTTTTCTAAGCAAATATGGCGAGAGATAGCAAATTGGATGAAGGTGGATATTCAGAGTCATTCCCTAAAGAGCATAATCAAATGGATGATATCACCTCAAAAGAGAAAGCATTGGAAGATGCCATGGGTACAGACAAGTCTTGCTGCAGTAATTTCAATGATATGGAAAGAAAGGAATAAGAGAACCTTCACCTCTAAATGGACTAGCATTGAAGCTTTGATTTCTAGAATTAAACTCTATGTGGCAATTCGATTTTATAATGAATCTAATCCTAGATATAATAGGATTAAGGGGAATATTGGATCTTATAATGCTTTAGCATTCTAGTGTGATAGATCTTTTTTGCATCAAAATTGTAATTTCACTCATGATATGAATGAAATGATATCTTTTCCTGCAAAAAAAAAATTTAAAATAATAATAATAATAATAATAATAATAATAATAAAAGGAGTTTTGGAAACTAGAATCAAGGAAGGAAAGGCTAAACCAATAATTAATAGCAGATGTGCCTATAATAGTCACGTGCATGTGCTCACAGTGTATGACGGTAGTCACCATGTTCTCGGAAACACATAAGGAAAGTATATATGGGAAATAGAAAAGCTGATTTTATTGAAATGTGAAAAGAGGACAGAATGCAAAAGACTTTGACTCTGATTTTGGAAATGAGGATGTAGGGTATCCTAGACTCGAACTCAGACTTAGACTCGCCGGACTCGGATGCTCGGTTGGTTTTTTTATTTTTTGGTAAGGTCTTCGACAGGTGCCACGACTCGCCTAAACTTGGCTTTGTGCAAATGCAAGAGAGGGAGTCAAACTAGACACGGCCCGGGATGACGGGATGACAAAGGCTCTGGGATCGGGATACTCGAACGTTGACCTAGACAAAGTAACGACCGCGAATTGGACTCGAGCTACATAAGGGTGAATCCGAAAATGGGGGCGACCATTTTTTACCGTGTCGCGTGCTCGGTCTAACCGTGGTGACCTAACCCTAGGTGACTCGAGTGTTCGTAGCATAGGTTCGACTCGGAGAAGGCATCGTAAGGACGCCGGTGTAGGATGGATGTAAAGTACCCCTTAAGGTGACCGTGGTTGACTGCTCGGGTGGAGGACAGCCCTCGAGTGAGACTAAAGGCTTTGATAGGACTCAGATGGTGCGACACCTAAGTGACTCGAAAGTGGGATACGTGAGACAACACGTGTAAGACATGACCCTTAGAGCAACCGTGATTGACCGCTCTGATTAAGGGTAGCCCCCGAGTAAGGGTGAAGACCGACTCCTAGACAGGTGACTCGTGGACGGTGGGCCTTCCTTAGGATTTTGGCAAAATGGGCCTAGTCCCGTGTGAAGAAAGACCTACGTGTGAGCTATTCCCCAGACTTTGGACCCTAAAGTGTAAATGGGCTTCCCTTAGTAGGAGTTTGTCCTACGTAGGTGGGCCGTGCCTTGATAAATAAGGCGGACTTGAGATGGGGTAGAAACTCGTGATGTAGGATCGACGGAGTTTCGACGCTATGGACTCTAACAGCTTATGACAAGACCCGACACTGCTAAATACGGGAAGTCCTAAGAAGAAGAAGGTTTTGAAAAGAGGATTTGGATTTGAAAACCGAGCAAGGTCGGATAGGAAGGCCCGATTTTTTTTGAAAAAATCGAAAAAAGGTGTTCTCGGGCCGAGATTTTGAATTTTTTGAAAAGTTTGGACAGCATACCAGCTAGAAAATAGGCTATTTTGAGTCAAAATCATAAGTCCTAAATTTGGTAGCTTTCCGGGTTTTGAAAAATGGATAGTTTTCGAAAAAGATGCAAGTTTTTGAAAACGATGGTTTTTGAAAAGACGAGACACGGACCAGGTAGCATGTAGTCACGGAAACAGTATAACGACACCATGTATGCTCTTAGTCTAAGTCTCGGTCGGTCGAAAGAGGGTCTATACCAACGACGATAGCTTTCTCGCAAATCAGGACGGTCTTCCTAAGCCGAGTTGGTCTTAGAACCTGCCGTAAAACCCATGTGAGTTCCGCCATCGAAGTCTTTAGTGCACCCATTTAGGAATGCACCGTGGTATAGTGGGACGTCGGTCACAAGTAACCGGCCTGGGAAAGAATTGGGTTATGCATGAACCATTGAACTAAAACGTGTACATTACTATTCGAACGATTTCTTTTCGAGTCTCACCCTGAGGATGCCGATGGTAAGTGACACATCAGTTGATCCCCAGCGGAGTCGCCAAATTGTGGACATGACATAGGTCCACCCCGACGCGGCCACGCGCGGGTTTGGGGAAGCGAATGAATCTCCATATGAGATGGTCAAATTGAAATTTAAATCGAAGTAGGAGTCGCCACCGAATTTTGTGGTTATTCGGAACCATTCGAGCCCACTCTATGTCGTAGTGGGCCGTATACAAAATACGGCCCATTTCCGATCTCTGAGATTATTGGGCTCGTCCCTTTGCATTATGATACCGATACCGACATTATCGGATATCGTGTATTGAATGACTCTCGTTGCCAATGGATTCGGACATCCGGAAACCATGGTTCTGAGTAAGGGGTGAGGGTACGTGTTGGGAAGTTCACTGAGAACACCCAACCCCGCCCGCACTTAGCGGCCTTTACTAAGATATCGTTCGTTTTTGGTGTACACGGGTTAGTTCGACGGTTGAATGATATGCAAACATTATTTTCCTAAGCATGTGAGAAAAATAAATAAGTGGGTTGCTAAGTCGTTTAATGCATATTAAACTAATAACGTCAAAGTTCTAGCATGTGAAGTCGTTTTAGTCTAATAAAACGATAAAAACAAATAAATTGCTGCAAACACCAGAAAACGAGCTAGTAACGTTTGAATAAATCGAATAAAGACGCAAATGAATAATATGCATGGTTTTAGAAAAGATTTATGACACGCAAAAAATACTTGTCGAAATCTGAAAATATACCGAGAAAACCGCTGTTTTATGTGAGAAAACGATGCTGGAAAAATCGGAAAAAAACGAAAAAAGGCTGCGGCTTACAGCAGCCCGCGCGACTCGCCTGGGAGGGGCGCGGTGGCTGTCTTTGATTCGCTTTTCGAAAATTACTAATTTTTATAAATCGCGTACAAATATGGATTAATTTATACCCGATTTATATTTTCGATATTCGTCGTATTCGATATTCGATTATGAAATCGATATCGAATAGTCGGAATGCTTTTAAAAAAGGTTTTGAAAAAAGTTTGTTTTGAACGAATAGTAAAAAAAAGAATTTTGAACGAAAAAGATGTTAATTCTCTCCGCGTTTAAAATCATTGAATTTTGTTTAAAAAGAGTAATGATTTTATTAGCATCAACTAGAATTAATTAATTTAGTTCTTGTTAGATACGATATTCGATTAGAGAATCGGTATCATATTTTAAGAACGTTATATAAAAAAATAGTTTTTTTTTAGTATCGATTATTAGAAATAAAAATATGCGATGAACGACCCGTATTAATAATATGAAACGACCGACGAAAACAAAAAAAGTGAAGGACGAAAAAAAAGGAAAAAGACGCGAGAGAGAGAGAAAGGAGAAGAATCGGGTTTGATTTACACCCTCAACCTACGTGCTTCGTTTTCTCGGTACAAGGCTCGTCGGACGGTGGCTTAGGCACGGGAGCGTCGAGATGATGCGGGTGAGTTAAGGTGGTGCGGATTTATGTGTGTGAGAGGCGTCGGGTTTGGCCGGGTGGAGGGAGTTTCGTCGGTATTTCGGGACGGTATTTCGGTATTCCTCCGGATGTGTGTCGAGACTATTTTTTGCTAGATATTGAGTATATGTGTGACTAATAATTGTTGTGCATTGATTGATAGTTCATGTGTCTTTTGTGTTGAATATGAGGTCCTATTTATAGGAGTCGAGGTAGTCTTGCATGTGTGGCAAGAAATACCGGTTTGGATAGGAAATACGAGAGTTCGTAAGGGAATAAACTTCTCGTTTCTTGGTGAAGAAGCCGAGCAACTCGGCTGAAACAGGGATATCTCGGCTGTCTTGGCCGAGTATCTGAGCTCGGGTTGTAAACTGTTTCGGTTTTCGGATCGAATTCCTACTTGAGATCGAATTCTATCCTTAAATGGATTTGTTTAATATTATTTGAAGATGATTTTTGCAGTGTTTGGGACCGGATCAGCCGTGTGAAGTGTCACGGCTGACTCGTGTGTCTCGAGAATATTTTTCGACCGGGTTTTGACTCGGTCGTAAAAAGACGGTTTTACCCCCGGTGTCGGAATCGACCCAAATTAGTCTCATTTGACTCGAAATGACCCACAGGGCCTGGATTTGAGGTTGGTTTTGTAAGATTTGTACTCCGTAATAAGACTAAACCAAATGTCCATGATTTCGAGCCCATATCCGAGTCCATTAAAGCACGTTTGCGTCCTATCATCATCGGGTGTTTGGCGGGACCTACTATAGACACCTGGCAGTCAAAATGTGGGTGTCTACAGAGCCCCCACTCTGACTGAGGCTTGGACAAGGCGAAAGTCAGAGTAGCTACCAGGCCAATCGAGGATTAAGACCTGGCAGACTTCTGATCGGGTCGTTTAGAGTCCATTAGACTTGCGTGAAGGACTCGCCAGCCATAAGATAGAAATCATACCTGTATAGAGGTTAATAACGGCGCGAGGACTTTCTACTAAAAAAGTCTTGGGTTTGTCTGTTTACAGACAATCTCCATCTTGAAATTGCGTGGGAGTTTGCCTTGGAGGCTATGGGTGTACCGCTTACAGATACGTCCCATCTTTGAATTACACGGGAGCCTCTATTAGAAGCTGCGGATGTACCGATTACTGATACATCCGATTCCTCAGCGAAAATGTTGCTTGAATTTTCACTGAGAACTTTGAGAATTCTCCGGGAGTCTTGGGATACCTGTCTGTTTTGCATGCAACATACAGATAAAACATCGACTCGTGCTGGGGAAGAAAATGATTTTTGATTGATTTTTGGAAAGAGAGATTTTTTTTCGAAAATTTCGAATTTTTTTTTGAAAATGCCGGAAATTTTGAAAAATTTGGGAAGGGAAAGGAATGCTTGGGATGACTTGATTCCTGATCAGATTCTGACACGGACTTCTAAAATCCTCTGGTTAGGCCTGTACGCCTAGATGAAGTGTGATAAAAATTCCTATTCCCGGGGTGACTAGGAAAGGGATTTGATTTCCATGTCTGGCCTTAATGGTTAGGGTGTATCCTATGGAGCTTGAATCCTCAAAATTCTGGGTTGTCTCTAGCCTAGGTCTCGAGAAGATCTTGAGGGTTGTAATGTGGGAAGGCTAGATGTGGTGTTAGCTGACCAGCTTGACTGTCTCTCCCTTATTTGATGGTACGGGTAATGATAATTTTTGAATTAACCGTTTTTATTACGGTCATGGGTTTTTTGAATTCTTTGGGTTGACCTCTCAGCCCCGGTCGTGGGATTCTTCATTTGAGTTGACCGTGTTTGGTCGAGGGATGTTGATAATTCTTTTTGATCATGGCCAGCTTTTTTGTTTTGGCCTTTTGTTTTTTCTCTTGGACTTTTTGATTTTTTTTGTCCAGTTTTTTTTGTCGGTCAGACTAAACACATAAGGTAGGGATTGGTTAGTCTTATTGGATGGGCGTTTATTGTGCGAAATAGGCTTGCCTCCCGTCTTGAACCCAAACTAGGAGACTACCTAGATTTGTCATAGGATTCGATACCGCTCCTACTAAGGGTGGTTATGTGGCTTTCTATGTCAGACATGGAACAGGTAAAGGAAAACACGGGTCTTGATTTCCTGCAGTCATTATAGATGTGCCTATAATAATCACGTGCATGTGCTCACAGTGTATGACGGTAGTCACCATGTTCTCGGAAACACATAAGGAATGTATATATGGGAAATAGAAAAGCTGATTTTATTGAAATGTGAAAAGAGGAAAGAATGCAAAAGACTTTGACTCTGATTTGGAAATGAGGATGTAGGGTATCCTAGACTCGAACTCAGACTTAGACTCGAATCAAATCCGGACTCGGATGCTCGGTTGGTTGTTTTTTTTTTTGGTAAGGTCTTCGACAGGTGCCACGACTCGCCTAAACATGGCTTTGTGCGAATGCAAGAGAGGGAGTCAAACTAGACACGGCCCGGGATGACGGGATGACAAAGGCTCTGGGATCGGGATACTCGAACGTTGACCTAGACAAAGTAACGACCGCGAATTTGACTCGAGCTACATAAGGGTGAATCCGAAAATGGGGGCGACCGTGTTTGACCGTGTCGCGTGCTCGGTCTAACCGTGGTGACCTAACCCTAGGTGACTCGAGTGTTCGTAGCATAGGTTCGACTCGGAGAAGGCATCGTAAGGACGCCGGTGTAGGATGGATGTAAACTACCCCTTAAGGTGACCGTGGTTGACTGCTCGGGTGGAGGACAGCCCTCGAGTGAGACTAAAGGCTTTGATAGGACTCAGATGGTGCGACACCTAAGTGACTCGAAAGTGGGATACGTGAGACAACACGTGTAAGACATGGCCCTTAGAGCAACCGTGATTGACCGCTCTGATGAAGGGTAGCCCCCGAGTGGGGGTGAAGACCGACTCCTAGACGGGTGACTCGTGGACGGTGGGCCTTCCTTAGGATTTTGGCAAAATGGGCCTAGTCCCGTGTGAAGAAAGACCTACGTGTGAGCTATTCCCCAGACTTTGGACCCTAAAGTGTAAATGGGCATCCCTTTGTCGGAGTTTGTCCTACGTAGGTGGGTCGTGCCTTGATAAATAAGGCGGACTTGGGATGGGGTAGAAACTCGTGATGTAGGATCGACGGAGTTTCGACGCTATGGACTCTAACAGCTTATGACAAGACCCGACACTGCTAAATACGGGAAGTCCTAAGAAGAAGAAGGTTTTGAAAAGAGGATTTGGATTTGAAAACCGAGCAAGGTCGGATAGGAAGGCCAGATTTTTTTTGAAAAAATCGAAAAAAGGTGTTATCGGGCCGAGATTTTGAATTTTTTGAAAAGTTTGGACAGCATACCAGCTAGAAAATAGGCTATTTTGAGTCAAAATCATAAGTCCTAAATTTGGTAGCTTTCCGGGTTTTGAAAAATGGATAGTTTTCGAAAAAGATGCAAGTTTTTGAAAACGATGGTTTTTAAAAAGACAAGACACGTACCAGGTAGCATGTAGTCACGGAAACAGTATAACGACACCATGTATGCTCTTAGTCTAAGTCTCGGTCGGTCGAAAGAGGGTCTATACCAACGACGATAGCTTTCTCGCAAATCAGGACGGTCTTCCTAAGCCGAGTTGGTCTTAGAACCTGCCGTAAAACCCATGTGAGTTCCGCCATCGAAGTCTTTAGTGCACCCATTTAGGAATGCACCGTGGTATAGTGGGACGTCGGTCACAAGTAACCGGCCCGGGAAAGAATTGGGTTATGCATGAACCATTGAACTAAAACGTGTACATTACTATTCGAACGATTTCTTTTCGAGTCTCACCCTGAGGATGCCGATGGTAAGTGACACATCAGTTGATTCCCAGCAGAGTCGCCAAATTGTGGACCTGACATAGGTCCACCCCGACGCGGCCACGCGCGGGTTTGGGGAGGCGAATGAATCTCCATATGGGATGGTCAAATTGAAATTTAAATCGAAGTAGGAGTCGCCACCGAATTTTGTGGTTATTCGGAACCATTCGAGCCCACTCTATGTCGTAGTGGGCCGTATACAAAATACGGCCCATTTCCGATCTCAGAGTTTATTGGGCTCGTCCCTTTGCATTATGATACCGATACCGACATTATCGGATATCGTGTATTGAATGACTCTCGTTGCCAATGGATTCGGACATCCGGAAACCATGGTTCTGAGTAAGGGGTGAGGGTACGTGTTGGGAAGTTCACTGAGAACACCCAACCCCGCCCGCACTTAGCGGCCTTTACTAAGATATCGTTCGTTTTTGGTGTACACGGGTTAGTTCGACGGTTGAATGATATGCAAACATTATTTTCCTAAGCATGTGAGAAAAATAAATAAGTGGGTTGCTAAGTCGTTTAATGCATATTAAACTAATAACGTCAAAGTTTTAGCATGTGAAGTCGTTTTAGTCTAATAAAACGATAAAAACAAATAAATTGCTGCAAACACCAGAAAACGAGCTAGTAACGTTTGAATAAATCGAATAAAGACGCAAATGAATAATATGCATGGTTTTAGAAAAGATTTATGACACGCAAAAAATACTTGTCGAAATCTGAAAATATACCGAGAAAACCGCTGTTTTATGTGAGAAAACGATGCTGGAAAAATCGGAAAAAAACGAAAAAAGGCTGCGGCTTACAGCAGCCCGCGCGACTCGCCCGGGAGGGGCGCGGTGGCTGTCTCGGATTCGCTTTTCGAAAATTACTAATTTTGATAAATCGCGTACAAATATCGATTAATTTATACCCGATTTATATTTTCGATATTCGTCGTATTCGATATTCGATTATGAAATCGATATCGAATAGTCGGAATGTTTTTATAAAAGGTTTTGAAAAAAGTTTGTTTTGAACGAAAAGTAAAAAAAAAAAGAATTTTGAACGAAAAAAATGTTAATTCTCTCCGCGTTTAAAATCATTGAATTTTGGTTAAAAAGGGTAATGATTTTATTAGCATCAACGAGAATTAATTAATTTAGTTCTTGTTAGATACGATATTCGATTAGAGAATCGGTATCGTATTTTAAGAACGTTATATAAAAAAAATAGTTTTTTTTTTAGTATCGATTATTAGAAATAAAAATATGCGACGAACGACCCATATTAATAATATGAAACGACCGACGAAAACAAAAAAAGTGAAGGACGAAAAAAAAAAGGAAAAAGACGCGAGAGAGAGAGAAAGGAGAAGAATCGGGTTTGATTTACACCCTCAACCTACATGCTTCGTTTTCTCGGTACAAGGCTCGTCGGACGGTGGCTTAGGCACGGGAGCGTCGAGATGATGCGGGTGAACTAAAGTGGTGCTGATTTATGTGTGTGAGAGGCGTCGGGATTGACCGGGTGGAGGGAGTTTCGTCGGTATTTCGAGACGGTATTTCGGTATTCCTCCGGATGTGTGTCGAGACTATTTTTTGCTAGATATTGAGTATATGTGTGACTAATAATTGTTGTGCATTGATTGATTGTTCATGTGTCTTTTGTGTTGAATATGAGGTCCTATTTATAGGAGTCGAGTTAGTCTTGCTTGTGTGGCAAGAAATACCGGTTTGGATAGGAAATACAAGAGTTCTTAAGGGAATAAACTTCTCTTTTCTTGCTGAAGAAGCCGAGTAACTCGGCTGAAACAGGGATATCTCGGCTGTCTTGGCCGAGTATCTGAGCTCGGGTTGTAAACTGTTTCGGTTTTCGGATAGAATTCCTACTTGAGATCGAATTCTATCCTTAAACGGATTTGTTTAATATTATTTGAAGATGATTTTTGCAGTGTTTGGGACCGGATCAGCCGTGTGAAGTGTCACGGCTGACTCGTGTGTCTCGAGAATAATTTTCGACCGGGTTTTGACTCGGTCGTAAAAAGACGGTTTTACCCCCGGTGTCGGAATCGATCCAAATTAGTCTCATTTGACTCGAAACGACCCACTGGGCCTTGATTTGAGGTTGGTTTTGTAAGATTTGTACTCCGTAATAAGCCAAAACCAAATGTTCATGATTTCGAGCCCATATCCGAGTCCATTAAAGCACGTTTGCGTCCTATCATCATCGGGTGTTTGGCGGGACCTACTATAGACACCTGGCGGTCAAAATGTGGGTGTCTACAAAGCCCCCACTCTGACTGAGGCTTGGACAAGGCGAAAGTCAGAGTAGCTACCAGGCCAATCGAGGATTAAGACCTGGCAGACTTCTGATCGGGTCGTTTAGAGTCCATTAGACCTGCGTGAAGGGCTCGCCAGCCATAAGATAGAAATCATACCTGGATAGAGGTTAATAACAGCGCGAGGACTTTCTACAAAAAAAGTCTTGGGTTTGTCTGTTTACAGACAATCTCCATCTTGAAATTGCGTGGGAGTTTGCCTTGGAGGCTATGGGTGTACCGCTTACAGATACGTCCCATCTTTGAATTACACGGGAGCCTCTATTAGAAGCTGCGGATGTACCGCTTACTGATACATCCGATTCCTCAGCGAAAATGTTGCTTGAATTTTCACTGAGAACTTTGAGAATTCTCCGGGAGTCTTGGGATACCTGTCTGTTTTGCATGCAACATACAGATAAAACATCGACTCGTGCTGGGGAAGAAAATGATTTTTGATTGATTTTTGGAAAGAGAGATTTTTTTTCGAAAATTTCGAATTTTTTTTTGAAAATGCCGGAAATTTTGAAAAATTTGGGAAGGGAAAGGAATGCTTGGGATGACTTGATTCCTGATAAGATTCTGACACGGACTTCTAAAATCCTCTGGTTAGGCCTGTACGCCTAGATGAAGTGTGATAAAAATTCCTATTCCCGGGGTGACTAGGAAAGGGATTTGATTTCCATGTCTGGCCTTAATGGTTAGGGTGTATCCTATGGAGCTTGAATCCTCAAAATTCTGGGTTGTCTCTAGCCTAGGTCTCGAGAAGGTCTTGAGGGTTGTAATGTGGGAAGGCTAGATGTGGTGTTAGCTGACCAGCTTGACTGTCTCTCCCTTATTTGATGGTACGGGTAATGATAATTTTTGAATTAACCGCTTTTACTACGGTCATGGGTTTTTTGAATTCTTTGGGTTGACCTCTCAGCCCCGGTCGTGGGATTCTTCATTTGAGTTGACCGTGTTTGGTCGAGGGATGTTGATAATTCTTTTTGATCATGGCCAGCTTTTTTGTTTTGGCCTTTTGTTTTTTCTCTTGGACTTTTGATTTTTTTTTGTCCAGTTTTTTTTTGTCGGTCAGACTAAACACATAAGGTAGGGATTGGTTAGTCTTATTGGATGGGCGTTTATTGTGCGAAATAGGCTTGCCTCCCGTCTTGAACCCAAACTAGGAGACTACCTAGATTTGTCATAGGATTCGATACCGCTCCTACTAAGGGTGGTTATGTGGCTTTCTATGTCAGACATGGAACAGGTAAAGGAAAACACGGGTCTTGATTTCCTGCAGTCATTATAGATGTGCCTATAATAATCACGTGCATGTGCTCACAGTGTATGACGGTAGTCACCATGTTCTCGGAAACACATAAGGAATGTATATATGGGAAATAGAAAAGCTGATTTTATTGAAATGTGAAAAGAGGAAAGAATGCAAAAGACTTTGACTCTGATTTGGAAATGAGGATGTAGGGTATCCTAGACTCGAACTCAGACTTAGACTCGAATCAAATCCGGACTCGGATGCTCGGTTGGTTGTTTTTTTTTGGTAAGGTCTTCGACAGGTGCCACGACTCGCCTAAACTTGGCTTTGTGCAAATGCAAGAGAGGGAGTCAAACTAGACACGGCCCGGGATGACGGGATGACAAAGGCTCTGGGATCGGGATACTCGAACGTTGACCTAGACAAAGTAACGACCGCGAATTTGACTCGAGCTACATAAGGGTGAATCCGAAAATGGGGGCGACCGTGTTTGACCGTGTCGCGTGCTCGGTCTAACCGTGGTGACCTAACCCTAGGTGACTCGAGTGTTCGTAGCATAGGTTCGACTCGGAGAAGGCATCGTAAGGACGCCGGTGTAGGATGGATGTAAACTACCCCTTAAGGTGACCGTGGTTGACTGCTCGGGTGGAGGACAGCCCTCGAGTGAGACTAAAGGCTTTGATAGGACTCAGATGGTGCGACACCTAAGTGACTCGAAAGTGGGATACGTGAGACAACACGTGTAAGACATGGCCCTTAGAGCAACCGTGATTGACCGCTCTGATGAAGGGTAGCCCCCGAGTGGGGGTGAAGACCGACTCCTAGACGGGTGACTCGTGGACGGTGGGCCTTCCTTAGGATTTTGGCAAAATGGGCCTAGTCCCGTGTGAAGAAAGACCTACGTGTGAGCTATTCCCCAGACTTTGGACCCTAAAGTGTAAATGGGCATCCCTTTGTCGGAGTTTGTCCTACGTAGGTGGGTCGTGCCTTGATAAATAAGGCGGACTTGGGATGGGGTAGAAACTCGTGATGTAGGATCGACGGAGTTTCGACGCTATGGACTCTAACAGCTTATGACAAGACCCGACACTGCTAAATACGGGAAGTCCTAAGAAGAAGAAGGTTTTGAAAAGAGGATTTGGATTTGAAAACCGAGCAAGGTCGGATAGGAAGGCCAGATTTTTTTTGAAAAAATCGAAAAAAGGTGTTATCGGGCCGAGATTTTGAATTTTTTGAAAAGTTTGGACAGCATACCAGCTAGAAAATAGGCTATTTTGAGTCAAAATCATAAGTCCTAAATTTGGTAGCTTTCCGGGTTTTGAAAAATGGATAGTTTTCGAAAAAGATGCAAGTTTTTGAAAACGATGGTTTTTAAAAAGACAAGACACGTACCAGGTAGCATGTAGTCACGGAAACAGTATAACGACACCATGTATGCTCTTAGTCTAAGTCTCGGTCGGTCGAAAGAGGGTCTATACCAACGACGATAGCTTTCTCGCAAATCAGGACGGTCTTCCTAAGCCGAGTTGGTCTTAGAACCTGCCGTAAAACCCATGTGAGTTCCGCCATCGAAGTCTTTAGTGCACCCATTTAGGAATGCACCGTGGTATAGTGGGACGTCGGTCACAAGTAACCGGCCCGGGAAAGAATTGGGTTATGCATGAACCATTGAACTAAAACGTGTACATTACTATTCGAACGATTTCTTTTCGAGTCTCACCCTGAGGATGCCGATGGTAAGTGACACATCAGTTGATTCCCAGCAGAGTCGCCAAATTGTGGACCTGACATAGGTCCACGCCGACGCGGCCACGCGCGGGTTTGGGGAGGCGAATGAATCTCCATATGGGATGGTCAAATTGAAATTTAAATCGAAGTAGGAGTCGCCACCGAATTTTGTGGTTATTCGGAACCATTCGAGCCCACTCTATGTCGTAGTGGGCCGTATACAAAATACGGCCCATTTCCGATCTCAGAGTTTATTGGGCTCGTCCCTTTGCATTATGATACCGATACCGACATTATCGGATATCGTGTATTGAATGACTCTCGTTGCCAATGGATTCGGACATCCGGAAACCATGGTTCTGAGTAAGGGGTGAGGGTACGTGTTGGGAAGTTCACTGAGAACACCCAACCCCGCCCGCACTTAGCGGCCTTTACTAAGATATCGTTCGTTTTTGGTGTACACGGGTTAGTTCGACGGTTGAATGATATGCAAACATTATTTTCCTAAGCATGTGAGAAAAATAAATAAGTGGGTTGCTAAGTCGTTTAATGCATATTAAACTAATAACGTCAAAGTTTTAGCATGTGAAGTCGTTTTAGTCTAATAAAACGATAAAAACAAATAAATTGCTGCAAACACCAGAAAACGAGCTAGTAACGTTTGAATAAATCGAATAAAGACGCAAATGAATAATATGCATGATTTTAGAAAAGATTTATGACACGCGAAAAATACTTGTCGAAATCTGAAAATATACCGAGAAAACCGCTGTTTTATGTGAGAAAACGATGCTGGAAAAATCGGAAAAAAACGAAAAAAGGCTGCGGCTTACAGCAGCCCGCGCGACTCGCCCGGGAGGGGCGCGGTGGCTGTCTCGGATTCGCTTTTCGAAAATTACTAATTTTGATAAATCGCGTACAAATATCGATTAATTTATACCCGATTTATATTTTCGATATTCGTCGTATTCGATATTCGATTATGAAATCGATATCGAATAGTCGGAATGCTTTTATAAAAGGTTTTGAAAAAAGTTTGTTTTGAACGAAAAGTAAAAAAAAAAAGAATTTTGAACGAAAAAAATGTTAATTCTCTCCGCGTTTAAAATCATTGAATTTTGGTTAAAAAGGGTAATGATTTTATTAGCATCAACGAGAATTAATTAATTTAGTTCTTGTTAGATACGATATTCGATTAGAGAATCGGTATCGTATTTTAAGAACGTTATATAAAAAAATAGTTTTTTTTAGTATCGATTATTAGAAATAAAAATATGCGACGAACGACCCATATTAATAATATGAAACGACCGACGAAAACAAAAAAAGTGAAGGACGAAAAAAAAAAGGAAAAAGACGCGAGAGAGAGAGAAAGGAGAAGAATCGGGTTTGATTTACACCCTCAACCTACATGCTTCGTTTTCTCGGTACAAGGCTCGTCGGACGGTGGCTTAGGCACGGGAGCGTCGAGATGATGCGGGTGAGCTAAAGTGGTGCTGATTTATGTGTGTGAGAGGCGTCGGGTTTGACCGGGTGGAGGGAGTTTCGTCGGTATTTCGAGACGGTATTTCGGTATTCCTCCGGATGTGTGTCGAGACTAATTTTTGCTAGATATTGAGTATATGTGTGACTAATAATTGTTGTGCATTGATTGATTGTTCATGTGTCTTTTGTGTTGAATATGAGGTCCTATTTATAGGAGTCGAGGTAGTCTTGCTTTTGTGGCAAGAAATACCGGTTTGGATAGGAAATACGAGAGTTCTTAAGGGAATAAACTTCTCTTTTCTTGCTGAAGAAGCCGAGCAACTCGGCTGAAACAGGGATATCTCGGCTGTCTTGGCCGAGTATCTGAGCTCGGGTTGTAAACTGTTTCGGTTTTCGGATAGAATTCCTACTTGAGATCGAATTCTATCCTTAAACGGATTTGTTTAATATTATTTGAAGATGATTTTTGCAGTGTTTGGGACCGGATCAGCCGTGTGAAGTGTCACGGCTGACTCGTGTGTCTCGAGAATATTTTTCGACCGGGTTTTGACTCGGTCGTAAAAAGACGATTTTACCCCCGGTGTCGGAATCGACCTAAATTAGTCTCATTTGACTCGAAACGACCCACCGGGCCTGGATTTGAGGTTGGTTTTGTAAGATTTGTACTCCGTAATAAGCCTAAACCAAATGTCCATGATTTCGAGCCCATATCCGAGTCCATTAAAGCACGTTTGCGTCCTATCATCATCGGGTGTTTGGCGGGACCTACTATAGACACCTGGCGGTCAAAATGTGGGTGTCTACAAATAGGCTTGAGGCCAAGCCTGATGATGAGGAGATTAGAAGAGCTGTTTTTTCAATTGGATCTACTAAAAACCCTGGGCCTGATGGTTATTCTGCGGGTTTCTTTAAAGCTGCTTGGAGTATTATCAAGGGAGATTTTTGTAATGCAGTGAAAGAATTCTTTGAGTCTGGTAAGATGGTAAAGCAAGCAAATACTACCCTCATTACCCTAGTCCCTAAGAAACAGGTCTGTTCTTCAGTCTTGGATTTTAGGCCTTTATTGGATTCAGTGTTATGCGCTGGATACTGACTCAATTTGGGAAGCTAAAGTGCAGTAAAAGCATACTTCCACCTTAAAAAGCATAATTAGAATTAAAGACATTATGATTAATAGAATGGGGAGTGTTCTGGGTGCTAGAAATTTGTTGTAGGAATGGCAACAGAATGGCAAGTTCAGTACGTGTGCTGCGTACAACTAGTTCAGACAGCACCACCCGAAGAAAGGATGGCTGCAGCAGATACAAAGGCAGAATGTAATTCCCAAACATGGAGTAATTGCATCTTTGGCAATGCAAGGGAAATTGGCAACTATAGATATGATGTGCAGGAGGGGAATGTGTATAATCAATAGGTGCATTTTATGCTATAATGCTTGTGAGGATCATAGCCATTTGTTTTTTAGATGTTCTTATTCCAGACAGATTTGGGAGGAGATAAAGGACTGGCTGCGTCTCAAAGGAAGAGGTGAGGATATGCAAACGGAAGCTAGATGGATTTGGAATCGGAAAAGACGAAAGCATTGGAAGCATAGTTGGGTATGTCATGCCTTGGCTGCCACGGTTTATCATATTTGGATCGAACGGAATGTTCGAATTTTTCAGAATTCGAGCCGGCCTTATAGCAGTATAGTTCAGCAAATCAAGTTTGAAGTGTTTGCTGGGATGAAAAGTCGAGGATTGGATTTAGCATTACTTAGGATGTATGCTGAGAATTAAATTTTGTAGGGGTTCGTTTTTGTAAGAACTAGTCTCGTATTTTTCCCCTTCGTGGATGAATATAGAGTCATAACTTTTTCTTGCAAAAAAAAAAAAAATAATAATAATAATAATAATAATAATAATAATATATGGAGTATGTAGTAGATAGTAATAGTTATAAAAATAGTAGTAGCAGCAAAGACAACAACAATAACCATAATATCATGTATTTAATTTATTATTTCACATATTCACATTTAATGCTTTATTATTAATAAATCTATTACAGACCAATTAGATTAGTACATGTGGATTGATTAGAAGACAGAATTGGACAAATGATGGAAGGATGATTAAGGATGGCAACGGGTCCAGGATCCTGCCCAGACCCTGCGGGTCTTACCCTAACGGGTCGGGTACGGGTCCTAATTTTTTTGGACCCATACCCTATGAGTACGGGTCGGGTATGGGTCCTTCAAAAATATTTCGGGTCCGGGTCCTAAAAGTCAGACCGGACCCGTATAAAAAATAAATAATATATATATATATATATATATATATATATATATAACTGCTGATAAGTTATGACTAATCCGTTAAATCCTAATACTTCGTATTCGTTCAACCCCCCCAACCCCCCCCCCCCCCCCCCACTTCTTCTTACCTCCTCCCTTCTCCTACTCCTCTTAATTCCCTACTTTCTTTTTGGCTTTTTCAATTGTCGGGTTATAAATCGTATATATTTTAAATTGTCACACATTGGACCCGTGACGGACCCGGACCCTACCCGTACCCGTTGGGTCCGGGTAAAGGTCTAAAATTTCTGGACCCTTAATGGTCCGGGTCGGGTCCGGGTCCGATCGGACCCGACCCATACTCGCCCCGTTGCCATCCTTAAGGATGATGCTTTGTTTGAGTTTTAATATAATATATAGATAGATTTTATATCACACTTATAGTTAGAGAACTATACTTGGTAGGTTGTCTTTAGGAGGTGAATAGTTGGTGTGCGTATTGGTTGAGCCTGGGTTTGAGTCACACGACTCACACCAAAGATATTTTAGCAATTTCAATTTTATTTTAACGTTTTAATATCTCTCGTTTTTTTCATTAAAAACTTTAGTTTTTTGTTACGATCACTCTTATGTTTGTATGTAAAAATAACAAACAATATATAAGTTGCTTACCCAAACAATTAAACATTTTCTTTTTAAGTAGTCTAAACCTACATTTTTATCGTATTGTTTTATTGTTATTGACAAATTTGACTAATTTTAATCGTCAAAATTAATCAGAATTACATATATAAAAAAGCTAAAAACGAGTCCAAACAATCTTTAATGGCCTAGCATTGTTGAGCTCAGGATCGGCTTAAATTTTAATGATCTCTTGAGATTGTTGACCGAGCTCAGTCGGGGCTTTGACCAAATCGATTTTGTAGCTCTAGGAACTAGCTCTTATCATTACACACCCCTCTTCGTATGTTAAAAATAAATTCAATTAATTATTTTTTCCAAACAATTTACTTATGTTAGTTGTTGCGTACCATTAGTAATTTCAGTTTTCACGTAGGCATTACGATTAATGTAAGACCATCATTAGTTATATCCACGAACTTGAACTATACGTTCTCAAATAATTAAAAAAATTTAAATTAATTTGTCACACAATCAAATTGAGGTCCCGAAAATTGACCATAAAAAATCGACGACATGTCATCAATTCAAAAGGTCGACCCGTTCAAGTCGAGTTTCTACTCTAAATTAACGGAGCATTTCGTGTTCGGACAAACGTGTCACATGTCAAATTTTCGTGTCCTAAAATAACCTGGTCGGATTTACAGGTCGGGTAGAAAGTTGACGATTTTAACACTTATACTCGTAATATTTGCCGGAGCATTTCAGATGATTTTGACGCCAAATTATAGTCATTTTGCGCCAAAAAACAAGATAAGATACTCTTTGACCATGAAGTTGTTTTATATAAAAATTTGAGAATATATTTTGTCGTCTTCTAATGGTAACTAATTTCCGATCTTCTTCCAAGTTTAGAAGTGTTAATGGTGAAAAAAATGATGGTGAAGAAAGCACTAATACTACTAGTACTAATCTACCTAAAACTTAAACGATAAATTGTGGACATGACATAGGTCCACCCCGACTCGGCCACGCGCGGGTTTGGGGAGGCCAATGAATTTCCATATGAGAATGGATCAAATTGAAATTTAAATCGAAGTGGAGTCGCCACCGAAATTTGTGGGAGTTCGGGCCCGTTCGAACCCACTCTATATCTTAGTGGGCCATGCACGAAGTATGGCCCATTCGGATGTCAGAGTTTATTGGGCTCGTCCCTTTGCATTTGATACCGATACCGACATTATCGGATACCGTGTATTGAATGACTCTCGTGTGCCAATGGATTCGGATATCCGGAAACCATGGTTCTGAGTAAGGGGTGAGGGTACGTGTTGGGAAGTTCACAAAGAACATCCAACCCCGCCCGCACATTGGCGGCCTCTACTAAGATATCGAATGACGTTTTAATACGCGTGTTAGTAGAACGATGAAATGATATGCAAATAGTATTTTGCCTAAACATGCGAATATTTGAATAAGTTGCTATGTCGATTTAATGCATCTAATACTAACGTCAAAGTTATATTTAGCATGCGAAGTTCATTTTAGTACAATAAAATAAACAACGAAAATAAATCGACAAAAGAGCAAACTTGTTAGTAACGATAATAACGGTTTGCGAAAATATAGAATGCTATAGGATAATGTAAACATGATGCATGATTTTGGAAAATCGATAATTTTGCTAAGTCGTGTAAAAATATGGTATGATTTATACTCGACTTTAAAATTTCGATGCTCGTCATATTCGATATTTGGTTATGGAATCAATATCAAATATTAGGAGCGAGTTTAGAAAAGATGTTATAAGTCGTTTTGAAATTGAACTAAAAAAATCCTTTTTATGTCGCAATTTCCAGGCAATCGTGCGACTTGTATCAACTTCGCGCGACTTGCACAGGCGCGCGACTCGCATGACACCCGCGCGACTCACATGGAGGGCTGTTTTGGCTTTTTTGATTAATTCCGTTAGATTTGATATTCGACTACGGAGTCAGTATCGCATTCGTCCTTGGAATGATGATTTTTATTGAATCGGGCAGAAATATTGTATGATTTAAGCTCGATTCGGATTTGGATACTCATCGTATCCGATATTCGTTTATTGAATCGATATCGAATATTTAGAGCGAAATCTAGAAAATATATTTGTAAGTCGTTTTAAATCAACTAAAACGAAATAAATTGTCTCCGCGTTTTATAGTGTCGGAATTAATTCTTGCGAATTATGATCACTATTTTTAGCATCAACGACTTCGTATTAGTTAGATTCATTGACTAGTTCGCTTAGATGCGACATCCAATTATTGAATTGATATCGAATCTAAAGAACGACTCTTTGCAACTACTTGAATTAAAAAAAAAACTTGATTGGATTCCCTCGGCATCCCGACATCGTAATAAATCCTTGCGGATTGTGTGATGTCGGATCCACGTCAAAGGGTTTCGACTCAATAAAAAAAATATGTAAGTTGAAATCGATATATGCGGTATTGATGATGATGACGCAACAAAATAAAAGAAACGATTTTGTTGACGTTTGACTCGCTTCAATAATCAAGCGTTCGGGGTGTCGGGATAAGCGACCGGCAACGTCGGGTGAAAACCCTTGTATATTTGGATTTCCTTATCCCGTCATCCCTTGCGCTCAACACAAATTAACGAGTATTTTAATGTCTTGATATTTATAATACTAGCGATGTTAGAATGCGACAATAACGATAAGATAAAAATAAAATAAAAAAAACGATGACGACAACGACGGACGACGAGACGAAGGGGAGAAAGAGAGAAGAAGAGAGAAGAACGGGATTTTGCATCCTCAACCTACATGTTTCTTAGTCTCGAATAGAACTCGTTAGTTGTGGCTTTAGCACGGGAGTATCAAGGTTGATGTAAGTTGAGTTATGGTGGTTTAGGGTTTGTAAATTGTTAGGGTTTTAGGTTGAAGATGATGAGAAGATTAGGGTTGTATAGGGTTGACTAAGGTTGTAAAAGGATGTGAAAAAGTTGGTGTTTTAATTGCATGCAAGAGGGTGTATATATAGGCAATTGCTCCCCCTCCTTGTCTAGGGTTACTTGATCGGGTGCCCTGATGGACTCGATCAAGTGGCCCACCTGACAGAGGACCGCGGGCCTCTTCTCGGAAACGGCTTTGACCCGGTTTTAACTCGGTCGCTAAAAGACGGTTTTATTTTCGGTGTCGGTTTTGACCCAAATTAATCTTATTTGATTGGAAATAACCCACTGGGCCTGAATTTGAGGTCAGTTTTGTGAGATTTGTACTCCGTAAAAAGCTCAAGCCGAAAACTAATGGTTTCGAGCCCATATCCGAGCGCGTAGAAACACATTTGCGTCCGATCATCATCGGGTGGTTTTTGGAAACTGCTATAGACACCTAGCAGCCAAATGTGGGTGTCTACATAAATATTAATGACGATAAATATTAATTTATTTAAAATATTCTTAATTAAATATAAGTTATAATAAATTATAAATTACATATATACCGGTTTGGGTTTGACACAAAATCAAAATAAAGATTTTCTGTTTTTTATTTTTCTTATTAATTACATATAAATTTCCTATTTTTCTTATAAAGATTTTCTGTTTTTTATTAATTCCAGTAGCGTCCTATCTATGTATCATTGTACTTCAATTCTTAGGACAGAAAAACAAATAAATTAATACTCCGTATCTCTTCAATCTAAAAAACTTTTTAACATTTTTTTTGGCTCCTTTATTTATTTAATTCGATTTGCATCTATCTAGAGATAAGAGTGGTCAATTTGGAGAGTCATTAGTGTCATGACAAATAAATTAGAAAGACTATTTGATTAAGAAAGTCATGCTCATGGATAGTAGACTATATTTAACAAGGTGATGTAGGAGTGTGCGACTTAATTGCATGTGTCAATAACCATGGGCCTTTCAGAGGCCATGACAACTACGACAGTAGTATGACTTGTTGGACTACCAACTCCTTGAAACCTAAGGTTTAGGCAATTTTATGCTATCATTTGGAATTTTGTTACTAAAATGATAAGTATATGTAGGTCCATTACACTTGACCTATACCCTATTTAAGTATCGTGTTCATTAGGTTGCCTTGAGCAGTCGTCAATAGACTATAATTAAACGGGTTGAAAACTGTTCTCTTATTTTCTAAATCGTTACATTTATGACACAAAAATTTAGTTAGTTGAGCAAGTGAGATGATAACTATGAAGGGAATATAGAATGACGGGAGTTATGTTACGTCGGTTGGAGTATTCTTTGGATTGAAAGTAACTCAATTGTTCTGAATGAATCTGAACTGAACGGAATAAATGGAGCTGAAACTGATGAGACGATAATTATGGATATAAGAATTATCCTCTTTTTGCTACTCGTATTATTTTGAACTCAAGTTAGGAATATACTGAGTACATCTCATTACTATATATTATACCAAGTAAGTAAGTTGACATCTATTAATAACATCGGCTTTTGTCCTAGGTATGCAGGATAAGGTAGGATGGAGCAATTAGCTAACTAGCATGACCCAAAACTTTAGTCCGTATTAGGCTATTAAATTAGGCTTTTAGGCCTACTTTTGAAGCATCGTTGAAAATAATGGAAAACGTCTCAAAAGAGGCAGGAAAATAAAGCAAAAGAAACTTTAGAACAAAAACGTCAATGTTGTGTGGAGTTGCGACCACAGATAAGTCTTTGTCGTGTAACTTGAGATTTCCAACTTCTCCATGCACTTATTATCCAATCAGGAGGTTGGTTCCCAATCACAGGAATTGACGGCTACTTTCATGCTAGCTAGGTCCAAATCTATACCAGAAGTTCCAACTTTGAACGCAATAATGTTAAAATTTCGGATAAAAAAAAAAACAATATAGACATAAAATTATAGATTATTTTGTTGATAAACAATCATATATTAGACCGTATGTGAAAGCTTTACTCCCTCCGTTCCAATAAATTGTTTGTCTTTACTTTTGGCACAAAGGAGAAGAAATCCAATGAAGAAATGACATATGTAGACAAACTCATGAAAATGGTTAAATTACATATTAAAAATATTCCTAAAATAGAATGACAAACAATTCATTGAGACATCCCAATATAAAATAGGCAAACAATTCATTGGAACGGATGGAGTATATTTCACTCTACTAATGATGATTTTTGTTTTAAGAAGATTGAACTTTAATTTGTTAGATTTTTATATAATTGTACTCCGTACTTCATCAATTTTGATATCACTTATTGTATATTCTATATGAGCACAATCATTTTATCAAATAATCAAATAAAATTGTCAAATGTATATATAAAACAACCTTAAACTATGCTAAAAACATTCCGTACCACACTATTAATTTAGTCCAGGCCAGGGCCAGTGCAAGGTATAGCCGTACCATGACGGTAGGTCGTCGATAGTAAAACTCTCCCTCGCTCATAATTAAGCTCTTCAGTGCATACTAATGTATTTCTTACGATGAAGCTCAAAACATCTACCTAACCTAAGTGTAAATACCAATTCATTTTAGCGTACTCGAGTTTGATTTTACGGATGTGTGAATTCAATATAATATAATATAGGAATTTTCTACGTGGTACCCCTGAACTTTTTACTTTTCTATCTTGTACCTCTACAATTTTTACATGTATACATGGTACCCTTGTACTTTACTAAAAAAATTTTGGTACCCCTAAACTTTATTATTATCTTTATTGGTACCCCTAAACTTTTTTTTCCGTCAAGTTTTGGCAACAAATTACCTTTTTATGTTCAAAATTAAAAGTTAAACGTCTTTTAACATACCTAATTAACCGATAATTGAACTTAAACTAACAATTTTGTACGTATTTGCAGTTATACTCCGAATCTAAACTTATTATATTTTTGACATTATATTGTCAAATCAAATGATAGCCCTTAAATTAAGCTCAATTACTTGTTAATTATCTAAGTTAAATGAGTATTGAAGTCTTAATTCTAAGCTAAAAACATAATCTAACGACAAAACTTGATGGAAAAAAACATTCAGGGCGCTAGTTAAACTAATACTCCGTAGTAAACTTCAAGGGTACCATGTATAAACATAGAAAAGGTAGGGGTACCATGTAGAAAAGTGAAAAACATAGGGGTACCGCGTAGAAAATCCCTATAATATAATATAAGTCCGGGTAGCACGGAGTGTATGCTTATATATAATTATTTGTAAATTTTCGGTATCGGGTTCATACGGTACCCTCTGACGAATTTTTGGCGCCAAATCTGTTCAAACAAAATTTGGTGGAAAATTCTGAAGAGTCGCAACTCGTATCCATGCCCTTTCAATCTCTCTCTATATATAAATATATAATAGAGGATTGATTAGATCCAGAGACAAATCTGTACAAAATCCGTACTTCATATTTACATCTTTGTTTATTGTACAAATTCAGAGTAACACCGTTTTATCTCAGAAGAAAATATGGTACAACCGTGCATTGAAATAAGGATCAAATTGTTTTATTAGGAAAGCGTTCAGTCGATTCGATATTATTTTTAATCATTTCCTTAGTCCCACGTAACCTAAACTAGAACTCAAAATAGTACAGTAAAGTATCTTACCAGTTGATCGAATAGTTACATGCATTATGTAGATTTATGAAACCAAATTAGGTTTTGAAATTATTATACGACGGTGGAGGGTGTGAAACGTATCTGAGAAAGAACTCTAGAAATGACGGAATCCTATAATTCTCAATATCTCATTTCCCACCTTAACCCACCTTTCGTGGTTTGATTTTCCGTCGACAATAATTCTATGGCTTTTGCCTTTAATTTCCATGCATGCATGCATGGCTGCTAGCTAGCTTTGACCGTCTTTTGACATCCAGCCGGATCGATGATCATCATCATCAATTCATCATGCATAATGCATGGCCAACTACCACCTAATAAAGATAATCACGACCATTGTTTCTCATTATATTCAACTTTACGGCCTCTTTTCAAAAGTTATCTTCATCTTTGAATTTAATCTGATGATCCGATCTTATTCACGCTTGTTGATTAACATGTTCAAAAGGGATCTTCTCCGAGTTGACCAGATCCAAATAAAATTCCCGGGGTTCAATAATTTGTCTAAATAAGTGCAAAGGAATTTTAATTTAAGATAATAATACACTATGATTTCGTGAATATTTTACCTATATCAAAAGTGATCCGTAAGTGATATATATGCTTCATACGTAGGATTGAAGTAACGTACTCCAGTATATATAGTTAGTTATTGTTTGGGATAAATTTTGCATCCTCGGGAGACGACGTGGCATACCTCAAGTCAAAAAGCCAAAGGATTAAATGTGAGGAAACTACGGAGTAGTACTCGAAAATCAAAAGTCAAAAGTCGGGAAAGTCGTAAGTCCAACATGAACCAGAATCTACAAGTCAACCCGAAGGCGAGACATAGTAATGATAGTGGGCCAAACAGCAATCAAGCCTGGAGATGGGCCGAATACAGCCCAATGCAAAGATAAACCCTTATCCCAAGCAATAGACCCGGTCAAACAACAACCCCCTAAATCCTAGGGACGGCTCCACCAGAGAAGGAGAGAAATGAGGAGAAAGAGAAGGAAGAAGTTAGAGGCAACGGCTAAGGGAAAAGGGGACGAATATAAGGGCAACAACGACAACAAGGATATCATTCGATTCATCTTCAAAGAAACTTCAACTCTAGAAAAAAGCATACTAGCAAAACATAGTCTCCGATAATCCAAAATCTGTACTTGTATTAAATACTCGTTCTCTCCATTCTTAGTAGACATTTGGCGGGATTCCGATTCCCCCCGCGGTTTTTCCCACATTGGATTTCCGCGTCACCAAATCTCGTGTCTCATTGTTTTGTTTCATTGTTCTTTAATTCATAGATTCGATCCGTCCATTAATCCGTGAAGCGTTAGTCCGATCACTTTAACCCGCAACTTAAATCGTAACCCGGTAAATTTTTACCAAAACAGTTATTATAATAAATGTGTTACTAATAAATAATACGGAGTAATAAAAGATTGGAAGATGATAGAGCGTCACCGGGTGGCGCTGAATTTCGGCACCACCTTAATTAAAAAATTAAAAAATATTGAAATTTAGTGTTTTGTTTTGTGCGAAAGACTTAAGGGTATGTACGTAATTTTATATCTATTCAATTACGATACAATTTAATTAAGTTAAAATTTCTTTTACGCATAATAATCTTTAACGGTAGTGCCAACGAATAGATCGAGTCGAGTCGAATTCGGGTGGTGTCACATGTAACACAAACCCTGCAACAAAAACTCGACCATTTAAATTTCATGTCGTTTCCGTGTTGAGTCGTCGGCCTACTTACATAAACGTATTAAATCTCAATCCAAACCCATTAGTTTCGTGTTTGGTTTCTGTCGGGTATTCATATACTTATCATATATCAGTGTTTGGAAAGTGTATATATATTTATTTATGTAACGAAGAATTAATTAAGATAGTTAGACTAATTTGAATCGTGTCGGGTTCATGGTATGAGCTTCAACCCAATTAAATAATATTGTGTGCTCGTATCGATCCACATACATAAATGAATTATTAAGTCTTAACCCAAATTGTTATTAATTACGTGTTGGGTTCATATCATGTTATTGTAGTTGATCATGTCGTCACTAGTTAGCTATTAATCTAGAACCATTTTCCATCATTAAATTTTATCGATACATAATAATTTCTTTTCCTCTTATATACACTCAAAATTTACATGATTAGAATTCGTTTCTTTGTTTGGACGTAACATACATACGTTTAATTTGCTCAACTTATGAAAGTTAAGGTTAGCTCTAACAAACAAGACTACTTTCAGGGAATAAATCAAGGTGTATTTTTTTTAATAATCATAAATATAAAGTTACGAAACTACCCTTTCTCTAATAATTGATTTTAGATTCTAAGTTTTAAAAATAATTAGGTAAAATACTATAACACCCTCGGTGGCGCTTGGCGCACAAATTAAGCGCCACCGGGTGGCGCCATTTCATTTTCCTAAAAGATTTATACTCCCTCTGAGTTCCTATGTTATTCCCCTTTCTTTTTTGGGCGGAAAATAAGGAAGGGGAAATGAGTGACTCAAAAAAGAAGGGAAGGATAGAGAAATGAAAGGTTAAGTGTGTACCACATATTGATAGCCTAAATATGAAAGATGGAAGAAGATGAAACTCGGTCCAAAAAGAAAATAGGGAAGATCATAGGAATACTGAGGGAGTATAAGATTGTTTTATGCATTTTAATCTGTTAATTACATTAGGGTTTTTCTAATGTGTGTCCAAAGAGTCCATGTTAAGAGACTAATTAAAAAATTATTTGTAAGATTATCCTCTAATAAGCTTCGTAAGATAATTATGATTTTCAATTTGAATTTCTCATGATATATTGTTAGAAGTTCTTTCTTAATTAACTTCTACTCCTTCTCATCCATTCAATTCTTTATACTTACTATAAATGGACAATCCAATCAATTATCTACAATCCCCTTTTGACAGAAGACTTTACTTTATAATTAATCATCATATATTTCCTCTATTTACACAAAATGCCACTATTTTTTCGTTACTTTAAGTTTGGTGGACCCATAACATCACTTGATTTACCAATAATACTCTTACTTTTATCACTTTTCTTAAAAATGATGAAAAATCTTATGTCAAGGATTGTTTGAATCGAATGGGAGGGAGTAATATATAAACTTGTTCCCTTTAGACGACTAGATGGACAAACATTAGATAATAACCACATATTATGATAAAACTAATACTTCCTCCAGTTTTCTTTATCATCCGATTTCAATATAATACCTCACTCATATATTGAGCAAATGGAAAGATAAAAGAAAATGGGAGAAAGTAGTATAAATTACCATAAAAGTAATACGGAGTATGTTGTATAAATTAAATTAACACAAATTAATACTTATGTACTCTATAATTTCAAATGAAATATCGGTTAATTTTAGAAAATGAGCATTCTCCTTGCATATTTATGTTATTATGTAGCCATATTATTCTCACAAATTAGAAAAAACAAACAAGCATATTGTATTTTACTGTGGCACTAAAAAAAATTATATTATAAAAAGTTTTTCGTCAGAAACCACCCTTTATTTAGAGTGTTTTGTAATAATATCTTTAATTTTGGGCAAAACCTGTTATCACCGTAGTAGTAGAAGCAGAGAAAGAAATGGGTTAGATCTTATCTGGAACAAAGAAAAGAAGATGTGTCGCGACAAACGTCACTGTTCTAAAGTTGATTTATGCCCCGTCTGCTACACACGGCCTCAATGGCACTCAACTCCCAGGATTCCACAACTATTCCGTAACTTCAGTGTAGGTGAAGAACGGTTGAATACAGCCAAGAACGCTTGCCAATAACTTAACCGGAACAGAGATGATAATATGAAGTAAGTATGAGAGTTGAGTATATTTGATGTGTGATTGAAGTGAAGAGGAGGGCAGTTTATATAGTGGAGCAAGGGCAAGAGTTCAATGTGCAACAGTAAATGCACAATGGAAACTTGCAGCAATCAGCATAGTAATCAGCCTCGAAAAAGCGCATAATCAGTCTCGGAAATGACAGAGGACTTGACTGAGTTTAAAAGCTGAAATTAAACAATGATCCGACTACTAAAAATTACCCGCAAGCGGTGCGCCGCAGGCGCTCTACCAAAGCCGAAAACCTAAAGCCCGAGTCCGGCCCGAGCCCGGCCCGTGCCCGGCCCGTGCCCGTGCTCGTCTCGGCTTGGCGCGCGCGTGTGTGGTGTACGTAGTCCTCTCTTGTACACAACTAGTAGAGCATTTTAGTGGGTCATATATAAACATAGTTTAGTAGTCATAAATGATCCATGTGGGATAGTTAATACCACTTAAATGAGCTTCTTTTGAAGCATTAACTCTAACAAAACCAAAACAACTCATCAGGCTCAAGATTTGATATTCTACAGAATAATAACCCGAACATAATCTCATCCTTTCCTACCGAAAATAATACTTCCCGTACACAAATATTCCACAAGGTTCTACCTCTGCTTCTATTTCCTTAGTTAAGAATATTTCTAAACCACCTCGCCAATTGGACCCAAAATTGTATCACAAAATATGCAAAAATAAACTCTAATCCCATTATTCCTAATAAAAATCAATCAAATATTCTTAATGATATAACAAATATTCCTACAGACCATATCAATTCTAACCAAAACTGTAACAACCCGGATTTTCGATGACTTAAAATAATAGATAATGCGGAAAGTTATCTAAGTCATTTAATTAAAATTATATCAGAGTTTAAATAAATCCGGATCGCTACAGATCCTTACAACAAACAACTATTAATTACATAGTCTTGATTCACTTAGTACAGGATATAAATTTCATTTTTAAACTAAACATTATTAAAATCTCTCGCTCGATTCTCCAACGTCTTAGATCTGCAAAAAAAATAATACAGTGGATGCTGAGCGGGACAGCAACCAAGCCGTTCATCTAACATCACCTCGAACAAATAAGACAATCATGTGAATAACAAATAATATGCTTATAAAGATATTAAAAGATATCACGTAATAGATAGTTTCCTTTACTTCAATTAATCAACATGTGAGGTGATGAAAATGATAAAGTTTAAAAGATGGGACATTGGCAGCCATTTGATTTTAAAATCATTTTTCACGTAAACAAACAAAACACACGAGTCGTGGCTCCTAGTATCACCGCTACTCTATATTGGCTTGCATCTCACCAATAGAAGTAACCGTGTTACCAACTCGTAGACCGAAACGATCTTATGAGGTTTACATCTCACCCACAAGGCTCAATTGGCCCCGAACTTCTATTATATTATACGTTTATTCAAACGGGGCTCTGGGCTGAATGATCTCTGCATCACCAAGAGGGAACCCGCAGTTTTCAGAATCCTGTTCTGGCCCCACTACCTAGGTGGTAATACTAATCAAGTACTTGTCTATATGTGCGCCACATATCCTACGCAGACTCTTGAACCGCAGAACTCACTGCCGTAGGACGCCTACCTTAAACACTAGGTCGACTCTCGGACCGCAGCCTCCGAGTCTGCTTTTCATTACAAGTGCAGTCGAAACACCATGCATGGTAGAATCCAACACAAGCTATTCGTCCCAGACTCGCATTGTAAACTTTATATAAAAGTCGCCCGTGAACAAGTAGTATTTTATTTGGTGACCTTCAATAATTGGTCGGACTCATTTCAAACAGTTAAATCCTCAAATACTTACTTTCAGTGTGACAACGTTACACTTTAATCCTCAAGTGTCACCTGAAACGTTATATCCCACATATTGTATAATATATTTTTTTGAATCTTTTTAAAATGAAGTTTTATAATAAAAACAAAATTTAAGGTATAATAATAATAAAATATTATTTTAAAATTTATAGTTTCTAAAGAATATAAAAGTTTTCGAAAAATGTAAATTAAATCGTACTTAGTTGATTTACAAAATTTGATGTAAAATCATTTTTAAAAATATTTATAAATGTCGTGTAAAATTTTCGGAATAAAACAATTACATTTATTTTAGAAAATGAAATTTATAAATTTTTACATATATAAAATTAATAAGTGAAATTTGATTAAAATACAACATTTTGCAAGTTACTAATTTACTCTATTTTTATAATATATAAAAAAAATGTAAAAGTATTAAAGAAAATTAAATATGACCAAAATTACAATCATATAAAACACATACAAAATATATAGGAAATAGAATAAACATACATAACAAATAGAATTAATTAAACATACATATAAAATACAATGAAAATGATATAAGTAAATTTTATCATTTTAAGTTCTTTTATTCATTTTATCATTTTTCATATAAACAGAAATGTAAAGGTGATAAATAAATAAATTAAACAAGTGATAGTTTAGTCAAGTTAAATTTAGTCATAATAAAATATCACGTAACATTTTTATGTATACATAAGTAATTTAGTTATACAAACAAGCCTAAATATTTAAATAAACAATTTATTAAATTACTAACACAATATACTTATATATAAGAAATGTTGTTAGAAGAAAAGTTTGGTTACCTTGATAGCTATTACGGAGTATTTATTAAAGTTATTAAGAATAAAGGTCGAAATGAATTGACCCAAATACGGTTATAGAAAAGTGACTCCGTCAAATACTGGCTAGCTTCTTATCCCCGATGCTCCAATTAGAAGGACGAAGAAGTAAATATAATACGTAGTATGGGTGTAGTATATAGTACTCCCTCCGATTCATTAGGATCGCAACATTTACTATTCACATCAAAAATAAGAAAAGTAAAGGTAGGCCACAATAGATGATGTCATGTAAGATTAAATAATATAATAATATTAGATTGGGTGAGTAGGTTAGGTGAGTAAAAAGTTAAAGTGAATATTTTGGAATATAATAATGATAAATGAAGGGTATGTTAGTCATTTTATAAGAAAATTAAAGTCCAAAATAGAAATGTTGCAAACCTGATGAATTTGTCAAATGTAGAATACGTTGCAAATCCAAAGAATCGGAGGGAGTAGTATCTATAGTAGTAAGTAGTAATTGTAAGTAGGAGCAGTGAGTATGTAGAAATGTGGGAGTAGTAAGTACGTAGTATTGTGTTATATATATAGGGAGTAATAGTAGTAGGAGGTGTGCATGGTAGTAATGTAGTGTAGGTTAGTCATATAGGTAGCTTAGGTTAGTGGGTCTAAGTGTAGGAGTAGACAAGTCTAGGTGTAGATTGTTGGTGAGAGTAGAGTGTGAGTGTGTAGTAATAATAGGTTTTTACGCGGGATGTAATTAGCCCGTCCCCGTTTTCTGAGTTTCGGTCCGTTTGTCATACAAACGTTTTTCTTTATTTCTTAAAAAGTTGAAATATAAGATTACGGAAATTAAAATAATGAAAACCGTAAAATTTATTTATAAAAAGAAATTTGTGAGACGGTAAGTAAAATAGACGGTAAATAGCAGTTTGAGACAATAGTTATAAGAAATTTTTATTTTAAGAATTTGATAAATTATTTTTAAATTCTTATGAGACGAGAAAATGTTAAAACGACAGTTCATTGTTAGAAATATATTTTCGAGTTTTTAAACTTTATTTAACAAAAGATAAATAATTTAATAATACGATAAATAAATTCTCGTTTTTAATACGGAATATTTTTTTTTTATATTAACGAAAATAAAATATTTTATTTACGAAAATAATTTTATTTAAACATTAAACTTGGTTTAAATAAATGTTTAAAATTTTAACACTATTTGAAAAATACGGGGTATTACAATCTACCCCCCTTAAAACAATTTCGTCCTCGAAATTTCCGGCATAACTTAGGCAATAACAAGGTTTAAGACACCACACGAATAAAATAAAGTGTTAGGGTTCCTCTCGCAAAAATAACTCGGTTCCCAAGTGACTTGCTCATATATCTGACCTCTCTGCCAATGTTTTACAAAAGTGGGACATCCCAATTTAGTATGGTAGGTATTACTGATCAATGGTAGATTCTAAATTCCCATATATGGCATTATTCAATCTCGGCTCATTTCGAGATTTGGTTTAGGTTTGTCTTATCTCTAAAATATCACGATAATCATATTCCTTAAAATTGAAAGGTGTTGTTTTATGGGTAATACAAGTTTCTCGTAGCACGTACAAAAGTTGAAAAGAAGGTTATCCTAATTCCCATAAAATCTGTAGAGTGTTCATAAGTTACGATACTATTGGGTTTAGTTGGAGACTTCTCTCATAGGTTCAAATACATAGGTTATACAAAAGTCCGAAGTTCTCATGATGACATTAGTATTTCTTGTCAACCATGTTAATCTCCTAAGGTTGATCCTTAAGTATTTTTGTCGGTCATGACAGGGATAATCCTGAATTCTCATGTTGGCTTTCTAAATTTCTCAAAATTCCAAAATTGTCTCTCTGTTGCTTTATTCTTCAAACAACGAGTTAATCTTAACTTCAGATCAAAATTCCTTGGTTCACAAGTGTCCTTTACAATCATGACACTTAGGGTTTGCAATACTATCAACCAACCATTATTCAAAAAATTTGTCTCCCAAAAGTATATACGGTATTTCCTAGGGATTCTCCAAAATATTGTTTACAAATCATTTAATCAATCAATTGGATTCTACAGATCTGATAAGGTATGTTCAACATATAATTCCTCAAAATATCATTCGTTGTATATAATAGTAAACCTCAAAATAATTTTGATCTATGATCGCTCTCTTAACATTATCAAATACTTAGTTCCCGACAAATATATTGATCATCATAAATATCACTCCGCTTCAAGAGTATATTCTCTCCTCTCATAATATGGTGGTTAAGATCTAGCTTAGAATATCATGGTCTAAGTCTCGCGATAAGTTAATGCTCTATAAGGTTAACACGTTATAAGACACATCCAAATTAAAAACGTGACTCAAAGTCCCCAATTATGTAAGTGTTTTGTGGTCGGGCCGAGAAAATTTTTAGGTAAGCAAAACAAATACTAGGTTAGTAACGTTCTTAGCATAACGATCTCGGTGGTCATCTCCCTGGTATAGTCCATGATCATTCTTCTGTATTGAAGTTTCTTGGTGACATCCTTTGCAAATAACTTGAGCAGGTTCATCTTGTTGCGATTTGTTCTTCTGTACGATTTTGTAGAGTTGTTTCCTTGCTTCGTGCATACTTGGTGCGTCATCTACGTTCTCGTGTTAGTACTACCATAGTGTCAGTGGTTCTAAACAAAATTTCTATCATAGTTTATGTAAGTAAGACTGGTTAATGTTTACTCAACCAGAGATACATGGCAAGAAGTTCAAGAATAAGTACGAAGGTAAGGTTGGTTAAAACAAGAATCCAGGAAACAAAGTGAAAGTCATAAGAATTAGAAAGGGTGTGAATGATTATGACAATTTTATTAATAGAATGATATAGCACTCTATCATAGATCTTCTCTTTCGATGATAAGAGGAGATGAAGTTGGTATTTGTCAAAAAGAAATTTTAAAATCAAGCTGGTTTTGGAGAGTATATGTGAAAGTGAAAATCAACTGTATGAGGTTCAAATTTCTCATATGTCTGAATAAAATTGTGATGGGTTGATTCAAAGAATATATAATAGATCAATAGGTTGATTGAAAGTAAAACATAATTCAAGACAAATTGGTAAGGGTTGAAGGTTGAATTGAGTCTTTTAAAAATTTATAATATGAAGTAAGGCTAAAAATTTTACCATGAATTTAGAAAATCAATAGGATAGGAACAAAGGATTATCATAATGATTAATTCAAGAAATGTCTTAACTTGGTGAATGAACAAGAATGATATCCAATCACAAAAAGTAGAGATAATATGAAATAGTTTGGTTCAAGTAAACGGGTCATAACTGAAAGGTTGAAGGTTAAAGCTGAAGGTGAAATTCAGTTTAACTGGTTTTTAAAAAAAATGAAGGAAGTAATAATAGGATAAACAAAATTTGAAGATATGGTCAGTGGTATTTATCGAGAAATTAATATAGGCAAAAGGGTTCGTTCTCGAAATGATACAGGCTAAGTAAACACGTGATCTCCGATATACGAGGTAGGTAGGTATGTAGGTCACTAGAGTCTCGATTAGATATAAGTCGACACGTAGCTAGGACTCGAGGTATACTAAACTACACACGTTAGCACGTACTTGATCTTCGTGTGTGCTTCATTTTGACAACTTAACTTGACTTGATTCTTCAACGTTATTCAGTTTGACTTGGCTCCTATAGTTTATTCAGATGATGTCTTCATTATTGGTGCGTCACAATGCTGATGTCCAAGTCTCGAGCAGTTGATGGCTCAGAGTGTCAACGTCTTCCATCTTGGTTATCGTATTGATCAAAAATAAATTTAAAACTAGCCAATAGGCTAAGGTTAGGCAGTCAATTTACAAACAATTAAGCAGATAGCATATCAACAATTATGCAGGTAGATATTGTATTTCCCTTTAATGACAATTCTACCCCGATAAATTATTTAATAGGATCCTAAATGTTTCTAAGTGAATATCTCATTTTAGTGATCTAATATCGTATTAGTATTTTAGTAAGTCTACCCAGGCGCGCTCCTCGTTAGGTAAATGAAGCTCAATCCTCACTTACGTTCACAAGGTCGCTCTAATACCAACTATAACAACCCGGATTTTCGATGACTTAAAATAATAGATAATGCGGAAAGTTATCTAAGTCATTTAATTAAAATTATATCAGAGTTTAAATAAATCCGGATCGCTACGGATCCTTACAACAAACGACTATTAATTACATAGTTTTGATTCACTTAGTACAGGATATAAATTTCATTTAAAAACTAAACATTATTAAAATCTCTCGCTCGATTCCCCAACGTCTTAGATCTGCAAAAAAAATAATACAGTGGACGCTGAGCGGGACGACAACCAAGCCGTTCATCTAACATCACCTCGAACACATAAGACAATCATGTGAATAACAAATAATATGCTTATAAAGATATTAAAGTATATCATGTAACAGATAGTTTCCTTTACTTCAATTAATCAACATGTGAGGTGATGAAAACGATAAAGTTTAAAAGATGGGACATTGGCAGCCATTTGATTTTAAAATCATTTTTCACGTAAACAAACAAAACACACGAGTCGTGGCTCCTAGTATCACCGCGCGCGCGCTACTCCATATTGGCTTGCATCTCACCAATAGAAGTAACCGTGTTACCAACTCGTAGACCGAACCGATCTTATGACGCTTACATCTCACCCATAAGGCTCAATTGGGCCCGAACTTCTATTATATTATACGTTTATTCAAACAGGGCTCTGGGCTGAAATGAAGCTGATGATTACATTCTTTGCATCACCAAGAGGGAACCCGCAGTTTTCAGAATCCTGTTCTGCCCCCACTACCTAGGTGGTAATACTGATCAAGTACTTGTCTATATGTGCGCCACATACCCTACGCAGACTCTTGAATCGCAGAACTCACTGCCGTAGGACGACTACCTTAAATACTAGGTCGACTCTCGGACCGCAGCCTCCGAGTCTGCTTTTTATTACAAGTGTAGTCGAAACACCACGCATGGTAGAATCCAACACAAGCTATTCGTCCCAGACTCGCATCGTAAACTTTATATAAAAGTCGCCCGTGAACAAGTAGTATTTTATTTGGTGACCTTCAATAATTGGTCGGACTCATTTCAAACAGTTAAATCCTCAAATAATTACTTTCAGTGTGACAACGTTACACTTTAATCCTCAAGTGTCACCTGAAACGTTATATCCCAAATATCGTATAATATATTTTTTTAAATCTTTTTAAAATGAAGTTTTATAATAAAAACAAAATTTAAGGTATAATAATAATAAAATATTATTTTAAAATTTATAGTTTCTGAAGAATATAAAAGTTTTCGAAAAATGTAAATTAAATCGTACTTAGTTGATTTACAAAATTTGATGTAAAATCATTTTTAAAAATATTTATAAATGTCGTGTAAAATTTTCGGAATAAAACAATTCCATTTATTTTAGAAAATGAAATTTATAAATTTTTACCTATATAAAATTAATAAGTGTAATTTGATTAAAATACAACATTTTGCAAGTTACTAATTTACTCTATTTTTATAATATATAAACAAATGTAAAAGTATTAAAGAAAATTAAATATGACCAAAATTACAATCATATAAAACACATACAAAATATATAGGAAATAGAATAAACATACATAACAAATAGAATTAATTAAACATACATATAAAATACAATGAAAATGATAACAGTAAATTTTATCATTTTAAATTCTTTTATTCATTTTATCATTTTTCATATAAATAGAAATGTAAAGGTGATAAATAAATAAATTAAACAAGTGATAGTTTAGTCAAGTTAAATTTAGTCATAATAAAATATCAAGTAACATTTTTATATATACATAAGTAATTTAGTCATACAAACAAGCCTAAATATTTAAATAAACAATTTATTAAATTACTAACACAATATACTTATATATAAGAAATGTTGTTAAAAGAAAAGTTTGGTTACCTTGATAGCTATTACGGAGTATTTATTAAAGTTATTAAGAATAAAGGTCGAAATGAATTGACCCAAATACGGTTCTAGAAAAGTGACTCCGTCAAATACTGGCTAGCTTCTTATCCCCGATGCTCCAATTAGAAGGACGAAGAAGTAAATATAATACGTAGTATGGGTGTAGTATATAGTAGTATGTATAGTAGTAAGTAGTAATTGTAAGTAGGAGCAATGTTGTTAAAATCGCGATCCGGATCGTAGGATCGTACGATCCTACGATCCAAAAGTGGGTAAACGATCCAAGTCGGTCATAGGATCGGTACGCAGTAGGATCGTGTCATGATCGCGTAGAATCGGGTAGGATCGTGGTAGGATCGTACAATCATATGTTTTGCCTTTAATAAAGATCTTTTCTTGTAATGGACTAGTATACCAAATGTCTTAAACTTTCTAAAGCCTATTAAACCCTTAATAACATTTCTTTCATTGATTTTCTAAGGCATTACAATCTTAATTCTCTTTATTTCATTGACCCACGTGACCAGTTTATCATGTTAACCTATTTAACTCTCTTAATTCCTTTCTTTCATTGGACCACATGGTCACTTAGTCATGTTAATCCGATTGACTAACAAAAATATAAAAAAAATGAATTAAGAAAGACGTAAAAATAAGCCAACAAGTAAACCCAACATCCTAATGCCCTAAAGATTCATCAATCTCCTATCATTACTCATCACCCGTGAAACCTAAATAAGTTTTGATGACTAGTAGTGCTGATATCATTATGTTGTCAGAAATTCTAATTGTCCTCTAATTGTCCCTGTCACCTTTTCTTTTGAACATTTTGCTCCATAGCTGTTGTAAACTACTAATGTTGACATTAGCGGTTGAATTATCACATGGATTTTTTTTAAAAACACTATCATGGCTTTTATAATTGTATAATTAGTACTTTATTTATGTTATTTTACAGTCAATTTACTTATTTGTGAGATCCTTCCATAAATCATACCTAAATTAGCGAGAATCGTAGGATCGTACGATCCTACGATCCGATCCCATGATCCGATCCCACGGAACCTGAACGATTCAAAGTAGAATTCCGATCCTAACAACATTGAGTAGGAGTAATGAGTATGTAGAAATGTGGGAGTAGTAAGTACGTAGTATTGTGTTATATATATAGGGAGTAATAGTAGTAGGAGGTGTGCATGGTAGTAATGTAGTGTAGGTTAGTCATATAGGTAGCTTAGGTTAGTGGGTCTAAGTGTAGGAGTAGACAGGTCTAGGTGTAGATTGTTTGTGAGAGTAGAGTGTGAGTGTGTAGTAATAGTAGGTTTTTACGTGGGATGTAATTAGCCCGTCCCCGTTTTCTGAGTTTCGGTCCGTTTGTCGTACAAATGTTTTTCTTTCTTTCTTAAAAAGTTGAAATATAAGATTACGGAAATTAAAATAATGAAAACTGTAAAATTTATTTATAAAAAGAAATTTGTGAGACGGTAAGTAAAATAGACGGTAAATAGCAGTTTGAGACAATAGTTATAAGAAATTTTTATTTTAAGAATTTGATAAATTATTTTTAAATTCTTACGAGACGAGAAAATGTTAAAACGACAGTTCATTGTTAGAAATATATTTTCGAGTTTTTAAACTTTATTTAACAAAAGATAAAAAATTTAATAATACGATAAATAAATTCTCGTTTTTAATACGGAATATATTTTTTTTTATATTAACGAAAATAAAATATTTTATTTACGAAAATAATTTTTTTTAAACATTAAACTTGCTTTAAATAAATGTTTAAAATTTTAACACTATTTGAAAAATACGGGGTATTACAAAAACTCTGAGCATATTTCATCGTCTAAGCACGGAAAAGAAACTGAACTCCAGCCGCGGCAACCTGAAACTCTCAATGTTGATCCCATTGCCAAGGAACCCCTACATATCACACCTCAGCCCTCGCCTCCCACTGTTCCGCCACTTGCCGAAGCATCCTCAAGTCGAGATGATCTCTCACAATTAGAAATCCTCGACTACGATCCGGACGGAGATGCGCGCTCCCTTCTTGGGGGTGATGGTACCGGAAAGTCCAATTATGAACATAATCATAAGGTCAACCACAGAAACGACATCGAGTCTCCAATGTGTGATGTCGATACCACGCAATATTAATCAAGTTCTCGCACTAGTAAGTCGAGCTTATCTAACTCATCTCAACTACGTACCTTTTCAAATGTCAGAACGACTACCAAATTTAGCTCGTAACTTGCCCCCTATCACATGCATGGTATGGAATGTTCAGGGAACCGATAATAAGAGTAAAATTAATGCTATTAAATAAGTTATTAAGACTTATAAGCCTTCCATTATTGCTCTAGTTGAAACACACATAGGAGGAGATCATGCTATCAAATTAGGGAAAATCCTTGGCTATAATGGCCAATCTCGCGTAGATGCTACGGGGTTCAACGGTGGTATTTGGCTGTATTGGCGTCCGGAACGGGTTCATGTTACACCTATAACTCACCACTCACAATATATTACAATAGAAGTAGCAAGATTAGGAGAGACTCCCTGGTACTTCTCGGCTGTTTACGCAAGCCCTAATCCCAACAACCTGGTCGAATTATGGTCGGAGCTAGAGCGATTTTCTAGTAATAATAATAATCATCCCTTGCTGATAGCGGGTGATTTCAATGAGACTAGATCATTGTCGGAATGTCATGGGGGCGATCACAATATGGCTCGGCGTTGCGATATATTCAATAACTGGATTGAAAATCATGAACTTTTAGAACTTAAATTCTTGGGTCCCTCGCATACGTGAGCAAGAGGCAAATCGGAAGAAACTCGACAAAGTGCACGCCTAGATAAGGCATTGTGCATTAGCGACTGGAGTACTCTGTTTGGAGATGTCAGCGTAAGACACCTTTCAGCCATACAATCAGACCACTGCCCGCTCCTTATTTCACCTAATGGTCTTGCTCCACTCCAATCTGTTACGAGGCCATTCTGCTTCCAGGCTACCTGGATGACCTATGAAAACTTCTCGGATTTTATATTTTTGAGTTGGACTGAGGGTCACAATTTGGTTAATCAGTTGTCGGACTTCTCCACTAAACTACAGTCCTGGAACGAGGAAGTCATTGGGAACATCTTTCGTAAAAAACGGGAACTCATGGCTAGAATTGAAGGTTGCCAAAAGCACTTATCCATTCGGAGATATACTAATCTGATTAAACTTGAAGCCAAGTTGAGGGGGGAGTTCGATGTGGTTCTAGAAAGGGAAGAGGTTCTATGGTACCAAAAATCCTGTGTTGACTTTATCAAAGATGGTGATCGCAACCACGTTAGTACACTTGTCCATCGTAGGAAGAACATGATCAGTTCTCTCAAGAATGTCGATGGGCAATGGGTAGAAGAGAGAGATGAAATCAAATGACTTATTGTTGATTACTATAAGAAATTGTATACGGTTGAGGACTCTAGCGAAGAGGTAGCTGATATTTCTTATGATTTATTTCAAGAATTCAACACCGAACACTGGGAATGGTTGACGAAATACTACTATATAGCCGAGGTCGAGAAAGTTGTATTTCAAATGGGCTCGCTTAAAGCACCAGCACCAGATGTATTTCAGGCTTTATTCTTTCAGAAACATTGGACAGTTGTTAAATCTGATGTTTGCTCGATGGTCATGCGGGCCCTAGAAGGTAAAGGTTTTCCCACCGGTTCAAACGATACACATCTTGTTGTAATTCCCAAGGTAACTGGTCCCGAGCATATTTCTCAATTCCGTCCTATAAGCTTATGCAATGTAGCTTACAAAATCATTAGTAAAACTATTGCTAATAGGTTTAAGAAAGTTCTTCCTTGGTTGATTTCGGAGAACCAAAGCGGGTTTGTACCCGGACGCCATATTTCCGATAACATTGTGGTTTTTCAAGAAGCTATTCATACTATGCGGAAAATAAAAGGACGCACATGCTGTATGGCCATAAAAATAGATTTAGAGAAAGCCTATGATCGCCTTCGATGAGATTTTATCAAAGCTACGCTTACGGATATGAATTTTCTGACTCTTTTCATTGAGGCGGTTATGGAGTGTGTGACTTCTCCGTCAATGCAGATTCTATGGAATGGGGAGCCCACTGAAAAATTCTTCCCTACAAGAGGTGTCCGTCAAGGAGACCCGTTATCCTCCTACATCTTTGTTATGTGTCTCGAGAAACTCCAACAAGCCATTGATGTAATAGTTGGGAGTCACGCGTGGACCCTTATACCAATTTGCAATGACGGCCCGAGAGTATCCAATCTCTTCTTTGCCGATGATTGCGCTCTTTGCGAAAGCTAGTGTTGATCAGACCAAGGTCATAAACTTCGTGCTTGAAAATTTTTGTCGGGCCTCCGGGGAGAAAATTAGTATTTCCAAATCCAAGGTATTTTTTTCCCGTAATACCCCCCTGACAATACAAGAAGATATTTTATCGGTACTCGGGTTCGACGAAACTTCAGACCTTGGTACATACTTGGGGATGCCAACTATCAACGGACGAGTAACAAAAGCGATATTTGCCCATCTTGAGGAAAAAGTTAACAAGCGTCTTGCTGGATGGAAAACCAGGCACCTGTCTCTTGCCGGAAGAAGCACCCTAGTGCAATCGACTCTTTCCACCATTGCGAACTATAGTATGTAAATAGCAAAAATATCTCGCAGTACTTGTGACAATCTCGATAGGAAAACTTGTCGGTTCCTTTGAGGCGGAACAGAAGAGAAGAAAAAAGTTCACCTGGTTTCTTGGGAGACGATTCAAAAACCAAAATCTAATGGTGGGATAGGCATAAGATCTTCTCGACAATCCAACGCGGCTTTGCTTACGAAATTGGGTTGGTGCGTGTTAACAGAGCCTAACACAGTATGGGTTCGGGTCCTTAGAGCTAAATATTGTAATTGTAGGTGTGACGTTGACATGTTCCAATCTAAACCGAATATGTCAAATGTTTGGGCCGGAATAACCTCACAAGCTAGAATAAACAATGCTGGAAGTTCCGTCGCTGTAGGAAATGGGAGAGAGACGCTATTTTGGGACCACTCGTGGGTTGATACGGGATGCCTTATTGAAAAAGTCATCTCACCTGTCCCGGAGTCGATTCTAGGAGCTACGGTAAGTGAAATGTGGGACAATGTCTCGGGTTGGAAATGGGGTGAGTTCTCAAATTATTTGCCTAGCGATGAGCTTAAAAAATCGCTTCCTACTCGCTTTCATCGGAACCTTATCTCGAAGATTCATTTTTTTTGGAATGGCACGTCGCATGGTCGGTTTTCTATTAAGTATGCTCTTGTCTTTATGAACTCAGTCGAGCGCGGAACCTCCGGAATCCAATCCAACTCAGTGGCACCTCATATGGAAATTACCCGTTCAACAGCGAATCTGCATGTTTATATGGTTAGCTGCCCATGGCCGACTCATGTCTAACTATAACCCAGTCCGATGAGGCTTCTCGGATGATCCATCATGTCCTAGATGTTTATCAGCGGATGAAACAACCGATCATCTCCTTCGACATTGTCCAGTATCGATAGAAATTTGGTCTCAACTAGGATATGGTGCGACCCTTGACAATTTTTTCACGAGCCCATTTTCTTCATGGATATCCAATAATGCTAGTAATGGTTCACCGACGGTTTCCACTAATTGGTCGATGAAATTTGCTATTACATGTTGGTGGCTATGGAGATGGAGAAATAATGTGGTATTTGGCCGAGCAGAGGACAATCCTAGCGAACCCATTCAATTTCTAATTCGGCAATTTGATGTCTCGAAACAGGCTTTTGACCCTTTCTCGCTATTCGTTCCAAATCCAGGTACGTCCTACGGAGAACGCTTTATTCGATGGTCCACTCTCCCCCATGGCTGGGTTATGTTGAATACGGACGGAGCATCGAAAGGAAACCCCGGTCCCGCGGGCTGTGGTTGCATATTCCGAGATGAAACTAGCAACTTTGTCGACGCTTTCTACTTCTTGAGTGGGTTTTGTACATCCATGAGGGCTGAGATGAGAGCCTTAGTGACTGGACTTGAGAGAGCTAAGTATCTCGGGATTACCAAGCTGCTCGTTCACATGGATAATATCGCTTGTGTTAAATTCGTTCGAGAGGAACAACTACTAATCAACAGCCTCCGACCTCTTGTGTTACGGTGCAAGGAACTTATCAAGTCGGAGGGTTGGGCAGTAGTCATTGAACATATATTTAGAGAGGATAACAGAGATGCAGACTGAGTAGCAAGTGTAGGGGTCAACTCATCTACTTCCATCACGTATCTTGAGACCCCTCCCGATGGCCTTCGTTCTATTCTTCGGGAAGATCTATTAGGGGTTACCTTCCCCTGCGTAGTTCCAATATCTAATTAAGTATTACGGGGCGTGGCTCCTTTTGCGAACCAAAAAAAAGGATTTTTCTATGGAGTAGCCCTCAACTATTGGCTTTTCCAAGTGGTACCCCCGCCTTTTTTGAATTACAAGGTATACTCCCAAACTTTACTTATCACTCCATATCATAACCAAAGTGATAAGTGTATTACAATTATTATTTGTAAAATGAATAATTAACATATTAATCAATTCAATTTGATGCTACAAAACCTCTTTTTTTTTCTTTACCATTCACCAAGCCACCAAATACCCATCACAACGCACTCTATTGTCGGCCGACGTCGACCTATCTCCCTCACTCTTTTAAATCCTTCAACCTCAATCCCTCTGTCACTCTCATGTCGTAGTGTGGTGGAATGAATGTAGTTTTTTGAGTAAAGGATGCAAATTGAAGACATATATCATGGTTGATGAAAGTAAAATTTATATCATCAATTGAGAAATTTTCGTTGTAAAATTATAACTTCGGTTACAATATAGACTAATTTACAAAGTTTAGGGGTACATCTTGTAATTCGGAAAAGGCGGGGGTACCACTTGGAAAAGTCGATAGTTGAGGGGTACCCCATAGAAAAACCCAAATAAAAAAAATTAAAGTGTTTTGTGAAAGACTATCTCTTATTTTATTCTTGGCTTTCTGATAACACGCAAATTTGGACCATTTTACCCCCTATTTTCACTCGTATTCGACTCGATTTTGTGTGCTTTAACGTCAATATAACTCATTTTTTACTATATTTCGTATTTTCTATTTTGAATTTGGTTTTTTCGTATTTATCGTCTTTTTCGTAGAATTTCGTACTGCTTTTGTGTATTTTTGTCTTTTAGGTACGTGTTCGTGAATAAAGAGGCGAATTGAAGCTAGAGGAGCAAGTCAAGAGATCAAGTCAAACCCCAAGTCCAAACCCTAGAGGTGAAACCTTGAGCGAAAAGGAAAAACAATAGTCCATTGGGCATCTTCACCGGAAAGGTCGAACTTCAAATGAATATATCTAAAGTTTTAGACCTCGGATCGAAGCGATTTCAAGTGGAGGTGAAAGGTTATCTTCTTAGCTTTCCAACGACATATCACACGCCTCAATCAGAGTTCAAACGAGAGATTAATAGCCCTCTGAAGTCACAGGGCAAAATTTCACCCGATGAGATTTGACTGGGCGAAATTTCACCCGATGAAGTTCACCGGGCGAAATTTCTCCCACTGGGTGAAATTTTGCCCGATGGAGAAAAGCGCCAAAAACCGCAAAATGAGAAGAAAATTTCACCGGGTGAAATTTCACCCGGTGGGATTATTTCGTCAAGCCGCAGGGCGAAATTTCACAGGATGGGAACGATAGGGTGAAGTTTAGTTGATGGGCATTTGGGCTTCCCTTATTGGGCTTAGAAGACTAGGCTTTTGATCCTTCTTTTCTCTCCTCTATATATATGTAACTCCTCATTCTTGAGGAGAGGAGACACAATTCCACAACACCACCACAACACTACCTAAGCTAGTAGATTAGTAGTAAATTATTAGTAGTAGATTATTATTAGTTTACTAGTAGATTAATTAGTAGGGAGATTTTTGGAGGGTGAATCCAAAAATCTCCACTTATTCTAGATCTAATTAATTAGTGTAAAGACTCCATTTTTATTATATTCAAGTTTTTATTGAAGTTCTTTTGGAGATTTTCAAAGGGTTAGTGACAAATCCATTGTCATCTTCATCAAGCTTCTCCTTATTTTATTATTATTGTCGTTTTCCTCCATAGTCTGTATACTTCTCTTCCTCTCCCTAATCTCTAGTTAGATAATTTCATTCTAGATTTAATCTCTCGTCTAGATTTAATTTAGTTGTTATTTTTCTCTAGATTTAGTTATTATGCATGTTTTAGTTGATTTCTCCTTAGTTATTATTTTAGTAGTTTCCATTATGAATTTTGAGTAGATTTCTTGTTAGGGGTAAGGGAGGAAGAACTTGGATTATATGAATTGAGGGATGTTGGTGGGTTGTTTGCTTGTTGATTTATCAATTATGAGGTTTTTGTGTCTTTGTTGACTTAGATACGCGGCTAGGTCGACCTTGACTCACTCCTATCAATATGGGGAAACTCGGGGTAGGAGTTACCTTGACTTGAGACTTACGCTTTCGCCGCGAAAGCGGGTATAAGTGGGTTGGGTGAAGAAACCGAAAGGTGGCATTCTCCCTTATCGATGTTGTGACTAAAACTCGATTCCGAGACTCATAGAACCCAATTTCCGATTCCCGACTCCCCCTAACACCTTTTCCTTATTAGATTATCTTCTCGTTGGTAATAGCTTTTTAGTATAGACTAGTGTAGACTTAACCCAAAAACCCCAAAAATAGACCCCGAACGTCCAAACGTGCTTAGACTTTGACTCGACCGACTTTGCCTAGACCGTCCCTGAGGATCGATCTCGACTTACCGCTACTACGTAGTTAGTTTGTCGTGTTTATAAATATTGTTTGATCGTGTTAGATAGGCGACAATCTGACGCGCATCACTTTCCATTAACTTTTATTTTCATTTTTTGTTAAAGACTACCTAAGGCCCCATTTGGTTATTGCATATCCACACAAAAATAGCATATTGGGAGATTTTAACATGGTTAACCAAAATATATGCTAATTAAAGTGTTTCGTAAACGGCATTTTGAGATGACATATTGGGTTCCAATATGCCGTTTTGCATATTACTCCCTCCATTTCATTGAAAGGTTCCACTTAAAAATGGACACATTTTTTAAGGATAATAATAAAATATTCAAAAGTAGAGAGAGTGTAAAGTAGGTGGGCCACCTAGGTACGAGTGATGAGTTATTCCAAAAAAGAAAGTGGAATCTATCAAAGAAATTTACAAAAAAGGAAAAGTGGAAGCTTTCAATGAAACGGAGGGAATAATATTTATTTATTTTTACCTTTCCCCTTTGCAAATTAACCCTACTTCCATTATATTCTTTTATACAATTCCTCCTCTTAATTAGTTGAAAGATACGTCTTCCTCTTCTCTTTTAAAAATACATCTGGAGAGAATTATCGATCAACATACACTTATATTTTATACTTCTAGATATATTACAAGATGTGTCTAATTAACTCGCAATCGTTGAGAAGTCAAAAACTCAGGACATATCAACTGTCTGGATAATATTTGTTCTATTTTAATGGCTAATAGAAGAAATAGGGATATTAATTACTAAAAATGGTGGTGTTATACGGTCATGTATCTTGACGTATACTTAATAAAAAATTTGTTTAGGTTCGTTTTTGTCCATTTACAAAGCAGATAAACAATCCACTAATCTAAAACAGCTAATTACCAAACAATATTAAAAAAAAATTGCTTATTTAATCTACTAGTCAAAACTATCAATTGATTCTGCTAGTCAAATCTGCTTCTACCAATATCTATCCGTTGTTGACCGGCAATTGAGGATGAAGGGCCGGTTTGACGCATAGATGGGCAAGGTGGCTCTAGAATTCGACCTTCGTCCTCCTCCTCAACTTCCTCGGCCTCGTAAGCAATGCGGGAGGGATCGTGGCAGTAGTTGGAAAAGTCCCAATCGGAGTGAATGTCTCTACGAGTATGTTCATTCATTCGTAAAGGCATTCCCCAATTTTCTCGTCCATGAATTGTGACATGAGGCATGTCCGGGAGCATGATGGATGTACCCCACCAATTGTGACGGGACGGAGTGAAGAGGAAAGGTAAAAAATATTAATGTAGGTCTCACCCATAGCTCGAGGTTCCGGTTCTCGGTTCATGCCTCATCCTTGGGCTATCAATGTTAGAAGGCCCCCACCCACTACCGTTGGAGGGTTGGTTAGTGTCATAGAATAAAGGTACATGACGACGGTCTTAGTAAAATCTATGGATAAAGGCCGATGGGTCAAGACTTCCATGAGCAATTGACACGCTATGGCACTAACCCGGTATTGGAATTCATACGGACCTATGAGAATATTCGAGAAAAGACGTAATACGTATCGGAGAACGGAATTCCTCACCTCACTAAGGGTTGTCGATCTAGCCTCATAAGCTTTACCGGACCTATATATCTACTCCCAAAACTCCTTCCTTTCCTTAAGTACCGCGGACTTTTGGGAGGCCTTTCCCGGGTCAAGATGGATGAAGCTTATACCGAGAAATTGGGCCAATCGTTCTAGACTCAAGGTAATTTGGTTACCCAAGAGTTGGAATGATATGGAAGGGTTTGCACCCGAAATCTTGGTGCTAAGTGTGGCTAGGAATTCACAAGTTAAGGATTGGTAGGAATAAGCATGCATGAACCCAATCGGACAACCAAACCTAGCAAGCAATACTTCTAACTCATTATCAATTCCCATAGCTACAGTAGTTTCTCGGTGGAAAAACCGAGTGGGGTCAAATGGTAATTTGAGAAGTGACTTGTATTTGGAACGTAGTTTTTCATAAGGGAAACTCACACTTTCATGCTTATACCTATATTGATTCACGTTTTGCCTAGTGAGAACGGGACTAGAAGAAGAAGAAGGGGCATCCATACCTGATGATAATGATTTTTTTGGGGCCATGAATGGATGCTAACCAAATATGTAGTCAAAGAAACTCGTTTCCAACCCGTCTTCAATCCGTAGCCAACCCGGTTTTTTTTCTGCTCAGAATAGATCAAAAAAGGTCTCAAAAGAATCACAACGGTTCAAATAGTCTTCCTTCAAAAGATGGGTCGATTTGAAGGTGTAGAAGTGGCTAAAAAACAGATCTAGGAATTTTTGTGTTGGTGAAGTTTTGTTGTTTAAGCTGAGTTTTGTATAGTGGAGAATGAAGAGGAAGTAATATAGAGGAGAATGGTGTAAAAATTAGGGGATTTGGGTAGATTTTGGGGGGGGGGGTTTATGGGAAAATAAGGTGAGGTTTTAATGGAGCTGGGTTTGAAGGTATGAAAACGGATGTTGGGGAAGATGAAGATGGGTTTGAAGGTATTGTTATTATGTGGTAGTATTGGTAAAAGAAGTAGCAGCAGCAGTAGGAGTAGGAGTAGGAGTAGGAGGAGGAGGAGGAGGAGGAGGAGGAGGAGGAGGAGGAGTAGTAGTAGTAGTAGTAGTAGTAGTAGTAGTAGTAATAATAATAATAATAATAATAATAATAATAATAATAATAATAAGTGTGCCAAGTATCAGGCACGCTGCACGGCGATCGGGTATGGTTTCTTACCTTTCTCCTTCTCCTCTCTCGGCGAGCTCGACACGGAGGCTGTCTCTCTGCTCCAGCAGATTCGAAAATTCGCTATGTCGCAGGATGCTGGAGCGCGTGCCGCAGTTCACATTTTCACCAGAATTAGTTTTGCTATCGCTAAGGGAGTGGGGGCCCAGATAGTATCTCGACTCCCTCTAACTTCTTGTAATTTGTTTTGGTGTTTAATGCAAGTTCCGTTTTTTTTTTTAAATAATAATAATAATAATAATAATAATAATAATAATAATAATAATAATAATAATAATAATAATGGGTAAGTATGGTAGGTGAGATAAGAGGGTGGGTCGGGTACGGTAGCAGCAATAAAAAAAATTGTGCACGATTGGTAGGTTAGGCACGGTGACTTGCGCACGGTGACATCGTGCCTGAAGGAGTTACACATGGTCGACCGTACTTAACTCGTTCTACCCATATTTTCCCCCATTTTCCGATTTCAAGCTGTCCAAATCGATCCCAAGCTGCAGCAAACCCTCAATTAAGCTCCAAGGACGATATAAATCATCACAAAAATGCTCCTCCAAGAAAAATCCAATAAGAAAAAGTAGAAAAAGATCAAGAATCGGGGTTGCCTTTCTCGAAGCGCCTTTGTTTAAGGTCGTTGGCTCGACCGAATCAAGTTGTTGACAATATACAATAACAATATCCTTAGGAATAGAATTAATGAAGTTTGAGGGAAGCAATCTTTCTTTGAATTGGTTGGCCGGCAAAATAATGCTTAAGTCGGCTACCATTAACCTTGAAAGTCTCCTCATTTCCTTTTATCTCCACCGAGCCATAAGGAAATACTTTTACCACCTCGAACGATCCCGACCACCTAGATTTTCGCTTCTCCGGGAATAATCTCAACCTTGAATTGAAAAGGAGAACCGACTCGCCTTCCTTGAATTTCCTCCACACTAATTTCTTGTCATGAATTTTTTTTGTTTTCTCCTTGTAGATCTTTGCATTTTCATATGCATGGAGGCGGAATTCATCAAGCTCATTTAGGTCGAGTAGCCTCTTTTCACCGGCTTTCTTCAAATCCAAGTTAAGATGTTTGATTGCCCAATAAGCCTTATGTCCCATTTCAACGGGAAGATGAAAAGCTTTCTCGTATATGAGACGGAATGGGGAAGTTTCGATCGGTGTCTTGAAGGCCGTGCGATATGCCCAAAGGGCTTCATCAATCTTCGATGCCCAATCCTTCCTAGCCCGGTTGACTGTCTTCTCAAGAATCGCCTTGATTTCACGATTGGAGATTTCCGCTTGTCCATTTGTTTGCAGATGATATGCAAGGCTCTTCTTGTGTTGAATCCCGTATTTCTTGAGCATGGTGGCCAATGTTTTCTCAAGGAAATGAGTACCTCTATCGCTTATCAAGACCCTTGGGACTCCAAATCTATGAAATATTATCCTGGTCAAGAGCTTTATCACCGATTTTGCATCACAAGTTTTAGTGTGGATTGCCTCCACCCACTTACTCACATAATCCACCGCTACTAAGATATACTCGTTCCCATAAGAAGAGGGGAAAGGACCTTGGTAATCTATTCCCCATACATTGAAAAGTTCAACTTCGAGCATATATTGTAGCAGCATCTCATGACGCCTTGATATGTTCCCACTTCTTTGGCATTTGTCACAACTCTTGACATAGGCGGCTACATCATGGTAGATAGTGGGCCAATAAAATCCACATTGTACGATTTTAGCGGATGTCTTCAGTGAGCTTGTGTTGCCGCCACAAGGCATGTCATGACAATGCATTATAATAGACTTGGCTTCTTCATAAGGGACACATCTTCGGATTAGGCCGTCGGCACATGATTTGTATAAGTTAGGATCATCCCAATGGAATTGCTTCACACCATGGAAAAACTTCTTCTTCTTGTGGGAGTCATAATCTTGAGGCACAATTCCCGACACAATATAATTCACTAAATTGGCGTACCATGGGGATTCTACCATCGATAGTGCTAGAAGATGATCATCTCGAAGGGAGTCATTGATAGGGATTTCCAGATCACGATCATCAAGGACTAGACGAGATAAATGGTTGGCGACCACATTTCCGTACTCTTCTTGTCCCGAACCTCAATGTCAAACTCTTGGAGAAGTAGAACCCACCGGAGTAGACGAGCTTTAGAATCTTTTTTGGCCATAAGATATTTTAAGGCCGAATGGTCGGTATGGACGATGCCTTTTGATCCAACAAGGTAAGATCAAAATTTCTCCAAGGAATATACCACCGCTAGAAGTTCTTTCTCGGTGGTGGTGTAATTTGCTTGAGCGGAGTCAAATGTCTTGCTTGCATAATGGATGGCATGGAGCTTTCCTTCTTTTCTTTGGCCTAAAACTGCCCCAATGGCGAAGTCACTCGCATCACACATGAGTTCGAAGGGGATACTCCAATCCGGTAGTTAAATAATAGGAGCCGAAATAAGAGCATTCTTCAACCTATTGAAAGCATCAAGGCAAGCGTTAGTCATAATAAAAGGAGCATCCTTGGCGAGGAGTTCCGTTAAGGGTCTAGCTATCTTGGAAAAGTCTTTAATGAAACGGCGGTAAAACCCCGCGTGACCAAGAAAACTACGGATTCCCTTAACGTTGCTAGGTGGAGGCAATTTTTCAATGGCCTCGACCTTCGCCCTATCAACCTCTATTCCACGGTTAGACACTACATGGCCTAAGACTATTCCCTCCGTCACCATAAAGTGACATTTTTCCCAATTTAGTGTAAGACCGGTTTCCTTACACCGTTGTAGAATCTTATCAAGATTTCCCAAGCAATTTTCAAAAGAAAACCCTACAACGGAGAAATCATCCATAAATACCTCAAGGGTCTTTTCCACAAAATCGGAAAAAATAGACATCATGCAACGTTGGAACGTAGATGGCGCATTAAATAACCCAAAGGGTATATGACGGTAGGCATATACCCCATAAGTACAAGTAAAAGTAGTTTTCTCTTGATCATCGGGATGGATCGGGATTTAGAAAAATCCCGAAAATCCATCCAAATAACAAAAGTAAGAATGCTTCGCCAAACGTTCCAACATTTGATCTATAAAAGGGAGGGGGAAATGGTCTTTCCGGGTGGCTTTGTTAAGCTGACGATAGTCTATGACCATGCGCCACCCGGTAATCGGCCTAGTAGACACTAACTCGCCTTTCTCATTTTTGACAACCGTCGTCCCTCCTTTCTTACGGACGACATGAACGGGACTAACCCACTTATTATCCAAAATTGGATAAATGATATTAGCATCAAGAAGCTTTACACTACAAAAAAAATAGCCATAGCAAGGGATATTTGCAAGGGAAACTCATTCCCTTATAAAATAAATATTTGCAAGGGACTTGCAACGGAATATGAAAACTTGCAACAGATCAACAAATTTGCAACAGTTTCCCCTTAGCGCGTAAGGTTGCAACGGAAAATCATTATTTGCAACGGAAAAGTCCCTTGCAAATGCACATTTACAACGGACTATCCCTTGCAAGTCCGTTGCAAATTCTCAAAAACAAAATCCAGCACTCCCCTTTGTTCATTTCATTTGTCGACCCCCAATTTCCCAACCCCAGGTACTCGACGCCAACCCTAAACCCTAAATCCTGCCGGCGACACCAACGCCTCCCTCCTCTGCCGGCGACACCGACGACTCCCTCCTCTGCCGGTGCATCCCTCCTCTTCGACGAGTCTCCCTCTCCGGTTCTCTTCCTCACTCTCCTTCCTCTCTGGTTCTCCTCCTCACTCTCCTTCCTCTTTTTTATTTTTCTATTTTTGTTTTTGGTGGTTCACCGGCGACCACTGTCACCCTCCTCCCTTTCCGGCATCATCGCCTATTTCGGCGGCATCCTGACGCCATTTCCCCAATTGTTTGTAGATCCGCTTTTGAGTGTATCAAGTCACATAATCTTATCTTTTAAGCCAAAAGTGTGTGGGTTATATAGTATAATATATTGCTCTTGATTTAGATTTAGATTCTTCAAATGGGTCAAATAGTATTTTTTTGTTAATTAAAATATTATTAGTAAACTTATTGTTTAAGGTGTGAAATCAAACACGTACTCGATCGTATATAATATAAAGATTAAAGAAGAAGACATGAATTCCGTAACAACTTAGTATTATAATTGGAGGATAGGTAGGTGTTAATGTTGGTTTAGGCTAATAAGATGATGGATGTTGATGATGATCTGATCAGGAAGCATACTACGATATGCTGGTGAAGTATAGGGAGGAGCTAACAAGGCCAGTGCAAGAAGCCATGGATTTTATGAGAAGGATTGAAGCACAGCTTAACGTGCTTAGCAATGGCCCTATAAATATCTTTTCAACTGGTACTCTTTCTTACTCCCTCTCTCTCTCTCTTTGTCAACAGGAAGAAATTGCTGTGGAGGATGTGAAATACTTGGTACTTTTATTCACTTTTCTTATTAACATTATGCTTTGAATAAATATACATTCAAAATGGTGTTGTTGAATTGAACTGTTGGTTTTTGATTGAATCTGCATTTGATATATTTTGATTCGATTCTCGCTGCCAGTTTTGATCATATTTTTGTAGGAGTATCGTCACTTTTGTTATGAGTATTTGTAACTCATTTACTGTACTAGATGAAATGATGATGAGGTTAATGATTAGTGTTAAGTTTAACTTTTCATTGTGAAGAATTTTTATGTTTGAATTTATTTATTTATGAATTGTGGATAGTTAATTGTGATGCTTGGGGTTAGTTACTTCAACTCAAAAGAACATGGTCTTAGTAGTCTATGAAACTCTTGTAGTATAGCGTGTTAACTGTTCGTTACATTGTGTTAAGCTTATGACCATTAAAAATATACATAGAGCTGGCAGCAGAGAGGTAGGGACTAAGAGATTCTACTGTTGCCAACACTGGAGCTGCTCGTGCTGGAGTTTCTCTTCTTGACGCATTCCGTCATCCACCGTCGATTAGGTATAGTTTGTAATCATCGATTGAATTTCTTTCCTAATTATTTTTATTTGTGGAGTTATTATATGTCAATTTATTATATATATGTCCAACATTTGCCATTATTTTCCATGTTATTTCTATAATAGTCAATATGTATCAATCTTAAATCTCTATTGTTCATTCCTATTTACAGGTCACCGAAGAAGATCAATGTCATTTCTCGAACGTCGTTGCATCAATGAAGTGGATATTTAAATTAATTTGTATTTTTTTTGGAAACATAATATTTGAGGAGATATTGATGTTATAATGCATTATTGTACGTTACCAATGTAATTTTCCGTCCAATGTAAATTTGTATACATTTTGGCATTAATATACATATATATATAAATGTCTTTATGATATGTTGTTTGTTGTATTTGAGTATTTGTGGAATTGTAAACATATGTTGTTTGTTGCATGTTTTTATGAAATTTTGGCAATTTGGGGAGCCAAAAACGGGCAATGAATTCACCAATATTGCACATTTGCAAGGGACATTCCCTTGCAAATCCGTTGCAAGTTTTGTCTTTTGCAACGGACTTTATTGTCATGCAATCGACTTTATTTCCGTTGCAAGTCCGTTGCAAATGGCAGTTTGCAAGGGATTTGCAACGGAATTAGTCATTTTTGCAACCACTATTTGCGAATCCGTTGCAAAATGGCCTTTTGCAACGGAATTTGAGCCTTTTGCAACAGATTTGTCCCTTGCTATGGCTATTTTTTTTGTAGTGTTAACACCTCCTTCCTCACTACCTCGGCCATGGCAGGATTAAGGCGTCTTTGACGCTCAATGGAGGAGGTGCTTTCATCCTCCAAAAGGATACGATGAGAGCATAAGGCGGGACCTAGTACCACGAATATCATCAATAGTGTACCCAATGACTTCTCTATATTTTCTCAAAACTTCGAACAAGTCATGTACTTGATGGTCATTAAGTGCACTGTTGATGATAACGGGATAAGACACATTAGGACTAAGAAAGCATATTTAAGAGATGAGGGAAGAGGTTTCAACTCCACTTCAGGAGGCGTATATCTCTCCTCATATAACCCTTCCTCGGCCAAGCTTTCTAACGACCTTGGGGTACATTGCTTCAAGATTGAGTCCATAGCTAGAGCATATTCCATTGCATCCATTTCCAAATTCCTGACAATGGACTCCTTAAGGGCATAATGAGCATCTTATTCCATGAAAGACTCCTCAAGCATTTGTACTTGGTAGCATGATCCAACTTTTGAAGGCTCCTTCATGGCTTTCTCAAGTGAAAACTCCATCTTGTCATCCTCGACTTGAAGTGAGAGCTTACCATTCTTGACATCAATAAGAGCTCTCCTGGTGGCGAGGCATGGACGACCAAGTATAATGGGAATCTTGGTGTCTTTGGGGATGTCCATAATGTAGAAGTCACACGGGATGATTAAATTCCCGACCTTGATTGGCACATCCTCGGCTACCCCCATTGGATATTTAACGGAACGATCCGCTAATTGAAGAGATACTCTTGTGGGAGCTAGCTCAAAATCTTCAAGATTGTTAAAGATGGAAAGAGGCACAAGGCTTACACTTGCCCCTAAATCACAAAAGGCTTTCTCAATATTAATAGAGCCAATTGAGCAAGGAATGGTAAAGCTCCTGGGATCTTCCAATTTTGGTGGTAGCTTGTTTAGGATAACGACACTACACTCCCTTGAAAGGCTCACCGACAATTGCTCACCATATGACTTCTTGGAAATGATATCCTTCAAAAAAATTCCCATAGGAAGAGATGTCTCTAATGACCTCAAGGAAAGGGAGTGTGATATGCATACCCTTCATCATCTCCAAGAACTTACCATAATTTTGCTCAAGCTTAACTCTAGTTAATCTTTGAGGAAATGGTATTGGTGGCACATATGCCTTAACTTCATTAGTCACCTTTGGGGTTTCTCTTGCAATATGATCTTCAACAATAGGTGGTTTATCAACAACCACTTCACTTGGACCCTCTTTTTAACCATTTGCTTCCTCACTTACTTCATCTACAATATTAGTCTTCCTCTTCTTGCTAACCACAACTTCATTCAATATGTGCCCATTCTTTAATTGAATAACATTCAATTCGCCTTTACCCTTAGGATTTGGCTTAATGCCACCCGGAAATGTCCCACTTGACACGGTCAACTCGTTAACTTGATTTGCGAGTTGTTGGATTTAATGATCGGTGATTCTTTGGGCATTTTGGACTTGACTCTTCAATTGAGAAATTGAAGACGTAGTCTCTTCATGGCATTGGTCTTGGCATTGTATGAAACTAAGCTATTTTGGGTGCTCATCATTTGTTCCATAAGTACTTCCAAATTGGACTTTGGTGGTGGAACTTGTTGTTTTGGGACTTGTGCAAGTTGTTGTTGGACTTGTGGTATAGGAGTAGTGAAGGGTTAGGAGTTTGATATGGAACTTGAAATTGATTTTGGAGGGGGGTTTGAAATGGAGTGGTGTTGAATGTCAGTCTTGCTTGGAAGTTTCTAGCTTGAAAACCTGATGTATCTTGTGCTTGGAAGTTAAACCCTTGGTTTGGCCTTCGGAAGTTTTGGTTGAATGTAGTCTTTTGTTGATTGAGTGGTGTTTGGAAGTTCTTGTTCCCATAAGATAGGAACGCTCTTTGCCGGGGTGATATGATTGTTGTTGAATGCTTGCCTTGCATTATATTCTCATATGCCATTGGCTTGTTCCATGGTAGTGATAACACAACACTCCGTGGCATCATGACTTGGACTTCCACATATCTCAAAGAGAACTCATTGGTCTCCTTAGAAGAACTTGACCCTCCTTGCTTGAATTGAGAAAGTTGCTTTGTCAAATTGTCAATCTTTGCATTAAGAGCATTCAAGGTGTCACTATTATCTTGTTTCTTCAACTTTCTTCTATCCCCTCCCCAATGATGATTATTGGAGGCCATCTTCTCAATGATACCCATAACCGCGGTGTGGTGTACTAGATCAATAGCACCACCGGCCGCCGCATCCAATCCCACTTGGTATTCGGGACGCACACCATTATAAAAGATAAGGATAACAATGTGAGGAGCTATGCCATGATGAGGGAATTGTCTTAACAATTTCTTGAACCTCTCTCATACATCATAAAGGAATTCATGGTCTTCTTGGGCAAAGTTTGTTATATCATTTCGGTACTTCGCCGTCTTGCCTGGTGGAAAGAACTTCAATAGGAAAGCCTTCGATAATTTGTCTCAAGTATCAAAAGAACCGGTTGGTTGACTTCTTAGCCACTCCTTAGCTCTCCCCGTCAATGAATAAGGGAAAAGTCTCAAGCGAATAGCTTCATCCGAGGCTCCATTGATCTTGACATTATCGCAAGCTTCCAAGAATACATTAATGTGCTCATTGGGATTATCAAGAGGTAACCCGGAAAATTGATTTTGTTGCACGAATTGAATAAGAGTTGTCTTGATCTCAAAATTATTTGCTCCAATTGTGGGCCTCGTAATACTTGATTGCGATACCACTTGGGGTGTCGATTCCTCTCGTGTAGAAGCCATAATAGGAGGCGGTGATGGGGGCCTTGGCGAATTAACTTCTTCTTCGGACTCAATTTCTTCTTCGGATCTAATTTCTTCCTCAGATTCGAAAATAATAGGAGGTGAAGGTGGTTGCCCTTGATTTCTTCTTCTTTCGGCGTTGTATCACCTTGTGTAGACACCCACATTTGACTGCCAGGTGTCTATAGCTGTTTCCGACAAACACCCGATGATGATCGGACGCAAACGTGCTTTAATATACTCGAAAACGGGCTCAAAATCATTGGCATTTGGCTTGGGCTTTTTACGGAGTACATATCTCACAAAACCGACCTCAAAATCAGGCCCAGTGGGTCGTTTCGAGTCAAATAAGACTAATTTGGGTCGAAACCGGCACCAGGGGCAAAACCGTCTTTTAGCGACCGAGTCAAAACCCGGTCAAAAATATTTCCGAGACACACGAGTCAGCCGTGTCACCCCACGTGACTGATTCGAGCTCAAACGTTACAAAAAATCAGCTACACAAAATATTAAACAAATCCGTTTAATGATAGAATTCGATCTCAAGTAGGAATTCTATCCGAAAACCGAATCGAACACTCGACCGAGCTAGGATACTCGGCAGAGCAGCCTGTTTTTCAGCCAATTTCGTGGCTTCTTTGCCAAGGAAAAAGAATTCTCGCTCCTCTTAATCTCTTGCGTTTCCTATCCAAATCGGTATTTCTTGTTGTCTAAACAAGAGTACTTCTCCTAACCTTTTATCCTATAAATAGGACCTTCACACACATCAATTAGGAAAAAAATTACAATATCGAATCTTCACACATATACGAAAACTCCTTACATTTAGTATCGATAAACCGATAGTCCAAAACCCGAAGGAAACCGGCCCCGATACCCGACACCCTTCACGTCCAAACCGAGCCACCTTAACTCACCGACATCCACTCGACGCTCCCGTGCCCAAGCCACGTTCCGACGAGCTCCGATCCGAGTAAACTAAAACATGTAGGTTGAGGGTGTAACCAAACCCGTCTTCTCTCTTTTCTCTCTTCTCCCTCTCGTTTTTTTTCTGTTCTCGTCCGTTTATTTACGGGTCGTTCGTCGTTTTTTATTTCTAATATCGATATTACTAAAACTATTTTCATATATCAAATATTCTTAAAAATACGACATCAACTCTATACTTGAATGTCGTACTAAAAAGAATAAAATCAAATCTTGTTGATGCTAAAAATCGTTACTTTTTACAAAATACAACGATTTTAACGCGGAGAGAATTAACATCTTTTTCGTTCAAAAAACAATTTTACAAAAATTTTTCTAAAATTCATTCCGAATATTCGATATCGATTTCATAATCGAATATCGGATACGACGAATATCGAAGACATAAATCGAGTATAAATTAATTCGTATTTGTACGCGATTTATCAAAATTAGCAATTTTCGAACAACAAACGGAACCGGGACAGACCCGCACGCGAGTCGCGCCCCTCCCAGGCGACTCGCGCACGGGCCTGAAACCCGACCCTTTTTTTTAGCTCTTTTCGATCGTTTTTTTATTATTCTACGAACCGATTTCTCAAAACTTACATCTTTTCTAAAAAAAAAAAACTATTTCGAGTATTTGATATTGATTACATAATCGAACGTCGAATATAACGAATATCGAAAATATTAAATCGAGTGAAAATTATTCAATATTCGTACGCGATTTAATAAAAACATCGAATTTTCAAAAAATCGGTTTCGAAAACAGACCGGGACGCGAGTCGTGCGCGTCCCAGGCGAGCCGCGCGGCCGACTGAAACGCGACTCGTCTTTCGCTTCCTTTTTATTATTTTTCGAACTTCGTTTTTTATACAAAACGGTACTTTTTAGCAATATTTTTTTTCAGATTTTGACTAATATTTTCTCAATCTCACATATTCATCATATTTGCTATATTTTTATTCACAATTCGATACTAACTCGTTTGTTCATCTTTTGTAGCAAATTCATCTTTTTTCTATCGTTTGTTTTATTATACTAAAACGAATCTCACATGCTAAATTCAACTTTGACGTTAATTTTCATGCATTAAACCGACTTAGCAACCCATTCAATTCCTCGCATGTTTAGGGAAAACAATGTTTGCAAATCATTCATCGTATTACTAACGCGCGTATTAAAAAATCATTCGATATCCTAGTAGAGGCCGCTAATGTGCGGGCGGGGTTGGGTGTTCTTTGTGAACTTCCCAACACGTACCCTCACCTCTTACTCAGAATCTCGGTGTCCGGATGTCCGAAACCATTGGCAACGAGAGTCATTCAATACACGGTATCCGATCAAGTCGGTATCGGTATCAAATGCAAAGGGACGAACCCGATAAACTCTGACATCGGAAATGGGCCGTATTTTGTACACGGCCCACTACGACATAGAGTGGGTTCGAATGGGCCCGAACTCCCACAAAGTTCGGTGGCGACTCCACTTCGATTTAAATTTCAATTTGATCATCTCATATGGAGATTCATTCGCCTCCCCAAACCCGCGCGTGGCCGCGTCGGGGTGGACCTATGTCATGTCCACAATTTGGCGACTCCGCTGGGGATTAACTGATGTGTGACTTACCATCGGCATCCTCAGGGTGAGACTCGAATAGAGATCATTTGACTAGTACAATACGCGTTTTAGTTTTACGGTTCATGCATAACCCCATATTTTCCCGGGTCGGTACTGGTGACCGACGTCCCACTATACTATTGATGTAGTCCAAATTGGATATGTGGAAGGTGTCCATTAGCCGATTCGTATGGGTTTTACTGCATGTTCTAAGCTCAACTCGACTTAGGAAGTCCGCCCCGATTCTCGATAGGCTGTGTACACTGGTATAGACCCTTACAGACTGACCGAGACTTAGAATTAGAGCATACATGGCGTCGTTATACTGTTTCCATGACTACGTGCTAACTGATTTACAAGTCTTTTTCAAAAATCGTCATTTTCAAAATTGCATCCTTTTCAAAATATCCAATTTTCAAAACCTGGGACATATACCGAATTTAGGATCCACGATTTTACTCAAAATAGCCTATTTTTAGCCGGTATTATGCCCATTTCAAAACTAAAAAATATTTTCGAACTTTCAAAACTGTCCCCGGTCCGCCTTTCAGTATTCTTTTTCGAAAAAAGGGCCGGTTCTCCGAATTCTTTTCGGGCTTTTCAAAAATTCAATTTCGAAACCTTCCTCTTCTTAGGACTTCCCGTATTTAGCAGTGTCGGGTCGTGTCATAAGTCTTCAAGTCTTCTAGCGTCGAAACTCCGTCGATCTTATATCACGGATTTCTTCCTTATCCCAGTCCGCCTTATTATACTAAGGCAAGGCCCACCTACGTAGGACATACTCCTACAAGGGTTGGCCCGTCTACACAATCGAGTCCAAAGTCTGGGGAACGTCTCACGTGAACCTCCTTTCGAACAGGGCCCAGCCCACACAGCTGGATCCTAAAGGAGGCCCATCTTTTACAGGTCACCCCTCTAGATGTCTTTTCCGAGTCGTTTCCTTCCTAGCTTCCTTTCTTCCCTTGCTCGGGATGTACTTTTGTTCTAGGATTTGGGCTAGTTGCTGATTACGCGGTGTTCTTACAGACAGGCCACCTTTCACCCGAACGATGACATAACAAGCCATTGATGAGTTGACCGTTTCGTTGGCTAAGCTCCAAGACCAACTAACGAAAATGAGGGAGGATCAGGTCGCCATCCTCACCCGGGTAAGCGCAGTCGAACAAGGAACTCCTAGCGCTGGGGTTGAAGACGATGGGCCGTTAGCTGAACTGGCCAGCGCGGTCCATAAACTGCAAGAACAGGTCCACACGACCACCAGCAATACCATCCACACGGAAAATGCTCGGGCTTATTCGCCCCTAACTGATGAATTGCCCTCTAATCTCAACTTGACGGGCCTACCCATGTTCGATGGGACTGAAGACCCGGTACTCCATATCCGGGCTTTTAAGGAATTCATGGCAGTTAAGGGGGTCAAATCGACCATGTTCAAGCATCTCTTTGCTTCATCCTTGGACAAGCACCCGGGGCCTGGTACTACAGGCTTGATTCCAAGAAATACAAAACTTGGGACGATGTCGCAATGGAGTTCGCCCGAAACTATGCGGACAATACTGAGATCCAGACGACCATGCGTACTCTAGAAGTCATGGCCCAAGAGCCTAAGGAGGGTTTCACCAAATACCTCCAAAGGTGGAGGGCTGAAAGTGTCAAGCTGGTCGACAAGCCCAGCGAAAAGGTGCTAGTGGAGGCCTTCGTGAAAAATCTCCTCCCATCTTACCGGATCCATCTCCGGTACGCCATCATACCCAATTTCGCCACCTTAACCGAAATGGGTACCAGAATCGAAGACGATTTGAGGTTAGAGAGCCTTACTAAGGCCTCTACTAAGGGGTATCAAGGGGCCAGCTCGTCTTCTGGCAAGCCCGCAACTACAATTGCGGCCCGAAGCATCTTCGACGAGGTCAATTTGCTAGACACCTCGACCAAAAAGAATACTCCAGCCCGAGTATTCACTGACATAGGGACTACTTATGCCAACGCCTTACAAAGGCTATCTTCTAAGGGCCTGATCCAGCCGATAGGCCCAATGCCGGAGGTTCCTGTCGAGAAACGGTCCAAAAGCTACAACGCCCAGGCATATTGCCACTATAACCGAGGCAACGGGCACGATACTGAAAAATGCTGGAAGTTGAAGCATCTCATTCAAGATCTGATCGAGAGTGGGAAGATACCGCTGCCCAGCGATAAGCCCGGTAATAAAAACAACCCTCTTGCTACTCACGCCATTTTTACTGGAGAAATAATCGACTGTACTCATCTCATTTCCCCTTTCATTCGTCCAATCAACGGGATATGGAATGATGACGAGGATGATGTTTACTTGGCTAAGGGGGAAACCGTCCCCATTACTGTCGAGGAAATCCGGAAGGCCAAAACCAAGGCCCTGGTCGGCACGCATGTCATCACGGCCGGACCTTCGGCCCCGGGATCCGCCACTGAACCCGCCAAGACGGACTCTACACTTGAAGAACTTAACACCAACACGACCCTAGTCAAGCAACTGAAGAGGGTCCGAACCGATCTCACTATATGGCAGCTTTTGGTCAGTTCTCAAGAACATCGGGCAGCACTTACTAAGGCTCTCGATGAAATCAAAGTAGACTCGCTGGTTACCCCCACTGAAATGTTAGCCACTATTCTACCTCATCTCAAGGGCAAGTCCAAAGAAGAAGGCCCACTTATCACCTTCTCCGAGTCCGATCTACCATCATTTGGGGCCACCCACAACTTGGCCCTATACATCACGGTGATTTATCGGGGCAAGTATCTACCCATAACCCTAATTGATGACGGGTCAGCTATAAATGTCCTTCCTTTAAGGACTGCAAAGGCTCTTGGCATTACCGAGGCTGACTACCTTCCTACAGCACAAACTATCCAGGCTTTGGATGGGAGCCCAAAATCCGTTGCCGGGGCCGTTAAACTAACCATCATAACGGGCCCGATCGAGAAGGAGCTCGAATTCCAAGTGATCGATGTCACCTCATCGTTCAATCTGCTACTTGGAAGGCCCTGGATCCACGCGGTCAAAGCCGTGACCTCCACTCTCCACAGGAAGGTCAAGTTACCTTTACAAGATGGGGTCATCACCCTCGAAGCTACTCCCCTAGCCGTGTCAAGCTTCAACACGGCTGGCTCAACTGACCCACGAGGTTTCAATTTTGTGGGAATGATCGAGGAAGAGTATCTCTTTAGGCCATATTTCACCACCATCATCGACATGATGCTGCAGAACTTGGGTTACCTACCGGGGGCTACTTCAAGGCCTGGTCTCCCGGCTGGCAAGATCATCGATGTCTTAAGCAATGAGGAGTCAAAATTCGGCTTAGGGTATGCCATAACCCCAGAAAATGTGGTCCAGGCCGGCATTCAAAAGGCCTGCAACATTCTCAAGGGTACCTGCTTGGGCCCCTACAGCCCGAAACTGACCGATTACTTTGTCTCCCCAGTGTTCGGAGCTGTCCAGACGGGCCTCTATCAGCCCATCATAACTTATCCTGAGGTCAATTTCATCCCAGATGATATCTATGCTCTCATCCAGGCCAAATCGAAGGAAGATTCAAGCCATGTCGAGCCCATGCTGGGGCTCTTGTTCGGGGAAAGCAAGATAGTCCCGACCCCTAAAGAGGAATTGGTGAACCTGATCCTCCATAGTAGCAAGTTCGATCCGACCAAGCTGATCTCTGAAGTCGGTACTAACACCGGGAAGAGGGCTTGGAGGAAGACGATCAAATGGACCGATAGCGAGGGTCGAGTCTACAAGCTCACTACTGGCGAAGGGGACATGCAAGGCGCCGAGTCCGAATCCGAGTCAGAGTCAGAGTCAGAGTCGGAGTCTGGGTCTAAGTCTAGAGGGTCCAGTACTAGGGTCGAGTCTGTAACCCCTTTTCCTTTGGTCACACCCGTGGGAGTCTCGGAGTCTGTCCCGAGAGCACTCCCCATCCCGCCTCTGACCAACGATCAGATGGCTGCTCTCTTTGAGCTATTTTCAAAATTCTCTATCAATAATAACGATAACCGTTCTGCTTACGACTTGTCTTATTTTCAAAACATTTTCAAAAAATTTATTTGCAATGACATTGAGAAACCCGACGAACAGGTACCACTACCTCCACATCTAGTCGAGCAACTCGAACAAAGGGAATCCCGAGATCCGGTTATTAAGGAAACTGACTCCATCAACGTAGGAACCCCTTTAGAGCCTCAGATGCTTAAGTTAGGTTTATCCTTAGATCCCGAGGAGAAGCAACAATTCACGGAGCTCCTCCACGAATTCAAAGACGTCTTTGCATGGTCCTACAAGGACATGCCGGGAATAGACCGGGAGATAGCCGAACACCGTATACCCATCAAAGACGGGTGTAAACCTGTAAAGCAAAAACTCCGAAGAATGAGGCCCGAATGGTCTCTCAAAGTCAAAGAAGAAGTCGACGAGCAATTCAAAGCAGGCTTTATTCAAGTGTCTGAATATCCAGACTGGGTTGCAAACATCGTACCAGTACCCAAGAAAGACGGAAAGGTACGAGTTTGTGTAGATTTCCGGGACCTTAATAAGGCCAGTCCGAAAGACGATTTCCCGTTACCACACATCGACATATTGGTAGACAACATGGCCGATCATGCCCTTCTATCATTCATGGACGGGTATGCCGGGTACAATCAGATCAAAATGGCGGAAGAAGACATGAGTAAGACCACCTTCACTACGCCTTGGGGGACTTACTATTACACCGTTATGCCATTTGGGCTTATCAACGCAGGTGCCACTTATCAACGGACCGCCACTACCTTACTACATGACATGATGCATAAGGAAGTACAGGTCTACGTGGACGACATGATCGTTAAGTCCAAAGAACGAAACGGGCATATTCCGGCCCTTAGAAAGTTCTTCACCTGACTACGCAAGTACAACATGAGGCTAAATCCTCAAAAAATGCAGTTTCGGGGTAACATCGGGAAAATTACTTGGCCATATCGTCAGCCAGCGCGGCATTGAGGTTGACTCAGCCAAAATCAAAGCTATTACCGAGATGCAACCACCTAAAACCGAAAAGGAGATAAGGGGTTTTCTCGGGAAAGTCCAATATATCAGCCGTTTATTTCAAAGCTAACCATGGTTTGTGAGCCCATTTTCAAGAAACTGAAGATAGGAGAACGGGTACTGTGGGACGACTAATGTCAAGCAGCTTTCGATAAGATCAAAGAAATTCTAGCATCTCCGCCGGTATTAATGCCACCTCAACACGGTCTACCTTTGTCGTTATATTTGACAACGACCGAGACGGCCATGGGGGCTATGTTGGCCCAGACAGTCGACTCAGAAGAACGGACTATTTACTACATCAGTAAAAAGTTCCTAGAATACGAGTGCAAATACACGATGCTCGAAAAGACGTGCCTAGCTCTAGTTTGGGCCACTAAAAAGCTCCGACATTATATGCTTAGCCACGAAGTGCACGTGTTGTCTAGAATGGATCCAATCAAAAATCTGTTCGAGAAGCCCATCCTCAATGGCAGGATATCTAGATGGACTTTAATGCTAGCTGAGTTCGACCTTAAGTTCGTGCCATTAAAAGCCATCAAAGGTCGGGTAGTAGCCGAGTTCCTTGCAGATAGTCCGGTATCTGAAGAGGGACATACCGGTACCTGGGCCTTCCCAAATGAAGATATATTCCATACTGACACGGAGACATGAGATCTATACATTGACGGGGCATCCAAATTTCGAGGATTTGGTGTCGGAATCTTGCTAATCTCACCGCAAGGAGAACACACCCCGTTGTCCATTAAATTGGATTTTGACGTGACGAACAACGCAGCCGAGTATGAAGCATGCATTCACGGATTGCAAGCCGCCGCGGATTTAGGAGTAACAAACCTCCGGGTCCACGGTGACTCATCATTAGTCATCAATCAAGCACTCCAGAAATGGAAAACTCGTAACGCAAATCTCGTAGCTTACCAAGCGCGAGTAAGGGTTCTCGAAAGGCAGTTTCAAAGGGTGGAGTACATTTATCTACCTCGGGAAGAAAACCAGTTTGCAGATGCGCTATCCAAGTTAGCATCTTTACTGAATATCCCGGAACACATGACCAGCATGCCGATTTGCGTCGAAAGACGATCCAAGCCGGCATACATCAATGTTATTCAAGATATTGAAATAACTGATCCAGAACCTTGGCACCAGGCTGTTCTAACCTACTTAACGTCAGAAGAATATCCTCCGGGATCTGAAAACCGGGCCAAGAAAGCCCTACGAAGGTGGGCCACTCAGTTCATCCGCACGGACGATGGACAGTTGTACAAAAAGATGGCGCAGAGGGCTCTACTCCTATGCATCGACAAAACGCAGGCCGAAAAGGTCATGGCCGAGGTACACGATGGCGAGAAAGGTCCGCATATGAACGCCCATATGCTAGCTCAGAAAATCGCCAGACTCGGGTATTACTGGAATAACATGGAAACCGACTGTCAGTTATATGTCAAACACTGTCATAACTGTCAGATTTTCGCCAATGTCCAGCACATGCCGTCATCCCTATTGTATACCATGACTTCATCATGGTCATTTTCGACATGGGGAATTGATATAATCGGGAAGGTGAACCCTTCCGGGACGGGAGGTCACTTCTTCATTCTAGTGGCTATTGACTATTTCACTAAATGGGTTGAAGCCGAGTCATATCGTGTCTTGAACGCCAAGCACGTAGCAAAATTTATCCAAGATAAAATTATATGCCGATACGGGATCCCGCACGAATTCATTAGTGATCACGGGACGCATTTTCAAGCCGAAACCGCTACTTTGCTAGCAAAATACAAGATTCAAAGGCATACATCATCGCCTTACCGTCCCCAAACCAATGGAGCGGTAGAGGCAGCCAATAAAACGATTGTCACCATACTTAAAAAGATGGCTGATAATTACCGGGATTGGCCCGATAAAATCCCTTTCGCCTTATGGGGGTACCGGACATCAATCCGCACCGCAACCGGAGCAACTCCATACTATCTGACATATGGAATGGAGGCAGTCCAGCCAGTCGAGCTTGAGGTACCATCCCTGAGGATTCTACTCGAAAGTCAGGTGCCTGAAGCAGATTGGATCCAAGCCCGATACGATTCGTTGATTCTCTTGGACGAACGACGATCCCGAGCCCTTAACAATATCCAAATATACCAAAAAAAGATACAACGGGCTTTCAACAAAAGGGTTAGGCCCAGGAATATCAAAGAGGGCGATCTAGTCCTAAAATCTGTCAGGGCTTTGCTACCAGTCGACCCAAGGGGAAAATTCAAACCCAATTGGGCCGGACCGTATCTAGTAAAGAAGGTTTTATCAGAAGGAGCAGTAATGCTGACAGACTTGGATGGGAACGAATTCGTCAACCCAACCAACTTGGACCAGTTGATGCGCTACTACCCCTAACCTTATCTCAATGTCATTTGCTAAAAGTTTATAAAAATTTGTCTTTTTATAAAATTTTCAAAAATTAAGCAAGTCGATAAGTTAGGATTACTTATCCTACTGTCGCACATCTCGAACTAATAGTCTTGATGTATTTCGAAAATTGCAAAAAATCTACGTCTGAACTACGTTTGGTTTGATTCCACTAATCGTGGATACGTGGGCAACCCCTCAAAAGGTTACAACCACAACAATAACGAAAAGACAGGAACGGTTTTCACTAATATGTCTTTTATTATTTCAAAAATGCCTCACGCAAAAAAAAACAAACACACAACACACCACAAAAATAGTAGTAGTACTTAAATAATAAAATCTAGGAGACTACTACTCATACATCTTCCGCTTCAGTTTAGCTTTTGGGTCGCGCGGATCCCGAGGTCGACGGGGCGGGGGCGAACGTTCCCGGATCACGAATGGAACCTCTTTAGCTCGAACCCGTTTCTTCGACTGCGGATTTTCTGTCACTTGCACTGGTTCAAGCCGAGCCCGTATGTGCTCGGGTAGTCTGTCTCGAGGACCAAGTCGATCCTTAATCGCCAGTCTTGGGCCAAGTCTCCTTTCTAAGTCCGTCTGGGGGCTCACTTTCCCCCACGCACCTTTAGTACTGGGCCCTTCAGTCCGAGTCCTAGTCTTCCCCTTCTGGCCTAACATCAGGCGAACCATGGTAACCAGGGTGTCTCCATCATCAAAGAAGCCTCGATTGTCTTTAGCTTGTTCTCGACGCAGCAAGTCAAAAGCTTCGTCGGTCTTCAAAGCAGCACGGGCTTTAGCAGAGTCTGCCTTGGTCCACTTCACGTAAGAATCAGATACCCAGATCGAATGAGAGATCTTCGGGATGGGCCAAGTAGCCCGAGTATACCACCTTTACATCCGGGTATCGTAATCACATCCGTCAGCTGAGTAGATTCACTCACGACCGCTTCGATTTTCGGGATTCTCTGGGCCCGACCATATTGCCTAAGTATGCGATCGGGGTAAAGATGGATGGTCTGCCTAAACGATAGGATTAATTGATATCGGGCCCTATCCCTCGTTTCTAAACCGGTCCAGACATAAATGGGCCACCAGGGTAAGGTCCAACGGATCAATGGGCCTCCATGAAAAGATAGCAGCTCGTCCCAGAATTTTTGGGTAGTAAGACGGGAAAAGTCAACAGTCTGTCTTCTCGTCATCACTTGTTTTGGACGATATCGGCTTACGTCAAGAGGAGGGTCCAGGATCGATAGCCTCTCGAATAGCCAAAGCTGAAAAGTCAAAGTCACAAAAAGTCAAAATCGTGAAAAATCAACAAAAAAAATCGCAAAAATCGGAAAAAACCGAGAAAAATCGAGAAAACCGGAAAAATCAGAAATTTTGGGAAAATCGGAATTGCGAAAAAATCAAAAGTTGCGAAAAAACGAAGAAAAATCAGCCTACCTGTAGAAGACGGGTACTCCCAGTCAGCCGGGTCGACGGATCCCTTTTACGATTATCCAAACCCTGGATAATCTCCCCTGTAATCAGCCAAGCTGGGCTGTGCTCTCTCTCCATCAGGTCAGCTACAGTGAGAAGTTGGACATGGCCCATGCAAGATAACAAATTCATATGACCCTCGAAGGCGTAAACATGGAGCATGCAAAAAGTAAAGGCCCTGCGGCTATATACCGGCCTGACCCGGACGTCGTCTGGATTCATGAATTTTTCAGCCAGGTCGATCAAGGAAACGGTATCATTTTCTGTCATGCGAGATACCTCCATGTGAGAAAGCCCTAAAAATTCTCGTAATTTTCTCCTCGTGTCATGAACCGAAAACGGGACGGCAGGACGAAGCATGGGATTCCATCCTCCTACAACAGCAATTTCCTCAGGGATAGGACAAATTTCACCTCGAGGAAAACTAAAGACATGATAAGTATCGTCCCAGTAGGACAGGCAAGCATCCAAGAAGTGACGATGCACTTGCATTTGACGGATCGTGAATAACTGGGTTACGCCATTCTGGTTTAGGATAACTTTATCTGCATCTCTGAAAAGGCAATACCCACTTTGGAAATGTACCCAAAAATCAAAAATCTAGAAGAGCACTAGACTACGGCATTGCTACTGCTAAAAGTCCTGTCATGCCAAAACACTCTCATTACAGACTATTGCAATTCCCCCCATAGCACATCCTTCCCATTCCGAGGATTCGACCATGTTACCACTCGCCTAGGCTACGGAATAGCGCAACTTAAGAGAGTCCAGTCGTGTCTGTCAACTCGTCATGTCGCGTCCAGAGTCGAGTCTGTAGGTATACCTCTCTCCTCAAATTCTCATTTTTAAAACCTGCAAAACTTAGCCATTTGAGAAAATCCTTTTCGACAAGGTCAAATTTCGGTCTATTTAAATTGCAAATTTCTTTTCTACTCATTTCAATTTTTGAAAACCTATTTCCTAGCACCCGAATTGCTTTCAGAACTTCGATTTCAAAACTAAGCAGAAATTATTTTTATTCCCCAGCGCAAGTCATATTTGTTTCACCTACATGTTGCATGCAAAATTTTATGTAACTTATACAGATACAATTCAAGACCGCGCAATTCACATAACTCCCCAGCGGCATTTAACGGGATGGGCCCACATATAGGCGCACCCAAGACTTATACGACAAGTCCGATTCCCCACGAAGTTATCACCATCAGCTCAGGTATGATTTCCAACTTATGGCTGGCGAGCCCTTTCACGCGAGTCTAATGGACTTTAAACGACCCGACCGGAAGGCTGCCAGGTTTTAATCTTTGATTGACCTGGTAGCGACTCTGACTTTCGCCCTGTCCAAGCCTCAGTCAGAGTGGAGGCTCTGTAGACACCCACATTTGACTGCCAGGTGTCTATAGCAGTTTCCGACAAACACCCGATGATGATCGGACGCAAACGTGGTTAATATACTCGAAAACGGGCTCAAAATCATTGGCATTTGGCTTGGGCTTTTTACGGAGTACATATCTCACAAAACCAACCTCAAAATCAGGCCCAGTGGGTCGTTTCGAGTCAAATAAGACTAATTTGGGTCGAAACCGGCACCAGGGGCAAAACCGTCTTTTAGCGACCGAGTCAAAACCCGGTCAAAAATATTTCCGAGACACACGAGTCAGCCGTGTCACCCCACGTGACTGATTCGAGCTCAAATGTTACAAAAAATCAGCTACACAAAATATTAAACAAATCCGTTTAATGATAGAATTCGATCTCAAGTAGGAATTCTATCCGAAAACCGAATCGAACACTCGACCGAGCTAGGATACTCGGCCGAGCAGCCTGTTTTTCAGCCAATTTTGTGGCTTCTTTGCCAAGGAAAAAGAATTCTCGTTCCTCTTAATCTCTTGCGTTTCCTATCCAAATCAGTATTTCTTGTTGTCTAAACAAGAGTACTTCTCCTAACCTTTAATCCTATAAATAGGTCCCTCACACACATCAATTAGGAAAAAAATTACAATATCGACTCTTCACACATATACGAAAACTCCTTACATTTAGCATCGATAAACCGATAGTCCAAAACCCGAAGGAAACCGGCCCCGATACCCGACACCCTTCAAGTCCAAACCGAGCCACCTTAACTCACCGACATCCACTCGACGCTCCCGTGCCCAAGCCACGTTCCGACGAGCTCCGATCCGAGTAAACTAAAACATGTAGGTTGAGGGTGTAACCAAACCCGTCTTCTCTCTTTTATCTCTTCTCCCTCTCGTTTTTTTTTTCTGTTCTCGTCCGTTTCTTATGGGTCGAGCGTCGTCCTTTTATTTACGGGTCGTTCGTCGTTTTTTATTTCTAATATCGATATTACTAAAACTATTTTCATATATCAAATATTCTTAAAAATATGACATCAACTCTATAGTCGAATGTCGTACTAAAAAGAATAAAATCAAATCTTGTTGATGCTAAAAATCGTTACTTTTTACAAAATACAACGATTTTAACGCGGAGAGAATTAACATCTTTTTCGTTCAAAAAACAATTTTACAAAACTTTTTCTAAAATTCATTCCGAATATTCGATATCGATTTCATAATCGAATATCGAAAACATAAATCGAGTATAAATTAATTCGTATTTGTACGCGATTTATCAAAATTAGCAATTTTCGAACAACAAACGGAACCGGGACAGACCCGCACGCGAGTCGCGCCCCTCCCAGGCGACTCGCGCACGGGCCTGAAACCCGACCCTTTTTTTTAGCTCTTTTCGTTCGTTTTTTTAATATTCTACGAAAGGATTTCTCAAAACTTATATCTTTTCTACAAAAAACTATTCCGAGTATTTGATATCGATTACATAATCAAACGTCGAATATAACGAATATCGAAAATATTAAATCGAGTGCAAATTATTCAATAATCGTACGCGATTTAATAAAAACATCGAATTTTCAAAAAATTGGTTTCGAAAACAGACCGGGACGTGAGTCGCGCGCGTCCCAGGCGAGCCGCGCGGCCAACTGAAACGCGACTCGTCTTTTGCTTCCTTTTTATTATTTTTCGAACTTCGTTTTTTATACAAAACGGTACTTTTTAGCAATATTTTTTTTTCAGATTTCGACTAATATTTTCTCAATCTCACATATTCATCATATTTGCTATATTTTTTTTCACAATTCGATACTAACTCGTTTGTTCATCTTTTGTAGCAAATTCATCTTTTTTCTATCGTTTGTTTTATTATACTAAAACGAATCTCACATGCTAAATTCAACTTTGACTTTAATTTTCATGCATTAAACCGACTTAGCAACCCATTCAATTCCTCGCATGTTTAGGGAAAACAATGTTTGCATATCATTCATCGTATTACTAACGCGCGTATTAAAAAATCATTCGATATCCTTGTAGAGGCCGCTAATGTGCGGGCGGGGTTGGGTGTTCTTTGTGAACTTCCCAACACGTACCCTCACCCCTTACTCAGAACCTCGGTTTCCGGATGTCCGAAACCATTGGCAACGAGAGTCATTCAATACACGGTATCCGATCAAGTCGGTATCAGTATCAAATGCAATGGGATGAACCCGATAAACTCTGACATCGGAAATGGACCGTATTTTGTACACGGCCCACTACGACATAGAGTGGGTTCGAATGGGCCCGAACTCCCACAAAGTTCGGTGGCGACTCCACTTCGATTTAAATTTCAATTTGATCATCTCATATGGAGATTCATTCGCCTCCCCAAACCCGCGTGTGGCCGCGTCGGGGTGAACCTATGTCATGTCCACACCTTGCCGTAGCTTCAATCTCGGGATTCAACAAATGAATTGGTGAGAGTCCAAGAATCCGCCTACTCATGCAAAAACAATACAAAAACTAGAAAGTAGAGGTTAGATCACGAGCAAAGGCACACCGAAGTGTGCAAAGTAACCAATGACTTAGTCTAAATGCAAGAATAAAATCTACTAGTACCGCTAACACTCCATGGCAATGGCGCCAAAAACTTGTTGAAGTTTTAAATACCTCGCAAGCGCACGATTATACCGTTGCACTAGAAAGGATCGATCCACAAGGAGTGTAGTGATTCCTAATCGCTTCAATTCTAAGTGTTTATCTAAGTCGATAGAAATGAGGTGGTGGTAAGCTAAAACTAGATGAATAAATGATAACTAAAATAGGGGATGAGTGATGACCTCATAAGCGATATCCTTTCTGTGACTGGTTTTTCAGAAGGGATTATGCCATTCAACTACTTAGGGGTACCAATAAGGGATGGAAGATTATCAAAAGAAGAATGTAAGAGGATTGCTGATCAAATGATTGATAGAATAAGGAGTATAGGAGCTCGAAAATTATCATATGCTGGGAGAGTTACTCTGATCAATGCAGTCCTTAATACACTCCAATGTTACTGGACATCAATTTTCCTCATTCCATTTAGCATTATTAAACATATTGAAGCTATATGTAGGAATTTTTTATGGTCTGGAAGCTCTGAGTACATGAGAGTACCACCAGTAGCGTGGGAGAAGGTTAAAGCACCAAAATGTGAGGGTGGTCTAAATATCAAGTGCCCGAGTATATGGAATCAAGCTGTGATTGCCAAACTAGTCTACTGGGTGTATACCCAACCTGATAAGCTATGGATAAGGTGAGTAAACCAAGTATACTTAAAGGGGGATGATTGGGATGATTATAGTCCTAAAGCTAATGATAATTGGGCCTGGAAGAATGTGTGTAAAGTCAAGGATTGCTTCAAATCTGGTTACACTAACAAGAAATGGAATGGAGCTGATAAGGAGTACTCTATCAAAGATCGTTACGACTGACCGAGACCAAAATTGAGCAAAAAGAGCCGGCATATGGTTGTTTGGTCAAGCTGGAACATCCCAAAGCACGCTATTACGACTTGGCTTGCTATGATAGAAGGAATGAATGTTAAAGAGAAGCTTATGAAGATAGGCTGCTAAGATGAAGATAGATGTTGTATATGTGGGGACCAAACGGAAAACTATACAGCACTTATTCTTCACATGTGTTTACAGTATGAAACTGGGAAGGGAGATCGAGGGGTGGTTTGGAGGTGTGCCTGAGATGAATACCCTGGCAAATGGACACAAACATCAGGCCAATTGGAAGTTGAATGCTATGATCCTAACGGCGAGCTACTATCACGTCTGGAATCAAAGGAACAAATCAAGAGTTGAAGGAGTCCTAATGCGACCTGAAGTTGTATCCCGAAACATAAGGATTGAAATAAAGAAAAGTTGCGAAAGTGTGATGCCAGGGCAAATGCTTGCCTGGTTTCATTAGTTCGAAGTTATTAAGCAATTTTGTCTTCTTTGTATGTGTTCTTTTTTGATGGGATTTTAGGAGAATCTGCCTAAATCCTTGCCTGTATATCTGTTTTTTTTGTTAATGATATATATATATATATATATATATATATATATATATATTATATATATATAGAGGTGGGATCAGGTGAGTCCACTTATATATGTTGAGTCCGTGAGTCCCCATCTTAGCCCTTGATTCAAGGTTATATTAATGGACAAGATTTAATCTCATAATTAAGGAAATAACTAACAAATTTGGTAAATATATCATTTCTCTCTCTCCTCCTTAATTATCTCAATAAAGATCTTTTATCTCTCTTATCAATCTTTTTAAATGTTTTTTCTCTCATACAACAAGTTTTTTCAAAATTAAGTTTTTTTTCATTTTCACCAAAAAATCATTATTTTCCTACTGCCATTGTACGTATGTTACTATGTTACTGCCATAATCCATAAACTATGTTACTTTAACTCATATAACGTGTTACTTTAATTCATGAACTGCGTTACTTTAACTCATAAAATCTGTTACGTTGTTTAATATATTCTCCTGCAAAAACTATTACTCTAACTCATACAATGTGTTACTCTAATTCATGAACTGTGTTACTTTAACTCATAAAATCTGTTACGTTGCATAGTCTCTTGCAAAAACTGTTACTCTAACTCATACAATGTGTTACTTTAATTCATGAACTGTGTTACTTTAACTCATAAAATCAGTTACGTTGCATAGTAGTCTCTTGCAAAAACAGGAGTTTCAATTAACAAAAAGAACAATGTTTGTTTTTATTAAGATACTCCAAAACAAAAAGTGGTACAAGATTCCAACTAAATCAACTCCATTACAATTCCAATGTTTCACACTTGTTACTCATAATGTCCTACTTATAATTCTGTTTCTTCTTCATCCTTCTCGTTCTCTCCGTCTTTCTTCTTTTTCATCTTTTTCATCATCATCTCAGAAGCTTTGATTTAATCTCACCACCGCACAATGGAGGAAACTCTCACCCACATCCCTACATCATTCATGTGGATTAAAGTAACAGATAACAAGAGTTAAAGTAACAGATGAAGTGCATTGAAGTAACATTGAATTAAATTAACAGAGTATGCTTATACACCAGATATAAAGTAACAGAGGTCAGACATTAAAGTAACAGATAGTATGAATTAAATTAACAGATAATGTTCATTAAAATAACACCAGATATAAGTTAGTGCAAAAAATTCATATAATGATAAAAATGAGAGTATGACGCAGTATATTACTATTTGATATTGTTTCCTATTTTGAAGTCATCACGTCCCATAATTATAGGAAGTAGTATTTTTTTTCTTTTTTTATATGGCGTTACTCTTTGATGTTGTTTCCTATTTTGGTGGCAATCACGTCCCATTATTATAGGAAACAATATCTTTTTTTTATTATTTTTTTTAATATGGCAGTTTCCAAAATTCTTAGGACACTACAATGCACTACAATAACAGATGAAAAACACTAAAGTAACAACTAGAGTGTATTAAAGTAACACGACATATAAAGTAACACGACATATAAAGTAACAGATGGTAGACATTAAAGTAACAGATGCTTTACACTAAAGTAACGCAGTATATGAACTACAATAACTCAATATATTGTAAACGTAAAAACTAATAATTGAGTAGCATCTTAATGACTTTCATGGCGATTTCAGTATAAATTACAAAACATATATACTCACCGTTTGTGTGTTCTACGATTTGCATATGAATCTATGATGAATAACACCATGAAAACAATATCAACATGAAAATTGACGCAAACCATGAACACAAATTGACGCAAATTAATCAAAATAATGAATAAAAATTGACGCAAAACATGAAAGCAATATCGAAACTCACCATTGTTATACTCGATGAATTGTTTATCAACAGTTAATGAAGATGTCGCGATCATTGAATTCATAGTAACGGAATTTCGAGCACATATTTGATTGAATGAATGAATGAACGTGATGATTGATGGGAGCGTTTTTTTTTTAAGGTTTTGATAATGAACCTGTAACGTGAATGAATGAATGAATGAGGAATGATTGTGATTATGGGAGTTATTGTTTCCTAAAATCATGGGAGTTATTTTTGGAGATATTGTTTCCTATTTTGGTGGCAATCACGTCCCATTATTATAGAAAACAATATCTTTTTTTTTTTTTTTTTAATATGGCAGTTTTCAAAATTCTTAGAACACTGCAATGCACTACAATAACAGATGAAAAACACTAAAGTAACAACTGAAGTGTATTAAAGTAACACGACATATAAAGTAACAGATGGTAGACATTAAAGTAACAGATGCTTTACACTAAAGTAACGCAGTATATGAACTACAATAACTCAATATATTGTAAACGTAAAAACTAATAATTGAGTAGCATCTTATTGACTTTCATGGCGATTCCAGTATAAATTACAAAACATATATATACTCACCCTTTGTGTGTTCTACGATTTGCATATGAATCTATGATGAATAACACGACCATAAAAACAATATCAACATGAAAATTGACGCAAACCATGAACACAAATCGACGCAAATTAATCAAAATAATGAATAAAAATTGACGCAAAACATGAAAGCAATATCGAAACTCACCATTGTTATACTCGATGAATTGTTTATCAACAGTTAATGAAGATGTCGCGATCATTGAATTCATAGTAACGGAATTTCGAGCACGGATTTAATTGAATGAATGAATGAACGTGATGATCGATGGGAGCGTTTTTTTTTTTTTTTTTAAGGTTTTGATAATGAACCTGTAACGTGAATGAATGAATGAATGAGAAATGATTGTGATTATGGGAGTTATTGTTTCCTAAAATCATGGGAGTTATTTTAGGATAGTAAATCTTCCTTTTTTTTTTTTTTTTTAATACAAAATATTAGGATGCATCTTGTCCATCCATCCTCATCCCATCCAACGGATGGGATGAGGACTTAGGGACTCAACACTTATATAGGGACTCATTAGAACCTACCTCTATATATATATATATATACTGTCGGATTTTATTTATGTATCAGACCAATGCTCGGATGTGCAGGTACACATCGTTTCCTGGCTTATTCCCGCTTCTATCTCGATCACAAGCGTTGGTGAAAGTGGAGGAAATATCACAGACTATCGACGCTCAAAATTTCACAGTGCAGAACTCTGTTCAGTGGAGGAAATATCACATACTAATCACATTTCATCAAACAAAAAAAATAGGGGATGACAAAACGGAAAATAAAACTAAAATAAGAAAAAGCGATAACTAGGGGAATAATGATTTATCAAGAATAAAAAGGGTCTAGGGAACGATGTCGCTTCAATCCACCTAAATCGCACCACAATATATTGAGTATCGAAGGAATCGGGGTCAAGGGCGAAGTTGTATGCTTTCTAGGTCGGTCACCTCCCTCCCAGGTTCTTGTCCGGTTAATTTCCCTGTTTACCTCCCTCTCGGGTTCGTAAAACGGAATCCTAAAGTCAAATCTGAGGGTCACTCCCATGATAAATCTCAAACCGACTCAAGTCAAAAGGGTACGCATACTAGTGTGAAGGATACCACGCTAGACACCTCTCTTGTGTTTGATCTAGTACGGTAAGGCAAGATAAAGAGGTCAAACTGGTTACCCATCCTAATCGACTCCCATCGATGACCAAGGGACTTGGACCGCCTCAAACCCCTATACCAAGATAATCCAAAATCCTCAACAACACTTCACCCAATCACCCAATTCAATCAATACAAAACATACAAGAGGCTTCATCGACCCCTAGTGGGTGACTACTCACTAATCATACTAAATTACTAGAATTAAGAGTAAAGGTGGAATCTTTAACTATGAACATTCTAAATAATTGAATTTTACTACTAATCACGCAAAAGTGGTCAAATTGGGGAATTCTAATTAGATGAAGGAAACATACGAGGATTCAAACATGAAAGGAGGAATTGGATTAAAGATAAACCAAGTAATCAAACAACAATGTACAAACTAAGAATTAGAGGAAAATAATAGAGGAAAACAAAATTTAACTAAAGATTAGAGATTACCCAAAGGATGGAGAGGCAAGGAAGAGTAATAATAAAAGAAAATAATATAAAGCTTGAATCAAGAACAAAGAGAATGAAGATCTTCAAAAGAAAATACAACTTATCTCTAGAAAACCCAAGAAATTCAAAAGTAGATCTAATAAATGATTAAGAGCTTAGAGGCAAAAGTGAGAATTAGGCTATTTATACGTCCTAATTAGGTTACACAAAAACCGGGTCGAAAACGGAGGAAAACATAAATCTGGAGCTGCACACGGTAGCTGGGTTGCGCACGATCAACTGCGCACGGTCGACACGTGCCTGCACGAGTTACGCACGGTCGACCGTGCTTAACTCACTCTTCCTATATTTTCTCGTTTTTGATCTTCTACGCGCTTGTTTGGACTCGAACTCGGTCCATGAGTCCCCTTTTCCTCGGGCATGCTCGGGTTTCATCGTTTTCGACACGGAAATGCCTAAAAACAAACAACAAACGTAAAAACCCGTGTAATACAAAAGATAGGCGAAATGAGCTAAAATGTCTAAGAAAATGCGATAAATCGAGGCTAAATAAACGTCTAAAAGGCGTAGAAACGCAGCCAATAACTGAGTTATCAATATATATATATATATATATATATATATATATATATATATATATATATATATATATATATATAGAATTAGGATCCCGTCCGAATCACAACTTCGGTGCGAACCGTCCGAACCAACTAGTTACACTTTTAAGGACCCCACTTACACTTTTAAAGTTTAACTAGTTACACTTTTAGTGACCTTAGTTACACTTTTAAGGACCTCAGTTACACTTTTGAGAAAAAACAAAAAATGAGAGGGTAATGGGATCATTAAAGAATGTAATTTCTAAACTACTTAAAAATTATTCAAAAATTAGGGGAATAATGGGACACCAAATACTCTTATGTTTGTTTTAATCTTAAAAGTGTAATTGGGATCCTTAAAAGTGTAACCGGAATGTTTAAAGGTTAGTTCGGACGGTTCGTACCGAAGTAAGGTTCGGATGGGATCCTATCCCTATATATATATATATATATATATATATATATATATATATATATATATATATATATATATATATATATAAAGTTTAATTAAAAGTAAAATGATTGGGACGAACGAAATAACATTTTGTTCTCATATTGAACTAAGGGCAATATCAATGGGGTTAAATAAGAAGTTTCTTACATCTTAAGGAACTCCTTACCCATTGCTCCACTAAATAAGGAGCTCTTTATATGAAATTGGTTTCTAAAACAAAGAACCAACTTCATAAGTTGATATTTGTGGGTAATTGAATAAAATAATGAAGAAAAGGATAATTAATCTCATTAAAAAATTGTTATCGAACTTTACCATTGATTAGAAAATAAATGAGTTTCATATGTAATAGAGTAGTTGGTGTGGCCATAAAAAATATGGGATTCTACCATTGCTATTATTGCCCTAATGAAGTTTCTTTTGGCACTATCAAGATGATGAAAAACTTGGACTTTGATCAACTGAGCTTATTAAAACACTGAATTACGTAATTAAACCAATTTGAGCAAATGTAAATAACTAGAAAATTTATTGATAACATGAATTATCTGTAATACGATGGATAAAGAATTAAATAACTTACTAATTTGTACTTTTAGAATACGCGTTAAAAGGACATGATCTAACCCCGACGAGATCTACTTACTCATATACGGAGTATCATGTTTACCCAAAAAATAAATTCAACTCGAATACTCCATTTATCAAATTTGATAGAAATAAACGATAAATAATGGTATATTCATCTTTCCGTCCCGGTGATTATATCAAAGTTACTCTTTAGATCGCTACAAGAAAAGCGGTGATTAGCAACCGAAAATTACCGACTGAAACAATTTTAGTCGGTAAACTTGATTACCGACCGCAATCAGTCGGTGTTTGAGTTGGTGGTCGGTATATTACCGACCAATTAGATCATACAACCAGTTGTACATAACTCTATGTATAATCAATCAATCAATCAATATATCGATATACCTTGAAAATATTATACTTTGTCGAGTAAAATCAATCAATCAATCAATATATATAATTAAAGGAAGTTTTTTTTTTTAGCGAAGAATCCAACTTTTTTAAAATACGAAGAATTTAAATATTATCCATATTAAAAGTGGATATGATAAATAATACTCTCATTTGTTTTAGTATTAGATTAGATAATAAATAATACTCCTTTGGATTTTAGTATTATACAAAACAATCCTAACACCCCTAAGACTCAAAGAATTACCATTATACTCCCCTCGTTCACTATCTTTTGCCCCGTTTCATTAAAATACTCCTCACAAATAATGATGAAATGGGGCAAAAAATTATGAATGGAGGGAGTATAAACCGTCAATTATCATCTCAGAAAACAATAAAGTTTGAATAAATACAGCGTGGAACGTGTAAATGATTATGATTATTTCAAATATTCGTGATTTTTGGAGAATTATTAATAAAATAAAATTATTATTCTAATATAAGTAGATATATTTATTAAGATAAAATTAGATTTACATTTTTGTGAAAATAAGGTGTAAGAAATTACAATTTTATGTAAAAACTATTGTATTACATTTCGTTTAACAAAAAAATATAGTTCCTACGAGTTTTAGTACGGAATATTAGATGAAGTTACAAAATAATTTTTTTTTGACTTGTTACCTTTTATAATATCAATAAAACTATATTTTTAGAGTTTTATTTTATTTAATATTTGAGTATTTTATTTATACTCAAAACCTTATCATAGTTATATAGAAATAATTACAAATAATAAATATTTTAAAAGATATTACACAATAAAAAAATTATTACTTCATTTATAGTGTCATAAAAATGACAATATACTGTATTTAATATTGCAATCATATAGAGTAAATAATTTTTAACGGACTGGTCGGGTCGGGCCGCGACCCTAAATTACCGGGTTTGAGGACATGTAGTTTCAAATTTTTTTAAACTACATAGTAATTTATTTAAATAACTTTATATATGTCGGGTTAGATTAGAGGTCGGTTCAAATATGGGCCGGGTTATACGGATCACGAGACGGATTATGCTTAAAATACGGGTGAAAAATAGTTTCGAATGCAGATTTTTTATACCTTTAAGTAGAACGGAGTAATATTTTTTATATTATCTTTTTATTTATTCTAATAATATTATTTTTATACTCCTTGATTATAATGTTTATATTCAATGAATTTTAAAACTGTTTTAATAATTATTTTATTATCAAAAGATAAAAAAATTGTATTAAATTGAATATTAGTTTATATTAGTAATTTAAAATATCGAGTCACGGATCAAGATTCAGATGTCTTGAATCTTAACCTATTAATAAACGAGTTGGGCGGGTCGGGTTTACAAGTCAGGTCAAGTTTTGTCAAGTCCAATAGTAACGTTACTATTTAACACGATAACACAAATTTAATCTCTTAGCAAGTGTTCCATGTGATGGACATTCCATCACAGAATCACAATCTTGCGACGAGTATGAATTTGTGTTAGGCTCTCTATGTACAACTTTACGAGTAACGTACTAAAATTGCTAGATAATTTATGTTAAGATCAGACAGAAAGGTATATTCAAATAAAAGGATCTTTTATAAATAAAAGATGAAACCGGGCAGTCCTACGTGGCAGTCCCTCTAAACAGTTTTGCTACCCTTTGAGAACTCTCAACAACTCAACCAAACAATGGTACAAAATTTCTGATATTTGCTGAACAGTCCCCACAAATTACCTGATTAACATACCCTCATCCCCACCAACAATCCCCAATTCCTGGGAAGAGCAATTTATCCTATTTACTCTTCACATCACGCACCTCGGCAATCCATTTCTTGAAAAATGGTTGACGAACTCTTCGATCCTCCTCAAATCAGCATATTTTCTTTCAATCCTCATCAATTACTCATAAATTGTTCGCACCATATTATTATAAAATGGATTCCGATTTTTGTTTCATATTTCGTTGTGGTCAGATCGTTTCAATCATCAACTTCCTCTTCGGTTTCTTAAGATTTAGGCAACGATGTATTCGGAGATGTGATGGCTATGTTTCGGGATTATAAAGTGTTCTTGACAAATGTCGTAAAAGCATGGTGGGATGGGTGATTCTATTGATTTGTGTATGGAGGATTGAGTTTTTGAAGAAAGTAGTGGTTGATGATGGTTAGTATTGTGATGGCTAAATGTCGGGATTTTGAAGTGTTCTTGACAAATATTGTTAAAGCAGGTCGAATGGGTCTTTCGGATTTGTGTATGAGTGATTGAGTGTTCTTGACAAATGCTATAACAATATTTTATCGCTGACTTCTTCATCTATTCTCTTTTTAGCCTGTTGCAATTACTGTATACTGCTTGGTGATGATTGAATTCTAAGCTTTTCTTGCCCCATTCCTCGGAGGTCGGATATAGGAGTATACTTTAGTGGCCACGTACTTATTCTCCTGCGATATGCTAATTTCTGATACAAGTTGATTAAAGTTCCATATAAGTAAATTTCTGATCTTTTCCCCATTTTTATTGTTCTTTCGTTAGAAATTGTGGTGGGTTTTGTTTTGACAATTTAGATTTGTGTTGAAGATCTGATATAAGTGCAGGTAACAACAACTCCGCACATTACAGTATTCTATTTATTAAAATGATATGGATTTTTCTGTTTTATTCAACAAATGATGCAGTTAATAATTTTTTTAAAATATCTTACAGTAGCCCAAGTGACCCATAATAATGTAAATTTTGTAGATTTTAACTTCGGTTTTAACTTAGATGGACAAATTATCTAAGGTCTAAAATAGAGAGAGGGAGAGAGAGAGAGAGAGAGGGGGGGGGGGAGAGAGAGAGAGAGAGAGAGAGAGAGTTTAGCAAGAGAAGAAGATGATCGATCATTCGCGTTCAAGCACTTCTTGGCAGTCGGTCAGCTTTGTCATCAAGCTTAATATTTTTTTTTTTCAAAAAGAAAATTTCATATTTTCATTTTTCCGCTCATTTTCAAAAACAAAAATAAGCATCCATATTGTTGACTGTTTCTTAAAAATGTAATTTATTTTCAAAGACGGTAACCTAATTTCGTTTACTCTTTTGTGGTGCGGGAGTGCAGGAGGTTGCATTGATAAGGCCAAGTTGGGTCATTGTTTTGGTTGGGCCCAAAAGCTTCCGGTTCACTTCAAATCGTCAACCTTGGTATGTCCCCATTTCTACAATTATTTGAATTTTTAAAATTTTAATGTGATTAAACATTTAATTATCCGAATAGTAATTTAACTCTTTTTTATTCTTTCTCAGGTTTTAAGACGTTACGAACCGATATAAGGGTCATTGAGGTTGGTTTATGGCCCAAGTCTAGAATTATTGTTGTACTGCGTTCAAGTTTTTCATCAAGGTTATGTACGGACAAATTTGTAATAAGGATTATCTTTTGTATTTTTTGTACGTATTATACATTGAAATAATGGCGGTCACATTTGTGCTTTTTAGGGAAAAAGAAAACATTTGTACTTGTGGACATGACATAGGTCCACCCCGACGCGGCCACGCGCGGGTTTGGGGAGGCGAATGAATCTTCATATGAGATGGTCAAATTGAAATTTAAATCGAAGTACGAGTCGCCACCGAATTTTGTGGTTATTCGGAACCATTCGAGCCTACTCTATGTCGTAGTGGGCCGTATACAAAATACGGTCCATTTCCGATGTCAGAGTTTATTGGGCTCGTCCCTTTGCATTACGATACCGATACCGACATTATCGGATATCGTGTATTGAATGACTCTCGTTGCCAATGGATTCGGACATCCGGAAACCATGGTTCTGAGTAAGGGGTACGTGTTGGGAAGTTCACTAAGAACACCCAACCCTGCCCGCACTTAGCGGCCTTTACTAAGATATCGTTCGTTTTTGGTGTACACGCGTTAGTTCGACGGTTGAATGATATGCAAACATTATTTTCCTAAGCATGTGAGAAAAATAAATAAATGGGTTGCTAAGTCGTTTAATGCATGTTAAACTAATAACGTCAAAGTTATTTTAGCATGTGAAGTTCGTTTTAGTCTAATAAAACAATAAAATAAATAAATTACTAAAAACACGAGAAAACGAGTTAGTAACGATTGAATAAATTGAATAAAGACGCAAATAAATAATATGCATGATTTTGGAAAAGATTTAATGACACGTGATGGATTAACACGTGTTGACCGAGGTCGAAAAAAGTATTTATCGAAATATGTCGCGAAAGTCGCTTTTTATGTAAGATCCGAAAAGGAATAAAAAATAGAAAAGCGAGGAGAAAAAAAAAGACCCGGCTAAACAGGCCACCGCAGGAGTTGCCTGACAGGCGCGCGACTCGCGTGGCGGTCTGTCCGCTTTTTTTATTTGTCGAAAACCGTTAATTTTTATAAATCGCGTACAAATATGGATTAATTTATACTCGATTTATATTTTCGATATTCGTCGTATTCGATATTCGATTATGAAATCGATATCGAATAGTCGGAATGATTTTAGAAAAGGTTTTGAAAAAAGTTTGTTTTGAACGAAAAGTGAAAAAAAAAAAAAATTGAACGAAAAAGTTGTTAATTCTCTCCGCGTATAAAATCGTCAAATTTTGTTTAAAAAGATGTAACGATTTTATTAGCATCAACGAGAATTAATTATTTTAGTTCTTGTTAGATACGATATTCGACTAGAGAATCGATATCGTATTTTAAGAACGTTATATGTAAAAATAGTTTTTGTAGTATCGATTATTAGAAATACAAAAAATATGTGACGAACGACCCATATTAAAATACGACCGACGACACGACGCAAAAAGACGAGAAAAACGAGAAAGAGGGAGAGAAAAGAGAAGAGTCGGGTTTGATTTTACACCCTCAACCTACATGCTTTGTTTTCTCGGATAAGAGCTCGTCGGAAAGTGGTTTAAACTTGGGAGCGTCGAGATGATGCGGGATGAGTTAAGGTGTCGGTTTGGTCGTGTGATGTGGTGGGTTTCGGCCGGCGTGTGGGTCGGATTTGTCGGGTTGATTTGGACGGTATTTCGGTGCTTGTATGAACGATGAATGTGTGTCGAGGTTGATGAATAATTCTAGCTTAATTTTGAATTTTGATGATTGATAATGGATGAATTGTGTGTGTCGCGAGGGTCCTATTTATAGGAGAGGTCCTCGATTTAGTCTAGGAAAGGTATCTCGTTTAGGTGATGAGAAATACCGGTTTGGATAGGAGATGTAAGAAGTTGAAAGGAACGAGAAGTCTGTTACTTGGGGATGAAGTAAGGAAATCTCGGCTGAATGGGGGGGGGGGTGTTGGCCGAGTATTTTGATGCTCGGTCGGTAATTGATTCGGTTTTTGGATAGAATTCCTACTTGAGATCGAATTCTATCCTCGAATGGATTTGTTTAATATTTTTTGAAGCTGATTTTTTGTGGTATTTGAGACCAAATCAGCCACGTGAGGTGTCACGGCTGAATCGCGTGTCTCGAGAATATTTTTGACCGGGTTTTGACTCGGGTGCTAAAAGACGGTTTTACCCCTGGTGTCGGAATCGACCCAAATTAGTCTTATTTGACTCGAAACGACCCACTGGGCCTTGATTTGAGGTTGGTTTTGTAAGATTTGTACTTCGTAATAAGCCTAAACCAAATGTCCATGATTTCGAGCCCATATCCGAGTCCATTAAAGCATGTTCGCGTCCTATCATCATCGGGTGGTTGGCGGGACCTACTATAGACACCTGGCGGTCAAAATGCGGGTGTCTACAGAGCCCCCACTCTGACTGAGGCTTGGACAAGTTGAAAGTCAGAGTAGCTACCAGGCCAATCGAGGATTAAGACCTGGCAGACTTCCGATCGGGTCGTTTAGAGTCCATTAGACCTGCGTGAAGGGCTCGCCAGCCATGAGATAGAAATCATACTTGGATAGATGTCAATAATGTCGCGGGGACTTTCTTCCAAAAAAGTCCTGGGTGTGTCTGTTTACAGACAATCCCATCTTCGAATTGCGCGAGAGCTTGCCTTGGCAGCTATGGGTGTGTCTGTTTACAGACATATCCCATCTTTGAATGACGTGGGGGCCTGCATTGGAGGCTACGGGTGTACCTGTTTACAGATACATCCAAAAATGTCGTTTGTACCTTTCCACTGGAGAATTCCTCGGGAGCTGGGGTATCTGTCTGTAAATTGCATGTAATATTCAGATAAAATACCGACTCACGCTGGGGAAGGAAATGATTTTTTGAAAATGCCGAATAAAATTTTCGAAAATTTTGGAAAATGCCGAAAAAAAATTTGAAATTTTTTTTTTGGAAATAAAACTGCTTGGATGACTTGATTCCTGATCAGATTCTGACACGGATTCCTAAAATCTTCGGGTTAGGCCTGTATGCCTAGATGAAGTAGGGAATATCATGAAAATCCCTATTCCAGGGGTGACTAGGAGAAGGGATTTCTCTATTATAAATAGAGAGTTCTTGCCCTTAATCTCCTCATATTCCAACCCAAATATTTCCTTCTATCTTAAAAAGACCTTTAGATTTCTTAAGATAAAACAAAACTTTCTGCTATGGGTAACGAACATTTGACTGCGATGCTTCACGCGTGGGCCCAGAATTTCCGAGATGAAGATAAGGTTCAGCTAACTCAGATGGGGATTGTGGCTTTGTTCCCGCTTCAGCGACTCAAGGTGGATGCACATTTCTTGGACGCTTGCTTAAAATTTTGGGATGCTACCCACCATGTTTTTGTCTTTCCCCGGGGAGAAATATGTCCCCTTCCTGAAGAGATTGCAGCCGTAGAGGGCTGGTGTCCCAATGCTCATCCTGCTATTCCTCCTTTTTATCCTGATCCAAGGAAGAGACTGAGGGATTTTCTTGGGTTGTCTCATGCTGAGACTTCTCGTATGGTAAAGGAAAATTCTGTTTCCCTGTTTGACTTGGCCGACAAATTCATGGATCCAAATGGTGCCAGAATTTCTTCTATCCATAGGCGTAGAGTTTTTTCCTTCTGTATGCTACATCGATACGCCTTCGAAGGTCGGATGGATGCTGACTCATGCCTAGGTGAAATCAGTCTGATCAGCATAGTGGATCAGATGGAGGCAGGTTATAGCCCAGCCTGGCTGATAACTGGGGAGATTATCATGGGCCTTGACGCTAGGAGGCTTGACCCTGATCGGCAATTAACGGGCAGTATTCGTTTTCTGCAGGTATTTGACCCTTTTTTTTTGAAAATTTTTCCGAAAAATTAATTTTGATTTCCGAAAAAAAAAATTTAATTAATTTTTCCAAATTTCCGAAATTTTTTTTTGAATTTTCCGAAATGTTTTTTTGAATTTTCCGAAAAATTTTGATTTTTTGATTTTTTCGGAATTTTTCGATTTTTTTTTTTTTCAAGTTTTTGACTTTTCGAAAATTTTGCAGATCTGGTTATCCGAGCGTCTGTCAATCATAGAGCCCCCGGTGAACATATCTAGATATCGAAGCTGTCAAATTGGCTCTCGGTCCCGACGAATTAGCTCGAGTCATCACATAAATCGGAAGTATTGGGATGAAGAGCTAAAATTCCATGGCGGGCCCTTGATTAGGTGGAACGTGATCTGGTGGTTCCTCTCGAAGATGACGGACCTAGCTAAAAGAGATAAAGCCCGTTACCTGGTGATCTTGTCCTTGGATTGGACCGTCCATATTTACCCAGATCGTCTTCTAAGGCAGTTTGGCTCGTTCCAACAGATCCCTGAAACTGAAGCAATCATTTGCGTTTCGCTCCAATTGACGGACGCTATGTGTGACACGTGGTTACAACGCTGGTTTACCCGTGTCATGTGGACTATACTCGCCCTTGTCAAACCGCTTGGGTTTCTGAATCATATCGCAAGTGGACTTCCGAAGAATCTGAAGAAGCCCGTAAAGCTTTGATGACCGATGAGGCTTTTGACTTGGCCCGCGGAGAATCAGTAAAAGATAATAGATGGTTCTTTGATGAAGCGGAAATTCCAGCTACCCTTGCCGGGCCGGAGTCCGGTTTTAAGTCAAAAACTAAGACTCGAGCTAAAGAGACCGATGCTAGAGACTTGGAGAGAAGACTCGGACCAAAACTAGCGGTACGAGACAGACTTGGGCCGCGGGAACGGTTACCCGAGAGGGTAAGGGCCCGGCTAGGGCCGACCGAGGTGACCGGGGAGTCAAGTTCGAAGAAACGAGCCCGGGTTAAGGAAGTTCCCTTAGTGATTCGGGAGCGTTCACCTCCGCGTCGACGCCGATGGACCGAAAAAGAAACTAAGGACAAGGGAAAGGGAAAAATGCCTTAGATTTTTTTATTATTTGAATATTAGTACTATTTGTGTGTTTTTTTTTGTTTTTTTTGTGATTGAATTTTTTTTGAAATAAATAAAAGAAGTTTATTAAAAACCGTTCCTGTTTTTTTCGATTGCAGTGGTTGTGCTTTTTTTAGGGGCTGCCTACGTATCCACAAATAGCGGAATCAAACCAAACGTAGTTCAGACTTGCTTTGCAATTTCGAAATACATCAAGACTATTGGTTCAAGATGTTTATAACAGTAGGATAAATAATTCTAACTTTTGACTTGTCTTTAAAAGTTTATTTTGAAAATATGTTTTTAATAAACTTTTGCAAATGACATTGAGAGAAACGGGTTAAGGGTAATAACGTTTCAGCTGGTCCAGGTTAGTCGGGTTGACAAACTCATTCCCGTCCAGATCTGTTAGCATTACCGCTCCGCCTGATAGAATCTTCTTTACCAGATATGGTCCGGCCCAGTTAGGTTTGAACTTTCCCCTTGGGTCTACTGGCAATAAAGCTCGTACAGACTGGAGAACTAAGTCTCCTTCTTTGATATTCCTGGGCCTTACCCTTTTGTTGAAGGCCCGCTGGATCCTTTTTTGATAAATCTGTATGTTATTGAGGGCACGAGATCGTCGTTCGTCTAAAAGGACTAGCGAGACATATTGTGCTCGAACCCAATCGGCTTCGGGTACTTGACTTTCGAGTAGGATTCTGAGCGACGGTACCTCTAACTCAACGGGTTGGACCGCTTCTATGCCGTATGTAAGGTAATACGGTGTTGCCCCGGTCGCAGTACGAATCGAGGTCCGGTATCCCCAAAGGACAAATGGTATCTTGTCGGGCCAGTCCCGATAATTGTCAGCCATCTTTTTGAGTATGGTGACAATGGTTTTGTTAGCCGCTTCCACCGCTCCATTGGTCTGGGGTCGGTAGGGTGAAGACGTATGCCTTTGGATTTTATACTTGGCTAACAAGGCTGTCGTTTCGGCTTGAAAGTGAGTCCCGTGGTCACTGATGAATTCAGAGGGATCCCATACCGGCATATTATCCTATTTTGGATAAATTTGGCAACATGGCTGGCGTTGAGAATACGGTAGGATTCCGCTTCGACCCACTTGGTGAAATAGTCGATTGCTACCAAAATGAAGCAGTGTCCTCCGGTTCCCGAGGGGTTTATCTTTCCGATTATATCGATTCCCCATTTTGAAAACGGCCAGGGTGATGTCATGGTATATAGCAGGGATGGTGGCATGTGCTGTACATTAGCGAAAATCTGGCAATTATGGCAACATTTGACGTAAAGCTGACAATCGGTTTCCATGCTGCTCCAGTAGTATCCAAGTCTTATGATCTTCCGGACTAGCATCTGGGCGTTTATGTGAGGGCCACACTCGCCGTCATGTATTTCGGCCATGACCTTCTCGGCGTTACCCTTATCGACACATAAAAGGAGAGCCCCCTGTGGTGTCTTCTTGTAAAGTTGTCCGTCATCGGTACGGATGAACTGGGTCGCTAACCTACGCAAGGCCTTTTTGGCTCGATTGTCGATCCCGGGTGGATACTCCCCGGTTGTCAAGTACGTCTGGATCGCCTTATACCACGGCTCGGGATCAGGTATCTCGATGTCTTCGATGTCGTGGATATACGCTGGCTCGGACCGCCTTTCGACAAAGATTGGCATGCTGGTCATGTGATCGGGAATGTTTAGTAAAGATGCCAGTTTTGAAAGTGCATCTGCGAACTGATTTTCTTCTCGAGGTAGGTATATATACTCTACCTTTTGGAATTGTTTCTCGAGATCCCTTACTCAGGTAGGCATTTCGGGTTTTCCATTTTTGGAGTGCTTGGTTAATGACCAGAGATGAGTCGCCGTGTACTCAAAGGTTTGTGACCCCTAAATCAGCAGCGGCTCGTAGCCCGTGGATACATGCTTCATACTCAGTGGCATTATTGGTGACGTCAAAGTCTAATTTGATGGACACGGAAGTGTGTTCCCCTTTTGGCGAGATTAGGAGGATACCTACCCCAAATCCTCGGAAGTTGGATGCTCCGTCGAAGTACAAATCCCACGTCTCGGTGTCAGTATGGAAAATATCTTCATCCGGGAAGGACCAAGTGTCGGTGTGTCCTTCTTCGGTTACGGGACTGTCGGCGAGAAACTCGGCTACTATTCGGCCTTTGATGGCTTTCAATGGTACGAACTTTAGATCGAATTCTGCCAACATCAGGGTCCATCTCGATATCCTGCCGTTGAGAATGGGCTTTTCGAAAAGATACTTGATCGGATCCATTCTTGACAATACTTGTACCTCATAGCTAAGCATGTAATGTCGGAGCTTCTCAGTGGCCCAGACCAAAGCTAAACACGTCTTTTCGAGCATGGTGTACTTACACTCGTACTCTAGGAACTTCTTGCTGATGTAGTATATAGCTCGTTCTTCGAAGTTGACCGTTTGAGCTAACATAGCCCCCATGGCTGTCTCTGTCGTGGTTAGGTGCAACGACAAAGGCAAACCGTGTTGAGGTGGCATCAGGACCGGCGGTGAGGACAAGATTTCTTTGATTCTGTCAAAGGCTGCTTGACACTTGTCGTCCCATAGTAACCGTTCCCCTATTTAAAGCTTCTTGAAGATTGGTTCACACACCATAGTTAGCTTTGAAATGAACCTGCTGATGTATTGGACTTTTCCGAGAAAACCTCTTATCTCCGTTTCGGTCTTAGGAGGTCGCATCTCGGTGATGGCCTTAATTTTGGCTGGATCGACTTCGATACCGCGTTGGCTAACGATATGACCCAGTAATTTGCCAGAGGTTACCCCGAAACTGCATTTCTGAGGGTTTAATCTCATGTTGTATTTGCGTAATCGGGCGAAAAATCTTCTCAGGGAGGTGATGTGACCGTCCCTGTCCTTGGATTTGACGATCATATCGTCCACGTAAACTTCCACTTCTTTATGCATCATGTCATGTAATAACGTTGTGGCGGTTCGTTGATAGGTGGCCCCGGCATTAATGAGACCAAATGGCATAACAGTATAGCAATAAGTACCCCAAGGTGTAATGAAGGTGGTCTTATCCATATCTTCCTCTGCCATTTTTATTTGATTGTACCCGGCATACCCGTCCATGAATGATAGAAGGGCGTGATCAGCTGTGTTATCCACCAGTATATCGATGTGTGGTAACGGGAAATCGTCTTTCGGGCTCGTCTTGTTAAGATCCCGAAAGTCCACGCAGACACGTACTTTACCGTCTTTTTTAGGGACCGGCACGATGTTCGCAACCCAATCTGGATACTCGGGGACTCGTATGAACCCAACCTTGAATTGTTTGTCGACTTCCTCCTTGACCTTGAGGGACCATTCGGGCCTCATGCGTCGGAGTTTCTGCTTAATCGGCTTGAACCCTTCCTTGATCGGTATATGGTGCTCGGCTATTTCGCGGTCTATCACCGGCATGTCCTTGTAGGACCATGCGAAGACGTCTTTGAATTCTTAAAGGAGACTAGTGAATTGTTGTTTCTCCCCGGGATCTAGAGATAACCCTATGTTAAGCATCTGAGGCTCTAAGGTTGTTCCCACGTTGATGGATTCGGTTTCTTCGATTACCGGATTGCGGAATTCCCTTTGCTCTAGCTGCTCGATCAAATGTGGAGGTAAGGATACCTGTTCGTCGGGTTTCTCAATGTCATTGCACAGAAAATTTTGAAAATTTAGGAAATTTTGAAAATGAGACAAGTCGTAAGCAGAACGGTTGTTATTATTCATGAATTGAGAAAATAGCTCGAAAATAGCTGCCATCTGATCGCTAGTCAGTGGCGGGATAGGTAGGGTGCCCGGGACAGACCCCGAAGCACCAGGAAAAGCTAAAGGGAGAGGGGGAGTTACAGGACTGACCCTAGCACCGGACTCACTAGACTCAATCTCAGACTCAGACTCGGACTCTGACTCAGACTCGGACTCAGATTCTGGCATTTCTCCTTCCCCAGTGATCAGCTTGAAAGTTCTTCCTTGACTGTCAGTCCACTTGACAGTCATCCTCCAGGCTTTCTTTCCTGTCCCAGATCCGACATCCGAGATCAGCTTGGATGGATCGAAGGTGCGGCTGCGGAGAATCAGGCTAACTAGCTCCTCCTTCGGCGTTGGGGTTGCGAGTTCCTCCCCAAAAAGTAGCCCCAGTGCGGGCTCAACATTCTTAGCATCTTCGGACTGGACGAGGGCGAAGATGTCGTCTGGTATGTAGTTGCAGACCTGGGCCAAGTGGGTCCCAAGGCGCGTGGTTGTGGGCCGATATAGGCCCGTTTGGACGGACTCGAACACCGGCGTGACGAAGATGACTTTGGTTCCGGTTTGGCCCATGTTTTCCGGGGTCAGAGTGTAACCCAGACCGGTTTGAATCCTCCCGTTATCCAGAACTTCAAGGATTTTTCCTGCGGGAAGATCGGGCCTTGATGTAGCCCCCGGTAGAAAGCCCAGACTTTGCAACATCCGGTCGATGCTAACCGTGAAGTAGGGTCGGAAAAGGTATTCTTCTTCGATGGCCCCTATGAAGTCGAACCCCCAAAGATCGGTGCGGCCCGAGGTGTTGCAGTTAGCCACAGTCATAGGTGTGGCTTCTAGAGTGATGACGGTATCGTGCAAAGGTAGCTTGATCTTCCGATGCAAGGTGGAGGACACAGCCCTGGTCGCGTGGATCCAGGGTCTTCCTAAAAGAAGGTTGAAGGAAGAAGTCACGTCGATCACTTGAAATTCCAGCTCTTTCTCTATCGGGCCCGTTATGATAGTGAGCTTCACGGCCCCGACTACTAACTTTGGGCTTCCGTCGAAAGCCTGAATGGTTTGAGCTGTAGGAATGTAGTCGGTCTCGGTGATACCAAGGGCTTTGGCAGTCCTCAAGGGGAGGACGTTGACTGCGGACCCGTCGTCGATAAGGGTCATGGGCAGATATTTTCCACGGCAGATTACCGTGATGTAGAGAGCCATGTTGTGGGCTGGCCCAAATGATGGCAGATCAGCATTGGAGAAGGTGATGAGTGAGCCTTCTTCTTTAGCTTTACCCTTTAGGTGGGGCAGAACCGTGGCTACCATTTCAGCTGGGGTAGCGGTAGAGTCGATTTTGACTTGATCGAGGGCCTTAGTGAGTGCCTCTCGATGTTCCTGAGAGCTAACTAGGAGTTGCCATATAGAGAGGTCAACTCGAGTCCTACTCAGCTGCTTCACAAGAGCCTTTTCAGTGGTTGGCGGCTCTTCCGGGACGACCTCCGCTTTAGGCGGTGGTTCGGTGACGACGAGGGCATGACTGCTGGTTAAGACCTTTGACTTAACCTTCTGGATCTCCTCGAGCGTGATGGGGACGGCTTCTCCCTTGGTAAGATAGACGTCGTCTTCATCGTCACACCAGATCCCGTTGATTTGCGAGATAAACGGGGAAATGAGATGTGAACAGTCTATAACTTCCCCGGAGAAGATGGCGTGAGTGGCCAACGGGTTGTCCTTGTTGTTGGGCTTGCCTCCAGGTAAGGGGATTTTCCCGCTTTCGATAAGATCCTGGATAAGATGCTTTAGCTTCCAGCATTTCTCGTATCATGTCCCTTACCCTGATGGTATTTGTAGTAGGCTTGGAGGTCGTAGAACTTGGAGCGACGCTCGACTGGGAGATCAGGTGTTGGGCCTATCGGGTTGATCAGGCCTTTCGATGAGAGCCTTTGTAAGGCGTTCGCATAGGTAGTACCTATGTCGGTGAATACCCGGGGTGTGGTATTCTTCTTGGACGGGTTATTAAGTAGATTTACCTCGTCAAAATGCTACGAGTGGCAGCGGCGGATGTGGGCTTGCTTGTCGACGAGCTGGCCCCTTGGTATCCCTTGGTGGAGGCCTTAGTGAGGCTTTCCAACCTTAGATCATCCTCGATTCTCGTTCCCATTTCGGTTAGGACCACGAAGCTAGGAATGATGGCGTACCGGAGATGGGTCCGGTAAGCGGGCAGGAGATTCTAGACGAAGGCTTCAACCAGGACTTTTTCACTAGGCTTATCGACCAGTTTGACGCTTTCAGCCCTCCAGCGTTGAAGGTACTTTGTAAACCCTTCCTTTGGTTCCTGGGCCATTACTTCCAGGGTGCGCATCATGGTTTGGATCTCCGTATTGTCGGCGTAGTTCCGAGCGAATTTGGTTGCCACGTCATCCCAAGACTTGTATTTCTTGGAATCGAGCCTATAGAACCAGGCTTTCGGGTGCTTCTCGAGCGAGGTGGCAAACAAATGCTTGAACATGTTTGACTTAACTCCCTTTAGGGCCATAAACTCTTTGAAGGCCCGGATATGTAATACCGGGTCTTCGGTACCGTCGAACATCGGGAGGCCCGTCAGGTTGAGAGTGGCGGGCAATTCGTCGGTTAGAGGTGCATAGGCCCGAGCATTCTTCGTATGGATCGAGTTGTGGGTCGACAAATGGACCTGCTCTTGTAGCTTGAGGACTGCGCTAGTCAATTCGGCTAAAGGCCCATGAGTTTCATCTTCACCCCTCGGCTTGTCCTGTTCTATGGCGCTAACCCGGGTAACGATGGCGATCTGGTCGCCCCTGATTCGGTCGAGTTGTTCTTGGATCTTGGCCAGCGAGGCGTTCAGTTGATCAATAGAGTCCTTAGTCATGGTTCGGGTGTGAGGTGGCCTGTCTGTAAGAACACCGTGTAGTCAGAATCGGACCCAAATCGAAGAGTGCATCCCGAGCGAGAAGAAAAGACTACTAGACTCAGAAAAAAAGACTAAAAACCGACTCCTAGACGGGTGACTCGTGGACGGTGGGCTTTCTTTAGGATTTTGGCGGAATGGGCCTAGTCCTGTGTGAAGAAAGACCTGCGTGTGAGCTAATCCCCAGACTTTGGACTCGATTGTGTAAGTGGGCTTCCCTTCGTAGGAGTTCGTCCTACGTAGGTGGGTCGTGCCTAAATAAGGCGGACTGGGATGGGGTAGAAGCCCGTGATATGAGATCGACGGAGTTTCGACGCTATAGACTCTAACAACTTATGACAAGACCCGACACTGCTAAATACGGGAAGTCCTAAGAAGAAGAAAGTTTTGAAAAGGGATTTGGATTTGAAAACCGAGCAAAGTCGGATTGGGAGGCCCGATTTTTTGAAAATCGAAAAAAAAGTTATCGGACCGAGATTTCGAAATTTTGAAAAAGTTTGGGCAGCATACCGGCTAGAAAATAGGCTATTTTGAGTCAAAATCATAAGTCCTAAATTCGGTAGCTTTCCGGGTTTTGAAAAATGGATAGGTTTGAAAAGGATGCAAATTTTTGAAAATGACAGTTTTCGAAAAATAGGACCAAAGAAAATCAAGTAGCACGTAGTCATGGAAACAGTATAATGACACCATGTATGCTCTTAATCTAAGTCTCGGTCGGTCGAAAGAGGGTCTATACCAACGACGCTAGCTTTCTCGCAAATCAGGACGGTCTTCCTAAACCGAGTTGGTCTTAGAACCTGCCGTAAAACCCATGCGAGTTCCGCCATCGAAGTCTTTAGTGCGCCCATTTAGGAACGCACCGTGGTATAGTGGGAGATCGGTCACAAGTAACCGGCCCGGGAAAGAATTGGGTTATGCATGAACCATTGAACTAAAACGTGTATATTACTATTCAAACGATTTCTTTTCGAGTCTCACCCTGAGGATGCCGATGGTAAGTGACTCATCAGTTAATCCCCAGCGGAGTCGCCAAATTGTGGACATAACATAGGTCCACCCCGACGCGGCCACGCGCGGATTTGGGGAGGCGAATGAATCTCCATATGAGATGGTCAAATTGAAATTTAAATCGAAGTAGGAGTCGCCACCGAATTTTGTGGTTATTCGGAACCATTCGAGCCAACTCTATGTCGTAGTAGGCCGTATACAAAATACGGCCCATTTCCGATGTCAGAGTTTATTGGTCTCGTCCCTTTGCATTACGATACCGATACCGACATTATCAGATATCGTGTATTGAATGACTCTCGTTGCCAATGGACTCAGACATCCGAAAACCATGGTTCTGAGTAAGGGGTGAGGGTACGTGTTGGGAAGTTCACTAAGAACACCCAACCCCGCCCGCACTTAGCGACCTTTACTAAGATATCGTTCGTTTTTGGTGTACACGCGTTAGTTCGACGGTTGAATGATATGCAAACATTATTTTCCTAAGCATGTGAGAAAAATAAATAAATGGGTTGCTAAGTCGTTTAATGCATGTTAAACTAATAACGTCAAAGTTATTTTAGCATGTGAAGTTCGTTTTAGTCTAATAAAACAATAAAATAAATAAATTGCTAAAATCACGAGAAAACGAGTTAGTAACGATTGAATAAATTGAATAAAAACGCAAATAAATAATATGCATGATTTTGGAAAAGATTTAATGACACGTGAAGGATTAACACGTGTTGACCGAGGTCGAAAAAAGTATTTATCGAAATATGTCGCGAAAGTCGCTTTTTATGTAAGATCCGAAAAGGAATAAAAAATAGAAAAGCGAGGAAAAAAAAGACCCGGCTAAACAGGCCACCGCGCGAGTCGCCTGACAGGCGCGCGACTCGTGTGGCGGTCTGTCTGCTTTTTTTATTTGTTGAAAACCGTTAATTTTTATAAATCGCGTACAAATATGGATTAATTTATACTCGATTTATATTTTCGATATTCGTCATATTCGATATTCGATTATGAAATCGATATCGAATAGTCGGAATGATTTTAGAAAAGGTTTTGAAAAAAGTTTGTTTTGAACGAAAAGTGAAAAAAAAGAATTTTGAACGAAAAAGATGTTAATTCTCTCCACGTATAAAATCGTCGAATTTTGTTTAAAAATATATAACGATTTTATTAGCATCAACGAGAATTAATTAATTTAGTTCTTGTTAGATACGATATTCGACTAGAGAATCGATATCGTATTTTAAGAACGTTATATGTAAAAATAGTTTTTGTAGTATCGATTATTAGAAATATAAAAAATATGTGACAAACGACCCATATTAAAATACGACCGACGACACGACGCAAAAAGACGAGAAAAACGAGAAAGAGGGAGAGAAAAGAGAAGAGTCGGGTTTGATTTTACACCCTCAACCTACATGCTTTGTTTTCTCGGATAAGAGCTCGTCGGAAAGTGTTTTAAACTTGGGAGCGTCGAGATGATGCGGGATGAGTTAAGGTGTCGGTTTGGTCGTGTGATGTGGTGGGTTTCGGCCGGCGTGTGGGTCGGATTTGTCGGGTTGATTTGGACGGTATTTCGGTGCTTGTATGAACGATGAATGTGTGTCGAGGTTGATGAATAATTCTAGCTTAATTCTGAATTTTGATGATTGATAATGGATGAATTGTGTGTGTCACGAGGGTCCTATTTATAGGAGAGGTCCTCGATTTAGTCTAGGAATGGTATCTCGTTTAGGTGATGAGAAATACCGATTTGGATAGAAGATGTAAGAAGTTGAAAGGAACGAGAAGTCTGTTACTTGGGGATGAAGTAAGGAAATCTCGGCTGAATGGGGGGGGGGGGGGTTGGCCGAGTATTTTGATGCTCGGTCGATAATTGATTCGGTTTTTGGATAGAATTCCTACTTGAGATCGAGTTCTATCCTCGAATGGATTTGTTTAATATTTTTTGAAGCTGATTTTTTGTGGTATTTGAGACCAAATCAGCCACGTGAGGTGTCACGGCTGAATCGCGTGTCTCGAGAATATTTTTGACCGGGTTTTGACTCGGTCGCTAAAAGGCAGTTTTATCCCTGGTGTCGGAATCGACCCAAATTAGTCTTATTTGACTCGAAACGACCCATTGGGCTTGGATTTAAGGTTGGTTTTGTAAGATTTGTACTCCGTAATAAGCCTAAACCAAATGTCCATGATTTTGAGCCCATATCCGAGTCCATTAAAGCATGTTCGCGTCCTATCATCATCGGGTGTTTGGCGGGACCTACTATAGACACCTGGCGGTCAAAATGCGGGTGTCTACAGTACTCCGTATGCATTTTTTATCCTTATAAAGTTTCAATTTTTTTCTATCAATGCTAACTCTTGATTTCTCAAAAACCGTGGCAAGTCTGGGGTTATTTGATCTTGCTGGAATGTGATTTAAACATTTCTTAAATTAGTGTTTTCCTTTACTTAATTAGTGTATTACTCTATTTATACTCCTCTATCACATATGTTTGTACGAGTAATTTTTAGTACTTCCTTCAACTTTCTAACATCGTCCCATTAAATATTCATTTAAGTGAGTATAAAATAATTGTAGACACCCGCATTTTGACTGCCAGGTGTCTATGGTAGTCTCCAAAAAACACCCGATGATGATCGGACGCAAACGTGACTTGGTATACTCGGATTTGGGCTCGGAATCAATAATATCCGACATGGACTTTTAGCGGAGTAAGAATCTCACAAAATAGACCTCAAATCCAGGCCCAGTGGGTCGTTCCGAGCAAAATAAGACTAATTTGGGCCAAAACCGACACCAAAAATAAATCTCGTCTTTTGGCGACCAGGTCAAAACCCGGTCAAAGACGAACCCGTCACAAAAAACACCCAAATACAATCCTCGAAACTGGCGCACAAATCAAAATTCAAAAAACAAATCAAGCACATCACATGGTCAACTCCTTCCTTTTTTATCTCGATTCACTTGATCCACTCGATCGAGTGGATTGACCCACTCGATCGAGTGGAGCGGCTTAAACCGGGTTTGGCCCGTTTGCAAGGGCACTCGATCGAGTGCACTAGGGCCACTCGATCGAGTGACCCTAGGTCGTGGGGTAAAGTCTATAAATACCCCACGACCCCCTCTCATTTCAGGAGGATTTTTTTACATACATTTTACCCTACATTTCAACCCTAATTCACCTACACTACAAGCCCTTAGTAACCCTAAGCAATACACACAAAAACCGAGTCCTTCGTCCCTCGAAAACCGACGAATCATCCACACACACACACACACACACACCATAACTCGCGTACATCCTCGATACTCCGGCGTCCCGTCGCTATTTACGAGTCCATTTCCGAGGTCCCTAACAAGCATGTATGTTGAGGGTGTCGTAAACCCCGTCTCAATCTCTATTATTCCGTCATTTTATTTACATTTTCGCGTTGCATATCGTAATCATATTAATCTAATAGCATTAACAGTAACATTTTCATACTTTCTTTTTTTGCATATTTTCGTATCATCTTTTTTATTACTAACATTATCATACCGCGTATATATACTAGTACTAAAATTCGGTTTTAAACACGTTGGACTATGATGATCGCCTAAGGTCCGTCTAATCCCTTTACGAGCAATGACGGAGGTGGCGCCCTTTCGAGGAGCACCGCCCCAATGTACTCAAGGGCGTGACGTGATCGTGATCGGTCATAGTTGAACGTATTTAATCCCATTTCTACAATTAGTGCGGAACCCGTTGACACGAAAACCGACATCACATAATCCGAAAGGATTAGTTTCGATGTCCTGACGTAGAGGGATGAAATTTCGTCACTAATTCAAATTTTCTAATCTAACGATAACGTTTTCATAAAATTTCGATAACGGTGTTATAATCGTATATATACACGATTATAGCACCGGAGGCCAAGTTAAATTCAAATCGTGCGATATTTGTATTTAATTTGGCCAACCATCGATTTCCAACCAAAAAATAAAACGAGTTGTCACTCGGACAGGGACTACTCGACCGAGTACGTAGGCTACTCGATTGAGTAGCACCCAAAAAACTGGGCAGTAGCTACGTAAAGGACGCACTCGACCGAGTCAGACCACGACTCGATCGAGTGGGTTCTGTAACCCAGAAAACCGAGAGCTTTGACACACATTTCAAGCCTCGTCTTTTTACGACTTTAGTCATCACGTGTAAAGACAATCACGTGACCCTCCTTTCTTCAAAACCCATGCATATCACGACACCTAGAACAACTTTGATCGATTTTTCGACGTGATAAGTTGGGACAAGGCATCGAGGCATGGGATCGAGCTAGCATTACGCTTGGGTCCTATGTTTCCGTCCTCCGTTTAATGCACAACATAATGTGTATTTAACCGGGGTTCGTCCATCTACATAATTCGCGGTCTAGTTTACATACGGGTCCGTTTCTATCATTACATGGTCTTTTATTATTTCGTTTATTATTCTTTTTTAATCATTGTATTGTGAATTCCGGGTTGTATTTCCGCCCGTGTAACTTGTACGTATTTATTTTCGAGCTTTATTTATTTACTTGCCTATCGCTTTATAAATGAACCTCGCATGCTAAATCATCTCGACCATAATTAGATGCATTAAATGACGTAGTTCACATACTATTCACATGCTTAGCCCGAAAACGCTGTTTGCATATCATTTAGTCGTTTTACTAGCGCGCGTACACGAACACGAACGATGTCTTAGTAGAGGCCGCCATTGTGCGGGCGGGGTTGGGTGTCCTTAGTGGGCTTCCCAACACGTACCCTCACCCCTTACTCAGAACCTTGGTTTCCGGATGTCCGAAACCATTGGCGCACGAGAGTCATTCTATATACGAAAGCCGGTGTAAACGGTATCGATATTGTAATGCAAAGGGACGAGCCCCATAAACTCTGAAATCGAAGTGGGCCGTACTTTGTGTATAGCCCATGACGACATAGAGTGGGCTCGAATGGTTCCGAATAACCACAAAATTCGGTGCGACTCCATCTTTGACTTAAATTTCGAACCCGAGAACAATCTTACCACGAGATTCATTCGCCTACCCAAACCCGCACGTGGCCGCGTCGGGGTGGACCTACGTCATGTCCACAATAATCAAATGGGAAGTTCTTACAAAGTTAGAAAAAGTATTATTTTTTTCAATTTTCTTGAAAGTTGTTTTACCCGACTATTTATTTGTACAATGATTTACGTATTTCGCAAATTCAAATCCAAGTTGGATAAACATTGTACGAAGTATAATATTCTTCTATATTGTGCACATACGGTCTAAAACAGTTGTTTTGGACGGATTAAGTTACAAGTTTTTGCCATTAAAAATTAATAATATCTTATCTACAGATATTCATCATACATTGATAAAATTGAAATATCGTAAAGTTTAATACAGTATCAATTTTGAATGCATTGAGCAATATAATATAATATACTCGTACTCAGTTTTTTATTTTTGAATGAGTCATCACTGAGCACTGAACTAAAAGTACAGCTTCTCCTCTAAAAAAACTCTAACTTTCCTCTCCATCCGGGGCCTCCATCGATAATTAATCGATGGTAAGCCCCAAAAATCGTTTAATTTCAATACGTGATAATCAAATCTTCTACAATAAAAGTCTCTCTTGTATGAGAGTTATTTTTTCGTCCTTTATTTCAAGGTTTCTGTCCTTTAATTCGAGGTTTCAGTCCTTACATTAGTATAGGGCTTAGATTTCAAGAAATATGTGCAAGTTCATGAGAGCAATGAAATTTGTACGTACGGTGATACAATTGAGGTCGGATCTCGGTCTACTATTTGTCAAAATAGAGAAAGTTCATCATTTTGGAGACTATTTCATCATATCTATAGATTCCTTCGTGAAAGGCTGTGTCAATAAATAGCGATATATAGAAGGCTATGCAGAAGCGTTTTATTCTAATAGTGATCTTTGTCTCAAAGGTGTTCTTTATTTATTTTTTACAAATTTGTATTCAGTTCAATTTGACATCATTTGTAGATGCCGGATGACTTATTATTAATGATATTGATCTTCACTTAAAAAAAAGCAATAAAATATGATTTGAGACGTTACACATATCAATGAATGTTATACAGATGGTTGGCGGACATTGTGTTACGCCATTGTTATATGACGATGATATCAACTACTGTAGTTTTTTTTTAACTTTCAATTGGAGACACACAACGTATAATAATAGTCAGATCATATAAAAAAAGAGGGGCAACACTGTGACAATAAAATGAGTAATTGGAGGTCGTAAATTAGTGGTATAAATAATGTGATACGGAGTACTGCATTGTAAAAGTTGTATGAAGTGAAAAATATAGGGGCTACTTCATGTCCCCCGCATGTTTCCTTAGCGTTGTCAGATATTTTATGAGAAAATTATCGATTTGACATCTTTTTAAATAAACAACCTAGCAAAAACATATTGTACTACTCAATAATCAATCAGCTTGAAACAGATATAAGTTTGTACGGTATAAAATTAGCATATAAATATAAAATTTGCTAAAATCAAAAGGTAAAAAAAAAAACCCTACAATTGCAGCTATCCCTTTAGAGCTCTTAATTGAGTCTATTACCCATTCCATTTTCCCATATCTTGAGAAACGAATATTTCCTTTCCTTAAAAAAATTCTGACTTAATTTCTTATCAAATTAAATTTCAATTTCCCCATAATTTTTTCTTTCTTCCAAATTTCTCTTCCCTACAAATTTTAATTTCCAATACATTTCTCCTTCTTCCACAATTTTTTCTCTTTTTCAAAATTTTCCTTTCTCCATATAAGTTTCAATTTTTAAATCTGAACATTATTTGGCGTTATACAGATATAAAGATTTGTTTGACTCATTGAGTATAATACGGAGTACTCTGTTTTGCCTTACTGACAATTTAGCAAATACTATAGTAGTTTGGTTACTAATAAAATTTCGTGTCTTATTATCATACAGAGTAGTAAATTCTACCAAATTAGTTTATACTACTCCGTATATCGAATTAATACCATATTGTTGTTCCTCTTAAATTATAGTATTCTACTAAATTGATCGAAAATATACAAATCTACCGTATATCGGATTGTATACATAATTATTTAAATTGATATACAAATATTTACGGTATCTTTCAAAATTATTTGGAGAGTCATTTATGGAGATAGTCATCAATTTTTTTGCGACGCGGGACCCGCAGTTGTTACCTTTGAATCATATCTTACATTAATACCTTAGTACTACAAAATTATCGAATTAATGGATTATATGTTCCATTAACACCGTAATATTTGACGACTAAAATTACAAAATATTTTAATATTTTCCATTAATGACTTGAGATTCTCTTATTTAAGTTAGCTTTAGAGTATTGATATTCAAAATCTTTTAACGAATATTTTTAGAAATTAAGTAATCTTTTATTCATCAAGATCTACACTTATTTACGGTTGCTCCGTACAATTTTTATTGAATTAATATACAAAACTTACGGTAACTGTTTTTGAATGGATAATTTCAAAATTGTATAGTATTAATATGTATCACACTAGCCGTAATATCTTGACTTAATTGTTACTGATTATTTTTCGCTGGTGGCGAGATGACTTCTCCAAATCAAGAAAGATTTCATCACTACAAAAATAAGACATTTATAACCTTTATTCAATTGTTTTAAATTTTACGATTTGCTGTGATCTTAAATTTTCGATTTTAACGCCCGAGCACATCATAGTTTCACGTATGTATAGTTGATTTTGAATGTACTATTCGACTTAAGAAATTTCTAATGTACAATATGTTCAATTTATAAAGTCTACATCATTTTCGAACTAATAAACTTACTTAATCTAAAAATATGCCGATTTTGTTCAAAGTATTATTAGTCAACCCCGTGATTTTATCACGGGTTTGTTAAATACTTTATAAATGTATGAATTGTGTGAAACACATGATAATTATATGTTTGATTATCTTTTACACAGACGGGTACAATTGACCACAATGTAATAATCATATGCATCAATATTCACTTCTTTTACGTTATTTTCTATCAATATTGTCTCTCCGTTCATCCTCATAAGAATTGTGATTTGGCACAATGATGAAAAAAAATGTTTAAACCTCGAGAATTTTCATGGTATATCAAATCCACACATTAAAGTTCATTTTCTTTTTGTTTGGTTGAAACGTAAGAAATATATTACTATACCAAAACATTAAAGTTCATTTTCAAAATGTCCTTTCAAAACTATTAATTCCACATATTTAGTACGGAGTATAATTATAAAGTCTTTACTCAAATATAAAACGTGACATCTAACTACTTCATCTACATCAGATACATTTCAATATTACTAACTTCCGATTATTTAGAAAAAAAATTACAATCCCGTGACGTGTCACGGGTATTATACTAGTTATATATAAAATTAATTATATCGAATGCAATAGATTTGCTCGAATTAGACTTTTAGACTAAGACTTTGTAATCTCTTCTTTCCAACGGGTTGAACATGGGTTGTGACCCTAAATTAACGGGTCATTTAGGATTCGAGTAAAAAAAACCTGGGCTCATGACCCTAAAAACAACGAGTCGAGTAGGACGGGTTTGTGGGTGATAGTCGGATTTGTCGTCAATCTAACCATCAAATAAACCAACTAACCTAAACTAAAATAGCAAGGGCAAGTCGGGTCGAATCCTCAGAGAGATCGGGATCGAGTACTAGGTCGGTCTCAGATTATGAATTAGCTACCCGAATCGATTGATAGGGTGAGATTATACTAGATAGACTAACTAATAAATGCATAAAGAAACTAATAATATAAAACAAGGTAAAGAACTAGAAAACTAAAGAAACAAAGAGATGAAATGATGTAATCAAATAAGAAAAAGTACTAAGGGACGATGTCACCCGCGACTTATTCAAATCATGCTAACGAATGCCAAGTATCGAGGAAGTCGGGTTCTCGGACAAGGAACGCGCGTTCTAGGTCGGTCACCTCCCTCCCGGGTTCGTGAAACGACTAATTACCCCGTTTACCTCCCTCCCGGGCTCGTAAGACGGAATCCTAAGGTCTAGAACGAAGACTCACTCCCGTGATGTTCCCCAAACTAACCCAAGTCAATGAAAAACACGCTAATCGAACCTAGTGTTAGGGATACTCCGCTCAATTCGCACTCCCGTGTTCAACTAAGTAGAGTAAGGCAAGATAAAGGAGAAGAATCGATAAGTAATCCTAATCAACCCCCGTCGATGACCAAGGGACTAAATTCGACCCAAACCCCATAAACCAAGTTAATCCATAAATCCCCAACACGTCCTCATCCAATCACCCAACTAAACCAATACAGACATTCAACGCGTAATTCAAATAAATCGGGGATTCATTGACCCCGAGTAGGAAAACTACTCACTACCCATAATTATACTAATAAAAATATTGATACTAATTCTAGACATAATACAAACATAAAGAAATAAAAAAGAAAGAAGCTTTAACTAATCTAATAAGATTAAACTAATTCTATCATCATCTACACATACTAATCTCAAGCATATACATACAAAACAAACACCATTAACAATAAAGATGTAAACTTTGAGCTAATTAACAATAAAGTAAACATAAACCCAAAACATAAAAATAAAACTATAAATAAAAAGAGAGAAAAGAATTGTACCAAAATGGAAGAAAAATTGGAGTATGATAATCTTGAGCATTAATTACACCAAAGTAGATTAAGCTAAGGAACTAATTAATCTATTAACTAATATAATAAACTTAAAACAAAAAAAATGAAAATGGGAAGAGATGATGGAGGTTGCCTGCTGCTGCGTTCTACTCTACACCCTCATCTAATTCTCTAACTTTCCCTCTAACTCTCACTATTTTTCTTTTTTCAAATTGAGGGTTTCTCTCTTTAATCTCATAAAACAAAGGAGAAGACCAAAACGTCCTCCACTTAAATGACAACAAAAGAGAGAAAACTAAGGGTTGAATAGTCATCTACTTTTTTAGCATAGTGGTCTCTCCTTTTTTAGTCTTGATCCGTCTTGACTTGTCTCGGTCTGTCTCGGTTTTAAGTCGACCTGATCCTTCCGGTACCTATAATATCAAAATGACTAGAGCAGTACCAAAATTCCGATAAATATAATAAATATACAATAATTAAGTTAGACTCGACTTATTTCCTAATTAAACACAAAATAGCTAAATAATAGCAAATCAACTTACAAAATCGACTAAGTACGAGTATAAATGTGGGCCAAAAATAGGTAAAATACTGAGTTATCAGTGGGTCAGGTCGAATTTAGAGCGAGATGGTTGCATGCATACAAATATATTTGATGCGGAAAGTCAAGTGGTTACCGAGCAAAAGACATTTATAAACTCAATGTTCGCAGATGAGTTGTCACGGACATATTAATATTGCTCACAGACACATAACTTTATATTTTGATTAACATCATTTGTTTCACCCAGAGAACTAATGTATGCACTAGACCTGTCGGGTGAGTCGGGTCAAATACGAATCACGTATGAGTTATGGTCAGAATACGGGACATAAATAGTTTAGAATGCCTAATGTTCTCCCACCTTTAATTAAAAAAAAATTGGTATTGATATAATGATTTTTTATTTATTTTAATAGTATTAGTATTATACTCTTTAATTATAATGTTTATAATTAAAAAAGGGTTATTTAACAACAATAATACCAACTATAGGGCGTCTTCTCAAAATAATACCAATTTCAATCAATCCGAGAATAATACTCCCTCGATCCAAATTTAAACTTCATGGGGGAGTAGGCACAAAAATTAAGGGTGGAGGGTAGTGTGTGGTGGAAAATGAAAGTTGAGAGAAAATGTGGGGTCAGAAATGATATGGACCACAAAAATCAACCAAAAGAGGAAATATTGTAAGTAGGAAGTTTAAAGATGGACAATCCAAAAAGAAAAGTTGGAAGATTAAAAATGGATAGAGGGAGTACGTATTATTGGAGTAGTTAACAAAGAGTAGTATAAGTGAATTTATAACCTGCTACATCAGGTCACCTAATTAATATTTAACCTGCTACTTATCTTCCATCCTCCTCCTTAGACACGGATAACGGGTGAACTGTGTCGGGTCAGCTTTGGGTCAGGTCACTTTCGGGTTATAATAATCGGGTTAACTTCGGGTCGGGTCGGATAATTTCGGGTTCGGGTCATTCTCCGGTTTGCTGTTTTCAACCTTTTTAGGGATATCGACTAATTTTCTATAATAATAGTCAGGTCAGTTTCGGGTTAGCTTGGGTCAAAATCATGCTACGGTTCGGGTGTCGGTCGGTTTCGGTTTGGCTTATTCGGGTCGGGTAAGTTTTCTCAAGTCTACTCCTTCTTACTCTTTTCCTTCATCCTCTCTCTTCATTATCCTTCATCCTTCTTTCGTTTTTTTCTATAAGTTTCGTTTAGATTAACGTGTTGATTTTAGTGTAGGACTGTGTTGTTAGTCAGATTTGGTGAGGTTGAAGGAAGAGGAAGACCGAAGACGTTAATGACGTTTAATGCCTCGTATACTGAGTAAGTGAAAAAGAGTGAACATTAAACAAATTAAAGGCGAAAAAGCAAGCTGAACGAGTTCTATCGTTAACTGGTCATCTATACTACTCTGATTTAACTACTCCAAAAATATGTATTATTCTCATATTTATTAAAATTGGAATTATTTACGGAAGACGCTCTATAGTTGATATTATTGCCGTTAAATAAAATTAAAGGTGAAAAAGGAAGGTGGAAGGGTTCACAGGTAACCGGTCACACATACTACTCTCGTTTAACTACTTCAATAATACGTATTATTCTCAGATTTATTAAAATTGATATTATCTTGGAAAGACGCCCTATAGTTGGTATTATTGTTGTTAAATAACCCTATATATAATCATAATTTCCTTAGCTTGTCCCACTTCTTGATTTCCCTCTGGGTCGTCCTCTTAAGATAAACATTGTAAAGAAGTGTCAAACTGTCAATTCTTCAAAATGACAATTATTTGAAATAATCATAATCATTTCGTTGCAGTCCAAATTAAAATTAGTAAAAAATAATACGTAGTATTAAATTATTATTCATCTGTTTTTTTTTAATGTTTACCTCATTTAGTAAACATATGTGAGAAGTTGTAGACACCCACATTTTGACCGGCAGGTGTCTATAGTAGTTTCCGACAAACACCCGATGATGATCGGACGCAAACGTGCTTTAACTACTCAGAAACGGGCTCAAAATTATTGGCATTTGGCTTAGGCTCATTATAGAGTACATATCTCACAAAACCAACCTCAAAATCAAGCCCAGTGGGTCGTTTCGAGTCAAATAAGACTAATTTGGGTCGATTCCGACACCAGGGGTAAAACCGTCTTTTAACGACCGAGTCAAAACCCGGTCAAAGATTTTCCCGAGACACGTGAGTCAGCCGTGACACCTCACACGGCTGATTCCCACTCTAATCCTACAAAAATCAACTTCTCAAAATATTAAACAAATCCGTTTAAGGATAGGATTCGATCTCAAGTAGGAATTCTATCCGGAAACCGAATCGGATATCGACTGAGCACCAAGTACTCGGCCGAGACACCCAAATCAGCCGAAATACTCCTCCATCCAGCCAAGATTTTGGCTTCTCCACCAAGCAACGGAATTTGCATTCCTTTCGAACTCTTGCATTTCCTATCCAAAAACCGATTCAAACACCCGACCGAGTACAAACACTCGGCCGAGCAACACACAACCAGCCGTGTCCCCTTTCTTTTTTGACAAGAAAGTGGAATTCTCATGCCTTACAACTTCTACATTTCCTATCCCAAGCGGTAGTTCAAACTCTCCTAGCCAAGGTCGGGAATATCCCTATAAATAGCCCCTTGCACAACTCAGAAAATATTCATTCATAAAACAAGCATCAATTATTAACATCAACCACTAGCGAACATCAACATCAATTAGCATCTACAATATCTACATTCATTATCAATCATCGATATACACTCATAAACATTAAAATTAGCATCGAGAAACCGATATTACAAACCCAAAGGAAACCGGCCCGATACCCGACATCCTTCACACGTCACACCAAACCGAGCCACCATAACTCGACATCCACTCGACGCTCTTGTGCCCAAGTCACGTCCCAACGAGCCCCGATCCGAGTAAACTAAAGCATGTAGGTTGAGGGTGTACCAAAACCTGATTTCTCCTTTTTCTTCTCTTTTCCTCCTTCGCGTTTTTTTTATTTACGGGTCGCGTCGGTCCTTTTATTACGGGTCATTCGTCGCGTTTTTTTATTTTTTCTAATATCGATAATATCAAAAAACTATTTTCATATAACAACATTCTTAAAAATATGATATCGATTTTCTATAATCGAATATTGTATCAAAAAGAATTATATTAAGATCTCGACGATATTAAAAATTGTTACATCTTTTTTCGTTCAAACTTCTTTCTTACAAAACCTTTTTTTTTTAATTCGTTCCGAATACTCGATACCGATTTCGTAATCGAATATCGGGTACGACGAATATCGAAAACATAAATCGAGTACAAATTCATTCATATTTTGTACGCGATTTATCAAAATTAGCAATTTCAAACAAAAAAATAAAAAACCGGACAGACCCGCACGCGACTCGCGCCATGCCAGGCGACTCGCGCACGGGCCTGAAATCCGAGACGTTTTTTTAGCTTTTTCGTTCGTTTTATTCTTCTACGAAACGATTTTAAAACTTATATCTTTTCTAAAACTATTCCGAATATTTGATATTGATTTCGTAGTCAACTATTAAATATAACGAATATCGAAAATATTGAATCAAGTACGAATGATGCAATATTTGTACGCGGTTCAATAAAAACGTCGAGTCTTCGAAAATCGTCTCAAAAAATCAGACCGACACGCGACTCGCCAGCATCCCGGGCGAGCCGCGCGGCCAACTGCCTCGACGCCCCTTTTTCTCGTTTTTTTTCATTATTTTTCGAACTTCGTTTTTTATACAAAACATCGTTTTTAACAATATTTTCCAGATTCGATTAATATTTATTTTTATTCTCGATCTCGTATATTTATTTTATTTGCTATATTATTTTTACAAATCGATACTAACTCGTTTGTTTATCTTGTAGCAAATTCATTATTTTCATCTTTTGTTTTATTATACTAAAACGAACCTCACATGCTAAATTCAACTTTGACGTTAAATTTTTCATGCATTAAACCGACTTAGCAACCCATTCAATTCCTCGCATGTTTAGGAAAACAATGTTTGCATATCATTCATCGTATTACTAACGCGCGTATTAAAAAATCATTCGATATCCTAGTAGAGGCCGCTAATGTGCGGGCGGGGTTGGGTGTTCTTAGTGAACTTCCCAACACGTACCCTCACCCCTTACTCAGAACCGTGGTTTCCGGATGTCCGAAACCATTGGCAACGAGAGTCATTCAATATACGATTAACCGCTCAAGTCGGCATCTATATCGATATGCAAAGGGACGAGCCCAATAAACTCTGACATCGTAAATGGGTCGTATTTTGTATACGGCCCACTACGACATAGAGTGGGCTCGAACGGTTCCGAATAACCATAAAATTCGGTGGCGACTCCAACTTCGATTTAAATTTCCATTCGACCATCTCATGGAGATTCATTCGCCTCCCCAAACCCGCGGGTGGCCGCGTCGGGGTGGACCTATGTCATGTCCACAATATGGCGACTCCGCTGGGGATTAGCTGATACGTTACTGACCTTCAGCATCCTCAGGGTGAGACTCGAATAGAAATCGTTTGACTAGTACAATACGCGTTTTAGTTTTACGGTTCATGCATAACCCCATATTTTCCCGGGCCGGTACTGGTGACCGACGTCCCACTATACTATCGATGTAGTCCAAATTGGATATGTCGAAGGTGTCCATTAGCCGATTCGTATGGGTTTTACGGCATGTTCTAAGCTCAACTCGACTTAGGAAGTCCACCCCGATTCTCGATAGGCTGTGTACACTGGTATAGACCCTTACAGACTGACCGAGACTTAGAATTAGAGCATACATGGCGTCGTTATACTGTCTCCATGACTACGTGCTACCTGATTTTAACAAGTCTTTTCAAAAACCGTCTTTTTTTTCAAAATAGCATCCTTTTCAAAATATCCAATTTCAAAACCCGGGACATATACCGAATTTAGGATCCACGATTTTACTCAACATAGCCTATTTTTAGCCGGTATTATACCCATTTCAAAACTCGAAAATATTTTCGAACTTTTTCAAACCCGTCATCCGGCCCACCTTTTCCGTTTTTTTTCGAAAAAGGCCGGACTCCTCTCCCGATTCTACTCGGGCCTTCAAAAATCAATTCCAAAACCTTCCTCTTTTTAGGACTTCCCATATTTAGCAGTGTCGGGTCTTGTCCTAAGTCGTCAAGGTCTTCTAGCGTCGAAACTCCGTCGATCTTATATCACGGATTTCCTCCCTATCCCAGTCCGCCTTATTAGACTAAGGCAAGGCCCACCTACGTAGGACATACTCCTACAAAGGTTGGCCCGTTTACACAAATCGAGTCCAAAGTCTGGGGAACATCTCACGTGAACCTCCTTTCGAACAGGGCCCAGCCCACACGGATGGATCTTAAAGGAGGCCCACCTTTCACGAGTCGCCCGTCTAAGTGTCTTTTCCGAGTCAACCTTTTACAAGGCATAGCCCTATAACAAAAGGTTTGTGACCCTTACATCTAAGGGTCACTCGTCCGACACTCGAGTCTTAACCCAATATTCGATCCCACTTGGGGACTACCCTTCATTAGAGCGGTCAATCACGATTGCTCTAGGGTCATGTCTTACACGTGTCTCACGTACCCCACTTTCGAGCCACTTAGATGCCACACCATCTGAGTCCTGAGTCCTGAGTCCTTAGCCTCACTTGGGGGCTATTCTTCGACGGAGCGATTAATCACGGTCACTCCATATCCTACACATTTGTCTTAGGAGAGTCTAACCCGAGTCAAACTGGAGTCGTCTCTCCCCCCGCGCTATTTCCTATGCCTTGGTGAATTTGAGTTCCGAAGCAACTTTCCTGATTACGCGGTATTCTTACAGACAGGCCGCCCTTCACCCGAACCATGACTAAGGACTCCATTAATCAACTGACCGCCTCGTTGGCCAAGATCCAAGATCAACTGAACCAGATAAGGGGAGACCAAACCGCCATTGCCACCCGTTTGAGTGCCTTGGAACAAAGAACTCCTAAGGTCGGGAATGAAACCACTGGGCCCATAGCTGACCTGGCCAACGCAGTCCGCAAGCTGGAGGAACAGGTCCACCTGTCGACCAACAATTCAATCCATACGGAAAATGCTCGTTCCTATTCACCTTTGACCGACGAGCTGCCCGCTAACCTCAACCTGACGGGCCTACCAATGTTCGACGGGACTGAAGACCCGGTATTACATATCCGGGCTTTCAAAGAATTCATGGCCATCAAAGGAGTGAAGTCAACCATGTTCAAGCACCTGTTTGCTTCCTCCCTCGAGAAGCACCCGAAAGCCTGGTACTACAGGCTTGACCCCAAGAAGTACAAGACTTGGGATGACGTGGCGACGGAATTCGCTCGGAATTATGCCGATAATACCGAGATCTAGACCACGATGCGTACTTTGGAAATCATGGCCCAAGAGCCCAAGGAAGGTTTCACCAAGTACCTTCAAAGGTGGAGGGCCGAAAGTGTAAAGTTGGTAGACAAGCCCAACGAGAAGACACTAGTGGAGGCATTCATCAACAACCTCCTACCTTCTTACCGCGTCCATCTTAGGTATGCCGGCATTTCCAACTTTGCAGTGCTTACCGAAATGGGCATTAGGATTGAAGACGATCTTCGACATAGTGAAGATCTGGGTGAAGCTTCTACTGAAGGCTATACTGGGCATCAGCTTGAGTCCTTAGAAGCTGAATTGACAACATCATCCGAGAGTCCGGATTTGATTTAAGTCTGAGTCTGAGTCCGAGTCTAGGATGTGCTATTTCTTCCAAAGCCAAAGTCAAAGTCAGAGTCTTTCGCATTCTGTCCTCTTTTTCGAAATTCAATAAAATCAGCTTTTCTATTGCTCATATATACTTTCTTTATGTGTTTCCGAGAGCATGATGAACACCGTCATACACTGTGAGCACATGCACGTGACTATAGGCACATCTATAATGACTGCAGGAAATCGAGACCCGTGTTTTCCTTTACCTGTTCCATGTCTGACATAGGAAGCCACAAAACTACACTTAGCAGGAGCGGTATCGAATCCAATGACGAATCTAGGTAGTCTCCTAGTTTGGGTTCAAGACGGGAGGCAAGCCCATTTCCCACAATAAACACCCCTCCGACAAGATCAACCATACCTACCTACGGTGTTAGTCTGACCAACAGAAAAAAAGACAAAAAAAAAACTGGACAAAAAGAAGAAATCGAAAGTCCATGAAAAAGAAAAAAAGCAAAAGGCCAAAACAAAAAAGCAGGCCATCATAAAAAAAGAGCATCCACGACCAGAACGGTCAACACAAATGAAGATCCCATGACCGGGGCTAAGAGGTCAACCAACAAAAAATATTCAAATGCCCATGACCGTGGTCAACGGTCCACTTAAGATCAATACTCATACCATCCAATAAGGGAGAAACAATCAAGCTGGTCAACTAACACCACATTTAGCCTTCCCACATTACAACCCTCAAGACCTTCCCGAGACCCAGGCTAAAGACAGGCCGGAATTTTGAGGATTCAAGCTCCATAGGATACCCCTAACCATTAGGATCAGACATGGAAACCAGATCCCACATCATCAAACATATCCCGATCAAAGTTCGAGTCATTTTACTCGGCTTCCCCTTTACATAACAAAATTCACAATCACCATATGCAAACCCGAGATCAAAACTCGTCAAAGACCCGAGAGCAAAACTCGTCAAACCCCTTACCTAATCATACACAATCCCGAGAGCAAAACTCGTTAAAATCCCCGAGAGCAGAACTCGTTAAAATCCCCGAGAGCAGAACATGTTAAAATCCCCGAGAGCAGAACTCGTTAAAATCCCATCCCAATTCTTCTCATTCAAACCAGTTACCAACCCCAAACACGGGAACTCAACTTGTAGTCAGCATAGAACATGCCTAAATAGTTCACACCACCTCTGGGGGCTACCCCGGAAAACGCTCACGGTCACATGATCAATATCCTAACCATTCTAGCCCTTTGATCAAGACATCATTGGGAATGCACCTAGCCTACACCATTGCTATGGCTAGTTACACACAAAGTCCTATTAGACTAGGCAGCATAATATATCTTTCAACACTGAACTACGGTCGGTTTGATTCCACTAATCGTGGATACGTAGGCAACCCCTCAAAGGGTACAACCATTGCAATAACGAAAAGACAGGAACGGTTTTTACTAATATGTCTTTTATTATTTCAAAAAAATGCCTCACGCGAAAAATAAATCACAAAAATCACACAAAAAATAGTAGTAATACTTAAATAATAAAATTTAGGAGACTACTCGTGCATTTTTCCTTTCCCTTTATCTTTCGGGTCGCACGGGTCTCGAGGCCGGCGAGGCGGGGGCGAACGTTCCCTGATCACGAGTGGAACTTCCTTTGCTCGAACCCGGTTCTTCGACTTCGGCTTCTCCGTCCTCTGCACCGGTTCGATCCGAGCCCGGATGCGCTCGGGTAGTCTATCCCGAGGACCAAGTCGGTCCTTAGCTGCCAGTCTTGGACCAAGTCTCCTTTCTAAGTCCGTCTGGGGGCCCGTCTTCCCCCATGTACCTTTAGAGCTGGACCCTTTAGTCAAAGTCTTGGTCTTCCCCTTTTGGCCTGACATCAATCGGACCATCGTAGCCGGGGTATCGCCATCATCAAAGAAGCCTCGATTATCCTTAACCTGTTCTCGGCGCAGCACGTCAAAGGCTTCGTCGGTCTTTAAAGCAGCACGGGCTTTAGCAGAATCGGCTTGGGTCCACTTCGTGTAGGAATCCGATACCCAAATCGAGGGAGAAGCTTTAGAGACGGGCCAAGTGAGCCGGGTGTACCATCTTTGCGCCCAAATGTCACACATCACGTCCGTTAGTTGGGTAGACTCACTCACGACCGCTTCAATCTCCAGGATTCTCTGGGCCCGACCATATTGCCTAAGTATGCGATCGGGATAAAGGTGAATCGTCTGCCTAAAAGATAGGATTAGTTGATAACGGGCCCTATCTCGCAACTCTAATCCGGTCCAGGCATAAATAGGCCACCAAGGTACGGTCCAACGGATCAATGGGCCTCCATGGAAGGATAGCAGCTCGTCCCAGAATTTTTGGGTAGTAAGGCGAGAAAAGTCAACAGTCTGTCTTCTTGTCATCACCTGATTTGGGCGATATCGGCTTACGTCTAGAGGAGGATCCAGGATCGATAACCTCTCAAAAAGCCATAGCTGAAAAGTCAAAATTGCAAAAAAGTCAATGTCGATTTTCAAAAAAAAAAAAAAAAATCACAAAAATCGGGAAAAACCGAGAAAATCGAAAAGAGCCGCGAAAACCGCGCAAAAATCAAAGACCCAAAAAACTCAGAAATTGCAAAAAATCAAAAATTGCGAAAATCAGAAAAAAAATCAGCCTACCTGTAGAAGACGGGTGCTACCGGACAGCTTGATCGATGGATCCCTCTTACGATTATCTAAGCCTTGGATAATCTCCCCGGTAATCAGCCAGGCAGGGCTGTGTTCGGTCTCCATTTGATCCGCTACAGAAAGAAGTCTGACATGGCCCATACAAGATAGCCAATCCAAATGACCCTCAAAAGTGTAGACATGGAGCATACAAAAAGTGAAGGCCCTACGGCTATATACCGGCCTGACCCGAACGTCATCCTGATTCATAAATTTTTCAGCCAGGTCAATCAAGGAAACTGTATTTCCTTCTAGCATGCGGGATACCTCCATATGAGAAAGCCCTAAAAATTCTCTCAATTTTCTCCTTGGATCACGAACCAAAAAGGGGATAGCAGGACGGAGAATAGGATTCCACCCTCCTACAGCAGCTATTTCCTCAGGAATAGGACAGACTTCACCTCGAGGAAACCTAAAAACGTGATAGGTATCGTCCCAATAAGATAGGCAAGCATCCAAAAAGTGACGATCCACTTGCATCTGACGGATTGTGGATAACTGGGTAACGCCGTTTTGGTTCAGAATAACCTTGTTAGCATCTCTGAAAATTCGGGACCAATCTTGCAGCATTCCGACTAATCGATCGATTCCCATAGTGAATTTCTAAAAAGGAGGACTAAGTTTTTCAGAGCTTGTTTTTCTTAGAAGGAAGGAAGGGAGTTGTGAGAATTATAAATAAATTGTGAGCAGGAAGATGAGTATTTATAGCATGAAATCGGATTCTCCTCCTCACTTTGGGATTCCTAATCCCAGGAGGTTTAGCATACAGGCCTTTAATCCTAAAATCTAGCTAAGACATCCCTAGCATTCCTATCCCTTCTCAGAGTCAAAAAATACTTTAATCCTTCAAAATTCTTCCATTCAAAAAATATTCAAAAAATCTTCTTCAAATTTTTATTCCCCAGCACGAGTCATTTCTCCTAAAAATCTGTTACATGCAAACCTTGCATAAAACATTATACAGGACGACTCAAGCAAAACCATGCAATCAACTCCCCAGCGGCATAGACTTATACGACAAGTCTGGTTCCCCACAGAGTCATCATCATCAACTCAGGTACGTTTCTAGTCTTTGGCCGGCGGGCCCTTCACGCAGGTCTAATGGACCTTAAACGACCCGACCGGAAGTCTGCCAAGTCTTAATCCTTGATAGGCCTGGTAGCTACTCTGACATTCGCCTTGTCCAAGCCTCAGTCAGAGTGGGGGCTCTGTAGACACCCACATTTTGACCGCCAGGTGTCTATAGTAGTTTCCGACAAACACCCGATGATGATCGGACGCAAACGTGCTTTAACTACTCAGAAACAGGCTCAAAATTATTGGCATTTGGCTTGGGCTCATTATAGAGTACATATCTCACAAAACCAACCTCAAAATCAGGCCCAGTGGGTCGTTTCAAGTCAAATAAGACTAATTTGGGTCGATTCCGACACCAGGGGTAAAACCGTCTTTTAACGACCGAGTCAAAACCCTGTCAAAGATTTTCCCGAGACACGTGAGTCAGCCGTGACACCTCACACGGCTGATTCCCGCTCTAATCCTACAAAAATCAACTTCTCAAAATATTAAACAAATCCGTTTAAGGATAGGATTCGATCTCAAGTAGGAATTTTATCCGGAAACCGAATCAGATATCGACCGAGTGTAGACACCTGCATTTTGACTGCCACGTGTCTATGGTAGTCTCCGAAAAACACCCGATGATGATTGGACATCAACGTGACTTAGTATACTCGGATTTGGGCTCGGAATTCATAATATCCGACATGGACTTTTAGTGGAGTAAAAATCTCACAAAACAGACCTCAAATTCAGGCCCAGTGGGTCGTTCCGAGTCAAATGAGACTAATTTGGGCCAAAACCGACACCAAAAATAATTCCCGTCTTTTGGCGACCGGGTCAAAACCCGGTCAAAGACGAAACCGTCTCATAAATCAGCTAAGTTCAGTTGGCGCATAAATTTGAATTCAAAAAAAGCAACCAAAACAAACAAGACCAAGTCTTCCTTATTTTTCTCGCCCAACTGATCCACTCGATCGAGTGGATTGACCCACTCGGTCGAGTGGAATGCCTTGAACCCGGGTTTGGCCCATTTGCGAAGGCACTCGATCGAGTGCACTAGGGCCACTCGATCGAGTGCCCCTAGGTCGAGGGGTGAAGTCTATAAATACCGCTTCACCCCCCCATGCATTTCAGATTTTTCACTCACTTTTCACCCTACACTTTTCAGCCACATTCACCCTACTTCAACCTTACATTCTACACTACAAACCTAAGCCAAAAGCACACCATTTCCGAGCCCTTTGTCCCTCGGAAACCAACACAACACACATACACATCTATACACACCATAACTCGCGTACATCCTCGATACTCCCAAGCTTTGTCGCTATTCACGAGTCCAGTTCCGAGATCTATACTAGCATGTATGTTGAGGGTGTCCAAAACCCCTTTTTCTATCCCTTTTCCATATCGTTTTTATGTACATTTTTGCATTATTGTATCGTAGTAACACTAACACTAACACTAGCTTTTTCACATTTTCGCGTTTCTATTTTTTGCATCATTTTATATCGTTACTAACATTACTAATACCGTATATATATATATATTAATACTAAAATCAGTTTTGAAAACGTTGAACTACGATGATCACTTATGGTCCGTCTAATCCCTTTACGAGCCACGACGGAGGTGGAGCCCTTTCGAGGAGCCCCGCCCCAATGTACTCAAGGGCGTGACGAGATCGTGATCCGTCGTAGTTGAACGGATTTAATTCCTTTTCCATAATTGGTGCAAAACCCGTTGACACGAAAATCGACATCACGTAACCCGAAAGGGTTAGTTCGGATGTCGTGACGTAGAGGGATATATTTCGTCACCAATTCAAAATTTCCTAATCTAACGTGAACATTTTTCATAAACTCCGATAACGATATTATAATCGTTCATACACGATTATAGTACCGGAGGCCGAGTCAAATACAAGTCGTGCGATATTTGTATTTGATTCGGCCAATTATCGATTTCAAGTCATAAAATAAGGCGAGTTACCTCTCGTACAGGGGGCACTCGATCGAGTGCCATAGGCCACTCGATCGAGTAGCACCCCAAAAAGTGGTCAGTAGCCACGTTAAATGTGCACTCGACCGAGTCACACCACCACTCGGTCGAGTGGGTCCTGTAACCCGCAAAACCGAGGGGTTTGACCCATAATTCAAACCCCGACCCTTTTATCGACTTTAGTCATCACGTGCAAAGATTATCACGTGACTATCCTATTTTCAAAACTATACACATCACGACACGTAGAACGACTTTGACCACTTTGACGTGATAAGTCGGGACAAGACTACGGGACGTGAGATTAGGCTAGCAATATGCCGCAGTCTCATGTTCCCGTCCTTCGTTTAATATGCTACATAATGCGTATTTAATCGGAGTTAGTCCGTCTACATATTTTCGCGGTCTAGCTTGCATACGGGTCCGTCCCTTTCATTATATTGCGCTATTTTTTATTCCGTTTATTATTTTATTTGCGTAATATTGTATTGTGAATTCCGGGTTGTATTTCCGCCCGTGTAACTTGTACGTTACTTTTTTTTATTTACTTTCGAGCTTTGTTTATTTAATTGCTTTTACGCTTTATAAATGAACCTCGCATGCTAAATCATTTCGACAAATAATAAGATGCATTAAATGACGTAGTTAACGCAAAACTCACATGCTTAGACAAAACGCTGTTTGCATATCATTTAATTATTTTACTAGCGCGCGTACACGAACACGAACGGTGTCTTAGTAGAGGCCGCCATGTGCGGGCGGGGTTGGGTGTCCATAGTGGGCTTCCCAACACGTACCCTCACCCCTTACTCAGAACCTTTGGTTTCCGGATGTCCGAAACCCTTGGCGAACGAGAGTCATTCTTTACACGATTACCGGTATAGATGGTATCGGTATCGCAATGCAAAGGGACGAGCCCCATAAACTCTGAAATCGGAATGGGCTTACTTTGTTTATAGCCCATGACGACATAGAGTGGGCTCGTATGGTTCCGAATAACCACAAAATTCGGTGGCGACTCCATTTTGACTTAAATTTCGAACCCGAGAACAATCTTACCACGAGATTCATTCGCCTACCCAAACCCGCGCTTCGCCGCGTCGGGGTGGACCTTCGTCATGTCCACAATTTGGCGACTCCGCTGGGGATACCTGATGTACCACATGTCATCGGGGTTCCTAGGGTGAGACTCGAAGAGAAATCGTTCGTAGATTAGTGTGCGCGCATTAGTTTAATGATTCATGCATAACCCAAATTTGCCCTGGCCGGTTACTTGTGACCGACGTCCCACTATACCACGGTGCATTCCTACATGGGTGCGCTAAAGACATCGATGGTGGAACTCGTCTCGGTTTTGCGGCATGTCCTAAGACCAACTCGGCTTAGGGCTGCCGTCCATCACACGAGAAAGCCATCGTTGTTGGTATAGACCCTATTTTGACCGACCGAGACTTAGTGTAAAGCATACATAAGCGTCGTTATAATGCTTGTTTGACTACGTGCTACTTGGTTTCCGTGTCATTTTTCAAAAACCGTCATTTCAAAATTGCATCTTTCCAAAAATATCCACCTTTCGAAAAACCCGAAATACTGTCCATTTCGGGACCCGTCTTTCCAAAGCACCCAATTTTGAAAAACCCGAAATGCTGCCCATTTCGGGACTCACCTTTTCAAAAAATCCAATTTTCAAAACTCGGAATGCCGCCGAAACTTAGGATCAACGACTTGACTCAAAATATCCTTTTCTGTAGTCGGCATGCTGTCCATTTTAATTCTCGAATTTCCACCCCCGCCACCTTGATTTTCGGATTTTTTCTTTTCAAAATTCTAATCTCGGTTTTCGAAATTCCGTTTTCAGTTTTCAAAACTCTCGGAAATTCGTTCATTTTTGCATTCAAACTTCAACCTTTCCAAAACTCTCAACTTTCCTAAAATAAACCTTCCTTGTTATAGGACCTACCGTCTATCCGTGTGTCGGGTCTTTGCATAGTATGTAGAGGGTTCATAGCGTCGAAACTCCGTCGATCTTATATCACGAGTTTCCCCCCTTTCCCGAGTCCGCCTTATCTGTCAAGGCACGACCAACCCGCGTAGGGCATACCCCTACAAAGGAAAGTCCGTCCATACACTCGAGTCAAAAGTCTGGGGAGTAATCTCACGTGGACCTTCATTCGAACGGGACTAGGCCCACAAAGCCGAAATCCTAAGGAAGTCATACCACCCACGAGTCATCCGTCTAAGTGTCTTTCTCGAGTCTTTTCCACTCAGTCCTTTCCTTTTGGGTCGCTCGGGACGTATTTTTTCCTTTGATTCCAAGACTGGGTTCGGTTTCTGATTACGTGGTGTTCTTACAGACAGGCCACCATCAACCAGACACACTCGCAGGATGGAAACTGCCTTAGCTGAACTGAAAACCTCTGTTGATGCCATGATCGAGAAGCAGGCCGACATCGATGCCCAACTGAATGAAATGAGGGCTGGGCAAGTTGCTATCGTCACTCGATTGGCTTCGGTGGAGCACAGGACTCCTACTACCGGAACTACCGGACCTTTAGCTGAACTGGTTAGCTCGGTCCGCCGACTGGAAGAACAAGTTCATTTAACTGGGAGTAACAACATTCACTGGGAAAACAGTCGGGAGTATAACCCGCTAAGTGACAAGCTGCCTGCAAACCTGAACCTCACCGGTTTGCCTATGTTCGAAGGAACTGAAGACCCGTTACTACATGTACGGGCCTTCAAGGAGTTCATGGCCATCAAAGGGGTGGACTCTACCATGTTCAAGAACCTCTTTGCTACGTCTCTTGAAAAGCACCCTCGGGCCTGGTACTACAGGCTAGACCCGAAGAAATACCCTACATGGGATGATGTGGCCACCGAGTTCGCTCGGAACGATGCTGACAACACCGAGATCCAAACCACAATGAGATCTCTGGAGGTTATGGCCCAAGAGCCGAAGGAAGGTTTTACCAAATACCTTCAACGATGGAGGGCCGAGAGCATGAAACTGGTCGATAAGCCCAGTGAGAAGACTTTGGTGGAGGCCTTTGTCAAGAACCTCCTCCCATCCTACCGGGTTCACCTCCGATATGCCGTCATACCCAATTTCACCACCCTTACTGAAATGGGTATAAGGATTGAAGATGATCTGAAACTGGAAGGCCTCACTAAGGCCGCTGCTAAGGGTTACCAAGGGGCTTCTTCCTCCACAACCAAGCCTCAAGCTGCAACCCGCAGCATTTTCGACGCGGTTAATCTACTAGATGCCCCGTCCAAGAGAAACACCCCACCTCGGGTTTTCACTGATATAGGCACGACCTATACTTATGCCTTACAAAGGCTATCCTCAAAAGACCTAATCTAACCGATAGGCCCAACTCCTGATGTTCCGGTTGAGCGACGCTCCAAGAACTACAATGCCCAAGCCTATTGCCAATACCACCGGGGCAACGGGCATGATACCGAGAAGTGCTGGAAGCTGAAGCACTTGATTCAGGACCTGATTGAAAGCGGTAAAATCCCGCTACCCGGAGATAAGCCCAGCAACAAGGAGAACCCTTTCAGCTCCCACGCCATCTTTACCGGGGAGGTTATTGATTGCTCCCACCTTATCTCTCCATTTATCCCGCAAGTGAACGGGATCTGGTTCGACGACGAGGAAGACGTCTACCTCGCCAAAGGGGAAGCTGTCCCCATTACCGCTGAGGAGATTCGAAAGACTAAATCTCGAGTCCTAACCAGTAACCACCTTGGTCGTCCCTACCAAGCCACTAGCTCTAGGGACGCCCCTATCCCGACAACCGTCATTACGGAAGTCGCCCCTGAAGAGCCAACTGCTGAGACGGCTCTCGTGAAGCAATTGAAGAAAACCCGAGTTGACCTCACTATATGGCAACTCCTGGTTAGTTCTCAAGAACATCGAGAAGCACTTACAAAGGCTCTCGATCAAATCAAGGTCGACTCTTTGGTTACCCCCGCTGAAATGGTAGCCACAGTCTTGCCCCACCTAAAAGGCAAGGCTAAGGAAGAAGGACCGGTAATCACTTTCTCCGAAGCCGACCTACCACCATTTGGGGCCACCCATAATCTGGCCCTCTACATTACGGTGGTCTGCCGAGGAAAATACCTCCCTATGACTCTAGTTGATGACGGGTCTACTGTAAACGTCCTTCCTCTAAGGACCGCAAAAGCCCTCGGCATTACCGAGGCTAACTATGTTCCGACTGCTCAGACCATCCAAGTCTTTGATGGGAGCCCGAAGTCGGTAGCTGGGGCCGTAAAACTGACCATCATAACCGGCCCAATAGAAAAGGAGCTCGAGTTCCAGGTGATTGATGTCACCTCGTCATTCAACCTGCTCCTAGGTAGGCCTTGGATCCACGCGGTCAAGGCGGTGTCCTCCACCCTCCACCGAAAGATTAAGATGCCTCTGCTCAACGATGTCATCACTTTAGAGGCAACACCAATGACTGTGGCAAGCTGTAACGCCACGGGTCGCACGGACCTCTGGGGGTTCGATTTTGTGGGGATGATCGAGGAAGAGTACCTCTTTAGGCCTTACTTCACTACGAGTATCGACATGATGCTCCAAAACCTAGGATACTTTCCGGGGGCTACCTCTCGACCCGATCTTCCGGCTGGGAAGATCATCGAGGTTCTTAAAGACGAAGAGTCTCACTTTGGTCTCGGCTATGCCATCACCCCCGACAATGTTGTCCGAGCAGGGATCGAAAAGGCCTGTAACATCCTTAAGGGTATCTACTTGAGCCCTTATAGCCCACGGTTGGCTGACTATTTTGTCACACCGATGTTTGGGGCTATCCAGGTTGGTCTATACCAACCCAATGCTATGCAGCTCGGGACCCACTTGGCCCGGGACTGCAACTATATCCCGGATGATGTGTTCGCCCTCATCCAATCCAACGGAGCTGAAGATGCTGAGCCCGCGCTAGGGCTACTATTTGGGGAAGACACCATAGCCCCAACTCCAAAGGAAGACCTGGTCAACCTGATCCTCCGCAGCAACAGATTTGACCCGACCAAGCTGATCTCGGATGTTGGTTCCGAGACGGGAAACAGGGCCTGGAGGAAGACTGTCAAGTGGACTGACAATCAGGGAAGGATCTACAAGCTGGTCACCGGAGAGGGAGACATGCCTGAGTCTGAGTCCGAGTCTGAGTCGGAGTCTGAGTCAGAGTCTGAGGTCGAGTCTAGGGAAGTCGGTGCTAGAGTCACTCCTGTAACCCCTCTCCCTTTTATTATTCCTGCTGCTGGCACTTCGGGGTCTGTCCCGAGTGCCCTACCTATCCCGCCACTGACCAATGATCAGATGGCTGCTCTCTTTGAGCTGTTCTCCAAATTTTCAATCAATAATAACAACCGTTCTGCTTACGACTTGTCTCTTTCAAATTCTACTTTTAAAAATGTTTTATGCTATGACATTGAGAAACCAGACGAACAGGTACCCTTACCTCCGCATCTGATCGAGCAACTAGAGCAAAGGGAGTCCCGGAACCCGGTGATCGAAGAAACCGAGTCCATAAATGTGGGAACAGCCTTAGAGCCTCAGACGCTTAAGATAGGGTTATCCTTAGATCCCGAGGAGAAACAACAGTTCGTAAGCCTCCTCCAAGAGTTCAAGGATGTCTTCGCATGGTCCTACAAGGACATGCCGGGGATAGACCGGGAAATAGCCGAGCACCACATACCAATTAAAGACGGGTGCAAACCGATCAAACAAAAGCTTCGTCGGATGAGGCCCGAGTGGACTCTCAAGGTAAAAAAGAAGAAGTCGACAAACAATTCAAAGCCGGCTTCATACAAGTGTCCGAGTATCCGGACTAGGTGGCAAACATTGTGCTGGTTCCTAAAAAGGACGGTAAGGTGCGGGTATGTGTAGATTTTCGGGATCTTAACAAGGCCAGCCCGAAAGATGATTTTCCGTTACCACACATCGACATACTGGTGGATAACACGGCCGATCATGCCCTTCTATCATTAATGGACGGGTATGCTGGGTATAATCAGATCAAGATGGCGGAAGAAGACATGAGTAAGACTACCTTTACCACACCTTGGGGTACTTACTGCTATACCGTCATGCCTTTCGGTCTCATTAACGCCGGGGCCACATACCAAAGGACTGCTACCACTTTATTACACGACATGATGCATAAAGAGGTAGAAGTTTACGTAGATGACATGATCGTCAAATCCAAAGAACGGGACGGTCACATCACCGCCCTAAGAAAATTCTTCATCCGATTGCGCAAATACACATGAGGTTAAACCCTCAAAAGTGCAGTTTCGAGGTAACATCAGGCAAATTACTGGGTCATATCGTTAGCCAACGAGGTATCGAAGTCGACCCAGCTAAAATCAAAGCCATTACCGAGATGCAACCTCCCAAAACCGAAAAGAAATAAGGGGATTCCTCGGGAAAGTCCAGTACATCAGTCGGTTCATTTCCAAACTAACCATGGTGTGTGAACCAATTTTCAAGAAGCTGAAAGTAGGAGAACGGGTACTATGGGATGACAAGTGCCAAACCGCTTTCGACAAGATCAAGGAAATTCTGTCTGCTCCGCCGGTTTTAATGCCACCTCAACCCGGTTTGCCTCTGTCGTTATACCTAACGACGACCGAGACAGCCATGGGGGCTATGCTGGCTCAGACAGTTGACTCCGGAGAAAGAGCCATTTACTACATCAGCAAGAAGTTTTTAGAGTATGAGTGCAAATATACCATGCTCGAGAAGACGTGTTTGGCCCTAGTTTGGGCCACTAAGAAACTTCGACACTATATGCTCAGTTACGAAGTCCATGTCCTATCCAAAATGGACCCGATCAAATACATCTTCGAAAAGCCCGTTCTCAACGGCCGAATCTCTAGATGGACTCTAATGTTGGCAGAGTTCGACTTGAAGTTTGTACCATTAAAGGCTATTAAAGGTCGAGTAGTAGCTGAATTTCTCGCCGATAGCCCGATAACCGAAGAAGGACACACCGACACTTGGTCCTTCCCAGACGAAGATATTTTCCATACGGATACTGAAACTTGGGATTTATACTTCGATGGTGCATCTAATTTTCGAGGGTTCGGAGTCGGGATCCTCCTAATTTCACCGAAAGGGGAACATACTCCCGTCTCCATCAAACTGGACTTTGATGTTACCAATAATGCAGCAGAGTACGAAGCATGCATTTACGGGCTACAAGCCGCCGCCAATCTGGGGATTACAAATCTCCGGGTACATGGTGACTCATCCTTGGTCATTAACCAAGCACTTCAAAAATGGAAGACTCGAAATGCTAATCTCGTGGCCTACCAGGCACGAGTAAGGGATCTCGAGAAACAATTCCAAAAGGTAGAGTATATATATCTGCCCCGGGAAGAAAATCAGTTCGTAGATGCACTCTCAAAATTGGCGTCTTTACTGAATATTCCCGACCATGTGACTAGTATGCCGATTTGCGTCGAAAGACGGTCCGAGCCAGCATACATTTGCGACATTGAAGATATTGAAGTAACTGATCCCAAACCATGGTACCAAGCTGTGTTAAAATACCTGACAAACGGAGAATACCCTCCCGGGACGGAAGGTCGAGCCAAGAAAGCCTTACGAAGGCTAGCCACCCAATTTATCCGTACCGACGACGGACAACTGTACAAGAAAACGGCACAGGGGGCTCTTCTCCTTTGTGTTGACAAGTATAAGGCTGAAAAGGTTATGGCCGAAGTACATGATGGCGAAAACGGCCCACATATGAATGCCCACATGCTGGTCCGGAAAATCATGAGGCTCGGTTATTATTGGAATACCATGGAAGCCGATTGCCGGTCGTATGTCGAACATTGTCATAACTGTCAAATCTTTGGCAATGTGCAGCATATGCCGTCATCGCTACTCTATACCATGACGTCACCCTGGCCATTCACAACGTGGGGTATCGATATAATCGGGAAAATAAATCCCTCGGGTACCGGTGGGCATTGCTTTATTTTGGTAGCTATCGACTATTTCACCAAATGGGTCGAAGCTGAATCATATCGCATTCTCAATGCTAAGCATGTCGCCAAGTTCATTCAGAACAAGATAATTTGCCGGTATGGGATCCCCTCTGAATTTATCAGTGATCATGGGACTCACTTTCAAGCCGAGACTGCGGCCTTACTGACCAAGTATAAAATCCAAAGGCATACTTCCTCGCCTTACCGTCCCCAAACAAATGGAGCACTAGAGGCGGCTAATAAAACAATTGTCACCATACTCAAAAAGATGGCTGACAATTACCGGGACTGGCCCGACAAAATACCTTTTGCCCTATGGGGATATCAAACGTCAATTTGCACCGCAACCGGGGCGACACCATATTACCTAACCTATGGGATGGAGGCAGTCCAACCAGTCGAGCTGGAGGTACCGTCCCTCAGAATTCTGCTAGAAAGTCAAGTACCCGAAGCTGACTGGGTTCGAGCACGATATGACTCGTTGGTTCTACTAGACGAACGATGGTCTCGTGCCCTCAATAATATCCAAATCTACCAGAAGAGGATCCAACGGGCCTTCAACAAGAGGGTAAGGCCCAGGAACATTAAGGAGGGCGATCTAGTCCTTAAGTCTATTCGAGCTCTACTACCAGTTGACCCGAGGGGAAAATTCAAACCCAATTGGGCTGGGCCATATCTGGTGAAGAAAATCCTATCGGGGGGAGCAGTGATGCTGACGGACCTGGACGGGAACGAGTTTGTCAACCCAACCAACCTGGACCAGCTGAAGCGTTACTACCCTTAGCCATTTCTCAATGTCATTAGCAAATTTTTATCAAAATCATTTTTTTACAAAAAGCAAGTCAATTAGCTAGAATTATTTATTCTACTGTCATAAACATCTTGAACCAATAGTCTTGGTGTAATTCGAGATTGCAAATTTCCTATGCCTGAACTACGTTTGGTTTGATTCTGCTAATCGCGGATACGTGGGCAACCCCTCAAAAGGGTACAACCAATGCAATCAAGAAAAGACAGGAGCGGTTTTATAATAAACTTCCTTTTATTAATTCAAAAAAAAAATCCCGACAAACTCGGGAAATTTACAAAAATGCAGGAATTCAAAAAATATACAAAAAAAAGGGCACACAACAAAAATAATAATAGTACTTATATAATAATAAAGCTAAAGGACTCGGCACTTAGGGCATCTTGCCCTTCCCTTTGTCCTTAGCCTCCTTAGTCGTCCACTGACGACGACGCGGAGGGGAGCGTTCCCGAATCACCACGGGAACTTCTCTAGCTCGGGCTCGAGTGTTTGAGCCCGACTCCCCTGTCATATCAATGGGCCCAAGTCGAGCCCTGACGGGCTCAGGGAGCCGGTCACGCGGACCAAGTCGGTCCCAGACCGCCAACCTCGGCCCAAGTCGTCGTTCCAAGTCAGTCTGCCCTCGAGTGCTGCTAGAACCGACTTCCTTAGATCGAGTCTTAGTTTGTGACTTAAGACCCGATTCTCCCCGGACTGTGGTCTCAGGAATGTGTTCCCCGGTGAAAAAGTCCCGATTATCCTTCGCCGACTCACGCTGAACCAATTCAATGGCCACATCAACCTTTAAGGCCTTTCGAGCTTCCTCGGACTCCTCAGAAGTCCACTTTTGATAAGCCCGTGACACCCAAGCGGATTGGCAAGGGCTGGGTATAGTCCATGTAGGACGAGTGAACCATCTCTGCAACCAGGTGTCGCACATAGCGTCCGTCAATTGGAGCGGGACGCTGATAATGGCTTCAGTCTCAGGGATGCGCTGAGACGAACCGAACTGCCTTAAGAGGCGGTCCGGATAAATGTGAACTGTCCAGTCTAAAGACAGGATCGCCAGGTACCGAGCTTGGTCTCTCTTAGCCAGTCCGGTCAATTTTGGAAGGAACCACCAAGCGACGGTCCACCTGATCAAAGGACCTCCATGGAATACCAACTCCTCGTCCCAGTAAGCTCGATCTATCCGATGAGTCGAGCTTATTTTCCGCCTTCGGGAGCTAATCTGACTGCTCCGATAATTGGGAATGCTCGGAGGAGTCTCTATGATTGAGAGCCGTTCCGACAACCATATCTGAAAGGCATACACAAGCTTCGTAAGCCATTGAGTGGTCCGCTACAGCCCACTCGATCGAGTACAGCAGCTGACTCGATCGAGTAGGCCTATCAAAAACAGGCAGTAGCCCGGTACGATTGTCACTCGATCGAGTGACAGGTCCACTCGATCGAGTAACTTACGAGAATCAGGAAATTCGCGTGAAACGTGAACAAAAAAAATCGAAAAAATCGAGAGGTATACCTGCAGGAAACGGGTACTCCCCATCAACCGTCGGGTCGGGTCGAGCCGTCTAGCATCCAGACCCGTAATAATCTCCCCAGTGGCTAGCCAAGCAGGGCTATGACCAGTCTCCATCTGGTCAACCACTCCAATTAGCCTGATTTGACCCCTGCATGAGTCAAGCTCCATCAGCCCCTCGAAGACATAGCAATGCAGCATGCAAAAGGCGAATGCCCTACGCCTATGAGCAGGGGTGGCCCTCACGTCCCGTGGGTTCATGAACTTGTCGGCCAGATCAAATAGGGAAACGTTATCTCCCTGCACCATTCGGTTTGTCTCAGCATGAGACAAACCCAAAAATTCCCTCAAACGCCTCCTTGGATCCGGGTAGAACGGAGGAATAGCGGGCTGAATAGCAAGACCCCAGCCGCCTATGGCCGCAATCTCCTCGGGCAAAGGACACATCTCGCCCCTCGGGAATGCAAACACGTGATGGGTGGTGTCCCAAAACGACAGACAGGCGTCCAGAAAATGTGAGTCGATTATCAGACGCTGAAAAGGGAATAAATTGACTATCCCCATCTGAGTTAGCCGGACTTTCTCCTCGTCCCGAAAGTATTGGGACCAGGCGAGAAGCATAGCCGTCAAATGGTCGATACCCATGACAGAAATTTCTAACTTTCTTGAAAGTCTAAAAGATTTTGAGAAGGGAAAGAAGAGTTTGAGTTGGGATGTAAAAAGTTGAAGCAGGGATTCTCATATTTATAATGGGAAAACCTAACAGAAAACCTAACTACCCTGCCTCCTCAGCAAGCTGGGCCCCATGCGCGCGCAGGCCTGGTTTCCTACTTGAACCCAGAATAGGAATCAAGCTGTCCCGAGCTTTCCTAAGAATCCCCAAATAAATTTTTCTGTGATGAATTTTCTTCGCAATAAAAATTTTCCAAAATTTTGTCCTTCCAAAAAATTTTAATCTTTTTCTCCCCAGCGAGAGTCAACATTTTACCTATGTGTTACATATAAGTTGTTATGTGTCAGCATACAGGTACACCCCAGACTTCAGAAGCAAGTCCCCGCGAAACTACTTAATTTCCCCAACGGAGTCAGCTTTTTCCCGGTGTGCTACATCCAAAGTGCGACGTGTCGGCATACGGGTACACCTACTCCCCAAAAGAGGCAGGCTTTACTCCCCACGGAGCATCATCATCAGCTCAGGTACGACTCAAGGCTTCAAAAGCAAGCCCGTACAGCTCATATATTTCCCCAGCGGAACGCCCAAGGCGGCATTTTCCCCAAAACAATACGGGATGGGCCCACACATAGGCGCGCCCAGGACTTATGCTACAAGTCTGATTCCCCGCGAAGCTATCATCATCAGGACAGGTATGACCCTCTGCTTATGGCTGGCGAGCCCTTCACGCAAGTCTACTGGACTATAAACGACCCGACCGGAAGTCTACCAGGTCTTAACGGGCTTGGTAGCTACTCTGACTTTCGCCTAGTCCAAGCCTCAGTCAGAGTGGGGGCTCTGTAGACACCTGCATTTGACTGCCACGTGTCTATGGTAGTCTCCGAAAAACACCCGATGATGATCGCACGTCAACGTGACTTAGTATACTCGGACTTGGGCTCGGAATTCATAATATCCGACATGGACTTTTAGTGGAGTAAAAATCTCACAAAACAGACCTCAAATTCAGGCCCAGTGGGTCGTTCCGAGTCAAATGAGACTAATTTGGGCCAAAACCGACACCAAAAATAATTCCCGTCTTTTGGCGACCGGGTCAAAACCCGGTCAAAGACAAAACCGTCTCATAAATCAGCTAAGTTCAGTTGGCGCATAAATTTGAATTCAAAAAAAGCAACCAAAACAAACAAGACCAAGTCTTCCTTATTTTTCTCGCCCAACTGATCCACTCGATCGAGTGGATTGACCCACTCGGTCGAGTGGAATGCCTTGAACCCGGGTTTGGCCCATTTGCGAAGGCACTCGATCGAGTGCACTAGGGCCACTCGATCGAGTGCCCCTAGGTCGAGGGGTGAAGTCTATAAATACCGCTTCACCCCCCCATGCATTTCAGATTTTTCACTCACTTTTCACCCTACACTTTTCAGCCACATTCACCCTACTTCAACCTTACATTCTACACTACAAACCTAAGCCAAAAGCACACCATTTCTGAGCCCTTTGTCCCTCGGAAACCGACACAACACACATACACATCTATACACATCATAACTCGCGTACATCCTCGATACTCCCAAGCTTTGTCGCTATTCACGAGTCCAGTTCCGAGGTCTATACTAGCATGTATGTTGAGGGTGTCCAAAACCCCTTTTTCTATCCCTTTTCCATATCGTTTTTATGTACATTTTTGCATTATTGTATCGTAATAACACTAACACTAACACTAGCTTTTTCACATTTTCGCGTTTCTATTTTTTGCATCATTTTATATCGTTACTAACATTACTAATACCGTATATATATATATATATTAATACTAAAATCGGTTTTGAAAACGTTGAACTACGATGATCACTTATGGTCCGTCTAATCCCTTTACGAGCCACGACGGAGGTGGAGCCCTTTCGAGGAGCCCCGCCCCAATGTACTCAAGGGCGTGACGAGATCGTGATCCGTCGTATTTGAACGGATTTAATTCTTTTTCCATAATTGGTGCGAAACCCGTTGACACGAAAATCGACATCACGTAACCCGAAAGGGTTAGTTCCGATGTCGTGACGTAGAGGGATATATTTCGTCACCAATTCAAAATTTCCTAATCTAACGTGAACATTTTTCATAAACTCCGATAACGATATTATAATCGTTCATACACGATTATAGTACCGGAGGCCGAGTCAAATACAAGTCGTGCGATATTTGTATTTGATTCGGCCAATTATCGATTTCAAGTCATAAAATAAGGCGAGTTACCTCTCGTACAGGGGGCACTCGATCGAGTGCCATAGGCCACTCGATCGAGTAGCACCCCAAAAAGTGGTCAGTAGCCACGTTAAATGTGCACTCGACCGAGTCACACCACCACTCGGTCGAGTGGGTCCTGTAACCCGCAAAACCGAGGGGTTTGACCCATAATTCAAACCCCGACCCTTTTATCGACTTTAGTCATCACGTGCAAAGATTATCACGTGACTATCCTATTTTCAAAACTATACACATCACGACACGTAGAACGACTTTGACCACTTTGACGTGATAAGTCGGGACAAGACTACGGGACGTGAGATTAGGCTAGCAATATGCCGCAGTCTCATGTTCCCGTCCTTCATTTAATATGCTACATAATGCGTATTTAATCGGGGTTAGTCCGTCTACATATTTTCGCGGTCTAGCTTGCATAAGGGTCCGTCCCTTTCATTATATTGCGCTATTTTTTATTCCGTTTATTATTTTATTTACGTAATGTTGTATTGTGAATTCCGGGTTGTATTTCCGCCCGTGTAACTTGTACGTTACTTTTTTTTATTTACTTTCGAGCTTTGTTTATTTAATTGCTTTTACGCTTTATAAATGAACCTCGCATGCTAAATCATTTCGACAAATAATAAGATGCATTAAATGACGTAGTTAACGCAAAACTCATATGCTTAGACAAAACGCTGTTTGCATATCATTTAATTATTTTACTAGCGCGCGTACACGAACACAAACGGTGTCTTAGTAGAGGCCGCCATGTGCGGGCGGGGTTGGGTGTCCTTAGTGGGCTTCCCAACACGTACCCTCACCCCTTACTCAGAACCTTTGGTTTCCGGATGTCCGAAACCCTTGGCGAACGAGAGTCATTCTTTACACGATTACCGGTATAGATGGTATCGGTATAGCAATGCAAAGGGACGAGCCCCATAAACTCTGAAATCGGAATGGGCTTACTTTGTGTATAGCCCATGATGACATAGAGTGGGCTCGTATGTTTCCGAATAACCACAAAATTCGGTGGCGACTCCATTTTGACTTAAATTTCGAACCCGAGAACAATCTTACCACGAGATTCATTCGCCTACCCAAACCCGCGCTTCGCCGCGTCGGGGTGGACCTTCGTCATGTCCACACCGAGCACCAAGTACTCGGCCGAGACACCCAAATCAGCCGAAATACTCCTCCATCCAGCCAAGATTTTGGCTTCTCCACCAAGCAACGGAATTTGCATTCCTTTCGAACTCTTGCATTTCCTATCCAAAAACCGATTCAAACACCCGACCGAGTACAAACACTCGGCCGAGCAACACACAACCAGCCGTGTCCCCTTTCTTTTTTGACAAGAAAGTGGAATTCTCATGCCTTACAACTTCTACATTTCCTATCCCAAGCAGTAGTTCAAACTCTCCTAGCCAAGGTCGGGAATATCCCTATAAATAGCCCCTTGCACAACTCAGAAAATATTCATTCATAAAACAAGCATCAATTATTAACATCAACCACTAGCGAACATCAACATCAATTAGCATCTACAATATCTACATTCATTATCAATCATCGATATACACTCATAAACATTAAAATTAGCATCGAGAAACCGATATTACAAACCCGAAGGAAACCGGCCCGATACCCGACACCCTTCACACGTCACACCAAACCGAGCCACCATAACTCACCGACATCCACTCGACGCTCTTGTGCCCAAGTCACGTCCCGACGATTCCCGATCCGAGTAAACTAAAGCATGTAGGTTGAGGGTGTACCAAAACCCGATTTCTCCTTTTTCTTCTCTTTTCCTCCTTCGCGTTTTTTTTATTTACGGGTCGCGTCGGTCCTTTTATTACGGGTCATTCGTCGCGTTTTTTTTATTATTTCTAATATCGATAATATCAAAAAACTATTTTCATATAACAACATTCTTAAAAATATGATATCGATTTTCTATAATCGAATATTGTATCAAAAAGAATTATATTAAGATCTCGACGATATTATAAATCGTTACATCTTTTTTCGTTCAAACTTCTTTCTTACAAAACCTTTTTTTTTTTAATTCGTTCCGAATACTCGATACCGATTTCGTAATCGAATATCGGGTACGACGAATATCGAAAACATAAATCGAGTACAAATACATTCATATTTTGTACGCGATTTATCAAAATTAGCAATTTCGAACAAAAAAATAAAAAACCGGACAGACCCGCACGCGAGTCGCGCCATGCCCAGGCGACTCGCGCACGGGCCTGAAATCCGAGACGTTTTTTTAGCTTTTTCGTTCGTTTTATTCTTCTACGAAACGATTTTAAAACTTATATCTTTTCTAAAACTATTCCGAATATTTGATATTGATTTCGTAGTCAACTATTAAATATAACGAATATCGGAAATATTGAATCAAGTACGAACTATGCAATATTTGTACGCGGTTCAATAAAAACGTCGAGTCTTCGAAAATCGTCTCAAAAAATCAGACCGACACGCGACTCGCCAGCATCCCGGGCGAGCCGCGCGGCCAGCTGCCTCGACGCCCCTTTTTCTCGTTTTTTTCATTATTTTTCGAACTTCGTTTTTTATACAAAACATCGTTTTTAACAATATTTTCCAGATTTCGATTAATATTTATTTTTATTCTCGATCTCGTATATTTATTTTATTTGCTATATTATTTTTACAAATCGATACTAACTCGTTTGTTTATCTTGTAGCAAATTCATTATTTTCATCTTTTGTTTTATTATACTAAAACGAACCTCACATGCTAAATTCAACTTTGACGTTAAATTTTTCATGCACTAAACCGACTTAGCAACCCATTCAATTCCTCGCATGTTTAGGAAAACAATGTTTGCATATCATTCATCGTATTACTAACGCGCGTATTAAAAAATCATTCGATATCCTAGTAGAGGCCGTTAATGTGCGGGCGGGGTTGGGTGTTCTTAGTGAACTTCCCAACACGTACCCTCACCCCTTACTCAGAACCGTGGTTTCCGGATGTCCGAAACCATTGGCAACGAGAGTCATTCAATATACGATTAACCGCTCAAGTCGGCATCTATATCGATATGCAAAGGGACGAGCCCAATAAACTCTGACATCGGAAATGGGCCGTATTTTGTATACGGCCCACTACGACATAGAGTGGGCTCGAACGGTTCCGAATAACCATAAAATTCGGTGGCGACTCCAACTTCGATTTAAATTTCCATTTGACCATCTCATGGAGATTCATTCGCCTCCCCAAACCCGCGCGTGGCCGCGTCGGGGTGGACCTATGTCATGTCCACAGAAGTACTTTATTAAAATGGAACAAACATTAATAATAGAAATATTTTACTAATTTTAATAATTTTTCATCAACCCAAAGAGTTGAATAGGTTGGGTCATTTTCCGACCCTAAATTAACAAGTCATTTAGGTTCTAGTCAAGTGGGTCGTGAGTCGGAAAAAAGGCTCATGGCCCTAAAAACAATGGGTTGGGTGTAGGGGGTGTAGGGATGGCAACGGATCCTGGATCCGATCCAGATCCGCAAGATCCGGTCCGCACGGATCGGATATGGATCCTAAATTTTGAGATCCGTTGGATATGGATCCGGATCCGCTATCTTTAAACAGATCTGGATCTGGATCTTAGTAAGTAAATCCGGATCCGGATCCGCAAATCCGTTTTATTAAAAAAAATTAACAATAATAAAAAATTTAGAACTTTAATTTGTGTTTTGTTTGTTATTTCTAAGACTTTTTTCTTTTAGTTTATTAATCTTTGATTATGAATATTTATATTCGATTTTATTTGTAAAATTATGAAAATTAATATGGTCGCAAATATGTATTAATTAAAAATTTTGTAGAATTAAGTAAGAAATTGGATCCAGTCTAGATTCGGCGGATCTGGATCTGGATCCGCATTTTTGAGATCCGTCGGATCTGGACGGATCTGGATCCGCTACTAGGGGTGCAGATCTGGATCTGAATCCATGCGGATCTGGTCCGTTGTCATCCCTAGTTGGGTGGGTATGGTCGAATATAGTGCGAGGTGATGACATACATACAAAATATTTGATGCAGAAAGTCAAATGGTTATAGTTTTATAAAGTAAAAGATATAGATAAACTAAATTTTCACAGAAGAGTTGTGACGTATTAATATTGTTCTCAGATACAGGACCTGCATACTTCGATGAACATCATTTTTTTATCCAAGTAAGTAACGAATATAGGTACTAGACCAGTCAAATAGGTCGAGCAAATCGGCTCACGGGTCGAGTTATACGAGTGGAGTCAGGATATGGGTCGGGTTATACGAGTCACAAGTCGAGTTATTATCTATACTCCACAGTGACAATTATTTGAAATATTCATAAACAGTTCGTCACAGTCAATAATCATAAAATGAAGTATTAGGGATGATTTAGTAACATTATTGTTGCACTCGTGCATCGCACGAGCATTAAAACTAGTTATTTTAATTAAAGACAAATAAATAACGACAGATGATACATATTTGTAGATAATTCGTTGACACATCTAACAACAGAAGTAAGTACGGAGTAGTGAGTCAAAACCATCGGCAGTCGACATGGATCTCATCCCGAAGTTGCTCAATCAACCCGTAACAGATATCAAATATTCAAATCCAACAGGGTAATACTCTCTCCGTCCTAGTCAATAGTTCACTCTCCTCTTTTGTATGTATCCGTCAATATTTCATATTTTCTGTTTTTAATTTTTTTCCTATCTGCCTTAATTTTTATCTATAAAATAAATGTAACATATCTATTGACACGAAACAGAGTACAATTCAAATATTTTTTTTAGGCCAATCAACCTGTTTGAGAGTCCGTAGGAAATAAACAATAGATAAACTGATAGACGTGGATCTGTAATAAGACAGAATAGAAAGAGTCAAAGTATATGATCTGAGATGGGCCCACAATTAGGAAGAAATCTGAGTGAAACAAGAAACAAAGAGTCAACTTAATGGGCTCGCTCAATTCAGATCCAAATAACGTGGGTCCCTCTTTTCCCTCTCTCAATCAGTTCAACGCCCTTGCCCGTACTGCATCTCCCTCTTCTGCGGGACCCAGTCAACTCCCAATATATAATCTTCATTTCTTTCCCACTCTTCTCCACCTATCGCTAGTTGTTCTAATACACTAAGTTTATATTTTTTTTTTTATTCAACCAAAAACGTACTTAGCTGCATTACAATACAGGGGAGGGGGATTCGAACCTGAGACCTACTGTCTCAAAGCACCTAGTCCTACCCACTAGGATATTCATCACAAATATATAATGGATCAAATAATACTCAACTAGTTAGATAAAACAAATCATTTGCTACTATCTAGTTTGTCTTATCTAATCATTTACTAGTTATTTTGACCCGTCATCGATTTACAACAGATATATCTGTCACAGGAGAGACTTACTCCCTCCGTCTCGATCAATTGTTGTATTTCCATTTTGGGGAGTCTCAGTCAATTGTTTACCTTTCTATTTTTAGATTGCATTTGATAAACAATTTGATATGAGTATTTTACACCCAATTGTATCCGCTTGTCATCTTATAATTGGTGCCTCATTTTTCCTTATCTTTGTGCCAAAATCAAAGAACGACACAACAATTGACTATAATAATACGGAGTACTCAATAAATGTATTGAATATGTGATGATAATAATAATAATAATAATAATAATAATAATAATAATAATAATAATAATAATAATAATAATAATAATGTGTGATTGCTACGTACGGAGTACTCGTAATAATTACTCCCTCCGATTCAGAAAGATCTTTCCCTTTAATTAAAATATACCTCATATATTAAATAAAGGGGAAGATCTTTCTGAATCGGAGGGAGTATGTGTTTCACTTTAGTTGACTCATTACTCTCTTTCACATTGTTTTAGTTTGGTTTATCAAATAATTAAGAGAAAAAAAATGATAAATACAACTTTACTTAGGATTGTATTTAAAAACAGTAAAAAAATAAAAATAAAGTCTTACTAAAAACAATATGACTTTTTTTGCCATCGTAAAAAAAACCACATTACTACTTGCGCAAAGTCACAACTGCCAAGTTGTGTGCACAGGTATTCAGGTTTCGTGGTACAAACTTAATAGAAAGACAATCAAAAAAGTTTGATTCTTCGTGAAATCTCGGAATCAGATCTCGAATGCATTGGTGATACTCCTCAAACTCATCCAGTTGATATACTAGTTGTAGACAATCCATCTGCATAGTTAGATGAAGTATATCATGCTCTTTAGCCCACTGTAGTGCTTTGATAGCAGCTAAAGTTTCCGCTTGCAGAGCTGACTCAACCAAGAATGAATCGTAACCACAACTAGTGCTCCCATTGTCATTTTTCGTGATAATCCATCCGGCGGAAGCTTCCCCGGCCCAGAACTCAACCATCTTGCATCAACATTCATTACTGGGGTCAAACATATAGCATTATTCTGCACCGGCGTGATTAACCAAATTTCCTTGGAACTTCTGATCGATGCTCGAATAATGATGACCTTGTCCGACCCTTCATTACAATGATTCGTTTCCTTATTCTTCCTTTTCTTCAAGTCTTCCCAGATGTCATTCAGATTGCGTAGAGATTCCTGGTGTCTTGATGATAATCCGGAAGCATCGTTAGAGACCCCTTTGAAAATAATATTATTCCTAAAGAGCCAAATATTATACAAAACATTAATAAAATGAATCAGTCCAATAAGCCAGAAATCCTTGCTCTCAAAAAGGTGGATCGTTAGTTCCATAAGCCAATCACGAAAATCCACATTACTTCCCGGCCCTCTTGGACACTCTTGAAAAAAGTCGTATTCCGTCAGTGTTGCTTACTAATTAAAAAATCTCTAAACAAAGCTCCAGGGTCTCCATAGAAGATTGTAAATGTGTGGGTGAGCTTTCATCCAAATCATTAAAGCACAACACACAATGATACGGTCTTGCTTTGAAGGCAATTTCACCGATTCTCCCTGTCTTGTGAGAGTTAAGTTTATGCAAACATTCATCTGCTATCAAGATATTGTCCTGAATTGATCTATTTGGTACAAATACATTTTGGTAACGTACTCTCCTATAATTCGAGGCATAAGATTCTTCATACGATTAGCAATACACTTCATAATAATCTTCATAATCACGTTACAGAGGCTAATTGGCCTAAAATGCTCCACCTTGTTGTTCGTTAGTCTTGAATAATTTTGTGAAAAACAGTATGTTAATTGCATTGATGGATATGAACAATGGCCTTCAATTTCAATAATTATACATTACAAAATTGGAAGAAAATACTTAAAGCATTGATAAGGAGTTAAGGACAATATTTAAGTTGTATTTAAGAAATCAAATAAAGAAATAATCCAAATTTTTTTATTAAAATTTCGTTAACATTAAAATTTCGTTAACGTTAAAATTTCTTTATTAAAATAATCCAAATTTCGTTTAACATTATTCATTATTTAAAGAACCACTCCAAATTTTAATTGATAAAATGAACTAATGCCATATAAATTTGAAATTACTTTTTTCTAACGAGTCTTTACTCAATACCAACGAATTTTCCTAAAAATGAAATTAAGAAATTACACTCCTTAAATGATCGAACAACTTAAAAAAATAAAATTGTGTATACTTTTCTAAAAAAAGAAAATTGGCTTAGTTATATATATACTCCCTCTGCTTTTTATTTTTTTAATATTAATATACTTTCAATAATATATTTCTTACATATATATTCATTAAATGGGACAAATATTAAAAATTAGAGACAGTATAACCTAATTAATGTGTGCTTAATTCCGGTACGTGTACCTAATTAACCTGATAGCATCCCTATTAAAACCATACTCATAGGATTTCTCTAATGAGTAATAGAGGTGAATAACATCACGTGGCAGCCGCCCGCAAGGTACGGGATTTCTATGAAGAAAAAGGAGTCAACCTCTTGTTTGACGAATTATAGACGAAACTTACCTTTCTATTCTCTTTTCTTTCTTTTCCCTCCCTCTTACGCACCAAATGACGTTTTTATTTATTTATTTATTTTTATTTCTTCTTCCACCTTTCACACTTAATTTATTTAATCTCTATGTTTTATTCTTGCAATCCACCAAATTAAATATATTTTGATAAATTGTAGTAGAGGTGATCAAATGGTGCAAGCCCATAAGTCCTGCCCGATCTGATCCGTTTTTTTGAAGGGTTTGGGTCTTATATTATGGCCCAAAAAATTCATGGGCCGGCCCTAAAAGGCCCGAAGTGTTTTTGGGCCGGGTTTAGGCCACGAATTTGGCCAAATTTTGGCCCGGCCCGGCCCTTACTTAATAAAAATAGATAATTTTTATTACTACTTTTTATACTTGGTGATAAGATTATAACTCTCTTTTGAAATTCTTATATAATCATACGTAATTTATGATTAATATCTCCGTAACATGATCGTAATTACTTAAAGTAATACACAATACGTGTATATATTATATTCATGTATATTTTATTAAATATTTTAAATTTGTTACGTTATTCATTACGGAGTATATAATATTTAAAGTGATATATGTTTGTCAATATTGTTGTTTATCATTAATTTTTAAAGAAATTATAAAATTTATAAACAAAATACACAAGTTTAAATTATTAAACGGCGATATTAAGATATTCATTTCATACGAGAGCATTAAATTATGGGCCCAAAAACCCATTTTGGCCTGAAAAGCCCGTTCTAGCTCGCTAGGGCCGGGTTTGGGCTTAAAAAATAGGCCCACTCGTTTGGCCCGGCCCGGCCCAACCCGCTCACGTGGGTCATTTTTATTGTTTAGGCCCGGTCCAAGCCCGCATTGGCCCGGCCCATGATCACCTCTAATTGTTAGAGAGGCTTCTAACTTAATTAGAGATCTTGAAAATGATTCCTTTTGAAAAATAATACTTAGGGCTCGTTTGGTTCACAATGGGAAGATAAAGTTATCGGAAACTTTAAATTCACGTGAATTTGTATTTCATGAGAATTACGAAAATATTGTTTGGTTGCCAAGCGGGAAATAATTTCATGCGGGAAGTTCTACACACCAAGGGGATTTGGTGAGTAACTTCCCCATTATGAAGGAAATTATGACAATTTCTGGAAAGAAATGAGCAACCAAACAGCATCCCAATTTATCATTTCATGGGAAGTTCTACTTCCCATGATTTAAGAGGGTAATCATACGACCCCTTATAATTAAGTTACGGAGTATAACATAAATAAAGTTTTATCATCATTTTAATATGTTGATTAACTAACATGAATTCAGATAAAATGAAACAATTTATACGAGAAAAAATATTATATAACTGGATAGTTGTACAATGTAACACGAAGTACAGAGTAATATTTTTTACACATTAGCTACTCTTGTAATATTTTTTTTTGTATCAACTTCAGTAAAAAAAAGTGCTAATTTAATTCTAATAATAGATGAACTTAGGAACGTGCATGTAATTAACCATGAATGAACTCATTATGAGTACTCCGTATTATTATAATATAAAAGCGTACACGTAATTGACCTACCAGATATACTTGGATTTAATTGCTTTTGAATCAAAATTCAAGGAAATAATGATTTATTGGATTATACAAAATCCATTTGACTCACCTAACCATAACAAAAAAAATTCAAAATAGAACGAAGTCACTTCTATTTAATACCGTAATATATCAAAAAGAAAATAGATAATTATTGAATGAGATTGAGGGAATACACTACTTCTCCGTCTCATTCATTTGTTTGTCTTTAATCAAAATATTTATTGTGATTAATATAAAAAGTCAACAAATGGAAGAGATGGAGAGAGTATTAAATCAATTGGTGACATGTTTTGACATCTAATCAGAAAGGTTTCATATAGAGAGAAAACAAATATAGTAGTAGAAAAATAAAGAAAGACTAAGAGAAAAAAAAAAAACAAAAACAAAAAAAAGGAGAAAAAAGATTAATCTTGGTTCAAAACCCTTTTTATAGGCGTCCTCTTTGTTCTGTTAAAAGACTTCAAACTCAACTTTCTTCTTCATTCCTTCCTTCCTTCCTTCCTTCTCTCTCTCTAATTTTCTCACCAAACAAATCTCCATTTATTTCTCATCATCAATCAATCAATCAATCCATCCTCCTATCATAATACTCGTATTTGTTAATTACTCCTCCTAATTATTATTTGTTTGATGGACCAATGGGGACTTGCCCTTGAATCCTCAGGAAAACTCCCCACTAATTCTTCAAGTCTTAATACTTTCTTTTGCTCCTCAATTCACAACAACAACAACAACAAAAACAATACTAATACTAATAATATTAGATCAAATAATAATAATAATAATAATAATAATAATAATAATAATAATAATAGTACTTTATTTTCTAGAGTTACTCTAAGTAAAAGTAATTACTCAAAGGAAAATAATACAAGTAGTAATTATTCTATCATGGGTAGTGATCATGATGATCATGTACACATGATGATGGTGAATAATGATAATGATGAGAAGAAGGTGGTTAGTGAAGTTGATTTCTTCTCTAATAAGAGCCCAAATCATCATACTAATATTAATAATAGTCATAATCATCATGTGATGAAGGAGGAGAATGATTGTTCACGTGATCTCCATCAAACCTGCTCTACACTTGATCCTAGGCCTCACCCTCACCTCGATGTTAATGTAACTTTCTTTTTCTTTTTGCTTTCTTACATTTTTCTATAGAAATTCTTGTATATATGACAGAGATTTTCAGTAAGTTTATCGTAAGATCTTACGCAAGAGTAATCTCACACGAGAATTACTACGTATTTTATATATATATATATATATATATTTTTTTTTTTGTACTAAATCTCTTGAAAATGTCAAGTATTTTACTATGAAAATAATAATTTTTAATTACTTGAAAAACAAACTACTGGTACTACTCTATATTCTAGTACAAGTTAAAATAAACAATAATCCTCCACAAATTATTACGATTATTATCAGACAATCTCACACGAGATCTCCTAATAATCCTGATACACGGTTGATCTAATGATCGATGATATTATTATGAATTATCTAATTCATCTCATACGATCATTTCTCTTCAATAAGACGAATTTTTTATATTTTTTTTTTGAAAGTGAAGATCAATATCATTAATAATAAGCCATCCGTCATCTACAAACGTTGTCAAATTGAACTGAATCCAGATTTGTAAAAAATAAATAAACAACATCATTAAGACAAAGATCACTATTAGAATAATGCGCTTCTGCATAACCTTCTATATATCGCTGTTTATTGACACAGTCTTTCGCGAAGGAATCTATAGATCTGATGAAATAGCCTCCAAGATGATGAACTTCCCCTATTTTGACAAATAGTAGACCGAGATCTGACCTCAATTGTATCGTCGTATGTAGAGATTTCATTGCTCTCATGATCTTGCACATAGTTCTTGAAATCTAAGCCCTATACTAATGTGAAGGACTGAAACCTCGAAATAAAGGAAAAAAAACTTCAAAAAAAAGGACGAAAACAACTCTCATAAAAGAGAGACTTTTATTGAATAAAATTTGATAATTAGTAATTGAGATTTAAGCAATTTTTGGGGCTTACCATCGATTAATCATCGATGGAGGCCCCAGATCGAGGAGAAAAAGTAGGGTTTTTTTTTGAGAGAAAGAGGAGGAAAAACTAGAATTTAAGACGATTTTTTTTATATAGTCTAGTTATTACGTAATCGTGGTATCTATCTCATACAATAATTATTTCTATTTTAAGAGACAATTTTACCATTTTTTTTGCCTAATCATTTATACATAGAGGCTAATACGGAGTAGTATGTAATCAATAGGTCGAGTATTATTCATTTTTGTTTGACAATTTATTTGTAGAGGTTTCGTATATCATATGACTTTTTTTACGTGTCCAAAAGGGTGACTTACTGACTTTGATGTAATTGGAGAGTGACTTCTTTTTCGTCTACGAGTATTAATCTAATTCGAACATTTTTTTTTTAATTTAATATTAAAATTAACAAAATATCATAGATCAATATCTTATTCGGAGTACTCAAAAAGGTGATTTGTATGAATTTTTTTGTTTGTCATTTAATCTAATTCTTATTTTAATTTTAATTTAATGTTGTAACTTTTTTTCTTCTGAAATTTGAGAAGCTACCTAATTTATTTACGGTTATGATAAATACAATCGATAGGGTTGTATGTAAGGCATTAAAAGCTTCCAAATTTAGTATAAACATAGAATTTGAAGCTCAAATTACACATGCATTGATGCAATTAATACATGTATTGAAAAATTATTTCCCCTTATAACCTTTTAAATACAGCCCTAAGGACTGTATTTATCATTTTCCATTTATTTATTAAAAAAAAAAAGATTGTTTTTGTCTTGGGAAGAAAGGACTACTGTGGTGTACTCCGTATTAGTCCTAGTAGTATTGCATGTTATTTTGAGCAAATCATAAATGAGGTAATTAAAGACAAGTAGTTAAAATTAGTTGTCATTTAATGTTGATACTAGTTCAAAGCCCGTGCCTACGCACGGTTTTTTAATTAATTTTGTTTCTGAAAGAGTTTAGTGACGTGATAAAATTATATTCCCTCCGTCTAAGCCAATGGCTTACGCCTTTATTTTTTAGTGCTTCCGTCAGCGGTTTACCTCTCTGTTTAGTAGAATATTTCGAAAATTAATTTATTTCTATATTAGGGGATTATGATGATTCTTTACTTGGGATAGGAACGACAAAATGCTATTAGATCGGGTAATCATACAAATTAAGAAGTTTTTTGGATTAGAAAATAGTCATGTCAAATTTTGACTTGACTCGTAAACCTATCGCATCTTTTTAAGGTCAGGACCCTAAAACTTTGACTCACGATCCATTTCGTTTAAACCTGAAATGATCCGTTAATTTAGGATCAAAACCCGGGTTGACCTGTTAGTTTGATGACGTGTCATTAAAAAATAATAATTAAAATAATTACTAAAAATTTATAATGTTATTATTGTAAATTACAAAAATAATTAAAAAAATATTGTAATTAAAGGAGTATAATTTTTATACCATTTAATGATAAGATATGGTAATTATTTTAATTTAATTACATTAACGACGTTAAATATGATTACTATTAAATAAATAACTGAATTTTTAATTGGTAAAAAGCAAGGCTTCAGAAATTATGTATCCGCCCAGTGTTTTGAAATTATGTTTAGTACTCCGAATAACTTTTGATATGTTATTTGGTTATTATTATGTATTCATTTGCCTATTTTGTAACCTAATACGGAGTAGTTTTTTAAGGATTATAATTATTCAAAAAATATTAGCCTATTAATGTTATTTTGAGCAAATCATAAATGAGGTAATTAAAGACAAGTAGTTAAAATTAGTTGTCATTTAATGTTGATATAATTATTCTAGCATGTTGGAGTTATAAGACTCATGACTCTTGCCCTCCTTAATTTGTAAATAAAGTAATTCTTCTTAAAAAAAACCGTGTCGTTACCGAATATGTCTTAACTTAGTGTAGGAATGTGTGGTTCAAAATAAAAGAGGGAAGAGAGAGAAATGTGAGGGTGATTCTAGACCACATGTTGATGGCCCAAAATAGAAATAGGGAAGAAAGGGTGTTTCAGCCCAATAAGGAAATAGGGAAGATAATAAAAAATCGGAGGGAGTAGTAGCTACCCTGGACAATAGGTCTCGGGTTCGAATCCCCTCCCCTTATATTATAATGCGACCAAGTACGCTCTTCGTTGAACTAAAAAAAAAAAAAATCTCGTCGACAAATATAGTAATTAGTAACGGAAAGATAGTTTAATTATCTTTAATATACAAAAAATCAAGATAAATATTTGATTTGAATAAATATTGAATTATTACCTCTCATTTACTTAATATCTACCATAAATTGAATATATACTGTATGAGAAATGATATATTTTAATTAAATAAATATATGGAGTAATTTATATTGTGTTAATACGTAGACCGGCTTACATCTCCTCACAACTAATGCGGGAAGTGATCAATCTACACTTGACGATGGTGCAACATCGGATGCCGAAGAGAAAAGAGCGAAAAATGAGGTAATTTACTTTGTTAGTTAAGCACAATAATTAAATTATGGGTTATGTTAAATACAGTTCTAAAAGTTGTATTTAAGGCATTAAAATCTTCCACATTTAATATAAATATAGAATTTGAAGTCCTAATTACATATACATCTATGCAATTACATGTTTGAAAAATTATTTCCTCTTATAGTTTCTTAAATACAGCTCTTAGAGTTGTATTTATCATTTTCATTAAATTATTTATGTCCATCTACTTATGATCTGAATATACAATTATAAAAATATATTCACGCTTTACTGATCACCGTTCTTTTATATTTAAGAGAAATTCGAGGTTGAAGAGTGTAGATCGTAATTTCAGAACAAGTAAATATAAAATAAATAGCACATTATGATCCATCATAAAACATTTGATCAAAATATAATATAACTAATTCGGATTAATATTTTTGTTATACTCGATTGGTAGTTAATTAAAAACGTCTTTTATTTATTTATATTGTAATTATAAATGTGTTTTAATTAGTGTATATATGTATGTATGTGTGTGTATCTACAGTTAGGTGTGCTACAAGTTGAATTACAACGTATGAACGCTGAAAATCAAAAGTTGAAGAACATGCTAACTCAAGTAGGTCAAAACTACAATGCCCTACAAATGCACCTCGTATCTTTATTACAACATCAACAACTTCAAAAAAGTGAAAACACTCAACCACATGAGGTAATTTCAAATGTTCCTACTTCATATTATTCCACTCAACAAAATTTACTTTTAATTCTAAAGTTGTATCGCAATATCTCGATATATTAATTAGTTTTATGAAAAATCGTTTTGTTATTGATCAATAAAAACATAAATATTATGATAATATCAAATATTTAATTTGCAAACTATATAAATTTAATTTTATGACGAAGTCGATTAGAGTTCAGCATGACGATCACCCCAAGCTAAAAAAAAAATAGAAAATCGGGATGTTATTGAGTTGATACGAGTATTTTTTTAGTTTACTCTATTACGTTAATAGTTCGTTCAGTAACAATGATTTAATGACTGACATTTTCAAAAATAGGAATTGGGATGAAATTTCTAATCTAATTGAATTGGTTTGATTACATATATTTGATGACTTATACAGGGAATTATGCAAGGGAAAGTATTACAAGAAAAGAGAGAGGTCGTCCCACATCAATTCCTAAACTTGGGACCTAGTGGTAACAACAACAATGAGACGGATGAGCTAACGTCCCAAACGTTGTCGGACGACAATCGTACGCTTGATCGATCAATTGGTTCACCACAAAACACCATTGAAGTGGCGTCGAGGAGTAATAATATAAGTAATCGGGCGGAAGCTGCATTCTCATATGATCATGGCAAAGGAATTAGTAGGGAAGACGGTCTCTTAGACTCGGAAAATAATCAAGGTTGGGTGGCTAACAAAGTTCCGAGATTGAGTAATGAGCCTCGGGTTAATAGCCCCGTTGAGCAAACCACGACCGAGGCTACTATGAGGAAGGCTCGTGTCTCAGTTCGAGCTCGTTCAGAAGCACCTATGGTTAGTTGATTAATTAGCTAATTTAATTCCATGCTTAAGCCATTTTAATCAGCTTATTTGATATAATTTGCTAACTTAATAAAGGTACATAAACTCGTATGTAAAGCGATTTTATTATCGTTTGATATTTGGTTTTGCTAATTAACTCGATTGAATGTAGATAAGCGATGGATGTCAATGGAGAAAATATGGGCAAAAGATGGCTAAGGGAAACCCTTGCCCCCGAGCTTACTACCGGTGCACTATGGCCGTTGGTTGTCCCGTTCGTAAACAAGTATGTCTCTTACTTTCTTTCAAATTCCAATATTCCTTCCGCTCTAGTTAATTAATAGCTTACACTTTTTTTCCTTATCACAAATAAAACAAACGTAAACTATTCATCCATCCACGAGACATTGTGTTTAGGGTATAGAGGCAGTTTAAACCTAATCATAAATTGCTTTAAGTTAACAATCAAAACCACATGAATGTCAAGTGTCAACTAATATTAATTCATTCGATTTACTTTAGGTACAAAGATGTGCAGAGGATAGGTCGATCTTGATCACGACCTACGAAGGAAATCACAACCACCCACTACCACCAGCGGCCATGGCAATGGCCTCGACAACATCTGCGGCCGCAAGCATGCTTCTTTCGGGTTCAATGCCAAGTGGCGACGGTCTAATGAACCCGAATTTCCTAGCAAGGACCATACTACCTTGTTCAACAAGCATGGCCACAATCTCAGCCTCAGCTCCCTTTCCAACTGTCACATTGGACTTGACACACTCACCAAACCCTCTCCAAATGCAACAAAGACCAACAACAACATCATCATCAATGATTCCTCAAATCCCATTCCAATCATCAAATGGCCAACTCGCTCCTAATTTTTTGGCCTCAATGCCCCAACTATTTGGCCAAACTTTGCTAAACAACAACCACAACCAATCCAAATTCTCTGGCCTACATACATCATACAATAATAATCCCCAAGCAATAGGCCCTTCTCAAAACTCGACCGCCTTTGCTGACACCCTAAGTGCTGCAACTGCCGCCATCACCTCCGATCCTAACTTCACGGCCGCCCTAGCGGCCGCCATCTCGTCCATCATTGGCCGAGCCGGTGAAAACAATAATGGTGCAGCTAATGCTACCACAAGCGGCAACGGCAACATCAACAACAATAATGCTACTAAAAATGTCACTTCTAATAGTAGCATGCAACAATAATAATCATAGAAATTTCGATTTCTGTTGTATCGTGTGGACATGTACGTCACCTGCGTGCGCATCTGTCTGTCGATCATCATCGGGTTTTGGAAGATTAAATTATTTTGGTTTCGGGTTAATTAGAAGGTTAGGGTTAGGAAAGGGTTAAGATCATAAGAGTGAGTTTCACAACACACGTACGTACGTATTCGTACATGTTCATATATAGGTGGTCATGCATGCCCTATTTTTTAAAATCTTTTGATTTCTTGATGGGTTGCTGATCTATAAGTAGATTCACAGACAACAACTTCATTCTTTGATCATGTTATTGATTTGTTTTTGAATAATTTGATCAGATTTCGATTAGATATATTGTTGGGATGTAAATTATTCTGTATTTATATGAATATATACGAAACTGTTTGTTGTTTATCGTTCCATTTCATTATCATATAGTTAGCTGAATATAACTAGTAAAATATTTTAATGTATAGTAATCAATAATATAATTACAAATTATATACGTCCATTCAAAAAATAATACGGATTGGTGTACATAAGGCATAACGTATGATTTTGAAGAGTAATATTGTCATTTTTATTTGTGTAGTCTACTGATGTTTTAATACGAAAAAATAGTTTTTGCATATTTTAAACCGAAAATCATATATAAATATGCAATTTAAATATTAATACCATCTAGGCATCCCGCATCTACCAACTGTTTAATTAAGTTCATTAATTAGTTAAGTGTCCTAAATGACATACTAGTATAAAATACGGAGTAACAAATTTACGTATTCAATACAATTTCCGATTGAGATTATTGAAAGCGATTTTATGGTGATCACTTGATCACTACCGACGATGGAAAGCAGCAATACTAATAGAGGCGTAATATTACCCATTCAAGTTTCGAAGATATATTTTCCGTGAGAGGGCCTCAATAGCTTATAACAATGTATATAATACATACAGCTGTGATAATTGTGGAGTTTGTAAATGTAGTGCAGTGGTAGCCTTCTGCAGTGGAAACCTCTCTCTTCTGCAGCGTCGGGGGTTCGAACCTTGAATGGCGCATTCCCCGCTCCCCCTCCATTAATGTTACGGAGTATTTTTCTTCCTCTGTAATTTTGTTTCTTTCCGTCTTTAATTTTTTGGCGCTTTTCTAAATATAAAAAATACGGAGTATATTGCCTTTAACCTAGATATCCATTTTAATTATAAGTTCTGGGCGATTTATTAATTTTTTATGGTCTCTTTTTAAAAAAGAAAAAATTCGTGCAATATATCAAAGGTAACAAACGATTGAGATGGAAGTGATATAATATGATTTTTCAAAATAACTTAAAAATATATGAGACGGTGTTTAGTATAGGGCCTCCCGAAAATATTTGACACCGGGCCTCCGAAAATCATTCGACGGCCCTGTATTGCACCACAGTTCATTTAGGTAGGAGGAGAATGATTCGACGATTTACGTCAATACATTCACGATATTGTTGCTTTGGTTATCTCATCACGAATGAATTAATAACTTTTTTGTTTTATGAGGAGCAAAAAAACCGATGAATTAGATGGGGTTGGGCTTTCGAAATCCATCTTAGGTTATTTAACCCTATTCAATCATGTCATAATAATAATGTCACGTACTACTACTACATTTTACAGTACTATTTTCACCATGATTTGACATTCTCAATTCATGGATTTTCACTATATATGCATGTCCATACAATACACAAAATCCATGTTACTTTCTTGAAAATTACGTATATCTCTAAAGTCAAGAAAATGTTATCACATGTCTACAAACTAGGTAGACGGGGCATTAGTCGATGTCGATATTTTGACATATTTCAACCATTAAATAAATGTAATGTACGAATAGTCCAAAGTATTACAAAAGCATTATCGAAGACCAAAGAAGAAAAGTGGTAGACGTCTAAAACAAGGAAAAGTTAAAATAATCTATCCAATTGCAAAAGTCCAAACACTAATTTTTACTCTATTTAATTAAGAAGAGGCTATCAAATAACTATGGGTGTTGCTCGATCCAAAACTGATGAATCCAATCAAGAGCGGGCACCCCCAGGCCACAATTTCAAGACCCGGAATCGGACCAGATTGATAAGGTCGAAGATCTTTTAGGTTTTGTCCCAGTTGATTTAGGGTTAAGAACGTACACTTTTCTTTTAGTAAGTCAGGATTGCGGATCGAACACCTCAAATTTGTCGAGACAAAAGCCACATCGTCGAAGCAATCAACAATTCTGATCCCGACCCAAATTGTCCTGTCTGATTCGCCAGTCCGACCCGGGTTATGTACACTACACCCCTCAAGTCATAACCGTCTAACTAATCAAATAGCTAGCACGAATGTGATTGGTCACAATCTTAACACAATATATCTATCTTAAAAAAAAGTCCATGGATCGAAAATGGGAAAAGGCCAAGTCAAAGGTATATTGAGTTTAATTGATAATCAAGGTCAACATTATACACTAATAGAAATTTGTCGTTGGCTAGAAAATGATGTTTTCGTGTGCATTCCGTGTTTAATTGCTAATTTCTTGTACTAGTATAACATATTCATAGTAAGCAGTAGCTAACCATATTGATACAAACATATATAATTTTTTTTAAAGTAAAAATAGGTGTCAAGTAAAATTAATAAGAGGTGGGCCTCATGATCAAACTCAAATACCATCAACAATATAAGGCTCGTTTGGTTCACCATGAAAAAATGAAGTTATCGAGAACTTAACTTTACATGAATTTGTATTTCATGGGAATTATAAAAATTTTATTTGGTTGACATAAGGGACATGAGTTCATGCGGAAATTTATACACATCAATGAGGCTTGGTGAGGGACCTTCCCACATTATGGAGAAATTGAAATTCCTTGAGAAATAATATTCCAATGAAATTGAATTGACAACCAAACAACTCCCCAAAAAATATAATTCATGGGATCTTTCACTTTCCGAGAATTAAAGGAGTAACCAAATTAAACGAGCCCTATGTTTATCCATATATATGACTTTATTTCCCGGAGATTTTATTTTTTATTTTTTTAAATTGTATTATAACTCAAAATGTATCGTATATGCATGCATATGAGTACTCATAATTAAACGTTACTAGTTTTGATGCCCGTGCGATGCACGGGTGTAACAATAACGTTACTAAATCATCCTTAATATTATGGAATAATTACGATTATTTCAAATAATTACTCCCTCCGTTCCAATCAATTCCATACGTTTGCTTTTTCACACTTGTCGATGCACGTTTTCTTTTATCTATATCTTTAGATATGTATTTCTAAAAATTATAAAAATTTGATATTCATGATGCATTCGATTAGACAATTTAAACAAGATCTCACATGATTATATTTTATCGTATATATTAAAAGTTATATCGATAATTCTTCTCATCTATGAATAGTGCATAATATCCAAATGTATGGAAATGATTGGAACGGAGGGAGTATCATTTTAGAGGATTAGCCCTCCACGTTTGCATGTATTTTATACGAAAAGTAGCAGACGCGGGTTATGATGATAAACTTAGACGATTAGACCTGTCGAATTCGACTCGACCCATAAATCCGACCCTAATTTAATACATGCTAATTTTTTTTACTTTAAAGCCGTAAGAAATTAGGCATTCGAAATTACTTCTGAGCATGACCCGTATAACCCGACCATTGACAGGTCTAGTGTGTACATTAGCTACATGGCTAAAACAAACAATGTTCATCATAATATCAGGTCACTTTAAGAAATTTTAATGTTTGTGACAGCTCATATGAAACATTGAGTCTATCTGTGTCTTTTGTTCTCTAAACATTTGACTTTCGCATATATTTGTATGTATATCATCATCTCGCTCTAAATTTGACCTGACCCACCTAACACGTTTTTAAAAGCATGAGCTCGTTTTTTACTCGCACCTCGTTTAACCCGATCCTAAATGACCCGATTTTGGATCATGATCTAGCCCAACCTGTTCAACTCGTTGGAAAGAAGAGACCACAAAAACTTTAGTCTAAAAGAATTTCTAGTATCTATTTCTATGTCTGGATTTTGCTAAAACTCAAATTTTAAGTAGTACTCCCTCTATCTTTGTAAAAGAGTCACTTTTTTCGTTTTGGGCTCTCTAAAAGTCACATTTTGCTTTATTCTTACTTTGTCTGATTTTTGTGGTTAACATTGATTCTGACTTCACTTATTTTTCATCTTTCATTTTCCACCACACATTTATATCCACCTTAATTCATACTAAGAAGGTGGGGTACGGTGATCCTTTTAGTGAGACGGAAGGATTATTAGTTATGCGACGAAGTGATTTATGATTATTTCAAACCATTATCATTTTGAAGATTTAACACCGCTTATCAATGTTTATCTTAACGTGATCGACCTATTCAACCCGTTAGTAAAAAGAGACTACAGAGCCTTAGTCTAAAAGCTCAGCACAAGTTAACATATACATGTGCCCAGATTTTGCTAAAACTCTAGTTATTCGATATAATTAATTATTATATATTATCCTTTTATTTTAGTATAAATTTGTGTTTAATATTAATTTAAATTATCTAGCAATTTTAGTACATTATTATCTTGTACAGTTGTACATAGGTGAACTAACACAAATTCTTAGTTTACATAGAGAGCAATTTTAGTATTTCCTTCTCCCATAAGTGTTCTACCCATCATATATTCATTTAGATAGTATAAAATAATCAAATGGATAGAACATTTACGGAAAGAGGAAGTACATTGTCAAGTACTACTTATGGGGGGTTGATAAGACAAAAGAAAAATGGATATGAAATGACTACCTGATTTGTCTTATCTACCCACATGGGTAGTGATTGCCGCATCGTAAACTCGTAACAGATATGCACGTCACAGGGAAGACTTGCAGGGAGACTAAAGTTGTGTTATCGTTTTAAATAGTAAATTTATTATTAGACTTGACAAAATTTGACCTGACTTGTAAACCCGACCCACCCAACTCGTTTATTGGTAGATGAAGATTCAAAACCTCTAAATCTTGATTCGTGACTCGGTATTTTAAATTATAGATATAGACTAATATTCAATTTCATACAACATTTTTTATCTTTTGATAATAAAATAATTATTAAAATAATTTTAAAAATTCATTGAAATATAAACCTTATAAGCAAGGTCTATAAAATAATATTTTTAAAACAAATAAAAAGATAATATCAAAAATATTATTTAAAGGTTAAAAATTCGGCGTTCGAAACTGTGTTTCACCTGTATTCTAACCATAACCCATCTCGTGACCCGTATAACCCGACCCATAATTGAAGCCCATATTACTTTGATCCAGTGTGTATAAAATTTATTTAAATAAACTATGGTTTAAAAAAGTTGGAGACCACATGTCACTCGAAAAAGGTTCAATTATATTCATTTTATTTTAATTATTTAATCAATTGTTCTATTTAAATGTTTATAATTTCATAAATTTTTTGAATTAGTTAAAATAGTTTAATCAAATTTGTAGTGATCAAAACTTTTAAGAATTTAAATATGTTAAATACTTTAAGTTTGTATTTAAGAATCCAGAAACTATTGGAAATTACCATGTCGCTTGAAAAACGTCTTGCTTAATTAATTATATTGATGATTGACTGAATATTTATTTGATTCAACGTAGTTATTTTTATATATCAATTAATTTTAAGTTAAATTATTTGGCATTTTGCTTATATATCGAGAGAGTATAATTCTCTCGAGTTGAACACTACCCCCTCCGTCCCACTAAGATTGCTCCGTTTTAGTAAAATTATCACATATAATGAGGAAATAGGGCGATCTGTTTAGGACGGAGGTAGTATTAAACCTAACAAAACTTGGCTTGGCTTGACTTGACTAATAAACCTAACCCGTCCAACCCGTTTTTTTGTTGGTTAACACCTATAAATCTTGATCCACGACTTGACTGTCATGACCTCATTAATTTAGGATCGTGACTGAACCCAACCTGTCCGTAAAAAATATTTATATGATTGCTACATTAATATTTATATATAAAATATGAAATAATATTTGCATAAGATATTTATTCTAGTACTTTAAACGATAAATACGATAAAAAATAATATTATAAATGTAATGCTACCTCTTTATAAAAAATCTTTTTTATAAGTATTTTTGACTATTATAATTAATGAATATAAATAAAATACTACGGATTACAATATAATATTAAATAAAATAAAACTCCTAAAACATATTTTTATAGATTATTATAAAAGGTAAGAAAGTCGAAAAAAGTATTTATTATAATTTTATCTAATACGTATTCCGTCTTATGTACATTAAAGTCGAAAAAATTGATTATGTACATGCCAAAAAAATTATGTACATTTAAAAAATAATCTGTCTTATAAGGTTAGAAGTATGAATTCTACTCTTAATCAAAATTTATTATTTTATACTATTACTAATAATAATCAATATACTCAATATAATTATAATTATTTTTACGTGTTACATAATCAACTAATTTTAAGCCCATGCATAATTGTTATTGTTATGTATAATATGACATATTACCCGTGTTGCGTATAGTACTTATCGTAATGTAATTAGTAATTAGTAGACTTGTATTGTTTATAAAAAGAATTTTACTTTCACTCCAAATTCGTCTCAGGTTAGAATTAAGAAGTCTACTTCTTATCTAATATTTACTCAAAACTCGGAAATAAAATAAAAATATAGTTAATATTGATGGTAAAATAAAAATATAGTTAATTTCGTACTCCGTATAAAATTATTGTTATTGTTATGTATAATATGACATATTACCCGTGTTGCGTATAGTACTTATCGTAATGTAATTAGTAATTAGTAGACTTGTATTGTTTATAAAAAGAATTTTACTTTCACTCCAAATTCGTCTTAGGTTAGAATTAAGAAGTCCACTTCTTATCTAATATTTACTCAAAACTCGAAAATAAAATAAAAATATAGTTAATATTGATGGTAAAATAAAAAAAACCTCCTTTAATTATATATATTGATGGAATGGTAGCACACCACTACTAGCTAGCACGGATCGGATCTTTAAAAGTAAAACAAGGCACAAAATAATAATAATCCATAAAACATAATTTCATATATATTATTCCGTAAGTCTCATTCATTTATTTATCCTTGATTACAATACGTATGATTCACTTATTATCTTAGTAAAACACGAGGTTAATACAAGACAAATATGACGACTATGCAGCGGTATATATATCGTCTATAATCAATCATCAGTTTGATATTATAGAAAAAACTAAATATTATAATATTATGAATTAATATATAATAAAAATTAGAAACAACTTGGGTTTGAAACACGTCTCATAATATGTCATACCAAGTAATATTGAAAAAACTAGTGACACAATTACATCCATTACTTAAATGTTTGTGTACTTAGTTGTAGCCGTACATCAAGAGAATTAAGAATATATTAAAAATAACTAATTGCCATATTTTAAGATAACTCGTTCATTTCAATGAAGCTTCCTTTAATATATTTATAATGTATGGTTGAGTTGTTCTTTGAATTGTACGACCCTCATTTTAAGGTCAGTTTTGAAGACGTACCGTACATAGTGTGTGTAGTACAAATTAATTCATGTATTATGTTTATTCGATTGACAAATTTCATAATGTCTCTTAGCTTTTCCAACGAGATCATGCATAAACTGAAGGGGCACATACATACTGTATTACATATATTCATATATATGGAATCATTTTGAAAAATTATTGGTAAGCATGAGAAATTAGTTGACTTATTTCTCTCAAATTATGTACTCCCTCCATTCCACTGTGATTTTCCTACTTTTCTAATAAGGAAATATCACTATGATTTTTCTACTTCAAAAGTTTCCTTATTCATTCAATTTACTCTCTTCCTATTGGTTACTTTTTGTGATTTGACTTCTTAAATCCCACCAAACAATTTACCACAATTCATTATTGATTTCTTAATCAATGTGCCATATTGAAATGAGAACATCAATGTGGGGGGAGGGAGTATGTTATTCTCCATTTATAATTAGGACTCGTTTGGTTACTCTTCTGATTCTCGGGAAATATAAGTTCCCATCAATTACATTTTCTGGATGTTATTTGGTTGTCAATTTCATGAGAATTACCACTCTCCAAGGAATTTCAATTTCTCCATAATGGGAAAAGTCACTGACCAAGTTCCCCCTTAATTAGTGTCTACAATTTCCCGCATGAACTCATGCATTTCTCTCATGGTAACCAATTAAAAAACTTTTTTGTAATTCTCATGAAATACAAATTTAGGTGAATTTACGTTCCGGGTAACTTCACCGGTCCATGGTGAACCAAACGAGTCCTTATATTATACTCCCTCCGATCATTATTTTTCGCCCCAATTCATGAATATATGTGAGGAGTATTTTAATAGAGTGAGACGAAAAATAGTGACCGGAGGGAGTATAATACAGAGTATTTTCATAGACCCAATTCTCAAATGTAGTTATCTTTATAAAAAATTAAGTTAGTATCTTGTAAAACAGTTTCATGTAAATGATAAATAAAATGGATCAAATCACTGTCAAACTAACTTGTTTTACAATGTACTTGTGTTACGCGTTTCATTAATAATCTGTAAATTTTATCGTAAATAGGATTTACCCTAATAAAGTACGTAGTAATAAGTTTGTAAATTTGATCTTAAATCCTAATCTTTTTTTTGCCAACGAAACCCTAATCAAATACTCATAAATACTTGTAAATTTCGTTGTAAACCCTAATCAAATTAATAAACTCTTGTAAATTTCGTCATAAACCCTAATCAAGTAACAACTGCTACGAGCCTTATTTGGGGCTTTAATTACTAATTAGCTTGCAAAGTCTTGGACTAGTTAGTGTGAAATTTGTCTTTCATAGTTTCATCTCAACTTTAGTTCAACTATATATAATAATAGCTAGCTTCTAATTGTACACTAATTAGATTACCAATAAAAATTAAAGTACTTATTATCAAAGTCATAATCATAGACTTTTTTTTTTTTTTTTTCGTTTTGGTTTTGATCTGTCTTTTACCAAATTTTATTTCATTAAACAATTAGATTAACACGTTGGCTGAGTTTAATTAGCCGTGTAAGCTGTACGGATTTTTCAAACCGTACATGCATGTTATTAATTAATTACTAGTTTTAAAGGAATATTCCTTGCAAATTTGAGGAATCCAATTAAATATAAATAAATTTCAAGGGTTTAGATAATTATTAGACTGGTTCTAATGTTTGAAAAACTAGTTGTAAGTAACATATAATAATTGCTGTAATTTAGAGATTAATTTGAATTAGATGTGGCCATGTTTTCATGCATCATAGTTACACAATTTGGTCGTCATTGCTTTAATCACTCCTGTTTTGGTAAAAATTTACCAGGTCTACGATTTCGGTTGTGAGTTAAAGTGATCGTCCTATAACTACGGGTCGACGAAATCGAACGAATCTAGCAAACAAAGGACAATGAAAGAAAAAAGGGACGACACACAAAGTTTTGGTGACGCGGAAACCCGATGTGGGAAAAACCGCGGGGGGAGTCGGAATCCCACCAAAGTTTCACTATGAATGGAAAAAGAATCAAGAAGAGAATACAAATATAAGTAATTTGACTATAATTTTGGCTATGGTTGATTGTCGGTATGTATGCCTGAAATGGGTGTGCTTCTTGTTCACTCTTATACTTTGCTCAGCCCGTCATTACGTATTATCCTGGGTTTGCTCGACTTGACGGTCTTTGACTACTTTTGACTTCCATATTTTAGTCTTTGGTTTTGACTTCTATTTGCGGACCTTTGACCTTTGACTTTTCACCTTTGACCCTCGGCTCTTGACTTTGACCTTTGACCCTTTGACCGTCCACTCGTAGCATGCCACGTTGCATTCCGAAGGTGCAAATTTTTGGCCTGAACAAATGCCCCCAAATTTCCGACTAAGCTCACCTTAGGCGGGAATTTTTGTTTGCTTCAGTTGTAGGCAGTTGGTTCTGCTTCTGCTGGCCTTGCTGGTTCTAGGAGAAGGCGTAATCCGTCCCCTTTCTCAGAAATTACTTCTGCAGAAAGTGAACCTTCGGTGGCAGATCTTTATGAGTCTCACTCTTATTCTGCCCCCAGATCCGTTGATGATGTTTCTGCTGGAGTGGTGCTCAAATTTCCTGAAGGCTTCGGTAAGTCTGAAGAGGATATGACTTTTCTGGATCATATGCTACTTCCTGGTCCCAGGTCTGTGCTAGAAAAAGGTTCTCTGAGGGAGTTGGACTTGGTTCGCAGATTGTTGGCAGAAGAATCTAGTTGTAGAGAAGAAGCGACTGGATGAGGAATTTCCTGTGGCGCCTGACCTGGATGCTCTTTCTGATGTGGAGGCGGAGGATCTGAAGAAGTCCATTGATTTCCCCATTGCTGACCAGGGGGCTGATAGGCAAGAGAGTGTGGACCAGGAGGATATCGTTGATGATCCTGGGAGAGGTTCTGTTGCTGTTCATCAGAGACCCAGGTTTCTGCAGGAGGATCTGCTACAGTTCTGCCTCCACCAGAGGAGAGTGTCCAGGCGGTGGACCAAGTTCTGCTGGAGTGATGCTACTCCTCTTTTGTTGAACTTTGTCTTCGGTTTGTGAACCCTGCGTGGTGTGAACTTCTGTTAGTGTTTGCAAAAAAATTATGTGATGACCTTGCCCTTGCTCATGGGAGCGAAGTATGTTAGTATTTTGTGGCACTTCGTGCCTTAACATAAGGTCGTAATCGTTTGCTTTTGATCGTGATTGTTTGCGTTTGATTGCAATCGTTTGTTGTAGTTTTGTCTAACTACCTTCTGTTGTATGCATGCCTTATGTTTGTATTGTCGACCTTTGATATAGTGGTGGCCTGGGGTTTAGTTCACCCACTCAGTCGGAGGTGCGACGCTTTGCGTGGGTGCTAAGTGGCGCAGGAGACTGTAATGTCCCGGTTGTAGGCACTTAGTCACAAGACACACGCCTATGTAGAAATCGTGCACTCCACCAGATTAGTCACCAGTTCTTAATTTGGGAAAACTGATAAAATTTGGTAAAGATGGGGAACGCAATATTTGAAGACACATGCGGAAGAAAATCGAATTTCGAAAGCATATGAAGAAAGAAAATCAAATTTCGAAAATGCATGCAACATGAAAATCAAACTTTGATGCAAAAGAAATTTGAATTTTGACGACACATGTAAACAGGAAGTCAAAAGAGAAATTTTTAAATTTTGCGAAGAGAAAGTAAGGAAGCCAGGAAAATTTAAATATATGTTTGCAAGATTTGAAAAGATTAAACCTGGGTTCTGGTAGAGGTGCACCTGGCAGAATAGATGCCACGTTTCTGGCGGCTGTAGCCCATGTTTCTGGCGGCTGAGGCCCATTTAGAAGAAGTATTTCTTTAGGTGTATGATGTTCCATGGCTTTTGGATGATTTTCCCCTCCATGGTCATAAGTCGGTAGGCTCCGTTCCCAACTACTTTCTCTATTTGGTAGGGCCCTTCCCAATTGTAGACGAATTTTCCTGCTCGCTGGTTTCTGGTGTTCTGGAACACTTTTCTGAGAACTAGGTCTCCTCCTGCAGGACTCTGACTTTGACATTCTTGTTGTAACTTCTGGCAACTGTCTGTCTATAGGAGGCCATCCTTATTTGGGCATCAGTCCTGAGCTCATCTATAGTATCCAAGCTGCTTGCCATCTCCACCTGGTTCCTGTCTTCTGTTATGGAGCCGTATCTGTGGGTAGGCACTCTCACTTCTGAAGGGATGACCGCCTCAGCACCGAAGACCAAACTGAAAGGTGTTTGTCCTGTAGCCACCTTGGGTGTAGTTCTGTCAGACCACAGCACCAAGGGGAGTTCCTCTGCCCATCTGCCTCCTGCCTCCTCCAGCCTTCTCTTCAGGTTGTCTATCACAATTTTGTTGATAGACTCCGCCTGACCATTAGACTGAGGATTTCTGGGGGTAGACTTTCTTAGTGTGATGTTCCACCTGGCGCAGTATGCCTCCATCTTGTTGCCAATAAACTGGGATCCGTTGTCGCAGATGATCTCAGAAAGAATGCCAAACCTGCATATAATGTTACGTTTTATGAAGGATATAAACTGCTTCTCAGTTACCTGAGGGAATGCTTCCGCTTCTATCCACTTGGAGAAGTAGTCTGTCATGGCCAACATAAAAACTTTGTTTCCTGGAGCTCTTGGTAACTTGCCAACAATATCCATCCCCCACTTCATGAAGGGCAAGGGAGAAATTATAGGGTGCAACGGCTCTGCTGGCTGGTGATTGGCTGGTGCATGTCTCTGGCAGGCGTCACACTTCTTAACATATTCCCTCGCGTCCTTGCGTATTGTCGGCCATTAGTGTGGACATGACGTAGGTCCACCCCGACGCGGCCACGCGTGGGTTTGGGTAGGCGAATGAATCTCGTGGTAAGATTGTTCTCGGGTTCGAAATTTAAGTCAAAGTAGGAGTCGCCACCGAATTTTATGGTTATTCGGAACCATACGAGCCCACTCTATGTCGTCATGGGCCTTACACAAAGTATGGCCCATTTTGATTTCAGATTTTATGGGGCTCGTCCCTTTGCATTGCAATACCGATACCATCTGCACCGGTAATTGTGTATAGAATGACTCTCGTGCGCCAACGGTTTCGGGCATCCGGAAACCGAGGTTCTGAGCAAGGGGTGAGGGTACGTGTTGAGAAGCCCACTAAGGACACCTAACCCCGCCCGCACATGGCGGCCTCTACTAAGACATCGTTCGTGTTCGTGTACGCGCGCTAGTAAAACGACTAAATGATATGCAAACAGCGTTTTCGGCTAAACATGCGAATTTCGTGTTAACTACGTCATTTAATGCATCTAACTATTGTCGAAGTTGTTTAGCATGCGAGGTTCATTTATAAAGCAAAAAGCAATGAAATAAACAAAACTCGTAAATAAATTACAAATTACACGGACGGAAATACAACCCGGCCAATACAAAAATTACAACAATAAAGTAGCATAAACGGAAAATAAAAGAAGCGATAAATAAATAAATGACTCGAAACGGACCCGTATATAATAAATACAAACTAGACCGTAAATTGTGCAAGTGGACGAACTTTGATTAGATACACATTATATTGTGTACTAATCGAAGGACGGAGATATGGGACCTAGGCGTGGTGCTAGCCCGATCACGAATCTTGATGCCTTGTCCCGACCTATCACCTCGAAATGTTGGCGTCCAAATTAATCACGTGTCGGATATGACTAAAGAGTCGTCGACACAAGACTAATTGTGAAGGACAATCGATCAAAGTCGTTTTAAGTGTAGTGATATGCATGAGTTTTGAAAAAGAAATCACGTGATTGACTTTACACGCGACGACTAAGTCGTTAAAAAAAGGCGAGGCTTAGATGAAAAAAAAAGCTCTCGGTTTTCTGGGCTACAGGACCCACTCGATCGAGTCGTGGTCTGACTCGGTCGAGTGTGTCCTCGAGGAGGCTACTGCCCAGGATTTGGGGTGCTACTCGATCGAGTAGCCTATGGTACTCGGTCGAGTGGCCCCTGTACGAGTTGCGACTCGTCTCGTTTTTTGTTTAAAAATCGATAGTTGGCCGAGTTAAATAAAAATATCGCACGATTTAAATTTAACTCGGCTTCCGGTACTATAATCGTGTATTTATACGATTATAATACCGTTATCAGAATTTTATGAAAAATGTTGTCGTTAGATTGAAAATTTTGATTAGTGACGAAATTGTGTCCCTCTACGTCACGACATCGATATTAATCCTTACGGATTATGTGATGTCGGTTTTCGTGTCAACGGGTTCCGTACTAATCTAAGAAATGGATCCATACGCGTTCAACTACGAATGACCATGATCGCGTTACGCCCTTGAGTACATTGGAGCGGCGCTCCTCGAAAGGGTGCCACCTCCGTCGTTGCTCGTAAAGGGATTAAACGGACCTTAAATGGACGTCGTAGTCAAACGTGTTCGGATCCGAGTTTTAATACTATTATATATGTATAAACGGTATTAATTGACGATAAAAAAGAACTAGAATTAAAAATGCGAAAAGTGTAAAAGTATTATCGTTAGTGTGAGTATACTAATACGATTACAATATAAAATGCGAAAATGTAAATAAAATGAAACGAGATAGTAAGGATTGAGACGGGGTTTACGACACCCTTAACATACATTCTTAGTAAGGCCTCAGCGATGGACTCGTAATAGCGACGGGAACGCGGGAGTATCGAGGATGTATGCAAGTTATGGTGTGTGTGTATGTGTGTATCGGTTTTACGAGGGATATTAACTCGGTTTTTTGACTAAGGTTGCTTAGGGTTTGTATTGTAGAGAGAATAGGAAGATTAGGGTAGAAATGTAGGGTAAAGATGCATATGATCAAAGCTCAAAAATGAGAAGGGTTTGAGGGGTATTTATAGAGTTTACCCCTCGACCTAGGGTCACTCGATCGAGTGGCCCTAGTGCACTCGATCGAGTGCCTTAAAAAATGGGTCTGTTCCGGGTTTTGAGGCTCCACTCGACCGAGTGGGTCAATCCACTCGATCGAGTGGGTCAATCCACTCGACCGAGTGGATAAGGGTTGACGAGCCATTTTAGGAAATGGTTGACTTTGTTTGATTTTTTGAGTATTGTATTGGGCGTCAGTTTCTAGAAGCTCCTCTAGGCTGATTTTGAGGACGGGTTCGTCTTTGACCGGGTTTTGACCCGGTCGCCAAAAGACGGGTTTTATTTTTGGTGTTGGTTTTGGCCCAAATTAGTCTTATTTTACTCGGAACGACCCACTGGGCCTGAATTTGAGGTCGGTTTTGAGAGATTTGTACTCCGCTGAAAGTCCACGTCGGATATTATTGATTCCGAGCCCATATTCGAGTATACTAAGTCACGTTTGCGTCCGATCATCATCGGGTGTTTTGTCGGGAACTGCTATAGACACTAGCAGGCAAAATGCGGGTGTCTACAGAGCCCCCACTCTGACTGAGGCTTGGACAAGGCGAAAGTCAGAGTAGCTACCAGGCCAATCGCAGATTACGACTTGGCAGACTTCCGGTCGGGTCGTTTATAGTCCAGTAGACTTGCGTGAAGGGCTCGCCAGCCATAAGCAGAGGGTCATACCTGTCCTGATGAACTTGCCTTTGAAGATGTAGGTGTACCCGTATGCCGACACATCAAATCTTGGATGTAGCATTCCGGGAGGAACATTGACTTACGCTGGGGAGTGAAGTAGCTGCGCGGAGACTCGCTTCTGAAGTCTGGGGGTGTACCTGTATGCTGACACATAACAAATTGCATGTAACACATAGGCAAAACACCGACTCATGCTGGGGAAAATAAAATATTGATTTTTTTTGAAACAACAGAAAAAAAACTTTTTGAAAGATTTTTTATCACAATTTTTTTAGAATTTTTTTAGGAAAGCTCGGGACGACTTGATTCCTATTCTAGGTTCTGAACTGCAATCAGACCTGCGCGCGCATAGGGCCCACATTTACTGAAGAGGCATGACAGTTAGGGTTACAGTTAGGGTTTCCTATTATAAATATAGGTCTCCCTGCTTCAACTTTTGCATCCCAAATCAAATTCTCCTTCTCCTCAAAATCTCTTAGACTTTCAAGAGGCCTCAAATTTCTGTCATGGGTATCGATCATCTGACCGCCATGCATTTTGCTTGGTCCCAATATTTTCGGGACGAGGACAAGGTTCAACTGACTCAGATGGGAATTGTCAGTCTATTCCCTCTCCAGCGTCTGATAATCGACTCGCAGTTTTTGGACGCTTGCCTGACATTCTGGGATACTACCCATCACGTCTTTGCGTTCCCGCGAGGAGAAATATGCCCTCTTTCTGAGGAGGTCGCAGCTATAGGTGGGTGGAGCCCTATTGGTCGTCATGCTATTCCTCCGTTCTACCCGGATCCAAGAAGGAGGCTGAGGAATTTCTTGGGTCAGTCTCATGCTGAGACAGATCGTATGGTGCGGGGAAATACTGTTTCCCTTTTCAACCTGGCTGACAAGTTTATGAACCTCCAAGACGTGAGGACTACTGCTGCTCATAGGCGTAGGGCCTTCGCCTTTTGCATGCTGCACCACTATGTCTTCGAGGGGATGATGGATGCTGACTCGTGCTTGGGTCAGATCAGACTGATTGGTGTGGTTGACCAGATGGAGACTGGTCATAGCCCTGCTTGGCTAGCCACCAGGGAGATCATCATGGGTCTGGATGCTAGGCGTCTTGACCCGGACCGACAGCTGACAGGGAGTACCCGTATTCTACAGGTATGCATTCCACGATTTTTGTTTTCTTTTCGTTTTCGCGCGAATTTTCTGATGTCCGTAGGTCACTCGATCGAGTGGACCTGTCACTCGATCGAGTGATATTCTTAGCGAGCTACTGCCTGTTTTTAGAGGGCTTACTCGATCGAGTCAGCTGCTGTACTCGATCGAGTGGGCTGTAGCGGACCACTTACTCACGAATTTTGTGTATATCCTCAGATTTGGTTGTCGGAACGTCTGTCGATCATAGAGTCCCCTCCGAGTATTCCCAACTACCTTAGCAGCCAAATTAGCTCGAGAAGGCGACGCATAAGCTCGAGCCATCACATAAATCGAGCTTAATGGGATGAGGAGTTGGTTTTCCATGGTGGTCCCTTGATTAGGTGGACCGTTGCTTGGTGGTTCCTCTCAAAGTTGACGGGATTGGCTAAGAGAGACCAAGCCCGGTACCTGGTGATTCTGTCCCTCGACTGGACAGTTCACATTTACTCGGACCGCCTTCTGAGGCAGTTCGGTTCGTCTCAGCGCATTCCTGAGACTGAAGCCATCATTAACATCTCGCTCCAATTGACGGACGCTATGTGTGACACATGATTGCAGAGGTGGTTTACCCGTCCCATGTGGACCATACCCAGCCCTTGCCAATCCGCTTGGGTTTCACGAGCTTACCAGAAATGGATTTCCGTGGAGTCCGAGGTGGCCCGTAAAGCTTTGAAGGTTGATGAAGCCTTCGAACTGGTTCGCCGGGAGACGGCGAAAGACAACAAGGGTTTCTTCGACGAGGGAGACACTCCTGCTACTTTAGTCCGATTATAATCGGGTCCTAAGTCAATAACTAAGACTCGATCTAAGGATGCCGGTACTAGCAGCACGCGGGGGCAGTCAAGCCCCCAGACTGATTTGGAGAGAGAAATTGGGCCAAGAATGGCGGCCCTAGGCCCGCGTGAATGGCTTCCTGAGCCCGTGAGGGCCCGACTTGGGCCCGTCGAAGTGATCGAGGACTCGAGCTCAAAGAAGCGAGTCCGAGCTAAGGAGGTTCCCGTGGTGATTCGGGAACGCTCCCCTCCACGTCGTCGTCAGTGGACGGCCAAGGAGGCCAAGGACAAGTGGAAGGGCAAGATGCCTTGAATACCGAGTCCTTAGTTTTATTATTTGAATATTATTATTATTATTTTTGTTGTGTCGTGTGCTCTTTTATTTCATTTTTTTTGAATTTCTGCATTTTGTAATTTCCCGAGTTTATCGGGATTTTTTATGAATTAATAAAAGAAGTTTATTATTAAACCGTTCCTGTCTTTTCTCGATTGCACTGGTTGTACCCTTTTGAGGGGCTGCCTACGTATCCACAAGTAGTGGAATCAAACCAAACGTAGTTCGAGCTCAGTAGATTTGCAATCTCGAATTACACCAAGACTATTGGTTCAAGATGCTTGCGACAGTAGAATAAATAATTCTAGCTCATTGACTTGCTTTTGTAAAAAATGATTTTGATAAATTTGCAAATGACATTGAGAAAGGGCTAAGGGTAGTAACGCTTTAGCTGATCCAGGTTGGTCGGGTTGACAAACTCATTCCCGTCTAGGTCTGTCAGCATCACTGCTCCTTCCGATAGGATCTTCTTTACCAAGTATGGCCCAGCCCAATTAGGTTTGAATTTCCCCCTTGGGTCAACTGGTAGTAAAGCTCGAACTGACTTAAGGACTAGATCCCCTTCCTTAATGTTCCTGGGCCTTACCCTTTTGTTGAAGGCCCGTTGGATCCTTTTCTGGTAGATTTGAATGTTGTTGAGGGCACGAGATCGTCGCTCGTCTAGTAGAACCAACGAGTCATACCGTGTTCGAACCCAATCAGCTTCGGGTACTTGGCTTTCTAACAAAATTCTGAGGGACGGTACCTCCAATTCAACTGGTTGGACTGCCTCCATCCCATAAGTTAGGTAATACGGCGTTGCCCCGATTGCGGTGCGAATTGAGGTCCGGTATCTCCATAGGGCAAAAGGTATTTTGTCAGGCCAGTCCCGATAATTATCAACCATCTTTTTGAGTATGGTGATAATTGTTTTATTGGCCGCCTCTACCACTCCGTTCGTTTGGGGACGATAGGGCGAGGACGTATGCCTTTGAATTTTATACTTGGTCAACAGGGCTGCAGTCTCGGCTTGAAAATGAGTTCCGTGATCACTGATAAATTCATGCGGTATGCCATACCGACATATTATCTTGTTTTGGATAAACTTGGCGACATGCTTGGCATTGAGAATGCGATATGATTCAGCTTCGACCCATTTGGTGAAATAGTCGATAGCTAATAAAATGAAACAGTGTCCACCGGTACCAGAGAGATTTATTTTCCCGATTATGTCGATACCCCATGTCGAGAATGGCCAAGGCGATGTCATGGTATACAACAAGGATGACGGCAAGTGTTGCACATTGGCGAAGATTTGACAGTTATGACAATGTTTAACATATAACTGGCTGTCGGCTTCCATAGTATTCCAGTAATATCCGAGCCTCATGATTTTCCGGACCAGCATGTGAGCATTCATGTGTGGGCCGTTTTCGCCATCATGTACTTCGGCCATAACCTTTTCGGCCTTATACTTATCAACACAAAGGAGGAGAGCCCCCTGTGCCGTCTTTTTGTACAGTTGTCCGTCATCGGTACAGACGAATTGGGTAGCTAGCCTCCGTAAGGCTTTCTTGGCTCGGCCTTCAGTCCCGGGAGGGTATGCTTCGCTTGCCAGGTACGTTAATATGGCCTGATACCATGGTACGGGGTCAATTATCTCAATATCTTCAATGTCGTGAATGTACGCCGGCTCGGACCGTCTTTCGACGCAAATTGGCATACTGGTCACGTGGTCGGGAATGTTCAGTAAAGATGCCAATTTTGAGAGTGCATCTGCAAACTGATTTTCTTCTCGGGCCAGGTATATGTACTCTACCCTTTGGAATTGTTTCTCGAGATCCCTTACTCGTGCCTGGTAGGCCACGAGATTAGCATTTCGAGTCTTCCACTTTTGAAGTGCTTGGTTAATGACCAAGGATGAGTCACCATGTACCCGAAGATTTGTGATCCCCAGATTGGTGGCGGCTTGTAACCCGTAAATGCATGCTTCGTACTCGGCTGCATTATTGGTAACATCAAAGTCCAGCTTGATGGACACGGGAGTGTGCTCCCCTTTTGGCGAGATTAGGAGAATCCCGACTCCGAACCCTCGAAGATTGGACGCTCCATCGAAGTATAAATCCCATGTCTCGGTATCGGTATGGAAGATATCTTCATCTGGGAAGGACCAGGTGTCAGTGTGTCCTTCTTCGGTTACCGGGCTGTCGGCGAGAAATTCAGTTACTACTCGACCTTTAATAGCCTTTAATGGCACAAACTTCAGGTCGAACTCTGCCAGCATCAGAGTCCATCTAGAAATCCGGCCATTGAGAATGGGTTTTTCGAAGAGGTATTTGATTGGGTCCATCTTGGATAGCACATGGACCTCGTAGCTGAGCATATAGTGTCGGAGCTTCTTAGTGGCCCAAACCAGAGCCAAGCTCGTCTTTTCGAGCATGGTATATTTGCATTCATACTCTAAAAACTTTTTGCTGATGTAATAGATGGCTCGTTCTTTGGAGTCAACTATCTGAGCCAGCATAGCCCCCATGGCTGTCTCGATCGTTGTTAAGTATAACGACAGAGGCAAACCGGGTTGAGGTGGCATTAGGATTGGCGGAGCAGACAAGATTTCCCTGATCTTGTCGAAAGCAGCTTTGTAATCCCCTAGAAAATATAACGCAATACAGTGGCGGAAACACTGTAGAGTGGGATTAAAACACACTGACAAACTATATCTTATTAAAAGAAATGGTAAGTCAATACAAAGGCCTCTTTTTACAAAAGGGCTAAAAGTAAAATCTCCAAACGGGTTTATACAAATCCATAAATAAACATGAATGAAGGAAGAGTAGGATCCACGCTACTCGCTAGCTCACACCCAAAACCCAGCAGCAAATACCTGTCATGTTATAAACATAACAGCCACGTCAGTGGGGAGTAACTCGGACGTTCTCCCAGCCATATTATATCATATGGAAAAAAAATAATAGTATTACTATATCAAAATAATTAAAATGGGAAACATTAAATCGATATAATAAAAATAAGCTTTCGGAGAAAAAACTTTAAATATTGGAATAATAAAATCAGGACAAGTTTTCAGAAGAAAACTTCAAATATTTGCAAACCTGCAAATCAAAATGTATCGATAATAATAAAAATAATCAAAATGACGTTATGGATATATTCAGTGTAGAAGGTTAGACTTTCACTAGGAGAATACTAAAAATTAGCTTCGAGAACTTAGTTCAAACAAATCAAACGTCGGTCTCTAACTAGGCTACTCAACTATAATAGAGCGGCGACTTATAAATGCGTGGTCCTAGTTTAAGACAATGCACACCCCTCCTGGGATTACCTGTCACCCAGTTCAACTTATCACGGCGACTTACTGCGAGGCCTAAGCTTAAGGTCAAAATGTACACAACTCCCGGGATACCTGTCACCCGGTTCAACAACTAATGTACCGATTCCTGATACACTAGCCTTATAGTTGATGGCAAAACCGTAAACCCCAGATTATATTACTCTAACCCCACACTTGACTTTATTCCATAACTCCAGAACAGCCATTATCGATATATACGAGAGATATAATCAGTATAAATAATATGAGGATAAAAGAAATAAACATTTTATATAAATGAGGAAAATTTCTATAAATAAAAACTTACTAATTTTAGAAACTTACTTAAAATAGAAATATTGTTATAGAAAATACGTAAGTTACTAAAATAAATGAAATGTATAAAAATAACATTTCTAACGAAATTAACATTTTATTATTATCGTCGTTATCGTAACTTTATTATATTTCTAAATTCGTTACTCAAAATACAAATAAAATATAATAAGTCAATATATGGTATTTTATGAATAATTAGGAAATCGAGTTAATAATATAAATTTTAGAAAAGAGATGTTTTAAGAAAATGATATCAAAATTAATTGAGTCGACGAGTTTTATAAATTAAACGAGATTTTATAAAGCTTTCAAATTAGTTTTAGTAAATAGATTTTATCAATAAATAATACTAATTTTACTAAAAATGATCAATAGTAGATAAATGAGAAATTATTAGGGAAAATAGTCTCAACTAAAAATGTATTTAAAACAAATCGACAACTTTCTCATTTATTAATATAAGTCGTAAAACAAAATTAATTTATTAAATAAACAAGTATACAAAACTCGATTATAATATAAAAATACGACTTTGAGTTAAAATTATAAATTGATAAATATGACGAAAATATGAAATCGACATTATTTAGTTACTAGTGTCATGATAACCAACAAAATATTATCACGATCGTAAATAATTAAATTACTAACGATTTGTAAAACGATATCGAAAACCTGTAAAATATTTATAAATACGATTTAAAAGAATATAATTAGCAATAATATATAGCTAAAATTAGAAAACCGGAGTTAAAATATTTACTACATACTACTACTCAAACATACGATATAAAATCGAGTAACGTCCTAAAGTTACCTCGAGACGAATCCGAAACAGACGCGAAATCGTACTCCTTGATTAGTCCAAGCTCCAACCTTGAGTCTAAAGTCATCTCAGGCGATTATTCTTCTTTACTCCGAAGGCTCCAACGTAAACGAGAATGCACAGAAACATAAACAAAGGAGTCGGAGTTAACGAAGATGGTCATAAAACCGATGCTCGATTCTCAGAACAAGCACGAGGACAAAAGGAAATTGATGCGTCAAGGGAAAAGCGAGGACCGAATTTAATCGACTCAACAAAGCGTAAAATATGAGATAGCTCGGAACGGATGTACCAGCGAGCAACAACAAATGAAATCGGAGGAAAAGGGGAACTCAATTGTCGACAAGAGGAATAGCAGCGCGGTAAATATAGTAGTAACCAAACAGTAGTAGCAACATCAATTTCAGAGCAGCGGGATAGGTGATGGTAGCAGCAACGAGTAACCATGGACAAGAAAAGAAGAAGAAGAAGAAGAACGAAAAAGAAGAGGACAGACCGAGAGACGGAAAATTGACAACCGCATCGTAAAACAACACGCAACAGCAGTGCACCAATGCATAAGACAACAGTAGACAGCAGCGGCAAATGTAATAAAACGCAGTAGGAAAATCAGATATGACAAAAGAGAAACGCATGAAAGAAAATGGAGGAGCGGATGATGAGATGCGCAGCAGCATCAACAAACGGAATAGATCAGAGTAGAAGAAGAAGAAGAAAAGAAGAAAAGGAGAAGAAGAAGGAAGAAGACGCACAACAGCAGCAGCAGAAGACAGAGAAGACAAGTGAACGAAAGAAAAATAGAACAGAACAATCGAAACGCAGCAGCAGGAACAAAACCGAGACAGAAAAACAAGCAGACCACGAAGAAGAAGAAGAGAAAAGAGGAACGAAAAAGAGCAATAGCAGTACCGGCAGCAGCGAACAGAAACGCCGGCGAGAACAGGAGCCGGAGACAGGGGAGAGGTTCGAGATGGCAGAAGAAATTGGAGGAAATCGGACATAGTAGCAGCGGCAAACGCAGGCCCAAAGCGCAGCAACAACAGCAGAACAATAGACGAAGAAAAGAGAAGAAGGGAGCGGAGGAAACAAGAGAAGAAGAAGGAAATGAAAGGTGACGAAGAATGTGAAATATGAAGCGGTGGAATGATAAGGTGAAAAAGGGGATGTATATAATTAGTGGATTAAGATGGTGAGTTGAATCAAAGAGTGCAAGGGAGGGTGAACGTTAATTAGTGGGAAGAGAAATGAATTAAGGAGTCCAAAAGTTATGATACGAAAACGGCTAATTAAATGAATCGGGTATGAACCGAATTCCGAAACGATAAATTGACTGACCCAAGAATCGAATTAAAATCGAGTCAAAAAGAAAATTAATAAATAATCGGACCGTCTAATAAAATGAGTAAATAAAGTACTCAAGACGAAAACGAAGTCGATAGAAATAAATAATTAGAAGATGAAATAGTATTTTCCGATAAATAATAAATCTTCGATAAAGTGAATTAAATTGATTTCTCGAGGAAATGTAATAAATATTTTGACGAAACTTAATATAAATGAACTTCGAGCCGAAAATAGAAATTCGAGCTTAAATATAAATAAATAAAAGAATTTAGAATTTAAATTGTCGAGATACACTCTTGATAAGAATTAAATTAAATGAATAAAATGAATCGAAACAGAAATAAAAATATGTTTTAAATATAAGAAGAGTTTCTGAGACAAATAGAATTTTTGAAACGATTAAACGATAAATTTGTTTTATAATAATTTTAAGAATTACGAGTTAAACCGTAAATAAAATAAAAATATGAATATAACTTTAATTTAATTTTAATTTATCAAAATCAGGGGTGTTACAAGCTTGGCACTTGTCATCCCATAGTACCCGTTCCCCTACTTTCAATTTCTTAAAATTTGGGTCACACACCATGGTTAGTTTGGAGATGAACCGACTGATGTACTGGACTTTCCCGAGAAATCCGCTTATTTATTTCTCGGTTTTAGGAGGTTGCATCTCGGTAATGGCTTTGATTTTAGCTGGGTCGACCTCGATACCTCGTTGGCTAACGATATGACCCAATAACTTGCCTGATGTTACCCCGAAACTGCACTTTTGAGGGTTTAGCCTCATGTTGTACTTGCGCAAACGGGTGAAGAAATTCCTTAGGGCGGTGATGTGACCGTCCCGTTCATTGGATTTGACGATCATGTCGTCCACATAAACTTCTACTTCTTTATGCATCATGTCGTGCAATAAGGTCGTGGCAGTCCGTTGGTATGTGGCCCTAGCATTAATGAGACCGAATGGCATGACGGTGTAGCAGTAAGTACCCCAAGGTGTAGTGAAGGTCGTCTTACTCATATCTTCCTCCGCCATCTTGATCTGATTATACCCGGCATACCCATCCATAAATGATAGAATGGCATGATCGGCCGTGTTATCCACCAGTATATCGATGTGTGGTAACGGAAAATCATCCTTCAGGCTTGCCTTGTTAAGACCCCGAAAATCCACGCATACCCGCACCTTACCGTCCTTTTTAGGAACCGGCACGATGTTTGCGACCCAGTCCGGATATTCGGACACTTGTATGAAGCCGGCTTTGAACTGTTTATCGACTTCTTCTTTTACCTTGAGAGACCACTCAGGCCTCATTCGGCAGAGCTTTTGCTTAACCGGTTTGCACCCGTCTTTAATCGGTATGCGGTGTTCGGCTATTTCCCGGTCTATCCCCGGCATGTCCTTGTAGGACCATGCGAAGACATCTTTGAATTCTTGGAGAAGGCTCGTGAATTGCTGTTTCTCCTCGGGATCTAAAGATAACCCCACCTTAAGTATCTGAGGCTCTAAGGTTGTTCCCACATTAATAGACTCGGTCTCTTCAATTACCGGATTCAGAGATTTCCTTTGCTCTAACTGTTCGATCAGATGCGGAGGTAAGGGTACCTGTTTGTCGGGTTTCTCAATGTCATTGCATAAAACATTTTTGAAAGCAGAATTTGAAAGAGACAAGTCGTAAGCAGAACGGTTGTTATTATTGATTGAGAACTTTGAAAACAGCTCGAAAAGAGCAGCCATCAGATCATTGGTCGGTGGCAGAATTGGTAAGGCATTCGGGACAGACCCCGAAGTACCAGCAGCAGGAATGACAAACGGGAGAGGGGTTACAGGAGTGACTCTAGCACCGACTTCCCTAGACTCGACCTCAGACTCTGACTCAGACTCAGACTCAGTCTCGGACTCAGACTCAGGCATGTCTCCCTCTCCGGTGACCAGCTTGTAGATCCTTCCTTGACTTTCAGTCCACTTGACAGTCTTCCTCCAGGCCCTGTTTCCCGTCTCGGAGCCAACATCCGAGATCAGTTTGGTCGGGTCAAACCTGTTGCTGCGGAGAATCAGGTTGACCAGGTCTTCCTTTGGAGTTGGGGCTATGATGTCTTCCCCGAAAAGTAGCCCCAGCGCGGGCTCAGCATTTTCAGCTCCATCGGACTGGATGAGGGCGAACACATCATCCGGGATATAATTGCAGTCCCGGGCCGATTGGGTCCCGAGGTGCATAGCATTAGGTTGGTATAGACCAACCTGAATAGCCCCAAACACCGGCGTGACAAAGTAGTCCGTCAACCGTGGGCTATAAGGGCTCAAGTGGATACCCTTAATGATATTGCAGGCCTTTTCAATTCCTGCTCGGACAACGTTGCCCGGAGTGGTGGCATAACCAAGACCGAAGTGAGAGTCTTCGTCCTTGAGGACCTCGATAATCTTCCCAGCTGGAAGATCGGGTCGAGAGGTAGCCCCCGGAAAGTACCCTAGGTTTTGGAGCATCGTGTCGATACTCGTAGTGAAATAGGGCCTAAAAAGGTACTCTTCCTCGATCATCCCCACAAAATCAAACCCCCAGAGGTCCGTGCGGCCCGTGGCGTTACAGCTATCCACGATCATTGGGGTTGCCTCCAAAGTAATGACATTGTCGAGCAAAGGCATCTTGATCTTTCGGTGGAGGGTGGAGGACACTGCTTTGACCGCGTGAATCCATGGCCTCCCTAGGAGCAGGTTGAAGGATGAGGTGACATCGATCACCTGGAATTCAAGCTCCTTTTCTATTGGGCCAGTTATAATGGTCAGCTTTATGGCCTCAGCTACCGACTTTGGGCTTCCATCAAAGGCTCGGATGGTCTGAGCAGTCGGAATATAATCGGCCTCGGTAATGTCGAGGGCTTTGGCGGTCCTTAAGGGAAGGACGTTCATAGCAGACCCGTCATCAACTAGGGTCATTGGGAGGTATTTTCCTCGGCAGATCACCGTAATATAGAGGGCCAGATTGTGAGAGGCCCCGAATGGTGGTAGGTCGGCTTCCGAGAAAGTGATCATTGGGCCTCCTTCCTTAGCATTGCCCTTTAGATGGGGCAGGACTGTGGCTACCATTTCAGCAGGGGTAACCAAAGAGTCGATCTTGATTTGATCGAGAGCCTTAGTGAGTGCTTCTCGATGTTCTTGTGAGCTAACTAAGAGTTGCCATATGGTGAGGTCAACTCGGGTCTTCTTTAGTTGCTTCACGAGGGCCGTTTCAGCAGTCGGCTCCTCAAGGGCGACTTCCGTCGTGAGGGGTTCAGTGACGGTTGTCGGGATAGGGGTGTCCCTAGAGCTAGTGGCTTGATAGGGACGACCAAGGTGGTTACTGGATAAGGCTCGGAATTTAGTCTTACGAATCTCCTCGGAGGTGATGGGGATAGTTTCCCCTTTAGCGAGGTAGACATCGTCCTCGTCGTCAAACCAGATCCCGTTTACTTGCGGGATGAAGGGGGAGATAAGATGAGAGCAATCAATCACCTCCCCGGCAAAGATGGCATGGGAACTGAAAGGATTCTCTTTATTACTTGGCTTATATCCGGGTAGCGGAATTTTACCGCTCTGAATCAAGTCCTGGATCAAGTGCTTCAGCTTCCAGCACTTTTCGGTATCATGCCCATTGCCTCGGTGGTATTGGCAATAAGCTTGGGCATTGTAGTTCTTGGAGCGTCGCGCGACCGGAACTTCAGGAGTTGGGCCTATCGGTTGGATTAGGCCTTTTGAGGATAGCCTTTGTAAGGCATAGGTATAGGTGGTACCTATATCGGTGAAAATCCGAGGTGGGGTGTTCTTCTTAGACGGGGCATCCAGTAGATTAACCGCGTCAAAAATGCTGCGGGTTGCAGCCTGGGGCTTAGTTCTGGAAGAGGAAGCCCCTTGGTATCCCTTGCTAGAGGCCTTAGTGAGGCCCTCTAGTCTCAGGTCGTCTTCGATTCTCATACCCATTTCAGTAAGGGTGGTGAAATTTGGTATGACAGCGTACCGAAGGTGAACCCGGTAGGATGGGAGGAGATTCTTGACGAGGTTGACTGAGCTCCCGGTGTCCACCAGAATCTTCTTCACGGTGCAATTCCCTATGGAGAGAGTGATTATTAACGCGTCATGGTGCATTTCTGGAGTAGATGCTGCATCAGTTTCGTCAAAGGTGACGGCTGGAAGATCCTTGCAGCTGATTCTGCAGGAGTGCTCTAGTCTGTCTCCTCTGGCCTGAGAAGCATGCCTCTTGGCTGCTGAGTAGGTCTACCCGCATAATTCCGATCCTCCTATGATCACATTGACAATTCTGGTACATACTGGAGGTGGAGAAGGCAATACTTGGTCTGCTGCATTTATCCTGCTGGAGTTTCTAGGCACGAGGTAGTCCAGATTCCCCTGATCATACTGGAACTTAACCTCCCTCCTGAGCTGGACGCACTCATCGGTATGCTGTCCAATGTCCTCATGGAATTCGCACCTCTTGCTGGCGTCTCTTCGGTCATTGGTGTACTCCTGTCTCCTGGGCCACCTGACTCTGCGCCCTAATTCCCTTAGAGCCTTGAGCACCCCAGCAAGGTTGGTAGAGAATCCATATTCACTTACTTTGGGTGGCAATCCTGGATTGTCCTTCCAGCCTTTCTCCTCGGAAACCTTGCTCACGTTCCTGTCATAGGGCTTTGATCTTTCACCCCTCTTTTCTGTTGGCGCCTTTCTGGTGACATGCTCATAACCATACGCAGCCCTTCTAGGGCCTGGATCTTCTTCTAGCCTGATGGCTGCCATCGCCTTGGTCTGCACATCCTCGAATGTGGCACATGGGTACTTTGTGAGGTCCCTATAGAGGTCTGAATTCTGGTGGAGCCCTTGGCGGAAGGCTTCTATGGCGGTGGGTACATCACATCTGGTGATGGTTACTTTCTCCTTGTTAAATCTGTTGAGGAAGTCGCGTGTGGATTCTTCGAACTTCCACTACAAGGTAAAGTCACTTTAGAGTCGGAGGTTTTAGTAGCAAATCTTCAATATTCAGTAGCTAATTAGCTTAGAGACCGAATTTACGACTAAATTTCATTAGTAGCTAAACGCCTTGTCGCTAATTTAGATACTGAATTAGCGACCAAAATTAGCTACCAATTTAGCGACGAAAGCGTGGTAGCAAAGTTTGAGACAATAATAGAGACGAAAATTCGAGTAGCTATATTAGCGACCGTAGATTGTATAGTAGCTAATTTAGGGACGAACTTAGAGACCGATTCAGTTGTAGCAAAATTAGCGACGCAATTTTTTGGTATCTAAAATGGCCGCGAAAAAAACAAGAAATACACATCATACACCCATCCCTCCTACCCCGCCCATCACCCTAGCTAGCCCACCATACCACATTGAATATCGAACACAACACGTAAAGCTACCATGTAGGTCCAGGCACCACACCACCGTCTCTTGTATAGAAATTGATGATTTATGTTCGCAAGAGGAATCGAACCCATAACCTTCAAACACTTGACCAACATTCAAACCATTGGGCCACTTGAAGATTTATGTTTATTTAGGCAATGAATGTATACTTAAAGGTAAAATTAATCATTAAAATGTGGATTGTAAGATATTTTTGTAATACTCCAATAATAATATACATATATTAAAAAATATAAAAAAAATATCATTTTTTTGGTGACAGTAAAAAAAAAAATAAAAAAAAAAATATCATAAGAAATATAAAAAATACTCCTCCGTATCTATATGTTCGTTCACAAAGTTTAATATATGGGTGTAGTATTATATTAAAAGTGGACGAACATATAGATACGGAGGGAGTACATAATAGCAACAACCGGCAACTAAATTTAGCTACCAATTTATTTCCGTAGCTAAGAATTTAAATTAGATACTAAAATTGCTACTCACTTGGTTTCGTTTTTATAATAACTACTACACTTATTTACGAATTTACTTTGGTCTCCTATATAAAAACTAAATACATTATTCGCAATTTTATGTCGATATATATAGAGACGACTTTGGCTACTGACGTTTTTCCGTATCTAAAAACTTAAATTAGATACCAAATTTGCTATCGTCTTTATTTAGTCTCTATAATAGCGACGTAATTAGCTACCACTATATTTTGATCTCTAAAATTGAGACTAATATATTTATGTCTCAAAAGTAGTAGCTAATTTATAAATTTAGCGACTGAATTTTAGGCAGTTGCTAAATTAGTAGCTAAATTGCAATTCTCTTGTAGTGTTCTGCACCACCCGATACAAATCAATGGTCTGCTTTTCTAGTTTTCTGCTGCTGGCGAACTGCTGGTTGAAGGCATTGACCAGGTAAGCGAAGGAGGTGATGCTTCGGTTAGGCAGACCAACGAACCAATGGAGGGTTGCTCCTGATAGAGTGGAGCCAAATCCCTTGCACATGCAGGCTTCCTTCAGGGGCCCCGTAGCGGTCACCACCATCATCTTCTGTTTGTACTGGTTGATGTGATCTAGGGGGTCTGCAGTGCCATCATAAAGCGTCATGGCTGGTGGCATGAAGCCCTTGGGTACAGCAACACAGGCTAGGTCGTCGATGAAGGGTGAATCTGCGTAGCTGTCCCTAGCTGCTCTCTCCAGGGGGCGTGGCATTCCAGGAATCTTGTTGATCAGGTCCCTCAATTCCTTCAGTTCCTGGCGTTGCTGATCTGCTGTGATGATTGTTCCTACAAGAGGGTTAGAAACAGGAGGAGAAAAGCTGAAAGGAGCACTCCCTGCAATAGGTCCCCCAGGGTGTTGGCTGCTAGGAGGAGGAAGTAAAGGTGTTGTTGCTGTCGTGGATCCGGGCCGCCATGCTGACGCCTGCTGGAGTGGGGTTCTGGGTGGCCAGTTTGCTCCAGCGTACGGGCTGTTGTCAGCGGTCGCCAGGTTGACCGGGGCTCCTGGCTGCCATCGTGGTGTCTGCTGGTTGGGGGTAGGCGCTGTCCACACTCCTCCAGAGGACTGGTTGTTGGATAAGCTGGTCATCCCTGGTGGAGTCACAAATTGCCATCCTGGCGCCTGGTGGACAGGGGTGCCTGCAAAAGATAGTGAGTTAGTTTCCCGACTTTCGATGTTGGAGAGAAGGTTACCTGCGGTAGGAGATCTGTCGGGTGTGGGGCTATAGGTCAAGTAACCCAACCCTTGGGGTTCAATGACTGGGCCTGGTGGAGCCAATCCTAACTCCAGTCTGGTGACCAATTCTGAGGGGACTTCTCTGCTGGTCTTCCTGCTGGTCATTGACTCCCTGCGGGTGCTGGGCTCTCCTCTAGGCATCAGGGGCGGTATCTCTGGTGACATCTGGAGCGATGCAACTGGAGTCTTGTCTGCTGCCGAGATCCGAGCCTTGATATCTTGGTTGTCCTTCTGCAGGGCATTGATTCCTGGGAGCATACTCTGCATCAGGTCTGGTGACCCCGCACCACTGGAAGCTTCTCCTACGAATCCTCCTGGAGTCAAGGTTCTGGTTGGTATGCTCTCCTTCCTGGCTTTGGAGGAGCTGGTGACCCCAGAGGTTTTAGGCGTCAAAGGGGGCTTAGACGCCGATATTGCGGGTTTCACCGTCTGGCTGGTAGGAATTGCCAGAGTGAGGGGTGTGAAAAATGGCTCTGCTGATCCTGGGGATGATCCTCCTCTAATGGGCTGAGTGGATGCTCCTTGACTGCTGGAAGCACTTTGGCCGGATCCGGTCATGACGACACGAGATTGCTTCACTGTAGGATTTGGTTTATAGGAAATGATCACTTTTCCCCACAGACGGCGCCAAATTGTTTTGGTAAAAATTTACCGGGTCTACGATTTCGGTTGTGGGTTAAAGTGATCGCCCTATAACTACGGGTCGCCGAAATCGAACGAATCTAGCAAACGAAGAATAATGAAAGAAAAAATGGACGACACACAAAGTTTTGGTGACGCGGAAACCCGATGTGGGAAAAACCGCGGGGGGAGTCGGAATCCCCACCAAAGTTTCACTATGAATGGAAAAAGAATCAAGAAGAGAATACAAATATAAGTAATTTGACTATAATTTTGGCTATGGTTGATTGTCAGTATGTATGCCTGAGATGGGTGTGCTTCTTGTTCACTCTTATACTTTGCTCAGCCCGTCATTACGTATTATCCTGGGTTTGCTCGACTTGACGGTCTTTGACTACTTTTGACTTCCGTATTTTAGTCTTTGGTTTTGACTTCTATTTGCGGACCTTTGACCTTTGACCCTCGGCTCTTGACTTTGACCTTTGACCTTTTGACCGTCCACTCGTAGCATGCCACATTGCATTCCGAAGGTGCATATTTTTGGCCCGAACAACTCCTTCAAAACATAGATTTATAATCGTGTAGATATAATAGACATAATCACATAGCTTAGACATATATATAGTTGTTCTAACTAAATGCTTAAACTTCTTATATCAACTAACGTGTCATTTAGGGTAACAAGGACTGTGAGAAAAAGGATAATTCTGATCCAGCCAACGGTTGTATATCATGAGATCATTAGTATTCATCTATTTGCTTATAGGTAGTAGATACGGTTGTTCAAAAAGTGGTCAAGATTGGCCACTTGGATCAACCGGTCCAAGTTGGACGCAACCTAATAGGTAGGGACTAGGGACTAGTGATTCGATCTCTAGTTTGACAAATGCACATTGTTCATATCTCCAATATTTTTCAAACCTGAGAACAAACCGATTTGGATCAAACATTTTGTGTTGGATCCAATTCTAGTCTCACGTATCTAGTCTTCGATTCTTAGAATTGGTGGTGTATAATCTCAGAGGGGGTGTTTGGTTGGAGGTCTAGTAATGGAATGAGGTTGATTAAATCCATTCCCGTGTTTGGTTGGAGTATTTAGATATGGAGTTTACCATCCACTCTAAACCCTTGGAATCACAACCTCTACCCCCAACAAGTTTCCAATTACATTTCACATTAATACAATTGTAATCCATTTTACCCTCGAACCAAACAACCATTAACAAGTATAGGTATCTAATACCAATCTTTCATGGAATCACACTCCGTTCCAATCCATTGCAATACTTCGAACCAAATACTCCTCATTTCGTTCGATTTCAAACTAGTGACGACCCCTAGTTTGTCAATTGCACGTTGTATGTGCTTAGTTAAAAGTCTTATCGATGAACTTGGGCCTCTCTCATGCCATGACTGATGACCTCCCATCCGTGGAAAGGCGACCCAATTTCAAGCATCTATTGGATCAGGTTAATTGATAGAGTACTCAGTACATTAATTGTTATTTGGGGCTTCTTATTGGACAAGGCTAAGGACTTTACAATTAGTATTACGCTTTTCCTGATTGAGATGAAGACCCAAAGTGAAGACTGGTCTAAAGAGCTTGTCCTGGATTTATGTGCGGCCATTGGAGTTTGGCATTAGTATTGGATTATATTTTAGATTCGTGTTTTTTCCTAACGAGTTTTTACTCAATTCTAACTACATTTTACCAATTTGTCCTTGTCATTTTCTCCTCATTCTAAAAAAGTGATACTTTGATTTTTTCTCTAAAAAAATTGAACATCAACATTTTCTCAATTTCCAAAGTTTCATTCGACATTCATGATGAGTACAATAAATCACAAGGTTTAAAACATTCACGATTTTGTCTTTAATCGATCGATCCGTCAATCAATTTTATAGCAAAAAACTAGATCCATATAAACCCTAAAAGAATCCTTAAAAATCAATCATGCATCAAGAGAAACCCCAATTGATTTTATAATTAAAAGATAAGGCAACATTATTTAATCATTAATTGGATACTAGGATACCTAATTGAATTCAAAAGAGGACGTTTGATTGATTGGAATTTTTTTGATAGAGATTAAATGTAATTAGAATGATTAATCCCTAAAAATCAATCATCGAGAGAAGCCCTAATTGATGAATTTTACAATAAATTGTTCAAAAAAAAACTAATCTTAAACTTAAAACAATATTACTTCATCATTAATTAGAAAACTAAGATCCATAGTTGAATTAACAAGATCTCGATTGATTAATCGAATTTTTTTTGATGGAGATCAAAGGTAATTAGAAGAATTAATGGGAAATATTGTATAAAGAGCATAAGTGAATTTTTTTAATAAAATTCATTAGGATTGAATAAAAAACTTCGTTAGGAAAAAGTAATTCCGATATTTTATTGTGCTAAACTAGATCCATGATGTTAATGTATAAATACATCTGACAATGAATGTGATTTTTTTTAAACGATTACACAATTTATCATGGTATTAGAACAAGTTTCCGGAACCCAAAAAAAGGAAGCGGGGGGTTCAAACCCTAAAACCATGGTAGACGAAAAGAAGAATGCCAATAAGAAAGACGACGACGTCCCCTCGAAAGTTGAACCTAACTCACCTACCACCTTGTCCCTCTACTACATAACCTCGGTTCGTCTTAAGCTTCATAACTATGACGATTAGGCAAATGCTATATGCGTTTCCCTTAAGAGTCTGACGGAAATATGAGTTCCTTGATGGTTCAATCAAGGCACCGTCACTATCCTGTACGGAGGAAGATTGTGAGGCCATATAGTGCACCCCTTTGTCATGGGTCACACATACAATCGACGTTGAGGTAAAACCGTAAAAGAGTTGGTTGATTCCCAATTACATTAAACTAAAACACTAGTGCGATGCATATAAGAGCGATTTAGTATTATCAACAAGAGACGTATACAATAACTGAAATCCGAATTGAACGATTGTCGTCAGACAAAGTCGATATCAATTTCTATAAACTATGGAAAACTGAGCACATTATGGAATCAACTCGAGAAGCACAAGCCATTGATTTCTTTTACCTAAGGGAAGTGCAAGTGCGGAGTTAGGAAGAAACATGCTACCCGACGTTAGGAGGATCGACTTCATCAATTCTTGCCAGGCCTTATCACAACAAATATGCATCGATTCGGTCCATACTTTTAGCTCAATAGCCAACTCCTACCCCGAGCTTACTTGTAGTCTGGTTTCGATAATTCACGCTACAAATTGTGATTTTCTCACAATTCTGTAACTTGTACTATAGTCTATACGCGATCGGTCAACGAGAATAGTGATTGGCATGATGAGCCGCTTGGATGGACTATATTACCTGAGAAGTAGGGATGTTAGTGGGTCAAGGACACGATCAAGACCCGTCGGATTGGACCCTAAGGGGCGGGTTTGGGATTGGAATCAATGAGTAATCATGACTTAGTGTTTGGTTGGGTGTTTAGGGGTGGATTGGGATGAATTTAACCTATTCCAATGTTTGGTTGGGCCTTTTAGGGATGGAGTTGGAACCCCAAGGGATTGTAAATCCACCCTAACCCCTTCGAATCGATCACAATCCCCCTCCCACCCCATGATTCCAACTCTATACTCGTATTCACACTACAACCTTATTACAACCCTAGGATAGTAGAAAGGAAAAGGGAAGAAAAAATATTGCCAACCTCAAACTTCACGGCAGGTACTTCACTTTTTTTTAATTATTATTATTATTATTATTATTATTATTGTTAATATTATTATTTTTTGCAAGAAAGGTACATCTTATTCATAGCAATAAGATTAGGATCTTACAAAAGTATAGCCAATATGAAGGTTAACCTTCCTCTAATACATCAATCATTGAATGCTAATATGAACTCCTTTACACCTTAGTCTAGTAAAAATTTCAAACTTAATCTTACTAGTAATGCTAGTTATAGAACAAAATTTTCCTTCAAATAGTCGGGCATTACGCTAAACCCAAATGGAATAGATTGCAGCAGCCAAGCAGTGGCAGTACCACTGATATTTCCAATGCCTTCTCTTCCTCTTTTTCGTACTCCAATTCAACTCCTTCATAAGATAGTTACTTCTACCTGTTAACTGCATCCAACATAAAGGGTTTTGCCAGATTTGCCTAGAGAACGGACAGTGGAAAAAGAGGTGCGCAGAGTTTTCTTCAGCTTGCGAACACAAAACACATCTATTTGCAATTTGCATCCCTCTCTTTTTCAGGTTATCTTGAGTGGCTAGTGTCTTCAGTCCTGCAAGAGTAATGAACACATGGTGTTTCGGAGTGACTGTAGCATATCCAATGCCTTTAAGCCAAGAGATCACTCGATGCTTAGGTCTGAACCAATCATAAGCACTCCCAACATTAAACACATACCCCGTTGCCCAAGTCAGAATCAAATGTTCAGCTGTGTTCTTGCATCCTGTACCCTGCAACACTTCATCTCTAATGCTAAGAATACCATTAAAAGTAGCTGTAAACCTCTCGGACTTATTGATTTCCAAATACTCTTAGTCTTAAGAATGTAGCATTTGTGCCAATTACCCTAAAGACCACCCCTGTCAGTGATTAGCAACCACAGCCAGCAAGCCATAAGGGCTTTATTCCAGTGCAATAAATGCTTGATACTGAACCCTCCCTCAATCCATGGTGTGCAAATGCTATCCCATCCTTTGAAAACCATTCTAGACTTCTCACCATCTCCAGACCAAAAGAACGTAAGGCATAGTTGATCAATTCTCTTTGCTATATTGACAGGAAGCATGGCATTCGAGCACCAGTAGTTGGTAAGACCAAAAATTACTGAGTTAAGAAGCTGTAACCGGCCAGTGTAGGATAAGAACGTGGATGACCAGCAGTGAACCCTCTTACTGATCTTGTTTATAAGAGTTTGATATTCCCCTTTCTTATTGTTAACCGAATTCAGTGGAAGTCCAAGGTACCTGCAAGGACAATTACCCACAGAGAACCCAGTTTGGTTGAGAATAAGCTCTTTCACCTCAGTTGAAACACCTCCAAAGAAGATATTTGTCTTCTCACAGTTGACATGTAACCCAGATTTCAGAGAGAAGGCCTTAAGGGCTTGCATAATAGCTGCAACTGAAGGACAATCACCTCGAGTAAAAACCATTAGATCATCAGCAAATATAAGATGGTTTAAATGTAGCTGACAGAATTTAGGGTGGTAGGAGACCATTTCTTGTGAGTTAATACTCCTAGGCCTCCTAGAAAGCACCTCCATACTTAGGACGAAAAGATTGGGGGATAAGGGATCCCCTTGTCTAATCCCGCTCTTTCCTTTAAAGAAGCTATGTGCATCTTCATTTATTTTAAGCATAAATCATGAGCCAGTAATACATGCCATAATCCAGCTAACAAACTTAGGAGGAAAATTAAGGGCCAAGAGCATGCTCTCAATGAAAGGCCATTGAAGAGAATCAAATGCTTTTCGAAGATCTATTTTCATTAGACACCGGCGGGTAATGTAAGCTCTCCCATAATTCTTATTTAGAGCCTGAGAAAGAGCAATATTAGTATGAATACTTCTCCCAGGAACAAAGGCCGCATGTTCCAAACCAATAATACCCTCTAACACCTCTTGAATTCTAAGCGTAAGGATATTGCTAACAGTTTTGTAGAACACTGAACAGTAAGAGATAGGCCTAAAATCAAGTATAGATTGACAAACCTCCTTTTTAGGTATAAGGGTAATAATCGTTGTGTTAGCTTGCTTTATCATTCTCCCTTTCAGGAAGAAATCCATCACAGCTGCACAAAAGCTATGTTTGATAATATGCCAAGAAGCTTTAAAAAATTCCGAAGAAAAACCATCAGGTCCTGGGCTTCTATCAGAGCCAATAGAGAAAATACAATTCTTAATTTCAGTCTCAGTAGGCAATTTGAGCATTGTTTCCCAACTCCCATGCTGCACTAAAGGACCAGTAGTAATCATCTCCAAATCAAATTCCTGTATAGGTTTGCTACTGCCAAGCATTCCCTCATAGTACATCACAAAGCTATGAACTACATTATGCACCCCCTCTCTATAGTTTCCCTCACCATCAACTATGGCTCCAATAGTTTGTTGCCGTCTTCTTTCTTTGAGTCTAAAATGGAAAAATTTTGTGGACTCGTTCCCCATGATAATGTTCTTCATCTTAGACCGTTGTCTTAGTGTACTTATTTCAGCCTCACATAACACCTTATGCTTCTACAGCAAATCCTTTTCCTTGTCAATGTAACTTTGGGAAAAAGGATGTTGAATCAAATCCATATGACAGTTCTCAATATGCCTTTCCAGTTCCATTATCCTACTGCGAATGCAAGAGAAATTATCCTTATGCATTCGTTTTAAAGCCATCTTTACAGTCTTAAGCTTTGCAAAGAGTTGAAACCCAGCTGTCCCATGTACATTGTGCCTCCAAGCTGTTCCCACTACATCATTATAAGAGGGGCATTTCACCCAGTAATTCAGAAAGTTGAATGTGGCTTTCCTTTTTTCCTCACTCATAATTGATACAATGAGGGGGGAGTGGTCAGAAATTCCGGGGGAAGTGTTGAAGCAAGAGAATTTGGAAATGAGTTAATCCAGTTCCCATTCACCAAAATCCTATCCAATCTGGTCCAAATACGAGTATTAGCATCATGCTTGTTAGTCCAAGAGAACTCAAGCCCCTGTTGCTGAAGCTCCTGCAATCTATTGGCATTTATACAGTTGTTAAATTCTTCCATATCACTTTCATCGGGAAGTGACCCTCCAATCTTCTCCTCCATATTACGAATAATATTAAAGTCACCCGAGACAATCCACTTATTCACACTATTGATCTCATTTAAATCATTCCAAAGGTCTTTCCTCCCCTCACCATCATTAAATCCATAGACTACTGTGAACACCACCTCACAACCAATACCATAATGATATACAGTACTGTGTATAAGCTGAGCAGTAGAAAGAACAACTTTAACTCGAACTGTATTAACATTTCAGATCAACCAAATACGCCCATTGTAATGATGTGCATAATTGCATTCCACATTATACCTTTTGAATTTATTAGCAATAATACTCCTAGCTTTAGTTTCCTTTATTCTTTTCTAGCAATCCCATAACATCTATATTTTTGTTTTTGAGCAGATTAATAACAGCATTCTGCTTAACCTCTTCATTTCCCCCCTAACATTCCAAGTATTGAGATTCATTATGTTAAATCAGGAAGAACATCATCATCTTCACAGGTTTGCTCTTCTCCTTCCTGTAATATGTCATACCTATTAGACTGTAATAGCTTCACTTTCTCTTCTTTATTCATTTGAAAACCAAAAGAGCCCTTTGCACCTAATCGCTTAATCACTGGCAAGAACGCCTCATGACTGATTTGCTTTTCCATTGTACTTACCCTCCCTGATCCACCCAACAAATAAGTTGAATTGGGGTCCGGGTTCCCTTTACTGCTTACCCTTAATCCACCTGAAACAACAGCCGAGTTTGGGTCCAGCTCCTCCCTTAATCCGCTAGGCTGAAGCTCCAACTTCTCATCCAGTCCTCCTCCGTCCAGGATGTCAGTCCTCCCTAGTCCACCTAGGCCCTTAGAGCCCAGATTGGGGTCCGGCTTACAACACCCTGGAACGGCTACAACAGCTTTTTTTAACAAGTGTGTACCTGAGCTGAGATGTCACCAACTTTGCTTTCCTCTTCTCAAGGTTACAAGTGGCTTTAATATGCCCCAATTTTCTACAACTATGGCAGACATATGGGAGCCACTCATAAGTAACACGTTGGACAGATTTCTCCAAAATTGGGATGTTAATTACCACAAAATCAGGCAATTCCTTCGAAACATCTACTTCAACAAAGTGTGTGACTATACATCCTTTTGCGTGTGACTATACAACTTATAGTGTGTGATTATGCACCCTAAAAGTGTGTGACTATACAGCGTAAAGTTTGTGACTATACATCCTTTTATGTATGACTATACAGCTTATAACATGTGATTATGCATGGTAAAGTGTGTGACTGTACATCCCAAAGTGTGTGACTATACAGCTTATAGTGTGTGATTATACACCTTCAAAAAACATTTGGATCTGCAGACTTTTGGGGGGTGAACGTACCGTATGTCCAAGAGAGAAGAAACATCTACTGGTTACTCTTGCTGCGGACTTCTCCTAGATCAGCTGGTTCAGTAGCCTACACCTGTAGTCAATGATGTTATTTGTCACATGCAGGCCAGGCTCGAGCGACTGCATGTCGTCCCTCGGTATACAGTCATAATCTGTGTACTCGACCAATCCTTCGCTGTAGATCAAACAAAGTCCTAATTAACACATGTATATAAAATAATATGTCTTCCAAAATACATGAGTAGCACAATTAATACGTACCCTAACGGACGAGGCGTTGATCGGTCAAAGACGTAGTCGATTACATCCTTCCACACGCTGAGGACTTCTGAGAAGATGACGATATTGGAGCACATGAATCCAGATACCATAAGATGCTCCCTTATTATAGACCCACAGTCCAATGTGCACCCTAAATTTTTTGGAACGTTACCCGTGCACTCAAATGCTACGTCGGAGTGGAAAATGTACCGATGATGCACCCCTGGAGTAGTGTGCGTGTCAGTTTCCGCAGTCTCGCCTGTTTGCTAAATATCATTCGTGACGACCTCTTCCATCGCAGACGTAATGATAAAACCGTCCGCTACATCCCATCCTGCCTTGTGCAGTGCCTCTTCAAGGCTAGAATTGACCTGTCCGTCCGCATTGTTTGGCGTCGGGTTCACGGTGCCTGTCTCATCGGGCAGAGACTGTACTACCTTACGCATCCCCGGGTCCGACGTCCCATCGTTGTGAACGGTGGCTGGTAAGACAGATTTCGGGGCCAACTCGGCCATGGCTGACCGTGCGTTGTTGTGTGCTAAATTTAGACCGTTTTTCCTCCCATTTAGACCCGTTTTCCCCTCGTTTTGCGAGTCTTGAGTGCGATTATCGCCATATTTTGCGTACTTCTCGCATTAGCGTCCCTCTTATGCGTTCTACGTGTTTTTTTGTAGTTTTTCTATTATTTTGATAGGATTTGGCACCGAATTCACGATTGAGCTTTCACGAGCACAAGAGAAGGGAATACCGTCCAAAGAGCATGACACACAACTTAAAGTTTAAAGTCATCCAATCAATCGACGAAGAATGAGACAAGAAAAGAGGCCAGAAAAATGACCGGGCGAAATTTCACCCGGTGAGACACCACCGGGCGATATTTCACTCGACGGTAAAAATGCCTCCCGAAGATTTTTCGAGCTTCCCCACCGGGCGAAATTTTCACCGCGAAAAAAGAAGAAAATCTCACCGGGTGAAATTTTCACCTGGTGGGATTAGTCGTCAAGTCCGTAGGGCGAAGTTTCACCCCATGAAGATGCTAAGGGTGATTGTCTCACTAATGGAGCAAAAAGTTGGATTTGGGCTTTAGGTTAAATACCCATTAAGAGATTACTATATATATGTTACCCTAATTTGTTGCCCAAGGCATCCATCCATACTCACAACCATCCACCATTAGTGTAGTTACACCATCTTCTTAGTAGTAGTATTCTAGTAGAAATCCTCCATAATTTTAGTAGTTTACATAGTAATTAGTAGTATATCTACATAGTTTCCATCAACAATTCTCTAGATTACAAGTTTGTAGAAGATTATTTCAAGTTTTATTTTGAAGATTTGGTGGGTTTATTGAAGAATTAGTGACAAGTTCTTCATCTTCTTCATCAAAGATTCAACCTTTATTTATGTTCTAGTTTTATTTGAAGATTTGTTGGGTTTATTGGAGGATTAATGACAAGTTCTCCATTTTATTCATCAAAGATTCAATCTTTATTCTTGCAATCTTATTATTTCTTATAGATCTTCATAGTTGGTATATTTCTCTTCCACTCTCTAATCTCTAGTTTAGTTTTAATGTTATTTTCTCATCAGTGTCTTGTTTATTTCATATTAGTGTTGTTAGTTTCCTTAGATCTAGTCAATATGCATGTTGTAGTGATTTTCTTCTTAGTTAATGTTTTATTGTTTTCCATTATGATTAGTGAGTAGATTTCTTGTTGGGGGGTTTAGGGATGAGGACTTGGATTATTTGAATATAGGGATGTTGGTGGGTTGCTTGCTTGTTGGTTTATCTTGTTTATGGTTGTTATGTCATTGTTGTTTTAGTCCGACCAACTACACCGACCTTGACTAATTTCTATCAATATAGGGAAACTCGGGTAGAAATTACCATAGCTAGAGACTTACCCTTATTCGCCACGAAAGCGGGTTTTTAGGTAGGTTAGGTGAAGAAACCGAAAGGTGGCATTCTCCTTTATCAATGTTGCAACAAAAACTCGATTCCGACCTTCTTAGACTCCAAGTACCGAATACCGACTTCCCCCTAACATCTTTTCCTAGATTGATCACCCCTAGCTATTTCTCTAGTTATTCCTCTAGTATAGACTCGACCCTTAGAAAACCCCCATCCAGACATCAAACACGACACTTCAAACCTTACGTCACACTCCGTTCCCTGTGGACCGACCTCGACTTACCACGATTACTTGTTTGTTTTTGTGTAATCTCGAGTCTTACAAATATCGTTTGATCCCCCGTCCTTCGTTAACGACCGATCCGATTGGGAGGCGATCGAAATGGCGCCGTTGCCGGGGAGCGGCTAGTAGTTGTCGTTATTTTTTAGTTGTTGTGTTTGATTATTTCTCGTCTCTCTTTTCCCTAGTACCACGAGGTGCTAGGAGTCTCACCGTTTAATTGAGTTTTATGCCCAAGAACACGTCATCGCCCTTGTGGTTCGATCCGGAGCCGGAAAGGACTTTTAGAGCATTGCGCTTTCGAGGAAATAACTCAACCACCATCATTCCACATCCTTCATTATCACCTCCTAACCTTAATCCCATCCTACCACATACACCTTCTACCTCACACAACCCACTCCAAATAATCCTTCCATACCTTCCACTTCACAAAATTCACCACCATCACCGAGAACACCACCACCAAATTCAAATCCATCCCCTCCAAATTCCCCAAATTCACCAAATTCAAATCCACCATCACCACCAATCCAACCAATGGCAACCTTAGCCTCTCATTCCCAACTCACACATGAAGAAACACCTTCTCCCGTCGATTTCGGAGAGATACCCGAGGACTATGAATTGAAAGCCTCTTTGACCAACGCGGTTCAACAAGATACTTTTCACTTTTTTTCTCAAGAAGATGCTCAAGAGCACATCGCTTCATTTAAAGAAAAATTAGTAGGAGCCCGTCTCAATGGATTAATTTCATGCCAATTGCATCGTTTATTATTTCCGAAGACCTTGAGAGATGGAGCTCGTAGATGGCTTCAAGGCCATCCCGCTAATACATTCACAACAAGGGCTCAATTATCTAATGCCTTCTTGGAGAAATATTTTCCGCCGTCAAAGACTAACCAATATCGCATGGAGATACAAACATTCAAACAAGATGAATTTGAAAGCCTAAATGAGGCTTGGGAAAGATTTAGAGATTTGTTGCGCAAATGCCCACACCATGGAATACCCGATTGGCTAACCACCTAAACTTTTTATAACACCCTTTCATCGAGAACCAAGGAGAACCTCAATTCGGCCCCCGGAGGAGACTTCTCTTCTCTTACCGATGAGACATCTAAGAATCTTATTGAGAAGATGGCAAGGAGTGATTCTAGAATGGGTCAATCGAGGGATTCTAGAAGGAAAGTTGAAGTGAACTCATCCAAGAGTTCTAATGAATTGAAACTTCAAGAAGAAGTTGAAGATTTGAAAAGGAGATTGGATGCCATGAATTCTAAGCCCACTTCTGGAGGTATGTACCAAATTCAAGGGAGTGTTCCACCAAGGTAACCATCACCTCCAAAGCAATTAACATGGGAAGTTCAATGTGATCATTGTGGCAATTATGGCCATGATTCTATCTCTTGCATTCCTAATGAAGAAGTTTATATTGAAGAGCCAAATGAAGTCCAAGCTACACAAGTATATGGGCAAAGACCTCAATTTGATCCTTTTTCCAATACCTACAATACCGGCACAAGGTTTCATCCTAATTTCTCTTATGGAAATCAAAATGTTCAAAATCCGATGCCACGTGCCCAAGGGAGTCAAATGAGGCCATTCAATCTAAGTCAACAAAGGCCCTTTAACCAAGGTCCTCCAAAGATGCTCCTATATATGCCTCCTCATCAAAAGAGCAACTTCAATCAACAAGGTAGCAACTTCCATGTTCCTAACAATTACAACAATTACCAAAGTCAACATGGTAATCATTTCAATCATGGATACAACCAAGGGTTCCAAGGCAATTTTCAAGGAAATCAAGGTTACAATAACCAACCATTTAATCAACCTTCTCAATCTTATGGCCAATCAAGTAACTTTCAATATGGTCAAGGGGGACCTCCATGGGATAACTATAATGATTTTCAAAAAACCGTTGGCCAACTATGGAACGAACATCAAGATACTAAGGCAAGGCTAAAGGTTTGAGAATCACAAGAAGCAACAAAAGCCTTAGCCGCCCCAATTCATCCACCCCATGGTTTGCTCGGTCAACCCCAAAACCCAAGAGACCCTTCACACCAAGCAAATGCCATCAATTTTAGAGGTGGCAAAGAACTTGAGGACCCATATAAGAACTTGAACTTGAACACCAAGAGTGTCCCATCCAAAGTGAATCAACCAAGTGCACCACAAGAATCATCTCCCACTTCCCCCAAACAAAACCGGGGAATACAAGCGGAGTTTGATATCCTCCAAAATGCGGAGAATGAACAAAGAGAACAAAGGAAGAAGAAAGAGCAAATGGAAGCGGAAGAAGCAAAAAGAAAAGAGGTGGAGCGATTAGCCGAAGAAGAAGAAGAATCTAATGTTCCACCGCCTCCCGTTTTTGTCCCTCCATTGCCTTTTCCCGAGCGAGCTAAGCCACACAAAGAGAATGCTCAATTAGCCGTTTCGTGGATATGTTAAAGAAAGTAGAGGTAGCTTTACCCTTCACCAAGGTAATTTCTCAAATGCCCCTCTATTCTAAGTTTTTGAAAGAAGTCTTGACTAAAAAGAGAACAATAGAGGATAAAGAATGTATTCCTCTCACGGGTCAATGTAGTGCCATTCTTATGAACCAAATGCCAAAGAAACTAGACGATCCCGGTAGTTTTTCCATCCCTTGTCGGGTAGGAAATGTTGTTGTTAATCAAGCTTTATGCGACCTAGGGGCTAGTGTTAGTTTGTTACCTTATTCTATTGCTAAGAGACTTAGTGTGGGGGAGATGAGACCCACTAGCATGTCGATTCAACTTACGGATAGGTCCGTCAAGTACCCACTTGGGATACTTGAGGATGTACCCGTTCAAGTTGGTAAGTTCTTCATCCCCTCCGACTTTGTTGTCATGGATATGCCCGAAGACACTATTACCCCATTATCTTGGTCGACCTTTTATGGCTACCAGTGGTATTATAGTTGATGTTAAGAATGGAAAGTTGTCATTTAACATAGGGAACGAGTCGGTAGAGTTTTCCCTTTCTCAAGCTCTTAAACAACCAATGATTGAACAAATGCATTCCATTGAAGTTATTGATATTTTGATTGAGTATAGCTTGATAGATGATGATAAACAAGAAGAGGAACCATTTGACTCTCCACCTCTTGAAGAAGAATGTTTGCACGATGAAAAGGTAGAGCCACTACCGGTGGGTAAGAGTATGGTATCTTCTCCTCCTAATCTTGAACTGAAACCACTCCCCTCTTCCCTCAAATATGCTTTTCTTGAAGGAACTAATTATCCCGTTATCGTCAGTGCTACCCTTGATGGACCTCAATTGGAAAAACTTTTAATCGTTTTGAGAAAGCACAAAAAGGCCATCGGGTATAGCATTGCCGACCTCCAAGGCATAAGCCCAAATGTTTGTATGCATAGGATCATCCTTGATGATGACCACCGTCCTTCGGTTGAGGGTCAATGTAGGTTGAACCCCACCATGAAAGAGGTTGTCATGAAGGAAGTCCTCAAGTTGCATGAGGCTAACATTATATACCCAATAACCGAAAGTAAATGGGTTACCCCCGTACAAGTTGTGCCGAAAAAAGGAGGAATGACGGTTGTAAAAGGAGAAAAGGGTGAGTCAATATCTACTAGGACTATTACCGGTTGGCGCATGTGTATAGATTATCGCAAATTTAACAAGGCCACCATAAAAGATCATTTCCCCCTTCCCTTTATTGATCAAATGCTTGGAATATTGGCGCATCATTCTTATTTTTGTTTCCTTGATGGTCATTCCGGATTTCTTCAAATTCCCATTCATCCCGATGACCAAGAGAAAACCACTTTTACATGTCCCTATGACACCTATGCTTATAGAAGGATGCCATTTGGATTGTGTAATGCGCTGAGAACGTTTCAAACATGCATGATGACTATTTTCTCCGATTTTATTGAAAAATCCATGGAAGTTTTTATGGATGATTTTAGTGTCCATGGTACATCTTTTGATTCTTGTCTTGAAAATCTTGATCAAGTGTTAACTCGATGTGAAGAGTATAGACTTGTTTTAAATTGGGAAAAGTGTCATTTTATGGTTGAACAAGGTGTTGTCCTAGGTCATATTTTTTCTAATAGAGGAGTTGAAGTCGATAAGGCGAAAGTCTCCGTGATTGAGAACTTGCCACCACCTACAAATGTCAAAGGGGTGAGGATTTTTCTAGGTCACGCCGGTTTTTATAGACGATTTATTAAAGACTTTTCTAAGATTGCTAAGCCTTTGACTTCTTTGCTTATGAAAGATGCACCTTTTGTTTTTGATGACTCGTGTCTTGAGGCCTTTTGCAGGATAAAGACCGCTCTCACTATTACACCAATTATCAAAGCCCCCGATTGGAATCTTCCATTTGAGATCATGTGCGATGCATCCGATTATGCCGTTGGTGCCGTTCTAGGACAACGGGTAGATAAGAAGCTACATGTGATTTATTATGCAAGCAAAACCTTAGATGAAGCCCAATCGAGGTACGCCACAACCGAAAAAGAGATGCTTGCCGTTGTCTATGCCATGGAGAAATTCCGAAATTATGTTACCGGTTCCAAAGTCATTATTCATACCGATCATGCGGCGATTCGATACATCATGTCTAAAAAGGAGACAAAGTCCTGACTCTTTCGGTGGGTGCTCCTTTTACAAGAATTTGATATTGAAATTAAAGACAAGGCCGGATCGAAGAACTTGGTAGCGGATCATCTTAGTAGACTAACGGTTAGTAAAGAGAGCAATGAAGATGATGGTATTCCCATCAATGAAGCTGTGAGAGATGAGGCCTTGATGGCCATTGAAACTATTACACCTTGGTACGCCGATATCGTCAATTTATTAGTGTCTCATTTTATTCCGGACGATTATTCCAAGCAAGAGAGGAAGAAACTACGTTATGAAGCCCGACGCTATTATTGGGACGAGCCTTATTTATTTCGCCGATGTGTAGATGGAATTTACCGACGATGTGTTACGGCCGAAGAAGGATATAATATTGTGAAGCACCTTCACTCGACATCTTATGGTGGACAGTTGGCCAATCAAAAGACAATTGCCAAGGTTCTCCAAAGCGGGTTTTGGTGGCCTTCCATGTTCAAAGACATTCGAGCTTTCATTCTCACATGCGATGCATGCCAACGAAGTGGCAATATTACAAGAAGAAATGAGATGCCCCTTCAACCTATCTTAGAGATTGAATTGTTCGATGTTTGGGGCATTGATTTTATGGGTCCGTTCACATCCTCTTTTGGTAACAAGTACATTCTAGTCGCGGTTGATTATGTCTCAAAATGGATCGAGGCCGTAGCTTCCCCCAACAATGACTCCAAGGTTGTAATCAAGCTTTTCAAGAACGTGATTTTCCCGAGATTCGGTATGCCTAGAGCCATAATTAGTGATGGAGGCTCTCATTTTAGGAAAGATACCTTTGAACACCTTCTTAGGAAGTATGGTATCACTCACAAGATGTCCTTGGCCTACCACCCTCAATCAAATAGGCAAGCCGGGATCTCCAACCGTCAAATCAAGGGAATTTTAGAGAAAGTTGTAAATACACACCGAAAGGATTGGTCATTAAAGTTAAATGACGCCCTTTGGGCATTGAGGACGGCTTACAAAGCGCCGATTGGAACCACTCCTTATCGTCTTGTGTATGGTAAAGCTTGTCATTTACCGGTGGAGCTAGAACACAAAGCCAAATGGGCAATCAAAGAGCTAAACTTCGATGAGAGTGTTGTAGGAGAAAATCGCCTTCTCCAACTACAAGAATTGGAAGAACTAAGACTTGAAGCCTACGAGAATTCGAAGATCTACAAAGAACGAACTCGCCAATGGCACGACTCTCAAATTCTTCGTAAGGACTTCTCCATTGGTGATAAGGTATTACTCTTCAACTCTCGCTTTAAGCTCTTCCCCGGTAAGTTGAAATCGAAATGGTCGGGTCCATTCGAAGTGACCGAGGTGCAACCATATGGATCGATAGAGATATCTAACCCGGAAACCGAGAAATTTGTGGTTAATGGGCAACGTTTGAAGATTTATCATCCCGGTCACGTTCGTGAGACCTTTGCTACTATGAAGCTTGGTGAGCTCCCATTGGGGAGCATTGTCTAACCCCCTCGCGAAATTGATGTAGGTTTGGTGGTATCCTCAACAACCACCTTGTATATATGTAACATATTTCTTTGAGTTTATTAGTTTTGTTAGCTTGAGAAGAATGATTGAAATTGGATTTCACAATGGAGCATAAATTTGGATGAAGATCAAGCTTTTGGAGAAGTTATGGAGCTTAATTGAAGACCACAAGCATGTTTGTGGGAGATATTGATTATGTAATGTGAGTCGAGTCAATATTTGAATCCCTAGGTGATTATTGAAGAGTCATGAAATGGCAAGGCGGAGAAACGCAGCAAAGAAGACCGCCGGGCGAAACTTCGCCCGGTGAGGCTCGACTGAACGAAACTTCGCCCTACGGAAAAGTTGCCAGAATTGCCGGAATTGAAGAAGATACCACCGGGCGAAATTTCGCCCGGTGAGATTTTCACCGGGTGAAATTTCACCCGGTGGAAAAATGTTGGCAAAAATTGATTTTCACGACGAAAGACCGTCGGGTGAAATTTCACCCGATGGTGCCCGACCGGGTGAAATTTCACCCGGCGGTGTGAGCTGGCCGGATCACCTACACTTTTATTCACTCACTACATTTTCATTTCCCTCCTTCACTCTTACCCCAACATAACTTTCCCTCCAAAAGTTTTACACCAAATATTTACCAATCACTTTAAAACTCTTCATTTCACCCTTTCACCCACCATAACATCATTAAACCACCTTCCATACACCCCAAAATCCATTCGTAACTTCATCTCCAACTTGGTGATTTTTTTTGGGTTTTTGAAGAGGAGGAGCTAAAAGTTTTGGGATTTTTCTTGCAAGCATATCATTATGGAGACAAGAGCTCAACAAACCGCGCGCAAACAAGGTATGGCCTCGACTTCTAATCCTTCTAAACATTCATCTTCTACTAAGTCTTCTAGGCCTAAGCTTTTACCTTGCCCTAACACGCCCCTTGCTCGAACCTTCTCTGAAAAGAACTTTCAGAGTACTAGGTGGCCCTGTTCATTTACAATGGAAATCCTAGGTATTGAAGACGATATGAGAGAGTTATCGTCGAGAACAAGAACTAGTGGACTTCTAACTTTCGTGCATTCCACCTTCAAAGACCTTATCTGCAAATTTCTAGGTAGTTTCACAATTGATAACCCGACCACACCTAAAGAATTCAAATTTAATTTGTTCGGTAGAACCCATTGCTTGAATATTTTCGAATTCGGCCTAGCTCTAGGTCTACCCACATCGGGTACCAGAATTCGTGAGCCTTTGAGGAGTGTACAAGCTAGTACGACTAGGAGAGACTTGTGGAGGTGCATAGCGCCTGAACAACGAGATTTCGAACCTAATTCAAATTTTACCGCTGAAATCCGTGACCCTTCTATTCGTTACTTTGCTGAAATGCTTTCTCATTGCTTGATACCGTCTGCCGACAATATCATTAACCTTAATGTGTGTGTCTTACAATTGATTACTGACTCTTTACTCGGTAACCCGTACCCCCTTGACCTACCACATGTCGTGGCGTTACACTTTCATCAAATTATTATTGACCAACGCCCTACCATAGACTGTGATGGTCTTGTGACTTTAATAGCAAAAAATTTGGGTTATTTGACCGACCACCTTAAACCGATTGACGGTCGTGTCTGGCTTGACAAGGCGTACCTCCCTACTTGGATTTTTAATGTAGCTGACCATCGCCTCGTCTCCATTTGCCATGACCGAGCCTTAGTTGTCCCCAACATTTACCGAACCAATATTTATAACTGTCACAATTGGGACCTACCTTTAGGTCCCGGTGATTTTCGACTGAACGAATCGGGGGATGTAGGAGTTTGGGAGTACGCCGGTGAGTTGGAACCCAACGAAAGCACTCCGACGGCTTCTTTTGCGTCAAATGACTATTCGAACTAGACCCCCCCTACAAGAGTCGGTAGATAATGTGGTTTGTATGTGTTGTGGGTATATATGTGTGGATTGTGTCGGTGAGTCTTAATCATTTACAATTGTATGTCCTTGAACTAATCTTGTTCCTTGTACCTTGTTCCATCATTATAATCATTGTGATTGTTTTATCTTGACCAAAATTGCAAGTTGTCCCACCGTCCCATCGATTTTTGTGGCCGTCGCGGCCTTGGTATTGCTCCCGGTCTTTAGGCGATGTGATTACGCCATTGACCCTTTGAAAAATCCAAAATTTTAATCAAATTTCTCAATTTTTCGTAATTCGGGCTAGGTGACGTGACTACACCTACGCCCAATTTTTCACCTTTTCATTTTCATTTTCTTAGCCACTTGGCTAGGGTCTAGGTGATGTGATTGCACCTAGGCCCGCCACTATTTTACCGCTTTTCTTATTTTATTTTCCTTTTTCTTTTCTCAAAATTTTTGAAAAATCCAAAAACATTCAAAAAAAATTATAAAACCCAAACACATTCGAAAAATCATAAAAATCCAAAAAGTTTTTTCTTATTTTTCTTTTCTGTCTTTTTCGATCTTCCCCTACTTGTCCATTGAGGACAATGTACAGTTTTAGTGTGGGGGAGGGGTCTACTATCTTTTATTTCTCAAAAATCTTTTAAAAATCCATAAAAAATTGAAAAACTCAAAAAATCAAAAACATTTTCTTTTCTTTTCCTTTTCTTTTCTCGTTTCTCGTTATGTTTCGTATCCTGTGTATGGTCTTGTTCTCTACTCTTACAGGTAACCACCACCTTAATAGCGCGATTTGAAGAGATTGTGAAAGCACCCGCTTGGTAACTTCCTTTCTTCTTTCTTCTTTATTTTTGTAGAGGAGTTAGGCTGTTGCTATTTGGAGGCTCTCGAAGTGAGCATTTTGGTGTTGTGGTTGATTGTGCTTTAATGTTGATGGAGTATGGAGCACATGACCTTACTTGTGTTTTCTTTAATTTGCTTTTTCATTTTCGTGTGTTCCGTTTTGTTTTGCTTTTGTATAGTGTGTCTAGGATTAAAACTTTTCGAAAACCCGATTACAAACTTATTACAAGAGTTTACATTCCATTGTAGATTTTGGACCGTAGTCTAGTAGAATGACTCTTAGGCAATGAATTTGTTGATCCTTTAGCTTTGAGTCCACCTTTTCTACTAGAGGTTTACTCCGGGGTTTGCATTTGACCACCCATGGAGGAGTTAGGACTTGGTTCCCACATCCCGTTTTCTAGGTGACCTTGCTCGAATGACCATTGCACCTTTAGTCCAAATTCTTTCCGCTTTTTGTGGGTTATCCGGGAATAGCGCGCGTTCTCGATTACCTATTTTTCCTCCACCTATACATCACCACAATAAGTTTACACAGAAATAACCTCCAAGCTTGGTTACAAACCACATCAAAAGCCAAAAAGGACACAAAAATATGAAAAACAAAGAAAAACAAAGGAGAGAAAAGGAACTTCAAATGAAAATCAAATCATCAAAAACATCTCCTTAAAAAAAAAAAAAGCCCTTTAATTTACTTTTCACCGTGAAGTGCCAACTAGAGGACCGAGTCCCGAGGTCGGAAGATAGCGGTGATTAGTCGATCAACCCAATAATTGTAAACACTCCACCTTTTTGTTTGGGCTAATTTAGGAAATTCGAGTTTGGAACGACCCTCTTGGCTTAGCCAAAGAGAGCGGGAGTGCACCTACCTACAGTGTCGAACGAATCCATGGTTCACTTTTTCCACTCCGTTATACGCCTCGTAGTACTCTTTTAGAAGATTAGGCGGACTTAGGCTAAGTTATCAACATCTATATTGCTTAATTGTCATAGTATTAGGCTTTGGTCGTTGTTTACGTGGGTGATTTATCTTGGAAGTTTATTGTTGTTTTAGGTAAGTAATCGGTGTCTTCCCTGCCGTCTCGATGAGGGATTCGGTGTTTTATTTTTGCTTTGGATGCGTCTATTCTTTTGTGTTATGTGTTTTTGTGTGTTTAATCGCATCCGCCATTTTGAGCAAGCCCCAACTTGCCTTGCATGGGAGTACTTTACCTCATAAGTATTTCGATGTGAGTTGAAGGGACGGAGCGGGCCCATTAATTGCCCCGTATCGGCTTAGCATAGTCTAGCTAGTAGTATTAGTAGTAGTTTGTAATTTCTTTTTGGGTCTTTGCTCGAGGACGAGCAACGGTTTAGTGTGGGGGAATTGTTGTGTGCTAAATTTAGACCGTTTTTCCTCCCATTTAGACCCGTTTTTCCCTCGTCTTGAGTGCGATTATCGCCATATTTTGCGTACTTCTCGCATTAGCATCTCTCTTGAGCGTTTTACGTGTTTTTGGTAGTTTTTCTATCATTTTGATAGGATTTGGCACCGAATTCACGATAGAGCTTTCAGAAGCACAAGAGAAGGGAATACCGTCCAAAGAGCAAGACACACAACTTAAAGTTTAAAGCCATCCAATCAATCGACGAAGAATGAGACAAGAAAAGAGGCCAAAAAAATGACCGGGCGAAATTTCACCCGGTGAGACACCACCGGGCGAAATTACACCCGACGGTAAAAATGCCTCCCGAAGATTTTCCGAGCTTCCCCACTGGGCGAAATTTCACCCACCTGGTGAAATTTCGCCCGATGGAGAGAAGAGTCGGAAACCGCGAAAAAAGAAGAAAATCTCACCGGGCGAAATTTTCACCTGGTGGGATTAGTCGTCAAGTCCGCAGGGCGAAGTTTCACCCCATGAAGATGCTAAGGGTGATTGTCTCACTAATGGAGCAAAAAGTTGGATTTGGGCTTTAGGTTAAATACCCATTAAGAGATTACTATATATATGTTACCCTAATTTGTTGCCCATGGTATCCATCCATACTCACAACCATCCACCATTAGGTAGTTACACCATCTTCTTAGTAGTAGTATTCTAGTAGAAATCCTCCATAATTCTAGTAGTTTACATAGTAATTAATAGTAGATCTACATAGTTTCCATCAACAATTCTCTAGATTACAAGTTTGTAGAAGATTATTTCATGTTTTATTTTGAAGATTTTGGTGGGTTTATTGAAGAATTAGTGACAAGTTCTTCATCTTCTTCATCAAAGATTCAACCTTTATTTATGTTCTAGTTTTATTTGAAGATTTGTTGGGTTTATTGGAGGATTAGTGACAAGTTCTCCATTTTATTCATCAAAGATTCAATCTCTATTCTTGCAATCTTATTATTTCTTATAGATCTTCATAGTTGGTATATTTCTCTTCCACTCTCTAATCTCTAGTTTAGTTTTAATGTTATTTTCTCATCATTGTCTTCTTTATTTCATATTAGTGTTGTTAGTTTCCTTAGATCTAGTCAATATGCATGTTGTAGTGATTTTCTCCTTAGTTAATGTTTTATTGTTTTCCATTATGATTAGTTAGTAGATTTCTTGTTGGGGGGGGTTTAGGGATGAGGACTTGGATTATTTGAATATAGGGATGTTGGTGGGTTGCTTGCTCGTTGGTTTATCTTGTTTATGGTTGTTATGTCATTGGTGTTTTAGTCCGGCCACCTAGACTGACCTTGACTAATTTCTATCAATATGGGGAAACTCGGGTAGAAATTACCATAGCTAGAGACTTACCCTTATTCGCCGCGAAAGCGGGTTTTTAGATAGGTTAGGTGAAGAAACCGAAAGGTGGCATTCTCCTTTATCAATGTTGCAACAAAAACTCGATTCCGACCTTCTTAGACTCCAAGTACCGAATCCCGACTTCCCCCTAACACCTTTTCCTAGATTGATCACCCCTAGCTATTTCTCTAGTTATTCCTCTAGTATAGACTCGACCCTTAGAAAACCCCCATCTAGACATCAAACACGACACTTCAAACCTTACGTCACACTCCGTTCCCTGTGGACCGACCTCGACTTACCACGATTACTTGTTTGTTTTTGTGTAATCTCGAGTCTTACAAATATCGTTTGATCCCCCGTCCTTCGTTAACGACCGATCCGATTGGGAGGCGATCATGCGTCCGCAGTCTCCTACCCTGCTTGCCGTAGAGCTACCACTACGGTCAGACTCTTACCAACCGAACCCCGTACCTCGCAGCATGCGTTGAGTTCTTCAGTATGCGGCTCGACCGCAAAAGGCGCGGGCGTACCATCGGCAGCCTCTTCGTAATCGTCCTCGGGATCTTCTTCCTCACAGAAACCTGGTGACACGAAGCCACCTTCAAACGTACCCTCATCATCGTACCCTATTGTACTCTCACCACGAGGTCTCCCACTAAGATCCTTGCCCCCCATACAAGCTTTCTCAATATCTTCATCCAAGTATCCAGCATCACGCAAGTCCTCCACAATTGTGCGTACCTGCTTGAAGACATCAGTATTGCGTTGGTCCTCGCCCTCAATGACGGGGGCGTTCTGGGTACTCTGCCTCAACTGGTCGACCAATGAAACAACTTCATCGATATACTGGAGAACAGCTATTTCTCTAGTTATTCCTCTAGTATAGACTCGACCCTTAGAAAACCCCCATCTAGACATCAAACACGACACTTCAAACCTTACGTCACACTCCGTTCCCTGTGGACCGACCTCGACTTACCACGATTACTTGTTTGTTTTTGTGTAATCTCGAGTCTTACAAATATCGTTTGATCCCCCGTCCTTCGTTAACGACCGATCCGATTGGGAGGCGATCATGCGTCCGCAGTCTCCTACCCTGCTTGCCGTAGAGCTACCACTACGGTCAGACTCTTACCAACCGAACCCCGTACCTCGCAGCATGCGTTGAGTTCTTCAGTATGCGGCTCGACCGCAAAAGGCGCGGGCGTACCATCGGCAGCCTCTTCGTAATCGTCCTCGGGATCTTCTTCCTCACAGAAACCTGGTGACACGAAACCACCTTCAAACGTACCCTCATCATCGTACCCTATTGTACTCTCACCACGAGGTCTCCCACCAAGATCCTTGCCCCCCATACAAGCTTTCTCAATATCTTCATCCAAGTATCCAGCATCACGCAAGTCCTCCACAATTGTGCGTACCTGCTTGAAGACATCAGTATTGCGTTGGTCCTCGCCCTCAATGACGGGGGCGTTCTGGGTACTCTGCCTCAACTGGTCGACCAATGAAACAACTTCATCGATATACTGGAGGACAGCTGGATCCTCCTAGAATTGTTGAGAGGACGGGTTTTGACTTGGAACTGCCAAGTTCCTTGTCGCTATTTCCTTTGCAGTGGAGGCAGCCTTCTCACAGCACTTGCAAAAGGCTAGCGCACTCCTTCGGAACTTCATGAAAAACTCGTGGTCGGCCTATATGTCAGCCAAAGTCAAATCATTAGTGCAAAGCTCAGTGTTGTAAAATCATGGTCGGCAACACATGGCTATACAGGACAATTAGTGTGACTACACAGCATACTGAGTGTGACTATGCATCTCAAAGTGTGTGACTATACGGAATAATGAATGTACCAAATGTGTGTGACTATACAACACAATGAGTGTGATCCTGCAGCATAATGACCATGACTATTTGATAAGTGTGTTTTGTAGTGCTTATTCCTTGTGTTTTGGTCCCGCTTTCTCTTGTGAAATCGCTCTTTGGAGCGGTTTCGAGGCTACTTATGCTTCTTCTAGTTTGTTTTAGGTTCCTAAGACTAATCTTGGAGAGGTGTAACGATTCCGACTCGTTTCCGACACATTTGGAGCCAACAAAGAGAAGCAACGATCACTCGGTAGCTTAGACTCGATCCCGTGACCTTGGGACCCATTCCCGAGCCCCTTAGACTCGATCCCGAGCACCGAGAATCTATGAGAAGCCCATGAGAAGCAAGTAGAGACCTTTGAGATTATATTTGAGGCCTACAAGACCCATCCCGGCCGAGATAAGGGCCATCTCGACCGAGATGAAGAAGGAAAGCAAAGCACGGCCACTAACCAGAAATCTCGACCGAGATCATCTCATCTCGACCGAGATGAGTCCCATCTCGACCGAGATCATCTCTTCTCGCTCGAGATTGGCCACCTGCAGACCCGCATCACTTCTTTTCTTCTCCTTTGCTCATGAACCCTTATAAATACTCTCCCTTTGTATTGTTTAAGCACCATACACTATCTTATGAAACCCTAGACTTTCTTTAGCCTAGATTAGCTTAGATTAGTGTAGATTAGTCCTTAGTTAATCCTTAATCCTAGTTTAATCCTTGTATTATTGGGATTCTTGAAGATCTCTACCAAGATTGACAACCTTGGTAGATGTATTTGGGTTTTCTCTTTTATGCAAGTTTTCATTCTTCCATTCATCTTCTAGTTGGTATAATTTCTCTTCTCCTTTCCTTTAATCTTTTTTTTATCATTCAAGTTTCAATCTTTATCTCTTGTTTAATGTTTTGTTCATTATCCTTGTTAGTTCTTCATTATGTATGTTCTTGTTCTTGTGATTGTTTCTCTTGTTTGTGCTTGTTTTAGTTTAGATATGTGTGAGTAGTCATACCCTAGAGTTAGTAGGAGGATTGGGTGTGATTAGGGATGAATAGGGTGAGATGGGTGATACTAGTTGTTGTTTTTGTTGTTTCCCTTTTACCTTGCACCCCACATGTTTGATGAAATGCTTGTGGGACTTGAGATGATCAATCCTTGTTTTTCTTTCCTCTTCTCTTGTATGTGTTTGTTTGGTTGGTTGGTTTGGTTCCCTCATTAGTAGCGAGAGCGTGGTGAGGATGACCCCTAGGCCGTTTAAGTAGCGAGAGCCCGATCGTAACCCTAGGCTACGAAAGCATGCTAGTAACCCCGTTTTTCCTCTTTTGGTTTCCTTGACACCCATGAACCCGACCTAGCCCTAGTTTTCCCTCTTGTTGATTTCGTTGCTTTCTTTATTCATTAGTTGCTTGTTTAGCCTTCTTAGTTCGTGTTTTAGACTTTAGCTAGTCCTTACACTACTACAATTTTGATATTAGAAGACGCCTAAAATAGGATGCTTATATAAGGAACCGTCCTTTATAACATGATAAATTTTGGCTCCCATGACCTTGGTTAAATAGCACGGTTCAGCAAAAGAACCATCCTTTAATATTTATTATTAGCGCGGTTGGTCAATGAAACCGTCTTAATTAATATAAAAGCACGGTTATAGGTTATACCCGTGCTATTAAATATAATTTAAAAGCACGGTTATATATTACACCCATCCTATTTTGTCTTAAATATATGACCGCCCTATTCAATCCTAATACAGGGCTATAGGTTTCCATAGAAAAAATATCTAAACGCGCTCAACCACGCACCTCTCTCAGTTTCATCAATTTCAATCTGCCGGCTCACCTCACGATCACCTTCCGGCGACCCCTCCGACTGTATCCTTCCCGCCACTTGTAGCGACTCCGCCTCCTGCCGCCTCAGCGCCAGCTCCCTCTTCTTCTGACAACACCGCACTCACTCCCCTTCCTTTTTCCCGCTGTATGTCACTTTCTCTCCTAGTTTTTTTTTGTTTTCAATTCACAGCGCCATAGTCAATTCATCATGTTATTGGAAATTTTAGTGTTATTTGATATATTTGTGTTACGAAGATGCAATTATTTGCCAATTCTTCGATTTGAGCTGTATAGAAATGGTGTATTCGCAGTTTTCAGTGTGCTTTTGAGCTAAATGTCGGATTTATCTGAATTATTGGCGTCATTTGAAACTGATGTTACTAATTCTGATCTGAAGCGTGAATGGAATTTATTTGATGCAATTCTCAACTCAATCTTTGATATGAGCTGTATAGAAACCGTGTGTTCGCAATTTTTAGTGAGTTTCCAAGCTAAATGTCGGATTTGTTTGAACTATTGGCGTCATTTGATACTGTTGTGACGTATTTTGCTTCTTAGTATGTGAATCGCAGCTATTTGATGAGTTTCTCGACTCAATTTTTGATGAGTTGTATGGAAACTGTATGCTTTCAAATTTTGTGCCTACCCAACAAATGAAGGTCATATATTTATTGCTTAAGCTGAAATTTCAAAAGTTGTATTGTTAGAAATAATGCAAAGTGAAATCGTTGATCATTCTTGCATAGTAAGAGCATCTCCCATTAGTAGCATATTAAACCTAATTTATTAGCATGGTTATGATTGTCATTATATTTAGAATAATGATAATTCATTTTCCATCATAAAGTGACTTTGGATACCTTTTGAGGTTAGTCTCATATAACAGTTATTATATAAAGTGAGAGTTATGAGAATGATGACATACATGAGAATATACATCAAATACTTCATCATCCAAATCTCTTTGATAAATTCTGAGTATACCATCGAGTTCAAATCCTAATGGTTGAGTACACAACCTTTTAGGAGTGTTGTGTGATGATAAGTGTAGTTTGTAGTGCCTAAATGGTTGTGTTTGGTCCTGATTTCCCTTGTGAAATCGCTCTTTGGAGCGATTTCTGGGCTACTTATACTTCTTCTAGTACGTTTTAGGTTCCCAAGACCATTCATGGAGAATTGGAACGATTCCGACTCGTTTCCTACACTTTTGGAGCCAACGAAGAGAAGGAACGATCACTCAGTGCCTTGGATTCAATCCCGAGACCTTGGGACCCATTCCCGAGCCTCTTAGACTCGATCCCGAGCTCCGATCAATGAGAAGCCCATGTGAAGCAAGGAGGGACCTCAGAGCTCATAATGGAGGCCTACAGACCCTTCCCGGGCGGGAAAAGCATCCTTCTCGGTCGGGAAGGAGTGCACAAATCAATAGGCTACTGTTTGAGCCTTCCCGGCCGAGATGAGAGCTTCCCGACCGGGAAGGATGGTCCATCCCGACTGGGACCATTCCTTCCCGACCGGGAAAAGAGAGCTGAAGCCCGTGCCTCCTTTTTTCTCCTCCTTCACTCTTGTAACCTTATAAATACTCCTCCCTTGTATTGTTTAAGTACCCTACATTACCATACACTATCTTAGACCTCTCTATAACATTCCAAACCCTAGATTTAGTTTCTCGTCTCATTATTTTAATCTTCCCTTAACTTTTGTTAATCTTAGATTAATTTAGTTAGTTAGTCTTGTATTAAGGTTCTCTTGAAGAATCCATCAATTCTTGACAACTTTTGGTAGATATTTTTGGGTGTTCTTTTAATACAAGTTCTCATCTTTTTCATTCTCTTGTAGTTGGTATAATCTCTTTTCTCTTGTTCTTTGTTTATTTCTTCAAGTTTTAGTCTTTACATATTGTTTATTCTTCTTGTTAGTTCATAATGGATGTTTTGCTATTTATGTTGATTTCTCTTGATAGTGTTAGATTTAGTTTCACTATGAGTGAGTAGACTCTTTGTGGGGTTAGTAGGGGGATTAAGTGTGGATTATGGGTAATTAGGGTTTGATTAAGGGAAAAGGTGGAATCTTTGTTACTGGTCACATGTTGAGCACTCTGTGTTTGTTGAATTGCTTGTTTGAGTTGTAGTGGCCATGCTTCTCATACTTGTTTTCATCTTCTCATCTTGTAATCGATTTGTGGTTGAATGCTTGTGTTTGGGTAATACTTTGCATGAGTTTTCGGGTCTAGTCTTTGACACGAGAGTGCGGACTTAAGCTTTGGCGCGAGAGCGCAAACCAACCTTAGTGACTAGGTGAAACCTACACCCTTGACCTCCCAACTATCCTACCACACTTATGAACCCGACCTAACCCTACTCCTTCCCACATTTGATCTATCCTTCTCTATAGTCATCATTTATCTAGTTTGTTAGTTTCTTTGATCTTTAGTTGTTTCACTTAGTCCTTATCATATCTAGTGCTTTGTTAGTCCACTTTCATCACCTTCAACCATCCTAGTTTGTCAATTCTCATCATCTTTGTGTTTGTTCGTGACTTAGCCTCGTTTTTAGGTAGACCTAGTCTAGACTCCCATAATCGTCTCCGTGGATACGACCCAACTTACCCTAGCTACCCGTTAGGATTAGTTGGACTCTATTTGACGGTGGGGGATCGCGGCAATTCTCCTCCCATCAATTTGGCGCCGTTGCCGGGGACGGTGCATGTTTAGACTTAGTTTGCTTATTAGCTAGACTTAGATATCCCTCCTGTGTTCTTCTTCTATCTCTTGTGCATATTTTTTAGGTTTTTCTTGTTTTCATAGCTTTCTTTTATTTTTGTCTCCCGTTGTGCTCGTTTATTGTCTTTGCCTAGTGCCCATAAAGCACTAGGTGTTCTCACGTTTGTTCAAGTGCGTAGTGCATGCCTAGGAGGAGAGGCGATTTATTTCTCTTCAATCCAGAGCCGGAGAGACTCTTTAGAGCCTTTCGCCAACGGAAGATTGATCGGGTTAGAACCTCTCAACCGAGTACTAGCAATACCATTGAAGAACAAGCTCAAGGATCTGACTTGAACGATACACCTCGAGAGGCGGCCGAAGGGAATTTCATCAATCCCTTTGGTACTTCTAGTCATTCCTCTCAACCTAGTTCCCCTTCTACTTCTACATCAACACCGTCTCCACCATCATCTCCCGCATATCCAACAATGCCTAAGTTCTCTTCTCATTCAACCTTTACGGAAGACGTTTTGCCCGGTCCCACCGCTTTACCGGCCGTATATACCGGAAATTTTGTGGTAAAAACGCCATTCAACCAATTGGTCGAAAGAAGTCAATTTAGCGGGTTACCAACCGAAGATCCTCATCAACACATGGAAACCTTTTCGGACTATTGCGATGCTATCTCACAACCTGGAATAACCCAAGACCAAATCCGGTGGGTATTATTCCCCTTCTCTTTGATCGGTAAGGCTAAGCAATGGTTCAAGGGTTTAGACAAGGCGGCTCTCGGTATTGATACTTGGAAGAAGCTAGCCTTAGCCTTCTACCAACAATTTTATCCACCGGAGAAGACCAATCTATTGAGAGCTTCTATCACGGGATTCCAACAACGTGATGAAGAAACCCTCTATGAATCGTGGGAAAGATTCAAAGCCTTGATCCGCTCTTGTCCTCACCATGGTCTATCACAGTGGTTCATTGTTCAACAGTTTTGGAACGGGTTATATGAAGACTCAAGGGCCATACTCAACATGGGATCGAATGGAAGGTTTACCGAGGTAGATGATGACCAAACTTGGTCAAGAATCGAGGAGATGGCGGTACACAACTCCCAATACTCAAGGCCTAGGAAGGCGAATCGAGGAGGAAGGCACGAGATCGATGCCATTACACAATTAAGCATTGATCTTGGAGCACAATTAAAAACCCACATGGAATCTATTGACAAGAAGCTCCAAAGCCATTTTGAGCAAGGTCAAAGCACAAGTGACTCCCACCAACATTCAACTCAACAAGTCAATGCTTTGGAAGTTGTATCTCCTACATATTATTATGGGATACGCGAGATTTGCGGGATATTTGGACATGAGCCTCTACATTGTCGAGGTAGTATTGAGCAAGTGAACGCCTTTCAAGCGTTCAAGCAAGGTGCCCCATATCCTCACATGTTCCAAGCTTCCCATCAAGCTTCCCAACAACAATCTATACAACACCGCCCATATGTTCCACCTCCCTTAAGGGACAACAACCAAGGCTACTAAGGTTATGTAGGCAACCCAAGGCCATTCAACAATTTCAAACAACATAACCAAGGTACCTTCAACAACAATCAAGGGTTCCAACAAGGGAACTTCAATCATCAAGGTGGTTTCCAAGGAAACCAACACAACCAAGGACATCAAAATTACAACCATGGTAACACTTAAGGCCTTAATCAAGGCAACTCTCATGGGTTCCAAAGGAACCATCAACAAGAACAAGGGTCTCAAGGTACTCGACAAGAAAGCAAGCAAAGGAGCCGGTCTCCAATTCATGATTATGGTACTCCCTTAGCCCTCACCGATACTCCACACAATCCACAATCTCCACCTCGAGATTTCGACATGCAAAAATCTATGTTGGATGTGCAAAGGAGTAATCAAGAAATGCAAAGAAACCAAATGTAGATGCTAAGAAACCAACAAGAATTCTTTGCTCATCTTCAAAGGGAGAACATAGCAAGAGATGCTCATATGAAGATGCTCGAAACCCAAATAGCTCAAGTTGCTTCGGGGAGCTCTTCAAGGCAAAAGGGGCAACTACCTCCTCAAGGTGAAACGGCAAAATTTGAGCATGTGAATGCTATTACCTTGAGGAGTGGTGTATCTTATGACTTCCCCGTGTTTCCTAGTGAGCAACAATGAAAGAAGTTGTATCTCCAATTCAAGAAAATTCAAGCTTGAGAAATCCAATGGAGGAGCAAGTTTTGTGGGAGATTGAGAGACCCCATGAAGACAAGCTTCCCTCACTTCAAGGAAAAGACAAAGGAAAGGGGAGAATGTCATTTGAAAAGTCTAACCATAATGAGCAAGACTAGGTACATATCAAGTTGCCTTTCCCAACAAGGCAAATGAAGACCAAGGTGGATGTTCAATATGACAAGTTCCTAGATATTGTGAAGAAATTGGATGTGAGTGTCCCTTTTACCGATCTACTTACCCAAATCCCGGCATATGGAAGATTCATGAAAGAAATCTTGGCTAGGAAGAGATCCGTCGACAAGGAAGAGACCATAGCGTTCACAAGTGAGGTGAGCGAGCTCATTCAAGGTTCTACACTTCCCAAGTTGAAGGATCCGGGTAGTTTCTCGATCCCGTGCACCATAGGCAACTTGAAGATTGAAAGGGCATTATGTGATTTGGGTGCGAGTGTAAGCATCATTCCGTATTCCATTTGTGAGCGACTTGGGATGAAAGAGCTCAAGTGTACTTCTATTACACTCCAAATGGTCGATCGTTCACTCAACCGACCATTGGGTATGTTAGAAGATGTGCCAATAAGAATCGGGAAGTTCTTTATTCCGGTCGACTTCCTCGTGCTTGATATGCCGGAAGATGCTATCACTCTCATTATCCTTGGGCGCCCATTTCTCCATGCCGGCAGTGCGATGATTGATGGAAAGAACGGTAGGATCACATTTGAGCTAGGCAACGAGAAGCTCGTGTTTGACCTCCAAGGCAACACCTCGCCTACTAATGATGAATCGTGTAATATGATCCACACCATGAAAGACATCAATCTAGGGGATGAGTTTGGTGAAAGCTTGAAGAAAAACTTCTATGGAATTGAAGATGATGATTCCGAGCTTGGGGCGGATGAATGCCCATATCATGAGTTTGAAGACAAGTTGAAAGGAAAGAAGAAAGTTGAGCCTCCCTTGAGGCCTTGTGAAGAAGAGTGGAAGTTCGGGTATATACCGAAGGATCGAAAGTACAAGTTCAAGCCATTGAACTTAGTAGATCGGGATGCCCCGGAAACTTCTAGATGAGGTTATGAAGAACCTTGGAGTGTGGGTTGGTATACCCCTAGCTTGATTGAAGACTTCTCGAGAGCCTTCGATTTGTTACTTCGTGTCCTTGATGGCGATGGAAATGGTTATAGTGTTGTTGAAAAATGATTGAAGAATGCACCATCCTTGGTTTGGCGGAGTTCCAAAAGAACTGTCTTATTGTATATATCTCTTTCTTGTAATTCTTTTGAGTTTTGTGAAATTCTTGTAATTTGGTATTTTGATGAGTGATGTGAGGGAGGGATTTTGATGGATGTTTTGAGCTTATTTGATAGGTGTGAAGTGAAGATGAATCCTAGAGAGGAGTGGTTATTGATAGAGCTTGGATTGTGAGCAAGGGAGTCGGTTTTTGAAGCTTTGTACAAGCTTTTGGGAATATGGAGGGCAAGAAGACTCTTCCCGGCCGAGAAGAGAGCATCCTGACCGGGATGGGTGAGCCATCCCGACCGGGAAGGATGTCGTCCCGATCGGGATGAGGGTACCAAAAATTGGGTTTACTATTGTGTCATCCCGACCGGGAAGGGAGCTTCCCAACCGGGAAGGATGTGTCATCCCGACCGGGACCACCCATCTCGACCGGGATGATTCACTGCTTCCCCTTTTGCTTCCTCTTCGACATTCGAGCCCACCCAACCACTTTATACCCCTTCCCAACCTCCCTACCTACCCTTGCACCTATCATATGACCCCTACACTTCATATACATACCCTCACCTCGTCTTATCTTCACTTTACACCGAGTTTCACATCAAATCCCACCTCCTTTTACCTTTGCAAGCTTAATACTTCAACCATGCGGGCCTATCAAAATCGAAGAGGAATAACAATGACGAAGACTAGCTATGCGCCGTTATCGAACTACGAGACGATGGAGTGAGTGAGTTGCTAACCGATTGGTACGGCAACTATACTTTCTTTTCCGTCTTTTATTGCTTGTCTTCCTTTGTTTGTTCCCTTCCCCTTATACACTTTTGTGTGTCATGGTGGCCCTCGGGGCCTCGTTAGTCATTGCTCCCGACTCTCGATGACGTGACTACATCGAGAGTCATTTCAAAATCCAAATTTACAAGAATTTTCACTTTTTCTTTAATTTTATTTTCTTTTATTAGGATTTAGTCGGATTCGGGCGGAATCCGGGCTAGGTGACTTGATTACACCTAGTCCTCCCCTCCCATTTCCTTTTATTTCCTTCTTTTTATTTCTTCCCCCATCCATATCTTTTCTCGTCTCGGCCCATGGTGACTTGATTGCACCCCGGCCGGACACATTCTACCCTTTTCTCCACTTTATTTTTGATTTTTAGCTATATTTTCGTAGTTTCTCTTCTTTTTTTAGTGTCTCCATACACTACGATCGAGCATGAGGACATTGCTCGGTTTAAGTGTGGGGGAGCGATATCCTAGTGTAGTTTAGTTTTATTTTCGTAGTTTTTTCAAAAAATCTTAAAAACCCTAAAAATTTGAAATATTTTCAAAAAAATCAAAAAGATTTTCTTTTGTGGGTTTTCCTCTTGTGTCGTTGTGTCGTACTTTTGTTGTGTTGTGTGTGTTTTGCCTCCCTTTTTCCTTGTAGGTCGCTTAATCACCGTTAACTTTGGAGGGCTTTTAAGACATCCGGTAACATCTTTTATCCCTTTTTCCTCTTTGTCTCTTGTGGAGTTTGGAGGAGATTTGTGATGATCTGTGCTCGGGTGGAGCTTTGTAAAGTTTGATGTTGATTTGGTAGCTCGTTTGAAAGTTCGGGGTGGTGTTTGTTCTCTTTATGTATTTGTTTTGTTTTGCTTTGTTTTGTTGTCTTTGTCTCTTTTTCTTTCGTTTTTGTCGCGTCTTTGTTTTGTGATGTGTAGTTATGTCTAATGTGTAAAAAGGTTTGCGAAAACCCGGTTTTGAGGCTAGTGTGCAAGTGTCTACTTTCCCTTTCTAGTAGTATGAATCGAGTCTTGGACTTTAGTCTAGTAGAATGACCCTAAATCAATAGTTTCGTTGGCCCTTTACCTTGAGTCCACCTAGTGTACTAGGGATTTACTACGGGATTTGCATTTTGACCGCTATGACCACCCATGGTGTGAAAAGGCCTTGGTTGCCAAGTCCCGTCTCTTAGGTGACCATGTTTGAAATCGTATGATTAGTCCAAGTTTTCCACCTTTTTGTGGGTTTGAAGGGGAATCGCGACCCCTGACTTACCCATTCCCCTACCTCCTACACGTATCCACCAAATAAGTTGCAAATTGTTGAAATCTCTTTCTTAGTTGAAAAAAAAATCTAGCCAAAAGGGCAAACAAAGAAAATGAAAGAAAGAAAAGAATGAAGAAAAAGAAAAGGCACAAAAAGTGAAAAACAAAATACAAAAGAAGAAAAAGAAATGGCATAGCAACACAAAAAGCAAAAATGCAAAAGAAAGAAAATGCCAAAGCAAATCACCTCACAAAAAGAACCCACACCCGTAAAAAATAAGCCTTTTACCGACTATTACCGTGAAGAGACTACCAAAGGACCGAGTCCCTAGGAAGGATGATAGCGGTAATGGTCGGTCTTCCCTCATTTTGCAATCATATCCACCTTTTTACTTGGATTAGTTGAGCGGTTTTGGGCATGGGACGACCCTCTTGGCTCATCGCTAAAGGGGGCGGGGTATCACTTACCTACAGTGTCGACTAACACCGTGGTTCATCTTTTTTCCATCCCGCCGATCGTCCCGTGGTACGTTCTTAGAAGGTTAGGAGGACCTAGGTAAGTTACCAACGTTTTTATTGCTTTGTTGTCATACTATTAGGGTTTAGTCCATTTCGATTTGTGTTATTAGCTTTGGAACGTTGTCACTTGCCTTGAGTCTTTAACCGGTGTCTCTTCACCGCTTGTTTGAGGGAAGCGGTATTTGTTTCCTTTTGGGTGCAACCGATTATTTGTTTGTTTGTATGTTTGTTTGTCTATGTGTTTTTGTGTCCGTTTGCATCCACAGTTTTGTCGCAAGACCTTACTTGCCTTGCGGAGTGCACTTGTCCTCTAAGTGTACTCGCGTGAGTTGAAAGGGCGTAGGGTGCACTAATACCCACTCGGTTAGTAGTCTAGTTATTTGTAGTTTTTAGTTAGTCGGTGCTTACTCGAGGGCGAGTAAGGGTTAAGTGTGGGGGAGTTGATAAGTGTAGTTTGTAGTGCCCAAATTGTTGTGTTTGGTCCTGATTTCCCTTGTGAAATCGCTCTTTGGAGCGATTTCTAGGCTACTAATACTTCTTCTAGTTCGTTTTAGGTTCCCAAGACCATTCATGGAGAATTGGAACGATTCTGACTCGTTTCCTACACTTTTGGAGCCAACGAATAGAAGGAACGATCACTCGGTGCCTTGGATTCGATCCCGAGACCTTGGGACCCATTCCCGAGCTCCGAGAATTGATGAGAAGCCCATGTGAAGCAAGGAGGGACCTTAGAGCTCATAATGGAGGCCTACAGACCCTTCCCGGGCGGGAAGAGCATCCTTCCCGGTCGGGAAGGACTGCACAAATCAATAGGCTACTGTTTGAGCCTTCCCGGCCGAGATGAGAGCTTCTCGACCGGGAAGGATGGTCCATCCCGACCGGAAAGAGAGAGCTGAAGCCCGCGCCTCCTCTTTTCTCCTCCTTCACTCTTGTAACCTTATAAATACTCCTCCCTTGTATTGTTTAAGTACCCTACATTACCATACACTATCTTAGACCTCTCTATAACATTCCAAACCCTAGATTTAGTTTCTCCTCTCATTAGTTTAATATTCCTTTAACTTTTGTTAATCTTAGATTAATTTAGTTAGTTAGTCTTGTATTAAGGTTCTCTTGAAGAATCCATCAATTCTTGACAACCTTTGGTGGAGATTTTCGGGTGTTCTTTTAATACAAGTTCTCATCTTTTTCATTCTCTTGTAGTTGGTATAATCTCTTTTCTCTTGTTCTTTGTTTATTTCTTCAAGTTTTAATCTTTACATATTGTTTATTGTTCTTATTAGTTCATAATGGATGTTTTGCTATTTATGTTGATTTCTCTTGATAGTGTTAGATTTAGTTTCACTATGAGTGAGTAGACTCTTTGTGGGGTTAGTAGGGGGATTAAGTGTGGATTATGGGTAATTAGGGTTTGATTAAGGGAAAAGGTGGAATCTTTGTTACTAGTCACATGTTGAGCACTCTATGTGTTTGTTGAATTGCTTGTTTGAGTTGTAGTGGCCATGCTTCTCATACTTGTTTTCATCTTCTCATCTTGCAATCGATTTGTGGTTGAATGTTTGTGTTTGGGTAATACTTTGCATGAGTATTCGGGTCTAGTCTTTGACACGAGAGTGCGGACTTAGGCTTTGGCGCGAGAGCGCAAACCGACCTTAGTGACTAGGTGAAACCTACACCCTTGACCTCCCAACTATCCTACCACACTTATGAACCCGACCTAACCCTACTCCTTCCCACATTTTATCTATCCTTCTCTTTAGTCATCATTTATCTAGTTTGTTAGTTTCTTTGATCTTTAGTTGTTTCACTTAGTCCTTATCATATCTAGTGCTTTGTTAGTCCACTTTCATCACCTTCAACCATCCTAGTTTGTCAATTCTCATCATCTTTGTGTTTGTTCGTGACTTTGCCTCGTTTTTAGGTAGACCTAGTCTAGACTCCCATAACCGTCTCCGTGGATACGACCCGACTTACCCTAGCTACCCGTTAGGATTAGTTGGACTCTATTTGACGGTGGGGGATCGCGGCAATTCTCTTCCCATCATGTGACCTTGGGGGACGACGCCCATTCCGATTTGTACCGTAGTAGGGGCAATTTCGTTTCTCATTCAGTGGCCCTCATACCACGACACAACAACGTGTATTTACTAGTTATATATCGCCCCTATAGTGACCCTATATTTCCAACAATTGAGAAACGAAATTATGTCACTATTATTGTGGTTGTGTTCATTACTTGTTATTGGAATTGTTTCAATTGGCTATCTTGTTTCGTTGGTAAGATCCATCTCGTTGAGGGTGAGACAGCAGTTCGGTATTATGGCAATAACTCCGTCTCTAGACCTCCGATTTGGACGTGTAATATGGCGTTGGAAAGCTAAGAAGAAGGGCTACAACTCTTTAGTTGAAATCGTGAGCTGATTCTGTCATTTACCTTTTGTAAAACGGGACACAATGTCGTGGTAGTATGCTGGAAATTTTTGAAGGTTTATGAGTGGATGGTATTATCTTATTTTATTATCAATATTCATCCTTGAGAATGAGGTAAGGTATCTATGAGTTTATTTCTTGTCTTGTGATTCATGATGATAAAATAATTACGTTTGGTAGATAAGTATCATTTATCGTCATTGATTGGAAGATAAATTATCTGATAAGAGTAGGATGTTAATGTTGTTTCTGAACATATGTTTAATGTGTTAGTCTCAATATTTCATGATGAATGATGAATTTGCACATATATTTTTAATATTATATGACTAAAAAGGTGAACATTTTCCTAAACTTTTATCGAGTCTTGATATTGCATCTTGGAAAGAAGATTTAGACTCATGTTTATGAAAAATGGTATGTGTATAGTCAAATAAAATAATTAATGCGATTATTAGTGGTGTAATATAATAATGATTAATTATAAAGGATTATTGTGCAAATTATGATGGTTAACCGATGACCATGTGGAGATTATATGCTCTTATGAGTAATGAGAGTAATATTTGGATTTATTATATGGCCGTTATAATTTTATTCTATGCACTTAATATATATGACATTGAATATTATTCATTAATTTTGCTTGAGAAAATTGAATATGTATAATATATGTTGGGATTATATATTAGTGTGATTTTTCGTATCCTTATTAATGTTTTGAAAGGCACGTGTGTACTTGTCTTGTAAATTATTTTGAAGGAGAATTTAACTTCACACTAGAGACGCATCAATGCTCACTTGAGTAAAATAAGCTATATGTGGGGGTTAAATATTTTATTTTTATTGACATGCATAATCTTGATTAAGTATGTATTAAATAATTGGATGAATTATTTGATAAATTACTCTAAGAATAGATTATGGAATAGATCAATTGTCAGACACAATTATTTGATATCTAAAGTTGAGATGATTAATGAATGAATAATTTGTACATTTTGTTTGAACGATTATGTTTTTCACTATTTCTAGTGTGACAACATGTGGGGGAAGTCATTCAACTTATTTGATAAAATTATTCATGCATCAATTTTAAAGTTGATATCTTATAATCTGTGAAGAGTGATGGGCCGGATTTAGTCGTAGTTATTACGACGGTTTTTGTGTATTTTTGTGAGCTTAATCATGTGTCTTGTAGTGCATTTGTGTTATTTTGGTACGAGTTTAATTTAAGCTTTTGGAGGATTCTGATCTCGGTCGTTAGTTGGGCCAAGAATGAATGACTCATGAAGAATTGGAGAGCCCAATAGAAGACACGGAGCGGAAGCAACGAAGGAAACCGTGAAGAGAAACAGACCACCACGCGAGTCGCCCCAGATCCAGGCAAGTCGCGCAGCCATGCGAGTCGCGCGGTTCTTATGCGGGTCGCGCGGAAGCCTGTTTCCGTGACGCGTCTCAGCTTTATTCCGCCTTAATTTACTACGTTTAGAAGACTTTGTTTTATTTAGGAAACTTTATATATTTCTATTTTATTATTATTATTATTAGGAGAGTAGTATTTGGTTAAGTGGAGGGATTGATTATTGATTATCAATTATTATCACGTTCAATTAAAAATTAGAGAAGAAAAACCCTAGCATGAAGAACTAAGTACTTCTCGGATTAAGATTTGAAGCTTCTAATTATTCAATTGTGAGACTTTAATTCTTCTTTATTTTATCTCTTGAGTATTGTTAATTCTCCGTTCATATTGGCATGATTATTGAATGTTTAGATTAAAGTAGCTAATTAATCTTTACGATTATCAATCTATTGTTATTCTAGCGACTGAATCTGTAATTGTTCAAAATCGTTAGATAAAGTAACAATCTTTAGCCTTAATATTGGATGCGTTTCATCATATCTAGGTTAAAGAGAGATTTAACTTGTGATTCGAACTAATAATCGCGTGTTTTATTGGTCGTCAATTCTATCGTTCTCTATTCGTTAATGCTATTATTGAATTAAACTTAATCGCGTGTATTAGGTTGTTTGATAATTAGGTTATTTGATTATCGCGTTTCGAGTCAAATAATATTCGCGTGAGATTCGGGATTCAATTCCCACGATAGTTTGCTCAAGATTTAGGAGGAAGTTGTTAGTCTATGATCAATTTGATAATTAGTTGTGGAAAATTCTTACCCGAGATCGTTTTAATCATCTGAATTCATTCATTATTTTTATTATCGATTTCGTTGTTTGCTTATTAGTTAGTTTTAGTTACTCAATCACCCAATCACCCCTCCTTTCTTAGTTATTAATTTCTAGTTTTAATTCACGTAAATTACTTCGTCATCCCTGTGGATCGACCCTTATTTCCCTACACTATTGTTTTAGTTTTGTGGTTATAAGTGCATAAATAGTATCTTTGGGAGCATACGACTTCGGCTCACCAAATTTTGGCGTCGTTGCCGGGGAAGGCAATAGTTAATCTTTGTGTTTTAATTCTTATTTTATTTTTATTTTAGGTACGCTAGCATATGCATAATACTCGTTCCACTAACAATCCACTCGAGCCCTTCGACTCAGAGATCGAACGTTCAATTTTCAGGTGGAGATAGGGTGATAATAGCGAATTGATCATTTTTCAGTAGCCTGAGCCCGAAAGTGATCTAGATTCGATACCGGAGTCTGTACCCGAATCTGAGGACGAAGTAATCATGGCAAGAGAAACACGGACTCTGAAGGAGCTCACAGCTCCTGATCTTGCGGTTCAACCATTGTGCATTACTTTCCCAGTTCTAGCCGAGGGAGCCACTTTTGAATTGATCTTGCGGGTCTGATTCATCATCTACCCACTTTCAATGGAACGAGCATCGAAGATCCGAACAAACATCTTTCGGATTTCCATATTGTATGCTCTAGTATGAAGCCGGTGGGTGTGACTGACGAGCAATTGCAGCTACGAGCTAGCTTTTCCCTTTTCATTGAAGGGAAATGCAAGAGATTGGTTATACTATCTACCACCTAATAGTGTCACAACTTGGGTGGATATGAAGAAGGCATTTCTGGAGAAGTACTTCCCAATGTCCCGTTCCGCACACTTGAAGAAAGCCATTAGAAATGTGGAACAACGAGACGGGGAAACCATGTACGGGTTCTATGAGAGATTCAAGCAGTTATGTGCCAGTTGTCCCTACCGTGGGTATTCGGACCAGGATCTTATCTTATATTTCTGTGGAGGACTTACACCCGAGGATAGTCGTATGATTCATTCGGCTAGTGGTGGTGGTATAGTGAACAAGAACCCGACGAAAGCATGGAATATTATCAGTGATCTAGCGGAAAGTTCGAGGGATTATGCTAGGAGAAATTCGAAGCGCGTTGTTAGCTCATTGAATCCTAACTCAAACCTTAAAGAGAAAGTCGATAGTTTAACATCGGCGATTCAAGCTATGATGGAAGGTAGGCAACATGCTACGGTGTGCGGTATATGTTCCACGGAGGGACATCCTAGTGATTTATGCCCTTATGTGCAAGAGAGTGGTTCCGAAGAGGTGAATGGTGTTTGGGATAACACCTCGAACAAGAAGAAATGGGATCCTTACTCCGAAACTTACAATGAAGGATGGAGAAGTCATCCTAACTTTGGATGGCGGAATTTTGAAGGCCAACAATCAAGTGGCCCTCCTAGAGGTCAATTCATTCCACGACCTCAAGGACAACAGTTCACATCATAGATTCCACAACAACAAGCAACACCGAGTTCATCAATGTCCACGGAGGACATGATTCGGGCACTCACTCAAAGTGTTACTCAAGATCGAGCGGAAAACAAGCAAAATTTCAAGAATCTTGAGACTCAAGTGAGTCAATTGGCAACCGCGATTAATCGGTTAGAAGCGGGACAAACGGGTGGTCTACCATCTCAAACGGTAGAAAACCCAAAGAAGAATGTGAGTGCGGTGTCTTTGAAAAATGGAAGACAACTAGTAGAGGTCGAGAAGCCTAAAGCTAGATCTAAGGAAGTGGCTATCCAAGAGGAAGAAGAGATGGTCGTTGATGATGGGAGTTGTAGACACCCGCATTTTGCCTGCTAGTGTCAATAGCAGTCTCCAACAAAACACTCGATGATGATCGGACGTCAACATGACTTAATACGCTCGAATACGGACTCAGAATCAATAGTATCCGACGTGGGCATTTAGCGGAGTGAAAATCTCTCAAAAACGACCTCAAAACCGGGCCCAGTGGGTCGTTCCCAATAAAATAAAACTAATTTGGGCCAAAACCGACACCAAAAATAAATCCCGTCTTTTGGCGACCGGGTCAAAACCCGGTCAAAGACGAACCCGTCACATAAATCAGCCAAATTCAACTTCTCGAAACTGGCGCACAAATCTAAATTCAAAAAATCAATCAAATCAATCAAGTCAAATCCTTCCTAAAATATCTCGATTCACTTGATCCACTCGATCGAGTGGATTGACCCACTCGGTCGAGTGGAGCGTCATTCAGCAGATCAAGCCCGTTTTGAAGGGCACTCGATCGAGTGCACTAGGGCCACTCGATCGAGTGCACTAGGGCCACTCGATCGAGTGACCCTAGGTCGGGGGGTAAAGCCTATAAATACCCCCTTAACCCCATTCATTTCACAAGCTTTTTCAACCTACATTCACCCTCATACTCTTCACAAACAAGGATTTTTCCCATGCCAAAGACCCTACATTTCTACCCCAATCCATCTTCATCACTTCAATACTACAAACCCTAAGCAACCTTAGGCTAAAAACCGAGTTAGCATCCCTCGTAAAACCGATACACATACACACACATACAATCAAAACTCGAGATTAAAACTCGCCAAAGACCCGAGAGCATCCTCTCCCTAACCAAACACACCCTAACTCACCCTACATATCTCGACACTCCCGCGCATACGCCGCTACTACGAGTTCGTTTCCGAGACCATTAAGCATGTAGGTTGAGGGTGTCATCAAACCCATTTCTTTTTCTCCTTTCCCTTTTTTCGATTATATATGTATTACTATTATTATTATTATTATTATTATTATTATTATTATTATTATTATTATTATTATTATTATTATTATTATTATTATTATTATTATTATTATTATTATTATTATTATTATTATTATTATTATTATTATTAGTACTATTATTATTAGTCGATATTAACGACACTAATATTTTATTTACTAACACTAACCTTTAATTTTGTGCATACTAACCTTTTATTTATTTTCGTTACTAACATTTTATTTATCGCACTCTAACATTTTATTTATGTACTCTAACCACTAACTTTTTTTATTGTTTACTAACATTTCAATTCCGCATTCTAACACCTAACAATTATATACCGCGTACATATATACACTAGTATCAAAATCTCGGTTTCGAATACGTTTAACTATGACGATCGCCTAAAGTCCATCTAATTCCTTTACAAGTAACGACGAAGGTGGCGCCCTTTCGAGGAGCGCCGCCCCAATGTGCTCAAGGACGTGAAGTGATCGTGATCGGTCATAGTTGAATGTATTTGATCCCATTTCCAAGATTAGTGCTGAACCCGTTGACACGAAAACCGACATCACATAATCCGAAATGATTGGTTTCGATGTCGTGACGTAGAGGGATGCAATTTCGTCACTAATTCAAAATTTCTAATTTAAACGATAACGTTTTCATAAAAATCCGATAACGGTGTTATAATCGCATGCATACACGATTATAGCACCGGAAGCCGAATTAAATTCAAATCGTGCAATATTTGTATTTAATTTAGCCGACCATCGATTTTGGAAAATAAAATGAAACGAGTTATCACTCGTACAAGGGCTACTCGACCGAGTACATAGGCTACTCGATCGAGTAGCACCCAAAAATCTGGACAGTAGCTATGTTAAAGACACACTCGACCGAGTCAGGCCATGACTCGATCGATTGGGTCCTGTAGCCCAGAAAACCGAGAGCTCTAATGCAACATTCGAGCCTCGTCATTCTTTTTACGACTTTTAGTCGACACGTGCATAATCAATCACATAATTCTAATTTTCAAAACTCATGCATGTCACGACACCTAAAGCGATTTTGATCGACGGTCTCGCACTATTAATTTTATGTCGACGACTCTTTAGTCGTATCCGACACATAATTAATTTAGACTCCATTTCTCGAGGTGATAAGTCGGGACAAGGTATCGAGGTTCGAGATCGGGTTAGCACCACGCCTAAGTCTCGAACCTCCGTCCTTTGATTAATATGCAATACAATGCGTAATTAATTAAGGTTCGTCCGTCTATCTAATTCACGATCTAGTGTGCATTTATTATATACGGGTCTTTGACGGGTCGTGTATTTATTTATCACTCTTCTTATTTTATTTCGATTATTCTATTTTATTGCTCGTTGTATTGTGAATTCCGGGTTGTATTCCGCCCGTGTAATTTGTAATTTATTTACGAGTTTTCTATTTTCGATGTTTGCCATTTATTTATTTAAATGAACATCACATGCTAAATCACTTTGACATGAATCAAGATGCATTAAATGACGTAGTTCACATATAATTCACATGCTTAGCCCGAAAACGCTGTTTGCATATCATTTAGTCGTTTTACTTGCGCGCGTACACGAACACGAACGATGTCTTAGTAGAGGTCGCCATTGTGCGGGCGGGGTTGGGTGTCCTTAGTAGGCTTCCCAACACGTACCCTCACCCCTTACTCAGAACCTTGGTTTTCGGATGTCCGAAACCATTGGCGCACGAGAGTCATTTTATATACGAAAGCCGGTGTAAACGGTATCGATATAACAATGCAAAGGGACGAGCCCCATAAACTCTGAAATCGAAGTGGGCTTACTTTGTGTATAGCCCATGACGACATAGAGTGGGCTCGAATGGTTCCGAATAACCACAAAATTCGGTGGCGACTCCATTTTGACTTAAATTTCGAACCCGAGAACAATCTTACCACGAGATTCATTCGCCTACCCTAACCCGCGCGTGGCCGCGTCGGTGTGGACCTACGTCATATCCACAATTTGGTGACTCCGCTGGGGATACCTGATGTACCACATGTCATCGGGGTTCCCAGGGTGAGACTCGAAGAGAAATCGTTCGTATATTAGTGTGCGCGGATTAGTTTAATGATTCATGCATAACCCAAATTTGCCCGGGCCGGTTACTTGTGACCGACGTCCCACTATAGCACGGTGCATTCCTACATGGGTGCGCTAAAGACATCGATGGTGGAACTCGTCTGGGTTTTGCGGCATGTCCTAAGACCAACTCGGCTTAGGGATTCCGTCCTAAACACGGGAAAGCCATCGTTGTTGGTATAGACCCTATTTTGACCGACCGAGACTTAGTGTAAAGCATACATAAGCGTCGTTATGCTTGTTTGACTACATGCTATTTGGTTTCCGTGTCAATTTTCAAAAAACCGTCATTTCAAAATTGCATCTTTCCAAAATACCAAATTTTGAGAAACCCGAAATACTGTCCGTTTCGGGACCCGTCTTTTCAAAATATCCAATTTCAAAAAACTCGGAATGCTGCCGAAAATTAGACTTACGATTTGACTCAAAACAAGCTTTTTTTTAGCCGGCATGCTATCCATTACAATTCGAATTTCCGATCCACCATTCGATTCTCGAATTTTCAAAATTCAATTTCAATCTTCAAATCCTCGTGATGCCATTCGCGATTTTCAAATCTTCGAGATTCCATTCTCGATTTTCAAATCTCCGAGATGCCGTTTTCGATTTTCAAATCTTCAGGATGTTATTTTCGATTTTCAAATTTTCGGAAATTTATTTTCGATATTTAAATTTTCAAATTTTCAAAAAAAAAAAATCGGTCTTGTCGGCACGCTGCCAATTTCAAAAAACGGGACCGTCTCCCAATTCTTCAAAACGCGAAATTACTCGCAACCATTCTAACCTTTCAAAATGCCTGGTCCTATTGGCCCACTACCAATTTCATGACCGTTCTCTCAATTTTCAAAATTCCCGGTCCTATTGGCCCACTACCAATTTCAGGACCGTCCTCTCAATTTTCAAAATTCAATCATTTTTCAAAACCTTCCTTATTATAGGACCTACCGTAATCCGTGTGTCGGGTCTTTTCATAATTTGTCGAAGGTCTTTAGCGTCGAAACTCCGTCGATCCTACATCACGGGTTTCTTCCCCATCCTAGTCCGCCTTATCCTAAAGGCACAACCGACCAACACGAGTCATACACTCGTAAATGGAAGGTTCGTCTAAACACTCGAGTCCTAACTAGAAAGTCCCACGTGATCTTTCCCTCCGACAGGACGGTCCCCACGACCTTTCCTAAGGGAATTTCGCCCATCTTTCAATCCATTAGTCGAGTCATCTCAATTCAGGAGTCCTTTAACTTAGGGGTCTACCCTAATCACAGGGTCATCCTTATTCAAGTCAAGTCAAGGGTCTCTAGCGTCGAAACTCTGCCGACCTTACATCGCAAGTTTCTTCCCTTACCCCGTCTGCCTTTCCTCGAGGCTGAGTCGACCTTTTACAAGGCATAGCCCTGTAGCTAAAGGTTCGTGATCCTTACATCCAAGGGTCACTCGTCCGACACTCGAGATTTAGCAAAACCTACAATCTCACTCGGGGGGCTACCTTTTAGGAGAGCGATCAATCACGATTGCTCTAAGGGTCATGTCTTACACGTGTTGTCTCACGTACCCCACTTTTGAGTCACTTAGATGCCACACCATCTGAGTCCTATAAGAGTCCTTGGTCTCACTTGGGGGTTGTCCTCCACCCGAGCATTCGACCACGGTCACCTTAAGGGGTACCTTACGTTCATCCTACACCGACATCCTTATGATGCTTTCTTTGAGTCGTACACATGCTACGAATACTCGAGTCACCTAGGTTAAGGTCGCCACGGTTGGTCCGAACACGTGACGCGGTCAAACACGGTCGCCCCATTTTCGGACTTACCCTCGTGCAGCTTGAGTCTCACAGTCGAGTCCAAGCCAGAGTTGTTACCTCATTTAGGTCAACGTTCGAGTATCCCGGTCCAAGAGTCTTTGTCGACCCGTCACCCCGGGCCATGTCTAGTTTGACTCCCTCTCTTGCATTCGCGCAAAGTCGAGTTTAGGCGAGTCGTGGCACCTGTCGTTTCCTCCAATCAAGGACCTTACCAAAAAGAAACGACCAACCAAGTATCCGAGAGTCCAGATTTCATTTGAGTCCGAGTCTGAGTCCGAGTCTAGGATATCCTACATCCTCATTTCAAAGTCAGAGTCAGAGTTTACTGTATTCTGTCCTCTTTTCGCATTCCAATAAAATCAGCTTTTTCAATTTCTCATATATGCTTCCCTTATGTGTTTCCGAGAACATGATGAACACCATCATACACTGTGAGCACATGCACGTGACTATTATAGGCACATCTATAATGACTGTAGAAACTGAGGCCCGTGTTTTCCTTTACCCGTTCCATGTCTGGAATAGAAATCCACATAACTACCCTTAGCAGAAGCGGTATCGAATCCTATGACAAATCTAGGTAGTCTCCTAGTTTGGGTTTAAGACGGGAGGCAAGCCCATTTCCCACAATAAACATCCTCCAATAAGACTAACCAATCCCTACCTTAGGCATTAGTCTGACCAGAAGCAAAAAAAAAAAAAAGCATCGTGACTCTATAGACTTGATGCCAAAAATACCCAACTCGGGACGATGCTCCCATTAAGCCTGCTCGGAATTATGATGACAATACCGAGATCCAAATCACCATGCTTACCGTAGAGTACTCCACCGCGAGTTGCACTCACACAAACATCAACTAGGCTTACACCTTACAAGGGTTTACCTCCACAAGCCAAATCCAACCGATGGGCCCACCCCCATATCCACCCGCAACACCATAGGAGGGGATTACCGTGAAGAAAAAAAAAGAAAAAAAAGAGTTGGACAAAAAAAATCAAAAGTCCAAGGAAAAAAAAGCAAAAGGCCCAAAACAAAAGAGCTGGCCATGATCAAAAAAGAACTCCCAAACATCCCTCGACCAGATACGGTCAATCCCTTGACCGGGGCACGGTCAACTCAAATGAAGAAACCCACGACCGGGGCTAAGAGGTCAACCCCAAAACACAAAATTCAAATGCCCATGACCATGGTCAACGGTCAACTCAAGTGAAAGTCCCTTGACCGGGGTATAGTCAATTCAAAAATTATTGATGTCTATACCATCAAATAGGGGAGAGACAATCAAGCTGGTTAGCTAACACCACATTTAGCCTCCCCATATTACAACCCTCAAGACCTTCCCGAGACCTAGGCTAAGAGACAGCCCGGAATTTTGAGGATTCTAGCTCCATAGGATACACCCTAACCATTAGGGCCAGACATGGAAACTAGATCCCGCATTATCAAACCTGCCTGATCGAAGTCCGAGTCATTTTTACTCGACTTCCCCCTTTCCTACCACATTGCAATACCTTACCCTCGAAGCCTTAGCTCCACAAAATCGAGCTCCAGATTTCGAATCATCAAAGCCACTTACCACCTAGCTCCACATTTCCAAAAAACATCCAAACCAGTTACCAGCCCCAAACACGGGAACTCAACCTGCGGTCGGCATAGAACATGCCCAAATAGTTCACACCATCTCTGGGGGCTACCCCGGAGAATGCTCACAGTCATGGGATCAACATCCTAACTGTTCTAGCCCTTTGATCAAGACATCATTGAGAATTCACCTAGCCTACACCATCGCTATGGCTAGTTACACACAAAGCCCTAATAAACTAGGCCCAATAATATATCTTCCAATCCACTGAACTACGGCTTGGTTTGATTTCACTACACGTGAATACGTAGGCAGCCTTTCAACAAAGGCACAACCACCCACATTGACACAAGTTCAAAAAAAAAGCACCGTCATTCCGGTCACGACACTGTCATGTTCTCAGCAGTTAGCTTTGTCGTCCTGGGGGCTTCTGTTAGGCAGAAGACCTTCATCCACTCACATAATCCAAATGACTTTCAAAAAAACTAGCCTCCTTTCTTTAGTGTGTCCTAGCACTCGGCTCAGTCAAAGACAAGAATCCGTCAGGGACTCGAAGTGACACCCACTTTGGGAATGTATCCCAAAACCAAAAATTCAAAGAGCACTAGTCTACAACACTGCTACAGCTAAGTCCTGCAGAAACAGTCTCATTACAGGCTACTGCAATTCCCCTATATCACATCCTTCCCATTTCGATGTCCGACCGTGTTGCCACTCGCCTAGGCTCTGGAATAGCGCAACTTAAGAGTCTTGTCATCTTAGGTGGTCCACCCCCAACCGAGTCACGGTCCAACCCCTCGAGAGTCCAGTCGTGTCTTTCAACTCGTCCGGTCACGTCCAGAGTCAAGTCTGTCAGTAGGCCTCTCTCCTCAAATTATCATTTTAAAATTTGCAAAACTTAGCCATTTGAGAAAATCCTTTTCGACAAGGTCAAATTTCGGTCTATTTAAAACTGCAAATTTCTTTTCTATCCCTTTCAATTTTGAAAACCTATCTCCTAGCACGTGAGTTGCTTTGGGGACTTCGATTTCAAAATGAAGCAAAAACCATTTTCCCCAGCGCAAGCCAGTCTATAGATGCTAACTGCATTTTCTATGTGCTATCTTGCTATATACTATGCCTACTATTTCTGCCTATGTATCTAACATTTCAGGTACCAGCTAGTGCTTCCCAACGGAACAACAAAAGCGGTGTTTCTCCTGGAATGCTACATCCAAGATGTGATGTGTCGCCATACGGGTACACCAAGACTTCAGAAGCAAGTCCCCGCGCAGCTACTTTACTCCCCAGCATGAGTCGGCGTTTCTCCCGGAATGCTACATCCAAGTTGTGATGTGTCGGCATACGGGTACACCTATGACTTCAAAGGCAAGTTCGACTCCCCACGGAGCTATCATCATCAAGACAGGTATGACCCTTTTCTTATGGCTGGCGAGCCCTTCACGCAAGTCTACTGGACGATAAACGACCCGACCGGAAGGCTGCCAGGTCGTAATCCTCGATTGGCCTGGTAGCTACTCTGACTTTCGCCTTGTCCAAGCCTCAGACAGAGTGGAGGCTCTGTAGACACCCGCATTTTGCCTGCTAGTGTCTATAGCAGTCTCCAACAAAACACCCGATGATGATCGGACGTCAACATGACTTAATACGCTCGAATACGGACTCGAAATCAATAGTATCCGACGTGGGCATTTAGCGGAGTGAAAATCTCTCAAAACCGACCTCAAAACCAGGCCTAGTGGGTTGTTCACAATAAAATAAAACTAATTTGGGCCAAAACCGACACCAAAAATAAATCTCGTCTTTTGGCGACCGGGTCAAAACCCGGTCAAAGACGAACCCGTCACATAAATCAGCCAAATTCAACTTCTCGAAACTGGCGCACAAATCTAAATTCAAAAAATCAATCAAATCAATCAAGTCAAATCCTTCCTAAAATATCTCGATTCACTTGATCCACTCGATCGAGTGGATTGACCCACTCGGTCGAGTGGAGCGTCATTCAGCAGATCAAGCCCGTTTTGAAGGGCACTCGATCGAGTGCACTAGGGCCACTCGATCGAGTGACCCTAGGTCGGGGGGTAAAGCCTATAAATACCCCCTTAACCCCATTCATTTCACAAGCTTTTTCAACCTACATTCACCCTCATACTCTTCACAAACAAGGTTTTTTCCCATGCCAAAGACCCTACATTTCTACCCCAATCCATCTTCATCACTTCAATACTACAAACCCTAAGCAACCTTAGGCTAAAAACCGAGTTAGCATCCCTCGTAAAACCGATACACATACAATCAAAACTCGAGATCAAAACTCGCCAAAGACCCGAGAGCATCCTCTCCCTAACCAAACACACCCTAACTCACCCTACATATCTCGACACTCCCGCGCACACGCCGCTACTACGAGTTCGTTTCCGAGACCATTAAGCATGTAGGTTGAGGGTGTCATCAAACCCATTTCTTTTTCTCCTTTCCCTTTTTTCGATTATATATGTATTATTATTATTATTATTATTATTATTATTATTATTATTATTATTATTATTATTATTATTATTATTATTATTATTATTATTATTATTATTAGTACTATTATTATTAGTCGATATTAACGACACTAATATTTTATTTACTAACACTAACCTTTAATTTTGTGCATACTAACCTTTTATTTATTTTCGTTACTAACATTTTATTTATCGCACTCTAACATTTTATTTATGTACTCTAACCACTAATTTTTTTATTGTTTACTAACATTTCAATTCCGCATTCTAACACCTAACAATTATATACCGCGTACATATATACACTAGTATCAAAATCTCGGTTTCGAATACGTTTAACTATGACGATCGCCTAAAGTCCATCTAATTCCTTTACAAGTAACGACGGAGGTGGCGCCCTTTCGAGGAGCGCCGCCCCAATGTGCTCAAGGACGTGATGTGATCGTGATCGGTCATAGTTGAATGTATTTGATCCCATTTCCTAGATTAGTGCGGAACCCGTTGACACGAAAACCGACATCACATAATCCGAAAAGATTGGTTTCGATGTCGTGACGTAGAGGGATGCATTTTCGTCACTAATTCAAAATTTCTAATTTAAACGATAACGTTTTCATAAAAATCCGATAACGGTGTTATAATCGCATGCATACACGATTATAGCACCGGAAGCCGAATTAAATTCAAATCGTGCAATATTTGTATTTAATTTAGCCGACCATCGATTTTGGAAAATAAAATGAAATGAGTTATCACTCGTACAAGGGCTACTCGACCGAGTACATAGGCTACTCGATCGAGTAGCACCCAAAAATCTGGACAGTAGCTACGTTAAAGACACACTCGACCGAGTCAAGCCATGACTCGATCGATTGGGTCCTATAGCCCAGAAAACCGAGAGCTCTAATGCAACATTCGAGCCTCGTCATTCTTTTTACGACTTTTAGTCGACACGTGCATAATCAATCACGTAATTCTAATTTTCAAAACTCATGCATGTCACGACACCTAAAGCGATTTTGATCGACGGTCTCGCACTATTAATTTTATGTCGACGACTCTTTAGTCGTATCCGACACATAATTAATTTAGACTCCATTTCTCGAGGTGATAAGTCGGGACAAGGCATCGAGGTTCGAGATCGGGTTAGCACCACGCCTAAGTCTCGAACCTCCGTCCTTTGATTAATATGCAATACAATGCGTAATTAATTAAGGTTCGTCCGTCTATCTAATTCACGATCTAGTGTGCATTTATTATATACGGGTCTTTGACGGGTCGTGTATTTATTTATCACTCCTCTTATTTTATTTCGATTATTCTATTTTATTGCTCGTTGTATTGTGAATTCCGGGTTGTATTCCGCCCGTGTAATTTGTAATTTATTTACGAGTTTTCTATTTTCGATGTTTGCCATTTATTTATTTAAATGAACATCACATGCTAAATCACTTTGACGTGAATCAAGATGCATTAAATGACGTAGTTCACATATAATTCACATGCTTAGCCTGAAAACGCTGTTTGCATATCATTTAGTCGTTTTACTAGCGCGCGTACACAAACACGAACGATGTCTTAGTAGAGGCCGCCATTGTGCGGGCGGGGTTGGGTGTCCTTAGTGGGCTTCCCAACACGTACCCTCACCCCTTACTCAGAACCTTGGTTTCCGGATGTCCGAAACCATTGGCGCACGAGAGTCATTTTATATACGAAAGCCGGTGTAAACGGTATCGATATAACAATGCAAAGGGACGAGCCCCATAAACTCTGAAATCGAAGTGGGCTTACTTTGTGTATAGCCCATGACGACATAGAGTGGGCTCGAATGGTTCCGAATAACCACAAAATTCGGTGGCGACTCCATTTTGACTTAAATTTCGAACCCGAGAACAATCTTACCACGAGATTCATTCGCCTACCCAAACCCGCGCGTGGCCGCGTCGGGGTGGACCTATGTCATGTCCACAGGAGTACACATGTGATCGAAGATGACAAAGTGGTGCCGAGTTCTACAGTGAAGGCACCATTGGTTCAAATCCACGAGCCTCCACCACCTTTCCCGGATGCATTGAAGGATACTCGTAAGAAGAAGCATGATAATGATGTTTACGAAACCTTTCGTAAATGTGAGGTAAACATTCCCCTTTTAGAGTTACTTAAAAGTGTCCCTCGATATGCTAAGTTTTTAAAAGAACTTTGTACCATAAAGAGTAATACTAGGCTTAAGGGAATCGAGAAGGTGAAGGTAAGTGAACATGTTTCGGCCGTGTTTCAACGAAAACTGCCCACTAAGTGTGGAGACCCGGGAATGTTCACAATACCTTGTACTATAGGAGACACCGAATTTCATAGAGCTATGTTAGATTTGGGTGCTTCAATTAATGTGCTTCCTTATTCTATCTATCAGTCACTTAAACTTGGACCCATGAGTAAAACTAATATTGTCATTCAATTAGCGGATCGGTCCAATGTTTATCCTAAGGGATTCATAGAAGATGTTTTGGTCATGGTTGATAAATTGATTTCCCCTACGGATTTTTATGTGCTAGACATGGAGCACGATAGACATGCTTCCCCTATACTGTTAGGGAGACCATTTATGAAAACTGCGAAAACTAAGATTGATGTTTGCAGCGGTTCTCTTACTATGAAGTTTGATGGTCAGGTGGTGGAGTACAATATCTTCAATGCTATGAAATTCCCCACCGAGGACCATTCTTTATGTCTTATTGACGTGTTTGAGCCTTTACTGCAGGAAACTTTCGATTTGGATAACCCAGATGAGTTACAGGTCGTGATTGAGAACGGAATAGCAGAAAAGAAGTATGATGATTTAGTGTCTGCTAACTTGCAGGAAACAGCAGCTGAGTTAACCGGGGTGTCCTTCGTGCACACGGTTCCACCTTCATTACAACTAACCGTGTCTAGTGACACTTTGTTACCATCTATTTTGCAGGCACCAATTGTAGAACTAAAACCACTCCCGGATCACTTGAAGTATGTATTCCTTGGTGAGGGAGATACATTGCCTGCAATTATCTCTAGTAAGCTCACCAAGGAACAAGAAAAGCGGTTGGTGGAGGTGTTGAAGGAGCATAAGCAAGCTATTGGTTGGACCATTGCCGACATCAAGGGCATAAGTCCATCGACTTGTATGTATCGGATTCTGCTAGAGGATGAGGCACGACCTGTAAGGCAACCGCAGCGACGGTTGAACCCTCCTATGATGGAGGTTGTGAAGAAGGAGGTATTGAAGCTTCTGCAAGTAGGTATGATCTATCCTATTTCTGATAGCAAGTGGGTTAGTCCCACTCAGGTTGTCCATAAGAAAAGTGGGGTCACGGTCGTAGAGAATAAGGATGGGGATTTAGTACCTACTCGAGTCCAAAATGGATGGAGAGTGTGTATAGATTACCATAGGCTGAACACGGTAACTAGGAAAGACCATTTTCCTCTCCCTTTCATTGATCAGATGCTTGAGATTCTCGCAGGCAAAGCATACTACTGCTTCTTGGATGGTTATTCGGGTTATTTTCAGATAGCAATTGCTCTTGAGGATCAGGAGAAGACTACTTTTACATGTCCTTTCGGCACATTTGCGTATCGCCGCATGCCGTTCGGGTTATGTAATGCACCCGCAACATTTCAGCGCTGCATGATGAGTATTTTCTCCGAGTATGTGGAGAATTTTATTGAGGTGTTTATGGATGATTTTACTGTGCATGGTAATTCTTTCGATGCATGTTTACATCATTTGTCACTTGTTTTGAAGCATTGTGTTGAAACTAACCTTGTACTTAATTCTGAGAAGTGTCACATTATGGTTGAGCAGGGTATAGTTTTGGGACATGTTGTGTCGACTAAGGGGATCGAGGTAGATAAAGCGAAAGTTGATACAATTAAGACTCTACCTTATCCTACTAACGTGCGCGAAGTTCACTCCTTTCTTGGACATGTAGGTTTTTACCGAAGATTTATTCAGGATTTTTCCAAGATTGCACAACCATTGTGCAAATTGTTGCAAAAGGAGGTTGACTTCATTTTTGATGAGGCGTGTAAGAAGGCATTTGATGAGTTGAAAACTCGTCTCACAACCGCCCCGATCATTCAAGCCCCGAATTGGTCTCTTCCCTTCGAGATCATGTGTGACGCGAGTGATTATGCTTTAGGGGCGGTCTTGGGTCAAAAGGATGGGAGAGCTTCTCATGTTATTCATTATGCTTCTATGACCCTTAATGATGCGCAACGAAATTACTCGACTACTGAAAAAGAGATGTTGGCGGTTGTCTTTGCTTTAGAAAAATTTCGTTCTTACTTGCTTGGTACTAAAGTTGTTATTTATTCAGATCATGCTGCGCTTCGTTACTTGATGACGAAGAAGGAGGCCAAGCCGAGGCTAATCCGTTGGATTCTCCTCCTTAGTGAGTTCGATATTTAAGTTAAGGACAAGAAAGGAGCAGAAAACGTGGTTGCGGACCACTTGAGTCGGTTGGTTCAGAATGATGACCATGACCATGGTTTGAAGTCGGTAAAGGAGATTTTTCCTGATGAAACTTTGTTTCTTTACGTACTCTAGAACCTTGGTATGCTAATATTGTTAATTATTTGGTCTCTAACAAGTTTCCAACTCGTTTTTCTAAAGCTTAGAAAGATAAGATTCGCAGTGACGCGAAGTATTATGTGTGGGATGACCCCTACTTGTGGAAACATTGCTCGTATAAGATCATTAGGCGGTGTGTTTCTGAGAGTGAGATGTCCTCTATTCTCACCTTTTGTCATTCTCATGCATGTGGTGGACACTTTGGATCCAAGAGAAAAGCGAAGAAGGTACTCGATTGTGGTTTTTACTGGCCACATCTGTTTCGGGATGCGCATGCATTTTGTAAGTCCCGTGACAACTGTCAAAGGGTGGGGAACATATCCCAACGAAATGAAATGCCCCAAAACCCCATTATTTATTGTGAAATATTCGATGTGTGGGGGATTGATTTCATAGGACCGTTTCCTAACGCGTCTGGATTTATTTATATAATACTCGTTGTTGATTATGTGTCGAAGTGGGTAGAAGCGATACCCACGAAAACTGATGACTCTAAAGTGGTTACAGATTTTATCAAATCCTTCATATTTGTTAGGTTTGGAATTCCGAGAGCCATAATCAGTGACCGTGGAACGCATTTCTGCAATAGAACCATTGGCGCTTTATTGAAAAAATACTTTGTGACCCACAAAGTATCGACCGCGTATCACCCGCAAACTAACGGGCAAGCCGAGGTGTCAAATAGAGAAGTGAAATCTATTTTCGAGAAAACGGTCAATCCTAATCTGAAGGATTGGAGTCAACGCTTAGAAGATGCATTGTGGGCATATCGGACCGCTTACAAGACACCTCATAGGGATGTCTCCATATCGGTTAGTTTTTGGAAAACCATGTCACTTGCCCGTAGAGTTAGAACATCGAGCTTATTGGGCGATCAAGAGCTTCAATACAAGCTTAGTTGGAGCGGGTGAAAGCCGGAAATTGGAGATACAAGAACTTCAGGAGATTCGGATTGATTCCTATGCAAACGCGGCGATTTACAAGGAAAAGACGAGACGTTTACATGACAAAATGATATCGAGAAAGGAATTCATTGTTGGTCAAAAAGTGCTCCTTTTTCAATCACGTCTCAAGCTATTTCCCGGTAAACTACGTTTACGTTGGGTAGGACCGTATGAAGTTACGGATGTATCCCATCATGGAGCTATTGAGATACGTAGCTTGGATACGAATAAGGTTCTGAAAGTGAACGGTCAACGCTTAAAACCGTATTATGAGGGGTTCCGAGTTGAGACGGTGGAGAGTTTGACTCTCTACGAGCCCATTTATGAAGATTAACTCACCTCGCCACTTAGTCGAGCGAACGACTTTAAACAAAAGCGCTTCCAGGAGGCAACCCGTGTCTTGTAGATCTTTCTTGTAAAATTTTGTTTTACGGGTCATAGGTCGTAGTATTAGTTTCGTTATTTTCCTTAATAGTTTGTTTTGATAGGTAAGGAGAGTGTCGATTTTCCAGGGGACTGGGCGACTTGCATAAGCCTTGGGCGACTAGCATGGAGACCCCTTGAAATCAATGCAAAAATTGAAGAAAAATCAAAAAAGGACGAAGTTATAGGCACTAGCGCGAGTCGCGCGACCTCTATGCGACTCGCGCGGGTCCCCCTCTCACAGGTCAATTTTTTATTATTTTTTTTTTAAAAAAAAGAAAAAAAATAGGGTCCTTAACAACTGTCTTATTTCGACTCTCTCTCTTCCACCTTCATCTCTCCCCTAATTCAATCTTACCCCAAATTCAAAACCCTAATTCCTCTTTCCCCGATCCAATTTCAATTTCAAAATTTCTAAATCAATCTCCAATTCAAATCCCTAATCTACCTCATATCTCTTTCCCTTCACTCATCTCCAACTCTCTATCAAATCTATCTCTGTCTTGGTCCATCGCCGTCGTTCGTCGTCGTCTGTCTGTGTCGCCGGTGCTTCCTCCAGTCAGGGGTCTGGGTCGTCAGGCGAGTCGCGCGGCCTCTGTGCGACTCGCGTGGGTCCGTCGTCGTCTGTTGCTGGTGTTGTCGTCTGTCTGACTCGCGTGGGTCGTCTCTCCGGGGTTTGAGTCAAGTCAGCAGCTGTTCTGTTTCCGTGTCTGTCGAGGTTATAAGTCCTTAACTCCCTCCTCTCGCCCTCTTCTGTTTCATTTCTCTAATTCCATAGTTGTGTACTGTCTAGGAGTTGTCAATTCTAAGTTGGGGAAATTCTGATTTCTGAGTTGATTTCTGTCTATCCCGTGTGATATAAGCAAGCCTAGTTGTAGTCAGCACCCCGTTTCGTGTCAATCGAGTCTGTCACGGCTCGTCTACGTGTTTGGGTCTGAGTCGGGTGTCGTCCGAGTTCATAGTTTACATATTTTAGGTAGTTTTCACTAGTTAGTGTTAGCTGTCCTAGAAACTCTTGAGTTATGGCCCCGAAAAAGCAAAAGACGACCGCGGTTGATTATATGGGGTGTAAGAATTTGAGTACAAAACAGAAAGCGGTATGGCGCCAACTATTTGATCGAGTTATTATGTCGACTAAGTTTGTCGATAATTTGGCATTGGAGTTGCTCGGAATTATTGATGAGGTGTTCACATTAATGACTCGTATTGGGTTGGCAAGCTTTTACGATATGCACGCGAACACGTATAAGCGCTACACACTTGAATTCTTGTCCACCTTAGAAGTCCATCGTGATGACGACCCCCCTCATATTACTTTTCATCTCGGAGATTCAGAACGAGATTTAGACTTTACAGAATTGAGGGAGGCGTTGGGTATAGCACCGAGAGGGGGGCGGAGTGTTTGACCCCTACCTCTCAAATGATGGACGCATTTTGGTCGAAAATTGCCGGTCATGCATATGGTAACGTAGGGGCTAAGAATGCTGATATTCGTCACCCCGCCCTTCGTTATGTTCACCGACTTTTGAACTCCACATTTCTTTGTAAAGGTGAACCAACCCATCTACCTAGGGCGGATTTGATGTATTTGTGGGCCATGATGCCCGAATGTTTGGGAACCCCGGATCGGATCGATATATTCTTGAAGTGTTGTGAGAAGCACCAGAAGGCGCTCTCGGGGAATATTCCGATGGGTGGTATGATTACTATTTTAGCTCGGTATCTTGGACTACCCAAGATGATGAATTCTCCTGTCGTAGGTGATACTACTATTAGTATTAAGTTCATGGAGAGTTGTTCTATGATTTCGCGACCGATTGCTAAACACCACCTAATCTGGACGCTCGGCACGTCCCACCAGCATTTCATGATTTTGCCTCGTCCGGATGGGAAATCGTTACCATTGGGGCCTACCGCGGCTGCGTTTTACCTCCCTCATGATGAGGAATTTCGTAAGCCGACTACCGAGTCTAGTGCCTCGGTTGTGGAGGAGTCCGAGGGTACGTCTGATTTTGATCGTTGGAGAGATTGGCGCGAATCAATAGAAGATCGAGTCGAAGAATCTGTTGATAATAGTAGGTTGGCCGCTGAGTTCGGTCGGTGTATGAATCGGTTGCAATTGAAGTTGCATCCTAATGACTACTCGGAACCATCTCCCGAGTTTTATGGAGAGCTTGCAGCCCGTGAGCAAGCGAGATCATCTAGGAGGGCGGCACGTGAGGCTATGTCACGTGACGCCGGCTCCTCTTCTCACTCTTGAGCCCGAGGTATTTCTCTTCCCATTTCTTTTATTGTCCTTAGTTCACACATTCGAGGACGATGTGTTATTCAAGCGTGGGGAGGGAAATTATCTCGTTGTATATAGTAGTTAGCTTGTATTATGTCTTTAAAAAAAAACCGGAAAAAAAAAAAGAAAAAAAAATTTGAAAAAAAAAACAAAAAAATAAATAAACCCGGCTAGGTGAAAACTCCGAAAGGGCGCCTAGGCAAAAGTGGGGAATGTGGCCGAGGACGGAGTGAAAACCCGAAAAGGCGCCCCGGGTAAAAAAGAAAAATCAAGTTGCATGCCACGAGAGTTGTGTGAGGAAAAAAAATGAAAGCTAGAGTGAAAATCCGCAAGGGCGGACGCTCTAGACAAAATGAGGGAACTAGGAAAAAAACACTACTACTTTCTCCATTTTTGGTGTTGGCGTCATAAGAAGGGCGACACAGAAGGTCGGAAGGGTAGGATTAGTTGGCTAAGGTGAGAAGAATCGTGGTGCGGTGTAGTCGTAGCACTATATCTTTTGCGATTGGTGATGTTTTGGTTGATATATTGAACTATTAGAGGCATTTAGGATTGATCACATGTGTTGGTTGTGGAATATTGTGGTATACATTTTTACCATCGGTGACATTAGTAGCACGTGTGATCCGTTCTAGGATTGGAGAAATAAGGGGCGTTAGATATTGACATTAACTTATCCTTATTTGCTAATGTCCCCTGTTGTGATGATTTGAGTCGATGATAGTAGTTTGGTTTTGGGTGTGTTGATTCACTTGAACATTGGAGTTGAGTTTCATTCAATTGGTGGATTAAATTGTGCATAGTATCAAAACGAGGGAGTTTGGTGGAAGACGAGTGAGGGCCGATGTGTGTAATGATTGTTCCCGCGCATTTTGGATCGGTTTTGGTTGTGTTTATTTGTGTTCCTTGAGTTTTACTCGAGGACAAGTAAAGGTTCAAGCGTGGGGATATTTGATGGGCCGGATTTAATCGTAGTTATTACGACGGTTTTTGTGTATTTTTGTGAGCTTAATCGTGTGTCTTGTAGTGCATTTGTGTTATTTTGGTACGAGTGTAATATAAGCTTTTTGGAGGATTCTGATCTCGATCGTTAGTTGGGCCAAGAATGAATGACTCATGAAGAATTGGAGAGCCCAATAGAAGACACGGAGCGAGGAAGCAACGAAGTAAACCGTGAAGAGAAACAGACACTACAAGAAAAACTGTCCCGGGCGTCCACCTGGTTGGCGTCCTTGGCATATGGACGCCTACATGGCGTCGGAAAAAACATACGGGCGTCCACAGTCAGACGCCAAAATTGGCGTCCGACTGAATTTGGGAAGGACGAAATTCAGGCCAACGGGCGTCCACATGCGAACGCCATTTACCCCAAATAGCGTCCACTGTCGGACGCCAATTAGGAAAAACGGGCGTGCACCCATGGCGTGCCATAGTGGACGCCCGCCAGGCTGATATTGGCGACAAATAGTCGCGCACCCCCCCCCCCCCCCCATCACTCTCTAAAAAAAACAACTCTCTAACTCTCTTCCTCTCCTCGCCGAGCCAATCCTCTATTCCTCTCCTCAATTTTTTCCTAATCTTAGGTATGTTTTCTTACTTAATTAGTTGTTATTCATTATATTTAGTTCTTGTTTTTTTATTGTTATCGTTATTTATTGATAGTTTGCTAGTAAATATTGTTTAGGTCTAAATTTAGATTAGGTTGATTAGTTTAGGCCAAATTCGATTAGGTTTATTAGTTTAGGCCAAATTCGATTAGGTTGATTAGTTTAGGCCAAATTCGATTAGGTTGATTAGTTTTGCCCATCACAATTTTGATTAGGGTTTGATCAATTTGGTTGAATTGAGCTAGAATGACCTCTAGGGCATTCCGTGAGTTTTTGTGTCACTTAGGACGGACCAAAAGGTGTCGTAATAATGCCGGATTTTCCCGAAACCAATTCTATCTTGACCGGGGTTGTAATTAGGTGTTAGCGGTGCTTTCGGAGTTTTTATATCTGTATCCGAAAATTTGACCTGTTTTAGCTGTTTTTGTCGGACCTAGGCCATGAATTTTTGTGTTTCGTTTGGTTATTTTGGGATTAAATTGAAAAATGAGTTAGGATTTTCGTAAATTGCGATGAAATTGTGATTAAATTTGTGATTAAAATCGGTGACTGAATTTTGTAAGGTCAATTCTAGAGTGATAAGACATTTGGGTTTACTTTGACGTATTAGTGATTAAATTGAGGAAACTTAGTGTTAGATAAATTAAGTTTAAGTTAAATGGTGATTAAATTTTCGTTTATTATGTTATAAATGAAGTTAGGAAAATTAAACTTTAATTTGTTATATATATTTTTTGAACATAGAAAATGAAGAGAATCGAACGGAAATGGATGTATGAGGGAAGACTTGATAAGAAGAGATGTCCCACCGTCGAATTTTTGAGGGGCGTTGAATCATTTTTCGAGGTGGCTAAAAAGTCAGTAGATTATGCATCGAGGGGGGAGGTTAGGTGTCCGTGTACTAAATGCAAGAACCTAAAATTTCTTGAGGTCCTTGTAGTGAAGGAACATGTCATCTATAGTGGTTTTTCACCCGATTACTATTATTGGATTTGTCATGGTGAGTCATCTCAGTCTGAGGAACCCGAAAACCATCAAAATGAGGGGAGATTGAGAGGTATGATAGTTGATGTTGTGGAGTGCAACTTGTTTAATAAAGAGAACACATATGGGAATGACGACTCACCTAACCCACGAGACTCACCCAACCCACAAGACTCACCTAACCCTCAAGAGCCTAACCCACGAGCAAAGGCGTTTTTTGACATGTTGGACGCTTCGGAGAAACCGTTATACAGAGGATGCGATGTGACTTTGTTAGAAGTCGCGTCTATGGTAGTTAGCCTTAAATGTGAGTTCAACCTGCCCTTTGCTTGTTTCGATGGCATTGCTGCCTTGCTCGAGAGAGTTATTCCAAAAGACAATATCATGACCTGATCATTCTACACAACCAAAAAGGTTGTGAAGGGACTTCAACTCCCGCATCAAAAGATTGATGCTTGTCCAGATGGATGCATGCTATTTTTGAAGGATGATGCGATGCTTGATGAATGTAGGAGATGTGGTAAGGGTAGGTATAAGATGGTTGAGGGGGATATTGTTTTGAGAGGTAGAAAAGGGAAAAGTGGTGTCAGGGGTAAGAAACCAATCCCAATAAGTCAGCTTACGTACTTCCCTATTGCACCTAGGCTTCAGAAATTGTATGCCACAAAAACCATAGCGGAGCAAATGAGGTGGCACAAGGAGGACATTAGGGTACTAGGGAAAATGTGTCATCCGAGTGATGGTGAGGAGTGGAAGCGTTTCGATAGACTACATCCCCACTTTGCGTTAGAACCCCGAAATGTAAGGCTTGGGTTGTGCACTGATGAATTTTCACTTTTCGGCCAATTTGGTAAATCGTACTCTTGCTGGCCAGTGATGATCACACCTTACAACCTACCTCCTTGGTTGTGTTTGAAGCAGCCTTTCATCTTCCTATCTCTTATTGTGCTCGGACCCAAAAACCCGAAAAATCATTTGGATGTTTACTTGCAACCTGTTATTGAGGAACTGAAACAACTGTGGGAGGTAGGGGTGGAAACTTATAATGTTTCTCTGAGACAAAACTTTCAGTTGAAAGCAGCTTTGTTGTGGACTATAAATGACTTTCCCGCGTACGGTATGCTCTCGGGGTGGTCTACTGCGGGTCAGAAAGCATGTCCGTGTTGTATGGATGAGAGCAAAGCTTTTTATCTTCCAAATTCTAGTAAAATAAGTTGGTTTGACTGTCATCGACAATTCCTACCAGAAGGTCACCCATATAGAAAGAATAAGAAGGCATTCAAGAAGGGTGAGGTTATGCTTGATGACGCACCTGATCGACTCCCCGGAGATGAAGTTTGGGAGTTGATTTCCGATTACCCGTCCACTATCGACGGAACAGAGCAGGAGTTCAAAGACCTCAAGAAGTTGAAAAAAGGTTGGTTTAAACGTAGCATATTCTTCGACCTACCATATTGGAGGACTTTGTTAATTCGTCACAATTTAGATGTGATGCACATAGAGAAAAACTTCTTCGAGCAGTTGATTCACACGGTGATGGATGTGGAGGGGAAGAGTTGTGACACTACAGGCTCCTGGCGAGATGTGAAAAATATTTGTCACCGTCCTCAACTGCACATAAAACAGGATGGGTCGAAACCGAGACCCTTGTTCACACTTGACAAGGCTCAGAGAAAGGCGTTGTTGGAGTGGGTAGAGAAGTTGAAGTTCCCTGATGGGTACGCCTCCGACTTCAAACGCTGTGTTGATCTTAAGAACCTGAAACAGCAAGGGTTAAAGAGTCATGACTGTCACGTTTTCATGGACAGGTTGCTTCCGGTATCACTAAAGCACTTTTTGCCACCGACGGTGTGGAATTCTATAACTGAGATATCTCAGTTCTTCCGAGATTTGTGTTCCTCTACAGTATCAATTGAGGACATGTCTCAGCTCGAGGATCAAATTCCGCAGATACTATGCAAACTTGAGATGATCTTCCCACCGTCGTTCTTTAATTCCATGGAGCATCTACCTATCCACATGCCCTACGAGGCTAAGGTTGGAGGACCTATCCAGTATAGATGGATGTACCCATTTGAAAGGTACGTAACTGTTAGTAACTTCATTTAAAAAAAATTTAGCTTAACAAATTTGTATTGATTTAAATATATAACTTGTTTATTTAGGTTCCTGAATCATTTGAAGAAGAAAATTGTAACAAGGCTAGGGTGGAAGGTTATATTTGTAATGCATATTTGACAAAAGAGATTGCAAACTTCTGCTCCCTCTACTTCGATAAAGATGTCCAACCAAGAACCTGGACCTAGGACATTCGGTGTCCATTGACCCCACTATACCCGAGTTTTTCCAAAAGAAGGACGATGAAGGAACTTCATCCGTTGAGGGTTCTAGGACGCTAGATGAGAAAGATTACAACCGAGCGCACCTTTACCTACTCTCAAATTGTGATATCTTAGAGCCTTATGAGAAGCAATTTGTAACTGAATATGTCGCTGCGAACCCTGCCGTGAACCCTGATGACGTTTGGAGTAAGCACGACGAACATTTCCCGAAGTGGCTCAAGGATCACGTAGTTGCCTTAGACATACGTGATGATTTGGTTAGAAGTTTGGCATTTGGTCCAGTGCGAGTGGTTAAAACCTGGAACCGGTACTCGGTGAATGGGTTCAATTTTCACAGATTCAACTACGGGAAGAACAAGGCTAGATGCAATTTTGGTGTGAGTGTGTCATCTCTTGATGGTGATGAGTACTATGGTATTTTGGAGGATATTTTTGAGTTGTGTTGTGCTGGCAAAGAACGAGGGTATACAACTGTGGTATTCAAGTGTGAGTGGAAAGAAAGCTCCGTGAACGGGACCCGGGTGCATGAACGTTACAAGATTGTGGAAGTTAATCACACAAGGAAATATCCTACGTACGATCCGTTCATACTCGCGCATCAGGCGAAGCAAGTCTATTTTGCTCCTTCTCCTTACACGAAAAATGACAGAAATCAAAGTCAATGGTGGGCAGTCTTTACGACTAAACCACGGGGATAAATAGACAGTTCTCTGTTCCAGGAAGATGTTGCTTCAACTGGTACACGCTTATCTTCTATTGAAGATAACATATTCTCCGAACAAAATCAGAATGAAGGTGCAGAGGAAGATTTTGAGGAGGACGATGATGATGGACAAGGAGATTACATGGTCAGGGATGTTCCGGAGATCCTTGAGGAGGATGACGGACACGATGAAGAGAATTTGTAGGACGATCAAGTGGAGGGCGAGGAGACGGAGGAGGAGGATCAGACTGAGGAGGATGAGGCTGAAGACAATAACGACAACGACGGTGACTACTAGAGTTGTTGTAGTAAGTTATATTGATGTTTACATGGTTAGGTCACTGTGCTAGTTATTTGGTACATTAATTGAATCAAGTTAGAATGTAATTGCTAATTGTTGTTAACATTGTTTAATTTTTTGCAAGGTTAAGATAATGGCAGGCGGTAGATCGACCAGGAAACGTGGTGGGGGTAGTAGGTCTGCTCACACGTCCACCACGCAGCAGCAGGAGGAGGAGATGGTCCCCGAAACGGGACCGGAGCAGGCCGCTGAGCATGAGGAGGAGGAGGAGCAACAGGGACCGGAGGAGGAGCTGGAGAAGGACGATGCCGGTCGGCTGGTTCTCAAACCAACAGGCACATGGTAATATAATCTAACATGTTGATTATTCTTTTGTAACATATTTATTTTTGGACTACATCTTGTATGATTTTCTACATATATGTGCTTCTCGACTCGGTGCAGGTTTCTGCACAAACAGGTCGTCAGAGGCTGTACTAACAGCTTCATGGTCGACAAAGGGCAGGGGTATGCATGTTGGAGTCAGGTACCGGAGGAGGTACGAGAGTGGTGGTTCAACCAATTCAAGGTACGTGGATTGTTTTTGCTACCGAGTTCTTAATTTATAATCTGGACTTTGTAAATATTTTTCATACTAATTATTAATCTGTCTTGACTGTGTAATTCAAGTTTAGTTGGGCCTCAGAGTTAGATGGAAGGGTCTGTGTAATCCCCTAGAAATTCTAACCCGATACAGTGGCGGAAACACTGTAGAGTCGGGATTAAAACACACTGTAACTATGTCTTAGTAAATTAAATTGGTAAAGTCAAACGTATGTCATACATAAAAATGGCTAAAATTTAAAACAATCCGTAAAAAGGTCAAACAATCCGTAAGACATAATTATTAAAAAAAATCAAGCAGGTTCCAAGACTGCTCGTTAGCCCACACCCACCGAAAACAAACACGTATACCTGCCATGTTAAAACATAACAGCCACAATCAGTGGGGAGCAACGCCAACGTTCTCCCAGCCGTATAACAAGATTTTAAGACTGTACTTACTACTATAGAAAAATAATAAAAATGGAAAACAGTAAAACATCATATTAAAATAAGTTTTCGGCACAAAACCAAAATATTAAAATAGATTACCGAAGAAACATAAAAATATTTGCCAACCTGCAAATCAATTTATATCGATAATAAATAAAATAATCAAAATGACGTTATGGATAGGATTAATGTAGAATCTATACTTTCACTAGGACAATACTAAAATCTAGTTTCGAGAACTTAGTCAAAACAAATCAGACTTTGATCTCTAACTAGGCAACTCAACTATAACAGGACTGCGTGCAGCGAGGTCCTGGCTTAAGTAGTGTACACCCCTCCTGGATACAAACCATATCCAGTTCAACCCGACGCGACTTACACGATGCGATATCTAAGTTTAAGGTAGACATACACTCTCCTGAACACAAACCATGCTCAGTTCAACGACCAATGTGTCTCAACATAGACACACCAGCTTTATAGTTGATGGCAAAACGTACAGCCCAGAGTATATTACTCTAAACCCTCACTTTTCCTTATTCCATAACTCCAAAACAAAGCCATTATCGATATTCAAAAGATATAATCATCATAATAATAAGAGAACAAAAAAGAAGTAATCACAATATTCTAAAAGAGGAAACTTTCTATTTTAGGAAACTTCTATTTTTAGAAACTTACTAAAAATAGCATCATATGAAAATAGCAAAATATTAGTTTAAACTAATACAACATTTTTAGTAAACGATATAGATTTATAAAACTAGTACTTTCGGCCTTAACGATATTAATTCTTAAAACGAGAACTTTTGCGTTGGTGAAATTATTGAAACGTCATACAAGTGCTTATAAAATGATTTAGAAATGTCTTAAACATTTTAAATACTACTAATTAGGGTGTTTCCAAAATCTACAAAACTAAAATTCCCTAATTATTATTAGTTTCGACAATACGATTATAAATAGGATTTTACGGCAAATGTCAAATAAAATCTTTTAACGTCTTTCATTTAATTAACCCATTGAATATATTTAGAATATGTTAAGAGATGATTTAACTCTTAAAGTTCAGATTTAAATACTTTCAAAATTGCTGGAAAAAATAATTCTTTTAGGTAAGACGAAGAATTTTAACGATAAAGCACAATTTGTCCGAAAATCAATAATTATTAATTAAAGACTTTAATAAATAGTACAAAAAATTACGTAAAATAGTTAAAACATAATTATGGACATTCTTTCCAAAAATGAAATTTTCCAGAATCCTAAAACTCGGTGTTTAAAGCGTTTTCTCGTTAATCGTCTAATCTCGACAATAACGATTAATAAAAATAGTAATTACCAAACGATTTAAATATTAATATCCAAAAATTATTATTAAACTTAAAAATCATGATTTTCCAGAATATAAATTTTTTAGATTTTTCCAAAATTCCAGATTCAACAAATTCCAACAAAACCGTCATTTAAACCCGTTTTCACAATTAACGATTTCATTAATAAACTTATCGTTCCTAACATTTTATTAAGGCACTAAAAATCGTAAAAATATATGAAATCATCAGAATCACAATTTTTTACAGATTTAAACCAAAGACCAGAATTCGAGAATTTAAACAACAAACACGGTTTTAACGATAAACAATGATTTAAAGTGATTAATTAATTCATCCACTTAACAATTCCGAAAAATTATGAAAAACTTCAGAAAATTCTATTTCACCAGAAAGTTTCACCACGCCAAAAATCAGATTAAAGTAAATTATTTAGGTACTAGAACTAAAAATCGTTTTTAATCGTTTTTGTCCGTAAACGATAATAATTCAATAATTGATATTTAAAATATCAGAAAAATCCTAAATTATTATAAATCATCAAAAATATCAATTTTACAGAATATAAACATATATTACATGTTTAGGCCGAATATTATGATTTTACAAATTAATATAACAATTTAATCGTTAATCTCGTAAAAGCGATAAAAATACCGAAACATGCAAATTTTCAACTTTTAAAAATTTTCCAGATTTGGTGACATACATATATTGTCAAAATAAAACATAAAAATATATACATGCAAATACACAATTAAAATCATGAAATACCGAGTAACATCGACGTTACCTCTACTCCAAGTCTGAATCGATTATATACTCGTCGGCCTCGGGATCGTCCACAAATCCTTCCAAACACGAAAATCATGGCAGAAAAATACCATGACAAAACTAACAAAAATCAAGGTAAATAATGATCGAAAACGACGTCGATTATTACTTTAACGAAGGAATCGGAAAGAGGATTAATATGACGATAAAAACGATTCGATTGAGACTCGAAATGGAGCAAAAATCAGGCTGGAATAGGGGAGGGAGTACTCGGCCAAGAAGGAAAAAAAAAGATGATGAATATGTTGTAGTAATTTTTTTGTTAATGCACAAAATGAATGTAGAGTAGATTAAAGGAGAAGGAGGTTACTACACTTAAAGAGCGTAAATGATAGTAAAATAGTTGAAGAATCCTAAGTGCATCTAGACAAATATGGCTAGCCAAAGGGATAAGAAGAGGAGTAGGAAGAGCTTGAGAGTAAAGCCTCAATTCAATGAAAAGAAAAGAATCCTATGTTTACGGTTTAATGTGATAAAATGAAACGTATTAATAAAACATAGTTAAATTGTGACAAGACGCTTTGTCGGTCCAAAATATAAGGAAAATGGACAAATGATTTATAAGTTGATAAAAAGTATAATCGTAAAATAGTTAAAGGCATTTCAAGGTAATTCGAGTAAACCTCGCGTAAGAAAATAATTATTCACGAAGCTTCGTAATAAAATTATTAACGACTAAATACTTGTAAATAAAAATATTTACTAGTTGAAAATTTTATATAAACGTATTCAAACATTTTTAGGAAAAGGAATAACTTAAATCCGAGTTTTAAAACGTCAATTCGAATAGAAATAGAATTCCTCGCGGAAAATTAATTAGTTTACGATGAAAATTGAATAAATAGGTTTAAAATAATTAAAATCCTTTAAAATAAAAATAAATATCATTGGACTCGAAAATAAAAATAAAGCTTGGAAAAATAATGAAACATAAGGCCGAAATAGAGTTATGACGAAGTCATAGGGAAAGGATAAAAGCGCTAGGAAAAATAGCGGGTGTTACAGTCTGGGACCGGTACAATGAAACATGCACACGGCGTTTCACCTGTGTGATGAATAAACGACGTACGCGGGGGACTCCGCTGAAGGACCTAAAGGTGTTAGTTTCTTTTTTTGGTAATCAATTTTAACAAATAAACAATCTAACTTCAATCTTTCACTGTATTAAATAATATATTGGGTCGTCATATTTTAGGGGACGCGTTGGAGAGATGGATCGCCTACCACGATAAGAAAGACTTTAAGGTCAGGTCTGAAATTGCCCAAAGGAACAAGTTGGCGAACTGTGAGCATGAGGGCCACGCAAACCCGACACATCATCGGGGTTCTCAGTCTTCTTTCAGTCGTGCCAAGAGGGTATGATTTCTACTAATTAATACCGTACTCTTCCTTGAATAATCGTAAACTATGTTTGCATAATTTATATTCGCCTAACGTTCATACTCATTTAATAGCTGCATGCTGAGCTCGGGAGGGAGCCAACCGCGGCGGAAATATTCTTAGACATGCATGGGAAGACCGATGAAAAAGGGACTAGCTTTAAGACGAAAAAGGATCAGGCGACCTGGGTGAGTACTAAATATGTCAAATAAATCGACTGTAGATGGTGGATAACTATCTTCAATGATTTCATCTAATAATAACTTAAATTGAAATCGTTCTTCTGTACGCAGGACGCCTACCAAGAAGAGCTAGCGAGACTCGAGGCTGATCCTGATGTTGAGGAAGTCGACCCAAATGAGACTTGGTTCAAGGTCGTCAAGGGTTACAAGAAAGGAAGTGTGTACGGTGTAGGAAATGCACACGGTATGTACTTCACACCTCCCACATCGCGTCTGAGCACCTCCACACAAATGGAGTACACGCCGACCGGATCTCATCAGCCCAACCCGGAAAAGGAGGCCATGAAGGAACAGCTGAAGGAACAGGCGGAGAACATAAAGAAGATGCAGGATGAGATGGCCATGTTTCGAGCCATGTTTCAGAGATGCAACCAAGGTCCTCCCCCACCCCCTCCAGACGATAGAGACCCCTTTAACGGGGATGGTGGTAACTCCGGTGCTCCAGCTAGCTTCCCAGTTAGTTGATTGTTTTTTGTTGTTGTTGTTGTTGTAACATTATATACGGATTATGTATCTTCGAACTAGTTTAGATTTGTGTACCTTCAAACCGTATGTTAAATCTTTTTTATATAAGTTTTTTCAGCATAAATGAGTCGAGAGATGAAGTCTTTTGGTTGACTGAGAGTGAATGAGGTTGAGGTATTGTGGATAATCGACATTTGTGGTTGGTTGAGAGTTGTGGATGTAGTTTATTTTGCAGGTTTTGGCTAAACATTGAACGCATGTTTACGGTCATGCAACAGCGTAAATAGCGTCCAATAACGGACGTCATGACAGACGCCAGGGTAAGCCAAAATGGCGTCCGACTGTGGACACCAGGTGTCCCTGGATGGCGTCCACAGTCGGTCGCCAACTTCAGGACAATGGCGTGCGACTGTGGACGCCATCCATGGACACCTGGCGTCCACAGTCGGACGCCATCCATGGTGTCCACTGTTGGTCGCCATTTCCCTTGGCGTCCAATAGTGGACGCCTGTTTTAAAAATGGGCGACCGACCGTGACTTCTGCTTTCTGGCGTCTGTTTGCGGACGCCCGTTCCTTTATAGCGTCCTTTGTCGGTGGACACCAGGTGGACGCCCGGGATTGTTTTTCTTGTAGTGGACCACCACGCGAGTCGCCCCAGATCCAAGCGAGTCGCGCGGCCATGCGAGTCGCGCTGTTGTTATGCGGGTCGCGCGGAAGCATGTTTCTGTGACGCGTCTCAGCTTTATTCCGCCTTAATTTACTACGTTTAGAAGACTTTGTTTTATTTAGGAAACTTTATATCTTTCTATTTTATTATTATTATTATTATTATTATTATTATTATTATTATTATTATTATTAGGAGACTAGTATTAGGTTAAGTGGAGGGATTGATTATTGATTATCAATTATTATCACGTTCAATAATTAGAAATTAGAGAAGAAAAACCCTAGCATGAAGAACTAAGTCCTTCTTCTCGGATTAAGATTTGAAGCTTCTAATTATTCAATTGTGAGACTTTAATTCTTCTTTATTCTATCTCTTGAGTATTGTTAATTCTCCGTTCATATTGGCATGATTGTTGAATGTTTAGATTAAAGTAGCTAATTAATCTTTACGATTATCAATCTATTGTTATTCTAGCGACTGAATCCGTAATTGTTCAAAATCGTTAGATAAAGTAACAATCTTTAGCATTAATATTGGATGCGTTTCATCATATCTAGGTTAGAGAGAGATTTAACTTGTGATTCGAACTAATAATCGCGTGTTTTATTGGTCGTCACTTTTATCGTTCTCTATTCGTTAATGCTATTATTGAATTAAACTTAATCGCGTGTATTAGGTTGTTTGATAATTAGGTTATTTGATTATCGCGTTTCGAGTCAAATAATATTCGCGTGAGATTCGGGATTCAATTCCCACGATAGTTTGCTCAAGATTTTGGAGGACGTTGTTAGTCTATGATCAATTTGATAATTAGTTGTGGAAAATTCTTACCCGAGATCGTTTTAATCATCTAAATTCATTCATTATTTTTATTATCGATTTCGTTGTTTGCTTATTAGTTAGTTTTAGTTACTCAATCACCCAATCACCCCCCCCCCCCCCCCCTTTCTTAGTTATTAATTTCTAGTTTTAATTCACGTAAATTACTTCGTCTTCCCTGTGGATCGACCCTTATTTCCCTACACTATTGTTTTAGTTTTGTGATTATAAGTGCATAAATAGTATCTTTGGGAGCATACGACTTCGGCTCACCAAAGAGTATGTATATCTCTAATTGTGGGGGAAAGTGGGGATCGATAACGTGTTTTATACATGAATAATGTAACCAAATGTAAGAGTTTTAATTTGTTGACTAAGTCAATAAATAATGGTTGCGTAAGGTCCATTTATTTATGTTGTACATTTGGCTTACACCACACTATATTTGATTATGATGATTGATTTTATGTGAGTAAATGATATATATTTTAATGGTTGCGTAAGGACCTAGGTAAGTTATCAACATTTTTATTGCTTTGTTGTACTACTATTAGGGTTTTGTCCATATCGGTTTGTATTATTAGCTTAGGAACGTTGTCACTTGCCCTGAGTCCTTAACCGGTGCTTCTTTCACCGCTTTGTAGAGGGAAGCGGTATTTATTTCTTCTTGGGTGCAACCGATTGTTTCTTTGTTTGTGTACGTGTTTGTTTGTTTGTTTGTGTGTTTGTGTGTTTTCGTGTCCGGTTGCATCCATAGTTTTGTCGCAAGACCTAACTTGCCTTGCAGAGAGCACTTTTCCTCTAAGTGTTCTCGCATGAGTTGAAAGGGCGTAGGGTGTGCTAATACCCGCTCGGTTAGTAGTCTAGTTTCTTTTAGTTTTAAGTTAGTTCGTTCTTACTCGAGGGCGAGTAAGGGTTACGTGTGGGGGAGTTGATAAGTGTAGTTTGTAGTGCCTATTTCTTGTGTTTGGTCCCGGTTTCTCTTGTGGAATCGCTCTTTGGAGCGGGTTTCGAGGCTACTTACGCTTCTTCTAGCTTGTTTTAGGCTCCTAAGACCAATCATGGAGATTTGGAACGATTCCGACTCGTTTCCTACACATTTGGATCCAACGAAGAGAAGTGATGATCACTTGGTGGCTTAGACTCGATCCCGAGACCTTGGGACCCATTCCCGAGCCCCTTAGACTCGATCCCGAGCACCGAGAATTGATGAGAAGCCCATGAGAAGCAAGTAGGGACCCTTGATATCATATTTGAGGCCTACAAGACCCATCTCGGTCGAGATGATGGCCATCTCGATCGGGATGAGGAAGGAAAGCAAAGACATGCTACTGGTCAGCCTTCCCGACCGAGAAGGGGGCCTTCCCAGCCGGGATGGGTTTCTTCCCGACCGAGATCAACTCTTCCCGACCAGGAAGGAGCACCTGCAGCCCCGCGTCAACTCTTTTGTTCTCCTTTGCTCATGAACCCTTATAAATACCCTCCCTTTGTATTGTTTAAGCACCATACACTACCATACTCTACACTATTCTAAACCCTAGATAGACTCTCTTTATCCCTAACTTAGTTTTATATTAATATTTTGTTAATCTTAGATTAATCTTAGTAATTAGTCTTGTATTAAGGGATTTCTTCAAGATTCAACCAAGATTGACAACCTTGGGAGATTTATTTGGGTTTTTCTTGTTAATGCAAGTTCTTATCTTTTCATCCTCTTGTTAGTAGGTATAATCTTCTTATTCTCTTTACTCTTAATCCTTGTTTAATCATTCAAGTTTCAATCTTTGATTATTGTTCTTGTTCTTGCTAGTTTCATTATGAATGTTTTGTTGTTTGTATTGATTTCTCTTGTTATGGTTAGGATTAGTTTGAACATGTGTGAGTAGACTTATTGTGGGGTTAGTAGGGGGATTAAGTGTTGATTATGAGTAATTAGGGTTTGATTGTGGGTAAAGGTGGATTCTGTGTTACTAGTCACATGTTAAGAGCACCATGTGTTTGTTGAATTGTTTGTTTGAGTTGTAGTGGCCATGCTGATAAGTGTAGTTTGTAGTGCCTAATTTGTTGTGTTTTGGTCCCGTTTTCCTTGTGGAATCGCTCTTTGGAGCGGTTTCTGGGCTACTCATGCTTCTTCTAGTTCGTTTTAGGTCCCCAAGACCATACATGGAGAATTGGACGATTCTGACTCGTTTCATACACTTTTGGAGCCAACGAAGAGAAGGAACGATCACTCGGTGCCTTGGATTTGATCCCGAGACCTTGGGACCCATTTCCGAGCCACTTAGACTCAATCCCGGGCCCCGAGAATCGATGAGAAGCCCATGTGAAGCAAGGAGGGACCTTAGAGGCTATAATGGAGGCATACAGACCCTTCCCGGGCGGGATAGTGGCCTTCCCGACCGGGAAGGAGTGCCACTGTTTTGAGCCCGTCTCGGCCGAGAAGCACTTCGTCCCGGTCGGGACCGTCTCGTCCCGGGCGGGACGGGTTAGCTGCTGCGCGTGACTTCTTCTTTTCTCCTCCTTCATTCTTGTAACCTTATAAATACTCCTCCCTTTTATGGTTTAAGCATGACACATTACCCTAGATTATTTTAGACCTCTCTACAACATTCAAAACCCTAAGTTTAGTTTCATATTAATCTTTAGTTAATCTTAGTTTAATCTAGTTGACTAGTCTTGTATTAAGGGTTTTCTTCAAGAATCATCCAAGATTGACAACCTTGGGAGTTTCATCATTTGGGTTTATCTTTTCAATACAAGTTCTTATCTTTTTTATATTCTTGATAGTTTGGTATAACCATCTTCTCTTCTTTACTTTTAATCTTTGTTAATCTTGCAAGTTTGAATCTTTACATATTGTTCATTGTTCTTGTTTGTTCTTAATGGATGTTTGGATTATCATGTTGATTTCTCTTGTTAGTGATAGATTTAGTTTCATAATGTGTGAGTAGACTCCTTGTGGGGTTAGTAGGGGGATTAAGTGTGGATTATGGGTGATTAGGGCTTGATTGTGGGTAAAGGTAATTCCTATGTTGCTACTCATATATTGGGCACACTATGTGTTTGTTGTATTGCTTGTGTGGGTAGTAGTGGCCAATGCTTTTCATACTTGTGTTCCTATCCTCATTGTTTGACTAATATGTGATTGAATCCTTGTATTTTGAGTAGCATCTAGCATGAGTGTTCGGGTCTAGTCTTACACACGGGAGTGCGGACTTAGGCTTTGGCGCGAGAGTGCAAACCGACCATAGTAACTAAGAGGCACCTACACCCTTGATTACCCAATCATCCTACCACAATTAAGAACCCGACCTAACCCTACTCTTTCCCTTATTTGATTCATCCTTCTAGTTAATCATCATTTCTCTAGTTTGTTTGCTTAGTTAGTCTTGAGTTGTTTTGTTTAGCTCATTTCATAGTTAGTTCATTGTTAGCCCACTTTCATACCTCTTCAACCATCATAGTTAATAAATTCTAGTCTCTTGTGTTTGTTTGTGACTTAGCCTAGTTTTTAGTGGACCTAGTCTAGACACCCTACAAGCCGTCTCCGTGGATATCGACCCGACTTACCCTAGCTACCCACTAGGATTTGTTGGTTAATATTGATCGGTGGGGGAATGCGGCAAGAACCTACCATCAATTTGGCGCCGTTGCCGGGGACGGTGCATGTTTAGACTTAGTTTACTTATAGCTTGACTTAGTTACCCCTCTTTGTGCTCTTCTTCTATCTCTTGTGCATATTTAGTAGTCTTTTTCCTTGTTTTTATCATTTTCTTTCTTCTTTGTCTCCCGTTGTGCTTGTTTATTGTCTTTGCCTAGTGCCCACAAAGCACTAGGTGTTCTTACGTTTGTTCGAGTGTGTAGTGTATGCCTAGGAGGAGAGGCGATTTCTTTGTCTTCAATCCAGAGCCGAAAAGACTCTTTAGAGCCTTTCGCCAACGGACGATTAACGGGGTTAGAATCTCTCAACCAAGTGCTAGAAATACCATTCAAGAACAAGCTCAAGGTTCTGACTTGAACGAGATACCTCGAGAGACGGCCGAAGGGAATTTCATCAATCCTTTCGGTACTTCTAGTCCTAGTTCTCCTTCTACATCTACATCAACACCGTCTACACCAACATCTCCCGTATATCCAATCATGCCTAAGTTCTCTTCTCATTCAACCTTTACGGAAGACGTTTTGCCCGGTCCCACCGTTTTACCGGAGACATATACCGGCAACTTTGTGGCAAAAACGCAATTCATCCAATTGGTCGAAAGAAGTCAATTTAGTGGGTTACCAACCGAAGATCCTCATCAACACATGGAAACCTTTTCGGATTATTGCGATGTTATCTCACAAACGGGAATAACCCATGACCAAATCTGGTGGGTATTATTTCCTTTCTCCTTGATCGGTAAAGCTAAGCAATGGTTCAAAGGGTTAGACAAGGCGACTCTTGGTATTGATACTTGGAAGAAGCTAGCCTTAGCTTTCTACCAACAATTTTATCCCCCGGAGAAGACAAATTTATTGAGAGCCTCTATCACGGGATTCCAACAACGTGATGAAGAAAGCCTCTACGAATCGTGGGAAAGATTCAAAGCCTTGATCCGCTCTTGTACTCACCATGGTCTATCACAATGGTTTCTAGTTCAACAGTTTTGGAACGGGTTATATGAAGACTCAAGGGCCATTCTCAACATGGGATCGAACGGAAGGTTTACCGAGGTGGATGATGACCAAACTTGGTCAAGAATCGAGGAGATGGCGGTGCACAACTCCCAATACTCAAGGCCTAGAAAGGCGAATCGAGGAGGAAGGCACGAGATCGATGCCATTACACAATTAAGCATTGATCTTGGGGCTCAACTAAAAACCCACATGGAATCTATTGACAAGAAGCTCCAAAGCCATTTTGATCAAGGTCAAAGTGCAAGTGCCTCCCACCAATATTCTACTCATCAAGTCAATGCTTTGGGAGTTGTATCTCCTACATCATACTATGGGATATGCGATATTTGCGGGATAGTAGGTCATGAGCCTATACATTGTCGAGGTAGTATTGAGCAAGTGAACGCCTTTCAAGCGTTCAAGCAAGGTGCCCCCTATCCTCACATGTTCCAAGCTTCCCATAAAGCTTCCCAACAACAATCTCTACAACACCGTCCATATGTGCCACCTCCCTTGAGGGACAACAACCAAGGTTACCAAGGTTATATGGGCAACCCAAGGCCATTCAACAATTTCAAGCAACATAACCAAGGTACCTTCAACAACAATCAAGGGTTCCAACAAGGGAACTTCAATCAAGGTGGTTTCCAAGGAAACCAACACAACCAAGGACATCAAAACTACAACCATGGCAACAATCAAGGCCTTAATCAAGGCAACTCTCATGGGTTCCAAGGGAACCATCAACAACAACAAGCAACTCAAGGTACTCGACAAGAGAACAAGCCAAGGAGCCGGTCTCCTATTCATGATTTTGGTACTCCCTTAGCACTCACTGATACTCCGCACAATCCACAATCTCCACCTCGAGATTTTGACATGCAAAAATCTATGTTGGATGTGCAAAAGAGTAACCAAGAAATGCAAAGAAGCCGAATGGAGATGCTAAGAAACCAACAAGAGTTCTTTGCTCATCTTCAAAGGGAGAACATAGCAAGAGATGCTCATATGAAGATGCTCGAAACCCAAATAGCTCAAGTTTCTTCGGGTAGCTCTTCTAGGCAAAAGGGGCAACTACCTCCTCAAGGTGAAACGGCAAAATTTGAGCATGTGAATGCTATTACCACGAGGAGTGGTGCATCTTATGATTCCCCCTTAAACCCGATTGAGCAATAAGCAATGAAAGAAGTCGCATCTCCAACTCAAGAATATTCAAGCTTGGGAAATCCAATGGAGGAGCAAGTTTTGTGGGAGATTGAGAAACCCCATGAAAACAAGCTTCCCCCACTTCAAGGAAAAGACAAGGGTAAAGGGAAAGTGTCATTTGAAAAGTCCAACCTTAATGAGCAAGACAAGGTGCATATCAAGTTGCCTTTCCCAACAAGGCTAAGATGTCTAGATGGATGGATAGCTTTGATTGCTGACCTCCTCCGCAAAAAAGAGAATGTCATGTCTCGTAAATTCTACGAGGTGAAAGACGTTTTGAAGGGCCTTCAACTACCTCATCAGAAGATCGATTCATGTCTTAATGGGTGCATGTTGTTTTGGAAGGCAGAGTCCGACCTAGACAAGTGCACGAAGTGTGGTAGCGAGAGATACAAAAGTACGACGACTAATACGAGGGGAAAGAGAGTAGCAAGTAAGGCGTTGACCTATTTCCCGCTAGGGCCCAGACTACAACGACTGTACGCGACAAGGAAAATAGCGGAACAGATGAGTTGGCACCACGAAAACTCTAGAGTAAGGGCAACTGGTACCATGGCACACCCAAGTGACGGTGAGGCTTGGAAATCGTTCGACCGTAAACATCCTGAGTTCTCTAAAGAGCCGTGCAACGTTAGACTGGGTTTGTGCAACGACGGGTTTTCCTCGTATGGGCAGTTCGGAAAATCTTACTCATGTTGGCCAGTGATACTGACCCCCTACAACCTTCCACCGTGGTTGTGTAACAAGAGACAGTTCATGTTGCTGTCTCTGATCATACCTGGACCTAAGAATCCAAAGTCCAATATGGACGTGTACCTCCAACCATTGATTGAGGAATTAAAAAGTCTGTGGGAGGCTGGTGTTTACACGTACGACGTGTCAAAGAAGAAGAGCTTCAATCTAAGGGTAGCACTAATGTGGACCATCAATGACTTCCCCGCGTACGGGATGCTCTCGGGTTGGAGTACAACTGGTTACCGTGCATGCCCGTACTGTCGTTCAAAGGACATATGTTCTTTTTGGTTGAATAATAGTGGTAAGGTGTGTTGGTATGACTGTCACAGACAATTTCTTCCTTCCGATCATCAATTCAGAAGCAACTGTAGAAATTTTCTAAAGAAGAGACTCAATGTGACCAAGACTGTCGCCAACCGTTTATCTAGGGTTGAGGTATGGGAAGAAGTAAAAAAATTTCCTACAATTGTGAACGCTGGCCCCCACGAGTTGAAGAAACTGAAAGATAAGAAAGAGGGTTGGTGGAAACAAAGTATATTTTGGGAACTTCGGTACTGGAAAACATTGCTGATTAGACACAATCTCGATGTCATGCACATTGAGAAGAATTTTTTTGAGCAGCTTATAATTACTATCATGGATGTACCTAACAAGACATCCTTCGGGCCCAAAGGCAAAGCTGATGTCAAACAACTGTGTTTTAGTCGACCTAAATCATTGGAGTTCGTTCTAGATAAATCAAAGAAGAAGGCTTTATGTGACTGGGTATCTAGTTTGAAGTTTCCGGATGGTTATGCGTCCGACTTGTCTAGGTGTGTAGACCACTCCAAATTAATATTCCATGGCATGAAAAGTCACGACTGCCATGTATTCATGGAGTGGTTGTTGCCAATAGCATTAAAGGAGCTTGTCCCTACGAACACATGGAATGCAATTACGGAGGTTAGCCAATTCTTCCGCGACTTGTGTTCGTATACCATTACGGTTGAGTCCATGAACCGTCTGGAAAATAACATCGCTGAAATCATTTTCAAGTTGGAGAGAATATTTCCTCCCTCATTCTTCAATTCAATGGAACATTTACCAGTGCACCTGCCTTATGAAGCAAAGGTTGGGGGCCCCGTCCAATATCGTTGGATGTACCCATTCGAAAGGTACAATCACAACTCTCATGAATTATCAAACTTAAATAGTAGACATAATTATCCAAACTCATACTGTTTTGCAGGTTCCTTAATCATTTGAAGAAAAAAATTGGGAATAAAGCAAGAGTTGAAGGATCAATATGCAATGCGTACTTGTTAGAGGAGACGTCAAACTTCTGCTCCTTTTACTTTGAGGATCATATCGATACTAAAACCAAGGATCTTGATGTTGCTGCGTCTGAAAATCAAGAAAGTAATAAGAATCTAGAACCTTTTCAGAATGACCTAGGCAGTACCACAGGTAAATGCAAGGATAGATGGCTAACTGAGATTGAGTACAATCAAGCGCACACCTATGTTCTTAGAAACTGTGGCGATATCATCAAGCCGTACGAGGAGTAAGCGATTGCTAGTCCCTCACGTTCTTGAAATTCTATTTCTAAAGAATAATGCTATATTACTAAAACTCGTTCCTAATTTAGTAAATTCGAGGCGCACATCATGAAGGAACACGCAGAAGTACTCACAAGTGACGCCGTATGGAGCAAATATGAGCCCTTGTATTAATTTGTTGTATTAATTTCTTCCATTAATTTGTTCGAAGTTACAACAATATTATTGATTGATTAATTATAGTGTAATTTATTTACACCTAAGGTATGTCCAACTAATTAAGAATATTTTTTCTAAGGTAATATAGTTGGACTTAAGGACAATTAATAATTATTTTGTTGTATAACTTTATAAGGATTAAGGTTAATATATAAAGAATCATCCCACATGCAAGTCATTTTGAGACGGATAATATGGGTTCATTGAGGTTATTGAGTTTGGGGGGAAGAAAGGGACTTATGGACATGATCCTACGTCTCATCATGAAGGATCACAAGATCATTTTAGTAAAACAAACTCAAATACCTCAAGAACAATTGTTATTAAAGAAATTCACTAAGGAAAGAATGAATGCAGTTTCAGAGAATTACATTATTTTCATGTCAGGACTGACATATTATAGTATAATAACAGATTTATACATTGCATACATTCAAGAGTAAGAGTTAGATGATGAAACGGTAGAAAAGTATTCATTCAGCATTTTACCGAATCATTGAAAGTTCTAACTAATACATGTGAATTTATATATGTCATCAATAAGGTATTAAGTCATTCGACAATAAAGACACCTTGGAATTGTTTCATTACCTAAAAGTATAAAGTATATTGGTTTCAAATTGTTATTTGTTACCAAGACGGACTCATTTGGTAATGAGACGGTAATGTTTGTCTTGTCAATAATGGCTATAAAGACAGTTGGCATATTTTATATTGAGTTACATTGGATGAATAGTAAAGACAAGTTTGTCAATGGTGACATCGACAGACCCATTGTTGCAGATACCGGAAATCTTGACTCGATAGATTCAAGGTAAAGTTTCTGCAAATTAAGGTTAACAATCATCTAATGAAAACTCAAATAAGGTTTTCCGTCAAAGAGCGCATCAATGTACCATGATATTATCCCATTTGGTTTTGTATGAATGTGGTACATGATTGTAGATACTCGAGATTCAGTGGGAGTAGGAAAATATATCAAGTTTATACCCTTTCAGTAAATGGGACTAAAGCAGTTCACTAATGTCCTTAAGGAAATGTTCATATCCAGAAAGTACGGTTTACTTAAATCCATGCATTTCAGAAATTATTTCATGTGTTTAAGTAATAAAGTATAATTAAACTTATTTTGTACATGTTTGGATATTGTGTACCTTATATAGTTTAATTGACAGATATTAAGGGAAATAAGTAGGATATTGAGATCCACTAAGGGCAGCAGCCAAATATTGTTTATCATTTATATTTGGAGCAAAACAATGTTATCATATAAAGGAGATCGATTCAGGCTGAGATCATTTGTTATTTCAACTCCTATTTGGTCATGCTTATTTGTCACAAGGCTGCAAATTAAGTTTCGTATTGAAACACCGTTTAAGTTATTTGTGACAAAATGATGGTTATTATAGTTTCAAATAACAATACAAGTGATGTGTTGTTGTAGAAACGATTCAGAGTGAAAGGCGTCTAAGATATGTTTGTACAAACTCCATCTTTGCGGATCCGCTTATTAAGGAATTACTACCACCCACAGTCTTTCTTGAGCATATTGCTCAAATGGGCGTTTCGGTTCTAAAGATATTCAGGTTAAGTGGGGGTTTGTCACATTAGATACATTATGATATACGGTTGTTCAGTTCTGCAGAAATAAGGTTTACAGTTTTCAGTTTCACTCTGTCTTATTTGGTTGATCTCATTAAAGTTTAAGGCTCATTAAGGTTTAAGGTGGACCAGTTGGAAATATGCATATTTGGATCACATTTGGTTGCTGTTTCCATGCTATACTCCTATACTAGACTCATGTCGTTAGTCATGTTTGCATATGTGATCATTGATGGGTCCTGTTACGACAAACTGTGGCAAAGGCCGCTTTGGTTCTATGTACATATGATTAATGGACCGAATTGCATAAGACGGTTAGAATGTTTGATAGCACTATTGAGCTCATACGGTTATAATTAATACAATTTTCAGTGTCCTACATATACTAGCATATGACCCAAGTGGGAGATTGTAAGAATTATGGGTCTAATACATTATATATGGACAACATTATTTGGACCTTTTGTATTTATTAGCTATAATTAAAGTTGAGCCCAAATACGTGATCCGTCATAATGCAAATTATACGGGCTTATTTACGTCTTATAAAGTATGGGTCGGATATCATAATAGTGTAGAGACCTATTAGGACTTTAAGGGATGCATGATGGGCGTATCAACTAAAGCGACTAATATGGGTGATTAGGGTTTCACACCCCTCCCTATATATAGTCAGGGTTATGGTCCCTGACAGCACACTTTTGACCTAATCTCACATATATCCCATCGGTATGGAGAAACCCAAAAGGCGAGTGTGTCTGTTAGAAGACCTAATCCAGAAGACCGTAATCGGGTAATTCCCAATTCACCTCCCTTCTTCAGTATTATCAGGTACGCTTCCGCTACAGCTAATTACAATTTATTACCGATTAATTTAGTATGAAGTTTCAGTCTTGGGTCAGATTAAATCTAACATCATCTTTTTAATCATTGCTTAGTCTCATACGTAGAGATAGCATGAGTGATCCTCTTTTGAATCATTAATCTCGATCATACGTAGTAGAGAGATTTTTTTTGTCAAAGTTAGTGATGATGATGTATTGACATTTTCAGAACATGAAATCTCATTGATGTCTTTAAGTTTTACGGAGTATTTAATATTTATAGTTTAGTGGACAATATGTAACTATGTGACAAATTTATTTATTTTCGTAAAAGTGAACCCCCTCTTTTAACTTCCTGGGTCCGCCACTGCATACAAAGCTCCAATTTTTACATCATCTGTGTTCAAATTTTATTAGTTTGGTAGTTGGTGGATTTAGGGTCAGTGGCGAATCCAGAAATTTCGAGGTGGAGGTGATAAAAAAATTATAACGTAAAAAATAACACACAAATAATTGAGTTCAGTTTAGTTCTAATTGGTGCAGTTCAGTTCTTCAGTTCAATTCAGTCAGATCAGTTCAGTACTTCAATTCAGTTCAGATCACTTAAATAGAGTTCGTCCGGACTAAGCTAACTCCAAAAAGTAACTAAACGTAACAAAAAACTAAAAAAACTAACCGCAAACTTTATATATAAAAAAAATCAAAGTATTTTCGACTAAAATAAAAGGGCCAATACATACTAATACATTATCAAATTAATTTCTCGATTTCACATAATCACATATATCATACTAATACATTATTAGAATATCAGTATGTCCATCATCCCAAATATTCATATTTTCAATTTTTACAAATATTAATTTACGAGTTAATTCCCTATATAAATACACATCTCAACTGTGTGGCCCTAGTTGTAATCCCCTAGAAATTCTAACGCAATACAGTGGCGAAAACACTGTAGAGTTGGGATTAAAACACACTGACAAACTATATCTTATTAAAAGAAATGGTAAGTCAATACAAAGGTCTCTTTTTACAAAAGGGCTAAAAGTAAAATCTCCAAATGGGTTTATACAAATCCATAAATTACAAGAATGAAGAAAGAGTAGGATCCACGCTACTCGCTAGCTCACACCCAAAACCCAACAGCAAATACCTGTCATGTTATAAACATAACAGTCACGTCAGTGGGGAGTAACTCGGACGTTCTCCCAGCCATATTATATCATATGGAAAAAAATAATAGTATTATTATATCAAAATAATTAAAATGGAAAACATTAAATGAGATAATAAAAATAAGCTTTCGAAGAAAACTTAAAGCACTTGCCAACCTGCAAGTCAAAATCAATCGATAATATAAATATTCAAAAATGGCGTTATGGAAATATTCAGTGTAGAAGGTCAGACTTTCACCAGGAGAATACTAAAAACTAGCTTCGAGAACCTAGTTCAAACAAATCAAACTTCGGTCTCTAACTAGGCTACTCAACCATAATAGGACGGCGACTTATAAATGCGTGGCCCTAGTTTAAGACAATGTACACCCCTCCCGGGATTACCTGTCACCCAGTTCAACTTATGACGGCGACTTACTGCGAGGCCTAAGCTTAAGGTCAAAATGTACACAACTCCCGGGATACTTGTCACCCGGTTCAACAACTAATGTACCAATTTCTGATACACTAGCCTTATAGCTGATGGCAAAACCGTAAACCCCAGATTATATTACTCTAACCTCACACTTGTCTTTATTCCATAACTCCAAAACAAGCCATTATCGATATTCAAAATAAATATAATCATTATAATAATATGAGGATAAAAGGAATAAACATTTTATATTAAAAGGGAAACTTTCTATAAATAGAAACTTACTATTTTTAGAAACTTACTTAAAATAAAAATTTTGTTATAGAAAATACGTAAGTTATTAAAATAAGTGAAATGTATAAAAATAGCATTTCCGACGAAATAAACATTTTATTATTATCGTCGTTATCGTAACTTTAATATATTTCTAAATTCGTTACCCAAAATATAAATGAAACATAATGAGTCAATATATAGTATTTTATAAATAATTATGAAATCGAGTTAAAACTATAAATTTTAGAAAATAGATGTTTTAAGAAAAACGATATCAAAATTAATCGAGTCAACGAGTTTTATAAATGAAATGGATTTTGCAATGGTTTCAAATTATTTTTAGAAAATAGCTTTTGTTAATAAATAATACGGATTTTACTAAAAATAGTCAATCGGAAAGAAATAGGAAATTATTAGTGAAAATAGTCTCGACTAAAAATATATTTAAAACAAAATCGACCATTTTCTCATTTATTAGTATAAATCGTAAAACGAAAATTAATTTATTGAACAAATATACAAATCTCGTTTATAATATATATAAAAATACGATTTTGAGTTAAAATTTATAATTTAACGAAATATGAAGAAAATATGAAATCGATATTATTTAGTTACTAGTGTCACGATAACCAACAAAATATTATAACGATCGTAAATAATTAAAATTACTAACGGTTTATAAAACGATATCGAAAACTTGTGAAATATTTATAAAGCATACGATTTAAAATTAATATGATTAGCAATAATATAGCTAAAATTAGAAAACTGAAGTTAAAATATTTACTACATACTACTACTCAAACATACGATGATAAAAAATCGAGTAACGTCCTAAAGTTACCTTGAGACGATACCAACCCGATCATGTACTAGCCTCTCTTAAAAGTCCTAGCCCAAATCTTCGACTCTGAAGGTCACCAGACATCTGTCCTTCAATAAGGCTTCAAGGCAGAATCGGATCGAAAAGGACGAAGATACGAGAACGTACGAATTAGAATCGAGGAAAGAAGAATAAGGGAAAGAGACAAAAACGCAGCAACTACGAGCAGAGAACGGAAAACAATAGAAAACAGGGGAAAGAATACGAGAAACAGTGTGAGAAAAACGTACAGCAGCAGTACTGTACAAAAACAACAAAAACGATCAGCAACATCACTCGACAAAAAGCAGCGAATCGAAACCGACAGAAGAAGGACAAGAAAACGAGATAAGACGGAGGGAAAAAAAATAGAACGACACAAATGCAGCAGCCACCAACGAGCATCAGGAAATGACGAGAAAGAAAAGGAAGGAGAAGAAGAACGAAGGGGAAAAAGATCGAAAATAGGACAACATCAGCGTAGCAGCAACTACATCAACGAGAATCGGTGTAAGAAGAAGAAAGAATTAAAGGAAGAAAAGAATAAGAACGAAAAGGCAGCAGAGACATAAGAACATAACAAACAGCAACAAAACACATGACGACACCGCAAATCAACATCGGAACCGAGCAAACTGCAGCAATTACGCATTAACAAAAGCAGCAGCGAGAATCAGCAACAGCAGTAACGAATCAGTTTAAGAAGATGAAGAAGAAGAAAAGACGGAAAGACTAGGAAGAAGGAGAAGGAGCGGCAGTACTTAGTAAGTATAAGAACAGAGCAGACAGCAGCAACTCGCACAACCGCAGAACAGTTGAAAAAGAAGAACGAAAAGAGAAGAAGGAGACGAAGAGAACGGGATTACCTATCCGAATTAGAGGACCCGGAACCGACATCGGAGCCGAGAAAAGAACAGCAGTAATCACGGCAGCAACGTAAAATTGAACATAACAGCAACAGACAGAACGCAGCAGCGTCAACAATAACAATAGCAGCAGCGTAGCATCAGCAGTAGTACACAACAAAAATAAAATCGAACGAGGATGAGAACCAAGCAGTAGCAGCAACAATAGCGGTAAACGGCAGCAGCAGATGCGCACCATCACGGAACAGGGGCAGAACGAGCATGGCAGCGGGAGTAGCAAAGGCCGAATGCTCGAAAAGAAAAGAAGAAGACGAAGGAGAAAGATGTAGGATGATAAAGGCTGAAGAAATTGGTTCGCGGAGGTGAAACGAAGAAGATGAATGAGAATTCAGAGGAGTTAAAGGGAAGGGGATATGTCATGAAAAACAAAGAGAGATGAATGAGAGTGAAACGGTGGGAGTCAAAGAGTAAGGGGGTTGTACGTTAGATGAGAGAGATGAATGAAGAGGAGTCAAGCGGTGGATATAAAACAAGGATAAGGGAATGAATGCAAGTGGGGGGATGAGTTACAATTAAGGTGAGTTAAAGACATTACGGATTAATAAAATTTTGGGACGATAAGTTGACTGACCCATGAATCGGGTTAAAACGAGTTAATAAAATTAATAAATAATCGGGCCGTCAAATAAAATGAGTAAATAGAATATTTGGGACGAAAATGAAGCTTATAGAAAAAAATTAGATGGTGGAATAGTATTTCCCGATAAATAATAAATTTTCGATAAAGTGAATTAAGTTGATTTCTCGAGGAAATGAATTAAATATTTTGACGCAACTTAAAATAAATGAGTTTCGAGCCGAAAAATAGTTAATTCGAGCTTAAATATAAATAAATAAAAAAGAATTTAGAATTTAGCCGAAATAGACTTTTGATAAGAATTAAATTAAGGATAGTGATATGGCGCCACCGGGTGGCGCCGAATCTCGGCGCCACCGGAATAAAATAATAAAAAAAATCTTGAAAATCTTTATTTTGATTCTGGGTAAATTTCAAAAGGACATACATGTAATTTTACCATTTATTATTTATTATAAATTATTTAATTAAGAATATTTTAAATAAAATAATATTTACTGTATCTTTTAATTGATTCATCACCATTAATTTACGTATTACTGATTCATTATTATTTTTTGGAAAAAAAATTCACCATTACCACTTCAAACTTGGAAGAAGACGTCTACTTCAAGCTCGTGAATATAAATAACGGTCTTATATTAATCGTAGTGCATACATGAAAATTAGAATTTCTAATGGTAGGTAACAACTAACATAAGTAAATTGTTCGGACAAAATAATGAATTGCATTTATTCTTAACATACAAAGAGGTGTGTATTTATGTAACGATAAGAGCTACCTCGTAGAGCTACAAAATCGATTTGGTCAAACCCTGACCGAGCTCGGTCATCGATCTTAGGAGATCGTTAAAATGTAAGCTGGTCTTGAGCTCAATAATAATGCTAGGCTACAGAAGATCGTTTGAACTTATTTTTTTTGGGGGGGGGGGTTTTATATATGTAATTTTAATACTCCCTATGTGACATATCGGTCGGGCAGCCCTGTGTATTTTCGACTTATATGAAGGCCAAATAATTCAAATGATTAAAAAAGTGTCTCCAAAGGTGGCGGATTGGTAAAAAAAGTATCGTCGGCGCCAGACAGGTAAAAAAGTGACACTCAAGTGACGATTTGGTAAAAAATATCATCGATGCCAAATAGGTAAAAAAAAGTGGTACCGAAGAGACGAATTGGTAAAAAAATAATAATCATGTTACGAATTAAAAAAAAAATTAACCGATGCAAGAAATTGGTAAAAAATGCAATCAGTGCCAAATTGTTACGGATTAGAAAAAATTAATCGATCAACACTATTTAGAAATTAATGTTCGTAAAATAAATTACCTAGCGTTTTAGGTCGGTTATAATGTTATCCTACGATAAATTACAACGTTATAATGTACCGTATATGAAATATTTTTTTTCCAATATATACGTAACTAACCCTACAATTTATTTTTTCAAATCTTCGGATTCTTTTGTTTTTTTCTTTGATTTTTTCTTTTTTTAAATTATATATTATAAGTTATTTATAATATGTGAACTACCGTATTTACCCTTTACAACAAACTTAATTTAAAATCATATTTTAATGGAAATAAATAAAATAAGTATAGTAAATGACTAAAATATCCTCGGTGGCGCACAAATTCGGCGCCACCGGGTGGCGCCATCTCATTTTTCTTAAATTAAATGTATAAAATAAACCGAAACAGAAATAGAAATATGTTTTAAATATAAGAAGAGTTTTCGAGACAAATAAAATTTTAGGAGTTTGAAACGATTAAACGATAAGTTCGTTTACAAAAATTTTAAGAATTACAAGTTAAATCGTAAACAAAATAAAATACGAACATAATCTTCGAATTTATTTAATTTATAAAATCAGGGGTGTTACACTAGTTTAAGACAATGCACACCTCTCCTGGATTACCTATCACCCAGTTCAACTTATGACGGCGACTTACTGCGAGGTCTAAGCTTAAGGTCAAAATGTACACAACTCCCGGGATACCTGTCACCCGGTTCAACAACCAATGTACCGATTCCTGATAAACTAGCCTTATAGCTGATGGCAAAACCGTAAACCCCAGATTATATTACTCTAACCTCACACTTGTCTTTATTCCATAACTCCAAAACAAGCCATTATCGATATTCAAAATAAATACAATCACTATGAGGATAAAAGGAATAAACACTTTATATAAAAATGGGAACTTTCTATAAATAAAAACTTACTAATTTTAGAAACTTACTTAAAATAGAAACATTATTATAGAAAATACGTAAGTGATTAAAATAAGTGAAACGTATAAAAATAGCATTCCTAACGAAATTAACATTTTATTATTATCGTCGTTATCGTAACTTTAATATATTTCTAAATTCGATACTCAAAATATAAATAATATATAATAAGTCAATATATAGTATTTTATAAATAATTAAGAAATCGAGTTAAAATTATAAATTTTCAGAAAATAGATATTTTACGAAAATGATATCAAGATTAATTGATTCGACGAATTTTATAAATTAAACAAGATTTTAAAAAAGCTTGCAAATTAGTTTTAGCAAATAGATTTTATCAATAAATAATACTGATTTTACTAAAAATATTCAATCGTAGACAAATAAGAAATTATTAGTGAAAATAGTCTCGACTAAAAATATATTTAAAACAAAATTGACTATTTTCTCATTTATTAGTATAAATCGTAAACGAAAATTAATTTATTGAACAAGTATACAAATCTCGAAATATAAAAATATGATTTTAAGTTAAAATTATAAATTAACAAAATATGACGAAAATATGAAATCGATATTATTTAGTTACCAGTGTCACGATAACCAACAAAATATTATAACGATCATTAATAATAAAATTACTAACGATTTATAAAATGATATCGAAAACTTGTAAAAATATTGATAAGACATACGATTTCAAATTAGTATAGTTAGCAATAATATAGCTAAAATTAGAAAACCGAAGTTAAAAATATTTACTACGTACTATTACTCAAACATACGATACAAAATCGAGTAACGTCCTGAAGTTACCTTGAGTCGTTGATCGAGTCGATATAGCATTTGTCCAAGTTGGGGTCTTCATGAATCCTAGAGATACACCCACGTTAGAACCAGACACCGAGCGCCGGCTTGAGCGGGCAACAATGTAAAGCAGCGGCAGCAACGCAGCAGCAACGGTGAAGTGTAGCAGCAGTAGACGAAGCCTGAAAGACGATGAGGATGATTCAGGCAAAAAGGAAGGAGATGGTCGATTGATTGGTGAGGAGACTGTGCTGATAAGGGATGAACAAAAGAAAATGAAAGAGGGAAATGGCATAACGCCTGATGAGTTGAACAAAGAAGGAAGAGGAAAAGGAGGGAGGAATAAGGTGAAGCGGTGGACAATAGAGAGAGTGAAGAGGTGCGTAAAAAATAATGAGTAAGTGGGGAAAGAACGTTGTTTGGGAAATTTATCAGCACACTAAGTGAGATGAATGTACTCACAAAGTGGAAAAGGCATACGGGGAAAATAAATGAATTTGGTAAATGACGAATTCCATAACGAAAGTTGACTGACCTATAAATCGAATTAAAATCGAATTAATAAAATAATTGGGTCGACTAAATAAAAATGAGTAAATAAACGTTTCTCGAAATACAAATAATTATTCGAGACAAAAATGAGATTTATAGAAATAAATAATTAGACGATAAGTAGTATTTCCCGATAAATGATAAATTTTCGATAAAATGAATTAAATTGATTTCTCGAGAAAATGTAATAAATGTTTTGACGAAACTTAATATAAATGAGCTTCGAGCCGAAAAAAAAAATCGAGCTTAATATAAATAAATAAAAAGAATTTAGAATTTAAATCGTCGAAATAGACTTTCGATAAGAATTAAATTAAATGTATAAAATGAATCGAAACGGAAATATATGTTTTAAATATAAGAAGTGTTTCTGAGTTAAATAGAATATTTTATGAGTTTGAAACGATTAAACGATAAATTCGTTTTATAATAATTTTAAGAATTGCGAATTAAATCGTAAAAATAAAAAATACGAACATAATTTTAATTTAATTTATAAAATCAGGGGTGTTACAGAGCATCGAAAACCGAGTAAAGTTTAAATTACATAATATTTTACGTAACTCGGCTAGTTATCGATTTCAAACAATAAAATGCGAAATTGCTGCCTTTTTCGAAACGAGCAAACGCTCGTACAAGGGGCACTGGATCGAGTGTCATGGCTCACTCGATTGAGTGACACCTCAAAACAAAGGCAGAAGGTCCTCACGAAGGGCACTCGACCGAGTCCCTCCCATGACTCGATCGAGTGACCTTCATAATACAATTACGTGAGTCTCCTAAATATAACAAGCCTTGTCAAATATTTTTCTACGACTTTGGTCGTCACGTGTCAAGTCAATCACGTGCTAATTCTTTCAGAAACATGCATCATATCATTTTTCTAATCATTTAATCTATTTGTATTATCGTTACTATTTCGTTTATTATAATTTCACTCGTTGTATTTTATTGTCCGGGTTGTATTTTCGCCCGCCTAGCTTATAATTTGCTTTCGATTTTTATTTATTTTAGATGTAGATGTTTGTCAATTACCTTTTTATAAACGAACTTCGCATGCTAAATCACTTCGACGTGAACTAAATGCATTAAAATGACGTAGTTTGAACATAATTCGCATTCTTAGCTAAAACATTGTTTGCATAACATTTAATCATCATACTACCGCGCGTACACGAAAATGAACAATATCCTAGTAGAGGCCGCTAAGAGCGGACAGGGTTGGGTGTCCTTTGTGGGCTTCCCAACACGTACCCTCACCCCTTACTCAGAACCATGGTTTCCGGATGTCTGAAACCGTTGGAACACGAGAGTCATTTGATGCACGATTCCCGATAACTCGGCGTCGATATCGTAATGCAAAGGGATGAACCCATAAACTCTAGCACTAAAGCGGGTCGTGCTTTGTGCACAATACGCCTAAGTGTAGAGTGGGTTCGAACGAGTCCGAATTCCCATAAAGTTCGGTGGCGAGTCCTATTTCGATTTAAATTTCGACCCGAGATTAATCTTACCACGAGATTCATTCGCCTACCCAAACCCGCCCGTGGCTGCGTCGGGGTTGACCCATGTCATGTCCACACTTTGTGATGGAAAGTTTGACTAATTTAAAATTTTGGGCTATTGTGAAATTTTAACATTTTGAGTTATAAATTTCAAAACTTTATACTTTGTTTCTATTTTATTTTTGGTTGATAACACGTATTTAGTCTTGTTTCAAAATGCCTTAATAATTTATTTTTTGAGTATTTTTAAAATTAATTCAAATTTTGATTTTCAAGCGAACGGAATTTTACGAAGACTTTCATATTTCCAAATATTTCAATTTCTGTAGGATTATTAAGTAAAATGGTTTAAAATTTTCGAAAAACATCGTATGTCTAAGTTTTCATTTTATTGTCGGTAGACTTTAAATCTATTATTGAAAATGTTTGGCGACGGGTTCAATTTTTATTTACTAACTACAAAACTTGATTTCTCAAATTTTTGTTTGGTCTTAAAACGAAATATTGTCGAATTTCTTAATCAAAACGTTTTACTGTTGCTTTGAAGATATTTGGGTACTCCTCCCCTCGAGTTCGTTTACAAATATTATTTAGGGTTATTTAACCGGAATAATACCAACTTTGCGTGAATAAAACCAACTTTAATTAATACGGGAATAAAACCAAGTATGAGACATATTATACGAGAATGAAATTGCCTCTTAAATGACCGGATAAAGTCGGTTTTTGTGGGTCCAATACTATTAATTAACACCCATCTTCATCTTCTTCATTGCCCTAAATCAATTTCTCTCTCCTAAACCTACGTTTTAACTTAGCGTTGGATCAACCTACGTTTTCAATCAAACAATAAAAAAAAGAACACTAATTGGACACTTAAACCCCAAATTAAACCAATAAGAAAACCCTAAGTTCACCCAGAAAAATCGAAAATCCTAAGTTAAACCCAGAAAAATCGATTTAGGGGAAATGAAAAGAAAACTCACCGTTGACATTGTCGAACCACAAGATTGAGGAATGAACTTGACAATACCCCTGAAAATTGATTTTCGACAAAATTAATGATAATCAATTATAAACACGGACGTAGAAAAGTCGGAAAAAAGATAAACAAACAAAAGTTTCGTAAAAAATTAGCTTCGACGAAGTGAATGATGAAGTGATGAATTGATGAATTGACGATGAAGGGATGAAGATGAAGTGATTAGTTTGAAGTTTGAAGTTTGGGAATTAATGAAGCTAAAAGTGAATGGGTTACTTTACTGTCAGAGTTTTCTGACAGTAAACCTTGTATTAATGGTAATATTGACGGGTGTGGGCGGTAGCAGGGAAGCGTATTTCATCCTTGTATAATATGTCTCATACTTGATTTTATTCCCATAATAATTGAAGTTGATTTTATTTATGGAATACCACCCAAAGTTGGTATTATTCCTGTTAAATAACCCTATTATTTATCGTCATTATTTTATCCTATAATTTCTAACTTACGATATTATTAATTTAAATGTTTTCTAACTTCGGGTAACTGAGCTCAACTCATCTTGAAATAAAATTTTGTCTTCGATTTCGATTTCATATCATATTTGAAGTTGTGAAAAAAATTTAAACCGAGATTGTGATGCGAGTTAAGCATTCTCCTTTTGATCAAGTGATATAACCTTGTTTTCCATTCTATTATTATGTTTTTGTTAGTTTCGAGTACGAAACTTCTTTTTAGTGGGGAAGATTGTAACACTCCTGATTTTATAAATTAAATTAAATTAAAATTATGTTCGTATTTTTATTTTTACGATTTAACTCGTAATTCTTAAAATTATTATAAAACAAATTTATCGTTCAATCGTTTCAAACTCCTAAAATTCTATTTGTCTCGGAAACTCTTCTTATATTTAAAACATTTTTATTTCTGTTTCGATTTATTTTATACTTTTAATTTAATTCTTACCGAAAGTCTATTTCGGCGATTTAAATTCTAAATTCTTTATTTTTATTTTTGTTTAAGCTCGAATTTCTATTTTTGACTCGAAACTCATTTATTTTAAGTTTCGTCAAAACATTTATTGCCTTTCTTCGAGAAATCAATTTAATTCACTTTATCGAAGATTTATTATTTATCGGGAAATACTATTTCATCGTCTAATTATTTATTTCTACTAGTGTTATACCCGTGAAATATTTCACGGGTTGTGGTTCTAATATTGTTTAAACGGAAGAGTCTTTACGCATTTGTGAAAAAACAGTAAACAATAAGTATCGACTAAACAATGCATTAAATTTTGAACAATAAGGGAACAATGTACTACGGAGTATATATTAGTACGGACAAAATTGAACGTGGTTTGTTTTATCATGTATTAATTCCTCAATCAAGAAATTAACCGAAACATAATAGTGCGGGACTTAATAGATTGCGTTAGAAAATAAGTTCTATGTTTGTTTCTGCCATATTGTGTTTTGGACTGAACAGCGTACTAATGCATCATACGGATGGTGTGGCCCAAATGTCGAGATAGGGTGGGTCATTCGACCCAAAGAAACACTGTCCAGAAATGCTTTGGTACGTAGATAATTTGCTTCAACGAAACAGTTAGTGTAATAATCCAGAACGTCGAGTATGCGGTGAGGGACATGAAAATAATACAACTGAACTTTCTTATTAAATTTACTGAATGAACGAAACTTCTGACCTATAAAAAATCGTCTTTAGAAGTTCTATGGTAAGCTAACGCAGAAGGATATTGTGAGCGGTTTTTCGGGTTTATTAGTAATGCATTCCAATACGGATTTAAGTTAACTGATGGTAAAAATAATTACACCTACAGTAATACACCACATGGAGTCAATCGAATAGTCACTACCAACCTAAGGGTAATTTGAGTAAGTAATAAGTCAATTTAAGAGTTACATTCAATTGAGCTTCTCATTTAACCAAGAGTAAAAATAATTTAACTTGCATGCCCATCCACATTCTCTACCTCAAGAAGGAAGATAAACCTCATGATCAGTTATTGTCAAATATCGTCCACATCACATGCCTCTGGAAACTTGTCATCCCTTTCAAGGAAGAGAAGAATATGAGCGTGTGGAAGACCGTGTTTCTGGAACTCGATAGTATAAACCACTGCGAAAAAATTAGTTATGCCGTAAGCTCCAATGACAAAATGGGAAACAACTTAATCCAACCGTGAGACAAAAAAATTCATAAACTATAAGTTATAAATATATAACCTGCTCTGGTTCTCCCGAATATATGATTCTCCTTAAAATCTTTCATTAATGCATCGAGCTTTTGCTTGAACACACGGGCAACAATGTCCGGTCTGTCCTCAGAACTCAAACCCCTAGACTTTACAAATCTATCTATCTCGGGCCACTTAGGGTTGCATGTGAATGTTATAAACAGATCAGGATATCCACACCACCTGCATATAGTCATGGTATCCTGATAGTTTTCCCTAACGTAACCCTTACCCCCAACGAAGCTGGATGGGATAAAGTACTTAACACCAACAGAAGAAGAGTCGGTCTGACCATCTGCGGCAGCGTTGGCTAGACGCTTAAAGTTCTCACTTCTTAGCTTAGGTTGGTTCAAACGTAGGAAGTTGAGACGCTGCGATTCTATCATTGTGTACCCATCAACAATCAACTGCTGAAGTAGCCTACGCCCTCTAAGCAATATGTCGGCCTCTACATCAGTCGGTCGGTCCTGTAGACGGAAAGCAAACCACTCTCTCAACGTGAGTTTGTTGCGTGCATTTTCTGGGTTATCGCTGGATGTCACAACATCCTGGCAGTGAGATATTCCTAAACGGAAACCGTCCTCACCACGTGGGAAAAACAAAGGGTACTGCAAGGCCAGGTAAGATGGATGCAACTCTGAAATCCTTTGTAGTCGACCGTTGTTCTGCTCGATAAGAATGTCCCTACCATCGACAGTGTCCTCAATGTCACCGACAATAACAGCTGCAACTTCTGATACGTTAGGAAGATTGTAGATCCTACCATCAGTATTCCTTCCACTGACTAACCTCAGACAAACCTCACACCTGTCTTCATTATTGAGAATGTTGTCCCTTGCCATACGGAATGACTTAACCAAAGGGTTGTACTCGTCTATCATATGTTTGAGATCAGCCAGGACACTGTTATCGAACCTGTCAGCTGTCTGAGACTTGCCCCTACGTAAAACAAAAACATTATTTTAATTGGAATTGTAGTTCTAAGTAAAACGAAATGAAAATAAGTAATAGTCAGTTGTCAGAATTAAGTTAACATGCAATTGAACTTTGAAAGTACATACGATCATAATAGTATTATACCTGATAGCTCTCTTACGGTTGTTGATTTCATCCTTCGTATCATATATATACAATTGGCAGAATTTTGGGGGTTGGTTACCAACTGGCATTAAGCTGCCTATTCTGTGCGAATTCTGACCTCCAATCCTATATGTGTATGGACCACGACCTTGGTTAACGGTATGGTCAACAATACCACCACTGGATGTGAAGGCATGCATCGAATTATATGACCTTATGTTGTCACTGAAATGCTTGCTTTTAGGATGCGAACCTTCGAGTAAATCCTTCAAGAGCTGGGGTGGCTGTGTAATGTACGGCAATCGGACAACGCCGTCTCTGCAACACAACGAAAATGTCGGCACAAGTGGTCTGCAATCTTTCCTATCTCTCTCACCGTACCACATCTGAGAAAAACATCTCTGGCACTGGTACTCAGGGTCGCCAATGTCATCGTAACCTTGCCAGTCTACGTAATCAGGAAGACAAATATCAAGGATCAAACACATAAGAGGCACAACTATCTATGTAATTTGTGAAAAACGAACCTGTACAACTTTCAATGATATCGGCAGATGCAGCTCCAAATAGATCACGTGATAGACCCTCAATGATAGTAGGACTGTGAGAAGATTCGTTGAAAGTCTTCGTACTGCTAAGGTTAATTGGGGTTGACGGGTTAATAGATGTCGCCTCTCGGATATCATCAAGGACACGGCTCAGAGTTTCTAACATAAAACAGGTGAAATCAACACTATATACAATCTAATACTGCAAAATCAGTTGAACAGGATGACTAAGTAGGGAAAATTGGGGTTAACCATTTATGAGTTCAGTCATTGTAGTTGTTGCCGAGGACGATGTCGATCCTTCCACAGCATAACGGGCTCTACGTTTACGAATCTTTATCATATTTTTACGTCTGTTAAGCTTAGACCGCCAATCTCGATATGGATCATTTTCGGTCCACATGTTATCAGCATGATCAGTGTTGCCAGACCTCTCATTAGACAGCATAATTTGACGGTCCTTCGAGCTTGTTGAGCAATGAGGAACTTCGTAAGGTACTTCTCCATTTGGTAAGCTAACAAACAAAATCACGATCAGATACATTAAAACTGTAGTACTATGGAAAAGACAGGTTTACCACAGCGGAGTTGGGACATTATAACAAAGACTTAATAAAGTGAAGGACTTCTACCATCATCAAGGCTACGTCTGCTCCTGTCGAACAATGCTAACTGATAAGCAACAGCTGGTCATTGATAACAAAGGTTACATGAGCTGTGGCGAGTGAGTAAAGAAGCAGGACGAAAAAATGTGATATGAAAGGGTTAACAATGACATTACATGGATGAACCTCGGAAGAGAGTTGTGACTCAACACGTTGCTGAAAAGAACCTTGTGATTCATTATTGTCAGTGGAAACTTGTTTCCCTAAATTGATAGAACAGTTGAATCAATAAACTTCTTCTTTATGAAGTTGAGCGCAGACAAAATGAATCACAAGAAACAGATTGGGAGTAAGAGAATTGAGATACCTTTCCCGTTATCTGAAGTGCTTGATACCAACTGACTCGATTGATCGTCGACAACAGGAGAAACTGGGGTGGGGACAACATTAAGAGGACATCCTATCTGCGTGCTCTGCTGCTGGTTGGTGTTGTTGTTTGTGATATCAGATAATGGTGTTCGTGAAGTACCTGCAACGATTAAGAATTAAGAAACCGTGAAAAACACAAAAACCCCAACTACTTAATTCTTTTACTTTGACATGAAATCAGTGTGTGGAGTAAACGGGGAAACCTCCAATTCGTTTCTTCTTTCTCCGTGTATCAACCATCATACGTACAGCCTCAGTTGCGCTTCAGTATTGAATGATTGGCGGATAAATAAGATAAACTCACTGGAGTGGATTGATGGGAACTGATTTGCAGCAAAGGGTTATGCATAGATGCATATAAAAACATGTACATTGGGAACACCCAAAAAGAATTTGCAAGGCCTGCACATGAATACGAAAAACTGACTATTAGAATTCTGTAAATGAGTCTTCGACATTGCTTCATTATGATAGCTAAAATTTCCGTGCTGATATATTAACAAATGCGGATGGAAAATTTTAATTGCTTGAAAGTAGTACACAGTGAATAACAAAATTATACACGGATGAGTAACCTCCGGAGGAAGTGGAAGCACTGTTGCTCGGTACTTATAGGAAAATGTAGAGTGCCTTGGATTTAGAAAATATTATTTCATAATTATAACAATGTACAGGTAAAGTGTAAATATGAGCGATTGAGTGAGTGATGACTGAGTGAAAGAAGCACAAAGTAAGTCGAAGATCGAACCAAAGTAGTTGTAGATAACTGGCAGTTTAAGTTCATGAAACTATGTAAAGGTTTATAAAATGAGGATCAGTTGGAAAACACCATATCTGATTAAATGTACATTGCTACGTAGGTTGGATAAAGTTCATTAATCCAAAAATACAGCGATTTTTATAATAAAACTGATGACGCTACGTATTAATTTGGCATTCTCGAAACTGAAAACGATCTAACGATGTAGATACTTTGATATGGTAGTATACGTAATAAAACTGGAGATACTTTGAGCAACATTAATAACGATGTAGCTTCATAATGTTTATTATAAGGGTTTAAAGCATAAAATATTGTATGACAGAATTGGGGAGAAGTAGTTGTGTGAAAAAATTAAAATAAGGAGGGGGACGAAAAAGAAGTAAGCGAAACTAATATAACAACGAACGCAATGGAAATGTTGTAAACTGATAAAGAAAGAAGTGGTCTTAAATAGAAAAAATGTTATGTGTAAGGATGAAATATTAAGATACCATTGACAGATTCGTATCGATAATTAAGATAAAATCCATTCAAACTGAATTTGTAGTGCAAAAGTACAGCACATATTTGAATAAGAAAATGTCAACTACTGTTTGGTAAAATAATCATGAAGACTTCTCCTTCTTGACAGGGACAAAATGCTTGGTAGCGGACTCAGAATCCACTGCACCAATAAGCTCAATATCCAAGCGGTGAGCACTACGCTTTGATGGAGTGAAAACAGAGGATGTAGAACCTGTTTCGCAGTCGATGACCTAATAAAAGCAGAGTACATTGGGTTAGCAAAATGGTTATAATTACAACACATCAAAGAAAATGAGGGGTGAGCGATGAACATCATATACCTCGGTGGGCAGTGGATTGGAATGAGCATCGTTTTCCAGGTTGACAGAAGTGGACGGTGAGTTTTTCTGGTGTAAAACATCCACGGAAATATATAAGGAATTTGAAATGTTAACTTAGAAGAGTGATAAAAGAAATTAAAAGTCATGACATTAGATACCTTCAGAAGATCTAAATTCCTCGTGGTCAAATTGTAATCGGCGAACTCTAGCTGCAATATTTTAACAAAGGATTATTAAACTTGAAATCATTATGAAAGAACATAATTCGTCGATTGAAAATGAAAGGAAATTAGTTCGAACCTGCAGCGCGACCTCGTAAGTCATATTCCAGTGATATATCTTGTCAGCATCATCGGTCATCCACTGCACAGTGTATGAGTTGGAAGAGTTTTCAACATTAAACCTCTGATCAACCTTGACCTTGAAGAGGAATCGCTTGTCCAGGAAGTCGTTATTGAACTCATCAGGAAATGAGTCACCCAAATATCGGGAAAATCAAAGTAGGTGGTAATTCTAAGGTTGCATGAGTTTAATAGAAGGACTGATAGTAATCGGTGTAACCTTCTGTATTTTGGACAACAGATCTGTGGCGCTCAGTGGAATGAATTCAGTCACTTGAGAATCGAACACAGAGAATTGACACTCAATGCCATTAAAATCTCTAACAACAAACTTCAACTGGTACCTGGGGAAAATAGTTCGCATAAATACATGGTGAAAGTAGACTGATAAGATGAAGAACTACCTGTGACCAGGTGGGAAACAAATTAATACCAGTTTACCATGGTTGTGCGACCTGATTTGTTCCCACCGCAGCCAGTCTTAGTACAGATCCAATTACCTCTTTCATTGGGAACGGCCTTGGAACGACATTGCTTACAACTATGATAGTACCACCCATAAGTGCGGTCAAGATCAACAATGTATGAGACAGTATAGAAAGATCCAGCCTGTTGAGCAAATAAAATTGAGTGAGCAACGGGAAAGATCGAATAAATTGAAGTGAATGGTGAGAAACCATTAAACATATATCAGCTGAAATAACACCTTTTCATTGCTACAAAGTTGTTTGATTGTGATAACTTCGCTGGCACTCAACTGAAATTCCTTTTTCTGCTCCCTGGAGTCTTCCAAAATCTGAAGGGAATTGCTCGGAGCTTGCGAAGAGAGACTGTGTACTTGAGTGGATTAAATTTATGTGTGGTTCAAATATGAAAAGTGAACATGTGACATAGAATGAGAATGACATTGCAACAAATTAAGTTAGAGTATTACAAACCTCTCCTGAAATGCGTCGACTTCTGGTATGTTCGGGTTAACCTCAACAGTAGTTGCGTTGAATGTGGTTTGAACACGCCAAGAATCTGCTCATTTTGGTAAAATGTTAATGGAGGTTAAAGCGAATCAGAAGATTAATGGAGTAGGATAAGGCTACTGCATAAGAAAACATGAAAATGGAGCATACTCTCATAAATCCTGGGCTCGACACAACGTAGAACAATAACCTTCGACTGTTCCAGATTTGGGAGAGCTTGCAACGCATCAGGGAGATCGATCGCATGGGGCAACCACAACGTGCAAATAAGAACTTCACCGCTGCAAAAAATCAGTGACATCTATTGTTGTCAAGAAACAAGAACTATAGTTGTCGACGTCTATAGTTAAAAATAGTGACATAAAATGAGTATATGAGATCGCATATGTTAATAATAACGTACTCAACATCTTCTAGCTTGATGTTCCTGCATTTGAACCCATTTTTTGTTTCTATCATACCACCTATCTCATATAGCTTCCTGACAACATCTAAACACATGGGAAAGATTATTACTTTGACTTGATGAATGATAATGTGTTTAACTGAATGAACGGTAGTTGAAATTTGTTTCAAGATTACCTATGTACTGCCCGGACGGAGTTCTACCACCAAGAATGTCTTCGAATTTTACGAAGCGATAACAATTGCTGGGTATCGTTTGGTTGTTGGGCAAATGCGTAACTTTGGTTGAGAATTCCACATTCAACCTGCAAGGATGCAATGTCGCCTTGTCTTTTCCGGTATTAGACACAACGGTGAGGCTTCGGATGTTGTACGCCTCACCAGCAACGAAATAACCCTTATTCTTATAAATCAACGATTTTTTAATTGACGCTTGAACCAATTCATTCTAACAAAACAAACAGAGCATCGACATGAGATCAGAAACTTCGATAGAACAAAAACATATACAAAACTGGAAAACAACGGCAAATACAAAACAGCTAATTTCGTTCAAATACTACCTTCGCATCAATTAGTAGTAGCTCAACAGCTTCGACCTTCGTCTTGTCAATGTACTCCGGTCTGGTCCACCGATAGACGACCCGCACGTCAATATCTCTTAGCCGCACACCTTGACATAATGAGGAGAATGTTTCCTTGGTCAGATCGGACGTGGATGAAGACATAATGAGGGAGAGAAAGAGATGGTAAACTTTGGTATAAAGTTGTTCAAAGATGCTCTGGAATTTGAAGCTAGAGAAAAGGGCAAAACATGATGACTACATTGGAGAACTACAGCACGGTTTTATAGCAGAAAACAGAGGATGACTCGATGTACACACTCGATGGAGACGAAGAGCCGTGAATTTACTCTTGGAACATTGAGCAGACGGTTACCTAGGCAGCCATGAGTAATGATGCACTCGAGAATGTATGTACGTGTGAAGTTGTGTAGGTTGATCGCTTCCCTATGATGATTAAGGGGATGGATTGAATGAGCATTGGAATGTGAAGGTGAATTAAAGCTTGCTTCGGTAATGCAAGCTATTGACTTTCACCGAGATGAATGACGGATCATTGAATGCAAATAAGGCTTGATTACAAACTACCTACACACACTAATACACTAAACTATACTTGAAACAACCAAGTGCAAAAAATTGGCTCTATTTTCAAATGGGAAGCAATGGGTAGTGCCATGTAGGATTAAATGGTCCTTGATTTAATATAAAGAAGATAAGCTTCGTTTTCGTCTCGAATACTTTATTTACTCATATTATTTGACGGTCCGATTATTTATTAATTTCATTAACTCGTTTTTAATTCGATTTGGTGGGTCAGTCAACTTATGTTCTTCGAACCGTCTCCTTCTTGTACCTATTCGATTAATCCGTTTTCGTATCACCTTTTTTTAATTGTGGACAACTTGACTTCTTAATTGTTTTCCCACCTTATTTCGTGCATCCCCTTTCCATGGCTTCTCTTCTATTCTCTCATCATTCAGTTCCACCTTTTATCACGTACACCCCACCTTGCTAACATTCACTCCCTCTGCCTTGATTGTTTCATTTTTCACCGCTTCACTTTTTCAACTCTCCCTTCATCCATTTCATTTTCTTTCTCCTTTCCCCTGATCAGTTTTGCACCGTCTTCTCCACTTCAGTCTTCACCCTAAGCATTTTGTTGCTGCGTTTGTTGCATGTCCGCGCTGCGGTGCTTCGTTGTTGCGCGCCTGCTCTCTGTCCATCTGCTATTATTCCTACTATGTTGTTGTTTTATGGGTCGTATATCAGCCCTTTTCATCAGACCTTCCTCCATCGACTCTTTTCCTCTGTTCTTAACACTGGGCTGATATTCGTTATTATTACTATCGTCGTCGCGCTGTCTTTCCTGTTCCATCAATTAACGCCTGAGGTTGTTATTTCTTCTCGTTACTTTCGTCCGATTTTTCCTTTGATAATGTTATTACTCTTCTTCTGCTCGTTCTTGTTCTGCGTTTTGTTTGCTCTCCTTCTCTTCTTCTTCTCCTTCTGTTTTCATTCGTATCTGCTGCTGTTGTACGTTTGGTCATTTTATTGAATTTTGTTCAATTTCCTGTTTCAGTTCTTCTTCTTCTCCTGCGTTCTGTGGCTTCTGTTTACTGCGCCAGTTCTTCTTCTTCTTTTTCTTTTCCTTCTGCTGTTTCCTGCTGCAGTTTCTGTCGACTTTGTTGCGCATGTTTTGTCTCTTTTTGTCGTGTCTGAACGTTGTCTTGTGCTGCCGCTGCTCCCCACTGATGTGGTTGTTATGTTTATAACATGACAATTATTTGCTGCTGGGTTTCGGGTGTGAGCTAGCGAGTAGCGTACATCCTACTCTTTCTTCATTCACGATTTGTGAATTTGTATTAACCTATTTGGAGATTTTTTTAGCCCTTTTGTAAAAGGAGACTTTTGTAATGACTTACCATTTCTTTTAATAAGATATAGTTTGTCAGTGTGTATTAATCCCAACTCTACCGTGTTTCTGCCACTGTATTGCGTTAGAATTTCTAGGGGATTACAGCATCATATTCCCCACGGAATCTTGATGCCTCTGCCATGGCTGCAGGAGGTTGGAACAATCAACAAAGCAACAACTGGATGCAAAGGCAATACCCTTACAATCAACCCAACAACTTCAAACCAGCCAAACAACATGTACAAGAATTATAAGTCCAATAAGAATGTGGGTTACAATGAGGGAAACAATACTGCTACTGCAAGTTCTTTCGCTGGAAACCAAAAAACAATTGTCATTGTACTCACTGCAATATGGATGGCCATAGCAATTAAAGCTGTTATCACCTTCATCCTGAATCGAAGAGGAATTGAAGAATTACTGTTGTTAGTATCAACACATAAGAAAATGTTATGATGCATCAAAGTGAGAGGCGTGAAATGTGGGAGGAAACGAAATCATGGCTTTAGCAGGAGCATCATCGAAGGAGGGATATGACCTGATTATGCAGAGTTTGAGCAATTTTAACATCAACAACAATTATGCTATGATGGCAGGTAGTTCCTCTTCTAATGTCAATGATTATGAATGGATTCTAGATAGTGGTGCTTCAAGTCATATTACTCCACATATACATCTATTCGACAACTGAAACAATGACAACCATTTAGTATAATCATACTTAATGGAAAGAAAGTTAATTAATATGTTGAATTGGGAAGTAATTAAATCCTCACCCTATATCACTTTGCATAATGTTTTACATGTACCTAAATTCCAATTCAACCTCTTATCCATAAATCAATTAACCAAAAGCCCTTCATCTGTCCTTTTCACACCGGATCACTGCATTCTGCAAGTCCCTTCCATGAACAGATCCTTGGTTCTTGGTAGACAAAGACTCAAACTACTGCCTTTTCGGATTCTGATTGGGTTGCTTGCCTCTTGACAAGACGATCAACTACTGGCTAGGTTATTCTCCTTGGCAAATGCCCTTTAAGTTGGAAAAGTAAGAAACAAGGCACTATTTTCGGATCTTCTGTTGAGGCTGAATATAGACATAGCTCAAGAGGCTGCAGAGGTGACTTAGCTTGTGCGTCTGCTTGATGAAAGGGGTTTGTCCAACCTCAAACCAGTCACTCTACATTATGATAACAACAGTGCCCTCCATATAATCAAGAATAATCCTGTTTTTCTTGAACGCAACAGACACATCGAAATCAATTGTCAGTTCACTAGAGACAAGGTTCTACTTGAGGGTTTTTTCACTCTTCAATATCTTCCCACGTATCTCCAAAATGCAAATGTCTTTACCAAAATCCTTTTGTCTGCTCAACATTGGCGATGCTTCACAATCTGGGAATATATGTTCCCATATCCTCCTGCTTGCGGGGGGTGTTGGATTCTACTACTGTTGATGATGTTACCAATGACAGCTTATATGCTCAACCACATCACCATTACAAGACACATGATCCAACCTGATAATAGGCCCTGACTTCTATGTCCATTGTCACTAGGTTATTCTTAATTGTCCAATGATGTACAACACACTAGATATAAATAGTAATCTTTCCTTGTATAGAAGACGCAACTTCACATATAATTCAATAGAAAAACAATCTCAATCAATTCATACAAACAGGGGCGGACCTAGGGGCGCGCACAGCACCCCACGTGCGCACCCTTTGGTTTTCATTTTTTTTTAAAGAAAAATACTGAATATTCAATACTTGTATAATTTGAGGGAGGAAAGAGCAACTGAAATCAGTGTAGAACGGTGGTAAGGTGTGCACCCCATGTTAGGGCATTAGCAATAGGAAGTTCATCCAATTAGTTCATCAATATGGACGAACATCAATTTGTTTTTTCTGTTGTTGGGGTGATGTTCGTTCATCCAGGTTCTAAAATACAAACATGTCCATGCACTCCTTTCAAGAGTGGGACATGGTGCCTTTGTACTGTATGCACACCCCAATACCCCATTGCACACTCCATTTCACACTCCCACTCCAATTTCTATTTGATAATTTAATTTATGTACTTTATTATTTACTTTGTTCATTAATACTTGGATTTATATAATGGTTAATAAAATATTTATTAATTATTATAGAATAATTAATTGTATTAGTCATTTATTACTGTATTTAAAAGTGTATAGAATAATTAATGGAATAATTTGTGATTTAGTAGTTACTCCGTATTTAAAGTATATAACATAATTATAAACAAATAATAGGTTATTTATTACAAAAATATAATACGAGTATGATTAAACACTAGACAAATAAATATAGGTTGAAACCCGATCCACCCTATCTGAACTATTTCCGACCCAATACGATAAATAAATATCTTATTAAAATCATTATACAAATACAATAATACTAACCCATCGAATAAGACATTAAAATACTATCGAAATATAAATAAATGTATTATTTTAGTTTTTGTTGGGAAGTAGTATTATTTATGTTTTTAGAACGTTAAATTATTAAAAATAATGCAATTTAAATTAAGATTTACTTTTTAAAAGTGTATGGAGTAATTAATTTCATTAGTCATTTATTAAACAAAATATTATGATGTTAAATTAAAAATGAAATATTTTGGGTAGAAAATAATTTTAAGTAGTGAGTGCATTGTGTGTGGGACCCATTTATAAACTTGGATGAACTTGTACTATTGTTGACATTGGTTTTTTAGAGTTTGAGTTTGTAGATAAGTGATGTGGCAGTGATGTGGCGGAAAATGAACTTGGATGGACGTTTGTTGTTGTTGTTGCTCTTAGTGATGATAGGGGATCGATCCCCCATGCCTGCTTAAATTTTCTTTACCCCTCTCATAGTCTTATTATTATTTTTATTTCTCTTCACTAATTTACTCTTTCTTTTATTCAATCATTTCGCCTTTTTGGTTCATTTTTCAGACACTCACCATGACGCCGCCACCGACCGCCCATTAATCCACCACCCACATAAAATGGATCTAACCTTTAAGTCTCTAATCTCTATTAGTATGATGTATTTGTAAAATTTTCTTTACTCCTCTCATATCAAAATCCTCTTCTCAATTATCAATTTCACATCCTATTCTTATTCTTATAGTTTGATGATTTGTTGGTACTTTTTTATGTCAATTTTGGGTTTCTTTTGTTATTATCAAGTAATTTTTAATTCAAATATAATTCCCAAGTAATTTGGATTTATTTGTTGATTTACCAATTACCATTATTCCGTTAGTTGGATTATAGATATTTTGGGTACTTTTGTACATTGATTTACATGTTACACTTGTTTATTTGTTCCAAAAGTTGTGTTGATATTATCGGTGGCCACGACAAGTGTTGAAAGAGTATTTTCGTCTTCTATGACTTATGTGAAGAACAAATTGAGAAATAGCATAAGTATCATCTTTTTAATCATTGCTTAGTCTCATACGTAGAGATAGCATGAGTGATTCTCTTTTGAATCATTGCTTAATCTCGATCATACGTAGTAGAGAGATTTTTTTGTCAAAGTTAGTGATGATGATGTATTGACATTTTCAGAACATGAAATCTCGTTGATGTCTTTAAGTTTTACGAAGTATTTAATATTTATAGTTTAATGGACAATATGTAACTATGTGACAAATTTATTTATTTTCGTAAAAGTGAACCCCCTCTTTTAACTTTCCGGGTCCGCCACTGCATACAAAGCTCCAATTTTTACATCATCTGTGTTCAAATTTTATTAGTTTGGTAGTTGGTGAGGTTAGGGTCAGTGGCGAATCCAGAAATTTCGAGGTGGAGGTGATAAAAAAATTATAACGTAAAAAATAACACACAAATAATTGAGTTCAGTTTAGTTCTAATTGGTGCAGTTCAGTTCTTCAGTTCAATTCAGTCAGATCAGTTCAGTACTTCAATTCAGTTCAGATCACTTAAATAGAGTTCGTCCGGACTAAGCTAACTCCAAAAAGTAACTAAACGTAACAAAAAACTAAAAAAATTAACCGCAAACTTTATATAAAAAAAATCAAAGTATTCTCGACTAAAATAAAAGGGTCAATACATACTAATACATTATCAAATTAATTTCTCAATTTCACATAATCACATATATCATACTAATACATTATTAGAATATCAGTATGTCCATCATCCCAAATATTCATATTTTCAATTTTTTACAATTATTAATTTCTCATTTCTCTATTTTTTCTAATTCCCTACACAAGTACACATCTCAAAGTTTTAATAAAATAAAAAACATCTCTAATTCTCGAGTTAATTCCCTACACAAGTACACATCTCAAATGTTTAATAAAATCAAAACAAAAACATCTCTAATTTCCGAGTTAATTCCCTATATAAATACACATCTCAAATGTTCAATAAAATCAAAATAAAAACATCTCTAATTCTCGAATTTTTTTATAAAGTAATGTTTGAAAAACAAATAATTATCGAAATAGAGTTTGTGTGAAAATAATTATTAAAAATGGGTCCAGGTAGGATCGGGTATGAGTAAGTTGTGGTTCAGTTTGCAAACTTAAAAAACGGGAGGTAAAGGAGTTCAAGGTTCAATTGAGGATTTGAACCCTTGAACTCATGAGCAAAGAAGTTTTGTGAATTCAACTCTACCTCTCCACCCAAATAACTCTTCTTAAATACCTCTACATTCATTTATATGTATGTATATGACCTTTTTTAACTTGATTTTTTTCTAAAATAATGGGGGGTGACGCACCCCCTATGAAATTGCCCATGGTTAGGAGTTAGGAGAGGGCTAGTAAACACAGTTACCCCATCATTGAAAATTTTGAAGCTTTTAGTTGATTTTTTTTCAACATGTAGTTGTAGTATTAATTCAGATCTCACCTTGCTGACTTTTTTATCCCACTTTAACGTCAAATTTTGATTCCACCAAGGCACCACTATCCTAATTTCTTAACCCTCTATCGTAAATTCATAACCCGCTCTACCCAGCGCCGGCCTTGAGCCCTGTTTGGTGGGGCGGCGGCCCAGGGTCCATGGTTGGAAGGGGCCCAAAGAGAAGGGAAAGTCTGATTGATACAACTACAGTAGCAATTTAGCTATTGAAACTAGCAATAGATTTGCTTTGGTGTAGTTGGTGAACCATGTAGTTGGTGAACCAACCTATCGAAAGTCCAATAGGATGGGGAGGTCCCTGGTTTGAGCCATGCCCCAAGCATTTAGTAGTTTTTTGTTATTAATCTTTATTTTTTACTTATTTAATGGGGCCCCAATCAATTATCTTACTTATGGAGTAATTCGTTTGATGACTCTTGTGTTTCCTTATTTAATACAATTATCTCACTTGGTTTCTTTTTTATGATTCTTTTCTTTATTTTTCCTTATTTAATGGGTCTTTATCATCTTAGTTTCTTTTTATTGTGATAATTTTTTTGCCGTATAAAAAGTACTACTCCCTCCCCTTCACTAAGATCTTCCATATTTCCTTTTTAGGAAACTTCGCAAATATGTTCCACTTTTCTTTTTAGTAAATGTTTTGTGGTTCTTATTGCTTGTGACTCTACTTCCTTTTCTCTATCTTCATTTTCCTTCACATATATCCTTTTTCTTAATTTCTTCCCACAATCAAATGTGTAACATCATTTAGAAGGGGAGGGAGTATGATTTAAAGTAACTACGGAGTCTTTTTTGGAATTCTAAACTAAGGATTCTTTTTGCTGTCATTCTTCTTATTACTCTTTACTTTTCCTTATTTAATAGGGCCCCAATCAATTATCTTAGTTTTTTTAAAACTCTTTATTTTTCCTTATTTAATGGGTCTTTATCATTTTGGTTTCTTTTTATTGTAATGATTTTTTGCTATATAGGAGTACTTTAAAGTAATGATTTTTTTTAAAATTCTAAACTAAGGATTCTTGTTGTTATCATTTTATTTATACCAATATATCAATGATCGTATTAAAACTATTTTAAATATCGAATAATGAATTATTTATGAGTCATTAATTTCAAGGATTTTAAATTTATACACTATCTATGAGTCATCATACTCACATTATCATTTGACGGCATGAATCATTTGTTAACCAAACCATGCTAGCTAGTATTGCATTGCAATTCCGTAGATGTAATAAAATCGTAATAACAAGAAATTATTGAAATATTTGTTGTTAGAAACGTAGTTAATGAAAATTACGGCCCAACTGCAAGTGTGAGGATGATATCAATGAAAATAGTATAACGATTACGATTATTTTTAAAGGGATCCCGTTCTATTATTTCGCCTAGGGCCCCTAAATAGCCAGGATCGGCCCTGGCTCTACTCATAGTTACATTTTTGCCCTACTTGGAAAGTTATATTTCATATATTCCATCAAATATTCCTTTATTAAATGGGGGTGGAAAACAAATCAAAGAATGAGAAGCAAACAACTCTGGTTACAAGTAGAAAAACATGAAGGAAGTAGTATTAACCCAATAAAAATCCCCAAGGAATAACCTCACGTTTTAACTTTTAAGACATATACTCTCCTATGCACTAGTAAATACAGCAAAGCTCTATCCTTCGAGTCATTCTTGTATTGGTCACTCACTAATCACTATTCCTTGTTATTGTGAACCATTGCTTTCCTTAGTCTTTTATGCAGCCTTTGGTGATCATGCATGCATGCTACTTGGTATTACTTTTCCATACTACTACTTACGTACGTATACTATCTTAATTTTAAACGAACATTCCCTTAGCAAAAATAGCTTTTTGGCGGTTTGTCTAGCCTCGCTCACTATGGAGGATGTTGAGGTCTCTTCCCATGTATGTGAAAGGGTATCGTCTCATGTCGGTAGAATTAGAGTGAGGAGATTAGTTTATTAACTAGTTGGCTACTCCCATTACAAATGATTTTAGGATGTAACTTCACTTGTAAGAGTGAGGAGATTAGTTTATTAACTAGTGGGCTACTCCTATTACATATGATTTTAGGATGTAACTTCATCTCTTCTCTTGCACTTGTTCAATTAATTAGTCTGCTGTGGAGGACTCAACAAGTGGTATAAAAGCCCTATTTTGTGATGATGCGGAGGAGCATCGTGGTTGTGGATCGACCTATTAGACCCGGTTAATTTTCCAAAGGTCGGCAACGGCTCATTCGCATCGTAATATGTCATATTTTGGATTGTCTGGATTATTACTATATACAAAACTTATTGTGGTGATACGATGAAATATTTATTTATACAAAACTTTCTACGTATATAAAATGTACGTGATTTGACTCGATTCCTACTATATTGATCATTATAATTTTCTTGATATATACATACGGTATTTGATATTATCATTTTGAAATACACTAGTGCGCGTGTGCTTACCCACCTATCACGTTGGCTCCTTAACCAATAGCCGAATTCTTAAAAATTGGAGCATCTAGCTTTATGTATGTATGTCTTTCAACAATATTCTCACTTGCTTAGCTTGTGCTTCACATTAAACCTACTATACTAGGTAGATTACGTAAACTATCATGCAAATACAACTAGACAATATTAGAGAAGCACAAAGTTAGAGGTACATTTCCTATGTTCCACAAAGTTACATATTTGAAAGATCTCCACTAATCATGTATGATAATCTTAATTCTTGGCCTGTTTTCTAGCTTATATAAGGAATCAACTCCTTAAGGTTGTAACAATTCAACTCAAAATTCTTTCACTTTCTAGTATAAACCCTAATAATAATGCAAGGTGGAGAATCACAACCACCCTCAATTCAACTAGTTATTGATTCCTCGACGACAACCCCCAACAACTTACCCCGAGCTCAAAGAGCTGGTCTACGCAACCATTCATCCACTTCGAAGAAATCTCTGTCGTCCATGTTAGCTAGGCTGCACGCAGGGTACTTCAGAATCAGTCTCTCACTCGGAAGCCAAGCGCTTCTATGGAAAACCCTACACCAAACATCTAACCAAAACTACATAACTAACAAAAATAACATCTTATTAAGTGTCTTTCACATTCTTCCACCAACTATACCTCAACTCCTTTGGTGTCTTTCCCTAACCATACTAGTTGCCCTTTGCCTCCTCTACATGCTTAGATGTTACTTCCACTTCCACTTAGTTAAAGCAGAGCTAGTCCACCATGTAGGTGTAAACTACCTCTTTGCCCCTTGGACATCTTGGCTCCTCCTCCTTCAATCATCCCCAACATTCATAGTCCCACAAACTGGCCCATATCTAACCCTATGGTGGGTCTTTTCGGTTCCAATCATGATTCTAGACGTCAAAATTTATGGACAATGGTTCACAACAGAAAAAAGGTTCCTATCAATGGTCGCGAACCCTACTAGCCAAATATCGGTATTAGGAAACTTGGTTGGGGCCAGGGCCGCGGCTCAAATGGGGTGGAATGAAAGTGGAGTTTGTATGTTTTCCTTAGGGATGGTACATTACCTAGTACTATTTGTCACCCTTTATCAAAGGTTATCGGGTGGTGATCGCTTGCCGGCCATGCTTAGACCGGCTTTCTTCCTATTTTTCGCGGTTCCTAGTATGGCTAGCTTGGCATGGAGCTCTATCTCTGGAACTTATGACATTGGATCAAAGATGCTCTTCTTTCTCTCCTTATTCCTCTTTGCTTCATTGGTAAGGGTATACCACATATTTTAGGGTTACTTCGACCGGTTGAAGTTGACCTGAACTTAGATAGGTGAAATTACTCAAGAATAACTCGAAATAACCGCATCAAATGAACTTAAATCGAAAATATTTGAAATGATTTACCCTTGTAGAACAATGTTTTTTGGGGTGATACCTTTTGAGAATCGTCAGATTTGATTATGTTATTGTGAAAAGAACGCAAAAAAAAATATTCTCTATAGTCTATACTATAGAAAATTAAGGAGAACATGTAAGAGATTTAATTAGTCAAAATTACCATATAAATTAAATGTTGAGTAGAGTTTAGTCCTTGGGTTTTGCTTAAATAAAAACAAATCCCTTGAACAAGTACGTTAAGCTAATACGAGTAACATAAAATGAACGCTTCTTTGAGTTTCCTTGGGAAGAATATGAACTAACCGATTCTACTTGCTTGTACTGTACTACTTGGTACTATTATATATATAGGCAAGTAGGCCAACTTTGTTCAAGAAGTCAATGAAGAAGTTCAATATAGCATGGTGGGCTTACTCGTTTCCATTGACACTGTTGGCTTTAGCATCCGCGGAGTATGCACAAGAGGTGAAGGGATCCGCAGCCGCTATCTTAATGTTCTTAATCTCGAGCCTCTCTTCACTAGTTTTCCTCGGACTAGTGCTCTTTACTCTCATCAATTTTGCTAAGTTACTTCGTGAGAATGATCCCGTCTTAAGCTTTGCGAAAGATCCCGTAACATGAGTTGACATTTTAATTTTTTGTTAAATGTTCATTCTTGTAATCGTTCTTTATACGTACTTAATCATAAGGTACACCGTACACACTGGGACAAACAATTATGAATTGTGTAATATACATAGTCCAACATGTTCTTTGTTTGAAAAATACTGAATACGTCTTCAATACATAGGGTCCGGAGAGTTGTATATGTGGTGCATTTTTTTAATGTTAATTTCCATATATTTCATCATGGTATAACTTATTTATCAATATTTCTTGAAACACTTTAATTAAATAATTTTGTATAATATCCCACACGAATCCCATCAAAGCCTTGGTTGAATTAATAAAATCACCCAATGTTGCGCCAAAATGATCTAGGTTCACTTTTGAGCTCCCGTTATTGTTCAAGTTCTACATCATATGTCATGACTCTTAATCCAATAATGTTAACATCCTAGATGACATGAAAGAATGAATGAAATTCTATATTTAATTTACATCCTAAATACATAGAATAATTAAAAAATATGATTAGCAAATAATAAAGGATTTCAGTATTTTATAAACTACTTGTATGGCATTATCAAAAGAGCTTGCTTGCAAATTCATTGACAAAACCTCCATTATTTGTTCTTGATTTATCAACCAAATCTCTAATTTCAGACAAACTTCTTCCCAATTTCAAACACATTTTAATCTCAAATAACTCACCATTTTCTCTCTTCTCATAATCTTTTTCTTCTAAATTTAACTCAATTTCCTCTTGCAAATGCTTAAAAAACCCTCCACAGTTCCTATACAACTCAAACACCATCCCTACTTGTCCACCATGTTGTATTGTGCTCACAACACTAGCCAATGCCCCCGCCACGGCCGCCGCCACCGCCCCCCATGGCCCACCATTTCCACTCAAACTCGACCCCACCACCGCAATCCCGGTCAATAGTGGACCCCACATAGACAACATTTTGTTTAACCTCAACACCTTGTTACCTAACTTAGCATACTCCAAAACATCCCTTTTCTCAATGATTTCCATAACACCTCTCATTTCCTCTTCCAACTCCTTACTCCACCCATTACTATGTGCCAATGTCGATAATTTAACGACACTTTTACTCCATTTTGAGTCTAATGATGATGATTGCCTTGACGTTGACGGCCACCAAATCGATGGCTTGAAAGTTTTGGGAAATTTCTCGAGCATAGAGCCTAGGAGAGGAAGAGGGTAGGCCCTATCCAAGGCTAACACTCGCTCCATGTAACCCGTCACCATTTTCCGACACTTTTTCCCTATGGAAAGCATCGTTATTACCTCCCCTTTCAGCTGCTTGTACAACCTCACCGCCTTCCTCTGCTCCTCAGCGAGCTGAGACGGTTGGATTATGTTCATGATCGAAAGCAACCCCGTTGCAGATGAAAATAACACCATGGAAGATACCTTCAAGGCCAAGTTTCCTTCATTAAGGGCGGAAACTCCCACCATTGTTGAAGCTGTTAATGTGATCATGTTAATGGAGTTTAACAACAATGAGTTCCAATTCTCGCGTTGCTCCTTCACATTGTTATGCATCTCGATTCTGTCTGATATAATCTCCAAGATCGTGTAAAGTTTGATGGTTTCCTCATCAATGAGATCTTTTTCGCTAGCGTCTCCTAATTGTGTTGCTTTGCCTCCATTGAAGTCTTCTATTGCTACATTTTTGTTAAGGCCTAGATTTGGTAGCTTTTGAAGTAGAACTATAGGTTTCTTGATTCGAGGTTTTGGTTGCGAAAATGAAAGATTTGAGGTTGGTAAAAGGGTTTTACTACAAGCTTGCATGGAAATCATAGGAAAATCTATAGTTACAAAATGTGGAAATATATGAAGAAAAAGAAAAACTCTGTTTTGCTCTGTTTTGTGCGTAATAAAAGGGTTCTATACTTCTATTATAAAAAAAATGAAGTTATAGAATGTAGAAATGTAGTGAAAGAATACTCTGTTTTTAGTTGAATGGTTTTGTGTTTTTGAGGTGATGGGAAAATGTGGTTAATGCGGTTATTAATATATACTAATCCATCATTAGTAGTTTCGTACGGTTGATCGTACGAACGTACGATGAAAACTTACAGAGTTTGACTAATTTAATGGATATGTCATGTGTGTTTTATAAAAGGACGGTCAATCTCTTTTTTCATGAGTGTTAACACCAATGTGTTTCCACGCTTTGTAACCCAATATCTCTATCTAACCGCTAATTATCTAATTATACTGTACAATCGTTATAACGTATAACTTAAATAAAAATTCGTAATTGTAACTATTATAGATTTATTATTAACTATTTTCAAATAAATAGTAACCATTTTCAAATAAATTGTGGTCCTTTTACTTTTTTTAGTACTACTACTTGTATAAAATAGTCAATATTTAACTTAAATGGTTACTAACTAATAAAAAAAATGATCATATCATAATTTTCTTTTTTAACCATTATTGTAAAATGTAACAATTATATATTACTCCCTCCGTTCCAACGAATTGTATACATTTATTTTTTTGACACTATTTATAAGTAGGATGAATTTTCGATATAATTTCTAATGTATAAGATAAAATATATTCATGTGAGATCTTGTTTAAATCGTCTAATCAAATACATTATGAATATCAAATTTTTATAATTTTTAGTAATACGTAACTAAATATATAGACAAAAGAAAACGAGTATCGACATACGTGCATAAAGCAAATGAATATAAATGGTTGGAACAGAGAGAGTATAATTTGATCTAATTAAATTAAAACAATTTCTTATCAATTGATCTAAATATTAGATCCTTCGTTCACTATTTTTTATCTCGTTTCATTAAAATACTCTTTACAGATAATAATGAAATATGGTAAAAAATTACGAATGAAGTTACTACTCGGTAGTAGTTTCCCATATGTCATATCAAATGTGAATGTATAGGGTTTTGACATTCTATTGAGTTGGATATTGTAGCTTAGATTTTGACTTGTTCATTCCTTACCTATTTATTACTCCGTGGAAAGCTGGTCCAACTATTTAAATGTTTATGGCATGGTCTACTAATAATGGTCGCTTCCATCATTCCGTATTTCCATGTCATACGCTCTATTGGAGTCACAAACGTGTATCAATTTCTCATTTCAACAAAATTTGTAACCCCGCGACAATAGGTTTCAATTCCCCCTTTCTTATATTATACGGAATAATACAAAGTGTATGTTTTATTGAATAAAAAATGTGACTCCAATCTTTTTAATAATAATGTTAGTATAGGATCTCTCGTTAAGTTTGCGAGATAGTTGTATCGTTGATGTGCTAACCTAATACGGAGTATGTATCTAAGATGAAGTATTTTAATGGGTAATCAATACATCAAAACTCAATCTTAATTTAAAAAAGTATCATTAATAATAATAATAATAAATCAAGTAGAGAATCTTTTAATGATTATAATAATGTATTTAATATATCATATTAATTTGATGTTTTATAATTTGCATCTTAAAACCTTTAAAATTCGTTTAACAAACAATTATCGATAAATTATATTAAGATAATAAAATTTTATATTATAAATAATACTCCCTCCGTATATATATATGTTCGTCCACTTTCAATATAATACTCCACCCATATATTAAAAATAGTAGACAAACATATAGATACGGAGGGAGTATTAATCCTCCGTGCTTAGATATCTAACAAAAATCTCTTGAATCATAAACAACTTTTAAGATTATAACCTTGAGTAATTATCCACATCGAAAAATTATAACGTAACGAGGTTATGGAATTCTATAATATAAATAAGAGTAATTATTGTTTTTGAATATCGACCAAAAATACTTTTGAGTCAAAACTCTTAATAAGACTACAAACTTGAAATTGTCACAGATCGAAACAATTAAAATAAGATGATGATTCTATATTATAAATAAGAATCATCATTTTGGGTCTTAGAATGAGCTCTTAAGACCGTAAATTATCCCACATCAAAAAAATGATGATAATGAAATTGTATATTATAAATAAGACTAATCATTCGTTTTTAAATATCAATAAAAAAAACTTTTGAATCTTAAAAAATATCTTAATAAGATTACAAACTTAAGTAACATAATCTCACATCGAAAAATTACAACAAGGTGATGAAACTCTATATTATAAATGAGAAATAAGAGTAATCAAGAAGACGATGAAATTCTATTTTACAAATAAAAGTAATCATTTCTCCAAATTATGATGAGGTGATGAAATTCTATATTGTAAATAAGTGTAATCTTTCGTCCTTAAATATGATTAATCATTTGTTATTAGGTATCTTCCAAAACTCAATTGAGTCTTAAAAATCTCTTAAGATTGACTATAAACTCAAATAAAATTATTACAAGAGTGTTCTTAAGACTATATCTAAACTTAAGTAAAAATTATTCTATATCGAAAAATTATGAGGTGATGAAATCTGATATTATAAATAAGATAATTCATTCGTTATTAGATATCAAAAAAAAGTTTTTTGAGTCTTACAAAAGTACTTGAGACTTTAAACTTAGGTAAGATTATACCACATCGAAAAATTATAATAACGTGATCTAATTTTATTATATAAATAAGAGTAATTGCTCATTAAGCTAAATATAAAAACAAACTTTTTTATTATTATAATTATCCTAACGTTGTCTGGTGATGAAATTCTATATTATAAGTAATAATCATTTGTCCTTGGATATCAGCTAAAAAAATTTGAGTCTTAAAAATGTTCTTAGGACCATAAGCTGATGGAAAAGAGAATTCATTTGTTTTTAGATGTTAACAAAAAATGTGAGTTCTAAAGAGTTTTTTTAAGACTATAAACCTAAGTAGAATTATCGCAAAATTATAATGAGGTGATGAAATTATATATGACAAATAAGAGACATCATTTGTTTTTAGATATCAACAAAAAAAAATGTCTTATAAAAACTCTTAAAGCTATAAATTTAAGTAAATTATCTCACTTCGAGAAATTATAATAATGTGATGAAATTCTATTATATAAATACGGAGTAAAACAATAATTCGTCTTTAGATATCAACGAGAAATCTTTTGAGTCCTAAAAGACCTTTTTAAGACTATAAACTTAAGTGAAATTATCTCACATCGAAAAATTATGATGATGTGATAAAATTCTACATCATCAGTAAGAGAAATTATTCGTTTTTAGATATTAATCAAAAATCTTTTGAATCTTATAATACTCCTCTTAAGGCTATAAATTGAAGTAAAAATTAACCCACATCGAAAAATTACAAAAAAAAGTGATGAAATTCTATTATATAAATAAAAGTAATCATCGTCATTAGATATTAATCAGAAATCTTTTGAGTCCTAAAAAGAGTTCTTAAAACTATAAATTTAAGTAGAATTATCACACATTCAAAAATTATGATGAGATATCATAAACACAAAGTATTGGAAGAGATGATATCTTCATAAGTTATTGAGAGACCACTTGTCTATACTACTTTAAGTCTTATTCGTACCTATTTTATGATTATATGTATCTATAAATGACACCTTTGTTTATACCGCTTTTTATAACAAGCGTACCTTATTTATATTTATATACCCTTTTAGGTTAAGCGTACCTATTTTTATTAGGTTTGATACCACTATTACCTTCATATGTAATTGGTCTCTCAGTAAACTTCACAAAAGTCAAAAGACCGTCTTTCAGTAGATATCATAAATAAGAGAAATCATTCGTTTTAGATAATCATTTGTTCAAAAGTATACTCCATAATAAGGTGATCGAATTCTATTATATAAATAAGAATAATCGTTCGTTCTTAATAACTTAGATGGAAAAACAAACTCTTTTGGGTCTTCAAAAAATTCTTAAGACCATAAACTTAATTAAGTAAAATTATCCCACACTTTTGATTCTTATAAAAACTCTTAAGACTATAAACTTGAGTAAAATTTCTCACATCGAAAAATTATTACAAAGTCATGAATTTCATAAATATAAACTAAACATCTTATGAGTTTTAGAAAAGCTCTCAGAACTATGATAAACTTTGAAATTTTTTCACATCGAAAAATTATTATAAAGTTATGATTTCATATATTTGCTCGAAAAAGTAATGAATCCATTACATATATAAAAATAGTAAAATCATCTCACATTGAAAAATTATATTGAGGTGATAAATTTCTATATTATAAATAAGAATAATCATTCGTTCTTAGATATCAACAAAAAAATCTTTTAATCCTTAATCTCTTAAAATTATAAAATTAAGTAAAATTATCTCACATTGAAAAATTATGATGAGCTGATTAAATTCTATATTATAAATAAGAGTAACCAAACATCTTTTGAGTCTTAGAAAATGTACTCTCTCACATCGAAAAATTATATAATAGGGCGATGAATTATCACTATATAATTCGTTCTTAAATATCGACAAAAATTAAAGAGCTTTTAAGATTATAAAATTAATTAAAATTATGTGATAACTCCGTTATTGACCGCTTTTCTACACCCGTTTGACGTTTATTTAGCCTCGACTAATCGTATTTTCTTTGGCATTCCGGCTCATTTCGCCTATATTTTGTATTACACGGGTTTTTGCGTTTGTTGTTCGTTTTTAGGCATTTCCGTGACGAAAACGATGAAACTTGAGCATGCCCGGGTAAAAGGAGGTACATGACCCGAGTTCGAGCCTAAACAAGCGCATAGAAGACAAGAAACGGGAAAATGGGCATAGGAAGAGAATAGCACGGTCCACCGTGCGATTCTAAAGTCAGAAGGTTAGGACCGTGCGATTCTCACCGTGCGAAACGCATGTTTCGTGCGTTACTCCGGTTTTGCCATTTCACTTCGTTTTTCGACCGGTTTTCTATGTAACCTAATTAGAAGTATAAATACTCAAATTCTTATTTTTGCCTATCAAGTTTTCATTACACAAGATTTTATTTTGAATTATTTTGGGGTTTTAGAGAGGCTTTGTAGTTTCTTGAAGATCTTCATCTTCCTTATTGTCCAAGATTCAAGCTTTTTATGATTATTATTATCTATTCTTCCTAATCTCTCCATCCTCTTTAAGTGGGTAATTTTTGCTTCTTCCTTTGCTTTAATTTTGTTAATTTCTCATTTTTGTTAGTTCATCTTAGTAGTTTACAATTGATTAGTTTTCTTTTGGGTTGTTCCTTCTTCCTCTTGTTCATGTTTGTGAGCCTTTTCATGTTAGACATAGAAACCCCAAATTAAAAATCCCCAATTTGACCAATTTTGTTATTTGTTTTTATTTTGTTAGTTCACCTTAGTTCATCTTCATCCTTGTTGTTTTGCTAGTTCTTCATTGTTGTAGTTTGTTTATTTCCCATTTTTATTTGTTCCTCCAATTAGATTTTCCCAAAGTAGTCATTCTTGCATGATTAGTAGTAAAAATCAATTATTAAGAATGTTCATAGTTAAAGATTCCACCTTTACACTTAATTTTACTAATTTAGTCATGTTTAGTGAGTAGTCTTTTTCTAGGGGACGATTTGACCCCGACATGCCTAGATTGTGGGTTTGAATTCCGTATTTGGATTGTTTGGGATAAATGGGAATTGGGTAGTTTGGGGGATCGGGAATCGACTTGGCATTTGGTTGTGTTTGAACCCTTGACCCTTGTCCACCGACGGGAGTCGGTTAGGTCTAGGTAGTAAACCTCGTCTCTTGTCATGCCTTGCCCCGCCTAGTTGAACACGGGAGTGAGAACTTGGTAGGGTACCCAAATTATCGGTTTAGACTCTTCACCTTGGGAGAGGGGAGAGAAAGGACCGGGATTAGACGCAGACTTAATGAGCCGACTCACGAACCCGGGAGGGAGGTGATCGGTTTTAGCTTAGTTGGATTACGAACCCGGGAGGGAGGTAGCCAACCCCAAGAGGCGTTCCACTATTCCTATCATCCCTAGCAATCCGATGCTCGGTATTCCTTACCCACGATTATGACATGTTGGAGGTTAAGTCGAACCCTAGGCCTTTCTCTATTGAGTAACCGTCGTTTTTAGTTTTCGTTCGTTTCTTATTTAGTTTTCTATTTTCTTTTTGTAGTTGTAGATCACCAATCCTACCTCTCTATCGACTTAGATAAACTATTAGAATTGAAACGACTAGGAATCACCACACTCCTTGTGGACCGACCCTTTCTAGTGCAACGATTATATCGTGCGCTTGCGAGGTAATTAAAACCCCAACAAGTTTTTGGCGCCGTTGCCGGGGAGTGTTAGCGGTACTAGTAGTTTTATTTCTTAAGTTTAGACTAAGTCATTACTTGTTTTGCACACTTCGGTGTGCCCTTGCCCGTGTTCTAACTTCTACCTTTTAGTTTTTGTATTGCTTTGCATGAGTAGGCGGATCCTTGGGCTTTCACCAATCCACTTGTTGAACCCCGAGATCGAAGCTACGGCAAGGCGGTACAACGCCGAAAGAAGAAGACATCGAGTGCAACCGCCTTCACCTCCCATTACTTCCGAATCCGAAGAAGAGATTAGATCCGAAGACACAATTGAGTCCGACGAAGAGGTTAATTCTCCGAGACCCCCTTCTCCGCCTCCTCATATGGCTACTATAAGGGAAGAGTCGACACCCCAAGTGGTGTCACAATCGAGTATTACAAGGCCCGCGGTCGGAGCTAACAACTTTGAGATCAAGCCCGCTCTCATCCAATTCGTACAACAAAACCAATTCTCCGGATTACCCCTCGACAATCCCAATGAGCATATCAATGTGTTCCTAGAAGCATGCGACAACGTAAAAATCAACGGAGCGTCGGAGGAGGCCATTCGCCTAAGACTTTTCCCGTACTCGCTAACGGGAAGAGCCAAGGAGTGGTTGAGGTCCCAACCGGCCGGCTCCTTTGACACTTGGGATAAACTCTCTAAAGCTTTCCTCTTGAAATTCTTTCCGCCGGGTAAGACGGCAAAATACCGTAACGATATAACAAACTTTGTCCAAGAGGATCACGAGTCGCTCTACGAGGCATGGGAAAGGTTCAAAGAGTTATTGAGGCAATGCCCCCACCATGGTATAGCCCCCCACGTGGTCATCCTTACTTTCTACAATGGCGTTCGATCCGAATATCAATTAGGGTTGGACGCGGCGGCCGGTGGTGCCATTGACTTAGTTCACCATACCGCGGCCATGGAGTTTATTGAAAAGATGGCCTCCAACAATCATCATTGGGGTGGGGATAGAAGGAAGTTGAAGAAGCAAGACAATAGTGAGACTTTGAATGCTCTTAATGCAAAGATCGACAATTTGACAAAACAACTTTCTCAATTCAAGCAAGGGGGATCAAGTTCTTCTAAGGAGACAAATGAGTTCTCTTGTGAGTTATGTGAAAGTCCAAGTCACGACGCCGCCGAGTGTTGTGTTGTTACTACAATGGAGCAAGCCAATGGCATATGGGAATCCAACCAAAGGCAAGCATTAAACAACAATAATCAATATCACCAAGGGCAAAGAGCGTTCCTATCTTATGGGAACAAGAACTTCCAAACTCCATTCAATCAACAAAAGGGAACGTTCAATCAAAACTTCCAAAGACCGAATCAAGGCTTTAATCAAGGGTTCAACTTCCAAGCACAAGATACATCGGGTTTTCAAGCAAGAAATTTCCAAGCAAGACCAACATTCAACACCACTCCCTTTCAAACCCCTCTCCAAAATCAATTTCAAGTTCCATTCCAAACTCCTACACCCTTCACTACTCCTATACCACAAGTCCCACAACAACAACAACAAGTTGTGCCACAACAAGCTCCACCACCAAAGTCCAATTTGGAGATACTTATGGAGCAAATGATGAGCACTCAAAATAGTTTCATTCAACGCCAAGACCAACGCCATGAGGAGACTACATCTTCTATTTCTCAATTGAAGAGTCAAGTCCAAAATGCCCAAAGAATCACCGATCATCAAATACAACAACTCGCGAATCAAGTCAACGAGTTGACCGTGTCAAGTGGGACATTTCCGGGTGGCATTAAGGCAAATCCTAAGGGTAACGGCGAATTGAATGCCATTCAATTAAGGAATGGGCGCATATTGGATGAAGTTGTGGTTAACAGGAAGAGGAAGACTAATGTTGTGGATGAAGTAAGTGAGGAAGCAAATGGTGAAAAAGAGGGTTCAAATGAAGTGGTTGTTGACAAACCACCTATTGTTGAAGATCAAATTGTACAAGAAACCCCAAAGGCGACTAGAGAAGTCAAAGCATATGTGCCACCGATTCCATTTCCTCAAAGGTTAGCTAGGGCCAAGCTTGAGCAAAAGTATGGGAAGTTCTTGGAGATGATGAAGAGTATGCATATCACACTTCCTTTCCTTGAGGTCATTAGAGACATCCCCTCCTATGGCAAGTTCTTGAAGGATGTCATTTCTAAGAAGGCATATGGTGAGCAATTATCGGTGAGCCTCTCAAAGGAGTGTAGTGCCGTTCTCTTGAACAAATTGCCACAAAAATTGGAAGACCCCGGGAGCTTTACTATTCCATGCTCGATTGGCTCTATCAATATTGAGAAGGCATTTTGTGATCTAGGGGCAAGTGTAAGTCTTATGCCCCTTTCCATCTTTAACAAGCTTGAAGGCTTTGAGCTAGCTCCCACGAGAGTGTCCCTTCAATTAGCGGATCGTTCCGTTAAATATCCGATGGGGGTAGCCGAAGATGTACCGATCAAAGTCGGGAACTTAATCATCCCGTGTGACTTTTACATCATGGACATTCCCGAAGACACCAAGATTCCCATTATACTTGGTCGTCCATGCCTAGCCACCGGGGGAGCTCTTATTGATGTCAAGAATGGTAAGCTCTCACTTCAAGTCGGGGATGACAAGATGGAATTTTCACTTGAGAAAGCCATGAAAGAGCCTTCAAATGTTGGATCATGCTACCAAGTACAAATGCTTGAAGAGTCTACCATCGAGCAAGATGATCATTATGCCCTTGAGAAGTCCATTGTCGGGAATTCGGAAATGGATGCGATGGAATATACTCTAGCTATGGACTCAATCTTGAAGCAATGCACCACAAGATCACTAGAAAGTTTGACCGAGGAAGGGTTATATGAGGAGAGATCTACGCCTCCTCAAGTGGAGTTGAAACCTCTTCCTTCATCTCTTAAATATGCTTTCTTAGGTCCTAATGAGTCATACCCGGTTATTGTCAATAGTGCACTTAATGACCATCAAGTACATGACTTGTTGGAAGTCTTGAGGAAATATAGAGAAGTCATTGGGTACACTATTGATGATATTCGTGGTATTAGTCCCGCCTTATGCTCTCATCGTATACTCTTGGAGGATGAGAGCACCTCATCCATTGAGCGTCAAAGACGTCTCAATCCGGCCATGGCCGAGGTGGTGAGGAAGGAGGTGCTAAAACTCTTGGATGCTAATATCATTTATCCAATCTCGGATAGTAAGTGGGTGAGTCCCGTTCATGTCGTCCCTAAGAAAGGTGGGACGACGGTTGTCAAGAATGATAAAGGAGAATTAGTGTCTACTAGGCCAATTACCGGGTGGCGCATGGTTATAGATTACCGTCAACTCAACAAAGCCACCCGGAAAGACCATTTCCCCCTCCCCTTTATAGACCAAATGTTGGAACGCTTGGCCAAACATTCTTACTTTTGTTATTTGGATGGATTTTCGGGATTTTTCCAAATCCCGATCCATCCCGATGATCAAGAGAAGACTACTTTCACTTGCACTTACGGGGTATACGCCTACCGTCGTATGCCCTTTGGGTTATGTAATGCACCGAGCACGTTCCAACGTTGCATGATGTCTATTTTTTCCGATTTTGTGGAAAAGACCCTTGAAGTATTTATGGATGATTTCTCCGTTGTAGGGTTTTCTTTTGAAAATTGTTTGGAAAACCTTGATAAGATCCTACAACGGTGTAAGGAAACCGGGCTTACACTAAATTGGGAAAAATGTCACTTTATGGTGACGGAGGGGATAGTCTTAGGCCATGTAGTGTCTAATAGGGGAATAGAAGTTGATAGGGCAAAGGTCGAGGCTATTGAAAAGTTGCCTCCACCTAGTAACGTTAAGGGGATTCGTAGCTTTCTTGGTCATGCGGGGTTTTACCGCCGCTTCATTAAAGATTTTTCCAAGATAGCTAGACCCTTAACGGAACTCCTCGCCAAAGATGCCCCTTTTATCATGACTAATGCTTGTCTCGATGCTTTTGATAGGTTGAAGAATGCTCTCATTTCGGCCCCTATAATCCAACCACCGGATTGGAGTCTCCCTTTCGAGCTCATGTGCGATGCAAGCGATTTTGCCATTGGAGCGGTTTTGGGACAAATGAAAGAAGGAAAACTCCATGCTATACATTATGCGAGCAAAACATTAGACTCCGCACAAGCAAACTACACCACTACCGAGAAGGAGCTTCTAGCGGTGGTGTACTCCATGGAGAAATTCCGGTCTTATCTTGTAGGATCGAAGGTTATTGTCCACACCGACCATTCGGCTCTAAAGTATCTCATGGCCAAGAAAGATTCCAAGGCTCGTTTACTCCGTTGGGTTTTACTCCTCCAAGAGTTCGATATTGAAGTCCGGGACAAGAAGGGAACGGAAAATGTGGTCGCCGACCATTTATCTCGTCTAGTGCTTGATGATCATGATCCGGAAGTTCCTATAGACGACTCTCTTCGAGATGATCATCTATTAGCCCTATCAATGGTAGAAGCCCCATGGTATGCCGATTTTGTGAATTATATTGTGTCGGGGATCGTGCCTCAAGACTATGACTCCCACAAAAAGAAGAAATTCTTCCATGATGTTAAGCAATTTCATTGGGACGATCCAAACCTATACAAATCATGTGCCGACGGTTTATTCCGAAGATGTGTACCCTATGATGAAACCAAGTCCATTATAATGCATTGTCATGACATGCCTTGTGGCGGCCATGCAAGCTCGATGAAGACATCCGCTAAGATACTACAATGCGGATTTTATTGGCCCACCATTCACCATGACGTAGCCGCCTACGTCAAGAGTTGTGACAAATGTCAAAGGAGCGGGAACATATCAAGGCGCCATGAGATGCCACTACAATATATGCTCGAGGTCGAGATTTTCGATGTATGGGGGATAGATTATCAAGGTCCTTTCCCCTCCTCTTGTGGGAACGAGTATATCCTAGTAGCGGTGGACTATGTGAGTAAGTGGGTTGAGGCAATCCCCACTAAAACTTGTGATGCGAAATCGGTGATGAAACTCTTGACCAAGATTATATTCCCTAGGTTTGGAGTCCCGAGGGTCTTGATTAGTGATCGGGGTACTCACTTCCTTGAGAGAACCTTGGCCACCATGCTCAAGAAATATGGGATTCAACACAAGAAGAGTCTTGCATATCATCCGCAAACAAATGGACAAGCGGAAATTTCCAATCGTGAAATCAAAGCGATTCTTGAGAAAACGGTCAACCGGTCGAGGAAGGATTGGGCATTGAAAATTGATGAAGCTCTATGGGCGTATCGCACGGCCTTCAAGACCCCCATCGGAACTTCCCCATTCCGTCTCATATACGGGAAAGCTTGTCATCTTCCCGTTGAAATGGAACACAAGGCATATTGGGCGATAAAGCATCTCAACTTGGATGTGAAGAAAGCGGGTGAAAAGAGACTACTCGACCTAAATGAGCTTGATGAATTCCGTCTACATGCATATGAAAATGCAAAGATCTACAAGGAGAAGACTAAAAAGTTCCATGACAAGAACTTGGTACGGAGAGAATTCAAGGAAGGCGAGTTAGTTCTCCTCTTCAATTCAAGATTGAAGTTATTCCCGGGGAAGCTCAAGTCAAGATGGTCGGGACCGTTCAAGGTTGTAAGAGTATTCCCATATGGCTCGGTGGAGATCAAAGGGAATGAAGAAACATTCAAGGTTAATGGTAGCCGACTCAAGCACTATTTTGTCGGCCAACCAATTCAAAGGGAAATTGTTTCACTCAAGATAAAGTAATCTCATTCATTAAGGATATCATTATTGTATATTCTCATCTACTTCATTCGGTCGAGCCAACGACCTTAAACAAAGGCGCTTCGAGGGAGGCAACCCCGATACTTGACACTTTTCTACCTTTTCTTCTTATTGGATTTTCTTGGAGGAGCACTTTTGTGACGATTTATATCGTTTTTGGAGCTTTATTAAGGGTTTGGAGCATATTGGGTTCGATTTGGGGAGCTTAGAAAAAAAAATTGGGAAAATGGGGGTAGCAAGGGTAACGCACGGTCGACCGTGCGATTCTCAGATCAGAAGGTTGGCACCGTGCGCAAGCGACCGTGCGAAACCCATGTTGCCGTGCGAAAAAAAAAAAAAAAAAAAAAAATTTAATACTAATACCCGACCCCCCCCCCCCCCCCCCCCTCATTCCCTCCTACCACACTATTATTACTATTATTATTATTAATACTAATCCTTCACATCTTCATCTTCCCCAACATCCATCTTCATATCTCCATTAAACCTTCATCCACCTTCAACCTATTTTTCCCATATAATCCTCAAAACAAACCCAAATCACCTAATTTTTGCACCATTCTCTCCCTTACTACTCCCTCTTCACTCTACACTACACAAATCCACCATAAATAACAAAGTTCATCATCACAAAAAATTCCTAGATCTAATTTTTAGCCTTTTTACTCTCCTTCAAATTGACTCATCTTTTGAAGGACGGGTATTTGAAGCGCCGCGGTTCTTTTGAGATTACTTTGAGGCGATTCCGGGCTGAAAAAATTTTTCCGGGTGGGTGACGGTTTTGATTCGGGTCGGAGACAACTTCTACAGCATACCTCGTTGGTCCACATCTACTCATGGCACCAAAAAGACCAATAATAGGTACGGAAGCATCTTCCTCCTCCGAACCCGCTCTTACAAAGCAAAGGGTAAGCTTATTTAAATACAAGTCTGATAATGTAGGCTTTAATTTAGAAAAACAGCGTGCTAAGTATAAACAACTTATGAAAGCGGGATTTAAACCGACTCGGTTTTTTCACCGAGAGACTACGATAGCAACGGGCATAGATGATGATCTAGATGTCCTAATAGAGCGGTTTAATTGCCCGATTGCTTTCATGCATGCCTATAGTTTTAAGTCATTGACTTGTGAATTTCTTGCAACCCTCACCACCAACACCTCGGGCCACAACCCATCCATCTCATTCCAATTACTAGGTAATGAATTTACCTTGAGCTTAGAAAGGTTGGCCCGAATCCTCGGTATAAATTTCATTCACCAAGCTAAGGAAAAAGCCTCTAAAAAGGCGGAGGTAGTCAAGGAGAGAGCGGAGTTTTGGAGGGAAATTGCTAGGACCAATGAACCGTATGAGGTTAGGACAACCGCTCTTAGTGAGATACGCAACCCCGCCCTCCGTTATGTTTTGCGCCTATTTTCGGAAATCCTTATCGGTTCTTATGAAACCCAACACCGGGTGAGCGCGGTAGCACTTCAATCACTCATGGAAGTGTTATATAACCGGCCTCTAACAATCGACTTCACCAAGGCCGTGGTCGCACACCTTCATTCGATGACTGTGGTCACACCTAAAGTAATAGTGGGTGGGGGTCTAGTGACATTGATTGCCCAAGGGTTGGGAATGATTACAGAACCGGAACCTAGAGCCTCCGGCGGTACCTACATTGACACCGACTACCTTGAAAACTCAATTTGTATCACCACAATGGATGGAGTCGCCCGACTCCTATTTTACATAACCTCCCTTCGCTCCATGATACTACCGGACAAGCCCCATGTTACGATCTCAAACCGGGAAAATTGGGGTATGCCTTTGAGAATGAATGAATTTGTCCGTAAGGACATCTACTCCCCTTGGGAATACGCCAATTATGGCCATGACCCTTCCCGCATCGTGTATGAGGACGAGTTTGAGGATGAGAATGAGGAAGAGGAACAAGGTCGTCCTCTTGATCCTCCCCGCTCATCTATGCACCAACCCGGTCCCTCTTCTTTCAACACCGATCCACAATTTGGGTATGGGCAAGGTTCACAATTTGGACATGGGCATGGTCAACAACCACCATTTGGGTACGGACAAGGATTTCCCCAACCGAGCTACACACCTTGGGATATGTCCGCTATTACTACCCAAATCAACACACTCTCGGACCTTGTGACCTCTAACCACGAGGAGAATCGTCGGTCCATCGAGGAAATCCGAACATTATCCCAACAACAACACGAAGAAGCGATGGGATCTATCCACCGAATTGAAAACTCGGTAAATTCTTTCTTTGATAGTTTCTACTCTCGTTTCCCCCCTCCCCATTGAACTTCATGATTTCATTTAAGTGTGGGGAGGTAGTTTTCGGTTGTGTTGGTGATAGTTGAGGAGTTGAGTGGTTGTGTTGTATGGTGAGGAGTGGAGTATATAGGTGGGGTGAGTTTTGGAGGGTGAGTTTGGTGATTGTTGGATGCGAGTTTATACTTGAGGATTCGTGGAACTTTGAGTGGAAATTTTTGATTTGGTGAAACTTTTGTGATGGCTAGTTTTGATGAAGTTATTCTTGGTGTATTTGCTAGTGTTGAGTGATGAATGATGAGAGTACGATTATTGCTCCCGGAAATTCGGTGATGTGATTACACCGGATTTCCATTTTCGAAAAATCCAAAATTATTGCTCCCGGATTTTCGGTGACTTGATTACACCGAAAATCCATTGAAAAATCCAAATGTTTTGCTCCCGGTGCTTTAGTGACTTGATTACACTAAAGCACCACTTGAAAATCCAAAAAAAAAAAAAAAAAATTTATTTATTTTACTTTCTTTCATTTTTTTTATTAGATTTTCTTAGTTTCTTTTAATCTTTCCTTAGTTTTTTTTAATTCCTAGTTTTTTTACTTCCTTTCTTCTTTCCATCTTGAGTTTTGCATTGGGGACAATGCAAGTTCAAGTGTGGGGAGGAGTCTTGTGTGTCTAGTTTGATTTAGTGTAGCTTGTGTACATATATTTGTTTTTGTGTTGTTTCCTCTTTTTCCCTTGTGTAGGTAAACAACCCGTCGGACGCCAAAAATCAAAATCCGAGGTAGATGGATGAAGACCGTCCCGGTATATTCTTTCCACCTTATTCCTTTTTTTTCCTTGCATTTGTTGAAGGAGGATGGGATTTTGATTGTATTGGAGGTTCTTGGATGAACATTTGGGTTGTTGGTTGCTTGCTTGCTTGTGGAAATTGATTCATTTGTGTTTTGTTTTATTTGTTTTCTTTATTTTTGTGTGATTAGTGTCTAGTCTAGTGTGTCTTAGAGTAGTGTAAAACTTTTCGAAAACCTAGTCTTGAAGCTTATTTTTGGAGCTTACATTCTCTTATTAGTTTTACTTACCTTGATGTAGGACTTGAATCTAGTAGAATAGCTTTAAAATACTAGGTTTATCGACATTCTAGCTTAGGTCCACCCTCCCTACCAAATAGATTACTCGGGGGTTTGCATTTGACCATTTTGATCCCCCGTGGTGTGAAAACTCCTTGGTTACCGTGTCTCGTGTTCCTAGGTGACCTTTACTCTTATGACCATTTTTTATAATCCAAGTTTACCTATCAAATACCACAAACACCTTCCACATTAATTTTTGCCTTTTGTTTTTGGTGATTCTATTACGTGATGCTTCCCCCACTTCAAAATCGAAAAAAAAAAAAAAAAAAAATCGAAAAAAATCGAAAAAAGAAAGAAAAGAAGAAGAAGAAAGAAATCAAGGGGAGAAAAAAAAAAAAAAAAAAAAAAAAACTATGAAAATCGAAAACAAGATCACCACACATCAAAATAAATAAATTTTCCGTTGATTTGGGGAGCCATCGTGAAGGGCCTACCGAGGGACCGAGTTCCTGAGGAAGGAAGATAGCGGTGGTAAACCGGTCATTGGAATTATCACTTTTCTATTCCTTTTTTTTACTTGGATTATTTGGTCATATCGAGTTTTGGGACGATCCTTCTCTTTATTTCATAAAGAGGTCGAGGCACACTTACCTACAGTGTTTTATAACACCACGGTTCTACCTTTCCACGCCATCTTACGCCCTCTTGTAATTTATTTGGAAGGTTGGGAGAAAATTTGCTAGATTATCGATGTTCATAGTAATTTATAGCTATAGTATTAGATTTTTGTCCATGTCTTGTAGGTTAACTAGTTTGAGAATGTTAGTTTTCATAATAGGTGGATGATTAATGTTTTTCCCGCCGTCTTGATGAGGGTGACGGTGTTTTCCTTTTGTGATGCAAACATGTCTTGTATTTGTGGGCTTAATCGATTGTTTGTGTCAATAGTTTTGTGCAAGACCCAACTTGCCTCGCAACGGGATACCTATCCTCATGGTATGTCGTTGTGAGTTGAAAGGGCGTTGAGTGCGCTAATACTCATGCGGTTAGTAATAGTTTAGTGAGTGGTCGAGGGATGCTTATATTGTGCATTCACTCTTTGTAGTCTAGGTGCTTGTCTTTGCCTTTGTCGCGCTTACTCGAGGACGAGTAAATGTCTAGTGTGGGGAGGTTGATAACTCCGTTATTGACCGCTTTTCTACACCCGTTTGACGTTTATTTAGCCTCGACTAATCGTATTTTCTTTGGCATTCCGGCTCATTTCGCCTATATTTTGTATTACACGGGTTTTTGCGTTTGTTGTTCGTTTTTAGGCATTTCCGTGACGAAAACGATGAAACTTGAGCATGCCCGGGTAAAAGGAGGTACATGACCCGAGTTCGAGCCTAAACAAGCGCATAGAAGACAAGAAACGGGAAAATGGGCATAGGAAGAGAATAGCACGGTCCACCGTGCGATTCTAAAGTCAGAAGGTTAGGACCGTGCGATTCTCACCGTGCGAAACGCATGTTTCGTGCGTTACTCCGGTTTTGCCATTTCACTTCGTTTTTCGACCGGTTTTCTATGTAACCTAATTAGAAGTATAAATACTCAAATTCTTATTTTTGCCTATCAAGTTTTCATTACACAAGATTTTATTTTGAATTATTTTGGGGTTTTAGAGAGGCTTTGTAGTTTCTTGAAGATCTTCATCTTCCTTATTGTCCAAGATTCAAGCTTTTTATGATTATTATTATCTATTCTTCCTAATCTCTCCATCCTCTTTAAGTGGGTAATTTTTGCTTCTTCCTTTGCTTTAATTTTGTTAATTTCTCATTTTTGTTAGTTCATCTTAGTAGTTTACAATTGATTAGTTTTCTTTTGGGTTGTTCCTTCTTCCTCTTGTTCATGTTTGTGAGCCTTTTCATGTTAGACATAGAAACCCCAAATTAAAAATCCCCAATTTGACCAATTTTGTTATTTGTTTTTATTTTGTTAGTTCACCTTAGTTCATCTTCATCCTTGTTGTTTTGCTAGTTCTTCATTGTTGTAGTTTGTTTATTTCCCATTTTTATTTGTTCCTCCAATTAGATTTTCCCAAAGTAGTCATTCTTGCATGATTAGTAGTAAAAATCAATTATTAAGAATGTTCATAGTTAAAGATTCCACCTTTACACTTAATTTTACTAATTTAGTCATGTTTAGTGAGTAGTCTTTTTCTAGGGACGATTTGACCCCGACATGCCTAGATTGTGGGTTTGAATTCCGTATTTGGATTGTTTGGGATAAATGGGAATTGGGTAGTTTGGGGGATCGGGAATCGACTTGGCATTTGGTTGTGTTTGAACCCTTGACCCTTGTCCACCGACGGGAGTCGGTTAGGTCTAGGTAGTAAACCTCGTCTCTTGTCATGCCTTGCCCCGCCTAGTTGAACACGGGAGTGAGAACTTGGTAGGGTACCCAAATTATCGGTTTAGACTCTTCACCTTGGGAGAGGGGAGAGAAAGGACCGGGATTAGACGCGGACTTAATGAGCCGACTCACGAACCCGGGAGGGAGGTGATCGGTTTTAGCTTAGTTGGATTACGAACCCGGGAGGGAGGTAGCCAACCCCAAGAGGCGTTCCACTATTCCTATCATCCCTAGAAATCCGATGCTCGGTATTCCTTACCCACGATTATGACATGTTGGAGGTTAAGTCGAACCCTAGGCCTTTCTCTATTGAGTAACCGTCGTTTTTAGTTTTCGTTCGTTTCTTATTTAGTTTTCTATTTTCTTTTTGTAGTTGTAGATCACCAATCCTACCTCTCTATCGACTTAGATAAACTATTAGAATTGAAACGACTAGGAATCACCACACTCCTTGTGGACCGACCCTTTCTAGTGCAACGATTATATCGTGCGCTTGCGAGGTAATTAAAACCCCAACATTATGTCACGTTGAAAGAATAATATCATTGAAAGAATAACATCATATGTATAAATTAAATATTTCTCCCTTCTATAATTGTAGTTATAAGTAAAAAGTAAGGTTAACATAGTAAAAAGGTTGGACCAAATAAAAAAATATTTGCGATGGGAAGAAGATAGAAAGTTGGATGAAAATAGAATATAGAGAACATAGAAGGAAGGAGTACTCCGTAGTATAATTGTACCACATTGAAAGATTATCATAGGATGATTCTATAATTATAAATTGAAGTCATTATTGGTTCTTAGATATCAACTATCAACCAAACTATTTACCGATATTGTCTTAAAGAGATATATTACGAGTTTTAAATACAATGCACGCGTATAATTTAATTTGATGTTTATCGCATATATGACCTCCCAAAAAACACATTCACGTACGTGGATGGCATTCTTTTACTATTAGACATACTTTTACTTTCGACTTACTTTCTACTGTTGCGTAGTTTCATAAATTTATGCAATCCTCTGACTTGGTGTCATTATCACTAAAAATCGGCCCGTGCACGGGCTTTCCAACTTGTATGAGTATATTATAAGTAGTTCGTACTCCCTTCGCTCAAATCAAGAGCGAGGGACCTTATCTTTTTTGACACTATTCACAAGTATAAAGGTAATATTCAATATTCTCGACAATTTATAAGTGAATATAGTCACATAAAATCTCTTGTTTGATTCATCTTTATGATTAGATTAAGAATATCAAATCTTATAATTTTTGTTAACCTAAAATGAAAAGATATCGATGATGTAAAATGTGTCTCGGTAAATGTGAAAAAAGGAAAAGACCACTTTGGATATGAATGGAGGGGGTATAATTTTTTTTTTTGTATTATTATTATACTCCGTTAGTCCAATAATCATGGTATTATGGTTTTGAAACAATTGTATTGTAAATTTATAATTTTTATATTAAAATCATTTTATTAAATGCAACATTTTCGCCAATTTTCTTTTATATATAAATATAAATCTACAATCGACATAGCATATAGGAAACAAAGTGAAAAATCATTATTTTTTTTTTATTTTTTGGTTAAGAGAAGAGCGCACTACGTCGCAGGTGAGAATCGAACCCTCAACTTTACCGTCGGAGTAAAAAAACTCTTACCACTTGAGCTTATCCCTTCTTCTCAAGTGAAAAATCATTATAAAGATGAAGGATAGCAAGTATTGCCCTTATGTCTCTTTAACTAATTTCAAATTCATCAACAAAAACTTACTCGTACTTCATACATGTTCACATTTATATGTTACATGAACAAAATAATACTCCGTATTACACCGAGAAATCTACCTTTTTCACAAAATTTTATACTGTATTAATGTCTAATACTCCAATAATAATAATAATAATAATAATAAATAAATAAATAAATAAATAAAAATTGTTCCATTTTTTTTAAAAATAAAAAATTAATAATAATAATAATAATGCAAGTTCCGTTTTTAAAAAAAATTAATAATAATAATAATAATAATAGCACCAATTTGAAATCTTTTAATCGTGTTGTAATTCTCAGTAGTTTTTTCTTGTAAGAAAAATTAAAATTGGTAAATGTAATTCTTAGTAGGTACACACAAGTAATGGTGTATCTACCTCCACTCAAAAACAGAGAGCGTTTTGAGTAGCTGAATTTTGTTTTCTAACCTAAAAACGTCATCTATGAATAAGTATACGGAGTACTCCACAATTAGTAAACTCGCTTTTGGTTAAGTAACGTTTAACGTCATCTATGACATAAGTGAAGCATTTCCTTCATTAATAAACATATCGCGTTAAGTGGACGACTGAATAAGTATATTACTTCCTCCAATTTTCTATCTTTTTCCCATTTAATTTATTTTTTTATTTGTCCATATTTTTTCATCATTTTAATCCATTTATACACTAATTTCATTATTTTTCATTACCAACTCATACTTCCTTGTTATTTTTCATTATTTTAAATCAAACCAATAAATTTTATACTATTTTGGAGTGAGAAAAAGATAAAAAGTTAGAGGAAGCATGTTTATTCAATGCCAAAATTAAAATTACTTCTGATCTTTTGTTGACCGAAAATGTAATAGAATAGCGCATGAACTTACTGTTTTGGGTGATGCAATGTTGGAATGGCACCTTGTCGGATCAAATCATGCCTCCAACTGTTGCTGATTTAGATTCTAAAAATTAACCCGATTTGGGTTTAAAAAAAAAAAACTTCTAAAGCCCCTATCTGACTTGTTTCTAGGTTGAGATGAATTTATAGATTTTAAATAAGAATTTGGGTTCATTCATAAGAAATCTTATCAATTCTTAACGGAACTGTCGCACGCTCGATTCCCCTCCCTCGTATTGTTGTTTCTTTTTTTCTCGTTTCACAACCAGGAGTAGCCCTAGTGACAACCTAGGTTGCACCGACACGGACACGCACACGGACACGTATCGGACACGTGACACGGCATTCGGAATTTTGTAGGACACGAGCAGGAAAAAAAATAATATACATATTTAAATAAAGAGAATTTTAAGATTTTTATATCTAAGATATACATTTGGTTACTAACAGCAAGACAATTATCGTAAAATAACAAAATATAAATTAAATTGTTATAAACTTAAAGTTAAAAATAAATTCTTAAAAATTCAAACAATTGTACTATTATAATCAACAACGTGTTGTTTATGACTTTTATATTACTAGCTAGCTATTTACTCTTATAATAAATATTCATAACATCAAGTAACCATCGCAAACCTACAATATTGTCATTTATTAAAGTTCGGAAACCAATAAACAACGTTAGGTATGTCCGACGACTCTCTAAATATTACGAACCGGGCCGGACACGTCTTCAAATATGGTGAACCGTGTCCGATACGTGTCCAAATAAATTAAAAAAACCGGACACGATTTTCCAGGTGTCCGACACGTATTGCCATGTGTCCGACGTGTGTCGGTGTCCGACATGGGTGTTCGACACGATATATTGGTTTGGAGGAGTGTCCGTGCAACCTAGGCGACAACTTACCTTGGGGATATTGAAGGCTTGACTACTGGATCTTACCTAGATTGAAACCAGATAGCATTTCGAGAACCCTAGTTTTCTGGCCACCATCAAATGTCTAATGAGTCATGTGCCTCATGTATTGTCCCTAAGAGCACCCCATGAGATCTGGTATAGGATTGACTACATACAAGCTTCTTACTACAATTCTCAGTTTCATAGCATTTACGCGTTTAAACCATAGTTGGCGAATCAAATGTATTGTCGATATATTGTTCATGCACCAAGTTAAACATCGGAATTCAAAGTTAAGATTATTACGAGTATATACAACAACATATCAAATCACCAATCAACAATTTTCAAATAAGAACAAATATAACATCGGAACTTTATTTTTATTATCATTACGATATAGTGTTGCTGCAACACCAAGGTTCCTTCGATTCCTCCAATGATCTTACTAGAGGGCTAAATCCAGTTTTACTATTCGAAATATATAGGAGTATATAGTTTGAATAGAAGAGTCGACTTCAGATTCAATCCCGATTTTTCCATGCTAGTATGACACTAAGAGAGTAGAATATTTTTCAAATGCACCATTTACGAGGATTTTATCGGGAGCGCAGTTCTTGCCCGTAAGTTCATAAAGATTCCCCTGTGTAATCACCAAAAAAACATCACGTTGTTGATTCGGAAAGACGTCAATGAAACGACATAAATCGAAATGACATTATTGGTAGACGAGAGCGCAATACCAGCACAAGCCGATCATGCTCTGGAAGACGACACGTAGATGCAAGGGAACATACTGGTAGTTTATCCACCCAAACACGGGCCAAAACTGCACGACCATTGAATCGAAAATGTATGCTTAGAAATCAAAACAGCATCACAATATGACATGACAAAAGCAGTTTCATTTGAAGCGGTAGTTATAGTACCGTCCATGCAGTCAACTGTACTGACGGATAATCTGTCTTAAGCTTGCGTCGAACTTGGGTCCAAGGTCTTCCTGCATTTCACAAATTATTACTAGCCAGTTCAGTCCACTAATTATGGGAATGTTTTGAATTAGGACATTTATAATTAGCAAAAACCATATTCTAAATATTATACGGAGTACTCCGTACATTTTATGATGTTTTACTCATCTATATTGCTAGTTGATTATTCCATCACATCCAATGTGTGGTCATGATACAAACTTACAAAGCAGATTGACATTCCATCACATACAATGAAATGATCCTCTTAATCCGAAATACAGAAGAAGTGTTACCCTCTATGATGCATGCATAGTAAACCATAAACAACACGTTGTTGATTGGGGAAGAAGTCAACTGTTCAAAAACGACCTGCATAAAGACATTAAATGAGTAAAAGTCAGTTTTTTCCTTCAGAAAAATCCCGAGCACCACCACCACAACAACATTATAAGTCACAAAATGATTTGGGGTCTGCTAACATGACTCATTCTCTTAAACAATCAAGTCGTATCCAATATAAAAGTCATATAAAAAGGCACAATAGTAGAAATAGTAAAAAATCTCTGTACAATTATAATAAATAAAAATAAAAATAAACATATTTTCAAGGTCAAAATAAAGTAACAAAGCATTAGAAAAAAGAAAACTTTTAAAAATGCTACAAGTTCCAAATTAAAGGTGAAATATTTAGTACGGAGTAAGTAAAAAACAATAGCAGTAATAATATTAGTAATCAAGATTACTTTCTTCCTATCCCGAGCACATCATCATTACCATAGTAATACCACAATCATATAGTTTGGCTTCATAATATGTGAAAATTTTGTCAAATTCCTCAACCGATGAAAAGTGAAGTTTTTGAAACCAGTGGACTATCTTGTACAAGTTTGATGATGAAAGTGTAATACTAGTTTCAATATCGTGTTCTTTCTCATTGGACTTTTGGGGGCCACGGTTTAAAATTTTGACCGTGAATAAGTAGCAAAACACGAAACGTTAAGTTATGTTACAAAAAGTAATAGATTTGTTACAAAAACTAATAGATTTGTTACAAAAAGATGTTTTCACATAGATTTATTTTCGACAAAAAAGTACTCTGTATAATAATTTATAAATGCAAAAAAAAATGGGCGAAGTGTTAGCTAACAGACAATAAAAAGTCAAATGGGAAGAACATATAATTATGGAGGGCGTACCTTCTTAGCCACAGTCTTCGAATCCTTCTTGCCCTTGAAAATCTTATCGAGCAACATATGAAAGAAATGGCCAAATGGTCCAAGATATGCACATCCAAAAAGCTGCACCGAGATCAAGCAGGTTCACAAGTGGGAAATTAGCAAAATCTAAAAGATACAAATCCACCAAAGATGTATGCATACACTCCATCTACATGATGGTTAAAAGGTAAACAGCATATAGTACTCCAAAAGTTAACTATCCTTTGTGGACAAAAATCTATGTACAATGTCACTGACCTAGAATTATGTTTCCAACGGCAAAATACTAAAACTTTATCGTTGTTTCAGTTCCCAGTGTCTAGAGTGTATTTTTGTTTGCAGCGGACTACAACAACATATTGTGAACCCATTTTCATCTGTTTATTCGGTAAAAAGGAACACTTTCATTAAGATGGTATATATGCCCTTTAACAAGTGAGAAATAGGCACTGTAAGAACGAGGGTAATTGACCCGGTAACATCTTTCCCTCATAATAGGTGGTAATGTGGTGAGTCTAGTTACTCGAGAGTCGAGAGTTGAGACTCCACCCGTTCCATAAGTACATTTCACTTCTGTACTTATACAAGAATTGAGACTTAGGAGTCGAAATACAAATACCCACGTTTTTGCTCCTTTTTCTTGCACCTTGATGACAAATGTACAAAATATTTGTCCGTGGGGAAGAAAAAAGCCGAAAGAAAAAACACAAGCATTGGAATTTCAATAATTACTTCCTAATTCTCAAACCTATAGGATACGGAAGAAGGTATCTATTAAACAACAGAGAAAACCAGTACTACACACTCCACAAACAACTAATGACGAGCTAAAAGAATCCATACTAATCGACATAAGAATACTACAATATACCATTAGCCAATTGGTTTCACACATGAAGGGTAAACCCTAATCACACTTTGACCAATTTATCAGTAATCATCAATTAATGACCTTTTCTTGGTTGTTAACCCAAACAAACAATTCACCTGTTGTAAAGTCATCACTTGTCAAATGATTAAAGGGTTGTTGAATACGAGTGCTTTACAAAAACAGTCAAATTCTTCAAAAGGGTAGATCATGGGCACTCATCACTCCTAACTAAATCTAGTGTATGACCAACAAGGCAAATCCTGTATATGTTTATTCAAAATCCTATCACATATTTTAAAAAATATCTACAACAAATTCAAAGCCGAAATATGTCTCCAACCGACTAAATCACAAAAAGTTCATAACTTTAAGTCCCATATATTATACTCGAATTATGTCTTCTTTCTTTTAAAAATCCCCTCACATTTTTTAAAAACGAATACAATCAATTCAAAGCCATAACATGGCTCAAATCAACTACGGAGTATATCACAAAAAGTGCATAACTTTCACATCGCATATACGGAGTACTCCACTACATACTCCATGTTTTATTTTTCAAAATCCCGTCACATATTTTGAAAACCGTATACAATCAATTCAAAGCCGAAACATACAAAGTACAAACAGGGATCAATTCAATAAAATTCATAAATCCCATATGCAGTAACATATAATACTCCTATCAATTACTCAAATGCAAAAGAAGTAGAATTAACAATAAAACAGTGACAAATCCCATTTACTATCGACCACAATCAATTCAAAGCTGTAACATGGCTCAAATCAACAGAATCACAAAATGTTCATAACTTTCAAATCCCAGATAAAATATTTTATCAATTAAAAGTCAAAAACCTGGAATCAAAGAATACAACAATGACAAATCTCACATACCACTTTTAGCAAGAGGCGTCGAATTTGAATCTTTTGGATCCCAGAAAGCTTCTGAGAAACTATATCACTGATTGCTGTTATAACCCCTGCAGTAATTGCCTGAAATTTACAGTAATTCAAGTACAAAACAACCCAAAAAAACAATCATAAAAATCAATACTTTACAGAATTACACTAATAAAGTCACAAAAAAAAAGGAAGTACCTTTGTTCTCAAAGGATGGCGTTGAAGCTGTGACATGTAACTTTGCAAACTCTTTTTAGCAGGATTTGTCATGCCTTTTTTTTTTTTTTTTTTTTTTTTTTTTTCTGGGTTTATGATTTTTTTTTTCCCGAAAGATTTGAACTAAAAGTGAATGAAATATGAAAGATTGAAAGCGCGAGAGGTGAAAGATAAAATAGGTATGAGTTGCTTGTTCTAAAGTGTCACTCAAAATATCTTCTGTGCATAAATTGCACTAATGCCACCAACCTTTCTGTGCCCGGTGATCAGATAGAACAAACAGATCCATCGTTCGGTTTGAATCAGGTTTGTTCGGAATTGGATCGATTAATCAACTTCGTGTCGGACAAATTCTATTGTGATGGTCCTTATCGGTAGGTTGCACCGACACGGACGCGGGATATGAAAATGTATCGGACACTAGGGCTGAGCAAATTATCCGACTATCCGCATCCGATCCGCTATCCGATTCGTATTCGATCCGAAAAATCGGATATTCGATCCGAAAAATGATTTCGGATCGGATATCCGATCCGAAAATTTCGGATATCGGATCGGATTCGGATATCCAAAATAATTTTTTTGGATATCCGATCCGATCCGAAAAATGGGTTATTTTTGTAATTTTTATTTTGGATTAATGTATTATAGTGTAGATAGGTTATAATTTATTCATTTTACATTAAGTCTTGGTGACATTTTTTTATTGCCTTAAAATATAGAATAATATACTCCGTATAATACTAGATTAATTAAAATTAGGATTTTTTTCTAGTTGAATTGAACTTCATTTAGAATTTTATTTGATCAAAAATCTCAACCAAATCGGATATCGGATAGTTCGGATATCCGGTCCGAAATTTTCGGATATCAAAAATCGGATATCCGAAGTGATTCGGATCGGATATCGGATATTAAAATTTTCGGATTTTCGGATCGGATATCCGATCCGAAAACCTGATTCGGATCGGATCCGATCCGTGCTCTGCCCTATCGGACACGTGACACGACATTCGAAATTTTGTAGGGACACGGACATGGAAAAAAAAATCAATATACATATTTAAACTAAGATAATTTGAAGGTTTTTTGGCCCATAAGCACCTTCAATTTACATTTTTGTTTATTAAAAGAAACCAAACACAAACTTTCGTAAAAAAAACCGTCAATATTGACGATTTACATCCTTTAATCTTCTTCCCTCAACCCTTAATCAACACTCATTCTTTAATCAAACATTCAAACCCAATTAACATCTTTCTTCCCTCTTCCTTTAGACCACCCCAAAACAAGGTGAATAGGCGAGGTCATGACCCTCAAGGTCAAGTTAAATATCAGTTAGACCATGTACATTGGAGAGTACATTTTTATCCTCTTATTTATTCTTTCATTCTATATTTTTTTGACACCTTATAATCTCTTTCCTCTACTACATTTTCCACTATCTACCTCATCTTTCTCTTCCTTCTTCAATTTTTCTCCCGCAATAGAGAGAATCATCCCTCTTATGTTACTTTTCTTATTATTTTAATAATTGAATAATTAATATTGCTTTACTTATATTGTTTTCATAATTCACTAAAACTAATTTTTTTTTAAAAAAATATGGTAATTAAATTAAATCTAGTAACATAAAAATCATAATAAAATACATTAAATGAAAAATACATGAATCATAACATTAAAAGTACATATTTATTAATTTATGTTCGAGCCTTGGAACATAATCCATATATGCTCGACTAAATCGTTCTTTAAAGCCATTTGTGTTTGTTTGTCATGTAATTCTTCCCTCCTAGCCATAAATTTGTGTAAATTTCTCTCCGCATATGTTCCAGGAGTAACAACAAATGACTCCGAAAAAGAGATAGATGAGTCAACGTCATTTTCAAGTAGTTCTCGAACATATTCTTGTGGGTCAGTATAATTTAAATATTCATGTCGTTCATCTTCCACGATCAAGTGTGCATAATAATACATGTGTGGACTTTACATAGGTCCACCCCGACGCGGCCACGCGCGGGTTTGGGGAGGCGAATGAATCTCATGTGAGATGGATCAAATTGAAATTTAAATCGAAGTGGAGTCGCCATCGAACTTTGTGGGAGTTGGGGCCCGTTCGAACCCACTCTATATCTTAGTGGGCCGTGCACAAAGTACGGCCCATTCCGATTTCAGAGTTTATTGGGTTCGTCCCTTTGCATTTTGATACCGATACCGACATTATCAGAAATCGTGTATTGAATGACTCTCGTGTGCCAATGGATTCAGATATCCGGAAATCATGGTTATGAGTAAGGGGTAAGGGTACGTGTTGGGGAGTTCACAAAGAACACCCAACCCCGCCCGCACATTAGCGGCCTCTACTAAGATATCGCTTGACTTTTGAATATGCGCGTTAGTAATACGATGAGATGATATGCAAACAACGTTTTGACTAAACATGCGAAAATTAGGATAAGTTGCTACGTCGATTTAACGCATCTAAAATTAACGTCAAAGTTGTATTTAGCATGCGAGATTCATTTTAGTACAATAAAACGAATAACGGAAATACAAAAACCAAAAATAGAAACAAACGCGTTAGTAACGATAATAATGATAATACGGTTTGTAAATAATATGGAATGATATAGATGACGTGATGCATGATTTTGAAAAGTAGTAATCACGTGATAGACTTGACATGTGTTGACCGAAGTCATAAAAAATATTATCGAGACTCGAAAGACATTGTGGGACTCACGGTTTTGACGTAATAAAGGCCACTCGATCGAGCCATTGAGCGACTCGACCGAGTGGACCTCGGAAAAAGTTTCTGTCCCGCAATTTGAGGTGTCACTCGATCGAGTCATTGAGGGACTCGATCGAGTGAGCAGCCACTCGATCGAGTCATTGCGAGACTCGACCGAGTTGTTCTCAAAGAACCTTCTGCCTCAGTTTTTTGGGGTGCCACTCGATCGAGTGCCCTCTATACGAACTAGGGTTCGCTTCGCAATTTATTATTGATTTCGAAATTACTTTTTGATTTTGGAAAATCGATGATTTTATTGAGTCGGACAGAAATATTGTATGATTTATGCTCGATTCGGATTTTGATACTCGTCGTATTCAATATTTGATTATTGAATCAATATCGAATATTTAGAGCGAAATTTAGAAAATATGTTGTAAGTCGTTTAAATTGAACTAAAACGAAATAAATTATCTTCGCGTTTATAGTGACGTTATTAATTCTTTCGGGTTATGTGACAACTATTTTAACATCAACGAGTTCGTATTAGTTAAATTTGTTGACTAGTTCGTTTAGATACGATGTTCGATTATTGAGTTGGTATCGAATCTAAAGAACGACGTTTATTATATTCTACTGAATTGAAAGATGAATTGATTCCCTCCGCATCTCGACATCGTAATGAACCCTTGCGGATTATGTGATGTCAGATCCGCATCAACGAGTTTTGGCCTAACTTAAAATAAAAGTGTTTGAAATAGTTTTTGAAAATCGATGTATGCGATGTTAATAATGATGACGATGATGCGAATAAAAAAACGTGACTAACGACGCAACAAAATAAAAAATGCTATTTGTTGATGTTGACTCGCTTCAACAATCAAATACTCGGGGTGTCGGGATAAGCGACCGTCAACATCGGGTGCAATACCCTCGTATATTCGGATTTTCTTATCCCGTCATCCCTTGTATTCGACACGAATTAGCGAGTATTTTAATGTCTTAATACTAGTAATATTATCGATATTAGGAACGAGAAAATAAAATAAAAAAAACGACGATGGACCGACGGACGACGCGAGAAAAGGGAAGAGGAGAAGAAAGAAGAATCGGGATTGTTGCACCCTCAACCTACATGTTTCGTATTCTCATATATGACTCCTCTAGTTGTGGCCTAGGCACGGAGTTCGAGATATATGTAGATGGAGTTATGGTGGTTTAGGGTTTGCTAGATGCTAGAGTTGTAAGTTGTATGTGAAAGTTGTAAAGGTGAAAGTAGGGTTTCCAGAAAAGTGTGTAAAGGGGTTGCAAAAGGGAGGTATTTATAAGAATTCTCCCCCACCCTCGTCTAGGGTTACTCAATTGAGTGCCCTGATGGACTCGATCGAGTGGCCCAGCTGATGGAAGATAACGGACCTATTGGAGGCCCACTCGATCGAGTGGGCTGACACCCGATCGAGTGGGTCAGCTGGACGAGATATTTTGAAGATTTTGTATTTTGGATTGGATTTTTGATATTTGCATGGCTGTTTTGTGTCTCGGAAACGGCTTTGACCGGGGTTTAACCCGGTCGCTAAAAGTCGGTTTTGACCCAAATTAGTCTTATTTGATTGGAAACGACCCGTTGGGTCTGAATTTGAGGTTGGTTTTGTGAGATTTGTACTCCGTAAAAAGCCCAAGCCAAAACTAACGATTTTGAGCCCTATCCAAGCGCGTGGAAACACGTTTGCGTCCGATCATCATCGGGTGTTTTTTGGAAACTATTATAGACACCTAGCGGCCAAATGTGGATGTCTACAGAGCCCCCACTCTGACTGAGGCTTAGATAAGGCGAAAGTCAGAGTAGCTTCCAGGCCAATCGAGGATTAAGACCTGGCAGACTTCCGGTCGGGTCGTTTATAGTCCATTAGACTTGCGTAAAAGGGCCTGCCAGCCATAAGATATAAATCATACCTGAGTTCTCTTGTCGGGAGTGGCTCTGTGGGACTTTTTTTTAAGCCCTGGGTGTATTTGTATGCAGATACATTGATAGTTAAGGATTCATCACGTCCCAACCGTCAATAATATAACCGGCTAACCTAACTAGAGTAGATAGGGTAAGTCGGGTCGAATCCACGGGGACGGTAAGAGGCGTCTAGACTAAGTTGGCCCAAATACTAGACTAAGTCAACGAGCTAAGCTAAGAATAGTAAGGAGGGAAGAAGACTAGACTAAGACTAAGTCTAAGGAGAAACAACTAAGGAGAACGGGCTAGGATTAGGTCGGGGTCAAGGGGGTAACGGAATGGTCAAGGGAGGACTAGAGTGAAGGAGGTAGTAGGGTGATCTAGGTTGGTCCGGGCTCTCGCATCTTAGACTCACCTAGAGGTTCCACCTAAAACCCATCTCGTCGATACACAACACAAACGGGGTTCTAGCGCGCTATGGACCTAGGTCGAATCCGGGCTCTCGCTACTTAGACCGGCCTAGGGGTCGTCCTCACCGGGCTCTCGCAACTTAGTGAGGGGACCGAACCCACGACAAACTAATACCCACGAAAGAAAGGCAAGAAAACAAGTATTCGTACATACTTAGTCATTCAAGCAATTCAACAAACATGTGATGTGCGTCAAACAAGAGGAAACCCAAATCTTCCACCAACATCTCTAACCAACCCTTAATCACCCAATTAACACCCTAATCACCTTACTAACCCTAGCAAGAACACTACTCTAACATAATCAAACTAAAACTAACAAGCATGAGAGGAATCAACATAAGAAAACAAACAAACATAAACAAACTAGTAATAGCAACTAAAGATTCAAATTTGAACAACTAAACAAGATTAAGAGTAGAAAGGAAGAAGATTGTACCATACTAGAGAAGAGGAAAGAACAAAACTTGCATTAATGAAGAAAACCCCAAAACAAACATCCAAGGTTGTCAAGCTTGGAGAAGATCTTGAAGAATTCCCTTAATACAAGTACTAATCTATGATTAACTACTAATTATCGACTAATCTACACTAATCTAATCTAATTTAACCTAAAGTAGTCTAGGGTTTTAAGGAGATAACCTAAGATAACATAAGATAGTGTCTTAATACAAGAAGGGGGTATATATAGGGTTACAAATGGAAGGGAGAAGAAACAAAGCAAGCGCGGGTGAGCTGTAGCCCATCCCGGCCGGGATGAGGTGGTCCCGGTCGGGACGGGGTCGGTCCCGGTCGGGAAGCCTTGATCCCGATCGAGAAGGGCCCAGGTCAGGAGCCTTCTTGTTTGTGCACCTCATCCCGAACGGGATGAGCCTTGTAGGCCTCCATTATGATCTTTTTGGTCCCTCCTTGGTTCTCATGGACTTCTCACCGATTCTCGGGTCTCGGGATCGGGTCTCGGAGGCTCGGGATTGGGTCCCAAGGTCTCGGGGTCGACTCCAAGGCATCGAGTCATCGTTCCTTAGTTTCGTTGGCTCCAAAATGTGTATGTATTGAGTTGGAATTGCTCCAACTCTTCCAAATCGGTCTCGGGAACCTGAAACGAACTAAAGGAAGCATAAGAAGCCTCTAAACCGCTCCCAAAGAGCGATTCTACAAGGAAATGGGGCCAAAACACTACGAAATAGGCACTACAAATGACACTTATCATACATCCCGTCTTGGAGCTGCGCGGGAGCTTGCCTAAGAAGCCCTGGGTGTGTCCGTTTGCAGACACATCCCGATCCGAAATTATGCGGGAGCCTGCCTTAGAAGCCCTAGGTGTGTCCTTTTGCAGACACATCACAACTCAGAATTACGCGAGAGCCTGCCTAAGAAGCCCTGGGTGTGTCCGTTTGCAGACACATCCCAACTCAGAATTATGCGAGAAATCGGATTTGTTGTATAAGTCCTGGGTGCACCTATATATGGGCCATCCCGTGCTATTTCGGGAAAATGCCGCCTTGGACTTTCCGTTGGGGAGATATGTGAGTTGGGTAGGCGCTGGGGAATAAAAAAACTTGATGTTCCTTTGGGAAGCCAAGCTGGTACCTGAAATGTTAGATATGTAGACAGAAATAGCAAACATAGCAGATATCTACCGACTGACTTGCGCTGGGGAAAGTGATTTTTGCTTCATTTTGAAATCAAAGTTCTGAAAGCAACTCACGTGCTAGGAGATAGATTTTCAAAATTGAAAGGGGTAGGAAAGAAACTTGCAATTTAAATAGACTGAAATTTGACCTTGTCGAAAAGGATTTTCTCAAATGGCTAAGTTTTGCAGATTTCAAAGCGAGACCTTGAAGAGAGAGGCCTACCGACAAACTCGACTCTGGACGTGACCAGACGAGTTCACAGACACGACTGGACTCTCGAGAGGTTGGACCGTGACTCGGTAGGGGGTGGGCCACCTAACAAGACTCTGAAGTTGCGCTATTCCGTAGCCTAGGCGAGTGGCAACATGGTCGTACATCGAAATGGGAAGGATGCGCTGTAGGGGAATTGCAGTAGTCTGTAATGACACTGTTGTAGTCTAGTGGTCTTCTGGATTTTTGATCTTATACATTTCCAAAGTGGGTATTGCTTCGAGTCCTGACAGATTCTCGTCTTCGACTGAGCCGAGTACTAGGACACACTAATAGAAAGGAGGCAAGATTTTGAAAGTATTTGGATTATGTGAGTGGATGGAGAACTTCTGCCTAGGAGAAGCCCCCAGGATGACAAAGCGAACTGTTGAGAACATGACAGTGTCGTGACCGGAATGATGACGCTTTTTGAATTTATGTAAATGTGGGTGGTTGTGCCTCCGTTGAAAGACTACCTACGTATTCACGTGTAGTGAAATCAAACCATGTCGTAGTTCAATGGGTTGAAAGATATGTTGTGGTGCCTAGTTTGTTAGGGCTATGTGTGTATGATGGGAGGATTTGTCGCGGATCCCGTCGTCAAATAATAACCAACTAACCTAACTAGGTTAGCTAGGGCAAGTCGGGTCGAATCCACAGGGACGGAAAAGCGTTCGGACAAATGGGTGCTACGGTTTCGGACTATGTTCGAGACGAGCTAATCTAGGGGGATGGCTATGGACTAGGCTAAGGTCTAAAACACGGAAAAGGAAGATAAACAAGTAACTAACGACTAAAGGAAGCTAGGATAACACTAAGAAGGAAGACTAGGGTTAGGTCGGGTTCATGGATGCAAAGGAGGCAAAAAGGGGAAAGACGGGGTTACTAGCATGCTCTCGTAGCCTAGATTCCACCGATCGGGCTCTCGCTACGTAATCGGCCTAGGGGTCATCCTCATCGGGCTCTCGCTACGTAATGAGGGAACAAAACCAACCCACCAAACACACACATACAAGAGAAGATGCAAGAAAAACAAGGATTGATCGTCACTAGTCTAACAAGCATTTCATCAAACATGTGGAGTGCAAGGTAAATGGGAAACAAAAAAAACTACATCTAGTACCACCCATCTCACCCTAATCATCCACAATCACAACCAATCACCCTAATAACCCTAGCAAGTGTCTACTCAAACATATCTAATCTAAAACTAACACTAACAAGATAAACCAAAACAATCATAATGAAACTAGTGAAAACAATGAACTATGAACAATACAATGAACAAAGATTAAAACTTGGATGATAAAACATGATTAAAAGAAGGGAAAAGAAGATTATACCTACTAACAAGATGAATGGAAGAATGAAAACTTGCATAAAAGAGAAACCCAAATACATCACCCAAGGTTGTCAATCTTGGTGGAGATCTTGAAGAATTCACTTAATACAAGGATTAAACTAAGATTAACGGTTAACTAAGGACTAATCTACACTAATCTATGCTAATCTATGCTAGGGTTTGATGGGTAAATCAAGAACATCCATAAGAATACAAGAGGAAGGGTATATATAGGGTTACAATGAATAAGGAGAAGAAACAATGAAGCGTGGGTCTGAACTGGACTCATCCCGGTCGGGATGAGATGGTCCCGGTCGGGATGAGGTGGTCGCAGTTGGGATGGACCCATCACAGCAGCTATCGCATTTGTGCACTTCATCCCGGACGGGATGAGGTCATTCCCGTCGGGGATGAGTCTTGTAGGCCTCCAATATGATCTTTAAGGTCCCTCCTTGCCTCTCATGGGTTTCTCATCGATTCTCGGGACTCGGGATCGAGCCCAAGGGGCTCGGGAATGGGTCCCAAGGTCTCGGGATCGAATCCAAGGCATCGAGTGATTGTTCCTTCACTTCGTTGGCTCCAAAAGCGTATGAAACGAGTCGGAATCGTTCCAATTCTTCATGAATGGTCTCGGGAATCTAAAACGAACTAAAGGAAGCATAAGTAACCCAAAAAACGCTCCCAAGGAGCGATTCCACAAGGAAAACGGGACCAAAACACAACAAAATAGGCACTACAAACTACACTTATCAGTGTAACTAGCCATAACGACGGTGTAGGCTAGGTGCATTCCCAATGATGTCTTGATCAAAGGGCTAGAGTGATTAGGATGTTGATCCTGTGACTGTGAGCATTCTCCGGGGTAGTCCCCGGAGGTGGTGTGAACTATTTGGGCATGTTCCATGCCGACCGCATGTTGAGTTCCAGTGTTTGGGGCTGGTAACTGGTTTGGATGTTTTTGGAAATGTGCAGCTAGGTCGTAAGTGGCTTTGATGTTTTGACATCTGGAGCTTAATTTTGTGGAGCTAAGGCTTCGAGGGTAAGGTATTGCAATGTGGTAGAAAAGGGGGAAGTCGAGTAAAAATGACTCGGACTTCGATCGGGGTAGGTTTGATAATAATGCGGTATCTGGCTTCCATGTCTGGCCCTAAAGGTTAGGGTGTATCCTATGGAGCTTGAATTCTCAAAATTCAGGGCTGTCTATTAGCCTAGGTCTCGAGAAGCTCTTGAGGGTTGTAATGTGGGAAAGCTAAATGTGGTGTTAGCTGACCAGCTTGGTTGTTTATCCCCTATCGGATAGTATTGATAATTTTTGAATTGACCATACCTTGGTCAAGAGACTTTCTCTTGCGTTGACCGTTGACCACGGTGATGGGTATTTGAATTTCATTTTGGTTGACTTCTTAGCCCCGGTCTAGTTGACCGTTTAACCTTGGTCATGGATGCCTCTTTTTTTTGATGATGGCCTGCTTTTTTGTTTTGCTTTTTTGCTTTTTTTCTTGGACTTTTGATTTTTTCTTTTTTTTGTCCAGTTTTTTTTTCTCTTTTTTCTGTCGGTCAGACTAACACCTAAGGTAGGGATTGGTTGATCTTATTGGATAGGTGTTTATTGTGGGAAATGGGCTTGCCTCCCGTCTTGAACCCAGGCCAAACTAGGAGACTACCTAGATTTGTTAGGATTCGATACCGCTCCCTAAGGGTAGTTATGTGGTTTTCTATGTCAGACATGGAACAGGTAAAGGAAGACACGGGTCTCAATTTCCTGCAGTCATTATAGATGTGCCTATAATAGTCACGTGCATGTGCTCACAGTGTATGATGGTGTTCATCATGTTCTCGGAAACACATAAGGGAAGTATATATGATAAAAAGAAAAGCTGATTTTATTGAATTTTGAAAAAGAGGAGAGAATACAACTGACCCTGACTCTGACTTTGACTTTCGAAGAAATAACACATCCTAGACTCGGACTCGGACTCGGACTTAAATCAAATCCGGACTCTCGGATGATGTTGTCATTAGTCGTCGGCTTCTAAGGACTCGAGTTGATGTCCAGTATAGCCTTCAGTAGAAGCTTCACCCAGATCTTCATTATGTCGAAGATCGTCATTAATCCTAATGCCCATTTCGGTAAGCACCGCAAAGTTTGAAATGCCGGCATACCTAAGATGGACGCGGTAGGAAGGTAGAAGGTTGTTGATGAACGCCTCCACTAGGGTCTTCTCGTTGGGCTTGTCTACCAACTTTACACTTTCGGCCATCCACCTTTGAAGGTACTTGGTGAAACCTTCTTTGGGCTCTTGAGCCATAACCTCCAGAGTACGCATCGTAGTCTGGATCTCGGTATTATCAGCGTAATTTCGAGCGAACTCTGTTGCCACATCATCCCAAGTCTTGTACTTCTTGGGATCGAGTCTGTAGTACCAGGCTTTCGGGTGCTTCTCGAGAGAAGAAGAAAACAAGTGCTTGAACATGGTGGATTTCACCCCCTTGACAGCCATGAACTCCTGGAAAGCCCGAATGTGATGAATCGGGTCTTCAGTACCCTCAAACATCGGTATGCCCGTAAGGTTGAGGTTGGCGGGTAGCTCGTCATTCAGAGGCGAATAGGAACGAGCGTTTTCCGTATGGATCAAGTTATTCGTTGACAAATGGACCTGTTCTTCGAGTTTGCGAACGGCGCTGACCAGTTCAGCTATGGGCCCAGTGGTTTCATTCCCGACCTTAGGAGTCCCTTGCTCCACGGCACTCAAACGGGTGGTGATGGCGGTTTGGTCGTTCCTGATGGCTGTCAGTTGGGCCTCCATCTTAGGCAGTGAGGCGGTTAGTTGGTCCAAGGTTTCTTGCAATTTCTGGCGTCTGGTTACCGGTGGCCTGTCTGTAAGAATACCGCGTAATCAGAAAAGTTGCTTTGGAACTCAAATTCACCAAGGCATAGGAAATAGCGCGGGAGGAGAGACGACTCCAGTTTGACTCGGCTTAGACTCTCCTAAGACAAATGTGTAGGGTACGATTCTCGGAGTGACCGTGATTAATCGCTCCGTCGGAGAATAGCCCCCAAGTGACACTAAGGACTCAGATAGGACTCAAATGGTGTGAGATCTAAGTGACTCAAAAGTGGGGTGCGTGAGACACGTGTAAGACATGACCCTTAGAGCAACCGTGATTGATCGCTTTGCTGAAGGGTAGCCCCCGAGTGGAATTGAAGAGTTTGTTAAGACTCGAGTGTCGACGAGTGACCCTTAGATGTAAGGACCACGAACATTTTGTTATAGGGCTATGCCTTGTAAAAGGTTGACTTGGCCTCGAGGAAAGGCAGACGGGGTACGGGAAGAAACTTGCGATGTAAAATCGGCAGAGTTTCGACGCCAGAGACCCTCGACTCGACTCGAATAAGGATGACCCTGTGATTAGGGTAGACCCTTAAGTTAAAAGACTTTTAAATTGGGATGACTCGACTAACGGATGACGAAAGATGGGCGAGATTCCCTTAGGAAAGGTCATGGGGACCGTCCTGTTAGAGGGAAGGTCGCGTGAGACTTTCTAGTTTGGACTCGAGTGTGTAAACGGGCTTTCCTTTGGTAGGGGTATGTCCTACGTAGGTGGGCCATGCCTTAGTCAAATAAGGCGGACTGGGATTGGGGGAAACCCGTGACGTAAGATCGACGGAGTTTCGACGCTAAAGACTTTCGACGACTTATGACAAGACCCGACACTGCTAAATACGGGAATTCCTAAGAAGAGGAAAGTTTTGAAAATGGAGTTAGAATTCCGAGAAAGTCGGTGGTGGGCCCGACTTTTGAAACCGGCAAAATGCCGTCGGGTCGCAATTTTGAAGTTTGAAAAGATTTTTGAATTTTGAAATGGGCAGCATACCGGCTAAAAATAGGCTGTTTTGAGTCAAATCATAAGTCCTAAATTCGGTATACTTCCCGGGTTTCGAAATTGGATATTTTGAAAAAGATGCAATTTTTTGAAAATGATGGTTTTTGAAAAACGACCTTAGAAACCAAGTAGCACATAATCACGCAAGCATAATAACGACACCATGTATGCTCTACATTAAGTATCGGTCGGTCTATATAGGGTCTATACCAGTGCACATAGCCTATCCGAGAATCGGACGGACTTCCTAAGTCGAGTTGAGCTTAGAACATGCCGCGAAACCCATACGAATCGGCTATGGACACCTTTGACATATCCATGTTGGAGTATATCACGGTATAGTGGGACGTCGGTCACCAGTACCGGTCTGGAAAAAAATAGGGTTATGCATGAACCGTAAAACTAAAGCGCGTATTGTACTAGTCAAACGATTTCTATTCGAGTCTCACCCTGAGGATGCCGATGGTAAGTCACGCATCAGTTAATCCCCAGCGGAGTCGCCAAATTGTGGACTTGACATAGGTCCACCCCGACGCGGCCACGCGCGGGTTTGGGGAGGCGAATGAATCTCATGTGAGATGGATCGAATTGAATTTAAAATCGAAGTAGAGTCGCCACCGAACTTTGTGGGAGTTTGGGCCCGTTCAAACCCACTCTATATCTTAGTGGGCCTTGCACAAAGTACGGTCCATTCTGATTTCAGAGTTTATTGGGTTCGTCCCTTTGCATTTTGATACCGATACCGACATTATCGGATACCGTGTATTGAATGACTCTATTGTGCCAATTGATTCGGATATCCGGAAACCATGGTTCTTAGTAAGGGGTGAGGGTACGTGTTGGGAAGTTCACAAAGAACACCCAACCCCGCCCGCACATTAGCGGCCTCTACTAAGATATCGCTTGACTTTTGAATACGCGCGTTAGTAATACGATGAGATGATATGCAAACAACGTTTTGACTAAACATGCGAAAATTAGGATAAGTTACTACGTCGATTTAATGCATCTAAAATTAACGTCAAAGTTGTATTTAGCATGCGAGATTCATTTTAATACAATAAAACGAATAACGGAAATAAAAAAACCAAAAATAGAAACAAACGCGTTAGTAACGATAATAATGATAATAACGGTTTGTAAATAATATGGAATGATATAGATGACGTGATGCATGGTTTTGAAAAGTAGTAAATCATGTGATAGACTTGACACGTGTTGACCGAAGTCATAAAAAATATTATCGAGACTCAAAAGACGTTGTGGGACTCACGGTTTTGACGTGTAAAGGCCACTCGATCGAGCCATTGAGCGACTCGACCGAGTGGACCTCGGAAAAAGTTTCTGTCCCGCAATTTGAGGTGTCACTCGATCGAGTCATTGAGGGACTCTACCGAGTGAGCAGCCACTCGATCGAGTCATTGCGAGACTCGACTGAGTGGTTCTCAAAGAACCTTTTGCCTCAGTTTTTTGGGGTGCCACTCGATCGAGTGCCCCCTGTACAAACTAGGGTTCGCTTCGCAATTTATTATTGATTTCGAAATTTCTTTTTGATTTTGGAAAATCGATGATTTTATTGAGTCGGACAGAAATATTGTATGATTTATGCTCGATTCGGATTTTGATACTCGTCGTATCCAATATTTGATTATTGAATCAATATCGAATATTTAGAGCGAAATTTAGAAAATATGTTGTAAGTCGTTTAAATTGAACTAAAACGAAATAAATTATCTCCGCGTTTATAGTGTCGTAATTAATTCTTTCGAGTTATGTGACAACTATTTTAGCATCATGAGTTCGTATTAGTTAAATTTGTTGACTAGTTCGTTTAGGTACGATGTCCGACTATTGAGTTGGTATCGAATCTAAAGAACGACACTTTATATTCTACTGAATTGAAAGAGGAATTGATTCCCTCCGCATCTCGACATCGTAATGAACCCTTGCGGATTATGTGATGTCAGATCCGCATCAACGGGTTTCGACCTAACTTAAATAAAAGTGTTTGAAATAGTTTTTGAAAATCGATGTATGCGATGTTAATAATGATGACGATGATGCGAATAATAAAACGTGACTAACGACGCAACAAAATAAAAAACGCTATTTGTTGATGTTGACTCGCTTCAAAAATCAAATACTCGGGGTGTCGGGATAAGCGACCGTCAACATCGGGTGCAATACCCTCGTATATTCGGATTTCCTTATCCCGTCATCCCTTGTATTCGACACGAATTAGCGAGTATTTTAATGTTTTAATACTAGTAATATTATCGATATTAGGAACGAGAAAATAAAATAAAAAAAACGACGATGGACCGAAGGACGACGCGAGAAAAGGGAAAAGGAGAAGAAAGAAGTGTAGACACCCAGATTTGGACCTGGTGGCTGCAGAGGCGTCCAACAAACACCTGATGACGATAGGACTACAACGCGACGCAGGTTCGCGGTGTTTTAGATAGTTTTTCTATAGAACGGATCAAATAAATTATTCGGGCAAATTAAACTAACATGATGGCAGCCTTAGTCGTGTCGTTACGATCGCATAGACACTAATTAGAGTCAATTCTGGCACCGGGACCCCGAGTCGGTCCCGAAACTCGAACCGAGTCAACACCGCGCTAAGCGAATCTCGGGATGAAACCCCGAGGCCCACTAAAACCACGGCGCTAGGTCAAACCCGGGTAAACTTAATCCCCAAGAATCATATCACATTCCTCCCTCTCGGTTTTGGAAAGTATCAAAACCGTATCCTCAGAACTCCAACCGCACAACCCGACGCGCCTGGGTCTCCCCACGCCCGGACCCAGGCGCCTGAGTCTTAGCACGCCCCAGCTCGGGCGCCTATATGGGCGACAAGGGCCGAAAAAACCTATAAATACCCCCCCTTCACGCCCTCATTTCGACACACAACATTCAATTCTCTTCCCCCCACTAAACTCTCACTAAGGGCTCGCACTCCGACACCCGAGGCAAACGATCCACTCGATCGTAGTTCCGATAATAAAAGCAACATCGACGCTACTCCTCACCTTCGAGCACCCCACTCGATACCGAGGTGCCTGTAATCGACTAGCTCAAAACTAGTACCCAGGTTCTGTCGGATTAGACGCAGAACTAGTCTTTAGCAACGGAGCTCTGCCGGAATAGCCGCGGAAAGGTCAAATGGTAACGGAATGCTGCCGGAATAACTGGTCAAGCTAAGAGGATCCGCCTGTCGAAGTTGTATCGTCACTAGGTTGCCATCTAAACAAAACTTTCCATATTCGCACTTTCTATTATTATGCACTACGACAACACTAGACATGTGCACTAGGCCCACAAACATCTACTAAAATACGTAACGTCCCAACTTCAACCACAAACACTAAAACACACTAAATAGACCCGAGTAATTCCGAGATCCGTTCTCAAACTATCTATGCATCGTGTCCCGTTTAGTGTACACTCCGAGGGTGCAACTCCTCACAACGTGATTTACTTACATTCGCATTTAAGTTTTTCGTATGATTTTATGCTTTTAATTATGACCTTATAATCGCATGCTAAATCACCTAACACGGAATTCAAAACATAAAACAACTAAAATTGAACAAAGTAATGGTCGGGTTCCGTATTAGTCCAGGTGCTCGCCTTACTAGGTTCAACGCATCTTTATTAATACCGATCCGACGCATCTTAAGCAGAATACCAGGTAAGGTATACCACGAGAATGACTAATATCCGTATTATCACGTTAAAACTGATTTGCTAATACGTATAATACTAGTACTCTCTACTCTCCTACGTGCATCTTTTCATGGCCTACTTGCCACGTGAAATCGCATGCAAAGAATGTAAACACAACTACTTTGACGACAAAACTTACTTGTCCTTAAACAACCGACATAGCAAAAGGCTTAGGGTTAAAACTACGGATGTTACAGTATTTCCACCACAACAAAAGAACTAGGTTATCAGCCCACCGATTGATTAGTAGAGGTCGCTATAGTGCGGGCGGGATTGGGTGTTGACATCTATCGGATGTTGGCTTCCCAGTACGTACCCTCACCCCTTACTCAGAATCGACGGTTTACGGATGTCCGAAACCGTTGGCAATGAGAGTCATTCCAGGCATGAAGTGCTTAAGGGTACAAGTCTTTATCTTTAGGTCCCGTGCCACTCAACTTTGAGCCGGCAAGGGATCAAAGTTGACTTGCACGGTTTCCGAGTCCCCATAATTGACTCGGTGGCGACTCCACAAATCCACGACAACTTCAGTTCACTAAAAAGGTCGTCTTACCAACCAAAACGACCTTTAAACATTTATAACCACGACTCGATCGATTCCTAAACGGAAACATGGGTGCCCCAATCCGTCTAGTACAAGTCCGGATCGTCATCCAAATCGAGGTCCGACACTTCGCCCCGTACGCGAGATCGGACCGGCCCCCGGCAGGGAGGTGGCCGCGTGGGTGGCCGCTGCCACACGTTGAAAAACCGGATCGGTCCCGCGCGGGCGCGCTGTAATCCCCTATAAATTCTAATGCAATACAGTGGCGGAAACACTGTAGGTTGGGATTAAAACACATCGACAGACTATATTCTAATTAAAAGAAAGGTCAGTCGATACAAAGGCCACTTTTTACAAAAGGGCTAAAATAAACATCCTTAAAAGGGTTTACAAAAATCCAAAAGTAACATAATTGATAGAGTAGGATTCATGCTACTCGCTAGCTCACACCCAAAACCCAGCAGCAAAAACCTGTCATGTTATAAACATAACAGCCACATCAGTGGGGAGTAACTCGGACGTTCTCCCAGCCATATTATATCATATGAAAAATAATTGTATTACTATATCAAAATAGATAAAATGGAAAACGATTAAAACTATATAGTAACATAAGTTTTTAGCAAAACTTAAAGCGACTGCCAACCTGCAAGTCAAAACCAATCGATAATTATAAAATTCAAAATGACGTTATGGAAATCAATTAGTGCAACGGAATAGACTTTCACTGGGATCATACTAAACTAGCTTCGAGAACTTAGTCAAAACAAATCCGACTTCGGTCTCTAACTAGGCAACTCAACTATAACAGGACTGCGTGCAGCGAGGTCCTGGCTTAAGTAATGTACACCCCTCCTGGACACCAACCGTAATCCAGTTCAACCCGACGACGACTTACACGATGCGATATCTAAGTTTAAGGTCAAAATATACACACTCCTGAACACAAACCATGCTTAGTTCAACGACCAATGCGTCTCACATAGACACACCAGCTTTATAGTTGATGACAAAACGTATACCCTAGACTGTATTACTCTACCCGTACACTTATCCTCATTCCATAACTCTAAAACCAAGTCATTATCGATATTCAAAATAGAATGCTCAAGGTGAATAATATAAAGGTAAAAGAAATAAACATTTTACGTTAAAAGGAAATTTTCTAATTTTAGAAATTTACTAATTTTAGATACTTACTTAAATTAGAAGTATTTTTTTATAGAAATACGTAAAGTGTTAAAATGACTTAAACGTACCAAAATAACATTTATGGCAAATAAACTTTTTATTAATATCGTTGTTATCGTAACTTAATATATTTCTAAGTTCTTTATCAAAGGTATAAATCAAATGTAATAAATGAAAATACAATACTTTATAAATATGTAAGAAAATCGAGTTAAAACAATAAATTTTAGAAAATATACTATTTAGAAACAAAATGATAAATATAGATAAAGTATAAATAATTGAGGAGTTTTAGAAATGAAATAAGATTTAAAACCTTTCAATTTGTTTCTAGTAATTAAATTTATTAATAAACAATACGAGTTTTACTAAAAATAATAAATCGTAGACAAATGAAAATTTATTTAGGAAAGTACTCTCGACTAAAAATATATTTAAAACAAAATAGACTACTTTCTCATTTATTAATATAAGTCGTAAAACGAAAATTGATTTATTAAACAAGTATACAAATCTCAATTATTATATAAAAGTACGATTTTAAGTTAAAATAGTAACTTAATGAAATATGACAAAATTATGAAACTGATACGGAGTACTATTTAGTTGCTAGTGTCACGATAATCAACAAAATATTATAACGATCATTAATAATAAAAAAATTAATAACGATTTATAAAACAATATCGAAAGTTATAAAATGTTTATAAGACGCACGATTTGAAATAATATTTTTAGCAAATAATACGTAGCTAGAAATAAAAACCGAAGGTAAAGTATCTACTACATACTACTACTAAAAAATGAAATAATATCGAGTAACGTCCTAAAGTTACCTTAAGTCGATATCCGAAACAATCACGTACTGGTCCTTCTTGATCACATCAGGCTCCAACCTTCAGTAGTACGCCTAAGGTCCGAGTGGGTAAAATCGTTAACCACTCAAGCATGCTCCACATAAAGAGTCAAGTTGATACATAACAAAAAGAAAGAGAAGAGGGGTTGGACTCAGGCACAACTAACAAATCCGAATAATGAGGAAGGATAATAAATACGAATGAGGATGAAACGATACACAAATTTGAGATAAAGTGAAAAAGCAAAGGCAAGAGTATTCGATACAAGACGGGAATGGAATTAATGTGTCAAACAGAAACTAATAGACTGAACTTAATCGAGTCGACCTGACAACTTAACGATGTGAGTCTCCAAGAAACTGACACACAGAATAGGTTGGCTCACACAAGAACAGCACCATGACCGTAATGATGTTGAGAGAATAGAGGAAGAAGAAGGAGAACATCGAAATGACAACGACAAAAACAGCATCCACGACATAGCCGCGACAACAATAGTAGCAACAGTAGAAAACATCAACACATCACCCACAACAGCAGCAACCACGAACAGTAGTTAGGAGCAACAATAACGCACCAACAACACGAGAATACGATTGTCGAGAATACGATTGTCGTACACACATAACAGCAACAGAAGCAATCCGCAAAGCCGAGGAACCTAAACAACGACCACAGTAACATCAGTACACCAGCAGTAATTATGTAATAGCAGCAGCATAGCAGATCGGCAACAAGACCGACAGAAGAGAACGGAAAACAGGGAAGATAAAGGAAGAACAAAGGAGGAATGAGACACGCATTGGCATCAACACGTAGAAGCAGCATAACGCAATATAGCAGTAGCCGCAGAACGAAAAACAACAGCATCAAATTCAACAAACACAGCAGCGAAAACAGGCGAAGAAGGAGAAGGATCGAGGAGGAGATTACCTTGACGAAAAGTAGCAACGAACAGCGAACTGCAGCAGCAACTCACGCAGCAGCAACAACATCGACAGAAATGGAGGAGAAAGGGGAAGAGAATGGAGGAAAACGGACAAAGCAGCAGCGGCAAACGGAGGCACAAAGCGTAGCAAAAGCAGCAGAACAAAAAGACGAAAAAAAGAGAAAAGATTGACGATGGTGAAGATGGGTGAGCGGCAGTTGAAGAGCGTGAAGAAGAAAGAAAAGGAAATGGGGGTGAGAGGTGAGCGTCTGCTTGAGACCAAAACAAAAGGGGAAAAGCAATTAGGTTAAAACGAATTGGGTCGGAAATAAAACAATGAGACGGGTCAAGTAAAAGTGTAACACGATATAAAAGGTCATTAAATCAAAAGTTGGCCCAAGGAGAAAACGGGTTAAATCGAAATAAGTAAAATTATAATTAATTGAGCCGAAACACGAAAAAGAGTAATTAAAAATATTTCTCAGGCTAAAATGAATATTCACAACGAAAACGAAGTTAACGAAAAGAATTAATTCGTCCCACAGGACGAATAAATCGTATCTCAGAGTAAAATAAACGTTTTGAGTTTTGAAATAATGTTTCAGGATTTATAATTTTTTTTAACGATAATGAATTAAATTGATTTCTCGAGAAAAAGTAATAAATGTTTTGACGAAACTTAATATAAATGAACTTCGAGCCGAAAATAGAAATTCGAGCGTAAATACAAATAAATAAAAAGAATTTAGAATTTCAATCGTCGAAATAGATTTTCGATAAGATTTAAATTAAATGTATAAAATAAATCGAAATATAAATATGTTTTAAATATAAGAAGAGTTTCCGAGACTAATAGAATTTTAGAAGTTTTGAAACGATTAAACGATAAATTCGTTTTATAATAATTTTAAGAATTACGAGTTAAATCGAAAATAAAATAAAAATACGAATATAACCTTAATTTAATTAATTTTATAAAATCAGGGGTGTTACATGTGCGCATGGTGCCGGGCGGTGCGGACGGACGTCCACAGTTTGGCGACTCCGCAGGGGAATTGTAAACAAGTTTCCAGCGGTGATGTAACTTGAACGAGGTCGGTGAAGCTCATCTTCTAGTTTCTAGTTGTGGTCACTACAGGTTTTGGCCCTAAAAAGCCCACCCTAACCGATATCAGGACCAATCGACTTTTTCGCGGTAAGATCCTTAGGGACACGCAGGGAGATCCTCGATTGACGCTCCGACCGCCTAACGCGTACCCCGCGGGAATAATAAGCGGATATTTTCGAACGGACGGTATGACACTCGTCTCCGCAGACCATTGTCAATGCCTAAATAAAGACTATTCGTGGGCGGTAGCCTACCCTAACCTACCCGTGTCTGCATCCTGCATGAGTGTATGCATTCCTAGTTATGTGTAGCTTGTTTGAACAATCCAACCCAAATAAAATACTAAAAATCTGGATTCTACCACGCCAACATATTCAACCGCACCCAATTCCGTTTTCGAAGAATGTCTCATAATTCCAAAACAATTTCTTAAACACCGATACTTCGGTCAAGTCAAGATTTCTAGAAAGAAAAAAAAACAACACATTTTAAGACGCCGTTGTCATGGCAAATTTTACACGATGTTTTCAAAAAAAAATACATACATTTTCGAACGCCGTCACATGGCTAAAATGAAACCCGTCAAACAACGAATACCGTTAATGCCACCAAGACTCCCAATTAATGGGATCAAGGTACGCCAAACGGTTACACTTTGTTTTCAAAAAAAAAAAACGAAAAGTTTTTACACACATACCGTTAACACAACCGAAGCTTCAATTAATGTAGTCAAGGAATCCAAAACGGTTACATTCTCGAAACACTCTTCACAACACACCACCATCCATTGTCGGATGTTATTGCAACCGACAAACGTGGATCACTTTTTTTTTTTTTAAAAACAACTTTTCCAAAAAAAACATTCACTACCTAAACCCTTGACAAGGATTTAGTCACACCTCTAAAGCACCACACACATCCACTATCGAACTAGCTAATTAACAGCAGTCTCGATAAAAACGTCACTTCATTATTTTCAAAACCGGCCCCCCTAAGGACCGTGTTTTCTCAAAAAAAAAAACGGGAAAAGAAAACATTTACACTTTTGCTATCGTCGGATTCCCGACCCACACATAGCAACGCACACTTCACATCACTAACGATGATACCACACCATCGTCACCCTAATTTTACGAAACCATCTTTCGAAGAAAAAGACTTTCCTCTGCGAGTATCGGTCATTTTCAAAAATATCAAAACTCTTTGATCCTGAGCCGGGATCGCGATCAATTTCTTACGTCGTACAATCGTGTGATTAACTGTCTGTGTTAGTGACCAGGATCGTCTCTACTCGAGGTCTTACATTTTGGGTCGTCTCATTTCAAGAAGTCCTCTTTAAACCTCACCTACGAGGTTTGTGTCAAATCGTCTCGTTACAGAGATTTAAAATTCACTAGGCGTCTCGCCAAATACACCAGCAGTCTAAAGCACCCGAGTCCCTAAATCAGTGACCGCACGTAGCCGCGGGTCAAGGGTCTCATATCCGTGTCGCTCAGTTACGAGCACTCCTCAAGTCTTTAAAACACCGGGTGGATTCGACCTTACACTCTTATCTTGCTAGGCCCAAGAATGGCACCAAGTAGCAACGAAAGCAGCACCAATCACTCAACGCCCTGATGAACGTGGTCCATGGGGTACTAGAGATAGTGTCATCAATCTCCTCTTCCATCGACGACGTTAGACGTCGCCTCGACACCTTGGAAGGCCCTGAAAGGAAACCCCGGGAAGGATCGATAAGCCGGGAGCTGGTGCTTAGTGAGGATCCGTATGTCGAATACGCTACACTCGCACGCCCTGTCGAACCTACAGGCCTTCACCGTCCCTTTAGGAAGTTCACTAAATTAGGAGAATCCTACGCTGAGGCTCTCCGGAAACTGCAGGAGGCATGGCTATTATGGCCAGTAGGACCCACCCCAGACCCACCTATAGAAAAGAGGGTAGCGGGTTGGAATCCCAACGCCTACTGCCTGTACCATCAAGGTCGGGGGCATGTGATGGTAAGGATTTGCCGTGAATCCCAACCGTCAAATAAAACCGGCAAAACCTAACTAAGGTAGCTAGGGTAAGTCGGGTCGAATCCACAGGGATGGGAGGTTGGACTAGGGTATGCTACGGTCAAGGACTAGGTTCGAGACGAGCTATTATAAGGAAGGGGAGACTAGGACTATAACTATGGTAACAAAGAAAACAATCAAAGGAAACGGGCTAGGATTAGGTCGGGGTCAAAGGGGTAATGGAATGGTCAAGGGAGAACTAGAGTGAAGGAGGTAGTAGGGTAATCTAGGTAATGCCCGGGCTCTCGCAACTTAGACTCACCTAGAGGTTCCACCTAGAACCCAACTCGGCGACACACATGACAAACAGGGTTACTAGCCTGATATCGGGGCCTAGGTCGCATCCGGTCTCTCGCAATTTAGACCGACCTAGGGGTCATCCTCACCAGGCTCTCGCAACTTAATGAGGGAACCAAACCCACAAACAAACTATCACCCACAAGAGAAAAGCAAGAAAAACAAGCATATGCACATACTAGTCATTCAAGCATTTCAACAAACATGTGATATGCATCAAACCAAGGGGAAACCCAAATCTTCCACCAACATCTCCAACAATCCCCTAATCATCCAATTAACACCCTAATTACCTTACTAACCCTAGCAAGGTACTACTCTAACATATCTATACTAAAACTAACACTAATAAGATGAATCAACATAGCAATCAAAACAAACATGAAGAAACTAACAAGAACTATGAACTATGAACAATAACAAGAACAAAGAATCAAACTTTAATGATAAAACAAAGATTAGGAGAAGAGAAAGGAAGATTATACCAAACTAGAGATGAAAAGAAGAAGGAAACTTGCATAAATGGAAGAACCCAAAACAAACATCCAAGGTTGTCAATCTTGGTGAAGATCTTCAAGAATTCCCAAATTACAAGCATTAATCTAAGATTAACGATAATCTAGAGACTAATCTACACTAATCTATCTAGGGTTTAGTCTAATATGAAGTCCATAACATAAGATGGTGTCTTAATACAAGAGGGGGGGGGTATATATAGGGTTACAAGTGGAAGGGAGAAGAAAGAAAACAAGGCGGAGCTGCAGCAGGCCCGTCCCGGCCGAGACGGGGTGGTCCCGGTCGGGACGTGGTCGGTCCCGGTCGGGACGCATGCTCCCGGTCGGGATGGACCCTCAGTAGCCTCATCTTCGTTTCCTCCTTCATCCCGGACGGGATGAGGCCATACCCGTTCGGGATGAGCCTTGTAGGCCTCCAATATGAACTTTTTGGTCCCTCCTTGCTTCTCATGGGCTTCCCATCGATTCTTGGGACTCGGGATTGGGTCTCGGAGGCTCGGGATTGGGTCCCAAGGTCTCGAGGTCGATTCCAAGGCATCGAGTGATCGTTCCTTAGCTTCGTTGGCTCCAAAAAGTGTATGTATCGAGTCGGAATCGCTCCAACTCTTCATGAACGGTCTCGGGAACCTGAAACGAGCTAAAGGAAGCATAAGTAGCCCATAAACCGCTCCCAAGGAGCGATTCCACAAGAAAAATGGGACCAAAACACTACGAAATAGGCACTACATATGGCACTTATCAACTCCCCCACACTTAACCCTTACTCGCCCTCGAGTAAGCATATACTATCTACTAAACTATCCGAGTGGGTATTAGCGCACCCTACGCCCCTTCAACTCACGCGAGTACACTTAGAGGAAAAGTGCACTCCGCAAGGCAAGTGGGGTCTTGCGACAAAACTGTGGATGCAACCGGACACAAAACACACAAACAAACAAACACACAAACAAACACATAATCGGTTGCACCCAAAAGAAAACAAATACCGCTTCCCTCAAACAAGCGGTGAAAGAAGCACCGGTTTAGGACTCGAGGTAAGTGACAACGTTCCCAAGCTAGCAATACAAACCAAGGTGGACTAAACCCTAATAGTATGACGATAAAGCAACAAAAACGTTTGTAACTTACCTAGGTCCTCCTAACTTTCTAAAAACGTACTACGGGACGATCGGCGGAGTGGAAAGTGAAGAACCACGGTGTTAGTCGACACTGTAGGTAAGTGAGACCCCGCCCCCTTTAGCGTGAGCCAAGAGGGTCGTCCCGTGTCCAAAATCGCCTAACTAGTCCAAGTAAAAAGGTGGAAAACATGCAAAATGAGGGGAGACCGACTAATGCCGCTATCATCCTTCCTCGGGACTCGGTCCTTTGGTAGGCTCTTCACGGCAAAAGTCGGAAAAAGGCTTATTTTTGTGGGGATTTCTTTTTGTGAGACGGGTTTTCTTTTGGCATTTTCTTTCTTTTCGACGTTTTGATTTGTTTGTTGCCATGCCATTTCTTTTTCTTCTTTTCTATTTTCTTTTTGGCTTTTGTGCCTTTTCTTTTTCTTCATTCTTTTCTTTCTTTCATTTTTTTATTTCTTTTCTTTTCTTTGCCCTTTTGGCTTGGTTTTGGCTTTTTGGCACTTCTTTGTGTAACATGAAAGAGAGAATTCACAAATTGCAATTTATTGTGTGGATATGTGTAGGAGGTAGGATAATGGATGAGTCGGGGAGCGTCCTTCCCTTCAAACCCACAAAAAGGGAAAAACTTGGACTAATCAAACAATCCTAAATACGGTCACCTAAGGGACGAGACTCGGTAACCATGGCCTTTTCACACCGTGGGTGGTCATAATGGTCAAAGGTGCAAATCCCGTAGTAAATCCCTAGTAAGCTAGGTGGACTCATGGTAAAGGACCAACGAAATCATTGATTTAGGGTCATTCTACTAGACTAAAGTCCAAGACTTGATTTATACAACTAGGAAGGGAAAGTAAACACTCGCGCACTAGCCTCTAAACCGGGTTTTCGAAAACTGTTTACACACGCGACACACAACAAAACACAAAACAAAGACACAACGAAAATGAAAGAAAAAGAAACAAAAGGCAACAAAAACAAAACATGAACAAACAAACACCACCCCAAACTTCCAAACATATCACCAAATCAACCATAAGTATGTACAAGCTCCACCCGAGCACACCTCAACACAACCTTCTCCAAACATCACAAGGAATAAAGAGGGAAAGAGGGTTAGAAGATGTTACCGGATGTCTTCAAAGCCTTCCAAACAATGGTGATTAAGCAACCTATAAGGAAAAAGGGAGGCAAACACGCACAATATGACAAAAACACGACACAAGGACACAAAGGGAAAACACACAAAAGAAAAATATTTTTGATTTTTGTGAAAATTTTCAAATTTTTATGGTTATTTAAAGATTTTTTCGAAAAAACTAAGAAAATAAAGCTAACTATGCTAGAATATCGCTCCCCCACACTTAAACCGAGCAATGTCCTCATATGCTCAATCGTAGTGTGCGGAGAGACAAAAGAAAAAGAAAAGAAACTACGAAAATAAAGCTAAAAATCAAAAAGAAAAGTGGAGAAAAGGGGTAGAAGGTGTCCGGCCGGGGTGTAGTCAAGTCACCATGGGCCGAGACGAGAAAAAGGTATGGATGGGGGAAGAAAATAAAAAGAAGGAAATAAAAGGAAATGGGAGAGGAGGGCTAGGTGTAATCATGTCACCTAGCCCGGATTCCGCCTAAATCCGACTAAATCCTCAAAAAGAAAGAGTGAAAAACTTGTAAAATTTGGATTTTGAAATGACTCTCGATGTAGTCACATCATCGAGAGTCGGGAGGAACAACTATCGAGGCCTCGAAGGCCACCATGACATCAAGACACAAAAGTGTACAAGGGGAAGGGAATAAACAAAGGAAAACAAGTAACAACAAAAACGGAAAAGAAAGGATAGTTGCCATACCATAGGTTAGCAACGCACTCTCTCCATCGTCTCATAGATCAATATAGGCACTTGCTTGTCTTCATCATTGTTATCCCGCTTCAAGCTTGATAGAACCGCATGGTAGAGGTAGCAATGGTGCGAGGGGGTGGGATTTGATGTGAATACCGGTCTAAAGTAGATAGAAGAAGAAGTGAGGGTATGAAAATGAAGTATGTGGGTGGTATGATATGATCAAGGAAGGTAGGGAGGTTGGGTGGGGGTATATAATGGTTGGGTGGGCTCAAATGTCGAAGAAGAAGCACAAAAAAGGAGTAGGGGATCATCCCGGTCGGGATGAATGGTCCCGATCGGGTTGATAAACCCTTCCCGGTCGGGAAGCCTCCTTCCCGATCGGGATGACACTCCAGTGGACTCGATTTTTGGCACCCTCATCCCGATCGGGATGGCCCCATCCCGGTCGGGACAACACACCCTTCCCGGTCGGGAAGGGTCTTCATGACTCCCATGACCCCAAAAACCGACTCCCTTACTCTCGATCCAAGCTCTATCACTAACCACTCCTTTCTAGGAGTCACCTTCACTTCACCTATCACAATAAACTCAAAGTACACATCAAATTCACTCCCTCACATCGCTCATCAAAATACCAAATCAATTACAAGAATCCTACAAAAACAAACAAAACCAAGAAACAAAACTACACAAATACAAACACAAGTATTCTAAAGAAGAGGAGAGGGGAATATACAACATGACGGTTCTTTAGGAACTCCGTCAAACCTAGGATGGTGGACTCCATTCTTCAACCATAGCCCTCAAGGGCATGGAGGAGCAAGTCGAACGCGCTACCGACATCATAATGAAGGCCCAAGAAGCGCTCGAGCCTAGCCAACCTCCACGGCCTCCAAGGTGGAGGCAAGAAGTAGGAATCCCAAGACCCAACGTCATCATCAAAGTTGTCTCCGGGGTCTATCCATCCTACGAGCTTAACCGACCTCTTCCTCCCTAAGCATTGCCTCCAATCACAAGCAAGCTTCATTTCCAAGAAACGAGGCACAAAAAGCGGCTTTGGCCTCACTTCCTCATTGCACACCCCCACCGGCGGCTTTGGAGGAGAGGATCGAAACTTCTACCGGCGGTTTCAATCTCTTCCAAGTCATTGCTTGGTTCACTAGCTAGGGGCTCTTGATGCATATCAACATTATCGCACATGGGCAACTTGGGCTCATCAATTTCACCCAACAACTTCACAAATTCCACCAACTCATCCAACTCACTATTCTCCTCCAGTTCTTCACCAACTATGCCTTCACCAAGGGTCAAATCCTCATTCGTCTCTTTTTGGGAAGACGATTGAGGTTCTTCAAAGCAAATTTCTCCTCCAAAGGGAACTACGTTGGCGGCTTCGTGATTAGGTTGCTCCTCTTTCTCAAGTGGGCACCCTTCACCTAATTATGATGTTCGGGATAAAAACATTACGGTTTGAACCGATAATGCATTTAATCGAGCATCCCTCGCCTCGTTTGCCCTTCGAATTTGGACCCATAATTCATTTTGTTGTTTTTGAATTTGAGTGGCCATTTCTTGGTTGCTCTTTTGCAATTGAAGAAGCGATTGAAACTCCTCCATGTCGGGCAATTGGTGATCATTGGGGTCTTGTAAAGCTCCTTGATAATCTTGATGATGCCCAAGGGGTGGGGCATCATATTGTTGGTAGTGAGGTTGAGGTGATTGGTAGTATTGTGGGTCATGGGGTTCATATTGTGGTTGGGGTGTAGGGTAATATGGTGGGTTTTGGGGAAATTGGCTTCCATACGGTGAATCTTGATTGAACATGGTGGGTTCACAATCATAGCTTGAGTAATAGCCACCATGATCGTAGGAGTGATAGTCATTCACTTGTTGGTAGCCATTTCCATAATCTTGAAGATCATACCCGTCTTGATTACCCCAAGAAGCTTGATAGTGGTAGGGGGACGTCATGTCATACCCTTGGTTCATGGAAGAAGAGGAGTAGCTCATATCGGCTCCCGAGTGTGTGGAGTTTAGACCAAACCCCATGCTTGCTCGAAAATCGTAGTCCATACCCGGTTGGAAACCACTCATTCTAGCAACCGTCCGTTTAAGCGGCTCTGAGTTGCAAGAAGAAGATAATCACCACCTCTAAGCACAAACTGTAGACTAAGAACAAACGTGAGAAGTCTAGTGCTTTTTGGGCACTAGACAAGAGAGAAATAAACCACACACACACAAGAAGCAAAGTAACAAAAAGAAAAAAGAAAAACACAAACACAAAGACTAAGTCAAGCAAATAGGAAAACAAAGTCCAAACTAGCACCGTCCCCGGCAACGGCGCCAATTTGATGGAAAGGATTTGTCGTGAATCCCAACCGTCAAATAAAACCGGCAAAACCTAACTAGGGTAGCTAGGGTAAGTCGGGTCGAATCCACAGGGACGGGAGGTCGGACTAGGGTATGCTACGGTCAAGGACTAGGTTCGAGACGAGCTATTCTAAGGAAGGGGAGACTAGGACTATAACTATGGTAACAAAGAAAACAATCAAAGGAAACAGGCTAGGATTAGGTCGGGGTCAAAGGGGTAATGGAATGGTCAAGGGAGAACTAGAGTGAAGGAGGTAGTAGGGTAATCTAGGTAATGCCCGGGCTCTCGCAACTTAGACTCACCTAGAGGTTCCACCTAGAACCCAACTCGGCGACACACATGACAAACGGGGTTACTAGCCTGATATCGGGGCCTAGGTCGCATCCGGGCTCTCGCAACTTAGACCGACCTAGGGGTCGTCCTCACCGGGCTCTCGCAACTTAATGAGGGAACCAAACCCACAAACAAACTATCACCCACAAGAGAAAAGCAAGAAAAACAAGCATATGCACATACTAGTCATTCAAGCATTTCAACAAACATGTGATATGCATCAAACCAAGGGGAAACCCAAATCTTCCACCAACATCTCCAACAATCCCCTAATCATCCAATTAACACCCTAATCGCCTTACTAACCCTAGCAAGGTACTACTCTAACATATCTATACTAAAACTAATACTAATAAGATGAATCAACATAGCAATCAAAACAAACATGAAGAAACTAACAAGAACTATGAACTATGAACAATAACAAGAACAAAGAATCAAACTTTAATGATAAAACAAAGATTAGGAGAAGGGAAAGGAAGATTATACCAAACTAGAGATGAAAAGAAGAAGGAAACTTGCATAAATGGAAGAACCCAAAACAAACATCCAAGGTTGTCAATCTTGGTGAAGATCTTCAAGAATTCCCAAATTACAAGCATTAATCTAAGATTAACGATAATCTAGAGACTAATCTATGCTAATCTATCTAGGGTTTAGTCCAATATGAAGTCCATAACATAAGATGGTGTCTTAATACAAGAGGGGGGGGGGTATATATAGGGTTACAAGTGGAAGGGAGAAGAAAGAAAACAAGGCGGAGCTGCAGCAGCCCCGTCCCGGCCGAGACGGGGTGGTCCCGGTCGGGACGTGGTCGGTCCCGGTCGGGACGCCATGGTCCCGGTCGGGATGGACCCTCAGTAGCCTCATCTTCGTTTCCTCCTTCATCCCGGACGGGATGAGGCCATACCCGTTCGGGATGAGCCTTGTAGGCCTCCAATATGAACTTTTTGGTCCCTCCTTGCTTCTCATGGGCTTCCCATCGATTCTCGGGACTCGGGATTGGGTCTCGGAGGCTCGGGATTGGGTCCCAAGGTCTCGGGGTCGACTCCAAGGCATCGAGTGATCGTTCCTTAGCTTCGTTGGCTCCAAAAAGTGTATGTATCGAGTCGGAATTGCTCCAACTCTTCATGAACGGTCCCGGGAACCTGAAACGAGCTAAAGGAAGCATAAGTAGGCCATAAACCTCTCCCAAGGAGCGATTCCACAAGGAAAATGGGACCAAAACACTACGAAATAGGCACTACACATGGCACTTATCAGCATGAAACCCAAGTGTGCACCGAGCTCAAGTACGAGGTGCAGGACCTGATCGATAAGGGGGTCTACGTCCCCGTAGAGTGTCTTCAGAGAAGGAGTGACTCCAAGTATCAAGAGGGCAACCCGCGCGAGCACCGTGAGCCCCATCAGCACAGGATCCTCTAGAGACCGCATGACCAGTCTTAGTCAGAGTCTAGTTCATCTTAGGGCCTAGACTAAACTAATAATAATAAATATCTTCCCTTATCGAGTCCAGGGAGGCGCGAGGAACGTGTCCTCCACCTCCCCCAATAGATAATCACGGGCATCTAGCCCGTCTATTATATTATTAATAAGACGACTTTGTTTACAAACATGCCTCGACAATCGCTCAACCATCTTTTAACAGTTTACTTTAAACGCTTTAGAACTCGACTTTGTGCCAATTATCGATGACGACTAACTAAAATACAAGGGCTACAACGAACGGCCCACTCAATCTCCCCTAAAAATCGGAAGCAACGACCCTAGGCTTAGCCCATCGTCGACCCATCACCAAACAATAATAAACCTGCAACGAACGAACCTCCATCCAACTAAACTTCCCCCAACGCAACCCTGTACAAGGCCTGCCTAATAGATCTAAAGGCGGTCGTGTCTCTAGGAGTGAAAAAAAGGAACCCTTAGAGTACATGGAGATTCATCCTTAGTAGTCAACTAAGCCACGGGAAACTGGAAGGTTTATAGCGAAAGCTTAACCCCATACCAAACCAACGTAGAAACAATATCCTGGGAATTCACCGAAATACACATACCCCGCGAGACCAATTCGCTGACGCATTATCCAAACTAGCCTCACTAGTAAACATGCCCGATCACCTCTTCTCTATACCCATTTGCGTAGAAAGAAGTGAACAACCGGCCTACATCCATGGCCTCGTAACCGATGACACCCCCGAAGAACCTTGGTACAAAGCGATCCTAGACTTTAAAACCCATGGGTCATACCCGCCCAACACTAACACCATGAACAAAAGAGCCCTACGAATACAAGCAACTCATTACGTCCTGAATCAAGGGTTACTATACAAACGAACCCCACAAGGAATCCTCCTTAGGTGCATAAACAAAAACCAATTCGAGAGAGTCATGGAAGAGGTACATGACGGAGAGTGCGGACCCCACATGGGTGCACATCTACTAGCCCGAAAAATAATAAGACTGGGCTATTACTGGGTTACCTTAGAGGCAAACTGTCGACGTCATGTCCGACACTGCCACAATTGCCAAATCTTTGCTAACGTCCAACACCTACCTCCATATCCTCTCCACACCATAGCCACACACTGACCTTTCTCTACTTGGGGAATAGACATCATAGGAAAAGTGCACCCATCCGGGACCGGTGGACACTGTTTTATACTAGTGGCCGTCGATTATTTCACCAAATGGGTAGAAGCCCCCTCTTACACCGTGCTAACCTCAAAACAAGTAGTCAAATTCTTACAAAACAACATCATCTGCCGATACGGCATACCTCACGAGATCATCAGTGACGAGGGGGCTCACTTTAGGGCCGACACCCAGAAACTCTTCGACAAATACCAAATCCAAAGACACAAGTCATCACCCTATAGACCACAAACAAACGGGGCCGTAGAGGCAGCCAACAAAACCATAACCACAATCCTTAAGAAAATGATAGACAATTACGGGATTGGCCAAACAAGATCCCCTTCGCCTTATGGGGATACCGAACATCTTATAGAACACCCACTGGAGCCACACCATATTACCTAACCTACGGTTTCGAAGCCGTACAACCCGTAGAGCTAGAAATACCGTCACTAGGATATTAGCCGAGAGCGGTATTCCCGAATAGGAATGGAACCAAAAACGGTATGACGAGCTAGTACTCCTAGACGAGCGTAGGATACATGCCTTATCCAACGTACAAGCCTACCAACAATGCATCCAACGAGCCTTTAATAAGCGAGTAAAATCCCGAAACATACATGAGGAAGATTTAGTGATCAAATCCATTAGAGCACCCCTTCCCGTCGATCCTAGAAGGAAATTCAAACCAAATTGGGCGGGCCCTTACCTCGCCAAGAAAATACTCTCCGGTGGCGCAGTGATCCTCACCGACCTAGACGGTCAAGATTTCTCAACCCCAACCAACATGGACCAACTCAAACGATACTACCCATAGACACCCTGCCAACCACATCCCAACCTCCGAATTAGGGGGAAGCAAAAAAAAAAACAAAAAAAAAATTAATCAAGTTCGCATCGATAATTGGCATAGACGAGTCTAAAGCAAACTCACTCACATTTTTTTTTAAAAAGAACTACGAACATGGTTTGATTCCGTCCAGAAGCGGATACGTAGGCAACCCTTCTCCGGGTACAACCGAACAACTAACCAAAACAGTCGATTAATCGATTCATGAATAAACCGGGATTCCTCCCACGACCCGGTCAATGAGTGAGTTAAAATGACGAAGCACAAACGACGATCCGAGGACGGGGTGAAAACCCGAAAGGGCGCCCCGGGCAAAATGAAGAAACGAGTTGCGAGCCGTCGTCAAAAAAAAAATGACGAGCCGAGGACGGGGTGAAAACCCGAAAGGGCGCCCCGGGCAAAATGAAGAAACGACTTGCGAGCCGTAAAAAAAAGGACAAAAAAACAAAAAATCAAAAAAAAGAACAAAAAAAAGGGTGAGCCGAGGACGGGGTGAAAACCCGAAAGGGCGCCCCGGGCAAAATGAAGAATCGAGTTGCGAGCCACCAAAAAAAAAGATGAATAAATGTGCTTCTCATTAAAAACAAAACTGGTTAAATCGAGCCTTTGTCGAGGCATCAACATCAAGCATCCAAAATTCGGACGTCCCGGAAAATTAACAACATGTCTAAACCCCACAAAACTAGTACTAATACGCCACATAATATCAACTAATACAACATAGTACTAAACGGCTGGACTCTACCGGTCCAACTCTTCCTTACCCTCACTATTCGGGTCTGACTCCTTGCATTCTTCCTCCTCGATTTTCCGAAAGCAAGCTTCTAACGCCCTATCTAAACGTGAGTCCAGAAAATCCCATTTTCTTTGCTCTTTCGCAGCTTTAATATGGGTCTTGTCAGTCTTGGCCCGTTCAGATGAACTGACTAAACTAGGATCGGTCCCACTGTCTTTGGTTAGGCACTTAGTCTCTCGAGTATCCTTTTTGCCTCTTAGCGGCGCTGTCTTCCTAACTTTTGAGTCGGTCTGTCCTGACGGGTGTTCACAAACCCTCTTCCGGACGGAAGCATTGTCGGTCGGTCGAGCAACAGGATGCAAAAACTTCTGCTCCCAAGACACCCTGAACCCCCTAAGCAAATCTTCGGTCCATGGATCAGAACTAGAACGACCTTAGCATCATCTGGAATAGGAGGTCGGACACCCATTTGATTTGACAACATGCTCGGGTAAATATAAACTTGATCCCTCATGGACAGTAGTAACAAAGCCAAGGTCGAAGACGAAAATGGAAACCCGACACACCCACTAATATTCCACCACGGGATGGACCACCTGATGACAACATCTCCCCTAACCAAGTAGGAAAACCAATCCTCCTCTTCGGGGCTTTTACTCCACACCAACACCATCTTCCGGCCCGTGAAACCCCTGTAGCTGTAATCTTTGAAACACCGGGGAGGGTCGATTAAACCGAGCCGTTCTTGCAACCAAACCTGTACAAAAACACGACGAAGCATCGCACCTCCAAAGCCAAAGAAACCACAAAACAAATAAAACCAAGCTACAAAAACATAACAAAAAATAGCCACACACCTGTAAGATGATCCTAGAACCCCGAGAGGGTGTCCCCTGTACCAGAACACTAGCGTCGAGACCCAGAACAAGCTCACCCAAAATAAGCAAAGAGGGTGATCGTCCATGTTCCATAGCCGCTACCACGTCCAAAACGCGAGGATTCCCCCAACCTTCACATTACCGCGCGTCCTCAAAAAGATAATTGCAAGCAATGGCAATATTAAAAGCACGCTTACATGCTAAGGCCGAAACATAATGAGAGCAAACCTGGGATAATGTCCTAGAAAGCAACTCTAAGTTAAGACCATCCACACCAAAATAGCCTTTAGCCTCCTCCAATGAAGAAAGGTCCAAAAAGTGGTAAAATCGCTCCACATAAGCATCATCCCCACAAGGCACACAAGGTCGAACCGAGCTCCACCCACCTATAGCATCTATCTCTTCGGGCAAAGGGCAAACTTTACCCCTGGGGAAAGCAAAAACATGATATTTCGGGTCCCAAAGTCTAGAGCATGCCCGTAGAAAATCATCCTGTACCTTGACTCGACTCAGTGCAACAACCGTCGACAAACCATCGTTTGAACTAACCTCGGAATAACATTTCTTAAACAAACCCGCCCACTCGGTCAGGACGTTCCCGAAACCCGACATGACCCTAGATATGGTTCTATACCTTACGGATATCCTAGTATGTCTAGAACATGCACCCACAACCCGTATATATAGCCCTAATCCCACAAGAATTAGGAAACAACGAAAATTTCCATAACCCGGGATTCAGACCGCACCGGCCCACGCGCCCGGGTCTCCGGCCGCCCAAGCCCAAGCGGCCCGAAACTCAACTGCATCAGCCCGAGCGCCTGAAGCCAGGCACGACTCAACCCGAGCAACCCAAGGATAGAAATTTGAAACCCCGTGATCACCAAAGCTATCATCATATACCTCAGACACCAAGAACGGCCTCCCAAAGTCACTAGGGCCCACCCCGAAAACCGAGATATCCATACTGAAGCTGCAGGAACACGAGTTCACTCGTCGGACGCACGGGACTTAGACGTTTTTTTTGTCTTTTTTAGGGGGATAAGCTACCCCACCTAGGCGTGTCGTAACCTTTTAACGGTTATCGTCAAGTCGCGTCTGTAGCCTGACAAGGCGATTTTATGAATGTATAAAAAGTGGTCTAACTTTTTTCTCAAATTCGCCCGAATGTTAAACTTTGTTCTCGTTCTGAACACCTACGCTCATCTTTTAACACACTCGGTCAAAGCATGTTAATATTTCACGTCTCGAGTCAAAACATTTTAATCGACGTACTACCTGATCCGATTCCCGGCTCAAACTAACGCATTTCAAAAACATCCGAAACAAACGGTTTTCATACTCTCATGCAACGCTAATACGCCTTAAACTAGGTCGAATCGCAAGCAAATGAACACAAAAGTGGTTACTTGTCAATATAGGTAAACAAATTCGCCAAGCACAAGACTAATCCAACTAATTCCAATACTAAAAGTCTAAAACGAATATACAAAATATACAAATCCTTATACAGACTGAGGCTAGGAAGGACCCCTAGAAGCCGCACCGATAGCTATCACAACCTCGCAAAGGTTTTCATCCAAACCAAGATCCTCTAAGTCTATGAGGGGAGACTCACTACCATTCATCCCCGACAGCATATCTAGGGTAGTCGTCTCGGGGACCCCTCCAACCTCCTCGTTAGCACCCGTAGTCTCAGCCTCAGCCTCCCTCTCGATCCGATACCTGGCCTCACCCTATGAGGAGGTCTCCCTCCGAGACCGAGCCAGCTGCTGCTGTAGGAAGACGATCTCATCAGCCCGAGATTGCAGGAGTCGCTGTGACTCAACATCTCTCGCCTCAAGCTCGGTCACCCGAGTCTCCAGCTGTCCCACCATATCCGAGACATCCTGTGAGTACACTTAAACTTTAGGATATCACACACACGCAACCTAGAAAACCACATCAGTCACACAAACTCACCGATCGAGGCCCCGAAGTGTCACGGGAAACCCTTGAGGCATAGGCCCGGAAGCAGTTGGCAGCCTGCCATAACCGCTGATGGCAAGCCGACGAAACCTGAGAGCGAAACCAGGAAAGTTATGCAAACCGACCCTACATTTTTAGAACCCAAATCGAAAACAAAAGTCAAAACTTACCCGGTATACCCGGTCACGCCACTCTATCCCAACATCCATCTCCTCTGTAGAACACGGGGGGAGAGGCTCGGTAAAGGGTATCCCAGCCGTATCCACCCTAAGCAGAGTCGGGGGAAAATCTGGGGGCTGGATCTCGTCAGCCGGGTCGGTCAGCTGAAAAGACAACAGATTGGTCAGTCGAAGGGCAAAGAAATAATAAAGCACAACATGAAATCTTAGAACCAAAATTAGAACATTACCACGAGGCGATACCAAGCTAACCGCCGGGTGACGTGAGATAGGTAGGAGGCACCAGGCACCAAGAGCGTATCGCCTCCTTCTCCGTCCCTATCCTCGAGGACCTCTGCGGCGATCGGTGGTATGAACATGGTCCGGGGAGGATCAACCGGCACCCTGAAATCGTCATATAGGCACTGGCGCACCAATCGCTCACCCAGGTACAAAACTGGACGAATCAGCGCGGGAAGGAACATCCTCCTATAACTCCGCGGCCTCAGCTCCGTAGCAACATACTCCGGCACGCCCTCGTAATTAGCCCAAGGGCGGGCCACAAAGTACCGAAATAAAACCGACATCCTAATGAAATCCCAAGCCTTGGGGGCTATTGAGCAAATAAACTATAGAAGAAACTTACATCGTCAAGGCCTAGCTTGTTAACCAGCGCATTCTCCACCGGGTAATGGCTGATTGTGCTCTTAGGCTGAGACAGCCTCCACTCGATTCCCGCCGGGAATCTCTTCGGGTGCGCCCGTACCGTCTTAGACCACTTTGCACGGGAAGTAGGAATAGATCCAAGCCTGCAAAATCCCAAGACAACTTTAGCAACTCAAGCCATAAAACTAAGTAGAACTCAAAACACAAGAGCGAGAAAAGCAACTAACCTCTAGTATAAGGCCCGGACCCACAATGGGCACAGCTGAGGCCGACCCTATCACCAGCGGCCTCACCATGACTTGCAGGCAGCGAGTCATCTCCGCGAAAGCCGCGGTCACCCAATCGTAACGCCCCAGATGAGTCAGCTCAGCTAGGAAGGGCAAAATCCTAGTGCTGAACCTCTCGCCCTTGTCCGAGAAGTGGGTCGAACCTAGGAAGTACCACAACCACAGCCGGGCATACTGCTCCGGCGTGTTAGACTCCCGACCCTCTAACACCGCCACCCGCTCGAAGTGATCGGTGATGTAAGAACTCACCAAAGCGTGAGGCGTAGTATATGCCTCACGCGACAAACAATCCCCGATGAGGCCCCGCACCTCATCACTATCTAGACTAGGGCCTTCGGCGGCCCACCTAATCCTATCCGGACCCCATGGCAGACCACTAATCATCCCAAAGTCCTCTAGGGTCATCCCGACCTCCCCAAAAGCCATGTGGAAGGTCGAGGTAGTATCGTGAAAGCGATCTATCATCGCCCTGATCACCATAAGGTTGCATTTAGTCTGGCAACCCACCAACCTAACCCACTGTCCAACCGCAGGACCTAGAGCAGTCCCCGCAATAATCCCCTTTACCGTAGGGGTCACCTTCTGGAAGTAGATGTCGAGGCACGTAGTAAAGCCCGAGAAAGTCCTCATCGGACCTGGGGGCTGCAAATCGAAACAATGCTAGGATGAACAAAACAAATCTAGCCTAACCCAAGCAACAATAATAACAATAGCAAAATCTGAGTCATAACTAATGAGCACGAATAGGACACTCACCAGGCCCCGCACAATGCGGCTAGAAATATGACGGTCAAGATGAAACATCAGCTGATGACCATCCCTGTCCCGAGCCCACTCGGGATCCTCGTAAACGATCTCCTCGTTCTCCGGTACCGAAGCTGAAGTATGAGCCTTCCTAGCCACCGTCTTCGGAAGGTTGCGCTTCTTCACTCTATCGAACTCGGCCTCATTAATAGTCTCAGGGTCACGCCGCTGAGACTAGACGCTCCGTCTCCTCCTGCGAATCCCTCGAGGAATCTGTGAACTCGCCCCGACAACCTCCTCACTAGCACCAACCGAGGAAGTTCCCTCGGGACGCTCGGTATCATCTCTAGCTGCAAAACAAAACAAAATACTCCGTATACAACAAAACATAACCCTAGTCAGGCTAAATCAGCTTAATCAGGTCAAAATAAGGTCAAAATTTTGGATGGGGACATCAAAATTCCGAAAAGACTGCTAGCATGCATTTTTGATCCCGATCACAATGGAAGTGGTTTCGAGAAAATCCGGCATCGTTTCGACACCTTTTGGTCCGTCTTAAGACACACAAAACCTCACGTAGGGTCCTAAAAGTCATCCTAGCCCTAGCAATCGACAATAAGAGCTACCCACATCCTCACAAACACTATTTAATCAAAATTATGCAGAATAATCATAGGAATAATCGGGAAACGATCCTTAACCCTAGCATTCCAAAACGCATTTCAACAAAGAGGCATTGTCGCACAACGAACATCTATATCAAGCTTATAACTACTTCAACAAGCTCTAATCAACCTTAACTTAACAATAAAATCAAGCACAAACATCGAAACTAAACAAGTAAAAAACACCCAAATCGATTTTCTAGGGTTTTCAACAAACCAACTCATAATCAATCTAATCAAGCAAAACCGACAAATAAACAAGTAAGGAACACTAGCTGAAGTCGACATTGTCGTAAATAACGGAAATCGAGACGAAAGTTGGCGAGAAAAGAAGAAAAGTCGATCTTGAGGCGAAAAGGGCGACGCGTTTGACTTTTGAGAAATAAAACGATCGCCCCAATCTTCGTTTACTTAAGCAGACCCGGACCACGAAAATCCGACCGCCCCAGCTGACGCGCTCGAGTCCTAGCGCGCTGGGGGCTGGGCGCCTGAGTCTTGGAGCGCTGAAGGATGCGCGCCTAAGCGGCCCAACCCAGACTAAAACGAAGCAAAACAAACGCGAGTCAAAGACAATACACGCATCTACTAAGACAAGCAAAACAACAATAATGGGACAACTACTAATTAAACATCGATAATACACTCTCGACTAATAAAACAAGCACTTAACGCTGCACCCAGACACGTATCAAAACAACCAAGACTAACATAATTAAGCGCTGAACAGACTCGAATGCATAAACAAACCAAGACAAAAGCAAGAACAAACCCGAACAAAATAAGACAAGCCTGCAAAACAAAATTAATTAAGACAAACTCACAAAACAAGCATTTTACTAAAACAAATAAACAAACAGCAATTTTGCCCGAGGGTCAGAGTTATCTCGGAGGCACAGCAATTTTGCCCGAGGGTCAGAGTTATCCCGGAGGCACAACAACAATAATTTTGCTCGAGGGTCAGAGTTATCCCGGAGGCACAGCGATTTTGTCCGAGGGTCAGAGTTATCCCGGAGGCACAACGATTTTGCCCGAGGGTCAGAGTTATCCCGGAGGCACATCAATTTCTTCCGAGGGTCAGAGTTATCTCGGAGGCACAGCAACAACAATTTTGCCCGAGGGTCAGAGTTATCCCGGAGGCACAACAATTTTGCCTGAGGGATCTAAGATCACGGAGGCACATCAAACAACAATTTTGCCCGAGGGTCAGAGTTATCCCGGAGGCACAACAATTTTTGTCCTAGGGGTCATAAGCATCTCGAAAGACATCTACTCGAGTAGAGACTGACGCCCTCGAATAGTTTTATATCAACAATTTTTGTCCTAGGGTTCATAGGCATCCCGAAAGACAGCTATTCGAGTGGAGACTGACGCCCTCGAATAGTTTTATGTCAAAATTTTTTGTCCTAGGGGTTATAAGTATCCCGAAAGACAGCTATTCAAGTGGAGACTAACGCCCTCGAGTAGTTTTATATCATTTTATCTTGTCATGTTCGTCCTAGGGGTCACAAGCATCCCAAAGACGACCGTTCAAGTGGAGACTGACGCCACCGAACGTTTTATTTTGTCAAGGGTTAACAAGCATCCCAAAAATATTCGCCCAAATGAAAAGCAATACGTTTACACCTAACACATAAAAGCGCTTAAAATTAAACAAAACCTTGAATAAATCGAAGAAGACAAAGCGCGCGCGCACAAAGAATCAAGAACAAGATGACAAGCAACGACCCGGGCCCAAGAAAACAACCACAAGCGAAGGCGTCAGGTATGACTTCTAAACCTTGGCTGGCGAGCCTCAACGCACGGTCTAACGGACTTAAAACGACCCGACCGGACAGCCACCAAGTCGTAATCTTCGATTGACCTGGGCGGCTATACTTTGACTTTCGCCTTGTCCAAGCCTCAGTCAAAGTGAGAGCTTCTGTAGACACCCAGATTTGGACCTGGTGGCTGCAGAGGCGCCCAACAAACACCCGATAACGATAGGACTGCAACGCGACGCGGATTCGCGGTGTTTTAGATAGTTTTTCTATAGAATTGATCAAATAAATTATTCGGGAAAATTAAACTAACATGATGGCAGCCTTAGTCGTGTCGTTACGATCGCATAGACACTAATTAGAGTCAATTCTGACACCGGGACCCCGAGTCGGTCCCGAAACTCGAACCGAGTCAACACCGCGCCAAGCGAACCTCGGGATGAACACCCGAGGCCCACTAAACCCACGACGTTAGGTCAAACCCGGGGTAAACTTAATCCCCAAGAATCATATCACACTCCTCCCTCTCAGTTTTGGAAAGTATCAAAACCGTATCCTCAGAACTCCAACCGCACCACCCGACATGCCAGGTTCTCCCCACGCCAGGACCCAGGCGCCTGAGTCTTAGCACGCCCCAGCTCGGGCGCCTATATGGGCGACGAGGGCCAAAAACACCTATAAATACCCCTCTTCACGCCCTCATTTCGACACACAACATTCAATTCTCTTCCCCTCTCTAAACTCTCGCTAAGGGCTCGCACTCCGACACCCGAGGCAAACGATCCACTCAATCGTAGTTCCGATAATAAAAGCGATATCGACGCTACTCCTCACCTTTGAGCACCCCACACGATACCGAGGTGCCTGTGATCGACTAGCTCAAAACTAGTACCCAGGTTCTGTCGGATTAGCCGCAGAACTAGTCTTTAGCAACGGAGCTCTGCCGGAATAGCCGCGGAAAGGTCAAACGGTAACGGAACGCTGCCGGAATAACTGGTCAAGCTAGGAGGATCCGCCTATCGAAGCCGTATCGTCACTAGGTTGCCATCTAAACAAAACTTTCCATATTCGCACTTTCTATTATTATGCACTACGACAACACTAGACATGGACACTAGGCCCACAAACATCTACTAAAATACGTAACGTCCCAACTTCAACCACAAACACTAAAACACACTAAATAGACCCGAGTAATTCCGAGATCCATTCTCAAACTATCTATGCATTGTGTCCTGTTTAGTGTACACTCCGAGGGTACAACTCCTCACAACGTGATTTACTTACATTCGCATTTACAGTTTTTCGTATGATTTATTGCTTTTATGACTTTATAATCGCATGCTAAATAACCTAACGCGGAATTCAAAACGTAAAACAACTAAAATTGAACAAAGTAATGGTCGGGTTTCGTATTAGTCCAGGTGCTCGCCTTTCTAGGTTCGACGCATCTTTATTAATACCGAACCGACGCATCTTAAGCAGAATACCAGGTAAGGTATACCACGAGAATGACAAATATCCGTATTATCACGTTAAAACTGATTTGCTAATACGTATAATACTAGTACTCTCTACTCTCCTACGTGCATCTTTTCATGGCCTGCTTGTCACGTGAAATCGCATGCAAAGAATGTAAACACAACTACTTTGACGACAAAACTCACTTGTTCTTAAACAACCGACATAGCAAAAGGCTTAGGGTTAAAACAACGGATGTTACAGTTTTTCCACCACAACAAAAGAACTAGGTTATCAGCCCACCGATTGATTAGTAGAGGTCGCTATAGTGCGGGCGGGATTGGATGTTGACATCTATCGGATGTTAGCTTCCCAATACGTACCCTCACCCCTTACTCAGAATCGACGGTTTCCGGATGTCCGAAACCATTGGCAATGAGAGTCATTCCAGGCATGGAGTGCTTAAGGGTACAAGTCTTTATTTTTAGGTCCCATGCCACTCAACTTTGAGCCGACAAGGGATCAAAGTTGACTTGAATGGTTTATGAGTCCCCATAATTGACTCGGTGGCGACTCCACAAATCAACGACAACTTCAGTTCACTAAAAAGGTCGCCTTACCAAACAAAATGGCCTTTAAACATTTACAATCACGACTCGATCAATTCCTAAACGAAAACACGGGTGCCCCACCCGTCTAGTACAAGTCCGGATCGTCATCCAAATCGAGGTCCGACACTTCACCCCGTACGCGAGATCGGACCAGCACCCGGCAGGGAGGGGGCCGCGTGGGTGGCCGCCGCCACACGTTGAAAAACCGAGTCGGTCCCGCGCGGGCGCGCGCGGGGCGCCGGGCGGTGCGGACGGACGTCCACAAGAAGAAATCAGGATTGTTGCATCCTCAACCTACATGTTTCGTATTCTCGGATATGACTCGTCTAGTTGTGGCCTAGGCACGGGAGTTCGAGATCTATGTAGATGGAGTTGTGGTGGTTTAGGGTTTGCTTGAGGCTAGGGTTGTAAGTTGTATGTGAAAGTTGTAAAGGTGAAAGTAGGGTTTCGAAAAAAGTGTGTAAAAGGGTTGCAAAAGGGAGGTATTTATAAGAATTCTCCCCCACCCTCGTCTAGGGTTACTCGATCGAGTGCCCTGATGGACTCGATCGAGTGGCCCAGCTGAAAGAAGACAGCGGGCCTGTTGGAGGCCCACTCGATCGAGTGGGTCAGCTGGACGAGATATTTTGAAGATTTTGTATTTTGGATTGGATTTTTGATATTTTGTGTCTCGGAAACGGATTTGACCGGGGTTAACCCGGTCGCTAAAAGTCGGTTTTATTTCCGGTGTCGATTTTGACCCAAATTAGTCTTATTTGATTGGAAACGACCCGCTGGGCCTGAACTTGAGGTCGGTTTTGTGAGATTTGTACTCCGTAAAAAGCCCAAGCCAAAACTAACGGTTTTGAGCCTATATCCGAGCGCGTGGAAACACGTTTGCATCCGATCATCATCGGGTGTTTTTTGGAAACTGCTATAGACACCTGGCGGCCAAATGTGGGTGTCTACAACATGCCATCATTATTTTCCATAGTAAATCAACACTCCATACTAAAGTTGGTTGACGTATAATTGCCCATCGAGCTTGTAGTACCCCAAAGGCGCGCTCAACGTCTTTTCTAGCACTCTCTTGAACAAGGAGTACAGGAAGAATTTACGTATAGGAAGAAGAAGTATTTAGTTGATCAGGTAAAGAAGCGCAATATTACAAAACTCACTCATACTCACTTACGTACAATGCTACAACGCATGCAATATCAAATGTACCCGATTTTTTTTATCGTCTCAATTTAGTAAAATATACCTTATATATATATATATATATATATATATATATATATATATATATATATATATATATATATATATATATATATATATATATATATATATATATAGAGAGAGAGAGAGAGAGAGAGAGAGAGATGAGATCCCATAAGGCCATCACCTTTTTTAAGTCCATAAGTCCTATTAGTGGCCATTAGATTAAATAATATCAGAGGCTAAGATTAGAGTGTATGAAACAAGTAGTTATGATTTTCCTTTTAAATATGAAAGCTTACCTAACCTAGCATTTAATACTGATATTTAACTCCTAGAAAGAGTCATTGTTGCTCCCTAGAAAGAGTCATAATTGCTCTCTAGATAATCTAGATAATTGCACTGATGAGAGTTTGTGATTTTAATTGCATATGACCATTGCTATGAAGAATTGAAAATTGTTGAACATCTACCGCCTAATAATTCAATTCAGTTGTATTTTTATACCTTGTACTGTATGTGTCGAAACTCTAATTCAATTACTCTATCACTTCAGCAGCATTTTTTAAAACTTCAGCTTCCGTAACTAATGAAATACTCACTTGAGTACCTAGTGAGTACTCCGTATTTCATTAATATGATCTGATTAATGACGCATACTGTAGTACAAATGAACAAAACAATTCGGAATGATCAATTTCCTCCCACGTTTCTCCTTAAACACATCAAAATCTAAAACGTTATTCACAAAACGCAAAAATTATTGAAATATTCAAGAACCCTAATTTGATGGGAAGAACATATACAATTAGATGTTCTATAGCACAAAAATAATTGTATTTTCGTTATTGGTACAGTATAATTTTATTGATCTGAAGTTATAAAACATATGAACTAAAGTTGCAAAACATATGAACTAAAGTTTACAAAATATGTGAAGTTACAAATGTTTATTAAACTTATGTTGTTATGAAGATGAAGTTACAAATTTATCAGTTAAAGTGACGTTATAAAGTAACTGAAGTTGCATATTGACCAATTAAAGTGAAACTACAAACTGAAACAATTGAAGTGACGGATCAATACAGTTGAAGTTCCTCTAGATACACCAAGAGTTACGGATGCCGAAATTTCAAAACAAAAGAGTTGAAGTTATAAAAGAAATGTGTTGAAGTTTCAATACATACAATTGAATGTTTACAACTGTACGAAAACAAATGTTTATTAAAGTTATATTGTTATAGAGATGAAGTTACAAATTTAGCAGTTAAAGTTATACTATTGTTTCTCCATCACTACTATCTCTAAGTCAACTATAATCTATCCTCGTTCCAATTAAATATTGAAGTTACATTTGTTGTCATCTGAAGTTTCATATATATTGACCAATCAAAGTGACGTTAAGCTTCATTGAGCTTCGAAATCAGCTTCTCAAGCCTTTGTCCCCTACGTTTGACAAGGACATTGACATCTTCCTCCGGTACTACCTCATTTTCTGCAACTCCAACAATTTGACCTTTGGACGACATCCCGGCTAACACATATGCAATGAAGAACAGAAAACAGAATATCAGATAAATATCATAAAAATGACAAATAAAACACACAACGGACAACAATCAACTTATAAAAATGACAAACAAAACGGACAACAATCAACTTATAACACTACTAGAATTAGTGAAAATTCCAACGGAATAATTCCTACGGATCTTGAAAGGCGTAGGAAAGTAAATAGTTCCTATAGATATTTCCTATGGAATCCCAACCCGTCGCTCCTTTAAAACACCCCTACGAAATTCCTACGGTCTTGTGGTAGGAAACATTTTAGACTACGGAATGTTCCGTAGGAAAATTTGTAGCTTAAAAAAATTAGTTTCATGAACAATTTAACTATTGTTAATGCATATATTGAAAGTCCTTTTTTCCTCACATACTGTTTATCTGTTTTTATTCGCCCCGTATTTTACGGAACATGAAGTGACCGAACCTAAAACACGAATGAAATACCCTCATTAAATTTTTGTCATTGTGTGTGTATATCAGTCTAGTTACGGAAGAACAACTAGTCAGCAATAATTTAAAATTTATTGTCCGACGATGTCGAGAGTTGATTAGAGGCGGAGACTGGCATATTAAGCTGGAACATACCTATAGGGAAGCAAACCGGGCGGCTGATTTATTAGCTAACCGTGGAATTATAGCTAGTACTTTACCTTTACATTTAGACACTCCGTTTCATGAGCTGCGTCCCATCCTTCGGGAGGACATATTTGGGGTTACTATTCCCCGTGTAATAGCGAGTAGTTAAGTTTCGAAGGTGAGCCCTCACTTGTACCAATTTTTTTTTTTTAAAATATAAGTGTAGACACCCACATTTTGACCGCCAGGTGTCTATAGTAGTGTCCGACAAACACCCGATGATGATCGGACGCAAACGTGCTTTAAATACTCAGAAACGGGCTCAAAATCATTGGCATTTGGCTTGGGCTCATTATGGAGTACATATCTCACAAAACCAACCTCAAAATCAGGCCCAGCGGGTCGTTTCGAGTCAAATAAGACTAATTTGGGTCGATTCCGACACCAGTGGTAAAACCGTCTTTTAACGACCGAGTCAAAACCCGTCAAATATATTCCCGAGGTACGTGAGTCAGCCGTGACACCTCACACGGCTGATTCGAACTCCAATCCTATGAAAAATCAGCTACATAAAATATTAAACAAATCCGTTTAAGGATGGAATTCGATCTCAAGTAGGAATCCTATCCGAAAACCGATTCAAACACCTGACCGAGTGCAAACACTCGGCCGAGTAGCACAAACCTGCCGTGTTTCCATTGCTTCCTCGACAAGTAAGCGGAATTCTCATGCCTTTCAGCTTCTTACGTTTCCTATCCTAAGCGGTAGTTCAAACCCGAAGCACCTCTCCTAGCCAAGGTCGGGAATTCCCTATAAATAGCCCCTTGCACAGCTCAAAAGATTTCATCAGAAATCAGAAAATATCATATCTTATCACAACACAATACGAATCAATTCATTCACATCGACATTCACTATCAATCAAATATTCATAAAAGCATCACAAATTATTCCCACACACACACTAGTAAGCATAAAATCTAGCATCCATACACCGATATTACAAACCCGAAGGAAACCGGCCCGATACCCGACACCCTTCACTCGTCACGCTCGAACCGAACCACCACCAACTCACCGACATCCACTCGACGCTCTTTTGCCCAAGCCACGTCCCGACGAGCGCCGATCCGAGTAAACAGAAGCATGTAGGTTGAGGGTGTACCAAACCCGACTTCTCCTTCTTCTCTTCTCCTCCTCGTCCGTCTTATTTTTTTATGGGTCGGTGGTCTTTTTTTTTTTTCTAATATCGTTACTACAAAAACTATTTTCATATAACAATATTCTTAAAAATATGATATCAATTTTCTATAATCGAATATTGTATCAAAAAGAATTATATTAAGATCTCGACGATGTCAAAAATCGTTACATCTTTTTTTCATTCAAACTTTTTTTTTACAAAACTTTTGTTAATTCATTCCGAATACTCGATATCGATTTCATAATGGAATAACGGGTACGACGAATATCGAAAACATAAATCGAATACAAATTAATTCATATTTTGTACGCGATTTACCAAAATTAGCAATTTCGAACAAAAAAATAAAATCGGACAGACCCGCACGCGAGTCGCACCACACCCAGGCGACTCGCGCACGGGCCTGAAACCCGGGTCTTTTTTTAGCTTTTTCGTTCGTTTTATTTTATTATTCTACGAAACGATTTCAAAATTTATATCTTTTCTAAAACTATTCGAAGTATTTGATATTGATTTCGTAGTCAATTATCAAATATAAAGAATACTGAAAATATTAGATCGAGTGCAAATTATGCGATATTCGTACGCGATTTAATAAAAGCATCGAATTTTTAAAAAAACCGCTTTCGAAATCAGCCCGACACGCGACTCGCCGGCATCCCGGGCGAGCCGCGCGGCCGGCTGCCACAACGCGCCTTTCTCGTTTTTTTATTATTTTTTCGAACTTCGTTTTTTATACAAAACAGCGTTTTTAGCGATGCTTTTCAGATTTCGATTAATATTTATTTTCTCGATCTCATATACTTATTATATTTGCTATATTATTTTTACAAATCGATACTAACTCGTTTGTTCATCTTTTGTAGCAAATTCATCTTTATTTCATCTTTTGTTTTATTATACTAAAACGAATCTCACATGCTAAAACAACTTTGACGTTAATTTTAGTTGCATTAAACCGACTTAGCAACCCATTCAATTCCTCGCATGTTTAGGAAAACAATGTTTGCATATCATTCATCGTATTACTAACGCGCGTATTAAAACATCATTCGATATCCTAGTAGAGGCCGCTAATGTGCGGGCGGGGTTGGGTGTTCTTAATGACCTTCCCAACACGTACCCTCACCCCTTACTCAGAACCGTGGTTTCCGGATGTCCGAATCCATTGGCAACGAGAGTCATTCAATATACGATTAACCGCTCAAGTCGGCATCTATATCGATATGCAAAAAGACGAGCCCAATAAACTCTCACATCGGAAATGGGCCGTATTTTGTATACGGCCCACTACGACATAGAGTGGGCTCGAACGGTTCCGAATAACCATAAAATTCGGTGGCGACTCCAACTTCGATTTAAATTTCAATTTGATCATCTCATATGGAGATTTATTCGCCTCCCCAAACCCGCGCGTGGCCGCGTCGGGGTGGACCTATGTCATGTCCACAATTTGGCGACTCCGCTGGGGATCAGCTGATACGTTACTGACCTTCAGCATCCTCTGGGTGATACTCGAATAGAAATCATTTGACTAGTACAATACGCGTTTTAGTTTTACGGTTCATGCATAACCCCATATTTTCCCGGGTCGGTACTGGTGACCGACGTCCCACTATACTATCGATGTAGTCCAAATTGGATATGTCGAAGGTGTCCATTAGCCGTCTCGTATGGGTTTTACGGCATGTTCTAAGCTCAACTCGACTTAGGAAGTCCGCCCCGATTCTCGGTAGGCTGTGTACACTGGTATAGACCTTTTCTGACTGACCAGACTTAGATTTAGAGCATACATGGCGTCGTTATACTGTTTCCATGACTACGTGCTACCTGATTTACAAGTCTTTTTTTTCAAAAACCGTCTTTTTCAAAATAGCATCCTTTTCAAAATATCCAATTTCAAAACCCGGGACATATACCGAATTTAGGACCCACGATTTTTCTCAAAATAGCCTATTTTTAGCCGGTATTAGGCCCATTTCAAAACTCGAAAATATTTTCGAACTTTCAAAACCGTAACCCGGTCCACCTATTCCGTTTTTCTTTCGAAAAGGGCCGGTTCTCAGAATTTTTCTTCGGGCTTTCAAAACTTCAATTTCAAAACCTTCCTCTTCCTAGGACTCCCCGTATTTAGCAGTGTCGGGTCATGTCGTAAGTCGTCGAGTCTTTTAGCGTCGAAACTCCGTCGATCTTATATCACGAGTTTCCTCCCTATCCCAGTCCGCCTTATTAGACTAAGGCCAGGCCCACCTACGTAGGACATACTCCTACAAGGGTTGGCCCGTCTACACAATCGAGTCCAAAGTCTGGGGAATATCTCACGTGAATCTCCTTTCAAACAGGGCCCAGCCCACACGGCTGGAGCCTAAAGGAGGCCCACCTTTCACGAGTCACCCGTCTAGAAGTCTTTTCCGAGTCAACCTTTTACAAGGCATAGCCCTATAACAAAAGGTTCGTGACCCTTACGTCTAAGGGTCACTCGTCCGACACTCGAGTCTTAACAAAGTCTTCAGTCCCACTCGGGGGCTATCCTTCAGCAGAGCGATCAATCACGGTTGCTCTAAGGGTCATGTCTTACACGTGTCTCACGTACCCCACTTTCGAGCCACTTAGATGCCACACCATCTGAGTCCTATCTGAGTCCTTAGCCTCACTTGGGGGCTATTCTCCGACGGAGCGATTAATCACGGTCACTCCGAGGATCATATCCTACACATTTGTCTTAGGAGAGTCTAACCCGAGCCAAACTGGAGTCGTCTCTCCCCCCGCGCTATTTCCTATGCCTTGGTGAATTTGAGTTCTGAAGCAACTTTCCTGATTACGCGGTATTCTTACAGACAGGCCGCCCTTCACCTGAACCATGACTAAGGACTCCATTGATCAACTGACCGCCTCGTTGGCCAAGATCCAAGATCAACTGAACCAGATAAGGGGAGACCAAACCGCCATTGCCACCCGTTTGAGTGCCTTGGAACAAAGGACTCCTAAGGTCGGGAATGAAACCACTGGGCCCATAGCTGAACTGGCCAACGCAGTCCGCAAGCTGGAGGAACAGGTCCACCTGTCGACCAATAATTCAATCCATACGGAAAATGCTCGTTCCTATTCACCTTTGACCGACGAGCTGCCCGCTAACCTCAACCTGACGGGCCTACCAATGTTCGACGGGACTGAAGACCCGGTATGACATATCCGAGCTTTCAAAGAATTCATGGCCATCAAAGGGGTGAAATCCACTATGTTTAAGCACCTGTTCGCTGCTTCCCTCGAGAAGCACCCGAAAGCCTGGTACTATAGGCTTGACCCCAAGAAGTACAAGACCTGGGATGACGTGGCGACGGAATTCGCTCGGAATTATGCCAATAATACCGAGATCCAGACCACGATGCGTACTTTGGAAATCATGGCCCAAGAGCCCAAGGAAGGTTTCACCAAGTACCTTCAAAGGTGGAGGGCCGAAAGTGTGAAGTTGGTAGACAAGCCCAACGAGAAGATACTAGTGGAGACATTCATCAACAACCTCCTACCTTCTTACCGCGTCCATCTTAGGTATGCCGGCATTTCCAACTTGGCAGTGCTTACCGAAATGGGCATTAGGATTGAAGACAATCTTCGACGTAATGAAGATCTGGGTGAAGCTTCTACTGAAGGCTATACTGGACATCAGCTTGAGTCCTTAGAAGCTGAATTGACAACACCATCCGAAAGTCCAGATTTGATTTAAGTCCGAGTCTGAGTCCGAGTCTAGGATGTGCTATTTCTTCCAAAGTCAAAGTCAAAGTCAGAGTCAGAGTCTTTTGCATTCTGTCCTCTTTTTCAAAATTCAATAAAATCAGCTTTTCTATTGCTCATATATACTTTCCTTATGTATTTCCGAGAACATGATGAACACCGTCATACACTGTGAGCACATGCACGTGACTATTACAGGCACATCTATAATGACTGCAGGAAATCGAGACCCGTGCTTTCCTTTACATGTTCCATGTCTGACATAGAAAGCCACAAAACTACCCTTAGCAGGAGCGGTATCGAATCCAATGACGAATCTAGGTAGTCTCCTAGTTTGGGTTCAAGACGGGAGGCAAGCCCATTTCCCACAATAAACACCTCTCCAACAAGATCAACCATACCTACCCACGGTGTTAGTCTGACCAACAATAAAAAAAAAAACTGGAAAAAAAATAAATCAAAAGTCCAAGGAAAAAAGCAAAAGGCCAAAACAAAAAAGCAGGCTATCATAAAAAAAAGAGCATCCACGACCAGAACGGTCAACACAAATGAAGATCCCATGACCGGGGCTAAGAGGTCGACCGGGGCTAAGAGGTCAACCAACAAAAAATATTCAAATGCCCATGACCGAGGTCAACGGTCCACTCAAGATCAATACTCATACCACCCAATAAGGGAGCAACAATCAAGCTGGTCAGCTAACACCACACTTAGCCTTCCCAAATTACAACCCTCAAGACCTTCCCGAGGCCCAGGCTAAAGACAGCCCGGAATTTTGAGGATTCAAGCTCCATAGGATACCCCTAACCATTAGGGCCAGATATGGAAACCAGATCCCGCATCATCAAACATATCCCGATCGAAGTTCGAGCCATTTTACTCGGCTTCCCCTTTACATAACAAAATTCACAATCACCATACAAAGACCCGAGATCAAAACTCGTCAAAGACCCGAGAGCAAAACTCGTCAAATCCCTTACCTAATCATACACAATCCCGAGAGCAAAACTCGTTAAAATCCCCGAGAGCAAAACTCATTAAAATCCCCGAGAGCAAAACTCGTTAAAATTCCCGAGAGCAAAACTCGTTAAAATCCCCGAGAGCAAAACTCATCAAATCCCCGAGAGCAGAACTCGTTAAAATCCCATCCCAATTCTTCTCATTCAAACCAGTTACCAACCCCAAACACGGAAACTCAACTTGCAGTCGGCATAAGAACATGCCCAAATAGCTCACACCACCTCTGGGGGCTACCCCGGAGAACGCTCACAGTCACAGGATCAATATCCTAACCATTCTAGCCTTTTGATCAAGACATCATTGGGAGCACACTTAGCCTAATCATCGCTATGGCTAGTTACACACAAAGTCCTATTAGACTAGGCACCATAATATATCTTCCAATACACTAAACTACGGCATGGTTTGATTTCACTATACGTGAATACGTAGGCAGCCTTTCAACAGAGGCACAACCACCCACATTGACACTCATTCAAAAGCACCATCATTCCGGTCACGACACCGTCATGTTCTCAGCAGCTAGCTTTGTCGTCCTGGGGGCTTCTCTTAGGCAGAAAACCTCCATCCACTCACAAAATCCATATAAATTCAAAAAATCTAGCCTCCTTTCTGTTGTGTGTCATAGTACTCGGCTCAGTCGAAGACAAGAATCTGTCAGGACTCGAGGCAATACCCACTTTGGAAATGTACCCTAAAATCAAAAATTCAGGAGAGCACTAGACTACAACAGTCTCATTACAGACTACTGCAACCCCGAATAGCATATCTATCCCACTTCGATGTTCGACCATGTTGCCACTCGTCTAGGCTATGGAATAGCGCAACTTAAGAGTCTTGTTAGGTGGCCCACCCCCCTACCGAGTCACGGTCCAACCCCTCGAGAGTCCAGTCGTGTCTGTCAACTCGTCCGGTCACGCCCAGCGTCGAGTCTGTCGATAGGTCTCTCTCTTCAAATTCTCTTTTTTTAAAATTTGCAAAACTTAGCCATTTGAGAAAACCCTTTTCGACAAGGTCAAATTTCGGTCTATTTAAATTGCAAATTTATTTTCTACCCATTTCAGTTTTGAAAACCTATTTCCTAGCACGTAAGTTGCTTTCAGGACTTCGATTTCAAAACTAAGCAAAAATCATATTTATTCCCCAGCGCGAGTCATATTTGTTTCACCTACATGTTGCATGCAAAATTTTATGTAACTTATACAGGTACAATTCAAGACCGCGCAATTCACATAACTCCCCAGCGGCATAGACTTATACGACAAGTCCGATTCCCCACGGAGTTATCATCATCAACTCAGGTACATTTCTAATCTCCGGCCGGCGGGCCCTTTACGCAGGTCTAATGGACCTTAAACGACCCGACCGGAAGTCTGCCAGGTCTTAATCTTTGATTGGCCTAGTAGCTACTCTGACTTTCGCCTTGTCCAAGCCTCAGTCAGAGTGGGGGCTTTGTAGACACCCACATTTTGACCGCCAGGTGTCTATAGCAGTTTCCGACAAACACCCGATGATGATCCGACTCAAACGTGCTTTAAATACTCAGAAACAAGCTCAAACTCATTGGCATTTGGCTTGGGCTCATTATGGAGTACATATCTCACAAAACCAACCTCAAAATCAGGCCCAGCGGGTCGTTTCGAGTCAAATAAGACTAATTTGGGTCGATTTCGACACCAGGGGTAAAATCGTCTTTTAACGACCGAGTCAAAACCCGTCAAAAATATTCCCGAGGTACGTGAGTCAGCCGTGAAACCTCACACGGCTGATTGGAACTCTAATCCTACGAAAAATCAGCTACATAAAATATTAAACAAATCCGTTTAAGGATGGAATTCGATCTCAAGTAGGAATCCTATCCGAAAACCGATTCGAACACCCGATCGAGTGCAAACACTCGGCCGAGTAGCACAAACCAGCCGTGTTTCCCTTCCTTCCTCGACAAGTAAGCGGAATTCTCATGCCTTTCAGCTTCTTACGTTTCCTATCCTAAGCGGTAGTTCAAACCCGAAGCACCTCTCCTAGCCAAGGTCGGGAATTCCCTGTAAATAGCCCCTTGCACAGCTCAAAAGATTTCATCAGAAATCAGAAAATATCATATCTTATCACAACACAATACGAATCAATTCATTCACATCGACATTCACTATCAATCAAATATTCATAAAAACATCACAAATTATTCCCACACACACACTCGTAAGCATAAAATCTAGCATCGATACACCGATGTTACAAACCCGAAGGAAACCGGCCCGATACTCGACACCCTTCACTCGTCACGCTCAAACTGAACCACCACCAACTCACCGACATCCACTCGACGCTCTTGTGCCCAAGCCACGTCCCGACGAGCCCCGATCCGAGTAAACAGAAGCATGTAGGTTGAGGGTGTACCAAACCCGACTTCTCCTTCTTCTCTTCTCCTCCTCGTCCGTCTTATTTTTTTATGGGTCGGTCGTCTTTTTTTTTTTTCTTTACTACAAAAACTATTTTCATATAACAATATTCTTAAAAATATGATATCGATTTTCTATAATCGAATATTGTATCAAAAAGAATTATATTAAGATCTCGACGATGTCAAAAATCGTTACATCTTTTTTTCGTTCAAACTTTTTTTTTACAAAACTTTTTTTAATTCATTCTAAATACTCGATATCGATTTCATAATCGAATATCAGGTACGACGAATATCGAAAACATAAATCGAATACAAATTAATTCATATTTTGTACGCGATTTATCAAAATTAGCAATTTCGAACAAAAAAATAAAATCGGACAGACCCGCACGCGACTCGCGCCACACCCAGGCGACTCGCGCACGGGCCTGAAACCCGGGTCTTTTTTTAGCTTTTTCGTTCGTTTTATTTTATTATTCTACGAAACGATTTCAAAATTTATATCTTTTCTAAAACTATTCGAAGTATTTGATATTGATTTCGTAGTCAATTATCAAATATAACGAATATCGAAAATATTAGATCGAGTACAAATTATGCGATATTCGTACGTGATTTAATAAAAGCATCGAATTTTCAAAAAAACCGCTTTCGAAATCAGCCCGACACGCGACTCGCCGGCATCCCGGGCGAGCCGCGCGGCCGGCTGCCACAACGCGCCTTTCTCATTTTTTTATTATTTTTTCGAACTTCGTTTTTTATACAAAACAGTGTTTTTAGCGATGCTTTTCATATTTCGATTAATATTTATTTTCTCGATCTCATATACTTATTATATTTGCTATATTATTTTTACAAATCGATACTAACTCGTTTGTTCATCTTTTGTAGCAAATTCATCTTTATTTCATCTTTTGTTTTATTATACTAAAACGAATCTCACATGCTAAAACAACTTTGACGTTAATTTTAGTTGCATTAAATCGACTTAGCAACCCATTCAATTCCTCGCATGTTTAGGAAAACAATGTTTGCATATCATTACTAACGCGCGTATTAAAACATCATTCGATATCCTAGTAGAGGCCGCTAATGTGCGGGCGGGGTTGGGTGTTCTTAGTGAACTTCCCAACACGTACCCTCATCCCTTACTCAGAACCGTGGTTTCCGGATGTCCGAATCCATTGGCAACGAGAGTCATTCAATATACGATTAACCGCTCAAGTCGGCATCTATATCGATATGCAAAGGGACGAGCCCAATAAACTCTCACATCGAAAATGGGTCGTATTTTGTATACGGCCCACTACGACATAGAGTGGGCTCGAACGGTTCCGAATAACCATAAAATTCGGTGGCGACTCCAACTTCGATTTAAATTTCAATTTGATCATCTCATATGGAGATTCATTCGCCTCCCAAACCCGCGCGTGGCCGCGTCGGGGTGGACCTATGTCATGTCCACAATAAGACTCGTCCTATTCAGTCAGAGTAATGCAGGTTAAACGCGTCTCCTGCCTGTTCATCCTTCAACCCTATTCATCCTTCAACCCTATTCATCCTTCAACGTTTCCATCAAAAAATAAGGGTTATTTAACAACAATAATACCAACTATAGGGCATCTTCCCCAAATAATACCAATTTCAATAAATCTGAGAATAATACATATTATCGGAGTAGTTAAACAAAAGTAGTATAAGTGACTTTATAACCTGCTACATCAAGTCACCTAATTAATATTTAACCTGCTACTTATCCTTCATCCTCCTACTTAGACCTGGATAACGGGTGAACCGTGTCGGGTCAGCTTCGGCTCGGATAACTATCGTGTTATAATAATCGGGTTGACTTCGGGTCGGGTCGGATAATTTCGGGTTCGAGTAATTCTCGGGTTTGTTGTTTTCATCTTTTTCAGGGATATCGACTCGTTTTCTATAATAATAGTCGGGTCAGTTTCGAGTTAGCTCTGGCCAATTCGAATTACGGGTCAAAATCAAGTCTTCAATTCGGGTGTCGGGTCGGGTCAGTTTTGTCAGGTCTAATCCTCCTTACTTCTCTCCTTCATCCTCTCTCTCCATTACCCTTCATCCTTCTTAAGTTTTTTTTTTTTAATTTATATACGTTTTGTTTAGATTAACGTATTGATTTTAGTGTAGGATTGTGTTGTTAGCTAGATTTGGTGAGGTTGAAGACTTGAAGAAAGAGGAAGACTGATGACATGAATGACGTTTAATGCCCTGTACGCTGAGTAAGTGAAAAAGAGTGAAGTAATATGAAATAAATGAAAGGCGAAAAAGGAAGGTGAACGGGTTCTACCGCTAACTGGTCATATATATTACTCTGGTTTAACTACTCCAAAAATACGTATTATTCCTCTGATTTATTAAAATTGGAATTATTTTGAGAAGACGCTCTATAGTTGGTATTATTGCCGTTAAATAAAATTAAAGGTGAAAAAGGAAGGTGGAAGGTTTCTACAGGTAATCGGTCACCTATACTACTCTTGTTTAACTACTCCAATAATACGTATTATTCTCAGATTTATTAAAATTGATATTATTTTGGGAAGATACCCTATAGTTTGTATTATTGTTGTTAAATAACCCAAAAAATATTAACGTTTCCCTACTCATCCTTCAGCCTTCAGCCTTCAGCCTTCCGTCAATCCTTCAATCCTAAACCCTTCCATCTTCATCCTTCAACGCTCAACCGTCTGCCGCCTGCCTTCATCTCCTCCTGCCGCCTTCTCGTTCCGCCTGCCGCCTTGTTACGATTTGTTTATGCACGGGTAATTCGTTCTTCTCCACCTTCCTATTTCATTCTTCTCCGCCTTGTTACGCTCTGTTACTCGTACTTTGTTGTTTCGTACTTTCTGGGCGAGCATAATGTTTGATGTATGGATTTTGTCCCAAAATTTGATGTTTGATGTTTAATATATGGTTCTGGGCGAGCATACTCTGCTAACGATACAGATTGACGAGCATAATCTCGTTAGTTTAGCTCACCGACTGTCATTGTCATAGGTGCTGGTATAGCTGGCATTACAGCAGCTCGAGCTCTTGCTGATGCTTCAATTCATGTTAATACTTTGTGAAAATCCATATTCTCGTTCTATATGTAAACGTTTTAACACCGATGTTTACAGTACTAGAGTTTAAGACTGCTTGCTTCATTCTCTGAGTATTAGGTAATTGTGCTGGAGTCACGGGATAGAATTGGAGGCCGTGTATGCACTGATTACACATTTGGTTTCCTTGTTGACCTTGGTGCATCATGGTTATTATTATTTACTATTTTTTTTTTCCGGATAGTTTTTGTTGATTGTTTGATGATTTTGTTGCGATTGACGGTGAGGTTGTAGTATTGTGGATGTCAGAGCTCGTTGCTTGTTGATTTACTGTTTTTTCCGGATAATATGTGTTGATTGACTTAGGAATTCATCAATCTTGATATTTATGATTGATATTAGGGTTTATATGGTTTGGAGGTGGAATTATTGTTGTTTGATGATTTTGTGTTTAATATTTGTTTCATCTTTTGATTTCTACTCCTTCCCTTAAATCCTTATTTACATGATTTTTCTTACTTCTACTCTCTCTCTGAACTCTGAATGTGTACTCCTCTTGTTACGGAGTTAAGGAAATTAATTCAATTCACTATCATAGATATCTTAGTCTAATGACTAAGACGAAGATATTCTGAACAATTAGCTATTATAATTCGACTAAACACTCTTCGATGGAATAGAAAAGAGTTCAATTCTCGCTTGATAAAGAAGCAAAGATGAAGCATTTTTATTTGACTTTGAAGTAATTAATAGTGAAATATGTATTACTACTTACTAGGATATCTTCGACAAAACAATATACTATATGTCCTGTCCTGTATCGTCGTAAGTTTCATGTTTTATTTGAAATTATGATTCTTGGGGATTTGATTTCTAATCACCTTCGCTCAAATCCATGGCTGAGTCTGAGTGCTAGGCCCTTTGATTGATTAAAATGTAAACTTACCATGCTGTTTTTTCCTTTCTTTTCTCTTACAGTTCAGGTCCACCTCAACGTTTCACTACCCGTAAGAATACTACTCTGTCTATTTCTATTTTACAAGGCTATATCTTCATATAAGTAAATGATTTGTTTTTACTTATAGTTTTATAAACTGTAGTTATTCCTTACTTAGGACTAGTAAAGTGAGTCAAGTGACATAGCTAATGCTCCTTTGAAAAGATGTTCGGTTCATGTATATTCTTTTCTCCGGCCCCAAGTCTTAATAAACTATTTTCTTATGGTAGATGGCCTTTGGTGCAACTACAATGATGGAAGCTGGCCTTCTTGTTGTGGTGACAACAATTTCGACGAGAAAGAGGTTTTGCATTTACATCTTAACTTTCTACCCTTGAGATTATCGTGCTGCCAATTATTATTCCTCGCCATTCTAATACTTTGTTGCATATGATATAAAGAGGTAAACCCCGATTAATGTGGATTTGGCGACTTAAAGTTTTGGAGTATAGGAATTTAAGATGTTAATTGTTCTACCATGTAGTAGAGATTTTTCAAATTTTTGGGTTTGTATGTATAAGGATTCTTAAAGTTGGTATCTGGGTGTGTTTATTCTTGTTTTGTTAGTTTTCAAATTAAAAGATTAGTTATTTGTTGTTATAAAGTAAAGGTTGTGCTCATGGGATTTATATGTTTTCCATGTACTGGTTGGTTTCAGATGGAAGTAGAAACACTAATTATCAAGTAGAAGCATTAGCAACAGTATTGAGCAATGTGAAGAAGCTTGAAGTATATGGATGGTTCGATGTCCTCAGCCGAAACCATCTCATATAACAGTCTCCAAGTGTTGGATTTGTCTCATAACATGTTATCTGGTGGAATTCCGTTGTCTCTGGTTAGATGAGAATGCTAAGGTGCGAGAGGAGAATGCTAAGATGTTAGAGGAAATAAAAGAATGAATGAAACAGTCCTGAAGATGCAAGAACAACTAGACACTCTAATGAAGGTTTTCGATTGTTAGAAGTTTTGGACTAAGATAATTTTTTGTTTTATTGTAATGTGATATTCGAGATTATTTACAAATTTGAAATGCGTTTTCGTAACACATTTGTTTTGTGGAATTCTGGCCTCCTGCTTTGCGGTGGAGTGTTAACGTACGTCGGTGATGTTTATAGGGTTTTCGTATATTAGGGACGACATTTGTTTTATCCTATGGAAGTTCTACAGTTTCCTACGGATATCTGTAGCTCGAAATATTTAATAATATTTCTTTTCTCAATCATTGTCTCCTACGGAAAGATATTGTCCTACGGAATTTCCTTAGGAAGTTTGAACACCTCCGACGATTTTCCGTAGGAATGATTTTTTGTCAATAAATACTCGTCACCAGCCACTCCGACGGAACATTCCGTAGGAATGTTATTTCCTACGAAAAATGGCGTAGGAAGTTTTTTATTTCCGACGAAGTATACCGACGAAATGGTTCCTACGAATTTTCCGTAGGAACGTGCTTATTCCGACGGAAATGGGCATGTTTCCTACGAATCGGGCCCGTAGGAATGAACATTCATTCTTATAAGACGAACCCAATTGAAAGTGGGTGTGTGTAACGATCAGATTATCAGAAACTAGGTTAGTCTGTAATAAAATACATTGAAAGTCGGTTTTTTGTAACAAAACGCACAACGTCATTCTGGGTTTGTTTTTACCCAAAATTTCTTTCAACTCTAGTTGGTTAAATAAGATTCTGAGTTTGTTTATTTTCAAAAATAATTAAAATATTATCCACAATAAAAAAAATTAAATATCGTCAGCAACATCAAAATAACTCATAAACCCTAACAAAATGAAATTTCACCAACTATGTTTGATGTAGTTGAATCGACATCGAACTCCTGATTTAACCAACTATGTTAAATCGAAGAACTTAACAAATCGAATTGAATAATTAATCAAATGCACAAAAATAACAAAAACTATATAGTTGATAAGAACATGTAAATTGTTGACTAATTGTGCCCACTAACTAATTTAGATTCGTCTAAACCCTAATTATAAATTACAAACATAATAACCCAAAAAATCATGAATTTTATGCTAAAATATACCGTACTAAATACCACCAAGAACATATCAGTTAGGTGCTATTAAACCAAGAACATCCCCAAATTCATCCCCAATTATACTAAATATCAGAACAAAAAAAATTACCTGGAAATTACTCAAAACAGAGGGAAGCAAGTTCGCGTAAGAAATATCAAAACTGGGTTTTTTTTCGATCAATCATGAACAAGGGAAACGGTGGAAATATTGAGGGTGAGAAATATTGAGGGAATAGGAAACGAGAAGTGGTGAGAATAAGTAATGAAGAGTGGAGAGAGAAATAAAATGGTGAGAATATTGAGGGTGAGAAAAAATATGCGTTTGGCTTGGAATACGTAACACACTAACAGATCATTAATTAATGTTTTAAAAATAAATAAAAAGCATCACATCTTAGCCATTCAATCTATTTGATCCAAGGCATGAGAATAAGACTTATGAACTTATAAAGAGGTATGAGACTTATATGATCTCTCTCTCTCTATATATATATATGTGTGTGTAAAATGGGGCAATAAATAAAAATTGAAGGGAACCAAAGATAAAAAAAATGAAAACATACAAAATAAAAACAAATAAAATTATTTCCAATTTTTATGAAAATTAAAAATAAAATTGATATCCTTTTACTAAGAATAGGATATATACCAAGAATAGTATATAATTTTGACTAATTGAGTAAGAACATTGCACAAAGGCCAGTGTTGTTTTTTCTCTAAAATTAGAGGAAGAAGAGGTAATCCTCTTAGCAAGAGGATGAAGGATGAAGAATGTACAATAGAGAGGACCTCCTCTTAGAGGAGAGAGACGGCTAAGAGGAATTTAATTCCTCTCCATTGTACATGCCCTTAGACCATCCCCATCAAAGGTGGATAGGGAGGTCAATTGCATATTGGGTCAAGTTAATTACAATAAGAAAAATAATTAACATGACCTCCTTGCCTTAAATATGAAAGGAAGGTCAAAAATTGACATATTTCAATTTTTTTGACCTTTTCATCCACCTAATACGTGTAAGTAGGAGGTTGGTTGAAAAAAAGGTTTGGAAAGAGAAATTTGACAATGACATAGGAAAAATAAAAATGTGTCAGAGAAAGAAGTAAATGTAAAACAGAAATCTCACATTTTCTTCAATTAATTTCAATGTGGCCGTTTCTTTTCATTGTGCTACAACAATTACTTTTTCATTTGCTCTGATGTTTAACGGCTAGAATTAAACGGACATTTTTTTTGTATAAAAGAATATCAATATGTCATATTCTAAACAATTACTACTTATTTTAATTAAAAAAACATAAACAAAATATCTCAACAATTTCTTATTATTCTCAAATTATAATATGGATCCAAATAATTTTGATGATTATTATTTAACATCACAAGATGATACTATTTTAGATTTAAATCTAAATAATAGTACTTATAAAAGTTATATCTCTACTTTTACCCAATAAATATCTAATAACTCAAATTATGAAAATATTGACGACTTTGAAAATCCAATGTCGTTATCCCAATTTCCGACTCAAGATTTTGTAGAAAATACACCAAGTTCCACTACCAAAAAAACAAAGAAACCATCAACTTCCAAGAAACCACAATCCTACAATCCTACTCCAATAAAAGCGACAACAAAAATTGGAGCAACAAGGAGGATGAAGCTCTTATGTCGGCTTGGTGTAATTCTAGCATCGATTCAGTAGTCGGCAAAAACCAAAATGTTTTAACAAGAAGGAACAAGCTATTCGATTTATATGAACAAACTCGAGTAGAGAATAGAAACAAAAATCAACTTTGCATTAGAAGCATTGACGCTATGAAAAGTCGTTACAAAAGACTCAATTTTCTTGTTAACAAATGGGTTGGTTGTTTGATGGTAGGGATTTTCCGTGGATCCCCACCGTCAAATAATAACCAACTACACCTACACGTAGATAGGGCAAGTCGGGTCAAATCTACGGGGACGGTAATGAGGCGTCTAGACTAAGGTCACCCAAATACGAGACTAGGTCAACGAGCTAAACTAGACTAAAGCAATAAGAAGGGGAGAAGGCTAAGACTATGACTAAGGTGACGAAGAAAACAAATAAGAAAAGGGCTAGGATTAGGTCGGGTTCAAGGGTGATGGAATGATCGAGGAAGATCTAAGGTGAAAGGGTAGTCGGGTTATCTAGGTGTAGTCCGGGCTCTCGCTACGTAGACCGACCTAGAGGTTCTTGCTAGAACCCATCTTAGCGACACACATGACAAACGGGGTTACTAGCGTGCTTTCGTAGCCTAGGTTACATCCGGGCTCTCGCTACGTAGACGGCCTAGGGGTCGTCCTCACCACGCTCCCGCTACTAATGAGGGAACCAAACCTACAAGAAAACCATCACCCACAAGAGAAAAGGCAAGAAAAACAAGCATATGCATCTACATGTCATTCAAGCATTTCATCAAGCATGTTCTATGCATCTAACCAAGAGGCAACCAAAACTTCCACCAACATCTTAAACAAACCCTTAATCACCCATTAAACCACCAAATCCTCCAACTAACCCTAGCAAGAGGTCTACTCAAACATAGCTAAACTAATCCTAACTATAAAAAGATGAATCAACACAAACAACAAAGCATACATAAAGAAACTAGCAAGAACAACAAACAACAATCAAAGATTAAAACTTGAAAGATTAAACAATGATTAGGAGTAAAAGGAATAAGAAGATTATAACTACTAACAAGAGGAAGAATGATTGAAACTTGCATTAATAAGAAAAACCCAAAACAATCTCCCAAGGTTGTCAATCTTGGTTGAATCTCGAAGAATTCCCTTAATACAAGAGCTAAACTAAGATTAACGATAAACTAAAGACTAATCTACACTAATCTATGCTAATCTATGCTAAAGTAGTCTAGGGTTTAGTGGGTAATGTCTTCTCTTCCATAAGATTACAAGAGGAAGGGTATATATAGGGTTACAATGAGTAAGGAGAAGAAAAGATGAAGCGCGGGTCTGAACTGGGCTCATCCCGGTCGGGATGAGGTGGTCCCGGTCGGGATGAACTCATCCCGGTCGGGATCAAGCATAACACCGGGCTGTGTTATCAATAACACCAGGCTGTGTTATTGCTCTTCCCGGTCGGGATGAGGTGGTCCCGGTCGGATGAACTCATCCCGGTCGGGATGGACCCAGGACAGAAGCTATCGCATTTGTGCACCTCATCCCGGACGGGATGGGGTCCTTCCCGTCGGGGATGAGTCTTGTAGGACTCCAATATGATCTTTAAGGTCCCTCCTTGCCTCTCATGGGTTTCTCATCGATTCTCGGGACTAGGGATCGAGCCTAAGGATCTCGGGAATGGGTCCCAAGGTCTTGGGATCGAATCCAAGGTATCGAGTGATCGTTCCTTCTCTTCGTTGGCTCCAAAAGTGTATGAAATGAGTCGGAATCGTTCCAATTCTTCATGAATGGTCTCGGGAACCTAAAACGAACTAAAGGAAGCATAAGTAACCCATAAACCGCTCCCAAGGAGCGATTCCACAAGGAAAACGGGACCAAAACACGACAAATTAGGCACTACAATCTACACTTATCATTGTTATAAACAAGTTCTTAGTCGACCACCAGCAAGCGGCACCAACATTATAGACGACATTGAGGCAGCTCAAATATTATTCCGCAAAAGTAATGATGGTAACGGTTTTGTTGACTTTTATGTTTTCAATAACGTTATGAGTAAACGTCAGAAATGGTCTTTACAAAGCAACGACTACGGTGTAAACAAAGATGCAAGTGGTTCCACCACAAAAAGCACTACAAAAAGGTCAAGGGAAGATATGGAATGCACCCCTCCAAGTGTTAATGTCTCCACCCCTTCGAGTGTTAACGATGACGACGAGATTAACACTCGTCCACAAGGGCGAGAAGCGGCAAAAAAGAAACGCAACGGTAAAGCTATAATGTCAGATTCTATTTTTAGTGAAGGTGACGCATCACGTATTGACAAACTCGGTAACGATATGGAATCTCAAATAGAGCAACGAAAGAGAAGAATTGAAGCTGATATAAGAATTGAAGAATTAATAATTGAAGCAACGAAAACAAAGATGGAGATGAAAATGCTTGATACTTTGCTTGGAAAACAATAATTAACTCCAAGAGATGAAGAAATTTACGAGAAATTAGCTAAAAAATTTAATCTTTTAGGGTAATGTTTGTATTAATTATTGTTGTATTAATTTTTTTTTAAAAAAAAATAGTCGTTGGATTTGAATTTCAAATTTTCTTGATACAAGTACCAAATTTGTCTTATTCACGCATATGGTACAATATTTGACCCGTGTTCGAATAAATGTAATCATTTTTTTTAATTTAAAATATTGTCATTAAAATAATTATATCCGTTAAATTCAAAATACAGTTGTTGGATAAAAAATATAGTCGTTGCATTCAACACACACACACACACACACATTGTTATGTGTGTGTGTGTGTACCCTTTATCATAACCAACATAACAAAATCATTCAACCTGGTTTCTTCTTTACTTACATCTTAATATTATTACACTTTTCTCAAAAAATGTCTGACTCTAGCTCAAATTCTTCAAATGAAAATATTGTTGATAAAAATAGGACTTCTGATCACCAATGGGAATCCCAAATTGATGAAGAATATGAGAAAGTACACAACCTTATAAATGAGCGCATTAATCAACATGTTGCAATAAATATACAACATCCCATTCGTAATCCTAGAAGACCTCGGCGAAATATTGAAAGAAACCGTGAGGAGGGTCAACAACAATTGTTAAGTGACTACGGAGTATTTTGAGAATCCAACTTACCCCGATGAGCTATTTCGCCGCAGATTTCGCATGAGAAAACATGTATTCATGCGCATAGTTGATGTTGTTTCTAGTACTAACGATTACTTTAAACAAAGACCTTGTGGTAACGGGAGGCTTGGTTTCTCGCCATTGCAAAAATGCACGGCTGTAATAAGAGTACTAGTATATGGTTCATCCGCAGATTCTGAAGATGAGTACTTGCGTATGAGTGAGACAGTCGCAAGGGACTCTCTAAAACATTTTAATTTTCACCAGGGGGTGATATCAAATTTTGGGAAAGAATATTTACGTAGACCCATTTTTCAAGATTTGGCAAGGTTACTTCACATTGGAGAGGCTCCTGGATTTCCTGGCATGTTCGGTAGCATTGACTGCATACATTAGGAGTGGAAAAATTGTCCATCGGGATGGGTCGGACAATACGCAGGAAGAAGCTCAAAACCAACAATCATTTTGGAAGCTGTTGCATCTTATGATTTATGGGCATGCTTTTTTCGGTACCCCAGGTTCCCATAATGATATTAATGTTCTTCAACGTTCTCCCATTTTTAACGATATTTTAGAAGAATCAGCCCCCGCTGTTAGTTTTGTGGTTAATGGTAAACAGTATAGCATGGGATATTATCTTGCTGATGGTATATATCCTGGGTGGGCAACATTTGTTAAGTCAATTAATTCTCCACAAATTCACAAACATAAGTTATTCGCTGCCCGTCAAGAGAGTTGTCGGAAAGACGTTGAGCGTGCATTTGGCGTTCTACAAGCTCGATTTGCATTCATCAAACGTCCTTGTCTTTTGTTGGATAAAAACACAATGGGGCAGGTGCTTATGGCTTGTATCATCATGCATAACATGATTGTAGAAGATGAACGAGATACGTATCTCGATTATAAAAGAATTATAGCAGATTTCAAAGAAGATCATCCTACTTCAGCTAACGATGACCCGTTCGTATATCATTATCGGTGTAGATCAGCTCAACATCGGTTTGCAGAAATTTATGGAGAGATCTGCGATAAACCAACTCATGTCGCCCTGAAAAATGATCTAATCGAACATATTTGGCAAAATTTTCGTGTCTAGAATACGATAAAATGTCAATTCTTCGACGTCAAACTTCTTTCCATCTTATGTTTTTTTTTATGTAATGCATTTCTTATTTATTAGGTTAAAGTAATTTTATTTTAATGTAATCAAATTCCATTGTAATATATTTATTGAAAATAAAAATGTGTTTTCATTTCTTTTAAATAGTTTTTTAAATTATGTTTTTATAATATTTGAAATAATAATAAAATAATAGACATAATTTCAAGTTATTCAAAATTAAATGTAAGTAAAAAAATTAAAAAGAGTAAGAGATAAAGTTTGGTGGGGTATAGAATATGGGTAATGATTTGGTTGATGAGTGAGAAAAAATTGGATTATTGACCTAGGTGGTGACTTTCTTGATGGGAGTATATAAGTGGGTGGAAGTAATATAAAAGCTTAATGAAGATAATGGGCAATTGACCTAGTTAAGTTGGTTCTTTGATGGGGATGGTCTTAAAAGTAGAATTAGCATAACACAAAGGGGAGAGGGGGTCAATTGGTGGTCCTAGATCATGACCTTTGTGACTTTGTAGCCTTTATTTGATTGGTTGGATACAAAAGTATTTTGTAGGTGCTTTTATTTGATTGGTTGGACTCGAAAGTAATTGTAGGAGAGAGAGTTTAATTTAAATAAATAATATAGAATATAGATAAATTAATTAGAAAGTGATAAATAATGTGGTTGGTGACCTAGGTCGTGACCTTCTGGATGGGAGGGTGGAGGTGGGTCAAACTAAATAAGATGAGATTAAAAGAAAAAATGGGTGGTGACCCAATTAACTTGACCTTTGCTTGGGGATGGTCTTAGGCCCTGTTCTTTTCGGCTGAAATAGGGCTGAGCTGAGTTGAGCTGGTCTGATAAGAGTTGAGCTGGTCTGGTAAGAGCTTAGCTGGACTGATAGAAGCTGAGCTGAGCTGAATTGAAAGAAGCTGAAACTAATAACTACTTATATAAATTATCTAATAATATTTTTAAAAAATGAAAAAAAATATAAAAAATTATAACACTAAATAATAATGATAAATATAATTGTAATAATAAATTAATTGGTAGCCTAACGTATGCAGGCTGTGTGCAGATAATTCAGTCCATCCATTTTACGCCAAGATGTTTGATGAAGATCAATTTACGGAAGGCTTTCGACTCCATCCAGTGGAATTTTATTGATGCCATGCTGTTTGAATTCAATTTTCCGCTAAAGCTAATTTCATGGATAAAGGGTTGCATCCAAGGGTCATGGTTCTCCATCAAGGTAAATGGTTCTACACACGGCTTCTTTAAGGGAAAGAGCGGAGTCAGGCAAGGGGATCCACTATCTCCCTACCTCTTTGTTCTCAGTATGGAAGTCTTATCCAGGCACCTTAGGGATATGATAGGGAAGCCTCGGGTCTTGATAAGTGTAGTTTGTAGTGCCTTTTTCACTATGTTTTGGTCCCATTTCCTTGTGGAATCGCTCCTCGGGAGCGGTTTATGGGCCTCTTATGCTTCCTTTAGTTCGTTTCAGGTTCCCGAGACCGATTTGGAAGAGTTGGAGCGATTCCGACTCGATACATACACATTTTGGAGCCAACGGAGTAAAGGAACGATGACTGGATGCCTTGGAATCAACCCCGAGACCTTGGGACCCAATCCTGAGCCTCCGAGACCCGATCCCGAGACCCAAGAATCGATGAGAAGCCCATAAGAATCAAGGAGGGACCCAAAAAAGACCATATGGAGGCCTACAAGGCTCAACCGGTTCCGGTTGGCCTCAACCGGTTCCGGTTGGCCTCAACCGGTTCCGGTTGAGGTGCGCTTTTAAGGAGGCCACTGTGATCCCATCCCGGTCGAGACCAACCCATCCCGGTAGGGATGACAGGCCGTCCCAGTCGGGATGATCCCGTCCCGGTCGGGACGCTAGAGGGGCAGCTCGTGACTTCTTTATTTCTTCTCCTTCATTCTTGTACCCATATATATACTTCCCTATGGTATTGTTAACACATCTTATCATACTTTAGACTCTTTTAAGCCTCCAAAACCCTAGATTAGTATTCCCCACATTAGCCCGTTTAGTGGTTTGCCCACCGAAGACCCGCACCAACACATGGAGACCTTCTCCGATTATTGTGACGCTATATCTCAAACCGGGGTTACTCAAGATCAAATTCGTTGGGTACTTTTCCCGTTCTCTCTTATTGGAAAAGCGAAGCAATGGATCAAGAGTCTCAATAGGGCAACCATGGGTATCGACACTTGGAAAAAGCTTGCCTTGGCGTTCTACCAAAAGTTTTACCCTCCGGAAAAGACCAATTTACTTAGGGCCTCCATCACCGGGTTCCAACAAAGGGATGAAGAGAGCCTATATGAAGCTTGGGAGCGGTTTAAGTCTTTGGTAAGATCATGCCCCCACCATGGACTCTCACAATGGTTCTTGGTTCAACAATTTTGGAATGGTTTTTATGAGGACTCGAGAGCTATACTCAATATGGGCTCCAATGGTAGGTTTACCGAGGTCGATGACGACCAAACTTGGGTGAGAATCGAAGAGATGGCGGTGCATAATTCGCAATACTCTAGGCCTTGGAAGGCACATCGAGGAGGCATGCATGAGGTTGATGCTATCACTAAGTTAAGCATTGACCTTGGAGCTCAATTGAAAACACACATGGAGACTATTGACAAGAAGCTCCAAAGCCACCTCAACCAAGTCCAAGGCACTAGTTCCTCCCACCATCAACCGATTCAAGAAGTGAATGCTTTGGGGTTTGCACCTCCTTTGCCTTATTTTGGGATGTGTGATACTTGTAGAATCGTTGGTCATGATCCTATGCATTGTAGAGGAAGTGTTGAGCAAGTGAACGCCTTTCAAGCGTTCAAGCAAGGTGCCTCATACTCTAATCAATACCAAGCTTCCAATCAAGTCCCTCAACAACAAGCACTTCAACATCAACAACAACATCGTCCCTATGTTCCACCTCCCTTAAGGGACAACAATCAAGGTTATCAAGGTTATGTGGGTAATACAAGACCCTTCAACAACTTCAATCAAAATAACCAAGGTACCTTCCACAACAACAATCAAGGGTTCCAACAAGGGAACTTCAATCAAGGCGGTTTCCAAGGAACCCAAAACTTTCAAAGACAACAAAACCACAACCAAGGCCTTAATCAAGGCAATTCTCATGGGTTCCAAGGGAACCGTCAACAACAAGCTACACAAGGTAATCAACAACAAAGCAAGCCTAGGAGCCGGTCTCCTACTCATGATTATGGCATTCCTCTCGCCATCACCGATACTCCGCATAATCCATCATCTCCACCTCGGGAATTCGACATTCAAAAATCTATGATGGATATGCAAAAGAGTCAAATGGACATGTCAAGAAACCATCAAGAGCTCTTTGCTTATATTCAAGGGGAAAACGCGTCAAGAGATGCCCGTATGAAGATGCTTGAAACTCAAGTATCTCAACTTGCTTCGGTGAGCTTCTCAAGACAAAAGGGGCAACTACCTTCTCAAGGTGAAACACCGACATTTGAGCATGTAAATGCTATCACCACAAGGAGAGGTACATCTTATGACTCCTCTCCATTCCCTAGTGAGCAAGAGCCAATGCAAGAACCGACAAAGAAAATGGCATCTCCAATTCAAGAAAGCTCAAGCTTTGATAATCCAATGGAGGAGCAAGTTCTATGGGAAATTGAAAACCCCCAAGAAGGCAACCCTCCCCCACTTCAAGAGAAAGACAAGGGAAAAAGGAAAGTGTCATTTGAAGAGTCTACCCCTATTGAGCAAAACAAATACCAAATCAAGTTGCCTTTCCCATCAAGGCAAATGAAGACCAAGGAGGATACTCAATATGACAAGTTCCTTAACATTGTGAAGAAATTGGATGTTAGTGTCCCGTTTACCGAACTACTTACCCAAATCCCGGCATATGGAAGATTTATGAGAGAAATCTTGACTAGGAAGAGATCCGTTGACAAGGAAGAGACTGTAGCGTTCACGAGGACGGTGAGCGAGCTTATCCAAGGTTCCACGCTTCCGAAGTTGAAGGATCCGGGTAGTTTTTCGATCCCTTGCACCATAGGCAACTTCATGATCAAGAATGCATTATGTGACTTGGGCGCGAGTGTGAGCATCATTCCTTACTCTATTTGTTGCCGACTCGGGATGAAGGAGTTGAAATGTACGTCCATTACACTCAAAATGGCCGATAAATCTCTTAATCGACCATTGGGAATGCTAGAGGATGTACCGGTACGAATAGGAAAATTCTTCATTCCGGTCGACTTCATTGTGCTCGATATGCCGGAGGATGCAAACACTCCCATTATTCTTGGTCGCCCATTTCTACACACCGCCGGTGCTATGATCGATGTGAAGAATGGTAGGATCACATTTGAGTTGGGCGAGGAAAAGATAGTGTTCGACCTCCAAGGCAACACTCCGCCTACTAGCAATGAGTCATGCAATATGATCCAAGCCACGAAAGATGTCGGTCTAAGGGGTGAGCCAGGACAAAGCTTGAAGAAGTACTCTTATGTACTTGAGGATGATGACTCCGATTTGGAGGAAGATGAGTGCCCATATCATGGGCTTGACGACAAGTTGAAAAGCGAGGAGAAGGATGAGCCGCCCTTTGGCCCGCATGAGGACAAGTGGACGTTCGGGTATATCCCGAAAGATCAAAAATACAAGTTCAAGCCATTGAGCTTGGAAGATCGGGATGCCCCAGGAATGTCGATGCAAGGTCATGAAGAGCCTTGGTTCGTGGACGGTTATATATCGAGCTTGATTGAAGACTTTGCTAGGGCCTTTGACTTGTTCCTACGTGCCCTCGATGGAGATGGAATTGGTCTTGGTTGTTGAAAAAGAATGAAGAAAGCACCATCCTTGGTTTGACGGAGTTCCACAAGAACCGTCTTATTGTATATATCTCTTTCTTGTAGTTAGTTTGAATTTTGTGATATTCTTGTTATTTGGATTGATTGATGAGCGTTGTGAGGGACAGAATTTGATGTGTATGTGAGCTTTGTTGGATAGGTGAAGTGAAGATGATTCCTTTAAAGGAATGGCTATGATAGAGCTTGGATAGAAAGCATGAGGATCGGGTTTTTGAAGCTTGGAGTAAGCTTTTGGGATCATGGAAGGTCAAGAAGACCCATCCCGACCGGGAAGAGGCTTCCCGACCTGGAAAGGTGTGGCATCCCGACCGGGAAGGAAGCCATCCTGTAGACACCCGCATTTTGACTGCCACGTGTCTATGGTAGTCTCCGAAAAACACCCGATGATGATTGGACGTCAACATGACTTAGTATACTCGGACTTGGACTCGAAATTCATAATATCCGACATGGACTTTTTAGCGGAGTAAAATCTCACAAAACAGACCTCAAATTCAGGCCCAGCAGATCATTCCGAGTCAAATAAGACTAATTTGGGCCAAAACCGACACCAAAAATAATTCCCGTCTTTTGGCGACCGGGTCAAAACCCGGTCAAAGACGAAACCGTCACAATATCTCAGCCAAGTTCATTTAGGCGCACAAATCAAATTCAAAAAATAAGTCAAAACAAGCAAGATATTCTTGCCTTATTTATCTCAACCTTCGTTGATCCACTCGATCGAGTGGATTGCCCACTCGGTCGAGTGGAGCGTCCCTAACCGGATCAGACCCGCCCATTTAGGCACTCGATCGAGTGCACTAGGGCCACTCGATCGAGTGCCCCTAGGTCGTGGCAAAATGTCTATAAATACCGACATCCCCCATGCATTGTGACAAACTTTTGACAACCTTTCTCTTCTGAAATTACACAACACTTTCACCCTACTTCAACCCCACACTACATACATTGCAAACCCTAGAGAAACTCCACCAAAACCGAGCCTCGTCCCTCGATAAAACCGACATACACACATACACACATACACACACGTACACACCATAACTCGCGCGCATTCCTCGATACTCCTAAAGCTTTGTCGCTGTTCACGAGTCCGTTTCCGAGGCCAATACTAGCATGTACGTTGAGGGTGTTCTAAACTTCTTTCTAGTCTCTTTTCGATATCGTTTTATGCACGTTTTCATATCGTTGTATCGTAGTTGTCACAACACTAACACCAACATTTCCATACTTTTATGTTTTCAATTTATTTCGCTTTTATCGTTACTAACTCTAATAATACCGCGTATATAATATTAATATCAAAAGTTGGTTTTGAAATGTTGAACTACGATAATCACCTTCGATCCGTCTAATCCCTTTACGAGCAACGACGGAGGTGGAGCCCTTTCGAGGAGCCCCGCCCCAATGTACTCAAGGGCGTGACGAGATCGTGATTCGTCGTAGTTGAACATATTCAACTCCATTTCCATAATTAGTTCGAGACCCGCTGACACGAATACCGACATCACGTAACCCGAAAGGGTTAGTCTCGATGTCGTGACGTAGAGGGATGCATCTCGTTACTAATTCAAAGTTTCGTAATCTACACAATCGTTTTCATAAAAACCCCGGTGACGGTATTATAATCGTTCATATACGATTATAGTACCGGAGGCCGAGTCGAATACAAATCGTGCGATATTTGTATTTGACTCGGCCGATCATCGATTTCAAGTCATAAAATCGAGCAAATCACCACTCGTACAGGGGGCACTCGACCGAGTGCCATAGGCCACTCGATCGAGTTGCACCCCAAAAACAGGGCAGTAGCCCCATTAATGATGCACTCGACCGAGTGCCATAAGGCACTCGATCGAGTAACCCCCCAAAATATGGGCAGTAGCCACATTAATGGCGCACTCGGTCGAGTCAATCAATGACTCGGTCGAGTGGGTCTGGCAACTCAGAAACCCGAGGGCTCGGACACATATTCCGAGCCCCATCCTTATCAACTTTAGACCGTTGACCGACCCTTCATCATTTTTCAAAACGTTACACATATCACGACACGTAGAACGACTTTGACCACTTTTACGTGATAAGTCGGGACAAGACTACGGAATGTGAGACTAGGCTAACAATACGCCACAATCTCATATTTCCGTCCTTCGCTTAATACGCGACATAATACGTATTTAAGCGGGGTAGTCCATCTACATATTTCGCGGTCTAGCTTTAATACGGGTCCGTTTTTATCTTTATGTTATTTTGTTTATGTCGTATTGTGAAGTCCGGGTTGTATTTCCGCCCGTGTAGCTTGTACGCTTTTTACTTCCTTTTTTTCGAGCTTTATTTATTGCTTGCTTTTACGCTTTATAAATGAACCTCGCATGCTAACTCAACTCGACCATAATTAGATGCATTAAATGACGTAGTTAACGCAAAATTCGCATGTTTAGACAAAACGTTGTTTGCATATCATTTCATTATTTTACTAGCGCGCGTATCATGAACACGAACGATGTCTTAGTAGAGGCCGCCATGCGCGGGCGGGGTTGGGTGTCCTTCGTGGGCTTCCCAACACGTACCCTCACCCCTTACTCAGAACCTGTGGTTTCCGGATGTCCGAAACCCTTGGCGAACGAGAGTCATTCTTTACACGATTACCGGTGTAGATGGTATCGGTATCGCAATGCAAAGGGACGAGCCCCATGAACTCTGAAATCGGAGTGGGCTTACTTTGTGTAAAGCCCATGACGACATAGAGTGGGCTTGTATGGTTCCGAATAACCACAAAATTCGGTGGCGACTCCATTTTGACTTAAATTTCGAACCCGAGAACAATCTTACCACGAGATTCATTCGCCTACCCAAACCCGCGCTTCGCCGCGTCGGGGTGGACCTACGTCATGTCCACAATTTGGCGACTCCGCTGGGGATGCCTGATGTACCACATGTCATCGGGGTTCCCAGGGTGAGACTCGAAGAGAAATCGTTCGTAGATTAGTGTGCGCGCATTAGTTTAATGATTCATGCATAACCCAAATTTTGCCCGGGCCGGTTACTTGTGACCGACGTCCCACTATACCGCGGTGCATTCCTACATGGGTGCGCTAAAAACATCGATGGTGGAACTCGTCTCGGTTTTGCGGCATGTCCTAAGACCAACTCGGCTTAGGGAGTCCGTCCATCACATGAGAAAGCCATCGTTGTTGGTATAGACCCTATTTTGACCGACCGAGACTTAGTGTAAAGCATACATAAGCGTCGTTATAATGCTTGTTTGACTACGTGCTACTTGGTTTCCGTGTCATTTTTCAAAAAACCGTCATTTCAAAATTTGCATCTTTCCAAAATACCCACCTTTTCGAAAAACCCCGAAATACTGTCCATTTCGGGACCCGTCCTTCTAAAATGCCCAATTTTGAAAGACCCGAAATGCTGCCCATTTCGGGACTCACCTTTTCAAAATATCCCATTTTCAAAACTCGGAATGCCGCCGAAATTTAGGATCAACGATTTGACTCAAAATATCCTTTTCTGTAGTCGGCATGCTGTCCGTTTCAATTCTCGAATTTCCACCCCCACCACCTTGATTTTCGGAATTTTCCTTTTCAAAATTCTAATCTCGGTTTTCGAAATTCCGTTTTCAGTTTTCAAAACTCTCGGAAATTCGCCCATTTTTGCATTCAAACCTCAACTTTCAACTTTCCTAAAATAAACCTTCCTTATTATAAGACCTACCGTCTATCCGTGTGTCGGGTCTTTACATAGTACGTAGAGGGTTTATAGCGTCGAAACTCTGTCGATCTTATATCACGAGTTTCCCCCCTTTCCCAAAGTCCGCCTTATATGTCAAGGCACGACCAACCCGCGTAGGGCATACCCCTACAAAGGAAGGTCCGTCCATACACTCGAGTTAAAAGTCTGGGGAGTAATCTCACGTGGACCTTCCTTCGAACGGGACTAGGCCCACAAAGCCGAAATCCTAAGGAAGTCATACCACCCACGAGTCATCCGTCTAGATGTCTTTCTCGAGTCTTTCTTTTTGGGTCGCTCGGGATGTGCTGTTTCCTTTGATTCCAAGACTGGGTTCGGTTTCTGATTACGTGGTGTTCTTACAGACAGGCCACCATCAACCAGACACACTCGCAGGATGGAAACTGCCTTTGCTGAACTGAAAGCCTCCGTTGATTCCATGATCGAGAAGCAGGCCGACATTGATGCCCAACTGAATGAAATGAGGGCTGGGCAAGTTGCTATCGTCACTCGATTGGCCTCGGTGGAGCACAGGACTCCTACCACCGGGACTACCGGACCTTTAGCTGAACTGGTTAGCTCGGTCCGCCGACTGGAAGAACAAGTGCATTTAACTGGGAATAACAACATTCACCGGGAAAACAGTCGGGAGTATAACCCGCTAAGTGACAGGCTGCCTGCAAACCTGAACCTCACCGGTTTGCCTATGTTCGAAGGGACTGAAGACCCGTTACTACATGTACGGGTCTTCAAGGAGCTCATGGCCATCAAAGGGGTGGACTCCGCCATGTTCAAGAACCTCTTTGCTGCGTCTCTTGAAAAGCACCCTCGGGCCTGGTACTACAGGCTGGACCCGAAGAAATACCCTACATGGGATGATGTGGCCACCGAGTTCGCTCGGAACTATGCTGACAACACCGAGATCCAAACCACAATGAGATCTCTGGAGGTTATGGCCCAAGAGCCGAAAGAAGGTTTTACCAAGTACCTTCAACGCTGGAGGGCTGAGAGTGTGAAACTGGTCGATAAGCCCAGTGAAAAGACTTTAGTGGAGGCCTTTGTTAAGAACCTCCTCCCATCCTACCGGGTTCACCTCCGATATGCTGTCATACCCAACTTCACCACCCTCACTGAAATGGGTATGAGGATCGAAGATGACTTGAGACTGGAAGGCCTCACCAAGGCCGCTGCTAAGGGTTACCAAGGGGCTTCTTCCTCCACAACCAAGCCTCAAGCTGCAACCCGCAGTATTTTCGACGCGGTTAATCTACTAGATGCCCCGTCCAAGAGAAGCACCCCACCTCGGGTTTTCACCGATATAGGTACGACCTATACTTATGCCTTACAAAGGCTGTCCTCGAAAGGCCTAATCCAACCGATAGGCCCAACTCCTGAAGTTCCGGTCGAGCGACGCTCCAAGAACTACAATGCCCAAGCCTATTGTCAATACCACCGAGGCAATGGGCATGACACCGAGAAGTGCTGGAAGCTGAAGCACTTGATTCAGGACCTGATCGAAAGCGGTAAAATCCCGCTGCCCGGAGATAAGCCCAGTAATAAGGAAAATCCTTTCAGCTCTCACGCCATCTTTACCGGGGAGGTGATTGATTGCTCCCACCTTATCTCCCCATTTATCCCGCAAGTGAACGGGATCTGGTTTGACGACGAGGAAGACGTCTACCTCGCCAAGGGGGAAGCTGTTCCCATCACCGCCGAGGAGATTCGAAAGACTAAATCTCGAGTCTTAACCAGTAACCACCTTGGTCGTCCTTTTCAAGCCACTAGCTCTACGGACACCCCTATCCCGACAACCGTCATTACGGAAGTCGCCTCTGAAGAGCCAACTGCTGAAACGACTCTTGTGAAACAATTGAAGAAGACCCGAGTTGACCTCACTATATGGCAACTCCTGGTTAGCTCTCAAGAACATCGGGAAGCACTCACAAAGGCTCTCGATCAAATTAAGGTCGACTCTCTGGTTACCCCCGCTGAGATGGTAGCCACGATTTTGCCCCACCTGAAGGGCAAAGCTAAGGAAGAAGGACCGGTAATCACTTTCTCCGAGGCCGACCTACCACCATTCGGGGCCGCCCATAACCTGGCCCTCTACATCACGGTGGTCTGCCGAGGAAAATACCTTCCCATGACCCTAGTTGATGACGGGTCTGCTGTGAACGTCCTTCCTCTAAGGACCGCAAAAGCCCTCGGCATTACCGAGGCTGACTATGTTCCGACTGCTCAGACCATCCAAGCCTTCGATGGGAGCCCGAAGTCGGTAGCTGGGGCCATGAAACTGACCATCATCACTGGCCCGATAGAGATGGAGCTCGAGTTTCAGGTGATCGATGTCACCTCATCATTCAACCTGCTCCTGGGTAGGCCTTGGATCCATGCGGTCAAGGCGGTGTCCTCTACCCTCCACCGGAAAATCAAGATGCCTCTACTTAACGATGTCATCACTTTAGAGGCAACACCAATGACTGTGGCTAGCTGTAACGCCACAGGACGCACGGACCTCTGGGGGTTCGATTTTGTGGGGATGATCGAGGAAGAGTACCTCTTTAGGCCTTACTTCACTACGAGTATCGACATGATGCTCCAAAACCTAGGGTACTTTCCGGGGGCTACCTCTCGACCCGATCTTCCAGCTGGGAAGATCATCGAGGTTCTCAAAGACGAAGAATCTCACTTTGGTCTCGGTTATGACATCACCCCCGACAATGTTGTCCGAGCAGGGATCGAAAAGGCCTGCAACATCCTTAAGGGTATCTACTTGAGCCCTTATAGCCCACGGTTGGCTGACTACTTCGTCACACCGGTGTTTGGGGCTGTCCAGGTTGGTCTATACCAACCCAATGCTATGCAGCTCGGGACCCACTTGGCCCGGGACTGCAACTACATTCCGGATGATGTGTTCGCCCTCATCCAGTCCAACGGAGCTGAAGATGCTGAGCCCGCACTAGGGCTACTATTTGGAGAAGACACCGTAGCCCCAACTCCAAAGGAAGACCTGGTCAACCTGATTCTCCGCAGCAACAGGTTTGACCCGACCAAGCTGATCTCGGATGTTGGTTCCGAGACGGGTAACAGAGCCTGGAGGAAGACTGTCAAGTGGACTGACAGTCAGGGAAGGATCTACAAGCTGGTCACCGGAGAGGGAGACATGCCTGAGTCTGAGTCCGAGTCCGAGTCTGAGTCGGAGTCTGAGTCAGAGTCTGAGGTCGAGTCTAGGGAAGTCGGTGCTAGAGTCACTCCTGTAACCCCTCTCCCTTTTATTATTCCTGCTGCTGGCACTTCGGGGTCTGTCCCGAGTGCCCTACCTATCCCGCCACTGACCAATGATCAGATGGCTGCTCTCTTTGAGCTGTTCTCCAAATTTTCAATCAATAATAACAACCGTTCTGCTTACGACTTGTCTCTTTCAAATTCTGCTTTTAAAAATGTTTTATGCTATGACATTGAGAAATCAGACGAACAGGTACCCTTACCTCCGCATCTGATCGAGCAACTAGAGCAAAGGGAGTCCCGGAACCCGGTAATCGAAGAAACCGAGTCCATAAATGTGGGAACAACCTTAGAGCCTCGGACACTTAAGATAGGGTTATCCTTAGATCTCAAGGAAAACAACAGTTCGTAAACCTCCTCCAAGAGTTTAAAGATGTCTTCGCATGGTCCTACAAGGACATGCCGGGGATAGACCGGGAAATAGCCGAGCACCACATACCAATCAAAGACGGGTGCAAACCGGTCAAACAAAAGCTTCGTCGGATGAGGCCCGAGTGGTCTCTCAAGGTAAAAGAAGAAGTCGACAAACAATTCAAAGCCGGCTTCATACACGTGTCCGAGTATCCGGACTGGGTGGCAAACATCGTGCCGGTTCCTAAAAAGGACGGTAAGGTGCGGGTATGTGTAGATTTTCGGGATCTTAACAAGGCGAGCCCGAAAGATGATTTTCCGTTACCACACATCGACATACTGGTGGATAACACGGCCGATCATGCCCTTCTATCATTCATGGACGGGTATGCCGGGTATAATCAAATCAAGATGGCGAAAGAAGACATGAGTAAGACTACTTCACCACACCTTGGGGTACTTACTGCTATACCGTCATGCCTTTCGGTCTCATTAATGCCGGGGCCACATATCAAAGAACTGCTACCACTTTATTACACGACATGATGCATAAAGAGGTAGAAGTTTATGTAGACGACATGATCGTTAAATCCAAAGAACGGGACGGTCACATCACCGCCCTAAGAAAATTCTTCACCCGATTGCGCAGATACAACATGAGGTTAAACCCTCAAAAGTGCAGTTTCGGGGTAACATCAGGCAAATTACTGGGTCATATCGTTAGCCAACGAGGTATCGAAGTCGATCCAGCTAAAATCAAAGCCATTACCGAGATGCAACCTCCTAAAACCGAAAAAGAAATAAGGGGATTCCTCGGGAAAGTCCAGTACATCAGTCGGTTCATTTCCAAATTAACCATGGTGTGTGAACCAATTTTCAAGAAACTGAAAGTGGGAGAACGGGTCCTATGGGATGACAAGTGCCAAACCGCTTTCGACAAAATCAAAGAAATTCTGTCTGCTCCGCCAGTCTTAATGCCACCTCAACCCGGTTTGCCTCTGTCGTTATACCTAACGACGACCGAGACAGCCATGGGGGCTATGCTGGCTCAGACAGTTGACTCCGAAGAAAGAGCCATTTACTACATCAGCAAGAAGTTTTTAGAGTATGAGTGCAAATATACCATGCTCGAAAAAACGTGTTTGGCTCTAGTCTGGGCCACCAAGAAACTCCGACATTATATGCTCAGTTACGAGGTCCATGTGCTATCCAAGATGGATCCCATCAAATACATCTTCGAAAAGCCCGTTCTCAACGGCCGAATCTCTAGATGGACTCTAATGTTGGCAGAGTTCGACTTAAAATTTGTACCGTTAAAGGCTATTAAAGGTCGAGTAGTAGCTGAATTTCTCGCCGATAGCCCGATAACCGAAGAAGGACACACCGACACTTGGTCCTTCCCAGACGAAGATATTTTCCATACTGATGCTGAAACTTGGGATTTATACTTCGACGGTGCATCTAATTTTCGAGGGTTCGGAGTCGGGATCCTCCTAATTTCACCAAAAGGGGAACATACTCCCGTCTCCATCAAACTGGACTTTGATGTTACTAATAATGCAGCAGAGTACGAAGCATGCATTTACGGGCTACAAGCCGCCGCCAATCTGGGGATTACAAATCTCCGGGTACATGGTGATTCATCCTTGGTCATAAACCAAGCACTCTAAAAATGGAAGACTCGAAATGCTAATCTCGTGGCCTACCAGGCACGAGTACGGGATCTCGAGAAACAATTCCAAAAGGTAGAATATATATATCTGCCCCGGGAAGAAAATCAGTTCGCAGATGCACTCTCAAAATTGGCATCTTTACTGAATATTCCCGACCATGTGACTAATATGCCGATTTGCGTCGAGAGACGGTCTGAGCCGGCGTACATTTACAACATCGAAGACATTTAGTTAACTGATCCCGAACCATGGTACCAAGCCGTGTTAAAATACCTGACAAACGGAGAATATCCTCCCGGGACGGAAGGTCGAGCCAAGAAAGCCTTACGGAGGCTAGCCACCCAGTTCATCCGCACCGACGATGGTCAACTTTATAAAAAGACGGTACAGGGGGCTCTTCTCCTTTGTGTTGACAAATACAAGGCTGAAAAGGTTATGGCCGAAGTACATGACGGTGAAAACGGCCCACATATGAATGCCCACATGCTGGTCCGGAAAATTATGAGGCTAGGTTATTACTAGAATACCATGGAAGCCGATTGCCGGTCGTATGTCAAACATTGTCATAACTGTCAAATCTTTGGCAATGTACAACATATGCCGTCATCACTACTCTATACCATGACGTCACCCTGGCCGTTCTCAACGTGGGGTATCGACATAACCGGGAAAATAAACCCCTCGGGTACCGGTGGGCATTGCTTCATTTTGGTAGCTATCGACTACTTCACCAAATGGGTCGAAGCTGAATCATATCGCATTCTCACTGCCAAGCATGTCGCCAAGTTTATTCAAAACAAGATAATATGTCGATATGGGATTCCCGCTGAATTTATCAGTGATCACGGGACTCATTTTCAAGCCGAGACTGCGGCCCTACTGACCAAATATAAAATCCAAAGGCATACTTCCTCGCCTTACCGTCCCCAAACAAATGGAGCAGTAGAGGCGGCTAATAAAACAATTGTCACCATACTCAAAAAGATGGCTGACAATTACCGGGACTGGCCCGACAAAATACCTTTTGCCCTATGGGGATATCGAACGTCAATTCGCACCGCAACCGGGGCAACACCATATTACTTAACCTACGGGATGGAGGCAGTCCAACCAGTCGAGCTGGAGGTACCGTCCCTCAGAATCCTGCTAGAAAGTCAAGTACCCGAAGCTGACTGGGTTCGAGCACGATATGACTCACTGGTTCTACTAGACGAACGACGGTCTCGTGCCCTTAATAATATCCAAATCTACCAGAAGAGGATCCAACGGGCCTTCAACAAGAGAGTAAGGCCTAGACACATCAGGGAGGGCGATCTAGTCCTTAAGTCTATTCGGGCTCTACTACCGGTTGACCCAAGGGGAAAATTCAAATCCAATTGGGCTGGGCCGTATCTGGTGAAAAAAATCCTATCAGGGGGAGCAGTGATGCTGACGGATCTGGACGGGAACGAGTTTGTCAACCCAACCAACCTGGACCAGCTGAAGCGTTACTACCCTTAGCCATTTCTCAATGTCATTAGCAAATTTTACCAAAATCATTTTTTTACAAAAAGCAAGTCAATGAGCTAGAATTACTTATTCTACTGTCATAAACATCTTGAACCAATAGTCTTGGTGTAATTCGAGATTGCAAATTTCTTATGCCTGAACTACGTTTGGTTTGATTCTGCTAATCGCGGATACGTAGGCAACCCCTCAAAAGGGTACAACCAATGCAATCAAGAAAAGACAGGAGCGGTTTTATAATAAACTTCCTTTATTAATTCAAAAAAAAAATCCCGACAAACTCGGGAAATTACAAAGTGCAGGAATTCAAAAAAATACAAAAAAGGGCACACAATAAAAATAATAATAATACTTAAATAATAAATAAATCTAAGGACTCGGCATTTAGGGCATCTTGCCCTTCCCCTTGTCCTTGGCATCCTTAGTCGTCCACTGACGACGACGTGGAGGGGAGCGTTCCCGAATCACTACGGGAACTTCTCTAGCTCGGGCCCGAGTGTTTGAGCCCGACTCCCCTGTCATATCAATGGGTCCAAGTCGAGCCCTAACGGGCTCAGGGAGCCGGTCGCGCGGGCCTAGTCGGTCCCGGGCCGCCAGCCTTGGCCCAAGTCGTCGCTCTAAGTCGGTCTGCCCCCGAGTACTGCTAGAACCGACTTCTTTAGATCGAGTCTTAGTATGTGACTTATGACCCGATTCTTCCCGGACTTTAGCTCCAGGAGTGTCTTCCCCGGCGAAGAGATCCCTGTTATCCTTCGCCGACTCACGTTGAACCAGTTCGATGGCCTCATCCACCTTCAAGGCCTTTCGAGCTTCTTCCGACTCTTCAGAAGTCCACTTCTGATAAGCCCGCGATACCCAAGCGGATTGGCAAGGGCTAGGTATCGTCCATGTGGGACGAGTGAACCATCGTTGCAACCAAGTGTCGCACATAGCGTCCGTCAATTGGAGCGGGACGCTAATGATGGCTTCCTTCTCAGAAATGCGCTGAGATGAACCGAACTGCCTTAGGAGGCGGTCCGGGTAAATGTGAACTGTCCAGTCTAGGGACAAGATCGTCAAATATCGGGCTTGGTCCCTCTTGGCCAATCCAGTTAGCTTCGAAAGAAACCACCAAGCAACGGTCCACCTGATCAAAGGACCCCCGTGGAATGCCAGTTCTTCATCCCAGTAAGCTCGGTTTATCTGGTGACTCGAGCTTATCTTCCGCCTCCTAGAGCTGATCTGACTACTCCGATAACTGAAAATGCTCGGAGGGGTCTCTATGATTGACAGTCGCTCCGACAACCATATCTGAAAGGCATATACAAACTTCATAAGCAATGGAGCAACTCGCTACAGCCCACTCGATCGAGTACAAAATCTGACTCGATCGAGTAAGCTTGTCAAAAACAAGCAGTAGCCGGGATCAAATGCCACTCGATCGAGTGCAACATATGACTCGATCGAGTAAGCCTGTAAAAAACAGGCAGTAGCACGACATAAGTGTCACTCGATCGAGTGACAGGTCCACTCGATCGAGTGACTTACGAAGATCAGAAAATTCGCGTGAAACGCGATACAAAAAAAAAAAAAAAAAAAAAAAATTTCGAGGTACATACTTGAAGGATACGGGTGCTTCCCGTCAGCCGCCGAGTTGGGTCAAGCCGTCGAGCATCCAGCCCCATAATGATTTCCCCCGTGGTTAGCCAAGCAGGGCTATGACCAGTCTCCATCTGGTCAACCACTCCGATCAGCCTGATTTGACCCATGCATGAGTCAAGATCCATCAGCCCTTCAAATACGTAACAATGCAGCATGCAAAAGGCAAATGCCCTACGCCTATGAGCAGAGGTAGCCCTCACATCTCGAGGGTTCATGAACTTATCGGCTAGGTCGAATAAAGAGACGTTATCCCCCTGCACCATTCGGTTTGTCTCAGCATGAGACAGACCCAAAAATTCCCTCAACCGCCTCCTTGGATCCGGGTAGAACGGAGGGATAGCTGGCTGGGCAGTAAAGCTCCAACCACCAATAGCAGTAATCTCCTCGGGCAAAGGGCATATCTCTCCCCGCGGGAACACAAATACGTGATGGGTAGTATCCCAGAGCGACAGACAGGCATCCAGGAAGTGCGAATCCACTATTAAACGTTGAAAAGGGAACAAATTGACTATCCCCATTTGAGTCAGCCTGACCTTATCCTCGTCCCGGAAGTACTGGGACCAGGCGAGCAGCATGGCGGTCAAATGGTTGATGCCCATGACAAAAATTTCTAAATTTTCTCGAAAGTCTACAAGATTTTGAGAAAGGAGAAGGAGAATCTGAGTTGTGATGAAGAAACTGAAGCAGGGACCTCCTGTATTTATAATGGAGAAACCTAACAGAAACCTAACTGCTACTGCCTCATCCAACTGGGCCCTATGCGCGCGCAGGCCTGATTCCAAACTGGAACTCAAAATAGGAATCAAGCTGTCCCGAGCTTTTCTAAGTTTTTCTAAAAATTTCTTTGCATCAAAATTTTTGTCTTTCCAAAATTTTCAATCTTTTTTCTCCCCAGCGAGAGTCAACATTTTACCTACATGTTACATGCGAGTTGTTATGTGTCAGCATACAGGTACACTCCAGACTTCAGAGGCAAGTCCCCGCGGAACTATCCAAAATTCCCCAACGGAGTTAGCTTTTTCCCAGTATGCTACATCCAAGATGTGATGTGTCGGCATACGGGTACACCAACTCCCCGAAAGAAGCAACCTTCATTCCCCACGGAGCATTTTTCAGCTCAAGTACGGTTCAAGGCTTCGAAAGCAAGCTCGTACAAGCTCACATATTTCCCCATCGGAACGCCCAAGGCGGCATTCTCCACATGCAAGCACGCCCTAGGACATGTGTCTGGCACAGGTATGATTTCTATCCTATGGCTGGCGAGCCCTTTCACGCGAGTGTACTGGACTATAAACGACCCGACCGGAAGTCTACCAGGTCTTAGCAGGCTTGGTAACTACTCTGACTTTCGCCTTGTCCAAACCTCAGTCAGAGTGGGGGCTCTGTAGACACCCGCATTTTGACTGCCACGTGTCTATGGTAGTCTCCGAAAAACACCCGATGATGATTGGACGTCAACATGACTTGGTATACTCGGACTTGGACTCGAAATTCATAATATCCGACATGGACTTTTTAGCGGAGTAAAATCTCACAAAACAGACCTCAAATTCAGGCCCAGCAGATCATTCCGAGTCAAATAAGACTAATTTCGGCCAAAACCGACACAAAAAATAATTCCCGTCTTTTGGCGACCGGGTCAAAACCCGGTCAAAGACGAAACCATCACAATATCTCAGCCAAGTTCATTTAGGCGCACAAATCAAATTCAAAAAATAAGTCAAAACAAGCAAGATATTCTTGCCTTATTTATCTCAACCTTCGTTGATCCACTCGATCGAGTGGATTGCCCACTCGGTCGAGTGGAGCGTCCCTAACCGGATCAGACCCGCCCATTTAGGCACTCGATCGAGTGCACTAGGGCCACTCGATCGAGTGCCCCTAGGTCGTGGCAAAATGTCTATAAATACCGACATCCCCCATGCATTGTGACAAACTTTTGACAACCTTTCTCTTCTGAAATTACACAACACTTTCACCCTACTTCAACCCCACACTACATACATTGCAAACCCTAGAGAAACTCCACCAAAACCGAGCCTCGTCCCTCGATAAAACCGACATACACACATACACACATACACACACCTACACACCATAACTCGCGCGCATTCCTCGATACTCCTAAAGCTTTGTCGCTGTTCACGAGTCCGTTTCTGAGGCCAATACTAGCATGTACGTTGAGGGTGTTCTAAACTTCTTTCTAGTCTCTTTTCAATATCGTTTTATGCACGTTTTCATATCGTTGTATCGTAGTTGTCACAACACTAACACCAACATTTCCATACTTTTATGTTTTCAATTTATTTCGCTTTTATCGTTACTAACTCTAATAATACCGCGTATATAATATTAATATCAAAAGTCGGTTTTGAAATGTTGAACTACGATAATCACCTTCGATCCGTCTAATCCCTTTACGAGCAACGACGGAGGTGGAGCCCTTTCGAGGAGCCCCGCCCCAATGTACTCAAGGGCGTGACGAGATCGTGATTCGTCGTAGTTGAACATATTCAACTCCATTTCCATAATTAGTTCGAGACCCGCTGACACGAATACCGACATCACGTAACCCGAAAGGGTTAGTCTCGATGTCGTGACGTAGAGGGATGCATCTCGTTACTAATTCAAAGTTTCGTAATCTACACAATCGTTTTCATAAAAACCCCGGTGACGGTATTATAATCGTTCATATACGATTATAGTACCGGAGGCCGAGTCGAATACAAATCGTGCGATATTTGTATTTGACTCGGCCGATCATCGATTTCAAGTCATAAAATCGAGCAAATCACCACTCGTACAGGGGGCACTCGACCGAGTGCCATAGGCCACTCGATCGAGTTGCACCCCAAAAACAGGGCAGTAGCCCCATTAATGATGCACTCGACCGAGTGCCATAAGGCACTCGATCGAGTAACCCCCCAAAATATGGGCAGTAGCCACATTAATGGCGCACTCGGTCGAGTCAATCAATGACTCGGTCGAGTGGGTCTGGCAACTCAGAAACCCGAGGGCTCGGACACATATTCCGAGCCCCATCCTTATCAACTTTAGACCGTTGACCGACCCTTCATCATTTTTCAAAACGTTACACATATCACGACACGTAGAACGACTTTGACCACTTTTACGTGATAAGTCGGGACAAGACTACGGAATGTGAGACTAGGCTAACAATACGCCACAATCTCATATTTCCGTCCTTCGCTTAATACGCGACATAATACGTATTTAAGCGGGGTAGTCCATCTACATATTTCGCGGTCTAGCTTTAATACGGGTCCGTTTTTATCTTTATGTTATTTTGTTTATGTCGTATTGTGAAGTCCGGGTTGTATTTCCGCCCGTGTAGCTTGTACGCTTTTTACTTCCTTTTTTTCGAGCTTTATTTATTGCTTGCTTTTACGCTTTATAAATGAACCTCGCATGCTAACTCAACTCGACCATAATTAGATGCATTAAATGACGTAGTTAACGCAAAATTCGCATGTTTAGACAAAACGTTGTTTGCATATCATTTCATTATTTTACTAGCGCGCGTATCATGAACACGAACGATGTCTTAGTAGAGGCCGCCATGTGCGGGCGGGGTTGGGTGTCCTTCGTGGGCTTCCCAACACGTACCCTCACCCCTTACTCAGAACCTGTGGTTTCCGGATGTCCGAAACCCTTGGCGAACGAGAGTCATTCTTTACACGATTACCGGTGTAGATGGTATCGGTATCGCAATGCAAAGGGACGAGCCCCATGAACTCTGAAATCGGAGTGGGCTTACTTTGTGTAAAGCCCATGACGACATAGAGTGGGCTCGTATGGTTCCGAATAACCACAAAATTCGGTGGCGACTCCATTTTGACTTAAATTTCGAACCCGAGAACAATCTTACCACGAGATTCATTCGCCTACCCAAACCCGCGCTTCGCCGCGTCGGGGTGGACCTACGTCATGTCCACACATCCCGATCAGGATGGAGGTGCACATTTTCGTGCTCACTGGAGGTCCGTCCCGACCGGGATGGTCTCCCGCTCCTCCTTTGTGTTTCTTCTTCGACATTTGAGTCCACCCAACCATTATATACTCCCTCCCAACCTCCCTAGCTATCCTTGCCTTATCGTATACCCCATATACTTCATTGTCACGCCCTCACCCTATTTCCTATCCACTTTACACCGACTCTCACATCAAATAACACCCCCTACCATTACTACCTCCACCGTGAGTTCTTCTCAAGTGTGAAGCGAGATGGCATCCAAAAAGACAAGCACCGTGCCTATAGTGATCATTGAAGACGATGGAGTTCGTACGTTACTAACCGATTGGTTTGGGTAGCTATCCTTACTTTCCCGTCTTTTGTCGCTTGTTTTCTCCTGTTTGCCCCCTTCCCCTTGAGTCATGGTCTCTTAGTGGCCTTCGAGGCCGTAGTATGGTTGCTCCCGACCCACGATGACGTGATTACGTCGAGAGTCGATCGATTAATCCAATTGTACAAGATTTTCACCTTTCTTTTTAGGAGTCAGTCGGATTTGGACGGAATCCGGGCTACGTGACTTGATTACACCTAGCCCTCCCTTCCCATTTCCTTTTATTTCTTTCTTTTTATTTCTTCCCCCTTCCATATCTTTTCTTGTCTCGGCCCATGGTGACTTGATTACACCCCGGCCGGACATCTTCTACCCTTTTCTTTTTGATTTTTAGCTTTATTTTCGTAGTTTCTTTTCTTTTCTTTTGCCTCTCCGCATACTACGATCGAGCATGAGGACATTGCTCGGTTTATGTGTGGGGGAGCGATATTCTAGTATAGTTAGTTTTATTTTCTTAGTTTTTCGAAAAAATCTTTGAAAAACCCCTAAAAATTTGAAATTTTTTCATAAAAATCAAAAAGATTTTTCTTTTGTGTATTTTTTCCCTTTATGTCTTTGTGTCGTGTTTTTGTTGTATTGTGTGTGTTTTGCCTCCCTTTTCCTTATAGGTTGCTTAATCACCGTTGTTTGGAAGGCTTTGAAGACATCCGGTAACATCTTCTAACCCTCTTTCCCTCTTTATTCCTTGTGATGTTTGGAGAAGGTTGTGTTGAGGTATGCTTGGGTGGAGCTTGTACATACTTGTGGTTGATTTGGTGATATGTTTGGAAGTTTGGGGTGGTGTTTGTTTGTTCATGTTTTGTTTTTGTTGCCTTTTGGTTCTTTTTCTTTCGTTTTCGTCATGTCTTTGTTTTGTGTGTAGTTGTGTCTTGTGCGTAAAAGGTTTTCGAAAACCCGGTTTAGAGGCTAGTGTGCGAGTGCTTACTTTCCCTTTCTAGTAGTGTAAATCGAGTCTTGGACTTTAGCCTAGTAGAATGACCCTAAATCAATGAATTCGTTGGTCCTGTACCTTGAGTCCACCTAGCTTACTAGGGATTTACTGCGGGATTTGCACTTTTGACCATTATGACCACCCACGGTGTGAAAAGGCCTTGGTTACCGAGTTTCGTCCCTTAGGTGACCGTGTTTAGGATTGTTTGATTAGTCCAAGTTCTCCACTTTTTGTGGGTTAGAAGGGAAGGGCCCGTCCCGACTTACCCATTCATCTACCTCCTACACATACCCACACAAATAAAACGCAATTTGTTGAAATTCCATCTTTCTTGTTGCAAAAAAGAAATGCTTACAAGCCAAATCTAGCCAAAAGGGCAAAGAAAAGAAAAGAAAGAAAAAAAAACAAAAGAAAGAAAAGAATGAAGAAAAAGAAAAGGCACAAAAGCTAAAAAGAAAATAGAAAAGAAGAAAAAGAATGGCATAGCAAAACAAAGCAAAAATGAAAAGAAAAGAGGAAATGCCAAAAGAAAACTCGACTCACAAAAATAACCCCTACCTCTCAAAATAAGCCTTTTTCCGACTTTTGCCGTGAAGAGCCTACCAAAGGACCGAGTCCCTAGGAAGGATGATAGCGGCATTAGTCGGTCTTCCCTCATTTTGCATTATTTCCACCTTTTTACTTGGACTAGTTAGGCGGTTTTGGACATGGGACGACCCTCTTGGCTCATGGCTAAAGGGGGCGCGGTCTCACTTACCTACAGTGTCGAATAACACCGTGGTTCTTCACTTTCCACTCCGCCGATCGTCCCGTAGTACGTTTTTAGAAAGTTAGGAGGAGCTAGGTAAGTTACCAACGTTTTTGTTGCTTTATCGTCATACTATTAGGGTTTAGTCCACCTTGGTTTGTATTGCTAGCTTGGGAACGTTGTCACTTGCCTCGAATCCTAGACCGGTGCTTCTTTCACCGCTTGATTGAGGGAAGCGGTATTTATTTTCTTTTGGGTGCAACCGATCATGTGTTTGTTTGTTTGTTTGTGTGTTTGTTTATGTGTTTGTGTCCGGTTGCATCCACAGTTTTGTCGCAAGACCCGACTTGCCTTGCGGAGTGCACTTTTCCTCTAAGTGTACTCGCGTGAGTTGAAAGGGCGTAGGGTGCGCTAATACCCGCTCGGCTAGTTTAGTAGTTAGTATGTGCTTACTCGAGGGCGAGTAAGGGTTAAGTGTGGGGGAGTTGATAAGTGTAGTTTGTAGTGCCTTTTTCACTATGTTTTGGTCCCATTTCCTTGTGGAGTCGCTCCTCGGGAGCGGTTTATGGGCCTCTTATGCTTTCTTTAGTTCGTTTCAGGTTCCCGAGACCGATTTGGAAGAGTTGGAGCAATTCCGACTCGATACATACACATTTTGGAGCCAACGGAGTAAAGAAACGATGACTGGATGCCTTGGAATCAACCCCGAGACCTTGGGACCCAATACCGAGCCTCCGAGACCCGATCCCGAGACCCAAGAATCGATGAGAAGCCCATAAGAATCAAGGAGGGACCCAAAAAAGACCATATGGAGGCCTACAAGGCTCAACCGGTTCCGGTTGGCCTCAACCGGTTCCGGTTGAGGTGCGCTTTTAAGGAGGCCACTGTGAGCCTATCCCGGTCGGGACCAACCCGTCCCGGTCGAGACGCTACAGGGGCAGCTCGTGACTTCTTTATTTCTTCTCCTTCATTCTTGTACCCATATATATACTTCCCTATGGAATTGTTAACACATCTTATCATACTTTAGACTCTTTTAAGCCTCCAAAACCCTAGATTAGTATTCCCCACATTAGATTTAATCTCTCTTTAATCTTTAGTTAATCATTGTAATTAGTTCTTGGATTAAGGGGATTCTTTAAGATTGCTCCAAGCTTGACAACCTTGGGATTTTATTTGGGTTTCTTATTAATACAAGTTCTCATCTTTTTCTTCCATTGTTTGTTGGTATAATCTTCTTCTCTTATTTACTCTTGTTCTTAGTTTGTTAATCAAGTTTGAATCTTTGTGTTTTGTTTATTGTTCTTGATATTGTTCTTGTTATTCATAATGGATGTTTTTTTTTTGACATTGATTTCTCTTATTATTGTTGGTTTTCTCTTAATAATGAGTGAGTAGTCTTCTTGTGGGGTTAGTAGGAGGATTAGGGGTAGATTATGGATGATTAGGGTTGATTAAGGGAAAAGGGTGAATCCTTGTTGTTAGTCACATTATAGGCACTCCATGTGTTTGTTGATATACTTGTGTGAGTAGTAGCGGCCATGCTCCCCATACTTGTGTTCATCTTCCCATTGTTTGTCTACTATGTGGTCATGTTGAGAATAGTCGTAGTCACGAGAGTGCGGACTAGGGTCTAAGTAGCGAGAGCCCGGACCCACCTTGACATCGGTCTAAGTTGCGAGAGCCCGGACCGACTCTAGGAACTAGGAAACACCTATACCCTTGATCACCCAATTACCCATCTACACCTATGAACCCGACCTACCCCATTTCCTTCTATATTTGATTCATCGTCTTAGTTAGTCTTCAATTCTCTAGTATCATTGTTTAGTTTGTTTCTAGTTATTTCATTTTAAGCATTGTTTTAGTTAATCCTTTGTTAGCCACCTTCCTCATCTCCAATCATCAATAGTTTGTCAATTTCATCTTCTTTGTGTTTGTTTTGGTGATTTAGTCTTGTTTTAGGCCGACCTAGTCTAACCCTTGCAATACCGTCCTCGTGGATACGATCCCGACTTGCCCTAGCTACCCGTTAGGTCTAGCCGGTTTGTTTATTGACGGTGGGGACGTGACAAATCCCTACCTTCAGGTCTCTTATCATCCTAAATGTAAGGGGGTTAACCTCAATCACCTAGTGTTTGCGGATGACCGTATGATTTTTACTCGAGGTGATGTGCCTTCGGTTGTGGCTGCTCTTGAAGAATTGGACAGGTTTGCAAAGGAGTCAGGACTGCAAGCAAATAGAGAAAAGACGGACATATATTTTGGCGGAGTTCACATAGAAATACGTGAGAAGATCTTACAGGTCACAAGTTTTAAACAGGGAAGCTTCCCTTGTAGATATTTAGGATTGCCCCTAAACGATGTCAATAACCGACTAATACATTATAATGACTTAATTAGCAAAGTACAGAAGGTCCTGAGTCATTGGTCATCAGGTAGCCTAACGTATGCAGGCCGTGTGCAGATAATTCAGTCCATCTAATTTGGAATACTCAACTACTGGTGTTCGAATACTTTACTACCAGGAAACGTCAGAGATAAGCTAATCCAACTGTGCAGGAGTTACTTCTGGAATGGAGGAAGTGAGGGGCGAGGGGTCTATTACAAAGGTTGGGAGAGCATTTGTGCAACTTGGGTAGAGGGGGGCTTTAATATCAAGGATCTTGCAGCCTGGAATAAGGCCTTGATAGGTCACTGGATTTGGAAGCTCCTCAATGGAAAAGGGGGGATTTGGAGTAAATGGGTTCAGTACTATGTATTGGGCAGCAAGACTATTTGGGAGATCAAAAAAGAAGACCGATATACATCGGCGTCCAACAGTATAATCAAGGTTCGGGATGAAATAAAAGAGAAAGAAGGTAGTATCGAGGCAGCAGTAGCTCGGATCCAGAGTTGGCAGGAACACCATAAGTACAACTTCAGCAAAGCGTATGAATGGTTTAGAAAGAAACATGACAAACGTAGCTGGTTGAGGCTTCTTCAAGAGCCATTTATAGTTCCCAAACATGGAATTATTGCATCAATGGCATGTCAGGGTGTAGACACCCACATTTTGACCACCAGGTGTCTATAGTAGGTCCCGCCAAACACCCGATGATGATCGGACGCAAACATGCTTTAATGACTCGGATATGGGCTCGAAATCATGGGCATTTGGTTTAGGCTTATTACGGAGTACATATCTTACAAAACCAACCTCAAATCCAGGCCCAGTGGGTCGTTTCGAGTCAAATGAGACTAATTTGGGTCGATTCCGACACCAGGGGTAAAACCGTCTTTTTACGACCGAGTCAAAACCCGGTCAAAAATATTCTTGGGACACGTGAGTCATCCGTGACGCCTCACACGGCTGATTCGGTCCCAAATACTACAAAAATCAGCTTTCATAAATATTAAACAAATTCGTATAAGGATAGAATTCGATCTCAAGTAGGAATTCTATCCGAAAACCGAAACAAATCGCCAACCAAGCTCAAACACTCGGCCAAACAGCCGAGACACTCCCCAACCAGCCGAGTTACTTGGCTTCTCCACCAAGAAATGAGACTTTCGTTCCCTTTCGAACTCTCGTGTTTCCTATCCAAACCGGTATTTCTTGTCACACAAGCAAGACTACCTCGACCCCAATAAATAGGACCTCAGGATTTTGCCCACAAAGACATGAGATAGCATCCCAATTGGTTGAATAGGCTTGACTTTAATAAGAGTCTACGGATTCAATTGCAAACAGAACATAAGGCTAACGTTTTTAAACCGCGACCTCGCAGTGTCCCGCCTTCCCCCGAATGCTCGGTGCGGCGGGAAAGCCTCGAGATGACTTGCTTGCTGAAAAAATGCCAACAGCGCCAGTCCTTCTGGTTTGCATTAAAGTTCTTCAGACAACGATTCTACACAACAATTACACATCGTAAATCTACCATTCACATATCCTTAACATCTAGTAAGAATTCCCGACGAAATCCCGAAGTAGTCTCGAAAATACCGACGAAACCGACCCCATCATCCGGCCGAACCCACCGTCACCTCACACATAAAAAAACGCACCAAACCGACACCTTAACTCATCCCGCATCATCTCGACGCTCCCGTGCCTAAGCCACCGTCCGACGAGCTATATACCGAGAAAGTAAAGCATGTAGGTTGAGGGTGTAAATCAAACCCGATTCTTCTCCTTTCTTTCTCTCTCACGTCTTTTTTCCTTTTTTCGTCCGTCACTTTTTTTTACGGGTCGTCGGTCGTTTCGTATTAATAATATGGGTCGTTCGTCACATATTTTTATTTATTACTAATAATCGATACTACAAAAAACTATTTTTATAACGTTCTTAAAATACGATACCGATTCTCTAATCGAATATCGTATCTACAAGAACTAAATTAATTAATTCTCGCTGATGCTAACAAAATCATTACATCTTTTTTTAACAAAATTCGATGATTTTAAACGCGGAGAGAATTAACATCTTTTTCGTTCAAATTCTTTTTTTTTTTACTTTTCGCTCAAAACAAACTTTTTTTAAAACTTTTTCTAAAACATTCCGACTATTCGATATCTATTTCATAATCGAATATCGAAAATATAAATCGAGTATGAATTAATCTATATTTGTACGCGATTTATAAAAATTGACGATTTTCGACAAATAAAAAAAACCGGCAGGCCACCACGCGGGTCGCGCGCCTGTCAGGCGACCCGCGCGGCAGCCTGATTCGTCGGCTTCTTCTTTTTTTTCGTTTTCTCGCTTTATTATTTTTTATTCTTTTCGACTATTACATAAAAAGTGACTTTCGCGACATATTTCGATAAATACTTTTTTCGACCTCGGTCAACACGTGTTAATCCATCACGTGTCATAAACCTTTTTCAAAATCATGCATATTATTTATTTACATCTTTATTCGATTTATTCATCGTTACTAACTCGTTTTCTCGTGTTTGTAGCAATTTTATTTTATTTTGTTTTTTTATCGTTCTATTAGACTAAAACGACTTCACATGCTAAAATAACTTTGACGTTATTAGTTTAATATGCATTAAACGACTTAGCAACCCACTTATTTATTTTTCTCACATGCTTAGGAAAATAATGTTTGCATATCATTCAACCGTCGAACTAACCCGTGTACACCAAAAACGAACGATATCTTAGTAAAGGCCGCTAAGTGCGGGCGGGGTTGGGTGTCTCAGTGAACTTCCCAACACGTACCCTCACCCCTTACTCAGAACCATGGTTTCCGGATGTCCGAATCCATTGGCAACGAGAGTCATTCAATACACGGTATCCGATAATGTCGGTATCGGTATCGTAATGCAAAGGGACGAGCCCAATAAACTCTGACATCGGAAATGGGCCGTATTTTGTATACGGCCCACTACGACATAGAGTGGGCTCGAACGGTTCCAAATAACCACAAAATTCGGTGGCGACTCCTACTTCGATTTAAATTTCAATTTGACCATCTCATATGGAGATTCATTCGCCTCCCCAAACCCGCGTGTGGCCGCGTCGGGGTGGACCTATGTCACGTCCACAATTTGGCGACTCTGCTGGGGATCAACCGATGAGTCACTTACCATCGACATCCTCAGGGTGAGACTCGAAAATAAATCGTTCGAATAGTAATGTACACGTTTTAGTTCAATGGTTCATGCATAACCCATTCTTTCCCGGGCCGGTTACTTGTGACCGACGTCCCACTATACCACGGTGCGTTCCTACTTGGACCCACTAAAGACTTCGATGGCGGAACTCGCATGGGACTCACACGTAGGTCTTTCTTCACACGGGACTAGGCCCACTTTGCCAAATTATAAGGAAGGCTCACCATCTACGAGTCACCCGTCTAGGTGTCCTTTCCGACTCATTTCCTTTTCGGGCTTTTCCTCACTCGGGGGCTACCCTTCATCAGAGCGGTCAATCACGGTTGTTCTAAGGGTCATGTCTTACACGTGTTTTCTCACGTACCCCACTTTTGAGTCACTTAGATGTCACACCATCTAAGCCTTTAGTCTCACTCGGGGGCTGTCCTTCACCCGAGCAGTCGACCACGGTCACCTTAAGGGGTAGTACTTTACGTCCATCCTATACTGGCGTCCTTATGATGCCTTCTCCGAGTCGAACCTATGCTACGAACACTCGAGTCATCTAGGGTTACGTCACCACGGTTGGTCCGAGCACGCGGCGCGGTCATACACGGTCGCCCCATTTTCGGACTCACCCTTCCGCATCTCGAGTCCAAGTCGCGGTCGTTACTTTGTCTAGGTCAACGTTCGAGTATCCCAGTCCAAGAGTCTTAGTCATTCCTGTCACCCCGGGCCATGTCTAGTTTGACTCCCTTTCTTGCATTTGCACAAAGCCGAGTTTAGGCGAGTCGTGGCACCTGTCGAAGACCTTACCAAAAAAAAACAACCAATCGAGCGTCCGAAAGTCCGGATTTGATTCGAGTCTAAGTCTGAGTTCGAGTCTAGGATACCCTACATCCTCATTTCCAAATCAGAGTCAGAGTCTTTTGCATTCTGTCCTCTTTTCAAAATTCAATAAAATCAGTTTTTCTATTTCTCATATATACTTTCCTTATGTGTTTCCGAGAACATGATGAATACCGTCATACACTGTGAGCACATGCACGTGACTATTATAGGCCCATCTATAACGACTGCAGGAAACTGAACCCGTGTTTTCCTTTACCTGTTCCATGTCTGACATAGAAAGCCACATAACCACCCTTAGCAGGAGCGGCATCGAATCCTAGGACAAATCTAGGTAGTCTCCTAGTTTGGGTTCAAGACGGGAGGCAAGCCCATTTCCCACCATAAACACTCATCCAATAAGACTAGCCAGTCCCTACCTTAGGTGTTAGTCTGACCGACAAAAAAAAAAGCTGGACAAAAAAATCAAAAGTCCAAGAGAAAAAGCAAAAGGCCAAAACAAAAAAAGCTGGCCATGATCAAAAAAAATTATCAACATCCCTCGACCAAACACGGTCAACTCAAATGAAGAATCCCATGACCGGGGCTAAGAGGTCAACCCAAAGAATTCAAAAACCCATGACCGTAGTTAACGATCAACTCAAGTGAAACGGTCAATTCAAAATTATCAAAACCCAAACCATCAAATAGGGGAGAAACAATCAAGCTGGTCAGCTAGCACCACATCTAAGCTTCCCACATTACAACCCTCAAGACCTTCCCGAGACCTAGGCTAGAGACAGCTCGGATTTTTGAGGATTCAAGCTCCATAGGATACCCTAACCATTAGGGCCAGACATGGAAATCAGATCCCCCATTATCAAACCTACCCCGATCGAAGTTCGAGTCATTATTACTCGACTTCCCCTTTTTCTACCACATTACAATACCTTACCCTCGAAGCCTTAGCTCCACAAAATCAAGCTCCAGATTTCGAATCATCAAAGCCACTTACTTCCTAGCACCACATTTCCAAAAAAACATCTAAACCAGTTACCAACCCCAAACATGGGAATTCAACTTGCGGTCGGCATAGAACATGCCCAAATAGTTCACACCACCTAGTACTCGGGCCAGTCGAAGACAAGAATCTGTCAGAGACTCGAGACAACACCTACTTTGGGAACATGCCTCGAAACCAAAAAATAAAAATTCAAAAGAACACCAGTCTACGACATTGCTACCACAAAGCCCTGTCGTACGGAAACAATCTCACTCTGAGGATTCGACCATGTTGCCACACGCCTAGGCTAAGGAATAGCGCAACTTAAGAGTCTTGTCATCTTAGGTGGCCCATCCCCTACCGAGTCACGGTCCAACCCTTAGAGAGTCCAGTCGTGTCTGCCGACTCGTCCGGTCACGTCCAGAGTCGAGTCTGTCGGCATGTCTCTCTCCAAATTCTTATTTTAAAATTTGCAAAACTTAGCCATTTGAGAAAATCCCTTTCCTAGTCACCCCGGGAATAGGAATTTTTATCACACTTCATCTAGGCATACAGGCCTAACCAGAGGATTTTAGAAGTCCGTGTCAGAATCTGATCGGGAATCAAGTCATCCCAAGCATTCTAATTTCCAAAAAAAATTCAAAAATTTTCAGCGTTTCCAAAAAATTTCAAAAATTTTCAGCATTTTCTTTCCAAAAATCAATCAAAAAAATCATTTTCTTCCCCAGCGTGAGTCAATGTTTTATCTGAATGTTGCATGCAAAACAGGCAGGTATCCCAAGACTCCCGAAGAATTCTCAAAGTCTCTGTGAAAATTCAAGCAACATTTTTACTGAAGAATCGGATGTAAGCGGTACATCCGCAGCTTCCAATGGAGGCTCCCGCGCAAATCAAAGATGGGACGCATCTGTAAACAGGTACACCCATAGCCTCCAATAAAGGCACCCGCATAATTCAAAGATGGGACACGTCTGTAAACAGTCGCACCCATAGCCTCCAAGGAAAGCTCCCGCGCAATTCCAAGATGGGATATGTCTGTAAACAGACATACCCAAGATTTTTTAAGAAAAATCCCCACGACATTATTTCTACCCAGGTATGATTTCAATCTTATGGCTGGCGAGCCCCACCAACGCAAGTCTAATGGACTCTAAACGACCCGATCGGAAGTCTGCCAGGTCTTAATCCTCGATTGGCCTGGTAGCTACTCTGACTTTCGCCTTGTCCAAGCCTCAGTCAGAGTGGGGGCTCTGTAGACACCCACATTTTGACCGCCAGGTGTCTATAGTAGGTACCGCCAAACACCCGATGATGATCGGAGGCAAACATGCTTTAATGACTCGGATATGGGCTCGAAATCATGGGCATTTGGTTTAGGCTTATTACGGAGTACATATCTTACAAAACCAACCTCAAATCCAGGCCCAGTGGGTCGTTTCGAGTCAAATGAGACTAATTTGGGTCGATTCCGACACCAGGGGTAAACCGTCTTTTTACGACCGAGTCAAAACCCGGTCAAAAATATTCTCGAGACACGTGAGTCAGCCGTGACACCTCACATGGCTGATTCGGTCCCAAATACTACAAAAATCAGCTTTCATAAATATTAAACAAATCCGTATAAGGATAGAATTCGATCTCAAGTAGGAATTCTATCCGAAAACCGAAACAAATCGCCAACCAAGCTCAAACACTCGGCCAAACAGCCGAGACACTCCCCAACCAGCCGAGTTACTTGGCTTCTCCACCAAGAAATGAGACTTTCGTTCCCTTTTGAACTCTCGCGTTTCCTATCCAAACCGGTATTTCTTGTCACACAAGCAAGACTACCTCGACCCCTATAAATAGGACCTCCCGTCCAACACAAAAAACACGATTTCAGACAACGATTCTACACAACAATTACACATCGTAAATCTACCATTCACATATCCTTAACATCTAGTAAGAATTCCCGACGTAATCCCGAAGTAGTCTCGAAAATACCGACGAAACCGACCCCATCATCCGGCCGAACCCACCGTCACCTCACCCATAAAAAAACGCACCAAACCGACACCTTAACTCATCCCGCATCATCTCGACGCTCCTGTGCCTAAGCCACCGTCCGACGAGCTCTATACCGAGAAAGTAAAGCCTGTAGGTTGAGGGTGTAAATCAAACCCGATTCTTCTCCTTTCTCTCTCTCTCACGTCTTTTTTCCTTTTTTCGTCCGTCACTTTTTTTTTTTACGAGTCGTCGGTCGTTTCGTATTATTAATATGGGTCGTTCGTCACATATTTTTATTTATTACTAATAATCGATACTACAAAAAACTATTTTTATAACGTTCTTATAATACGATACCGATTCTCTAATCGAATATCGTATCTACAAGAACTAAATTAATTAATTCTCGCTGATGCTAACAAAATCATTACATCTTTTTTTAACAAACTTCGATGATTTTAAACGCGGAGAGAATTAACATCTTTTTCGTTCAAATTCTTTTTTTTTACTTTTCGCTCAAAACAAACTTTTTTTAAAACTTTTTCTAAAACATTCCGACTATTCGATATCGATTTCATAATCGAATATCGAAAATATAAATCGAGTATGAATTAATCCATATTTGTACGCAATTTATAAAAATTGACGATTTTCGACAAATAAAAAAAACCGGCAGGCCACCACGCGGGTCGCGCGCCTGTCAGGCGACCCGCGCGGCAGCGTGATTCGTCGGCTTCTTCTTTTTTTTCGTTTCCTCGCTTTTCTATTTTTTATTCTTTTCGAGTATTACATAAAAAGTGACTTTCGCGACATATTTCGATAAATACTTTTTTCGACCTCGGTCAACACGTGTTAATCCATCACGTGTCATAAACCTTTTTCAAAATCATGCATATTATTTATTTACATTTTTATTCGATTTATTCATCGTTACTAACTCGTTTTCTCGTGTTTGTAGCAATTTTATTTTATTTTGTTTTTTATCGTTTTATTAGACTAAAACGACTTCACATGCTAAAATAACTTTGACGTTATTAGTTTAATATGCATTAAACGACTTAGCAACCCACTTATTTAGTTTTCTCACATGCTTAGGAAAATAATGTTTGCATATCATTCAACCGTCGAACTAACCCGTGTACACCAAAAACGAACGATATCTTAGTAAAGGCCGCTAAGTGCGGGCGGGGTTGGGTGTCTCAGTGAACTTCCCAACACGTACCCTCACCCCTTACTCAGAACCATGGTTTCCGGATGTCCGAATCCATTGGCAACGAGAGTCATTCAATACACGGTATCCGATAATGTCGGTATCGGTATCGTAATGCAAAGGGACGAGCCCAATAAACTCTGACATCGGAAATGGGCCGTATTTTGTATACGGCCCACTACGACATAGAGTGGGCTCGAACGGTTCCAAATAACCACAAAATTCGGTGGCGACTCCTACTTCGATTTAAATTTCAATTTCACCATCTCATATGGAGATTCATTCGCCTCCCCAAACCCGCGCGTGGCCGCGTCGGGGTGGACCTATGTCATGTCCACAATTTGGCGACTCTGCTGGGGATCAACCGATGAGTCACTTACCATCGACATCCTCAGAGTGAGACTCGAAAAGAAATCGTTCGAATAGTAATGTACACGTTTTAGTTCAATGGTTCATGCATAACCCATTCTTTCCCGGGCCGGTTACTTGTGACCGACGTCCCACTATACCACGGTGCGTTCCTACTTGGACCCACTAAAGACTTCGATGGCGGAACTCGCATGGGTTTTATGGCAGGTTCTAAGACCAACTCGGCTTAGGAAGACCGTCCTGATTTGCGAGAAAGCTATCGTCGTTGGTATAGACCCTATTAGACCGACCGAGACTTAGACTAAGAGCATACATGGTGTCGTTATACTGTTTCCGTGACTACATGCTACCTGGTCCGTGTCTCATCTTTTCAAAAAACCGTCGTTTTCAAAAACTTACATCTTTTTTCGAAAATCATCCATTTTTCAAAACCCGGAAAGCTACCGAATTTAGGACTTATGATTTTGACTCAAAATAGCCTATTTTCTAGCCGATATGCTGTCCAAACCTTTTCAAAAATCCAAAATCTCGGCCCGATAACTTTTTTTCGATTTTCAAAAAAAATCGGGCCCTCCAATCCGTTTTGTTCGGGTTTTACAAATCCAAATCCTCTTTTCAAAGCTTTCTTCTTAGGACTTCCCGTATTTAGCAGTGTCGGGTCTTGTCATAAGTTGTTAGAGTCCATAGCGTCGAAACTCCGTCGATCTTACATCACGAGTTTCTACCCCATCCCAAGTCCGCCTTATTTGTCAAGGCACGGCCCACCTACGTAGGACAAACTCCTACAAAGGGAAGCCCATTTACACTTTAGGGTCCAAAGTCTGGGGAATAGCTCACACGTAAGTCTTTCTTCACACGGGACTAGGCCCACTTTGCCAAATTATAAGGAAGGCTCACCATCCACGAGTCACCCGTCTAGGTGTCCTTTCTGACTCATTTCCTTTTCGGGTTTTCCTCACTCGGGGGCTACCCTTCATCAGAGCGGTCAATAACGGTTGTTCTAAGGGTCATGTCTTACACGTGTTTTCTCACGTACCCCACTTTTGAGTCACTTAGATGTCACACCATCTAAGCCTTTAGTCTCACTCGGGGGCTGTCCTTCACCCGAGCAGTCGACCACGGTCACCTTAAGGGGTAGTACTTTACGTCCATCCTACACTGGCGTCCTTATGATGCCTTCTCCGAGTCGAACATATGCTACGAACACTCGAGTCATCTAGGGTTACGTCACCACGGTTGGTCCGAGCACTCGGCGCGGTCAAACACGGTCGCCCCATTTTCGGACTCACTCTTCCGCATCTCGAGTCCAAGTCGCGGTCGTTACTTTGTCTAGGTCAACGTTCGAGTATCCCAGTCCAAGAGTCTTAGTCATTCCCGTCACCCCGGGCCATGTCTAGTTTGACTCCCTCTCTTGCATTTGCACAAAGCCGAGTTTAGGCGAGTCGTGGCACCTGTCGAAGACCTTACCAAAAAAAAACAACCAATCGAGCGTCCGAAAGTCCGGATTTGATTCGAGTCTAAGTCTGAGTTCGAGTCTAGGATACCCTACATCCTCATTTCCAAATCAGAGTCAGAGTCTTTTGCATTCTGTCCTCTTTTCAAAATTCAATAAAATCAGTTTTTCTATTTCTCATATATACTTTCCTTATGTGTTTCCGAGAACATGATGAATACCGTCATACACTGTGAGCACATGCACGTGACTATTATAGGCCCATCTATAACGACTGCAGGAAACTGAACCCGTGTTTTCCTTAACCTGTTCCATGTCTGACATAGAAAGCCACATAACCACCCTTAGCAGGAGCGGCATCGAATCCTAGGACAAATCTAGGTAGTCTCCTAGTTTGGGTTCAAGACGGGAGGCAAGCCCATTTCGCACCATAAACACCCATCCAATAAGACTAGCCAGTCCCTACCTTAGGTGTTAGTCTGACCGACAAAAAAAAAAGCTGGACAAAAAAATCAAAAGTCCAAGAGAAAAAGCAAAAGGCCAAAACAAAAAAAGCTGGCCATGATAAAAAAAAATTATCAACATCCCTCGACCAAACACGGTCAACTCAAATGAAGAATCCCATGACCGGGGCTAAGAGGTCAACCCAAAGAATTCAAAAACCCATGACCGTAGTTAACGATTAACTCAAGTGAAACGGTCAATTCAAAATTATCAAAACCCAAACCATCAAATAGGGGAGAAACAATCAAGCTGGTCAGCTAGCACCACATCTAAGCTTCCCACATTACAACCCTCAAGACCTTCCCGAGACCTAGGCTGGAGACAGCTCGGATTTTTGAGGATTCAAGCTCCATAGGATACCCTAACCATTAGGGCCAGACATGGAAATCAGATCCCCCATTATCAAACCTACCCCGATCGAAGTTCGAGTCATTATTACTCGACTTCCCCTTTTTCTACCACATTACAATACCTTACCCTCGAAGCCTTAGCTCCACAAAATCAAGCTCCAGATTTCGAATCATCAAAGCCACTTACTTCCTAGCACCACATTTCCAAAAAAACATCTAAACCAGTTACCAACCCCAAACACGGGAATTCAACTTGCGGTCGGCATAGAACATGCCCAAATAGTTCACACCACCTCTGGGGGCTACCCCGGAAAATGCTCACAGTCACAGGATCAACATCCTAACTATTCTAGCCCTTTGGTCAAGACATCATTGGGAATGCACCTAGCCTACACCATCGCTATGGCTAGTTACACACAAAGCTCTAATCAACTAGGCACCAAAACATATCTTCAACACTGAACTACGGCTTGGTTTGATTTCACAACACGTGAATACGTAGGCAGCCTTTCAAAAGAGGTACAACCACCCACATTGACACTCATTCAAAAGCACCATCATTCCGGTCACGACACTGTCATGTTCTCAGCAGCTAGCTTTGTCGTCCCGGGGGCTTCTCTTAGGCAGAAGTTCTCCATCCACTCACATAATTCAAAGACTTTCAAAAACTAGCCTCTTTTCTATAGTGTGTCCTAGTACTCGGCCCAGTCGAAGACAAGAATCTGTCAGAGACTCGAGACAACACCTACTTTGGGAACATGCCCCGAAACCAAAAAAAAAATTCAAAAGAACACCAGTCTACGACATTGCTACCACAAAGCCCTGTCGTACGGAAACAATCTCACTCTGAGGATTCGACCATGTTGCCACACGCCTAAGCTACGGAATACCGCAACTTAAGAGTCTTGTCATCTTAGGTGGCCCATCCCCTACCGAGTCACGGTCCAACCCTTAGAGAGTCCAGTCGTGTCTGCCAACTCGTCCGGTCACGTCCAGAGTCGAGTCTGTCGGCATGTCTCTCTCCAAATTCTTATTTTAAAATTTGCAAAACTTAGCCATTTGAGAAAATCCCTTTCCTAGTCACCCCGGGAATAGGAATTTTTATCACACTTCATCTACGCATACAGGCCTAACCAGAGGATTTTAGAAGTCCGTGTCAGAATCTGATCGGGAATCAAGTCATCCCAAGCATTCTAATTTCCAAAAAAAATTCAAAAATTTTCAGCGTTTCCAAAAAATTTCAAAAATTTTCAGCATTTTCTTTCCAAAAATCAATCAAAAAAATCATTTTCTTCCCCAGCGTGAGTCAATGTTTTATCTGAATGTTGCATGCAAAACAGGCAGGTATCCCAAGACTCCCGAAGAATTCTCAAAGTCTCTGTGAAAATTCAAGCAACATTTTTACTGAAGAATCGGATGTAAGCGGTACATCCGCAGCTTCCAATGGAGGCTCCCGCGCAAATCAAAGATGGGACGCATCTGTAAACAGGTACACCCATAGCCTCCAATAAAGGCACCCGCATAATTCAAAGATGGGACGCGTCTATAAACAGTCGCACCCATAGCCTCCAAGGCAAGCTCCCGCGCAATTCCAAGATGGGATATGTCTGTAAACAGACATACCCAAGACTTTTTAAGAAAAGTCCCCACGACATTATTTCTACCCAGGTATGATTTCTATCTTATGGCTGGCGAGCCCCACCAACGCAAGTCTAATGGACTCTAAACGACCCGATCGGAAGTCTGCCAGGTCTTAATCCTCGATTGGCCTGGTAGCTACTCTGACTTTCGCCTTGTCCAAGCCTCAGTCAGAGTGGGGGCTCTGTAGACACCAACATTTTGACCGCCAGGTGTCTATAGTAGGTACCGCCAAACACCCGATGATGATCGGAGGCAAACATGCTTTAATGACTCGGATATGGGCTCGAAATCATGGGCATTTGGTTTAGGCTTATTAAGGAGTACATATCTTACAAAACCAACCTCAAATCCAGGCCCAGTGGGTCGTTTCGAGTCAAATGAGACTAATTTGGGTCGATTCCGACATCAGGGGTAAAACCATCTTTTTACGACCGAGTCAAAACCCGGTCAAAAATATTCTCGAGACACGTGAGTCAGCCGTGACACCTCACACGGCTGATTCGGTCCCAAATACTACAAAAATCAGCTTTCATAAATATTAAATAAATCCGTATAAGGATAGAATTCGATCTCAAGTAGGAATTCTATCCGAAAACCGAAACAAATCGCCAACCAAGCTCAAACACTCGGCCAAACAGCCGAGACACTCCCCAACCAGCCGAGTTACTTGGCTTCTCCACCAAGAAACGGGACTTTCGTTCCCTTTCGAACTCTCGCGTTTCCTATCCAAACCGGTATTTCTTGTCACACAAGCAAGACTACCTCGACCCCTATAAATAGGACCTCCCGTCCAACACAAAAAACACGATTTCAGACAACGATTCTACACAACAATTACACATCGTAAATCTACCATTCACATATCCTTAACAACTAGTAAGAATTCCCGATGTAATCCCGAAGTAGTCTCGAAAATACCGACGAAACCGACCCCATCATCCGGCCGAACCCACCGTCACCTCACACATAAAAAACGCACCGAACCGACACCTTAACTCATCCCGCATCATCTCGACGCTCCCGTGCCTAAGCCACCGTCCGACGAGCTCTATACCGAGAAAGTAAAGCCTGTAGGTTGAGGGTGTAAATCAAACCCGATTCTTCTCCTTTCTCTCTCTCTCACGTCTTTTTTCCTTTTTTCGTCCGTCACTTTTTTTTTACGAGTCGTCGGTCGTTTCGTATTATTAATATGGGTCGTTCGTCACATATTTTTATTTATTACTAATAATCGATACTACAAAAAACTATTTTTATAACGTTCTTAAAATACGATACCGATTCTCTAATCGAATATCGTATCTACAAGAACTAAATTAATTAATTCTCGCTGATGCTAACAAAATCATTACATCTTTTTTTAACAAACTTCGATGATTTTAAACGCGGAGAGAATTAACATCTTTTTCGTTCAAATTCTTTTTTTTTTCTTTTCGCTCAAAACAAACTTTTTTTAAAACTTTTTCTAAAACATTCCGACTATTCGATATCGATTTCATAATCGAATATCGAAAATATAAATCGAGTATGAATTAATCCATATTTGTATGCAATTTATAAAAATTGACGATTTTCGACAAATAAAAAAAACCGGCAGGCCACCACGCGGGTCGCGCGCCTGTCAGGCGACCCGCGCGGCAGCCTGATTCGTCGGCTTCTTCTTTTTTTTCGTTTCCTCGCTTTTCTATTTTTTATTCTTTTCGAGTATTACATAAAAAGCGACTTTCGCGACATATTTCGATAAATACTTTTTTCGACCTCGGTCAACACGTGTTAATCCATCACGTGTCATAAACCTTTTTCAAAATCATGCATATTATTTATTTACATTTTTATTCGATTTATTCATCGTTACTAACTCGTTTTCTCGTGTTTGTAGCAATTTTATTTTATTTTGTTTTTTTATCGTTTTATTAGACTAAAACGACTTCACATGCTAAAATAACTTTGACGTTATTAGTTTAATATGCATTAAACGACTTAGCAACCCACTTATTTATTTTTCTCACATGCTTAGGAAAATAATGTTTGCATATCATTCAACCGTCGAACTAACCCGTGTACACCAAAAATGAACGATATCTTAGTAAAGGCACCTAAGTGCGGGCGGGGTTGGGTGTCTCAGTGAACTTCCCAACACGTACCCTCACCCCTTACTCAGAACCATGGTTTCCGGATGTCCGAATCCATTGGCAACGAGAGTCATTCAATACACGGTATCCGATAATGTCGGTATCGGTATCGTAATGCAAAGGGACGAGCCCAATAAACTCTGACATCGGAAATGGGCCGTATTTTGTATACGGCCCACTACGACATAGAGTGGGCTCGAACGGTTCCGAATAACCACAAAATTCGGTGGCGACTCCTACTTCGATTTAAATTTCAATTTGACTATCTCATAGGAGATTCATTCGCCTCCCCAAACCCGCGCGTGGCCGCGTCGGGGTGGACCTATGTCATGTCCACAATTTGGCGACTCTGCTGGGGATCAACCGATGAGTCACTTACCATCGACATCCTCAGGGTGAGACTCGAAAAGAAATCGTTCGAATAGTAATGTACACGTTTTAGTTCAATGGTTCATGCATAACCCATTCTTTCTCGGGCCGGTTACTTGTGACCGACGTCCCACTATACCACGGTGCGTTCCTACTTGGACCCACTAAAGACTTCGATGGCGGAACTCGCATGGGTTTTATGGCAGGTTCTAAGACCAACTCGGCTTAGGAAGACCGTCCTGATTTGCGAGAAAGCTATCGTCGTTGGTATAGACCCTATTAGACCGACCGAGACTTAGACTAAGAGCATACATGGTGTCGTTATACTGTTTCCGTGACTACATGCTACCTGGTCCGTGTCTCATCTTTTCAAAAAACCGTCGTTTTCAAAAACTTACATCTTTTTTCGAAAATCATCCATTTTTCAAAACCCGGAAAGCTACCGAATTTAGGACTTATGATTTTGACTCAAAATAGCCTATTTTCTAGCCGGTATGCTGTCCAAACCTTTTCAAAAATCCAAAATCTCGGCCCGATAACTTTTTTTCGATTTTCAAAAAAAATCGGGCCCTCCAATCCGTTTTGTTCGGGTTTTACAAATCCAAATCCTCTTTTCAAAGCTTTCTTCTTAGGACTTCCCGTATTTAGCAGTGTCGGGTCTTGTCATAAGTTGTTAGAGTCCATAGCGTCGAAACTCCGTCGATCTTACATCACGAGTTTCTACCCCATCCCAAGTCCGCCTTATTTGTCAAGGCACGGCCCACCTACGTAGGACAAACTCCTACAAAGGGAAGCACATTTACACTTTAGGGTCCAAAGTCTGGGGAATAGCTCACACGTAGGTCTTTCTTCACACGGGACTAGGCCCACTTTGCCAAATTATAAGGAAGGCTCACCATCCACGAGTCACCCGTCTAGGTGTCCTTTCCGACTCATATCCTTTTCGGGTTTTCCTCACTCGGGGGCTACCCTTCATCAGAGCGGTCAATCACGGTTGTTCTAAGGGTCATGTCTTACACGTGTTTTCTCACGTACCCCACTTTTGAGTCACTTAGATGTCACACCATCTAAGCCTTTAGTCTCACTCGGGGGCTGTCCTTCACCCGAGCAGTTGACCACGGTCACCTTAAGGGGTAGTACTTTACGTCCATCCTACACTGGCGTCCTTATGATGCCTTCTCCGAGTCGAACATATGCTACGAACACTCGAGTCATCTAGGGTTACGTCACCACGGTTGGTCCGAGCACTCGGCGCGGTCAAACACGGTCGCCCCATTTTCGGACTCACCCTTCCGCATCTCGAGTCCAAGTCGCGGTCGTTACTTTGTCTAGGTCAACGTTCGAGTATCCCAGTCCAAGAGTCTTAGTCATTCCCGTCACCCCGGGCCATGTCTAGTTTGACTCCCTCTCTTGCATTTGCACAAAGCCGAGTTTAGGCGAGTCGTGGCACCTGTCGAAGACCTTACAAAAAAAAACAACCAATCGAGCGTCCGAAAGTCCGGATTTGATTCGAGTCTAAGTCTGAGTTCGAGTCTAGGATACCCTACATCCTCATTTCCAAATCAGAGTCAGAGTCTTTTGCATTCTGTCCTCTTTTCAAAATTCAATAAAATCAGTTTTTCTTTTTCTCATATATACTTTCGTTATGTGTTTCCGAGAACATGATGACTACCGTCATACACTGTGAGCACATGCACGTGACTATTATAGGCCCATCTATAACGACTGCAGGAAACTGAACCCGTGTTTTCCTTTACCTGTTCCATGTCTGACATAGAAAGCCACATAACCACCCTTAGCAGGAGTGGCATCGAATCCTAGGACAAATCTAGGTAGTCTCCTAGTTTGGGTTCAAGACGGGAGGCAAGCCCATTTCCCACCATAAACACCCATCCAATAAGACTAGCCAGTCCCTACCTTAGGTGTTAGTCTGACCGACAAAAAAAAAAGCTGGACAAAAAAATCAAAAGTCCAAGAGAAAAAGCAAAAGGCCAAAACAAAAAAAGTTGGCCATGATCAAAAAAAATTATCAACATCCCTCGACCAGACACGGTCAACTCAAATGAAGAATCCCATGACCGGGGCTAAGAGGTCAACACAAAGAATTCAAAAACCCATGACCGTAGTTAACGATCAACTCAAGTGAAATGGTCAATTCAAAATTATCAAAACCCAAACCATCAAATAGGGGAGAAACAATCAAGCTGGTCAGCTAGCATCACATCTAGCCTTCCCACATTACAACCCTCATGACCTTCCCGAGACCTAGGCTAGAGACAGCTCGGATTTTTGAGGATTCAAGCTCCATAGGATACCCTAACCATTAGGGCTAGACATGGAAATCATATCCCCCATTATCAAACCTACCCCGATCGAAGTTCGAGTCATTATTACTCGACTTCCCCTTTTTCTACCACATTACAATACCTTACCCTCGAAGCCTTAGCTCCACAAAATCAAGCTCCAGATTTTGAATCATCAAAGCCACTTACTTCCTTGCACCACATTTCCAAAAAAACATCTAAACCAGTTACCAACCCCAAACACGGGAATTCAACTTGCGGTCGGCATAGAACATGCCCAAATAGTTCACACCACCTCTGGGGGCTACCCCGGAAAATGCTCACAGTCACAGGATCAACATCCTAACTATTCTAGCCCTTTGGTCAAGACATCATTGGGAATGCACCTAGCCTACACCATCGCTATGGCTAGTTACACACAAAGCCCTAATCAACTAGGCACCAAAACATATCTTCAACACTGAACTACGGCTTGGTTTGATTTCACAACACGTGAATACGTAGGAAGCCTTTCAAAAGAGGTACAACCACCCACATTGACACTCATTCAAAAGCACCATCATTCCGGTCACGACACTGTCATGTTCTCAGCAGCTAGCTTTGTCGTCCCGGGGGCTTCTCTTAGGCAGAAGTTCTCCATCCACTCACATAATTCAAAGACTTTCAAAAACTAGCCTCTTTTCTATAGTGTGTCCTAGTACTCGGCCCAGTCGAAGACAAGAATCTGTCAGAGACTCGAGACAACACCTACTTTGGGAACATGCCCCGAAACCAAAAAAAAAAATTCAAAAGAACACCAGTCTACGACATTGCTACCACAAAGCCCTGTCGTACGGAAACAATCTCACTCTGAGGATTCGACCATGTTGCCACACGCCTAAGCTACGGAATAGCGCAACTTAAGAGTCTTGTCATCTTAGGTGGCCCATCCCCTACCGAGTCACGGTCCAACCCTTAGAGAGTCCAGTCCTGTCTGCCGACTCGTCCGGTCACGTCCAGAGTCGAGTCTGTCGGCATGTCTCTCTCCAAATTCTTATTTTAAAATTTGCAAAACTTAGCCATTTGAGAAAATCCCTTTCCTAGTCACCCCGGGAATAGGAATTTTTATCACACTTCATCTACGCATACAGGCCTAACCAGAGGATTTTAGAAGTCCGTGTCAGAATCTGATCGGGAATCAAGTCATCCCAAGCATTCTAATTTCAAAAAAAAATTCAAAAATTTTCAGCGTTTCAAAAAAATTTCAAAAATTTTCAGCATTTTCTTTCCAAAAAGCAATCAAAAAAATCATTTTCTTCCCCAGCGTGAGTCAATGTTTTATCTGAATGTTGCATGCAAAACAGGCAGGTATCCCAAGACTCCCGAAGAATTCTCAAAGTCTCTGTGAAAATTCAAGCAACATTTTTACTGAAGAATCGGATGTAACATTTTTACTGAAGAATCGGATGTAAGCGGTACATCCGCAGCTTCCAATGGAGGCTCCCGCGCAAATCAAAGATGGGACGCATCTGTAAACAGGTACACCCATAGCCTCCAATAAAGGCACCCGCATAATTCAAAGATGGGACACGTCTGTAAACAGTCGCACCCATAGCCTCCAAGGAAAGCTCCCGCGCAATTCCAAGATGGGATATGTCTGTAAACAGACATACCCAAGATTTTTTAAGAAAAATCCCCACGACATTATTTCTACCCAGGTATGATTTCAATCTTATGGCTGGCGAGCCCCACCAACGCAAGTCTAATGGACTCTAAACGACCCGATCGGAAGTCTGCCAGGTCTTAATCCTCGATTGGCCTGGTAGCTACTCTGACTTTCGCCTTGTCCAAGCCTCAGTCAGAGTGGGGGCTCTGTAGACACCCACATTTTGACCGCCAGGTGTCTATAGTAGGTACCGCCAAACACCCGATGATGATCGGAGGCAAACATGCTTTAATGACTCGGATATGGGCTCGAAATCATGGGCATTTGGTTTAGGCTTATTACGGAGTACATATCTTACAAAACCAACCTCAAATCCAGGCCCAGTGGGTCGTTTCGAGTCAAATGAGACTAATTTGGGTCGATTCCGACACCAGGGGTAAACCGTCTTTTTACGACCGAGTCAAAACCCGGTCAAAAATATTCTCGAGACACGTGAGTCAGCCGTGACACCTCACATGGCTGATTCGGTCCCAAATACTACAAAAATCAGCTTTCATAAATATTAAACAAATCCGTATAAGGATAGAATTCGATCTCAAGTAGGAATTCTATCCGAAAACCGAAACAAATCGCCAACCAAGCTCAAACACTCGGCCAAACAGCCGAGACACTCCCCAACCAGCCGAGTTACTTGGCTTCTCCACCAAGAAATGAGACTTTCGTTCCCTTTTGAACTCTCGCGTTTCCTATCCAAACCGGTATTTCTTGTCACACAAGCAAGACTACCTCGACCCCTATAAATAGGACCTCCCGTCCAACACAAAAAACACGATTTCAGACAACGATTCTACACAACAATTACACATCGTAAATCTACCATTCACATATCCTTAACATCTAGTAAGAATTCCCGACGTAATCCCGAAGTAGTCTCGAAAATACCGACGAAACCGACCCCATCATCCGGCCGAACCCACCGTCACCTCACCCATAAAAAAACGCACCAAACCGACACCTTAACTCATCCCGCATCATCTCGACGCTCCTGTGCCTAAGCCACCGTCCGACGAGCTCTATACCGAGAAAGTAAAGCCTGTAGGTTGAGGGTGTAAATCAAACCCGATTCTTCTCCTTTCTCTCTCTCTCACGTCTTTTTTCCTTTTTTCGTCCGTCACTTTTTTTTTTTACGAGTCGTCGGTCGTTTCGTATTATTAATATGGGTCGTTCGTCACATATTTTTATTTATTACTAATAATCGATACTACAAAAAACTATTTTTATAACGTTCTTAAAATACGATACCGATTCTCTAATCGAATATCGTATCTACAAGAACTAAATTAATTAATTCTCGCTGATGCTAACAAAATCATTACATCTTTTTTTAACAAACTTCGATGATTTTAAACGCGGAGAGAATTAACATCTTTTTCGTTCAAATTCTTTTTTTTTACTTTTCGCTCAAAACAAACTTTTTTTAAAACTTTTTCTAAAACATTCCGACTATTCGATATCGATTTCATAATCGAATATCGAAAATATAAATCGAGTATGAATTAATCCATATTTGTACGCAATTTATAAAAATTGACGATTTTCGACAAATAAAAAAAACCGGCAGGCCACCACGCGGGTCGCGCGCCTGTCAGGCGACCCGCGCGGCAGCCTGATTCGTCGGCTTCTTCTTTTTTTTCGTTTCCTCGCTTTTCTATTTTTTATTCTTTTCGAGTATTACATAAAAAGTGACTTTCGCGACATATTTCGATAAATACTTTTTTCGACCTCGGTCAACACGTGTTAATCCATCACGTGTCATAAACCTTTTTCAAAATCATGCATATTATTTATTTACATTTTTATTCGATTTATTCATCGTTACTAACTCGTTTTCTCGTGTTTGTAGCAATTTTATTTTATTTTGTTTTTTATCGTTTTATTAGACTAAAACGACTTCACATGCTAAAATAACTTTGACGTTATTAGTTTAATATGCATTAAACGACTTAGCAACCCACTTATTTATTTTTCTCACATGCTTAGGAAAATAATGTTTGCATATCATTCAACCGTCGAACTAACCCGTGTACACCAAAAACGAACGATATCTTAGTAAAGGCCGCTAAGTGCGGGCGGGGTTGGGTGTCTCAGTGAACTTCCCAACACGTACCCTCACCCCTTACTCAGAACCATGGTTTCCGGATGTCCGAATCCATTGGCAACGAGAGTCATTCAATACACGGTATCCGATAATGTCGGTATCGGTATCGTAATGCAAAGGGACGAGCCCAATAAACTCTGACATCGGAAATGGGCCGTATTTTGTATACGGCCCACTACGACATAGAGTGGGCTCGAACGGTTCCAAATAACCACAAAATTCGGTGGCGACTCCTACTTCGATTTAAATTTCAATTTCACCATCTCATATGGAGATTCATTCGCCTCCCCAAACCCGCGCGTGGCCGCGTCGGGGTGGACCTATGTCATGTCCACAATTTGGCGACTCTGCTGGGGATCAACCGATGAGTCACTTACCATCGACATCCTCAGGGTGAGACTCGAAAAGAAATCGTTCGAATAGTAATGTACACGTTTTAGTTCAATGGTTCATGCATAACCCATTCTTTCCCGGGCCGGTTACTTGTGACCGACGTCCCACTATACCACGGTGCGTTCCTACTTGGACCCACTAAAGACTTCGATGGCGGAACTCGCATGGGTTTTATGGCAGGTTCTAAGACCAACTCGGCTTAGGAAGACCGTCCTGATTTGCGAGAAAGCTATCGTCGTTGGTATAGACCCTATTAGACCGACCGAGACTTAGACTAAGAGCATACATGGTGTCGTTATACTGTTTCCGTGACTACATGCTACCTGGTCCGTGTCTCATCTTTTCAAAAAACCGTCGTTTTCAAAAACTTACATCTTTTTTCGAAAATCATCCATTTTTCAAAACCCGGAAAGCTACCGAATTTAGGACTTATGATTTTGACTCAAAATAGCCTATTTTCTAGCCGATATGCTGTCCAAACCTTTTCAAAAATCCAAAATCTCGGCCCGATAACTTTTTTTCGATTTTCAAAAAAAATCGGGCCCTCCAATCCGTTTTGTTCGGGTTTTACAAATCCAAATCCTCTTTTCAAAGCTTTCTTCTTAGGACTTCCCGTATTTAGCAGTGTCGGGTCTTGTCATAAGTTGTTAGAGTCCATAGCGTCGAAACTCCGTCGATCTTACATCACGAGTTTCTACCCCATCCCAAGTCCGCCTTATTTGTCAAGGCACGGCCCACCTACGTAGGACAAACTCCTACAAAGGGAAGCCCATTTACACTTTAGGGTCCAAAGTCTGGGGAATAGCTCACACGTAAGTCTTTCTTCACACGGGACTAGGCCCACTTTGCCAAATTATAAGGAAGGCTCACCATCCACGAGTCACCCGTCTAGGTGTCCTTTCTGACTCATTTCCTTTTCGGGTTTTCCTCACTCGGGGGCTACCCTTCATCAGAGCGGTCAATAACGGTTGTTCTAAGGGTCATGTCTTACACGTGTTTTCTCACGTACCCCACTTTTGAGTCACTTAGATGTCACACCATCTAAGCCTTTAGTCTCACTCGGGGGCTGTCCTTCACCCGAGCAGTCGACCACGGTCACCTTAAGGGGTAGTACTTTACGTCCATCCTACACTGGCGTCCTTATGATGCCTTCTCCGAGTCGAACATATGCTACGAACACTCGAGTCATCTAGGGTTACGTCACCACGGTTGGTCCGAGCACTCGGCGCGGTCAAACACGGTCGCCCCATTTTCGGACTCACTCTTCCGCATCTCGAGTCCAAGTCGCGGTCGTTACTTTGTCTAGGTCAACGTTCGAGTATCCCAGTCCAAGAGTCTTAGTCATTCCCGTCACCCCGGGCCATGTCTAGTTTGACTCCCTCTCTTGCATTTGCACAAAGCCGAGTTTAGGCGAGTCGTGGCACCTGTCGAAGACCTTACCAAAAAAAAACAACCAATCGAGCGTCCGAAAGTCCGGATTTGATTCGAGTCTAAGTCTGAGTTCGAGTCTAGGATACCCTACATCCTCATTTCCAAATCAGAGTCAGAGTCTTTTGCATTCTGTCCTCTTTTCAAAATTCAATAAAATCAGTTTTTCTATTTCTCATATATACTTTCCTTATGTGTTTCCGAGAACATGATGAATACCGTCATACACTGTGAGCACATGCACGTGACTATTATAGGCCCATCTATAACGACTGCAGGAAACTGAACCCGTGTTTTCCTTAACCTGTTCCATGTCTGACATAGAAAGCCACATAACCACCCTTAGCAGGAGCGGCATCGAATCCTAGGACAAATCTAGGTAGTCTCCTAGTTTGGGTTCAAGACGGGAGGCAAGCCCATTTCGCACCATAAACACCCATCCAATAAGACTAGCCAGTCCCTACCTTAGGTGTTAGTCTGACCGACAAAAAAAAAAGCTGGACAAAAAAATCAAAAGTCCAAGAGAAAAAGCAAAAGGCCAAAACAAAAAAAGCTGGCCATGATAAAAAAAATTATCAACATCCCTCGACCAAACACGGTCAACTCAAATGAAGAATCCCATGACCGGGGCTAAGAGGTCAACCCAAAGAATTCAAAAACCCATGACCGTAGTTAACGATTAACTCAAGTGAAACGGTCAATTCAAAATTATCAAAACCCAAACCATCAAATAGGGGAGAAACAATCAAGCTGGTCAGCTAGCACCACATCTAAGCTTCCCACATTACAACCCTCAAGACCTTCCCGAGACCTAGGCTAGAGACAGCTCGGATTTTTGAGGATTCAAGCTCCATAGGATACCCTAACCATTAGGGCCAGACATGGAAATCAGATCCCCCATTATCAAACCTACCCCGATCGAAGTTCGAGTCATTATTACTCGACTTCCCCTTTTTCTACCACATTACAATACCTTACCCTCGAAGCCTTAGCTCCACAAAATCAAGCTCCAGATTTCGAATCATCAAAGCCACTTACTTCCTAGCACCACATTTCCAAAAAAACATCTAAACCAGTTACCAACCCCAAACACGGGAATTCAACTTGCGGTCGGCATAGAACATGCCCAAATAGTTCACACCACCTCTGGGGGCTACCCCGGAAAATGCTCACAGTCACAGGATCAACATCCTAACTATTCTAGCCCTTTGGTCAAGACATCATTGGGAATGCACCTAGCCTACACCATCGCTATGGCTAGTTACACACAAAGCTCTAATCAACTAGGCACCAAAACATATCTTCAACACTGAACTACGGCTTGGTTTGATTTCACAACACGTGAATACGTAGGCAGCCTTTCAAAAGAGGTACAACCACCCACATTGACACTCATTCAAAAGCACCATCATTCCGGTCACGACACTGTCATGTTCTCAGCAGCTAGCTTTGTCGTCCCGGGGGCTTCTCTTAGGCAGAAGTTCTCCATCCACTCACATAATTCAAAGTCTTTCAAAAACTAGCCTCTTTTCTATAGTGTGTCCTAGTACTCGGCCCAGTCGAAGACAAGAATCTGTCAGAGACTCGAGACAACACCTACTTTGGGAACATGCCCCGAAACCAAAAAAAAAATTCAAAAGAACACCAGTCTACGACATTGCTACCACAAAGCCCTGTCGTACGGAAACAATCTCACTCTGAGGATTCGACCATGTTGCCACACGCCTAAGCTACGGAATACCGCAACTTAAGAGTCTTGTCATCTTAGGTGGCCCATCCCCTACCGAGTCACGGTCCAACCCTTAGAGAGTCCAGTCGTGTCTGCCAACTCGTCCGGTCACGTCCAGAGTCGAGTCTGTCGGCATGTCTCTCTCCAAATTCTTATTTTAAAATTTGCAAAACTTAGCCATTTGAGAAAATCCCTTTCCTAGTCACCCCGGGAATAGGAATTTTTATCACACTTCATCTACGCATACAGGCCTAACCAGAGGATTTTAGAAGTCCGTGTCAGAATCTGATCGGGAATCAAGTCATCCCAAGCATTCTAATTTCCCAAAAAAATTCAAAAATTTTCAGCGTTTCCAAAAAATTTCAAAAATTTTCAGCATTTTCTTTCCAAAAATCAATCAAAAAAATCATTTTCTTCCCCAGCGTGAGTCAATGTTTTATCTGAATGTTGCATGCAAAACAGGCAGGTATCCCAAGACTCCCGAAGAATTCTCAAAGTCTCTGTGAAAATTCAAGCAACATTTTTACTGAAGAATCGGATGTAAGCGGTACATCCGCAGCTTCCAATGGAGGCTCCCGCGCAAATCAAAGATGGGACGCATCTGTAAACAGGTACACCCATAGCCTCCAATAAAGGCACCCGCATAATTCAAAGATGGGACACGTCTGTAAACAGTCGCACCCATAGCCACCAAGGAAAGCTCCCGCGCAATTCCAAGATGGGATATGTCTGTAAACAGACATACCCAAGATCTTTTAAGAAAAATCCCCACGACATTATTTCTACCCAGGTATGATTTCAATCTTATGGCTGGCGAGCCCCACCAACGCAAGTCTAATGGACTCTAAACGACCCGATCGGAAGTCTGCCAGGTCTTAATCCTCGATTGGCCTGGTAGCTACTCTGACTTTCGCCTTGTCCAAGCCTCAGTCAGAGTGGGGGCTCTGTAGACACCCACATTTTGACCGCCAGGTGTCTATAGTAGGTACCGCCAAACACCCGATGATGATCGGAGGCAAACATGCTTTAATGACTCGGATATGGGCTCGAAATCATGGGCATTTGGTTTAGGCTTATTACGGAGTACATATCTTACAAAACCAACCTCAAATCCAGGCCCAGTGGGTCGTTTCGAGTCAAATGAGACTAATTTGGGTCGATTCCGACACCAGGGGTAAACCGTCTTTTTACGACCGAGTCAAAACCCGGTCAAAAATATTCTCGAGACACGTGAGTCAGCCGTGACACCTCACATGGCTGATTCGGTCCCAAATAATACAAAAATCATCTTTCATAAATATTAAACAAATCCGTATAAGGATAGAATTCGATCTCAAGTAGGAATTCTATCCGAAAACCGAAACAAATCGCCAACCAAGCTCAAACACTCGGCCAAACAGCCGAGACACTCCCCAACCAGCCGAGTTACTTTGCTTCTCCACCAAGAAACGAGACTTTCGTTCCCTTTCGAACTCTCGTGTTTCCTATCCAAACCGGTATTTCTTGTCACACAAGCAAGACTACCTCGACCCCTATAAATAGGACCTCCAGTCCAACACAAAAAACACGATTTCAGACAACGATTCTACACAACAATTACACATCGTAAATCTACCATTCACATATCCTTAACATCTAGTAAGAATTCCCGACGTAATCCCGAAGTAGTCTCGAAAATACCGACGAAACCGACCCCATCATCCGGCCGAACCCACCGTCACCTCACACATAAAAAAACGCACCAAACCGACACCTTAACTCATCCCGCATCATCTCGACGCTCCCGTGCCTAAGCCACCGTCCGACGAGCTCTATACCGAGAAAGTAAAGCCTGTAGGTTGAGGGTGTAAATCAAACCCGATTCTTCTCCTTTCTCTCTCTCTCTCACGTCTTTTTTCCTTTTTTCGTCCGTCACTTTTTTTTTTACGAGTCGTCGGTTGTTTCGTATTATTAATATGGGTCGTTCGTCACATATTTTTATTTATTACTAATAATCGATACTACAAAAAACTATTTTTATAACGTTCTTAAAATACGATACCGATTCTCTAATCGAATATCGTATTTACAAGAACTAAATTAATTAATTCTCGCTGATGCTAACAAAATCATTACATCTTTTTTTAACAAACTTCGATGATTTTAAACGCGGAGAGAATTAACATCTTTTTCGTTCAAATTCTTTTTTTTTTTACTTTTCGCTTAAAACAAACTTTTTTTAAAACTTTTTCTAAAACATTCCGACTATTCGATATCGATTTCATAATCGAATATCGAAAATATAAATCGAGTATGAATTAATCCATATTTGTACGCAATTTATAAAAATTGACGATTTTCGACAAATAAAAAAAACCGGCAGGCCACCACGCGGGTCGCGCGCCTGTCAGGCGACCCGCGCGGCAGCCTGATTCGTCGGCTTCTTCTTTTTTTTCGTTTCCTCGCTTTTCTATTTTTTATTCTTTTCGAGTATTACATAAAAAGTGACTTTCGCGACATATTTCGATAAATACTTTTTTCGACCTCGGTCAACACGTGTTAATCCATCACGTGTCATAAACCTTTTTCAAAATCCTGCATATTATTTATTTACATTTTTATTCGATTTATTCATCGTTACTAACTCGTTTTCTCGTGTTTGTAGCAATTTTATTTTATTTTGTTTTTTATCGTTATATTAGACTAAAACGACTTCACATGCTAAAATAACTTTGACGTTATTAGTTTAATATGCATTAAACGACTTAGCAACCCACTTATTTATTTTTCTCACATGCTTAGGAAAATAATGTTTGCATATCATTCAACCGTCGAACTAACCCGTGTACACCAAAAACGAACGATATCTTAGTAAAGGCCGCTAAGTGCGGGCGGGGTTGGGTGTCTCAGTGAACTTCCCAACACGTACCCTCACCCCTTACTCAGAACCATGGTTTCCGGATGTCCGAATCCATTGGCAACGAGAGTCATTCAATACACGGTATCCGATAATGTCGGTATCGGTATCGTAATGCAAAGGGACGAGCCCAATAAACTCTGACATCGGAAATGGGCCGTATTTTGTATACGGCCCACTACGACATAGAGTGGGCTCGAACGGTTCCAAATAACCACAAAATTCGGTGGCGACTCCTACTTCGATTTAAATTTCAATTTCACCATCTCATATGGAGATTCATTCGCCTCCCCAAACCCGCGCGTGGCCGCGTCGGGGTGGACCTATGTCATGTCTACAATTTGGCGACTCTGCTGGGGATCAACCGATGAGTCACTTACCATCGACATCCTCAGGGTGAGACTCGAAAAGAAATCGTTCGAATAGTAATGTACACGTTTTAGTTCAATGGTTCATGCATAACCCATTCTTTCCCGGGCCGGTTACTTGTGACCGACGTCCCACTATACCACGGTGCGTTCCTACTTGGACCCACTAAAGACTTCGATGGCGGAACTCGCATGGGTTTTATGGCAGGTTCTAAGACCAACTCGGCTTAGGAAGACCGTCCTGATTTGCGAGAAAGCTATCGTCGTTGGTATAGACCCTATTAGACCGACCGAGACTTAGACTAAGAGCATACATGGTGTCGTTATACTGTTTCCGTGACTACATGCTACCTGGTCCGTGTATCATCTTTTCAAAAAACCGTCGTTTTCAAAAACTTACATCTTTTTTCGAAAATCATCCATTTTTCAAAACCCGGAAAGCTACCGAATTTAGGACTTATGATTTTGACTCAAAATAGCGTATTTTCTAGCCGATATGCTGTCCAAACCTTTTCAAAAATCCAAAATCTCGGCCCGATAACTTTTTTTCGATTTTCAAAAAAAATCGGGCCCTCCAATCCGTTTTGTTCGGGTTTTACAAATCCAAATCTTCTTTTCAAAGCTTTCTTCTTAGGACTTCCCGTATTTAGCAGTGTCGGGTCTTGTCATAAGTTGTTAGAGTCCATAGTGTCGAAACTCCGTCGATCTTACATCACGAGTTTCTACCCCATCCCAAGTCCGCCTTATTTGTCAAGGCACGGCCCACCTACGTAGGACAAACTCCTACAAAGGGAAGCCCATTTACACTTTAGGGTCCAAAGTCTGGTGAATAGCTCACACGTAGGTCTTTCTTCACACGGGACTAGGCCCACTTTGCCAAATTATAAGGAAGGCTCACCATCCACGAGTCACCCGTCTAGGTGTCCTTTTCGACTCATTTCCTTTTCGGGTTTTCCTCACTCGGGGGCTACCCTTCATCAGAGCGGTCAATCACGGTTGTTCTAAGGGTCATGTCTTACACGTGTTTTCTCACGTACCCCACTTTTGAGTCACTTAGATGTCACACCATCTAAGCCTTTAGTCTCACTCGGGGGCTGTCCTTCACCCGAGCAGTCGACCACGGTCACCTTAAGGGGTAGTACTTTACGTCCATCCTACACTGGCGTCCTTATGATGCCTTCTCCGAGTCGAACATATGCTACGAACACTCGAGTCATCTAGGGTTACGTCACCACGGTTGGTCCGAGCACTCGGCGCGGTCAAACACGGTCGCCCCATTTTCGGACTCACCCTTCCGCATCTCGAGTCCAAGTCGCGGTCGTTACATTGTCTAGGTCAACGTTCGAGTATCCCAGTCCAAGAGTCTTAGTCATTCCCGTCACCTCGGGCCATGTCTAGTTTGACTCCCTCTCTTGCATTTGCACAAAGCCGAGTTTAGGCGAGTCGTGGCACCTGTCGAAGACCTTACCAAAAAAAAAACGACCAATCGAGCGTCCGAAAGTCCGGATTTGATTCGAGTCTAAGTCTGAGTTCGAGTCTAGGATACCCTACATCCTCATTTCCAAATCAGAGTCAGAGTCTTTTGCATTCTGTCCTCTTTTCAAAATTCAATAAAATCAGTTTTTCTATTTCTCATATATACTTTCCTTATGTGTTTCCGAGAACATGATGAATACCGTCATACACTGTGAGCACATGCACGTGACTATTATAGGCCCATCTATAACGACTGCAGGAAACTGAACCCGTGTTTTCCTTAACCTGTTCCATGTCTGACATGGAATGCCACATAACCACCCTTAGCAGGAGCGGCATCGAATCCTAGGACAAATCTAGGTAGTCTCCTAGTTTGGGTTCAAGACGGGAGGCAAGCCCATTTCCCACCATAAACACCCATCCAATAAGACTAGCCAGTCCCTACCTTAGGTGTTAGTCTGACCGACAAAAAAAAAGCTGGACAAAAAAATCAAAAGTCCAAGAGAAAAAGCAAAAGGCCAAAACAAAAAAAGCTGGCCATGATAAAAAAAAATTATCAACATCCCTCCACCAAACACGGTCAACTCAAATGAAGAATCCCATGACCGGGGCTAAGAGGTCAACCCAAAGAATTCAAAAACCCATGACCGTAGTTAACGATTAACTCAAGTGAAACGGTCAATTCAAAATTATCAAAACCCAAACCATCAAATAGGGGAGAAACAATCAAGCTGGTCAGCTAGCACCACATCTAGCCTTCCCACATTACAACCCTCAAGACCTTCCCGAGACCTAGGCTAGAGACAGCTCGGATTTTTGAGGATTCAAGCTCCATAGGATACCCTAACCATTAGGGCCAGACATGGAAATCAGATCCCCCATTATCAAACCTACCCCGATCGAAGTTCGAGTCATTATTACTCGACTTCCCCTTTTTCTACCACATTAAAATACCTTACCCTCGAAGCCTTAGCTCCACAAAATCAAGCTCCAGATTTCGAATCATCAAAGCCACTTACTTCCTAGCACCACATTTCCAAAAAAACATCTAAACCAGTTACCAACCCCAAACACGGGAATTCAACTTGCGGTCGGCATAGAACATGCCCAAATAGTTCACACCACCTCTGGGGGCTACCCCGGAAAATGCTCACAGTCACAGGATCAACATCCTAACTATTCTAGCCCTTTGGTCAAGACATCATTGGGAATGCACCTAGCCTACACCATCGCTATGGCTAGTTACACACAAAGCCCTAATCAACTAGGCACCAAAACATATCTTCAACACTGAACTACGACTTGGTTTGATTTCACAACACGTGAATACGTAGGCAGCCTTTCAAAAGAGGTACAACCACCCACATTGACACTCATTCAAAAGCACCATCATTCCGGTCACGACACTGTCATGTTCTCAGCAGCTAGCTTTGTCGTCCCGGGGGCTTCTCTTAGGCAGAAGTTCTCCATCCACTCACATAATTCAAAGACTTTCAAAAACTAGCCTCTTTTCTATAGTGTGTCCTAGTACTCGGCCCAGTCGAAGACAAGAATCTGTCAGAGACTCGAGACAACACCTACTTTGGGAACATGCCCCGAAACCAAAAAAAAAAAATTCAAAAGAACACCAGTCTACGACATTGCTACCACAAAGCCCTGTCGTACGGAAACAATCTCACTCTGAGGATTCGACCATGTTGCCACACGCCTAAGCTACGGAATAGCGCAACTTAAGAGTCTTGTCATCTTAGGTGGCCCATCCCCTACCGAGTCACGGTCCAACCCTTAGAGAGTCCAGTCGTGTCTGCCGACTCGTCCGGTCACGTCCAGAGTCGAGTCTGTCGGCATGTCTCTCTCCAAATTCTTATTTTAAAATTTGCAAAACTTAGCCATTTGAGAAAATCCCTTTCCTAGTCACCCCGGGAATAGGAATTTTTATCACACTTCATCTACGCATACAGGCCTAACCAGAGGATTTTAGAAGTCCGTGTCAGAATCTGATCGGGAATCAAGTCATCCCAAGCATTCTAATTTCCAAAAAAAATTCAAAAATTTTCAGCGTTTCCAAAAAATTTCAAAAATTGTCAGCATTTTCTTTCCAAAAATCAATCAAAAAAATCATTTTCTTCCCCAGCGTGAGTCAATGTTTTATCTGAATGTTGCATGCAAAACAGGCAGGTATCCCAAGACTCCCGAAGAATTCTCAAAGTCTCAGTGAAAATTCAAGCAACATTTTTACTGAAGAATCGGATGTAAGCGGTACATCCGCAGCTTCCAATGGAGGCTCTCGCGCAAATCAAAGGTGGGACGCATCTGTAAACAGGTACACCCATAGCCTCCAATAAAGGCACCCGCATAATTCAAAGATGGGACGCGTCTGTAAACAGTTGCACCCATAGCCTCCAAGGCAAGCTCCCGCGCAATTCCAAGATGGGATATGTCTGTAAACAGACATACCCAAGACTTTTTAAGAAAAATCCCCACGACATTATTTCTACCCAGGTATGATTTCAATCTTATGGCTGGCGAGTCCCACCAACGCAAGTCTAATGGACTCTAAACGACCCGATCGGAAGTCTGCCAGGTCTTAATCCTCGATTGGCCTGGTAGCTACTCTGACTTTCGCCTTGTCCAAGCCTCAGTCAGAGTGGGGGCTCTGTAGACACCCACATTTTGACCGCCAGGTGTCTATAGTAGGTACCGCCAAACACCCGATGATGATCGGAGGCAAACATGCTTTAATGACTCGGATATGGGCTCGAAATCATGGGCATTTGGTTTAGGCTTATTACGGAGTACATATCTTACAAAACCAACCTCAAATCCAGGCCCAGTGGGTCGTTTCGAGTCAAATGAGACTAATTTGGGTCGATTCCGACACCAGGGGTAAACCGTCTTTTTACGACCGAGTCAAAACCCGGTCAAAAATATTCTCGAGACACGTGAGTCAGCCGTGACACCTCACATGGCTGATTCGGTCCCAAATAATACAAAAATCAGCTTTCATAAATATTAAACAAATCCGTATAAGGATAGAATTCGATCTCAAGTAGAAATTCTATCCGAAAACCGAAACAAATCGCCAACCAAGCTCAAACACTCGGCCAAACAGCCGAGACACTCCCCAACCAGCCGAGTTACTTGGCTTCTCCACCAAGAAACGAGACTTTCGTTCCCTTTCGAACTCTCGCGTTTCCTATCCAAACCGGTATTTCTTGTCACACAAGCAAGACTACCTCGACCCCTATAAATAGGACCTCCCGTCCAACACAAAAAACACGATTTCAGACAACGATTCTACACAACAATTACACATCGTAAATCTACCATTCACATATCCTTAACATCTAGTAAGAATTCCCGACGTAATCCCGAAGTAGTCTCGAAAATACCGACGAAACCGACCCCATCATCCGGCCGAACCCACCGTCACCTCACACATAAAAAAACGCACCAAACCGACACCTTAACTCATCCCGCATCATCTCGACGCTCCCGTGCCTAAGCCACCGTCCGACGAGCTCTATACCGAGAAAGTAAAGCCTGTAGGTTGAGGGTGTAAATCAAACCCGATTCTTCTCCTTTCTCTCTCTCTCACGTCTTTTTTCCTTTTTTCGTCCGTCACTTTTTTTTTTACGAGTCGTCGGTTGTTTCGTATTATTAATATGGGTCGTTCGTCACATATTTTTATTTATTACTAATAATCGATACTACAAAAAATTATTTTTATAACGTTCTTAAAATACGATACCGATTCTCTAATCGAATATCGTATTTACAAGAACTAAATTAATTAATTCTCGCTGATGCTAACAAAATCATTACATCTTTTTTTAACAAAATTCGATGATTTTAAACGCGGAGAGAATTAACATCTTTTTCGTTCAAATTCTTTTTTTTACTTTTCGCTCAAAACAAACTTTTTTTAAAACTTTTTCTAAAACATTCCGACTATTCGATATCGATTTCATAATCGAATATCGAATACGACGAATATCGAAAATATAAATCGAGTATGAATTAATCCATATTTGTACACGATTTATAAAAATTGACGATTATCGACAAATAAAAAAAACCGGCAGGCCACCACGGGTCGCGCGCCTGTCAGGCGACCCGCGCGGCAGCCTGATTCGTCGACTTCTTCTTTTTTTTTGTTTCCTCGCTTTTCTATTTTTTATTCTTTTCGAGTATTACATAAAAAGCGACTTTCGCGACATATTTCGATAAATACTTTTTTCGACCTCGGTCAACACGTGTTAATCCATCACGTGTCATAAACCTTTTTCAAAATCATGCATATTATTTATTTACATTTTTATTCGATTTATTCATCGTTACTAACTCGTTTTCTCGTGTTTGTAGCAATTTTATTTTATTTTGTTTTTTATCGTTTTATTAGACTAAAACGACTTCACATGCTAAAATAACTTTGACGTTATTAGTTTAATATGCATTAAACGACTTAGCAACCCACTTATTTATTTTTCTCACATGCTTAGGAAAATAATGTTTGCATATCATTCAACCGTCGAACTAACCCGTGTACACCAAAAACGAATGATATCTTAGTAAAGGCCGCTAAGTGCGGGCGGGGTTGGGTGTCTCAGTGAACTTCCCAACACGTACCCTCACCCCTTACTCAGAACCATGGTTTCCGGATGTCCGAATCCATTGGCAACGAGAGTCATTCAATACACGGTATCCGATAATGTCGGTATCGGTATCGTAATGCAAAGGGACGAGCCCAATAAACTCTGACATCGGAAATGGGCCGTATTTTGTATACGGCCCACTACGACATAGAGTGGGCTCGAACGGTTCCGAATAACCACAAAATTCGGTGGCGACTCCTACTTCGATTTAAATTTCAATTTGACCATCTCATATGGAGATTCATTCGCCTCCCCAAACCCGCGCGTGGCCGCGTCGGGGTGGACCTATGTCATGTCCACACAGGGTCGGCTAGCAACCGTGGATAAAATGCAGACTAAGGGCATATCTATTCCAAATAGATGTATCCTTTGCAAGGAAGACAATGAGACCCATGCGCATTTGTTTTTCAAGTGCAAGTGTGCGAAAGAAATATGGCAGCGCTTAAAGGAATGGATAGGAGTAAAAGGGAGAACAAATGACTTGAAAATAGAATTACGGTGGTGTGCAGCAAAGAGAAGGAGGAAGCACTGGCAACATATGTGGTATGGCAGTACACTCATAGCAACTATTTATCACATTTGGATTGAGCGCAATATGAGAATTTTCACAAACAATGATCGGCCTTGTAAAGGATTAGTTAATCAAGTCAAATTTGAGGTTTTTACTAGACTAAGAAGTAGAGGTGTTGACCTTAATACTTGTATTTTGCATTGAGTGTAGCTTGTTACACTCTAGGGGTTAGATCTTTGTAAGACTAGTCTCTTCTTTACCCTTTATGGATGAATAAGAGTCATAACTTTTCTTGCAAAAAAAATAATAAATTAATTAATTAATAGTAACAATAATAATAATAATAATATTATTATTATTATTAATTAATTAATAATAATAGTAATAACAACAACAACAACATAGTACTCACTCCAATTCATTTGATTTGTACTTTTGTTTTTTTCGTACTTGGCAATAGAAAATGTTATGTATATATCTTTGATTACGTAATATACAAAATTTATATTTTGATATTGTTAAATCTTAATACAATACAATAATATCCATATGTTATTTTATATGTGTGTACGTGTGTGTGTGTGTATATATACAACGTAAATTAATCGTAATGATATTGAGAGTGATTTGTAAATTTTTGAATGTAATATCTATTTCAAGACCTCAAAATATTATGGATTGCATATTAATAATTATTATAATAACAATGATGATACAAAAACGGAGTTACTCTTCGCAGTACCAATTTTACTCGACGCAGTACTCTTTGTACATATTTTTCCATTATATGCCCTCCACCAGAAAAAAGAAGTATTGCTCTTACTCTCTGACCTCTATACTATAACCCTAAAAATCATTCAATTTTTTCAATTATCATCGATTCATTTCAATACTAAATATACAGCTCATTCAATTTATCAAATTTATAAGATTATAGATACAAGTTTGATCGAAAAATAGGTATGGATTGTTATTTATCCCTAATTATTGAAATTAGGGTTATAGATATCGTTCAATTTTTTCAATTATATCAAATCCCTAATTATTGAAATTAGGGTTACAGAAATCATTCAGTTTTCCAATATCATCGATTTCCCCAATTCTACTTATACAAATCATTCAATTTATTAATTCATAAGATTATGAATACGAGTTAGATTGAAGAGCAATTATAAAATAATTATTGAAATTAGTTTTTTTGTCTGACCTTATTTTTTACTTACGTAGTACGGTCGTAATTGTTTTTACAAAAAAAATGTTACAAATTGAACAAAATGTACTCAATCAAAGTTTAAAAAAAATGTTTGAACAAATGTACTGCGTCTTATAAGAATACGAAAGGAAAACAAAATGTACTGCGTAAAAGTAAAAAAAAAGATGTACTGTATTGAGTTAAATAGATTAAGTGGAAAGAAGAGAAAAAGGAGAGAAAGAGAGGAAAAAAGAAAAGATGAATTTGAGGGGAGGGGAAATGAGAGGGGTAAAATTGGAAATGTCGTACTGCGTCGGGTAAAACGCGTACTTCGAAGAGTAAAACCCTAAAAAAATAGAAAATAATAATAATAACGATAATAATAACAACGACGATGACGATGATAATAATAATTTTTTATTATTATTAACATGAAGAGATAGAGAAATAAAAGTAACAACAACAACAACAACAATATTATTATTATTATTATTATTATTATTATTATTATCATTATTATTAATTTTTTATGAAAAGAAACTTGCATTAATATCGAAATATAATAATAATAATAATAATAATAATAATAATAATAATAATAATAATAATAATAATAATAATAATAATAATCTCTGCTTCAGCGGATTCGGAAATTCGCCTTATCACAAGATGCTGGAGCGCGTGCCGCAGTTCATATTTTCACTAGAATTAGCTTTGTAATTGCTAAGGGAGTGGGGGCCCAGATAGTATCTCGACTTCCCTCTAACTTCTTGTAATTTGTTCTGGTGTTTAATGCGAGTTCCGTTAAAAAAAAATAATAATAAAAAAAAAAATAATAATAATAATAATCACCTTGTATGTGGGAGGTCTCATAATAATAATAATAATAATAATAATAATAATAATAATAATAATAATGATAATGATAATGACAATGACAATGACAATGACAATGACAATAATAATAATTAATTGTAATTTGTTTCGATCTTAATGCAACTTTTGTTTCATAAAAATAAATAAATAATATAATATTATTATTATTATTATTATTATTATTATTATTATTATTATTATTATTATTATTATTATTATTATTATTATTATTATTATTATTATTATTATTATTTTAATAAACGGAGCTTGCATTAATAACAAAACAAATTACAAGAAGTTAGTGGGTAGCCGAGATACTATCTGGGCACTCACTCCCTTAGCAATAGAAAAACTAAGACGAGTAAAAATAAATGCAGCTGCGCGAGCTCCCACGTCCTGAGAGATAGAGAATTTCTGAACCCGCTTGAGTAATGCAGCGGCCTCCGCGTCGAGCTCCCCTAGGGAAGAGAAAGAGAAAGGAAGAAACTCATACCCAGACTTGGTGCAAAAATCTCCATACTTGGCGCACTTGCGCTGAGCAGCATCAGCGACCGCGCGACCAGGCAGAAAATCAGACATCGCGGACTGAGCCAATGGGGACGACCCTGTCAGATCAACACACACATCGCGCCCCCTGTCCCAGGAATACAGAAGCAAATCCGCCGGGCGAAGGGGCTTGTCATGCCCATCAATCAAACCGACATCCACCTCTTTACCGGCCGAAATACCAGATCGGAAGCAGATTATTATTATTATTGTTATTATTATTATTACTATTATTATTATTATTGTTATTATTATTATTATTATTATTATTATTATTATTATTATTATTATTATTATTATTGTTGTTGTTGTTGAATATTATTTTAGGAGCTGAGCTGAAAATATTAGAGCTGAGCTGAGCTTATAGGAGCTGGGCTGAGCTGATAGAAGCTGAGCTGGTCTGAAATGGCTGAAAATAAGCCGAAAAGAACAGGGCCTTACATTACCTTTATTATCTCTCTTTTTCATCCTCTTTATTTCTCACAAGGTCACATTACTCCATTTTTCTTTCCATCCAAAAACTCATTTTATTCTCCCCTTAATTGAACCACGCATTTGTTATGAATCTTGCAACACACGCATTCAACTCTGACCTTAATGAAATGTGACTTTTTTCAACAACGACTGTGACTTTGAAGAACAACGACTGTGACTTTGCTCATATAACTGCGTGCTTATGACTGTGACTTTCCACAACAACAACCGTGACTTTGCTCATATAACAGCATGATTGTTAAAGATTAACACCCAAAAAATATAAGAACTACAAGTACAAAAAACCAAAATGCAATAGTCAACAACAAAAAAAACGACAGTAATTGTAGACACCCGCATTTTGACTGTCAGGTGTCTATAGCAGTTCCCGACAAACACCCGATGATGATCGGACGCAAACATGCTTTTATATATTCGGAAACGGGCTCAAAATCATTGGCATTTGGCTTGGGCTCATTATGGAGTACATATCTCACAAAACCGACCTCAAAATCAGGCCCAGTGGGTCGTTTCGAGTCAAATAAGACTAATTTGGGTCGATTCCGGCACCAGGGGTAAAACCGTCTTTTTACGACCGAGTCAAAACCCGGTCAAAGATTTTCCCGAGACACATGAGTCAGCCGTGACACCTATCCAAGACTTTTTTAGTAGAAAGTCCCCGCGCCATTATCGACATCTATCCAGGTATGATTTCTATCCTATGGCTGGCGAGCCCTTCACGCAAGTCTAATGGACTCTAAACGACCCGATCGGAAGTCTGCCAGGTCTTAATCCTCGATTGGCCTGGTAGCTACTCTGACTTTCGCCTTGTCCAAGCCTCAGTCAGAGTGGGGGCTCTGTAGACACCCACATTTTGACCGCCAGGTGTCTATAGTAGGTCCCGCCAAACACCCGATGATGATAGGACGCAAACGTGCTTTAATGGGCTCGGATATGGGCTCGAAATCATGGACATTTGGTTTAGGCTTATTACGGAGTACAAATCTCACAAAACGGACCTCAAATCCAGGCCCAGTGGGTCGTTTCGAGTCAAATGAGACTAATTTGAGTCGATTCCGACACCAGGGGTAAAACCGTCTTTTAGCGACCGAGTCAAACCCGGTCAAAGATATTTTTCCCGAGTCCCACGGTCTGGCCGTGACCCTACACGTCCAAATCGGACTCAGACACTACAAAAATCAGCCTCAAATAATATTAAACAAATCCGTTTAAGGATAGGATTCGATCTTAAGTAGGAATCCTATCCGGAAACCGATTCAGAGATCGATCAAACCCCCAGAACTCGGCTGAAACAGCCGAAATACTCCCACCAGCCGAGTATCCTTGCCTTACTCACCAAGAAACGAGAAGTTTATTTCCTCACGAACTCTCGTGTTTCCTATCCAAACCGGTGTTTCTTGTCACACAAGCAAGACCACCGCAATTCCTATAAATAGGACCTTACGTCTGACAATTCAACGGACATGAAATATCAACACCATAATCCCGACGCACAATAATTTTTCAGAACTCGTATCTAAAAAATAAGTCTCGAAATCCACGTCCGAAGGAATACCGAAATAGCAACCAAAAAACCGACGAATCCATCCCGTCCAATCCGGCCGATCCACGCCTCACATACATACACAAAAACGTCCCAAAAACCGACACCTTAACTCACCCACATCATCTCGACGCTCACGTGCCCAAGCCACCGTCCGACGAGCCCTATTCCGAGTAAACAAAGCATGTAGGTTGAGGGTGCAAATCAAACCCGTCTTTTCTCCTTCCTCTCTCCCTAATCTCACGTTTTTTTTTCTTTCGTCCGTCGTTTTATTTATTTGTTCGTCGGTCGTCTAATTATTAATATGGGTCGTTCATCGCAGCATATTTTTATTTATTTTCGATAATAAAACTATTTTCATATAACGTTCTTAAAATACGATACCGATTCTCTAATCGAATATCGTATCTACAAGAACTAAATTAATTTATTCTCGTTGATGCTAAATAAAATCGTTACATCTTTTTAAACAAAATTCGACGATTTTTAACGCGGAGAGAATTAACATCTTTTTCGTTCAAAATTCTTTTTTTTATTTTTTTTCTTTCGTTCAAAACGAACTTTTTTTCAAAACTTTTTCTAAAGTCATTCCGAGTATTCGATATCGATTTAATAATCGAATATCGAATACGACGAATATCGAAAATATAAGTCGAGTATAAATTAATCCATATTTGTACGCGATTTATAGGAATTAACGGTTTTCGAACAAAATAAAAAAAACCCGGCAGACCACCACGCGGGTCGCGCGCCTCTCAGGCGACCCGCGCGGCGGCCTGGTTCGCCCGACCTCCTTTTTCTCGTTTCTTCGCTTTTCTATTTTTAATTCCTTTCGAACATTACATTAAAATGCGACCTTCGCAACATATTTCAATAAATCCTTTTTTTCGACCTCGGTCAACACGTGTTAATCAATCACGTGTCATAAACCTTTTCTAAAAATCATGCATATTTATTATTTATATCTTTATTCAATTTATTCATCGTTACTAACTCGTTTTCTCGTGTTTGTAGCTTTTTTATTTGTTTTTATCGTTTTATTAGACTAAAACGAATTCACATGCTAAAATAACTTTGACGTTATTAGTTTAAACATGCATTAAATGACTTAGCAACCCACTTTATTTTTCTCACATGCTTAGGAAAATAATGTTTGCATATCATTCAACCGTCGAACTAACCCGTGTACACCAAAAACGAACGATATCTTAGTAAAGGCCGCTAAGTGCGGGCGGGGTTGGGTGTTCTTAGTGAACTTCCCAACACGTACCCTCACCCCTTACTCAGAACCATGGTTTCCGGATGTCCGAATCCATTGGCAACGAGAGTCATTCAATATACGATTAACCGCCCAGTCGGCATCGGTATCGATATGCAAAGGGACGAGCCCAATAAACTCTGACATCGGAAATGGGCCGTATTTTGTATACGGCCCACTACGACATAGAGTGGGCTCGAACGGTTCCGAATAACCACAAAATTCGGTGGCGACTCCTACTTCGATTTAAATTTCAATTTGACCATCTCATATGGAGATTCATTCGCCTCCCCAAACCCGCGTGTGGCCGCGTCGGGGTGGACCTATGTCATGTCCACACTATATCATGTCCACAATTTGGCGACTCCGCTGGGGATTAGCTGATACGTTACTGACCTTCAGCATCCTCAGGGTGAGACTCGAATAGAAATCGTTTGACTAGTCCAATACGCGTTTTAGTTTTACGGTTCATGCATAACCCGATATTCTTCTGGGCCGGTACTGGTGACCGACGTCCCACTATACTATCGATGTAGTCCAACTTGGATATGTCGAAGGTGTCCATTAGCCGATTCGTATGGGTTTTACGGCATGTTCTAAGCTCAACTCGACTTAGGAAGTCCGCCCCGATTCTCGATAGGCTGTGTACACTGGTATAGACCCTTTCAGACTGACCGAGACTTAGATTAGAGCATACATGGTGTCATTATACTGTTTCCATGACTACGTGCTACCTGATCCACAAGTCTTATTTTCAAACCGTCTTTTTCAAAAATTGCATCTTTTTCAAAATATCCAATTTCAAAACCCGGGACATATACCGAATTTAGGATCAACGATTTTACTCAAAATAGCCTATTTTTAGCCGGTATTATGCCCATTTCAAAACTCGAAAATATTTTCGAACCTTTCAAACCCATCATCCGGCCCGTTTCTTCTCGTTTTTCCGAAAAAAAGGCCGGACTCCTCGCCCCGATTTTACTCGGGCTTTCAAAAATCGATTTTAAAACTTTCCTCTTCTTAGGACTTCCCGTATTTAGCAGTGTCGGGTCATGTCTTAAGTTGTCAAGTCATCTAGCGTCGAAACTCCGTCGATCTTACATCACGGATTTCCTCCCTATCCCAGTCCGCCTTATTATACTAAGGCAAGGCCCACCTACGTAGGACATACTCTTACAAGGGTCGGCCCGTCTACACAATCGAGTCTAGAAGTCTGGGGAATGTCTCACGTAATCCTCCTTTCGAACAGGGCCCAGCCCACACAGCTGGATCCTAAAGGAGGCCCACCTTTCACAAGTCATCCGTCTAGATGTCTTTTCCGAGTCGTTTCCTCTCTAGTCTTTCTTTTCCCCTTGCTCGGGATGCACTGTTGTTCTAAGGTTTGGGCCAGTTGCTGATTACACGGTGTTCTTACAGACAGGCCGCCTCACACCCGAACCATGACTAAGCACTCAATTGATCAACTAACCGCCTCGTTGGCCATGATCCAAGAACAGCTCGACCAGATCAGGAGTGACCAGATCACCATTGTTACTCGGGTTAGCGCTATAGAGCAGGATAGGCCGAGTGACGAAGAAACTAAGGGCCCGTTAGCCGAATTGACTAGCGCAGTTCTCAAGCTACAAGAGCAGGTCCACTTGTCGACCCACAACTCGATCCATACGGAGAATGCTCGAACCTATTCTCCCCTGACCGACCAGCTGCCTGCCAATCTCAATTTGACAGGCCTCCCGATGTTCGACGGAACCGAAGACCCGGTATTACACATCCGGGCCTTCAAAGAGTTTATGGCCCTAAAAGGAGTCAAATCGGACATGTTCAAACATCTGTTTGCCTCCTCGCTAGAGAAACACCCAAGGGCCTGGTACTACAGGCTTGATTCCAAGAAATACAAGACTTGGGACGATGTCGCTACGGAGTTCGCCCAGAATTATGCGGACAATACAGAAATCCAGACGACTATGCGCACTCTTGAGGTCATGGCCCAAGAACCGAAAGAGGGTTTCACCAAATACCTCCAGAGGTGGAGGGCCGAAAGCGTTAAGCTGGTCGACAAGCCCAGCGAAAAGGTACTAGTGGAGGCCTTTGTGAAAAACCTCCTCCCATCTTACCGGATCCATCTCCGGTACGCTGTCATACCCAATTTCGCCACCTTAACCGAGATGGGTACAAGAATTGAAGACGATCTGAGGTTAGAGAGCCTTACTAAGGCCTCTACAAAGGGTTATCAAGGAGCCAGCTCATCTTCGGGCAAGCCCGCAACCACAAGCGCGGCCCGAAGCATATTCGACGAGGTTAACTCGCTAGACACCTCGACTAAGAAGAACACTCCGGCCCGAGTATTCACGGACATAGGGACTACTTATGCCGACTCCTTACAAAGGCTATCTTCTAAAGGCCTGATTCAACCTATAGGCCCAATGCCAGAGGTCCCTGTAGAAAAAAGGTCCAAAAACTACAACGCTCAGGCCTACTGCCGCTATCATCAAGGCAACGGGCACGACACCGAAAAATGCTGGAAGTTAAAACATCTCATCCAAGATCTGATCGAGAGTGGGAAGATACCGCTACCCAGCGATAAGCCCAGTAACAAGAACAACCCTCTTGCTACCCACGCCGTCATCACGGGAGAAGTAGTCGATTGCACTCATCTCATTTCACCTTTCATTCCTCAAATCAACGGGATATGGAATGATGACGAGGACGACGTTTACTTAGCTAAGGGGGAGACCATCCCAATCACTGTCGAAGAAATCCGAAGGGCCAAAGCCAAGGCCCTAGCCGGCGCCAATGTCACTGCGGCCGGACCCTCGGCTCCACAATCCGTCCTTGAACCACCCAAGACGGATTCTACACCTGAAGAACCAGACACCAATACGGCCCTAGTCAAGCAACTGAAAAGGGTCCGAACCGACCTCACTATATGGCAACTTCTGGTCAGTTCACAAGAGCACCGAGCAGCACTTACTAAGGCTCTCGACGAAATCAAGGTAGACTCACTGGTTACCCCAGCAGAAATGGTAGCCACTATCCTACCTCATCTTAAGGGCAAGTCCGAAAGAGAAGGCCCACTTATCACCTTCTCCGAGTCCGATCTGCCGCCATTCGGGGCCGCCCACAACCTGGCCCTATACATCACGGTGATCTCACGGGGCAAGTATCTACCTATGACCCTGATCGATGACGGGTCCGCTGTAAATGTCCTTCCTTTAAGGACTGCAAAGGCCCTCGGCATTACCGAGGCCGACTATCTTCCTACTGCACAGACTATCCAGGCTTTTGATGGGAGCCCGAAATCAGTTGTTGGGGCTGTCAAGCTGACCATCATAACAGGCCCGATCGAAAAAGAGCTCGAATTCCAAGTGATCGATGTCACTTCATCTTTCAATCTGCTACTGGGGAGGCCGTGGATCCACGCGGTCAAAGCCGTATCCTCCACGCTCCACAGAAAGGTCAAGTTACCTTTAAAAGGCGAGGTCATCACCCTCGAAGCTACTCCCATAGCCGTGTCAAGCTGCAACACGGCAGGTTCAGCCGACCCACGAGGCTTCAACTTTATCGGGATGATCGAGGAAGAATATCTCTTCAGGCCCTACTTCACCACTAGCATCGACACGATGCTACAAAATTTGGGCTACCTACCGGGGGCTACTTCAAGGCCCAATCTACCTGCTAGCAAGATCATCGACGTCCTAAGCGATGAAGATTCAAAGTTTGGCCTGGGGTACACCTTAACCCCGGAAAACGTGGTCCGGGCCGGCATCCAAAAGGCCTGCAACACTCTCAAGGGTACCTACTTGGACCCTTACAGCCCAAGACTGACCGACTACTTCATCACTCCAGTATTCGGGGCTGTCCAAACGGGCCTCTATCAACCCAACATAACCTACCCCGAAATCAACTTTATCCCGGACGATATCTTCACTCTTCTCCAGGCTGAATCAAAGGAGAACACAGACAACACCGAGCCCATGCTGGGGCTCCTTTTCGGAGAAAGTAGAATTATCCCGACTCCCAAGGAAGAATTAGTCAACCTGATCCTCCACAGTAACCGGTTCGACCCAACCAAACTAATCTCTGAAGTCGGCACCAACACGGGCACCAGGGCTTGGAGAAAGACGATCAAGTGGACCGACAGCGAGGGTCAAATCTACAAGCTCACTACCGGTGAAGGGGATATGCAGGGCGACGAATCCGAATCCGAGTCTGAGTCAGAGTCAGAGTCGGAGTCTGAGTCTAAGTCTAGGAGGTCCAGTACTAGGATCGAGTCTGTAACCCCTTTTTCTTTTCCTACACCCACGGGAGTCTCGGAGTCTGTCCCGAGAGCACTCCCCATACCGCCTCTGACCAGCGATCAGATGGCAGCTCTCTTTGAGCTATTTTCAAAACTTTCTATCAATAATAACGATAACCATTCTGCTTACGACTTGTCTTATTTTCAAAACATTTTCAAAAACTTTACTTGCAATGACATTGAGAAACCCGACGAACAGGTACCGCTACCTCAGCATCTAGTCAAGCAACTCGAGCAAAGGGAATCCCGAGATCCGGTAATCGAAGAAACCGATTCCATTAACGTAGGAACCCCTTTAGAGCCTCAGATGCTTAAGTTAGGTTTATCTCTAAACCCCGAGGAGAAGCAACAATTCACGGAGCTCCTCCACGAATTCAAGGACGTCTTCGCATGGTCCTACAAGGACATGCCGGGAATAGACCGGGAGATAGCCGAACACCGTATACCCATTAAAGACGGGTGTAAGCCGGTAAAGCAAAAACTCCGCAGAATGAGGCCCGAATGGTCTCTCAAAGTCAAAGAAGAAGTCGACAAGCAATTCAAAGCGGGCTTTATCCAAGTGTCTGAATATCCAGAATGGGTCGCAAATATCGTGCCAGTACCCAAGAAAGACGGAAAGGTACGAGTTTGTGTAGACTTCCGGGACCTTAATAAGGCCAGCCCAAAAGACGATTTTCCGTTGCCACACATCGACATACTGGTGGACAACACGGCCGACCATGCCCTTCTATCTTTTATGGACGGGTATGCCGGATACAATCAGATCAAAATGGCAAAAGAAGATATGAGTAAGACCACCTTCACTACGCCTTGGGGGACTTACTGTTACACTGTTATGCCATTCGGGCTTATCAACGCCGGTGCCACTTATCAACGGACCGCCACTACCTTATTACATGACATGATGCACAAGGAAGTGGAAGTCTACGTGGACGATATGATAGTCAAGTCCAAAGAACGAAACGGGCATATCCCGGCCCTTAGGAAGTTCTTCGCCCGACTACGCAAGTATAACATGAGACTGAATCCTCAAAAATGCAGCTTTGGGGTAACATCGGGTAAACTATTGGGCCATATTGTCAGCCAGCGCGGCATCGAGGTTGACCCAGCCAAAATCAAGGCCATTACCGAGATGCAGCCACCTAAAACCGAAAAGAAAATTAGGGGGTTTCTCGGGAAAGTCCAATATATCAGCAGGTTCATTTCGAAGCTAACCATGGTATGTGAGCCCATCTTCAAAAAACTGAAGATAGGAGAACGGGTACTATGGGACAACAAATGTCAAACAGCTTTCGATAAAATCAAAGAGATTCTGTCATCTCCGCCGGTATTAATGCCACCTCAACACGGTTTGCCTTTGTCGTTATACTTAACAACGACTGAGACAGCCATGGGGGCTATGCTAGCCCAGACAGTCAACTCAGAAGAACGAGCCATTTACTACATCAGTAAAAAGTTCCTAGAGTACGAATGCAAATACACGATGCTCGAAAAGACGTGTCTAGCTCTAGTTTGGGCCACTAAAAAGCTCCGACATTACATGCTTAGCCACGAAGTTCACGTACTATCAAGAATGGACCCGATCAAGTATCTGTTCGAAAAGCCCATTCTCAACGGTAGAATATCTAGATGGACTTTAATGCTAGCTGAGTTCGACCTCAAGTTCGTACCATTAAAAGCCATCAAGGGCCGGGTAGTAGCCGAATTCCTCGCCGATAGCCCGGTACCTGAAGAGGGACATACCGATACTTGGGCCTTCCCTGACGAAGATATATTCCATACCGACACAGAAACATGGGATTTATATTTCGACGGAGCATCCAACTTTCGAGGATTTGGTGTCGGGATTTTGCTAATATCACCACAAGGAGAGCACACCCCGTTATCCATCAAGTTAGACTTCGACGTGACTAATAACGCAGCCGAATACGAATCATGCATTCACGGGTTGCAAGCCGCCGCTGATTTAGGAGTAACAAGCCTCCGGGTCCACGGTGACTCATCATTAGTCATTAATCAAGCACTCCAGAAATGGAAAACTCGGAACGCAAATCTCGTAGCTTACCAAGCGCGAGTAAGGGTTCTCGAAAAGCAGTTTCAAAAGGTAGAATACATTTATCTGCCCCGGGAAGAAAACCAGTTTGCAGATGCACTATCCAAATTAGCATCTTTACTGAATATCCCGGAACATCTAACTAGTATGCCGATTTGCGTCGAAAGACGGTCCGAGCCGGCATATATCAACGCTATCCAAGACATTGAAATAACCGACCCAGAACCTTGGTACCAGGCTGTTCTTACCTACTTGACGTCAGGAGAATACCCTCCGGGATCTGAAAACCGGGCCAAGAAGGCCCTACGAAGATGGGCCACTCAGTTCATCCGCACAGACGATGGACAGTTGTACAAAAAGACGGCACAGGGGGCCTTACTCTTATGCATCGACAAAATACAGGCCGAAAAGGTCATGGCCGAGATACACGATGGCGAGAATGGCCCGCATATGAATGCCCATATGTTAGCTCGAAAAATCGCAAGACTCGGGTACTATTGGAATAGTATGGAAACCGACTGTCAGTTATACGTCAAGCACTGTCACAACTGTCAAATTTTCGGCAATGTCCAACATATGCCGTCATCCCTATTATACACCATGACATCACCATGGCCGTTCTCAACATGGGGAATTGATATTATCGGGAAAGTGAACCCGTCCGGCACGGGAGGTCACTGCTTCATTCTAGTGGCTATTGACTATTTTACTAAATGGGTCGAAGCCGAGTCATATCGTGTCTTGAACGCCAAGCACGTTGCAAAATTTATCCAAGATAAAATTATATGCCGATACGGGATCCCGCACGAATTCATAAGTGATCACGGGACCCATTTCCAAGCTGAAACCGCTACTTTGCTAGCAAAATATAAAATCCAAAGGCATACATCATCACCTTACCGTCCCCAAACGAACGGAGCGGTAGAGGCAGCAAATAAAACTATCGTCACCATACTTAAAAAAATGGCAGATAATTACCGAGATTGGCCCGATAAAATTCCTTTCGCTTTATGGGGATACCGGACGTCAATCCGAACCGCAACCGGAGCAACCCCATACTATCTGACGTATGGGATGGAGGCAGTCCAACCCGTCGAGCTTGAGGTACCATCTCTAAGGATTTTACTCGAAAGTCAAGTACCTGAAGCAGATTGGGTTCAAGCCCGGTACGACTCGTTGATTCTTTTAGACGAACGACGATCTCGAGCCCTTAACAACATCCAGATATATCAAAAAAGGATAAAACGGGCTATCAACAAAAGGGTTAGGCCCAGAAACATCAAAGAGGGCGATCTAGTCTTAAAATCTGTTCGGGCTTTGTTACCAGTCGACCCAAGGGGAAAATTCAAACCTAATTGGGCCGGACCCTATCTAGTGAAGAAGGTTTTATCAGGAGGAGCCGTAATGCTGACGGACTTGGATGGGAATGAATTCGTCAACCCAACCAACTTGGACCAGCTGAAGCGCTACTACCCCTAACCTTATCTCAATGTCATTTGCTAAAAATTTACCGTTTTTTACAAAATTTTCAAAAATTAAGCAAGTCAATGAGTTAGGATTATTGATCCTACTGTCGCACATCTCGAACTAATAGTCTTGATGTATTTCGAAAATTGCAAAAATCTATGTCTGAACTACGGTCGGTTTGATTCCACTAATCGTGGATACGTAGGCAACCCCTCAAAAGGGTACAACCACTGCAATAACGAAAAGACAGGAACGGTTTCCACTAATATGTCTTTTATTATTTCAAAAAATGCCTCACGCAAAAACAAATCACAAAAATCACACAAAAATAGTAGTAATACTTAAATAATAAAATTTAGGAGACTACTCGTGCATTTTTCCCTTCCCCTTATCTTTCGGGTCACGCGGATCCCGAGGCCGGCGAGGCGGGGGCGAACGTTCCCTAATCACGAGTGGAACTTCCTTTGCTCGAACCCGTTTCTTCGACTTCGGCTTCTCCGCCCTCTGCACGGGTTCAATCCGAGCCCGGATGCGCTCGGGTAGTCTATCCCGAGGACCAAGTCGGTCCTTAGCTGCCAGTCTTGGACCAAGTCTCCTTTCTAAGTCCGTCTGGGGGCCCGTTTTCCCCCATGTACCTTTAGAGCTGGACCCTCTAGTCAAAGTCTTGGTCTTCCCCTTTTGGCCTGACATCAATCGGACCATCGTAGCCGGGGCATCGCCATCGTCAAAAAAGCCTCGATTATCCTTAACCTGTTCTCGGCGCAGCAGGTCAAAGGCTTCATCAGTCTTTAAAGCAGCACGGGCTTTAGCAGAATCCGCCTGGGTCCACTTCGTGTAAGAATCTGACACCCAGATCGAAGAAGAAGCTCTAGAAACGGGCCAAGTGTGTCGGGTATACCATCTCAGCGCCCAGGTCTCACACATCACATCCGTTAGCTGGGTAGATTCACTCACAACCGCTTCAATCTCCGGAATTCTCTGGACCCGACCATATTGCCTGAGTATGCGATCGGGATAAAGGTGAATCGTCTGCCTAAAAGATAGGATTAGCTGATAACGGGCCCTATCTCGCAACTCTAATCCAGTCCAGGCATAAATAGGCCACCAAGGTACGGTCCAACGGATCAATGGGCCTCCATGAAAGGATAGCAGCTCGTCCCAGAATTTTTGGGTAGTAAGGCGAGAAAAGTCAACAGTCCGTCTTCTTGTCATCACCTGATTTGGGCGATATCGGCTTACGTCTAGAGGAGGATCCAGGATCGATAACCTCTCAAAAAGCCATAGCTGAAAAGTCAAAATTGCAAAAAAATCAAAATCGATTTTCAAAAAAAAAAAAAAAAAAAACGGCAAAAAAAAAAAAAAAAAATTCGAAAAAAAAAGAAAATCGAAAAAAAAAAAATCGAAAAAGCCGAAAAAAAAAAAAAAAAAACGCGCGAAAATCAAGGACCCGGAAGCTCGGAAATTATAAAAATCAAAAATTGTAAAATCGTGGAAAAATCAGCCTACCTGTAGAAGCCGGGTGCTACCGGTCAGCCTAGTCGACGGGTCTTGCTTACGATTGTCTAAGCCTTGGATAATCTCCCCTGAAATCAGCCAGGCTGGGCTGTGCTCTGTCTCCATTTGATCCGCCATGGAAAGAAGTCTAATATGGCCCATGCACGATAACAGGTCCATTTGACCTTCGAACGCATAAACATGAAGCATGCAGAAGGTGAAGGCTCTACGGCTATATACCGGCCCGACCCGAACGTCATTTTGATTCAGGAATTTTTCGGCTAGGTCGATTAGGGAAATTGTGTCTCCTTCTGCCATGCGAGATACCTCCATATGGGAAAGCCCTAAAAATTCTCGTAGTTTCCTCCTTATATCTCGGATTGAAAACGGGACGGCAGGACGGAGTATAGGATTCCATCCCCCAACAGCAGCAATTTCCTCCGGAATAGGGCAAATTTCGCCTCGAGGAAATCTAAAGACATGATAAGTATTGTCCCAATAGGACAAACAAGCATCCAGGAAGTTACGGTCTACTTGCATTTGACGGATCGTAAAGAATTGGGTAACACCGTTTTGGTTCAAGATAACTTTATCGGCATCTTTAAATAGGCAGGACCAATCTTGCAACATCCCGACTAATCTATCAATACCCATGATGAATTTCTGAAGAAAAAGGATTGAGTTACTTTAGAACTTATTTCTTTTGAAAGGAAAGGGTTGTGAGAATTATAAAAAATTGTGATCAAGGAAGAACTATTTATAGCATGAAATTAGCTCTCCTTTTCATTATGGGATTCCTAATTCAAAGGGATTTAGCATACAGGCCTTCACCCTAGGATCTAGCTAAGTCATCCCGGGCATTCCTATTTCTTCTCAGAGTCAAAATACTTTATTTTCAAAATACCTTCCAAATCAAAATTTCCAAAAAAAATCCTCTTTCAAATATTTTATTCCCCAGCACGAGTCATTTTTTCCTAAAAATGTGTTACATGCAAGCTTTGCATAAATCATTCATACAGGACGGCTCAAGCAAAATTGTGCAAACAACTCCCCAGCGGCATAGGCTTATATGACAAGCCCAAGTTCCCACGGAGTTATTATCATCAGCTCAGGTACATTTCTAATCTCAGGCTGGCGGGCCCTCACGCAGGTCTAACGGACCTTAAACGACCCGACCGGAAGCTGCCAGGTTTTAATCTCTGATTGACCTGGTAGCTACTCTGACTTTCGCCTTGTCCAAGCCTCAGTCAGAGTGGGGGCTCTGTAGACACCCGCATTTTGACTGTCAGGTGTCTATAGCAGTTCCCGACAAACACCCGATGATGATCGGACGCAAACATGCTTTTATATATTCGGAAACGGGCTCAAAATCATTGGCATTTGGCTTGGGCTCATTATGGAGTACATATCTCACAAAACCGACCTCAAAATCAGGCCCAGTGGGTCGTTTCGAGTCAAATAAGACTAATTTGGGTCGATTCCGGCACCAGGGGTAAAACCGTCTTTTTACGACCGAGTCAAAACCCGGTCAAAGATTTTCCCGAGACACGTGAGTCAGCCGTGACACCTCACACGGCTGGTTCTCACTTCAATCCTACTAAAAATCAACTTCTTAAAATATTAAATAAATCCGTTTAAGGATAGGATTCGATCTCAAGTAGGAATTCTATCCGGAAACTGAATCGGATATCAACCGAGCACATAATACTCGGCCAAAACACCTACACCAGCCGAAATTCCTCCTCATACAGCCAAGATGTTGGCTTTTCCACCAAGAAACGGACTTTGCATTCCTTGAACTCTTACGTTTCCTATCCTAAGCGGTAGTTCAAACTCTCCTAGCCAAGGTCGGGAATCACCTATAAATAGCCCCTTGCACACAACACAAAGAGAGAGAGAGAAAAAACATACATGAAATAATTATCAAACAACAACAAAATACATACACCCATCAACACATTCAAGCAATTGCTAGCATAAACATCGAAAAACCGATAATATCCCCGAAGGAAAACCGGCCCGTTGAACCCGAAACCCTTCACCCGACACGCGCCTAAACCGCACCATCACCACCCCACCAACATAAACTCGACGCTCCAAGTGCCCAAGCCACGTTCCGACGAGCCCTAATCCGAGTAGACTAAAACATGTAGGTTGAGGGTGCACAAAACCCGATCTCTTCCTTCTTCTCTTTCTCTCGTTTTTTCTACATACGGGTCGAGTCGTTTTTTTTTCCATTCGTCGAGTCTTTTATTTTTTTTTTCTAATATCGATAATAACAAATTTATTTTCATATTAACGAACATTCTTAAAACACGATATCAACTTTTTAGTCGAATATCGTATTAAAAGAATTATATTAAAATCTCGACGATATTAAAAATCGTTACATCTTTTTCAAATCACTCTTTACAAAATCTTTTTATTCATTCCGAATATTCGATATCGATTTCCTAATCGAATATCGAATACGACGAATATCGAAAGCATAATATCGAGTATAAATTAATTCCTATTTTGAACGCGATTTATCCAAAATCAACGATTTCGAACAAAAAATAATATTGGACAGACTCGTACGCGAGTCGCGCGCCTTACCAGGCGACTCGCGCACGAGCCTGGAACCCGGGTCTATTTTTTAGCTTTTTTCGTTCGTTTTATTATTTCTTTTACGAAACGATTACAAAACTTATATCTTTTCTAAAACCATTCCGAATATTTGATATTGATTTTGTAGTCAACTATTAAATATCGAAAATATTAAGTCGAGTGCAAATTAGACAATATTAGTACGCGATTTAATAAAATCATCGAAAATCGATTTCAAAACGGGCCACCACGCGACCCGCCGATGACCCGGGCGAGCCGCGCGGCCGGACGCTCTATTTTCTCGCTTTTCATTATTTTTCGAACATCTTTTTTTATACAAAACAACGTCTTTTTAATATTTTTCAGATTTCGATTAATATTTATTTTCTCGATCTCGTTTATTATATTTGCTATATTATTTTACACAAATCGATACTAACTCGTTTGTTCATCTTGTAGCAAATTCATCTTTATTTCATCTTTTGTTTTATTATACTAAAACGAACTCACATGCTAAATTCAACTTTGACGTTAACAATTTTGCATGCATTAAATCGACTTAGCAACCCATTCAATTCCTCGCATGTTTAGGAAAACAATGTTTGCATATCATTCATCGTATTACTAACGCGCGTATTCAAAAGTCATTCGATATCCTAGTAGAGGCCGCTAATGTGCGGGCGGGGTTGGGTGTTCTTCACGAACTTCCCAACACGTACCCTCACCCCTTACTCAGAACCGTGGTTTCCGGATGTCCGAAACCATTGGCAACGAGAGTCATTCAATATACGATTAACCGCTGTAGTCGGCATCTATATCGATATGCAAAGGGACGAGCCCAATAAACTCTCATATCGGAAATGGGTCGTATTTTACACGGCCCACTACGACATAGAGTGGGCTCGAACAGTTCCGAATAACCATAAAATTCGGTGGCGACTCCGACTTCGATTTAAATTTCCATTTGACCATCTCATGGAGATTCATTCGCCTCCCCAAACCCGCGCGTGGCCGCGTCGGGGTGGACCTATGTCATGTCCACAGTAATAAACATAACAATAATAAAGTAACCAAAATGCAAATTCAACATAATACAACTACAACTAAAACAGAAAACTACAACTACATGGAACCAACAAAAATATTTGGAATATTGACTTAAAAACGTATTAATTTGGCTTAAATGCAATATTGACTTAATAAATATTTGGAATGAAAACATCAACAACACAAATCGGGAAAAAAAATATACGATGAAGTAATATCTAATGAAATCATAATAACCCACGTATCAAAAACTGTACTCAGCGACGTGTGACTTTTGTAGACACCCACATTTCGACCGCCAGGTGTCTATAGCAGTTTCCGAAAAATACCCAATGATGATCGGACGCAAACATGACTTAATACACTCGATTTTCGGACTCGAAATCAATAGTAGTTGGCACGAGCTTTTAGCGGAGTAAAAATCTCACCAAACAGACCTCAAATTCAGGCCTAGTGTGTCGTTCCCAGTCAAATGAGACTAATTTGGGTCAAAACCGAGACCAAGGGCAAAACTGTCTTTTAGCGACCGGGTTAGACCCCGGTCAAAGATATTTCTGAGACAGAAAATCTATCACGAAGCATTCGGGAATCCAATTGGAAGTCCGATTCCTCACAAAAATCAACAACGGAGAAGGATTAAGCAACCAAAACTCTTCCTTAAAGATAAAAATCGATCTCCAAAAGGAGACTTCTACCCGGCTCAGACCCACTCGATCGAGTGGACCAGCCACTCGGTCGAGTGAGACCATAAAAACCGCCGGATCTGGCACTCGATCGTGTGCTGTGCACTACTCGATCGAGTGACCCTTGTTCCAGCTGAAAACCGGGTGTTTCTTCCCATGCAAGCAAGTCTCTGCTATCCACAAACGGAATCCCACTTCACCCCAACCAGTTGTTTTCTTCCTTTACAAGCCATATATCTCTTATCCCAAGAAATGTATTTCATCCTATAAATACCCCACCCCCGCAACACAATTTCATCAGCAATCATCTATCATCAACATCCACGATACATGAACAATTCACAACACAACAATTCCAATCCCGACATACACAAGTTACAACCCGAAATTCCAGCAATACTAGGCATATTATACTCCAATCTTCCCACTAGAAATCCTATAGGATTCCCGACCATTCACAACCCGAAATTCTAGGCAATTTTAGGCAAACCATATACAAACCCGAGAGCAAAACTCGCCAAATCCCATCCCTAACCATACACACCATAACTCACCTATATACATCTTAACGCTCCCGCGCCTAGGCCGCTACTACGAGTCCGTTTTGAGATAATCAAGCATGTAGGTTGAGGGTGTTACAAATCCCGACTTCTCCCTTTTCTTCTCTTTCTCTCATCCGTCCGTCTTTTTATACGGGTCGTCGTCTCGTCTTAGATTTTTATTTATTTTCTCGTTACTAATATCGATATTACCGTGCTATTTTCAATAAATCGTCGTCCCTAGGATTCGATATCGACTCTATAGTCGAATATCGGATCTAAAGGTATCAATCATTAAATCATGTTAAGCATAATCCCGTTGAAGCCGAGTAATGATCACATGGTCCGAAAAGACTATTTACGACATTACAACGTGGAGGAATTATCTCGTCTTAATAACATCCAAAACGATTTCTAAACAACTATTTTCAAAATCCACTCTAAATGTTCGATATTGATGCTATAATCAAGTATCAAATATTACGAGTATGAATATTTAGGTTGAGTATAAATTGCATCGTATTTTTACGCAACCTAACCAAATTATCGATTTTCAAAACCAAAAGCAATTTTAGAGTCAAAAAGCAAACCAGACAGCAGTCCGTACAGGGGGCACTCGATCGAGTGGCACCCCAAAAATCGAACCAGAAACTTTTTTTCGAGACCACTCGATCGAGTCCCTCAATGACTCGATCGAATGGACCCTGGTATGTCGAAACCGTGAGTCTTTCAGCTACTTTCAAATCCCGATAAAATTATTTTAACAACTTCGGTAGTCACGTGTCAAGCCTATCACGTGTTCACCTTTTCAAAACCATGCATCATATCTTCTAACTCGTTTGCTCTATCTTTGCGATTGTTATATTGTATCGTTGGTTGCATTGTATTTCCGAGTGGTATGCCACTCGTATATTGTAATCTGTTGTCGCACTTTTTCTTATTTCGTTGTTTATTTTATTTTACTAAAATGAACATCACATACTAAAACAACTTTGACGATAGTTTAGATGCATTTAAACGACGTAGTCAAACATAATTCACATGTTTAGTCAAAACCCTGTTTGCATATCATTCAACCGTCAAACTAACGCGCGTACACGAACAACGAACGATATCTAAGTAGAGGCCGCTAAGTGCGGGCGGGGTTGGGTGTTCTTTTTGAGCTTCCCAACACGTACTCTCACCCCTTACTCAGAACCGTGGTTTCCGGATGTCCGAAACCATTGGCATACGAGAGTCATTCAATACACGATTACCGATAATTTTGGTATTGGTATCGCAATGCAAAGGGACGAACCCCATAAACTCTGAAATCGGAATGAGCCGTACTTTGTGCAGGACCCACTACGACATAGAGTGGGTTCGAACGGGCCCGAACTCCCACAAAGTTTGGTGGCGACTCCAACTTCGATTTAAATTTCAATTCGAGATCCATCTCACACGAGATTCATTTGCCGCCCTAAACCCGCGCGTGGCCGCGTCGGGGTGGACCTATGTCATGTCCACAATTTGGCGACTCCACTAGGGATACCTGATGTACCACTTGTCATCGGGATTCTCAGGGTGAGACTCGAAAAGAAATCGTTCGACTAGTAATGTATGCGTTTTAGTTCGATGGTTCATGCATAACCCAAATCTTTCCCGGGCCGGTTACTTGTGACCGACGTCCCACTATACCGCGGTGCATTCCTAAATGGGTGTGCTAAAGACTCCGATGGCGGAACTCGTATGGGTTTCACGGCATGTTCTAAGTTTAACTTGGCTTAGGAAGTCCGTTCTGATTTACGAGAAAGTCATCGTTGTTGGTATAGACCCTATTTCGACCGACCGAGACTTAGTTTAAGAGCATACATGGTGTCGTTATATTGCTTCCATGACTACATGCTACTTGATCTCCATGTCATCGTTTTTCGAAAATCGTCATTTCAAAAATGCATCTTTTCAAAATATCAAATTTTGAAAAAACCCGAAATACCGTCCGTTTGGGGACCCATCTTTTCAAAAAAAAATCCAATTTCAGAACCTGGAAAGCTGCCGAAATTTAGACTTAAGATTTGACTCAAAATACGCCTATTTTTTAACCGGCATGCTGTCCATTTCAATATTCAAATTTTCGATCACTATTCGATTTTGCGAATTTTCAAATTTCTATTTCAATTTTCAAATCGTCGAGGTTCCACATCAATTTTCAAATCTTCGAGACGCCGCTTTCAATTTTCAAATCTTCGGGATCCCGTTTTCAATTTTCCAAATTTTTGGAAATTTATTTCCGATATTCAAATTTTCAAATATTCAACTTTTCAAAAAACCCGGGATACTATTGAAATTAGGACTTATGATTTGACTCAAAATAGCCTATTTTTAGCCGGTATTCTATCCATTCAAAAATTTTTGACTTTTCAAAAGTCTGGATCCTGTTTTCGGTTTTCAAATTTTCGGAAATTCATTTTCGATATTCAAAATTCCAAAATTCTGAAAATGCATCTTTTCAAAATATCCAATTTTCAAAAAAAATCGGAACGCTGCCGAAATTTAGACTTAAGATTTAACTCAAAACAAGCCTATTTTCTAGCCGACATGCCGCCCATTTCAAATTTCGAATTTCCGATCCGCTTTCGAATTTCGAATTTTCAAATTTCAATTTCAATTTTCATTTATTCAAAATTCGATTTTGATTTTCAAATCGTCGAGATGCCGTTCTCGATTTTCAAATCTTCAAGATGACGTTCCCGATTTTTCAAATCTCCTAGATGCCGTTTTTGATTTTCAATCTTCGGGATCTTATTTTCGATTTTCAAAATTTTCGGAAATTTATTTTTGATATTCAAATTTTCGAAATTCCAAATAATCAGCTTTTTGAAAAGCTCGGTCCTGTCGGCATGCTGCCAACTTCAAAAGACGAGACGGTCTCCCAATTTTTCAAAATGCGAAATTACTGGCAACCATTCTAATATTTCAAAATGCTCGGTCCTATTGGCCCACCACCAATTTTGTGTCCGTCCTCTCAATTTTCAAAATTCAATCCTTTTCCAAAACCTTCCTTATTTAGAAATTCAATCCTTTTCAAAAACCTTCCTTATTATAGGACCTACCGTAATCCGTGTGTCGGGTCTTTTCATAATGCATCGAAGGTCTATAGCGTCGAAACTTCGTCGATCCTACAACACGGGTTTCTTCCCCATCCTAGTCCGCCTTTTTCTAAAGGCATAACCGACCAACACGAGTCATACACTCGTAAATGGAAGGTTCGTCTACACTCGAGTCCTAACTAGAAAGGAGCGATTCCACAAGGAAAATGGGACCAAAACACTACAAAATAGGCACTACAAACTACACTTATCAACTCCCCCACACTTAACCCTTACTCGCCCTCGAGTAAGCACATACTATCTACTAAACTAGCCGAGTGGGTATTAGCGCACCCTACGCCCTTTCAACTCACGCGAGTACACTTAGAGGACAAGTGCACTCCGCAAGGCAAGTAAGGTCTTGCGACAAAACTGTGGATGCAACCGGACACGAAACACATAAACAAACAAACATACAAACAAACAAATAATCGGTTGCACCCAAAAGAAAACAAATACCGCTTCCCTCAAACAAGCGGTGAAAGAAGCACCGGTTTAGGACTCGAGGCAAGTGACAACGTTCCCAAGCTAATCATAAAAATCGAGATGAACTAAACCCTAATAGTATGACAACAAAGCAACAAAGACGTTGGTAACTTACCTAGGTCCTCCTAACTTTCTAAGAACGTACTACGGGACGATCGGCGGGATGGAAAGTGATGAACCACGGTGTTAGTCGACACTGTAGGTAAGTGAGACCCCGCCCCCTTTAGCGATGAGCCAAGAGGGTCGTCCCATGTCCAAAACCGCCTAACTAGTCCAAGTAAAAAGGTGGATATGAATGCAAAATGAGGGAAGACCGACCATTACCGCTATCATCCTTCCTAGGGACTCGGTCCTTTGGTAGGCTCTTCACGGTAATATTCGGTAAAAGGCTTATTTTGAGATGTGGGGATTCTTTTTTGTGAGACGGGTTTTCTTTTGGCATTTTTCTTTTTCTTTTGCATTTTTGCTTTGTTTTGCTAAGCCATTTCTTTTTCTTCTTTTCTATTTTCTTTTGGCTTTTTTTTGCCTTTTCTTCTTCTTCAATCTTTTCTTTCTTTCATTTTCTTTCATTTTCTTTTCTTAGCCCTTTTTGGCTTGATTTGAGTTGTGGGCATTTCTTTTTGCAATAAGAAAGAGAGATTTCAACAAATTGCAACTTTATTGTGTGGATTTGTGTAGGAGGTAGGTGAATGGGAGAGTCGGGACGGCGCCTTCCCTTCAAACCCACAAAAAGGGGTGAACTTGGACTAATCAAACAATCCTAAACACGGTCACCTAAGGGACGAGACTCGGTAACCAAGGCCTTTTCACACCGTGGGTGGTCAAAATGGTCAAAAGTGCAAATCCCGTAGTAAATCCCTAGTAAGCTAGGTGGACTCAAGGTAAAGGACCAACGAAATCATTGATTTAGGGTCATTCTACTAGAGTAAAGTCCAAGACTAGATTTATACTACTAGGAAGGGAAAGTAAACACTCGCACACTAGTCTCTAAACCGGGTTTTCGAAAAACCTTTTTACACACAAGACACAACTACACAACACAAAACAAAGACTCAACAAGGAACGAAAGAAAAAGAAGCAAAAGCAACAAAACAAAAACAAAACAAAACAAAACGAACACATAAACAACAGAAACACCACCCGATCATCCAAACAAGCCACCAAATCAACCACAACTTTACAAAGCTCCACCCGAGCACACAACATCACAATCTCCTCCAAACTCCGCAAGAGATAAAGAGGAAAAAGGGATAAAGATGTTACCGGAAGTCTTGAAAGCTCTCCAAAGCTATTGGTGATTTAAGCAACCTATAAGGAAAAAGGGAGGCAAAACACGCACACAAAACAAATATACGACACAAAAGAAAAAGACACAAAAAGAAAATCTTTTTGATTTTTGTGAAAAAATTTCAATTTTTTAGGGATTTTTAAGATTTTTCGAAAAACTATAAAAATAAAACTGACTACGCTAGAATATCGCTCCCCCACACTTAAACCGAGCAATGTCCTCATGCTCAATCATAGTGTGCGGAGACACAAAAGAAAAGAAAAAGGAAACTACGAAAATAAAGCTAAAAATCAAAAAGAAAGTGAAGAAATGGGTAGAATGTGTCCGGCCGGGGTGTAATCAAATCACCGTGGGCCGAGACAAGAAAAGATATGGATTGGGGAAGAAATAAAATAAGGAAATAAAAGGAAATGGGAGGGGAGGGCTAGGTGTAATCAAGTCACCTAGCCCGGATTCCGCCTAAATCCGACTAAATCCTACAAAAAGGGTGAAAAACTTGTAAATTTGGATTTTTCGATTGACTCTCGATGTAGTCACATCATCGAGAATCGGGAGCTACCATACTAAGGCCTCGAAGGCCACCAAGACATCATGACTCAAGGGGAAGGGGGCAAACAAGAGAAAACAAGCGACGAAAGACGGAAAAGTAAGGATAGTTACCCAAACCAATCGGCTAGTAACTCACTCGCTCCATCGTCTCAATGATCATTATAGGCACGTTGCTTGTCGTCATCGTTGTCATCCTTCTTCAAGCTTGAAAGTACCGCATGGTGGAGGTAGTAGGCTTGCCATAATGTGAGGGGATGGGATTTGATGTGAATACCGGTCTAAAGTGAATAGGAAATGAAGTGAGGGTATGCAAATGAAGTATGTGGGGCATATGATAAGAGTAAGGATAGGTAGGGAGGTTGGGAGGGGGTATATAATGGTTGGGTGGGCATTCATGACCAAGAAGAAGCAAAAGGGGGAGAAGAGGATCATCCCGGGCGGGATGGATGGTCCCGGTCGGGATGCCTCACTCGTCCCGGTCGGGACGCTCCCTTCCCGGTCGGGAAGGCACTCCAGGAAGCTCGAAATTATGCACCTTCATCCCAATCGGGATGACACCATCCCGGTCGGGATGGATCATCCTTCCCGGTCAGGAGGCCTTCTTCTCGGCCGTGAAGAGCCTTCTTGACCTCCAAAATCTTGATATCGTCACCCAAAACTTTAAAAACCGACTCCTATGCTCACAATTCAAGCTCTATCAATGGCCAATCTTCTCTAGGGATCACGTTCACTTCACACCTATCACAATAAACTCAAATACAACATCAAATTCCCTCCCTCACATCGCTCATCAAGAATCCAAATAATCAAGAATTTCACAAAACCAAGAGTCCTAGAAACAAAATCACAATAAACACAATTACAAACACAAAACTAAAGAGAAGAGAGGTAGGGGAATGTACAACATGACGGTTCTTTAGGAACTCCGTCAAACCAAGGATGGTGGACTCTCATTCTTCAACCATAGCCCTCAAGAGCATGGAGGAGCAAGTCGAACGCACTACCGACATCATAGAGACGGCCCAAAGAGTGCTCGAGCCAAGCTAACCTCGACGGCCTCCAAGGTGGAGGCAAGAAGTAGGAATCCCAAGACCCAACGTCATCATTCATGTTGTCTCCGGGGTTTATCCATCCTACGAGCTTCACCGACCTCTTCTTCCCTAGGCATCGTCTCCAATCACTATTAAGCTTCAAGTCTTCATCATGAGGCCCAAAAGACGGCTTTGGCCCCATTTCCTTGTTGCACACCACCACACTTTCCTCAAGTTGTGGTTCCCCATCTTCATCACTAGTCCCCACATCCTCTTGGAGGAGAGAGTTGAAACTTCTACCGGCGGTTTCAATCTCTTCCAAGCCATTGCTTGGTTCACTTACAAGGGGCTCTTGATGCTTATCCACGTTCTTGGACATGGGCAACTTGGGCTCATCAATTTCGCCCAACAACTTCACAAACTCCACCAAATCATCCAAGTCACTATCCTCCTCCAATTCTTCACCAATGATGCCTTCACCGAGAGCCATATCCTCATTCGTCTCTTTTTGGGTAGACGATTGAAGTTCTTCAATTTCCCTTTGGAGTTCGGCCAAGAGTTCATAATTCTTTTGCGATTGGATGGCCATCTCTTGTTGGTTCTTTAGCATTTGAAGAATCGATTGTTCTAACTCCAAGCTTGGCATTTGGTAGTCATTGGGGTCATGGTAATGAGGTTGAGGTGATTGGTAGTATTTTGGGTTATGGGGTTCATATTGTGGTTGGGGTGGAGGGTAATATGGTGGGTTTTGGGAATATTGGCTTCCATAAGGTGAATCTTGATTGAACATGGTGGGTTCACATTGATAACTCGAGTAATAGCCACCATGATCGTAGGATTGATAGGCATTCATTTGTTGGTAGCCGTTTCCGCATCCTTGAAGCTCATACCCACTAGAGTCTTGATTACCCCAAGAAGCTTGATAGTGGTAGGGGGACGTCATGTCATACCCTTGGTTCATAGAGGGAGAGGAGTAGCTCAAATCGGCTCCCGAGTGTGGGGAGTTTAGATCAAACCTCATGCTTGCTCGAAAATCGTGGCTCGTACCCGATTGAGGACCCCTCAATCTAACAACCGTCCGTTAAAGCGGCTCTAAGTTACAAGAAGAAGATGATCACCACCTCTAAGCACAAACTGTAGACTAGGAGCAAACGTGAGAAGTCTAGTGCTTTTTGGGCACTAGACAAGAGAGAAATAAACTTCACACACAAAAGAAGCAAAAGTAAACAAAAAGAAAAAAGAAAAACACAAAAACAAACGACAAAGTCAAGTAACTAGGAAAACAAAGTCTAAACTAGCACCGTCCCCGGCAACGGCGCCAAATTGATGGTTAAGGGATTCGTCACGTCCCCAACCGTCAATAATTAACCGGCTATTCCTAATGGTAGATAGGGCAAGTCGGGTCGATATCCACGGGGACGGTAGGAAGGCGTCTAGACTAAGGTCGCCTAAATACGAGACTAGGTCAACTAACTTGGCTAAACTAGAATGATAGGACGGGAGAAGACTAAGACTACGACTAAGGTAACGGAGAAACAAATACGGAAAAGGGCTAGGATTAGGTCGGGTTCAAGGGGTAATGGAATGATCAAGGAGGAGCTAAGGTGAAGGGGGTAGTCGGGTAATCTAGGTATAGTCCGGGATCTCGCTACGTAGATCGACCTAGAGGTTCTTAATAGAACCCACCTTGGCGACACACGTGACAAACGGGGTTACTAGCGTGCTATCGTGGCCTAGGTCGCATCCGGGCTCTCGCTACGTAGACCGACCTAGGGGTCGTCCTCACCGGGCTCTCGCTACGTAGTGAGGGAACCAAACCCACAAACAAACTATCACCCACAAGAGAAAAGGCAAGAAGAACAAGCATATGAATCTACATGTCATTCAAGCATTTCAACAAACATGTACCATGCATCAAACCAAGAGGAAACCCAAATCTTCCACCAAAATCTTCAACAAATCCTTAATCACCCATTAAACACCCAAATTAAATCATCCTACTAACCCTAGCAAGAGTACTACTCTAACATTATCAAACTAATACTTACATAAACAAGAAGAACCAACACAAACATCCAAACAAACACAATGAAACTAACAAGAACAAGAACAAACAATAACAAAGATTCAAACTTGGATGAGTAAACAAGATTAAAAGAAGGGAAAATAAGATTACTCCTACTAACAAGATGAAAGGAAGATTGAAACTTGCATTAATGAGAAAAACCCAAAACAAACCACCAATGTTGTCAATCTTGGATGGATCTTGAAGAATTCCCTTAATACAAGTACTAAACTAAGATTAACAACTAATTACCGACTAATCTACTCTAGTCTAAGCTAATCTAACCTAAAATAGTCTAGGGTTTAAGGGGAAGTATCTAACATAAGCTTAACAAAACAAGGGAAGAGTATATATAGGGTTCCAAGTGGAAAGGAGAAGAAAGAAAGTAGGCGCGGGTAGCAGCAGGCCCGTCCCGGCCGAGACGAGGTGGTGCCGGTCGGGATGGGGTTGGTCCCGACCGGGAAGAGCTGCTCCCGGTCGGGAAGGGCTGCAGACAGTAGCTCCTCTTTCGTGCACTTCATCCCGGACGGGATGAGGCCATACCCGTCGGGGATGAGTCTTGTAGGCCTCCAATATGAACTTTTTGGTCCCTCCTTGGTTCTCGTGGGCTTCCCATCGATTCTCGGGACTCGGGATCGGGTCTCGGAGGCTCGGGATTGGGTCCCAAGGTCTCGGGGTCGACTCCAAGGCATCGAGTGATCGTTCCTTAGCTTCGTTGGCTCCAAAAAGTGTATGTATTCAGTCGGAATCGCTCCAACTCTTCATGAATGGTCTCGGGAACCTGAAACGAGCTAGAGGAAGCATAAGTAGCCCATAAACCGCTCCCAAGGAGCGATTCCACAAGGAAAATGGGACCAAAACACTACAAAATAGGCACTACAAACTACACTTATCACTAACCACGACAAATCCCGCGCCATCGAGAAAGGGGATACCCAGGGAAGAATGCTTATGTTATCTTGCTCCATTAACAATATCTTCTCGAAAATCAATACCGCCCTAGATAAGCTAGGTTCCAGGGTAGCCATCATCGAAGAGGATCTTGAAAGAACCCAATCCCGTCTAACACAGCTAGAACGGGTAAGGCAGCCAATCATCCAACCGGGCCATTTAAAGGGTGAGGACCCTTATGAAACCATCCGATACCCCCAAGATGGCAAGACCGAGAGAGGTAATCCACAATTCACCTCTCCGAAAATCAAGAACCAGTCAAAAGTAAGGACATTTACCCACTTGGATATGTCCTACACCGTCGCTTTCCAAAGATTGGTTTTGAAGGGCCTAATACTACCCATAGGCCCAACAACCGACGTACCTTTGGAAAAATGCTCCAAAGCATGGAACGCCGAGCATTACTGCAAATTCCACAGAGGGAGAGGACACAATAAAGAGCAGTGCTGGAAACTGAAACACCTCATCCAAGATTCCCTCGATGTCGGGAGGACGCCCGTCATGGAAACGTTGTCACTTGCAAGGACCCTCATGGACTATACAGGGCCCAATGACCAAAGCATCCAATCTACCCCCCATATATCCAAGTGTCCAGATTTGATTTGAGTCCTAGTCTAAGTCCGAGTCTAGGATGTACTATTTCTTTCAATTTTAAAGTCCAATTTCAAAGTCAAAATCAGAGTCATTTGTATTCTGTCCTCTTTTCAAAAAATTCAATAAAATCAGCTTTCAATATTCTATCTCCAGTATATGCTTTCCTTATGTGTTTCCGAGAACATGATGAACAACATCATACACTGTGAGCACATGCACGAGACTATTACAGGCACATCTATAATGAATGCAGGAAATCGAGACCCGTGTTTTCCTTTACCTGTTCCATGTCTGACATAGAAAGCCACATAACCACCCTTAGGGAGCGGTATCGAATCCTTTGACAAATCTAGGTAGTCTCCTAGTTTGGGTTCAAGACAGGAGGCAAGCCCATTTCCCATAATAAACACCCCTCCAATAAGACTGACCAATCCCTACCTTAGGTGTTAGTCTGACCAACAGAAAAAAGAGAAAAAACTGGACAAAAAAAATTAAAAGTCCAAGGAAAAAGCAAAAGGCCAAAACAAAAGAGCTGGCCATGATCAAAAAGAATTATCAACGTCCCTCGACCAGATACGGTCAATCCTTTGACCGAGACACGGTCAACTCAAATATAGAATCCCATGACCGGGGCTAAGAGGTCGACCAACCAAGGAAAAAATATTCAAAAACCCATGACCACGGTTAGCGGTCAACTCGAGTGAAAGGCCCTTGGACGAAGTACGGTCAATTCAAAATTATCAATACCCATACCATCAAATAGGGGAGAAATAAGCAAGTTGGTTAGCTAGCACCACACTTAGCCTTCCCACATTACAACCCTTAAGACCTTCTCGAGACCTAGGCTAAGAGACAGCCCAGAATTTTGAGGATTTAAGCTCCATAGGATACACTCTAACCTTTTGGGCCAAACATGGAAACCAGATCCCGCATTATCAAACCTGCTCGATCGAAGTTCGAGTCATTATTACTCGACTTCCCCCCTTTCCTACCACATTACAATACCTTACCCTCGAAGCCTTAGCTTCAAAAATCGAGCTCTAGATTTCGAATCATCAAAGTCACTTACGACCTAGCACCACATTTCCAAAAATATTCAAACCAGTTACCAACCCCAAACACGGGAAATCAACATGCAGTCAACATTAAACATGCCCAAATAGTTCACACCACCTCTGGGGGCTACCCCAGAGAACGCTCACAGTCACAGGATCAACATCCTAACCATTCTAGTCCTTTGATCAAGACATCATTGGGAATGCACCTAGCCTACATCATCGCTATGGCTAGTTACACACAAAGCCCTAATTAACTAGGCACCATAACATATCTTTCAGTCCACTGAACTACGGCTTGGTTTGATTTCACTACACGTGAATACGTAGGCAGCCTTTCAACAGAGGCACAACCACCCACATTGACACATTCAAAAAGCACCATCATTCCGGTCACGACACTGTCATGTTCTCAAAGCTAGCTTTGTCGTCCTGGGGCTTCTCCTAGGCAGAAGTTCTCCATCCACTCACATAATCCAAAATTTTCAAAATCTAGCCTCCTTTCTATAGTATGTCGTAGTACTCGGCTCAGTCGAAGACGAGAATCTGTCAGGACTCGAAGCAATACCCACTTTGGGAATGTACCCTAAAATCTAGAATCCAGAAGAGCACTAGACTACAACAATCTCATTACAGACTACTTCAATTCCCCTATAACAGATCGTTCCCATTTCGACTTCGACCGTGTTGCCACTCACCTAGGCTACAGAATAATGCAGCTTAAGAGTTTTGTCATTTTAGGTGGCCCGCCCCCTACTGAGTCATGGTTCAACCCTTAGAGAGTCCAGTTTGTGTCTGTCAACTCGTCTTGTCGCGCCCAGAATCGAGTCTGGTCGGTAGGCCTCTATCTTCAAATTCTTGCTTTGAGATTTGCAAAATTTAGCCATTTGAGAATATCCTTTTCGACAAGGTCAAATTTTGGTCTATTTAAACTGCAAATTTCTTTTCTGTCCTTTCAAATTTGAAAACCTATCTCCTAGCATGTGAGTTGCTTTCAGGACTTCGATTTCAAAATGAAGCAAAAATCATTTTCCCCAGCGCAAGTCAGTCTATAGATGCTAACTGCATTTCCTGTATGCTATCTTGCTATCTGCTATATATGCTATTTCTGCCTATGTATCTAATATTTCAGGTATCAGCTTGTGCTTCCCAAAGGAACATAAAGTTTTTACTTCCCTAGCGTGATTTGGTGTTTCGCCTAAATGTTACATATGAATTGCCATGTGTCAACATCATACAAGTACACCCAGACACGAGAAGGAAGTCTCCTCGCAAAAACTTCCCAGCGAAAAGCCCAGGTGGCATTTCTGCTAGAAGATCGGGATGTGTCTGCGAACGGACACACCCATAGCTTCCTATGCAAGCTCCCGCGTGATTCTGAATCAGGATGTGTCTGCAAACGGACACACCCATAGCTTCCTATGCAAGCTCCCGCGTAATTCTGAATCGGGATGTGTCTGCAAACAGACACACCCATAGCTTCCTATGCAAGCTCCCGCGTAATTCTGAATCGGGATGTGTCTGCGAACGGACACACCCATAGCTTCCTATGCAAACTCTCGCGTAATTCTGAATCGGGATGTGTCTACAAACGGACACACCCATAGCTTCCTAGGCAAGCTCCCGCGCAGCTCCAGGATGGAATGTGTCTGCAAACGGGCACACTCAAGGCTTCTTAGGCAAGTCCCCACGGAGCTATTAGCATCAACTCAGGTATGATTTCTATCTGATGGCTGGCGAGCCCTTTTACGCAAGTCTAATGGACTATAAACGACCCGATGGACTATAAACGCAAACATGACTTAATACACTCGATTTTCGGACTCGGAATCAATAGTAGTTGGCACGAGATTTTAGCGGAGTAAAAATCTCACCAAACAGGCCTTAAATTCAAGTCCAGTGGGTCGTTTCCAGTCAAATGAGACTAATTTGGGTCAAAACCGAGACCAAGGGCAAAACCGTCTTTTTGTGACCGGGTCAAACCCCGGCCAAAGACATTTCCGAGACATAAAATCTGTCACGAAGCATTCGGGAATCCAATTGGAAGTCCGATTCCTCACAAAAATCAGCCACGGAGAAGGATTAAGCAACCAAAACTCTTCCTTAAAGATAAAAATCGATCTCCAAAAGGAGACTTCTACCCGGCTCAGACCCACTCGATCGAGTGGACCAGCCACTCGGTCGAGTGAGCCCATAAAAACCGCCGGATCTGGCATCAGACCGGGCACTCGATCGTGTGCTGTGCACTACTCGATCGAGTGACCCTTGTTCCAGCTGAAAACCGGGTATTTCTTTCCATGCAAGCAAGTCTCTCCTATCCACAAACGGAATCCCACTTCACCCCAACTAGTTGTTTTCTTCCTTTGCAAGCCATATATATCCTATCCTAAGTCGGGTATTTCATCCTATAAATACCCCACCCCCGCAACACAATTTCATCAACAATCATCTATCATCAACATCCACGATACATGAACAATTCACAACACAACAATTCCAATCCCGACATACACAAGTTACAACCCAGAATTCCAGCAATACTAGGCATATTATACTCTAATCTTCCCTCTAGAAATCCTATAGGATTCCCGACCATTCACAACCCGAAATTCTAGGCAATTTTAGGCAAACCATATACAAACCCGAGAGCAAAACTCGCCAAATCCCATCCCTAACCATACACACCATAACTCAACTATATACATCTTAACGCTCCCGCGCCTAGGCCGCTACTACGAGTCCGTTTTCGAGATAATCAAGCATGTAGGTTGAGGGTGTTACAAATCCCGACTTCTCCCTTTTCTTCTCTTTCTCTCATCCGTCCGTCTTTTTATACGGGTCGTCATCTCGTCTTAGATTTTTATTTCTTTTCTCGTTACTAATATCGATATTACCGTGCTATTTTCAATAAAGCGTCGTCCCTTGGATTCGATATCGCCTCTATAGTCGAATATCGGATCTAAAGGTATCAATCATCAAATCACGTTAAGCATAATCCCGTTGAAGCCGAGTAATGATCACATGGTCCGAAAAGACTAATTACGACATTACAACGTTGAGGAATTATCTCGTCTTAATAACATCCAAAACGATTTCTAAACAACTTTTTTCAAAATCCAGTCTAAATGTTCGATATTGATTCTATAATCAAGTATCAAATATTACGAGTATCAATATTTAGGTTTAGTATAAATTGCATCGTATTTTTACGCAACCTAACCAAATTATCGATTTTCAAAACCAAAAGCAATTTTAGAGTCAAAAAGCAAACCAGACAGCAGTCTGAACAGGGGGCACTCGATCGAGTGGCACCCCAAAAATCGAACCAGAAACCTTTTTTCGAGACCACTCGATCGAGTTCCTCAATGACTCGATCGAGTGGCCCCTGGTATGTCGAAACCGTGAGTCTTTCAGCTACTTTCAAATCCTGATAAAATTATTTTAACAACTTCGGTCGTCACGTGTCAAGTCTATCACGTGTTCACCTTTTCAAAACCATGCATCATATCTTCTAACTCGTTTTCTCCTCTATCTTTGCAATTGTTATATTGTATCGTTGGTTGCATTGTATTTCCGGGGGGTATGTCACTCGTATATTGTACTGTTGTCGCACTTTTTCTTATTTTGTTGTTTATTTTATTGTACTAAAATGAACATCACATGCTAAAACAACTTTGACGATAGTTTAGATGCATTTAAACGACGTAGTCAAACATAATTCACATGTTTAGTCAAAATTGCTGTTTGCATATAATTCAATCGTCAAACTAACGCGCGTACACGAACAACGAACGATATCTAAGTAGAGGCCGCTAAGTGCGGGCGGGGTTGGGTGTTCTTTTTGAGCTTCCCAACACATACCCTCACCCCTTACTCAGAACCGTGGTTTCCGGATGTCCGAAACCATTGGCATACGAGAGTCATTCAATACACGATTACCGATAATGTCGGTATTGGTATCGCAATGCAAAGGGACGAACCCCATAAACTCTGAAATCGGAATGGGCCGTACTTTGTGCACGGCCCACTACGACATAGAGTGGGTTCGAACGGGCCCAAACTCCCACAAAGTTCGGTGACGACTCCAACTTCGATTTAAATTTCAATTCGAGATCCATCTCACACGAGATTCATTCGCCGCCCCAAACCCGCGCGTGGCCGCGTCGGGGTGGACCTATGTCATGTCCACAACTTTCCTTCATATAGAGTGTGACTATCACATTGTAACTATGTGACTCTTCAAACTAACAAACCAAAAACAAAAATGGAATACAAAATGCAAGATACCAAATGCAGAGACAAATATATATATACTCATCTTACCTCCTACATGTTGACTGGAAATTTCTGATTGCAAATTTTCGAGCATATGATTATCGCATGAATTTTCGAGGAACAGCACCATTGGAGCATGGAGATGTAGAGCAAATTAGGAATTAGGGTTTAATTATTTTGAATGGTAGTATAAATTAGTGGATGAATTTCGAATTTTAGGGGATGAATTTTGAATTTTAGTGAGAGGGGAATGGTGTGATTGATAGTGAGGGAGTGAGTTTTAATGATAGGAATGGTGTGATTGCATGCTGCTATTGCTACTTTTCCTTCTACTGTCAAGTAAGCCTGTCAATCAGGCGTACCAGCATTTTTTTTTTCTTAAATAAATCTAAGTCATCCATCCAACCCAAAATCAATGGCCAACAACAAAACTCACCAACTTCCCAATCCATCACCAACTCCCTTGATCCCATTTATATATATAGAGATAGGTTCACATAAGGCCAACAACTCTTATAAGTTCATAAGTTCCAGTGTTAAAGTTACACAAAAGGTGCTTAAAGTTACACGAGATGAGTGTTAAAGTTGCACTTTATCATTTGAAGTGATAAAAGAGCTGAATGTTATAGTTACATATCAATTCTGAAAAAATGCAACTTTAACGTATGTCATCTGTAACTTTAATATAGACTTAATTACATATGGTGAACTTATTTGATCCCTTCTCTCTCTCTCTCTCTCTCTCTATATATATATATATATATATATATAGAGGTAGGTTCAAATAAGGTCAACAACTATTTTAAGGTCATAAGTTCCAGTGTTAAAGTTACACAAAAAGTGCTTTAATATAGACTTACTGACACATGGTGACCTTATTTGATTTCTACTATATATATATATATATATATATATATATATATAGAGGTAGGTTCAAATAAGGTCCACAATTTTTTTAAGTCTATATTGAAGTTATAGATGACATACGCTAAAGTTGCATTTGTTCAAAATTGATATATATACAAATGCAACTTTAACGTATGTCATCTGTAACTTCAATATAGACTTAAAAAAATTGTGGACCTTATTTGAACCTATCTCTCTCTCTCTCTCTCTCTCTATATATATATATATATATATATATATATATATATATATATAGATCTAGGATTCTTTGAGGCAGGTCAACTCGCCGCACCCATTGAGGCACAATCTCAACCATTAGATTTAAATCAAATTAAAGGTTAAGATTAAAACAAAAACTCATACATAAAAAAAATTTCCCCAATTCTTTTTCCGAAGAAAAAAAAACAATTTTTTTCCGAAAAAAAAAAAATCGGAAATTTTTTTAAAAAAAAATATTTCGGAATTTTTTTTTTCCAAAATTTTTTTTCCAATAAAAAACAAATTTTTCCACAAAATATTGAGTGTATGTAACATTTATTTTACTGTATATATTGAGTTCTTAAGTGTATATATATATATATATATATAGTGAGTTTAATAGCGTATATAATGAGTTTTTAGTGGATATAAAAGTTATTTGGATGTATTTTCCATTGTTGATTAATTGGTGTACATGGTAACTATTTGGGTGTATATAACAATTATTTTACTGTATATATTAAGTTCTTAAGTGTATATATGTAGTGAGTTTAATAGAGTATATAATGAGTTTTTAGTGTATATATAAAAGTTATTTGGATGTATTTTCCATTGTTGATTAACTGATGTACATATTAATTATTTGAGTGTATATAACAATTATTTTACTGTATGTATTTAGTTCTTAAGTGTATATATGCAGTGAGTTTAATAGCGTATATAATGAGTTTTTTTAGTGTATATAACAGTTATTTTGATGTATGTTCCATTGTTGATTAATTGGTGTACATAATAACTATTTGAGTGTATATAACAATTATTTTACTGTATATATTGAGTTCTTAAGTGTGTGTATATATATAGTGAGTTTAATAACGTATATAATGAGTTTTTCAGTGTATATAACACTTATTTGGATGTATGTTCCATCTTCATCTAATGGTCTAGATTGTGTCTCAATGGGTGTAAGGAGTTACCCTGCCTCAACGGAGCCCGTCTCTCTCTCTCTCTCTCTCTCTTTCTCTCTCTCTCTCTTTCTCTTTCTCTCTCTCTCTCTCTCTCTCTCTCTCTCTCTCTATATATATATATATATATATATATATATATATATATATATACCATTGAGGCAGCCTAACTCCCTGCAACTGTTGCGGCACAATATGGTCCGTTAGATCTGATTGAGATCAACGGACCTGGCTTGATCAAAAGTCAGCGCACAAAAATAAACGCGCGCCATTTCCTTCATTTCTTTTTTAATTAGTCGACTTTCTCTCTCTAGAAATTTGTTTTCATCTTCATTCGATCATTCGATCATCTTCATCACTTCCGTTGTAGATCTTCATCGTTCGATCTTCGTCATTCGATCATCTTCATCACTCGTAAAATCGAGCGTCTTCATCATTTTAGTTGCAGATCTTCATCATTCGATTATCATCATTTAAGTTGCAGATTTCATTGTGTTCACTTTGTAATTTCGTTCGTAGAATTGATTTTACGAATTCTGTCCTTGATTGTCAAGGACTCTACACTTGATTGTAAAGAAATTCTATGTTTCATTTATTGTCTCATTTTCACTTGCAAATTTGATTGTAATCTTGAACAATTCGTTTAAAGAGAACTGATTATGAACTTGCTGATTCAAGAAACTAAGATATTTGTTGTTGGTTATGAACAATTCATTTCGTAGATTCTCTGCTGAATTATGTTTATAACTCGTTATGTACATATTTGTCACTAGATAATGTATATATTTTCATATCAACGGTACATTATTCATCTGAGGACATCATTATACATAATTCTATATTAGTTGTACATAACTCATCTATTTACATCTTAGAGTAAAAATGTACTGATACTAAATCATTAGTTATATACACTGTATTCATAATTATGTATATCATATTTTTAATTAAAAAACACAATGTAAACTGTATATCTTCGTAAATAATTATGTACACTGTATTCATAATTATGTACAGGACTTGACTTATGATCATTACATAAGGTACATAATTCTATATCAGCTGTACATAACCCATTTGGGGACATCATTGTACATAATTCTATATCAGCTGTACATAATCCATCTTATGACATCATTGTGCATAATTCTATATCAGCTGTACATAACCCGTCTAAAGTACTACTCTGTACATTTTATTTTTTGACTATTTACAAAAGAACGTCATAGGTTAATTTTGTTGTACGTTTAACAATTTACAAAGTATAGTATATAGGTCATTATGTAATGTACATATGTACATATCAGCTGTACATAACCCACCTGAGAACACTATAAAAGCATTGATGTTTATATAATAAATGTTTGTCATGGAGTAATGTTTACATAAATGACTGTTTACATACAGACAACTAAAATAAAATCTTATATTTTCTGTTAATTGTAAAATCACTAACAAAGTTCGTATCCCACCGCATAAGATTTATGCATGTTTGACGACGAAATTCATTGATGTCATTAAAATAATCTTTGTCTGTCCATTTCTTCTTGTCGTGTAATGCATTTATTCACTTCAAGACAAAAACACCACAATCAAATCCATTACTTTGTTGAACTGCATTTTTGACATACTCCATTGGATTTGTCGTCATTTTTTTGGAGATGTGTTCAAAGCCGGAGTAGTTCTGTGATGTATGCGAAATTTGTCATTATTTTGTTGCAAACGTCAATTCGTGCTTTGTTACCCTTTCTTTTACTTGAATCCAAGATGTATTTCTTTTTGTCTTCAAAATCACACACAACCAAAATCCAGTGTGATGGTGTGTCGATATGAACTGGGATAAAGATCTGAAAAAGTATACATTTCACAGTTATTGTAGTACATATTTTCAACACATAGTAACTTACGTACATCAAAACAGACATTGTTTTAACTATGCATAAATTTTGAACATGTGCTACAGATATTAACTTAACTACATGAAAACAGATATTGTTTTACCTATGTACAAACTTTGAACATGTGAAACACATAGTAACTTATGTACATCAAAATAGACACTCCTATAACCATGTACAAATTCCAACATGTGCAGCACATAGTAACTTATGTACATCAAAACAGAAATTGTTTTAACTATGTACAAATTCAAACATGTGCAACACATAGTAACTTATGTACATCAAAACAGACACGTCTATAACCATGTACAAATTCCAACATGTGCAACAAATATTAACTTATGTACATCAAAACAGACACTGTTTTAACTATGTACAAACTTTGAACATGTGCAAGACATAGTAACTTATGTACATCAAAACAGACACAGTTTTAACTATGCATAAATTTTGAACATCTGCAACAGATATTAACTTACGTACATCAAAATAGACTGTGCTTTGACAACATGTGCAACAGATATTAACTTATGTATATCAAAACAGACACTGTTTTAATTAATGTACAAATTTTGAACATGTGCAACAGACATTAACTTATCTAAATCAAAGCAGACACTTCTATAACCGTGTTAATGCTATAGAAATATATAGATTAGATGGTTGTACCTTTCTCAAGAATTTACCATCTTTAGGCAGGTATGATACATTACAGTATGGCGTTGTTAGAGAAGAATATATGTCCGGGTTTAATTCCTGTAACAAAGGATACACAATAGGTAAATAACTGTAAGATTATGTACCAAAAAAGTACTTAAGTAAAGGAATTTTGATATATTTACCCCTGATTTTGTTGGAATAAATAGTGTATCCCTCATCCCGAATGTTGCATATATTCCACCTATATCAATTGCCTATTAAAAGAACACTTGTTAGATTTATTTAGCAGCATTTGAATTTATAACATTAAAACATGTTAGTGATAATGTTACTGTAACATTTGCCATATCATATAATTCCTCATTTGGTAATAACAAGGTTTGCATTGCCTTTCGGCTTACATTCATCCATTGTGTTTCCATAACGTCTTCTCTGCAAGATAATATAGTACAAATAATCAACAATTTTAAAATTAATTATGATGAATGAATTAAAAAAACATTTGAAAGGATAGAAAATATTACACGCGATATGAGTTTACAATGGTGTCATATGAATCCTTCTTTTTCTCATTTGCCTTTCCTGCAAAGGTCTTCTTCTTTGTTTCTTTTAAGAATTTTTGAATAATATCTTCATCAGTGAATTTTTTTGGTACATAGAGTTCTGCTTCCCTACTGAGAAAAGTTATAGAACAGAATTTATCAGATTATTATTTATGATGAATACGGAGTATATGTTAACGATTTATGCTTTATGTGCAATATATGTAGTCATATGATAGCATAGTGGAAGTCTATAACATACAGAACTTTCCTTGACGTTCTTTTTGCATCTTTCAGAATAATATCTTTCATCTGATTCCTGGTTGAGGTTAGTATTTTGTGGCCATACCGCATCTTCATCATCCTTACATACTTATCATATGTAACATTGCTCTGGACATATACATCAATAACATTTATATATGGAAATATAATCAAACATAAAATAGTATCAATGATATAAGTAGAATAATTAAGTTTACTGGTTTGAACACTTGGGTAAAAGTATTTTGGGATTTTCTACGTGGTACCCCCTGAACTTTTTACTTTTCTATCTTGTACCCCTACAATTTTTACATGTATACATGGTATCCTTGTACTTTACTAAAAGTTTTTTTGGTACCCCTAAACTTTATTATTATCTTTATTGGTACCCCTAAACTTTTTTTTCCGTCAAGTTTTGGCAACAAATTACCTTTTTATGTTCAAAATTAAAAGTTAAACGTCTTTTAACATACCTAATTAACCGATAATTGAACTTAAACTAACAATTTTGTACGTATTTGCAGTTATACTCCGAATCTAAACTTATTATATTTTTGACATTATATTGTCAAATCAAATGATAGCCCTTAAATTAAGCTCAAATACTTGTTAATTATCTAAGTTAAATGATATTGAAGTCTTAATTCTAAGCTAAAAATATAATCTAACGACAAAACTTGATGGAAAAAAACATTCAGGGCGCTAGTTAAACTAATAGTATACTTCAAGGGTACCATGTATAGACATAGAAACGGTAGGGGTACCATGTAGAAAAGTGAAAAACATAGGGGTACCGCGTAGAAAATCCCAAGTATTTTTATTCCCATTGTATATTTCCATGACTCTCATTGAAAAAATACCATTGTCAACTTCCAGATAGTGACTAAAATCTGGAATATATTCTAGTATTTGATAGTCTGTCACTTCATTGACCCATTTGATCTTATTCTTGAATTTTTCAGAGAGATAATTACACTGCAAATATAACAAAGTATTCAACAAAGGTAGCATAAATTTCAATGTACAAAAAAGTAAAAACAATAAATCAGTGTCCTCACATAATGATCTTTAGCTTCAGAACTGTTCAGTTGGCTGTCAGATTCTTGATGAAACCCAAAGTGAATTATTTCAAATGACTTTGTGATTGAGTTTACACAGTAAATAACAACAACTGGTAATGCTGTTGTCCAGAAAAAGACCTTGAAGAAGATCGCACTATTAGTCCTCAGAATGAATAAATGAATGAACGAATGAAGGTTATAAGGAGTATCTATTTGTTTGCCAATTGCACATCATCCAACTGCATTTCACTCAGGGACGGAGCTATTGGTAGGCCCAACCGGGCCCGGGGTAGTTTTGAATTATTTTTTTTTTGTATTTTTGCCATTAAAAAATTAAAAAAAAAATCTAGAATCAGAAGTATGAACAAAATATCATCCACCATATATTACAGCTAAATATCCTAATTTTTAGTCTTTAAAATCAGTAGATTACTAGATTTCCTAATATAATATACATAAAAAAAGAACTATTCAATGTTTACCTAGTTTACAATCACTTCACATCTTAAATAAATAAGGGTAAAATCAACTAATCAAGCACAAAATAATTGAACACGATTCTTGAAGCCCTTGACTCATTGAGCAACGGACTGAACAACGAAAAAGCGGTACTACGACGGAAGTGCGACTGTGCGGGCGTGCGGCCGTGCGGGACTGCCGGACTGGAGAAAGTGACAAAAGGGCACAAAACTTCATCCAGAATTTCTAAACAATTAAACAACCAGAATTTTTTGAGGTAATTTCTGAAATCAGTTAACCGATTTATCAATTATTTTTGATTTTTACTTGAATTTTGGTATTATTGATGTATTTGTTGGAATTGTTGGATAAGAATGTAAGATGAGCAATATTTATCTTTTACTAGTATTAGTATGAATGAGTGAATAAGAAAATTAGGAAAGGGAAGAAGTAAGAAATACTCCGTAGTATAGCAGTATAAATCTCTAATCTTTGAAAATTGAAATAGAGTTGAAAAGTCAAAAGTGGAAGAGTGCAGTAGGTGTCATTGTTATTTGTTAAGTACTTAAGTGTTAAAGTGTAGGCTGTAGAGTAGTGTAGGCCGTAGGAGTGTGCAAAGTAGGTTGTAGACTTGTAGGTTTGTGATTTGTGACTCTTCAATTATATCCGTTTGGCTGTTTTCTTGGTGAATATACGAATACTCAAATACAGTAGATACTAAATAATTACCAAAGTTGGCGTTTTGCTACTTGTCGTCTTAATATTTTTTAATTTGAATGATTAAATGTATCATTCTTTTAATTCGAATATTTTTTTCTGTAGTTTTATAATGGGAAAAACACCTACAATAGTTGAACTTTTTAGAAGAAAAATTGGTGAAACTTCAAGAAATGAGACAAATGAACAATCAACAAATGCGCCGAATGAAAGTCATGATACTACACATCTTGATAATAGACCTACAAAAATCTTAAGAACGGTAGAGCCTTCAACTAATTCTGATCAAATTGAACGAGATCCGGGAAAACGTAAGCAAATTTGGGAATATCCACCTGAGAAACAAAATGAAGTTAGACGAGCTTATTTTTTGAAGGGTCCATATCAACCTATGTTTCAGCCAAAAGAATACAAAAAATCAGGTTCAGAATCCCATGGTCGACGGTTTCAAGCTTCATGGTATGATAAGTTTCGGTCATGGTTAGAATATTCACCCGAAAAAGATGCTGCATTTTGCTTTGTGTGTTTTTTGTTTAACAAACCAGATCGTCATAGGGCTTTTACTATTGATGGTTTTAGTAATTGGAAGAATGCATTTGGAAAAAAGGGTGCTTTTCTTTTACATACTGGTGCTGAACCAAATTCACATCATCAAAATGCTAAGAAAGAGTTAGAAGATTTTCTCAATCAAGAAAGACATATACCAAATATTTATGCTAAGCAGACACCTAAAGAAATTGCTAACAATAGAATGAAGCTCGGGTGTTCGATTAAAGCATTGCGGTGACTAGCTCTACAAGGTTTGGCTATGAGAGGTCGGGATGAAAGTGAGAGTTCAAGTAATCGGGGGAATTTTCTTGAACTTCTAAAGCACCAAGCCTCATTTAACACTGACATAGTGAGAAATGGTTCAAAGAATGCCACTTACACCTCACCAGACATTCAAAAAGAAATATTACAGATTTTGGGAGAGAAAGTTAAACAGACAATTAAAGAGGAAATTGGCACATCACCTTTTTGTATAATTGTCGACGAGGCAGGAGATGTGGCTGGGAAACAACAAATGGCTCTAATTTTGAGATTTGTTGATAATCTTGGTCTAGTTAAAGAGCGTTTTTTCACAATCATTCAGGTTTCAAACACCAATGCTATGACACTGAAAGATAAAATATTTGAAGTTTTCAATCAGTATTGCTTTAACGTGAAAAAATTACGAGGGCAAGGTTATGACGGTGCAAGTAATATGCGTGGGAAATTTAATGGTTTACAAGCAGTGATCATTCGAGAGTGTCCTTGTGCATACTATGTTCATTGTTTTGCGCATCGCTTACAGTTGGCACTAGTAGGAGCAGCAAAAGAAGTCATACCTGTGTCCCAGTTTTTCTCCAAATTATCATTTGTTGTCAATGTGGTTCTTGCATCTTATAAGAGAGTTGATGAACTTCGGAAGGCTTATTCTAGTGAGATAGATATGTTGATTGAAGATGGAGAACTTGAAACTGGTACTGGTTTGAATCAAATAAGCAATTTGCAGAGACCAGGAGATACACGTTGGAGCTCCCATTTGAAGTCTATCTCAAGCCTAATACAAATGTTTAGTGCTACTTGTTCGGTACTCTATAAGCTTATTGATGAAGGAGATACATCTGCTGAACGAGCACAAGCAACCACTGCATTAGACACACTAACCTCTTTTGAATTTATCTTCATTTTGCATCTTATGAAGAAAATTTTAGAGGTTTCAGACTTACTTTGTCAGGCTTTACAGCGAAAAGCTCAAGATATTCTAAATTCATTACACCTTGTTGACAGTACAAAGGTTCTCTTACAAAAATTAAGAGACGATGGGTGGGAATCTCTCTTAGCTGAAATTGTCTCATTCTGTGAGAGACGCAATATTGAAATCCCTGATATGAATGCCAGATATGTTGAAAGAGGGGTCATGCTCGTCATCAAAGGGATCATAACACAATTGAATTCCACTATCGAGAGAATTTATTTTATGCTGCAATTGATGTGCAATTACAAGAGTTGAGCCACAGGTTCAATGAAAAATCAGTAGAGTTGCTAACTCTCAGTTGTGCTTTGGAGCCTAGAGAAAATGAACAATTTTTCAATATAGATGATATTTGTAATCTTGTCCATAAATTTTATCCTGAGGACTTCACGGAGGTTGAGAAGGAGGAATTAAGAGTACAATTGCGTCATTATGAGGTTGAATTATCTCGAAATGAGGATATCAAGAATCTCGCGACCATTTCTGAATTAAGTCAATGGTTGGTGACTACGAGAAAATTGAATATCTATTCTCTTATTTTTAGATTAATAAAACTCTTGTTGACTCTACCTGTATCAACTGCAAGTGATGAACGTGCTTTCTCGACGATGAATATTGTAAAGACCACTCTCCGCAACAAGATGGAAGCTGATTTGCTTGAGAGTTGTATGCTTATCAACATTGAACGCGAGATAGCGAAAAGTTTTAGCATTGATTCAATTATAGATGCATTTCGAGATTCGAAAGAACGGAGAATCCAATTTTAGGTCATAGAACTTGATCCATGTACTGAAGTACTCATTTTTTAAACGTATTTTTAATAATATTTTTGGATATTTTTGTTTATATATATATATGTAGATAGTGACGATTTAGTTCCGACCCTATGCATAATAAATTTCTGGCTTCGTCCCTGATTTCACTTGTAGGAATCTGAAACATTAAAGAAGTGTTTAGAAGAGATTCATGAGCAAAAATATATTTACATTGTCGACATTGTTAATGGAATATATAACATTATCACATATTTATCAAATGGAGACATATAAACACGCTTGACAGATGATGGAGATGATAGCTTTTCCAAATCATTCATCAATAATCCCCAAAGACTTAAAATTGGTTCCTCAAGTTTACTTTCAGACTGTGTCATCATCAACAGCTGCCTCCTTGAAATCTGAATGGTTTCAAACATAAAGAGAGGTTCACTGTAAATTAAAAAGTATTTAGTGTATTAGTTTTGGTATAGCAATCACTCATATGAAACAATTTTAACTATGACTTTCAAACTATTAGCATTTAAACACATTTTAATAGTGCTTTACTTATGTATATCTGTTGTATGAGTTATATACAATAAGTTGTAACTTATCTACATTAAAACAGATACTGGTCTAATTATGTGCAAATTTCACACATGTGCATCACATAGTATCTTACGTACATCAAAACAGACAATGCTTTAGCTATGTAAATCAGTTGTTTACCTTGGAGACATATCTAACGCAAATGCATAGTCCGTCACATATTTCTCCTCGGCACTCAGAGTGGTTAAAAAGCTGATGTTCCTTTGTATGAAAGGAGATTTGAAAATAGCTGGTATTGCTTGTTTCCTCTTGTATTGTACTTCAATTTCTTTTTCATTCATTTCATCATCTTTCTGAGATGCATTCCCTACTATTGGTGGAGTGACCAAGTTTTCAACAATATCTGGGCTCTCTGGAATGACATTTTTCATAGCATAAGGAGTTTCTAAGTTAACATTTTCTATTGCATGCGCAAGAGTAGATTCCATATTTTCCACATATTCCACAAGCTTGTTATTGAACACTTGTTCATTGCTAACAGCAGTAGCTCCCACAACCACATTTTCCATATCCACATTTTCCACATCTTCATTTACCATAAGAGTTTTTTCTATATCAACATTTTCCACATCTTCATTTATCAGAGGAGTAACTTGAGTGTTAGAATACATGACAAGGTTAATATCCTCACTGAGTTGGTAGCTCTTATCTGAGTTCAACAAACTGTATCTTGTCATCATTGGGTCTCTCTCCTTCTTCTTCTTCTTTGGTAACTCATTCTTTTTAACAGAAAGAGCTTCTTCTACCATCTGATCTAACATCTCTATTACGTGTGGAGTCAGATCATCTAGACCAAAGTCTGTATCTGAGAAGGTAGGGAATTCCTTTTGACATGTAGAAGGTATGGTACTTATTTCTTCTTCTCCTTTGGTGTTGTCATCATCGACAACTTGTGATGCAATATTAGTAACATCCTTCCATTTATCTCCAGATTCTAAGCAGTAAAAGATGAAAAATAAATACTGTATAAAAGTTATAATTATACAACACATAGTAACTTATGTACATCAAAACAAACACTATTTTAACTATGCATAAATTTTGAACATGTGCAACATATAGTAACTTATGTACATCAAAACAGACACTTCTATAACCATGTACAAATTCAAACATGTGCAAAAGATATTAACTTATGTACATCAAAACAGACACTGTTTTAACTATGCATAAATTTTGAACATGTGCAAAATATATTAACTTATGTACATCAAAACAGACATTGTCTTAACTATGCATAAATTTTGAACATGTGCAACATATATTAACTTATGTACATCAAAATAGACATTGTTTTTACTATGCATAATTTTTGAACATGTGCAACAGATATTAACTTATGTACATCAAAACAGACACTCCTATAACCATGTAAAAATTCCAACATGTGCAACACATAGTAACTTATGTACATCAAAACAGACACTTCTATAACCATGTACAAAATTAATTATAAACAGTAAAAGATGAAAAAAAAAGTACTGTATACAAGTTATAATTATAAACAATACTGTGTTTAAATTCTATAAATGGATATATATGCTACTGTAGTGTACATAGCAGTAGAAAAATAAAAAAAAAATATTACCATTCTCTCTTGACGGTTGTTCTCTTCTCGTTTCTGCAAGTTTGTTTATAAATTCATTTGCCAAAATTTCCAAGTCTAGTAGTGGTTTGCATTGGGGGGAGACAACTTTTGCAACTTTTATTGCATCTTTCAACCCCCTGAAAGACTTTGAAAATTGAGAAGATTTGTTGATTAAATTTTGCACCCAGTGCATTGCTTTCTTTGGCTCCTCATTTTCATCTTTTATTTCCTCATCCACTTTCACTATCTTCTCTTTTTCCATTACGGAAGAAACCTTTGCAGTACAGATTTTAGAGTTATCCACCTTGTACCAATCAACGGGTTGTAATGGCAAAACAAAGCCATTACCAACACTACAAGAGTTAAAGTCTGGGGCGACTGAGGTTAGCTACTGTCATCTGTCGCTAAAAAGAGACGCGCGACGGTTAACAGTCGCTAAGCAACTGTCGCTACAGTTAGTCGCATCTAGCGACTGATTTCAGTCGCTAAAACAGACGCACGACTGATTTCAGTCGCTAAAATTAGCGACCGAAATCAGTCGCTATGACGTCCCTTTAGGGACTGATTTCAGGCGCTAAGAGCGTCAGTTAGCGATTGATTTCAGTCGCTAACTAGTGTGACATGGCGTCCTACAGCGACTGATTTCAGTCGCTAAATAAAAAATTTAGCTACTGATATCAGTCGCTGCCGTACCTGAAATAGGACGGTTATATTTATTATTTTTCTAGCCAAAATCTGCACAATAAAACAAACCAACAACCACAATACATCCCAAACATCATTCCAAACATTTCAAACGTTGTTCCAAACGTTACGCAAGCTTCACACTCCAAAATTGGCAACCAAGTACGCAAACGTCGTGAATACACTAAATTAAAAGTGTTGTTACAAACTGTTTTTTCAACAAGCATTCAGAAACTACAAACTGTTTTCAATCTACTCACCTAACAGGGAAACTAGCTGACGCACCACTACCATTGTCACCGAAGGGGTCTCTAGGATCTGGGCGTCGGGGAATGGGGCCGGAGTTACAGTTATACTGCTGCATGCTCCTAAGGCGTTGTAGCTCTTCCAGAATTTGCAGGTTAATGGACTTCTGCATCTTCATCCTCTCATCCTGCATCTTCATCCTCTCATCCTGCTCCTTCATCTTCTCAGCCATAGCCGCCCGTTGCGCCCTTTCCTCCCGTAGTTCCTACCTTATCTCAGCCATTTCGGATGGCACACACTCCGTCGAGGTCGCATGGCCCCCCCGAACATTGGGTGGTGTCCAGTATAGGGAATGCACGTTCCCCGTACCGTACACCGCTCCCTTGCGGTATTCCTCCACGACTCTGAACCAAATATTGCTCGGGTCCACACCTTCATTCTCGGGCGCTCTAGTGGCCTCCATGTACGAGCTCTACAAGAAATTGGAGTCATGATTAGGTGGGTTTTGTGAAGAAAAAAAAGTAACGAAGTCTTATGTTTGAAACTTACCCAAATGTCGGTGTCCTTCTGCGTAGCGAATGATCGACCGGTGGTGTCGTCCCCCTTAGTCTTCGTGGCGAGAAATAGCTGGGCAGGCGGAGGCAATTCCCCGGTTCGCTTCTTCAACTGTTGACATTACATGTAGATTTCTCATTTATATTTATAATGAAAACATTAAATAAGAATCCAAAATAAAAATCAAAGGTAAGTAAATACTAACATTCACAGCCCGCTGGTGCATCGACTGCGACCCACCGTAGTGGGTGCGCTCCGTCTCCACCACGGGGTCCCCTCCCCGCCTCTTGTTCTTTTTCGCCTGGACGGATCTTTTAAGGAACTTCGGGTCGGAGCGGGCTGTTTTGAACTGTTGGATGGCGTCACCTACAATTTATACACTTTGAGATCAATAAGCATTTTGAAGATATATACAACTTTCTATTCAAGTACTAACACTAATTGAGTAATCGAACCTTTAAGGAATTTCTGTGCCTTTTCATCGTTCGCCAACTTATACATCATGTCTTTGTGTCTTTCCTTTGCGACATCCACGTATCTGTCTCTCACAGCCACCTCGAGACCCTCGTTGTAAAAGTGTTTTAACTGCAAGATCGTTTGTTGTCATTGTATTAGTAATCCGTAAACAGTAACAGATAATTAATAAAAATCAGAAATTGGTGTACCTTGAAGTTGGCAAACCACTTCTCCCATTGGCACAGAGGCACCTTGGTCCAACTCATGCAGTAAGTAGTCAATTCATTCATGAAACTGTCCTTGACACCAGTCACCACCGTACGAGTACGAAACCTATACCAAAGAGTGAAATAAGATGATGTCTCACAAGAAAAGGAAATATAACGTCTCACCATGTGTTCTCCGGGCTAATAATTAGGCGCCCTTCGTCTGTATATTTAAGCCCTGGATCCTGTTGCGGTTGTTCTGGTTGCTCATCATTGTTCACCTCCTCCTCGTTCTCCTCTTGGTGATCCTCCTCCCGCCTGTTCTCTTGTTGGTCCTCCTGCTGTTGCTGCTCCCTGTTGCTGCTCGAACTACCATACCGCAACCTGTTGTCCAACGTCATATCTGCAGACATATAATAGTAGAAAGTTAGAAATTGACATCATAATATTGAAATAATTTGCCCAAAATATGTAATGCAGATTACTATGTCGAAATAATATAACTTACTAAAACTATACCCTACTAAAAATCATTGTCACTATCATTGTCATCTTCCACTTGCCTACTCGAACCAACCACATCCTCTTCCTCGTAATCATCTTCCTCCTCCTCGTCATTGACCTCTAAATCATTGGTGTCTTCCTCCTTCTCGACCATATCACTAGAAGCACCTTCCTCCTCCTCACCACCTTCATCGTCTTCAAAATCATCCCCCACATCCACCTCATTGTTGTCATCATCATCAATTGCGAAAAGATTCTCATCAACTAGAGACAATGTTGTACCACTAGAAATGACATCCTCTTGGAAGAGGTCAGAGTCATAGTGCCCCCGTGGCTTAGTTTTGAACACCGCCCACCACTGGTTTACAGTTCTGTCGTTCTTTGTGGTTGGATAAGGCGCAAAGTACACTTGGTGTGCTTGATGTGCAAGTATAAACAGATCGTACTTGGAGTATTTTTTGGTATGATTAACTTCAACTAGTTTGTACCTTTCATGTACTCTAGTACCTTGCACACCTACAGTTAGATACGGATCGTACTTGCATATAATTTTTGAAGTCTAGAGGAGATGGGAAAGTAGGTAAGTCGACTAAGTGGTATAGGTTTTTTATGCCTCGCAACACTCTTTCCCTTCCTACCCCTCAAAACAATATTCCCATCTACACTTTTGTATCTACCCTTCCCACATATCTTACATTCCTCAAGCACGACATCGTCCTTCCAAAAAAGTATACATCCATCGGGACAAGCATCGATCTTTTGATGCGGAAGTTCAAGACCTTTAACTATTTTTTTGGTATTGTAGAATGTTTTGGTCATAATGTTGTCTTTTGGGATGAGTTTCTCAATCAACGCAGCGACACCGTCTACGCACCGAAAAGGTAGGTTATACTCACATTTAAGGGTCACTACCATAGACGCGACTTCTAACAATGTCACATCACACCCTCCATATAATGGCTTCTCCGCAGCCTCTAACATATCAAAAAAAGCTTTCTCTCGTGGGTTCGGCTCTTGTGGGGTTGGTTGGTCATTGTCGTTAGTGTACATGCTCTCATCATTAAACAAATTGCACTCAACCACATCAACAATCATTCCTCTCACCCCGCTCTCATTCTGATCCACCTCAGATTCCTCAACAGCAGACGTCTCACCATGACAAATCCAATAATAATAATTAGGGCTAAACCCATTTGAGATAATATGTTCCTTAATCAAAATACTATCCAAGAATTTGAGGTTCTTACATTTCACACAAGGACACCTAAATCTACCCTCTGACGCGTATTCGGGATGGGTTTTAGCGAACTCAAGAAAACTACTAACACCCTCTAAAAATTCCTTTGTGGGACGCTGTCTCTTGTCCAATCTTTCCCCATACATCCATTTTCGTTCCTGTCTCTTCATTTTTTTATCTAAAAAAATTGAGACAATAACCACATACAAATTATTTCCTCTAAAGTAATTTACTAATATATAACATAGTACTATTTGCACTCAATCAGTCCATAATTACATCACTAAATCGGCATAATTGTATTTCAATTCCAATTTCCTAACACATCAAAACAACCCAATTCCAACTACGTAACCACAAACCCTAATTTTATACTAACAATCTACCTATTTAAAATTGGGGAACCTATTGGGCGATTAACATTTTAACTACACTAAATATTCCAACAACTAAAAAATTATCCAACCCAATAACTAATTTATTTAAATCTATAAAAGCAGAAACTAACAAATAATTGAAACTAAATATAGATAGATAAACATACCTTAAGGAAATAAGAGAATTGAAGAAGGAATGAAGAGGAATGGAGGAGGGGCGAGTTTTAGAGAGAAGGGAGAGGGGTTTTAGAGAGAGGGAGTGAAAAGAGATAATGGCTCGGAGGAGGGGGGTGTTCGTTTATTTAAAAAAATTTACGAACCCTTAGCGACCGAAATCGGTCGTGCGTCCTTTTTTTAGCGACTGATTTCAGTCGCTAGGTCACAAACTTAGCGACTAAAATCGGTCGCTAGGTCTTCAATTTAGAGACTGAAATCGGTCGCGCGTCCATTATTTTAGCGACCGATTTCGGTCGCTAAGGATAATTAATTTTTTTAAATCCGTCTCCTCATCCAGCGACTAATATCGGTCGCGCGTTGTACTTTCAGCCGCTAAATAAGCGACTGAATTTCTCAGTCGCGCGTGAATGGTAGCTATATGAAGTATTTCTTGTAGTGCAAATGTACCCGATTTCTTTGCTTCGTCCAATATTCTCTTTGAAATGGACTCTTGTGTCCAGAACAACATTGTTGGGAAAGAACGAACAGGTGTGCTATTTCTGTAACACATCCTTTGCAGATATATAAACACAAAGACCCTTATAGGTCCATCAAAGCACTTGTTTCTCTCTGCTTTATTCATTTTCCACAAATCAACAGCCTCAACGAAAGCATCAAGGCAAAATTTGCACCAATTAAATGTCGATTAAAGATTTTAATATATTTAAGCTTGGGGTTACGGAACAGCTACCTTCTATAAAAATAGAGCAAAGATAAACAATGACCCCCATCCGTCTGTCTTGTTAGCCTGAATTGTAACACACTATTTGTTATCTTGGAACCTTTAAACTGTTGCTTGAACTCATCAACTAATTGATTATATTCAACGTCCTTGTCATCATATGACGCTAATACAATATCATTTGGTCCCATAGGAAGCCCGGTTGCTATGTGTACATCCAAATTCGTATCCTGAAGTGTCCTACCTTTATATGATGACGAATCAGGGTCAAAATTGGAAACAAGCCAATGAGCAAGTTTGGCTGAGACTGCCCTTACATTTAGAGAAGTTATATCCCCAAACCCCAATTCCTTAATATCTTCAATTTGCTTCTCTGACAGATTTCTTACAAATTGAAACAAACTTTCAAGGGACATCCTTGTGGTCAATGATGGGAGTTCATTCACTGCATGTACAACCCTCTTCCTTCTAGTTTTTGTAGGTTTTGTAGGCTTATTAACGACAGCTTTAAATTTGAGTGAGCAAAACATATTTAAATGATATGTGTAGAGGGCATATCTCATAAGTTCAAGTTCTATGAACAAATAATTAAAACAACTAATGTACATACCTACAACTGCATCTGACAGTAAGGGTAATTGCGATTTCGGTGTCTGAAAACTACCATCCTTAGAATCATCAGAATTGGGAGCATCATTTACTTTTACCCGTTTCTTTTCACATGCAACTATACATAAATAATAAAAAATCAATATGCATCATTTACATTGAGAGTATGGGGTTCAATATGGAGTACTGTATAAGTTTTTATACCTTCCCTCTTTGCTCCACTTTTCTCCTGATTTGTTTTCATCTTTTTTGCTAACCTAATTAACGTCAAATAAAAATAAGAACAGAGACAACTGAGTACCTAATTCGCATAAGTTGAATAATCATCGATACTTGAATAAAGACAACTGAGACCGTATTTTAACCTAGATCGAAAATCATTGCATACTGCTAGTATTATTTTGTACCAATCTTCAAAAAATCGTTTCAAAAAGCAACAATATAACACATAGTACCGCAATGTTGAAGATAATCAGAAAAGATAAGCTAGAATAAACTTACAGTACTGGATTCGTTGAAGATAATCCAGAAGGATCTTAAGAGTCCACTTTCTTTTTTTCCTTTACTTTTGTGGCTATGAAGTAGGTCAGATACCAATTTTGAGTATTCATTTGTGGGCTTTAATTAAATAAACGGGCTCTTGTTAAGATACAAAGTACTATGTTCGAGTATTCGATTTATAATCCTGTTATGTTCATTGAAAATAGGACAAATTCTAAGTATATAAGATATTATATTTTGTACATAAGTTTATTGGAAAAAAATAAGAGATAAATACTTTTAGTGTACATAATGTAGAATTTAGCGTACATAAATTAATTACTTAAAAATCAAATTCTAAGTATATAAGATATTATATGTTGTACATAAGTTTATAGTAAAACATGACTACTTTAAATGTACATAACGTAAACTTTAGCATACATAGGGGACAGTTTAACATAATTGGCTGCCTTGATGATCTTCAAACTAGATTTATGATGCACAAAATAAGGCAAAGATCAACTTTATCTAAACACGTAAACATTCCTTCCTCCGAACAACCTTTTAGCAATTTTGTATGCTTCTTGTGTGAAGGTTACTCTGTACAACACATATTTATATAACAGCTGTGCATATTTCGTCCAAGGTTATCTTAGAGATGTTCCTTGTACATATTTGTATTTTGATGCGTACATAACATATCCAATACTTAGCCATTTCCACTGGTAATCCATTGATTGCCATTTTCATATTAATAGATCTTGTCTATTACAGTAATATAACTAAGTCTCCGTACAATTAAAATAAGATCTCATATTTTTTCTTAACACTGAAATTTGTCACATAGTTCTTATGCTACTTCAAAAGATCTAAGCATGTTTGACGCCTAAATTCTTCGATATCACTAAAGTATGATTGTTTCCCCCATTTCTTGTTGTCATGCAATGCCTTTATCCATTTCATAACAAAGACACCACAATCACTTCCATTGATTTGCTTCGCTACATTTTTAGCCATTTGCACTGGAAATCTTGCCATTCTTTCGGAAATTTGTTGATAGCCAGAGTAATTTTGTAAAATGGTTGAAACATTATACATTACTTAGTCATGAGTGAAAACATTTTTAATCAATTGGAAGGGTGTATAGGAATCAAGAGAGTCATGAGTGATAACATGATAGAGGATACCGTAGTATTACGGTATCATGATAGAGATAGTAAAGATTAGGAATAATATATTAGAAAGATTACGGTATATTGTCATATACCGTAATCAGAATAATATCAAAATTTAGAGAATATGTTATATTATTTACCATATTAGAAGATATTGGGATATCTTCGTAGCCATATAAGTATGGCGTCATTGTAATTTTTTTGGAACAATGAATTCAATAACACATAACCTTTATTTTGTCATGGTATCAGAGCCCACGGTTAAAATGAACTGGGTTTCTTGAATTAAACTGGGCCGTTTGCCGCTGGGAGCCGCTAATTCGCACCAGTCGGGTTTGTTAAGTGGGCTCACATGTGAGGGGGGAGTGTTGAGAATTGAACTCCTAAACCCAAGTAATCACATGTGTCCCACATTGAAAGATGAGAGAAAGATGTACCACCTTATGAAGCAAGGGGTTACTCCCTTGTTGTGTGCCAAATTTGGACCGTTTTTAATCCCATTTAGACCCGTTTTTCCTCCACGTTGCGAGAATAAAGTGCGATTATCGCCGTATTTTGGGTACTTCTCGCATTAGCGTCTCTCTTTTGCATTTTACGTGTTTTTGGTAGTTTTCTATCTATTTTGATAGGATTTTCGACCAAAAACATGTCTGAGATTCTATGAGTATGAAAGAGAGGGAAACCGTCCAAAAAGCAAAGCACACAACTCAAAATCCAAAGTCCAAACCCAAGAGGTGAAACCTTGAGCGAAAAGGAAAAAACTATAAGTCCATTGGGCATCTTCACCGGAGAGGTCGAACTTCAAACAAATATATCTAGAGTTCTAGACCTCGGATCGAAGAGATTACAGTTCGAGGTGAAAGCTTATATTCTTAGCTTTCTAACGACATATCACACGCCCCAATCGGAGTTTAAACGAGAGAGTTATGGCCCTCTGAAGTCACAAGGCGAAATTTCACCCGATGAGAATTTGACCGGGCGAAATTTAGCCCGATGGTGTTCCTCCCCAGATTGCCATTTTGGACAAAAATTTCATAGGGTGAAATTTCACTCTATGAGTTGACCGGGCGAAACGACCGGGCGAAATTTCGCCCACCGGGTGAAATTTCGCCCGATGGAGAAAAGCGCCAAAAATCGCAAAATGAGAAGAAAATCTCACAGGGTGAAATTTCACCCGGTGGTGTCAGCTCGTCAACAGCAGGGCAAAACTTCACCCTATGAAGACTCAATGGGCAAAGTTTCATCTCAAAGGACAAAGTCTCACTAATGGGCAATGATTAGATTATGGGCTTGATGATTGTGTGACCCATTAAGGATTAGTGTATATAGATAACCTAGGGTTACATTTCAAGGCGAGCCTCCTTAGGTTAGGGTAGTTTTAGTAGGCCTCCATTAGTAGAACAATCTAGTAGTAATTCTCTATAATTCTAGTAGTAATCTAGTAGTAGATCTACATAGTTTTCATCAACAATTCTCTAGATTTCAAGTTTGTAGAATATTATATCAAGTTTTATTTGAAGATTTGTGGGTTTATTGAAGAATTAGTGACAAGTTCTTCATTCTCTCCATCAAAGATTCAACCTTTATTTATGCAATCTTCTTATTTCTTGTAGATCTTCATAGTTGGTATATTTCTCTTCCACTCTCTAATCTCTAGTTTAGATTTAGTATAGTTTTCTCATTATTATCTAGTTTAGATCATCTTAGTATTGTTAGTTTCTCTAGATTTTATTCACGTTGTTCTAGATTATTCTTTAGTTCATTTTGTAAAATCTTGTCCTTTCCGTAGTTGATGGTAAGGATTTGCCGTGAGTCCAACCGTCAATAATAAACCGACTATTCCTAGTGGGTAGCTAGGGCAAGTAGGGTCGATATCCACAGGGACGGTAGAGTAAGGTCTAGACTAGGTCCACTAAAACTAGGCTAAGTCACACGAACAAACACAAAGAAGGCTATAAAAGGAAACAATTAAGGAGGAGGAGTGAGAACTAGACTAATGAGCGAACTAAGGAATAAACTAGAAGAGCGATATCTAACTAAAACGGTGAACTCAAATATGGAAAGAAGTGGGGTAGGTCGGGTTCATAGAGGTAGAAGGATAATTGGGGTGATCAAGGGTATGGATGTCTCCTAGTGTCTAGAGTCGGTCCGGGCTTTCGCAACTTAAACCGATGTCAAGGTGGGTCCGGGCTCTCGCAACTTAGACCCTAATCTGTGCTCTCGCAACTACGATTATTCTCAACATTCCCACATCATAGGCAAACAATGGATTCATGAACACATGCACAAGGAGCATTGGCCACTACTACTCATACAAGCATAACAACAAACACATGGAGTGCTCACAATGTGACTAGCAACAAAGATTCACCCTTTCCCCTTAATCAACCCTAATTATCCATAATCTACCCCTAATCCCCCTACTAACCCCACAAGAAGACTACTCACTCATGATGAAAGGAAGAATAACAATCAAAGGATAAACTAAGACAAACATCCAAACATCCATAATGACAAATCCAAACAAGAACAATAACAATAACACTAAGAAAAGATTCAAACTTGTATAAATAACAAAGAACAAGGATGAGAAAGGATTATACCAACACTAGATGAAGAAAAGGAACAATCTTGCATTAATGAGAAACCCAAATACAATCCCAAGGTTGTCAAGCTTGAGACAATCTCCAAGAATCCCTTAATACAAGCACTAATTACAAAGGATTAACTAAAGATTAACTAAAATTAAGAGAAGATTAAAGCTAATGAGTGAGAATCAATCTAGGGTTTTTGAGGCTTAAACTAGTCTAGGGTATGATAAGTCTTTGTCTTCTTACAAGAGAAGGGTATATAAAGGGTTTAAGAATGAAAGGAATCGAAAGGAAATGAACACGGGCTGAACTGGGACAATCCCGATCGGGAAAGGAAATCCCGATCGGGAAAGTGGAGAATCCCGATCGGGATTTTATGTTCCCGATCGGGAACACCCCACAGTAGTCGCTCCTTGCTCTCCTCTTTATTCCCGATCGGGATGAGGCCATACCCGATCGGGAATAGTCTTGTAGGCCTCCAATATGAACTTTTCGGTCCCTCCTTGGTTCTCATGGCCTTCTCATCGATTCTCGGGACTCGGGATCGGGTCTCGGAGGCTCGGGATTGGGTCCCAAGGTCTCGGGGTCGATTCCAAGGCATCGGGTCATCGTTCCTTAGCTTCGTTGGCTCCAAAATGTGTATGTATAGAGTCGGAATCACTCCAACTCTTCATGAACGGTCTCGGGAACCTGAAACGAGCTAAAGGAAACATAAGAAGCCCATAAACCGCTCCAAAGGAGCGGTTCCACAAGGAAAATGGGACCAAAACACTACAGAATAGGCACTACAAATGACAATTATCAACTCCCCCACACTTAACCCTTACTCGCCCTCGAGTAAGCACATACTAACTACTAAACTAACCGAGCGGGTATTAGCGCACCCTACGCCCCTTCAACTCACGCGAGTGCACTTAGAGGACAAGTGCACTCCGCAAGGCAAGTTGGGTCTTGCGACAAAACTGTGGATGCAACCGGACACAAAACACATAAACAAACAAACACACACACAAACACATAATCGGTTGCACCCAAAACAAAACAAATACCGCTTCCCTCTAAAAGCGGTGAATGAAACACCGGTTTAGGATTCGAGGTAAGCGACAACGTTCCCAAGCTAGCAATACAAACCAAGGTGGACTAAACCCTAATAGTATGACGACAAAGCAATAAAAACGTTGGTAACTTACCTAGGTCCTCCTAACTTTCTAAAAACTTACTACGGGACAATCGGCGGAGATGGAAAGTGATGAACCACGGTGTTAGTCGACACTGTAGGTAAGTGAGACCCCGCCCCCTTTAGCGTGAGCCGAGAGGGTCTTCCCATGGCTAAAACCGCCTAACTAGTCCAAGTAAAAAGGTGAAAATATGCAAAATGAGGGAAGACCGACTAATGCCGCTATCATCCTTCCTCGGGACTCGGTCCTTTGGTAGGCTCTTCACGGCAAAAGTCGGAAAAAGGCTTATTTTGAGAGGTAGGAGTTATTTTTGTGAGACGGGTTTTCTTTTGGCATTTTCTCTTTTCTTTTGCATTTTTGCTTTGTTTTGCCATGCCATTTCTTTTTCTTCTTTTCTATTTTCTTTTTTTTTTTTTTTTTGCTTTTGTGCCTTTTCTTTTTCTTCATTCTTTTCTTTCTTTCATTTTTCTTTCTTTTCTTTTCTTTGCCCTTTTTTGGCAAGATTTGGCTTTTTGGCATTTCTTGAAAAATAAGAAAGAGAGATTTCAACACTTTGCAATTTTATTGTATGGATATGTGTAAAAGGTAGAAAAATGGGAGAGTTGGGGAGCGTCCTTCCCTTCAAACCCACAAAAAGTGGATAACTTGGACTAATCAAACGATCCTAAACACGGTCACCTAGGGGACGAAACTCGGTAACCAAGGCCTATTCACACCGTGGGTGGTCATAATGGTCAAAGGTGCAAATCCCGTAGTAAATCCCTAGTAAGAAAGGTGGACTCAAGGTAAAGGACCAACGAAATCATTGATTTAGGGTCATTCTACTAGGCTAAAGTCCAAGACTCGATTTATACAACTAGGAAGGGAAAGTAGACACTCATACACTAGCCTCTAAACCGGGTTTTCGAAAACCGTTTACACACAAGACACAAATACCACAAAACAAAGACTCAACAAGAAAGAAAGAAAGAAAGAAAGAAGAAGGAAACAACAAACAAAACAAAACAACACAAACACATAATCAACATAAACACCTCCCCGATTTCCAAACAAGTCTCCAAATCAACCACAACTTTACAAGGCTCCGCCCGAGCACACAACATCACAATCTCCTCCAAAACTCCGCAAGAGATAAAGAAGAAAAAGGGATAGAGGTTACCGAGATTCTTGCAAGCTCTCCAAAGTTGGCGGCGATTAGGCAACCTAAAAGAGAAAAGGGAGGCAAAGCACACGCACAAAACAAATATACTACACAGAGACCCAAAAGTAAAACATACAAAAGGAAAAATCTTTTTGGATTTTGTGAAAAATTTTCAAATTTTTAGGATTTTTTTCAAGATTTTTCGATAAAATAAGAAAATAAAACAAGCTACGATAGAATATCGCTCCCCCACACTTAAATCGAGCAATGTCCTCATATGCTCAATCGTAGTGTCGGAGAGACAAAAGAAAAAGAAGAGAAACTACGAAAATAAAGCTAAGAATCAAAAATAAGTTGAAGAAAAGGGTAGAATGTGTCCGGCCGGGGTGTAGTCAAGTCACCGTGGGCCGAGACGAGAAAAAGATATGGATGGGGGAAGAAATAAAAAGAAGGAAATAAAAGGAAATGGGAGGGGAGGGCTAGGTGTAATCAAGTCACCTAGCCCGGATTCCGCCTAAATCCGTCTAATTCCTAAAAAGCGGTGAAAATCTTGTAGATTTGGATTTTTCGATGGACTCTCGATGTAATCACGTCGTCGAGAGTCGGGAGCAACCATACTAGTGCCTCGAAGGCCACTAAGACTCCATGACTCGAGGGAAGGGGGCAAACAAGGAAAGGCAAGCGATAAATAGACGGAAAAGGAAGGATAGTTACCCAAACCGAGCGGCTAGTAACTCACTTGCTCAATCGTCTCGATGATCATGAGGGCCTTGTTGCTTGTCTCCATAGTTGCCATCTCGCTTAATATTCAAGAGCTCACGGTCGGGGTAGTAATGGTGTAAGGGGTGTGTGGGTTTCGATGTAAGGTGAGGTGCACGGTCATGTGATAGGAGTAGAGTGGAGTAGGGAGGTTGGGAGGGGGTATTATGGATGGGTGGAATCAAATGCCTAGGAAAAAGACTCAAAATGGGGAAGAGGACTTTCCCGGTCGGGAGCATGTGAATTCCCGATCGGGATTTTGTGTTCCCGATCGGGATCACCTTCCAGTGAGTCCGAATTCTTGGCATCAACATTCCCGATCGGGATAAGGCTTTCCCGATCGGGATTCTTCATCTTCACCTTCCATGAACCCAAAAGCTTGATACAAGCTTCAAAAACCGACTTCCTCGCTCACAAACCAAGCCTTATCAACAATCCACCCTTTCTAGGGCTCAAATCAACTTCACCTATCAAGAAAACTCAAACACACATTAAATTCTCTCCCTCACAACTCTCATCAAAAAGTCTAAACAACAAGAATATCACCAAAATCAAACTAACTAAGAGTAAGAAATATACACAAAGCGACGGTTCTTGTGGAACTCCGTCAAACCAAGGTGGTGCAAATCTTCATTCTTTTTCATCAACTCTCCAACCGGCTCCATCTCCATCAAGGGCACGTAAGAACAAGTCGAAGGCCCTAGAGATGTCTTCAATCATGCTCGAAATATAGCCATCCACAAACCAAGGCTCCTCATGGCCTTGCCTAGATGTTCCCGGGGCATCCCGATCTTCCAAGTTCAATGGCTTGAACTTGTACTTTCGGTCTTTTGGGATATACCCAAATGTCCACCGGTCCTCATGCGGCCCCAAGGGCGGCTCATCATTCTTTTCCTCGCTTTGCAACTTGTCATCAAGCCCATGATTCGGGCACTCATCTTCCTCACTATCGGAATCCTCAAGTACATATGAGTACTTCTTCAAGCTCTGTCCCGGGTCTCTCCCTCGATCGATGTCTTCCGTGGTATGGATCATTTTACACGTTTCATCACTAGTGGGTGGAGTGTTGCCTTGGAGGTCGAACACTATCTTTTCCTCGCCCAACTCAAATGTGATCTTACCCCTCTTCACATCGATCATGGCACCGGCGGAGTGTAGAAATGGGCGCCCAAGAATAATGGGAGTGCTTGCATCTTCCGGCATATCGAGCACAATGAAGTCGACCGGAATGAAGAATTTCCCTATTCGCACCGGCACATCCTCAAGCATTCCCAATGGTCGGTTAATAGACTTGTCGGCCATTCGGAGCGTAATGGATGTGCATTTCAACTCCTTCATCCCGAGTCGGCAACAAATAGTGTAGGGAATGACGCTCACACTCGCACCCAAGTCACATAATGCATTGTTGATCATAAAATTGCCAATGGTGCAAGGGATTGAGAAACTACCCGGATCTTTCAACTTCGGAAGCGTGGACCCTTGAATGAGCTCGCTCACCACCCTCGTGAACGCTACCGTCTCTTCCTTGTCGATAGATCTTTTCCTTGCTAGGATTTCCCGCATGAATTTTCCGTATGCCGGGATTTGGGTAAGTAACTCGGTGAATGGGACATTGACATCCAACTTCTTCATGATATTAAGGAATTTGTCATATTGAGAGTCCTCCTTACTCTTCATTTGCCTTGATGGGTAAGGCAATTGCACTTGGTACTTGTTTTGCTCCATGGGGATAGACTTCTCAAACGACACTTTCCCTTTGCCTTTTTCTTTCTCTTGAGGTGGTGGAGGGTTGTCTTTTTGGGGCTTCTCGACCTCCCTTAAGACTTGTTCCTCAATTGGACGATCAAAGCTTGAGTCTTCTTGCCTTGAAGATGCCAATTTCTTTGTTGGTTCATGCATTGGCTCTTGATCATTAGGGAATGGAGGGGGCTCATAGGATGTACCTCTCCTTGTGGTGATGGCATTTACATGCTCATATGACGGTGCTTGGCCTTGAGAAGGTAATTGTCCCTTTTGCTTTGAGGAACTTCCCGATGCAAGTTGAGCTATTTGATTCTCGAGTATCGTCATCCGGGTATCTCTCATAGCGTTTTCCCCTCGAACATAAGTAAAGAGCTCTTGATGATTTCTTGACATGTCCATTTGATTGTTCTTCACTTCTTGATTTCTCTTTTGCAAATCCATCATAGTCTTTTGTATGTCAAAATCACGTGGTGGAGATGATGGATTATGCGGAGTATCGGTGATGGCTAATGGGGTACCGTAATCGTGGATAGGAGACCGGCTCCTAGGCTTGCTTTGTTGTTGTTGATTGTGAGTTGCTTGTTGACGGTTCCCTTGGAACCCATGAGAATTTCCTTGATTGTGATTTTGAAACCCTTGGTTGTGGTTTTGATATCCTTGATTGAAGTTCCCTTGTTGGAACCCTTGCTTATTGTTGAAGTTGCCTTGGTTATTTTGCTTGAAATTGTTGAAGGGTCTTTGGTTACCCACATAACCTTGGTAACTTCTTGAATCGGTTGATGGTGGGATGAACTAGAGCCTTTGACTTGGTTGAGGTGGCTTTGGAGCTTCTTGTCAATAGTCTCCATGTGCGTTTTTAGTTGAGCTCCAAGGTCAATGCTCAATTGAGTGATAGCATCAACCTCGTGCCTACCTCCCCGATTTGCCTTTCTAGGCCTAGAGTATTGCGAATTATGCACCGCCATCTCTTCGATTCTCGCCCATGTTTGGTCGTCATCGACCTCGGTAAACCTACCATTGGAGCCCATATTAAGGATGGCTCTTGAGTCTTCATAAAGGCCATTCCAAAATTGTTGCACCAAGAACCATTGTGAGAGTCCATGGTGTGGGCACGATCTCACCAAAGACTTAAACCGCTCCCAAGCTTCATATAGGCTCTCTTCATCCCTTTGTTGGAACCCGGTGATGGAGGCCCTAAGCAAATTAGTCTTCTCCGGAGGGTAAAATTTTTGGTAAAACGCCAAGGCAATCTTTTTCCAAGTATCGATCCCCATGGTTGCCCGATTTAGACTCTTGATCCATTGCTTTGCTTTTCCAATTAATGAGAAAGGAAATAAAACCCATCGAATTTGATCTTGTGTAACCCCGGGTTGAGAAATAGCATCGCAATAATCGGAGAAGGTCTCCATATGTTGGTGCGGGTCTTCGGTGGGCAAACCACTAAATGGGCTCCTCTCTACAAGTTGGATAAATTGAGTCTTGGCCACAAAATTTCCGGTATAGGCTTCCGGTAATGCACTCGGTCCCGGCAAGACATCCTCGGTGAATGTGGAGTGAGAGGAGAACTTAGGCATTCTTGGATGTAAGGGAGAGGATGGGGGTGTAGAGAGTGTTGATGTAGAGGAAGAGGGAGAATTAGGAGAAGAATCACCGAAGGGATTGATGAAGGTCCCTCCGGCCGTCTCTCGAGGTGAAATGCTCAAGTCGGCTCTTTTGGCTTGCCCTTGATGAGTGGTGCTTGCACTTGGTTGAGAGATCCTAACCCGATTAATCGTCCGTTGGCGAAAGGCTCGAAAGAGTCTCTCCGGCTCTGGATTAAAGAGATATAAGTCGCCTCCCCTCCTAGGCATACACTACACACTAGAACAAACGTAAGAACACCTAGTGCTTTACGGGCACTAGGCAACGACAATAACAAACACAACTAGAGACAAAGAGAAAAAGAAGAGATAACACTAAAGAAAGAAGAAAAATCAAGAAAATATACACAAGAGAAGATGGGAGAACACAAAGAGGGGTAACTAAGTCTAGAATTAAGCAAACTAAGTCTAAACAATGCACCGTCCCCGGCAACGGCGCCAAATTGACGGTAAGGATTTGCCGTGAGTCCAACCGTCAATAATAAACCGACTATTCCTAGTGGGTAGCTAGGGCAATTAGGGTCGATATCCACAGGGACGGTAGAGTAAGGTCTAGACTAGGTCCACTAAAACTAGGCTAAGTCACACGAACAAACACAAAGAAGGCTATAAAAGGAAACAATTAAGGAGGAGGAGTGAGAACTAGACTAATGAGCGAACTAAGGAATAAACTAGAAGAGCGATATCTAACTAAAACGGTGAACTCAAATATGGAAAGAAGTGGGGTATGTCGGGTTCATAGAGGTAGAAGGATAATTGGGGTGATCAAGGGTATGGATGTCTCCTAGTGTCTAGAGTCGGTCCGGGCTTTCGCAACTTAAACCGATGTCAAGGTGGGTCCGGGCTCTCGCAACTTAGACCCTAATCTGTGCTCTCGCAACTACGATTATTCTCAACATTCCCACATCATAGGCAAACAATGGATTCATGAACACATGCACAAGGAGCATTGGCCACTACTACTCATACAAGCATAACAACAAACACATGGAGTGCTCACAATGTGACTAGCAACAAAGATTCACCCTTTCCCCTTAATCAACCCTAATTATCCATAATCTACCCCTAATTCCCCTACTAACCCCACAAGAAGAGTACTCACTCATGATGAAAGGAAGAATAACAATCAAAGGAGAAACTAAGACAAACATCCAAACATCCATAATGACAAATCCAAACAAGAACAATAACAATAACACTAAGAAAAGATTCAAACTTGTATAAATAACAAAGAACAAGGATGAGAAAGGATTATACCAACACTAGATGAAGAAAAGGAACAATCTTGCATTAATGAGAAACCCAAATACAATCCCAAGGTTGTCAAGCTTGAGACAATCTCCAAGAATCCCTTAATACAAGCACTAATTACAAAGGATTAACTAAAGATTAACTAAAATTAAGAGAAGATTAAAGCTAATGAGTGAGAATCAATCTAGGGTTTTTGAGGCTTAAACTAGTCTAGGGTATGATAAGTCTTTGTCTTCTTACAAGAGAAGGGTATATAAAGGGTTTAAGAATGAAAGGAATCGAAAGGAAATGAACACGGGCTGAACTGGGACAATCCCGATCGGGAAAGGAAATCCCGATCGGGAAAGTGGAGAATCCCGATCGGGATTTTATGTTCCCGATCGGGAACACCCCACAGTAGTCGCTCCTTGCTCTCCTCTTTATTCCCGATCGGGATGAGGCCATACCCGATCGGGAATAGTCTTGTAGGCCTCCAATATGAACTTTTCGGTCCCTCCTTGGTTCTCACGGCCTTCTCATCGATTCTCGGGACTCGGGATCGGGTCTCGGAGGCTCGGGATTGGGTCCCAAGGTCTCGGGGTCGATTCCAAGGCATCGGGTCATCGTTCCTTAGCTTCGTTGGCTCCAAAATGTGTATGTATAGAGTCGGAATCACTCCAACTCTTCATGAACGGTCTCGGGAACCTGAAACGAAGTAAAGGAAACATAAGAAGCCCATAAACCGCTCCAAAGGAGCGGTTCCACAAGGAAAATGGGACCAAAACACTACAGAATAGGCACTACAAATGACAATTATCAGTAGTTTAGTGGGTAATGGTTAGATCATAGTTTCCTCATCATTTTGTTGTTAGTTTCCTTTGATTTAGTTGATATGCATGTTGTAGTTATTTTCTCCTTAGTTAATGTTTTATTGTCTTTCATTATGATTAGTGAGTAGATTTCTTGTTAGGGGGTTAGGGGAGGACGGATTTGGGTAACATAGATTAAGGATTCTTGTGATTGAATGCACTTGGGTTGATTTGTCTATTTTGGAATTGTTGTATGCTTGTTGACTTTACTAAATCAATTTAGTTGACTCATATTCACCCACGTCAATATAGGGAAACTCGGGGCTTGGGTAATTCCGACTTAGTGACCTAGCTTCTTCGTCGCGAAAGCGAGTCTTAGTAAGGTCGGGTGTAGAGACCGAAAGGTGACCCATCCCTTATCGATCGTGTGTCATTCGCTTGATTCTTTGTTTTATGTATCTCGTTTTCGATTCCCCGACTCCCCCTAACGCTTTTCCTATTTTGATTTTCGTGTTAGTAATAGACCGACCATCTTAGTTTAGTTCTAATCCTACTCAAACCCCCCTTAAAACCCAAACGTATTTAGACTTTTACTCGACCGACTTTACGTAGACCGTCCCTTGGATCGATCCCGACCTACCACTACTACATTAGTTAGGTTTTTCGGTGTTTAGAAATATTGTTTGATCGTGCGGGTCGCGACGCTCGCGCATCAAAATGGTGCCGTTGCCGGGGACGGCGATTAGTTGATTGAGTTTTTGTCTTTTTGTGTTTGGTTTTGCTTCTCTCTACCCTAGTGCCACTTGGTGCTAGGAGACTCACCTTCTACTTGAGTGTGTTCCCAGTGACAGTTTATTGCTTCTTCGGTTCAATCCCGAGTCAAAGATGACATTTAAAGTTATGAGATCCCAAGGAAATTACCCAATAAAGGTGATTCGACATTCATACCTCACACCACCAAAAATACATCATATCCATCCACTCCTTCCAAATCCATTCACATCACTCATCACCATAAATCCCTCTTCCAATAATCCACTTACACCTTTCACTCCACAGAATTCCCCGTCAACATCACCTCTTATCACTCCACAAAAAAATTCTCCACCTTCTCCACCTCCCATTTCACCACCACCCCCAAGAAACTTCCAAGAACCCATCATGCCACCTCTTGATTCACATTCCCAACCCTTGGAAAGCACTTCCATGAACGATGAATCAAAGCTCGAATTAAAATCTGAAGAACTAACCAAGAGGTTTGAAGGTATAACCTCTAATTCTAACTCAAGGAATGTGAACCAAGTTCAATCAAGGCCACCAAGACGACCTCCACTACCAAAAATCCCTTGTGAGTGTTGTGGAAACTATGGTCATAAGTCCAACAATTGTCGTCCTTATAAAGGAATGTCCTATCAAGAATGCAATGAAGTCCAAATGTTTCAAAATATTAATCCAATGCATCAAAATGACCCTTTCCCAAACACATACAATCCCGAAACAAGGAACCATGTGCAACAATACAACTCTTATGCAAATCATGGTGTGCAAAATTCGGGACCAATGTATCAAGGGGTACAACAAGAAATGCCATCCAATTCACGCCATCAACAAAGTTCTTTCATTCAAAGGCCTCCTCCCTACTTGCCTCTTCAAAAGGAAAATTTTAACAATCAAGGAGGCAATTATTTCCAAGGCCAAGGTGAATTCCATAATCAACACATGAATCAAGGAAACAATTACCAAAATCTTGAAGGTAATTTTCGCAATCAAGGGAATAGCCACGATTTTCAAGGTTATAATCAAGGTATTCAATGCTTCAATCAAGGGGATTATATCCAAGGGTATCATCCCAACTTCAATCAAAGTTTCCCAGGACACAATCCCGAATATAACCAACCTCCACCTTTCCATGGCGATTACCAACAAGGTCAATGGTATGACCAATGCGAGCATCCTATACACTTCATGATAAAGGCGATAACATTCTTAGCTTCCGAGATTGCGGATATAAGAAAGGAACTTAAAGCTAGGAAATCACAAGAAGCCACCAAGGCTCCTACCTTTCCGGTACATCCACCACAAGGACTACCCGGACAACCTCAAAATCCTAATTACCCGCAACATTAAGCATATGCCAATGCCGCTACATGGAATGAAGGAAAAGAATTAGTAGACCCTCACAAAATCATGGGTCTAAATCAAGTGGAAAAACCGAAGGTGAAACATGTTGAAAAGCAAAGTGTCCCTTATTCTAGCAAGTTGAAAACACACCCACCAAGAACAACTTGTTGTGAGGAAGATCCTTGTGTAACCGAGCCCAAAATAAGGGACACTTCTAAGTACATCAAGGGAGATAAGGGTAATGTGATAGAGGAAATTTAAAAAGAGAAAAGCATGCCACCTCCTAAGCCACATGTGCCACCTTTGCCATTTCCATCTCATGCTACGATCAATAGGAAGGACTTCAAGTCCACCTCATTCTCCGACTTGCTAAAGAAGGATAAGGTAACTCCCCCTCTCACCGAGATATTTGGCCGATGTGATGATACAATTATGGTTGTACTCACCGAAGAGTGTAATTCGGCCTTATCGAGCAAGATCCCCACCAAAATGGGTGATCCCGAGAGTTTCTCAATACCTTGCACAATAGGGAATGTAGAAATCGATTATGCTCTATGTGATCTTGGAGCGGCCGTGAGCATTATCCCTCTATCAATCGTGAATGATCTCAATATTAGAAACATGAAGCAAACACCGATCAAAATTTGATTAGCCGACGGTTCCATCAAGACTCCGGTTGGTATGATTAAAGACGTGCTAGTTCGAGTTAAAAATCTCTCGATCCCTACCGACTTTGTGGTAATGGACGTGAAAGTAAACAAGCATGCCCCCATAATCCTAGGTAGGCCCGTTTTGGCCACCGGCGGAGCAATCATAGATGTTAAAAAGGGGAAGCTTTCGTTTAATGTCGGTGAAGAGATCGTGCAATTCAAATTACCTATCACGTTTGAAAATCCAATAGTGAGTGATGTCTTCAGAAATGAAATGTTTGAATACCTTCTAGATGCCGAGTCCCTTGTGATAGAAAAGGAGAATGAAGCTAAGTCGAGTAATTTACTCGATAATGTTGAAACAAAGGTGAAGCTTAATGATTCGACCACCGTGCAACCGCCTACAAGTTCATATTCCAACACTTTTCCAACTTCCCGTAGGGGAGCTATCAAGAAATCCAAAAAGAAGAAATCGAGAAGTGTGGTGAACATGGAACCAAGAAACGGAAAGCTAATGACGCGCAACAAGGGTGTAAGCCCCATTGATAAAGCAAAGGTCGAAGTTGGCAATCAAAAGTTAAAATGGGACGAAGTATTCCGACTAGTACAAGAAGTTAAAACCATCCTCCAAAAATTATCAAGAATCATGTGTGTGTCCGAGCCACGGGCAAGTTTTGATGGAGGCGAACTATGTATCGGTTGCTATGATGGCGACCCGGGTTGAGTTTGTATCACGTTGTAGGTTTGGTGGTATCCTCAACAACCACCTTGTATATATGTATCATATTTCTTTGTGTTTTTTTAGCTTTGTTAGCTTGAGAAAGTTGGTTGAACTTGTATTTCGCAATGGAGCATTTATTTGGATGAAAATCAAGCTTTTCGGAGAAGTTATGGAGCTCATTTGAAGACCACAAGCATGTTTGTGGGAGATATTGATCATGTAATGTGAGTCGAGTCGATATTTGAATCTCTAGGTGATTATTGAAGAGCCATGAAATGGCAAGGCGGAAAAACGAAGAAAAGAAGACCGCCGGGCGAAACTTCGCCCGGTGAGACTCGACCGAGCGAAACTTCGCCCTACGGAAAGTTGCCAGAATTGCCATAATTGACGAAGATACCACCGGGCAAAATTTCGCCCGGTGAGATTTTCACCGGGTGAAATTTCACCCGGAGGAAAAAGTTGGCAGAAAATGATTTTCACGACGAAAAACCGTCGGGTGAAATTTCACCCGATGGTGCTTGACCGGGTGAAATTTCACCAGGCGACATGGGTTTGGCCGGATCACCTACACCTTTTTACTCACTACACTTTCAATTCCCTCCCTTACATTTACCCCATATAACTTTGCCTCCAAACACAAACACCAAATATTTACAATCTACTTTAAAAACTTTAATTTCCGTCCTCAACTACCTTTATTTATATCACCTTCACCTCACTCTCATTTCACCTTATCACTCCTCATTTCATTAAACACCACCTTCCATATCCCAACCGCATTCATACCTCCTCTCCATCTTGGGTGATTATTTTGGATGCTTGAAGAGGTGAAACTAAAGTTTTTGGATTCTTGCAAATCTATTATTATGGAGAAAAGAGCAAGGCGAGCCGCTCGTAAACAAGGTATGGCTTCGACTTCTACACCTTCTAGATCTTCTACATCTTCTAAGTCTTCTAAACCTACAAATTTGCCTTGTCTTAATACTTCTCTAGCTCGAACCTTCTCTAAAAAGATCTTTCAGAGCACTAGGTGGCCTTGTCCCCACACAATGACCAATCTAGGAATAGTAGACGATATTAAAGAGTTATCGTCGAGGACCGGAACTAGCAAGCTCCTTAGCCTCACGGCCTTCGCCTATAAAGACCTTACTTGCGAGTTCCTCTTGCAATTGATTTGTGACTCTTTGTTGGGTAACCCTAACCCTTTAGACCTACCACTTTTCAAGGCGTTGCACTTTCACCGTATCATTATTACCCAACGCCCCTTCTTAGATTGTGGAGGTATCGTGTCCGTAATTGCAAACAAATTGGGTTATTTGACCGACTACCTCACCCCACTAGACGATCCGTATGGCTTGACGAGGCCTATTTTCTGATCTGGATCTTTCATGTACCTCATCAGCGCCTCGTCTACATTAGCCATGGAAGAGCTTTAATAGTTCCAAACACACACCGAACCACTATCCTTGTTCACCATAATTGGGACCTACCCTTGGGTCCCGGTGAATTCCGACTGACCAAGACTGAGTCGGGAGGAAGGGGAGTTTGGGAATTTGCACACTACGAATTACCCGAAGGTCGTACGATCTATGACCTATGTGAGATTGAATCCGACTTTGCCTTCTCGCTTAGCGACGGTCGTGAGGAGTTTTCTTCTGAGCCATCCTCCGAGGGTATACCCTTTTTCTATAGGTCTCCTAGCGCTTCATTTGCGTTGAACAATCACTCAAACTAGACCCTCTCCCGGAGTCGGTGGTGTGTGTGTGTGTTGTGTATTTGTGTGTGGGTTGGGTAGGTGAGTCTATAATCATCTATAATTGCTTGTCCTTTGGTTGATTCCGTTCTTATTTCGTTTATCCTATTGTCATTGTGATTGATTTATCTCTAACATAACTTTGCAAGCTGTCCCATTGTTCGATTGTTGCGGCCAAAGCAGCCTTGGTATTGCCCCCGGTCATTAGGCGATGTGATTACGCCATTGACCTTTTGAAAATCCAAATTCTTCTCATATTCTCAAATTTTTCTTAATCCGGGCTAGGTGATGTGACAACACCTACGCCCATTTTTCATCCTTTCTTTTAATTTCTCTTCTTTTCTTTTATTCTCATTTTCTTAGCCACTTGGCTAGGGTCTAGGTGATGTGATTGCACCTAGGCCCACCATCCTTTTTATCGTTTTCTTTTCGTTTGCTTTCTTTCTTCAAAAAATTTCGAAAAATCGAAAAACATTTGAAAAATTATAAAAATCCAAAAAGATTTTTCTTATTTTTCTTTTTCCATCTTTTACCCTACTCGTGCATTGAGGACAATGCACAGTTTTAGTGTGGGGGAGGGATCTACTATCCTTTTGTTTTTCAAAAATCATTCCAAAACCCATAAAATTGAAAAATTTCGAAAAACCAAAAACATTTTCTTTTTATTTTCCTTTTCTTTTTCCCTTTTTCTTTTCTCATTTTCGTTATGTTTTCGAGTCCTTTGTATAGTCTTGTTCTCTACTCTTACAGGTAACCACCACCTTGATAGCAAGATTTGAAGAGTTTATGAAAGCACCCCGCTTGGTAACTTCCTTCCTTCTTTCTTCTTTACTTTTGTAGAGGAGTTAGGTTGTTGCTATTTGGGAGGCTCTAGAAGAGATGGGCATTTTGGGTGTTGTGGTTGATTTTTGTGCTTGAATGTCGATGGAGTACGGAGTGCATGACTTTACTCGTGTTTTCTTTTATTTGCCTTTTCTTTTTCGTGTGTTCCTTTTGCTTTTCTAGGACTAAATGTTTTCGAAAACCCGATTACAAACTTATTACAGGAGTTTACATTCCATTTTAGATAACCCATTGTAGATTTTGGACCTTAGTCTAGTAGAATGACTCTTAGGCAATGAATTTGTTGATCCTTTAGCTTGAGTCCACCTTTTCTACTAGAGGTTTACTTCGGGGCTTGCGTTTGACCACTTTGACCACCCATGGAGGAGTTAGGCCTTGGTTCCCGTATCCTATTTTCTAGGTGACCTTGCTCGAATGACCATTGCACCTTTAGTCCAAATTCCTTCCGCTTTTTGTGGGTTATCCGGGAATGGCGCCGTTCTCGGTTACCTATTTTTCTTCCACCTATACATCACCACAATAAGTTTACACAAAAATAACCTCCAAGCTTGGTTTCAAACCATATCAAAGAGCCAAAAAAGGGCAAACCAAAGCAAGAGAAAAGGGCACAAAAACATGGCAAAAACATGACAAAAATATGAAAAACAAAGGAGAGAAAAGGAGCTTCAAATGAAAATCGTATCATGAAAAACATCTCCTTGAAAAAAAAAGCCTTTTGATCGATTCGTCGCCGTGAAGGGCCAACTAGAGGACCGAGTCCCGAGGTAGGAAGATAGCGGTGATTAGTCGATCCACCGAAAAATTGTAAACACTCCACTTTTTGTTTGGGCTAATTTAGGAAATTCGAGTTTGGAACGACCCTCTTGGCTTAGCCAAAGAGAGCAGGACTGCACCTACCTACAGTGTCAAACGAATCCATGGTTCACTTTTTCCACCCCGTTATACGTCCCGTAGTACCCCTTTAGAAGATTAGGAGGACCTAGCTAAGTCATCAACATCTTTATTGCTTTAATGTCATAGTATTAGGCTTTAGTCCTTGTTTACGTGGGTGATTTATCTTGGAAGTTTATTGTTGTTTTAGGTAAGTAATTGGTATCTTTCCCCACCGTCTCGATGAGGGATTCGGTGTTTTATTTCTGCTTTGGATACGTCTATTCTTTTGTGTTATGTGTTTTTGTGTGTTTCGCATCCACCATTTTGAGCAAGACCCAACTTGCCTTGCATGGAAGTACTCTACCTCATGGGTATTTCGATGTGAGTTGAAGGGACGGAGCGAGCCCGTTAATTGCCCCATATCAGCTTAGCATAGTCTAGCTTAGTAGTAGTAGCTAATTTCTTTTTCGATCTTTACTCGAGGACGAGCAACGGTTTAGTGTGGGGGAATTGTTGTGTGCCAAATTTGGACCATTTTTCCTCCTATTTAGACCCGTTTTTCCTCCACTTTGCGAGAATAAAGTGCGATTATCGCCGTATTTTGGGTATTTCTCGCATTAGCGTCTCTCTTTTGCATTTTACGTGTTTTTGGTAGTTTTCTGTCTATTTTGATAGGATTTTCGACCAAAAACGTGTCCGAGCTTCTATGAGTATGAAAGAGAGGGAAACCGTCCGAAAAGCAAAGCACACAACTCAAAATCCAAAGTCCAAACCCAAGAGGTGAAACCTTGAGCGAAAAGGAAAAAACTATATTGGGCATCTTCACCGGAGAGGTCGAACTTCAAATGAATATATCTAGAGTTGTAGACCTCGGATCGAAGTGATTCTAGTTGGAGGTGAAAGCTTATCTTCTTAGCTTTCCAACTACATATCACACGCCCCAATCGCAGTTCAAACGAGAGAGTTATAGCCATCTTAAGTCATAGGGCGAAATTTCACCCGATAAGAATTTGACGGGGCGAAATTTCGCCCGATGGTGTTCCTCCCCAGATTGCCATTTTGGAAAAAAAATTCATAGGGTGAAATTTCACCCTATGAGTTGACCGGGCGAAATTTCGCCCACCGGGTGAAATTTCGCCCGATGGAGAAAAGCGCCAAAAATCGCAAAATGAGAAGAAAATCTCACCGGGTGAAATCTCACAGGGTGAAATCTCACAGGGTGAAATTTCACCCGGTGGTGTCAGCTCGTCAACCGCAGGGCAAAACTTCACCCTATGAAGACTCATTGGGCAAAGTTTCATCTCAAAGGACAAAGTCTCACTAATGGGCAAGGATTAGATTATGGGCTTGATGATTGTGTGACCCATTAAGGATTAGTATATATATAGATACCCTAGGGTTACATTTCAAGGTGTGCCTTAAGTGCGCCTCCTTAGGTTAGGGTAGTTTTAGTAGGCCTCCATTAGTATAACAATCTAGTAGTAATTCTCTATAATTCTAGTAGTAATCTAGTAGTAGATCTACATAGTTTTCATCAACAATTCTCTAGATTTCAAGTTTGTAGAATATTATATCAAGTTTTATTTGAAGATTTGTGGGTTTATTGAAGAATTAGTGACAAGTTCTTCATTCTCTCCATCAAAGATTCAACCTTTATTTATGCAATCTTTTTATTTCTTGTAGATCTTTATAGTTGGTATATTTCTCTTCCACTCTCTAATCTCTAGTTTAAATTTAGTATAGTTTTCTCATTATTATCTTGTTAAGATCATCTTAGTATTGTTAGTTTCTCTAGATTTTATTCATGTTGTTCTAGATTATTCTTTAGTTCATTTTTTTAGATCTTGTCCTTTCCATAGTTTAGTGGGTAATGGTTAGATCATAGTTTCCTCATCATTTTGTTGTTAGTTTCCTTAGATTTAGTTGATATGCATGTTGTAGTTATTTTCTCCTTAGTTAATGTTTTATTGTCTTTCATTATGATTAGTGAGTAGATTTCTTGTTAGGGGGCTAGGGGATGAGGGATTTGGGTAATATAGATTAAGGATTCTTGTGATTGAATGCACTTGGGTTGATTTGTCTATTTTGGAATTGTTGTATGCTTGTTGACTTTACATGATCAATTTAGTTGACTCGTATTCACCCACGTTAATATGGGGAAACTCGGGGCTTGGGTAATTCCGACTTAGTGACTTAGTTTCTTCGTCGCGAAAGCGAGTCTTAGTAAGGTCGGGTGTAGAGACCGAAAGGTGACCCATCCCTTATCGATCGTGTGTCATTCACTTGATTCTTTGTTTTATGTATCTCGTTTCCGATTCCCCGACTCCCCCTAACGCTTTTCCTATATTGATTTTCGTGTTAGTTATTAGACCGACCATCTTAGTTTAGTTCTAATCCTACTCAAACCCCCCTTAAAACCCAAACGTATTTAGTCTTTTACTCGACCGACTTTACGTAGACCGTCTCTTCGATCGATCCCGACCTACCACTACTACATTAGTTAGGTTTGTCGGTGTTTAGAAATATTGTTTGATCGTGCCGGTCGCGACGCTCGCGCATCATCCCTCTATTGCCAATTGGTTTTAGAGTGGAACCCTCTTGTCTTGTGATTTGACTCTTCCCGTCTCGGGTGTGGCCCAGGCCCGTTATGTAATTTCACATATACTATGACAAAACTACCCGTATAAAAGCTTTTATATGATTTCTTGTTCGATGCATTTAAGTGTTTATTACATTATGTAAAAAAATTATATACATAATTAGGAATACAGTGTATATAACTTATGATATATTCTAATAAATTGAAGCAATCTAATATGTAAGTAAATGTGTTATGTACAACTATTACAGAAATATGTACATTCATGTCCTAGGATGGATTATATACAGGTGATATGTGAATATGTACAATATGTATTAATCTATGTACATCTATGTATTAATCTATGTACAGTATGTATTAATATGTAAATATAATTTACTATGTATTGTAAATGTGTGAAATATGTACATAGTTAAAAGAGTGTCGTACTGATGTAGATAACTTACAACTTGTTCTATATAACTCATACAACAAATATACATTGTTAAATCACTGTCTGTTTTGATGTGCATAAGTTAATATCTGTTGTATATGTTGAAATTTGTACATTCTTTAAGCATTGTTTAATGTACATAAGTTAATACCAAAAGTTATTACGAGTAGTTTCTGTTTTATAAGTGAAAAAATGATATACATATTTAAGAATATCGTGTATATAACTTATGATATATTTTAATAAATTGAACCAATGTAATATGTAAGTAGATGTGGTATGTATAACTATTACAGAAATATGTACAATCATTTCCTCGAATGTATTATATACAATTAACATTTAAATATATACAGTATTTATTGATCTATATACTATGACAAAACTACCCGTATAAAAGCTTTTTATATGATTTCTTATTTAATGCATGTAAGTGTTTATTACACATACAGTGTATATAATAGATATGATATATATAGTTTAGAATACAGTGTATATAAAATATGATACATAATCTCAATATATACATGCATATTTATATAGAAAAATCGTTTCATATATTAGGATTTAAAATATTAATTTAATATTAATAATAATAAAGTACTCCGTATTAGGCACATTATTTTGAAATATAGTAATTACTTAGTATTCCACTACCCTAGGTGAATTTTATGACGTATTAAGACTTTTGAAACTATGGCGACGTATTAAGACTTTAGAAATAACTACGGAGAATTCCTATAATCACTTCAACAGTCACTTCACAACTATTGCATAAGTATACTAAAAAAGAGCATCACTTCACAACAATTTGAAAAATCAAGTACGGAATAAATTTTGAAGTACTGTAATTTCTATCGCTCATCTTCAACGATTCTTTGGTGAGTGATATGTTCTTGATTCTGTGCATGCCTTAACTACTGGTTTTTCGAGCAATTTTGTGAAATTTACAGTAAAGTAAAATTGCAATCTTTTATCCTTTCCACTCTGCATTTTCCGGCAAGTGGTAAAATGGAGATTAGGTCTTTTATTCACGTTATTTATAATGTACATATGCAGTTTTGTGTGTTATATTTTTGATTTTTAGAGTGATTTTGCTGAAAATTAGGGTTAAGTAATTTACGACACGACATGAATTCAAATCAGGACAAGACTGCACCAAAGAGGAACGCTGATAAGAAGGAAAAAGGTATTAGAATCTTACATTGAATTTAAATTATGTATAATTTAAGGTATTTGTGTATAGATATTAAAACGAGGATGAAATTATAATGATTTGGTGTTCTTTATTCGTAGCTGAATGTAAAAGGAGGCGAATTGAAGAAAAGGATGAAGATTCTGATAATTATGAAGAAACATCAGATAAACAATTATGTTTGATAACAGATGCAGATAAAGGTATATTCATTAAATATGTACTCGTTGTGTGAATAATTAGGTATATTCATTAATATATGCAGATAAAGGTATATCTGAAGCCACTATTTGGATCTATATTTTATAAGTTATGTGCATTTATGTAATGCCTTATGAACAACAAATAAATCCTTATAACTTTAATAGGGACTATGTCTTATGAATGCCTTATGTCTAAAACATACAATGTTATGTACTTTAAAATATGACATTAAGTTAAAAGTAGTCATTTAAATTCTTTCTGTTCATTTTAATTTACAGTTGTTGCTTGTAAAACTACGAAGACTAGAAGGAAGAGAGTTGTACATGCGACGAATGACCTGCCATCATTGAAAACACGCATGTCCCCTGATGGTTTGGTTAAACTTCTAAATGATATGTCCGAGAAGCAGATTGCAAATGTAAAGGAATTAGGGTTTGGGGATATAATCAATCTAAAAGTAAAAGAAGTCCCATCCAAGCTTGCTCATTGGCTTGTTTCGAATTTCAACTCTGATTCAGCAACATTTAAGGATAGTACATTTGATGTGACAAATTTAGATGTACATACTGCAACTGGGTTTCCTATGGGACCAAACGAGATTGTCCTTGCATCATATGACGACCAGTCCCTGGAATACAGACATCTTCTTAATGAATGTAAGAATCAATTTGAAGGTTCAAAGGTTACGGCCCCTGCATTGAAATCCATCTAGCTCATCAAACGGATGGAGGTGATCTATTCAAACGGAAGTTTATAGTTTATCTCTGTTCTTATTTTATACAAGGTACCTGTTCTGCAACTCTAGGTCTTAAGATATTGAAGTCTTTATCGACTTGTCATTGGTACCTACATTTAGTTGGTGCCAATTTTGCCTTAATGCCTTCATTGAGGCTGTTGATTTGTGGAAAATGAATGCAACAGAGAAAGAAAAGTTCTTTGATGGACCTATAATGGTCCTTGTTTTTATATATCTGCAACGAATGCGTTACAGAAACAGTCAACCTGTTCGTGCATTCCCTACAATGTGTTTTTGGACACAAAAAATCCATTTCAAAGAGAATATTGGAGGAAGCAAAGAAATCGGGTACGTTTGGTAATGGTTTTGTTATCCCATTACAGTCCCTTGATTGGTACAAGGGGGAAGAAGTAAAGGAAAGTGTGAAGATGGAGGAGGAAAAGGACAAAGTTAACAAAGAGGGGAAGGAAGAAGGGGATTGGTTACAAAATTTAGTGCTGAAATCTGTTGAATTCACAAAATCTTTCAAGGGGTCGGAAGATGCTATAGAAGTTGCAAAGTGTGTCTACCCTCAATGCAAACCAATAACAAAATTTATAAATTTGATCAGTGACTTTGTTGCAAGACTTGTAACAATAAGAAAAGATGAAGAATCAAGAGAATTTGGTAAGAATTTTTCTTCAATTTGTTTTATCCCATTCATTAATTATAATATGTTGAATATAGTACTTATGTTTCATCTATTGCTTCGAAATAGTTGAGGAGGAAGAAAATGAGCTGAATCCACAAATAGTGGATATGATACATAACATGGCAAAAGATCTTACTTCTTTGAGAAAGACTGATCTTGAAAAGAAGAAGAAGCCAAAAAAGCAGACAGATCAAATGAAGCCAAAATGCAGTCAAATTATTTCTGTGCAAAATGAAGATGTTTTGAATGTGGACACTGTGGAAAATGTCAATGTTGAAAATAATCTACTACTTTTGGAAAATCTTGATACTGCAGAAGACATCAATATTCATACTCCTATTTCTACTCCTGTCAAGAACGACAGTGAAATTATTTCTGAGGAAAATGATGATGTGCTGAATGCGGAAAATGTGGAAAATGTCAATGTTGAAAATAATCTACTACTTTTGGAAAATCATGATACTGTAGAAGACATCTATACAGATGCTCCTATTTCCACTCCTATCAAGAACGACAGTGAAATTATTTCTGTAGAAAATGAAGATGTGTTTAATGCACATACTGTGGAAAGTTTTGTTGTGCAAAATAATCAACTACTTCTGCAAAATGTCAATGCTGCAGAAGACATCTATACAGATGCTCCTATTTCTACTCCTGTCAAGAACGACACTGAAATTATTTCTATAGAAGATGAAGATGTATTGAATGCGCATACTGTGGAAAGTGTTAATGTTGATTTGGAAACATCTGTTGATGTTGTGAATGTGCATTTGGAAACTCTTACAAAGCAAAACAAGGAAATTGATACACTTGAAAAAAAAAAAGATCGAAGCACATCACAAGGGAAAACAAGGAAATGTAGCAGTTTTCAAATCTTCTTTTATTAATAGGAACATCAGCTGTTTGACTCTCTCAAAGCTGAGCAGAAATATGTGTCAGACTATGCATTTGCACCGGAAGAGTCTTTGAAGTAAGTATAGTTAATCTTTTAAACAAGTTTCATATCAGTTCCTGTTTTGATGTACATAAGTTAATATCTTTTGTACATGTTGAAAATTGTTCATATTGAAAGCAGTTTCTGTTTTGATGTAGGTAAGTTAATACCTGTTCTATATGTTGAAATTTTTACATATTTAAAACAGTTCCTGTTTAGATGTAGATAAGTTAATATCTTTTGTACATGTTGAAATTTGTGCATGGTTATAGCAGTGTCTGTTTTGATGTACATAAGTTAATCTATTTTGTACATAAGTTTCATACCAGCTATAGGAAAACTAATACACTAAGTAATTTAATTTTACAGGGATCCTTTGTTTAAGTTTGGAGACATTCTGCTTTCAAGGGGGGACCTGTTGATGATGGCAACTTGTGATACCAAAATAAATAAGTTAATTTTAAATTTTTGGTGCCTGTTGATGAATGATTTGGAAAAGCTATCACCTACGTCATCTATCAAACGTGTTTATATGTCTTTTTTTGAAGAATATGAGGTAATTTATGGCCCTGTGGGTATCAGAGTCGGTATCTTGAGGACACAAAAGTTGCTTCCGCTTTCTTGCCGGTGAGAGAAATTTATGGCGCTCACTGGCGGGATATGAAAAAAAAATTATTTTTACGTAGTTTTATTGAAAAAAAAAACAAAATAAAAACTCTACGTCCCATTTGAATTTGTATTCCACAACACCTCGTTCTCCCGCAGATGTGAAGTTGATGGTTCCAGGCATTTCTGAATTTGCTATAAGTTCGATTAGGGTTCTCAAGCAATTAAAATTGACGGATAAATTGTCGTTTTAAAATTGTCAAGTCCGAAAAACTTTGAGTTCTTGATAATTATTCTCGACAAGTTCGAAAAACTTAGCGTTCTCGTTTGAAAATAGCCGGAAGAATCTATATGCCACCATGGAGAAGAAGTGATGAATAATGAAGATCAAAGATATTTGATTTTTTTTATTGTGCAAACTCATGGAAATTTTTTCAAATTACCATGAGTTTGAGGGGGGATGATAGAGGATACCGTAGTATTACGGTATCATATAGAGATAGTAAAGATTAGGAATAATATATTAGAAAGATTACGGTATATTGTTGTGGACATGACATAGGTCCACCCCGACGCGGCCACGCGCGGCTTTGGGGAGGCGAATGAATCTCCATATGAGATGGTCAAATTGAAATTTAAATCGAAGTTGGAGTTGCCACCGAACTTTGTGGGAGTTCGGGCCCGTTCGAACCCACTCTATGTCGTAGTCTGTGTACAAAATATGGCCCATTTCCAATATCAGTGTTTATTGGGTTCGTCCCTTTGCATTTGATACCGATACCGACTTGATCGGATATCGTGTATTGAATGACTCTCGTTGCCAATGGTTTCGGACATCCGGAAACCGAGGTTCTGAGTAAGGGGTGAGGGTACGTGTTGGGAAGTTCACAAAGAACACCCAACCCCGCCCGCACATTAGCGGCCTCTACTCGAATGAGTTTTAATACGTGCGTTAGTAATACGATGAATGATATGCAAGCATTGTTTTCCTAAGCATGCGAGAAATTGAATGGGTTGCTAAGTCGGTTTTAATGCATGAAAATTAACGTCAAAGTTGTATTTAGCATGTGAGATTCGTCTTAGTATAATAAAACAAATGATGAAAAAAAGATGAATTTGCTACAAAAGATGAACAAACGAGTTAGTATCGATTTGTGAATAAAAATATAGCGAATATGATGAATATGCGAGATTGAGAAAATATTAGTCGCAATCTGAAAATATTTCTAAAAAGACGTTGTTTTGTAAAAAAAACGATGTTCGAAAAATAATAATAAAAAAAGTGAAAATTGCGTCGTGTTCTTCAGCCGGCCGCGCGGCTCGCCCGGGATGCGCGCGACTCGCATCCCGGCCTGTTTTCGAAGTCGATTTTTTGAAAATCGATGATTTTATTAGATTGCGTACAAATATTGCATAATTTGCACCCGACTTAATATTTTCGACATTCGTTATATTCGATATTCGATTATGTAATCGATATCGAATATTCGGAATAGTTTTAGAAAAGATGTAAATTTTGAAAAATCGTTTCGTAGAATAAAAAAAAAGAACGAAAAAAAGGCTAAAAAAAGGGCGCGGATTTTAGACTCTCACACGAGTCGCCTGGGTGGGGCGCGACTCGCGTGCGGGTCTGTCCCGGTTCGTTTGTTGTTCGAAAATTGCTAATAAATCGCGTACAAATACGAATTAATTTATACTCGATTTATATTTTCGATATTCGTCGTATCCGATATTCGATTATGAAATCGATAACGAATATTCGGAATGAAAAAGTTTTGTAAAATTGTTTTGAAAAGAGTTTGAACGAAAAGGATGAAAAAGATGTTAGTTCTCTCCGCGTTAAAATCGTTGTATTTTGTAAAAAGATGTAACGATTTTTTTTAGCATCGACGAGATTTAATTTAATTCTTTTAATACGATATTCGACTATAGAGTCGATATCATATTTTTAAGAATGTTTGTTTATATGAAAATAGTTTTTAGTAATATCGATATTAGAAATAATAAACAACGAATGACCCAAAAAAAAAGTCGACGACACTCGACCCATGAAAAAGCGACGGACGACGAGAGGGAGAAGAGAGAAAAAGAGAAGTCGGGTTTGGTTACACCCTCAACCTACATGCTTTTGTCTACTCGGATTGGAGCTCGTCGGAATGTGGCTTGAGCACGGGAGCGTCGAGTGGATGTCGGTGAGTTATGGTGGCTCGGTTTTGACGTGTAAAGTGGGGCGAGGTGGCCGGTTTTCGTCGGGCGTGATCTCGACTTGTATCGGTTTTCTCGATGCTATTTGATTGATGAAAGTTTATGTGTAGTGTTAAGATTATATGTGAATGCTTATGTGTTTGAATGAGTTGTGCAAGGGGCCTATTTATAGGAATATTCCCGACCTTGGCTAGGAGAAGTGCTTAGGGTGAGAACTACCGCTTAGGATAGGAAACGTAAGAAGCTGAGAAGCACGAGAATTCCGTTTACTTGGCAAAGACGAAAGGGAACCTCGGCTGGTTGGTGGAGCTCGGCCGAGTGTCTTACACTTGGTCGGGTGTTTGATTCGGTTTTTTGGATAGAATTCCTACTTGAGATCGAATTCTATTCTCAAACGGATTTGTTTAATATTTTGTGTAGCTGATTTTTTGTAGTATTGGAGCTCAAATCAGCCACGGAGGTGTCACAGCTGACTCGCGTGTCTCGAGAATATTTTTGACCGGGTTTTGACTCGGTCACTAAAAGACGGTTTTACCCCTGGTGTCGGAATCGACCCAAATTAGTCTTATTTGACACGAAATGACCCACTGGGCCTGATTTTGAGGTTGGTTTTGTGAGTTTTGTACTCCGTAAAAAGCCCAAGCCAAATGCCAATGATTTTGAGCCCGTTTCCGAATATATTAAAGCACGTTTGTGTCCGATCATCACCGGGTGTTTGTCGGAAACTGCTATAGACACCTGGCAGTCAAAATATGGGTGTCTACAGAGCCCCCACTCTGACTGAGGCTTGGACAGGGCGAAAGTCAGAGTAGCTACCAGGTCAATCAAAGATTAAAACCTGGCAGCTTCCGGTCGGGTCGTTTATAGTCCATTAGACCTGCGTAAAAGGGCTCGCCAGCCATAAGTTGGAAATCATACCTGAGCTGATGATGATAACTCCGTGGGAAATTGGACTTGTCGTATAAGTCTTGGGTGTGCCCATACACGGGCTCATCCCGTTAAACGCCGCTGGGGAGTTGGTTGCACGGTTTTGCTTGAGTCGTCCTGTACAATGATTTATGCAAAGTTTGCATGTAACACATTTTTAGGAGAAATGACTCGTGCTGGGGAAAAAAAAATTGAAGAAGATTTTTTTGTTTTTTTTTTTGGATTTTTGAATTTGGAAGACTTTTGAAAAAAAAATTAAAGTATTTTGACTCCGAAAAGGAATAGGAATGCTCAGGATGACTTAGCTAGATCCTAGGATAAGGCCTGTATGCTTAAATCTTCTGGGATTAGGAATCCTTAGATGAGGAGGAGAATCCGATTTCATGCTATAAATACCCTCTCCTCGCTCATAATTTATTCATAATTCCCACAATTCCCTTCTTCCTTCAAAGAAAAAACAAACCCTGAGAAACTTATTTCCCTTTTTTTTAGAAATTCATCATGCGTATCGACCGATTAGTTGGAATGCTGCAAGATTGGTCCCGACTTTTCAGAGACGCAGATAAAGTTATTCTGAACCAGAATGGCGTCACCCAGTTATTCACGATCCGTCAAATGCAAGTAGACCGTCACTTTTTGGATGCTTGCATGTCCTACTGGGACGATACTTATCACGTTTTTAGCTTTCCTCGAGGCGAAATTTGTCCTATTCCTGAGGAAATCGCCACTGTAGGAGGATGGAATCCCATGGTTCGCCCTGCCGTCCCGTTTTCAGTTCATGATACGAGGAGAAAATTACGAGAATTTTTAGGGCTTTCTCACATGGAGGTATCTCGTATGACAGAAGACGATACCGTTTCCTTGATCGACCTGGCTGAAAAATTTATGAACCCAGATGACGTCCGGGTTAGGCCAGTATATAGCCGCAGGGCCTTTACTTTTTGCATGCTCCATGTTTATGCCTTCGAAGGTCATATGGATTTGTTATCTTGCATGGGCCATGTCAGGCTTCTCACTGTGGCTGACCTGATGGAGACAGAGCACAGTCCAGCTTGGCTGATTACAGGGGAGATTATCTAGGGTTTGGATAATCGTAAAAGGGATCCGTCGATCCGACTGACTGGGAGTACCCGTCTTCTACAGGTAAATCGATTTTTCCTCGATTTTTGCAATTTTTTATTTTTCGCAATTTTTGATTTTTTCGATATCCGATTTTTCCGAAATTTATGATTTTTCCTGAATTTCTGATTTTTTTCGTTTTTTTTCTTCGATTTTTGCGATATTTTTTTTTTTACTTTTCGCGATTTTGACTTTTCAGCTTTGGCTATTTGAGAGGTTATCGATCCTGGATCCTCCTCTTGACGTAAGCCGATATCGCCCGAATCAAGTGATGACGAGAAGACGGACTTACTACCCAAAAATACTGGGACGAGCTGCTATCTTTTCATGGAGGCCCATTGATCCGTTGGACCGTACCTTGGTGGCCCATTTACGTCTGGACTGGTTTAGAATCAAGGGATAGGGCCCGATATCAATTGAACCTATCTTTTAGGCAGACAACCCATCTTTACCCCGATCGCATACTTAGGCAATATGGTCGGGCCCAAAAATCCCGGAAATCGAGGCGGTCGTGAGTGAATCTACTCAGCTAACGGATGTGATGTGTGACACCTGGATGCAAAGGTGGTATACCCGGGCTACTTGGCCCGTTTCGAAGACTCTTCACTCGATCTGGGTATCCGATTCTTATGTGAAGTGGACCAAGGCGGACTCTGCTAAAGCCCGTGCTGCTTCGAAGACCGACGAAGCCTTTGACTTACTGCGTCGAGAACAAGCTAAAGACAATCGAGGCTTTTTCGATGACGGTGATACCCCGGCTACCATGGTTCGCCTGATGTCAGGCCAAAAAGGGAAGACTAGGACTCAGACTGAAAGGTCCAGTACTAAAGGTGCACGGGGGAAAGTGAGCCCCCAGACAGACTTGGAAAGGAGACTCGGCCCAAGGCTGGCGGTTAAGGACCGACTTGGTCCACGCGATAGACTTCCCGAACACGTACGGGCTCGGCTTGGGCCAGTGACGATAGCTGAAGATCCGTTGTCGAGGAAACGGGTTCGGGCTAAAGAGGTTCCCTTAGTGATACGGGAACGTTCGCCGCCCCGTCGACCCCGGGCTCCGCGTGACCCAAAAGATAAAGGGAAGCGGAAGATGTATGAGCAGTAGTCTCCTAGATTTTATTATTTAAGTACTACTATTATTTTTGTGTGATTTTTGTTGTTGTTTGTTTTTGCGTGAGGCATTTTTGAAATAATAAAAGACATATTAATGAAAACCGTTCTTGTCTTTTCGTTATTGCAGTGGTTGTACCCTTTTGAGGGGTTGCCTACGTATCCACAATAAGTGGAATCAAACCAACCGTAGTTCAGACGTTGATTTTTTGCAATTTTGGAAATACATCAAGACTATTAGTTCGAGATGAGCGACAGTAGGATAAGTAATCCTAACTTATTGACTTGCTTATTTTTGAAAATTTTATAAAAAGACAAATTTTCATAAACTTTTAGCAAATTACATTGAGATAAGGTTAGGGGTAGTAGCGCTTAAACTGGTCCAAGTTGGTTGGGTTGACGAATTCGTTCCCGTCCAAGTCCGTCAGCATTACTGCTCCTCCTGATAAAACCTTCTTTACTAGATATGGTCCGGCCCAATTGGGTTTGAATTTTCCCCTTGGGTCGACTGGTAGCAAAGCCCTGACAGATTTTAGGACTAGATCGCCCTCTTTGATTATTCTAGGCCTAACCCTTTTGTTGAAAGCCCGTTGTATCCTTTTTTGGTATATCTGGATATTATTAAGGGCTCGGGATTGTCGTTCGTCCAAGAGAATCAACGAATCGTATCGGGCTTGGACCCAATCTGCTTCAAGCACCTGACTTTCGAGTAGAATCCTCAGGGATGGTATCTCAAGCTTGACCGGCTGGACCGCCTCTATCCCATATGTCAGATAGTATGGAGTTGCTCCGGTTGCGGTGCGGATTGATGTCCGGTACCCCCATAAGGCGAAAGGGATTTTATCGGGCCAATCCCGGTAATTATCAGCCACCTTTTTAAGTATGATGATAATTGTTTTATTTGCTACCTCCACCGCCCCATTTGTTTGGGGACGGTGAGGCGAAGATGTATCCCTTTGAATCTTATATCTTGCTAGCAAAGTAGCGGTTTCGGCTTGAAAATGGGTCCCGTGATCACTAATGAATTCGTGCGGGATCCCGTATCGGCATATAATTTTATCTTGGATAAATTTTGCTACGTGCTTGGCGTTCAAGACACGATATGACTCGGCTTCGACCCATTTAGTAAAATAGTCAATAGCCACTAGAATGAAGCAGTGACCTCCCGTCCCGGAAGGGTTCACCTTCCCGATTATATCAATCCCCCATGTCGAAAATGGCCATGGGGAAGTCATAGTATACAACAGGGATGACGACATATGCTGGACGTTGCCGAAAATCAGACAGTTATGACAGTGTTTGACATATAACTGGCAGTCGGTTTCCATGCTATTCCAATAGTATCCGAGTCTCGCGATTTTTCGGGCTAGCATATGGGCGTTCATATGCGGGCCGTTCTCGCCATCGTGTACCTCGGCCATGACCTTTTCGGCCTGTGTTTTGTCGATGCATAGGAGTAGAGCCCCATGCGCCGTCTTTTTGTACAACTGTCCATCGTCCGTGCGGATAAAATGAGTGGCCCACCTTCGTAGGGCTTTCTTGGCCCGGTTTTCAGATCCCGGAGGGTATTCTCCCGACGTTAAGTAGGTTAGAACAGCCTGGTACCAAGGTTCTGGATCAGTTATTTCAATATCTTGAATATCATTGATGTATGCCGGCTCGGACCGTCTTTCGACGCAAATCGGCATGCTGGTCATGTGTTCCGGGATATTCAGTAAAGATGCTAACTTGGATAGCGCATCTGCAAACTGGTTTTCTTCCCGAGGTAGATAAATGTACTCCACCTTTTGAAACTGCTTTTCAAGAGCCCTTACTCGCGCTTGGTAAGCTACGAGATTTGCGTTCCGAGTTTTCCATTTCTGGAGTGCTTGATTGATGACTAATGATGAGTCACCGTGGACTCGGATGTTTGTTACTCCTAAATCCGCGGCGGCTTGCAATCCGTGAATGCATGCTTCATACTCGGCTGCGTTGTTAGTCACGTCAAAATCCAATTTAATGGACAACGGGGTGTGTTCTCCTTGCGGTGAGATTAGCAAAATTCCGACACCAAATCCTCGAAAGTTGGATGCCCCGTCAAAGTATAGATCCCATGTCTCCATGTCAGTATGGAATATATCTTCAACTGGGAAGGCCCAGGTATCGGTATGTCCCTCTTTAGATACCGGACTATCGGCAAGGAACTCGGCTACTACCTGACCTTTGATGGCTTTCAATGGCACGAATTTGAGGTCGAACTCAGCTAGCATTAAAGTCCATCTGGATATCCTGCCATTGAGGATGGGCTTCTTGAACAGATACTTGATTGGATCCATTCTAGATAACACATGCACTTCGTGGCTAAGCATATAGTGTCGGAGCTTTTTAGTGGCCCAAACTAGAGCTAGAACTAGTAGAAAATTAGCCTTTGGAACCGGTTGTAAACTACCCTTTGGAACCTTTTTTCATGGGTTCTACTGCCACAGATTCCTTTGGTCCGAAGCTTTGGAACCGGTTGCAGAAAGGTTCCAAAGATGACCTTTGGAACCGGTTATTGGTGGAACCGGTTCCAAAGGGTGTACCATTGGAACCTATTTTAATTACAACCGGTTCCAAAGGTGTCCCATTGGAACCTGTTGTGATTGTCAACCGGTTCCAAAGGTGTCTCATTCGAGCCTGTTGTAATTCACAACCGGTTCCAAAGGGTTTATCATCTGAACCTGTTGTAATTCACAACCGGTTCCAAAGGGTTTTATTTTATTTAAAAAAAATCATATTCAAATCCATGACAATAGTATATTTACATACTCGATAAATTAATTAAATAAAAAATTGCCACAAAATTGAAAAAATAATATTTTAATTAATATTAACTAAAAATACAACGTATATCGTCATCGTACATACTGGAATCTTCTTTACATCAATTAATCGATCATTCACACATCATACATACTAAAATCTTCTTCACATTCATGGTTCCTCTCTTGGAATAAGGAAGCTCTCCTCTCCTACGCCTTAGTATTCTCTTCAACTTGTAAAAAATTAATTAAGGGAAGAGAATTGCTACGAATACTCACTTTCGTTTATGTTAATGCCTCTACTCTTGATAAGATCATACTACAATCTTTTGTCTTTTGGTAATATAGGCACGTCTTTTCGAGCATCGTATATTTGCACTCGTATTCTAGGAACTTTTTACTGATGTAGTAAATAGCCCGTTCTTCCGAGTCGACCGTCTGGGCCAACATAGCCCCCATGGCCGTCTCGTTCGTTGTCAAATATAACGACAAAGGTAGACCGTGTTGAGGCGGCATTAATACCGGCTGAGATGACAGAATCTCTTTGATCTTATCGAAAGCTGCTTGACATTTGTCGTCCCACAGTACCCGTTCTCCTATCTTCAGTTTCTTGAAAATGGGCTCGCATACCATGGTTAGCTTCGAAATAAACCGGGTGATATATTAGACTTTCCCGAGAAACCCCCTTATCTCCTTTTCGGTTTTAGGTGGTTCCATCTCAGTAATAGCTTTGATTTTGGCTGGGTCAACCTCGATGCCGCGCTGGCTAACAATATGGCCCAGTAACTTGCCCAATGTTACCCCGAAACTACATTTTTGAGAGTTTAACCTCATGTTATACATGCGTAACCAGGTGAAAAACTTTCTGAGGGCCGAAATATGCCCGTTTCGTTCTTTGGACTTAACGATCATGTTGTCCACGTAGACTTCTACTTTCTTATGCATCATGTCATGTAATAAGGTAGTGGCGGTTCGTTGATAAGTGGCACCGGCGTTGATAAACCCAAATGGCATAACGGTGTAACAGTAAGTCCCCCAAGGCGTAGTGAAGGTGGTCTTACTCATGTCTTCTTCTGCCATTTTGATCTGATTGTATCCGGCATACCCGTCCATAAATGACAGAAGGGCATGATCAGCCGTATTGTCCAACAATATATCGATGTGTGGTAACGAGAAATCGTCTTTCGGGCTGGCCTTATTAAGGTCCCTGAAATCTACACAAACTCGTACCTTTCCGTCTTTCTTGGGTACTGGTACGATATTTGCAACCTAGTCTGGATATTCAGACACTTGAATAAAGCCCGCTTTGAATTGCTTGTCGACTTCTTCTTTGACTTTGAGAGACCATTCGGGCCTCATTCTTCGGAGTTTTTGCTTTACCGGCTTACACCCGTCTTTAATGGGTATACGGTGTTCGGCTATCTCCCGGTTTATTCCCGGCATGTCCTTTTAGGACCATACGAAGACGTCTTTGAATTCATGGAGGAGATCCGTGAATTTTTGTTTCTCCTCGGGATCTAAGGATAAACCTAACTTAAGCATCTGAGGCTCTAAAGGGGTTCCTACATTGATGGAGTCAGTTTCCTAAATGACCGGATCTCGGGATTCCCTTTGTTCGAGTTGCTCGACTAGATGCGGAGGTAGCGGTACCTGTTCGTCGGGTTTCTCAATGTCATTGCAAATAAAATTTTTGAAAATGTTTTGAAAATAGGACAAGTCGTAAGCAGAACGGTTATCGTTATTATTGATAGAGAATTTTGAGAATAGCTCAAAGAGAGCAACCATCTGATCGTTGGTCAGAGGCGGGATTGGGAGTGCTCTCGGGACAGACTCCGAGACTCCGACAGGTGTGACTAAAGGAAAAGGGGTTACAGACTCGACCCTAGTACTGGACCCTCTAGACTTAGACCCAGACTCCGACTCTGACTATGACTCAGACTCGGATTTGGACTCGGCGCCTTGCATGTCCCCTTCGCCAGTAGTGAGCTTGTAGCCTCGACCGTCGATATCGATCCATTTGATCATTTTCCTCCAAGCCCTCTTTCCAGTGTTAGTGCCGACTTCGGAGATTAGCTTGGTCGGATCGAATTTGCTGCTATGGAGGATCAGGTTCACCAATTCCTCCTTAGGAGTCGGGATTATCTTGCTTTCCCGGAACAAGAGCCCCAGCATGGTTTGAATCCTCTTTTGACTCGGCCTGGATGAGAGAAAAGATATTGATGAGGGTCGAAAGCCGGTGCTGGGTCGCCCACCCAGCAGGCCCCATAACGACCCGACCCGAAGAATCAGAGAGCCTGCCCAGCAGGCTGTCTGGGTAAACCAACAGAAGCCCCCCCCAAGGGGGTAGCTTCAGGCAGTCGCCTGCCGAACAGGGAAAGGCGGCCCACCGAGCAGGACCTTCAGAACCCTCTGCCTGCCAGTCTCCGGGGGACTTCTCCTCCAGGCAGGGTCAGAGGATACCAGGGGCTCCTCCGTCATTTTGCCTAAGGTAAGGGAGAATGAGTGGACGAAATAGACCCACGTGTCGCTTTGCCATCCATTCATTCTCCCTCTCTTTTTTCCTCTCTTCTCTCTCTTGGGGGAAGGTATAAATACCTCCCTTCCTCCCACTTTTCAAGGGTTAGATTTTCTCTCTCTAGACTCTCACTCTAAAAACGCCACCTAGCTCCTCACGAACTAGGTTCATCAAGGCATCACAGACTGACTTAGGCATCGGAGAGGGTTCCCCCGGACAACCTCCGAGGCCATGTGCGTTCACTGTGCAGGGAGCAGGCTCAATCCGCCGGGAGAAAGGAGAGGTTGGAGGAAATCGGACGAATAGTAATTCAATAACATTCTAACATTCTGAACATAAAACCTGAATTCAAAGTCAGGTTAATTGTTTCCGTACCGGAACAATTTGGCGCCGTCTGTGGGGAAGATTACGGTTGTACCCACGAAATTACCCACAAAATCAACCATTCTCAAAGACAAAATTAACTAATTACAATCAAACATGCCTGAAATTTTCGATGCCAGTTCTGGGGCAGGACCAACAAACCCACCCAACGCTCCCCTATACGGCATGCCCCCAGAGGTAACACTCGCCGCCACGATTCCAGGCATGGGGCGGGCCAGCCTCCAGGGAGCACCGGGTCAAGGGGTAGCTGCCACGGCAGGGCAGGGGGCACACCCGAGGCAAACTCTAAATCTCACCCCTGCCCAGATGATGCAAACTGCAGCATTTTTCTCAGCAATGTTGAATCAGGAGTTTACCCCAGATGATCTGGTAGGCAGGGTCGCCACGACCCCCAGGTTGCTCCACTTTCAAAGTGGAGAGGGAACCGGGGGCTCAAAGCGGACCGCCGCTAGAAACATGCAGAGAAAGGCCTGGAAGACTGCTCAGGCGTACGCGCAGGTGCAAAGGCGGGTGACAAGAGACCGTCAAGAGCCGCCTGCGCAGCAGGTGGCGTTCTCCATCCACACTACGGAGTCCACGACTGCTCGCGAAAGAAGAGGGTTATCCCAAGACCTGAAGAATCCCATGAGGCATAAGGAGCCAGTGTCTAAACGCCTGGGGGAGAAACAAGGAGATGTTTTCTCCAGGCTGACACCAGTTGAAGAATCACAGCCTGCACCAGGGTTGTCTAAAAGCCTAGAGTCCAGACTTAACAACGGCCAGCCTCTGAGGTCAAGGCACCGTCAGGATGATAACATCGAGCCTGCTCAAAAGAAACGCTCACGACATCATTCCCCTCCCAGGGACGACGAAGCGATAAGCAGGCGCCCACCTAGGATTCGATCCCCCGAAAGTAGGAGACCGACCCCTGACAGAAGGGATGACCACGATTACTACTCTGGTGGAAGCAGGTCGAGGGTGATAGGCAGACCAACCAAGACCCCGCTTCACCCTGAGGTGCAGGGATACCCCATCCCAAATATTAAGATGCCCTTTGTTAAGTTTGACAGCACGACTGACCCGGAGGACCACTTGGCAGCGTATGAGAGTCATATGGGCATGTACGATACCGACGACGCGGTCTGGTGCAAGATTTTTCCAACCACCCTGGTGGGCCTGGCCCAGGGATGGTTTAGAGACCTGCCACATAGGTCAATTTGCTTCTTCATCGAGTTGGCTGAGGCCTTCCTGGACCAATATGCTGGAAACAAGAGACGACGTCTCACGCGATTCGACCTAATGACTCTCAGGCAGAAAAAGGGCGAAATCGTCAGGGACTACTTGAAGAGATTTGACCTGTCTTTCCAACAAGTAAAAGAAATTGACGATCCGACAGCAGCATATGCACTGACTAACTCCCTGCTCCCCAGAGAGATGAAAAACCAGATGATCAGGGCCCAACCAGAAACTCTGGCCAAGGCTAGAAAAATAGCAGAAGGGTTTATGTTACAGGAAGAGTTCCACAGCATGCCGGATACCCCCGCAGGCCCTACCAGGCAGCAGGGGGGACCGCAGGGTGGACGCGATAGGAGTAAAGCCGGGAAGCAGAGAGCCGAAGAAGGGGATACCCCTAAGAAAGAGCGCACAGTCTACCAACCTAGGTTCGACAGCTATACAGCCCTCAATAAGTCCAGGGCAGAGATTTTCGAACTAGAAAAGGAGACTGCCAAGTGGAACCGTCCGAGCAAACCACCCAGCCCAAAGGGGGACCCCAAGAAGTTCTGTACCTTCCATGATTGCGTAGGCCACACCACCGAGGAGTGCCGCCACCTAAAGGATGAAATCGAAAAACTAATCAGGAATGGCTGGCTGGCCAACTACGCAGCAAGGAGTAAAACACAGAAAGAAACACCAGAAAAACCTGAAGGCTCGGCACAGAACCGCCTGATAATCCATGTGATATCAGGGGATGCAGAGGGCCAAACCAGCAGAAGAAGTCAGAAGAGGCAGATTCGTGAACTAAAGAACCAAATCTGTTACGCTGAAAGGGCGGGAAGCCCGAGGGGTATGACGCTGAGCATCACCCCTGAGGATGCAGGGCGAGTGGTGTATCCCCATACCGATCCCTTGGTACTATCTCTGGAAATCAGTAACCACATTGTGCGAAGATGCATAGTGGATACCGGCGCATACACGAACCTGCTATACAAGGATGCTTTCAATAAAATGGGCCTCGAAAAGAGGCACCTGCGACCTGCCCCCGGATCATTATATGGGTTCAGTAGGGCAGGTATACTGCCCATGGGAATTATAGATCTGCCTATGACATTCGAGGAGGGGACCTCTGCCAATCAGGGCATCGTTTGTTATAGTAGATGCAAGGTCTGCGTACAATGCCCTGATTGGCAGGGCCACCCTGGATGAGATTGAAGCAGCCGTATCAATCAGGGCGCTCACCGTAGCCTACGTTACGGATTTTGGCCTAGAAGGAAAGGTGCATGGAGAACAGGAGTCGGCCAGGCAGTGCTACTCCGTGGCCCTGCAAACTCACGAAAGTGAAAGAAAAGGAAAGAGAAAAGCTGACAGTTCCCCCAGCAGGGAAGGTGAGATCCCAGTCGGTCATCAGGTATCCGACCACCTGGAACCTGGGGTGGAGAGCATGCTGGTGGACCTAGAACCAGGGAGACAGGTCCTCATAGGGGCTGACCTGGAAGAGTCCTACCAAGCTGAACTGCTCAAGGTACTAAAAAATAACAAGGATGTATTCGCTTACTCGGCAAACGAGATGCCAGGGATCGATCCAGCATATATCGTTCACAGGCTGAACGTAAACGCGGACGCTCGCCCTGTAAAGCAGAAAAAGCGAAACATGTCTGCAGAGAAAGACGTGGCAATTAATGAAGAAATTGAAAAACTTCTGAAGGCAGATTTTATTGAGGTTTGCGATTACCCGGAGTGGTTAGCAAATGTGGTCATGGTTAAGAAATCCTCGGGCGCATGGAGGATGTGTGTGGACTTTACGAACCTTAACAAGGCCTGCCCAAAGGACTACTACCCACTCCCCAGGATTGACCAAGTGGTAGACACTACCAGTGGATACTCCATGTTGAGCTTCCTAGACGCCTTCTCAGGATATCATCAGGTGTACTTATGGCAGTCGGACAGGGTAAAGTGTGCCTTCATCACCGGTTCAGGCACCTACATGTACAAGATGATGCCGTTTGGGCTTAAAAACGCAGGGGCCACATACCAGCGCCTGGTCGACAAGGTTTTCGAGAATAAAAAAGGCAGAAACCTAGAAGCTTATGTCGACGACGCTATTGTGAAAAGCAAGGGAGACGATGAACATTTGGCGGACCTGCAGGAGACCTTCTTCTCCCTGCGCGCCTACAAGATGAAACTCAATTTAAAGAAATGCACGTTCGGAGTTCGCTCTGGCAAATTCTTAGGTTTTCTGGTCAGCTCTCGAGGGATAGACGCTAACCCTGAGAAGGTTCAGGCTGTTCTAGACCTTCCTGAACCCAGAACCATAAGGGACATCCAACGTCTGACAGGCCGGATGGCCGCCCTGGCACGCTTCATTACCAGGTCAGCAGACAAGTCGACTCCATTCTTCAAGGTGTTGAAGGGCAACAAGCAGTTTAAATGGGAGGATGAGCAAAAAGAGGCCTTCAAACAATTGAAGGAACATTTGAAGAAGCTCCCCACCCTGGCAAGGCCAGTAGCAGGGGAGAAAATCTTCCTCTACATTGCTGTAACCAATGTTACAGTAAGCGTAGTTATCTTAAGAGAAGCAGGCGCTCAGCAGCCCATATACTTTGTAAGTCATGCCCTGAGGGCAGTGGAGAAGAACTATCCAATGATCGAAAAAGCAGCCTACGCGGTTGTCGTAGCAGCCAGGAAATTAAGGCCATACTTTGACGCACACCCTGTCGTGGTGCTGACAGACCAACCTTTAGAGAAAGTACTTGAGAAGTTTGAGAAATCAGGCAGGCTGCTAAAATGGGCCATCGAGCTGAGTGGACTAGGAATAACATACCAATCTAGAACAGCCATCAAAGCGCAGGCTCTGGCTGACTTCTTAGCAGAGTGCTCCCATTCTGAAGAAGACAGCCCGCCTGCCGGGGAATGGGTGGTATACACCGATGGGTCTTCCACAGCTAATGGTGCAGGGTCCGGAGTCGTGCTAACCAGCCCGGAGGGGGCAGACTTTGAGCACGAACTTAGATTCGTTTTTCCAGCATCAAATAACGAAGCCGAGTACGAGGCAGTACTCGCAGGCGTCAATTTAGCCAAAGCTGCAGGAGCAGAGCGGATCGTCCTGGCAACAGACTCCCAGCTCATCGCCAACCAAATCAATGGGGAATACGAGGCCAGGTATCAGGCAATGGCCGCGTACCTGGAGAAAGTAAAGGGAGAATTGTCAGGCCTAAAGTCGTATGAAGTCAGGCAGATCCCCCGGTCCCAGAACAACCGGGCAGATGCCCTGTCAAAACTAGCCAGTTCCAGCCTGCAAGACATACGGAGGTCAGTCTGGGTAGACGTCATCCAGGAAAAGTCCACCACACCCTGCCAGCCAATCAGCGCTATCGAGGAGGCAGGGCCTGAGGATTGGATGACTCCAATTATCCGATTCAAGAAATACGGAGTTTTACCATCTGACCCTGTGCAAAAAAGAAAAATGTCGGCAAGGGCCGCGTGGTTCATGCTAATAGGAGAGGACTTATACAAGAAGTCATTCTCATCACCCCTGCTAAAATGTCTGGGGGCAGGACAGGCTGCAGAGGTACTGGATGACATCCATTCAGGGATATGTGGTCACCACATAGGAGGGAAGTCATTGGCTCACAAGGCCTTAAGGGCAGGATACTGCTGGCCGACCCTACTGGCCGACGCAAAAGACTTGACTCAGAAGTGCAGAAAATGCCAGCTCTTTGCCCCATCCATCCATGCCCCGGATCAAGAACTCAGACCAATCCTATCCCCCATCCTCTTCGCTCAGTGGGGGATGGACATACTGGGTCCTTTTGCAGTGGCAACCAGGGGCAGAAAATTCTTGATTGTGGCAATAGACTACTTCACCAGGCAAAGTGGGTAGAAGCTGAGGCGGTGCCAAACATCACTGAGCCTGCAGTCAGGAAGGTGATATGGAGGAATATCATCACCATATTCGGCCTACCAAAGGTGTTGGTGTTTGATCATGGAAGACAATTTGATAACGACCCTCTAAGGATCTGGTTGGAAGGCCATGGCATTGCAGTTGCCTAATCTGCCGTCTGCCACCCTCAAACCAACGGACAGGCGGAGGCAGCCAACAAACAGATCCTGAACGGTCTCAAGAAAATGGTAGATGACCTTAAAGGCAGGTGGGCTGACGAGCTACCAAGTATACTCTGGTCAATCAGGACCACTCGAAAAGAGTCCATGGGCCAGACCCCCTTTGGTCTGGTCTACGGGGCAGAGGCCCTACTACCCATCGAAGCAAGAATCCCCACCCTGCGATCTCTGCAGTATGATCGGACAGAGAATGAAGTGGCTATGACCGAGGCCTTAGACCTGGTCAGCGAGGGAAGGGAAGAGTCTAGTGTTAACATCGCCGCCTACCAGCAGCGGCTGAGAAAAGCGTACAATAAGAAGGTACAAGAGAGAAGCTTCCAGACAGGCGACCTAGTTCTGAGGAAAACGCAGGCCGTAGGAAGGTCGAGAGAGCATGGCAAGCTGAGTGCCAACTGGGAATGCCCATATTAAGTGACCCGGATTTTAGGGCCAGGCACATACAGAATCGCCAACCTTGAAGGCCAAGAATTGAGCGCGCACTGGAATGCCGACACTTTAAAAAAAGTACTATGTCTAGCAAGTCTTAAGTTTCGTTTTCAGAAAACTGGCGAAAAACAGTCAGAATAAGAATGTCGACACCTCCAACCACACTTATGTTAAGCTTTTTTGTGAAGAAATGAAAGGAACTTCGAATCCATACTCGTTGTCTGTTCAAACTTGCATTTTCACACACAAACGAGCAGGGGGCAATATGGGGAGGCCCCCCTGTTGCCAGAACCAAGGAAAATGGACCCCCCAACAAAATTTCTAAGTCCCTCTGCCTACCTCTGGGCAGGCAGGGGGCAGGCCCCCTAGACTTTGATCAAAAGCCAGGGTCAGGCCGGGCCCCACGTGCCGAAAGAACAAGAACTGGGGGCAGGCTCCCCAGCCTTATATAAAAAAAGCATAAGCCTCCCTCCCTGCCTCTGGGCAGGCAGGGGGCAGGCCCTCTGGACTTTGATCAAAAGCCAGGGTCAGGCCGGGGCCCACGTGCCGAATGAACAAGAACTGGGGGCAGGCCCCCCAATCTTGTATATAAAACGCAAAAGCCTCCCTCCCTGCCTCTGGGCAGGCAGGGGGCAGGCCCCCTGGACTTCAAACAAGAAGCCAGGGTCAGGCCAGGCTTCGCATGCCAAAAATGAACAAGGACTGGGGGGGCAATCCCCCCAACCTTGTATAAAAAACGCAGACCCCCCCCCCCCTCCAACCTCTAAGAAGGCAGGGGGCAGGCTATATCCTAAGGGAGGCAAAACAAACAGAAATAAGGAAAAGATATTCACAAACAGATCCATGAAGAAGTAAAATTATTTGACAAAAAGCACTAAGATAAAAATTCAAAGAAAACCAAAATATTATAGATAAGCTGGCCACATCAGGGCTCAGCGCAAAAGTTAGAAATACTGGCGAACGAACAAAAGCACAGCAGGGAAGAGGGTGAGAGCCGTCAGAGGACAACTGCCTGGCAAGTTAGGCAGGAGGGGCGCCTGAATTAGGGCCAGCAGCCTCTTCAGCCGATCTGCGCACCCGGGCCTCGTCTTTGGCGGTGTAAAGAGCCTGAAAAGCCTCCTCATTGAAATCAGGAAACATCTCCCTGATGGCCTCCATAACCAACACTAGGGAGGAGTTAGCACCGTTTTCAAAGGCCTTCTCCATCCCAGTCTTAGCCTCTTGGACTATCTCATTTTTCTCTTTCTCCCACTCCTCTGCCTTCGCCGCCAAATCACTACGAGCTGCCTGCAGGTCTGATTCAGCTTGGGGAAGGCGCTCCCCTAAGTCAGAAGCTCTCCTCTTGGCATGCTCTAGCTCAGCCAACGCCTTCCTGGCCTGCTCTAGCTCCACAGCAGTCTGCTGGGACTTCTTCAGCTCCTCTTCCAGGTGAGATATCTCCCTAACCGCCCTCTCACCCTGAGACTTCCAGAGAGCCACCTGATCCTTAGCCTCCTCCAGGTCATTCTCTCTTTTTGCCAAATGATCCTTCAGACTGACGATGAGCGTGGCATCCCTCTCAACTATGGCCAGGCGGTTAGAGGGAGGGGAAGTCACCAGTTCTTCATCACTCAAGCGGCTAAGGGCCGCCAGTTCAGCAGAGGCCTGAATGATCCGGGAAGTGCGCTGGATTTACTGGGTCACTTGGTTGGTGGCAGAAGTCACAGTCTTGATAAGATGATCCGCCAAGACGGCCCCTGAATCAGAAAGCAGGGCAGAAACATCCAGGCTATCACCAGCAGTGTAGTGAAACTCAGTATTCTCCTCTGAAAAGAGGGTGCCTGGGACGTCTCGAGCAGGGCGCTTCGGGTCAGGAGTATCTGCCTCCAGATCCACAACATTCTCAGCGTTTGAGAGCTCCCTATTCCTTTTTCCTAATCAGCTCCTGAGGGGTGCTCTCCCTAGTCCCCTCAGAATCAGCAGACTCCGGCCCCAAGGGAGTATGAGTCCCTACGAGAGAGCTTCCCCGTTTGCCGGCTGGAGAAAGGGTGGCCTCAGGTATGGCTGCGGTTTCCACGCCCGAAGAGGGGGGAGCCGTCGGCTTCACAGGCGTGGATCTAGGGAGAGGGGGAAGCCTTGTCTTACCAACTGAGAGGCCCTTCAAATGCTTCATCAAGTTCTTCTCACCTCTCTTAAAATTGTGAGGAAGAGAAGGGCGTTTCTGGATAACAACAAGTTCGCTGCTCAAGCCCAGAAACTTCACCTCTTTCTTCGTCCAGGTGCAAGTAGCAAGGTCTGCAGGGTAAAAGAGTGAACAGTTAGAAAACCCTCAAAAGAAGACGAAGGGGATGAACAAAAACCGATGACGCCCCTGAACTACCTCTATCCAGGCCAGGGTTCAAACCCACTCGGGTCAAGAATCTATCAGTGGCGATAAGCTCCGCATGGGGGAGCCAGAAACTAGGGCCATGAACGCCTGACTTGTCCGTATGAGCCGCAAACTTCTTCACCAAATCCTCATCTTTTTGGCTCAGCTTCACCTCGAGGGCCTTTCCCCCCAACACCAGGATGATACTCCTGGCGAGTCTCCAGCCTGGTATGGACATGGTTCCTGAAATGCCGAGGAATCCCCCAACCTGTAGCACTATGCACATACAGGAAGTTGTTCTTCCAGTCCCTCAGGCTATCCATGGCAGGCCACACCAAGGTATGACCCTTCTGCCTCTAGATAGACCAGTACCAAGGGGAACCCTCACTCCCAGAAGCAACCATTTGTAAGCCAGCCATGTACCTCAGGGCATCAATGAAAGGCTCGGTATAATGAAACAAGCAGGTCCAGGTATACGATATCAGGGACCTAACCGCCATGGCGGTCAATTGAGCTATGGCCACGTTCATCCTCCTGAAAGTCTCTTCCAGGAAGAAGTGCAGGGGGAAACGAAGGCCAAATTCTAAACACTTATGGTAAACTGCTATTTAGCCGTCAGGCGGGCAACATACAGTATCTTTTTCCCCGGGGATGACAATTGTATACCCCTCCCCAAAATTATAAAACCGCTCGATCGCGGCGGCGGCGTTTTTCGCCAGAATCAATTCTCGATTTTTAGGTTCAGGGTAAGTCCCCAGAGGAACGTGATATTTGGCCTTGTCCAAGTAATATACCCTGCCCCTTTCCCGGGGAATGAGAGGGCCGGAGGTCCTAGAGGGATCAATCTCCAGCGCCTCATCGTCCGAATCAACGACGTCATATGGGGCGGGGTCGGGAGAGTTGCCACCTCCACTATCCTCCGAATAATCCTCCTCGACTACTTGGGGGTCAACCCTCCTGGAAGAAGAAGCGAAAAGTTCCCTACTCTCCTCTCCGTCCCCCGTCCTCTCAGCTGACGGGTCGGTAAACGGCAAAATGCGGGCACGGGTTCTAGACATAGTGATCTAAGAAGAAAGAAAAGCAAGAAATCGAAAGAAAGGGAGCAAGAACTTGGAATCAGAAATCTAACCTAAGGATGACTGCTGGTTGGACGCAAACTTGAGAAGGAAAGCCCAAGAAAATTTCCCAGAAATATGAAGGTGCGAAAAAAAGGCTCGAATTTTCCTCTCAGAAGTTTGTAAAAAAGGATTTGTAAAAAGAAGAAAAATAAGATGCTAGATTGCTTTTATAAGGAGGGGGGCAGACGAGGTCGCCAACCCTAAGGAATCCGCCCAAGGGCCACTCCCCACGTGTCGCATTCTCGAAAGCCAGTCACTTGTGACTTCCCAAGGGAGAACCTCGAGAAGACAAAAAGGTGTCAGGGGATCAAACGCCCTGTGACGTCATTCTTCCATTCAAAAAAAAAAATTGATGAAAATACCACACATAAACAAACTGCATGATTTTTCATTAATTTAAAGAAAGCCTGAAAATGGGCAAGTTACATTCCATACATGGCAAATGGAAAATACAAAAGGAGCCTGAATTTCCGGCTCAATGCGCCTGCACCCTGCGCGCAGGCCTAATCATGGTCTAAACCCGGGGAGTAATCCCCAGGGCTGTCCTTGCCCCCTACGTCAGACCCCCAATCCCAGTCATTGGAGTCCTTGAAGGGGTCGTCAGAAAGTCCATCCTCAGCTCCGTCAGATGAGTAGCTCAAACCCTCACTATCCCCAGAATCGCGGCTGCTGACATCCCAGTCCCTGCCATAAAGGACTGTCTGATTATTATCACAAGAACCGCAGCCCACTCTCCTTACCTGAGGGGAAGGAGGGCCCGACTCCGGAGAGGAGTTCAGCTCGTGGCAGCTAGGGTCAAATTGTTCTGGGTGCAACGAGGGGAAGAATTCATGACACCCCCTGTCATAACAGCCTCCGCCCTGGAGACAACGTCTGAATCGGGAACCGACCAAAGGCGAAGATCTGATAGGGCGCTTGCCTACCCTGGCGAGAGCCCTCTTATTGTTCTGGCGAAGGCAAGATCGCGGGTGCCGACTGCGGCGCAGGGCCAGAAAGGCTGCCCTGGCATACCTCAGTCTCCAAAATCCCCTGAAGAGGAAGCTGACAGTACGAACTCCATGACGAACAACAGTTTTCTTAACCCAAGGCATGATTCTTTAAGAAGAACAAACAGAAGGAAAGTGAGAAGGTATTGACAAAATGGTGAGAAAAGCCGTAATTTATACGAAAGGAAGGCCAAGACATTAAATGGCACTCCAACCACCTTGACAGAGGATGCAACCAATCATCAAGCCGGCATGCTGCCCAAAAATCCACTAAGCATGAGAAGCAATCATGACCAAAAGACATCCCAACTCTTGGCATGCCCAATGCAGTTAAGTCTCCTCCCTCGAAAACATGCAAACGCATTAAATGCAGTGGTAAAGCGAACAAGTCAACCTCCCACCATCCGAATCAAGTGTTCACCTGCTAAGGGGAAGCCTTGCTTCCCCCCAGCCGGTGAGGGCCAATTGATGAGGGTCGAAAGCCTGTGCTGGGTCGCCTGCCCAGCAAGCCCCATAACGACCCGACCCGAAGAATCAGAGAGCCTGCCCAGCAGGCTGTCTCGGTAAACCAACAGGAGCCCCCCCAAGGGGGTAGCTTCAGGCAGTCGCCTGCCGAATTGGGCAAGGCGGCCCACCGATCAGGGCCTTCAGAACCCTCTGCCTGCCAGTCTCCGAGGGACTTCTCCTCCAGGCAGGGTCAGAGGATACCAGGGGCTCCTCCGTCATTTTGCCTAAGGTAAGGGAGAATGAGTGGACGAAATAGACCCACGTGTCGCTTTGCCATCCATTCATTCTCCCGCTCTTTTTCCCTCTCTTCTCTCTCTTGGGGGAAGGTATAAATACCTCCCTTCCTCCCACTTTTCAAGGGTTTGATTTTCTCTCTCTAGACTCTCACTCTAAAAACGCCACCTAGCTCCTCACGAACTAGGTTCATCAAGGCATTTCACAGACTGACTTAGGCATTGGAGAGGGTTCCCTCGGACAACCTCCGAGGCCCTGTGCGTTCACTGTGCAGGGAGCAGGCTCAATTGATGAACGCAGTTCATATGCATATTTATTCTTATTTCATCCTCTATTTTTACCGATTTCACATGCCTTAAGAATAATTTAGTAGCCTTTTATCTGTAGTTTGTTATGCCGGGTATATGGTTTATGTTTTGGCAGGAAACATAGCAAAAGACGGAGTTAAGAGCTACAAATGAAGAAAACACGAAGAACAAGGCAGTAAGGAGGACAACGAAGGCCGAACCGGTCGATATGATACCGAACCGGTCGGATTGATACTGTACCGAGCGGTTTGATTTCGAACCGGTCGGTTCATTTTCATACCGCTCGGTTCGTTTTCGTACCGCTCGGTTCGTTTGTGTACCGAGCGGTTCGCGACCCGTCCAAGTGACTTTCCTAAATTTTCTGAAGAATCCGTACTCTACCTTAATTAGAATCCTACGGGATTATTTTATTAAATTATATTCTATCTCCTAATTAGACCCTTTGTAATAAGTATGAATACCCTTCTTAGGGCTAGGTTAAGGGCACCTTTTATTCATTCAAAAACTCTAGTTTAGTTTTATTATTAGCATCGGAACTTAGCAAGCTTGTAGCGGTACTTTTTAGCTTTCAATTATTATTCAATCTTTCAGTTCTTAATAATCGGTATTTTTCCCTTTTCCCTTATTATCATATTGATTTCTATTATGCTTAATTCTTTTGTTGTTCCATCTTTCGTCATGAGTAGCTAATTTATTCATCTAGGGTTGAAGGGGATCTATGTTAATTGAATTGGGGATGTTAGTTTAATTAATTACTTGATTGATCATTCATATGTTATTACCTTACTACTTGTTTTGTATTGTCGTTCGATTAGTTTGAGACGTTGAACTAGTTGAATGTCTAGGAACCCGAACCTAAAATCGAAAGCCTGGTAAGGGTAGACTTACAAGTAAGTGGGTAGGATAATCTGGTAAGTTGCGAGAGCCCGTCAGAATCTATGCTAAGGTTGACATAAGATCCGAAAGGCCGTGTCTTTGCCCTGAATAACTGTGATTTATTAATTGAATAATTAATTAACTTTACCCAATTTAATTACATAGTGAACCGTAAGACCCTAGATCCCTTTAATACTGATAGAACCTCTTACTTTACATTACTGCAATAGTTTAGAAAATCAAACACAAAACACCAAAAATAGAATAGTTTAGAGTCGATTATAAATAATTTGCAATATTCATCCATCTCTCTGTGGTTCGACCCTTGCTTGCCACTAGCTATTTGTTAGTCTTTAGTTAGGTTTATTTTGATTAAGGTGATACGACTTTATCCTTATCAATTTTGGCGCCGTTGCCGGGGAGACGGTTTTGTTTTATTGCTTTTTATTTGTTTTAGATTCTAGATTATTTCTCTTCGTCTCAGGGAATCCACAAATTCCTTGAGACAGTCTCTCACTTCTTTATTGTAGTTTCCTGCTTATGCCCAGGTGTTCCCGTTCAGAATTATATCCGTTTGATCCTGAACCAGAGAAGACCCTCCGTAAGCGACGAAATTTCTTTAAGGAAATCGGAAACATCGGATCTTTCAATTTTGGAAGATCTACACCAGGAGTTCATCGCAGAATATCAGTCCTTAGAAGAGGACACTCCCGCTCTCGATACTTCACCACCTCTCCGTCTACTACCACCCCCGCCAGTCAAGATGCCTAAACTCGCCAGTCACTCCGAGCCAGAGCAGGCTGGCCTTCCAAAGTTGGTCAAACGCCCAACTGCTACTAATGGCATCTTTGAGATCCGTCCCGCTTTCATTACCTTGGTCGAGAAGAATCAGTTTGGAGGCGATGCTAGGGAAGATCCCGCTAAACATATGAGAATTTTTACTGACTATTGCTCTACTATTCGCCTTCCTGCAGGAGTTACACAGGAGCAAGTCATGGAGATACTTTTTATGTTCTCTCTACGTGATGCGGCCAGGGAATGGATCACTAATCTCGACAAAGTCTCAGCTGGAATCAATGACTGGAATTCTCTTGCATTGGCTTTCTACAAACATTATTATCCGCCCCAGAAGACGAATATGCTACGAAGTCAGATTACAAATTTTCGTCAAACACCTCATGAGAATATTCATGAGGCATGGGAACGATTCAAGAAACTAGTCAAAGAATGTCCTCATCATGGGTTTGAAGAATGGTTCCTTTGCAATCAGTTCTATAACGGCTTATACGACGATTGTCGTAATACTCTTGATTCGGCTTGCAACGGGAGGTTCCAGTCTAATGTCGATGATGATAAGGCGTGGCAGACTATTGAGGATATGGCATCCCACCATGCATGATGGGGAAATCCACGCGGTAATACCCGAGGTAATGGTAACAATACTGACTCTGCAATCGCTAATCAATTAGCTGTTTTGACTAAGCGATTCGATTTCTATGAGGCATCTAATTCAGATAAAGGAATGCATCGAGTGCATGCTATGACCTAGGAAATAGTTTGTGGTGATTGTGGCATACCTGGACATCACACTCACGAATGCATGGGAACACAAGAACAAGTCAATGCTTATCAATCGTTTCAACGGAATCAAAATTTGCCTTACATGAATCAACCTGGCTATAACCGTGCTCTATTATCTTATGCAAGTCAGAATGTGTTGAATCCTACAACACCTCCACCCCGCAATCCACCATATGTGCCTCCTCACGGTCAAATGCAGGGAAATCAACAGAATCCAAGACCTCAAGGCCAAAACATAATTCAGAACAATCAACTGCAGTTTCCACCACTTCCCTCTGCATTAGAGGCTCAAGCACACCAACACTCTGTTGAAATAGCCGAGCTAAGGAACATGATGATGAACATGATGACCCAATTTCAGACAGGTCATAAGATGCTCGAGAAACAAGTTACTCAGTTAGCTAATTCTCAAGCTACACGTCAGCCAGGAACATTACCGCCTCAAGGGAATCCACCTCAAGGTAATGAACATATCAATGCTATTACCCTAAGGAGTGGAACAGCCTACGATGGTCCGAAGATGCCGGAACCGGAAGACGAGGTTAGGAAGGAAATACCGGATGAAGTCGAGAAAGAAGCAGGAGACGACAAGCAAACCGGTCGGGATGAAGACGAACCGACCGGTACAAATTCGAACCGATCGGTTCGAAATCATACCGAACGGGATAAAGATGAACTGATCGGTTCGCAATCAAACCGATCGGTTCGTCAATCGGAGCAGCCCAATTCTTCCACAGCCAAACACGTGAAGCTCCCATTCCCAGGTCGTCAACGCAACATCAAGATTGACGGTCAATTCAGTAAGTTTATGGACGTTGTGAAGAATCTTCAGGTAATCGTTCCATTTACTGAGTTAATTACACAAGTATCTGCGTACGCTAAATTTATGAAAGACATACTTACTAGGAAGCGCTCTTTTAATGAAGTTGAAACGATTGCTTTTACGGGAGAGTGCAGTGCACTCCTTCAAAATAAATCACCTCCAAAACTTAAGGATCCTGGTAGTTTTTCTATCCCATGCACTATAGGTACTCATGTTGTAGATAATGCATTGTGTGACCTTGGGGCTATTGTTAGTGTTATGCCTTATTCTATTTGTGAGAAGTTAGATATGGGAGGGTTGAAGTGTACTAGTATCACACTTCAAATGGCTGATCGATCAGTCCGTAGACCTTTAGGTGTCTTAGAAGACGTCCCGGTTAAGGTAGGGAAGTTCTTTTTTCCTGTCGACTTTGTTGTCTTTGACATCGCTGAGGATACACACATCCCTATCATTCTAGGTCGTCCATTCCTTCACACCGCGGGCGCGATTATTGATGTCAAAAACGGTAGTCTGACACTTGAGGTCGGGGAAGATAAAATCACATTTAATCTAAATAAAGCTTTAAAAGCCCCTATAACTGATGAGTCATGCTATTGTTTGGATACCTTGGATTCGGCCGATGATATTATTGAGTCTACTTTAATCGGATCCTTGACAAAGGATCCCTTGGAGTTGCTAATGTGTGAATCGAGTTATACAGGTGATGGAGGAATTTGGAAAGCTGAGGTGGATGAGATAGAAGCACTATTATATGCAGAAGATCCAAAGGAAGCTGAGACGGTCAAAACCGTCAACCCTGATTTGTCTTATTCTTGTTCGGTCGAGGTACAGAAACCTGAAATTAAACCATTACCCACGAATCTCAGGTATGCTTTTCTCGATGAGGGTGAGCTAAACCCAGTTATAGTAAGTAATTCTTTGACTGAGTCTCAGTTGGCTGATTTATTAACTATTTTGAGAAAACATAAGAAGGCATTGGGGTATAGTTTAAGTGACTTAAAAGGTATTTCTCCTGATTTTTGCATGCATCGCATTCATCTTGAAGACGGTTATAGACCGTCTATCCAGGGTCAGCGTCGACTGAACCCGAATATGCAGGAAGTTGTCAAAACTGAAGTTATGAAACTTCTAGATGCCGGTATTATATATGCTATATCCGACTCAAGGTGGGTCAGTCCGGTTCAAGTCGTGCCTAAAAAAGGAGGTACCACGGTAGTAGAGAATGATAGGAATGAACTAATTCCTACTAGAATTGTTACAGGATGGCGCATGTGCATTGATTATAGGAAACTAAATGTCGCCACTAAAAAAGACCATTACCCACTTCCATTCATTGATCAAATGTTAGAGAGATTAGCTCGTCATAAGTATTTTTGTTATCTAGATGGCTACTCATGTTTTTTTCAGATCCCCATTCATCCCGAGGACCAAGAAAAAATCACCTTTACTTGTCCTTATGGTACCTTCGCTTATCGTAGGATGCCCTTCGGATTATGTAACGCCCCGGCCACTTTTCAGAGATGCATGATTAGTATTTTTTCTAATTTTATTGAATCAATTATGGAAGTATTTATGGACGATTTTAGTGTATATGGTTCTGACTTTGATTCCTGCTTGCTGAATTTGTCTAAAGTTTTAGGTCGCTGTGAGGAAGTTGACTTGGTGCTTAATTGGGAAAAGTGTCACTTTATGGTCAACGAGGGAGTAGTGCTTGGTCATTTAGTTTCTGATAAGGGCATTCAAGTAGACCGAGTAAAAATTCAAGTGATAGAGAAATTGCCTCCTCCTACTAATGTTAAGGGGGTTAGAAGCTTCCTGTGTCATGCGGGATTTTATCGCCGCTTTATCAAGGACTTCTCTAAAATTGCTAAACCACTTACCCAACTCCTTCTTAAAGATGCCCCCCTTTTTCTTTACTGATGCTTGTCTTGAATCTTTTGACAGGATTAAGGAGGCATTAATCTCAGCACCCATTATTCGATCGCCGGATTGGAATCTACCTTTCGAGATTATGTGTGATGCAAGCGACTATGCCGTAGGAGCAGTTTTGGGTCAGAGAAAAGATAAAGTTTTACACGCTATTTACTATGCTAGTAAGACTTTAGATGAAGCTCAAGTCAATTACGCGACAACGGAAAAGGAGTTATTAGCCATCATATATGCCCTCGATAAATTCCGAACTTATCTCATAGGTTCTAAGGTGATTGTTTATACCGATCATGCCGCATTGAAATACCTCTTAGCAAAGAAGGAAGCAAAGCCCAGATTAATTCGTTGGATCTTACTACTCCAAGAATTTGATCTAGAGATTCGGGATAAGAAGGGAGCCGAGAATGTTGTAGCTGATCATATATCACGACTTAGATTCAACGAAGACGGACTGATCCTACCAATTGATGATTCCTTTCCCGACGATTCCTTACTTACGATCACCCTTGCTGAGTTAACTACCAACGAGCCATGGTATGCTGATTTTGCTAACTTTTTGGTTGGTGGTTATTTTCCTCCTAATTGTACTTATCAACAAAAGAAGAAATTCTTATCCGATGTGAGGAGGTATTATTGGGATGATCCTTACCTATTTCGAGAATGTGCGGATGGAATCTTTCGGAAGTGCGTACCCGATTAGGAAGTTAGGGGTGTCTTGGAAGGTTGTCATTCTTCTCCCTATGGTGGTCATCATGGTCTGTCTCGCACCGTTGCTAAGATACTACATGCCGGATTTTATTGGCCGACTTTATTCAAAGATACACAAAAATTTATCCTTGCTTGTGATGCATGCCAACGATCCGGAAATATTTCTAGACGACATGAGATGCCGCAAACCGGTATATTAGAGGTCGAGATTTTCGACGTATGGGGAATCGATTATCAAGGTCCGTTTCCTTCTTCTTTTGGCAACCGGTATATTCTAGTTGCAGTGGATTATGTGTCCAAATGGGTCGAGGCGGTAGCTTGTCCTACAAACGATGCTAAAGTAGTTATAAATCTCTTTAAGAAAATAATTTTTCCTAGGTTCGGGGTTCCTCGAGCCATTATTAGTGATGGAGGTTCACACTTCCACGAAAAGAGATTAGAAACTTTGCTACGTAAATATGGTGTTATGCAACGTACCGGTTGGCTTATCATCCTCAAACAAGCGGTCAAGTGAAAGTATCTAATCGAGAAATTAAATCAATTCTCGAAAAGGTGGTTTCTAAATCAAGAAAGGATTGGAGTGCCAAGCTAGACGATGCATTATGGGCCTATCGCACCGCATAAAAGACACCCATCGGTACATCCCCCTATCGGTTGGTCTATGGTAAGGCATGTCATCTTCCCGTCGAGTTAGAACATAAAGCTTTTTGGGCATTCAAGGAGCTTAATTTTGACCCGACTCTGAGTGGGGAGAAGCGGTTGCTCCAGTTAAATGAATTGGACGAATTCTGTCTAAGTGCTTATGAGAGTTCCCGAGTTTATAAGTAGCGCACGAAGAAGTGGCATGATAAACGTATTCTCCCAAAGCAATTTAAGGAGGGTGACAAAGTTTTGCTACATAATTCTCGTCTTCGAATATTCCCGGGTAAGCTAAGATCTAGATGGTCCGGTCCCTACACCGTCACCAATGTTAGAAAATCTGGAGCAATCGAAGTGCAGAATGAATCGGGAAAAGTCTTTATGGCCAATGGACACCGATTAAAGCTATATCATGAAGATGCAGTTGTAGGTAATATCGACGTGATTTACCTACAATCCCATTCCTCTTGAGGTAATTTCGGTCGAGCGGGACCGTAAAAACCAGCGCTTCTCGGGAGGCAACCCGTGTGTATGACTTCTGTAATTCCCTTTTTCTGTCGTGCGTTAAATTTTTTTTTTAATTTTGAGTGAAAGTAAGGGAGGGTACTGACGTACGTTGTGAGATAAAAATATGCAGGTACGGCAGGTGAACCGCTCGGTACAGAATCGAACCGAGCGGTACAAAAATGAACCGATCGGTACAGAAACGAACCGGTCGGTACAGTATCAAACCGAGCGGTTCGGATATGAACCGATCGGTTCGCTTGACGGGTCCTTTTTCCGGATTTATTTATACACCTCTACCCCTCTACTAACCCCCCATTCCCTCATTTCACTCTCTCTCACTAAACCCTTCCCATCCCTCTCTACAACAAAACCCCCGTAAAACACCTCCACCATCCTAATAACCATCTTCCACCTTACCTTCACCCATCACCTCCACCACACTTCTTCATCTACAACCATGGTGTTCGGAAGGAAAAGGCGAAACGTCAACCGGCCTGTCAGATTCTCCACCGGAATCATCACATGCAACGGAATCATCGGAGGCTCCGCCGTCACCACCAGAATTCCCACCAGTAACCGGGTATGAGCACATTATTTTTGGGTCGGAAAGGCAGCGTGAACTCTTCCTTGTTATGGCTTCCAAACCGGTAACACATACTCGATTTCTTAGCCATGCTTTATTACGTCGCTGTGGTCTCGAGGAGTCTATGGAGCAATTTTTTGATGGCACTGGTATAGGTGGTCTTTTTAATATGAATTTACCCACTTATAAAGACTTAACCCTAGAATTCTTTAGCAGTTTTCAATACTCTGATTCTATTGCTACAATGACATTTAGATTGATGAATCAAAATTATACCATCCCTCTCCGACTGTTTAGGGATGCTTTTGGCTTGGATTCTGGTGATGTTTTGTGTGCTCCTGATTCTTTTATCATCAGTTGCTTTGGGACTGTCTTACAGGTCAAGTTTTACCACCCCGTTTTAAGCGTGTTCCTTATCAGGCCAGTCAACACCCAGTTATTCGTATTTGTCAAAGATTTGTTTCTGGGTCGATTTTTGGTCGTTTCGAGCATGGTGCTGTGATCAAAACTGAAATTTAGATGATCGGGATGGCCCTTAATGTTCAATCCCAACCCTTATTTGATCTAGATATTTCTGCACTAATCATGAAACATTTTGGTTTGATAGTTACTAAAATAGGTCGCTTAAAGTCGATTAATGGTGGAGGATTGGTGACTCATCTTGCCCGGACTTTACTACGAGGTACTTTCGATGAGGAGAACCGAGTGCCTATTTCAACGGAAACTGTATACACTGCAAGTGATTTTCCTGTAGGTTGGTTCTCCGTGAATGCTGACAATAAGTATACTTGGCACTTTGCTCCGGGCCAGTCTCGCACTCTTCCCGATCCTTCTCTACCAGAGCTCTGGCAGCATCCACCGGTTGATGACATGTCCCACCTCGTGCCGCACCTAGTTATTTACTTACCGTTACCCCCGGAGCTACTCCACAAGGTAATCGAGGGCGTTCCACTTTCGAACAAGGTGAAGGTTCAGGTTCTCGTCAAGCTCCTCAGTTTCAGCCACCTCGTCCGCAGGCTCCTTCTCCGCCCTATCAAAGGCCATTTGTCCCACCTAAAGGTGCCTACTATCCGCCTCAGCCGGGTTATACGGAGATGCTTCACTTAATGCGGTCGATGTATGTCGACCAACAGCGAGCCTATTTTCCACACCTCCGACAGCTTCAGCAGCAGGGTCAGCTACAGCCGACTGATCACTTACCCTCCTGGTTCGGTCCTGACGGTTCGTTTCAAGGACCTACCGGTCCACCTCTTTTTGGTCAGTCCAACTTCGGGGTGCATTATGACTATGATCACGGTGTTAGCTATTATGGAAACGATGATACCTATTCCTGCCATGATGCTTCTTTACATGGAGGCACTACTTTCGCTGATGAGACCCGACATGGTGGACGAGAGTTCGTGGATCTTGTGTCTAGTCCGGAGGCAGCTGATGATGATGATTACGACATTGATGGTTATGAGTCCGATTCTTAGTCCCCCGGTTGGTTAGTTGCTGATTTGGAGGGACTTACTTGCAGTACATATAGTGTCGGTACCTTCTCTTATCCTTTTGTCTTACCTCCATTCTTTGTTATACTTTTTGTCCTAATTCTTGCATATTGGTTCACAATGAGGACATTGTGTGATTTGGTTTGGGGGGATGTTTTTTTTCGTTTTTCGTGTGTGCTAGTAGAGTCGTGTCGGCGATGATGACATTGCTTTTGTCACATGCTTTTCCCTAGTTCTTTGCCCTTTCTTGTGAATGACACTATTTCCCATTATTTGAGTTTAGTATTTCTTAGATCTTGTCGCCGGTTATGTTTTGAATGCCAAATGAGTAAATTGACCTGTTGTCGAGTAAGCTACTTATATTGTGAGACTTAGAGCCTAAACTGATGACATCCATGATCAGTTTCATATAGGTTGAGAGTAGTACTCCTTATGAGACATGTAACATCAAATTGCATAAGCATGACATTCGTCTCTTAAATACCTATATACATTCAGTTTGTGATTGTGACACATGTAGAAGAGGCAATCCCCTTTCTTTTATGTAATTCCCATGAACTTCACATAGCCCTAATTTGACCTGTTTTGACCCGTTTATTAACTACATGCCATATTTGCCTACCCTAGTCAAGCTAGTTGGTCAATTAGACGGAATTATTTTTTTGCGGGTAAAATTTGGTACCATGTCGATTGAGAAAGGGAATTGAGAAAAAAAATGATGAATGTTTTGGAAAGAATCAATGAAAAAAAAGAGAAAGAAAGGAGATAGTTGAAAAAAGAAAAAAAAATGAAGTGGAACAAGAAAAGGAACGTGTTTTTGCTATGAGAAGAAAATAAATTAATTTCTATATTTTCGTAGTTGTTGGTACAAAAGTCGGTTATGAAAAGTTGAAAATAAAATGGTGCTTGGTACTACTCATAATTCCTTTGATTGAAGATTGGTTATGAATGGAATGAGTTTAGTTTGGTTACGGTTGGACTAGCTTGGCTTTTACCTTCACATACCCAAATCGTTTTGCCCCTTCTTACCCGATTACCCTCACTTTATTCATATGTAAGTCCTCGGCATGTGTTTTGGTCCGATTAAATGTATATCTACGGTTGGTAGAGATTGATATCATGTTAGATTGCATGCGTGTTCCCGTAAGTCGCAGTTAGGTGAGTGTTTTGTCTTTCCAATTTTACATAAACTCACAATATTGCCCTTGATGAGTGCTGAGTGTAAACCGCGAAAAATCTCGACATAGATGGTTATGCAAGATTAAAAGTTTGGCATTTGAATATTAATTGGGTCTTGGTTTATGGAATTCTTATACTCTTCATCTTCAGCTTTAGAATTTGTTTCTTTAGCTTAGTGTCATTCGCTTATTAGGGTGTTAGATTTGGGATGGTGCGTGTTGAAAAAGTTTGCTCTGAGCCATTTTTATGTTGTCCAATATGAGTTTGCTTGGGGACAAGCAAAGGTTCGGTTTGGGGGAATTTGATGAACGCAGTTCATATACATATTTATTCTCATTTCATCCTCTATTTTTACCGATTTCACATGCCTTAAGAATAATTTAGTAGCCTTTTATCCGTAGTTTGTTATGCCGGGTATATGGTTTATGTTTTGGCAGGAAACATAGCAAAAGACGGAGTTAAGAGCTACAAATGAAGAAAACACGAAGAACAAGGCAGTAAGGAGGACAACGAAGGCCGAACCGGTCGGTATGATACCGAACCGGTCGGTTTGATACTGTACCGAGCGGTTTGATTTCGAACCAGTCGGTTCGTTTTCGTACCGCTCGGTTCGTTTGTGTACCGAGCGGTTCGCGACTCGTCCAAGTGACTTTCCTAAATTTTCTGAAGAATCCGTACTCTACCTTAATTAGAATCCTACGGGATTATTTTATTAAATTATATTCTATTTCCTAATTAGACCCTTTGTAATAAGTATAAATACCCTTCTTAGGGCTAGGTTAAGGGCACCTTTTATTCATTCAAAAACTCTAGTTTAGTTTTATTATTAGCATCAGAACTTAGCAAGCTTGTAGCAGTACTTTTTATCTTTCAATTATTATTCAATCTTTAAGTTCTTAATAATCGGTATTTTTCCCTTTTCCCTTATTTTCATATTGATTTCGATTATGCTTAATTCTTTTGTTGTTCCATCTTTCGTCATGAGTAGCTAATTTATTTATCTAGGGTTGAAGGGGATCTATGTTAATTGAATTGGGGATGTTAGTTTAATTAATTACTTGATTGATCATTCATATGTTATTACCTTACTACTTGTTTTTTATTGTCGTTCGATTAGTTTGAGACGTTGAACTAGTTGAATGTCTAGGATCCCGAACCAAAGATCGAAAGCCTGGTAAGGGTAGACTTACAAGTAAGTGGGTAGGATAATCTGGTAAGTTGCGAGAGCCCGTCATAATCTATCCTAAGGTTGACATAAGATCCGAAAGGCCGTGTCTTTGCCCTGAATAACTGTGATTGATTAATTGAATAATTAATTAACTTTACCCAATTTAATTACATAGTGAACCGTAAGACCCTAGATCCCTTTAATATTGATAGAACCTCTTACTTTACATTACTGCAATAGTTTAGAAAATCAAACACAAAACACCAGAATTAGAATAGTTTAGAGTCAATTATAAATAATTTGTAATATTCATCCATCTCTCTGTGGTTCGACCCTTGCTTGCCACTAGCTATTTATTAGTCGTTAGTTAGGTTTATTTTGATTAAGGTGATACGACTTTATCCTTATCATCAATCCGCCGGGAAGGTCTGATCGCCGGAGTGGGAGAAAGGAAAGGTTGGAGGAAATCGGACGAATAGTAACTCAATAACATTCTGAACATACAACCCGAATTCAAAGTCGGGTTAATTGTTTTCGTACCGGAACAGATATCATCCGGGATGAAGTTGCATTCCCGAGACAATTTGGTCTCGGGATATGAGATGGTGGGCTGGTAGAGGCCCACTTGAATAGCTCCGAATACGGGAGTGACAAACTTGGTTGCGTTTGTCCGGTCCCTATCTCCCTGGGCCATGGTGTAGCCCAACCCGAATCGAGACTCTCCGTCGTTCAGGACCTCGATGATCTTGCCGGCTGGGAGATTGGGCCTCGAGGTAGCTCCCGGTAGATAGCCCAAGTTTTGCAGCATCATGTCGATGCTAGTAGTGAAGTAGGGCTGAAAAAGGTACTCTTCATCGATCATTCCCACGAAATTGAATCCTCGCGGGGCGATTGAGCCAGCCGTGTTGCAGCTTGATACGTCTATGGGAGTAGCTTCGAGGTGATGACCCCGTCTTGTAAAGGTAACTTGACCTTCCTGTGGAGAGTGGAGGACATGGCTTTGACCGCGTGGATCCAGGGCCTTCCAAGTAGCAGATTGAAAGATGAAGTGACATCGATCACTTGGAATTCTAGCTCCTTTTCGATTGGGCCCGTTATGATGGTTAGTTTGACGGCCCCAGCAACTGATTTCGGGCTCCCATCGAAAGCCTGGATAGTTTGCGCAGTAGGAAGGTAGTCAGCCTCGCTAATGCCGAGAGCCTTTGCAGTCCTTAAAGGAAGGACATTCACAGCTGACCCGTCATCAATTAGGGTCATGGGTAGATACTTGCCCCGGCTGATCACCGTGATATATAGGGCCAAGTTGTGGGTGGCCCCAAATGGTGGAAGGTCGGATTCGGAGAAGGTGATGAGTGGGCCTTCTCCCTTGGGCTTGCCCTTAAGATGAGGTAAAATAGTGGCTACCATTTCAGTGGGGGTAACCAGCGAGTCTACCTGGATTTCATCGAGAGCTTTAGTAAGTGCTGCCTGATGTTCTTGAGAACTAACCAAAAGCTGCCATATAGTAAGATCGGTTCGAACCCTCTTCAGTTGCTTGACCAGGGCCGTGTCAGTGTTTGATTCTTCAGGTGCAGATTCCGTCCTGGCAGGTTCAGTGACGGATCCTGGGGCCGAAGGTCCGGCCGTGATGACGTGTGTGCCGGCCAGGGCCTTAGTTCTGGCCTTCCGGATTTCTTCGATAGTAATGGGGACGGTTTCCCCCTTAGCCAAGTAAACATCATCTTCGTCATCATTCCATATCCCGTTGATTTGAGGAATGAAAGGGGAGATGAGATGAGTACAATCGATTATTTTTCCAGCAAAAATGGCGTGAGTAGCAAGAGGGTTGTTTTTGTTACTGGGCTTATCGCTGGGCAGCGGTATCTTCCCACTCTCGATGAGATCCTGAATGAGATGCTTCAACTTCCAGCATTTTTCGGTGTCGTGCCCGTTGCCTCGGTGATAGTGGCAATAGGCCTGGGCGTTGTAGCTTTTGGACCGTTTTTCGATGGGAACCTCCAGCATTGGGCCTATCGGCTGGATCAGACCCTTAGAAGATAGCCTTTGTAACGCGTTGGCATAAGTAGTCCCTATGTCAGTGAATACTCGGGATGGAGTATTCTTTTTGGTCGAGGCGTCTAGTAAATTGACCTCGTCGAAGATGCTTCGGGCCGCACTTGTGGTTGCGGGCTTGCCAGAAGACGAACTGGCTCCTTGATAACCCTTTGTAGAGGCCTTAGTAAGGCTCTCTAACCTTAAATCATCTTCGATTCTCGTATCCATCTCGGTCAAGGTGGCGAAATTGGGTATGATGGCGTACCGGAGGTGGATCCGGTAAGATGGGAGGAGATTTTTCACAAAGGCCTCCACTAGCACATTTTCGCTGGGCTTGTCCACCAGCTTGACGCTTTCTGCCCTCCACTTTTGGAGGTATTTGGTGAAACCCTCCTTAGGCTCTTGGGCCATGACCTCCAGAGTATGCATGGTTGTCTGGATCTCAGTATTGTCCGCATAGTTTCGGGCGAACTCCGTTGCGACATCGTCCCAAGTTTTGTACTTCTTGGAATCAAGCCTGTAGTACCAGGCTCTCGGGTGCTTGTCCAAGGATGAAGCAAAGAGATGCTTGAACATGGTCGATTTGACCCCCTTAACCGCCATGAACTCCTTAAAAGCCCGGATATGGAGTACCGGGTCTTCAGTCCCATCAAACATGGGTAGGCCCGTCAAGTTGAGGTTAGCGGGCAGTTCATCGATCAGGGGCGAATAAGTCCGAGCGTTTTCGGTGTGGATGGTGTTGTTGGTCGCCGTGTGGAGCTGTTCTTGCAGTTTCTGGACCGCGCTGGCCAGTTCAGCTAACGGCCCATCGTCTTCAACCCCAGCGCTAGGAGTTCCTTGTTCGAATGCGCTTACCCGGGTGAGGATGGCGATCTGATCCTCCCTCATTTTCGTCAGTTGGTCTTGAAGCTTGGCTAACGAAGCTGTCAACTCGTCAATGGCTTGTTGCGTCATTGTTCGGATGAAAGGTGGCCTGTCTGTGAGAACATCGCGTAATCAGCAACTAGCCCAAATCCTAGAACAAAAGTACATCCCGAGCAAGGAAAAGGCCAGGGAAACTAGAGAGGAAATGACTCGGAAAAGACATCTAGACGGATGTCTTGTGAAAGGTGGGCCTCCTTTAGGATCCAGCTGTGTGGGCTGGGCCCTGTTCGAAAGGAGGTTCACGTGAGACGTTCCCCAGACTTTTAGACTCGATTGTGTAGACGGGCCAACCCTTGTAGGAGTATGTCCTATGTAGGTGGGCCTTGCCTTAGTATAATAAGACGGACTGGGATAGGGAGGAAATCCGTGATATAAGATCGACGGAGTTTCGACGCTAGAAGACTTGACGACATACGACACGACCCGACACTGCTAAATACGGGAAGTCCTAAGAAGAGGAAGGTTTTGAAATTGAATTTTTGAAAGTCCGAAGAAATTCGGGGAGAGAAATCTGGCCTTTTCGGAAAAAAAGGAAAAGGTGGGCCGGATGACGGGTTTTGAAAAGTTCGAAAATATTTTCGAGTTTTAAAATGGGCATAATACCGGCTAAAAATAGGCTATTTTGAGTAAAATCGTAAATCCTAAATTCGGTATATGTCCCGGGTTTTGAAAATTGGATATTTTGAAAAGGATGCAATTTTTGAAAAAGACGGTTTTTGAAAAAGACTTGTAAATCAGGAAGCACGTAATCTTGGAAACAGTATAACGACGCCATGTATGCTCTAATTCTAAGTCTCGGTCAGTCTATAAGGGTCTATACCAGTGTACACAGCATATCGAGAATCGAGGCGGACTTCCTAAGTCGAGTTGAGCTTAGAACATGCCGTAAAACCCATACGAATCGGCTAATGGACACCTTCGACATATCCAATTTGGACTACATCGATAGTATAGTGGGACGTCGGTCACCAGTACCGGCCCGGGAAAAGATGAGGTTATGCATGAACCGTAAAACTAAAACGCGTATTGTACTAGTCAGACGATTTCTATTCGAGTCTCACCCTGAGGATGCCGATGGTAAGTCACGCATCAGTTAATCCCCAGCGGAGTCGCCAAATTGTGGAAATGACATAGGTCCACCCCGACGCGACCACGCGCGGCTTTGGGGAGGCGAATGAATCTCCATATGAGATGGTCAAATTGAAATTTAAATCGAAGTTGGAGTTGCCACCGAACTTTGTGGGAGTTCGGGCCCGTTCGAACCCACTCTGTGTACAAAATATGGCCCATTTCCAATATCAGTGTATATTAGGTTCGTCCCTTTGCATTTGATACCGATACCGACTTGATCGGATATCGTGTATTGAATGACTCTCGTTGCCAATGGTTTCGGACATCCGGAAACCGAGGTTCTGAGTAAGGGGTGAGGGTACGTGTTGGGAAGTTCACAATGAACACCCAACCCCGCCCGCACATTAGCGGCCTCTACTAGGATATCGAATGATTTTTAATACGCGCGTTAGTAATACGATGAATGATATGCAAGCATTGTTTTCCTAAGCATGCGAGGAATTGAATGGGTTGCTAAGTCGGTTTTAATGCATGAAAATTAACGTCAAAGTTGTATTTAGCATGTGAGATTCGTCTTAGTATAATAAAACAAATAATGAAAAAAAGATGAATTTGCTACAAAAGATTAACAAACGAGTTAGTATTGATTTGTGAATAAAAATATACCGAATATGATGAATATGCGAGATTGAGAAAATATTAGTCGCAATCTGAAAATATTGCTAAAAAGACGTTGTTTTGTAAAAAAACGATGTTCGAAAAATAATAATAAAAAAAGTGAAAATCGCGTCGTGTTCTTCAGCCGGCCGCGTGGCTCACCTGGGATGCGCGCGACTCGCATCCCGGCCTGTTTTCGAAGTCGGTTTTTTGAAAATAGATGATTTTATTAGATCGCGTACAAATATTGCATAATTTGCACCCGACTTAATATTTTCGACATTCGTTATATTCGATATTCGATTATGTAATCGATATCGAATATTCGGAATAGTTTTAGGAAAGATGTAAATTTTGAAAAATCGTTTCGTAGAATAAAAAAAACGAACAAAAAAAAGGCTAAAAAAAGGGCGCGGATTTCAGACTCTCACGCGAGTCGCCTGGGAGGGGCGCGACTCGCGTGCGGGTCTGTCCCGGTTTGTTTGTTGTTCGAAAATTGCTAATAAATCGCGTACAAATACGAATTTAATTATAATCGATTTATATTTTCGATATTCGTCGTATCCGATATTCGATTATGAAATCGATATCGAATATTCAGAATGAAAAAGTTTTGTAAAATTGTTTTGAAAAGAGTTTGAACGAGAAGGATGAAAAAGATGTTAGTTCTCTCCGCGTTAAAATTGTTGTATTTTCTAAAAAGATGTAACTATTTTTTTTAGCATCGACGAGATTTAATTTAATTCTTTTAATACGATATTCGACTATAGAGTCGATATCGTATTTTTAAGAATGTTTGTTTATATGAAAATAGTTTTTAGTAATATCGATATTAGAAATAATAAACAACGAATGACCCAAAAAAAAGTCGACGACACTCGACCCATGAAAAAGTGACGGACGACGAGAGGGAGAAGAGAGAAAAAGAGAAGTCGGGTTTGGTTACACCCTCAACCTACATGCTTTTGTCTACTCGGATCGGAGCTCGTCGGAATGTGGCTTGAGCACGGGAGCGTCGAGTGGATGTCGGTGAGTTATGGTGGCTCGATTTGGACGTGTAAAGTGGGGCGAGGTGGCCGGTTTTCGTTAGGCGTGATCTCGGCTTGTATCGGTTTTCTCGATGCTATTTGATTGATGAAAGTTTATGTGTAGTGTTAAGATTATATGTGAATGCTTATGTGTTTGAATGATTTGTGCAAGGGGCCTATTTATAGGAATATTCCCGACCTTGGCTAGGAGAAGTGCTTAGGGTGAGAACTACCGCTTAGGATAGAAAACGTAAGAAGCTGAGAAGCACGAGAATTCCGTTTACTTGGCAAAGAAGAAAGGGAACCTCGGCTGGTTGGTGGAGCTCGGCCGAGTGTCTTACACTTGGTCGGGTGTTTCATTCGGTTTTTTGGATAGAATTCCTACTTGAGATCGAATTCTATCCTCAAACGGATTTGTTTAATATTTTGTGTAGCTGATTTTTTGTAGTATTGGAGCTCGAATCAGCCACGTGAGGTGTCACGGTTGACTCGCGTGTCTCGAGAATAATTTTGACCGGGTTTTGACTCGGTCACTAAAAGACGGTTTTACTCCTGGTGTCGGAATCGACCCAAATTAGTCTTATTTGACTCAAAACGACCCACTGGGCCTGATTTTGAGGTTGGTTTTGTGAGTTTTGTACTCCGTAAAAAGCCCAAGCCAAATGCCAATGATTTTGAGCCCGTTTCCGAATATATTAAAGCACGTTTGCGTCCGATCATCATCGGGTGTTTGTTGGAAACTGCTATAGACACCTGGCAATCAAAATGTGGGTGTCTACAATTGTAATATAACGTAATCAGAATAATATCAAAATTTAGAGAATATGTTATATTATTTACCATATTAGAAGATACTGGGATATCTTCGTAGCCATATAAATATGGCGTCATTATAATTGTTTGGAACAATGAATTCAATAACACATAACCATTATTTTGTCAGTATATAGATCAATACATAATGTACATATTTACTTATCAGCTGTATATATTCATCCGATAACATGATTGTACATATTTCTATAATTGCTGTACATAACTCATCAAGTTACATATTACTGGAATCAAATCATAAGTTATACACACTGTATTTTTAACTATGTACATAACGTAGACTTTATCGTATATAGGGGCAGTTGAACACAATTCAATGCCTTGATAATCTTTAAATTAGCTAGATTTATGAAGTACAAAATAAAACATCTAGTTATATACTACATTAGATTGGTTAATTTTACTGAAGCATTCATAATTCGTCAAACATACCCTTATGTACACATACACATACAAACGCTTGATTAATAACTATGTTTATAACAAGTGTACATAAGTTCAAATTAACTTGAGAATCTTCTTTTATATAGTAACAAACATTACATCTGGATAAGTAAAAAACAAAATATACTTACACATCTGGATAAAAATTTCTTGGCTCAAACAGATATTCAGCAAAGGTAGATGCTCGACGAAACACTTACTGTGGAACACCTTCAAAATTTTCTCTTTCTGCTTCTTCAGGAGAAGAACCATGAAGATGAACTACATCTTCTGGAGATGCAAGTCGAAGTTGCATGTTGTGTAGTATATCTCTACAAAGTAGATCATCAGTCAAATAGCATCTGCATTGCTTTAACAACAAGATACCATTCCTATGAAGAGAAAGTAATCAATTCTTAATGGTTGCATGCAGACTCATACTGTACTCCATTTCTAAAAGAAGAGAATGAGGATGTGCCAAAAGTATTTGACCCCACCTCTTGCAAACCAGAGTCAATTTTGAAAACTCTTCCTTTCGAAAAGTAGGGTTGACCTTTTTGAAAATTATTTCCATTATATTTTCATTTGCAAAAATGTTTTCAAGTAATTCAACATATGGACTTGAAATAGGTCCATAAAAATCGGTAAATATAAAAGGCAATTTCTCCTTCTTTTGAGAAGCAAACCACAATTTATGTTGTTGCCTAATATTGTATATCCATCCATCACATGTAACATTCATCTTGTGTTGAGAAAGTGATGGTAGGGATTTGTCACGTCCCTAGCCGATCAATAAACACCGACTAACCTAGTGGGTAGCTAGGGCAAGTCGGGATCGTATCCACGAGGACGGTAAGGCGAGGTTTAGACTATGTTGGCCTAAAACGAGACTAGATTACCAAACAAACACAAAGAAGCGATAAATGAAAAACTATGATGGAGGAGAAGTATAACTAAGCTAATGATGAACTAACAAATAAACTAGAGTAAACGATGACTAACTAAGACGATGGATCAAATATGGAAAGGAAGTGGGGTAGGTCGGGTTCATAGGAGTAGAAGGGTAATTGGGGTGATCAAGGGTATAGGTGTCTCCTAATCGCTAGAGTCGGTCCGGGCTCTCGCAACTTAGACCGATGTCAAGGTGGGTCCGGGCTCTCGCAACTTAGACCCTAGTCCGCGCTCTCGCGACTAAACTATTCTCAATATTTCCACAAAATAAGCAATCAATGAGAAGATGAACACAAGTATGGGAAGCATGGCCACTACAACTCACACAAGCATATCAACAAACACATAGAGTGCCCACAATGTGACTAACAACAAAGATGTAACCTTTTCCCCTTAATCAACCTTAATCATCCATAATCTACCCCTAATCCCCCTACTAACCCCACAAGAAGATTACTCACTCATCATTTAAGAGAAAACCAACAATAATAAGAGAAATCAATGTCACAAAACAAGCATCCACTATCATTAACAAGAACAATAACAATAACAATAACAATAAGAAAGAAACTTGAATAAATAACAAAGACTAAGGATGAAAAGATTATACCAACAATAGGATGAAGAAAAGATGAAAACTTGTATTAATGAGAAACCCAAATACAATCCCAAGGTTGTCAATCTTGGAACAATCTTCAAGAATCCCTTAATCCAAGACTAATTACAATGATTATCTAAAGATTGAAGAGAAAATTAAACTAATTAGAGTAGCACTAATCTAGGGTTTTGAATGTTAATGGAGGCTTAAACTAGTCTAGGGTAAGATATGATGTCTTAACAATACAAGAAGGGAGTATATATATGGGTACAAGAATGAAGGAGAAGAAAAGAAACAATGCGGGTGAGCTGTAGCCCATCCCGACCGGGACGGATCATCCCGATCGGGAAGGGTTCTGTCATCCCGATCGGGAAGGATTCAACCCGACCGGGAAGGACCCACAGTGGCGCTCCTAATCGTGCACCCCTTCCCGATCGGGAAGGCCACTATCCCGCCCGGGAAGGGTCTTGTATGCCTCCAATAAGAGCTCTAGGGTCCCTCTTTGTATCTCATGGGCTTCCCGTCGATTCTCGGGACTCAGGATTGGGTCTCGGAGGCTCGGGATTGGGTCCCAAGGTCTCGGGGTCGATTCCAAGGCCTCGAGTCATCGTTCCTTTATCTCGTTGGCTCCAAAATGTGTATGTATTGAGTCGGAATCACTCCAACTCTTCCAAATCGGTCTCGGGAACCTGAAACGGACTAAAGGAAGCATAAAAAGCCCATAAATCGCTCCCAAGGAGCGATTCCACAAGGAAAATGGGATCAAAACATAGTAAAATAGGCACTACAAACTACACTTATCAACTCCCCCACACTTAACCCTTACTCGCCCTCGAGTAAGCACAAACTAAATACTAAACTAGCCGAGTGGGTATTAGCGCACCCTACGCCCTTTCAACTCACGCGAGTACACTTAGAGGAAAAGTGCACTCCGCAAGGCAAGTCGGGTCTTGCGACAAAACTGTGGATGCAACTGGACACAAAGCACATAAACAAACAAACACACAATCGGTTGCACCCAAAATAAAAGAAATACCGCTTCCCTCTAAAAGCGGTGAACGAAGCACCGGTTTAGGACTCGAGGCAAGTGACAACGTTCCCAAGCTAGCAATACAAACCAAGGTGGACTAAATCCTAATAGTATGACGATAAAGCAACAAAAACGTTGGTAACTTACCTAGGTCCTCCTAACTTTCTAAAAACGTACTACGGGACGATCGGCGGAGTGGAAAAGTGAAGAACCACGGTGTTAGTCGACACTGTAGGTAAGTGAGACCCCGCTCCCTTAAGCGTGAGCCAAGAGGGTCATCTCGTGTCCAAAACCGCCTAACTAGTCCAAGTAAAAAGGTGGAAAACATGCAAAATGAGGGAAGACCGACTAATGCCGTTATCATCTTTCCTCGGGACTCGGTCCTTTGGTAGGCTCTTCACGGCAAAAGTCGGAGAAAGGCTTATTTTTGTGGGGATTTCTTTTTGTGAGACGGGTTTTCCTTTGGCATTTTATTTTCTTTTCGACGTTTTGATTTGTTTGTTGCCATGCCATTTCTTTTTCATCTTTTCTATTTTGTTTTCGGCTTTTGTGCCTTTTCTTTTTCTTCATTCTTTTCTTTCTTTCATTTTTCTTTCTTTTTCTTTTCTTTCCCCTTTTGGCAAGATTTGGCATTTTTTGGCATTTCTTGATAAGTAAAAAATAGATAATCAACAAATTGCAATTTATTGTGTGGATATGTGTGGGAGGTAGGTAAATGGGAGAGTCGGGGAGCGTCCTTCCCTTCAAACCCACAAAAAGTGGAGAACTTGGACTAATCAAACGATCCTAAACACGGTCACCTAAGGGACGAGACTCGGTAACCAAGGCCTTTTCACACCGTGGGTGGTCATAATGGTCAAAGGTGCAAATCCCGTAGTAAATCCCTAGTAAGCTAGGTGGACTCAAGGTAAATGACCAACGAAATCATTGATTTAGGGTCATTCTACTAGATTAAAGTCCAAGACTCGATTTATACAACTAGGAAGGGAAAATAGACACTCACACACTAGCCTCTAAACCGTGTTTTCGAAAACGGTTTACACACAACACAACACAACACAACACAAATATAAAGACATGACGAAAACGAGAGGAAAAGGAACAAAGGCAACAAAAACAGAACATAACAAAACAAACATATAACAAACACCACCCCGATAATCCATACAAGTCACCAAATCCACCACAAGAATGTACAAGCTCCACCCGAGCACACCTCAACATAACCTTCTCCAAACATCACAAGGAATAAAGAGGGAAAGAGGGTTAGAAGATGTTACTGGATGTCTTTAGAGCTTTCCAAAGTCATTGGCGATTAAAGCAACCTATAAGGACAAAGGGAGGCAAAACACGCACACAAACAAATATACGACACAAAGACACAAAATGAAAACACAAAAGAGAAAATCTTTTTGATTTTTGCGAAATTTTTTCAAATTTTAAGGGTTTTTAAAGGTTTTCCGAAAAAGGGAAAAAAATAAAACTAACTACGATAGAATATCGCTCCCCCACACTTAAACTGAGCAATGTCCTCACATGCTCAATCGTAGTGTGCGGAGAGACAAAAGAAAAGGAAAAGAAACTACGAAAATAAGGCTAAAAATCAAAAATAAAAGTGGAGAAAAGGGTAGAAGGTGTCCGGCCGGGGTGTAGTCAAGTCACCATGGGCCAAGACGAGAAAAGATATGGATGGGGGAGGAAAGTAAAAAGAAAGAAATAAAAGGAAATGGTAGGGGAGGGCTAGGTGTAATCAAGTCACCTAGCCCGGATTCCGTCCAAATCCGACTAACTCCTATAAAGGGGTGAAAATCTTGTAAGTTGGACTAATCAATTGACTCTCAATGTAATCATGTCGTCGGGAGTCGGGAGCAACCATACTACGGCCTTGAAGACCACTAATATCCCATGACTCGAGGGAAGGGGGCAAACAATGAAAAACAAGCGATAAAAAGACGGGAAAGTAAGGATAGTTACCCAAACCGAGTGGCTAGTAACTCATTTGCTCCATCGTCTTGATGATCATTAGAGGCTCGTCGCTTGTCTTCTCGGTTGCCATCTCGCTTCACACTCAGGAAGGACTCACGGTCGGGGTAGTAATGGTGTGAGGGGATGGTATTTGATGTGAGAGTCGGTGTAAAGTGAATAGGAAATGGAGTGAGGGCATGACAATGAAGTACATGGGGCATATGATAAGGCTAGGGTAGCTAGGGAGGTTGGGAGGGGGCATAAAACGGTTGGGTGGACTCGATTTGCGAAGAAGAATCACAAAGGGGGAGCAGAGGACCATCCCGGTCGGGAAGATTGATCCCGATCGGGTTACCTCACCCGTCCGGGTCGGGACGCCCTCATCCCGGTCGGGACGGACTCACAGCAAGCTCGAAATCTGGTGCACCCATCCCGATCGGGACGGCACCCTTCCCGGTCGGGATGCCTTACCCTTCCCGGTCGGGACGCCTCATCCCGGTCGGGATGGGCCTTCTTCAACTTCCACAATCCCAAAAGCTCGCTCTAAGCTTCAAAAACCCGATCCTCGTGCTTACAACCCAATGTATATCATAGCCATTCTTCCCTAGGAGCATTCTCACTTCACCTATCAAGCAATACTCAAATACACATCAAACTCTCTCCCTCACAACGCTCATCAATCAATCCAAATAACAAGAATTCACAAAAATCCAACTAAATACAAGAAAGAGATACATACAATGAGACGGTTCTTGTGGAACTCCGGCAAACCAAGATGGTGCTTTCTTCAATCTTTTTCAACAACCTTGATCAATTCCATCTCCATCAAGGGCACGTAAGAACAAGTCGAAGGCCCTAGAGAAGTCTTCAATCAAGCATGTTATATAACCAACCACATCCTAAGACTCTTGATGGCCTTGCCTAGACGTTCCCGGGGCGTCCCGATCTACTAAGTTCAATGGCTTGAACTTGTACTTGCGATCCTTCGGGATATACCCAAATGTCCAACGATCCTCATGTGGCCCCAAGGGAGGCTCATCTTCTTCCTTGTCATTGCACTTGTCATCCAACCCATGATATAGGCTCTCATCCTCCTCCAAATCGGAGTCATCGTCCTCAAGTACATAAGAGTACTTCTTCACGCTTTGTCCCGATCCTTCCCCTAGATCGATGTCTTCCGTGGCATGGATCATATTACATGTCTCGGTCATAGGCGAAGTGTTGCCTTGGAGGTCGAACACTAACTCCTCGTCGCCTAGTTGAAAAGTAATCCTACCCTTCTTCACATCGATCACTGCACCGGCGGTGTGTAGAAATGGGCGTCCAAGGATGATGGGAGTGCTATCATCCTCCGGCATGTCAACCACAATGAAGTCGACCGGAATGAAGAACTTCCCTATTCGAACCGGCACATCCTCTAACATTCCCAATGGTCGGTTAAGAGACTTATCGGCCATTTGGAGTGTAATGGACGTACATTTCAACTCCGTCATCCCTAATCGCTCACAAATGGTGTAGGGAATAATGCTCACGCTCGCACCCAAATCGCACATAGCTCTCTCGATCTGGTAATTGCCGATGGTGCATGGGATGGAGAAACTACCCGGGTCCTTCAACTTCGGAAGCGTGGAACCTTGAATAAGCTCGCTCACCACCCTAGTGAACGCTACCGCCTCTTCCTTGTCGATGGACCTCTTCCTAGCCAAGATTTCTTTCATGAATTTACCATATGCCGGGATTTGGGTAAGTAACTCGGTAAACGGGACACTAACATCCAATTTCTTCACAATACTAAGGAACTTGTCGTATTGAGTGTCCACCTTAGTCTTCATTTGCCTTGATGGGAAAGGCAACTTGATTTGGTACTTGCTTTGTTCAATTGGGGTGGACTCTTCAAAGGACACTTTCCTTTTTCCCTTGTCTTTCTCTTGAAGTGGGGGAGGGTTGTCTTCTTGGGGTTTCTCGACCTCCCATAAGACTTGCTCCTCAATTGGATTATCAAAGCTTGGCTCTTCTTGATTTGGAGATGCCATTTCCATTGTCGGTTCTTGCGTTGGCTCTTGCTCATTAGGATATGAAGGGGGGTCATAGGATGTACCTCTCCTTGTGGTGATAGCATTTACATGCTCAAATGTTGGTGTTTCACCTTGAGAAGGTAATTGTCCCTTTTGCCTTGAGGAGCTCCCCGAAGCGAGTTGAGATACTTGAGTCTCAAGTATCTTCATACGGGTATCTCTCATTGCGTTTTCCCCTTGAATATAAGTGAAGAGCTCATGATGGTTTCTTGATATGTCCATTTGACCTTGTTTCATATCCATCAAAGTCTTTTGAATGTCGAAATCCCGAGGTGGGGATGATGGATTATGTGGAGTGTCGGTGATGGCGAGAGGAATACCATAATCATGAGTAGGAGACCGGCTCCTAGGCTTGCCTTGTTGTTGATTACCTTGGGTAGCTTGTTGTTGACGGTTCCCTTGGAACCCATGAGAATTGCCTTGGTTAAGGCCTTGATTGTTGCCATGGTTGTAGCTTTGATAGTTTCGGTTTCCTTGGAAACCACCATGATTGAAGTTCCCTTGTTGGAACCCTTGCTTGTTGTTGTGGAAGGTACCTTGGTTATTTTGCTTGAAATTGTTGAAGGGTCTTTGATTACCCACATAACCTTGGTAACCTTCATTGTTGTCCCGTAAGGGAGGTGGAACATAGGGACGATGTTGTTGTTGATGTTGAAGTGCTTGTTGTTGAGGGACTTGATTGGAAGCTTGGTATTGATTAGATTAGGAGGCACCTTGCTTGAACGCTTGAAAGGCGTTCACTTGCTCGATACTCCCTCTACAATTCATAGGGTCATGACCAACGATTCCACAAGTGTCACACATCCCAAAGTAAGGTGTAGGAGGTGCGAACCCCAAAGCATTCACTTCTTGAATCGATTGATGGTGGGAGGAACTAGTGCCTTGGACTTGGTTGAGGTGGCTTTGGAGCTTCTTGTCGATAGTCTCCATGTGTGTTTTCAATTGAGCTCCAAGGTCAATGCTTAATTTGGTGATAGCATCGACCTCATGCATGCCTCCTCGATATGCCTTCCTAGGCCTAGAGTATTGTGAATTATGCACCGCCATCTCTTCGATCCTCGACCAAGTTTGGTCATCCTCTACTTCGGTAAACCTACCGTTAGATCCCATGTTGAGTATGGCCCTCGAGTCTTCATATAACCCGTTCCAAAATTGTTGTACGAGGAACCATTGTGATAAGCCATGGTGTGGACAAGAACGGATCAAGGCTTTGAATCTTTCCCACGACTCATAGAGGCTTTCATCATCACGTTGTTGGAAACCCGTGATAGAAGCTCTCAATAGATTTGTCTTCTCCGGGGGATAGAATTGTTGGTAGAAGGCTAAGGCTAGCTTCTTCCAAGTATCAATGCCAAGTCTTGCTTTGTCCAACCCCTTGAACCATTGCTTCGCCTTACCAATAAGAGAGAAAGGAAATAATACCCACCGAATTTGGTCTTGAGTTATTCCCGTTTGCGAAATAGCGTCACAATAATCCGAAAAGGTTTCCATGTGCTGATGAGGATCTTCGGTTGGTAACCCACTAAATTGACTTCTCTCGACCAATTGGATAAATTGCGTTTTTGGCCACAAAATTCCCGGTATATGCCTCCGGTAAAGTGGATGGACCCGGCAAAACGTCTTCCGTGAAGGTTGAGTGAGAAGAAAACTTAGGCATGATTGGATATAAGGGAGAGGATGGTGGTGTAGACGGTGTTGATGTAGATGAAGAGAGGGAACTAGGAGAAGAAGAATCACCAAAAGGATTTACGAAATTCCTTTCGGCCGTCTCTCGATGTGGATTGTTCAAGTCGGCTCCTTGGGCTTGCCCTTGATGAGTATTGCTTGCACTCGGTTGAGAGATCCTAACCCGATTAATCGTCCGTTGGCAAAAGGCTTGAAAGAGTCTCTCCGGCTCTGGATTAAAGAGATAGAAGTCGCCTCCCCTCCTACGCATACACTACACACTAGAACAAACGTGAGAACACCTAGTGCTTTGTGGGCACTAGGCAACGACAATAAACAAACACAACTAGAGACAAAGAGAAAAAGAAGAAATAAAACTAAGGAAAGAAGAAAAATCTAGAGAATATTCACAAGAGAAGGTGGGAGAACACAAAGAAGGGTAACTAAGTCCAGAAATAAGCAAACTAAGTCTAAACAATGCACCGTCCCCGGCAACGGCGCCAAATTGATGGTAGGGATTTGTCACGTCCCTAGCCGATCAATAAAACACCGACTAACCTAGTGGGTAGCTAGGGCAAGTCGGGATCGTATCCACGAGGACGGTAAGGCGAGGTTTAGACTATGTTGGCCTAAAACGAGACTAGATTACCAAACAAACACAAAGAAGCGATAAATGAAAAACTATGATGGAGGAGAAGTATAACTAAGCTAATGATGAACTAACAAATAAACTAGAGTAAACGATGACTAACTAAGACGATGGATCAAATATGGAAAGGAAGTGGGGTAGGTCGGGTTCATAGGAGTAGAAGGGTAATTGGGGTGATCAAGGGTATAGGTGTCTCCTAATCGCTAGAGTCGGTGCGGGCTCTCGCAACTTAGACCGATGTCAAGGTGGGTCCGGACTCTCGCAACTTAGACCCTAGTCCGCGCTCTCGCGACTAAACTATTCTCAACATTTCCACAAAATAAGCAATCAATGAGAAGATGAACACAAGTATGGGAAGCATGGCCACTACAACTCACACAAGCATATCAACAAACACATAGAGTGCCCACAATGTGACTAACAACAAAGATGTAACCTTTTCCCCTTAATCAACCATAATCATCCATAATCTACCCCTAATCTCCCTACTAACCCCACAAGAAGACTACTCACTCATCATTTAAGAGAAAACCAATAATAATAAGAGAAATCAATGTCACAAAACAAGCATCCATTATCATTAACAAGAACAATAACAATAACAATAAGAAAGAAACTTGAATAAATAACAAAGACTAAGGATGAAAAGATTATACCAACAATAGGATGAAGAAAAGATGAAAACTTGTATTAATGAGAAACCCAAATACAATCCCAAGGTTGTCAATCTTGGAACAATCTTCAAGAATCCCTTAATCCAAGACTAATTACAATTATTATCTAAAGATTAAAGAGAGAATTAAACTAATGAGAGTAGCACTAATCTAGGGTTTTGAATGTTAATGGAGGCTTAAACTAGTCTAGGGTAAGATATGATGTCTTAACAATACAAGAAGGGAGTATATATATGGGTACAAGAATGAAGGAGAAGAAAAGAAACAATGCGGGTGAGCTGTAGCCCATCCCGACCGGGACGGATCATCCCGATCGGGAAGGGTTCTGTCATCCCGATCGGGAAGGATTCAACCCGACCGGGAAGGACCCACAGTGGCGCTCCTAATCGTGCACCCCTTCCCGATAGGGAAGGCCACTATCCCGCCCGGGAAGGGTCTTGTATGCCTCCAATAAGAGCTCTAGGGTCCCTCCTTGTATCTCATGGGCTTCCCGTCGATTCTCGGGACTCGGGATCGGGTCTCGGAGGCTCGGGATTGGGTCCCAAGGTCTCGGGGTCGATTCCAAGGCCTCGAGTCATCGTTCCTTTATCTCGTTGGCTCCAAAATGTGTATGTATTGAGTCGGAATCACTCCAACTCTTCCAAATCGGTCTCGGGAACCTGAAACGGACTAAAGGAAGCATAAGAAGCCCATAAATCGCTCCCAAGGAGAGATTCCACAAGGAAAATGGGATCAAAACATAGTAAAATAGGCACTACAAACTACACTTATCAGAAAGGAAGAGAGAAAGAGAGATACAGAGAGAGACACACAAAGAGAGAGAGAGAGAGAGAGAGAGAGAGAGAGAGAGAGAGAGAGAGAGAGAGAGAGAGAGAAACAGAGAGACAGATTGAGAATTTGCTGAGAATATGAGATTTTATAGCACAAGTTTTTATAATATGGGATTATGTACATAAGTTTTAATAGCACAAGTTTTTATAATATGGGATTATGTACATAAGTTTTAATAGCACAAGTGTTTATAATATGGGATTATGTACATAAGTTTTAATAGCACAAGTTTTTATAATATGGGATTATGTACATAAGTTTTAATAGCACAAATTTTTATAATATGGGATTATGTACATAAGTTTTAACAGCACAACTTTTTAATAACCCGTTATAACCTGATAATAACATTTTAATCTTCTGAGACAGATTATGTGCACCAAAACAGAATGTTCATAGTTTGTTAGCTTATATTAATCATGCCTTATGTGCGCTTTAAAGTAATTTATCTACACCACAAAAACAAAATAGAAAAATAGATTAATGTATAAGACAAAGATTTACAAATGTATAAAATGCCTTCAATGTAGTACATAAGTTTAAATTGAAATAAAGTTCAATAATCTGTACACACATAAATTTAGGTGTAACCATTCAAATTCTGGATTCTATTAGACACAATTCTTCACTTTGGTAAATGAGGGATTTGATGGGTGAATTAAAACGTGTCTACCATGCAGTAAATAAATATCTCGAAAATGCATAAGTAATAATTACAAAGGGGGTTGAGTGGACTTTCAATCAGTTATATATACTCCTCAAGCTAAGATTGAGAGCAGTTAAAATTTCAAAATTGAAAAAAAAAATCCAAAACAAATGTATGTAGACTGGTGTACCCTCCTAAATGCATTATTGCAAATCTTCCATTTGAGTGGGTTGATAACAGGGTTACCAGTAGATCACTAACTGGTTTAAGGAACAAGTTAATTTTCTTGAACATCAAATACATATTCATTTTACTAGAACAAATCATAAGTTATATACAATGTCTTTTAAACTATGTACATCATATTATACACACTATCTTGTGTAATAAACACTTACATGCATTGAATAAGAAATCATACACAGATTTTATACGGGTAGTTTTGTCGTACATAGATTAATACATATTGTACATATTTACATACTAGTAGATCACTAACTGGTTTAAGGAACAAGTTAATTAACTTGGGTTATCCGGTGGAGAAGATAATGCTAAAGTGGGTTTCTGGTCCAAATGGTCCGATCTTCACCAGAGCTGTAGTCATTTGTTTCAAGAGCGGTTATCAGAACTACCTCCACGCGTAGAAGATGCAACGGGCCTTTGAGGACTTCGGAAGAGGGAAACCTGAGATGGGGATGCAGATTCATCCATACGACGGACCTCGCTGTTAGGTTGCCTCATGGATGGATGGCCAGTATTTGTCCAGTCACACGGGCTACAAGGTGGTTCCCCTAACGTTGAGGGGAGAGGGTGGATATTTGGCGGACATGACGGATACACTAGTGGAAAAACCCCCTACCGCGTCGGTTCTAAATGGCCTTTTCGCATCGTTATTGAAGCGATGCCTATCAAGGGGACGCTTTTACCTGCATCGGTTTGAAACTGACGCAAAATGTATTTCTTTTTGCGTCGGTTCATATCCAGAAACGACGCATATAACGTATTTAATGCGTCGCTTTGTACCAAACAACCGTCGCAAAAAGTAATACAACCGACGCACTTTACAAGCATTTTGCATCGTGTTTTTTGAAGCGATGCAGTTGATAATGTTTTGTCGACGCAAAAAATATTTAAAACCGACTCATTATGTGTGGTTTTGCTTCGTTGTTGTTACAAGCGACGCAATTAGTGACTATTTTGCATCGATTATAACAAATGAACCGACGCAGTTAGTAACATTTTGCTTCCTTTTTTTGTTAGAACTGATGCATTTTTTGTTAGAAGCGACGCAATTAGTGACATTTTTGTGTCGGTTGTATCAAAGGATGCAATATGTCATCTTTTGGTAATGAAATATTTGATACCTAATATGCACCAGCAGCTTCTCATAATACTAATAATAATTATCATTATAAAAATTAAATATCTGCAATTAAACTCCAATCAACCACTAATTCATCAAATGCAAAACATTATAAAATGAATTCGTTACACAATAGTGTCAACAAGAATGCATTCAAAAATGTACCAAAATGATAATCGCACAACCGGACAAGCTAAGGTTACTAAGATGACCAGTCACGTATTACATATTCTTTAAACAATCGGCAGCCCAAATCTCTCTAGCCATGTCCATATCTTATATTGACATGGTTGAATTTGCAATCACCTACATTTGACGAACAGTTTTTTATGGTAAGTGGTTACCATAAATAAAATAGAACTGATCTACCTTTATGAAAATTAATTAAAGTAAGAATTACCTCCTCAAAGTCTTTCTCTGGACGTCTAGAGTAGTAATACGTTATGTCATACATCCATTTCATAACATAATAACCACAATTGTTGGGGACACTACATTTATTAAAAAAACTATATAAGTAATAACGCTTTTCAAATGATTAATAAGTAATTATAAAGAATATAAGAATTAAAATTTACTTACCTCAATCACTTTAATATTTAGTTTGTTTGGTTTACTGAAATTATGTCTTCCGCCAGAAACACCATGTAATCTCCAACCACCATGAAACACGGCTTTTATGGAAAATTTCTTAGAAGTACTTCGTTGCGAGTCAAGGATAAACATTGTGTTCAATCCCAAACAGACGACAATCAACATCCAATGATTACTGAGGACAAAAGATGCCGGTTTTATTTCTTATATGAATAAATCCATAAGTCAAGTTTTCCGGTTGGATGAGTTATGTCAAGTTTTCCATAGTCCAAAATTCGCAGTACACAAATAATGTATTGAAAATAAGTAATTCTCTTGTAAAATCGTATAACGGTAACTTATCGTGAGACATACTAATAAAGATTAAAGAATATTAAACATAACTTCCTCGTACGTGAGAGATCTCACGATAAATTTATCATGAGACGGTCTCAAACAAGAATTTGTAATTATAAAAAAAATTATCCATTTTTCCTAATTTATGCAATTATTATTATCGCAGCCAGAATATTTTAAGGGAAATAATCCTTTTTTTTATTAATGAAATTAGTATGTATCACAAATATAATGTATATGTTGGAAATAAATTTATCCTTTTGTTAACAAGGTTGTTTCCGAGAATTCGAAGGCCCTGTGCGAAGTATTTAGTCGACCCCCAAGCTACAAGGATCAACGGGAATTAAACAATATTATGTGAATATTATTTTCCCAGCCTAAATGTCATAAAGAGCAATTTCCTTCTAGTTTAAAAAAGATGTAGAATTTCTTAGAGATAATTTTTTTGGTTTTCCGGTTTGTACATTTAAAAAAAAACAACTAAATATCTCTATTTTATTTTGGATCAGTTAAATGTATTCGTTTAGTAATAAATGAAGTTAAAAAAATAAATTGAGGAAGTAAGTTTTTTAATCCGTAGAATGATCGATTAGCTGAATATTGAAATCAAAGATTGACGATGATATCAATTCATGGTTTACTAACGAGTAGCCTACATATGGAATAGGAGAATAAAATATTGACGTAGAATAAATAATCAATAATATATACTAAAAATCAAGAATCAAGTTAGGCAAATCATCTACTGGACCGTCCTATAACACAAAATGAACCAAAACAAGAATAACACAATGCAAAGAGTATATAATTTAATAAAATAAAGAAATTATTGAAATGGGGCTTCTTTGAAAGTATCTATCGAAAACGCGGTCCAAGTCAGAAAGTTGCTAACCCAGTGAGCCATTAAACCTAACAAAATATAGAACTGACGAATTCGCTAATTGAGAATGCGACCAAAAGGTAAAAAAACGCAAAGGCTAGGGGTCAATCCCCTACCAACTCATTATTGACCTGTAGTCTGAACCACCTCAACATTGTAATACAACTATTTTATTATCATGCTTAAATTTATATAATCATATATGCAAGTGGTGGATGGAATTAGATTTACAAATACAATATATAATATTCAAAGTTCTTCATAATCAAGAGTGTGCTAGTAGTATAATGGTTAGTGTTTCTGGTAGGATGCCTAAGCACCAGGGTTCAAATTCTTTTTTTTTTTTTGAGCGAATAGATCATTTCATTAATAAAAAGTCATACGACATCTACAACTTATATCGAATTGAACGGATACAATACTATAAAATTTGAGTAAAAAAAATTCTCGTTAAAACAAAGATCTCTCACTAAGATTTTGATCTCCGCTTCTGCACATCCTCTTCCTACACATCGCTGTTTAATGATACAGCTTTTCACAAGAGGGTCTTCGGATCTTTCAAGGTTCTGACGAGAATCAATTTCATCTAACCCAATAGATTGTAGCCGCCGGTCTGACATAAATTGAGATACCACATGAGAACGATTATAGCACTGATGATCTTCCGCGTCCTCTCCACTATAATAGATTTAACATCTCTTCTCAAAGAGAGAGCGAAACCCATCAATTGATGGGGGCGAAACTCTCAAAAAGGAGAGGACTTATTATAACTAAAATACTAATAATACTAATATTAAAACGATATAATTAATTAAAAACTGGGGGCTTACCACCAATTAATGGTGGTAGCCCCAAGGTTTTTTTTTTTTGGAGGCTAGGGTTTTTTGTTGGGAGGTGGGAGAAGGGTTTTAAATTCCAGGGTTCGAATCCTTATTTACTTTGGTATTAAATGTAATTGTTTGTTGGTGTAACTGGGCAAGTCGCCCACTGAAAGTGCGACTTCCATTACGGTCGCTTTCCGTCAGTGACTTTATTTAGCCTACATTCTTACGCTTTTCAATCATGTTGTCGGGCTTGCCCGCTTACTGAGTCGGCAATTTTGACATGAAGCTATTTTCGATAAATATCTTCAGAGGTGCCCCAATTCGATAATTTCTTTATTTTAGAGCATTATTTTATAAAATTACTCTAATTGAAAAGAGGTTATCATAAAAATAAGTAAAAGATATTATTTTTCGATTGAAAAAAAAATCACAAGGGGATTCAAGCCCTGCTCCCCTCCTCGAAGGGTCAATGACTATACCAACAAGATAGGTAGTATACAATGTTAAATTCTTGCATCACAAACCTAATATATGAACGTTAGTAGTATAAAAATAAGGAGGCCCGGTGCGTCCGCACCTATTGCACACCTTCTGAGACGAGCAGGTTTTTTAAATTTATAAAATTATTATTATGTATAACAAATAATGTATATATTAAATGAGAATTTACTCTTTTCTATATTTATGAAATTATTATGCATTGGTTCTATTTTAACATCGATGCAATTGATCTATGAGGTCGTTCATTAAGTACAAGCGACGCAATATATGAAATTCATCTTTTTAAATTTAGAAACGACGCAAAAAAAATAAAAATATACATCGGTTATATAATTAAAACCGACATATTTGCGCAAATACGTTGTTTTTGAGAAAAAACCGACGCAAACAATTCTCTTAAATGCATCGTTTTGACAGAATATCGATGCAAAACACATTTCCGCGTCGCATATGCTTAGAACCGACGCAATTACAGCGACGCCGTAGGTGTTTTTTCTACTAGTGATATTTGCCACAATGAGATCTGCCTGGAGGCCTTGTGGCAGATTTACCCCAAATTCTACCCTTGAAAAGATGGTCCAGGTAGGTGATCGGGAACCCTAGCATATGGATGTTATTTTTGCAAGCATATGAATTTTCTGGTCTAGGTCTGTGCACATGCAGTTACTGTTAACTCGGATTGTAATTAAATACTCTAATCCTGCTTTGGATGTATTGTACTGCAATTATTAATCAGTTAAGTTTTGGAACGAGCTGATTATGGTATGAATGTTAACTACGGATTTGATGTAGCTGTTCTTTGTAGTACTGATGTGTAGTGAGTATGCATGCAATTTTTGGTAATGACTTCCAATTCAGTCGATATGATCAGTACCCCTATTCGTTAGAACATTAGTCGATATGATCAGTACCCCCAATCTGTTAGGGTTCATAGACAGAGGAGTAGGTGTGGCAAAGAATGGAATCGGTGGTTATCGATTTTACATAATTCTATATTAGATCTACATATATCAACTAGTTATCCATGTACAAATTTGAACATGTACAACAAATATTAACTTATGTACATCAAAATGGACACTACTTTAACCATGTATAAATTCCAATACACTGCTTTAACCATCATAGGACATAAGTACTTTAAGTGTACATAACGTAATTATTAGTGTACATAAGGTGCAGTTGAACATATTTGAATATCAAATTGTAAGTATATAAGATATTATATGTTGTACATAAGTTCATTGGGGTATCATAGGACATAACGTAATTTTACAATTGAACAGAATTGAATGCCAAGATTTATGAAATACCAAAATATCAAGTTCATTTAAATAACTATTTTAAGCATACATAATATTATAGGAACATAAGAAGATTGAGTATAACATTACCTTTTTCTTATAGTATTAGAGGAAAGAGGAAAATATATGATAGAGAAAAATTTGGAATACTACGAGTATTAAATAGAGGAAAGAACGGATATTAAATGACATACAATCTTTAATTTTTTTTTATTTTTTTTTTAAATTTGATTTTGGCAATTAATTAAATAGAAGTACTTTGTTAGGTATTAAATACACGGGGGAAAATTACAAGGTGGCTGTACTTAATTATCTCCCATAATAATATATAACTACTACTGCAAGTTGGCTTAAAATAATATAAGGATGCATGAGAGACAGTATTATATCTATGAATATGTGCAGTATAAGTTATGTACAACACATCGTATGTTATGTACACTAAAAAAGTCTCTGATTTAATATATACTGACAATTGACTGGCTTAATATAACATAATCAAATGCAATAAAATTGAATACTCTATGTCTCGAAATATAATCAAGTAAATTGCATATGCAACTGACGTCTCTAAATGCAAAAATCATCATAACTTTGAAATGACAAGTCGGCTGTGGTACTCAAGGATGAAAAGGTCATCATTACTTCGCAGTAGGTACACTCCATACAAGTTTATCTACATTTAATCGGACATTGTTTTAATATACATAAATTACATTAACATTAAAACAATTTTAAAATACACCATTAATAGTAGTTTAAATATAAAATCGATAGTGTTATACCTTTGAATATGTACAACACAACTTATGTACAACACATCGTAAGTTATGTAACACTACTTTGATTCAATAAATTAATAGAGTATACCATAATCAAGTCCGATAAGGTATGACATAAGCAAGTGATGTCTCTAAATGCAAAAATCATCAATACTTTGAAATGAAAAGTCGGCTGGGGTACTTGAGTATGAAAAAGTCATGATTACTTTGCAGTCAGTATTATTTTAGAATATTAAATAGGGTTATTTAACAACAATAATACCAACTATAGGGCATCTTTCTAAAATAATACCAATTTTAATAAATCTGAGAATAATACGTATTATTGGAGTAGTTAAACCAAAGTAGTATGGGTGACCGGTTACCTGTAGAACCCTTCCACCTTTCTTTTTCACCTTTAATATTATTTAACGACAATAATATCAACTATAGAACATCTTCCGAAAATAATTCAAATTTTAATAAATCTAAGAATAATACGTATTTTTGGAATAGTTAAACCAGAGTAGTATATATGACCGGTTAACGGTAGAACTCATTCACCTTCCTTTTTGCCTTTAATATGTTTCATTTTCACTTCATTTCACTTACTTAGTGTACGACTGTAAGAGGCATTAAACGTCATTAATGTCTTTCGTCTTCCTTTTCCTTCAACCTAACCAAATCTAACTAACAACACAATCCTACACCAAAATCAACACGTTAATCTAAATGAAACGTATAGAAAAAAAAGGAAGAAGGATGAAGGGTAATGGAGAGAGAGGATGAAAGAGAGAAGTATGGAGGAGTGGACCTGACAAAACTGACCCGACTATAATAAGTCAAATCGAACCCGACCCGACACCCGAACTGAAGACATGATTTTGACCCGTAATCTGAATTGACCCGAGCTAACCCATAACTGACCCGACTATTATTATAGAAACTAGTCAATATCCCTTAAAAAGTTGAAAACAACAAACCCGATGATGACTTGAACCCAAAATTATCCGACCCGACCCGAAGCAATTCGATTGTTATAACCCAAAAGGGCCTGACCCAAAGCTGACCCGACATAGTTTACCCATTATCCAGGTCTGAGGAGGAGGATGAAGGATAAGTAGCCGGTTAAATATTAATTAGGTGACCTGATATAGCAGGTTATAAAGTCACTTATACTACTCTTGTTTAACTACTCCAATAATACGTATTATTCTCGGATTTGTTGAATTTGGTATTATTTTGGGAAGACGCCCTATAGTTGATATTATTGTCATTAAATAACCCTATTAAATATAGTTTTTTATGGGTAAAATAATACTCGTACTCTATACTTTGACAGTGCTATACCTCTTATGTACAGTAAAACAACAAAACATAGAAGACTAAACTCTCTTTGTGAGAAAATCAACGAGAACGAGAAATCCCCAACTCCATTTCAAATAAAATATTTAGCAAATTTGTCCTTAGTACCTCCGATGAATTGGTATAAATTATGTGTTCATTAACTTGCACTAATTCATCTAAGATACTAAAGACAAATCAACTAAAGAATTTATTTGCATGGTACTTGATGAATAATTATCATTATTTCTAGTTAAATAATGTAAAGAGGAATGGATTGTGGGTGTGGGTGTGGGTGTGGGTGTGGTTGTAGGTGTGCTTTCGTCAATTTATACTGTAAATGGAAAAAATTCAATAATTAGAAAAAAACAAGGTATACATAGGGAATGTATAACTGGGGTAGGTATATATGGAAGAATATAAATAATGCTGATGTATATCCACGCGTCAAAAGCATCCTTTCCCAAAATGATAAACTTGTCCAAGTACACTGTACAATGTATCTCCACTGTACAATGTATTTGCACTGTACATTGTATCTTACAGTGGTTGAATCATTTTGAATTACATTAATAATAATTCGTGATTTATATACCAAATTTGACATTACAAATTTATATATTTACATATCATCTATACATAATCAATGTAAGGACATCATTATACATAATCTCATATCAGTTGTACATACCTCATCTAGTTACTTAGAGTGGACATTTTACTAGCGTCAAATGATAAGTTATATACACTATATTATTAATTATGTATATCATTTTACTAGTGTCAAATGATAATTTATATACACTATATTATGATAGGTCACTAGGTGATGTACATATTTAAATAACAATTGTGCATAATACATCTGAGAACATCATTGTACATATTTCTATAAAAGTTGAACATAACCCATCTAAAGTAGTACTCCGTACATTTTAAGTTTTTTACTATAAAGAACATATTACAGTGGTTCATTGTACATATTTTTATATTACTTACACATAACCCTTTTCAGCATCCAAAACAAATACGAAAGATTACAAGTACAACTGAACCACTGTAATATGTCTGTAACGGTATCGCATAACCCTTCCCAAACGTTCCAGAGAGTTTAGCTTCCTCCTTTATCCTCTTTGTCATTGTTTCTTGTGTCCAATACGACATAATTGGGAACGCACGAACGGGATCACTCTTTCTATACTTCATCCTTTGAAGATAGATGAAAACAAAAATCATTATAGGCCCGTCAAAGTATTTGTTTATTCTAGTTGCGTTCCCTTGCCATGTTATACCCTGACGACTGTTTTAATCTCAGATATTTTAGCAAGAAACTCTCTTTCACTTTCTTCAATTTCAGCCATTTTCTTATCGACAGCAGCTATTGACTCTATATTTCATCCTTAGATGAAAACAAAAATCATTATAGGCCCGTCAAAGTATTTGTTTATTTCAGTTGCATTTCCTCGATAAAGGAAGTAACCGGGGAACTCATCCCGGGTATATTCGACACGTTATACCCTCACGGCTTTGTACCATTCAAGAGACTATAACAATATAACATACCCCTGTGTTGATAACAGATCAACACAAAACTTGAACTTGCACCAATTCATCTGAGGTACTAAAGATGAAGCAACTAAAGATTTTTTTTTGAATAGTGCGTGATGAAATAACTCCTTGAACATCTTTATTTCTCATTAAATTAAATAATAAATACTTTTTAACGCATAGACGGAAGGATTATGGATGTGGGTGTAGGTGTTTGCATGTGTGTGGATGTGTTTTTATACTATCAATGTGAAAACTGTAATTAATTTGAAATGTTCCACGCGTTATACTGTCATTAATTTGTACTGGGGAAGGTATTTTCTGGGGAAGGTATGTCATTACTTTGTATAACTGGGGAATGTATTTTATTAAATGCTCAACGCGTAAAAAGCATCATTTCCCATAATAACAAAGTTGTCCAAATACATTGTATGTTGTATCTTCACTGTACATTGTATCTTATAGTGGTTGAATCATTTTGAATCAATTGTATATATGTAAAGTATATACTCCGTATATAGATAACAGATGTACATAATCGTTCAAAGACATATTACCGTTGGCTGAATTATATTTATAATTCTTGATGTAATGTATATATGTAAATATCACTTGTACATAATCCATCTAAGGACATCATTATACATAATTCCATATTAGATGTTCATGTTTCAACTAGTTATCCATGTTAAATCATAAGTTATATACATTATATTATTAATTATGTACGGAGTTTATCATATTTTTACTTGAAAAACAGAAAGTACATAATATAGATCACTAGGTGATATACATATTTAAAGAAGAACTGTACATAATACAACTGAGGACAACAGTCTACATATTTCTATATTAGTTTTACATAAGCCATCTATACAAATTTAATATATTGTGTAGCTATGCTGTATATAAGTCAATATGTAGAGTGTATATATAAATACCAGATGTACATAATCATCTAAAGAGATCAAAAAGGTCTAGGTGGGAAAGGTATAACTGGGGTAGGTATAAGCTTGGGCTGGTAAAGTAATGTATCTTCGTGCGTCAAAACCCAAGCTGGGGTAGGTATAAGCATTTAATACGGACAAGAAATTATCTTATATTCAAAGTGAGTATATGTGTAGCTTTGCTGTATAGGTCAATATATAGAGTGCATATATAAATAACAGATGTACATAATCATTCAAACACATCAAATACAACCCTAAACCCTTTTCCATTCCGTATTATGCAGTACCCCATCTTTAAATCACATCCACAACAGGGTTCACCAATTTCATGTTAGGTTTCAGTTTCTTGCGGGATTACTGACCTTGAATAAAGAAAAGAGTTTAGGGTTGGATTAGGCGGAGCTGCGAAGCGGGTACGCCTAATCCAACCGTAAACCCTTTTCCGTCCTTGAATAAGAAATAGGGTTTAGGGTTGGATTAGGCGGAGCCGGGAAGCGGGTACGCTTAATCCAACCCTAAACATTTTTCCGTCCCGTCTTATGCAGTAGCCCATCTCTGAATCACATCCACGACAGGGTTCACCAATACCCTCTTAGGGTTCAGTTTCTTGCGGGATTACTGACCATGAATAAGGAAAAGGGTTTAGGGTTGGACTAGGCGGAGCCGCGAAGCGAATACGCCTAATCAAACCCTAAACCCTTTTCCGTCCCGTCTTATGCAGTATCCCATCTTTGAATCACATCCACGACAGGGTTCACCAATACTCTATTAGGGTTCAGTTTCTTGCGGGATTACTGACCTTGAATAAGGAAAAGGGTTTAGGGTTGGATTAGGCGGAGCCGCGAAGCGGGTACGCCTAATCCAAACGTAAACCCTTTTCCGTCCTTGAATAAGGAATAGGGTTTAGGGTTGGATTAGGCGGAGCCACGAAGCGAGTACGCTTAATCCAACCCTAAACATTTTTCTGTCCCGTCTTATTCAGTACCCCATCTCTGAATCACATCCACGACAGGGTTCACCAATACCCTCTTAGGGTTCAGTTTCTTGCGGGAATACTTACCTTGAATAAGGAAAAGGGTTTCGGGTTGGATTAGGCGGAGCCGCGAAGCGGGTACGCCTAGTTCAACCCTAAATCCTTTTCCGTCCCGTCTTATTCAGTGCCCCATCTTTGAATCACATCCACGACATGGTTCACCAATTCCCTCTTAGGGTTCAGTTACTTGCGGCATTAGTACCCTAAACCCTTTTCCGTCCTTGAATAAGGGAAAAGGTTTAGGGTTGGTATACTGTATATAGGTAAATATTTAAAGTACATATATAAATACCAGATGTACATAATCATTCAAGGACATGTTACAGTGGGTTGAATTACGTTTATAATTCTTGATGTACATATGTCCACTACGTAATGTATGTATGTATGTAGGTATGTGTGTGTATATATATATATATATATATATATATATATATATATATATATTTCACTTATTCATATTCCATCTAAAGACATCATAAAGTCTATGTGGGGAAGGTATAACTGGGGTAGGTATAAGATGGGGCTAGTAAAGTAATATATGTCCACGGGTAAAAAAACCAAGCCGGGGTAGGTATAAGCAGTTAATACGGACTCGAAATTTATTTAATTAACTATTACAGTACTTTACATTCCAAGTCAGTATATTCAAAGTCTTATGCAGTACCCTATCTTTTACAGTACTTGTTTATACACCCTTCTATTTCACCTTTTTCACTTCACTTCATTAATAACATCATGAAAATATTGTGTAAGGGATGGGCGAAGAATAATGAAATTGAAGATAGAGTAACAACCATTAATAAGAGCAAGAAACAGAAGATTGATCATCTATCTTTCATTTATAATCATCATCATGAAGTTGAAATATATGGAAGACGATTTTCATCAACAATTAAAGTAATGTGCAATGAAGATTTTAAGGAAAAAATCTTTCAAAAGCTTCCCTCTGATTATGACAAAGCGAACATGGCTATTGTTTGCAAGAGGTGGTAACAAATGTTTCTATTACGGTCTGATGCACCTACATGGAATATAGATTATAATAGAAGATTGGGAACAACTCATATTAAAGGAATGACTATTGTTCGTAGGGATGGAATTGAAGTTTCCAAGAGATGTACGTAGATGTTATTTGACGAACAATATGCATGCTAGAAGATTATTGCACATCTTTCAACTTGGATCTGAAGAAAATTAACATTTGAAGATTATTGAATCTACGGAAGAGAAAGATTACAGATCACATGTTTCATTAAAAGATTATTTAAAAGGATGTAGATTAAGCAAAATGCTCCATAGTCAAGAAGAAATTTTCATGATTGAATGATCTAATCTATGGAATAATTAATTAGCCAACCATTTATATGTTTTGTGATTTTCATTCATACTGTTTAGGAATATCTACTTATGGTTGTGGTAGGAACTCCCGTTTATTCAGAAAGTAACTTATGTACACCTGTTTATCAACTTATATGCATGCCTTATGTTCAGTACAAAGTAACTTATGTATAACAAAACATACAAATTAATAAAAAAATTAAGATAATTAATATCCATCAGAATTAAAATTTCATTAACATTAAAATTCATTTCCACTACGCAACATTTTACATATTTCATCCAACTCTTTCCACTCTTCTAATGTAATTAATTTCAATCTATATAGATCACTTTCTTCTTTACCACACTCAATAGTTTCCAAGTGTTTATTTTCCTTATAATCAATAGTTTTGAAATGATAATAGTGCAATACTTTTTTTGCATCTACATTATCTGTCAAATAGCATCTGCATCTCTTTGAAACAATAATTCCACCCCTAAGTACAATATTCATTCCATCACGGACAATGTTGTCAAGCTTCTATTCTAATCCACAATCCATCAAGGTGCATCGGAGTGTAATAGGAACATCTGCGCCCATCTTTTACAGACAATCGCCGTGTTAGCCTTATCAACGTAAGATGAAAGTTTTTCGAAAATTTTCGCCATGTAATCTTCGTTACACATAACTTCATTTGTTGACGAAGATCGTTTATCATATGTCTCAAACTGATGATACTGATTGAAAATGAAGGAAAGATTATGCATCTTCTGCTGCCTTGAGTTGTTTATAGTTGTTAATCTATCTTCAACCTCATTATTTATCAACCACCCCTTGCATAAATTTTTCATAATCTAAATTTAATTAACGAAATGAAAATAGATTGAGTGAGATGGATGTGGAAATAAGTAAATGATGTGAATAAGATCGGAGTAAGTAGATGATAAAGGTAAAATTAAACTACTTCATTTATTGTACTACTCATTTATTTATTCTTCAATTCAAGTAAATCTGGCACGTGTCAAACATGCAGTGCTTTGATTTCTGTACAAATTTTCAACATTCACAACAGATATTAACTTATGTACGTCAAAATAGACATTATTTTAACTATGTATAAACTTTGAGCATTTGTCCAACAGATAGTAATTTATGTACATCAAAACAGACAGTTCTTTAAATATGTAAAAATATCGACATGTACAACAGATATTAACTAATGTACATCAAAACAGACACTGTTTTAAGTCTTTACAAATTTTGAATATGTGCAACACATAGAATATTATGTACATTAAAACAGATAGTGCTTTTGACAATGTACAAATTTTGAACATGTACAACAGATGTTAACTTATGTACATCAAAACAGACGGTGCTTTGACATTGTACAAATTGTGAACATGTGCAACATATATCAACTTATGTACATCAATACAGACACTATTTTAACTATGTAAAAATATCGATATGTACAACATATGTTAACTTATGTACACCAAAACAGACACTACTTTAAATATGTAAGAATATCAACATGTACAACAGATATTAAGTTATGTACATTAAAATAGACACTGTTTTAACTATTTACAAATTTTGAACATTTATAACAGATATTAACTTATGTACATCAAAATAAACAGTGCTTTGACAACATGTGCAACATATATTATGTTATGTACATCAAAACAGACACTGTTTTAACTATGCATAAATTTTGAATATGTGCAACAATATTAACTTATGTACATCAAAACGGTCAATGTTTTAACTATGTACAAACTTTGAACATGTGCAACACATAAGAACTTATGTACGTCAAAACAGACAGTGCTTTTGACAATGTACAAATTTTGAACATGTAGAACAGATGTTAACTTATGTACATCAAAACAGACGGTGCTTTGACAATGTACAAATTGTGAACATGTGCAACAGATATCAACTTATGTACATCAATACAGACACTGGTTTAACTATGTAAAAATATCGATATGTACAAAAGATGTTAACTTATGTACATCAAAACAGACACTGTTTTAACCATGTATATCTGTTGTATGAGTAGAAGAAATAAGTAGAATTGCTGCACATAAAATCAAATAGAGATGTTCATATGAATAATTTTCAATTGAAAATCAAGTGTACTTGATAAAAGTATAATGTACTTAATGTATCCTTGGACAATTTATTATATTTAAAATATATTAAAATTAAGTAAAAATAAGAGAATGTATGATGATTAAACTTTGACAGGACAATTCCTTGAATCATGGTATCCCATCTCTCCACAAGCATTGCACTTCCAAGGAGGCTTCTTATGTTCTTTCGTGGCTTTTTCTTTAGACGAAATAAGTCGCCTTACAAAGCCTTTAGTTTTAGACGTGTTTGGAGGCAAGATCTTAATGTCAGTTGGAATAGTGGCACCCATCAAAAACTCGATCTCAGACCTCTTGTCATTTCGCAGGTTTGTTCCTTCTTCCACAACCTTCTCCTTGAATGCTCTCACTAATTCTAAGAGGTCATCCACCTTCTCTTCCTTGTCCTCAAGCACAGTCACACAATCAAAAATTTCAATCCATAATTCTGCAACCTTTGTTTTTATTCCATCAGATGACCGACAATCAGAAAGAAGTGTGCCATTTGCATCAAACATTTCCCTGGATGTTGCAAACTTGTTCCAACGAGGAAGTAGATATGAATGAGGTATCCTTTTGGCACCTCTTTCTTTCAGGACCCAAAGAGCATGACGACACAACAGTCCACGCTGCTCGAACATCTTGCAGGCACAGACAATTTTCTCTTCTGCAGGTGTATAGTTGACTACAAATACCCTATTTTTGATGTTGTCCTATATAGATATATGTTCAACACCATCCTCCTTTATAATCTCATCAACACCACAATTGTACATGGATGCCTTTAACTCTTCCTGCAACTCATAGAAGACAGTTCGTGTGTAGTGTAACATCTCTATTTCGTCGTACCTGTTCGCACGCGCTGCTGCTACTGCACGTTATAATTCTGGTTGCTGTCCTGCTACGTTTTGGTCCTTCTTTTCTTCTCCTTCCGATTTCGATTGTTGTTGATATTCGTACTTTTGTTGAAGGTCGATGGTGCTGTTACTTGGTCGACTCTTCTCTCAGTTGTTGCTCCTATTTTTCCCTCGTTTCTTTTTCACCAAATTCTTTTCCGTCTACTGTTCTTACTTTAGTTTCGCTCGTATTTGTTTTCCGTTCTCTGCTCGTAGTTGCTGCGTTTTTGTCTCTTTCCCTTATTCTTCTTTCCTCGATTCTAATTCGTACGTTCTCATATCTTCGTACTTTTCGATCTGATTCTGCCTTGGAGCCTTATTGAAGGACAGATGCCTGGTGACCTTCAGAGTCGAAGATTTGGGCTAGGACTTTTAAGAGAGGCTAGTACGTGATCGGGTTGGTAACGTCTCAATGTAACTTTAGGACGTTACTCGATTTTATATCGTATGTTTGAGTAGTAGTATGTAGTAAATATTTTAACTTCGGTTTTCTAATTTTAGCTATATATTATTGCTAATTATATTCTTTTAAATCGTATTTATAAATATTTTACAAGTTTTTGATACCATTTTACAAATCGTTAGTAATTTGACTATTTACGATCGTGATAATATTTTGTTGGTTATCGTGACACTAGTAACTAAATAATATCGATTTCATATTTTCGTCATATTTCGTTAATTTATAATTTTAACTCAAAAACGTATTTTTATATTATAATCGAGGTTAGTATACTCGTTCAATAAATTAATTTTCGTTTTACAATTTATACTAATAAATGAGAAAATAGTCTATTTAGTTTTAAATATATTTTTAATCGAGACTATTTTCACTAATAATTTCCAATTGACTATTTTTATTAAAATCTGTATTATTTCTTCATAAAAGCTATTTATTAAAAATAATTTGAAATATTTGTAAATCTCATTTCATAATTATTTTGATATCGTTTTTCTTAAAACATCTCTTTTCTAAAATCTATAGGTTTAACTCGATTTCCTAATTATTTATATAATACTATATATTGACTTGTTATATTTTCTTTATGTTTTGAGTAACGAATGTAGAAATATAATAAAGTTACGATAACGACGATAATAATAAAATGTTAATTTCGTTAGAAATGCTATTTTTAATACATTTCACATATTTTAATAATTTACGAATTTTCTATAACAATATTTCTATTTTAAGTAAGTTTCTAAAAATAGTAAGTTTCTATTTATAGAAAGTTTCCCCTTTTATATTAAATATTTATTCCTTTTATCCTCACATTATTATAATGATTATATTTATTTTGAATATCGATAATGGCTTTGTTTTGGAGTTATGGAATATAGTCAAGTGTGGGGTTAGAGTAATATAGTCTGGGATATACGTTTTTGCCATCAGCTATAAAGTCGGTGTGCCTATTTGGGGCACATTTGGTCGTTGAACTGGGCGTAGTTTCGCCCAGGAGAGTGTATGTTTTGACCTTAAGCTAGATATCTCATCGTGTTAGTCTCCGTCAGCTGAATTAGACATATTTGTTGTCTAGGAGGGGTGTGCACTACTTAAACCAGGACCTCGCTGCACGCAGTCCTGTTATAGTTGAGTTGCCTAGTTAGAGACTGGATTCTGTTATGAGTTAAGTCTACAGTCCTCGAAGCTAGTTTCTAGTATTATCCTAGTGAAAGTCTAGCCTTGTGCACATTGATCGAATTTCCATAACGCCGTTTTTGAATATTATTATTATCGGTTGATTTTGACTTGCAGGTTGGCAAGTGCTTTAAGTTTTCTTTTTAAAAATATTTTCATATAATAATACTATTATTTTTCCATATGATATAATTTGGCTGGGAGAACGTTCGAGTTACTCCCCACTGACGTGGCTGTTATGTTTATAACATGACAGGTATTTGCTGCTGGGTTTTGGGTGTGAGCTAGCGAGTAGCGTGGATCCTACTCTTTCGTCATTCTTGTAATTTATGGATTTGTATAAACTCATTTGGAGATTTTACTTTTAGCCCTTTTGTAAAAAGAGGCCTTTGTATTGACTTACCATTTCTTTTAATAAGAAATAGTTTGTCAGTGTGTTTTAATCCCAATTCTACAGTGTTTCCGCAACTGTATTGCGTTAGAATTTCTAGGGGGTTACAAGTAGATTTCAGAAGCATGTTTTTCAAAAGAAAATAGACTGATCAAAGTAGCAGAAGTGCTCTTAGAGTTAGCAATCAACTTGGACTGCTCCCACCTTTGGGCATCAATGGCACTGTCAAACCTCATGTAAAACTCAACAACTATCATATGAGGATTCGTGAAGTTGTTGAAGAAGTTATTCTTAGACTCAGACCTGGAAGTTGTCCTCATCAACCTTGAAAGAAACAGGTCACGGTGGTAAGCTGGTATCCACTTCTCTCGCATCTCAAATATCTCTTGAAGCCACTCATTATCCTTAAGATTGTACTTAGTAATAAGATCCTGCCACATCTGTTCAACCTGAGTCGGGTTTACATCCTCAACCCAAACAACAGCATTTAGATCCTTAAGAAAATCTATTTCAGTGCATATTTTCGAACCCACTTTATCAGCTACTTTCTTAATTATGTACCACATGCACAATCTGTGAAATGTGTGGCTTCCAAAAACCTCCTTCACCCCAGCTTTGATTCCCAAATCCTGATCAGTGATAATGAAGGAAGGAAAAGTACATCTCATTGCCTTTATAAAGTTTTTAAACAGCCAAGCAAAGCCGTTATCTACATATGCATTGAGGAGACAGTATAACAAAATTCCTTATGTGCATCACGTATTATCTTCAGAACACAAATAATGACAAATATAGCAATAAGAAAAGCTCTTACCATTCTCTCTCCCAACAAGGCCAGCAGCAAATGCGACACATTTCTTGTGATGATCCATACTCTTGAAGGGAGCAAAGACCATCTTGTAGTTATTCATGTTATATGTAGTGTCAAAAGACACCATATCACCAAATAACATGTAGTTCTTTATCATTATAGGGTCAGCCCAAAATAAACGAGTGATCCTTTGTTTATCATCAACATCAAAGTCCAAATAAAAAGAGTCACAGAGGGATTTCTTTTTCATAAGGATCTCAATGAACATCTTTCCATCAGAGTCCTTGATGAACTTCTTTATATCTCTACCAAAATTTTTAAAATCAACTTTTGATGCACCTACATATTTGTAACCCTTTACAAACTGCTTGAACATTATTCTTACAGTTTTAACGACACCTTGGTTCACCATGGAGTTGTCAATGATCATCTTTTTGTGCAAAATGGTGAGTTTCCTTGCCTTTTTAAGGTGCATCATCATGGAAGGTGTGTTCAAAAAATGGTTATGTCCATTAAATTCTTTGATTTTATATCGCCCATAAGATGTTCTGTCTAAGATGATTCTGGCCATACAAAAAATTCTTGTTATCTCTCTTCTTTGCTGTTGTCCCTTATGTTCATATTCACCTTCTTTATTGCAGACAATGTACATTTTTTTAACGATACCACGACTAGTGCGTCCAGTGCTCTTCCTAGCAATGAAGCCACCAGCAGTTGCGTACTTGGAATAAAATTAAAATGCTTCTTCCAATCCTGGAAAAATTTGACCCACATAAGGTTTCAATTCTTTGGGACAACTTGATATCTTCAAATCTTGGTCAGAATTAGGTTCGGGAGTATTTATATAAATTTAACACATAATATTAAATTCAACATCAAAATTATGAACGATTCTCAACATGTACAACATATATTAAGTTATATACATCAAAGCAGCAACTGCTTTAACTATGAACAATTCTCAACATGTACAACAAATACTAAGTTATCTACATCAAAGCAGCAACTTCTTTAACTATGAACAATTCTAAACATGTACACCAGATATTAAGCTATCTACATCAAAGCAGCAACTGTTTTAACTATGAACAATTCTCAACATGTACAACATATATTAAGTTATCTACATCAAAGCAGCAACTGCTTTAACTATGAACAATTCTCGAGATGTACAACAGATACTAAGTTATCTACACCAAAGCATCAACTGCTTTAACTATGAACAATTCTTAACATGTACAACAGATATTAAGTTATCTACATCAAAGCAGCAACTACTTTAACTATGAACAATTTTCGACATGTACAACAGATTAAGTTATCTACATCAAAGAAGCAACTGCTTTAACTATGAACAATGCTCGACATGTACAACAGATATTAAGTTGTGTACATCAAAGCAGCAACTGCTTTAACTATGAACAATTCTCGACATGTACAACAGATATTAAGTTGTGTACATCAAAGCAGCAACTGCTTTAACTATGAACATTTTTCGACACGTACAATAGATATTAAGTTGTGTACATCAAAGCAGCAACTGCTTTAACTATGAACCAAATAATATAAGAAACGTTTCTATGAAAACTTGAAGCAATTGAATTGATGAAGTAATATAAAGTGAAATTGAAAAATAGATGAATTAATGAAATATTTTACCTAATATATTGGAATCTCCCATCATCAAACATGTTGCAGTTGTTTCTTGATTATTCACTGCATTCAAAAAACGAATCACGGCATAAATAAATTAAGAATCAGACTTAAAATCTGAAATTGAATTTTAGAATAAGTATAAATTTTCTGACCTAAATCTGAAATAGTTGAAGGTGAAATTGAAGGATTTTCATATGTATCTAATTTTTGATGATTTGATTAAGAATTAGTCGCCATTGAAGATGCAGAATTACTCGCCATTGAAGGTGCAGAATTACACGGCAATGAATTTCAGAGGTTTTCAGAGTAGAGAGAGAAAGTAGTAGTGTTCAAATGATAGGGTTTTAGAAGGTGGAGAGGAGCAGAGCGTGTTTTTTAGTCTTTTAATCTGGATCATTAGATCAGATCTTAATCTAATGGTCCAGATTGTGCCTCTATGGGTGTAAGGAGTTACTCTGCCTCACCGGAACCCGCCTCTCTCTATGGTCCAGATTGTGCCTCTATGGGTGTAAGGAGTTACTCTGCCTCACCGGAACCCGCCTCTCTCTCTCTCTCTCTCTCTCTCTCTCTATATATATATATATATATATTATATATATATATTTCAGAAATGGCTCGTAATGGTCTTTCTTTGAGAAGGAGGAGAGATTTGGATTTTATTCAATACGTGACTGTTGTAATTAATTGTGTTGTATTTCTACATTTGGCGTCGTACACTATTAGAAATTTGGTACATGACTCTCAATATTTAACATTAGATAAAAAAAAAACTAGAAGGAAAAGAATAGTTTATAACTTGAATAGAATGATTAACGAAAGTGGCATCATGTGTAGAAACTTTCTTCGCATTAATCGTCACATATTTGGGATACTTCTTGAAATGATTAGAGATGTGGGGGTTTAAAGGGTACAAAAAATATGTGTTTGGAGGAAATTATTGCAAGTTTCTTATATACAATAGCGCATCATAAAAAGAATAGAATGATAGGTGCACATTTTTATAGAAGCGGTTAAAGTGTTAGTAGACAATTTCACGCTTGTTTAATGGCAATATTGAAGTTACACGTCATGTTGCTTAAATAAACAACGCCCATACTAGAAGACTTTGAGGATGATAGGTGGAAGCATTTTAAGGTACCATAAAAAACTCTTCTCGTTTAAATAAAATAGATATTTGACCATATTTTAAATAAAACTTTTTGTGTGTAGAATTGTTTAGGTGCACTTGATGGTACAATGATTAGTGTAAATGTGCCTTGCAAGGAACGACCTAAATATCGGACGAGAAAAGGTAACCTTACAATGAATGTACTAGGAGTTTGCTCTCCCGAGATGGAATTTATATATGTCTTACCTGGTTGGGAGGGATCAGCACATGATGGTTGTATTCTCTGAGATGATATCTATAGGCCAAATGGATTAAAAGTGCCTAAAGATAATTCAATTTTAAAAAATTGTGCCTAACATAATTAAACATAAATTAGTGATTATATAATAAAATAGTTTTTTGATGTCATAAGGTTGTTATTACTTATGTGATGGTGGCTATACTAACGGAGATGGATTCCTTGCACCATATAGAGGTCATCGTTATCATCTTAAAGAGTGGAATAGTGGTCCTCATCGACCGCAAACCGCCGAGGAATATTTCAACCTAAGGCACGCACAAGCTAGAAACGTTATTGAACGATGCTTCGGGTCACTCAAGGGAAGATGGAGAATACTTAGAAGTTCGTCTTGGTTTAGTTTACAAACATGGTCGTATTGTACTTGCATGTGCTTTGTTACATAATTTGGTGAAGAGGTATATGTCTACTGAATCATTTGATGATGATGACTTATATGAAGAAATTGAGAGTGATGGTGACGGAAGTGATGATGATGATGATGATGATGATGTGGAATACATAACTTCGATTAATGTATCCAACTCTTGGACAAATTGGAGAAATTCATTAGCGCAAAACATGCTCAACACTTGGAGAGCTGGAAACCGGATTAATTGAACTACTTTGTATTATTTGGGTTTTAGCATGTCATGTTCGTACTGATTTTAGTTTTTATAACTTAAGTTGAACTTGTTTTATTTCATACAATTTTCTTGTATGTGTTATGTCTTGTAGAAACTTGGTGAGCATTTGAATTATTTAATATCGTGTTTAAGTTCTTAATTTAAATTAATTTTGTGTTAGCTATTTTATGTTGTTGTCATTTTTCAGTAGGATTGATGAAAATGCTTCTAGTGGAGGTGGAAGAGGCAAAAACAAACATTTTTGGACTAAAGAAGAAGATAATGCTTTGATTTTATTTCCTTTGATCATGTTCGTAGAAACCTTAATGTGTAACACCCCGTGTTTTTGACCATTTTAGTTATTTCTAATAACGATTAATATTAATAAATCAAGTCTCAACAAACTATTTTAAATAGTAATATTCAATTCTGGTGCCTTTGGAATCTTTCTATTTCACTTCACTATTTGCATAACTGAAATTTCTATCGTTATCGCATTTCTGCGCGATTTCGTAAAACGGTTTCTATTTTCTCATACGGACTCCGATTGAGGCGTTTCAAAAGCTTAAATTTATTATTTTTCCAATACATACACAATGGGCATAATAAAAATTACAATTTCTAAGTGCATGATAAAAATATTGTACTGGACAACTCCTTTGGAACGAAAATCGTCACCCGATTAATCGTTTCTCGATTTTTGATTTCCGTACTTATTTCCTATCCATTATGGAATAAAATCAACCCAAAAGATCATATTTTAAAGGCACTAGATTTGCCATATGTATCACAAAGCTCAAGTATGCTATTCACATCAAAAACACCAATTTGAGTAATGTACCATCAATTCCATGACTAGCTATTTTGAGCTGGATTTCATTCTTTGTCTATCCTTGTCCTCCTCATGCTCTTGGCTGCCAGGAATACCTTAAAACACATCCATTTAGCTTCATTATTCACCAAGTTCACTCACCTAATATCCTCTTCCAAAACCTATCTAAAAACCAAAGAAAATCCTAAGTATTCATAAGTTCCTAAAGGCTTTACGCCACCATTTCCAAGAGATCTCATCCCTTTTTTCTCTTATCTTATATACTAATTATTTTTAAACTTATTTAATAGTATAACTACTAGCTTATTTTGTTTTTGTGTCCTACAAACTAATTTATGAAGAGGAGCAAGAGAAAAGGGGCATCGATCTTCGTTTTCATATATGTTGTTTAATCGATTATTTATGCTTAAGGTAACCTAACTTTTCTTCGCCCTCAAATCTCGTAGTATAGTGTTTAGACTCTAACTAACATATAACATCATGTTTAGGACTAAAATATAAGATCCCCAAGTTCAAAGTTAACTATTTGTTGATTTATCACTTAACAATACATGCTGTAAAATAGATTCTGTGATGTATGATGTATGTTTACGATTTTTATGTGTAAAATATGTTTCAAATTAGCCATAAGTTCCTTCATGAAAGTTGTAGATCTAAATGTCTAAAATATATGAACAATATGAAAAGTAAGTTTTTATGATTATACTCTATATTTTTTTTGGAAAAGTCATTGATTCTTATTCAATAAAATTCCAAAAGTACAAATACAAAGCCATAGTGTTGATTAAGCTAAGCTTAGAATTTGTTGGATCTCGGCTCTATTAGCAACATGAAATGATCGAATACATAATTGCATTTGGGTGACCCGTATTATAGCTTCAGGTTTCTTCGTATATTTTGGAAAATCCGCGAATTTCTTTCCCTCCATATTACATAGATACATATGACGAGTGCGCACCTTCTCTGCCTTTTAATCATACTTTTACCTTGATTGCAATGGGTATACCATCTCGGTAGTGCAGGAAGGGCATCGGGGGCGTTCATGTGAAGCCAACATTTGATTCTACTCCAAATAAGCTAGGCAAAGGAGCATTCGAAGAACAAATGAATCTGATTTTCAGCAACCATTTCACATAGAGTACATCGATTAGCACAATTTATACCTCCGTGTTGCAATGTTTCCACCATAGCAAGTGCATCCTCAACAGCCAAAGTTGCGACAAAAGAATGCTTGGGAGCATTAATATTATCCCATACAAGAGGACCCATTTAACCTTACTCTCATGTGGCCTCAATAGGTTATAGAGTGCCAGTAGATGAAGCTTCCCTCCCCTCGTATTGGTGTTTAACAGTGCAGTAGCTGTTTGTTTACTACCTGCAGCATGATTATACTCTATATTTAATAATGATTTATTTCGTAAAATGGTTTTGTATGATTCTATATACTATTTGGGTAAATAATAGGTTTCTTGATGTTAAACTTTATTTTGGACTTGAAAAAAATAATTATGTTCCTGATGATGTCTAGTATATGCGCGCAAAATTTCATGTAAATCCATCATATATATTATTATTTATAAAATGTGTACTAAAATGGGCCAAATCATGATTTTATTTAAGAGCATTTATAAACTATTTTAATCTAAATTTCTGGGGTTAAGTTATGTACAAATATAGGTATCTAAAATTAATGTTTAGTTAACTTTCATGATTTTTAAGTATTTTAAAAGATTTAAAAGAGATTATTGAAAATCGTATCATTTTCATTTTAGTTTCTTAAAAATAATAAAACTTCTTATTTCTACAAAATGAGTTTATATATGGAAGCCTAACTCATAAAAATATATTTATACAAAAATCATGATTTACAAATGACATTTGAAAAATGACTTATTTTGTATCCTTAATAATGTTACTGATTTCGTTATGACTTAAATTTATTTTTGTAAAACTCTAAGTTTTGAGAAATATAATACTAGATAAGGTTAAAAATGATTTTTATATTTATTATAAATTTATTTGATTTTTGAAATATTTTACTAAGTATAAATAGGTTTTACAAGATAAGTATACTTGTACAAATACGAAACCGTCTACAAAATACTAAATACGTACACTTGGAGAATAAATATACTAAATACTTATGCCAAAAAAGTATAGAGTACTAAAAGACGAATAACCCAAAAGTACTAAGTTAAAACATGCTTAAATGTGCTAAACAACATTTAAACTTTATAATAAGCAATTAAGGACTAACTAGTGAATAAGTCAAACTAAGGGTTGACTAGTCCACTTTGGTCAAACTTTGACTTTGAAAGTCAATCTGGAAAAAATCAATATAAAGAAACCCTCTTGAATAATATACTTAGAAATAATTGAATCTTTAATCAAATCTCAACTAATGAACGCTTCAAATAATATATATCTCAAATAATATGTTCCAAATCTCTTATATCAGTATACTAAAAACTATCAGTTAAGATAAATTTTATGACAATTGATAATGTTTGTTTATCTTAAAATCGGTATACTTAAATTCCGTAGGAACAGCAGTACTTCCAGTCGGTGTGTTACCTAAGCCGGTGATCAGACACGTTTTCACGAACGATGTTATCGACACCAATCATGGTGAAAATGGACCTGTGCCCTGACAATACCCTCTGAGTTGTCTTCACCATTCCATGTTGTAATGACTTGTTCCGAGTTAATACACAACCCACAGACTGGTCACCCTTGTGGAACCCGATATTGTTTCATCCCTCTAGTCATCAGACATGTGCCCCACGATGACCGCTGAGCTTGATATTCCAGAGACTCTGTCCTTATAAGACACCCAAATTCAGCCTACGTTTCGTGTTGGGCGCTATCTTGGTAAAGTTTAGAAGGTGATGCGATAGAAGACGGCTTCGAAAGTAGACTACGACACTTGGAGTCACTGCTCATGGGAGGTCATGATGCATCCTGCCGGTGCGAGAAAATGCTAAGAATTAAATGGGCAACCAGCTCTTTATGAGTTTGTCAGTAGAGTAGTAGTCGACCAGTTGTCATTGAGGTGCTCGGTTGTGTAAAGGTTCTCTTTCCCGAGACCAAGAGTATGGATTGGGTGTGTGCGCATACATAGACAAGGGCATTGATCAACTATCACTCTATATCGAATATCTTTGGGGGTGGAATACCTTCCTACCTTTGCCTTAGAAGTGTATGAGACATCATCTGTTTAGCAAGGCCTCTGAGTCCATGCACTTGCAGTCCTTCTCCGTATGTCTGTCAACTTAAGTAAGTCAATTTTGGCGTTCGATCATATTGAGCACTAGGATTGAGATGTAAACCTCCTAGTATCAATATGATTGGCGGGATTGATGATCCCATCCGCACTTATGGTGAGATGGAAGCCTTAAGTACAAATGAGACATTATTAGTCATATTTCGTGCATTGTGTGTAAAAGAAACCTTGGTTTTTAAACTAAATGACTGCAGTTTTCTAAATTACATGTTTCGGTATGGCTCCTTATTGTTCTAAATCCACTTGATAAATTAGTTTGGAATGAACACATATATTCAAAAGTGATATACTTGTCATGTTTCACATGTTAAATGCTGAATGAATTGATTCACATGATGTATGCTCGATGATGATATATCCATTATGGGGCGGTTTGGTTCGCAAAGAGGTATGAGTTTAGAATCAGGAATCAAACCAGGGTGGTATGTGGTTGATACTTGATTCCTGATACTTGGTGTTTGGTTCATTTTTTTAGACGATTGAGATTCAAATCCGAAATTCTAGTTTTTTTAAAATTATATTCAATAATTATATTTTAAATATATAAAAATTTATATAACACTGACTATAAAATCTAAATAATTTAACATGAAAAAATAATTCATTAAAAACAACTTTTTTTGACGATATAAAACACTGAGTTACATTAAAAAAAATTTAAAATAATTTTTTAGTATTTTAAATTAGTATTTTTCAATAAAATATTTCAGTAATAATATTTTAACAAAAAAAACTGGAACAATTTTTTTCGGAAAATCAAACAAAGTTTGATTCCAAGGGTATGAATCTCATACTCACCCCCTCCCTTGGGTATGAGAAACCCTACCACGAGGATTTGAGGTATGGGTATCGAAATGAAAATTTGTCAACCAAACACAAGGTATGAGTTTGGTTCATTCTAAACCCATACCTCATACCCAAATTGAGTGAACCAAACGGCCCCTATGTTTCTCATGTTATTCACAAGATGTATGCTTTACTGTTTACTTCTCCCATGTCATTCCCCTGATGTATGCTTTACTGTTTTACTTCTCACATGCTACTCACAGGATGTATATTTCACTGTTTTGCTTTTCACCTGCTATTCACATAATGTATGCTTTATCGTAATTCATATCGCATGCTTGTTTCACATGCCGTTATGTTCACGTGTTAAACTGAACTCACTTCATGTGTATCTCACATTGTATATATGTCGACTTGTAATGTGACATGTTCGCTTATCTGTTAATTAGATAACCTAAAGATTGTACTACATTGATTATTCGGGACCGTGTTAGAAGGACAATTAGGTTACCCCCACTAAGTGGGACATGTATATTTAAATATGCATTCAGGTTGACAAACCTTCAAGACTGAACATGAGGACATGCATGAGTGCAAGAGATACAGCTCAGCTGTAACAACCCGGTTCTTCCAATGACATTAACCAACAAGGCGGAAAATAGTTAAATCGTAAAAAGTTGTAAAAATTAAAAACCGTCGACTCAAGTGAGTCTTTTACCAAAAAATGAACCGTTCGTTAAAATACAACAACTGAAAACCGAATTACAAATTTCTAAATATGATAGTCTGACAAAATTTGTGTTATAAGATTTATAGTTTGACACTCTCATCTTCCAAGCTGTATATCTTGCACTCATGCATGCCCCCATGTCCACCTGAATGCATATTTAAATATACATGTCCCACTTAGTGGGAGTAACCTAACCATCCTTCTAACACGGCCCCGAATAATCAATGTAGTATAACGTTTAGGTTATCTAATTAACAAATAAGCAGGCAAGTCACATTACAAATCGACATGTATACAATGTGAGATACACATGAAGTGATTTCAGTTAACATGCGAATCAATTTAAATATATAAGACATGTAGGTTATATATAATAAAGTAATACATAAATCATATGAGTATCATGTGAATAGAATACAGTAAAGCATGGATCATGGATTCATAGAAGTGTCATGTGAAAATAGAGTAAGACATACATAATACAAATCATATGAAACATAATGTCAATCATAATCAATTTCAGGCAGGACATATAACAAAACATCACTTCCCATTATCAATCATTTCAATCACATCATTAGTCATAAGAGTATAGAACAGTAACGAAACATACTAACACATGTGATTTAGAAAACTGTAGTCATTTACTTTTAAAAACAATGATTTTCTTTCACACAATGCATGGGGCGCGATAACTAATGTCTCATGCACACTTAAGGCTTGCATCTTACCATAAGTGCGGATGGGAACATCAATCCCGCCAATCATATCGATACTAGGAGGTTTACATCTCACCCCCAGTGCTCAATAGGATCGAACAACAGCTATGATTTGATTTAGAACTCTAATCGCGAGGGAGAACAGACTGCTGATGATGTAGACGACAACTCGTAGAAGCCTACCCACACCACCTCGAGGCCCACTGACAACACGCAGAAGCAAGGAAAAGAATCACGTACACAACCGTGAATAAAAGTGCCAATATATCAAAAAGAGAGTAGAGCTGATCAGGCCCTTGTCAAATACATGCGCACGTACCCCCTAACACAACTCTAGGACTCCCGCAGGTCCTCAGTGATAGCCGGTGACTCCTACTCTAACGACAATCCATCCACACGCAGCTTCAGGATGTGTTGTTCGTACTCTCATAGCAAAAGCCCTCTGAGCAATCTCCCATCACGTCGATCTCTAAACCTTGGCATAATATTGCCCAACACATAACGATACTACGATAGATTGTCTATAGGAGACATATAAGGATGCTGAACACTTAGACTCCCGTAGGATCATTGGTTCAGACAACCAGAATGATCGCATACCGTCCCGAAGGTACAGTTGCTACATCTGGGTCACTTGGTAACGATCGGTCAGACTCTTGTAGGACCTTAGTTCAGATAATCGGAAGGATGCATACTGTCTCGTAGGTACAGAAGCCCCAAGAAATGTAACACTCGGAAGGTCCACTACTGATTCATGTAGGACACTGACTGACCAGAAGGTACAACAGTTCCTTAAGCTAATTTAGGAACGATTTACTAAACGATCATTATAATTATGTTAAGTGTCTCTTACTTGACTGATCATCTTAAGTATATTTGATGTTAGAGATTTAGAACGTTTTATTTTATATATATATATATATTATTTGAACGTTCATTATTTGAGATTTGATTAAAATTCCATTATTTCTAAGTACATTATTTAAAATGAGTTCTTTTATCTTGACTTGGTCTATGTTGACTTAGAAAGCCAAAGTTTGACCAAGATGGACTAGTCAACTCTTAGTTTTGACTTAATCACCAATTAGTCCTTAAGTGCGTATTATAAAGTTTAAGTATTGTTTTGCACATTTAAGCATTGTTTAACTTAGTACTTTTGGGTTATTCGTCTTTTAGCACTCTATACTTTTTGGGCACAAGTATTTAGTACATTTATTGTTCTTGTGTACGTATTTAGTATTTTTATATGGTTTCGTATTTGTACAAGTATACTTATCTCTTAAAGCCTATTTATACTTAGTTAAATATTTCAAACATCAAATAAATCTATAATAATTATAAAAATCATTTTTAACCTTATTATGTATCATATTTCTCAAAACTTAGAGTTTTACAAAAATAACTTTAAGTAATAACTAAATCGATAATATTATTAAGGATACTAAATGAGTTATTTTTCAAATGTTTTTTTTAACTTTTGATTTTCGTACTCAACATACTCTAATGAGTTAAGTTTCCAGATATAAAGTCATTTTTCAAAAATAATAAGGTTTTATATTTTTAACAAATTAAAAACGAAAACAGTACGGTTTTCAATACTTTCTTTTAAATCGTTTAAAATACTTAAACATCAGAAAATTGAACCAAATTTTTATTTTGGATACCTATACTTGTACATAATCTATCCACGGAAATTTAGATTAAAATACTTTATAAATGTTCTTAAATAAAATCTTCTTTCCAGATCTGACCCATTTTAGTCAAATTTTATAAATGAAAATATATATGATGGATTTATATGAAATTTGAAGTACACATAACATCATCAGGAACATAATATAAATTTTCTAAGTCCAAACAAAACGTTTAACATCAGGAAACATATTATTTTCTCAGACAGTACATAAAATCATACATTACCAGTTTTATGAAATAAATCATTATTAAATATAGAGTTTCATAAAAACTTGCTTTTCATATTTTTCTCATATTCTAGACATTCAGATATACAACTTTCATGAAGAAACCTAAGGCTAATTCGAAACATATTTTACACAGAAAAATCGTGAACATACATCATACATCATACATCACAGAATCCATTTTACATTATGTATTGTTAAGTGATAAATCAACAAATAGTTAACTTTAAACTTGGTGATCTAATGATTTAGTCCTAAACATGATGTTATATGTTAGATAGAGTCTAAACACTATACTACGAGATTTGAGAGCGAAGAAAAGTTAGGTTACCTTAAGCATAAATAATCGATTCTACAACATATAAGAAAACGAAGATCGATGCTCCTTTCCTCTTGCTCCTCTTCATAAATTAGTTAGAATGACACAAAAATAAACTAAGTTAGTATTTATAGTATTAAATAAACTTGAAAATAAGTAGTATAAGAAAAAAGAAAAAAGAGATTAGACCTCTTCAAAATGGTGGTGCAAAGACTTAAGAACTTTGGATTATTTTGATGGTTTTTCTTTGGTTTTAGAAAGGATTGTAAGAAGGATGTTAGGTGGATGAAAATATGAGTTTAAGAGTCATATCAGGGTGATTAAATAAGGTCTTGGTCATGCAAAAGATGGGGGTACAAAGGGTGGACAAGAATTAGACAATTACTCAAAGTAGCTAATCATACTTTAAGAAGTACATTACTAGAAATGGTGGTTTTGATTAATTAGGCATATTTTAAGGCTTGGACTTCAAAGTGATGGTATGGCATGCCTTAGGGTGATATGTTTGAGTTTATTTGGTCATACAATGGTTAGGAAAGAAGTACGGAAATCGAATATCGAGAAACGATTCGTCGGGTGACGATTTTCGTAGTAAAGGAGCTGTCCAGTACAATATTTTTATGATGAACTTATAAATTGTAATTTTGAATATCACAATTGTGTAGATCTTGGAAAATTAATAAAGTTAGTGATAAGTGTGGTTTGTAGTGCTTATTCCTTGTGTTTGGTCCCGGTTTCTCTTGTGGAATCGCTCTTTGAAGCGCTTTTCGAGGCTACTTACGCTTCTTCTAGCTTGTTTTAGGTTCCAACGGCCTATCATAGAGAAAGGGAACGATTAAGACTCGTTTCCGACGCATTTGGAGCCAACGAAGAGAAGCGACGATCACTCGGTAGCCTATACTCGATCCCGAGACCTCGAGACCCCCATTCCCGAGCCCTCGAGACCCATTCCCGAGCACCGAGAATCGATGAGAAGCCTAACAAGAGCAAGGAGGGACCTATGGGATCATATTTGAAGCCTACAAGACCCATCCCGGTCGGGAAGGACCCCATCTCGATCGGGATGAAGAAGCAAAAGAAGACGGCCACTGGAGCTTGATCCCGGCCGGGGTCATGACCTTCCCGGTCGGGACCAACTCTTCCCGGTCGGGATGACCTCCTTCCCGGCCGGGAAGGGCCCAGTTCAGGCTGTTTCGCTTCCTTTCATTCCTCTACTCTTGTAACCCTATAAATACCCCCCCCCCCCCTCTTGTATTGTTGCACCATCTTATGTTATGTTAGTCATTACCCACAAAACCCTAGACTACTTTAGCCTAGATTAACATAGATTAGTGTAGATTAGTCTTTAGTTAATCGTTAATCTTAGTTTAATCCTTGTATTAAGGGAATTCTTGAAGAATCCAACCAAGATTCACAACCTTGGTTATGTATTTGGGTTTTCTTATTATTACAAGTTTCAATCTTTCCTCCTTACTAGTTTGGCATAATTTCTCTTCTCCTTTCCTTTAATCTTTATTTTATCATTCAAGTTTTAATCTTTGTTCATTGTTCATTGTTTTCTAGTTTCATTATGAATGTTTTGTTGCTTGTGTTGTTTTCCTTTCTTTGTGTTAGTATTAGTTTGAACATGTGTGAGTAGACTTTTTGTGGGGTTAGTAGGGGGATTAAGTGTTGATTATGGATGATTAGGGTTTGATTGTGGGTAAAGATGGATTCTTTGTTACTAGTCACATGTTATGCATACTATGTGTTTGATGAATTGCTTGTTGTTAGAGTAGTAGTTGCAAATACTTCTTTTGCTTGTCTTCCTCTTCTCATTGTGTGATTGATTTGTGGTTGAATCCTTGTGTATTGGGTAACATCTTGCATAAGTATTCGGGTTTTGTCTTTGACACGAGAGTCTGGACATTGGCTTTGACGCGAGAGCGCGGACCAACCGTAGTAACTAGGTGAACCTTGCACCATCGATCTCCCAACTATCCTACTACACTTATGAACCCGACCTAACCCTATTCTTTCCTTGTTTGATTTCTTCGTCATCTTAGTCATTGTTCCGTTATTTGGTTGAATCGTTTAGCCTTAGTTGTTTTACCTAGCTTAGTTTTAGTCATAGCTTTATCCCCTTCTTATCGTTCTAGTTTAGCTTAGCCTTGAGACCTAGTCAAGTCTTTAGGTGAAACTCAGTCGAAACCCTCTTTACCGTCCCCGTGGACTCGAGTCGACTTACCCTATCTACGTGTTAGGATTAGTTGGTTTTTATTTGTTGGTAGGGATCCACGGCAAATCCCTCCCATCAATTTGGCGTCGTTGCCGGGGACGGTGCTAGTTTAGACTTTGTTTACCTATTTACTTGACTTTGTCTTTTTTTTGTGTTTTTCTTTTTGTTCTTTTGCTTCTTGTGTGTGCGAAGTTTATTTCTCTCTTGTCTAGTGCCCAAAAAGCACTAGACTTCTCACGTTTGCTCATAGTCTACAGTTTTTGCCTAGAGGTGGTGACCATCCTCTTCTTTACAACTCAGAGCCGCATTAACGGACAGCTGCTAGATTGAGAGGTCCTCAACCGGGTACGAGCCTCGATTTGCAAGCATAACATGAGGTTTGATCTAAACTCCCCACCCATAGAAGCCAACATGAGCTACTCCTCTTCCTCTGTGAACCAAGGGTATGACATGACATCTCCCTACTACTATCAAGCTTCTTGGGATAATCAAGACACTCGTGGGTATGAATTTCAAAGAAATGGAAATGGCTACCAACAAGTGAATGCTCATCAATCTTATGATAATGGTGGCTATTACTCAATTCACCATCCTAACCCCACCATGTTTAATCATAATTCACCATATGGAAGCCAATTTCCCCAAAACCCTCCACATTACCCTTCACCTCAACCACAATATGAGCCCCAAAACCCACAATAATACCAATCATTTCAACCTCACTACCAACAATATGATGCCCCACTCCTTGGACATCATCAAGATTGAGCATTACAAGACCCCAATGACCACCAATTGCCCAACTTGGGGTTATATCAAAAGATTCTTCAAATGCAAAAGAGCCAACAAGAAATGGCCATCCAAATGTAAAAGAACCAAGATGAATTCATGGCCCAATATCAAAGGGAAAACGAGGCGATGGATGCTCGATTAAATGCGTTAGCGGTTAAAACCGTAATATTTTTATCCCGAACGTCACAACTAGATGAAGGGTGCTCACTTGAGCAAGGGGAGCAACCTAATCACGAAGCCACCGATGTAGTTCCTTTTGGAAGCGAAACTTTCTTTGAAGAACCTCAATCGTCTACCCAAGAAGAGACGAATGAGGAAATGACCCTTGGTGAAGGCATTATTGGTGAAGAATTGGAAGAGGTTAGTGAGTTGAATGAGTTGGTAGAATTTGTGAAGTCATTGGGTGAAAATGACGAACTCAAGTTGCCCTTGTGTGAAAATGTGGAAAAACATCAAGAGCCCCTTGCTCGCAAGCGAAGCAATAGTTTGGAAGACATTCAAAGTGCCGGTAAAAGTTTCAATTCTCTCCATCAAGATGATGAGGGGACAAGTGTTGTTCCGGGATTTGAAGATGGGAACCACAACTTGAGGAAGGTATGAGAATGTGCAACAAGGAAATGAGGCCAAAACCGCTTTTTGTGCCTTGTGTTAAGGACTTGAAGTTTGCTTGTGATTGGAGATGGTGCCTAGGGAGGAAGAGGTCGGTAAAGCTTGTAGGATGGATAGACCCCGGAGACAACATGAAAGATGACGTTGGGTCTTGGGATTACTACATCTTTCCTCCACCTTGGAGGCTTTGGAGGATAGCTTGGCTCGGGCACTCTTTGAGCCTTCATTATGATGTAGCTCGTGCGTTTGACTTGCTCCTCCGAGCCCTTGATGGCTACGGTTAGGAAGGAAGAGTCCACCATCCTCGGTTTGACGGAGTTCCTAAAGAACCATCATGTTGTATATTCTTCTTTCCTCTTCTTTAGAGTTCTTGTGTTTGTATTTGTGTGGTTTGTCTCTTGATTTTGTTTGTTTTGTGGAACTCTTGTAATTTGGAATTTTCTTGAGCGATGTGAGGGAGGGAGTTTGATAGTGTTTATTGAGCGTATTTGATAGGTTGATAGTGAAGATGGAGAGTTATGAAGAGTAGTTGATGATAGAAGCTTGGATCTTGGGCCAGGTAATCGGTTTTTGAAGCTTTTGACAAGATTTTGGGGACGAGATTCTAGGTCTCGTTGTATTGGTGGCCTTGTGGGTGAAGCTATCAAGAATATGAAGGGTTAGAAGACTCATCCCGTGATAAGTGTAGTTTGTAGTGCACTTATAAAATGGTCAAAAACACGGGGTGTTACATTAGCAGATGAGAGTGTCAAACTATAAATCTTATAACACAAATTTTGTCAGACTATTGCATTAAGAAATTTGTAATTTGGTTTTCACTTGTTTTATTTTAACAAACGGTTCCCATTTATCGGTAAAAGACTCCCTATGAGTCAACGATTTTAATTGTTACCCCTTTTAGGACTTAATTATTTTCCGCCTTGTTAATTAATGTCATTAGAATAACCAGGTTGTTACATAATATACTAGCGCATAGACTAGCTACGTACACTCCTAGATTTATAGGTCGGCGGTTATAGACTTTCTTGTTTCCGTCGGATCTTCATTTGTTAGCTATTTCAGAAAACGGTACTGTCTGATACCCGATTTGGGTGTTCGCCAAAAAAAAGATAATGTTTTGGTAGTTGCTTTGTCTGACATAAATACCGATCCACATTGAAAATGCGATAATGGATTTAGGAATGGCTACATGATTTGGTTAGAGGAGGTCATTGGCAAGCTAAGGCTATTCCTGGTTGTGGTTTAAAAGCTATACTTCACATTGACTATAGGCTGAAGACGCTTGCGACCAAATTCAGGGCCATTGTTCAAATGTTAGGCACAAGCGGGTACAAATGGGATAATGAGAGATAAATGATTTCTGTGGAGAGATCGGTCTATGATGAATATTGCAAGGTACGATTGTTTTGTGTATATAGATTTTGCGATCAAATTTAAATCAATTTATTTCTTAATTAATTTTTATTTCATTTGTTCATTTTGTAGACTCATCCAAACTGCAAAAATTTTTATGGCCATGCTTTTCCTTACTTGAATGACTTGTTGGAGATTTACGGCAAGGATTGTGCCACCGGGAAACCGGTCGAGGATTTTGTAGAAGCTATTGACAATATGGAGAAATCCACCAACAATCAAGTTATGCTTGATTCAAATGATGATGAATTTACTAATGCTAATGGCAATGGAAACCATACAACGGAGTCTACTCCTCCACTTAAAAAAGTGAAGCGAGAAAGCGGCTCGAAGCGTAAGGGGGGTAAGAAAGAATCTGAGGGTACTAGTAATTCCGAATTAGCTAGCTTACAAGCTTTTATGAAAGATATGATTGTTCATCTTGCTACCATGGCTGATGCAATAATGTCCCCTGCTAACGAACGTGAACAATAAATAACTGAACGTGAGCAACAAATACAACAAAATGGTGAAAAAGTGCTTTCTAAACTACTTGCTTTGTATGGTGTAACTCTAGAACAAGCTTTGGAAGTAGCTCAAATCTTGACTGCACAACCAAACAAACTGATGATATTCTTCAAGTGTCCTGATGTTTCGAAATACGTATTTGTCAAGAGTCTTCTTGATAAGAATGTAGGCGGGGTTTGAGTGATGTACAAAAGAGTAGAACTTGCATTTTGTTTTCATTTGAACTCTTTATATTTGCTTTATAGGACAACGATTTTTGTTTAGAATATTTCGTAATTTTTGAAGTTGATATCAACATTAATAACAAATTTTTTTTTTTAATTATTATAGTGTCATTGAAAATAAATTTGATAAAATCATGTTGTTTTGAAAAAAATTTAGAAAAATAAATAAATTTGATAATACATGTAAATAATAATTATTTGAAAATAATAATGAAAAAACAAGGTTAGCAAATATAATAAAGAAAACGTGTTAAAAAAATGTAAAAATAAATTGATTCCTAGTTTGATAACCAACCAACCACAAACGAAATCAAGGGTAATATCATCCTTACAATATTAAAATCCAAACAACAAGAAATTCAGAGTAGTCTCTTTCTGTTCCCCGTGTTTCCCTTTCCTAATTTCATTCCCCCTATGCGAACCAAACGACCCCTTGTCTCGATGGTATATAAGTTGTGCTTTAATTCTTATATGTTATACTTCTAAATTTAGAATATTTTAAATGTTTAAAATTTAAATAAAACTCTAGGACAATATTTAACATTACCATTGTAGGAGTATATTCATCTAATATGAAACCAACTTAATCAACCGTAAATCTTATCTATCTATCTATCTATCTATCTATCTATCTATCTATATATATATATATATATATATATATATAGGTAGGTTCTAATGAGTCCCTATATAAGTGTTGAGTCCCTAAGTCCTCATCCCATCCGTTGGATGGGATGAGGATGGATGGACAAGATGCATCCTAATATTTTGTATTAAAAAAAAAAAAAAAAAAAAAAAAAGAGGAAGATTTACTATCCTAAAATAACTCCCATGATTTTAGGAAACAATAACTCCCATAATCACAATCATTCCTCATTCATTCATTCATTCACGTTACAGGTTCATTATCAAAACCTTAAAAAAAAAAAACGCTCCCATCGATCATCACGTTCATTCATTCATTCAATTAAATCTGTGCTCGAAATTCCGTTACTATGAATTCAATGATCGCGACATCTTCATTACTGTTGATAAACAATTCATCGAGTATAACAATGGTGAGTTTCGATATTGCTTTCATGTTTTGCGTCAATTTTTATTCATTATTTTGATTAGTTTGCGTCAATTTGTGTTCATGGTTTGCGTCAATTTTCATGTTGATATTGTTTTCATGGTCGTGTTATTCATCATAGATTCATATGCAAATCGTAGAACACACAAACGGTGAGTATATATGTTTTGTAATTTATACTGGAATCGCCATGAAAGTCATTAAGATGCTACTCAATTATTAGTTTTTACGTTTACAATATATTGAGTTATTGTAGTTCATATACTGCGTTACTTTAGTGTAAAGCATCTGTTACTTTAATGTCTACCATCTGTTACTTTATATGTCGTGTTACTTTAATACACTCCAGTTGTTACTTTAGTGTTTTTCATCTGTTATTGTAGTGCATTGTAGTGTCCTAAGAATTTTGGAAACTGCCATATTAAAAAAAATTAAAAAAAAAGATATTGTTTCCTATAATAATGGGACGTGATTGCCACCAAAATAGGAAACAATATCTCCTAAAATAACTCCCATGATTTTAGGAAACAATAACTCCCATAATCACAATCATTCCTCATTCATTCATTCATTCACGTTACAGGTTCATTATCAAAACCTTAAAAAAAAAAACGCTCCCATCGATCATCACGTTCATTCATTCATTCAATCAAATCTGTGCTCGAAATTCCGTTACTATGAATTCAATGATCGCGACATCTTCATTAACTGTTGATAAACAATTCATCGAGTATAACAATGGTGAGTTTCGATATTGCTTTCATGTTTTGCGTCAATTTTTATTCATTATTTTGATTAATTTGCGTCAATTTGTGTTCATGGTTTGCGTCAATTTTCATGTTGATATTGTTTTCATGGTCGTGTTATTCATCATAGATTCATATGCAAATCGTAGAACACACAAACGGTGAGTATATATGTTTTGTAATTTATACTGAAATCGCCATGAAAGTCATTAAGATGCTACTCAATTATTAGTTTTTACGTTTATAATATATTGAGTTTGTAGTTCATATACTGCGTTACTTTATTGTAAAACATCTGTTACTTTAATGTCTATCATCTGTTACTTTATATGTCGTGTTACTTTAATACACTCCAGTTGTTACTTTAGTGTTTTTCATCTGTTATTGTAGTGCATTGTAGTGTCCTAAGAATTTTGGAAACTGCCATATTAAAAAAAAATAATAAAAAAAAAGATATTGTTTCCTATAATAATGGGACGTGATTGCCACCAAAATAGGAAACAACATCAAAGAGTACCGCCATATAAAAAAAAGAAAAAAAATACTACTTCCTATAATTATGGGACGTGATGACTTCAAAATAGGAAACAATATCAAATAGTAATATACTGCGTCATACTCTCATTTTTATCATTATATGAATTTTTTGCACTAACTTATATCTGGGGTTATTTTAATGAACATTATCTGTTAATTTAATTCATACTATCTGTTACTTTAATGTCTGACCTCTGTTACTTTATATCTGGTGTATAAGCATACTCTGTTAATTTAATTCAATGTTACTTCAATGCACTTCATTTGTTACTTTAACTTTTGTTATCTGTTACTTTAATCCACATGAATGATGTAGGGATGTGGGTGAGAGTTTCCTCCATTGTGCGGTGGTGAGATTAAATCAAAGCTTCTGAGATGATGATGAAAAAGATGAAAAAGAAGAAAGACGGAGAGAACGAGAAGAATGAAGAAGAAACAGAATTATAAGTAGAACATTATGAGTAACAAGTGTGAAATATTGGAATTGTAATGGAATTGATTTAGTTGGAATCTTGTACCACTTTTTGTTTTGGAGTATCTTAATAAAAACAAACATTGTTCTTTTTGTTAATTGAAACTCCTGTTTTTGCAAGAGACTACTATGCAACGTAACTGATTTTATGAGTTAAAGTAACACAGTTCATGAATTAAAGTAACACATTGTATGAGTTAGAGTAACAGTTTTTGCAAGAGACTATGCAACGTAACAGATTTTATGAGTTAAAGTAACACAGTTCATGAATTAGAGTAACACATTGTATGAGTTAGAGTAATAGTTTTTGCAGGAGAATATATTAAACAACGTAACAGATTTTATGAGTTAAAGTAACGCAGTTCATGAATTAAAGTAACACGTTATATGAGTTAAAGTAACATGGTTTATGGATTATGGCAGTAACATAGTAACATACGTACAATGACAGTAGGAAAATAATGAAAAAAACTTGTTGTATGAGAGAAAAAACATTTAAAAAGATTGATAAGAGAGATAAAAGATTTTTATTTAGATAATTAAGGAGGAGAGAGAGAAATGATATATTTACCAAATTTGTTAGTTATTTCCTTAATTATGAGATTAAATCTTGTCCATTAATATAACCTTGAATCAAGGGCTAAGATGGGGACTCACGGACTCAACATATATAAGTGGACTCACCTGATCCCACCTCTATATATATATATATATATATATATATATATATATATATATATATATATATATATATATATATATATATATATATATATATATATATATATATATTAATTGAGTGCATCCACTGCTGACATGGCAGCGTGAATGCACTTCTACGCTGACATGGCATGCTCATATTCATCTTCACATTTTTTCATCAATATTACTAAAAATAAAAATAAAAACAAAAACAAAAAATTTAATCATCCTTCATATATAATGACCAATTCAGTCCGTTTAAGGTAAAGTTTATGTAATTTTATTATTCATATAACATTTATATTAAATTAATATTCATTTAACATTGTTATAAATATTAAATGTATTTTAAAAAACCCTAATTTTTTCTTAAATATATTATTAAAAAACCTTATTTTTAGAATACAAAAACTTGATATAGTAGTGTTAATTTATATTAAAAAATCTCTTATTGCTTTACAGTAGCAATATAATATTTTGCAGATATAGTATTCTTACTCTATATTTTTTATTTGCATATATACTCTATATGTTATATAAATGATTTTTTTATTTACTTGGTATACTTACTTGTATAATTAGCATGAAATATTTTACCTTATATAACCTTGACAACTTGAAAATAACCAACGTAAAAAATACTTGTAGACACCCACATTTGGCTGCTAGGTGTCTATAGTAGTTTCCAAAAAGCACGCGGTGATGATCAGACGCGAACGTGCTTCTACGCGCTCGGATATGGACTCAAAATCGTTAGTTCCTGACTTGGGCTTTTTACGGAGTATAAATCTCACAAAACCAACCTAAAATTCAGGCCCAGCAGGTCATTTCCAATCAAATAAGACTAATTTGGGTCAAAATCGACACCAGAAATAATACCGACTTTTAGCGACCGGGTCAAACCCCGATCAAAGTCGTTTCCGAGAACACAAAACAGCCATGCGAACATCAAGAATCCAACCCAAACACAAAATCTTCAAAATATCTCATCTGCCTCATCCACTCGATCGAGTGTCAGCCCCACTCGATCGAGTGGGCCTTCAACAGGCCCGCTGCTACCTTTTCATTGGGCCACTCGATCGAGTCAACAGAAGCACTCGATCGAGTAAACCTAGGTCGGGTGATGGGAGAATTCCTATATATACCTCCCTTTTGCAACCCCTTTGCACAACTTTTCAAAACCCTAAGTCTACCCATCACGACTCATAAATACAACTCTACATACAACCCTAGCATCTAGGAAACATCAAACCCTAAACCGCCATAACTCCATCTACATAATCTCGAACTCCCATGCCCAATCCACAACTAAGCGAGCCCCGTCCGAGAATACAAAGCATGTAGGGTGAGGGTGAAAATAATCCCGATTTCTTCTCTCTTTCTCTTCCTTTCTCTCGCGTCGTCCCTCCGTGTCGTCGTCGTTTATTTTTATCTCGTTTCTAATATCGTTAATATATATATATCACTAGTATCAAAACATTAAATACTAGCCGATTCGTGTCAATACAAAGGATGACGGAATAAGAAAATCCGAATACAAGGGTTTCGCACCCGATGTGGCCGGTCGCTTATCCCGACACCCCAAGTATTTGATTGTTGAAGCGAGTCAACGTCAACAATATCGTTCTTTTTTTTGCGTCGTTAGTCTCGTTTTAGTATTTACATAATCATCATCATCAAAATCGCGCATTCATCAATTTCTAAAACTGTTTCAAATCAACACGTTTATTTAAATTAGGGCGAAACCCGTTGATGCGGATCTGGCATCACATAATCCTCAAGGATTCTTTACGATGTAAAGATGCGGAGGGAATTAATTTTCAATCCAATCAAATATAAAGTGTCTATTCTTAAATATGCGATATCGACTCTATAGTAGAATGTCGTATCTAAGCGAATTAGTCAAAAAATTAAACTAATACAAATTCGTTGATGCTAAAATAATTGTCACGTGGTTAGAAAGAACTAATTACGACATTATAACGCGGAGATAGTTTATTTCATTCTAGTTTGATTTAAACGACTTATAACATCTTTTCTAAATTTCACTCTAAGTATTCAATATTAATTCCATAATCAAATATCGGATATGACGAGTATCAAAAAATTCGAGTCGAACATAAATCATATAATATTTTTGTGCGACTTAACAAAATCATCGATTTTCCAAAATCAAAAGCAATTTCGAAATTCATGCAAAATTGCGACATGAACTACAGTTCGTATAGGAGGCACTCGACCGAGTGCCTAGCCCACTTGATCGAGTGGCATCCCAGAAACCGAGGCAGAAGGTCTTTTTGAGGACCACTCGATCGAGTCCCTCAATGACTCGATCGAGTGGCGTCTCAAATGTTGGACAGAAGCTTTTTCCGAGGCACACTCGGTCGAGTCCCTCAGTGACTCGATAGAGTGTCCCTTTATCACGTCAAATCGTGAGCCCTCAACATATTTCGAGCCTCGTCAAATATATTTTTATGACTTCGGTCAACACGTGTCTCGTCAATCATGTGCCCTACAACTTTCCAAAACCGTGCATCATCTCGTTACATCATTCTATATTATTTACAAACCGTTATTATCGTTACTAACACGTTTGTTTCTATTTTGGCATTTTATTTCCGTTATTTGTTTTATTGTACTAAAACGAATCTCGCATGCTAAATACAACTTTGACGTTAATTTAAATGCATTAAATCGACATAGAAACCCATTAAAATATTCGCATGTTTAGTCAAAATATTGTTTGCATAACATCTCATCGTATTACTAACGCGCATATTCAAAAGTCAAGCGATATGTTTTTAGTAGAGGCCGCTAAGTGCGGGCGGGGTTGGGTGTTCTTTGTGAACTTCCCAACACGTACCCTCACCCCTTACTCAGAACCATGGTTTCCGGATATCCGAATCCATTGGTGCACGAGAGTCATTCAATACACGGTATCCGATAATGTCGGTATCGTATTGCAATGCAAAGGGACGAACCCTATAAACTCTGACATCCGAATGGGCCGTACTTTGTGCACAGCCCACTAAGATATAGAGTGGGTTCGAATGGGCCCGAACTCTCACAAAGTTCGGTGGCGACTCCACTTCGATTTAAATTTCAATTCGATCCATCTCACATGAGATTCATTCGCCTCCCCAAACCCGCGCGTGGCCGCGTCGGGGTGGACCTATGTCATGTCCACAATTTGGCGACTCCCCTGGGGATAACTGATGCGTGACTTACCATCGGCATCCTCAGGGTGAGACACGAATAGAAATCGTTTGACTAGTACAATACGCGTTTTAGTTTTACGGTTCATGCATAACCCTATCTTTTCCCGGGCCGGTACTGGTGACCGATGTCCCACTATACCGTGATATACTCCAACATGGATATGTCAAAGGTGTTCATAGCCGATTCGTATGGGTTTCGCGGCATGTTCTAAGATCAACTCGACTTAGGAAGTCCGTCTCGATTCTTTGAAAGGCTATGTGCACTGGTATAGACCCTATATAGACCGATCGAGACTTAGTATAGAGCATACATAGCGTCGTTATTATGCTTGCGTGACTATGTGCTACTTGGTTTCTAAGGTCGTTTTTCAAAAACCGTCATTTTCGAAAAATGCATCTTTTTTCAAAACACCCAATTTCAAAACCCGGGAAGTATACCGAATTTAGGACTTATGATTTTACACAAAATAGCCTATTTCTAGCCGATATACTGCCCATTTCAAAACTCAAAAAATATTTTCGAAACTTTAAAATTGCAGTCCGATGACACCTTTCCGATTTTCGAAAAAGTCGGGCCATCCACTGAGTTTTTCGGATTTTCTTAAAAATCCCTTTTCAAAAACTTTCCTCTTCTTAGGACTTCCCGTGTTTAGCAGTGTCGGGTCATGTCATAAGTCGTCGAGAGTCTCTAGCGTCGAAACTCCATCGATCTTACATCGCAGGTTTCCCCCTATCCCAGTCCGCCTTATTTGACTAAGGCATGGCCCACATATGTAGGACATACTCCTACAAAGGACGGCCCGTCTACACATTCGAGTCCAAAGTCTGGGGATGTCTCACGTGAACCTTCTTCCGAACAGGACTCGGCCCACCCGTCGAATCCTAGGGGAGGCCCACCTTTCACAAGTCACCCGTCTAGGTGTCTTTTCCGAGTCATTTACTTTTCAGTCTATCCTTTGCTCGGGATGTACTTTTTATACCAGGATCTTGGTTAGTTTCTGATTACGCGGTATTCTTACAGACAGGCCACCGGTAACCAGACGCCAGAAAATGCAAGAAACCTTGGACCAACTAACCGCCGCGCTGGCTAAGATCGAGACCCAATTGACAATTGTCAGGTCCGACCAAATAACCATTACCACCCGTTTGAGTGTCGTAGAGCAAGGGACTCCTAAGAGTGGAGCCGAGACTACTGGGTCTTTAGCTGAATTGGTCAGCGCGGTCCGCAAGCTAGAGGAACAGGTCCATTTATCGACCAACAACACCATCCACACGGAGAATGCCCGGGCCTATTCACCACTGACTGACGAACTGCCTGCTAACCTCAACCTCAAGGGCCTACCAATGTTCGATGGGACCGAAGACCCGGTACTTTATATCCGGGCCTTCAAGGAATTCATGGCGGTCAAAGGAGTGAAGTCCACCATGTTCAAACACCTGTTTGCTTCTTCCCTCGAGAAGCATCCGAAAGCCTGGTACTACAGGCTCGACTCCAAGAAGTACAAGACTTGGGACGACGTGGCAATGGAATTCGCTCGGAATTACGCGGATAATACCAAGATCCAGACTATGATGCGTACTCTGGAGGTCATGGCCCAAGAGCCCAAAGAAGGTTTCACTAAATACCTTCAAAGGTGGAGGGCCGAAAGCGTGAAGTTAATCGATAAGCCCAACGAAAAGGTGCTAGTGGAGGCCTTCGTGAAGAATCTCCTCCCCTCTTACCGGGTCCATCTCCGGTACACCGTCATACCCAACTTCGCTACCTTAACCGAAATGGGTACAAGAATTGAAGACGATATAAGGTTAGAGAGCCATATTAAGGCCTCCACCAAAGGGTATCAAGGGGCCAGCTCGTTCGCCAGCAAGCCCGCAACTGCAGCTGCGACCCGCAGCATCTTCGACGAGGTCAATCTACTAGATGCCTCATCCAAAAAGAATACTCCAACTCGGGTATTCACTGATATAGGGACCACCTATACATATGCCTTACAAAGGCTATCTTCCAAGGGTCTGATCCAGCCAATAGACCCAACTCCAGAAGTCCCGGTCGAGAAGCGATCCGAGAGCTACAACATCCAGGCCTATTGCCAATATAACCGAGGTAATGGGCACGATACTAAAAAGTGCTGGAAATTGAAGCACCTCATCCAGGACTTAATCGAAAGCGGGAAAATACCGTTGCCCGGAGACAAGCCGAGCAACAAGGAAAACCCGTTCAGTGCTCATGCCATCTTCACCGGAGAATTAATCGACTGTTCTCATCTCATCTCTCCTTTCATCCCGCAAATTAACGAGATTTGGTTCGATGATGAAGACGACGTTTACCTAGCTAAGGGGGAAGCTGTCCCCATTACCACTGAAGAAATCCGGAAGGCTAAATCCAAAGCCTTGGCCAACAATCACCTTGTCACAGCCGGCCGTTCTACCCCGGAAACCGTCACTGAACCTGCCAGGACGGAACCTACCCTTGAGGAGCCGAGCACTGACACGGCTCTAGTCAAATAACTAAAGAGGGCTCGAGTTGATCTCACCATATGGCAGATTTCGGTTAGCTCGCAAGTATATCGGGAAGCACTTACTAAGGCTCTCGATCAAATCAAGGTCGACTCGCTAATTACCCCTACTGAAATGGTAGCCACCATCATGCCCCATCTCAAGGGCAAATCCATGGAAGAAGGCCCACTCATTACCTTCTCCTAGTATGACTTACCACCGTTCGGGGCCACCCATAACTTGGCTCTCTATATCGAGGTGATCTGCCGAGGGAAATATCTCCCGATGACCCTGATTGACGACGGGTCCGCTGTAAACGTCCTTCCCTTAAGGACCGCCAAGGCCCTCGGCATTACCGAGGCCGACTACCTCCCGACGGCGCAAACTATCCAGGCTTTTGACGGAAGCCCGAAATCGGTTGCTGGGGCCGCTAAACTAACGATTATAACGGGCCCGATTGAAAAAGAATTAGAATTCCAGGTGATTGATGTCACCTCCTCTTTCAACCTACTTCTCGGGAGATCATGGATCCACGTGGTCAAAGCTGTATCCTCCACCCTCAACAGGAAGGTCAAGATGCCTCTACAAGACGGTGTTATCACTCTCGAGACCACCCCCATAACCGTGGCAAGCTGCAACACGGCGGGCCAGACCGACCCACGAGGATTCGATTTCGTTGGAATGATCGAAGAGCAGTATCTCTTTAGGCCCTATTTCACCACTAGCATTGATATGATGCTACAGAACTTGGGCGACCTACCAGGGGCTACTTCGAGACCATATATTCTGGCTGGGAAGATCATTGAGGTCCTAAACGACGGAGAATCACTATTTGGCCTAGGGTATGCTGTAACCCCAGTTAACGTGGTCCGGACCGACATCCAGAAGGCCTGCGACATCATCAAGGGTACCTACTTGGGCCCTTACAGCCCAAGACTGACCGACTACTTTGTTACTCCAGTATTCGGGGCTATTCAAGTAGGTCTCTACCAGCTCGCCACCACCTATCTCAAGACCAAATTGGCTCGGGAATGCAATTTCATCCCAGATGACATCTTTGCCCTCGTCCAGGCTGAATTAAAGGAGGGTGCCGAGCCCGTGCTGGGGCTCCTATTCGGGGAAGACAAGGTTGTCCCAACCCCCAAGGAAGAATTATTGAACCTGATCCTCCGCAGCAACAGGTTCGATCCAACCAAGTTGATCTCTGAAGTTGGTGCTGACACCGGGAAAAGAGCATGGAAGAAGACTATCATGTGAACCGACAGCCAGGGTCGAGTCTACAAGCTGACCACCGGTGAAGGAGACATGTCGGATACCGAGTCTGAGTTCGAGTCTGAATCAGAGTCGGAGTCTGAGTCCAAGTCTAGAGGGTCCGGTACTAGAATTGAGTCTGTAACCCCTCTTCCTTTAGTCACACCCATTGGAGTCTCCGAGTCTTTCCCGAGAGCACTCCCTATCCCGCCACTGACTAACGATCAGATGGCCGCTCTCTTTGAGCTATTTTCAAAATTTACTATCAATAATAACGATACCCGTTCTGCTTACGACTTGTCTTATTTCCAAAATTCTTTCAATTTCAAAAATTTTATTTGCAATGACATTGAGAAACTTGGCGAACAGGTACCTCTGCCTCCGTATCTGATCAAGCAGCTCGAACAAAGGGAATCCCGAGATCCGGTAATTGAGGAATCCGAATCTATTAACGTGGGAACCACTTTAGAGCCCCAGATGCTTAAGTTGGGTTTATCCTTAGATCCCGAGGAGAGAAAACAATTCACGGACCTCCTCCAAGAATTCAAGGACGTCTTCGCATGGTCCTACAAGGACATGCCGGGGATAGATCAGGAAATAGCTGAACACCGTATACCCATCAAAGATGGGTGTAAGCCGGTAAAACAAAAGCTCCGAAGAATGAGGCCCGAATGGTCTCTCAAAGTCAAAGAAGAAATCGATAAACAATTCAAAGCAGGCTTCATACAAGTGTCTGAATATCCAGACTGGGTTGCAAACATTGTACCGGTACCTAAGAAAGATGGTAAGGTGCGAATATGTGTAGACTTTCGGGACCTTAATAAGGCCAGCCCAAAAGACGATTTTCCGTTGCCACACATCGACATACTGGTGGACAACACGGCCGATCATGCCCTTCTATCATTTATGGACGGGTATGCCGGATACAATCAAATCAAAATGGCGGAAGAAGACATGAGTAAGACCACCTTCATTACACCTTGGGGTACTTACTGTTACACCGTTATGCCATTTGGTCTCATCAACGCCAGAGCCACTTATCAACGAACCGCCGCAACCTTATTACATGACATGATTCATAAGGAAGTGGAAGTTTATGTGGACGACCTGATCGTCAAGTCCAAAGATCGAAGCGGGCACAACGCGGCCCTAAGAAAATTCTTCACCCAACTGCGCAAGTACAACATGAGACTAAACCCACAAAAGTGCATGTAGTTTCGGGGTAACATCGGGCAAATTACTGGGCCATATCGTTAGCCAACGCGGCATCGAGGTCGACCCAGCTAAAATCAAGACCATTACCGAAATGCAGCCACCCAAAACCGAAAAAGAAGTAAGGGTGTTTCTCGGGAAAGTCCAGTACATCAACCGGTTTATTTCAAAGCTAATCATGGTGTGTGAACCCATTTTCAAGAAACTGAAGATAGGAGAACGAGCACTGTGGGATGATAAGTGTCAAACGGCTTTCGATAAAATCAAGGAGATTCTGTCTGCTCCGCCGGTATTAATGCCACCTCAACCCGGTCTGCCTTGGTCGTTATACCTCACAACGACCGAGACAGCCATGGGGGCTATGCTGGCCCAGACAGTCGACTCGGAGGAATGAGCCATTTACTACATCAGTAAGAAGTTCCTGGAGTACGAATGCAAGTATACTATGCTCGAAAAGACGTGACTAGCTTTAGTTTGGGCCACTAAAAAGCTCCGGCACTATATGCTCAGTCACGAGGTACACGTTCTATCCAAAATTGATCCTATCAAGTACCTGTTTGAAAAGTCCATCCTCAATGGCAGGATGTCGAGATGGACTTTAATGTTAGCAGAGTTCGACCTCAAATTCGTATCATTAAAAGCCATCAAAGGCCGGGTTGTAGCCGAATTTCATGCCGATAGTCCCGTATCTGAAGAAGGGCACACCGATACTTGGGCCTTTCCGGATGAAGACATATTCCATACTGACACAGAGACATGGGGTTTGTATTTTGATAGGGCGTCCAATTTCCGAGGGTTCGGAGTCGGGTTCTGTTGATCTCGCCAAAAGGAGAGCATACGTTGTTATCCATTAAACTGGATTTCTACGTGACTAACAACGCAGCCGAATATGAAGCATCCTGTCACGGGTTGCAAGCCGCCGCTGATTTAGGGGTAACAAACCTCCGGGTCCACGGTGACTCATCTCTAGTCATCAATCAAGCTCTCCAAAAATGGAAGACACGGAACGCCAACCTCGTGGCCTACCAGGCGCGAGTAAGGGTTCTCGAGAAACAATTCCAAAAGGTAGAATACGTTTATCTACCCCGGGAAGAAAACCAGTTCGCAGATGCACTTTCCAAGTTAGCATCCTTATTGAATATCCCGGAGCATCTAACCAGCATGCCAATTTGCGTCGAAAGACGGTTCGAGCCGGCGTATATCCACGCCATTCAAGATATCGAAATAAATGATCTGGAACCTTGGTATCAGGCTGTTCTAACCTAATTAACGACGGGAGAATATCCTCCGGGAACTGAAAACCGGGCCAAGAAAGCCTTACGGAGGTTGGCCACCCAATTCATTCGTACGGACGACGGACAGTTATACAAAAAGACGACACAGGGGGCTCTCCTCTTATGTATTGACAAAATACAGGCCGAGAAGGTTATGGCCGAAGTGCACGAAGGTGAAAATGGCCCGCATATGAACGCCCATATGCTAGCCTGAAAAATCATGAGGCTCAGATATTATTGGAACAGCATGGAAACCGACTGTCAGTTATATGTCAAACACTGTCATAACTGTCAAATTTTCGTCAATGTACAACACATGCCATCATCCCTACTATACACCATGACATCACCATGGCCGTTCTCAACATGGGGTATTGACATAATTGGAAAGGTAAACCCTTCCGGAGCGGGAGGTCACTTTTTCATTTTGGTAGCTATCGACTATTTCACCAAATGGGTCGAAGTCGAGTCATACCGGATTTTAAACGCCAAGCATGTGGCCAAATTTATCCAAAATAAGATTATATGCCGATACGAGGATCCCGCACGAGTTCATCAGTGATCACGGGACCCATTTCCAAGCTGAAACCGCTACTTTGCTAGCAAAATATAAAATCCAAAGGCATACATCTTCGACTTACCGTCCCCAAACAAATGGAGCGGCAGCTAATAAAACGATTGTCACCATACTTAAAAAGTTGGCTGAGAATTACCGGGACTGTCCCGACAAAATTCCTTTCGCCCTATGGGGGTACTGAAAGTCAATTCGCACCGCAACTGGGGCAACACCATATTATTTGACGTACGGAATGGAAGCGGTCCAACCAGTTGAGCTGGAAGTACCGTCCCTCCGAATTTTACTTGAAAGCTAAGTGCCTGAAGCAGATTGGGTCCAAGCCCGATACGATTCGTTGGTTCTTTTGGACGAACGACGGTCCAGGGCCCTCAACAATATTCAGATATTCCAGAAGAGGATACAACGGGCTTTCAACAAAAGAGTTAGGCCCAGAAATATCAAAGAAGGGGATCTAGTTCTAAAATCGGTCCGTGCATTACTACTGGTCGACCCAAGAGGAAAATTCAAACCCAATTGGGCTGGGCCGTATTTAGTAAAGAAGGTCCTATTGGGAGGAGCAGTGATGCGGACAGATTTGGACAGGAATGAATTCGTCAACCCAACCAACTTGGACCAGCAGAAGCGTTACTACCCCTAAACCTTATCTCAATGTCATTTGCAAAAAGTTTATAAAATTTTGTCTTTTTATAAATTTTCAAAACTATAAGCAAGTCAATAAGTTAAGATTATTTATCCTACTGTCGCACACCTCGAACTAATAGTCTTGGTGTATTTCGAAAATTGCAAAAAATCTATGTTTGAACTACGTTTGGTTTGATTCCGCTAATTGTGGATACGTAGGCAACCCCTCAAAAGGGTACAACCGCTGCAATAACAAAAAAGACGGAAACGGTATTCACTAATATATCTTTTATTAAAAACCCGATAAAATCGAGAATTTCACAATTACATCACACACAAAAAAAACAAAAAAAAAGCACACCACAAAAATAATAGTAATACTTAGATAATAAAACTAAGGAGACTAGTATTTAGGGCATTTTGCCCTTTCCCTTGTCTTTTGGGTCACGTGGAGCTCGAGGTCGCCGGGGCGGGGGAGAGCGTTCCCGAATCACGAGGGGAACCTCCTTTGCTCGAACCCGTTTCTTCGACAACGGGTCTTCTGCCATTGTCACCGGTCCAAGTCGAGCCCGTACGTGCTCGGGTAGCCTGTCCCGAGGACCAAGTCGGTCCTGAACTGCCAATTTTGGACCAAGTCCCTTTCTATGTCGGTCTGAGGCTCACTCTCCCCCGCGCACCTCTAGCACAGGACCCTTCAGCTTGAGTCCTAGTCCTCCCTCTCTGACCTGACATTAGACGGACCAATGTAGCCGAAGTGTTGCCTTCGTCGAAAAAGCCTCGATTGTCTTTAGCTTGCTCCCTTCGCAGGAGGTCAAAAGCTTCATCAACCTTTAAAGCAACTCGGGCCTTGGCAGAATCTGCTTTAGTCCACTTCGCATAAGAATCTGATACCCAAATCGAATAAAGAGATTTGGGAACGGGCCAAGTGTGCCGGGTGTACCATCGTTGCATCCAAGTGTCGCACATCACATCAGTCAGTTGAGTAGATTCACTCACAACTACTTCAACCTCCGGGATTCTTTGAGACCAACTGTAGACACCCACATTTTGACCGCTAGGTGTCTATAGCAGTTTCCAAAAAACACCCGATGATGATCGGACGTAAACATGACTTAATACGCTCGATTTTCGGACACGGAATCAATAGTATTTGGCGCGAGCTTTTAGCGGAGTAAAAATATCACCAAACCGACCTCAAATTCAGGTCCAGTGGGTCATTTCCAGTCAAATGAGACTAATTTGGGTCAAAATCGAGAGCAGGGGCAAAGCCGTCTTTTAGCGACCGGGTCAAACCCGGTCAAAGACATTTCCGAGACAGAAAATATGTCACGAAGCGTTCGGGAATCCAAGTGGAAGTCCGATTCCTCACCAAAAATCAGCCATGAAGAGGATTAAGCAACCAAAACTCTTCCAAAAAGATGAAAATCGATCTCCAAAAGGAGACTCCTACCCAGCCTAGGTCCACTCGACCGAGTGGACCGGCTCACTCGGTCGAGTGGTCTACAAAAGCACCAAAAACCGGGGTTTAGATCGGGCACTCGATCGAGTGCCATGCACCACTCGATCGAGTGACCCTCTTTTCCAGCCGAGATCAGATTCCTTTTCCTATCCAAAGACGGAATCCCACTTCTCCTCAACCGGCTGTTTCTTCCTTTGCAAGTCACCTATTTCCTATCCCAAATTGGTATTTCATCCTATAAATACCCCACCCCCGCAACACAATTCAAGACATCAATTATTCATATCACACACAACATAGAACACATCCAACATCCATAACATCCCATCAACAATACACAAACAATTCCAATCCCGACATACACAAATTACAACCCGGAATTCCAGCAATACTAGGCGTATTATATTCCGATCTTTCCTCTAAAAATCCTATAGGATTCCCGACCATTCACAACCCGAAATTCTAGCCAATTTTAGGCAAACCATATAAAAAACCCGAGAGCAAAACTCGCCAAATCCCCTCCCTAACCATACACACCATAACTCACCTATATACATTTTAACGCTCCTGCGCCTAGGCCGCTACTACTAGTCCGTTTTCGAGATAATCAAACATGTAGGTTGAGGGTGTTACAAATCCCGACTTCTCCCTTTTCTTCTCTTTCTCTCATTCGTCCGTCTTTTTATATGGGTCGTCGTCGCGTCTTTTTTTATTTTCTCATTCCTAATATCGATATTATCGTACTATTTTCAATAAAGAATCGTCCCTAAGGATTCGATATCGACTCTGTAGTCAAATATCGGATCTAAAGGAATCAATCATCAAATCATGTTAAGCATAATACCGCTGAAATCGAGTAATTACGATATTACAACATGGAAGAATTATCTTGCCTTAACAACATTCAAAACAATTTTTAAAAACATTCTTTTTTTTCTCTTCTAACAATCGCTCTAAGTATTGGATTCCGATTTTGTAGTCGAATATCAAATATTACGAGTATCAATATTTAGGTTGAGTATAAATTGCATTGTATTTTTACGCAACCTAACCAAATTATTGATTTTCAAAACCAAAAGCAATTTTAGAGTCAAAATCAAACCGGACAGCAGTCCGTACAGGGGGCACTCGATCGAGTGCCTAGCCCACTCGATCGAGTGGCACCCCAAAAAACGAATCAGAAACTTTTTTCCAAGACCACTCGACCAAGTCCATCAATGACTCGATCGAGTGGCTCCTGGTATAGCAAAACAGCGAGTCTTTTAGCGTGTTTCGAGTCTCGATAAAATTATTTAACGACTTCGGTTGTCGCGTGTCAAGTCTTCACGTGTTCACCTTTTCAAAACCATGCATCGTATCATATTTATATCTTCTAACTCGTTTGCTCCTTTTAGCGTGTTTCGAGTCTCGATAAAATTATTTTAACGACTTCGGTTGTCGCGTGTCAAGTCTTCACGTGTTCACCTTTTCAAAACCATGCATCGTATCATATTTATATCTTCTAACTCGTTTGCTCCTTTATTATCGTGATTGTTGTATTGTATCGTTGGTTGCATTGTATTTGCGGGTGGTATGCCGCTCGTATATTGTAATCTGTTGTCGCACCTTTTCTTTTATTTCGTTGTTTGTTTTATTGTACTAAAATGAACCTCGCATGCTAAAATAACTTTGACGTTAGTTTAGATGCATTAAACGACGTAGTCAAACATAATTCACATGTTTAGTCCAAATGTTGTTTGCATAACATTCAACCGTCACACTAACGCGCGTACACCAAAAACGAACAATATCTTAGTAAAGGTCGCTAAGTGCGGGCGGGATTGGGTGTTCTTTGTGAACTTCCCAACACCTACCCTCACCCCTTACTCAGAACCATGGTTTCCGGATGTCCGAAACCGTTGGTATACGAGAGTCATTCAATACACGATTACCGATAATGTCGGTATCGGTATCGCAATGCAAAGGGACGAACCCCATAAACTCTGAAATCGGAATGGGCCTTTCTTTGTGCACGACCCACTATGACATAGAGTGGATTCGAACGGGCCCGAACTGCCACAAAGTTTGGTGGCGACTCCAACTTCGATTTAAATTTCAACCCGAGATCCATCTCACATGAGATTCATTTGCCGCCCCAAACCCGCGAGTGGCCGCGTCGGGGTGGACCTATGTCATGTCCACACCAACCATACTGCCTTAGTATGCAGTCAGGGTAAAGATGAATTGTCTGCTTGAAGGACAAGATTACCTTATAGCGAGCCTTATCCTTCGGGGCCAAGCCCGTCCAAACATAAATGGGCCACCATGGCACTAGCCATCGGATCAGCGGACCGCCATGAAAAGACAACACTTCGTCCCAATATTTTTGAGTAATGTGGCGAGAAAAATCAATAGCCCATCTCCTTGTCATCACTTGGTTAGGACGGTATCGACTCGGGTCTAGGGGAGGATCTATGACTGATAGCCTCTCAAATAGCCAAAGCTGGAAAAAAAAGAAACAAAAAATATGAGTTCCCGAGCAAAATAGACGTCCGCCTGAGAGCACTCAATCGAGTGCCTAGGGGTCACTCGATCGAGTGACACCCCTGAAATCAAACAGGAGGTTTTTTATGAGGGCACTCGATCGAGTGCCATGGTGACTCGATCGAGTGCCTGCTGTAGCAGAAAATCGCGAAAAAATCAAAAAAATCGAAAAATTGAGAAATCGAAAAAATCAGAAAAAAGTCGAAGCAATATACCTGCAATAAACGGGTGCTCCCGGTCAGACAAACCGACGATTCCCTCTTACGATTATCCAAACCCTGGATAATTTCCCCCGTAATCAGCCAAGTCGGATTGTGTTCTGTCTCCATCAGGTCGACCACGGTGAAAAGACGAACATCGCCCATGCATGACAACAAATCCATATGACCTTCAAAAGCGTAAACATGGAGCATACAGAAAGCAAAAGCCCTACAGCTGTGGGCCGGCCTGACCCAGACGTCGTGCGGGTTCATTAATTTCTCGGCCAGGTCAATCGAAGAAATAGTATCGTCTTCAGCTATTCGAGATACTTCATTATGGGAAAGTCCTAAAAATTCCCGTAATTTCCTCCTTGGGTCATGAACGAAAAACGGGACAGCAGGACGAAGTATAGGGTTCCATCCTCCCACAGCAGCAATTTCCTCAGGTAAAGGACAAATTTCGTCCCGAGGAAAGGCAAAAACATGATATGCGTCGTCCCAATAGGACAAACAAGCATCAAGGAAATGGCGATCCACCTGCATCTGACGGAACGTGTATAGCTGAGTAATACCCGTCTGGTTCAAAGCTACCTTATCTGTGTCCCTAAAGCATCGGGACCATTCTTGCAACATCGCGGTCAAGCGCTCAATTCCCATGGCTAATCTTCTCGAAAAGTATGAAAAGTTTTCTTTTTAAGGAGAACAGAATTGTGAAGAAGTTGTGAAGAAAACTAAAACAGGGGATGGGTATTTATAGCACCAAGCCCTACAACCCTCTTTCCATATCCTCCTTCCATAGAAGTTTCCTAATTCTAGTGGGCTTTAGCATACAGGCCTAGTCTCAGATTCCTCAATGTTAGCACAGGAATTAGTCATCCCGAGCATTCCTAATTTTCAAAAAAAATCAAAATTTTCGAAAAATTTCAAAAATTCAAAAAATTCAATTTTTATTCCCCAGCGGGAGTCGTGTTTTACCTACGTGTTGCATGCAAAACTTTATGTAACTTATACAGGTACGACTCAAGGCTTCAGAAACAAGCCCGCATAGCTCACATATCTCCCCAGCGGAAAGCCTAAGACGACATTTTCTCTCGAATCAGCATGGGATGGGCCCATATATAGGCGCACCCGGGACTTATACAACAAATCCAATTCCCCGCGGAGTTATTATCATCAGCACAGGTATGATTTCTATCTTATGAATGGCTAGCCCTTCACGCAAGTCTAATGGACTATAAACGACCCGACCGGAAGTCTGCCAGGTCTTAATCTTTGATTGTCCTGGTAGCTACTTTGACGTTCGAACTGTCCAAGCCTCGGTCAGAGTGGGGGCTCTGTAGACACCTACATTTTTGTCTATAGTAGTTTCCAAAAAACATCCAATGATGATCGGACGCGAACGTGCTTCTACGCGCTCGGATATGGGCTCAAAATCGTTAGTTCCTGGCTTGGGCTTTTTATGGAGTACAAATCTCACAAAACCAACCTGAAATTCAGGCCCAGCGGGTCGTTTCCAATCAAATAAGACTAATTTGGGTCAAAACCGACACTGAAAATAAAACCGACTTTTACCGATCGGGTCAAACCCCGGTCAAAGCCATTTCCGAGAACACAAAACAGCCATGCAAACATCAAGAATCCAACCCAAACACAAAATCTTCAAAATATCTCATCCGCCTCATCCACTCGATCGAGTGTCAACCCCACTCGATCGAGTGGGCCTTCAACAGGCACCCTGCTACCTTTTCATTGGGTCACTCGATCGAGTCAGCAGGAGCACTCGATTGAGTAACCCTAGGTCAGGTGATGGGAGAATTCCTATATATACCTCCCTTTTGCAACCCCTTTACACAACTTTTCGAAACCCTAAGTCTACCCATCACGGCTCATACATACAACTCTACATACAACCCTAGCATCTAGGAAACATCAAACCCTAAACCGCCATAACTCCATCTACATAATCTCGAACTATCGTGCCCAAGCCACAACTAAGCGAGTCCCATCCGAGAATACGAAGCATGTAGGTTGAGGGTGAAAATAATCCCGATTTCTTCTCTCTTTCTCTTCCTTTCTCTCGCGTCGTCCCTCTGTGTCGTCGTCGTTTTTTTTTATCACGTTTCTAATATCGTTAATATCACTAGTATCAAAACATTAAAATACTCGCCAATTCGTGTCGAATACAAAGGATGACGGAATAAGAAAGTCCGAATACAAGGGTTTCGCACCCGATGTGGCCGGTCGCTTATCCCGACACCCCAAGTATTTGATTGTTGAATCGAGTCAACATCAACAACATCGTTCTTTTTTTGCGTCGTTAGTCTCGTTTTAGTATTTACATAATCATCATCATCAAAATCGCGTATTCATCAATTTCTAAAACTGTTTCAAATCAACACATTTATTTAGATTAGGGCGAAACCCGTTGATGCGGATCTAGCATCACATAATCCGCAAGGATTCTTTACGATGTCGAGATGCGGAGGGAATCAATTTTCAATCCAATCAAATATAAAGCGTCTATTCTTAAGGATGCGATATCGACTCTATAGTCGAATGTCGTATCTAAACGAATTAGTCAACAAATTAAATTAATACGAATTCGTTGATGCTAAAATAATTGCCACGTGGTTCGAAAGAACTAATTACGACATTATAACGCGGAGATAGTTTATTTCGTTCTAGTTTGATTTAAACGACTTATAACATCTTTTCTAAATTTCACTCTAAGTATTCAATATTGATTCATAATCAAATATCGGATATGACGAGTATCAAAAAATTCGAGTCGAGCATAAATCATATAATATTTTTGTGTGACTTAACAAAATCATCGATTTTCCAAAATCAAAAGCAATTTCGAAATTCATGCAAAATTGCGACATGAACTACAGTTCGTACAGGAGGCACTCGACCGAGTGCCTAGCCCACTTGATCGAGTGGCACCCCAGAAACCGAGGCAGAAGGTCTTTTTGAGGACCAATCGATCGAGTCACTCAATGACTCGATCGAGTGGCGTCTCAAATGTTGGGCAGAAGCTTTTTCCGAGGCACACTCGGTCGAGTCCCTCAGTGACTCGATCAAGTGTCCCTTTATCACGTCAAATCGTGAGCCCTCAACATATTTCGAGCCTCGTCAAATATATTTTTATGACTTCGGTCAACACATGTCAAGTCAATCACGTGCCCTACAACTTTCCAAAATCGTGCATCATCTCGTTACATCATTCTATATTATTTACAAACCGTTATTATCATTACTAACACGTTTGTTTCTATTTTGGCATTTTATTTCCGTTATTTGTTTTATTGTACTAAAACGAATCTCGCATGCTAAATACAACTTTGACGTTAATTTAGTTTGACGTTAATTTAGATGCATTAAATCGACATAGCAACCCATTCAAATATTCGCATGTTTAGTCAAAATACTGTTTGCATACCATCTCATCGTATTACTAACGCACGTATTCAAAAGTCAAGCGATATCTTAGTAGAGGCCGCTAAGTCCGGGCGGGGTTGGGTGTTCTTTGTGAACTTCCCAACACGTACCCTCACCCCTTACTTCAGAACCATGGTTTCCGGATATCCGAATCCATTGGTGCACGAGAGTCATTCAATACACGGTATCCGATAATGTCGATATCGGTATTTTAATGCAAAGGGATGGAACCCTATAAACTCTGACATCCGAAAGGGTCGTACTTTGTGCACGGCCCACTAAGATATAGAGTGGGTTCGAATGGGCCGGAACTCTCACAAAGTTCGGTGGCAACTCCACTTCAATTTAAATTTCAATTCGATCCATCTCACATGAGATTCATTCGCCTCCCCAAACCCACGCGTGGCCGCGTCGGGGTGAACCTATGTCATGTCCACAATACTCCGTATAAGTTTTTAAGGAATATAATATAGGGATTATGGAATCTATTATTAGTTATGATCGTTTATCAATATAATATTTAACAGATATAATATTCTCACATAATTTTTATTTTATTTTGTATATTTGAATAAAGATTGTATATGTGCATAATTAACAAGAAATAAAGATTGTATATGTCAAACGGGCCGAGCGGGTCGGGTCAGAATATGGATCGGGTTGTATACGGGTCGAGTTAGAGTTGAAATACGGGTAAGAAATAGTTCCGAGCGCCTAATTTTTTACCGCTTTTTAAGGAAAATATTATTTTTAGTATTATATTTCTATTTATTACTATTGTCGTACTCTTTAATTATAAATTTTGTATTCTAAAAAAATATCAAAAGCAATTTTTTAATTTATTTTAATAATTACTCCCTCTGTTTTTTATAAGTCATTCTCACTTTCTAGACGTCTTTTTCTCTCTTCAATATCTCTCAGAATATTAGAAAAAAATATCATGAAATATATATTCATTTGAAAGCTCTTTTTGTAAAGAATTTTATGGTGTAATTTTTAAAAATTTTGAACTAATATATTTACATAAAAATGAGTCAAAGACTCACCTCGAAAAATCAAAATGTCATATATATACTCATACGGAGGGAGTATTTTATTATTGTTTTATCATTACAAAAGTTACATTAAATTGAATATTTGTTTATCTACACAACATAAAATATTAAAAATATTAGTTTTAATCATAAATCCAAATATTTTATTAATTTTAATAAATTTCCATTGACTCAACGGGTCGAATGGGTCGGGTCGGGTTTCGACTATAAATTAACGGGTCATAATAGGTTCGGGTCAAATGGGTTACAGGTTGAAAAAAATGGGTTCATGACCCTAAAACATGGGCCCAACGGGTCGGGTTTGTGGGGCGGTTGAGTTTTGACAAGTCTAAATATATCAATATACCATATAAATTTAATCATATTTATTATCTATATATAATGTCATTGAAAAATAAATCAAATTTAAACAATTAGATAATTGTATATTGCAGAAATTTCATGTGAATACTATGGAATATTTCTAATTTTTTTTCACTGAAATCAAGATTAGAAATAATTAACCCCCTAATACTACATAAGTTCGAAACTTCGACTTATATCTCATTGACTTTTAAATAGGTATCACAACTCATTTTTTTCTTAACCGTGGGACAAGTATATAACTCTAACAATGTCACTTAACTCCGTTAATATTTTAAATTTTAAATACGAATACATATCACAATTTGATATTGCTGACCTGTGAGTTTCACGGGTTTTAAAACTAGTTCACATATAAGTTGACTCATTCCTAAAAATGTATTTTTATATATTTGTTGGCCCTTCAAGTACATCCATTCTCAGTTTAGAAAACCTATAATTTATTGGAATTATTACTTATTTTGATCTCAGTAATTTTGATTTGAATTAATGTAATCTAATCATTATTTTGTCATTGACTTGGTAAAATGTTTTTTATGCCGCCGTGCAATTTGAACGGATTTAAACTAGGGAAGATGATACATTTACACGTGGTGTATGAGAATTTCATACACAACGAAACATATCACGCCACGTGGTCAAATTTTTGTTAACCTAGGATGATTAGGCTAGAATTAATTTAGTAATTTTACATCTTTAGTTAATTATTAACCTTAATCTAGTTAAGTCAATTATATAAACTTTTGTATTTTGTTTTTATTTGCATTTTTCGATTTCTTGAAATAATCATATAATATTGTTAATATATTTTTGATTCATTTAAAATGTAAAATTAATTAATATGAATACATTTTGTAGTTTTTCAAAATCTTAATCTATTATTACATATATGTATAAAAGGTAAATATACTAAAAAAAATAATCCAATTAATAATTAAATTTTTTGAAAATTTTAAAGTAAATTCATGGAAATTTTATTTAAATTTTTTAATACTTTTTATTTAGTATATTAATAATTGAAATGTTACCTATATATATATATATATATATATATATATATATATATATATATATATATATATATATATATATATATATATATATATAGATCAAGGATCCTTTGAGGCAGCTCAACTCGCCGCACCCATTGAGGCATAAACTCAATCATTAGATTAAAATCAAATTAAAGGCTAAGATTAAAACAAAAACTCATACATAAAACATTTTTCCCCAATTTTTTTTCACGGGGAAAAAAAAAATTCGAAATTTTTTTATTGATTTTTAAAGAATACGCAAGAAAAGCAATTTCAGTGTACATAATAACTGTTTTAGGGTATATATCAATTCTACTGTATCAAATAATTAAGTACATATGACAATTATTTCAGTGTATATATGTTGATTAACTGGTGTACATAGTAATCATTTGAGTGTATATAACAATAACTATTTTACTGTATATATTGAGTTCTTAAGTGTATATATATGTAGTGAGTTTAATAGCGTATATAATGCGTTTTTTAGTGTATATATAACAAATATTTTGATGTATGTTCCATTGTTGATTAGCTGATGTACATATTAATTATTTGGGTGTATATAACAATTATCTTACTGTATGTATTGAGTTCTTAAGTGTATATATGTAGTGAGTTTAATAGCGTATATAATGAGTTTTTTTAGTGTATATAACAGTTATTTTGATGTATGTTCCATTGTTGATTAATTGGTGTACATAATAATTATTTGAGTGTATATAACAATTATTTTACTGTATATATTGAGTTCTTAAGTGTGTGTATATAGTGAGTTTAGTAACGTATATAATGAGTTTTATAGTGTATATAACACTTATTTGGATTTATGTTCCATCTTAAACTAATGGTCTAGATTGTGGCTCAATGGGTGCAAGGAGTTATCCTGCCTCACCGGAACCCACCTCTATATATATATATATATATATAATGTAATTATCAAAAAAAAAAAACGTAAATATCCAAGAATTTACTTTATAATTTTCGAAAATTTTAATTAAGCTTCAAGAATATATTCACCTTTTTATAATTATAAAAAAAATTGTTATATAAAAATATTTATTACATATATACATTCACATTGTAAAAAGATTATACGGAAATATTTAGAAGATATATAGAAATAATGGATTGGAATGGAATATTAATTAAGAATATTCCTTATGTGTTCACATTATAATTATTTTGTTGACTTCTATATATTTACCTTTTATATAGAGTAATCATATGTTTAATATGTTTAGTAATCATATTATTTACTTTTTCGAAAATTTTAATATATTTACCTTTTCGAAAAAATTTATATGTTTTGTAATGGAGTATTATTTTTCGAAAATTCTAATTATTAATTATTTATTTTAATATATTTACGTTTTATATATTTACAGAATAATAGATTAAGATTTTACAAAACTACAAAATGTAATCATATTAATTAATTTACATTTTAAATGAATCAAAAATATATTAACAATATTATATAACTAGATGGATGCCCGTGCGTTGCACGGTTAATAAAATAATTAGTGATAAATGTGTAAATTTTAATGCTTATTACTAATTTGATTGTATATGAAAATAATATTGTGTTAATTAAATTAACAATTTGAAATTTCATTAATTATTTAATTAATTATTGTAATTTATTTAAGCATTTGTAACTTCATTAAACTTTTTATTATTCAATAGTTGCGTTTCAAGATTACCATAACATTTTTATATTTCCTAGCACGATTTTAATTATTTCATTTTTATAATTTCTTTTATGATATATTTTTTTGTTAAACGAAGTTTAAATATTTTTAGATGTAAGATAATTTACTTAAGTTTATAGTTTTAAGAACTCTTTTTAAAAGCAAAAAAAACACATGATTACTCTTATTTATAATATAGAATCATCACCTTATTTTAATTTTTTCGATTTAGGATAATTTTAAGTTTGTAGTCTTATTAAGAGACTTACTCAAAAGATTGTTGGTTGATATTTTAAAACAATGATTACTCTTATTGACGAATATATATATATATAGGGCACTTCCGTGCGATAATATATATGTGGTTGATATATATATATATATATATATATATATATATATATATATATATATATATATATATATATATATATTAATAAAATCTCTCTGGCGATTCCGTGCGATAATCTGGCGATCTCTAGGGCACTTTCCGGCGTATGCTACTTCTGACGACGACAAAGCTGCATACATTTTCTTGATCACGAACAATGAGGAAGAAGGCTCGTTCTGTTCAGAAGGGCCCTAAACCTTTTACCCGTGCTGCGAAAGAGGAATTGGTTCGTAAAAATGCGACGAAAACAAACTCGAAGGAGGCGAATGATAGTTCATCGGCAAACAACAAGATCGAAGAAATCCCAAGACTGAATTTCGACTCTGAATCCGAAGAGGAGGAGGTTTCGGAGGAAGTCTCGGAATATGTCCCGGAAACTAACCCTATACTTGCGTCACAACCTATTGACAATATTGGGTGGAAACAAAGGGAGGGGAAAAAAGTGATTGACGTTGAGGACGAAGAGGAATTGATGAGGTTCTGGTAAGATGATGTTGAGGAGGAGGTCGAGTATTGGAGTAACGCGGTCTATTGTTTCATCATGGGTGCCAATCCACCATGGGAAGTAATAGAAGTGTAGACACCCGCATTTTGACTGCCACGTGTCTATGGTAGTCTCCAAAAACACCCGATGATGATCGGATGCAAACGTGACTTGGTATACTCGGATTTGGGCTCGGAAACAATAATATCCAACATGGACTTTTAGCGGAGTAAAAATCTCACAAAACAGACCTCAAATCCAGGCCCAGTGGGTCGTTCCGAGCAAAAAGAGACTAATTTGGGTCAAAACCGACACCAAAGATAAATTCCGTCTTTTGGCGACCGGGTCAAAACCCGGTCAAAGACGAAACCGTCTCATAAATCAGCCAAGTTCACTTGGCGCACAAAATAAAATTCAAAAAATCACTCACAACAACAAGATCAATTCTTCCCTTATTTGTCTCACCCGTTTGACCCACTCGATCGAGTGGATTGACCCCACTCGGTCGAGTGGAGCCTTTTGAACCCGGGTTTGGCCCGTTTGCGAAGGCACTCGATCGAGTGCACTAGGGCCACTCGATCGAGTGCCCTTATGTCGAGGGAAAAGCCTATAAATACCGCTTCACCCCCATGCATTTCACAACTTTTTTTTCAGAATTTTTACCCTACATTTTTCACCCTAAACACCCTATATACTCCAACCCTAAGCCATACTAGCCACAAAACCGAGCCTCCGTCCCTCGATAAACCGACGCAACACACACACACACACCACAACTCGCGTACATCCTCGATACTCCGGCGTCCCATCGCTATTCACGAGTCCATTTCCGAGGCCTATACCTAGCATGTATGTTGAGGGTGTCCTAAACCCCATTTCGATCCCTTCTATCTCGTTTCTTTGTCATTTATTCTATCGTATTTTGTATTGTAATCATAATCGTAGTAACACTAACACTATTTTTTTTTATACTTTTCCATCTTTATTTTTATATCATCATTTTACTACTAACATTAATCATACCGCGTATACATAAACTAGTAGTAAAATCCGGTTTTAAATCCGTTTGACTACGATGTTTGCCTAAAATCCGTCTAATCCCTTTACGAGCAACAACGGAGGTGGAGCCCTTTCGAGGAGCCCCGCCCCAACGTACTCAAGGGCGTGATGCGATTGCAAACGGTCGTAGTTGAACGTATTTAATCCCATTTTCATAATTGGTACGAAACCCGTTGACATGAAAACCGACATCACGTAATCCGAAAGGGTTAGTTTCGATGTCGTGACGTAGCGGGACATCTTTCGTTACTAATTCAAATTTTCTAACATAACGATAAGCATTTTTATAAAACTCCGATAACGGTATTATAATCGTTCGTACACGATTATAGTACCGGAGGTCGAGTTAAATACAAATCGTGCGATGTTTGTATTTGGTTCGACCGATCATCGATTTCAAATCATAAAACGAAACGAATCATCATTCGTACAGGGTCTACTTGACCGAGTACATATGCTACTGGATCGAGTAGCACCCATAAAAACGGGCAGTAGCCACGTAAAAGGTGCACTCGACCGAGTCACACCACGACTCGGTCGAGTGGGTCCTGTAACCCAAAAATCCGAGGGGTTTGACACACGTTTCAAGCCCCGTCCTTTATCGACTTTAGTCATCACGTGTAAAGACTATCACGTGATCTTCCTATTTTCAAAACCATGCACATCACGACACGTAGAACGACTTTGATCAACTTTTGACGTGATAAGTCGGGACAAGACTACGGGATATGAGATCTGGCGAGCAATATGCCACAGTCTCATATTTCCGTCCTTCGTTTAGTACACGACATAATGTGTATTTAATCGGAGTTAGTCCATCTACATATTTCGCGGTCTAGTTTACATACGGGTCCGTCCCTATCATTATATTGCGTTATTCTTATTTCGTTTATTACTTTTACGTAATGTTGTATTGTGAATTCCGGGTTGTATTTCCGCCCGTGTAATTTGTACGTTATTTTTATTTATTTTCGAGCTTTGTTTATTTATTTGTTTTACGCTTTATAAATGAACCTCGCATGCTAAATCACTTCGACAAATAATAAGATGCATTAAATGACGTAGTTAACGCAAAATTCACATGCTTAGCTCGAAAACACTGTTTGCATATCATTTAATTATTTTACTAGCGCGCGTACACGAACACGAACGGTGTCTTAGTAGAGGCCGCCATGTGCGGGCGGGGTTGGGTGTCCTCAGTGGGCTTCCCAACACGTACCCTCACCCCTTACTCAGAACCTTTGGTTTCCGGATGTCCGAAACCCTTGGCGCACGAGAGTCATTTTATATACGAAAGCCGGTGTAAACGGTATCGGTATAACAATGCAAAGGGACGAGCCCCATAAACTCTGAAATCGAAGTGGGCTTACTTTGTGTATAGCCCATGACGACATAGAGTGGGCTCGTATGGTTCCGAATAACCACAAAATTCGGTGGCGACTCCATTTTGACTTAAATTTCGAACCCGAGAACAATCTCACCACGAGATTCATTCGCCTACCCAAACCCGCGCTTCGCCGCGTCGGGGTGGACCTTCGTCATGTCCATAATTTGGCGACTCCGCTAGGGATACCTGATGTACCACATGTCATCGGGGTTCCTAGGGTGAGACTCGAAGAGAAATCGTTCGTAGATTAGTGTGCGCGCATTAGTTTAATAATTCATGCATAACCCAAATTTGCCCGGGCCTGTTACTTGTGACCGACGTCCCACTATACCACGGTGCATTCCTACATGGGAGCGCTAAAGACATCGATGGTGGAACTCGTCTCGGTTTTGCGGCATGTCCTAAGACCAACTCGGCTTAGGGAGTCCGTCCATCACACAAGAAAGCCATCGTTGTTGGTATAGACCCTATTTTGACCGACCGAGACTTAGCGTAATGCATACATAAGCGTCGTTATAATGCTTGTTTGACTACGTGCTACTTGGTTTCCGTGTCATTTTTCAAAAACCGTCATTTCAAAATTGCATCTTTCCAAAATACCAAATTTCAAAAAACCCGAAATACTGTCCGTTTCGGGACCCATCTTTCCAAAACATCCAAATTTGAAAAACCCGAAATGCTGCCCGTTTCAGGACTCACCTTTTCAAAATATCCCATTTTCAAAACTCGGAATGCCGCCGAAATTTAGGATCAACGATTTGACTCAAAATATCCTTTTCTGTAGTCGGCATGCTGTCCGTTTTAATTCTCGAATTTCCACCCCCCCCCCCACCCCCACCACCTTGATTTTCGGAATATTCCTTTTCAAAATTCTAATCTCGTTTTTTCGAAATTCCGTTTTCAGTTTTCAAAACTCTCGGAAATTCGTTCATTTTGCATTTAAACCTCAACCTTTCCAAAACTTTCAACTTTCTTAAAATAAACCTTCCTTATTATAGGACCTACCGTCTATCCGTGTGTCGGGTGTTTGCATAGTACGTAGAGGGTTTATAGCGTCGAAACTCCGTCGATCTTATATCACGAGTTTCCCTCATTTCCCGAGTCCGCCTTATCTGTCAAGGCACGACCAACCCGCGTGGGGCATACCCCTACAAAGGAAAGTCCGTCCATACACTCGAGTCAAAAGTCTGGGGAATAATCTCACGTGGACCTTCCTTCGAACGGGACAAGGCCCACTAAGCCAAAATCCTAAGGAAGTCATACCACCTACGAGTCATCTGTCGAAGTGTCTTTCTCGAGTCTTTTCCACTAAGTCCTTTTCCTTTTGGGTCGCTCGGGATGTGTTTTTTTACGGTTCCGAGATCTGGGTTCGGTTTCTGATTACGTGGTGTTCTTACATATAGGCCACCGGCAACCAGACACACTCGCAGGATGGAAACTGCTTTAGCTGATCTAAAAACCTCTGTGGACGCCATGATCGACAAACAGGCCGACATCGAAGCCCAACTGAATGAAATGAGGGCTGGACAAGTTGCTATCGTCACTCGATTGGCTACGGTGGAGCACAGGACTCCTAATACCGGGACTAATGGGCCTCTGGCTGAACTGGTTAGCTCAGTACGCCGACTGGAGGAGCAAGTTCACTTGACTGGGAGTAATAATATCCATCGGGAGAATAGTCGTGAGTACAACCCGGTGAGTGACAAACTGCCCGCAAACCTGAATCTCACGGGTTTGCCCATGTTTGAGGGAACTGAAGACCCGTTACTACATGTACGGGCCTTCAAGGAGTTCATGGCCATCAAGGGAGTGGATTCCTCCATGTTCAAGAACCTTTTTGCCGCATCTCTTGAAAAGCACCCTCGGGCCTGGTACTACAGGCTAGACCCGAAGAAATACCCTACTTGGGATGATGTGGCCACCGAGTTCGCTCGGAACTATGCTGACAACACCGAGATCCAAACCACAATGAGGTCTCTGGAGGTTATGGCCCAAGAGCCGAAGGAAGGTTTCACCAAATACCTTCAACGCTGGAGGGCCGAGAGCGTGAAACTGGTCGATAAGCCCAGTGAGAAGACTTTGGTGGAGGCTTTTGTCAAGAACCTCCTCCCATCCTACCGGGTTCACCTCTGATATGCTGTCATACCCAATTTCACCACCCTTACTGAAATGGGTATGAGGATCGAAGATGACCTAAGACTGGAAGGCCTCACTAAGGCCGCTGCTAAGGGTTACCAAGGGGCATCTTCCTCCACTACCAAGCCTCAAGCTGCAACCCGCAGTATTTTCGACGCGGTTAATCTACTAGATGCCCCGTCCAAGAAGAACACCCCACCTCGAGTTTTCACTGACATAGGTACGACCTATACTTATGCCTTACAAAGGCTATCCTCTAAAGGCCTAATCCAACTGATAGGCCCAACTCCTGAAGTTCCGGTCGAGCGACGCTCCAAGAACTACAATGCCCAAGCCTATTGCCAGTACCACCGAGGCAATGGGCATGATACCGAGAAGTGCTGGAAGCTGAAACACTTGATCCAGAACCTGATCGAAAGCGGTAAAATCCCGCTACCCGGAGATAAGCCCAGCAACAAGGAGAATCCTTTTAGCTCCCACGCCATCTTTACCGGGGAGGTTATTGATTGCTCCCACCTTATCTCTCCATTTATCCCGCAAGTGAACGGGATCTAGTTCGACGACGAGGATGACGTCTACCTCGCCAAAGGGGAAGCTGTCCCCATCACCTCCGAGGAGATTCGAAGGACTAAATCCCGAGTCCTAACCAGTAACCACCTTGGCCGTCCCTACCAAGCCACTAGCTCTAGGGACGCCCCCATCCCGACAACCGTCACTGAGCCATTCAGGACGGAAGTCGCCCCCGAGGAGCCAACTGCTGAAACGGCTCTCGTAAAGCAGTTGAAGAAAACCCGAGTTGACCTCACTATATGGCAACTCCTGGTTAGCTCTCAAGAGCATCGAGAAGCACTTACAAAGGCTCTCGATCAAATTAAGATCGACTCTTTGGTTACCCCTGCTGAGATGGTAGCCACGGTCCTGCCCACCTGAAGGGCAAAGCTAAGGAAGGAGGTCCGATGATCACTTTCTCTGAGGCCGACCTACCATCATTCGGGGCCTCCCATAACCTGGCCCTCTACATTACGGTGGTTTGCCGAGGAAAATACCTCCCTATGACCATGGTTGATGATGGGTCCGCCGTGAATGTCCTTCCCTTAAGGACCGCCAAAGCCCTCGGCATTACCGAGGCCGATTACATCCCGACTGCTCAAACCATCCAAGCCTTCGATGGGAGCTCAAAGTCGGTAGCTGGAGCCGTGAAACTGACCGTCATAACGGGCCCGATAGAAAAGGAGCTCGAATTTCAGGTGATCGATGTCACCTCATCATTCAACTTGCTCCTAGGTAGGCCTTGGATCCACGCGGTCAAGGCAGTATCATCCACCCTTCATCGGAAGATCAAGATGCCTCTGCTCAACGATGTTATCACCTTAGAGGCAACCCCAATAACTGTGGCTAGCTGTAACGCCACGGGACGCACAGACCTTTGGGGGTTCGACTTTGTGAGGATGATCGAGGAAGAGTACCTCTTTAGGCCTTACTTCACTACGAGTATCGACACGATGCTCCAAAACCTAGGGTACTTTCCGGGGGCTACCTCTCGACCCGATCTTCCAGCTGGGAAGATCATCGAGGTTCTCAAAGACGAAGAATCTCACTTTGGTCTCGGTTATGCCATAACTCCCGACAATGTTGTCCGAGCAGGAATTGAGAAGGCCTGCAACATTATTAAGGGTATCCACTTGAGCCCTTACAGCCCACGGTTGGCTGACTACTTTGTCACACCGGTGTTTGGGGCTATTCAGGTTGGTCTATACCAACCCAATGCTATGCAGCTCGGGACCCACTTGGCCCTGGACTACAACTACATCCCGGATGATGTGTTCGCCCTCATCCAATCCAACGGAGCTGAAGATGCTGAGCCCGCGCTAGGGCTACTATTTGGGGAAGACACCATAGCCCCAACTCCAAAGGAAGACCTGGTCAACCTGATCCTCCGCAGCAACAGGTTTGATCCGACCAAGCTAATCTCGGATGTTGGTTCCGAGACGGGAAACAGGGCCTGGAGGAAGACTGTCAAGTGGACTGACTGTCAAGGAAGGATCTACAAGCTGGTCACCGGAGATGGAGACATGCCTGAGTCTGAGTCTGAGTCCGAGTCTGAGTCGGAGTCAGAGTCAGAGTCTGAGGTCGAGTCTAGGGAAGTCGATGCTAGAGTCACTCCTGTAACCCCTCTCCCTTTTATCATTCCTGCTGCTGGCACTTCGGGGTCTGTCCCGAGTGCTCTACCTATCCCCCCACTGACCAATGATCAGATGGCTGCTCTCTTTGAGCTGTTCTCCAAATTTTCAATCAATAATAACAACCGTTCTGCTTACGACTTGTCTCTTTTAAATTCTGTTTTCAAAAATGATTTATGCTATGACATTGAGAAACCAGACGAACAGGTACCCTTACCTCCGTATCTGATCGAGCAACTAGAGCAAAGGGAGTCCCGAAACCCGGTGATCGAAGAAACCGAGTCCATAAATGTGGGAACAACCGTAGAGCCTCAGACACTTAAGATAGGGTTATCCTTAGATCCCGAGGAGAAACAACAGTTCGTAAGCCTCCTCCAAGAGTTCAAGGATGTCTTTGCATGGTCCTACAAGGACATGCCAGGGATAGACCGAGAAATAGCCGAGCACCACATACCAATCAAAGACGGGTGCAAACCGGTCAAACAGAAGCTTCGTCGGATAAGGCCCGAGTGGTCTCTCAAGGTAAAAGAAGAAGTCGACAAACAATTCAAAGCCGGCTTCATACAAGTGTCCGAGTATCCGGACTGGGTGGCAAACATCGTGCCGGTTCCTAAAAAGGACGGTAAGGTGCGGGTATGTGTAGATTTTCGGGATCTTAACAAGGCGACCCCGAAAGATGATTTTTCGTTACCACACATCGACATACTGGTGGATAACACGGCCGATCATGCCCTTCTATCATTCATGGACGGGTATGCCGGGTATAATCAAATCAAGATGGCGGAAGAAGATATGAGTAAGACTACCTTCACTACACCTTGGGGTACTTACTGCTATACCGTCATGCCTTTCGGTCTGATTAATGCCGGGGCCACATACCAAAGGACTGCTACCACTTTATTACATGACATGATGCATAAAGAGGTAGAAGTTTATGTGGACGACATGATCGTCAAATCCAAAGAACGGGACGGTCACATCACCGCCCTAAGAAAATTCTTCACCCGGCTGCGCAAGTACAACATGAGGTTAAACCCTCAAAAGTGCAGTTTCGGAGTAACATCAGGCAAATTACTGGGTCATATCGTTAGCCAACAAGGTATCGAAGTCGACCCAGCTAAAATCAAAGCCATTACTGAGATGCAACCTCCCAAAACCGAAAAAGAAATAAGAGGATTTCTCGGGAAAGTCCAGTACATCAGTCGGTTCATTTCCAAGCTAACCATGGTGTGTGAACCAATTTTCAAAAAACTGAAAGTGGGAGAACGGGTACTATGGGATGACAAGTGCCAAGCCGCTTTCGACAAGATCAAGGAAATTCTGTCTGCTCCGCCGGTCTTAATGCCGCCTCAACCCGGTTTGCCTCTGTCATTATACCTAACGACGACCGAGACAGCCATGGGGGCTATGCTGGCCCAGACAGTTGACTCCGAAGAAAGAGCCATTTACTACATTAGCAAGAAGTTTTTAGAGTATGAGTGCAAATATACCATGCTCGAAAAGACGTGTTTGGCTCTAGTCTGGGCCACTAAGAAACATCGACATTATATGCTCAGTCACGAGGTCCATGTGCTATCCAAGATGGACCCAATGAAATACATCTTCGAAAAGCCCGTTCTCAACGGTCGAATCTCTAGATGGACTCTAATGCTGGCAGAGTTCGACCTAAAGTTCGTAACATTAAAAGCTATCAAGGGTCGAGCAGTAGCTGAATTTCTCGCCGATAGCCCGGTAACCGAGGAAGGACACACCGACACTTGGTCCTTCCCAGACGAAGACACTTTCCATACTGATACTGAAACTTGGGATTTATACTTCGATGGAGCATCCAATTTTCGAGGGTTCGGAGTCGGGATCCTCCTAATTTCACCAAAAGGGGAACATACTCCCGTCTCCATCAAGCTGGACTTTGACGTTACCAAGAATGCAGCAGAGTACGAAGCATGCATTTACGGGCTACAAGCCGCCGCCAATATAGGGATTACAAATCTCCGGGTACATGGTGACTCATCCTTGGTCATTAACCAAGCACTTCAAAAATGGAAGACTCGAAATGCTAATCTCGTGGCCTACCAGGCACGAGTAAGGGATCTCGAGAAACAATTCCAAAAGGTAGAATACATATACCTACCCCGGGAAGAGAATCAGTTTGCAGATGCACTCTCGAACTTGGCGTCTTTACTGAATATTCCCGACCACGTGACCAGTATGCCAATTTGCGTCGAAAGACGGTCCGAGCCGGCATACATTTACGACATTGAAGACATTGAAATAACCGATCCTGAGCCGTGGTACCAAGCTGTGTTAAAATACCTAACAAACGGAGAATACCCTCCCGGGACGGAAGGTCGAGCTAAGAAAGCCTTACGAAGGCTGGCCACCCAGTTTATCCGTACCGACGACGGGCAACTGTATAAAAAGACGGCATAGGGGGCTCTTCTCCTTTGTGTTGACAAGTATAAAGCTGAAAAGGTTATGGCCGAAGTACATGATGGAGAAAACGGCCCACATATGAATGCCCACATGCTGGTCCGAAAAATCATGAGGCTCGGTTATTACTGGAATACCATGGAAGCCGACTGCCGATCATATGTCAAACATTGTCATAACTGTCAAATCTTTGGCAATGTGCAACATATGCCGTCATCACTGCTTTATACCATGACATCACCCTGGCCATTCTCAACATGGGGTATCGACATAATCGGGAAAATAAATCCCTCTGGTACCGGTGGGCACTGCTTTATTTTGGTAGCTATCGACTATTTCACCAAATGGGCCGAAGCTGAATCATATCGCATTCTCAATGCCAAGCATGTCGCCAAGTTTATCCAAAACAAGATAATATGTCGATATGGGATTCCGTCTGAATTTATCAGTGATCACGGGACTCATTTCCAAGCCGAGACTGCAGCCCTGCTGACCAAATATAAAATCCAAAGGCATACTTCCTCGCCTTACCGTCCCCAAACAAATGGAGCAGTAGAGGCGGCTAACAAAACAATTGTCACCATACTCAAAAAGATGGCTGATAATTACCGGGACTGGCCCGACAAAATACATTTTGCCCTATGGGGATACCGAACGTCAATTCGCACCGCAACCGGGGCAACACCGTATTATCTAACCTATGGGATGGAGGCAGTCCAACCAGTTGAGCTGGAGGTACCGTCCCTCAGAATTCTGCTAGAAAGCCAAGTACCCGAAGCTGATTGGGTTCGAGCACGATATGACTCATTGGTTCTACTAGACGAACGACGGTCCCGTGCTCTCAATAATATCCAAATCTACCAGAAAAGGATCCAACGCGCCTTCAACAAGAGGGTAAGGCCCAGGAACATTAAGGAGGGTGATCTAGTCCTTAAGTCTGTTCGAGCTCTACTACCAGTTGACCCGAGGGGAAAATTCAAACCCAATTGGGCTGGGCCATATCTGGTGAAGAAAATCCTATCAGGGGGAGCAGTGATGCTGACGGACCTGGACGGGAATGAGTTTGTCAACCCGACCAACCTGGACCAGCTGAAGCGTTACTACCCTTAGCCATTTCTCAATGTCATTAGCAAATTTTATCAAAATCATTTTTTTTACAAAAAGCAAGTCAATTAGCTAGAATTATTTATTCTACTGTCAAAAAACATCTTGAACCAATAGTCTTGGTGTAATTCGAGATTGCAAGTTTCCTAAGCCTGAACTACGTTTGGTTTGATTCTGCTAATCGCGGATACGTAGGCAACCCCTCAAAAGGGTACAACCAATGCAATCAAGAAAAGACAGGAACGGTTTTATAATAAACTTCTTTTATTAATTCCAAAAAAAATCCGATAAACTCGGGAAATTACAAAAAGTGCAGGAATTCAAAAATACAAAAAGCACACGACAAAAAATAATAATAATACTTAAATAATAAAAAAAGCTAAAGGACTCGGCACTTAGGGCATCTTGCCCTTCCCCTTGTCCTTAGCCTCCTTAGCCGTCCACAGGCGACGACGCGGAGGGGAGCGTTCCCGAATCACCACAGGAATCTCTCTAGCTCGGGCTCGAGTGTTTGAGCCCGACTCCTCTATCACATCAATAGGCCCAAGTCGGACCCTCACGGGCTCAGGGAGCCGGTCACGCGGACCTAGTCGGTCCCAAACCGCCAGCCTTAGCCCAAGTCGTCGTTCCAAGTCGTCGTTCCAAGTCGTCGTTCCAAGTCAGTCTGTCCCCGTGTGCTGCTAGAACCGACTTCCTTAGATCGAGTCTTAGTTTGTGACTTAAGACCCGATTCTCCCCGGACTGTGGCTTCAGGAATATATTCCCCGGTGAAAAAGTCCCTGTTGTCCTTCGCCGACTCGCGATGAACCAATTCAAAGGCCTCCTCAAGCTTCAGGGCCTTTCGAGCTTCCTCGGACTCCTCAGAAGTCCTTTTCTGATAAGCCCGTGACACCCAAGCGGATTGGCAAGGGCTGGGTATAGTCCATGTAGGACGAGTGAACCATCTCTGCAACCAGGTGTCGCACATAGCGTCCGTCAATTGGAGCGAGACGCTGATAATGGCTTCAGTCTCAGGGATGCGCTGAGACGAACCGAACTGTCTTAGGAGACGATCCGGATAAATGTGAACTGTCCAGTTAAGGGACAAGATCACCAGGTAGCGAGCTTGGTCCCTCTTGGCCAATCCGGTCAACTTCGAAAGAAACCACCAAGCAACGGTCCACTTGATCAAGGGACCCCCGTGGAACACCAGCTCCTCGTCCCAGTAAGCTCGATCTATCCGATGACTCGAGCTTATCTTTCGCCTTCGAGAGCTAATCTGACTGCTCCGATAATTGGGAATGCTCGGAGGGGTCATTATGATCGATAACCGCTCCGACAGCCATATCTGAAAAGAATGCGCAAATTTTATAAGCAACGGAATGGTTCACCAGGGTCCACTCGATCGAGTGCAGCAGATGACTCGATCGAGTTAGCCCTCTGAAAACTGGCAGTAGCTCGATATGAGTGTCACTCGATCGAGTGACAGGTCCACTCGATCGAGTGACTTACGGACACCAGAAAAATCGCACGAAAAAAAAAAATCGAGGTGCATACTTGCAGAATACGGGTACTCCCCATCAGCGGTCGAGTTGGGTCAAGCCGCCTGGCGTCCAGACCCATGATGATTTCTCCAGTGGCTAGCCAAGCAGGGCTATGACCAGTCTCCATTTGGTCAACCTGATTTGACCCCTGCATGAGTCAAGCTCCATCAAGCCCTCGAAGACATAGCAATGCAGCATGCAAAAGGCGAATGCCCTACGCCTGTGAGCAGGGGTGGCCCTCACGTCCCGGGGATTCATGAACTTGTCGGCCAAGTCAAACAGGGAAACAGTATCTCCCTGCACCATCCGATTTGCCTCAGCATGAGACAAACCCAAAAACTCCCTTAATCTCCTCCTTGGATTCGGGTAGAACGGGGGAATAGCTGGCTGAACAGCAAGGCCCCAACCGCCTATGGCCGCAACCTCCTCGGGTAAAGGACATATTTCTCCCCGTGGGAACGCGAATGTGTGATGGGTGGTGTCCCAAAACGACAAGCAGGCATTCAGGAAATGCGAGTCAACTATTAGACGCTGGAAAGGGAATAAATTGACAATTCCCATCTGAGTCAGTCGGACTTTCTCCTCATCCCGAAAGTATTGGGACCAGGCGAGAAGCATAGCCGTCAAATGATCGATACCCATGACAGGAATTTCTAGCTTTCTTGAAAGTCTAAAAGATTTTGAGAAGGAAAAGAAGAATTTGAGTTGAGATGCAGAAAACTGAAGCAGGGATTCTCATATTTATAATGAGAAAACCTAACTGAAAACCTAACTACTCTGCCTCCTCAGCAAACTGGGCCCTATGCGCGCGCAGGCCTGATTTCAAACTAGAACCCAGAATAGGAATCAAGCTGTCCCGAGCTTTCCTAAGAGTCTCCAAAAATTTTCTGTGATGAAATTTCTTCGCGATAAAAATTCTTTTTTAAATTTTGTCCCTTCGAAAATTCAAATATTTTTATCTCCCCAGCACGAGTCAATGTTTGGCCTATGTGTTACATACAAGTTGTTATGTGTCAGCATACAGGTACACTCCAGACTTCAGAAGCAAGTCTCCGCGAAATTATTAAATTCCCCAACGGAGTCAGCATTTCCCCGGTATGTTACATCCAAGGTACGATGTGTCGGCATACGGGTACACCTACTCCCCAAGAGAGGCAAGCTTTACTCCCCACGGAGCATCATCATCAGCTCAGGTACGACTCAAGGCTTCAAAAGCAAGCCCGTACAGCTCACGTATTTCCCCAGCGGAACGCCCAAGGCGGCATTTTCCCGAAATGGTACGGGATGGGCCCACATATAGGCGCGCCCAGGACTTATGCTACAAGTCTGACTCCCCGCGAAGCTATCATCATCAGGACAGGTATGACCCTCCGCTTATGGCTGGCAAGCCCTTCACGCAAGTCCACTGGAATATAAACGACCCGACCGGAAGTCTACCAGGTCTTAACAGGCTTGGTAGCTACTCTGACTTTCGCCTTGTCCAAGCCTTAGTCAGAGTGGGGGCTCTGTAGACACCCGCATTTTGACTGCCACGTGTCTATGGTAGTCTCCAAAAAACACCCGATGATGATCGGACGCAAACGTGACTTGGTATACTCGGATTTGGGCTCGGAAACAATAATATCCGACATGGACTTTTAGCGGAGTAAAAATCTCACAAAACAGACCTCAGATCCAGGCCCAATGGGTCGTTCCGAGCAAAAAGAGACTAATTTGGGCCAAAACCGACACCAAAGATAAATCCCGTCTTTTGGCGACCGGGTCAAAACCCGGTCAAAGACGAAACCGTCTCATAAATCAGCCAAGTTCAGTTGGCGCACAAAATAAAATTCAAAAAATCAATCACAACAACAAGATAAATTCTTCCCTTATTTGTCTCACCCGTTTGACCCACTCGATCGAGTGGATTGACCCCACTCGGTCGAGTGGAGCCTTTTGAACCTCACGTTCGTGTGTTTGCTCGTCGTTTAGGCCGATTTGGCCCGTTTGCGAAGGCACTCAATCGAGTGCACTAGGGCCACTCGATCGAGTGCCCTTATGTCGAGGGAAAAGCCTATAAATACCGCTTCACCCCCATGCATTTCACAACTTTTTTTCAGAATTTTTACCCTACATTTTTCACCCTAAACACCCTATACACTCTATACTCCAACCCTAAGCCATACTAGCCACAAAACCGAGCCTCCGTCCCTCGATAAACCGACGCAACACACACACACACCACAACTCGCGTACATCCTCGATACTCCGGCGTCCCATCGCTATTCACGAGTCCATTTCCGAGGCCTATACCTAGCATGTATGTTGAGGGTGTCCTAAACCCCATTTCGATCCCTTCTATCTCGTTTCTTTGTCATTTATTCTATCGTATTTTGTATTGTAATCATAATCGTAGTAACACTAACACTAATTTTTTTTTTTTACTTTTTCATCTTTATTTTTATATCATCATTTTACTACTAACATTAATCATACCGCGTATAAATAAACTAGTAGTAAAATCCAGTTTTAAATCCGTTTGACTACGATGTTTGCCTAAAATCCGTCTAATCCCTTTACGAGCAACAATGGAGGTGGAGCCCTTTCGAGGAGCCCCGCCCCAACGTACTCAAGGGCGTGATGCGATTGCAAATGGTCGTAGTTGAACGTATTTAATCCCATTTTCATAATTGGTACGAAACCCGTTGACATGAAAACCGACATCACGTAATCCGAAAGGGTTAGTTTCGATGTCGTGACGTAGAGGGACATCTTTTGTTACTAATTCAAATTTTCTAACATAACGATAAGCATTTTTATAAAACTCCGATAATGGTATTATAATCGTTCGTACACGATTATAGTACCGGAGGTCGAGTTAAATACAAATCGTGCGATGTTTGTATTTGGTTCGACCGATCATCGATTTCAAATCATAAAACGAAAAGAATCATCATTCGTACAGGGTCTACTCGACCGAGTACATATGCTACTCGATCGAGTAGCACCCATAAAAACGGGCAGTAGCCAGGTAAAAGGTGCACTCGAACGAGTCACACCACGACTCGGTCGAGTGGGTCCGGTAACCCAAAAATCCGAGGGGTTTGATACACGTTTCAAGCCCCGTCCTTTATCGACTTTAGTCATCACGTGTAAAGACTATCATGTGATCTTCCTATTTTCAAAACCATGCACATCACGACACGTAGAACGACTTTGATCAACTTTTGACGTGATAAGTCGGGACAAGACTACGGGATATGAGATCGGGCGAGCAATATGCCACAGTCTCATATTTCCGTCCTTCGTTTAGTACACGACATAATGTGTATTTAATCGGGGTTAGTCCATCTACATATTTCGCGGTCTAGTTTACATACGGGTCCGTCCCTATCATTATATTGCGTTATTCTTATTTCGTTTATTATACGTAATGTTGTATTGTGAATTCCGGGTTGTATTTCCGCCCGTGTAATTTGTACGTTATTTTTATTTATTTTCGAGCTTTGTTTATTTATTTGCTTTACGCTTTATAAATGAACCTCGCATGCTAAATCACTTCGACAAATAATAAGTTGCATTAAATGACGTAGTTAACGCAAAATTCACATGCTTAGCTCGAAAACATTGTTTGCATATCATTTAATTATTTTACTAGCGCGCGTACACAAACACGAACGGTGTCTTAGTAGAGGCCGCCATGTGCGGGCGGGGTTGGGTGTCCTTAGTGGGCTTCCCAACACGTACCCTCACCCCTTACTCAGAACCTTTGGTTTCCGGATGTCCGAAACCCTTGGCGCACGAGAGTCATTTTATATACGAAAGCCGGTGTAAACGGTATCGGTATAACAATGCAAAGGGACGAGCCCCATAAACTCTGAAATCGAAGTGGACTTACTTTGTGTATAGCCCATGACGACATAGAGTGTGCTCGTATGGTTCCGAATAACCACAAAATTCGGTGGCGACTCCATTTTGACTTAAATTTCGAACCCGAGAAAAATCTCACCACGAGATTCATTCGCCTACCCAAACCCGCGCTTCGCCGCGTCGGGGTGGACCTTCGTCATGTCCACAAGAAGGCTATGTAAAGAGAATTTGGAAGGAACATGGAATTGACAAGATTTCATTCCTTCCGAATGAAATTTTTTCAGTTCGATTCAAGGAGAAAGAAGCTAAGGTAAAAAAATTTAATCATGACTTGTTTATGTTTGACAATAAGCCTTTAACTAGTCACCATACCCATGCACCGCACGGGAATATATTGTTTTATGGCCTTTGTAAATCGCAATTTTGTCTTTTTGCTTCATTGTCCAATATTTATTTTATTGGAGTATTAATTTATGCATTTTTTGTTTTGATTTCATGTCTTTGTAATTTTAGTTACTTCCACAGACATTCCTAAATTCTGAATAAGACGGAGGTTAGAAAGATTGAACGATTCAAGTTACATAAATATATATATATAACATGTATGTTAAATGAATGGTAGGGAAAAAAGGGGAGTAAAAATGTCGAAACATACATCAAACATGTCACCACAAGTGTAGCAAGGTGAATTAGACTGAAAGTGAGTTTGTAAAAACGTAAGCAAGTGATTATTGGCAAAAATGAGATATAACGCTATAAGATGTAATGCGTAACTAATAATTCATTTTTAAACTTTTATTGGAGAACGTAATCCTCTTGAATCATGGCTTTGATCTTTCTTAGTTTTTCCTCGCGTCTTTAGTTGAGATTTTCAAATCTAATTTTGGCCTCTTTTCTTCTATGGTTTCTATTGTTACGGATGCTTCTTTTACTACCACTTCAGAGTTATAACACATTGGGTGTGTTAGTTTTGTTCTTAAAATATAAGCAATGTATTATGAAGTGCTCGTGGTTGATGTACATAATAATTGTTCGGTTACCTCTTGTCTAGCCTTCTTTTCTCCTTTTTAATTGGTGTGTTTACCACGAAACTCTAATTCTATTTGGGTGGTACACTGAGGTTCATATTGAGGTTTGATTGTAGGTCTAATCGGGTCGCTTTGGTTGTACACTTGGGTGACATATTGAGGTTCATGTTCTATAATAATTTTTGTATCCATTGTTGTAAGTGATAATACAGTTATGAACTATGGAAGGGGAAGATGAATGGAAGAGGATGATGAAGCGAGGTGGAATTGATAAGTTTTTCCTTTTTTCTCTCTTCTTTCTTAATTGATTGAGTTTTTTTTAATTAAAAATTTTGTTAATTGATTGTCTTTGTTTTTTAACAGACTCCCTCGTTTCTTAATTTTATTTGTCGGTTGGTTTAATTGCTTGGCCCAAACAGAGCAGAACACATGACTTTATTACTCCCTCCTTTCACTATCTTTTGCCCTGTTTCATTAAAATACTCTCACAAATAATGATGAAATGGGGCAAAAGATTATGAACAGAGGGAGTATAAAATAGTATTAGGGCAATAGCAATGATAACATATAAGGATGTAGAATCTAGCGACCCTATGTAATGCTCTAGAGGGGGGGTGAATAGAGTATTACCTTGTCTTTAAAAATTTTACGATATACTACACTTGAATCTAATTATGAAAGATGTAGTGTAGTATTACGTATTAGTTACGGCTAATTAAATTAAATCACAATTTATTTGCTATTACACTTACTACTAAGAAGTATAAGTGTAGGAAATAGCAAAGATAATTAAAATGCGTAAAGTAAATAACACGAGCAATTTTAACGTGGTTCGGCCCAATTGAAAAGCCTACGTCCACCAGGTGTCTTTAATTTATAATAGTACCTTCTCCGGATTACTTTTACAAATAAAGACTATCACGACTATCTCTAATCGTGATGGTGTGAGTGATGTGAAGCACTCGATGTGAGAGATGTTAAGCTCTCTGATTGTAGGATGTTAAGCCCACGATTGTGAAGGATGTTAAGCCTTCGGTGTGAGGGATGTTAAGCCCTCGGAGTTTGAACGATGTGAAGCGTTCAAGGTGTGAACGATATATGTCATTCGATTGAGTAAACCACTACTCTACTCGTATACTTTACTCGACTCAAGTTTACAATATTTCTCTAGCTAGGATACACTTCAATTGTCTAGAGAGAATAATGCAACTATATGATTTTGAAGAATATAAACAATAAGACACGATTTATTAGCCAAGACCTTTTTCAAAACATTTTTGCAAAATGCCTTTTTAATTTAAAACGAGATGATTTTTTGCAAAATAAAAATTATATATGTAAGTCATATCTAATAGTGTGAGTGAGTACACATATATATATGGATGAGAAAGATCTTTAAAAAAGGAATGAGATAATTGTTAAGATCAATCATTTCCTTAAAGTAAAAAGATATGGTTGGTGAAATATGCTAAGGAAGATATCAATCAAGTAAAGTTTCCATAGTTTAATGATTTCTTCATATCTTATAAAGATAAGATATTCTCAAGAATCATTTATTTATGGAGTCACTTATTCACTCAATATTTAGTTTCCTTATAACATATTATAGGAACCATCATTTCAGATCTTTTACAACTTTAAACGGGTTTTTATATTTTTAAAAACAAACACAATTGTTTTGATAGATCTTGGTGCGTGTTTATTCCTTATAGACATAAGGTTAACTTAACCTTTGCTAAGGTTATATTAACCTTACTTTATATAGCTGTATTGTCCCCTTTACATTAAGATCCTTATGTCCTTAAGCTTTGTCTTGAGTCTTGTTTAGTCCTTTCCTTTGCTCTTCATTCATCCTTTACATCTGAGACAAAAAACTAAGCAATATCTATGATAATTATACCTTTGACATAATCAAAACGCACAATGTTTATAAATCATTGATTCTACAAAGGAGTTTCATGTCATTGAGTTAGAGAATAAAGTTCCTTATATGAAATCGGTTTCTAAAGTAAGGAATCGATTTCATACATGTAAATGAGAGAAAAAAAGGGGATCCACAATAAATATGTGAAACTTTCACCATTGATCGATGAAATAGAAAGTTTCAAACATGGTTAGATGTACCTTGATGACAATGAAAATATGATGTATGGAACTATAACTGTTGCTGCTATTGCCCTTAGATAAATGATGGATGATGATGGTTTGTTTGAATTTTAATAAATTAATAAATAGATAAGATAGTGCTGTAATATCCCCCTTCTCTCTCTACATTTTTCTTTTCTCCTATTTTATATTTTTTGTTTTCTCAACTTTTGTAGGTGATTTTTTTACGTGAAATTATACAAATAGTGAGATATCGTATTTTATTGTTCGATCTTGTGCTAGTTTCTCCTTTGTTTTCTCTAGTCTACATTGTTGAGTTTGTTGCTCTTGCCCTTTTTTTGGTAAAATGTGAGATATTATTATATCATAGACAAAAGGTGACATATACATGGGATAACATTTTTAGCGCTTTAATACGTAGTATCAATATATAGCAAGCTGGAAACAAAGTCCAACACACTTAACAATCTATTATTGCTCTTACCCTTTGTTGTGCTTGTTTCTAATTTTGATGTTTCACATCTGTTGTTGTCTGTGTTAGTGTTCTTCTATTATTTTCCATTATTAGTTGTGTATTAGATTATGATTGATGTAGAGATGCCTCTAAATCTATGATCGACGTGTTGATATGATACTACGTCAACTCATCGATCAACTTATTATTACAATAACAATACTATGTCAATTATGTGCGAATGAGGTTGTATCGTTTGACTACTAATAATGAGTAGCATTAAGATGAGTCTAATGCAAGCATGAACCCAATGAAGCAAGAACGAATTGATAGCCACGCACATACCGAGTTAGTCTGGGCGGTGGAATAAATCGGGGTCGTCTGCATTCAACGGCAACAGTAAGACGACGTTTGGCGGCGAGAATCAGCTCGATTTCGTTGTACACTTGAATGGTATAATGGGAAAGGCAAGCACTCATTGTTATAGGTGGTGGATTATAAGGGAGGAAGATGAAGAGGATGGGAGGTGGTTGAAATTTATTGCTTCACTTTGGATTCTACATAATCAATGAGGAAGAAGTTGATGGGTTCTTCGCTTTGGATTCTACATAATCAATGAGGAAGAAGTTGAAGAGTTCTAATGAGGAAGAAGTTGATGGGTTCTTCACTTTGGATTCTACATAATCAATGAGGAAGAAGTTTAAGGGTTTTAACTAATAATAACCGATTTTGGCATTGATTATGTATTCAACTCCCTCCTTTTCAATCTCTATCCAATCACATCATGTCAAGTGTGTTACTGACAGGGCTAAGTCGTATCCCTAATCAAAAGTACCCTAAGGTCACAAACTAATGTAGATAGCGAAGTCAGGGGTCGAACCACAAGGAGATGGGAATTCAATTATTTATCCTAAGAATTAGATTCTAGATTATGGGTCACAGTTTTTCTTGGGTTTTGTATCTAAGACAAGACAATAATAAGATAAAGGTCTAGGATCGTAGGTTCACTATGAATATTAGTCGGGGTCAGGGAATTAACTAACTAATCATTAATCGAACTACCTAAGGTGCAAGTCCGGTCGGTACAATACAACCTTTAGATCTAAACTTAACCTGCGGTCGCTAGCATTAAGTCAGTCTAACCGAATTATCGTGGCCTAATTAGTTCTTAACCCGGTCGGTGAAAAGCCCTAATTGCTATGCTAATTAATTGAATTATGCATCAGACAATCAATCAGATTTAAGACGATAAACAAGCGATAGTTCATGCGATTTACGATTAATCAATTAATTATAACCCCTCCTAATATGCATAGATCCCCTTAACCCTAGATGAGAAATTAGCTACGCATAATAAAACTAATCAGACAAAGAAATTGAATCTAAACATATCAAGATGAATTAACAATCAATTGAAGGAAATAACAATACTAGAACAACAAATAAAGATGAATTGAAAGAGAATTGAAATTTAATACCGAATGATGAAGAAAATTGTAAAGATCTCTAGATAGGTAAACTAAATTATGAAAACTGAATAATGAAAAGTGTGTAAAAGAAGGTAAAAGAAAAGTGTAGAATGAAAAGTGTCTGACATATGAGTCGGGAAAACTTATTTAAAGAAAATCAGTTGGGCTCGAAAATAGGCCCAAAATCTATGCTGAGGGTGCACTCAATCGAGGGCGTGATGGCACTCTATTGAGTGATACCCCAAAATATGGGCAGGAGCTCCACGGAGTGTCACTCGATCGAGTGCAGTAGGGGCACTCGATCGAGTAGCGTTGTAGGTCACAGCACTGCGCGCTCGACTTCAAACGGCTGGCATTTCTTCGTTACTTGTTCAAATTGGACGTGTAATATACCGTTAGAAAGCTAAGAGGAATAGGTTTCCAACGCCACCAGAATCACCCTGATTAGAGTTGTATAACTCAAGATATAGACGTTTTAAGTGGACCCTTGTGTAGGCGATCATTCTTTCTTCTCAATTTGCATTTGTTTCCTTCTATGTTCCTTCTCGATTCCCATTCTCGTCCTCGGCTTAGTCTTTTTAGTTCGTCAAGATGTAAATGCGTCCAAGAACACACATATCCTGCAAAATAACCTGAGATACGGCAGTATCGACTTTCTAGAAAATATCGACAGTTAAGACATAATCAGGAGAAGAAATCGCGATAAATCGACGGTCGGGGGACGAAATAAATAGATATAAAATGTGTTGATCAAACTCCCCCAAACTGACTCTTTGCTTGTCCTCAAGCAAACCAAACATATAATACAAGAGAGGACAAGTGATGCGAAGCACGACTCAAAACAAACTTACAATCATGCTCCTAAAAATCATCTTAAACCGGCAAGAAAACACGGGATGTCAAAGAATAAAACTAAATCAATAATCATGCCGTGAATAAACGATCGCTTGCCAAACTTTCAACCTTGCGAGACCAACAATGTTGGACTTCCTCGCGGCTATCGCTCAACACTCATAAGAACGGGTGAGTATATAAATGTGAAGATAAGAAGGAATAAGAACACTCACTCGACTTATGAAACATGCATGCAATCGAATATGAAATCAATCTCCCCAATCAAATACGTGTTCCACCAATCAGGACCATAGTACATGCCAAGGACTTACAAAAGGTGACTAAATGGGTAAGGGAAGAAAATGGATTGTGCCTAAGCACGTATGGGAATGTGGAGCTAAAACCGGGCCCAGTCGCAGCTACACAATAAAAACTATCCATCAAAAACCCCAACAATAACGCCGAACCACCAACTAGAGATATAAATTCAAGATTAGGTGTAAGAGGGAATTTTGTTCATCCTCACAATTGATCTCTAGTTTCAATCTTTTCGACCATTCCCGAAATATTACAAGAAGCATATATTTAATTTTTCATTTTTTTTCATTTTTTTTCTTCATTTTTTTCTTTCATTCTTCTATTTTTTCAAATTTTGAATAGGGGGAAGGCGATTACAAAGTCGCATCGACGATATTACACACTAAAGTCCAAAAGATGTCAAAATCTCAAAATATGACCAATTAGTGAAGTAATTCCGATTAAGTTCACTGTGACTGTCCCGGCAGGGTAGGCTATTCTGGGTTGTAGCTGATTGATATATATATATATATATATATATATATATATATATATATATATATATATATATATATATATATATATATATATATATATATATAATAAAAACAGGCTTACAACAGCTGAAATGGCTAAACAAAGGAAAATGTCCTGAATCTACAGGGTAGTAAAATGGGTTGTTTTGGCTATGTGGAGCTCATCAAAAACAGAAATACCTTTCCTCATGTACCTCCTCCTCAAACCAAACACGTATTCAATATCAAGAGACGGACGTCATATTTATGCAAATTGATGCTACACATTTCACAAGGAGAAAACCACTGAATTCCTAAATAATAATGAGACCAGTTGTGGATGTTACTGGCCTAGGAAGCTCTAAGTCCTCAGAATTTTGTGGCTTGCCGACAAATGGTCAAATCTACTCATTTGGCAATTAAACTTTCAAATAGGCATTCATTTCAACATAGTCATATCTCAAAGCAAAACGTATTTTCAGACACAAATTAAGCTGAAAATTAGGAGAAATCATGTTAAGAGCATTATCATCATCGCCGTTTTGCATGCTTCTACATCAGACACACCACGTAAAAAATAAAATATTTTTGGAATTTTATGATTTTTTCAATTTTTTTGGATTTTTATATTTTTTGAAAGCAGTAAAACACTCGACGAAAAATGAGATACACAAAAGCACACAAACTCTCCCCCAAACCTAAATGTCACAGTGTCCTCAATGTGACTCTAAAGCAGATAAGACAGAAAATGCACAGCCAATCCTAAGGACAACTTGACTTAAGGGGAAGACAAAAATCTAAGAAATCGAATAAAAAAATAAAAAAATAAAAAAAAGGAAGGAAACTACCGTATACACAACATAGCTCCCCCAAACCAACTTCAAAGTGGGGGTTCGTCTTATAGATCAGTTGTCCACAGATGACTGTGATCAAAACAGCTTAAGGCTCTCAAGAGTCGATCAAACATCTGCGCATGTGATATACAAAAGCATAAGTAGCACCAAGATATAAAGAAGACAAAGTCAATGATCGTCTTAGCCTATCAGACGAGCTAGACCAATCCTCAGCATGGTGGTCAAAGTGCATAAGAAGAGTAAGAATGTTAATAGGCGGCTCGTAAGGCAAGACGTACATGTCAAATATCTCAAATTCGCCCCAAGGCTTATCATCGGGTATAGATTGCATAAAATAAGAGTTAGAACTCTCAAGACCATTAAAAGGATCAATCTTACCGATCTCCATGAAAGAACTATCGCAATCCTCCCCACTAATCATAAGCTCAAATAAAGGCTCAAGAGAAATGTAATCAACACAATCAATAGGTGGAAGTGGTTCGTCCTCAATATAAGGGGAAAACTCAAATGTCTCTAAAATTGGTGTTTCAAAGAAATCATTCTCCCTATCCCATGTAGGCACACTTCTTCCACTCAAGAAATCGTCAAAAAGTGTAATCTTCTCTTCCCTTTGATTTTTCCTCTCAGGCTCAAGATCTTCTCTTTTGTTCAATTCTGTCTCAAAAACCTCATAATTAACATCAAATGACACTCTCTCAAAATCACACAAATTAAAATCCTTAATGTTATCCTCAATTAAAAGAGCATCATTCAGAGCATCCAAACACACATTTTTCTCAAAAAACACACATTCTAGCTCACAGTCATTCATGGCGGTTTGGTGATCTTGAATAGATTGAACATTATACCCATCATCATCAATTATGTTCACAAAAGATGGAGATAGAGCACTTACATGGAGGTTCTTCACTACTTCCATAAGCGTACCCGGTTGACTTTGTTGCTCTTGGCTTGCTAATTGGGCAATTTGATTGTCCAAGATTTCATAATGATCTAGCAACTGGCCTGATGGTTGAGGATTTGTCACGTCCCTAGCCAACAATATAACACCGACTAACCTAGTGGGTATCTAGGGTAAGTCGGGATCGATTCCACGAGGACGGTATATCAAAGCGTAGACTATGTTGGCCTAAAACGAGACTAGATTACCAAACGAACACAAAGAGTGCAATAAATGGAAAACTATTGAGGAGGAGGAATAAGAACTAGACTATCAATGCTAAACAATACTAATGATCGGTCTAACAAATAATCTAAAGTAAACGATGTATAACTAAGAAGATGGACTCAAATATGGAAGAGAAGTGGGGTAGGTCGGGTTCATAGAGGTAGAAGGGTAATTGGGGTGATCAAGGGTAAAGGTGTCTCCTAATCGCTAGAGTCGGTCCGGGCTCTCGCAACTTAGACCGATGTCAAGGTGAGTCCGGGCTCTCGCAACTTAGACTCTAGTCGGCACTCTCGTGACTATGACTATTCTCAACATTTCCACAAAATAAACAATTAATGAGAAGATGAATACAAGCATGGGAAGCATGGCCACTACAACTCACACAAGCATATCAACAAACACATAGAGTGCCTACAATGTGACTAACAACAAAGATACAACCTTTTCCCCTTAATCAACCCTAATCATCCATAATCTACCCCTAATCCCCCTACTAACCCCACAAAGAAACTACTGACTCATTATAAAGGAGAAACTAACATTAACAAGAGAAAACAAACTAAACATCCAAGCATTCATTATGAACAACTAACAATAATAACAATAAAAAGATGAAACAAGATTGAATAAACAAAGACAAGATAAGAAAGGTTATACCAACACTAGAATGAACAAAAGATGAAAGCTTGTATTAATGAGAAACCCAAATACAATTCCAAGGTTGTCAATCTTGGAACAATCTTCAAGAATCTCCTTAATCCAAGATTAATTACAATGATTAACTAAGGATTAACTAGGATTAAGGAAAGATTAAAGCTAATGAGAGAGAGTAAATCTAGGGTTTTGGAGGCTTAAACTAATGTAGGGTAAGATAAAAGTGTCTTAAAATTACAAGAAGGGAGTATATATATGGGTACAAGAGTGAAGGAGAAGAAAAGAAGAGGCCCGTGCTGCCTCTGTAGCTTCCCGACCGGGACGGATCATCCCGATCGGGATGGCTCTGCCATCCCGATCGGGACGAGTTGGTCCCGACCGGGATGGGCTCACAGCAGCCATCCTAAAGTAGCACCCCATCCCGAACGGGATGAGGCCATCCCGAACGGGATGGGTCTTGTATGCCTTCCTTAAGCACTCTTTGGTCCTTCCTTGCCTCTCATGGGCTTCCCACTGATTCTCGGGACTCGGGATCGGGTCTTGGAGGCTCGGGATTGGATCCCAAGGTCTCGGGGTCGATTCCAAGGTCTCGAGTCTTCGTTCCTTTATCTCGTTGGCTCCAAAATGTGTATGTATGGAGTCGGAATTGCTCCAACTCTTCCAGTTCGGCCTCGGGAACCTGAAACGAACTAGAGGAAGCATAAGAAGCCCATGAATCGCTCCAATAGGAGCGATTCCACAAGGAAAAAGGGACCAAAACACAACAAATAGGCACTACAAACTACACTTATCAACTCCCCCACACTTAACCCTTACTCGCCCTCGAGTAAGCACAAACTACTACTAAACTAACCGAGTGGGTATTAGCGCACCCTACGCCCCTTCAACTCACGCGAGTGCACTTAGAGGACAAATGCACTCCGCAAGGCAAGTTGGGTATTGCGACAAAACTGTGGATGCAACCGGACACAAAACACACAAACAAACAAACACACAAACAAACACATAACTGGTTGCACCCAAAACAAAAGAAATACCGCTTCCCTCTAAAAGCGGTGAAAGAAACACCGGTTTAGGACTCGAGGTAAGTGACAACGTTCCCAAGCTAGACATACAAACCAAGGTGAACTAAACCCTAATAGTATGACGATAAAGCAACAAAAACGTTGGTAACTTACCTAGGTCCTCCTAGCTTTCTAAAAACGTACTACGGGACGATCGGCGGAGTGGAAAAGCGAGGAACCACGGTGTTAGTCGACACTGTAGGTAAGTGAGACCCCACCCCCTTTAGCGTGAGCCAAGAGGGTCGTCCCGTGTCCAAGACCGCCTAACTAGTCCAAGTAAAAAGGTGGAAATATACAAAATGATGGAAGACCGACTAATGCCGCTATCATCCTTCCTCAGAACTCGGTCCTTTGGTAGGCTCTTCACGGCAAAAGTCGGAAAAAGGCTTATTTTTGTGGGGATTTCTTTTTGTGAGACGGGTTTTCTTTTGGCATTTTCTTTCTTTTTTTTTGCATTTTCTCTTTGTTTTGCCATGCCTTTCTTTTTCTTCTTTTCTGTTTTCTTTTTGGCTTTTGTGCCATTTCTTTTTCTTCATTTTCTTCTTTCTTTTATTTTCTTTTTCTTTTCTTTTCTTTGCCCTTTTTGGCAAGATTTGGCATTCTTGGCATTTTCATTGTATAACGAGAAAGAGAGAATTCATCAAATCGCGTTTTATTGTGTGGATATGTGTAGGAGGTAGGGAAATGAGTATGTCGGGACGGGCCCTTCCCTTCAAACCCACAAAAAGTGGAGAACTTGGACTAATCAAACAATCCTAGACACGGTCACCTAAGGGACGAGACTCGGTAACCAAGGCCTTTTCACACCGTGGGTGGTCATAATGGTCAATATGCAAATCCCGTAGTAAATTCCTAGTAAGCTAGGTGGACTCGAGGTAAAGGACCAACGAAATCATTGATTTAGGGTCATTCTACTAGATTAAAGTCCAAAACTCGATTTACACTACTAGGAAGGGAAAGTACACACTCACACACTAGCCTCTAAACCGGGTTTTCGAAAACATTTACACACAAGACACACAACACACACAAAATGAAGACACGACGAAGACGAACGAAAGAAAGAAAAAGAAACAAAAGCAACAAAACAAGACCAAAACAAAACGAACACGTATATAACACAAACACCACCCCTAGCTTCCAAATGAGCAACCAACCAACATCAAACTTTACAAAGCTCCTCCCGAGCACACCCCATCACAATCTCCTCCAAAATCCGCAAGAGACAAAGAAGGAAAAAGGGTTAGAAGTTGTTACCGAACATCTTGAAAGCTTTCCAAAGCCATCGGTGATTAAGCGACCTATAAGGAAAGAGGGAGGCAAAACACGCACACAAAACAAATATACGACACAAAGACACAAAAGGAAAACACACAAAAGAAAAATCTTTTTGATTTTTGTGAAATTTTTTTCAAATTTTTAGGGTTTTTTAAGATATTTTTGAAAAAACAAAGAAAATAAAACTAACTATGATCGAATATCGCTCCCCCACACTTAAATCGAGCCATGTCCTCATGCTCGATCGTAGGGTGCGGAGAGAAAAAACAAAGAAAAAGAAACTACGAAAATAGAACTAAAAATCAAAAATAAAGTGGAGAAAAGGGTAGAAGGTGTCCGGCCGGGGTGTAATCAAGTCACCATGGGCCGAGAAAAGAAAAAGATATGGAAGGGGGAGGAAAATAAAAGTAAGGAAATAAAAGGAAATGGGAGGGGAGGGCTAGGTGTAATCAAGTCACCTAGCCTGGATTCCGCCTAAATCCGACTAAATCCTCAAAAGAAGAAAGTGAAAATCTTGTAATTTGGACTAATCAATTGACTCTCGACGTAATCACGTCGTCGGGAGTCAGGAGCAACCAAACTATGGCCTCGAAGGCCCCTAGATACCGAGACTCAAGGGAAGGGGGCAAACAATGAAAAGAGAAGCGATAAAAAGACGGAAAAGTAAGGATAGTTACCCAAACCGAGCGGCTAGTACCTCACTTGCTCCATCGTCTCGTTGATCATTAGAAGCTCGTCGCTTGTTTTCTTGGTTGCCAACTCGCTTCACACTTGAAGAGAACTCACGGCAAAGGTAGTAATGGTAGGGGGTGGGATTTGATTCGAGAGTTGGTGTAAAGTGAATAGGAAGTGGAGTGAGGGCATGATGATGAAGTACATGGGGCATATGGTAAGGCTAGGGTAGTTAGGGAGGTTGGGAGGGGGCATAAAACGGTTGGGTGGACTCGATTCGCGAAGAAGAATCACAAAGGGGGAGCAAAGGACCATCCCGGTCGGGAAGACTGATCCCGATCGGGTTACCTCACCCGTCCCGGTCGGGACGACCTCATCCCGGTCGGGACGGACCCTCAGTAAGCTCAATACTTGGTGCACCCATCCCGATCGGGACGGCTCCTTCCCGCTCGGGATGCCTCATCCGTCCCGGTCGGGACGCCCTCATCCCGGTCGGGATGAGCTCACAGTGAGCTCGAAATGTGGTGCGCTCTTCCCGATCGGGAGGACACCCTTCCCGATCGGGAAGCCTAACCCTTCCCGGTCGGGACGCCTCATCCCGGCCGGGATGGGTCTTCTTCGACCTCCACGATCCCAAAAACTTGTTCCAAGCTTCAAAAACCCAATCCTCTTGCTCACAACCTAAGGTAAACCATAGCCAATCTCCTCTAGGAGCATTTTCACTTCACCTATCAATCAAACTCAATTCAAACATCAAATTCTCTCCCTTGCCTCGCTCATCAATAATCCAAATAACAAGAATTCACAAAAAACCACTAACTACAAGAAAGTGATATATACAATGAGACGGTTCTTGTGGAACTCCGTCAAACCAAGGTGGTACAATCTTCATTCTTTTTTTTTCAACAATACTCCAACCGGTTCCATCTCCATCAAGAGCACGTAAGAACAAGTCGAAGGCCCTTGAGAAGTCTTCAATCAAACATGTCATATAGCCGACCACATCCCAAGGCTCCTCATGGCCTTGCCTTAACGTTCCCGAGGCATCCCGCTCTTCCAAGTTCAACGGCTTGAACTTGTACTTTTGGTCCTTGGGGATATTACCCAAACGTCCACCGGTCATCATGTGGCCCCAAGGGAGGCTCATCTTCTTCCTTGTCATTGCGCATCAACTTGTCGTCAAACCCATGAATTGGGCACTCATCTTCCTCCAAGTCGGAGTCGTCATCCTCAAGTACATAAGAGTACTCTTTCAAGCTTCGTCCCGATCCTTCCCCTAGATCGATGTCTTCCTTGGCATGGATCATATTACATGTCTCGGTCATAGGCGAAGTGTTGCCTTGGAGGTCAAACACTAACTCCTCGTCGCCTAGTTGAAAAGTGATCCTACCCTTCTTCACATCGATCACGGCACCGGCAGTGTGTAAAAATGGGCGTCCAAGGATGATGGGAGTGTTAGCATCCTCCGGCATGTCAACTACAATGAAGTCGACCGGAATGAAGAACTTCCCTATTTGTACCGGCACATCCTCTAACATTCCCAATGGTCGGTTAAGAGACTTATCGGCCATTTGGAGTGTAATGGACGTACACCTCAACTCCTTCATTCCGAGTCGGTAGCAAATAGAATAGGGGATGATGCTCACACTTGCGCCCAAGTCACATAACGCATTCTTGATCAAGAAATTGCCTATGGTGCAAGGGATCGAAAAACTACCCGGATCCTTCAACTTCGGAAGCGTGGAACCTTGTATGAGCTCGCTCACCCTCCTCGTGAACGCTACGGTCTCTTCCTTGTCGACGGATCTCTTCCTAGCTAGGATTTCCCTCATAAATCTCCCATATGCCGGGATTTGGGTAAGTAGTTCGGTGAACGGGACGCTAACATTCAATTTCTTCATAATACTAAGGAATTTGTCGTAATGAGTGTCCACCCTAGTCTTCATTTGCCTTGATGGGTAAGGCAACTTGATTTGGTACATGTTTTGATCAATTGAGGTGGACTCTTCACTTGACACTTTCCCTTTACCCTTTTCTTGTGCTTGAAGTGGGGGAGGAGTGTCTTCTTGGGGTTTCTCGGCTTCCCTTGAGACTTGCTCCTCAATTGGAATGCCAAAGCTTGACTCTTCTTGAATTGGAGACACAACTTCCTTCATCTCTTGTTGCGCACTAGGAAACACGGGAGGATTGTATGTAGCACCGCTCCTCAAGGTGATGGCATTGACATGCTCAAAATTTGGAGTTTCACCTTGAGGAGGTAATTGCCCCCTTTGTCTTGAAGAACTCCCCGATGCAAGTTGAGCTACTTGGTTCTCAATCATCTTCATGTGAGTCTTCATTTCCTTGTTATCCATTAGAATTTGAGCAATGATTCCTTGTTGCGATATTTGTGTTTCCAATTGACTCATTTGCATATCTTGAGTACTCTTTTGCATATCCATTATTTGCTTATGTATATCCGAATCCCGTGGTGGGGATGATGGAGTATGCGGAGTATCGGTGAGGGCCAATGGAGTACCGTAGTCATGAATAGGAGACCGACTCCTAAGCTTGCTTTGTTGATTGCCTTGTGTTGCTTGTTGTTGTTGATGGTTCCCTTGGAACCCATGAGAATTTCCTTGATTAAGGCCTTGGTTGTGGTTTTGTTGACCTTGAAAGTTTCGGTTTCCTTGGAAATTTTGGTTTCCTTGTAACCCATGATTGAAGTTCCCTTGTTGGAACCCTTGCTTGTTGTTGAAGTTACCTTGGTTGTTTTGCTTGAAATTGTTGAGGAGTCTTTGGTTACCCACTTAACCTTGGTAACTTTCGTTGTTGTCCCGTAGAGGAGGTGGAACATATGGACGAGGTTGTTGTTGATGTTGAAGTGCTTGTTGTTGAGGAACTAGATTGGAAGCTTGGTATTGATTAGAGAAGGAGGCACCTTGCTTGAACGCTTGAATGGCGTTCACTTGCTCAATACTCCCTCTACAATGCATAGGATCATGACCAACGATTCCACAAGTATCGCACATCCCAAAATAGGGCAAAGGAGGTGCAAACTCCAAAGCATTTACATCATGGATCGAGTGTTGGTTGGAGGAACTAGAGCTTTGAACTTGGTTGAGGTGGCTTTGGAGATTTTTGTCAATGGTCTCCATGTGAGTTCTTAGTTGAGCCCCAAGATCAATGCTCAATTGTGTAATGGCATCAACCTCATGCCTACCTCCCCGATTTGCCTTCCTAGGCCTCGAGTATTGTGAATTGTGCACCGCCATCTCTTCAATCCTTGACCAAGTTTGGTCATCCTCCACTTCGGTAAACCTATCGTTAGATCCCATATTGAGTATGGCCCTCGAGTCTTCATATAGCCCATTCCAAAATTGTTGTACGAGGAACCATTGCGATAAGCCATGGTGTGGACAAGAACGGATCAAGGCTTTGAATCTTTCCCACGATTCGTAGAGGCTTTCATCATCGCGTTGTTGGAAACCCGTGATAGAGGCTCTCAATAGATTTGTCTTCTCCGGGGGATAGAATTGTTGGTAGAAGGCTAAGGCTAGCTTCTTCCAAGTATCAATGCCAAGTCTTGCTTTATCCAACCCCTTGAACCATTGCTTCGCCTTACCGATAAGAGAGAAAGGAAATAATACCCACCGGATTTGGTCTTGAGTTATTCCCGTTTGTGAAATAGCGTCACAATAGTCCGAAAAGGTTTCCATTTCTTGATGAGGATCTTCGGTTGGCAACCCGCTAAATTGACTTCTCTCGACCAATTGGATAAATTGCGTTTTCGCCACAAAATTCCCGGTATACGCCTCCGGTAAAGTGGATGGACCCGGCAAAACGTCTTCCGTAAAGGTTGAGTGAGAAGAGAACTTAGGCATGTTTGGATATAAGGGAGACGATGGTGGTGTAGACGGTGTTGATGTAGAAGAGGAGGGGGAACTAGGAGAAGAATCACCGAAGGGATTGATGAAGGTCCCTCCGGCCGTCTCTCGAGGTGAGTTGCTCAAGTCGGCTCCTTGGGCTTGCCCTTGATGAGTGGTGCTTGCACTTGGTTGAGAGATCCTAACCCGATTAATCGTCCGTTGGCGAAAGGCTCGAAAGAGTCTCTCCGACTCTGGATTAAAGAGATAGAAGTCGCCTCCCCTCCTAGGCATACACTACACACTAGAACAAACGTAAGAATACCTAGTGCTTTATGGGCACTAGGCAACGACAATAACAAACACGACTAGAGACAAAGAGAAAAGAAAGCAAAGGAAAGAAGAGAAACTAGAAAATATTCACAAGAGAATAAGAGAGAGCACAAAGAAGGGTAACTAAGTCTAGAGATAAGCAAACTAAGTCTAAACAATGCACCGTCCCCGGCAACGGCGCCAAATTGATGGTTGAGGATTTGTCACGTCCCTAGCCAACAATATAACACCGACTAACCTAGTGGGTAGCTAGGGTAAGTCGGGATCGATTCCACGAGGATGGTATATCAAAGCGTAGACTATGTTGGCCTAAAACGAGACTAGATTACCAAACGAACACAAAGAGTGCAATAAATGGAAAACTATTGAGGAGGAGGAATAAGAACTAGACTATCAATGCTAAACAATACTAATGATCGGTCTAACATATAATCTAAAGTAAACGATTTATAACTAAGAAGATGGACTCAAATATGGAAGAGAAGTGGGGTAGGTCGGGTTCATAGAGGTAGAAGGGTAATTGGGGTGATCAAGGGTAAAGGTGTCTCCTAATCGCTAGAGTCGGTCCGGGCTCTCGCAACTTAGACCGATGTCAAGGTGAGTTCGGGCTCTCGCAACTTAGACTCTAGTCGGTACTCTCGTGACTATGACTATTCTCAACATTTCCACAAAATAAACAATTAATGAGAAGATGAATACAAGCATGGGAAGCATGGCCACTACAACTCACACAAGCATATCAACAAACACATAGAGTGCCTACAATGTGACTAACAACAAAGATACAACCTTTTCCCCTTAATCAACCCTAATCATCCATAATCTACCCCTAATCCCCCTACTAACCCCACAAAGAAACTACTGACTCATTATAAAGGAGAAACTAACATTAACAAGAGAAAACAAACTAAACATCCAAGCATTCATTATGAACAACTAACAATAATAACAATAAAAAGATGAAACAAGATTGAATAAACAAAGACAAGAGTAAGAAAGGTTATACCAACACTAGGATGAACAAAAGATGAAAGCTTGTATTAATGAGAAACCCAAATACAATTCCAAGGTTGTCAATCTTGGAACAATCTTCAAGAATCTCCTTAATCCAAGATTAATTACAATGATTAACTAAGGATTAACTAGGATTAAGGAAAGATTAAAGCTAATGAGAGAGAGTAAATCTAGGGTTTTGGAGGCTTAAACTAATGTAGGGTAAGATAAAAGTGTCTTAAAATTACAAGAAGGGAGTATATATATGGGTACAAGAGTGAAGGAGAAGAAAAGAAGAGGCCCGTGCTGCCTCTGTAGCTTCCCGACCGGGATGGATCATCCCGATCGGGACGGCTCTGCCATCCCGATCGGGACGAGTTGGTCCCGATCGGGATGGGCTCACAGCAGCCATCCTAAAGTAGCACCCCATCCCGAACGGGATGAGGTCATCCCGAACGGGATGGGTCTTGTATGCCTTCCTTAAGCACTCTTTGGTCCTTCCTTGCCTCTCATGGGCTTCCCACTGATTCTCGGGACTCGGGATCGGGTCTCGGAGGCTCGGGATTGGATCCCAAGGTCTCAGGGTCGATTCCAAGGTCTCGAGTCTTCGTTCCTTTATCTCGTTGGCTCCAAAATGTGTGTGTATGGAGTCGGAATTGCTCCAACTCTTTCAATTCGGCCTCGGGAACCTCAAACGAACTAGAGGAAGCATAAGAAGCCCATGAATTGCTCCAATAGGAGCGATTCCACATGGAAAAAGGGACCAAAATACAACAAATAGGCACTACAAACTACACTTATCATGGCCTATTTGAGTATCTTGCTTTTGTTGAGCTTGCATGAATTGCAGCAACAAAGCCTCAATTGTCACCTTGTCATTATTCCACCTCAACTCTAATTCAGCACTATTACGGGCTAAATATTTAAGGATTTCCAATCGTTCCTCGTAAGAGATATAATTAAACATCCCTTCGCAATTTTCCTCAATTCTAGCCCGTGACTCATCATCAACACCATTATATATCATATGACACATATCCCGTATATCAACATTAAAGCCATTTTGAATAATGAAAGACTCAAGTCTATCCCAATAATTATGTAGTGACTCATGTTTGAATTGTGGGAAGTAAAAATTGGTCATAATGGTGAATGATAAAAAAAATTATATACAAAATAAAAAATTATATACAAAAAATAACCTAGTACCTAAAAAAAGATAAACAACTGAATAACACCGTCTCCCCGGCAACGGCGCCAAAATTTGACAGGGCTAAGTCGTATCCCTAATCAAAAGTACCCTAAGGCCACTAACTAATGTAGATAGCGAAGTCAGGGGTCGAACCACAAGGAGATGGGAATTCAATTATTTATCCTAAGAATTAGATTCTAGATTATGGGTCACAGTTTTTCTTGGGTTTTGTATCTAAGACAAGACAATAATAAGATAAAGGTCTAGGATTGTAGGTTCACTATGAATATTAGTCGGGGTCAGGGAATTAACTAACTAATCATCAATCGAACTACCTAAGGTGCAAGTCCGGTCGGTACAATACAACCTTTAGATCTAAACTTAACCTGCGGTCGCTAGCATTAAGTCAGTCTACCCGAATTATCGTGGCCTAATTAGTTCTTAACCCGGTCGGTGAAAAGCTCTAATTGCTATGCTAATTAATTGAATTATGCATCAGACAATCAATCAGATTTAAGACGATAAACAAGCGATAGTTCATGCGATTAACAATTAATCAATTAATTATAACCCCTCCTAATATGCATAGATCCCCTTAACCCTAGATGAGAAATTAGCTACGCATAATAAAACTAATCAGACAAAGAAATTGAATCTAAACATATCAAGATGAATGGACTATAAACGACCCGAACGGAAGTCTACCAGGTCTTAGTGGGCTTGGTAGCTACTCTGACTTTCGCCCTGTCCAAGCCTCAGTCAGAGTGGGGGCTCTGTAGACACCCGCATTTTGACGGCCAGGTATCTATGGCAGTTTCCAAAAAACACCCGATGATGATCGGACGCTAACGTGTTTCTACGCGCTCGGATACGGGCTCAAAATCCATTAGTTGCTGGCTAACGCACTAACGGAGTACAGATCTCACAAAACTGACCTCAAATATAGGCCCAGTAGGCCATTTCCAATCAAATAAGGCTAATTTGGGCCGAAACCAACACCGGAAATAAAACCGACTTTTCGCGATTGGGTCAACCCTGGTCAAAGTCGTTTCCGAGACATACAAAACAGCCATTCAAACATCAAAAGTCCAATTCAAGCACAAAACCCATCAAATATCCAAGGTCACGGTCCAAAGCAATGGACCCGCGCGACCCAGCTTGGCCACTCGATCGAGTGCCCCACCCACTCGATCGAGTGGGCCCATATTCAAGCCCGACTGCAGGCATAACGGGCCACTCGACCGAGTCAGTTGGTTACTCGGTCGAGTAACTCTAACCGGGTGCCCTTGCCTTTGCCTATATAAGCAACCCCATGCACACACAATTTCATAACTTACACATCCTTTCACAACCCTAATCGATCCTTTACACCTTGCAAAACCCTAATTATTACAACTCTAATCAAACCCTAAGCACTATACTAGCAAACCCTAAACCTAGCTTTAGGAATAGAAGCCCTAACCACCATAACTCAACCTCCATAAACCTCGAAGCTCCCGTGTTAAAGCCACAACTACGAGCCTTATCCGAGACAAGAACATGTAGGTTGAGGGTGCAAAACCCTTTTTCTTTCCCTTCTCCTTCTCTCTCGCGTCATGTGTCGTCCATGTCGTTGTAATCGTCTTTTTTTATTTTTATTATTTTTTTTCGCATACTAATATCAATAATATAAATAGTATAAAACATTTAAATATTTGTCGATTCGTGTCGAGCATGAATGATGGTGGGATAAGGAAAACCGAATATACAAGTGTACTGCACACAGCGTTGCCGGTCGCTTATCCCATCACCCCGATTGCTTGATTGTTGAGACGAATTAACATCAACCATAATTTTCTTATTTTATCATCGTTATCGCATATTAATCAATTCTAAAAATTTATTTTTAAAATCAAGTCTTTATTCAATCAAAGCGTCGATCTTTTAGATTCGATACCAATTCTTTAATTAGATGTCGAATCTAACGATCTAGTCAAATAATTCGATCAATTCGATTTTCTCGTTGATGCTAACATAGATGTCACGTTACAATTATGGCACTACAAACGCGGAGAGATTCATATCGTTTTGATTGACTTAAAACGACTTAAATCAATTTTCTTTATTTTTTCACTCTAGTATTCCATATCGATTCAATAATCGAATATGGGATACAATGATAATAATTAGAATCGGGTATAAATTCAATAATATTTATGTCCGATTCAACAAAATCAATGATTTATAAAATCCGAGTCGAGCATAAATTGTACAATATTTATGTCCGATTCGATAGAATCATCAAAAAATCAAAAGCAATTTCAAAATTACAAGCGAACCTGGTTCGTACAGGTGCCACTTGACCGAGTGTCTCGGCCACTCGATCGAGTGACATCACAATTTACCGAACAGAATGCTCTCTCGACCTCTACTCGGTCGAGTCTCATAGTGACTCGATCGAGTGGCGACTTACTCGGCCGAGTTGGTCAATAACTCGGTCGAGTAGGGTCATGAAATTCGGGACAGAACACTTCTTAAGGATCCACTCGGTCGAGTCCCTCAATGACTCGGTCGAGTCCCTCCATGACTCGGTCGAGTGGCCCCTTTATCGCATCAAACCGCGAGTCCTTCAAAAGCATTCGAGTCTCATTAACCGTTTTCTTGTGACTTAGGTCAACACGTGCCTAATTAATCACGTGGAACATCTTTTCAAAACCATGCATTTACTCATTTGCATCATTCTGTACAATTCAATATTTGCACAAACCGTTATTATTCGTTATATCGTCACTAACAGTTCGTTGTTTCTTTTGTCAATTTTGCTTGTTTATTTTATTTTACTAAAATGAATCCGCATGCTAAATTTCAACTTCGACGTAGAATTAATTGCATTAAATCGACGTAGAAACCCTTTTCAATTCCTCACATGCTTAGGGAAAATATTCTTTGCATATCATTTTTCTCGTTCAACTAACGCGCGTATTAGAAAGTCATTCGAGATCTTAGTAGAGGCCGCTAAGTGCGGGCGGGGTTGGGTGTCCTTTGTGGGCTTCCCAACACGTACCCTCACCCCTTACTCAGAACCTCGGTTTCCGGATGCCCGAAACCGTTGGCGCACGAGAGTCATTCAATACACGATATCCGATAATGTTGGTATCGATATCAAATGCAAAGGGACGAGCCCAATAAACTCTAACATCGGAAATGGGCCGTATTTTGTATACGGCCCACTACGACATAGAGTGGGCTCGAACGGGCCCGAACTCCCACAAAGTTCTGTGGCGACTCTACTTCGACCTAAATTTCAATTTGATCCATTCTCATATGGAGATTCATTCGCCTACCCAAACTCGCGCGTGGCCGCGTCGGGTTGGACCTACGTCATGTCCATAGTAAGGCAAGTGGGTCTTGGTTCACTTGGAATGGTGGAAACGAGGGTGTTTAGTCGCATTGATCGTTGTTTGGTTAATGACGAGATGATGCAATTATTCCCGAATGGTTCTGCGAATTTTATGCCGGAAGGAACTTTTGATCATTGTCCGTGCATTGTGCAACTTGCACATCCACCGACAAGGAAGAATCGGAGCTTTAAATATATGAATATGTGGAGTAAAGCTTTTGAGCTTTAGGTGTGTGTTTCGACGGTTTGGAGCAAAACAATCAGAGGTACGAAGATGTATCAATAAGTGGTAAGCAAATTGCGTAGATTGAAGAGACCGTTGAAAGCGTTGAATACAACCTGTTTTTCAGACATTGAAAACAGGTGTAATCAGGCTGAAATCGGACTTGTAGAGCTGCAAGAGAATTTCCGTACTGACAGAACTCCAGCAGGTCTGCAGGAAGAAGATGAACTCAATGATCGGGTGATAATGTTGCAGGCAGCGAGGGGTGAGTATTGGAGTCAGAAGGCAGAAATGAAATGGGTTAAAGATGGAGATGTCAACTCGCTTATTTCCATGGTATTTTGAGAGCTCGAAGAGCACAAAATGCAATATCCAGAATTATGGACGCTGAAGGGTCTGAATGTGCGACGAAGTCAGAAATTGAAGGAGCGTTTATTCGATACTATGGTACGCTGCTAGGGGAATCGAGAAGCGTTGAATTGGTGAACGTGGGCATAGTTAGGCATGGGAAAATTTGTATGCCTGAACATAAGAAAATCTTAGAAGAATGCGTGACTGTGGAGGAAGTCAAAAAAGCTTTAATAAGTATCCCTCGAGACAAAGCACCGGGTCCGGATTGTTTCTCGAGTCAATTCTATATTGATGCCTGGGATATTGTTGGAGACGAAATTACGAGTGTTATACAAGATTTTTTATAGTTCAGGTAAGCTACTAAAACAGCTTAATTGTGCTAATATTATTTTGATTCCTAAAGTGAATCGGCCTCAGTCTGTGAAGGAATTCCGTCCGATTGCCTGTTGCAATGTTTTGTACAAGTGTATAGCTAAAATCATTTGTTCAAGATTAGCTCGGGGTTTGCCTCAAATAATAAGCCCAACTCAAGAGGGATTTATTGAGGGAAGAAGTATAGTGAAAAATGTGCTTATTTGTCAGGATCTGGTTCGTATGTACAAGAGGGGGAGTATTTATCCTCGATGCCTTTTCAAAGTTGACATTCATAAGGCGTATGACAGCGTCGAATGGAGTTTCGTGGATCAAATGATGCGAGCATTGGATTTCCCTGAACACTTTCGAAAGCTTGTCATGGAGTGTATCAAAACTGTGTTCTATTCGTTATGTGCTAATGGGGACAATTTTGGCTTCTTTCGGTGAAAGAAGGGATTAAGGCAAGGAGATCCGATGTCTCCGTTGATTTTTACGATTTGCATGGAGTATTTTACTCGCATTATGAATTTTGTAACATTGGAAAGGAATTTCAAATTCCACCCGAAATGCAGCGCGATGAAGCTCAGTCATTTGCTCTTTGCTAACGATCTCCTCCTTCTTTGCAAGGGGGATTCGGAGTCGATGGAGATTTTATGGCGGGCTTTCGCAACTTTTGGGAAGGCGTCAGGGTTGAGTGTAAGTGTAGGCAAGTCTCATGCTTATTCTGCAGGAGTTGATGAGGATAGGAAGACGGCTATACTGCAATTCTCAGGATGTGTTGAAGGTACTCTTCCTTTACGGTATCTTGGATTACCTATTCAGAATACCCGTGTAGGGAAGAATGATTGTGAAAAATTGCTGGCGCGCATAATTGCTAGAATCTTGAGTATTGGGGCCCGTAAGCTCTCATATGCGGTTAGATTGACCTTGGTACAGTCGGTGTTATCTTAGTTGCACAACTACTGGGCCATGGTTTTTATTATATCAAAGTTCGTTATGGCTCGAATTGGCTCGATATGTCGCAATTTCCTTTGGGATGGGGGTGTAGAGGGCCCAAATAGGGCATTGGTGAGCTGGGAGAAAATTTGCTGCCCTAAGAATGAGGGTGGATTGGGACTCAGGGACTTGACGGTCTGGAATGAGGCACTGTCGCGAAGTTGGCCTCATGGGTCTTTGATCAACTAGAACGGCTTTGGGTACGATGGGTTAATAGTATATATTTGAGAGGAACTTATGAGCGTGATTATAAACCACATGCTAATGTTACTTGGGCGTGGAGGAAAATATGCCAGGCTAAGTAAAGAATCAAGGATATGTATTTGAATGGAGTTTGGCACGGATCGAATACCCAGTACTCGATTTCGAGGGCGTATGATGAACTTCGTCAGCATAAGACGCAGGTCTCGTGGTGGCGGGTTCTTTGGAGTGTATGGAGTATCCCGAAACATAGTTTCATTGCTTGGCTAGTGTTCTGAGGGGCTTTAAACACGAGGGTTAAACTCTTGAGGATTGGAGTAGCTGAGTCTGACCGTTGCTATATATGTGAGGAGCAGGCAGAGTGTTTTGATCACTTATTTTTTGAGTGTCGTTGGAGCTCTCGGGTAGTTGACATGATAAGCGTTTGGTTGAAGAAGAGGATTCCGGCTAAGGGGGGACTGATTTGGGCGAGGTGCGTGAGAGGCACAAAGATGCAGTGCAATATACTTCGAGCTTTGATTAATGCGATGATATATTTCATTTGGAGGCAACGCAACAGCTGCCGAATTGATGGAACTCTACAGCATCCTCATCGTGCTGTTAGCATGATTAAATCGGAGATTAATAACAGAATATTATGTAAGATTAAATACCCAATTCATTCCAAAGATGCTAGATGGCTACGTAATTTGATGTAGTCATTAGGTATCGTCCTGTAATATTAGATACTTGATATATATATATATATATACTTAGAGCATGCACATTGAATTAATTTCGCGAGGGCGAGAATGAAAAGATAGAGAAAATAATAATAAAAAATGGAGGTGGATGCTCATTGTATAAGAAAGAGGGTGTGAGATTCTCGGTTGAGCGAGAATTGGCGAGGATAGCAGGGCCTGCAACTTTTGCAGTGTATTTGTTTTTCTTTTTTTTTTCTATTAAAATATTAATTTTTATATAAAACGAAAAATTCGTACGTATTTAATTGTAAAACATCGATTATAACTATTATTAGTATTGTTAATTTATGCTTAGTTTAAAGTAGTTAATTAATTAAGTTAATATGAATACATTATCATTTATCGTAAATATTTACGGGTTATAATTATATAGTCCGTACGTTTTAGGATTATCGCTAGAGCTGATCAAAGTTGACTCGACCCAACAAACTGATTTGACTCACCCGAAAATGTGGCGACCCGTAACCGACCAAACCCGATTATTGACAAACCGAACCCAAACCCGATTCGATTTGAATGCGACCAATAAAATTAACCGTCAAACAATTGTTAATCTTAAACATTTATTCAAATATGTATATAACTTGATATATTTAATATGTATATAACTTGATATATTTAACATAATAAATTAATTAAAGCCAATAATGATAAATAATTAATATTTTTTGTGAAAAACGTGCAAAAAGTGATTCAAAGAATTTTAAAAAAAAAACTCAATTTACTTTTAAATAAAAAGTGATAAGTATATTTAATAATTTTAAAAGTGAAAAGAATTTCCAATTTCAATATATTCTTAAACCCGATACCGATCAAAAAATTTAAAGTTAATAATAGTTACTTTTAAATACGAGTATAGATTAATGGATGAATTATTGAGATGAATAGTAAGGGGTATAAAAAAGTAAGAGAGAGAAAGTGAAAAATGAATTCTTGTTGATGTGGGATGTTTTTGGTGAAAATGTAAGGGTAGATAGAAAGCTGAGGTGGATGTTGAATAGGATAGAGAAAATGTGAAAAAGAGAAGGATGAGAATTAGGTAATTCTTGCTAATGTACATGGTCTTACTCTTCACCAAAAAAAAATGATTACTCCTATTTATAATACAATATTGATTTCTTAAGAGCTCTTTCGTAATATACATCATATACAGTATATACTTTTCCTATTCCTGTTGAGATTGAAGAGCTACTTACTTTTTTCACGAAGTGTTTTAAAAAAAGTTGGATTCTCTCACGTCACTCGAAAAAAGTTTCAAATATATATTTATATATGATATGATAGTATGATATATGATATGATTATTTCAAAAAAAATGAAAATACAAAAGTTTTTAAAATTGACTCAACTAAATTAAGGTTAATAATTAACTAAAAGTGAAAATTAGTAACCTAACTCTCAACTAATCACTCCAAGTTAACGAAAAAGTGTTGACACGTGGCATAGTATGAGGGTAGCCTTTTCGTTAAACTACTAAAACTAAACTATAGCCGTTCATGGGACGTACCGCCCGATTGGCCCGGCCCGTCCGACCCGAATTTTTAGCGGGCTTGGACACAACATTTTCAAAAATATACAAAGGCTCGGCCCGCGAACCCGTCTCAAACCCGCTAACCCGCTTGTCCGTGGGTCAAAATTTCACACCTAACCCGACCCGTATCCGACCCGAACCCGCAAATGATCGCCTCTAAACTAAACTAAAATAAACTAATCCTTGCATCTTCTCGCATCTCCCCGCTCCTGCAAGAAAAAAGCCGCCCAAATTTTCGTCGATTCTTCATTCCGACAATTAGGTCGGTCATTCTCTCTCTATCGCCTATATCAAATTCAATTTAGATCTGTCTTTGATTAATTTCCACTTCTTCGTTTTATCAATTAGATTCAAGTAGTATTACTTTTTTAATTTAGGTATGAAGCATCATCAAGAAGGAAAAAAAAAGTCGATTTTTATTGTTTTTTGGTGTTGATTTCTGCATTTCAATTTATGTGCTGAATTGCAACTTATAAATAATCAGTTGTTGCGATGGTTGAGCAAATGAAAAGGATTTAGCTTGTATATGATTGAATTCTCTGCGGTGTTTTGTATTTTTGGTTGTTGTAGGAGAAGGATGCTAGGAATTGTACGCAGGAAAATTGTTCGAGACAGTGTCGTATCGAGCTCGGTTAAGCCTCTTGATTCCTTACTGTAGTTGTTTATCGTGTATTGGCGATGTTATTTATGCGTGTGAAATAGCGGATTGTGTGGAATTGTGCTGATGCTGTTAATTTGGTGGTGTCTAGGCGATTGGGCGCTATTTCTACGGAAGTAACGGACCGTCGGTGCAGGTGTTTGGTTCTCGTGGCTATGCTACTTTGGGAAGTGAGGTATTTTTCAGCTATTAATGTGTTTATGGTCAGGTCATAATTTTTATTAGTTTAGTTGTGAGGTTTGTGTGAAATTGGAAGTGCTAATTATAATATGAGTTTCGTTTGTGTGAAATTTGAAGTGATTAGGTTGATTTCTCGGCTGTGGAAATTACTAGTATGATCTTGTTTGGAATTTGGGGTAATTGGTAGGGCGAATAGTGGAAAGTTATGAAGGAACATAGGATGATATGATAGTAATGACTTGGTTTCATAGCAAAATAGAAGGGATAGACGGGGGAGAATAGTTGGGATGGAAGGCAGTGAAAAGGAGGAAGGGAATTAAGCACGCGTGTTTGGATACAACTGCCCTTCCAAATCGTTCATATGTTCTTGAAATTTTGATTTGCCTTGGAGAAGGGAAAATGGACAAGTTCAAATCTCTTCTCACTCCATTTTCCTCCACCCTTTGTTGCTAAACAAATAAGTGATTTTATGTGTCTTACCTTTCCTCCGAACCCTTCAATCCCAACAAGCTATAAAGGGGAAATTGTCACCCGTTCTTCATTGTTAGTGTATATGGGTAGTAGTTAAGCTTGGGGCTTGGGCTTAAGAGTTCGATATGACTAAGCATTAGCCGAACTTTGACTTAATTGATCGCAATGGCTCGTCGAGTGGGCTCAACTTATTTTACATCCCAATTTAGTTTTATAGGAAGCTCTTGTATTTGCACAAATGCTCTACGGAGTATGGATAATCTTTATTTCTGACAAAGTGCCTTTTTTTCATTGTAGATTGTGTTGCTCAGAAGAGGGTCGAAGATCGTTAGAGTCCTTAGTTCACATGGGGGCATAGGTTGGTCACTTCCATTTTCTAACTGTTTTCCAATTTCCATCTAGAAATCATAAGTTGTTCTTATTAATCGAGCTATCAATGTTTTCAATAACAGGTAATCCATCTACCGGCAGCCCACTAAGGTTTGTTTGTGGCATGCGCCCACCTTTTTTCGTTACTTCTAATCAATTTTTAGCTTTAAATACTGAATTATGCTATTCTCTAAGCTGATGCTGCTTTGTTGATGAAAACCTCTATTAATAATTCATGTATTTGCAGACAAGTAGCATCTAGTTTTCAGACAGATTCATCCAGAAAAATGTGGACCAGATTATACTCTTCAGAAGGTTATATGGTGTCCTTGGAATGATCTTCAGTTTATTACACAAACTTAAGTCACAGTATTATGAAGTGCAGTATTTTTCTTATGCAGGTGATGTTGTGGAAGCCGTGGTTCCTTTCATGGGGGAGTCCGTCACTGATGGCACTCTGGCCACGTTCTTGAAACGTAGGTTCTTAAGCTGGGAATATTTTTTTTTTTTAAAAAAAATTCTTTTATGTCTTACTCAACTTATTTTTATTTGGCAGATCCTGGTGATCGTGTTGAAGTTGATGAGCCGATAGCACAAATTGAAACAGACAAGGTATCTTTAAGTCATAGGAATCATTACTTTGTTCAGTTTCACTCATCATGAAGTGATCTAATTAATTTGCACATGTATAATAATCAGGTCACGATAGATGTTGCTAGCCCTGAAGCTGGAATCATTCAGGAAGTATGTAAAATTCTGGACTAATTTTCTCTTATCCACTAAATTTTCCCTGAATCTTGAAATTCCTGATGTCCATTTGTGAGTTTTACATTAATGGGTCTAGTTTGCAATTCTCAGCTTGTAGCCAAAGTAGGTGATACTGTGGAGCCTGGGTATAAAATTGCTATTATTTCAAGATCTGGTGACTCACATGTGGCTCCATCAGAACCCTCAGCAGGGAAGAAGGAAAAAACAGTTGAGCAAAAGGTAAAAGCTGAAGCCCCTCCCCAAGAAAAGCCCAAATCTGAAACTTCAGCTCCGAGGGACACGCCTAAACCATCCACTCCTCCATCTACAAAGTCGTCACCTTCAGAACCTCAGCTACCTCCAAAGGATAGAGAGAGAAGGGTCAGTATGTCTATCTGTTAAAATAGTACTCCCTCCATTCATATCCTAACACAAACATTTCTCATTTTGACACTATTGGTTAATTAAGAAAATCTTCAAAAGTCATTGCGATATATAACAAAAAATAGTCACGTGAGATCTTGTTTGATTTGTCTATATGAATAGATTAAGTAGATCACTTTTTTTTTGTTATTTTGTATCATGTCATACGAACTATTAAATATATGATTGTTGCAATATGTGCAAAAAGAAATGAGTTGTTTGGATCAGGGGCGGACCCAGGAATGAGATGTATCTGGTTGTATTAAAAAATATTAAAACATATTATCGGTAGAGAGGACAAACAATGATACAAACCTACGCAAAATTATGGGTCTTGCCGGGTTTGGGTGGATACTTGATGGCGCATTTATGTAAGTGGGTCGACATACATGAACATGATACAAGATTTAAATGGGTCGGGTTTGGATTATTTGGATTTTTTACTCGTTTACACATGACGCGGCCTTGATTTTGGTCTAATTATCAATTAAAAATGGTCATGTATAATATAGATAATCGAGATATGGATGATATTAATCCCGATGAGAAAGGTCTTAAAGAGTGGTACATAAATATATTGGATTATTTTTTTTATAACAATTAAATTTTGCACAATATTGATAAATATTACGGAGTACATTCAATAATTACTAAGTAATTTATCGGCTTGAAGAAAGAACATGCTCCATATATAATTTGGAAAAACTGAGAATTAACAAAAGTGAAAGTAAGACCTCGTTTGGTTCATCCGGGAACTAATTTCCTAGAGAAAGTTGCATTTCCCATGAATTTACTTCCCACATCAACTTTTTGGGAATTTGTAATATTTGTTTGGTTGACATCCTGGAATTCACATTTCCCATGAATTTAATTCCTGCATCTTGTTTGGTTGTCTTATCTAATTCCCATGATTTTGTTTATAAAGACTATTATGTTCTTTATTAATCAATGGTATAAAACTTATGATTTTTTTTCTAGCATCTTATGAAATACTTGAAATTGTTTTTCACTTGATATGCAGTCGCAACCAAATTACATCATCAGAATGACAAAAAAATAGAGTAAATTAGAAATTACTCCCTTCACAGATGTGTTTATTAAAATTTACTCCCTTGTGAATTTTTTTAATATTTTACACCCAAAAAGATACAAAACTTCGAAATTTACTTACAAATAACTATTCCGATGAGTTTATGATTTTACTGGCCGAAATGTCCTTCATTAATAGTACGCCCCTCCCCCACCCCACCTCATCCTCATTTCGACTTTCCCAACTCTTTCAGTCCCAATTCCAGGAGAACCCTAAATCCCCAAATCGAAAATCACCAAACCCAAAACTCGAGCATCCATTCATCAATCAATTTTGGGGACTTTTTTTTACAAGTCTGCAGACTAAATGAGAGCATAAGGGAAGGGGGAAAGAAGGGTAGGAAAAAGAAAGGGGCACTTTCGGTATAAAAAATAGGAAATAAGCAAAATAATTCAAACTCACCGGATTAACTCGTCGGAGTAGTGATTTGCAAGTAAATTTTGAAGTTTTGCATCTTTTTGGGTGTAAAATATTAAAAAAAATCAATAAGGGTTTAAATTTTAATAAACGCATCTTTGAAAGGAGTAATTTCTAATTTACTCAAAAAAATATAAAGATGACGTACCATGAATGATTTTAGCGCACAATGTTTTTTTTAGAAGAAAGCAATAAATGAAGAGTTGAGAGGAAACCGTAGATAGGAGTTAAGTGAAATTTTAGGGTTATAATGTGGAAAATATGAGTATATAAGGGTAAAAAAGTGTTTTAAGGAAGCCAGGATGTGGGAAGTGTAAGTTCCTTATTTTTTCACTTTTGGGGTAACCAAACAATTTCCCGAAAATGCAATTCATGGGGTCTTACACTTCCCGGGAAGTAGAAAGTAATCAAACGAGGCCTAAAGAGAAACATAAAAGCAAACCAATGCATGACCACTAAAATATAAAATCAAAATAAAATAAAATAAAGCACCAGGAATCGAACCTTGGTACAGTGGACAACAATAGTAGATAGGAGCACTCCACAACCAACTGAGATACCACAGAGCCTATGTTTTAGTGCACTCATTTTTTATTTCACCTAATTCTACTTGGGCTACAGCCCGAGTAGCCCAGGGCTTTGTCCGCCTCTGGTTTGGATATGAGTTAAAGGAATATTCCTTAAATTCTTTACCAGAGTGCCTAAAAGGGTCTCTCGAGTCTTGCCTATGGTGAGGTAAGTGGGTTCAGATATGCAACCTTGCGATATAGACTTCTTTGTGAAGCACAGCCAGTTTAGTGATTAGTTTCCGCATTCAAAATTGATAATACTTTCTTGATGATGTTAATTTGTTATGATATAAAAATTTGAATCGGACATTAGTTGTTTTTTTTATATTGTTTATGAGATTTATGATATGTTTCAGGTTCCCATGACTCGTCTGAGGAAAAGAGTTGCAAACCGTTTGAAGGATTCTCAAAATACTTTTGCCATGCTGACTACATTTAATGAAGTTGATATGTAAGTATATTTGGTAAGAGTATGGATTCATTTTCAAATATATGGCTATTTTGAGTTTAGTTTAAAAATGTTATTCTTAAAATCTTTTTGTTGTGCTATGAAAGACACAATTTTTCTCCTTGAAAGAATTACTGTACTACATTTCCATTTTTTTTCTACTGTTATTTTGGATCAATTTCTATAGTAGGTAATACAAACTACTCTCTACGTTTCTATATAGGACAGTGTTTGGATTTAAAAACATCTGATTTCTGTTAAACATAAAGTACTTTAAGAAATTTATTGTAAGGTCCGTAGCGAAATATGTTTTCATTGGAGTGTTTCACAGCTTCAAAATGTGAGAAGGCTATAATAATATAATATGTATAGCTCTTGCTAGATGTCATATTACCTGCCTCATGTGTGCAGCATTATGTATCAGGTCAAACTTGATGAAGCTCCGTTCTGATTACAAAGATGCCTTTGTTGAGAAGCATGGAGTCAAGTTGGGGTTCATGTCAGGATTCGTTAAAGTCAGTGCTTAATCATAGTCTAAGTACTCTTATGAACACCTTGATTAGTTATTTCTTAAAACAAAAAAACTTATTGAAAGGAACCTGAAACTAACTGATAATGTTGTTTTGTTGCATATATTTAGGCGGCAGTGAGTGGACTTCAGAGTCAACCAATTGTAAATGCTGTCATCGATGGGGATGATATTATATACAGAGACTATATTGATATCAGTATTGCTGTGGGCACGCCTAAGGTTCTTATGTAATCCCTTTTTTGTTTATCTATTTTCCGAGGCATCCAATAAACCGTTTTACATAATTGTCATTGGTGTGTAGGGTCTTGTGGTTCCTGTTGTTCGGGGAGCTGAGAAGATGAATTTTGCTGAGATAGAGAAGGAGATTAACTCTCTTGCCAAGAAGGCAAATGACGGAACAATATCAATTGATGAGATGGCTGGAGGCTCATTCACCATATCCAATGGCGGTGTCTATGGAAGCCTTATTAGCACTCCAATTATCAACCCTCCACAGGTACACATATTTTCTAACCTTTTCCTTTTTATTTCTGCCATATCTTGATTGACGACCAATGTAGACTAGTGCATCTTTCTTGGACACAGTCGATTGGCTGTCCCCAGAGAATGATTTGTAGGAATCGGGAATTGCCATGAAGTATGAGTGTTGCACTTATATCGAAATATGAGGGAACTGGCCGCTCAATGATTTTGAATTCCGATAAAAAGTAGGATGTTGATTACCTATCCCTTACGTAAATTGAAATTACCCCAAGTCTATGTCCTATGAATTGGATGTGGGTACTTGTATCTTTTGAATTATAGAATCCACTTGAAAATAGTACTCGTAGGTTTTAGCAAGTCAAACTCAACATTTGTACTTTGCATTAGGCGGCATTGAAGGCTGAATTGGCATTGGTTGATCACCGAAATCGTACTCACCCTGCCGCATCTGTTAGTTCTGTTTTGTCTTCTCCTTGGGTGACAAACTATTCATGACTCGTATTTTGATCTAACCCAACCGTATTCAACCCGACCCGCTAGACAGGTCTAGGGACGGTTTATAAATGAGGTCAAGGTAGTACAATAGTTGGAAATCTTGTTCTTTTTGCCCTAATATTATCCATTCCACTTTTGCAGTCAGCAATCTTGGGAATGCACTCAATTGTGAACCGTCCTATGGTGGTTGGGGGTCAAGTAGTTGCCAGGCCGATGATGTATGTTGCTTTGACTTACGACCACAGGCTAATTGATGGAAGAGAGGCAGTTCTCTTCTTGCGCCGCATCAAGGACGTGATCGAAGACCCCAGAAGGTTGCTTCTCGACATTTAGTTTGCTATAATAGCCCCTCTCGATTTCACAGTTACTCTGGAAATAAAAACGTAACATGTTATCACAATTTTTTGAGGGTCGATTTGTGCCCTGCCTCAAATTTTAGTAGACCATTGCATTATGTTTTGAGTAAATGCAATCCTCCCCATATACGAAAAAGGTCATCCTGGCCTTTGGTTTCAGGACCGTATTCTTTCAAGATTGGAATCGTACACACTGTCATTTGATGAAGTTTTAGACAATTTGTACTGTTATTGAATCGAAAGGGTAATCTAGCTGAAAATACTCGTCATTTGTGCGGTAACAGTGATGCAATTTTCAACAATTTTTACTATTGCAAGTTATGTCACATCTGTATCAGTCATTAATTTACCTTCAAAATCAAGAAATAACACAAGATGTTCTTAGCAATCCAATTGGAACTGAACGATCCTTTTATGGTAGTCACGCCAGTAGTTAAATTGGTTGCAATGTATTTGAGGGGACCACGTTTTGGTAATTAATGCGAGGGAGGCCACTCCATTGATGTTTTTACCGAGTCTACTAATAATCTTTTTATTTTTTATTTTTATTTTTTGGTCGAGAAAAGAAGAGGGGTATCCCCATAGAACATACTAGTATTATTCAGCTATATTAGAAAGCATAAAACGGTATCACACGAGGCTAGCTTGCTCCTCCCACGTCCTGCTGAGCTATATCAAATAATTTCGCTGGTATTCTATCTTCTTATCTTCTTCAAAGATCATCACTCATCAGTTGTTGGGCTTGTCGGACCCCATAGTTCGCTAACCAATCCGCACATCGGTTCGCTTCCCTATAGACATGGTGAATGTTAACTTCCCATTCGGGGTTGTTAATCAGACATTTGCAAACCATTAGCATATGTGTATGCGCATTTGGGTATAAGGCATCTTTGTCGATCAGCCCTTTAACGACCTGTGAGTCCGTTTGGACAATCACATTAGTGAACCCTTCTTCCTTCGCTATCAACAAACCACTGCGGAGAGCCATGATTTCCGCTCGTGTTACAGTGGCACGGCCTAATTGCTCGGGGTTGTTACTAATAATCTTTTTTTTGGTGAGTAAATGTAAGTATATTGCAAACCAAAAATATGTTACAAGGTTACGCCTCCTTCGACCTGTGTAGGGCTAGGCCATCAATCCATTTGCAATCTTTACAATTTAGAGACCCTTGAATTAAAAATTGATATCTACTCCTAATCTCCCTCTCTATATTCCGACAAATAATCAAAGGAGGTAAGAGAACTCCCTAAATCCTGCTTTTGTTCCGTTGACTCCAGACATGATAAATTGCAATACTGAAGATAGTCCGAATGATGTTACGTTGGAGCCTAGAGCCCCTCAATCTATCTTGGCTCAAAGATGAGTCTAGTATCCAACCAATCCTCAAGCAACACAAAAAATCTTCTATTATATCCACATTCAAAGAATAAATGTAAGATATATTCATGATGCTGCTCACAGATACAGCACAAATCAAACTGGAGCACCCCAAATCTAGTTAGTCTAGTCCGGTTACCAGCGCACCCCTATATGCCAACCAAGCCACCATCCTGTGCTTAGGCACCACCCTTCTACACCACACCTGTTTGTCCCATGTAACCTTAGTCCTTTTTCTGCAAAGAGACTCATAAGCATCCTTAACCGAATATTTCATTGACCCCCCTTCCATTCGCCATTCACGAACTGTAACAACCCGGCTCTTCCAGTGACATTAATTAACAAGGCGAAAAATAATTAAGTCGTAAAAAGTGGTAAAAATTTAAACCGTTAACTCAGAGTGAATCTTTTACCGATAAATGAACCGTTTGTTTAATATACAACAACTAAGTACAGAATTACAATTTTTGAACAAAGGTAATCTGACAAAATTTGGGTTACAAGATTTATTCTTTGGCACTTTCATTAGCTAATTGTAGCTCTTGCACTCATGCATGCCCCCATGTCCAGCCTTGAAGGTCCGTTAACCTGAATGCATATTTTAATATACAACTGTCCCACTTAGTGGGAGTAACCTAACCGTCCTTCTCTAATGGCCGATACCCTGCAATATAATATTCAAGTTGTCTAAGTAACATATACGTTACGGTGACTTGCTTAGGCAAAAATGTGTCCATGACCCTTGTGGATGATGGTTCCGCCGTAAACGTAATCCCTCTCAAAACCGCCCGCACCTTGGGCATGTCAGACACCGACTTCATACCCACTGAATCAGGGGTACGTGCCTATGACGGTACACGGCGCCCGGTCGCAGGAGTCGCGACCGTTAATACCATCGTAAGACCCATAGAAAGAAAGATGGACTTTCAGGTCTTAGACGTCAGAACCGGGTCCGATCCTATAACATGATCCTAGGACGACCTCGGATTCACGCCCTTAAAGCCGTACCATCCACCTTGCATCACAAGGTGAAGGTTCCCCTCAACGGTGAAATAATTACCATCCATGCCTCGCCTATAAGAGCCTTCATAGAAAAAGCCACTTCCTCGCAAGTTACGGAAGATGCCGACACCGAATTAAGGGGATTCCACGTAGTAAACCTATTAGAGCGAGATCTAGCCCTTTTTGACTTCGATCAATACTCCAACCTCGCCATTAACTTCATGATGAAACAATAAGGACATTTCCCGGGATTATCACTAGGAAAGAACCCAAACACTGCCACCAAACTCCAAGACCCCGTCGGACAAACCCATACAATAGGTTTCGGATATCCCGCAACCGTTGATGAAATCCGTGAATGCATAATCACCATGCGAACTCGTAAAACCGAGGGCATCCAAATCCCGCCATATAACCCAACCCTGATTGGCTACTTCATAAAGAAAGGTGACATCGAACCTTATATGGGATTTTCCGAACCAACCTACATCAAAGGCATATGCCATTCCGGGATAGAAATATTCCAAGATTGTTACTTCATCCCGGAAACCATTCCAAACTCATTAAAACCCATACCCACACCCTGTGTAGATGGCCTAGCTAACAATCTATTATTCGGGGAAGAACACTACATCCCCGTAGATCCCGATGAGCTAGTCAAGATGGTCATGACTGACAAGCAATTTGACCCCATCTCCCTCATCGTCAATACCGGTGGAGGAAGTCCGTAACGTGGGTCAATGAGAATGGTAGGAGGTTCAAGCTAACTACAGGAGAAGGGAGGATGTTTGAGGAGTCCGAGTCCGAATCCGAAACAGAGTCCAAGTCTGAGTCCGAATCTGAGTCTGAAACGGGCCATGAGTCTAGTATTTTCTGTCTCCCATCCACTTCTGTGTCTGTTTAGGATGAACCGAGGTCTGTCCCGGAAATCCCAATAATGTTGTCTCTGTCAAACGAACAGAGGATCTCATAGTCAAAAGTCCTCGACATGCTCGATTTAACTAATAATAAAAATACTTTTGCTTACGACTCGTCACACTTAACATGCAATGCCATTATCGATAGCGAACAAAACATAAATGATCAGGATGATTCTTACAATGCTTCTCTCCCACCCGAAACATTAAGAGAATTAGCCAAGCAGGAGTTAGGGGCACCAATAATTGAGGACACCGAATCCATAAACGTTGGGACCCCCCTAGAAGCCCAAATCCTCAAGATAGGAACCTCCTTAGAACCTACTGAGAGAGAACAATTCATAAGCCTACTCACACAATAAAAAGACGTCTTCGCCTGGTCCTATCAGGACATGCTAGGCATAGTCCGGGACATCACCGAACACCGGATCCCGATCAAACCCGGATTTAAACCAATAAAACAAAAACTATGCCGTATGTGACCCGAATGGGCCCTTAAGGTCAAAGAGGAGGTAGACAAGTAGTTTAAAGCCGGATTCATACACGTTTCCGAGTACTCCGACTGGGTAGCCAACATAGTCCCCATTCCCAAAAAGGATGGGAGAATCCGAGTCTGTGTCGATTTCCGAGACCTTAACAAAGCCAACCCAAAAGACGACTTCCCCTTACCCCACATAGATATCCTGGTAGACAATACCGCCGACCACACCCTACTCTCCTTCATGGCGGGTATGCCGGCTACAACAAAATAAAAATGGCCAAAGAGGATATGTCTAAAATAGCCTTTACCACGCCCTGGGGAACCCATTGTTACTCAGTAATGCCATTCGGAGTACTTAAGAATGCCGGGGCAACTTACCAATGAACTGCTACCACTCTTCTACACGACATGATGCATAAAGAAGTCGAGGTTTATGTAGATGATATGATAGTCAAATCCTAAAACTGAGAAGGGCACGTCCCCGCCCTCAAAAAATTCTTCAAACGCCTACGCCAAGACAACATGAGACTTAGTCCACAAACATGCGCCTTTGGGGTCACATCCGGGAAACTTTTAGGTCACGTCGTGAACCTACGAGGAATCGAAATAGACCCATCCAAAATAAAAGCCTTACTAGACATGCCCGCACCCAAAAACGAAAAAGAGATCAAGGGGTTCCTAGGCAAAGTACAATATATCAGCCGCTTTATCGCCAAACTAACCATGGTCTGCGAACCCATCTTCAAAAAACTCAAAATCACCGAACCAACCATCTGGGATAATAAGTGCCAAAAAGCCTTTGACAAAGTAAAAGAAATACTAACACAAACCCAGTGTTGATGCCTCCCAAAAAGAGATTACCACTTTCCCTCTACCTTACCGTAAACGTGACCGCAATGGGAGCCCTGCTAGCGCAAACCGTTGACAAAGAGGAGAGAGCTATTTACTACATTAGCAAGAAGTTCCTCGAGTACAAAACAAAATACACACCCCTAGAAAGAACCTGCCTTGCCCTAGTTTGGTCAACCAAAAAATTCCGGCACTATATGCTTAGCCATACAGCACGCGTATATTAAAAAATGGATCCCATCAAATACATCTTCAAAAAACCCGTCCTCAACGGACGATTAGCCCGATGGACTCTTATGTTGGCAGAATTCGACTTAACCTACACACCCCTTAAGGTCATTAGAGGGAAAGCCGTAGCCGATTTCCTAGCCGAAAACCCGATAGAGGAAACTCCCACAACCGACACATGGTCCTTCCCTGACGAGGACATTTTATTCGCCGAAAATGAGTCATGGGACCTATACTTCAATGGCGCCTCGAGCGTGAGGGGTTATGGCGTAGGAATCCTTTTGATATCCCCAATAGGCGACCACACACCCATATCAGTCAAACTAGACTTCCCAGTTACCAACAACACAGCCGAATACGAAGCCTGCCTAATAGGGCTAAAAGCCGCCGTAACTCTAGGAGTTAAAAACCTTAGAGTCCACGGAGATTCATCTCTAGTAATCAACCAAGCCACGGCCACCTATAGGGTCTATACCGAGAGCCTAGCCCCGTACCAACCGAAATCGAAAACATATCCCATGAATTCACCAAAATCAACTTCATACACATACCCCGCGAAGAAAGCCAATTCGCCGATGCTCTATCCAAGTTAGCGTTACTAATAAACATGCCCGACAACCTCTTCTCTATGCCTATCTGTATAGAGAGAAGCGAACAACTCGCATACATCCACAACATCGAAACCGACGACATTCCCGAAAAATCCTGGTACAAAGCGATCATAGACTTCAAAACCGACGGATTATACCCACCCAACACAAACAACAAAAACAAAAGAGCCTTACGAATACTAGCCGCCCACTATGTCCTAAACCAAGGATTACTATACAAACGAATCCCACAAGGAGTACTCCTTAGGTGCATAAAAAAAACCCAATCCGAAAAGGTCATGGAAGAAGTACATGACGGGGAATGCGGACCCCACATGAGCGCACACCTATTAGCCCGAAAAATAATAAGACTTGGCTATTACTGGATCAGTCTAGAGGCAGACTGCCGGCGTCATGTCCGCCACTGTCGCAACTGCCAAATATTCGCCAACATCCAACACCTACCACTGTATCCACTCCACACCATAACAACACCCTGGCCCTTCTCTACCTAGGGAATTGACATCATAGGAAAGGTACACCCATCCGGAACCGGCGGACACTGTTTTATACTAGTAGCCGTTGATTACTTTATCAAATGGGTAGAAGCAGTCTCATACACCGTACTAACCTCCAAACAAGTAGTCAAATTCTTACAAAACAACATCATCTGCCGCTACGGCATACCTCACGAAATCATCAGTGATCAAGGGGCTCATTTCATGGCCGACACCCAAAAAACTCTTAGACAAATACAAAATCCAAAGACACAAATCCTCACCCTACAGACCTCAGACAAACGGGGCTGTAGAGGCAGCCAACGAAACTATCACCACCATCCTTAAGAAGATCATAGACAACTACCGTGACTGGCCAAACAAAATAGCCTTCGCATTATGGGGATACGGAACCTCCTACCGAACGTCTATCGGAGCCACACCCTATTACCTAACCTACGGCTCCAAAGCCGTGCAGCCCATAGAGCTAGAAATACCCTCACTAAGGATACTAGCCGAAAGCGGCATTCCCAAAGAAGAATAAAACCAAAAATGTTACGATGAGCTAGTACTCTTAGATGAGCGTAGAATACACGCACTATCCAACATGCAAGCCTACCAACAAAGAATACAACAAGCCTTTAACAAACGAGCCAAATCCTAAAACATACATGAGGGAGACTTAGTAGTCAAATCCATTAGAGCACCTCTTCCCGTCGACCCTAGAGGGAAATTCAAACCAAACTGGGCGGGCCCTTACCTCGTCAAGAAGATACTCACGGGGGGCGCCGTGATCCTTACTGACCTAGACGGTCAAGAATTCTCGATCCCAACCAACATGGACCAATTCAAATGATATTATCCTTAAACTCCTCGACAACCCCATCCTGATCTACGAACTAGGGTGAAAACCCATACAAAACGCTTAAACATAATTCGCATCGATAATTGGCATAACGAGTCTAAAGCAAAATCACTCATACTTATAATGAACTACGAACATGGTTTGATTTCGTCCAAACGCGGATACATAGGCAACCCTTCCAAGGGTACAACCAACAAAAATGACAAAATCGATTACTCGATTCACATGCAAATCGGAACCTTTCCATCGCGTTCCGGTTAACGAGTGATTTCAATGACGAAGCACAAACGACGAGCCGAGGACGGGGTGAAAACCCGAAAGGGAGCCCCGGGCAAAATGGAGAAACGAGTTGCGAGCCGTCGTTAAAAAAAATGACGAACCGAGGACGGAGTGAAAACCCGAAAGGGCCCTCCGGGCAAAATGAAGAATCGAGTTGCGAGCCACCACAAAAAAATAATAAACAGAAAAAAGAACATGCTTCTCATTAATAAAAGAAAATCAATTAAATCGAGCCTTTGTCGAGGCCCTTTACATCGAGTATCCCGAAATCCGGCTACCCCGGAAAATGACGACGTGTCAAAACCCTACAAAAACTAGTACTAATACGCCACATAATATCAGTTAATAGAGCATAGTACCAAATGGTTGGGCTCTACCGGTCCAACTTTCCCCTTCCCTTTCTATCCAGGCGTGCTTGCTCGGGTCTTTCACCATCGACCCCTCCTAACAAAAGCTTCCACCGCCATAGCCAAAGGGGAGCCCAGCCAATCGTGTTTCCCCTCATCACTCACATTTTCAATATGGGTCTCGTCGATCTTGGCCCGTGTAGATGAACTGACGGCACTAGGATCGGTAACGCTGTCTTTGGTCAGGCACTTAGTGACGTTGCCTTGAGTCGCCTCCTTATCCTCTAGCACAGCAGTTTTACTAACTTTCGACCTGCTCCCTCTTGACGGGTATTCATGAACTCCCTGCCAGAAGGAAGTAATGTCGGTCGGTCGAGACTTTCTATAACAAGGGGACAGGAGAACCTCTGTCCCTAGGACATCCTAAACTCCCTGAGAGATTTTTCCGTCCACGAATCAGACTTAGGAGCACCCGTAGTAACCTCCGTTATGGCTGGCTTCACTCCCATTTGGCGCGACAACTCGCCCGGATAAATATAAACCAGATCCCTTAAAGATAATATTTGCATAGGCTGAGTCGAGGATGAGTAGGGAAACTCGGCCTGTCCACTGATATGCCACCACAGGACTATCCCCCTGATATCTACTCGCCCATTAGCCTACAAGTAAGAATGCCACCTTTCCTCGGTATAACCATCATTCCATGCTTGAACCATCTTACGGCCCGTGAAGACTTTATAGCTATAGCCCTTGGCGGACTGAGGAGGGTCAACCAAACCAAGCCTCTTCTGTAGCCAAACCTGCACAAACCATAACACAATGTCACACTTTCGAACTAAGGCAAGTTTCAGAAAAAGGAAAGGTAGCACCTCTATATATACCTGCAAAATGATCTTAGAACTTCGAAAGGGAGCACAGAGCATCCGGGCACGTGCGTCAAGACATAGGATGAGCTCACCCAGAATGAGTAGAGAGGGTGACCGCCCATGTTCCATCCCCATTACAACATCCAAAACCCAAGGATTACCCCAACCCTCATGCACTAACGCATCCTCAAAGAGATAATAACATGCCACCGCAATATTAAAAGCCCGTCTACAAGCTAGAGGTGAAATATCACGGGAACCCTTCTGTGAGAACGTCCTAAAAAGCAACTCTAGGTCAATACCATCTTCCCCGAAGAAAACTTTAGCCTCCTCTAGCGAAGAAAGGTCCAAAAAATGGCTAAACCGTTCCTCAAAAGCATCATCTCCTAGAGGCACACAAGGTCGAACTGAACACCATCCGCCTATAACATCTAGCTCCTCGGGAAGGGGAAAAACCATACCTCCAGGGAAAGCAAAAACATGATTCTTAACGTGCCAAAAACTAGAACACACCAACAAGAAGTCATCTTGTACCTTAATCTGCCTTAACGCAATAACCATGGAGAAACCGTCACTTGGACAAACCTCGAGGTCACATTTCTTGAAACGACCCATCCACTCAGTTAAGAGATTCCCGAAACCCGACATGACTCAAAATAATGCAAGGAAGCTATAGACACACTATGGGTAGTTGGTATGTCTAAAACGAGTACCCATAACCCGCATATATAGCCCTAATCCCACGACAATTAGGAAACCACGGAAAATTTCCATAAACAAGAATCAGGCCGCCTGAGCCCAGGCGCCCGAATCTCGAACCGCCCGAACCTAGGCGACCCGGAATCCAACCGCCTCGACCCAGGCATTTGAACCCTAAGTCATCGGTCTCCCGAGCACCTGAAAATAATGACATCAACCCCGCTTTACCCCAACAATCACCATCTGCCAACCCCGGAGATTGGGAACGACCTCCCGAACTCACTAAAACCCTTTCCAAAAGCCAATCCACACAAGAGCAACGAGTCCACATGGACAACACATTTCACCGTCGGACACTACAAGAGAAGATGCCCCAGGCGTCCACCCAGTGACGTTCGTCAGTGGACGCTATAATGATCCGGGCGTCCACAAACGTACGCCAGAAAGCGGAAGCCACGACCAGTCGCCCATTTTCAAAACGGGCGTCCATTGTCGGACGCCACGGGAATTGATGACCGACAATGGACGCCACCCTGGCGTCCGACTGTGGACGCCAGGTCTCCCTGGGTGCCGTCCACAGTCGGACGCCATGTTCCGAGATTTGGCGACCGACTGCGGACGCCACCCGGGGAGACTTTGCGTCCACAGTCGGACGCCATTTCAGCTTCCCCTGGCGTCTGTCATGGCGTCTGTTATTGGACGCTATTTACGCTGTTGCATGACCGTAAACATGCGTTCAATGTTTAGCCAAAACCTGCAAAATAAACTACAACCAACTCTCAACCGACCACAAGTGTCGAGTATCCACAATACCGCAACCACAGTCACTCTCAGTCAACCAAAAGAGTTCATCTCTCGACTCATTTCTGCTGAAACAACATATATAAAAAGATTGAGCATACGGTTTGAAGGTACACAATTCTAAACTAGTTCGAAGATACATAATCCGTATATACAGTTAAAACAACAACAACAACAACAAACAATCAACTAACTGTGAAGCTAGCTGCAGCACCAGAGTTACCGCCACCCCCGCTGAAGGGGTCTCTGTCGTCTGGAGGGGATGGGGGACGACCTTGGTTGCATTTATTGAACATGGCCTGAAACATGGCCATCTGTTCCTGCATTTTCTTGATGTTTTCTGCCTGCTCCTTCAGTTGCTCCTTCATTTGCTTCTTCTCCGGATCGGGCTGCTGAGATCCGGCCGGCGTGTACTCCATCTGTGTGGAGGTGCTCAGACGCGATGTGGGAGGTCTGAAGTACATACCGTGTGCATTTCCCACACCGTACACACTTCCTTTCCTGTAACCCTTGACGACCTTGAACCAAGTAGCATTTGGGTCGACTTCCTCAACATCAGGGTCAGCCTCGAGTCTCGCCATCTCTTCTTGGTACAGAAAAACGATTTCAATTTAAGTTATTATTAGATGAAATTATTGAAGATAGTTATCCACCACCTACAGTCGATTTAGTACTCACCCAGGTCGCCTGATCCTTTTTCGACTTGAAGGTAGTCCTTGTTTCATCGGTCTGTCCATGCATGTCGTAGAATATATCCGCCGCGGTTGGCTCCCTCCCGAGCTCAGCACGCAGCTATTAAATGAGTACGAACGTTAGGCGAATATAAATTATGCAAACGTAGTTTACGATTATTCAAGGAAGAGTATGGTATTAATTAGTAGAAATCATACTCTCTTGACACAAGTGAAAGAAGACTGAGACCCCCGATGATGTGTCGGGTTTGCGTGGCCCTCATGGTCACAGTTCGCCATCTTGTTCCTTCGGCCAATTTCAGACCTCGCCTTAAAGTCTTTCTTATCGTGGTAGGCAATCCATCTCTCCAATGCCTCCCCTAAAATATGACGACCCAATATATTATTTAATACAATGAAATAATGAAGTTAGATTGTTTATTTGTTAAAATTGATTACTGAAAAAAAAATAACCAACACCTTTAAGGTCCTTCAACGGAGTCCCCCGCGTACGTCGTTTATTCATCACATCTGCGAAACGTCGTGTGCACGTTTCATTGTAACGTTCCCAGACCCTTCCATCAAACTCTGAGCCCCAACTGAACTTGAACTATACAGTCACGACAGATTAATAATTAGTATGAAAAATATTTACAAAGTCCAGATTATAAAATAAACACTCGGTAGCAAAAATAATCCACGTACCTTGAACTGGTTGAACCACCACTCTCGTATCTCAGCCGGTACCTGAGACCAACATGCATACCCTTGCCCTTTGTCGACCATGAAGCTGTTGGTACAGCCCTTGACGACCTCTTTGTGCAGAAACCTGCACCGAGTCGAGAAGACCATATATGTAGTCAATCATACAAAATGTAGTACAAAAATGAATATTTACAAAGGAATAATCAACATGTTAGAGGATATTACCATGTGCCTGTTGGTTTGAGAACATACCGCTCCTCCTCGTCCTTCTCCGGTTCCTCCTCTTGCCCCTGTTGCTGCTCCTCCTCCTCATGCTCACCGGTCTGCTCCGGTCCCGTTTCGGGGACAATCTCCTCATCCTCCCGCTGGGTGGTGGACGTGTGAGCAGACCTACTACCCCCACCACGTCTCCTAGTCGATCTACCGCCTGCCATTGTCTTAACCTGCGAAAAAATTAGACAATGTTAACAACAATTAGCCATGTGAACAACAATTACATTCTATCTTTATTCAAGTAAAAAATCCTACTATAGTAAACATCAAAATAACTTAACCATGTAAACATGTAAACGTACAACTCTAGTAGTCACCGTCGCTGTCGTTATTTTCTCCCTCCTCATCCTCCTCAGTCTGATCCTCCTCCTCGGTCTCCTCGCCCTCCACTTGATCGTCCTCTGAATTCTCTTCATCGTGTCCGTCATCCTCGTCAAGGAAGTCCGGAACATCCCTGACCATGTACTCTCCTTGTCCATCATCATCGTTATCCTCAAAATCTTCCTCTGCCCCTTGATTCTGATCTTGTACGGAGAATATGTTCTCTTCAATAGAAGATAAGCGTGTACCAGTTGAAGCAACATCTTCCTGGAACAGAGAACTGTCTATTTGTCCCCGTGGTTTAGTCGTAAAGACTGCCCACCATTGACTTTGATTTCTGTCATTTTTCGTGTAAGGAGAAGGAGCAAAATATACTTGCTTCGCCTGATGCGCGAGTATGAACGGATCGTACGTAGGATATTTCCTTGTGTGATTAAGTTCCACAATCTTGTAACGTTCATGCACTCGGGTCCCGTTCACGGAGCTGTCTTTCCACTCACACTTGAATACCACAGCTCTATACCCTCGTTCTTTGCCAGCATAACACAACTCAAAAATATCCTCCAAAATACCATAGTACTCATCACCATCAAGAGATGACACACTCACACCAAAATTGCATCTAGCCTTGTTCTTCCCGTAGTTGAATGTGTGAAAATTGAACCCGTTCACCGAGTACCGGTTCCAGGTTTTAACCACTCGCACTGGACCAAATGCCAAACTTCTAACCAAATCATCACGTATATCTAAGGCAACTACGTGATTCTTGAGCCACTTCGGGAAATGTTCGTCGTGCTTACTCCAAACGTCATCAGGGTTCACGGCAGGGTTCGCAGCGACATATTCAGTTACAAATTGTTTCTCATAAGGCTCTAAGATCTCACAATTCGAAAGTAGGTAAAGGTGCGCTCGGTTGTACTCTTTCTCATCTAGTGTCCTAGAACCCTCAACGGATGAAGTTCCTTCATCGTCCTTCTTTTGAAAAAAATTCGGGAATAGTGGGGTCAATGGACACCGAATGTCCTAGGTTCAGGTTCTTGGTTTTTGTTTGCTCATCTTTATCGAAGTAGAGGGAGCAGAAGTTTGCAATCTCTTCTGTCAAATATGCATTACAAATAGAACCTTCTACCCTAGCCTTGTTACCAATTTTCTTCTTCAAATGATTCAGGAACCTAAATAAACAAGTTATATATTTCAGTCAATACAAATTAGTTAAGCTTATTTTTTTTAAATGAAGTTACTAAAAGTTACGTACCTTTCAAATGGGTACATCCATCTATACTGGACTGGTCCTCCAACCTTAGCCTCGTAGGGCAAGTGGACAGGTAGATGCTCCATGGAATTAAAGAACGACGGTGGAAAGATCATCTCAAGTTTGCATAGTATCTGCGGAATTTGATCCTCAAGCCGAGACATGTCCTCAATTGATACTGTAGAGGAACACAAATCTCGGAAGAATTGAGATATCTCAGTTATAGAATTCCCCACCGTCGGTAGCAGAAGGTGCTTTAGTGACACCGGAAGCAACCTCTCCATGAAAACGTGACAGTCGTGACTCTTTAACCCTTGAAGCTTCAGGTTCTTAAGATCAACACAGCGTTTGAAGTCGGAGGCGTACCCATCAGGGAACTTCAACTTCTCTACCCACTCCAACAACGCCTTTCTCTGAGCCTTGTCAAGTGCGAACAAGGCCCTCGGTTTCGACCCATCCTGTTTTATGTGCAGTTGAGGACGGTGACAGAAATTCTTGACATCTCGCCGGGAGCCTGTAGTGTCACAACTCTTCCCCTCCACATCCATCACCGTGTGAATCAACTGCTCGAAGAAGTTTTTCTCTATGTGCATCACATCTAAATTGTGACGAATTAACAAAGTCCTCCAATATGGTAGTTCGAAGAATATGCTACGTTTAAACCAACCATTTTTCAACTTCTTGAGGTCTTTGAACTCCTGCTCGGTTCCGTCAACAGTAGACGGGTAATCAGAAATCAACTCCCATATTTCATCTCCTGGGAGTCGATCAGGTGCGTCGTCAAGCACCTCCTCACCCTTCTTGAACGCCTTCTTATTCTTTCTATATGGGTGACCTTCTGGTAGGAACTGTCGATGACAGTCAAACCAACTTATTTTACTAGAATTTGGAAGATAAAAAGCTTTGCTCTCACCCATACAACACGGACATGCTTTCTGACCCGCAGTAGACCACCCCGAGAGCATACCGTACGCGGGAAAGTCGTTTATAGTCCACAACAAAGCTGCTTTCAACTGAAAGTTTTGTCTCAGAGAGACATCATAAGTTTCCACCCCTACCTCCCACAGTTGTTTCAGTTCCTCAATAACAGGTTGCAAGTAAACATCCAAATGATTTTTCGGGTTTTTGGGTCCGGGAACAATAAGAGATAGGAAGATGAAAGGTTGCTTCAAACACAACCAAGGAGGTAGGTTGTAAGGTGTGATCATCACTGGCCAGCAAGAGTACGATTTACCAAATTGACCGAACGGTGCAAATCCATCAGTGCACAACCCAAGCCTTACATTTCGGGGTTCTAACGCAAAGTGGGGATGTAGTCTATCAAAACGCTTCCACTCCTCACCATCACTCGGATGACACATCTTCCCTAGTACCCTAATGTCCTCCTTGTGCCAGCGCATTTGCTCAGCTATGGTTTTTGTGGCGTACAATTTCTGAAGCCTAGGTGCAATAGGGAAGTACGTAAGCTGACTTATTGGGATTGGTTTCTTACCCCTGACACTACTTTTCCCTTTTCTACCTCTCAAAACAATATCCCCCTCGACCATCTTATACCTACCCTTACCACATCTCCTACATTCATCAAGCATCGCATCGTCCTTCCAAAATAGCATGCACCCATCTGGACAAGCGTCAATCTTTTGATGCGGGAGTTGAAGTCCCTTCACAACCTTTTTGGTTGTGTAGAATGATCGGGTCATGATATTGTCTTTTGGAATAACTCTCTCGAGTAAGGCAGCAATACCATCGACACAAGCAAAGGGCAGGTTGAACTCACATTTAAGGCTAACTACCATAGACGCGACTTCTAACAAAGTCACATCGCACCCTCCGTATAACGGTTTCTCCGAAGCTTCCAACATGTCGAAAAACGCCTTTGCTCGTGGGTTAGGCTCTTGTGGGTTAGGTGAGTCTTGTGGGTTGGGTGAGTCTCGTGGGCTAGGTGAGTCTCGTGGGTTAGGTGAGTTAAACAAGTTGCACTCCACAACATCAACTATCATACCTCTCAATCCCCCCTCATGTTGATGGTTTTCGGTTCCCTCAGACTGAGATGACTCACCATGACAAATCCAATAATAGTAATCGGGTGAAAAACCACTATAGATGACATGTTCCTTCACTACAAGGACCTCAAGAAATTTTAGGTTCTTGCATTTAGTACACGGACACCTAACCTCCCCCCTCGATGCATAGTCTACCGACTTTTTAGCGACCTCGACAAATGACTCAACACCCCTCAAAAATTCGACTGTTGGACATCTCTTCTTATCAAGTCTTCCCTCGTACATCCATTTCCGTTCAATTCTCTTCATTTTCTATGTTCAAAAAATATATATAACGTATTAAAGTTTAATTTCCCTACTTTAATTTATAACTTACTAAACGAATATTTAATCACCATTTAACTTAAACTTCATTTCTCTAACTAATACGTCGAAATAAACCCAAATGTCTTATTAATTTAGAATTGACCTTACAAAAATTTAGTAAACCCAATTTTTAATTTGCAAATGTCTTATTAATTATTAATTGACCTTACAAAAATTAGTCACCGAATTTAATCACAATTTAATCCCAATTTACAAAAACCCTAGCTAATTTATCAATGTAATCCCAATTCAACCAAACAAAACACAACAATTCATGCCTTAGGTCACACAGAAGCAGCTTAAACAGGTCAAAAAAGGGTCAAATTTTCGGATACAGATATCAAAATTCCGAAAGCGCCGCTAACACCTATTTACAACCCCGATCAGGATAGAAGTGGTTTCGGGAAAATCCGGCATTATTACGACACCTTTTGGTCCGTCTCAAGTCACACAAAACCTCACGGAAGACCCTAGAGGTCATTCTAGCTCAATTCAACCAAATTGATCAAACCCTAGTCAAAATAACGATGGGCATAACTAATCTAACTAAGCGAATTTGGGATAAACTAATCAACCTAATCGAACTTGGCCTAAACTAATCAACCTAATCGAAATGTAGACCTAGACGAAATTAACTAACAAATTATCAATAAATAACGCTAACAATGGAGAATACGAACTAATTATAATGAATAGAAACGAAATAAACTAAGAAAACGTACCAAAATTAGGAATAAAGGATGAAAAATGGGAGAGAAATGGGTCGGCGAGCGTAGAGGGAGAGTGTAGAGAGAGATTTTTTTTTTAACAAATGAAGGGGGAGAGGGGGGTGAGCGGGTATTTGACGCCACACTCACCCTGACGGGCGTCCGCTGTCGGACGCCACATGCGGACGCCATATGCTGCTAAATGGCGAGCGACAACGGACGCCATTTGGGGTAAATGGCGTCCGCCTGTGGACGCCAGTTGTCCTTCATTTTGTCCTCCCAAACTTCAGTCGGACGCCAAGTTTGGCGTCCGACTGTGGACGCCCGTTTGACTTTTCGGACGCCATGTAGGCGTCCGTATGCCCAGGACGCCAAAAAGGTGGACGCCCGGGACAGTTTTTATTGTAGTGGGATCCACCAGACTTAGACATTTTTTTTATTTTCTTTTTAGGGGGATATGCTACCCCACCTAGGCGCGTGCTGTAGCCTTTAATGGCACCGTCAATTCGCGGCTGTAGCCTAATACGACATTATCACGAGCATACAAAAGTGGTCTAACTTTTTTTTTCAAACGGTAGCCTAACTTTTTAGTTTTTGCCTTATTTTAAACATGAATGTCGAGGCAACTACACTTGTCTCTCAACGCACTCAGTCAAAGACATGTTAGTTTCTTACATTTCGCACATCTCGAGTCAAACATTTTCATCGACGTACTACTTGGTCCAACTCTCGGCTCAAATAAACGCATTTCAAAAACATTTCAAAAATCATTTTCGTACTGTCATGCATTCCTAACGCATTTTAAACGTCCTAAACTACGACGAAATCACAAACAAAACAAACTTGAAGTGATTACCAGTCAATCTAAGGCAACATTTCAAAAGCAAAACGAAACGCAAGACTAGCCAATCAATCAAAATACTAGAAGTTTAAAATATACAAATTATACAAATCCAAACACAAACTGAGTTCATAAACTAGGGAGGACCCCTAGAGGCTGCGCCTATAGCTATCACGAGCTCACCGATATTGTCATCCAAACCTAGATCCTCCAGATCCAGGAGAGGACACTCACTACCATCCATCCCCGACAGCATATCTTGAGTAACTGTCTCGAGAATCCATCCAACATCCTCGGTGGTGCCCGTGGCATGACTTTCAGCCTCTCTCTCAGCCTCAACCCCCCTCTCCACCTCAGCTTCTAGCCTAGCCTCACCCTACGCTGAGGTCTCGCTCTGAGTCCGAGCCAACCGCTCCTTGAGTCGTGCAATCTCATCATCCAGGGATTGCAGGAAGTGTCGCAACTTAGCCTCTTCTATCTCGAGCTCGGTCACCCGAGTCGCCAGCTGCGTCACCATATCCGGAGTTTCCTGCAAATACACCCGCACTTTAGGAAAAGATACAAACAACCTAGAAAGCCAATCCTAGATACACATACTCACCGATCGAGGCCCCGAAGTATCATGGGAGACCCTCGATGCATATGCCCGGAAGCAGTTGGCGGCCTGCCACAATCGCTAATGGGATATTGACGAAACTGGAAAGACGAAACAAAACGGATTAGCCAAACTAAACTTAACCCTTAAAAACCCAATTCAAGGCGAAAACCGAAGGTTACCCGGTATACCTGGTCACGCCACTCCATCCCGGCATCCATCTCCTCAGCAGAACACGAAGGGAGAGGCTCCGTGAAGACCACCCCAACCCCGTCGACCCTGAGCACCGTCAAGGGGAAGTCTGGGGGCTAAATGGCATAAACCGGATTGGTCAGCTAAAGGAAAAGCGAGCTGATCAATATACAAGCAAACACTAAACTGTAGAACAAAACAAGCCATAAAACAGAAACCAGGTACTCACCACGAGGCTGTGGCAAGCTAGCCGCTGATTGACGTAAGACAGATAGGAGGCACCACGCACCAGTAGTGCATCGCGACCTTCTCCATCCCTACCTTCGAGGACCTCTGCGGCGGTCAGTGGTCTAAACATGGTCCGGGAAGGATCAACCGACACCCTGAAATCGTCATACAAGCAATGATGCACAACCCGTTCGCCCAGATACCACACCGGGCGAAACAATGCAGGAAGGTGCATCCTTCTGTAGCTCCTAGGACTCAACTCCGCTCCTACATACTCGGGCAGACCCTCACAATCGGCCCAAGGACGGGCCACAAACTACAAAGACAAAATCGATACTTCAATAATCCTAAACCTTGGGAGCTACTAAGTAAAACAAACCGTAAGAAGGAAACTTACGTCTTCGAGGCAGAGCTGGTTCACCAGCACATTCTTCGACGGGTAGTGACTCGTCGTGCTCTTGGTCTGAGCCAGACTCCACTCATCCTCGCCGGAAACCTAACCGGACGAGCGCGCACCATCTTGGGTGCCAATCGAGGGAAGTTGGAATAAATCCAAGCCTGGAAAACCCCAAAACATCATTATCAAAACAACACCGGACTAAGAAATACCCTAGAAACAAATACAGAGACAATAACTAACCTCCAGCACGAGACCTGGGCCCACAATAGGCAAAGCTGAGTCCGATTCCACCTTCAGTGGCCTCACCATGACTTAAAAGCAACAGGTCATCTCCGTGAAGGCCGCGGTCACCCAATCAAAACGCCCCAGCTGACCTAAGTCAGCTAGGAAAGGCAAAATCCTAGTACTAAACCTCTCGCCCTTATCCAAGAAGTTGGTCGATCCTAGGAAGTATCCCAACCACAGACGGGAATCCTGCACCGGTGTGTTGGGTACTCGACCCTCTAGTACTGCCACCCTCTAGTACTGCCACCCTCTCGAAGTGGTCGGTAATGTGCGAACTCACCAGAGCATGAGACGTACTATAAGCCTCATGCTCCAAACAATCCCCGATCCATCCACGGACCTCATCACTATCTAACTTAGGGCCCTCAGCAGCCCACGTAATCACCTCCAGACCCTAGGGTAAACCCGTAATAACCCCGAAGTCCTCCAAAGTCATCCCGACCTCCCCAAAAGACATATGGAAGGTCGAGGTAGTATCGAAAGCGATCTATCATCGATCTAATCACCATAAGGTTGCACTTGGTCTTGCAACCAACCGGGCCCAGTGCCCGACCACGGGACCCAAAGCCGTTCTCGCGATAATCCCCTTTGCCACGGGGCTAAGCTTCTGTGAGTAGATCTCTAAGCATGTCGTAAAACCTAAGAAGGTCCTCATCGGACCTGGGGGCGCTGTAAAACGAGATAATACATGCATAAACAAACCAAACCAACCTAAACCGAAATTTAAAGCCTAAATTAATAAGCACGAGTCAAGATACTTACCATGTCGTTCACAATACGGCTAGAGATGTGCAAATCGGGACGAAACAACAGCTGATGACCGTTCCAATTCCGAGCCCAAAGGGGGTCCTCATAATCAACCTCCTCGTCCTCGTGTGCAGGATCCGGGATGTGAGCCCTCCTAGCAATCGTCTCGAGCAGCCTACGCCTAGTAACTCTATCAAAGCCGGCCTCATTTATGGTCCCTGGTCCACGACGCTGCGTAGGAACACTTCACCGCCTCTTACGAATCCCACGGGGAGTCAGCAAGCTCGTCCTGGCGGCCTCACCGCTAGTACTAGTCAAAGGAGCTCCCTCGGGATGCTCAGTATCATCTCTAGCTACAAAACCAAGCAAAAACGCAAAAACACCCGCCTCAGGTCAGGCAAAAGTGGCACAAACAGGTCAAAATAAGGTCAAAATTTCGGATAGAGATATCAAAAATCCGAAAAGTCCGCTAGGACCCATTTTTTGACCCCGGTCATAATAAAAGTAATTTCGGGAAAATCCGACATCGTTACGGTACTATTTGGTCCGTCGTAAGTCACACAAAACCTCATGGAATGCCCTAGAGGTCATTCTATCTCACAAAGGTCGACATGGAAGTCACCCATAACGTCACAAACACTAGTCGAGCAAAATTACGAGGGTCAAGTACGGGAATAACCGAGGAAACCGTCCCTAAGCCCTTACATTTCGAATTTACCCCATAGGAAGCCATTAATGCACCTCAAAACCTCCTATCAAGCTTATAACTACCCTAACAAGCTCTATTCAACCCTAATTTAACAATGGAACCAAGAATAAACATCGAAACCAAGAAAATTCAAATTACCCAAATCGATTTTTAGGGTTTGAGCAAAATCAACCCATAATCAACCCAATTAAGCACAAATCGACAATAGGCGAGTAAGGAAGACCTACCCGAGGTCAACATAATCGTGTATGACGAAAATTGAGACGGAAATCGGTTGGAAAAATCGAAGAAGCGAATTCAAGTCGAGAAGGGTCGCGCGTTTCGAATTCAAGACGAATGACCCACGCCTTTTTCCTTCGTTGACTTTAAACAGGTCCGACCCACAAAATCCCGGGCGCCTCACATCAAGCGGCCTTATTTTGGACCGCTTGGGGCTAGGCGTCCGAAGATTAAGGCGCACAAGGACCCGCGTCAAATTACTCAGCTCAAAGCGAAAACAAGAACAAACAAGACGCGGCATCCAATATCCGTAAAACATGCACTTATATGTGAAGCAAAATACACAACGACAAGACAACTTACTAACCGTAGCCAGTAAAACAAGCCTACAAACCTCTAAATCGAAATCTGCCCAACAAAAGACAACAACAAGCATAAAAACACGTGACTAACAAGACAACTCATACTCGAGGAAAACAAATCCGGGTAAAGCAAAACAAATCCGCGAAGCTAAACTAATCTAACCGAGACAAATGAACATCTACGAACATGTTTTAAGCCTAACGAGTCACTAAGCATTCTGAAGGCAACGGATTCTTATACATCCAAACATTTTTAAGCCTAACGAGTCACTAAGCATTCTGAAGGCAAGGGATTCTTATACATCCAAATTTTTTTTAAGCCTAACGAGTCACTAAGCATTCTGAAGGCAACGGATTATTATACATCCGAACATTTTTTAAGCCTAACGAGTCACTAAGCATTCTGAAGGCAAGGGATTCTTATACATCCAAAATTTTTTTAAGCCTAACGAGTCACTAAGCATTCTGAAGGCAACGGATTATTATACATCCGAACATTTTTTAAGCCTAACGAGTCACTAAGCATTCTGAAGGCAACATATTCTTATACATCCGAACATTTTTAAGCCTAACGAGTCACTAAGCATTCTGAAGGCAAGGGATTCTTATACATCTGAACATCTTTTAAGCCTAATGAGTCACTAAGCATTCTGAAGGCAACATATTCTTATACATCCGAACATTTTTAAGCCTAACGAGTCACTAAGCATTCTGAAGGTAACAAATTCTTCTACATCCGAACATTTTTAAGTCTAACGAGTTCCTAAGCATTCTGAAGGCAATTCAAGTTCGAATGGGTTTTTACACATTCGAACATTTTTAATCCAAGCCTCACGAGTCATAAGCATTCTGAAGGCAAACCAAATAAACATTCCAGCCTAACGGGTCATAAGCATTCTGAAGGCAAAACAAATAAACATTCGAGGCTAACGAGTCATAAGCATTCTGAAGGCAAAACAAATATCAAGCCTAATGGGTCATAATCATTCTGAAGGCAAACCAAATAAACATTCGAGCCTGACGAGTCATAAGCATTCTGAAGGCAAAAGAAGTGAACATTCGAGCCTAACGAGTCAAAAGCATTCTGGAGGCAATACAAATAAATATTCGAGCCTAACGAGTCATAAGCATTCAGAAGGCAATTCAAGTTCGAAGGGATACTTACACATTCAAACATTTTTTTTAATCCTTGAGCCTAACGCGTGATGCGCGTATTTTATATACACTTTTTATGCCTTTTATACGTGCATTCCCGTGCTTATCGAGTAGTGAAAGCTACTAATTTCCCCCGAATTTGATACTTTGTGGTCATGTTGCATTTTATCCAGGTTTGAACCCGTGGACGCATAAACAAGGCAAAAATCGTGCTTAAAGATGAAATCTTATGCGAAATAAGAAAAGAGAATGATCGTTTTCAAACAGGTCATATTAAAACGTGAATATATTGGGTTCTACAACTCCAATTGAGCTTATTCCAGTTGCGTTGGAAGGCTCTTTCTTTTAGCTTTCCAACGGTATATTACACGTCTGATTTGAAGAAGTAACGAAGAAATGGCAAGCATTTGAAGTTGAGCGCGCAGTGCTGAAAACGGAAACAGGTCGATAATAGTCGAACGACTATCCACTATAGTCGACCGACTATTCTCGAGACTGGATGAAGCCCGAGACTTTCCTAATTTGATGTTTAGGGTTAATAAGACTTTTGGGCTTTTGTTTTAACTTAGTATTTAAGAAACTATTAGACTAGAATTTAGGGAGAACCTCTTCTACTCTCCCTTATCCTTTTACTTCTCTTTAGATTTCTCTTTACCTCAACTTTTAGATCTATATTTCTGAATTATTTTCTTCTCTTCCTTTAAACTCGGTAATCTAATTATCTCTTTGTTCTTCCTTTATTCCTTTATCCTTAATTCTTTCTTTCTTAATCGTATTAATTTGTTTATGTTTATTTCTCTTTAGATCTATTACTATGCTTAATTTATTATCATCTTTATTATTATTGTCGTAAATTTCTCTATGAGTAGCTAATTTTCCTTGCTAGGATTTAGGGGATCCATGAATTGAATATGATTACTAATTAGTTTATAGATATGTCAATGATATTGCGTCTGAGTTGTTAATTGTAGCATTTAATTGAGATTAATTGATTAAGTCGACGTAATTGATTAATTAAATTGGTGAACTCGAACCTAAGATCGGAAGCCTGGTAAGAGTCAGACCTGCTACAACACATTAGTTTGCCCTAATAAGATCGGAAGCCGTTAGAAGCATTCTAGGGTGAATAGCGGACCGGAAGGACCTTTTCACTACCCCTTAGACCATTATCCATGATAGACCTGTGACCTAGACTGTGACCGTAAGAAATTCATGGTGAACCGACAATCCTAGTTTTCTCTCTATATTTATTCATCTTTATTCTTCTTATTTATTTTAGTTTTTTCTTCTCTTTTTCTTCTCTTTCTTTCACTACTTTTAGATTAGTTAACCATAATCAAAAACCTCCGATTTAGTTACTTAGATAAACTTTAATTACGAGTAGAATTTATTTGTCTCCTTGTGGATACGATCCTGACTTCCCTAGCTATATTTTTAGTTAGACCTAAGTTGGTTATCTTTGATAGGTATACGACTAGCTTATCAACGCGTCATAAGAATTTTGAAGGCAATTCAAGTTCGAATGGATACTTACATATTCGAACATTTTTTTAATCCTTGAGCCTGATGGGTCTTAAGCATTCTGAAAGGAATTCAAGTTCAAATAGATACTTACACATTCGAACATTTTTTTAAATCCTTGAGCCTAACGAGTCATAAGCATTCTGAAGGCAATTCAAGTTCGAACGGATACTCACATATTCGAACATTTTTTAATCCTCGAGCCTAACGAGTTATAAGCATTCCGAAGGCAATTCAAGTTCAAATGGATTCTTACACATTCGAACACTTTTTTATCAGTGAGCCTAACGAGTCAGAAGCATTTTGAAGGCAATTCAAATTAATTCGAGTGGGTTCTTACACATTCGAAAATTGTAACCCGTGAATCTAACGAATCCTTAAGCATTCAATTCACGTACCCGAAGCAAAAGGCAAAGCATAATCAACATAACCGTCCGCCAAGGGTATTAAAGCCACGACTAAGACACTTATGCAAAAGGTCTACGTCAAAGGCCAAAACTACTAAAACAACACACCCAAGACGAGATAGTAATCATGGACCCGAGCTTCGATAAGCAACCGCAAGCAAGGATGTCAGGTATGATTTCTAAACCTTGGTTGACGAGCCTCAACTACGTAGTCCAACGGACATAAAATTACCCGACCGGACAACCACCAGGCCGTAATCCTCGATTGACCTGGACGACTATACTCCTCAGTTAAAGTGAGGGCTTCTTTAGACACTCAAATTTGGACATAGTGGCTGTAGGGGTGCCCGACATACACCCGATGACGATCAGACTGCAACACGATGCAAAATTACGATGTTTTAGATAGTTTTTCTATAGAACGGATCAAATAATTAATTGGAAAAATTAATTTAACATCAAGACAGCCTTAGTCGTGTCATTACCGTCACGTCGACACGAATTAGAGTCAATTCCGACACCGGGACCCCGAATCGGCCCCGAAATATGAAAAGTCAAACCCGAGTCAACGCGTCGAGCCGAGCAAGTCTCGGGACGCGCACCCGAAGCCCACCCGGCGCTTGACACGCTAGGGTTACCGGGAAAGCATAATCCCCAAGTCAACCCAAGATTACGTATCTTCTCCATTTTGGAAAGTTCCGAAATCGGATCTTCAAAATCCCAGGCGCCACACACCAGGCATCCTAGTTTCCATGCGCCTGACCCCAGGCGTCTGAGTTCTGCTGCGCCGGAACTCAGGCATCCTAAAGGGCGATTTGAACTACACGAGCAACTATAAATACCCCCCCCCATTTCATACATTCGACACACAATTCATTCTTTCTCTTCTCCCTCTTACTCTTTACGAGTTTCCCTCTCTAACTTAGGTTTGCACTCCGACCCTAAGTAACAATCCACTTGATCGTTTAGAAAATCGATGCTGCTCCTCACCTTCGAGCACTCCACTCGATCCCAAGGAGTCTGTAGTCGACTAGCCAATCCCGGGTCTAGCAGCGGAGCTCTGTCGGATTAACAGCAGGACTAGCCATAGTAACGAAACTCTGCCGAAATCACTGCTAGATAAGCTAGGAGTATCCGCGTCGAAGTCGAACCATCATTAGGTTGTCGTCTAAACAAAACTTTACATTTATGTACTTTTTATGCACTTCGATAATGTCAAACGTGGACACTAGGTCCATGGCACGTTATAAACATACGTAACGTCCCCAACTCCAACCATAAACACTAAAACACCTTAACTAAACCCGAGTAGTTCCGAGATCCATTCTCAACTTTCTCCACATCGTGTCTTGTTTAACATATTTCTGAGGGTGCAACTCCTCACTATGTGATTTACTTACATTTCGCATTTGCTGCTTTCGTATGATTTACCGCTTTTATGACCTTATAATCGCATGCTAAATCACCTAACACGAAATTCAAAACGTAAACAAGCTAAAACTGAACAAGGCGATGGTCGGGTTTCGTATTAGTCCCGGTGCTCACCGTACACGGTTCGATGCATCCCTATTAATACCGAGCCGACGCATCTTAAGCAGAATACCAGGAAACGTATACCACGAGAATGACTAATATCCATATTATCGCGTTAAAATTGATTTGCTAACACGTATAAAACTTAGTACCCTTTACTCTCCTACGCGCATCTTTTCATGGCCTGCTTGTCACGTGAAATCGCATGCAAAGAATGTAAACACAACTACTTCGACTACTAAGCTTACTTGTCTTTAAACAACCCACATAGCAAAGACATAGGGTTAAAGCGAAGGATGTTACCATACTTCCGCCACAACAAAGGAACAAAGTTATCAGCCCACCGATTGATTAGTAGAGGCAGCTATGTGTGGACGGGATTGGGTGTCGACGTCTAGCGCACGGCTTCCCAATACTTACCCTCACCCCTTACTCAGAATTGACGGTTTCCGGATATCCGAAACCATTGGCAATGAGAGTCATTCCAGGCATGGAGTGCTTAAGGGTACAAGTCTTTATCTTTAGGTCCCGTGCCACTCAGCTTTGAGTCCGCTAAGGATCAAAGTTGACTTGAACGGTTTCCGAGTCCCCATAATTTACTCGGTGGTGACTCCACAAATCGGCAACAAATTCGGTTCACTAAAAAGGTCGCCTTACCAAACATATCGGCCTTTAAACATTTACAACCAAAACTCGATCTATTCCAATGGAAACACGGGTGCCTACACCTGTCTAGTACTATTCCGAATCGTCATCCAAATCAAGGTCTGACACATTCGCTTCGTACGCGAGATCGGACCGGCCTCTGACCGAGAGGGGGCCGCGTGGGTGGCCGCCGCGATGAAACTAGGCCGGTCCCGCGCGGGCACGCTCGGGGCACCGGGCGGTGCGGACGGACGTCCACAGCTGTTTGTTGTAGCCCTTACGCTTTGATTAATTGTTATCGATAAATGGCATAATATCGAGTTTCAAGCGAGAAAGTGCGTTATTAAAAATCAAGCAATTTTCGAGGCATTTTGTAAAAAAAAAATTTCGTTGTTTTATTGATATAATAATAATCGGGCTAGGTGCCCAAGATGTTGTTTGATGGGGAGGTGGAGGACAGGTCCCTCGCACCTCCTGGACTCAAAGAAAAAAAACATTTATTTGTATTATTAAGTCTAGGCCCTATAGATGAACTAGACTCTGACTAAGACCGGCTATACCCCTAAGCATCGAGGCTTCCTCCTAGGAAGAACACCTTGATGGTATCGCTCGTCTTAACCACTACAGATGTGGTTGCCTTGTCACTAGCCCCCCAAACGTGAGTTGCACTGTATGTGCTTTCACAGGAGGGAAGGTTTCGGTATCCACCAGGTTCTAGATGTCGTGTTTGAGACGGTTGCAGTCCTTCATGTCGTGCCCCTTGCCCTGATGATATAGGCAGTAGGCACTGGGATCCCAGTCCGCATCCCGGGCCCTGAAAGGTGTATCTGGGGTGGGGGCGAGCTGATATAATTGCCAGTCGTCGTTCGCAATTCTGAGTGCCTCGGCGTAGGTCATGCCTAGGTCTGTCAGGCTTCTGAAGGGGTGCCCGCAAGAGCTGGGACAAACCTAGCCGGCTTGAGTCTTATTCTGTCCCTAGGGATGAAGGGCTTTTCATCTACCTCCTCTTGGGGGAGGTTTTGTGTTAGACCCTCTGGTTGTTGGCGGCCCTTCCAACTTGCCGAGTTGAAGGAGGATGTTTTCGTGAGTGGCGGTCATTTGGGCCATGGTAATTCGGAGTTCTTTGACAAGTCCTAGCATGGTGTTGAGTTGGTCGAGGTTGTTGCCGGAGGACATCCTTAGATTTGTGAAACAAAACTGAAGATGAGACTGGATCCACCCGACGACTTAGAGACTCGAGGAATGCTCTTGATCGACCGTCTCGGAAACGAGACCCTTGATTTGCACGTGTGTTGCGGTCATCGGATTTGGGACTCGGGTGCTTTAGACTCTTGTGGTATTCGGCGCAACGCCTAATAGACTCGTATCTCGGGAACGAGTCTCGGGAGTGAGATTTGAAGAAGAGGACTTCTCGAGATGAGATGACCCAAAATGTAAGACCTCGAACAGAGGCGACCCTAGTAACTAACACAGATAGTTAATCACGCGGTTGCACGACGTAAGTAATTGATCTTGATCTCGGCTCAGAATCAAAGAGTTTTGATGTTTCGAAAACTAATGGGTTTTGAACGCAAACTTTTTTTTTTTGAAAGTGTGAGAGCTCGTAAAATTGGTGTTAAGATGTGTTGAAAAGGTGTTGCTATGTGAACATTGAGGATTCGACGATAGCAAAAGTGTGAATATTATATTTGCAAAAGAAGCGCGGTTCTAAAGGAACCGGTTTTGAAAATGATAATGTTGTGCTTTTCATCGAGACTACTATTAATTAGTTAGTTCGATGTTTTGCGGTGTAGACGGTGTTTGTGGTGTCTGTGATGGTGCTTTGGGGGTGTGACTAAATCCTCATTATAGAATTTAGGTAGTGAAAGTGTTTTTAGTAAACTTTTAAATTGGGTGACCCGTACTTGTCGGGTAATTGGCATTTCGAAGGTGGTGGCGGTGCGTTGTGAAAAATATTCTGAGGGTATAACCGTTTTGGGTTCCTCGACTTCATTAATTGAAGTTTTGGTGTGTTAACGGTACGTGCGAAAAGATGACTTGACAAATAAAATGTAACCGTTTTAGGTGCCTTGGTCCCATTGGTTGGGAATTTGGCGGTAATAACGGTACTCGTTGTTGTTTGGAAATGACGAGTTTTACTTTGGCCAAAGCAATGGCGCTCAAAAGGGTCTTTTGAAAATGTGGAGTGTAAGATTCGCTATGGTGACGGTGCTAAAATGTTTTTTTTTAAAAATGGTTTTGATTTAGCCGGAACATCGACGCTTAAAAGGTGGTTTTGAAAAGAAGATGTTCTTTTTTTCGAAAATGGAGTTGGGTGCGGTTGAATATGTTGTCGTGGTTGAATCCATATTTTAGTGTATTATTTGGGTTGTTCAAACACGGTACACATAACTAGGAATGCGTACACTCATGCAGGATGCAGACACGAGTAAGTTAGGGTAGTCTACCGACCACGAATAGTCTTTGCTTAGGTGACGACTGGTCACCTGGGGAGGTGAGTGTCATACCGTCTGCTTAGAACCACTCGTTTGGTATATCCACGGAATATGCGGCTGCCTTGGACGGCCAGAGCGCCAACCGAGGTTCTCTCCGCGTGTCCATAAGGATCTTACCTTGAAGATGTCGATTGGTCCTAATATCGGCTAGGGTGAGCTTTTTAGGGCCAAAACCTGTAGTGACCACAACAAGGAACTAGGAAATGAGCTTCACTGACCTCGTTAGAGTTACACCACCGCTGGAAACTTGTTTCCAAATCCCTAGTGGAGTCGCCAAACTGTGGACGTTCGTCCGCACCGCCCGTAGCCCTGCGCGGTATCGACCTGGTTTCATTGCGGCGGCTACCCATGCGGCCCCATCCCGATCGGGGGCCGGTCCGATCTCGCATACGGGGCGAATGTGTCGGACTTCGATTTGGATGATGATTCAGAATAGTACCAGACGGGTGCAGGCACCCGTGTTTCCGTTGGAATCGAGTCGTGGTTGTAAATGTTTAAAGGTTGATATGTTTGGTAAGGCGTCCTTTTTAGTGAACCGAATTTGTTGCCGATTGATGGAGTCGCCACCAAGTCAATTATGGGGACTCGGAACCGTTCAATTCAACTTTGATCCATAGCCGGCTCAAAGCTGAGTGGCACGGGACCTAAAGATAAAGACTTGTACCCTTAAGCACTTCATGCCTGGAATGACTCTCATTGCCAATGGTTTCGGACATCCGAAAATCGTCGATTCTGAGTAAGGGGTGAGGGTACGTATTGGGAAGCCAACATCTGTTAGACGTCGACACCCAATCCCGCCCGCATATAGCGACCTCTACTATTCAATCGGTGGCAAACTTTGTTCCTTTATTGTGGCGGAAGTACGGTAACATCCATTGTTTTCATCCTATGTCTTTGCTATGTCGGTTGTTTAAAGACAAGTAAGCTTTGTAGTCGAAGTACTTGTGTTTACATTCTTTGCATGCGATTTCACGTGACAAGCATGCCATGAAAAGATGCACATAGGAGAGTAGAGGGTACTAAATATTATACGTATTAGCAAATCAGAGTTAAGGTGATAATACGGATATTAGTCGTTCTCGTGGTATACCTTACCTGGTATTCTGCTTAAGATGCGTCGGCTCGGTATTAGTATGGATGCATCAAACCATGGGTGGTGAGCATCGGGACTAATACGGAACCCGACCATCGCTTTGTTCAGTTTTAGCTTGTTTTCTTTTTGAATTCCCTGTTTGGTGATTTAGCATGCGATTATAAGGTCATAAAATTGGTAAATCATACGGAAGCGGTAAATACGAGATGTAAGTAAATCACATAGTGAGAAGTTGCACCCTCCGAGTGTACACTAAACGGGACACGATGCGTAGATTATTGAGAACTGATCTCGGAACTACTCGGGTTTAGTTAAGGTTTTTTAGTGCTATGATTGAAGTTGAGGACGTTACGTATGTTTATAACGTGCCATGGACCCAGCGCCCACGTTTGACATTATCGAAGTGCATAATAAAAGTGCAGAAATGTAAAATTTTGTTTAGACGACAACCTAGTGACAGTTCCACTTCGAGGCGGATCCTCCTAGCTCGTCCTGCGGTGATTCCGGCAGAGCTTCGCTACTATTCCGAGTGGAGTGAAGTGCTCTAAAGTGAGAAGTAGCGTCGATTCCTTTATCGGGACAACGATCGAGTGGATCGTAGGCATCGTAGGCCTCAATGGCCAAACTACGATGCCGAAATGCAAAGGACCTAAAGTTTCCGATGATGAGTCGTTATTGGTTTTGAGCGAATATCCGATGACGCCATTTGAACGCCGTGACAAATTGATTTTTTTCGATCGAATGCATTCGATAATCAATTTTGCCCAAAGTCCGCATAACCATCCGTCAGGACGCACGGGAGTTGGTGCCTCACAATTTAGGCGCACCACCCCAGGCGCATGATGGTAAAGGGGCCTCATGGCGTGCGCCTGACCCATCAGATTATGACGCGACCGTAGAATCCTTCGTCGAGTAATTTCAATGTCATTTTTAAATGTCGCTCTACATGTTTGATGTTGATTATGTAATCAAATGTCACGCATGAAGGGTCATCGAAAATCGAAGTAATACGAAACCTAATGATGTCAATCTGAGCGTCGTACGGTCCACGGGACGTGATAACAACGCCGCAATACGGAAGGCTCCGATATTCGTGTTAAGTCGATAAATTCGATTTAAATCATAAACCGGGACGATCAAGGACAAGTACCCAATCATGGTCGAAACGAGGTATTGTAGACTTTCGATGTAGTTCACAACGATACAAATTTCCCCAAGGGAATTACACTTGTGACGTTAGTGAACACGTGCTAATCTATCACGTGTCTCCTTTCAAAACCCACATTCCATATTCATTTTCATCCCATTATGACTTTGAGTGAACGCCTCACGATGTTAACCGAATATCGACGACTCCTTAGTCGAACCCGGTATACGATGAATCAAGGAAATCCAATTTCACTAGGATAAGTCGGGACGAGACATCGAGGTCTTGGGATCAAGCTAGTATCATGTTTCGATCCCGAATGCTGCCTGTTTAGGCTCCCTGGTACAGGCGCCTGAATGCTAGGTCGCTACACATCAGGCGCCTGAGTTCCAGGTCGCACCAGCTTACGCGCCCGAGCCTCTGTACTCTGATCAATACACAACGTAATTCCTCATTGAACGGAGTCTTTCCAATCGTTCGGTTTATAATTCGCGTTTCTAATTACGGGTTCGTCTATAGTTTCGTTAGCGTTTCTAACTCGATAATATTATTGCTTGTCATATTGTGAAATCCGAATTGTATTCCGCCCGTGTAACTTGTAATCTATTTTCAAGTTATTTATTTCCGTTGCTTTGCATTTATTGTTTTCAAATGAACATCACATGCTAAAACAATTCGACATATTTTACGATTCATTAAACGACATAACAAACGCATATTTCACATGTATAGCCTAAAATAATGGTTGTCACACATTTTCATCGTCTTACTAACGCACGCACTTAAAGACCGATCTTAGTAGAGGCCCCTATGTGCGGGCGGGGTTGGGTGTCCTTCGTGGGCTTCCCAACACGTACCTTCACTCCTTACTCAGAACCTTCAGTTTCCAGATGCCCGAAACCATTGGCAACGAGAGTCATTCGATACACGATATTTGATAATTCGACATCGGTATCGTTATGCATAGGGAGGAACCCATCAAGCTCTAGTACTATAAGGCAAGTGCTTTGTGCGCGATAGGCCTAAGTATAGAGTGGGTACGAATGGGTCCGAACTCTCACAATGTTCGGTGGCGACTCCAACTTCGATTAAATTTCAATTCGAGAACAATCTTACCACGAGATTCATTCGCCTACCCAAACACACGCGTGGCCGCGTCGGGGTTGATCTAATCATGTCCACACACACCATTTTACCTAACCTATCGTTTGGAGGCAGTGCAACCAATAGAGTTAGAAATACCTTCTCTAAGCATACTAGCCGAGAGAGGCATTCCCTTAGGGGAATTGAACCAAAAACGTTACGATGAACTCGTTTTTTTAGATGAGCGTAGAATACACGCACTATCCAATGTTCAAGCCTACCAACAAAGAATACAACAAGCCTTCAACAAACGAGTCAAGTCTCGGAACATACTTGAGGGAGATCTAGTGGTTAAGTCCATTACAACCCCACTTTTCGTCGACCCTAAGGGAAAGTGCAAACTTAACTAGGCGAACCCTTACTTTGTCAAGAAAATACTCATGGGAGGCGCCGGATAATCACCGATACATACGGTTAAGAATTCTCAACCCCTACCAACATGGATCAACTCAAACGCTATTACCCTAACCTTCCAAGCATCACATCCTGATCTTTAAACTGGGGTGAAAACCCATACAAAAACACTCTATACATCCCGCATCGATAATTGGCATAACGGGTCTAAAGCACAAAATCACTCGCACTTTACGAACTACGAATATTGTTTGATTCCGTCTAATCACAGATACAACAAAAATAACAAGATCGACTGCAATCGATTCATGCACAAATCGAAACTCATCATACGCTTCGATTAACAAAGTGATTACAATGACGAAGCACACTAAACAAAAACGACGAGCCAAGGACGAAGTGAAAACCCGAAAGGGCGCTCTGGGAAAAATGAAGAATCAAGTTGCGAGTCGTCGTAAAATATATATATATATATATATATATATATATATATTATGACGAGCCGAGGATGGAGTGAATACAAGAAATGGCGCTCCGGGCAAAATGAAGAATCGAGTTGCGAGCCACCACAATAAAAAACAAAAGCCAAAAAAACGTATGCTTCTCATTAATGCAAATCAAGAAAAATCAAGCCTTTTTCGAACCCTTACATCAAGCATCCAACAACCGGGTACCCCGGGAGCAAAGACGTGTCAGCAAACTCCACAAAAACTAGTACTAAGACGCTGCATAATATTACATAGTACGACATAATATTAACGGCTAGGCCCTACAGGTCCATGTTTTCCTATCCATTACCCTTCGGGTGCGCTTCCTTAGGCTTCTCATCATGGGCCTCTCGAATACAAGCGTTCACCTTTTCAGCCAATTGTGGGCCCAACAAATCCCACGCGTCATCTTCATTCTTGTCTTTAATACGGGTCTTGTATGTCTTGACCCGCTTGGACCAGCTTACGGTATTAGGATCGGAAACACTGTCTTTGGTAGGGCGTTTAGCAACGTTAGCTCGCATAGCTTCCTTATTCTGTAGCCCCGCAATCTCCATAGTTCTCAATCTCTCCCGCCCCGCCGGATCTTCACAAACCCTCCACCGAGTATAGGAGGGAGGTTTCCATCGACTGTTCGCCTCGGGAACGACATGTATAGTCCTCCATCTCCAAGTCATTTCGAGTTCCCTAAGAGCATCCTTTCCTCACGGATGGGAATCAATAACAATAGTGTCAACCTCGGGAATGGTTTGTGCCCTTCCCATTTAGCGCATTAACCTGTCCGGATAAACGGAGACACATGCACTCAAGGACAAAACCCGCATAGTACGGGCCGACGATAAGAACGGGAGGCCGATGTATCTCTTAACATGATGCCGCCACGGGACAATCCATCTAATAACGATCCCTTCATCACCATGCAAGCGAGAGAACCATTCGTCTACAGTGTGATTAAGATCCCGAAGGGGTACTACACTCCACATGGCAAGCCTCTTGCAATTATAACCTTGAATAAGCCGATGTGGCTCAATTCGACGTATTCTCTGCCGCAGCCAATTCAATCCTTCATGAACCCAATACAATACAATGTCACAACTTTGAATTATGGTAGATTTGAATAAAGTGAAAAAAATGCACCATGACATACCTATAAAATGGTTTTAGAAGCACGAAATGGAGCACGATAAATTCGTGCGCGCGTGTCAAGACCCATTATAAGCTTACCCAAAATGACCCAAGAGGGCATTCGTCCATGTTCCATCTCCATTACAATAACTATAACGCGAGGGTTACCTCAACCATCATTCACCGATGCATCCTCAAACAAATAGAAACACACTATCGCAATGCTAAGAGCATGCTTGCGAGCTAGAGGTGAAACACAATAAGCGTCCTTTCGTGAGAAGTCCATGACAAGGTGCTCTAAATTAATAGAACCTTCACGAAAGAAAACCTCGGCCTCTTCCGGCAGAAGAATGTGTAAAAACCGATGAAACCGCTCCATAGGAACATCACCTTGAACCAGGATGGAAGGGTAAAATGAATGCCACCCTCCAATTTCGTCTATCTCCTCGGGAAGAAGACACACACTCGAAAATGCAAAAACATGATACTTAGCATTCCAAAAGCGCGAACATGCAATTAGAAAATCATCTTGCACTTTAATTTGCTTCAACGATGTAATAGCATATAAACCGTCACTTAACAAGTCTTCAAGTACACCATTCTTGAAGGAATTCATCCACTCGATCAAAAGACGGCCGAAACCCGACATGACTCGATAAATCAAGAATGGTTATCAAGACACTTAGGTGTTGATTATGTCTACAAGAGAACACTAATAACCCACACATATATAGCTACAATGGCGTCATAATTAGGAAATTGCAAAAATATCCATAATCAAGAACCAGGCGCATGAGAGCTTGGCCACCCGGAACCAAGCGCCTGAACACCAGGAAGCCAGAGGGCCAACTTCTGAATTTCAGGCTGTCAGTCGTGCCGCGCCTCATTCCCCTGCTATTCGACGACCTCAAGCGATAGGAATGGTTTCTCAAATCGGTTGTATCCTTTTCCAAAGCTCAAGAGCACGATACAAGGAAAATGCACGAACGAAATTCCATGGTCAGCGATGGACGATTTTCGTCAATCCGATCCGTCGGACTTTGACATTTTTTTTTCTTTGGGGGATAAGCTACCTCACCTAGGCGTGTAGCCCTACGCGGCATTGTCAATAAAGCATAAAAAGTGGTCCATTTTTTTTTATTCCGCTTTGTACATAAGCGTCAATATCCAAACATGAATATACATTTCTGCAGCATTGTAAACACACTTGGTCAAAACATTTGGTCGTCAAGCATTTTATACATGTGTCAAACATGTTTTACACATTTTGAGTCAAATGTTCTAATCGACGTCCTACTTGATCCAGTTCCCAGATCCAACTAGCAAATTTTAAGCATCCTGAAAAACATTTCCGCGCTCTCGTTCACCCCTAACGCATTTAAAACGCCTTAATTCAGGGCTCAACCATAAGCAAATCAACTCTAGAGTGCTTACGTGATTACGTGTTATCTAGGCTAACATTTCAGGACTACAACAAAAGCAAGTCAATCAAGCACAAGAATGTTTGGTCAAATGTACAAGTATACAAATTGATACAAAACTCAGTTTACAAATAAAGGAGGACCCCTAGAGGCTGCCGCTACAGCCAATACAAGCTCACCGATATTATCATCTAAACTTAGATCCTCCATATCGAAAGTAGAAGACCCCATACCGTCATCTGCTGAACAACCTTGACCAGCCAACATGTCCACGATAGCCATCCCCGTACTGGGACCCTCTCTTGAAGGCCCGACTTCTTCAGAAACACCGGTAGCCCGATCCTCAGCCACGACCTCAGTCTCTACCTCCGCCTCATCCTCAACCTCAGTCTCAACCCTAGCCTCGCCCTGCGTCAAGTTCTCAACCTGAAACCGGGCCAGTTGTTCCCTCAACCTAGCGTTCTCGATATCCCGGGCCCGCAAAGAGTAGATCATACTGAGCTCAGCCGCCTCGAGCTCTACTACCCGCGCTCCCAACTGTGCTACCATGTCGGGAACGTACTGCAAAAGACATACTATTCTTAGGAAAAAGCCAAAAAAACTAGACAAACAACTAGCCTAAAACCACCTACAAAAACAATACTTACCAATCAAGGCCCCGACGTGTCACAAGCCGAGGCAAGAGCCCTCCCTGATGCGTAGGCCCGAAAGCGGTTGGCAGCCTGCCATAACCGCTGATGGGTAGCCGACGATACCTGAACAATAAAATCAAACACGTTAGCCAACAAAACGTAACCAACAAAAGCAACTTCAAAGCAAAACCACAAAAAGCGAACCCAGTACACCCGGTCGCGCCATTCCATTCCGGCCTCCAGCTCCTCCACGAAGCTGGGAGGAAGAGGCTCAGTGAAGGCACCTTTAGCCGCATCCACCCTAAATAACGTCAAAGGGAAGTCTAGGGGTTGAATAGCGTCAGCCGGATCATCCAGCTAGAACAAAAGCACACCATTTCAAAATACGGCAAACTCAAACCCGATAGTAGAAACAAAACAAAAAAACAAAGAACAACCAAAAACTTACCACGATGCGGTGATAAGCCAACCGCTGACAGACATGAGACACGTACAAGTAGGGGTGTTCACCGGTCCAAACCCGGACCGGACCGGACCGGACCGGTTTGACCCGCGGACCGGAAATCCCAAAAAATCAAACCCACGGACCGGACCGGTTACAAAGAAACCCAGACCGGACCGGACCGAACTCTATTAAGACCGGACCGTAAAAATGCACTAAATTTGATATTTTTTTTAATGTGTGAAACGGACCGGAGACCGGTCACCAACTTTTTTGCGACCCGGAGACCGGACCGGTACGTGCCCCGGTCTGGACCGATCCGGACCTTACGGTCCGGTCCGGTCCGGTTTGCCGGTCCGGGTTAATTTTTGAACACCCCTACGTATAAGGCACTGGGCACCAGTAGCGCCTCGCCTCCCTCACCATCCTTATCCTCGCAGGCCTCAGCCATAATCGAAGGCCTAAACATTGTCCGGAGAGGGTCAACCGGCACCCTAAACTCGTCGTAGGGCCTCTTCTCCAAATACCAAACTGGGTGGAATAGCGCGGAGAGGAACGTTCTCCTGTAGCTTCTCGACCTCAACTCTACCCCCACATACTCGGGAAAACCCTCATAGTTGGCCCAAGGACGGGCCACAAACTGCAAAACCCAAACATATATTGCATCTCAAAACTCCTAACCTTGGGGGCTACCTAAGAAAGCAAATGAAAGAAGTCTTACATCCTCGAGACGTAGCTGGTTCATCGGCACGTTCTCCGTCGAATAGTGGCTCGTAGTCATCTTGGTCTGAGCCAACCTCCACTCGATCTCAGCCGAGAACTTAGCTGGGCGAACCAGAACCGTCATAGGGGCCAAACATGGAAAGTAAGAATAGATCCAGGCCTGCAAAACCCGAGACACCGTCAATAAACAAAACAAAAACCAACAAAATCAAACCAGATGCAAGTTCAGTAACTAACCTCCAGCACGAGACCTGGACCCAGGATGGGTATGGCTGAGTCGGAGGCCACCCTCTACAGCCTCACCATAGCCTGCAAACAGCGAGTCATCTCCGTAAAATCCGCCGTCGCCCAATCAAAACGACCCAGCTGACTCAAGTTAGCCTGAAAAGGCAAATCCTAGTACTAAACCTCTCGCCCTTGTCCGAGAAGTGGGTCGAACCTAGGAAATACCACAACCATAGACGGGCGCATGCACCGCCGTGTTAGGCTCCCGACCCTCCAAAACTGCCACTCTCTCAAACTGGTCGGTGATACAGGAAATAGCCAAGGCATGGGGCGAGCCATAAGATGAAAGCTCCAAGTAATCCCCGATCCAGCCCTTAACCTCGGCGTTATCCAGCCTAGGGCCCTATGGCGCTCACCTAATCAATTCGGGACCCCATGGTAGTCCCGTAATCACCTTAAAATCCGCAAGTATCATGCCGACCTCCCCAAACGACTTATGAAATGCCGAGGTCGTGTCATGAAAGCGATCTACCATCTCTCTAATTAGCATTAGGTTACTCTTGGTTTAGCAACCTACCAATCCACCCCAATGCTCAACTAAGGGACCGAAGGCCATCCCCAAAATCAACTCCTTAGCCTCGGGGCTAAGCTTCTAGGAGTACACCTCCAAGCATGTCATAAACCTTGAAAGGGTCCTCATCGGACTTGAGAGCTACAAACCATGATGATACGAGAGCTAGTGTAAATGAACCTTACAAGTATAAATCGATACCAAATTCAAATCGACGACGAAAATAATCAAAACTACTCACTTTGCCATTAATGGTACGAAGAGACACATGCAAATTCGGACAGAGTAGCAGTTGTCGTCCATCCCAATCCCTTGCTCAAATGGGATCTACGTAAGTTGCCTCCTCGGCCTCGTCAGTAGGCCTAGGTACATACCTGCCTTCTCCGATGGACAATCACGGGCAAGGCATGCCTCTTAAATCGGTCGAAATCAGCCTCATTTACCGTCTCGGGCTCCTGTTGAAGCAAGGGGGCACTTCGACGTCTCTTGCGGGCCATCCGGGGAGTCAGGGAACTCGAACCGGAAGCCTCGTTGGTCGTGCCAACTATAGGGACCTCGTCGGAACGTCCTGTGCCATCTCCAGCTGAAAATCAAAGCAAAGCAAACATCCCGGGTCAGGTCAGGACAACTTAAACAAGTCAAATTAAGCTCAAAATTTTTAAGCAAGATATCAAATTTCTGAAAATTCCACTAGCCCCTATTTTTGACCCCGGTCGCAATAAAAGGGGTTTCGGGAAAATCCGACATTGTTACGGTCTCATTTGTTCCGTTGTAAGCCTTACAATCTCACACAAAGTGACCTAGCTAGAGTGCGTTTCGGGTCACGATAATTGACATACAAGCTACCCACAACGTCCCAAGCAAGAAACTAGCAAACTTGCAGGAGTCAAGTACGGGAACAACCGGGAAATCGGTCCTAAACCCTAAATTTTCGAAATATGGCTATGGAGGCCATTTAAGGACCTTCAAGCTTCCATTTCAAGCAAACAACTACACCTACAAGCTCTATACTACCATAATTCGAAAAGGAAACAAAGAACAAGCATCAAAATATAGCAAGGACAAAAAACCCAAATCGATTTCTAGTGTTTAAGCAAATTCAATCCAAAATCACACCAATCAAGTTGAAATCGACCATAGTGAGTAAAGGACACTTACTAGGGGTCGACATTATCGAGATTGAGCGAAAATTGAGCTTGAAAGTGGTAATAATTGAGGAAAGATGAATGTGGGATGAGGGGACGTACGCGTCAGGATTTTGGAATGAAGGAACCGTCGCCCCTCTAATCGAGCTTTTATCTTGGGACGGTAAAACAAAACTTCGACCACCTCATCGCAAGTGCTATATTTCTATAGCGGAAGGGTCCAAGCGCCTCAGTATTGGGTCGCCCGAAGACACGGGCCTAACCCTTCAGCTTAAGATAAAGCCGGGTTAATCCGGACACACTTCCTAGTACCTAAAGAACGTACACTCGCTCATCGATTAGAAAGGAAACAATAAGCAAACCACATTATCATACCCAGCAAAGCCACCCGAACTATATGACCCTCCCCAGCGGAGCACCCCATAAGTCGGCACAGCCCGTTATGCAAACCAACGTAAATCCCCAGCAGTACCAATCAATTCAAGCCTGTGGACATGACATAGGTCCACGCCCGGCGCGGTCAGGTACGGGTTTTGGTAGGCGGATGTTCTCGTGTGAGATTGATCTTAATTTGTAATTTAAATGATAATGGAGTCGCCACCAAACTTTCTGGGAGTTCGAACCCGTTTGAATCCACTTTATACTTAGGCGTATCGCGCACAAAGCATATGTCTTATAGTATTAGAGCTTGTGGGGGTTTGTCCATTTGCACAACGATACCGATGTCGAGTTATCGAGTATCATGAATCGAATGACTCTCGTTGTCAATGGTTTCGGACACCCAACCCCGCCCGCACATAGCGGCCTCTACTAAGATATTGATTGGTGTTTAAGTACGTGCGTTAGTAAGAAGTTAAAATGTTGTGACAAACATTGTTTTATGCTATACATGCGAATTTGTATGTTCACTATGTCATTTAATGCATCTCGATTTGTTTTGTCGAAGTCATATTTAGGATGTGGGTTCATTTAAAAGCGATAAATACCGTGCAACGAATTAAGTAGCTTGAAAATAGAGATTACAAGTTACACGAGCGTAATACAATCCGGAATTCACAATACAACAAGCAACTGTAAAATCGGGCTAGAAATAGTAAACGTAAACTACAAACGGGCTCGTAAAAAGAAACGCAAATAGAAACCATAAACCGAACGATTAGACAGACTCCGATCAGTTACGCATTATGTTGCGTACTGATCAGAGGACAGAGGCTCAGGCGCGTGAGATCGTGCGACCTGGAAGTTAGGCGTAGGGAGCTCGGCGTCCTAGCTTTCAGGCGCGAGCCCCAGCGCGCCCGAATAGGCAGTGTACGAGACCAAAGCGTAATGTTAGCTGCCTCGAAGTCTCGTTTCGACTTATCCTAATGTAGTCTGGCGGCCATTTATTTAAAGAATATCGAATCCGACAAGGAACTCATCGATATAAGATTAATATCGCGAGGTATTCATTCAAAGTCGCAAAGGGAAAACGATAATAGATTGAAAACTGATATGGGATGTAGACTTAATAGGAAATACGTGATAGATTAACACGCATTGACTTGCGTTACAAGTGTAGCTTCCTAGGGGAAACTTTTATCGTTGTTTGACTAAGTAGTTAGTCTACGATATCTTTATTTGACCTTAATTGGGTACTTGTCCTCAATCGTCCCGATTTATGGTTTGAATCAAATATATATCGACTTAATACGAACATCATAGCCTTCCGTATCGTGGCGTTATTGTCGGGTCTTGTGGATCGTTCAACGCTCGGAATGACATCATTAGGTTCCATATTAGAATGATTTTTGGTGACTCTTTATGTATGAGTGTATGACATTCAATTATATAATCGACGTCAAACATTTCAGAGTGACGATTGTTAACGATATTCTCCTGTCGATATGTATGTTAAAATATCATTATACCAAGGTTCGGGATCAGCTATTTCAATATCTTTGATGGCAAGGACGTATGCTGGTTTGGACCGTCTTTCGACGCAGATTGGCATACTAGTCAAGTGATCGGGGATATTCAGTAAAGATGCCAATTTGGAGAGTGCATCCGCGAACGGTTTCCTCCCGGGGCAAGTATATGTATTCTACCTTCTGGAATTGCTTCTCGAGAACTCTTACTCGCGCCTGTTAGGCCACGAGGTTGGCGTCCCAAGAATTTCCACTTCTGGAGAACCTGATTAATAACCAAGAACAAGTTGACGTGTACCAGGAGATTTATGACTCCTAAATCGTCGGCGTCTAACCCATGGATGCATGCTTCGTATTTGGCAGCGTTATTGGTTACATCGAAATCTAGCGTAATGGATACGGGAGTATGCTCCCCTTTTGGTGAGATTAAAAGAATCCCAACTCAGAATCCTCGAAAGTTGGATGCGCCATCGATATACAAACCTCATGTTTCTGCGTCGGTATGGAATATGTCTTCGTCTAGGAAGGGCCAAGTATCGGTGTATCCTTGAGTTATAGGACTATCGGCGCGAAAATCGGCTACTAGCCGGCCCTTGATGGCTTTTAGTGGCATGAACTTTAGGTCGAACTTTGCCAGCATTAGAATCCACCTAGATATCCTGCAGTTAAGGATGGGCTTTTCGAATAATTATTTGATTGGAACCATCTTTGATAATACCCACACTTCGTAACTGAGCATATAATGCTGATGCTTTTTGGTGGCCCAGACTAGTGCTAAACATGTTTTCTCGAGCATGGTATATTTGCATTCATACTCAAAGAACTTCTTGCTGATGTAGTAGATGGCTCGTTCTTCCGAGTCGACCGTCAGCACCAGTGTAGCCTCCATGGCTGTCTCGGTAGTTGTTAGATATAACAACATAGGCAAACCGAGTTGAGGTGGCATTAAAGACCGGCGGAGCAGACAATATTTCCTTGATTTTGTCAAAACCCGCTTGACACTTATCATCCCACAGTTTTCGTTCCCCCACTTTCAGCTTCTTAAAAATTGGTTCACATACCATAGTTAACTTGGAGATAAAACGGCTGATGTATTGGACTTTCCCAAGGAAGCCCCTTATTTCTTTCTCGGTCATACGATACTTCATCTCGGTGATGGTTTTGATTTTTTCTAGGTCGACTTCGATACCACGTTGGGTAACAATGTGACCTAGTAATTTGCCTGACGTTACCCCGAAACTGCATTTTTTAGGGTTTAGCCTCTTTCAGTTATAACCTTCGATAAGCCAATATGGCTCGATTAGACGTAGTCTCTCCTGCAGCCAAACCAGCATGAACCCTATTGTAGACACCCACATTTGGTTGCTAGGTGTCTATAGCAGTTTCTAAAAAACACCCGATGATGATCGGACGCAAACATGCTTTACATACTCGAATATGGGCTCAAAATCAATAGTAGTTGGCACGAGCTTTTAGCGGAGTAAAAATCTCACCAAACAGACCTCAAATTCAGGCCCAGTGGGTCGTTTTCAGTCAAATAAGACTAATTTGGGTTAAATTATAAAACCGACACCAAGGGCAAAACTGTCTTTTAGCAACTGGGTCAAACCCCGGTCAAAGACGTTTCCGAGACATAAAAGTCTGTCACGCCACTTCAAAAATCTGACTCGAAGTCAAATACTACACAAACATCAGCTACAAAGTAGGAATCCTTTCCTATCCAAAGTCGGAATCCTACTCCATCTAAACCAGGTGTTTCTTCCCATGCAAGTAACCTTTTCCTATCCAAAGACGGAATCCCACTTCATCTCAACCGGTTGTTTTCTTCCTTTGCAAGATATCAATCTCCTATCCCAAGTCGGTATTTCATCCTATAAATACCCCACCCTTGCACACACAATTGATACACACAATTCCCGACATCAATTACAATATCAACACACATCATCAATATTACAACCCGGAATTCCATCAATACTAGGTTTGGGACTAACGCGCGTATTTCAAAATCAAACGATATCTTAGTAGAGGCCGCTAAGTGCGGGCGGGGTTGGGTGTTCTTTATGAACTTCCCAACACGTACCCTCACCCCTTACTTAGAACCATGGTTTCCGGATGTCCGAATCCATTGGCACACGAGAGTCATTCAATACACGGTATCCGATAATGTCGATATCGGTATCAAATGCAAAGGGACGAACCCAATAAACTCTTACATTCGAATGGGACGTATTTCGTACACGGCCCACTAAGATATAGATTGGGTTCGAAAGGGCCCGAACTCCCACAAAGTTCGGTGGCGACTCCAACTTCGATTTAAATTTCAATTCGATCCATTCTCATATGGAGATTCATTCGCCTCCCCAAACCCGCGCGTGGCCGCGTCGGGGTGGACCTATGTCATGTCCACAATTTGGCGACTCCGCTGGGGATTAACTGATGCGTGACTTACCATCGACATCCTCAGGGTGAGACTCGAATAGAAATCGTTTGACTAGTACAATACGCGTTTTAGTTTTACGGTTCATGCATAACCCCATATTTTCCCGGGCCGGTACTGGTGACCGACGTTCCACTATACTATTGATGTAGTCCAAATTGGATATGTCAAAGGTGTCCATAGTCGATTCGTATGGGTTTTACGACATGTTCTAAGGTCAACTCGACTTAGGAAGTCCGCCCCGATTCTCGGATAGGCTATGTACACTGGTATAAACCCTTTATAGACTGATCGAGACTTAGTTTAAGAGCATACATGGTGTCGTTATACTGCTTCCATGGCTACATGCTACTTGATCTATACGACATCTTTTTCAAAAACCGTCATTTTCAAAAATTGCATCCTTTTTCAAAATATTCAATTTCAAAACCCGGCACATATAACGAATTTAGGATTTACGATTTTACTCAAAAACAGCCTATTTTTACCCGGTATTCTGCCCATTTCAAAACTCGAAAATACTTTCGAACTTTCAAAACCGTCACCCGGCTCGCCTTTCCGTTTTTTTTTTCGAAAAATGGCCGGGCTTCCCCCCCCGAATTTTTCGGGCTTTAAAAAAAATCCTATTTCAAAAACTTCCTCTCCTTAGGACTTCCCGTATTTAGCAGTGTCGGGTCGTGTCGTAAGTCATCGAGGTCTTTAGCGTCGAAACTCTGTCGATCTTATATCACGGGTTTCCCCTATCCCAGTCCGCCTTACTCGACTAAGGCAAGGCCCACCTACGTAGGACATACTCCTACAAAGGATGGCTCATTTACACACTCGAGTTATAACTAGAAAGTCTCACGCGATCTTTCCCTCTAGCAGGACGGTCCCCACGACCTTTCCCAAGGGAATTTCGCCCGTCTTTCAATCCGTTAGTCGAGTCATCCCAATTCAAAAAACCTTTAACTTAAGGGTCTACCCTAATCATAGGGTCATCCTTATTCAAGTCAAGTCGAGGGTCTCCAGCGTCGAAACTCTACCGATCTTACATCGCGAGTTTCTTCCCTTACCCCGTCTGCCTTTCCTCGAGGCCGAGTCAACCTTTTACAAGGCACAGCCCTACAACAAAAGGTTCGTGATCCTTACGTCTAAGGGTCAATCGTCCGACACTCGAGTCTTAACAGTCTTCGATCCCACTTGGGGGCTACCCTTCAGCAGAGCGGTCAATCACGGTTGCTCTAAGGGTCATGTCTTACACGTGTTGTATCACGTATCCCAGTTTTGAGTCACTTAGATGTCACACCATCTGAGTCCTACCAGAGTCTTTAGTCTCACTTGGAGGCTATCCTTCACCCGAGCAATCGACCACGGTCACCTTAAGGGGTACCTTACGTCCATCCTGCACCGGTGTCCTTATGATGCCTTCTTCGAGTCGTACCTATGCTACGAACACTCGAGTCACCTAGGGTTAGGTCACCACAGTTGGTCCGAGCACGTGACGCGGTCAAACACGGTCGCCACATTTTTGGACTCACCCCTTTGCAGCTCGAGTCTAATTCACGGTCGTTACTTTGTCTAGGTCAATGTTCGGGTATCCCGATCCAAGAGTCTTTGTCATCCCGTCACCCCGGGTCTTGTCTAGTTGGGCTCCCTCTCTTGCATTTGCGCAAAACCGAGTTTAGGCGAGTCGTGGCATTTGTCATTCTCTCCAATCAATGACCTTACAAAAAAAAAACAACCAACGGAGCATCCGAAAGTCCGGATTTGATTCGAGTCTAAGTCTGAGTCCGAGTCTAGGATACCCTACATCCTAATTTCCAAGTCAGAGTCAGAGTCAGTTGTATTCTATCCTCTTTTTCAAAATTCAATAAAATCAGCTTTTCTATTTCTCATATATACTTTCCTTATGTGTTTCCGAGAACATGATGAACACCATCATATACTGTGAGCACATGCACGTGGCTATTGTAGGCACATCTATAATGACTGTAGGAGACCGAGCCCGTGTTCTCCTTTTACCTATTCCATGTCTGGTATAGAAAAGCCACATAACTACCCTTAGGGAGCGGTATCAAATCCTATGACAAATCTAGGTAGTCTCCTAGTTTGGGTTCAAGACGGGAGGCAAGCCCATTTCCCACAATAAGCACCCATCCAATAAGATCCACCAATCCCTACCATAGGTGTTAGTCTGACCGACAGGAAAAAAGAAAGAAGCTGGACAAAAAAAGAAATCAAAAGCCCAAGAGAAAAAAGCAAAAGGCCAAAACAAAATAGCTGGCCATGATCAACATCCCACGACCAGAAACGGTCAATCCCATGACCGGGGCTAAGAGGTCAACCAACAAAAAAGTTCAAATACCCATGACCGTGGTCAACGGTCGGCTCAAGTGAAAGTCCCTTGACCGAGGTACGGTCCATTCAAAACTATCAAAACTCATACCATCAAATAGGGGAGAAACAATTAAGCTGGTCAGCTAACACCACATCTAGCCTTCCCACATTACAACTCTCAAGACCTTCTCGAGACCTAGGCTAGAGACAGCCCGGAACTTTGAGGATTCAAGCTCCATAGGATACACCCTAACCATTAGGGCCAGACATGGAAACTAGATCCCACATTATCAAACCTACCCCGATTGAAGTTCGAGTCATTTTTACTCAACTTCCCCCTTTCCTACCATATTGCAATACCTTACCCTCAAAGCTTTAGCTTCACAAAATCAAGCTCCAGATGTCAAAACATCAAAGCCACTTACAACTTAGCACTACATTTCCAAAAACATCCAAACCAGTTACCATCCCCAAACACGGGAATTCAACTTGCGGTCAGCATAGAACATGCCCAAATAGTCGTCCCTAAAGATTTGAGGGTAAGGATATTATCGTACTATTTTCAATAAAGAGTCGTCCCTAAGGATTCTATATCGACTCTATAGTCGAATATCGGATCTAAAGGAATCAATCATCAAATCATGTTAAGCATAATACTGTTGAAGCCGAGTAATTACGATATTAGAACGTGGAGGAATTATCTCGTCTTAACAACATTCAAAACGATTTTCTAAACAACCTTTTGTACTCCACTCTAAATATCCGATATTGATTCTATAATCAAGCATTGAATATTACGAGTATCAATATTTAAGTCGAGTATAAATTATGCTATATTTGTACGCGATTTAACAAAACTGTCGATTTTCTAAAAACAATCCCGAGAACAGTCCGTCACGCGAGTCGCACGTGCCTCGTGCGAGTCGCATGGCTGCACGAGTCGCGCCTTTCTCGCGCGGGTCGCGTGGTTCTCTGAAAACCGTAACATAAAAAAGCTATTTCGTCTTAATTCTTCAAACATCCTCCTGATTTAACAAAACAGCGGGCTTTTCAGCATATTTCAGGTCTCGGTAAATATTTTCATGACTTCGGTCAACACGTGTCAAGTCCATCACGTGATTCATCTTTTCAAAACCATGCATCATATCATATTTACATCATTTATTCAATTTGCAAACCGTTACTAACCCGTTTGTTCTTTGTCTTTGTATCTTATTTTTCGTTGGTTGTTTTATTATACCAAAACGGACCTCGCATGCTAAATACAACTTCGACATAGATTCAAAGATGCATTAAAAAACGTAGATCAAACGTAATTCACATGTTTAGTCAAAACACTGTTTCCATATCATTCATCGAATTACTAACGCGCGTATTTCAAAATCAAACGATATCTTAGTAGAGGCCGCTAAGTGCGGGTAGGGTTGGGTGTTCTTTGTGAACTTCCCAACACGCACCCTCATCCCTTACTCAGAACCATGGTTTCCGGATGTCCGAATCCATTGGCACACGAGAGTCATTCAATACACGGTATCCGATAATGTCGATATCGGTATCAAATGCAAAGGGACGAACCCAATAAACTCTGACATCCGAATGGGCCGTATTTTGTACACGGCCCACTAAGATATAGAGTGGGTTCGAACGGGCACAAACTCCCAAAAAGTTCGGTGGCGACTCCAACTTCGATTTAAATTTCAATTCGATCCATTCTCATATGGAGATTCATTTGCCTTCCCAAACCCGCGCGTGGCCGCGTCGGGGCTGACCTATGTTATGTCCACACCTATACAATATAGTGTCACAACTTTGAATTATGGTAGATTTGAATAAAGTGAAAAAATTGCACCATGACATACCTGCAAAATGGTTTTAGAACCACGAAATGGAGTACGATAAATGCGCGTGTCAAGACCCATTATAAGCTTACCCAAAATGACCCAAGAGGGCGTTCGCCCATGTTCCATCTCCATTAAAATGACTATAACGTGAGGGTTACCCCAACCATCATGCACCGATGCATTCTCAAACAAATAGAAACACACTATCGCAATGCTAAGACCATGCTTGCGAGCTAGACGTGAAACACAATGAGCGTCCTTCTGTGAGAAATCCATAACAAGGTGCTCTAAATTAATACCACCTTCACCAAAGAAAACCTCGGCCTCTTTCGGTAGCGGAATGTCCAAAAACCAACGAAACCGCTCCATAGAAACACCACCGTGAACCTGGATGGAGGGGTGAAATGAATGCCACCCTCCAATTGCGTCTATCTCCTCGGGCAGAGGACACACATCATCCCTCGGAAATGCAAAAACATGATACTTAGCATTCAAAAACGCGAACATGCAATTAGGAAGTCATCTTGCACTTTAATTTGCTTCAACAATGTAATAGCATACAAACTGTCACTTAACAAGTCTTCATGTACACCATTCTTGAAGGAATTCATCCACTCGATCAAAAGACGACCGAAACCCGACATGACTCGATAAATCAAGAAGAGCTATCAAGACACTTAGGTGTTGATTATGTCTAGAAGAGAACACTAATAACCCACATATATAGCTACAAAGGTGTCATACTTAGGAAATTACAAAATTTTCCATAATCAAGAACCAGGCGCCTGAGAGCTTGGCCACCCGGAACCAGATGAAACACCCCACATTGATTGAAGATGTCCTATTTATGAGCTTTGCTTAAAGGGATTTGAAATACTACTCATATCAACAAAGTGCACTTTTTTTTCCGGTCGTCCATGCAAAAGAACTCCGCAGTTAAGCGTGCTTGAGTGAGAGTAATCTTAAGATGGGTGACTTCCTGGAAAGGTTTCCGCGATGCGCATGAGTGAGGAGAAAATGCGCTAGGAAGAACTCGTGTTGGTCTGTGGGACCAGTACAAAAGCCTGGCGATCTACCGCGGTTAACATTTCCGGTCCTAGGATTGGGCCGGGGTGTTACAAATGGTATCAGAGCAACCCTGCGACCGTGCATTTGGCACCTAGCTGGGGTGGATTCTGTGTAATCCCCTAGAAAATATAACGCGATACAGTGGCGGAAACACTGTAGAGTCGGGATTAAAACACACTGTAACTATGTCTTAGTAAAATTAAAATGGTAAAGTCAAACAATAGGCCTTAAATAAAATGGCCAAAATTTAAAACAATCCACAAAAGGGGTTTGAACAATCCATAAGACATAATTATCAAAATAAACAAGCAGGATCCACACTGCTCGCTAGCCCACACCCGGAACACGTATACCTGCCATGTTAAAACATAACAACCACAATCAGTGGGGAGCAACGTAAATGTTCTCCCAGCCGTATAACAGGCTTTTAAAACTGTAATTACTATTATAGAAAAATAGTAACAAAACGGAAAACAGTAAAGTAGCATATTAAAAATAAGCTTTCAGCGAAAAACTTCACGTAATGAAACAATTTAAATAAAATGGGTTTCCGAAGAAAACATAAAACCATTGCCAACCTGCAATTGAAAATATATCGATAATAATAAAATATTCAAAATGGCGTTATGGATAAGATTAGTGTAGAATCTAGACTTTCACTAGGACAATACCAGAAACTAGCTTCGAGAACTGTAGACTTAACTCATAACAGAATCCAGTCTCTAACTAGGCAACTCAACTATAACAGGACTGCGTGCAGCGAGGTCCTGGTTTAAGTAGTGCATACCCCTCCTAGACAACAAATATGTCTAGTTCAGCTGATGGCGACTAACACGATGCGATATCTAGCTTAAGGTCAAAACATACACTCTCCTGGGCGAAACTACGCCCAGTTCAACGACCAAATGTGCCCCAAATAGGCACACCGGCTTTATAGCTGATGGCAAAAACGTACATCTCAGACTATATTACTTTAAACCCACACTTATCCTTATTCCATAATTCAAAAACAAGCCATTATCGATATTTAAAGGATGTATTCAATATAAACAATAAGAGAACAAAGGGAAAAGAAATCACTTCCCAAAAGAGGAAACTTTCTATTTTAAAAAACTTCTATTTTTAGAAACCTTACTAGAAATAGCATTATATAAAAATAGCAAAAATATTAGTTCATACTAATGCAACATTTTTAGTAAATGAGGTAGATTTACAAAACTAATACTTTCGGCCTTAACGGTATTAATTATTAAAGTGAGAACATTTGGGTTTATGAAAACATTAAAATATCGTACAAGTGTTATAAAGTCATTAAAAATGTCTTAAAAATTTTAATACTACTAATTAGGGTGTTTTCAAAATTTATAAAACTAAAATTCCCTAATTATTATTAGTTTCGACAATACGATTATAAATAGGATTTTACGGCAAACGTTAAATAAAATCTTTTAACGTCTTTTATTTAATTAAACCATTGAATATATTTAGAGTATGTTAAGGGATGATTTAACTCTTAAAGTTTCAGATTTAAATACTTTCAAAATTGCTGGAAAAATAATTCTTTTATGTAAGACGAAGAATTTTAACGATAAAGCACAACTTGTCCGAAAATCAATAATTATTAATTAAAGACTTTAATAAATAGTACAAAAATTACGTAAAATAGTTAAAACATAATTATGGACATTCTATCCAGAAAATAAAATTTTCCAGAATCATAAAACTCGGTTTTTAAAGCGTTTTCCCGTTAATCGTCTAATCTCGACAATAACGATTAATAAAAATAGTAATTACAAAACGATTTAAGTATTAATATCCAAAAATTATTATTAAACTTAAAAATCATGATTTTCCAGAATAAAAATTTTTCAGATTTTTTCCAAAATTCCAGATTTAACAAATTCCAACAAAATCGTCATTTAAACCCGTTTTCACAATTAACGATTTCATTAATAAACTTATCGTTCCTAACATTTTATTAAGGCACTAAAAATCATAAAAATATATATTAATATGAAATCATCAGAATCACATTTTTTTCCAGATTCAAACCAAAGGCCGGAATTCGAGAATTTAAACAACAAACACGGTTTTAACGATAAACGATGATTTAAAGTGATTAATTAATTCATCCACTTAAAAATTCCTAAATATTATGAACAAATTCAGAAAATTCTATTTCACCAGAAAGTTTTACCACACCAAAAATCAGATTAAAATAAAATGTTTAGGTACTAGAACTAAAAATCGGCTTTTAATCGTTTTTGTCCGTAAACGGTAATAATTCAATAATCGATATTTAAAATATCAGAAAAATCCTAAATTATTATAAATTATCAAAAATATCAATTTTACAGAATATAAACATATATTACATGTTTAGGCCGAATATTATGATTTTACAAATTAATATGACGATTTAATCGTTAATCTCGTAAAAGCGATAAAAATACCGAAACATGCAAATTTTCAACTTTTAAAAATATTTCTAGATTATATGACATACATATATTGTCAAAAATGAAATATAAAAAAAATACATGCAACTACACAATTAAAACCATGAAATACCGAGTAACATCGACGCTAACTTCAATCCAAATCCGAGTCTACGATATATTCGTCTTCTGCGGGACCGCTTCGGAACCTTAAAAAAACATGAATTCCATGGTATGAAAATACCATAATATCGCTGAAAAATTAAGGTGACAGCGATTGGAAAAGAAATCGATTAATACCTTAACGAAGGAGACGGAAAGACGATTAATTTGGAGATGATAATGAGACGATCAAGACTCGATTTTGAGACAAATATTGGCTGGAATTACTGCTGAAAACCATGTCCAAAAGAGAGGAAATGAAGAGTATTTGCCTTGAATAAATTGGTGAATGAATGAATAAAAGAGTATGAAAGCTTTATGCATAAATGAGACTTTAAAATTGATGAAAACAAGGCTACACTAACTTGATAAAACCAGCCAAATGAAGTGTGTATGGAGTATGAAAAGTTTGTTCTTAATTCACCCAAAATAAATGAGAAGAAAGAAATATCTAAAAGCTTAATCCATGTTATAATATAAAATGTAGTAAAAATGTAATGTAGTGTGTGACATGGGAGTCACGTCCACAAAATAAAAATGTGAGTCCAAATTAGTTGTAGATTGATAAAAATAAGGATCGTAAAATTATTAAAAGCATTTCAAAGCAATTCGAGTAAACTTCGCGTTGAAAAATAATTATTTACGAAACTTCGTAATAAAATCGTTAAAGGCTAAATTTTCGTAAATAAAAATAAATCTTAGTTGAAAATATCATATAAATGTGTTTAGACATTTTTAGGAAAAGAAATAACTTAAATCCGAGCTTAAAATGTTGATCATAGAGAAATAGAATTTCTCGCGAATAAATAAATAGTTTACGATAAAAATCAAATAAATAGTTTAAAATAATTAAAATATTTTAATATAAAAATAAATATTATTTGACTCGAAAATAAAAAATAAAGCTTGGAAAAATGATGAAACAGAAGGCCGAAACATGATAGAGTTATGATGAAGTAATAGCAGAAAGGATAAAAGCGCTACGAAAATAGCGGGTGTTACATTCTGGGTCAGCGGTTGTGCTGCCAGGCGCAACGAGGACGTTGGGTTCTTCAAGTGGGAGTGATTGAAACACCCCACATTGACTGAAGATGTCCTATTTATGATCTTTGCTTAAAGAGATTTGAAATACTACTCATATCAACAAAGTGCACTTTCTTTTCCGGTCATCCATGCAAAAGAACTCCGCAGTTAAGCATGCTTGAGTGGGAGTAATCTTAGGATGGGTGACCTCCTGGAAAGATTTCCGTGATGCGCATGAGTGAGGACAAAATGCGCTAGGAAGGACTTGTGTTGGTCTGTGGGACCAGTACAAAAGCCTGGCGAGGTACCGCGGTTAACATTTCTGGTCCTAGGATTGGGCCGGAGTGTTACACCAGGCGCCTGAACACCAAGACGCCAGAGGGCCAACGCCTGAATTTCAGGCTGCCTGTCGTGTCGCACCTCATTCCTCCGCTATTGGACGACCTCAAGAGATAGAAATGGTTTCCTAAATCGGTCGTATCCTTTTCTAAAGCTAAAGAGCACGATACAAGCAAAATGCACGAACGGAAATTCCATGGTTAGCGATGGACGATCAATTTTCGTCCATCCGATCCGCCGGACTTCGACATTTTTTTTCTTTGGGGGATAAGTTACCTCACCTAGGCGTGTTGTAGCCCTACACGACATTGTCAATAAAGCATAAAAAGTGGTCCATCTTTTTTTATTCCGCTTTGTACGTAAGCGTCAATATCCAAACACGACTATACACTTCTGCAGTATTGCACACAAACTTGGTCAAAACATTTGGTCATCAAGCATTTTATACATGTGTCGAACGTGTTTTACACATTTCTAGTCAAATGTTTTAATCGACGTTCTACTTGATCCATTTTTCGGATCAAACTAGCAAATTTTAAGCATCCTGAAAAACATTTCCGCGCTCTCGTTCACCCATAACGCATTTAAAGCACCTTAATTCGCGACTCAACCATAAGCAAATCAACCCTGGAGTGTTTACGTGATTACGTGTTATCTAAGCTAACATTTCAGGACCACAACAAAAGTAAGTCGATCAAGCACAAGAATGTTCGCTCAAATGAACAAGTATACAAATTGATATAAAACCGAGTTTACAAACAAGGGAGGACCCCTAGAGGCTGCCGCTACAGCCAATACAGGCTCACTGATGTTATCATCTAAACCTAGATCCTCTAGATCGAAAGTAGGAGACCCCATACCGTCATCTGCTGAACAACATAGACCATCCAGCATGTCCACGATAGCCATCCTCGTACTGGGAACCTCTTCTGAAGGCCCGACTTCTTTAGAAACACCGGTAGCCCGATCCTCAGCTATGGCCTCAGTCTCAACCTCCGCCTCAACCTCAACCTCAGCCTCAAACCTAGCCTCGCCCTGTGTCGAGGTCTCAACCTGAAACCGGGCCATTTGTTCCCTCAAACTAGCGTTCTCGATATCCCAAGCCCGCAAAGACTGGATCATACTAAGCTCAGCCGCCTTGAGCTCTACTACCCGCGCTCCCAACCGCGCTACCATGTCGGGAACGTACTGCAAAAGGCATACTATCCTTAGAGAAAAGACAAAAAAACAAGATAAACAACTAGCCTAAAACCACCTCCAAAAACAATACTTACCGATCAAGGCCCCGATGTGTCACAAGCCGAGGCAAGAGCCCTCCCGGATGCGTAGGCCCTGAAGTGGTTGACAGCCTACCATAACCGCTGATGGGTAGCCGACGAAACCTGAACAATAAAACCAAACAAGTTAGCCAACAAAACCTAACCTACAAAAGCAACTTTAAAGCAAAACCACAAAAAGCATACCAGTACACCCTGTCGCGCAAATCCATCCCGGTCTCCAGCTCCTCCACGAAGCTGGGACGAAGAGGCTCAGGGAAGGCAACTTCAGCCGTGTAAGACCCCTGATTTTATAAATTAAATTAATTAAAAGTTATATTCGTATTTTTATTTTATTTACGATTTAACTCGTAATTCTTAAAATTATTATAAAACGAATTTATCGTTTAATCGTTTCAAACTCCTAAAATTCTATTTGTCTCGAAAACTCTTCTTATATTTAAAACATATTTTTATTTCTGTTTCAATTTATTTTAGGGTTATTTAACAACAATAATATCAACTATAGGGCGTCTTCCAAAAATAATATCAATTTCAATAAATCCGAGAATAATACGTATTATTGGAGTAGTTAAACAAGAGTAATATAAGTAACTTTATAACCTGCTACATCAGGTCACCTAATTAATATTTAACCTGCTACTTATCCTCCATCCTCCTCCTTAGATGACGGATAACGGGTGAACTGTGTCGGGCCAGCTTCGTGTCAGGTCACTTTCGGGTTATAATAATCGGGTTGACTTCGGGTCGGGTCGGATAATTTCGGGTTCGGGTCATTCTCGGGTTTGCTGTTTTCAACCTTTTTAGGGATATCGACTAGTTTTCTATAATAATAGTCGGGTCAGTTTCGGGTTAGCTCGGGTCAAAATCATGCTTCAGTTCGGTTGTCGGGTCGGTTTCAGTTTGGCTTATTCGGGTCGGGTCATTTTTCTCAAGTCTACTCCTCCTTACTCTTCTCCTTCATCCTCTCTCTCCATTACCGTTCATCCTTCTTCCGTTTTTTTTCTATAAGTTTCGTTTAGATTAACGTGTTGATTTTGGTGTAGGATTGTGTTGTTAGTCAGATTTGGTGAGGTTGAAGGAAGAGGAAAACCGAAGACGTTAATGGCGTTTAATGTCTCGTATACTGAGTAAGTGAAAAAGAGTGAACAAATTAAAGGCGAAAAAGCAAGGTGAATGAGTTCTATCGTTAACTGGTCATCTATACTACTCTGATTTAATTATTTCAAAAATATGTATTATTCTCAGATTTATTAAAATTGGAATTATTTTCGGAAGACGCTTTATAGTTGGTATTATTGCCGTTAAATAAAATTAAAGGTGAAAAAGAAAGGTGGAAGGGTTCTACAGGTAACCGGTCACCCATACTACTCTCGTTTAACTACTTCAATAATACGTATTATTCTCAGATTTATTAAAATTGATATTATTTTTGGAAGACGCCCTATAGTTGGTATTATTGTTGTTAAATAACCCTTTATTTTATACATTTAATTTAATTCTGATCGAAAGTCTATTTCGACGATCTAAATTCTAAATTCTTTTTATTTATTTATATTTAGGCTCGAATTTCTATTTTTTTGGCTCGAAGTTCATTTATATTAAGTTTCGTCAAAACATTTATTAAATTCTCCTCGAGAAATCAATTTAATTCAATTTATCGAAAAATTATTATTTATCGGGAGATACTCTAATTATTTATTTCTATAAACTTCGTTTCCGTCTCGAATATTTGATTTACTCATTTTATTAGTCGACCCAATTATTTATTAATTTTCTTTTTGACACGTTTTAATTCGATTCGTGGGTCAGTCAACCTATCGTTACGGAATTTGTCTCTTACCCGATTTATTTAAATTAATCCGTATACGATGTATACTTATTGTCTCGGAATCGGTACACTTTTTCTTTGGTGAGTTGAATTCAACCCACATGATTTACTTCATTTTCTAATTCCCTTGTTTTCTTATTATACGTACACCCCCTTTCTAACATTCACTCCCTCAACCTTTTCATATCAGCCCACCGCTTCATTTTGTTCCACCTCCCTTCATCATTCATTTCCTTTTTTTTTCCCTGGCTTTACCTCTTCGTCCCCCTCTTCGTTTTCCCTCATTTTCTTCTTCTTTTGCGTTCATCCATCATCATCTAACTCGTTCGCTGCTGCTCTTACTGCTGTTGGTCGTTGTATCGGTTTTGGTCGGTTTCCGATGTTGTTGTTTCGTGGTCTTCTCCTTTCAGTTGTTTCGATTTTTCCTGCTGCCTCTTTGTCGACTAATTCCGTCAATTGGTAATTCCTTTCCCCTTCTTCTTTTCACGTCTTCCTCCTCTATTTCGATGTTGCTCTGATGTCTTTCCGTTGTGCTGCTGCTATCACGTGTTGTTGTTGCTGCGTGCTGCTGTTTTTTTTCTTCTCCTTCTTCCTTTCTTCTTTTTCCCTCCTTCGTTCTCTGTCGTTTTTTCGGTTGTTGCTTTGTGTTAATTCCGTTTTGACGTGTTTGGCCCATGTCTCCTACGCCCTTCTCTGTTTACGTTCGTTTTCGGTCTCGGTTCAGTCTTCGTTTGCTGTCATCAGTTCCTGGTTCGAATCTGATTTTCTGCAGTCACATTTGTTGTTGTTGTCACTGTTTTGACGCTGCTGGTGGGCGTGGTTTATTACTTCGTTTCGGTCCTTCGTGTGTCGTTGATTCATGGTCGTAGTTCTTCTTCTTCCTTTTTCCAATTGACGATTATTGCTGCTGCTTATCGTGTTGGTTGATGTTCCTGTACTGTTTCTGTCACATTACAGCTGTTGTTTGCTATTCAATTCCTTCTTCTTTTCTTTTTATCCTTCGTTCCTTCTTCTTTCCCCTCTCCGTTCCAATGGTGTACCTGCTGGTATTAGTCGTGATTCTGTTTTCGTTCCCGCTTTTATATTCATTTAACTTGATTCCTTATCGAGGCTATTTTGGTCAATCTCGATCTATTCTCTTTCAATTTGTTTTATGATCTTCATTCAGCTGCTTTCCCTTGTCGTTCTGTGTTATCTATATTCATTTCCAACAGTCCTTATTCCGATTTCTCTTTTTCTGTTTCTTTTTGTCTATTTCCCTTATTCTTCTTTCCTTTGTTCGATTCTAATTCGTACGTTCCCGTCTCTTCATATTTTCGATTTGATTCAGCCTTGAAGCCTTATTGAAGAACATGTCTGGTGATCTTCAGAGTGGAAGATTTGGGCTAGGACTTTTAAGAGAGGCTAGTACGTGATCGTGTTGGTATCGTCTCAAGGTAACTTTAGGACGTTACTCGATTTTATATTGTATGTTTGAGTAGTAGTATGTAGTAAATATTTTAACTTCGGTTTTCAAATTTTAGCTATATATTATTGCTAATTATATTAATTTTAAATTGTATGCCTTATCAATAGTTTTACGACCTTCGATATCGTTTTATAAATCATTAGTAATTTTATTATTAATGATCGTTATAATATTTTGTTGTTTATCGTGACATTAGTAACTAAATAATATTGATTTCATATTTTCTTCATATTTCGTTAATTTATAATTTTAACTCAAAATCGTATTTTTATATTATAATCGAGGTTTGTATACTTATTTAATAAATTAATTTCGTTTTACGATTTATACTAATAAATGAGAAAGTTTTAAATACATTTTTAGTCGAGACTATTTTCCCTTAAATTTCTCATTTGTCTACGATTGATTATTTTTAGTAAAATCAGTATTATTTATTGATAAAATCTATTTGCTAAAATTAATTTGAAAGATTTATAAAATCTCGTTTCATTTATAAAATCCGTCGACTCTATTAATTTTGATATCATTTTTTTAAAACATCTCTTTTCTAAAATTTATAGTCTTAACTCGATTTCCTAATTATTTATAAAATACTATATATTGATTTATTATATTTTATTATATACTTTGAGTAACGAATTTAGACATATAATAAAGTTACGATAACGACGATAATAATAAAATGTTATTTCGTTAGAAATGCTATTTTTAATACATTTCACATATTTTAATAACTTACGTATTTTCTGTAACAATATTTCTATTTTAAGCAAGTTTCTAAAATTAGTAAGTTTCTATTTATAGAAAGTATCCCCTTTTATATAAAATGTTTATTCCTTTTATCCATATAATTTATATTGATTATAGCTCTTGTATTTATCGATAATGGTTGTTTTGGAGTTATGGAATAAGAACAAGTGCGGGGTTAGAGTAATATATTCTGGGGTTTACGTTTTTTCCATCAACTATAAGGCTGGTATGTCTTTATGGGGCACACTGGTTGTTGAACCGAGCATATATGGTGTTCGGGAGTGTGTGTAAATTTTGACCTTAAACTTGTGCCTCGCAGTGTAAGACGCCGTCGGGTTGAATTGAGTATTTATGGTGCTGGGGAGGGGTGTGCATATTATCTTAAACTAGAGCCACACATTTTTAAGTCGTCGTCCTATTATGGTTGAGTAGCCTTATTAGAGATCGAAGTTTGATTTGTTTGAACTAAGTTCTCGAAGCTAGTTTTTAGTATTGTCCTAGTGAAAGTCTAGCCGTCGACACTAATCCTATCCATAACGTCATTTTGAATATTTTTATTATTATCGATACATTTTGGTTTGCAGGGTGGCAAATATTTGAAGTTTTCCTCAGAAAACTTGTTCGGTTTTTATTGTTCCAATATTTTAAGTTTTACTGAAAACTTATTTTATTATATCGTTTTAATGTTTTCTCATTTTAAATATTTTGATATAATAATACTATTATTTTTCCATATGATATAATTTGGCTGGGAGAACGTCCGAGTTACTCCCCACTGACGTGGCTGTTATATTTATAACATGACAGGTATTTGCTGCTGGGTTTTGGGTGGGAGCTAGCGAGTAGCGTGGATCCTACTCTTTCTTCATTCTTGTAATTTATGGATTTGTATAAACCCGGTTGGAGATTTTACTTTTAGCGTTTATATTGACTTACCATTTATTTTAATAAGACATAGTTTGTCAGTGTGTTTTAATCCCAACTCTACAGTGTTTCCGCCACTGTATTGCGTTAGAATTTCTAGGGGATTACAAGCCGCATCCACCTTAGCAACGTCAAAGGGAAGTTTACGGGCTGATCCGGCCTGCTAGAACAAAAGCAGACCATCTCAAAATACGGCAAACTCAAACCCGATAGCAGAAAAAAAACAAAAAAAAACAAAGAACAACCAAACACTTACCACGATGCGGTGACAAGGCAACCGCTGACAGACATGAGACACGTACAAGGCACCGGGCACCAGTAACGCCTCGCCTCCCTCACCATCCTTATCCTCGCGGGCCCAACCATAATCGAAGGCCTAAACATTGTCTGGGAGGGTCAACCGGGACCCTAAACTCGTCGTAGGGGCACTGGCGGACTAGCCTCTCCCTGAAATACCAAACTAGGCGGAATAGCGCGGGGAGGAACGTCCTCCTGTAGCTTCTCGTCCTCAACTCTACTCCCACATACTTGGGCAAACCCTCATAGTTGGCCCAAGGACGGGCCATAAACTGCAAAACCCAAACATATATTGCATCTCAAAACTCCTAACCTTGGGGGCTACCTAAGAAAGCAAATGAAAGAAGCCTTACATCCTCGAGATGTAGCTGGTTCACCGGCACGTTCTCCGTCGAATAGTAGCCCGTAGTCATCTTGGTGTGAGCCAACCTCCACTCGATCCCAGTCGAGAACCTAGCTGGGGGAACCAGAACCGTCTTAGGGGCCAAACATGGAAAGTAAGAAAATATCCGGCCTTCAAAACCCGAGACACCGTCAACAAAAAAAAAACAAAAACCAACAAAATCAAACTAGATGCAAGTTCAGTAAATAACCTCCAGCACGAGAGCTGGACCCACGATGGGTATGGCTGAGTCGGAGGCCACCCTCTACGGCCTCACCATAGCCTGCAAACAGCGAGTCATCTCCGCAAAATCTACCGTCACCCAATCAAAACGACCCAGCTGACTCAAGTCAGCCAGAAAAGGCAAAATCGTAGTACTAAACCTTTCGCCCTTGTCCGAGAAGTGGGTCGAACCTAGGAAATACCACAACCATAGACGGGCACATGCACCATGATAAGTGTGTTATGTAGTGCTTATTTCTTGTGTTTGGTCCCGGTTTCTCTTGTGGAATCGCTCTTTAGAGCGGTTTCGAGGCTACTTACGCTTTTTTAAGCTTGTTTTAGGTTCCTTTGGCCTAACTTGGAGAAATGGAACGATTCCGACTCGTTTCTGATGCATATGAAGCCAATGAAGAGAAGCGACGATGACTCGGTGGCTTAGACTCGATCCCGAGTCCCTTGGAGCCCATTCCCGAGCACCGAGAGTCGATAAGAAGCCTAGAAAGAGCAAGTAAGGACCTACGTGACCGTATTTGAAGCCTACATGGCCTTCCCGGTCGGGACCATGACCTTCCCGGTCGGGACGAAGTGAGACGACAAACAGGATCCCCTGACAGGCCTTCCCGATCGGAACCATGTCCTTCCCGGTCGGGACCATGTCCTTCCCGGTCGGGACCATGTCCTTCCCGGTCGGGATCTACTTCTTCTTGGCCGGGATGAGCCCAGCACAGCTCGTCTTCATTTCTTTCATCTCCTTCACTCGTGAAACCCTATATATACCCCCTCTTGTATTGTTTTAAGCACACTACATTAGACAAAACCCTAGATAGAGATCCTTCATCATTAGCTTAGTTTCTCATTAATATTTCCTTAATCTTTTGTTAATCTTAGTTTACTCTTAGCAATTACTCTTGTATTATTGGAATTCTTGAAGATTTCTATCAAGATTGACAACCTTGGTGAATTTATTTTGGGTTTTCTCTATATATGCAAGTTTCCATCTTTTCATCTCCTTTGTAGTTTGGTATAATCCCTCTCTTCTCTCTTCTCTTAATCTTTCATTGTTAATCAAGTTTTATTCTTTATCACTTGTTTATTGTTCATCTTTGTTGTTCTTCATCATGAATGTTTGGATGCTTGTGTTGATTTCTCTTGTTTCTGTTAGTGTTAGTTTAGATATGAGTGAATAGACTCTTTGTGGGGTTAGTAGGGGAATTAGGTGTTGTTTATGGGTGATTAGGGTTTGATTGTGGGTAAAGGTGGAACCTTTGTTGCTAGTCACTTGTTAAGCATACCATTTGTTTGATGAAATGCTTGTTAGAGTAGTAGTGGTCATGCTTCTTTTGCTTGTTTCCTCCTTCTCTTTGTATGGTTGATTGGTGGTTGAATCCTCTTGTATTGGGTAGCATCTTGCATGAGTATTCGGGTTTGTCTTTAACGCGAGAGCGCGGATTTACCTTAATGACTAAGTGAAACCCACACCCTCGTTTTCCCCACTTGGCATATACACCTATGAACCCGACTTAACCCTACTCTTTCCTTATTTGATTTCTTCATCATCTTAGTCATTGTTCTTCTTACTTGTTTTTTGGAATTAGCTTTAGTTAAAACATTTAATTCATTTAGTTTATGTCATCATCATCCTAGTTTGTTTACTCTTGTTTAGTTTAGTATTAGTTTGTTTGTTGCCTCCTAGTAATCAATTCTTGTCAATTCTCCTCCCTTTATGTTTTTGTGACTTAGTCTTCTGTTGTAGGCGAACTCTAGTCTAGACCGTTTTCCGTCCTTGTAGTTCGACCCGACTTCCCTAGCTACCTTGTTAGGAATAGTTGGTTTACTTGGTGTCGGGATTCACGACAAATCCTACCATCAATTTGGCGCCGTTGCCGGGGACGGTGAATAGTTAGACTTTGTTTGCTTATTTGCTTGACTTAGTTACCGTTTTTTGTTCTTCTTTTACCCATTTTGCATATTTTTTTGTTTTTGTCCTCGTTTTTATTTTGTGTTCTTCTTCTTCTTCTTTGTTTTCCCTTGCTTTTTGTGTGCGTGTGTGAGTTTATTTCTTTCTTGTCTAGTGCTCAAAAAGCACTAGACTTCTCACGTTTGCTCCTAGTCTACAGTTTATGCCTAGAGATGGTAACCATCCTCTTCTTTACATCTCAGAGCGAAACCTTCGCCAACGGACGGTTGCAAGATTGAGAGGTTCCCAACTGGGTACCAGCCAAGATTTCGAGCAAAACTCAGAGATTGATCTAAACTCCTCATCTACAGAAGCCACCGAAAAGAGTTTCCTAAACCCCTTCGGTACCCCCATATCAACTTCATCTCAAACAACATCACCTCCTTCATCTCCCGCAAGTCCAAATACCTCCCTGTGGACATGACGTAGGTCCACCCCGACGCGGCGAAGCGCGGGTTTGGGTAGGCGAATGAATCTCGTGGTAAGATTGTTCCCGGGTTCGAAATTTAAGTCAAAATGGAGTCGCCACCAAATTTTGTGGTTATTCGGAACCATACGAGCCCACTCTATGTCGTTATGGGCTATACACAAAGTAAGCCCACTCCGATTTCAGAGTTTATGGGGCTCGTCCCTTTGCATTGCGATACCGATACCATCTATACCGGTAATCGTGTAAAGAATGACTCTCGTGCGCCAAGGGTTTCGGACATCCGGAAACCTAAGGTTCTGAGTAAGGGGTGAGGGTACGTGTTGGGAAGCCCACTAAGGACACCCAACCCCGCCCGCACATGGCGGCCTCTACTAAGACATCGTTCGTGTTCATGATACGCGCGCTAGTAAAATGATTAAATGATATGCAAACAACGTTTTGACTAAGCATGCGAATTTTGCGTTAACTACGTCATTTAATGCATCTAATTAGGGTCAAAGTGGTTTAGCATGCGAGGTTCATTTATAAAGCGTAAAAGCAAGTAAAATAAATGAAGCTCGAAAGGAAATAAAAAGCGTACAAGCTACACGGGCGGAAATACAACCCGGAATTCACAATACAACATAAACGAAATAACATAAAATAAAGGTAGAACGGACCCGTATGAAAACTAGACCGCGAAATATGTAGATGGACTAACCCCGCTTAAATACGTATTACGTTACGTATTAAACGAAGGACGAAAATATGAGACTGTGGCGTATTACTAGCCTAATCTCACATCCCGTAGTCTTGTCCCGACTTATCACGTCAAAGTGGTCAAAGTCGTTCTACGTGTCGTGATGTGTAGGTTTTGAAAAATGAGGAGGGTCATGCAATGGTCTAAAGTCGATAAAGAACGGGGCTCGAAATATGTGTCCAAGCCCTCGGGTTTGCGTGTTATAAGACCCACTCGATCGTGTCATTGACTGACTCGGTCGAGTGTGTCATTAGCGTGGCTACTGACCACTTTTTGGGGTGCTACTCGATCGAGTGGCCTATGGCACTCGATCGAGTGCCCCCTGTACGAGAGGTAACTCGCCCCGTTTTATGACTTGAAATCGATAGTCGGCCTAACCAAGTACGAATATTACATGATTCGTACTTAGTGCGACCTCCGGTATTATAATCGTATATGAGCGATTATAATACCGTCATCGGGATTTTATGAAAATGTTTTATGTTAGATTAGGAAATTTTGAATTGGTGACGAAATGTATCCCTCTACGTCACGACATCGGAACTAACCCTTTCGGGTTATGTGATGTCGGTTTTCGTGTCAACGGGTTTCGTACCAATTATGGAAAGGGAATTAAATCCGTTCAACTACGACGGATCACGATCTCGTCACGCCCTTGAGTACATTGGGGCGGGGCTCCTCGAAAGGGCTCCACCTCCGTCGTTGCTCGTAAAGAGATTAGACGGACCAAAAGTGATCATCGTAGTCAAACGTTTTAAAACCGATTTTGATACTAGTTTACATATACACGGTATTAATAATGTAAACGACGATAAAATGATATAAAACAAAGATATAAAAATGCAAAAATGTTAGTGTTAGTGTTGTGATGATCATGACTACAATACAATAAAAATAAACAAAATGACGGAATAAATAAAGATCGAAAGAAAAATTAGGACACCCTTAACATACATGCTAGTATAGGACCTCGGAAATGGACTCGTAAATAGCGGCACGGCTTGAGAGTATCGAGGACGTACGTGAGTTATGGTGTGTATGGATGTGTGTGTGTGTATGTGTCGGTTTATCGAGGGACAAGAGCTCGGTTTTTTGAGGTGTTTGACTTAGGGTTTCTAAGGTTTGTAAGGTGGGATGTAGGGTTGGAATATGGCTGGAAAATGTAGGGCAAAAGGTGGTGAAAAGCTGATCATAAAGTTCTGAAAATGCATGGGGGTGAAGCGGTATTTATAGACTTCACCCCTCGACCTAGGGGCACTCGATCGAGTGGCCCTAGTGCACTCGATCGAGTGCCTTCGCAAATGGGCCTAACCCGGATAAAAGGGCTCCACTCGACCGAGTGGGTCAATCCACTCGATCGAGTGGATCAGTTGGGCGAGAAAAATAAGGAAGACTTGGTCTTGTTGGTTTTGATTGTTTTTTTTTTTGTATTCAAATTTACGCGCCAACTGAACTTAGCTGATTTATGAGACGGTTTCGTCTTTGACCGGGTTTTGACCCGGTCGCCAAAAGACGGGAATTATTTTTGGTGTCGGTTTTGGCCCAAATTAGTCTCATTTTGCTCGGAACGACCCACTGGGCCTGAATTTGAGGTCTGTTTTGTGAGATTTTTACTCCGCTAAAAGTCCATGTCGGATATTATGAATTCCGAGCCCAAATCCGAGTATACTAAGTCACGTTGACGTCCGATCATCATCGGGTATTTTTCGGAGACTACCATAGATACGTGGCAGTCAAAATGCGGGTGTCTACAGAGCCCCCACTCTGACTGAGGCTTGGACAAGGCGAAAGTCAGAGTAGCTACCAAGCCCGCTAAGACCTGGTAGACTTCCGGTCGGGTCGTTTATAGTCCAGTGGACTCGCGTGAAGGGCTCGCCAGCCATAAGCAGAGGGTCATACCTGTCCTGATGATGACAGCTTCGCGGGGAGTCAGACTTGTAGCATAAGTCCTGGGCGCGCCTATATGTGGGCCCATCCCGTACCATTTCAGAAAAAATGCCGCCTCGGGCGTTCCGCTGGAGAAGTATGTGAGCTGTACGAGCTTTCTTTCGAAGCCTTGAGTCGTACTTGAGCTGATGATGATGCTCCGTGGGGAGTAAAGCTTGCCTCTTTTGGGGAGTAGGTGAGGACTTGCTTCTGAAGTCTGGGGTGTACCTGTATGCTGACACATAACAACTTGTATGTAACACATAGGTAAAGTGTTTGACTCTCGCTAGGGAGAAAAGGAATAAAATATTTTGAAAGGATTAAATTTTGAAAAGAATTTTTATATTGCGAAGAAATTTTATCACAGAAAATTTTTGGAGACTCTTAGGAAAGCTCGGGACAGCTTGATTCCTATTCAGGGTTCAAGTTTGAAATCAGGCCTGCGCGCGCATAGAGCTGGCTGAGGAGGCAGGGTAGTTAGGTTTTCTGTTAGGTTTCCTTATTATAAATATGAGAATCCCTGCTTCAGTTTTCTGCATCTCAACTCAAATTCTTCTTTTCCTTCTCAAAATCTTTTAGACTTTTAAGAAAGTTAGAAATTTCCGCTATGGGTATTGACCATTTGACGGCTATGCTTCTCGCCTGGTCCCAATACTTTCGGGACGAGGAGAAGGTCCGTCTTACTCAGATGGGGATAGTCAATTTATTCCCTTTTCAGCGTCTGATAGTTGACTCGCATTTTCTGGATGCCTGTCTGTCGTTTTCGGACACCACCCATCACGTGTTTGCATTCCCGAGGGGCGAGATGTGTCCGTTTCCCGAGGAGATTGCGGCCATAGGCGGCTGGGGTCTTGCTGTTCAGCCCGCCATCCCCCCGTTCTACCCGGATCCGAGGAGGCGTTTGAGGGAATTTCTGGGTTTGTCTCATGCTGAGACAAACCGAATGGTGCAGGGAGATACCGTTTCCCTATTCGATTTGGCCGATAAGTTCATGAACCCGCGGGATGTGAGGGCCACCCCTGCTCATAGGCGTAGGGCATTCGCCTTTTGCATGCTGCATTGCTATGTCTTCGAGGGGCTGATGGAGCTTGACTCATGTAGGGGTCAAATCAGGCTAATCGGAGTGGTTGACCAGATGGAGACTGGTCATAGCCCTGCTTGGCTAGCCACTGGGGAGATTATTACGGGTCTGGATGCCAGACGGCTTGACCCAACTCGACCGCTGACGGGGAGTACCCGTTTTCTGCAAGTATGCAACTCGTTTTTTTTTTTTTTTTTTTTTTTTTTTTTTTTTTTTCGTTCACGTTTCGCGCGAATTTTCTGATTCTCGTAAGTCACTCGATCGAGTGGACCTCTCACTCGATCGAGTGACACTCGTACTGGGCTACTGCCTGTTTTTGACAGGCTTACTCGATCGAGTCAGCTGCTGTACTCGATCGAGTGGGCTGTAGCGGACCACTCAATGGCTTACGAAGCTTGTGTATGCTTTTCAGATATGGTTGTCGGAACGGCTGTCAATCATAGAGACCCCTCCAAGCATTCCCAATTACCGGAGCAGTCAGATTAGCTCCCGAAGGCGGAAGATAAGCTCGAGTCATCGGATTGATCGAGCTTACTGGGACGAGGAGTTGGTGTTTCACGGGGGTCCCTTGATCAGGTGGACCGTCGCTTGGTGGTTTCTCTCGAAGTTGACCGGGTTGGCTAAGAGAGACCAAGCTCGATATCTGACGATCCTGTCCTTAGACTGGACAGTTCACATTTATCCGGACCGTCTCCTAAGGCAGTTCTGTTCGTCTCAGCGCATCCCTGAGACGGAAGCCATTATCAGCGTCCCGCTCCAATTGACGGACGCTATGTGCGACACCTGGTTGCAACGATAGTTCACTCGTCCCACATGGACGGTACCTACCCCTTGCCAATCCGCTTGGGTGTCACGGGCGTATCAGAAGTGGACTTCTGAAGAGTCCGAGGAAGCTCGAAAGGCCCTGAAGCTTGAGGAGGCCTTTGAATTGGTTCATCGCGAGTCGGCGAAGGATAACAGAGATTTCTTCACCGGGGAATACATTCCTGAGGCCACAGTCCGGGAAGAATCGGGTCATAAGTCACAAACTAAGACTCGATCTAAGGAAGTCGGTTCTAGTAGCACTCGAGGGCAGACCGACTTGGAACGACGACTTGGGCCGAGGTTGGCGGTCCGGGACCGACTTGGTCCGCGTGACCGGCTCCCTGAGCCCGTGAGGGCTCGACTTGGGCCCATTGATATGACAGGGGAGTCGGGCTCAAACACTCGAGCCCGAGCTAGAGAAGTTCCCGTGGTGATTCGGGAGCGCTCCCTTCCGCGTCGTCGCCAGTGGACGACTAAGGAGGCTAAGGACAAGGGGAAGGGCAAGATGCCCTGAATGCCGAGTCCTTTAGCTTTATTATTATTTAAGTATTATTATTTTTTTTTTTTGTGTGCCCTTTTTTTTGTATTTATTTTTTGAATTCCTGCATTTTTGTAATTTCCGAGTTTGTCGGGATTTTTTTTTTGAATTAATAAAAGAAGTTTATTATAAAACCGCTCCTGTCTTTTCTTGATTGCATTGGTTGTACCCTTTTGAGGGGTTGCCTACGTATCCGCGATTAGCAGAATCAAACCAAACGTAGTTCAGGCATAGGAAATTTGCAATCTCGAATTACACCAAGACTATTGGTTCAAGATGTTTTTGACAGTAGAATAAATAATTCTAGCTAATTGACTTGCTTTTTGTAAAAAAAACTGATTTTGATAAAATTTGCTAATGACATTGAGAAATGGCTAGGGGTAGTAACGCTTCAACTGGTCCAGGTTGGTTGGATTGACAAACTCGTTCCCGTCCAGGTCTGTCAGCATTACTGCTCCTCCCGATAAGATTTTCTTCACCAGATATGGCCCAGCCCAATTGGGTTTGAATTTTTCCCTCGGGTCAACTGGTAGTAGAGCTCGAATAGACTTAAGGACTAGATCGCCCTCCTTAATGTTCCTGGGCCTTACCCTTTTGTTGAAGGCCCGTTGGATCCTCTTCTGGTAGATTTGGATATTATTGAGGGCACGAGACCGTCGTTCGTCTAGTAGAACCAACGAGTCATATCGTGCTCGAACCCAGTCAGCTTCGGGTACTTGACTTTCTAGCAGAATTCTGAGGGATGGTACCTCCAGCTCGACTGGTTGGACTGCCTCCATCCCATAGGTTAGGTAATATGGTGTCGCCCCGGTTGCGGTGCGAATTGACGTTCGATATCCCCATAGGGCAAAAGGTATTTTGTCGGGCCAGTCCCGGTAATTGTCAGCCATCTTTTTGAGTATGGTGACAATTGTTTTGTTAGCCGCCTCTACTGCTCCATTTGTTTGGGGGCGGTAAGGCGAGGAAGTATGCCTTTGAATTTTATATTTAGTCAGCAGGGCCGCAGTCTCGGCTTGAAAATGAGTCTCGTGATCACTGATAAATTCAGAGGGAATCCCATATCGACATATTATCTTGTTTTGGATAAACCTGGCGACATGCTTGGCAGTGAGAATGCGATATCATTCAGCTTCGACCCATTTGGTGAAATAGTCGATAGCTACCAAAATAAAGCAGTGCCCACCGGTACCCGAGGGATTTATTTTCCCAATTATGTCGATACCCCACGTTGAGAATGGCCAGGGTGACGTCATGGTATACAACAATGACGACGGCATATGTTGCACATTGCCAAAGATTTGACAGTTATGACAATGTTTGACATACGACCGACAATCGGCTTCCATGGTAATCCAATAATAACTGAGCCTCATGATTTTCCGGACCAGCATGTGGGCATTCATGTGTGGGCCGTTTTCACCGTCATGTACTTCGGTCATAACCTTTTCAGCCTTATACTTGTCAACACAAAGGAGAAGAGCCCCCTGTGCCGTCTTTTTATACAGTTGCCCGTCGTCGGTACGGATGAACTGGGTGGCTAGCCTTCGTAAGGCTTTCTTGGCTCGGCCTTCCGTCCCGGGAGTATATTCTCCGTTTGTCAGGTATGTTAACACAGCCTGATACCATGGTTCGGGATCAGTTATCTCAATGTCTTCGATATCGCAAATGTACACCGGCTCGGAGCGTCTTTCGACGCAAATTGGCATACTGGTCACGTGGTCGGGGATGTTTAGCAAAGACGCCAATTTTGAGAGTGCATCTGCAAACTGATTTTCTTCCCGAGGCAGATATATATACTCTACCTTTTGGAATTGTTTCTCGAGATCCCTTACTCGTGCCTGGTAGGCCACGAGATTAGCATTTCGAGTCTTCCATTTTTGAAGTGCTTGGTTAATGACCAAGGATGAGTCACCATGTACCCGGAGATTTGTAATCCCCAGATTGGCGGCGGCTTGTAGCCCGTAAATGCATGCTTCGTACTCTGCTGCATTATTGGTAACATCAAAGTCCAGTTTGATGGAGACGGGAGTATGCTCCCCTTTTGGTGAAATTAGGAGGATCCCGACTCCGAACCCTCGAAAATTGGATGCTCCATCGAAGTATAAATCCCAAGTTTCAGTATCCGTATGGAAAATATCTTCGTCTGGGAAGGACCAAGTGTCGGTGTGTCCTTCCTCGGTTACCGGGCTATCGGCGAGAAATTCAGCTACTACTCGACCTTTAATAGCCTTTAATGGTACAAACTTCAGGTCGAACTCTGCCAGCATTAGAGTCCATCTAGAGATTCGACCGTTGAGAATGGGCTTTTCGAAGATGTATTTGATGGGATCCATCTTGGATAGCACATGGACCTCGTAACTGAGCATATAATGTCGGAGTTTCTTAGTGGCCCAAACTAGAGCCAAACATGTCTTTTCGAGCATGGTATATTTGCACTCATACTCTAAAAACTTCTTGCTGATGTAGTAAATGGCTCTTTCTTCGGAGTCAACTGTCTGAGCCAGCATAGCCCCCATGGCTGTCTCGGTCGTCGTTAGGTATAACGACAGAGGCAAACTGGGTTGAGGGGGCATTAAGACCGGCGGAGCAGACAGAATTTCCTTGATCTTGTCGAAAGCAGTTTGGCACTTGTCATCCCATAGTACCCGTTCTCCTACTTTCAGTTTCTTGAAAATTGGTTCGCACACCATGGTTAGTTTGGAAATGAACCGACTGATGTACTGGACTTTCCCGAGGAATCCCCTTATTTCTTTTTCGGTTTTAGGAGGTTGCATCTCGGTAATGGCTTTGATTTTAGCTGGATCGACTTCGATACCTCGTTGGCTAAAGATATGACCCAGTAATTTGCCTGATGTTACCCCGAAACTGCATTTTTGAGGGTTTAGCCTCATGTTGTATCTGCGTAATCGGGCGAAGAATTTTCTTAGGGCGGTGATGTGACCGTCCCGTTCTTTGGATTTGGCGATCATGTCGTCTACATAAACTTCTACCTCTTTATGCATCATGTCGTGTAGTAAAGTGGTAGCAGTCCTTTGGTATGTGGCCCCAGCATTAATGAGACCGAAAGGCATGACGGTATAGCAGTAAGTACCCCAAGGTGTGGTGAAGGTAGTCTTACTCATGTCTTCTTCTGCCATCTTGATTTGATTATACCCGGCATACCCATCCATGAATGATAGAAGGGCATGATCGGCCGTGTTATCCACCAGTATGTCGATGTGTGGTAACGGAAAATCATCTTTCGGGCTCGCCTTGTTAAGATCCCGAAAATCTACACATACCCGCACCTTACCGTACTTTTTAGGAACCGGTACGATGTTTGCCACCCAGTCCGGATACTCGGACACTTGTATGAAGCCGGCTTTGAATTGTTTGTCGACTTCCTCTTTTACTTTGAGAGACCACTCGGGCCTCATCCGACGAAGCTTTTGTTTGACCGGTTTGCACCCGTCTTTGATTGGTATGTGGTGCTCGGCTATTTCCCGGTCTATCCCCGGCATGTCCTTGTAGGACCACGCGAAGACATCCTTGAACTCTTGGAGGAGGCTTATGAACTGTTGTTTCTCCTCGGGATCTAAGGATAACCCTATCTTAAGTGTCTGAGGCTCTAAGGTTGTTCCCACATTTATGGACTCGGTTTCTTCGATCACCGGGGTTCGGGACTCCCTTTGCTCTAGTTTCTCGATCAGATGCGGAGGTAAGGGTACCTGTTCGTCTGGTTTCTCAATGTCATAGCATAAAATATTTTTAAAAGCAGAATTTGAACGAGACAAGTCGTAAGCAGAACGGTTGTTATTATTAATTGAAAATTTGGAGAACAGCTCAAAGAGAGCAGCCATCTGATCATTGGTCAGTGGCGGGATAGGCAGGGCACTCGGGACAGACCCCGAAGTGCCAGCAGCAGGAATGATAAAAGGGAGAGGGGTTACAGGAATGACTCTAGCACCGACTTCCCTAGACTCGACCTCAGACTCTGACTCAGACTCCGACTCAGACTCGGACTCAGACTCAGGCATGTCTCCCTCTCCGGTGACCAGCTTGTAAATTCTTCCCTGACTGTCAGTCCACTTAACAGTCTTCCTCCAGGCCCTGTTTCCCGTCTCGGAACCAACATCCGAGATCAGCTTGGTCGGGTCAAACCTGTTGCTGCGGAGGATCAGGTTGACCAGGTCTTCCTTTGGAGTTGGGGCTACGGTGTCTTCCCCAAATAGTAGCCCTAGAGCGGGCTCAGCATCTTCAGCTCCGTTAGATTGGATGAGGGCGAACACGTCATCCGGGATGTAGTTGCAGTCCCGGGCCAAGTGGGTCCCGAGCTGCATAGCATTGGGTTGGTATAGACCAACTTGGACAGCCCCAAACACCGGTGTGACAAAGTAGTCAGCCAACCGTGGGCTATAAGGGCTCAAGTTGATACCCTTAAGGATGTTGCAGGCCTTTTTGATCCCTGCTCGGACAACATTGTCGGGGGTGATGGCATAACCGAGACCAAAGTGAGATTCTTCGTCTTTGAGAACCTCGATGATCTTCCCAGTTGGAAGATCGGGGCGAGAAGTAGCCCCCGGAAAGTATCCTAGGCTTTGGAGCATCATGTCGATACTCGTAGTGAAGTAAGGCCTAAAGAGGTATTCTTCCTCGATCATCCCCACAAAATCGAACCCCAAGAGGTCCGTGCGACCCGTGGCGTTATAGCTAGCCACAGTCATTGGTGTTGCCTCTAAAGTGATGACATCGTTAAGCAGAGGCATCTTGATCTTTCGGTGGAGGGTGGAGGACACCGCCTTAACCGCGTGGATCCAAGGCCTACCCAGGAGCAAGTTGAACGATGAGGTGACATCGATCACCTGAAACTCGAGCTCCTTCTCTATCGGGCCAGTGATGATGGTTAGTTTTACGGCCCCAGCTACCGACTTTGGGCTCCAATCAAAGGCTTGGATGGTCTGAGCGGTCGGGATATAGTCAGCCTCGGTAATGCCGAGAGCTTTTGCGGTCCTTAAGGGAAGGACGTTCACAACGGACCCGTCATCAACAAGGGTCATAGGGAGGTATTTTCCTCGGCAGACCACCGTAATGTAGAGGGCCAGATTATGGGTGGCCCCAAATGGTGGTAGGTCGGCTTCGGAGAAAGTGATTACCGGTCTTTCTTCCTTAGCCTTGCCTTTTAGGTGGGGCAAGACCGTGGCTACCATTTCAGCAGGGGTAACCAAAGAGTCAACCTTGATTTGATCGAGAGCCTTTGTGAGTGCTTCCCGATGTTCTTGAGAGCTAACCAGGAGTTGCCATATAGTGAGGTCAACTCGGGTCTTCTTCAATTGTTTCACAAGAGCCGTTTCAGCAGTTGGCTCTTCAGGGGCGACTTCCGTAATGACGGTTGTCGGGATAGGGGTGTCCCTAGAGCTAGTGGCTTGATAGGGACGACCAAGGTGGTTACTGGTTAAGACTCGAGATTTAGTCTTTCCAATCTCCTCGGCGGTAATGGGGACAGCTTCCCCTTTGGCGAGGTAGACGTCTTCCTCGTCGTCGAACCAGATCCCGTTCACTTGCGGGATAAATGGGGAGATAAGGTGGGAGCAATCAATCACCTCCCCGGTAAAGATGGCGTGGGAGCTGAAAGGATTCTCCTTGTTACTGGGCTTATCTCCAGGTAGCGGGATTTTACCGCTTTCAATCAGGTCCTGAATCAAGTGCTTCAGCTTCCAGCACTTCTCGGTATCATGCCCATTGCCCCGGTGGTATTGGCAATAGGCTTGGGCATTGTAGTTCTTGGAGCGTCGCTCAACCGGAACTTCAGGAGTTGGGCCTATCGGTTGGATTAGGCCTTTTGAGGACAGCCTTTGTAAGGCATAAGTATAGGTCGTACCTATATCGGTGAAAACCCGAGGTGGGGTGTTCCTCTTGGACGGGGTATCTAGTAGATTCACCGCGTCGAAAATACTGCGGGTTGTAGCTTGAGGCTTGGTTGTGGAGGAAGAAGCCCCTTGGTAACCCTTAGCAGCAGCCTTAGTGAGGCCTTCCAGTCTCAGATCATCTTCAATCCTCATACCCATTTCAGTAAGGGTGGTGAAATTGGGTATGACGGCATATCGGAGGTGAACCCGGTAGGATGGGAGGAGGTTCTTAACAAAGGCCTCCACTAAAGTCTTCTCACTGGGCTTGTCGACCAGTTTCACACTCTCAGCCCTCCAGCTTTGAAGGTATTTGGTAAAACCTTCTTTTGGCTCTTGGGCCATAACCTCCAGAGATCTCATTGTAGTTTGGATCTCGGTGTTGTCAGCATAGTTCCGAGCGAACTCGGTGGCCACATCATCCCATGTAGGGTATTTCTTCGGGTTTAGCCTGTAGTACCAGGCCCGAGGGTGCTTTTCAAGAGACGCAGCAAAGAGGTTCTTGAACATGGTGGAGTCCACCCCTTTGATGGCCATGAACTCCTTGAAGGCCCGTACATGTAGTAACGGGTCTTCAGTTCCTTCGAACATAGGCAAACCGGTGAGGTTCAGGTTTGCAGGCAGCTTGTCACTTAGCGGGTTATACTCCCGACTGTTTTCCCGGTGAATGTTGTTACTCCCAGTTAAATGAACTTGTTCTTCCAGTCGGCGGACCGAGCTAACCAGTTCAGCTAAAGGTCCGGTAGTTCCGGTAGTAGGAGTCCTGTGCTCCACCGAAGCCAATCGAGTGACGATAGCAACTTGCCCAGCCCTCATCTCATTCAGTTGGGCATCGATGTCGGTCTGCTTCTCGATCATGGCATCAACGGAGGTTTTCAGTTCAGCTAAGGCAGTTTCCATCCTGCGAGTGTGTCTGGTTGATGGTGGCCTGTCTGTAAGAACACCATGTAATCAGAAACCGAACCCAGTCTTGGAATCAAAGGAAACAGTACATCCCGAGCGACCCAAAAAGAAAGGACTGAACGGAAAAGACTCGAGAAAGACATCTAGACGGATGACTCGTGGGTGGTATGACTTCCTTAGGATTTCAGCTTTGTGGGCCTAGTCCCGTTCGAAGGAAGGTCCACGTGAGATTACTCCCCAGACTTTTGACTCGAGTGTATGGACGGACTTTCCTTTGTAGGGGTATGCCCTACGCGGGTTGATCGTTCCTCGACAGATAAGGCGGACTCGGGAAAGGGGGGAAACTCGTGATATAAGATCGACGGAGTTTCGACGCTATAAACCCTCTACGTACTATGCAAAGATCCGACACACGGATAGACGGTAGGTCCTATAATAAGGAAGGTTTATTTTAGGAAAGTTGAAAGTTGAGGTTTGAATGCAAAATGAACGAATTTCCGAGAGTTTTGAAAACTGAAAACGGAATTTCGAAAACCGAGATTAGAATTTTGAAAAGGAAAATTCCGAAAATCAAGGTGGTGGGGGTGGAAATTCGAGAATTAAAACGGACAACATGCCGACTACAGAAAAGGATATTTTGAGTCAAATCGTTGATCCTAAATTTCGGCGGCATTCCGAGTTTGAAAATTGGATATTTTTGAAAAGGTGAGTCCCGAAATAGGCAGCATTTTGGGTTTTCGAAATTGGGCGTTTTGTGAAGACGGGTCCCGAAATGGACAGTATTTCGGGTTTTTCGAAAGGTGGGTATTTTTGGAAAGATGCAATTTGAAATGACGGTTTTTGAAAAATTGACACGGAAACCAAGTAGCACATAGTCAAACAAGCATTATAACGACGCTTATGTATGCTTTACACTAAGTCTCGGTCGGTCAAAATAGGGTCTATACCAACAACGATGGCTTTCTCATGTGATGGACGGACTCCCTAAGCCGAGTTGGTCTTAGGACATGCCGCAAAACCGAGACGAGTTCCACCATCGATGTCTTTAGCGCACCCATGTAGGAATGCACCGTGGTATAGTGGGACGTCGGTCACAAGTAACCGGCCCGGGCAAAATTTGGGTTATGCATGAATCATTAAACTAATGCGCGTACACTAATCTACGAACGATTTCTCTTCGAGTCTCACCCTAGGAACCCCGATGACATGTGGTACATCAGGTATCCCCAGCAGAGTCGCCAAATTGTGGACATGACGTAGGTCCACCCCGATGCGGCGAAGCGCGGGTTTGGGTAGGCGAATGAATCTCGTGGTAAGATTGTTCTCGGGTTCGAAATTTAAGTCAAAATGGAGTCGCCACCGAATTTTGTGGTTATTCGGAACCATACGAGCCCACTCTATGTCGTTATGGGCTATACACAAAGTAAGCCCACTCCGATTTCAGAGTTTATGGGGCTCGTCCCTTTGCATAGCGATACCGATACCATCTATACCGGTAATCGTGTAAAGAATGACTCTCGTGCGCCAAGGGTTTCGGACATCCGGAAACCTAAGGTTCTGAGTAAGGGGTGAGGGTACGTGTTGGGAAGCCCACTAAGGACACCCAACCCCGCACGCACATGGCGGCCTCTACTAAGACATCGTTCGTGTTCGTGATACGCGCGCTAGTAAAATGATTAAATGATATGCAAACAGCGTTTTGACTAAGCATGCGAATTTTGCGTTAACTACGTCATTTAATGCATCTAATTAGGGTCAAAGTGGTTTAGCATGAGAGGTTCATTTATAAAGCGTAAAAGCAAGTAAAATAAATGAAGCTCGAAAGGAAATAAAAAGCGTACAAGCTACACGGGCGGAAATACAACCCGGAATTCACAATACAACATAAACGAAATAACATAAAATAAAGGTAGAACGGACCCGTATGAAAACTAGACCGCGAAATATGTAGATGGACTAACCCCGCTTAAATACGTATTATGTTACGTATTAAACGAAGGACGGAAATATGAGACTGTGGCGTATTACTAGCCTAATCTCACATCCCGTAGTCTTGTCCCGACTTATCACGTCAAAGTGGTCAAAGTCGTTCTACGTGTCGTGATGTGTAGGTTTTTAAAAATGAGGAGGGTCATGCAATGGTCTAAAGTCGATAAAGAACGGGGCTCGAAATATGTGTCCAAGCCCTCGGGTTTGCGTGTTATAAGACCCACTCGATCGAGTCATTGACTGACTCGGTCGAGTGTGTCATTAGCGTGGCTACTGACCACTTTTTGGGGTGCTACTCGATCGAGTGGCCTATGGCACTCGATCGAGTGCCCCCTGTACGAGAGGTAACTCGCCCCGTTTTATGACTTGAAATCGATAGTCGGCCTAACCAAGTACGAATATTACATGATTCCACTAGTACATTTAGGTCCATTGACATCGCCACAGTGCCATCAGTTTTTCTAAAAAGCTATGTACCTTCCTTTATGATGGCTATTTACATCACTTTCTTGTGAAGAAGCGATGTAGATTTTATACAATTTTTTTTTACATCGGTTATTTACATCAATTTTGAATAACCGATGTACATACGCTATTATTGACATCGGTTGATCTATAACGATGTATTTATAACTGCTTCATTTACAACAGTTTTCGCATAACCGATGTAAATGCATTCTCCTTGAATCGATTGATCTTTAACCGACGTATTTAAAACTGATGTAACTGCCCTCTCAATATTGTCATCGCTATAGAATAAACAGATGTAAATATTATTTTCATCATTAGAAACAAGTCAAACCCTGATAATATTATTGTAATTTGTTTTGCACGATATTGATGAATATATATTATTCTTACGCGTAAAAACAAATTACATAAAAAAAACAAGACCGTGTTAATTTATACGTGTTTATGTTCATCTATTATATAATACTAGAAAAAGAAGTTTAACGCACGATACACACACGTACACTCTCGTAGAATTAGTTCCATTGGAAACTATTAAAAGGAATCGGTTGTAAAAAGAAGAGGTGCCTTCGATGACCAAAAAAGATATATGCAAATGCAACCAGTTGTTCACTAAAAAGAGGTGCCAAATAAAGGTACTGAGTAAAATATTTGAACCCTATTAAAATGTTTTTGCACCCATTATGAATTGAACAGATTCCAAAGACCCTGTTAATGGAACCTGATTTCAAAACTAGAGGTTCTAATGACTGCCCTTATTCTAAAAACTGGAACCCCTTTACAATCTTTACACATTTGCGTCTAGGGGTGTCAACGATTAGAGCCGGCTCGTAGAGTCCTCGGAATCGGCTCGATAAAAGCTCGGCTCAAGCTCGGTCAAAACGAGCTCGAGCCGAGCTTGTTCAAATCCGAGTCGAGCCCGAGCTCAGTAAGGCTCGGCTCGGAAGCTTGTTTGGGCTCGTTTTTTTAGTTTTTTACATTATAAATTTAATAATTTTAAATTCTAAAAATTCAAAATATATGTTTATTTGATATTTATAATTATTATACTTTAAAATTTTGTAACAATAATTTTTTGTGTTTTACAAAAGTTATTTTTAGTAATATATATATATTTATAAAGAGATGGAAAAAATATAATGATAAACGAGTTTGGTACGAGCTCGAGCCGGACCCGAACTTTTTACGAGCCGAGCTCAAGCTTCAATTTTTTGAGCTCGACGAGTTTCTTGCCGAACCCGAACCCGAGTTCAAATTTAAGAGTCGAACCCGAGCCCACCCGAACACGAGATCAGATCGGCTCATTTACACCCTGTTTGCGTCAATCACAATTTATAATCCCTTGACGATCTGAAATTAGAATTAGAAAATAAAAAATTAGGAAACCCAAAAACGACGAACTGATGAAGAAACCACCGAAGACGACAAACTGACGAAGACGACGAAGAAGAAGATGACGTAGATTAAGATGATGAAGGCGACGGCAGAACCAAAGGACGAACTCCGTCTTGAATTTAATTTAAGGTAAGCTTTAACTTCGATTCCAAATCCTTTGATGAATTCTCAATGTTTTGATGCATAATCTTCTTCAAATCATTTACAAGGCATATTTGTCCCTAATTACGTATTATTATTCTTGGTATTTTGCTTTTTGTTGTGAAATTTTTGTCGATTTGTTTTGTTTGGAATCCCTAATTCGATTTGTATTATCTGGGTATTTTGCTTTACTGAAACCCTAATTCGATTGGTATTTTGCTTAAGATTAAGATTATTCTGGGTATTTTGCTTCACCACTTTCTTTTTACCCAGTAATCACTCTCTCCCGTTTCTAAGTTAAAGTATCAATTTCTTACCCTTTTAAAGTTCATCATGTCTTAATTTAATTATGCTTTTGCTGTATAGAAATTTGAAGTTGGGCGAGTAACCCTAAATTCAACGTAATTCACCTTCTATATTGTTTCTCAGGTCTGTGGAATTACTCCCTTGGTTTTGCTTAGCACAATTTGTGTTTCTTGTGCAATTGATTTTAGGGTTTATCATTTTATTTATTATAGGGTAATTCCAAGTCTGGAAAAGATGGTGGCAGCAATCGTCAAGTATGGCGTCGTTGGAAATTGGTATGATTATGATTTTCATAACCTCCTGCTCATTATATGTTTCTTGCATTGTTTGCATGTATATTGGAGTCCAAATATTCTTACCCTCCCATTCAATTGTTTATCTTAACTATCTTCGTGTGACAGAGGTTTTGAACCATGTCAATAGATGATTGAGACAAAGGGAAATGGGAATGTAGTTTTTAGTAGTACTTCAAATGGAAGTGAATAATGAAAATGATAGATAACCCATTTGCTGTTACTTGAATTACCCGCACTTTAGTGGAGGAATCTTAGCAAAGGGTAGCACTCACTACCTCAGACATGCAACAAATGATCAAAATTATTGACTTTTGCTACCCATAATTCGTAAAAATGAGACCTTTTCATATATAATACGGAGTAAGAAAATACAATAAACTCCCTACCCCAAGATTTACCCCGACTTTAGCTTCCCTAAGTGATAAATAGATGAACTACGGACACAAGATGGTATGTGAATTGTGACAATTTGAATACTAACTACTGTATTACCCTTTCCTTTTTCTCAAGACAAAGAAAGACCCTTATATGGAAGCCAAATTGGAGCGCGTTCCACTAACTACGGATTCCCGGTCCACTACGCCGCATCCAGCCTCCACAACCGCCAGACCAAACACCGTCTTCATCATATCTGGGACACCGAAGAATTGTCGGGTAAGATCCACTTCCACGACCTCCACCTCCCACCTTTCACCTCACCGGACCCAAACTCCTAAACCAAGTTTCCTTCCCACCTTCAACCACTTGTCAACTCCACTCCCGAACTCCGTCAACCCGTATTTGAACTCGTATCCCTACTCTCGCAGAAGTCCACTAAGCTCATACTCATCCATGATTACATCCTGGCTACTAAGTGTAAGTGTTAATTTTTGTTATTTGTCTTTCATGTTTCTTCTTATTTTGGAGTCATCGTCTACTAGATTACTAGTATTTTGTAACACTAAGGTTAAGTATAATTGTTGTTGGAAACTTTAAGTGGACAATATGTTCATAGACACTATTCTTTTACATATTGGTTGTATATTCCCTCGTACGTACGAATAATCCAGCTATATAGACATGTAGCTGTACTACTTGCTCGTTCAAAATGTGTGCTAGTAATCTATGTTTGTTTAATCAACTAAAAACTATAACTTGAGTTTATTCAAGTCGATTTCTAACCTATTTATAAACTCACTGTAGTGACTATTTATGTAACCTCCATCCATTTGTCATACTACCCTTGTGGTAGACGCTCATTCTATAGTGGTGTTATCTCTTTTTTTGTTAACAATGGTGTATGTTGTAGATCTTTGATTAATTGCTAATTCATTATTTAAAAAGATTTTATGTTTAGCTGAAGATACACTAAGAGCGGAACCCACATTTTTCGTGGGAGTTACATGGTCGGAGATTGGTGAGTCGGTTTATTAATATAAAAGTACGTGTAAGATGATTCTCATGCTCAAAGATATAAGGGAGATATTTGGATATGAATGGTTAAATATATCCGTAGTTCAACTTTGGGGAAGGTATCGTGCATCTTCTATAATATTTCAACTGTCTAATTTTATTTTGTATCACTTTTTTCTAAGATGTGCACACACATATATACACACTAATTTTTTATGCTCTAACAATGTAGTTTCTTATATGAGTATGAGACTCACCTTGAAGTGACAAAAAAAATAGTCGGCCTTTTGTGCCCAAAACAACTTTGCTCATATATGCACAAGCTGCTTGAGATGAAGGAATACGTCACAACAGCCTTAAAAAAACAAGAAAATAAGAGATATGTGATGGGACCTTTTTTCGTGGGGTAAGTTTTATACTCATGTATGTATTTTTGTATTGTTCTCAATTTGATGACGAAATGACTCATAAGCATTTGTTTTTAATATAGCTCGCATTGGATGTTGGCTGTATTTTGTCTTGTAGATAATGTTGTCTATATTTTGGACTCGGATCAAGCGACAAAGAAGAAGTTGGTGATAAAAAGTTGCTTCTTACCGTAAGATTATTAGACTACAAATTTTAAATTAAAATTATGAATAAAATATGGGTAATATAATTAGCATTTCTTGTATAAAATTTCAGAGCTTGAAGAGTGTGTACTTTTATGGCTGGAAGGCGTGACAAGCGCAAAAAAAATGAACTTCAATTTAATATGATCGAGGTACGTATGGTAACTATTTTTCTTAGAAGTGTATATTTAATATATAGGAGTTTAGATTATTTATCTAACACTTAGTTTTAAATAAATTCAGTGCCCTCAACAACCAAATAGTTATGAGTAGTTATTTTGTTATGAAGTGGATGTATGACATCATAGTTCACTACTCAACATGACAGGACGATCTAGAAAAGATATCTCATTGATCTATTCTATTGAATTTCTTTTAGTTTCTGGCATGAATATTTTTGAAGAATTAAAATAATTATAGTTCATGTTTATGTAGTGTGTTTCAGGTTCAGATCTAACAACTTATCAAATGAACGAAGTTCGAGAGCTTTGGTCGCTTTACTGTTTAAAAACCTTTAATGTGCTGAGCTTGTTGAACTTGTTGGGTGAATTCAATTGTATATGACATATTTTTGAAGATGGTAGTGGATGGATTATTGGAAACTTCTGTTTCGTTGTTTGTGTTGTGACGGATTGATTTTTACAAGATTTGTTTAGGGTGGAAAAAAATTACAAAGAAGTGCTATCAAATTTTATGTAACATTAAATTGCGTGCAAAATAGTAAATCAAGACGCGATGTTATTTCTTTGTTATTCCCATCGGTTAAACAAAATGCGACATACATTAACGATCATTGACATCGGTTGTGGTTTAAAACTGATGTAAATGGAATAATAATGACATCGCTTCAAAACAAAATGTGATGTAATTGAAGTAACATATACATCACTTCTAGTGAAAATCGATGTAAATACGACAACATTGACATCGGTTATGTAAACATCGATGTAAATGGAACAACATTAACATCGATTTGAAACAAAGAGTGATGTAAATGACACAACATTAACATCGGTTTGAGACAAAAGGCGCTGTAAATGACACAACATATACATCAGTTCTACAAAAACCGATGCACATAGTCAAATATTAACATCGGTTCAAAAGCGATGTAAATGACAAATCACAAATATACATCGCCTGGATATACATCGCCCAAAAAGCGATGTAAATGTAAAAAATAACCAATGTCAATGGGTCTTTTTCTACTAGTGTTCGTACTTAGTGCGACCTCCGGTATTATAATCGTATATGAGCGATTATAATACCGTCATCGGGATTTTATGAAAATGTTTTATGTTAGATTAGGAAATTTTGAATTGGTGACGAAATGTATCCCTCTACGTCACGACATCGGAACTAACCCTTTCGGGTTATGTGATGTCGGTTTTCGTGTCAACGGGTTTCGTACCAATTATGGAAAGGGGATTAAATCCGTTCAACTACGACGGATCACGATCTCGTCACGCCCTTGAGTACATTGGGGCGGGGCTCCTCGAAAAGGCTCCACCTCCGTCGTTGCTCGTAAAGGGATTAGACGGACCAAAAGTGATCATCGTAGTCAAACGTTTTAAAACCGATTTTGATACTAGTTTACATATACACGGTATTAATAATGTAAACGACGATAAAATGATATAAAACAAAGATATAAAAATGCAAAAATGTTAGTGTTAGTGTTGTGATGATCATGACTACAATACAATAAAAATAAACAAAATGACGGAATAAATAAAGATGGAAAGAGAAATTAGGACACCCTCAACATACATGCTAGTATAGGACCTCGGAAATGGACTCGTAAATAGCGGCACGGCTTGAGAGTATCGAGGACGTACGTGAGTTATGGTGTGTTTGGATGTGTGTGTGTATGTGTCGGTTTATCGAGGGACAAGAGCTCGGTTTTTTGAGGTGTTTGACTTAGGGTTTCTAAGGTTTGTAAGGTGGGATGTAGGGTTGGAATATGGCTGGAAAATGTAGGGCAAAAGGTGGTGAAAAGCTGATCATAAAGTTCTGAAAATTCATGGGGGTGAAGCGGTATTTATAGACTTCACCCCTCGACATAGGGGCACTCGATCGAGTGGCCCTAGTGCACTCGATCGAGTGCCTTCGCAAATGGGCCTAACCCGGATAAAAGGGCTCCACTCGACCGAGTGGGTCAATCCACTCGATCGAGTGGATCAGTTGGGCGAGAAAAATAAGGAAGACTTGGTCTTGTTGGTTTTGATTGTTTTTTTTTGTATTCAAATTTACGCGCCAACTGAACTTAGCTGATTTATGAGATGGTTTCGTCTTTGACCGGGTTTTGACCCGGTCGCCAAAAGATGGGAATTATTTTTGGTGTCGGTTTTGGCCCAAATTAGTCTCATTTTGCTCGGAACGACCCACTGGGCCTGAATTTGAGGTCTGTTTTGTGATATTTTTACTCCGCTAAAAGTCCATGTCGGATATTATGAATTCCGAGCCCAAATCCGAGTATACTAAGTCACGTTGACCTCCGATCATCATCGGGTGTTTTTCGGAGACTACCATAGAAACGTGGCAGTCAAAATGCGGGTGTCTACACTCCCCTACAAGTTCAACACCGTCATCATCAATCAACTACATAATGCCTAAGTTCTCTTCACATTCTACCTTCACGGAAGACGTTTCGCCCGGTCCAACCGCTTTACCGGCCGCATATGCCGGAATGTTTGTGGCTAAAACGCAATTTATCCAATTGGTTGAAAGAAGTCAATTTAGTGGGTTCCCAACGGAAGATCCTCACCAACACATGGAAACCTTTTCCGACTATTGCGATGCCATCTCTCAACTGGGAATAACCCAAGACCAAATTCGGTGGGTCCTATTTCCTTTCTCTTTGATTGGCAAGGCAAAAAATGGCTTAAAGGTCTCGAGAAGACGGCTCTAGGTATAGACACATGAAAGAAGCTAGCTCTAGCATTCTACCAAAAGTTTTATCCACCGGAGAAGACTAACCTATTGAGAGCTTCAATCACGGGGTTTCAACAACGTGACGAAGAAAGTCTTTATGAGTCGTGGGAGAGGTTTAAGGCCTTGGTTCGTTCTTTCACCCATCATGGGTTGTCCCAATGGTTTCTAGTCCAACAATTTTGGAATGGTTTATATGAAGATTCTAGGGCTATACTCAACATGGGTTCCAATGGAAGGTTTACCGAGGTCAATGATGACGAAACTTGGTCTAGGATTGAAGAAATGGCAGTCCACAATTCCCAATATAGTAGGCCTAGGAAGGCGAATAGAGGGGGAAGGCACGTGATGGGAGGGTTTGTCGTGGATCCCAACCGTCAAATAATAACCAACTAACCTAACTAGGGTAGCTAGGGTAAGTCGGGTCGAATCCACAGGGACGGGAGGTCGGACTAAGGTATGCTACGGTCGAGGACTATGTTCAAGACAAGCTAATCTAAAGGGGAGGAAGAGGACTAAACTAGGTCTAAAACTAGGACTAAGGGAAGCTAAGATAACACTAAGAAGGAAGACTAGGGTTAGGTCGGGTTCATGGAGTGATGGGATGGTCGAGGAGAAGCTAAGGTGAAGGGGTAGTCGGGTAATCTAGGTGTAGTCCGGGCTCTCGCTACGTAGACCGACCTAGAGGTCCTTGATAGGACCCTCTCTTAGCGACACACAAAACACTCGGGGTTACTAGCGCGCTATAGTGGCCTAGGTCGAATCCGGGCTCTCGCTACGTAGACCGACCTAAGGGTCGTCCTCACCGGGCTCTCGCTACGTAGTGAGGGAACCAAACCAATCAAGCAAACTATCACCCACAAGAGAAAAGGCAAGAAAAACCCAAGGATTTACATTAACATGTCATTCAAGCATTTCAACAAACATGTATCATGCATCAAACAAAGAGGAAACCCAAAACTTCCACCAACATCTCCAACAAACCCTTAATCACCCACAATCACATCCAATCACCCTAATAACCCTAGCAAGAGTCTACTCTAACATATCTATACTAAAACTAACAAGAACAAGAGGAATCAACATAACAATCAAAACAAACATAAAGAAACTAGTAAAACAATGAACAATGAACAATACTAAGAACAAAGAATCAAACTTTAATGATAAAACAACATTAAGAGAAGAGAAAAGAATATTATACCTACTAACAAGATGAAAGGAGGAATGAAAACTTGTATAAAAGAGAAAACCCAAAACAATCTTCCAAGGTTGTCAATCTTGGTGGAGATCTTGAAGAATTCACTTAATACAAAGAGTAATCTATGATTAACCACTAATTACCGACTAATCTACTCTAATCTATGGTAAAATAATCAAGGGTTTTATGTCTAATGTCTAACATATGCTTAACAAAACAAGGGAAGAGTATATATAGGGTTACAATGAGTAAGGAGAAGAAAAGAATGAGTTGCGTGCTACAGCTCACTCATCCCGCCCGGGACGAGATGGTCTCGCCCGGGACGAGATGATCTCGCCCGGGACGAGATGGTCCCGCCCGGGACGAGTCCTTCTCGGCCGGGACGGGCTCAAGACAGGAGCTGTTGGTTTTGTGCACTCCTTCCCGGTCGGGAAGGCCACTATCCCGCCCGGGAAGGACCTTGTAGGCCTCCATTATGATCTTTTTGGTCCCTCCTTGGTTCTCATGGGCTTCCCATCGATTCTCGGGACTCAGGATCGGGTCTCGGAGGCTCGGGATTGGGTCCCAAGGTCTCGGGGTCGTCTCCAAGGCATCGAGTGATCGTTCCTTAGCTTCGTTGGCTCCAAAAGTGTATGAAACGAGTCGGAATCGTTCCTATTCTTCATGAATGGTCTCGGGAACCTGAAACGAGCTAAAGGAAGCATAAGTAACCCATAAATCGCTCCCAAGGAGCGATTCCACAAGGAAAATAGGACCAAAACACTACGAAATAGGCACTACAAACTACACTTATCAACTCCCCCACACTTAACCCTTACTCACCCTCGAGTAAGCACATACTATCTAGTAAACTAGCCAAGTGGGTATTAGCGCACCCTACGCCCTTTTAACTCACACGAGTACACTTAGAGGAAAAGTGCACTCTGCAAGGCAAGTGGGGTCTTGCGACAAAACCGTGGATGCAACCGGACACAAAACACACAAACAAACAAACACACAAACAAACACAAGGTTGCACCCAAAGAAAAACAAATACCGCTTCCCTCAAAAAGCGGTGAAAGAAGCACCGGTTTAGGAGTAGAGGTAAGTGACAACGTTCCCAAGCTAGCAATACAAACCAAGGTGAACTAAACCCTAATAGTATGACGATAAAGCAACAAAAACGTTGGTAACTTACCTAGATTCCTCCTAACTTTCTAAGAACGTACATGGGACGATCGGCAGAGTGGAAAAGGGATGAACCACTGTGTTAGTCGACACTGTAGGTAAGTGAGACCCCGCCCCCTTTAGCAATGAGCCAAGAGGGTCATCCCATGCCCGAGACCGCCCAACTAGTCCAAGTAAAAAGGTGGAAATAAATGCAAAATGAGGGAAGACCGACTAATGCCGCTATCATCCTTACTAGGGACTCGGTCCTTTGGTAGGCTCTTCACGACAAAAGTCGGAAAAAAGGCTTATTTTTGTGGGGTTAGGATCTTTTTGTGAGATGATTTTCTTTTGGCATTTTTCTTTCTTTTTGACATTTTTGCTTTGTTTGTCGCCATGCCATTTCTTTTTCTTCTTTTCTATTTTCTTTTTGGGTTTTTGTTCCTTTTCTTTTTCTTCAATCTTTTCTTTCTTTCATTCCTTTCATTTTCTTTTCTTTGCCCTTTTTGGCTTGATTTGAATGATAGGCATTTCTTTTTTGCAACAAGAAAGAGAGATTTCAACAACTTGCAAATTTATTTGGTGGATATGTGTAGGAGGTAGGTGAATGGGTAAGTCGGGGGTCGCGATCCCTCTTCAAACCCACAAAAAGTGGAGAACTTGGACTAATCAAACAATCCTAAACACGGTCACCTAAGGGACGAGACTCGGTAACCAAGGCCTTTTCACACCGTGGGTGGTCATAATGGTCAAAAGTGCAAATCCCGCAGTAAATCCCTAGTAAGCTAGGTGGACTCAAGGTAAAGGACCAACAAAATCATTGATTTAGGGTCATTCTACTAGAGTAAAGTCCAAGACTCGATTTATACTACTAGGAAGGGAAAGTAAACATTCGCATACTAGCCTCTAAACCGGGTTTTCGAAAAACTGTTTACACACAAGACACAACAAACACAACACAAAACGAAGACATGACGAAAATGAACGAAAAAGAGGAAAAAAACAACAAAAAGCAAAACATAACAAATCAAACACACAAACGAAACAAATACCACCCCGAACATCCAAACAAGCATCTAAATCAACCGCAATCTTTACAAAGCTCCACCCGAGCTCACCACATCACAAACCTTCTCCAAACTTCACAAGAAATAAAGAGGGGAAAGGGATAGAAGATGTTACCGGATGCCTTGAAAGCTTTCCAAAACCAACGGTGATTAAGCAACCTATAAGGAAAAGGGAGGAAAAACACACACAACAAAACAAATATACGATACAAAGACACAAAAGGAAAATACACAAAAGAAAATCTTTTTGATTTTTGTGAAAAAATTTCAAATTTTTAGGGTTTTTAAAGATTTTTTCGAAAAACTACGAAAATAAAACTAACTACGATAGAATATCGCTCCCCCACACTTAATCCGAGCAATGTCCTCATGCTCGATCGTAGTGTGCGGAGAGACAAAAGGAAAGAAAAGAAACTACGAAAATAAAGCTAAAAAAATCAAAAAAGAAAAGTTAAGAAAGGGTAGAATGTGTCCGGCCGGGGTGTAGTCAAGTCACCAAGGACCGAGACGAGAAAAGATATGGATGGGGGAAGAAATAAAAAGAAGGAAATAAAAGGAAATGGGAGGGGGGGGGGCTAGGTGTAATCAAGTCACCTAGCCCGGATTCCATCCAAATCCGACTAAATCCTACAAAAAGGGGTGAAAAACTTGTAAAATTTGGATTTTGAAATGACTCTCGATGTAGTCACGTCATCGAGAGTCGGGAGCAACATATACCAAGGCCTCGAAGGCCACCATGACACCAAGACACAAAAGTGTACAAGGGGAAGGGGACAAACAATGGAAAACAAGCAACAACAAAAACGGAAAAGAAATGATAGTTGCCGTACCTATAGGTTAGAAACTCACTCTTTCTATCGTCTTCATGATCAATATAGGCACTATGCTTGTTGTCATCATTGTCATTCCACTTCATACTTGAGAAAACCGCATGGTAAAGGTAGTAATGGTGTGAGGGGGGGGGGGAATTGATGGGAAAGTCGGTGCAAAGTGAAGAGAAAATGAGGTGAAGGTATGTAAATGAAGTGTAGGGTCATGTGATATGTGCAAGGGTAGGTAGGGAGGTTGGGAGGGGGTATAAAATGGTTGGGCGGGCTCACATGGTGAAGAAGAGGCCAAAAGAGGAGAAGGGGACCATCCCGGTCGGGATGGATGGTCCCGGTCGGGATGACACACCCGCCCCGGTCGGGAAGCCCTCTTCCCAGTCGGGATGACTCTCCAGAATGTCCAATTTCCAGCACACTCATCCCGATCGGGATGACATCCTTCCCGGTCGGGATGAGTCTTCTAGCCCTTCATTTCCTTGCTAGCTTCACCCACATGTCCACCAATACATCGAGACATAGAATCTCGTCCCCAAAAGCTTGTCAAAAGCTTCAAAAACTGACTCCCATGCCCAAATCCAAGCTTCTATTAACAACCATTCTCCTCGAGACTTCACCTTCACTTCATATCTAGCAAACAAGCTCAAATACAACATCAAATTCTCTCCCTCACATCGCTCATCAAAATACCGAATTACAAGAATTCCACCAAAGCTAACAAATCCTAGTAACCAAACTATCCAAACAAACATAAACACAAATACAAGCACAAAAGAAAAGGGAAAAGATATTTACACTAGCTACTCTCACCAACTACGCCTCCATAGCCATCAAGAGCTCGAAGGAGTAAGTCAAATGCTCTAGCAACATCTTCATTTAAGCTCACATGGCCGAGCCTAGCCACTTCCAAGAGTTTCCAAGTTGGAGGGAAGAAGCAATCATCTTCATTATGCTCGGGGTTCTCGTGATCTTCCGGGTCTTCCAAACCAACATAGCTACGACTCTTATGACCATCCGGTAGGTATAGTGGTCTAGAGTCGTGCTCGGTGTTATGATGCGGGAGATCACACCCTAAGGGTGTCGCTTCTTCTATGGGGTCGAGAGTGGAACTCTTTTCCACCGCCCGACAAGGATCCTCTTCACCAACCGTCTCACAAGACAAAGGACTAGACATCGAGTGCGGTAGAGGAGGAGAAGGTATCAAGTTTTCTTCATTGGAGGCTTTAGGATCCTCCAATTTCCCATACAAGGCAAGTTCCAAGGCATCTACTTCTTTTTCCCAAATATTGCGCTCCTTTTCACTCACCTTGTCTATATGGCCTAGAGGAGGTATGTCTTCACTTGGCTTCGGATTGTCTAGTGGTTCATCACGAAGAAAATCGAACAAATCCAATTTTATCGCCAATACATTGGCTCCCCAAGAGTTATCTCGAGAATCATGTTCACTCCCCTCCTCATTGTCGGCCCTTGAAGCTTCAACTTCCTCTACTCTTCCCCTATCTTCACCACCCAAGCAACACTCAACAATGGTCTCTTGATCGACCCCCTCTTCTTCATTTGTAGCTTCACGATTGGGCTGACTTTCTTGTGGAGACACCCGACCTTCTTGCCCAAATGAACCTTCCTCAACATGTTGTGGAGCTCGAGTGGCCGACATCGTGATATGAGCCATGAGTGCATTGGTGCGAGCATCTTGCACCTCTATTTGTGCCTTGAGCTCCTCCCTAACCCCTTGTATTTGAGCCATCATCGCTTGTTGAGTCTTTTGCAATAGAATCATTGTCTCATGTTGACTCTTTTGCGTTTGGGCCAACATTTGACAAGTCTCAAAGTAGGGATTTTGTGGTTGTGGGTTATGTGAGGGTGTTTGGTAGTTGTTAGGATGTTGGAATGATCCTTGACAACCTTCTTGGTAACCATAAGGAGGGCGTTCATAAGATTGTTGATGAGGTTGATATGGTTGGTGAAATATCGGGACTTGGCCATTTTCCCCAAAGTTGTCCCGTGATGATTGATGGTAGCTTGGACGAGCCATGTCCATAACGTTGCTTTGGTACCTAGGATGAGCTAGAAGCACTTGAGCAAACGTTAGTAGCCTAGTGCTTTTGAGGCACTAGGAAGGTGGAATAGCACACAAGAAGAAAGAACGGAGATACACAAGGAGAAGGAAACACAAAAATCAAGAACAAAGTCCAAAACTAAGCAAACAAAAGTCTAAACTACGCCGTCCCCGGCAACGGCGCCAATTTAATGGGAGGGTTTTGTCGTGGATCCCAACCGTCAAATAATAACAAACTAACCTAACTAGGGTAGCTAGGGTAAGTCGGGTCGAATCCACAGGGACGGGAGGTCAGACTAAGGTATGCTACGGTCGAGGACTATGTTCAAGACAAGCTAATCTAAAGGGGAGGAAGAGGACTAACCTAGGTCTAAAACTAGGACTAAGGGAAGCTAAGATAACACTAAGAAGGAAGACTAGGGTTAGGTCGGGTTCATGGAGTGATGGGATGGTCGAGGAGAAGCTAAGGTGAAGGGGTAGTCGGGTAATCTAGGTGTAGTCCGGGCTCTCGCTACGTAGACCGACCTAGAGGTCCATGATAGGACCCTCTCTTAGCGACACACAAAACACTCGGGGTTACTAGCGCGCTATAGTGGCCTAGGTCGAATCCGGGCTCTCGCTACGTAGACCGACCTAAGGGTCGTCTTCACCGGGCTCTCGCTACGTAGTGAGGGAACCAAAACAATCAAGCAAACTATCACCCACAAGAGAAAAGGCAAGAAAAACCCAAGGATTTACATCAACATGTCATTCAAGCATTTCAACAAACATGTATCATGCATCAAACAAAGAGGAAACCCAAAACTTCCACCAACATCTCCAACAAACCCTTAATCACCCACAATCACATCCAATCACCCTAATAACCCTAGCAAGAGTCTACTCGAACATATCTATACTAAAACTAACAAGAACAAGAGGAATCAACATAACAATCAAAACAAACATAAAGAAACTAGTAAAACAATGAACAATGAACAATACTAAGAACAAAGAATCAAACTTTAATGATAAAACAACATTAAGAGAAGAGAAAAGAAGATTATACCTACTAACAAGATGAAAGGAGGAATGAAAACTTGTATAAAAGAGAAAACCCAAAACAATCTTCCAAGGTTGTCAATCTTGGTGGAGATCTTGAAGAATTCACTTAATACAAGGAGTAATCTAAGATTAACCACTAATTACAGACTAATCTACTCTAATCTATGCTAATCTATGCTAAAATAATCTAGGGTTTTATGTCTAATGTCTAACATATGCTTAACAAAACAAGGGAAGAGTATATATAGGGTTACAATGAGTAAGGAGAAGAAAAGAATGAGTTGCGTGCTACAGCTCACTCATCCCACTCGGGACGAGATGGTCTCGTCCGGGACGAGATGGTCCCGCCTGAGACGAGTCCTTCTCGGCCGGGACGGGCTCAAGACAGAAGCTGTTGGTTTTGTGCACTCCTTCCCGGTCGGGAAGGCCACTATCCCGCCCGGGAAAGACCTTGTAGGCCTCCATTATGATCTTTTTGGTCCCTCCTTGGTTCTCATTGGCTTCCCATCGATTCTCAGGACTCGGGATCGGGTCTCGGAGGCTCGGGATTGGGTCCCAAGGTCTCGGGGTCGACTCCAAGGCATCGAGTGATCGTTCCTTAGCTTCTTTGGCTCCAAAAGTGTATGAAACGAGTCAGAATCGTTCCAATTCTTCATGAATGGTCTCGGGAACCTGAAACGAGCTAAAGGAAGCATAAGTAACCCATAAATCGCTCCCAAGGAGCGATTCCACAAGGAAAATAGGACCAAAACACTACGAAATAGGCACTACAAACTACACTTATCAGCACGAAATTTATGCAATTACACAACTTAGTGCCGATCTTGGAGATCAATTGAAGACCCACATGGATGCCACCGATAAGAAGCTCCAAAGTCACTTAATTCAAAACCAAGGCACAAGTTCTTCCCACCAACAAGCAATCCATCAAGTTAATGCTATGGGAGTGGTTTCTCCTACCTCTTATTATGGGATATGTGAGATTTGCGGGATATATGGACATGAGCCTCTACATTGTCGAAGTAGCGTTGAGCAAGTGAATGCTTTGAAGCATACAAGCAAGGTGCCCCATACTCTACTTACAAAGCTCAGAATGTGCCAAATCCTTATATGTTCCAAGCTTCCTAACAACAAGCTCAACAACAATACCGTCTACCATATGTTGCTCCTCCCTTAAGGGACAACCAAGCTAAGGTTACCAAGGTTATCAAGGCAATGAAAGGCCTTTTAAATTCCAACAACAAAACCAAGGCGCCTTCAACAACAATCAAGGGTTCCAAAATCAAGGGAACTTCAATCATGAAGGTGGTTTCCAAAGAAACCAACACTGTCAAGGATTTCAAAACAACCAAGGTTACCACAATCACAATCAAGGTAATCTCCAAGGCCTAAATCAAGGCAATTCTCAAGGGTTCCAAGGGAATATTCAAAATAAACAAGGGTTAGAAAATGCTCTACAAGAAACAAGGTCAAGGAGCCGATCTCCAACTCATGATTATGGCCTTCCCCTAACCCTCACTAATACTCCACATAACCAACAATCTCCGCCTCGGGATTTTAACATGCAAAATACAATTTTGGAGATGCAAAGAACCCAACAAGAAATTTATGCTCAACTTCAAAGGAAAAACAAGGCAACAAGTACTCATGTGAAGATGCTCGAAACCCAACTAGCTCAAGCTGCTTCGGGTAGTTCTTCAAGGCAAAAGGGTCAACTACCTCCTCAAGGCGTGCCAACGAAATTTGAATCCGTGAATGCTATTACTTTGAGGAGTGGTGCATCCTATGATTATCCCTTGTTTTCAAATGAACATGAAGCCAACATGAAAGAAGTGGAATCTCCATCTCAAGGCAATGAAAATTGGGGAAATCTCATAGAGGAGCAAGTCTTGTGGGAAGTTGAAAAACCTATTGAAGACAAGCTTCCCCCACCCCAAGAAGAAGACCAGGCAAAGAAGAACGTGTCAAATGAAAAATCCAAACCTAATGAACTTGAAAAGATCAACATCAAGTTGCCATTCCCATTGAGGCAATTGAAGACAAAGGCGGATGTTCACTTTGATAAGTTCGTTGATATTGTGAGGAAATTAGATGTGAGCATCCCATTCACCGAGCTAATTACCCAAGTCCCGGCCTATGGAAAGTTCATGAGAGAAATCTTGGTCAGGAAGAGATCCTTGGACAAAGAAGAGACCATAGCGTTTACAAGAGAGGTGAGTGATCTTATTCAAGGTTCCACCTTACCTAAGCTCAAGGATCCGGGTAGTTTCTCAATCCCATGCACCATCGGGAATTTGAAGATCGAGAGGGCGTTATGTTATTTGGGGGGCAAGTGTAAGCATTTTTCCTTACTCTATTTGTGAGCGACTTGGAATAAAAGAGCTCAAGTGTACCTCGATCACCCTCCAAATGGCCGATCGTTCACTTAATCGACCATTAGGAATGTTAGAGGATGTGCCATTAAGGATCGGGAAATTATTCATTCCGGTTGACTTCCTTGTACTCGATATGCCGGAAGATGCAACCACCCCCATTATACTTGGGCGCCTATTTCTACACACTGCCGGTGCAATGATCGATGTCAAGACGGGTAGGATCACTTTTGAGTTAGGCGACGAGAAGCTTGTGTTTGACCTTCAAAGCAACACCTCGCCTACAAATGAAGAATCGTGTCATATGGTCCATGTCGTCAAAGGCATCGAGGTAGGGAATGAGTCGGGAGAAAAGCTTGATGAGGTAAACAATTTGGTTACCTTGTGTGAAAACTTGAAGAACATTGGTAAGCTTGATTGTGAAGAGCTAGAGAGTAGCTTGGAGATGAGTGAACTCACTTGCTTGAGTTCCAAATCTCCCCATGTTGATATTGTGCTAGATGATGATGCTTTGGAGCTTGGGGTGACTGAATGTCCATGTAATGTGAATGAAGATAAGTCGATTGGAAAGAGGAAAGTTGAGCCTCCCTTGAGGCCCCAGGAAGAGGAATGGAAGTTTGGGTATATCCCGAAGGATCACAAGTACAAGTTCAAGTCGTTAACTTAGTGGATCGGGATGCCCCAGGAACGTCAAGACAAGGTTGTGAAGAACCTTGGAGTGTATGTTGGTGTTCCTCATGCTTTAATGAAGATTGTTCAAGAGCTTTCGACTTGTTGCTCCGTGCCCTTGAAGGCTATGGAATTGTGTGCCATTATATGGGAAATGAATGAAGAATTCACCATCCTTGGTTTGACGGAGTTCGTCAAGAACCTTCGTGTTGTATATATCTTTTTCCTCTTTTAATTATTGAGTTCGTATTTTTGTGAGTTTGGTTTCTAGGATTTTGTTTGTTTTGTGGAGTTCTTGTCATTTGGAGTTTTCTTGAGTGATGTGAGGGAGGGATCTTTGATTGTGGTTATTGAGTTTACTTGATAGGTTTGAAGTGAAGATGAAGAGTTTTGAAGAGTTGTTGGATGATATGAGTTTGAAGCTTGGTGGAGGAAGTCGATCTTTGAGCTTTTTATAAGCTTTTGGGGACGGGATTTTTATCCTGTAGTTGGTAATGTTCTAAGGATGGAAGACTTGGTAGAATCTAGGGGAATGAAGAGCTAGAGAAGCATCCCGCTCGAGATGGGTGTCTTCCCGACCGGGACGAGTTGTGCTCTAAAAGACAGCTCACTGTGAGGCCATCCCGCTCGAGAAGGGTGAGCTTCCCGACCAAGAAGACATGGTCCCGACCGGGAAGAGGTGTTCCCGACCGGGAAGGAGTCCCTTCAGTGGTCTTCGCCTTCTTTTCTTCATTTAAGCCCCACCCCACCGCTTTATACCCCCTCCCAACCTCCCTACTCACCTTTGCCACTATCATTTCATCCTTACACTTCAATTATACACCTTCATCTCAACTTCTCATCACTATACACCGAGTTTCCCATCAAATCCCAACCTCATTGCACCATTACAAGCCCGATACTTCAACCATGCGACTACATTTAGGAAGAAGAGGAATAACGATGATGAAGACAAGCAAGGTGCCGATAACGATCATTGAGACGATGGAGATGATTGAGTTGCTAACCGTTTGGTAGGCGACTCTCCTTTCTTTTCCGTCTTTTATTGCTAGTCTCTCTTTGTATGTTCCTTTTCCCTTTATCCTTTTGGTGTCATGGTGGCCCTCGGGGCCTTTGTGGTCTTTGCTCCCGATTCTCGATGACGTGATTACATCGAGAATCACTTGAAAAATCCAAATTAACAAGTTCTTTTCACTTTTTTTTTTTTTTTTTTTTTTTTTTTTTTTTTTTTTTTACTTCTGATAGAATTTAGTCGGATTCGGGCGAAATCAGGGCTAGGTGACTTGATTACACCTAGCCCTCCCCTCCCATTTCCTTTTATTTCCTTCTTTTTATTTCTTCCCACATCCATATCTTTTCTCGTCTCGGGCTTTGGTGACTTGATTACACCCCGGCCTGACACATTCTACCCTTTCTTCACTCTCATTTTTAATTTTTAGCTTTACTTTCCCTTTTTCTCTTCTTTTTAGTGTCTCCACACACTACCGATCAAGCATGAGGACATTGCTCGGTTTAAGTGTGGGGGAGCGATATCTTAGTTTAGTTTAGTTTAGATTTTCTTTTATGTCATTTTCTCTTGTGTCTTTGTGTCGTATTTCTGTCGTGTTGTGTGTGTTTGGCCTCCCCATTTCCTTGTAGGTTGCTCGATCGCCGTGAGTTACGGAAAGCTTTTGACATCCGATAATATCCTTCTATCTCTTTCTCATTTTTCCATTTTTGGTGTTTAGAGGAGAATTTGTGATGGTGTGTGCTCGGGTCGAGCTTTTTGAAGTTTGTGGTTGATGTGGTTGCTTGTTTGGATGTTTTGGGGGTGGTATTTATTTATTTCTATGTGTCTTTGTTTTATTTTGTTTTGGTTTGTTTGTCTAATTTTCTTTCGTCTTTGTTTTTTCTTGTATAGTTTGTGAGTCTAGTGTAGAAAATGTATTCGAAAACCCGGTTTTGAGGCTAGTGCGCAAGTGTTTACTTTCCCTTTTTAGCGATATAAATAGATTCTTGGACATTAGTCTAGTAGAACGACTTTAAATCAATAGTTTCGTTGGTTTCTTACCTTGAGTCCACCTAGTCTACTTGGGATTTACTACGGGATTTGCATTTTGACCACTTTGACCACCCACGGAGTGAAAAGGCCTTGGTTCTCGAGTCCCGTCTCTTAGGTGACCATGTTCGAAATTGTTTGATTAGTCCAAGTTTCCACCTTTTTGTGGGTTTGAAGGGAAAGCGCGCTCCCGACATACCCATTTCCCTACCTTCTACACATTTCCACAAATAAGTTGCATTTTGTCAAGGTTTCTATACTTGGTTGTGATGAATGCCTACAAAACAAAATTTAGCCAAAAAGGCAAACCAAGGCAAAAAGAAAGAAAAAGAAAGAAAAGAAAGAAGAAAAAAGGAAAAGGCACAACAAATCAAAAACAAAATATAAAAGAAGAAAAAGAAATGGCATAGCAAATCAAAAGCAAAATACAAAAGAAAGATGCCAAGAAAATTGTTTCACAAAAAGATCTTACCCCCTCAAAAATAAGCCTTTTACCGATTGTTATCGTGAAGAGCCTACCAAAGGACCGAGTCCCTAGGAAGGATGATAGCGGTAATGGTCGTTATTCCCTCACTTTGCAACCATATCCATCTTTTTACTTGGACTAGTTGAGCTATTCTTGAGCATGGGACGACCCTCTTGGCTTATCGCTAAAGGAGGCGGGGTTTCACTTTACCTACAGTGTCGACTAACTCTGTGGTTCATCCTTTTTCCATCCCGCCTATCGTCCCGTAGTACGTTCTTAGAAGGTTAGGAGGACCTAGGTAAGTTACCAATGTTTTTATTGCTTTGTTGTCATACTATTAGGATTTTGTCCATATCGAGTTGTGTTATTAGCTTGGGAACGTTGTCACTTGCCTTGAGTCCTTAACCGGTGCTTCTTTCACCGCTTTGTTGAGGGAAGCGGTATTTGTTTCTTTTTGGATGCAACCGATTGTCTGTTTGTTTGTTTGTTTGTTTGTTTGTTATTTGTTTGTGTGTTTTCGTGTTCGGTTATATCCACAGTTTTGTCACAAGACCTCACTTGCCTTGCGGAGAGCACTTTTCCTCTAAGCGTTCTCGCGTGAGTTGAAAGGGCGTAGGGTGCGCTAATACCCGCTCGGTTAGTAGTCTAGTTTCGTTTAGGTTTTTAGTTAGTTCGTGTTTACTCGAGGGCGAGTAAGGGTTAAGTGTGGGGGATTTGATAAGTGTGTTATGTAGTGCTTATTTCTTGTGTTTGGTCCCGGTTTCTCTTGTGGAATCGCTCTTTAGAGCGGTTTCGAGCCTACATACGCTTCTTCTAGCTTGTTTTAGGTTCCTTTGGCCTATCTTGGACAAATGGAATGATTTCGACTCCTTTCCGATGCATATGGAGCCAATGAAGAGAAGCGACGATGACTCGGTAGCTTAGACTCGATCCCGAGTCCCTTGGAGCCAATTCCAGAGCATCGAGAGTCAATAAGAAGCCTAGGAAGAGCAAGTAGGGACCTACGTGACCGTATTTGAAGCCTACATGGTCTTCCCGGTCGGGACCATGACCTTCCTGGTCGGGACGAAGTGAGACGACAAACAGGAGCCCCTGACAGGCCTTCCTGGTCGGGACCATGTCCTTCCCGGTTGGGACCATGTCCTTCCCGGTCGGGACCATGTCCTTCCCGATCGGGATCTACCTCTTCTCGGCCGGGATGAGCCCAGCACAGCCCGTCTTTATTTCTTTCATCTCCTTCACTCGTGAAACCCTATATATACCCCCTCTTGTATTGTTTTAAGCACACTACATTAGACAAACCCTAGATAGAGATCCTTCATCATTAGCTTAGTTTCTCATTAATCTTTCCTTAATATTTTGTTAATCTTAGTTTAATCTTAGCAATTACTCTTGTATTATTGGAATTCTTGAAGATTTCTATCAAGATTGACAACCTTGGTGGATTTTATTTTGGGTATTCTTTATATATGCAAGTTTCCATCTTTTCATCTCCTTTGTAGTTTGGTATAATCCTTCTCTTCTCTTTTCTCTTAATCTTTCATTGTTAATCAAGTTTTATTCTTTATCTCCTGTTTATTGTTGATCTTTGTTGTTCTTCATCATGAATGTTTGGATGCTTGTGTTGATTTCTCTTGTTTATGTTAGTGTTAGTTTAGATATGAGTGAGTAGACTCTTTGTGGGGCTATTATGGGAATTAGGTGTTGTTTATGGGTGATTAGGGTTTGATTGTGGGTAAAGGTGGAACCTTTGTTGCTAGTCACTTGTTAAGCATATATACCATGTGTTTGATGAAATGCTTGTTAGAGTAGTAGTGGCCATGATTCTCTTTCTTGTTTCCTCCTTCTCGTTGTATGGTTGATTGGTGGTTGAATCTTCTTTTATTGGGTAGCATCTTGAGTATTCGGGTTTGTCTTTGACGCGAGAGCGCGGATTTACCTTAATGACTAAGTGAAACCCACACCCTCGTTTTCCCCACTTGCCTTATACAACTATGAACCCGACTTAACCCTACTCTTTCCTTATTTGATTTCTTCATCATCTTAGTCATTGTTCTTCTTACTTGTTGTTTGGAATTAGCTTTAGTTGAAACATTTAATTCATTTAGTTTATGTCATCATCATCCTAGTTTGTTTACTCTTCTTCTTTAGCTTAGTATTAATTTGTTTGGTGCCTCCTATTAATCAATTCTTGTCAATTCTCCTCCCTTTATGTTTTTGTGACTTAGTCTTGTGTTGTAGGCGAACTCTAGTCTAGACCGTTTTCCGTCCTTGTGGTTAGACCCGACTTTCCTATCTACCTTGTTAGGAATAGTTGGTTTACTTGGTGTCGGGATTCACGACAAATCCTACCATCACACCGCCGTGTTGGGTTCCCGACCCTCCAAAACCGCCACTCTCTCAAACTGGTCCGTGATACGGGAAATAGCCAAGGCATGGAGCGAGTCATAAGCTGAAGGCTCCAAGCAATCCCCGATCCAGCCCTTAACCTCGGCTCTATCCAGCCTAGGGCCTTATGGCGCTCACCTAATCAATTCGGGACCCCATGGCAGTCCCGTAATCACCCCAAAATCCTCAAGTATCATGCTGACCTCCCCAAATGACATATGGAATGTCGAGGTCGTGTCATGAAAGCGATCTACCATCGCTCTAATTACCATTCGGTTGCACTTGGTTTGGCAACCTACCAATCAACCCCAATGCCCAACTATGGGACCGACGGCCATCCCCATATTTAACTCCTTAGCCTCGGGGTTTAGCTTCTGAGAGTACACCTCCAAGCATGTCATAAACCCCAAAAAGGTCCTCATCGGACTTGAGGGCTACAAACCATGATGATACGAGAGAACAAATGAACCTTACAAGTATAAATCGATATTAAATACAAACCGACGACGAAAATAATCAAAAGTACTCACCTTGCCATTAATGGTACAGCCAGACACATGCAAATTCGGACAGAGCAGCAGTTGTCGTCCATCTTAGCCCCTAGCCCAAATGGGACCTACGTAGGTTGCCTCCTCGGCCTCATCATTAGGCCTAGATACCAGCCTTCTCCGCTGGACCATCACGGGCAAGGCATGCCTCTTAACTCGGTCAAAATCTGCCTCATTTACCGTCTCGGGCTCCTGTGGAAGCGAGGGGGCACTCCAACATCTCCTGCGGGCCTTTCGGGGAGTCAGGGAACTCGAACCGGAAGCCTCGTCGGTCGTGCCTACTATAGGGTCCTCGTCAGAACGACCCATGCCATCTCCAGCTGAAAAGCAAAGCAAAGCAAGCATCCCGGGTTAGATCAGGACAGCCTAAACCATTAAAATTAAGCTCAAAATTTTTAAGCAAGATGTCAAATTTCCAAAAATTCCACTAGCCCCTATTTTCGACCCCGGTGTAATAAAAGTGGTTTCGGGAAAATCCAACATTGTTACGGTCTCATTTGCTCTGTCTTAAGCCTTACAATCTCACACAAAGTGACCTAGAGTGCGTTTCGGGTCACGATAATCGACATACAAGCTACCCACAATGTCCCAAGCAAGAAACTAGCAAATTTACAAGAGTCAAGTACGGGAACAACCGGAAAATCGGTCCCTAAACCCTAAATTTTCGAAATATGGCCATGGGAGGCCATTTAAGGACCTTCAAGTTTCCATTTCAAGCAAACAACTACACCTACAAGCTCTATACTACCCTAATTCGAAAAAGGAACAAAGAAGAAACATAAAAACATAGCAAGGACAAAACACCCAAATCGATTTCTATGGTTTAAGCAAATTCAATTCAAAATCACACCAATCAATTTCAAATCAACAATAGTGAGTAAAGGGGGTCGACATTATCGAGATTGAGCAAAAATCGAGGTTCAAAGCGGTAATAATGGAGGAAAGATGAATCTGAGATGAGGGAACGTAGGCGTCGGGTTTTTGGAATGAAGAAACCGTCGCCCCTCCAATAGCGCTTTTATCTTGGGACGGTAAAACATAACTTCGACCACCTCATCGCAAGCGCTTTATTTCTGCAGCGCAAGAGTCCAAGCGTCTCAGTATTCGGTCGCTCGAAGACATGGGCCTAACCCTTCAGCTTAAGGTAAAGCCGGGTTAATCCGGACACACTTTCTAGTACCTAAAGGACGTACACTCGCTCATCGAATAGAAAAGAAACAATAAGCAAACCACATTATCATACCCAGCAAAGCCACCCGAACTATAAAACCCTCCCCAGCGGAGCGCCCTGTAAGCCGGCACAGCCCGTTATGCAAACCAACGTAAATTCCCAGTGGTACCAATCAATTCAAGCCTGTGGACATGACATAGGTCCACGGCCGGCGCAGTCAGACACGGATTTTGGTAGGCGGTTGTTCTCGTGTGAGATTGATCTCAAATTGAAATTTAAATGATATTGGAGTCGCCACCGAACTTTCTGGGAGTTCGGACCCATTCGAACCCACTCTATACTTAGGCGTATTGCGCACAAAGCATATGCTTTATAGTACTAGAGCTTGTGGGTGTTTGTCCATTTGCATAACGATACCGATGTCGAATTATCGAGTATCGTGAATCGAATGACTCTCGTTGTCAATGGTTTCAGACACCCAACCCCGTCCGCACATATCGGTCTCTACTAAGATATTAATTGGTGTTTAAGTACGTGCGTTAGTAAGAAGTTAAAATGTTGTGACAAACATTGTTTTATGCTATACATGCGAATTTGTCTGTTCACTACGTCATTTAATGAATATCGATTTGTTCATTTAATGCGATTTAAAAGTGATAAATGTCATGCAACGAATTAAATAGCTTGAAAATAGAGATTACAAGTTACACGAGCATAATACAACCCAAAAATCACAATACGACAAGCAACTGTAAAATCGGGTTAGAAATAGTAAACATAAATTACAAACAGGATCGTAAATAGAAACGCAAATAGAAACCGTAAACCAAACGATTGGACAGACTCCGATTATGTTACGCATTATGTTGCGTACTAATAAGAGGACAGAGGCTCATGCGCGTGAGATCGCGCGACCTCGAAGTCATGCGTAGGGAGCTCGACTTCCTAGCCTTCAGGCGCGAGCCCTAGCGCGCCCGAATCGGCATTGTACGAAACCAAAGCGTAATGTTAGCTTGGCCACGAGTCCTCGAAGTCTCGTCCCGACTTATCCTAATATAGTCTGTCCGCCATTTATTTATCGAATATCGAATCCGACTAGAAAGTCATTGATATAAGATTAATATCGCGAGGTATTCATTCAAAGTCGCAAAGGGAAAACAATAATAGATTGAAAACTAATATGGGATGTAGACTTAAGAGGAAATACGGGATAGATTAACACGTATTGACTTGCGTCAGATGTAACACCCGCTATTTTCCTAGCGCTTTTATCCTTTCCGCTATTACTTCATCATAACTCTATCACATTTCGGCCGTATGTTTCATCATTTTTCCAAGATTTATTTTTTATTTTCAAGTCAAATAATATTTATTTTTATATTAAAATATTTTAATTATTTTAAACTATTTATTTGATTTTTATCGTAAACTATTTATTTATTCGCGAGAAATTCTATTTCTCTATGACTAACATTTAAGCTCGGATTTAAGTTATTTCTTTTCCTAAAAATGTCTAAACACATTTATATAATATTTTCAACTAAGATTTATTTTTATTTACGAAAATTTAGCCTTTAACGATTTTATTACGAAGTTTCGTAAATAATTATTTTTCAACGCGAGGTTTACTCGAATTGCTTTGAAATGTTTTTAATAATTTTACGATCCTTATTTTTATCAATCTACAACTAATTTGGACTCATATTTTTATTTTGTGGACCATGACTCCCATGTCACACACTACATTACATTTTTACTACATTTTATATTATAACATGGATTAAGCTTTTAGATATTTCTTTCTTCTCATTTATTTTGGGTGATTAAGAACAAACTTTTCATACTCCATACACACTTCATTTAGCTGATTTTATCAAGTTAGTGTAGCCTTGTTTTCATCAATTTTAAAGTCTCATTTATGCGTAAAGCTTTCAAACTCTTTTATTCATTCATTCACCAATTTATTCAAGGCAAATACTCTTCATTTCCTCTCCTTTGGACATGGTTTTCAGCAGTAATTGCAGCCAATATTTGTCTCAAAATCGAGTCTTGATCGTCTCATTATCATCTCCAAATTAATCGTCTTTCTGTCTCCTTCGTTAAGGTATTAATCGATTTCTTTTCCAATCGTTGTCACCTTAATTTTCAGCGATATTATGGTATTTTCATACCATGGAATTCATGTTTTTTTAAGGTTCCGAAGCGGTCCCGTAGAAGACGAATATATCGTAGACTACGATTTGGATTGAAGGTAACATCGATGTTACTCGATATTGCATGATTTTATTTGTGTAATTGCATGTATATAATTATAATTTTATTTTAACAATATATGTATGTCATATAATCTGGTAAATTTTTAAAAGTTGAAAATTTGCATGTTTCGATATTTTTATCGCTTTTACGAGATTAACGATTAAATCGTCATATTAATTTGTAAAATCGTAATATTCGGCCTAAACTTGTAATATATGTTTATATACTGTAAAAATGATGTTTTTGATGATTTTTAATAATTTGGTATTTTTCTGATATTTTAGATATCGGTTACTGAATTATTACCGTTTACGGACAAAAACGATTAAAAGCCGATTTTTAGTTCTAGTACCTAAATTTTTTATTTTAATCTGATTTTTGATGTGGTGAAACTTTATGATGAAATAGAATTTTATGAATTTATTCATAATTTTTCGGAATTTTTAAGTGGATGAATTAATTAATCACTTTAAATTGTCGTTTATCGTTAAAACCGTGTTTGTCGTTTAAATTCTCGAATTCTGGTGTTTGATTTAATCTGGAAAAAAATTATGATTCTGATGATTTCACGATAAAATGTAATTTTATGATTTTTAGTGCTTTAATAAAATGTTAGGAACGATAAGTTTTATTAATGGAATCGTTAATTATGAAAACAGGTTTAAAAGACGGTTTTAACGGGATTTATTAAATCTGGAATTTTTGGAAATATGGAAAAATATTATTTTATGGAAAATCATGATTTTTAAGTTTAATAATAATTTATGGATATTAATACTTGAATCTTTTTATAATTACTATTTTTATTAATCGTTATTGTCGAGATTAGACGATTAACGAGAAAACCGTTTAAAAACCGAGTTTAAGGATTCTGGAAAATTTTATTTTATGGAAAAAATGTCTAAAAATATATTTGAGCTATTTTACGTAATTTTCGTACTATTTATTAAAGTCTTTAATTATTAGTAATGACTTTTGGACAAAATTACGATTTATCGTTAAAATGCTTCGTCTTACCTAAATTTTTTTTTTCCAGCAATCTTTGAAAATATTAAATCAGATAATTTAAGATTTAAATCATCCCTTAAACATATTCTAAATATATTCAATGGTTTAATTAAATAAAAGACGTTAAAAGATTTAATTTGACATTTGCCGTAAAATCCTATTTACAATAGTATTGTCGAAACTAATAATAATTAGGGAATTTTAGTTTTGTAAATTTTGGAAACACCCTAATTAGTAGTATTTAAAATTTTTAAGACCTTTCTAAATCATTTTATAAACACTTGTACGACGTTTCAATAATTTCATTAACTCAAATGTTCTCGTTTTAAGAATTAATATCGTTAAGGCCGAAAGTACTAGTTTTATAAATCTATATCGTTTACTAAAAATGTGGTATTAGTATAAACTAATATTTTTGCTATTTTGATATGATGCTATTTTTGGTAAAGTTTCTAAAAATAGAAGTTTCCTTTTTTGGAAAGTAATCTTTTTCCTTTTTGTTCTCTTATTTTTTATAATGATTACATCTTTAGAATATCGATAATGGATTGTTTTGGAGTTATGGAATAAGGACAAGTGTGGGTTTAGAGTAATATAGTCTGGGATGTACGTTTTTGCCATCAGCTATAAAGCCGGTGTGCCTATTTGGGGCACATTTGGTCGTTGAACTGGGCGTACGTAGTTTCGCCCAGGAGAGTGTATGTTTCGACCTTAAGCTAGATATCGCATCATGTTAGTCGCCGTCAGCTGAACTAGACATATTTGTTGTCTAAGAGGGGTATGCACTACTTAAACCAGGACCTCGCTGCACGCAGTCCTGTTATAGTTGAGTTGCCTAGTTAGAGACTGGATTCTGTTATGAGTTAGGTCTACAGTTTTTGAAGCTAGTTTCTAGTATTATCCTAGTGAAAGTCTAGATTGTACATTAATCCTATCCATAACGCCATTTTGAATATTTTAATATTATCCATATAATTTGGTTGCAGGTTGGCAAATGTTTTATGTTTTCTTTGGAAAACTCGTTTTTATCATATTGTTTCGATACGTGAAGTTTTTCACTGAAAACTTATTTTCATTATAATGTTTTACTGTTTTCCGTTTCTTACTATTTTTCTATAATAGTAATTACATTTTTAAAATCCTGTTATACGGCTGGGAGAACGTTGGCATTGCTCCCCACTGATTGTGGCTGTTATGTTTTAACATGGCAGGTATACGTGTTCCGGGTGTGGGCTAGCGAGCAGTGTGGATCCTGCTTGTTTATTTTGATAATTATGTCTTATGGATTGTTCAAACCCCTTTTGTGGATTGTATTAAGTTTTGGCCATTTTATTTAAGGCCTATTGTTTGACTTTACCATTTTAATTTTCTAAGGCATAGTTACAGTGTGTTTTAATCCCGACTCTATAGTGTTTCCGCCATTGTATCGCGTTAGATTTTCTAGAGGATTACAGTTGGTATCAGAGCATCACTGCTCCCAACGCTTACACCTGAAATTAGGGAAAATACCAGTAAATTATTTAAACAGTAAATAAAAATATTATTAGAGATGGGTAGAAACAAATAAGGACTTAACTGTTAAGATTATCTGTTCCTGAACTCAATGATTAGCATTGAATATTTGTTGCTTTTGTGGGAAGAAGACGAATGAACAAGATATTGATAGGATGCTACTCCAGATCGGGACAAGACCTGCTTAGAACTCTCAACGCCTGCTGACTTGAGTGGACAACTTGGTGCTCCAAGAAAGATGCCGATGGTGATTTTTAGCTCCAGTTCAGTTTACTTAAGATACAGGCCAGATGATCAGGAGTAGATTCCTGTTCCATGATGTCGCAGTAGATCGAGATGGAGCGACCGAAGACTTGCGTGCTCGTTTCTCTACAAGAAGATGAAGTAAGCCATTTGGATCCCGCGTGAACTCCGGAGGCCCGAAGATTCTCCTCTGGTTCAAGAACTTAGTAATATAGTATCATCGACTCTTTTCTTTCTTCCTCTACTTCTTCTAATTCTTCTCTTTTATATTCTCTTCTTCATCCGCTTGGTGAATCCTTGTTATATCTTCTACTCTACCATCTTTCTCTTGAGATTCTTTGGCTAGACCGATTTCTATCTTAGTGAACCCCGAGTTATGGATGTTTGAGGTTTAGTAAACCCTTGTTACCTGACTTGAGGGCTGTGAGTCTACCCTATCTTCTAAGTAAGTAAGAAATTATTGAGGATTGATTTGATTGGCAAATTGTTGATTGATGGAATTAGGATGATACTTTAGACACTAAACCATGGGTTATAGGTTACTTTGATTATTTTGAAGTACTTAGAGTTGAATATATTTTTGAATAGTGAGAATATGTCATATTTGATGGATACCTAGTATCTAACCTAGAACCGAACTGGGTGTAACTGATAATATTTCTTTGGGATTCTTACCTAATGCTTATTTGATGGAGGCATCGTGAATATTTGGGATCATAAAGTAATGTTTAAAGTGTTAGCCTGAGTGTTGTGGTGGCATTAAAGGTTTTCATTAATGTCGTTAGAAATTTTGGTTGACATAGATTACCCGTGTTTCTTAAGGATTTGATCATTGATCGTTGTTTAAGGTTGTAACCTATGAACTTTGGAGTTGAGTGATCTAAATTGGATAAATTGTTGTTAACCTTGAAAAGGAGAAACATATTGCCATTAGAGGTTGGATTTATCGCGTTGTTTTGAGGAATACCTTAATGCCTATCATCTTAATGGATTTATAGTTCAGAACCTTAGACCAACGAGATTGTGGCTTCGTTGAGTTATTAAATATTTTGTGGTTGCACCATTACGATTATAAATTTGATGGACTTCTCAGAAACATTAATCGAATGATCTGTTTGAAGATGTGAGTGTTTGCGCCATTACCTATAGGTTTGAGCGTGTTTGAGGATTTATTGTACTTCCCCAACTTCTGTACTTGTGGTCTTATAAATATGTTGGTGATCATTTTTGAGGATTTCGTGTCCGAACATTGTTAATTGGTGGGTTTTATTTAGTCTTTCTTACTCGAGAAATTTGAAGTATACCTCGAGTTCAGACCTTATGAGCTTTAAAATTTATGAACCTTAGTGATTACGAGTTAGGGTATGTTTTGATAACCGTTGGAATCTTAATTAAAGGATTAGTCTAAATCATTTGTGGTTTCTTACTATACTAATTGAAAGATTATATAAGTATGTAAGACTTAATTTTGGAGTTTGTAGATTGAGTAGGACCACCCTGTACTGATATTGGACTTAGCGTTATTTGATGGGAATTAGGAACCCGTGTTTGTGGTAGTCGTGCTAGGAATCTTGAGATGATTAATTTCTTTTATAATCCTTGAGAGCTCTTTTTGATTCTCAACTCCGTCTTCCTTTCTGCTTCTCTTGAATTCTGTTACGGTAACTCCTGCCAATCCCTTCAACCTTTGTCGATTTTGAAAGCTCTTATTTTTAATTTGTTTATCCTTGTTCTATTTACCCGTTAACTATTTTTCGAACTCCCTATTTTATAAAAAGTTTGACTACTTTTAAAAAAAAATGGATTATCGTAAATTTTTAACATTTTGAGTTATAATTTCTAATTGTAAAATTGAACGTTTTGTAAAAAGTTTGACTAACTTAAACTTTTCGGATATCGTGAAATTTAAAATTTTTGAATTATAATTTAAGAACTTTATACTTCACTTTTGTTTTATCTTTGGTTGGTATTTATATTTAGACCTGTTTCGAAATGCCTTAATAATTTATTTTAAATTATTTCGAAATTGTTTCCATTTTTTATTTTCAAGCGATCAGAATTTTATGAAAACTTTCATGTTTCCAAATACTTCAATTACTATAGGATTAGTATGTAAAATGTTTTAACATTGTCGAAATTATTTTAGGTTCAGGTTTGATAATATATTTGAAAACTTTCATAATTACTTTGATAACATTTTCGAAATTTTAACATTTTGAAATCAGTTTTCGTTTTATAGTTGGTGGACTTTTGAACCCGTCATTGAAAAACATCTAACGACTGATTTGATTTTATTAAATACAAAACTTGCTTTCTCAAAAGTAATTTTTGTTTTGTCTTAAAACAAAATATTGTCGAGTTTCTTAATCAAAACGTTTTGTTTTGAACATGTTTTCGGTATTCTCCTCCAAGTTCGTTTACAAATGTTATTTAAAAATGTTATTGTATCAAATAACTTTACTTTACGATTTCACTATTTTAAAAAAAAATATTAACTCCGGGTAGCATAGCCTAATTCCTCTTGGAATAAATATTTGCATTCGATTTCGTATCACTTTGAAGGTTGTAAAATTATCCTTTAAAGCAAAATTTTTATCCAAAATGTGTATCCCCATCTTTTCGAGCGGGGTAATCTTGATTCCTTTCTGCTTATTCTTAGTTTCGTGGACGAAACTTTCTTTTAGTGGAGAGGATTGTAACACCCGCTATTTTCCTAGAGCTTTTATCCTTTCCGCTATTACTTCATCATAATTCTATCACATTTCGGCCGTATGTTTCATCATTTTTTTAAGCTTTATTTTTTATTTTCGAGTCAAATAATATTTATTTTTATATTAAAATATTTTAATTATTTTAAACTATTTATTTGATTTTTATCGTAAACTATTTATTTATTCGCGAGAAATTCTATTTCTCTATGATTAACATTTTAAGCTCCGATTTAAGTTATTTATTTTCCTAAAAATGTCTAAACACATTTATATAGTATTTTCAACTAAGATTTATTTTTACTTACGAAAATTTAGCCTTTAACGATTTTATTACGAAGTTTCGTAAATAATTATTTTTCAACGCAGGTTTACTCGAATTGCTTTGAAATGCTTTTAATAGTATTACGATCCTTGTTTTTATCAATCTACAACTAATTTGGACTCATATTTTTACTTTGTGGACCATGACTCCCATGTCACACACTACATTACATTTTTACTACATTTTATATTATAACATGGATTAAGCTTTTAGATATTTCTTTCTTCTCATTTATTTTGGGTGAATTAAGAACAAACTTTTCATACTCCATACGCACTTCATTTGGCTGGTTTTATCAAGTTAGTGTAACCTTGTTGTCATCAATTTTAAAGTCTCATTTATGCATAATGCTTTCATACTCTTTTATTCATTCATTCACCAATTTATTCAAGGCAAATATTCTTCATCTCCTCTCCTTTGGACATGGTTTTCAGCAGTAATTCCAGCCAATATTTGTCTCAAAATCGAGTCTTGATCGTCTCATTATCATCTCCAAATTAATCGTCTTTCCGTCTCCTTCATTAAGGTATTAATCGATTTCTTTTCCAATCGTTGTCACCTTATTAATTTTTCAGCGATATTATGGTATTTTTATACCATGGAATTCATGTTTTTTTTAAGGTTCCGAAGCGGTCCCGCAGACGACGAATATATCGTATACTCAGATTTGGATTGAAGGTAACGTCGATGTTTAGTTCTAGTACCTAAATATTTTATTTTAATCAGATTTTTGACGTGGTGAAACTTTCTGATGAAATAGAATTTTCTGAATTTTTCAAAATTTGTAAGTGGATGAATTAATTAATCACTTTAAATCATCGTTTATCGTTAAAACCGTGTTTGTCGTTTAAATTCTCGATTTCTGGTCTTTTATTTAATCTGGAAAAAAATTATGATTCTGATGATTTCATGATAAAATGTAATTTTATGATTTTTAGTGCTTTAATAAAATGTTAGGAACGTGAAGTTTTATTAATGGAATCGTTAATTGTGAAAACGGGTTTAAAAGACGGTTTTAACGAGATTTATTTTATCTGGAATTTTTGGAAATCTGGAAAAATATTATTTTCTGGAAATCATGATTTTTAAGTTTAATAATAATTTTTGGATATTAATACTTAAATCGTTTTATAATTACTATTTTTATTAATTGTTATTGTCGAGATTAGACGATTAACGAGAAAACCGTTTAAAAACCGAGTTTAAGGATTCTGGAAAATTTTATTTTCTGGGCAGAATGTCTAAAAATATATTTGAGCTATTTTACGTAATTTATGTACTATTTATTAACGTCTTTAATTATTAGTAATGACTTTTGGACAAAATTACGATTTATCGTTAAAATGCTTTGTCTTACCTAAAAAATTATTTTTCCAGCAATCTTTGAAAATATTAAATCTGATACTTTAAGAGTTAAATCATACCTTAACATATTCAAAATATATTCAATGGTTTAATTAAATAAAAGACGTTAAAAGATTTAATTTGACATTTGCCGTAAAATCCTATTTATAATAGTATTGTCGAAACTAATAATAATTAGGGAATTTTAGTTTTGTAAATTTTGGAAACACCCTAATTAGTAGTATTTAAAATTTTTAAGACCTTTCTACAACATTTTATAAACACTTGTACGACGTTTCAATAATTTCATTAACTCAAATGTTCTCGTTTTAAGAATTAATATCGTTAAGGCCGAAAGTACTAGTTTTATAAATCTATATCGTTTACTAAAATTGTGGTATTAGTATAAACTAATATTTTTGCTATTTTGATATGATGCTATTTTTGGTAAAGTTTCTAAATATAGAAGTTTCCTAAAATAGAAAGTTTCCTCTTTTCGAAAGCAATCTTTTCCCTTTTTGTTCTCTTATTATTTATAATGATTACATCTTTTGAATATCGATAATGAATTGTTTTGGAGTTATGGAATAAGGACAAGTGTGGGTTTAGAGTAATATAGTCTGGGATGTACATTTTTGCCATAAGCTATAAAGCCGGTGTGCCTATTTGGGGCACATTTGGTCGTTGAACTGGGTGTAGTTTCGCCCAGGAGAGTGTATGTTTTGACCTTAAGCTAGATATCGCATCGTGTTAGTTGCCGTCAGCTGAACTAGACATATTTGTTGTCTAGGAGGGGTATTCACTACTTAAACCAGGACCTCGCTGCACTAAGTCCTGTTATAGTTGAGTTGCCTAGTTAGAGACTGGATTCTGTAATGAGTTAAGTCTACAGTTCTCGAAGCTAGTTTCTAGTATTATCCTGGTGAAAGTCTAGATTGTACATTAATCCTACCCATAACGCCATTTTGAATATCTTAATATTATCGATATAATTTGGTTGCAGGTTGGCAAATGTTTTATATTTTCTTTGGAAAACTCGTTTTTATCATATTGTTTCGATACGTGAAGTTTTTCACTGAAAACTTATTTTTATTATAATGTTTTATTGTTTTCCGTTTTCTTACTATTTTTCTATAATAGTAATTACAGTTTTAAAATCCTGTTATACGGCTAGGAGAACATTGGCGTTGCTCCCCACTGATTGTGGCTGTTATGTTTTAACATGACAGGTATACGTGTTCCGGGTGTTGGCTAGCGAGCAGTGTGGATCCTGCTTGTTTATTTTGATAATTATGTCTTATGGATTGTTCAAACCCCTTTTGTGGATTGTTTTAAGTTTTGGCCATTTTATTTAAGGCCTATTGTTTGACTTTACCATTTTAATTTTCTAAGACATAGTTACAGTGTGTTTTAATCCCGACTCTACAGTGTTTTTTCGCCACTGTATCGCGTTAGATTTTCTAGGGGATTACATCAGAAGTGTAGCTCCCTAGGGGTACCTTGTATAGTTGATTGACTACGTAGTTAGTCTACGATACCTCGTTCTTACCTTAATTGGGTACTTGTCCTCAATCGTCCCGATTTATGGTTTGAATCGAATATATTGACTTAATACAAACATCATATCCTACCATATCGCGGTTTTATTGCCGGGTCTGGTGGACCGTACGACGCTCGAATTGACATCATTAGGTTCCGTATTAGACTGAATTTTGGTGACTCTTTATTTATGACATTTGATTATATAATCGACGTCAAACATTTCATAGTGACGATTTTTAGCGATATTCTCCCTTCGATATGTATGTTAAAATATCCTTATACCAAGGTTCGGGATCAGCAATTTCAATATCTTTGATGGCAAAGATGTATGCTGGTTTCGACCCTCTTTCGACGAAGATTGGCATACTAGTCAAGTGATCGGGGATATTCAGTAAAGATGCCAATTTGGAGAGTGCATCTGTGAACGGTTTCCTCCCGGGGCAAGTATATGTATTCTACCTTTTGGAATTGCTTCTTGAGAATTCTTACTCGCGCATGGTAGGCCACGAGGTTGGCGTTCCGAGTTTTCCACTTCTGGAGAACCTAATTGATAACCAAGAACAAGTCGTCGTGTACCAGGAGATTTGTGACTCCTAAATCGGCGGCGTATTGTAACCCATGGATGCATGCTTCGTATTTGGCGGCGTTATTAGTTACATCGAAATCCAGCGTAATTGATACGGGAGTATGCTCACCTTTTGGTGAGATTAAAAGAATCGTAACTCAGAATCCTCGAAAGTTGAATGCGCCGTCGAAATACAAATCTCATGTTTCTACGTCGGTATGGAATATATCTTCGTCTAGGAAGGACCAAGTATCGGTGTGTCCTTGAGTTATGGGACTATCGGCGAGAAAATCAGCTACTTCCCGGCCCTTAATGGCTTTTAGTGGCATGAACTTTTGGTCGAACTCATCCAGCATTAGAGTCCACCTAGATATCCTACAGTTAAGGATGGGCTTTTCGAATAAGTATTTCATTGGATCCATCTTGGATAATACCCACACTTCGTAACTGAGCATATAATGCTGAAGCTTTTTGGTGGCCCAGACTAGTGCTAAACATGTTTTCTCGAGCATGGTATATTTGCATTCATACTCTAAGAACTTCTTGCTGATGCAGTAGATGGCTCATTCTTCCGAGTCGACCGTCTGCACTAGTGTAGCCTCCATGGTTGTCTCGGTAGTTGTTAGATATAACAACAGAGGCAAACCGAGTTGAGGTGGCATTAAAGACCGGCGGAGCAGACAGTATTTTCTGGATTTTGTCAAAAGCCGCTTGACACTTATCATCCCACAATTTTCGTTCCCCCACTTTCAGCTTCTTAAAAATTGGTTCACATACCATAGTTAACTTGGAGATAAAACGGCTGATGTATTGAACTATCCCAAGGAACCCCCTTATTTCTTTCTCGGTCATAGGAGACTTAATCTCGGTGATGGCTTTGATTTTTGTTGGGTCGACTTCGATACCACGTTGGGCAACGATGTGACCTAGTAATTTGCCTGACGTTAACCCGAAACTGCATTTTTTAGGGTTTAGCCTCATGCTGTATTTGCGCAGTCGAGTAAAGAACTTTCATAGGGCGATGATGTACCCGTCTTGGCTCTTGGATTTGACGATCATATCGTCTACATAGACTTCTACCTCCTTGTGCATCACATCATGTAATAAGGTTGTAGCAATCCGTTGGTACGTGGCCTCGACATTAATAGCCCAAATGGCATGACGGTGTAGCAGTAAGTACCCCAAGGTGTAGTGAAGATGGTCTTGCTCATGTCTTCTTCTGTCATTTTGATCTGGTTGTACACGACATATCCATCCATAAAGGATAGAAGGGCATGATCAGCGGTATTGTCTACCGGTATATCGATGTGGGGTAATGGAAAATCATCTTTAGGACTCACTTTGTTAAGATCCCGAAAATCCACGCATACGCGCACCTTACCGTCCTTTTTAGGTACCGGCACGATGTTTTCAACCTAGTCAAAATATTTGGACACTTGTATGAAGCCGACTTTGAACTGTTTGTCGACTTCTTCTTTCACTTTGTGAGACCACTCGGGTCTCATTCTTCGGAGTTTTTGTTTAACCGGCTTACACCCGTCTTTTATTGGTATGTAGTACTTGGCTATTTCTCGGTCTATCCCCGGCATGTCCTTGTAGGGCCATGCGAAGACATCTTTAAACTCTTGGAGGAGGCTTGTGAACTGTTGTTTCTCCTCACGATCTAGCGACAACCCTATCTTAAGCATCTGGGGCTCTAAGGTGGTTCCCACATTGATGGAAGGTCTCTTTGATTATCGGATTCCGAGACTCCCTTTTCTCTAATTGCTTGATCAGATGAGGAGGTAAGGTCACATGTTCGTTGGGTTTCTCAATGTCACTGCATGAAATATTTTTGAAACCAAAATTGCATTTAAAAAGAGACAAGTCGTAAGCGGAACGGTTGCTATTATTATTAATGGAAAATTTGGAGAAAAGCTCAAACAGAGCAGCCATCTTATCGTTGGTGAAATTCCTTCGGGAAAGGTCGTAGGGACGTCCCGTCGGAGGGAAAGATCGCGTGGGGCTTTCTAGTTAGGGCTGGAGTGTTTCGACGAACCTTTCATTTATGAGTGTACGACTCGTGTTGATTGGTTATGCCTTAAGGATAAGACGGACTAAGATGGAAAAGAAATTCGCGATATAGAATCGACGGAGTTTCGATGCTATAGACCTTCGACGAACTAGGTCAGACCAGAAACACATATTACGGTAGGACCTAGAATCGGAAATGTTTCGAAAAAGATTGGCTTTTGAAAATTAAGACGACGGTTTTTTGAAATTGGCAGTGGGCTGACGGGACCGAGCATTTGAAATATCGAATGGTTGGGAAAATTTCGCGTTTTGAAAATAATTGGGGGATGATCCTGTCTTTTGAATTTGGCAGCATGCCGACAGGGCCGGGTATTTGAAAGGTTAGAATGGTTACGAAAATTTCGCATTTAAAAAATTGGGAGACGATCCTGTCTTTTGAAATTGACAGCATGTCGATAGGATTGGGTTTTTGAAAAGTAGAAACTTCTTTTTAGAAGAAATTTGAATACTGAAATGGGAGGCATGCCGGCTAGAAAATGGGCTATTTTGAGTCAAAACATAAGTCCAAATTTCGGCAGCATTTCAGATTTTTGAAAATTGGATGTTTATGAAAAGACGCATTTTGAAATGACGGTTCTTTAGAAATAACACGGAACCCAAGTAGCAAGTAGTCAAACAGGCATTATAACGACAGTGTGTATGATTTAAACTAAGTCTCGGTCGGTCTAGATAGGTTCTATACCCGCATAGCCTTTCCGATAATCCGGACGGAATCCCTTAGCAATTTGCATAAGAGCATGTCGTGAAACCCATACAAATCAGCTATGAACACCTTGACATAACAAATTTGGAATACATCGCAGTATAGTGGGATGTCGGTCACAAGTAACCGGCCGGGTGAAATTGGGCTTATGCATGAACCATCAAAGTAACATGTGTACTTTAGTAACCAATCGATTTCTTTAGGACTCTCATCCTGAAGACCCAGATGACAAGTTGTACATCAGGAGTTTCCATATTATGGAGATGACATAGGTCCACGCCCGGCATGGTCAGGTGCGGGTTTTGGTAGGCGGATGTATGTTCTCGTATGAGATTGATCTCGAATTGAAATTTAAATGATAATGGAGTCGCCACCGAACTTTGTGGGAGTTCAGACCCGTTCGAACCCACTCTATACTTAGATGTATCGCGCATAAGGCATATGCCATATAGTACTAGAGCTTGTGGGGGTTCGTCCCTTTGCATAACGATATCGATGTCGAATTATTGAGTATCGTGTCGAATGACTCTCGTTGCCAATGGTTTGGGGCATCCAAAAACCGAAGGTTCTGAGTAAGAGGTGAAGATACGTGTTGCAAAGGCCACAAAGAACACTCAACCCCGCCCATACATAGCAGCCTCTACTAAGATATCGATTGGTATTTAAGTACGCGCGTTAGAAAGATGGTGAAGCGTTATGACAAACATTGTTTTATGCTAGACATGCGAATTTGTATGTTCAGTACGTCGTTTAATGCATCTCGATTTGTATTGTCGAAGTCGGATTTAGCATGTAGGTTCATTTAAAAGCGCTAAATGCCACGCAATGAATTAAATAACTTGAAAATAGAGATTACAAGTTACACAGGCGAAATACAAACCGGAATTCACAATATGACAAGCAATTGTAATATCGGGTTAGAAACGGTAAACATAAAATATAAACGGGCTCGTAAATAGAAACCCAAACAGGAACAATAAACTGAACTATTGGACAGACTTCGATCAGTTACGCATTATGATGCATACTGATAAGAGGACAGAGGCTCAGGCGCGTAAGCTCGCGCGACCTGGAAGTCAAGTGCAGAGAGCTCGGCGTCCCAGCCTGCAGGCGTGAGCCCTGGGGCGCCCGACTCGACAATGTACGGGAACAAAGCGGGATGCTAGCTTGATACCGAGGCCTCGAAGTCTCGTCCCGACTTATCCTAATGGAGTCTTGCTGCTTTTATTTATCGAATATCGAGTCCGACTAGGAAGTCATCGATATAAGATTAATATCGCGAGGCATTCTTTCGAAGTCGCAGAGGGAAAACAATAATGGATTGAAAACTGATATGGGATGTAGGCTTAATAGGAAATACGTGATAGATTAACACGCATTGACTTGCGTTACAAGTGTAGGTTCCTATGGGAAACTTTCATCGTTCTTTGACAACATAGTTAGTCTACGATATCTTTATTTGACCTTAATTGGGTACTTGTCCTCAATCGTCCCGATTTATGGTTTGAATCGAATATATCGAGTTAATACGAACATCGTAGCCTTCCGTATCGCGTCGTTATTGCCAGGTCTCGTGGATTGTACAACGTTCGGATTGACATCATTGGGTTCCGTATTAGCCCGATTTTCAGTGACTCTTTATGTACGACATTCGATTATAGAATCGACATCAAACATTTCAGAGTGACGATTGTTAACGATATCGAAAACATACGACAAAAGATTCTATGGTCGTGTCATAACCCGAAAGTCCGGCGCCTGCCTTGGGGCGCCCTGACCTTCAGGCGCTTGGGGTGGCGCGGCTCATGTGCGAGGCTCCACCACCCCAACGCTCTGTCTGGTGGTTATGTGGACTTTGGGCATAAAACTTAATCGGATGCACTCGTTTTGAAAATGTTCAAATCGAAATAAACCCTTTGCACTATTCGACATTGACGTCGAACGATGGGTACATGATGTGCGAATCGGCGTCACGGGACGTTTACTTCGAATTGATAACGACTTGTCCTCGTGGGCATTAGGTCCTACGTATCGCAACGTCATTATTTGATAATTAGGATCTACGATGTGGAAACCGTCATTGGATGCCCACTCGAGTCGTGTTAAAATAGTTATATATATATATATATATATATATATATATATATATATATATATATATATATATATATATATATATATATAGAGGTAGGTTCAAATAAGGTCCACAATTTTTTTAAGTCTATATTGAAGTTACAGATGACATACGCTAAATCCCCAATTTTATGCTGGAAGTTGTATAACAATAAAGACTGAACAATGAAGCATCGTTTGTTGGAGTAGGTTTAGATTGTTTATACTTAATTAAATTCGATACGATTCCGTTTATTTACATTCTACCCTGTATGTTTTTTCATCAATTCTCCTTTCTCAAATAATCTCGTGAGATTTCTCACATACAAGATACGGAGTGGTTACTTTTATTATATTCTTTATATTTTGTACGGAGTATTAGTTTGTCTCACGTAATGTTCTGCGAGACAGCCCACAAGAGAATTAATAATGTTTGTTTCGGTTCAGTTGAATTCGAGGAGATTGTTTTATACTCTTTGGTCACTATTTTTTGTTATATAGGATAAAATATAGTGACAAGAGGAAATATCACGGAGTACAGTATTTAATACTCGTAGGAGAACTGTAGCAATCAAATGATATTGGGGTGAATGAGTGATTGGTGAGGGAATAAATTGGGAAATTTGCAGTTCAATGAGGATGCATGCCATGGCTTTTATTCTGTGGCATATGATGATCGTGGATCTAAGGGCTAGGATTAAGTTCTCACAGTTCTCATTAGAGGAGGGGTTCTCACATGATCCTAAATATATATATATATATATATATATATATATATATATATATATATATATATATATATATATATATATATATATATATATATATATATATATATATATATATATATATATATATATATATATACATATATATATATATATATACGCGGTAGTAATACAACAAAAGCGTAAAAGCGTTTTAGGGGGTTGACTCGCCTTAAGCGACCGGCGACGCGAGTGCGGTTTCGGGTGTCCTTCTTTCGTCATCCTTAGTACTCGATACGGAAAGGAATGAGTATTTTAATGTCGAATGATGTTAGTAGTTAGAAGTTAGGAATGGAAAATAAATGTTAGATGCGAATAAATAAATCTTAGTATAGTTAGAGTGCGATACTTAAATAAGTTTTCAGATTAGAAATGGGGTTTGGACACCCTTAACCTACATGTCAAATGCTTCGAGACATGAGCTCGCAGAGTATCGTCCTAGACACGGGAGCGGCTCGAGGTATATAGGAAGAGGTAAGGTTTATTTGTTACGGTTTTGAGTATGTGTGAAAGAGGTTAGGCTCTCCCACTTTTGATTTAGGATTCCGGAAATGAGAATGTCGACCCTTGAAATGGTGCGCATAAGGGTGTATTTATAGAAATTAGCAAAATGTTCTGATTTCAAATTTCAGACGGTTGAAGGCTAGCATCCAGATATTGAAGCGCCTCACCTGGGGCGACTCAGCTCAGAGGCGCCTGGTGTCAGGCAGCTGAAATCGTGCATATCGGAAGTTTCTCCAAATACGGATTGATATCTGTGTTATTTGAGGTATGATTGGATACGGTTTAACTTTTTTTAATTATGTATTTGGACGCGATGTCGTACTTAAGCTTGTCTCAGGTTTTCGGCTTTGACCGGGTTTAACTCGATCGACAAAGACAGTTTTGTCCTCGGTGGCGGTTTTGGCTCAAAGTAGCTTTATTTTAATGGAAACGACCCACTAAGTCTAGATTTAAGGTCAGTTTTGAGAGATTTGTACTCCGCTAAGTGCGCACATGGAATACTATTGATTTTGGGCCCATATTCGAGCGTATTAATGCATGTTAACGTCCGATCATCATCGGGTGTTTTGTTGGAAACTGCTACAAACACGAGCAAGCAAAATGTGGGTATCTACAAAGCCACTCTCGCAATACCAAGTGCAACTAGCAAACCCTTCAACAAAATTACAAATACAAATCAATTACCCCAACAAATCCTCAATCCAAAGCAATTGACTTACATCCCCAACATGAAACCACGAACCCTTGACCAAATACGAAAGAGCAAAAAGCAATACAAATACAATTATGCACTCGCCAAGAGTTTATGCAACGATCCCAAGAAAGATCAAAATGCAAATACAAATACAAAAAACCTGTGCATCCACACAATAATACGCAAAGTCCAGGAGCAGACAACGATCTATTCCAATACAATACGCAAAGCTGTGAATACAATACGCAAAGCGCAGGAATGGACGGGATCTGTTCCAAAGAATACAATGTGCAAAGACGAGGAATAGATGGAACGTATTCCAAAGAATACAATATGCAAAGTCAAGGAACAGACAAGAATCTGTTCCAAAGAATAAAATGTTCAAAGACTTGGAATAGATGGAACCTATTCCGAAGAATACAATATGCAAAGTCCAGGTATAGGTGGAACTCATTCCAAAGAATACAATATCCAAAAGACCAGGGTTAGACAAGATCTATTCCAAAGAATACAATATGCAAAGTTCAGGAACATACAAGAATCTGTTCCAAAGAATACAATATGCAAAGTCGAAGAACGGATAGGATCTATTCCAACGAATACAATATGCAATGCCCAGGAGCAGACATGAATCTGTTCCAAAGACTAAAATATGCAAAGTCCAGGAACAGACAGGAGTCTGTTTCAAAGAATACAATATGCAAAGTCCAAGAACAGACTGAAATCTGTTCCAAAGAAAACATTATACAAAGTCCAGGAACAGACATGAATCTGTTCCAAAGAATACAATATGCAATAGTCCAGAACAGACAGGAGTCTGTTCCAAAAAATACAATGTGCAAAGTCCAGGAACAAACATGAATCTGTTCAAAAGAATACAATATGAAAAGTCTAAGAACAGACAGGAATCTGTTCCAAAGAATACAATATACAAAAGTCCAGGAATACACGAGATCTATTCCAAAGAATAAAATGTGCAAAGTCCATAGATAGACAGGGTCTATTTCAAAGAATACAACTACCAAGACCAGGGATAGACTCAAGCATGGGGTCTATTCGGAAGATCAAAATACTAATCAACTACAATAACCCTTCAAACCCAAATCAGAGTAAGCAAATCCAGATCAAAACTTCAACACGCCACCGCAGGCGAGGAGGTCTGGCATGATTTCTGAGCCTTGGCTGACAAGCCTTAGTACGTTGTTCAACGGACTTAAAATGACTGGAGCGGACAACCACCAGGTCGTAATCCTCAATTGACCTAGGTAGCTATACTTTGACTTTCACCTGTCCAAGCCTCAGACAAAGTAAGGGCTTCTATAGACACCCAGAATTGGACCTGGTGGCTGCAGGAGTGTCCCATAAACACCCGATGATGATCGGACTGCAACACAACACGATTTTACGATGATTTAGACGATTTTTCTATAGAACGGATCAAATAATTTCTCGAAAAAATTAATTCAACATCAAGACGGTCATAGTCGTGTCTTTATGGTCGCGTCGACACTTATTAGAGTCAATTCCTACTTCGGGGCACCGAATCGGTCCCGAAACACGCAAAGTCAAACCCGAGTCAACGCATCAAGCCGAGTCAAGCCTTGAGACGCGCGCCCAAGGCCCAAAGACGCACGCGCCAGGATAAAGACGAGAGACTTAACGACCAAGCAAGTACAAAGATCGTGTATAATCTCCGCTTCGGAAACTTTTCAAATCGGATCTTCAAAATCTCAACCGCCTCACTGCTAGCACCTGAGATTTCCATCGCGTGAAGTAAGGCGTCTCAATTCTAGGCCGCACGACATGCAGCGCCTGAAATCTCGAATTTAACTACGATAAAATAAAACTATAAATACCCCCCCTCCTCTGCTCATAATCAACACACCGAAAAACTCTTCTCCCTCTACGAGCTCCACACGACTTGCAACTCTTCTCTAGCATTGCACTCCACGATATTAGACACGATCCACTCGATCCTTATCTCCTCGATTCGCATTCCACGAATCAACACTACTATTCGTAGTTCCCCGAGTTCCTGACTCGAAAAGAATGAAAAAGAGCACATGTGTTGGCAAGTCGACGAGCCCCACCGTTGTGAACTGTACCGAAATCGATGCAGGATGCTAGCAGGATCATCCCAACGAAGTCGATATCGTCACTAGGCTGTCAACTAGAGCAAACTTTACATAGTGCACTTTTGTTATGCATTCCGATAACGTCGAGTCCAACCTAGGTGGATACTAATTCCACAACGCGTCCATCACTTGCACTCCAAGTGGTGTACAAGCCTTACTCCTGGTCAGCCCAGTCAAGACCAACTCGTATAACATACGTAATGTCCACAACTTCAACCTCAAGTACTAAAACACCTAAATCGAATATGCGTAGTAAGATCCATTCTTCATCGTCTACACATCGTACTTCGTTTAATGTACATTCTGAGGGTGCATATCCTTATACAATGTGCTTTACTAACATTTTGCATTTTACCGCTTTCGTGTGATTTATCGCTTTTATGACCATAATCGCATGCTAAATCACCTAACACGAAATTTAAAATGTAAACAAACTAATCTGAAACAGAACAAGCAGTAGTCCCGTCCCGTATTAATCTCGATGCTCACACCTCAAATGTGCCTTGATGCATCCTTATTAATACCGCACAGTGTAGACACCCGCATTTGGTTGCTAAGTGTCTATAGCAGTTTCCAAAAAAACACCTGATGATGATCGGACGCGAACGTGCTTTAACGCGCTCGGATATGGGCTCAAAACTGTTAGTATTTGGCTTGGGCTTTTTACGGATTATAAATCCCACAAAACCAACCCGAAATTCAGGCCCAGTGGGTCATTTCCAATCAAATAAGACTAATTTGGGTCAAAACCGACACCGGAAATAAAACCGTCTTTTAGCGACCGAGTCAAACCCCGGTCAAAGTCATTTCCGAGACACCAAAAACAGCCATGCAAACTTCGAGAATCCAACTCGAAGTTAGAAACCTTAAAATATCCCTTCCATCTGACCCACTTTATCGAGTATCAGCCCACTCGATCGAGTGGGCCATCAAAAAGCCCGCTGGTTCCATTTACTGGGCCACTCGATCGAGTCCAGCAGGGACACTCGATCGAGTGACCCTAGGACGAGGGGATGGATTTTTCCTATAAATACACCCCCTTTACAACGCAATTCTACAACATTTTACACCCTATAATTTTTACATCTCATCATATTCACAACTCTTGCAACCCTTCTTCTACCTTAAACCACCATAACTCGCCTATATCATCTTGACGCTCTCGTGCCTAAGCCACAACTAGACGAGCCCTATTCCGAGAAGACAAAGCATATAGGTTGAGGTGCAAAATTCAACACCGATTTCTCCTTTTTCTTCCTTCTCTTCTCTCCCCCTTTTTCGTCCTCCTCTTCGTCGTTTTTTTTGTTTTTTTTTTTCTTTTCTTCTTTCGTTTCTAATATCGTTATTATTACTACTATCGAATTAACATTAAAACAATGCACATACATCAATTTATAAAACGATCTCGAATCGAACACGTTTAAGGATGAATCTCGCAATAGACCCTTCTAATCCCTTTACGAGTTGTAACAGTGGTGGTGCCCTCTCGATCAAGCACCGACCTAAACACTCAAGGGCGTGATGGGATCGCGAATATTCCTCGTTAAACATGTCCGATTCCGCTTTTTAAAAGGTTAGAACGAAAACTGTTGATGCAAATCGAACATCGCATAATCCACAAGGATTGATAACGATGTCGTGACGCGGAGGGAATCGACTTTCGCTCTAATCAAACAAATAAAAAATGTTTATTCTAAAAGATGCGATACTGACTCCGTAGTCGAATATCATGTCTAAAAAAGAATTAATCAATAAAGCGTACTAGCACGAACCCGTTGACGCCGAATTAATTGTCACGCGGTCTGAAAGGATTGATTACGAACATTATGACGCGGAGGGAGTCGAGATACTCGTTCTAGTCCAACCAAATTCGATTTTTTTACATCGTTAAACATGTCCGATTCCGCTTTTTAAAAGGTTAGAACAAAATCTGTTGATGCAAATCGAACATCGCATAATCCGCAAGGATTGATAACGATGTCGTGACGCGGAGGGAATCGACTTTCGCTCTAATCAAACAAATAAAAAACGTTTATTCTAAAAGATGCGATACTGACTCCGTAGTCGAATATCATGTCTAAAAAAGAATTAATCAATAAAGCGTACTAGCACGAACCCGTTGACGCCGAATTAATTGTCACGCGGTCTGAAAGGATTGATTATGAACATTATGACGCGGAGGGAGTCGAGATACTCGTTCTAGTCCAACCAAATTCGATTTTTTTACAAATTTCACTCTAAATGTTAGATATTGGTTCCGTAACCATATATCGAATATGATGAGTACCGAAAATTGATTCGAGTATATTTTCACGCGACTATATTAATTATCGACCTAAAGCTAAAATCAATTTCGAAATATACGTCTTTTTGAAATGAACAGCAGTCCGTACAGGAGACACTTGATCGAGTGCCATAGCCCCTCCAAAAAACCGGCAGAAGGTTTGTTGCAGGACCACTCGATCGAGTCTAGTCTGTGACTCGATCAAGTGGCCCCTTTACGCAAAGTACACGAGTCCCTAACATCGTGTAAGCATCATCAACTGTTTTTTTTACGACTTTTAGTCGTCACGTGTCAAGACTATCACGTGCCTAAATTTTCAAAACCATGCATTGCTCATCCGTTATAATCCGTTGTTGTCATTATTGCTATTTCAATTGTTTCGATTTTTGCGTTTGTTGTATTGTAATTCGGGGTTGTATTCCGCCCGTGTATTTGTAATCTACTTTCGGGCCTTTATTTTCATTGTTTGTTTTATTGTACTAAAACGAACCTCGAATGCTAAAATAACTTTGACGTTAGTTTAGATGCATTAAACGACGTAGTTGAACAAAACTCACATGTTTAGTCAAAAACGTTGTTTGCTTAACATTCAACCGAATTACTAGCGCGCGTATTTTGAAATTGAACGATATCTTAGTAGAGGCCGCTAAAGTGCGGGCGGGGTTGGGTGTTCTTTGTCGGCCTCCCAACACGTACCTTCACCCCTTACTCAGAATCTCAGTTTTCGGATGTCCGAAACCGTTGGCACATGAGAGTCATTCGATATACGGTACCCGATAATGTCGGCATCGGTATCGTACTGCAAAGGGACGAATCCCACAAGCTCTAGTATCGAAGTGGGTCGTACTTTATGCACGGTCCACCCAAAATATAGAGTGGGTTCGAATGGGCCCGAATTCCCACAAAGTTCGGTGGCGACTCCTAATTTGATTTAAATTTCAACCCGAGAACCATCTCACATAGGATTCATTCGCCTACCCAAACCCGTGCGTGGCCGCGTCGGGGTGGACCTATGTCCACTGGGGAAAACTGATGTGTGACTTACACTCGGGATCCTCTGGGTGAGACTCGAGGAGAAATCATTCGATTAGTACAATACGCACTTTAGTTTTACGGTTCATGCATAACCTCAATTTTACCCGGGCCGGTACTGATGATCAACGTCCCACTATACCGCGATATACTTCAAATTGGATATGTCAATGTGTTCATAGCTAATTCGTATGGGTTTCGCGGCATGTTCTAAGATCAACTCGACTTAGGAAGTCCGTCCCGATTCTCGAAAAGGCTATGCGCACTGGTATAACCCTATCTAGACCGACCGAGACTTAGTGTAGAGCATACATGGCGTCATTATACTGCTTGCGTGACTATGTGCTGCATGGTTTCTGTGTCGGTTTCAAAAACCGTCATTTTCAAAGATGCATCTTTTCAAAATATTCGATTTTCAAAACCCGGGTTGCTACCGAAATTAGGACTTACGATTTGACTCAAAATAACATATTTCTAGCTGGTATGCTGCCCATTTCAAACTCAAAAAATATTTTCGAACCTTCAAAAATTTCGGCCCCGACGACACTTTGCCAATTTTAAAAGTTGGGACCGTCTTTCGATTTTCTCAGAATCCAAACCTTTTTCGAAAAACCGTCCTTATCCTAAGACTTACCGCATTTAGCAGTGTCGGGTCTTTTCATAAGTCGTCGAAGGTCTTAGCATCGGAAGTCCGTCGATCTTACATCGCAAGTTTCCTCCCCATCCCGGTCCGCCTTATTTGTCTAAGGCAAGGCTAACCAACGTGCATACCCCTACCAAGGAAAGCCCATTTACACACTCGAGTCCAAAGTCTGGGGAAAATCTCACGTGGACCTTTCTTCGAACGAGACTCGGCCCACATAGCCGAATCCTAAGGTAGTCACACCACCGACGGGTCGCCCATCTAGATGTCTTTCTCGAGTCATTTCGTTTAAGTCATTTCCTTGCTCGGGATGTACTATTTTGGTTCCGAGATCTGGGTTCAGTTTCTGATTACGCGGTATTCTTACTGACAGGCCACCGTTGACCAGACACAAGCGCAAAATGGAGGACGCTTTGAACAAATTGGCAGACTCGGTAGACAATATGGTTATCAAGTAGACCGATATTGAGACCCAGCTGACGGCAATGCGGGCCGATCAGGTAGCAGTCGTGGCTCGTCTGACCGCTTTGGAGCAGAGGGCTCCCCCGTTCCACCTCCCGTAGCACCAGAAAAGATTGGGCCCATAGCTGAACTGGTCAGTGCAATCCGCCGACTAGAAGAACAAGTCCACCTAGCGGGGGGAAAACAACATCCATCGGGAGAATGCCCGAGATTACTCCCCGGTGAATGACAATCTTCCCGCAAACCTGAACCTCACAGGTTTGCCCATGTTCGAGGGAACCGAGGACCCGTTACTACATGTACGGGCCTTCAAAGAATTCATTGCTATCAAGGGAGTGGATTCGTCGATGTTCAAGAATCTTTTTGTTGCAACCCTAGAAAAGCACCCAAAGGCCTGGTACTACAGGCTGGACCCCAAGAAATACCCAACTTGGGATGACGTTGCAGCGGAGTTTGCTCAGAAATACGCTGATAATACCGAGATCCAGACCACAATGCGCTCCCTCGAGGTCATGGCCTAGAAGCCCAAAGAAGGTTTTACCAAATACCTTCAACGGTGGAGGGCCGAAAGTGTGAAGCTAGTGGACAAGCCCAATGAGAAGACGTTAGTGGAGACCTTTATCAAGAACCTCCTCCCCTCCTACTAGGTCCATCTCCGGTATGCTGTCGTACCCAATTTCACCACTTTAGCCGAAATGGGGATGAGAATCGAAGATGATTTGAGGCTAGAGGGCCTTACCAAGGCCTCTAGCAAGGGATATCAAGGGGCTACTTCTTCCACTACTAAGCCCCCAGCTGCAGCTGCAACTCGCAGCATCTTTGACGCGGTTAATCAACTAGATGCATCGTCCAAAAAGAATACCCCAGCTTTGGTATTCACCGATATAGGGACCACCTATACTTATGCCTTACAAAGGATATCCTCCAAGAGTATGATCCAACCGATAGGCCTAACTCCTGAGGTCCCGGTCGAGAAGCGCTCCAAAAGCTACAATGTCCAGGCCTATTGCCAATATCACCGAAGTAATGGGCAAGATACTGAAAAGTGCTGGAAGTTGAAGCACCTGATCCAGGACTTAATCGAGAGTGGGAAGATACTGTTGCCCGGGGATAAACCGAATAACAAAGAAAACTCCTTCAGCGCCCATGTCATCTTCACCAGAGAAGTAATCGACTGCTCTCACCTCATTTCTCCTTTCCTTCCACAAATTAATGGGATCTGGTTCGATGATGAAGATGATGTTTACCTGGCTAAAGGGGAGATTGTCCCCATCACCTCTGAAGAGGTCCGAAAGGCTAAGTCCAAAGCTTTAGCCAGGAACCACCTCGCTACTGCCGGTCGTCCTTATCAAGCTACTAGCTTTAAGGACACCCCTATCCTGGAAACCGTCACTGAACCTGCTAGGACGGAAGCTGCCCTCGAGGAGCCAAGCACTGATACGGCTCTGATCAAACAACTAAAAAGGGCTCGAGTTGATCTCACCGTATGGCAACTTTTGGTTAGCTCGCAAGAACATCGGGAAGCACTTGCTAAGGCTCTCGATCAGATCAAGGTCGACTCCCTGGCTACCCCTACTGAAATGGTAGCCACCATCATGCCTCATCTCACGGGCAAGTCTAAAGAAGGAGGCCCATTAATCACCTTCTCTGAGTCCGACCTGCCACCATTCGGGGCCACCCATAACTTGGCCCTATACATCACGGCGATCTGCCGAGGGAAGTATCTCCCGATGACCCTAATTGATGATAGGTCTGCTGTGAATGTCCTTCCCTTAAGGACCGCCAAAGCCCTCGGCATTATCGAGGCCGTTTATCTTCCAACTGCGCAGACTATTCAGGCTTTTGATGGAGTCTGAGTCTGAGGCTGAGTCCGAGTCTAGAGGGTCTGGTGTTAGAGTCCAATCTGTAACTCCTCTTCCTGTAGTCACTTCCACTAAAGCCTCGGGGTTTGTATCGAGGGCACTCCCAATCCCGCCTCTGACCAATGATCAGATGGCCCCTCTCTTTGAGCTGTTTTCCAAATTTACTATCAATAATAACGATAACCGTTCTGCTTACGACTTGTCTTATTTTCAAAATGCTTTCAATTTCAAAAATTTTATATGCAATGACATTGAGAAACCCAACAAACAGGTACCCCTACCTCCGCATATGATCGAGCAACTAGAACAAAGGGAATCCCGAGATCCGGTGATCGAAGGAACCGAGTCCATAAATGTGGGAACCACTTCAGAGCCCCAGATGCTTAAGTTAGGTTTATCCTTAGATCCCGAGGAGAGACAACAATTCACAAACCTCCTCCAAGAATTTAAGGGTGTCTTCACCTGGTCCTACAAGGACATGCTGGGGATAGATCGGGGAATAGCTGAACACCGTATACCCATCAAAGACGGGTGTAAGCCGGTAAAACAGAAGCTCTACAGAATGAGACTCGAATGGTCTCTCAAAGTTAAAGAAGAGGTCGACAAAAAGTTCAAAGCTTGCTTCATACAAGTGTCCAAATATCCAAATCGTGTTGCGAACATCGTGGCGGTACCTAAAAAGGACGGTAAGGTGCGTGTATGTGTAGACTTCAGGATCTTAACAAGGCCAGCCCGAAAGACGATTTTCCATTGCCACACAACGACATACTGGTGGACAATACGGCCGATCATGCCCTCCTATCATTCATGGACGGGTATGTCGGGTACAATCAGATCAAGATGGCAGAGGAAGACATGAGTAAGACCACCTTCATTACATCTTGGTGTACTTACTATTACACCGTCATGCCGTTCGGTCTCATCAATGTCGGGGTCACTTATCAACGAACCGCCACGACCTTATTATACGATATGATGCATAAGGAAGTGGAAGTTTATATGGATGACATGATCGTCAAATCCAAAAGCCGAGATGGGCACATTACTGCCCTAAGGAAGTTTTTCACCCGATTGCACAGATACAACATGAGACTAAACCCTTAAAAGTGCAGTTTCGGGGTAACATCTGGCAAATTACTGGGTCATTTAGCCAACGTGGCATCGAGGTCGATCCAGCTAAAATCAAAGCCATTACCGAGATGCAACCTCCTAAAACCGAAAAAGAGATAAGGGGTTTTCTCGGGAAAGTTCAATATATCAGCCTGTTCATATCCAAGCTAACCATGGTGTGTGAACCGATTTTCAAAAAACTGAAAATAGGGGAACGAACACTGTGGGATGAAAAATGCCAAGCAGCTTTCGACAAAATCAAGGAGATCCTGTCTGCTCCGCCGGTATTAATGCCACCTCAACCCGGTTTGTCTCTGTCGTTATACCTAACAATGACCGAGACAGCCATGGGGGCTATGCTGGCCCAGACAGTCGACTCAGAAGAACGAGCCTTTTACTACTTCAGCAAAAAATTATAGGAGTACGAATGCAAGTATACCATGCTTGAGAAGACATGCCTAGCCCTAGTCTGGGCCACCAAAAACCTCCGGCACTATATGCTCAGTTACGAGGTACATGTAATATCCAAAATGGATCCTATCAAGTACCTATTCGAGAAGCCCATCCTTAACGGCAGGATGTCCAGATGGAATTTAATGCTGGCAGAGTTCGACCTCAGATTTGTGCCATTAAATGCCATTAAAGGCCGGGTAGTAGCCGAATAACTCGCCGATAGTCCCGTAACTGAACAAGGGCACACCGACACTTCTTCCTTCCCAGATGAAGATATATTCCATACCGAAACAGAGGCATGGGATTTATATTTCGACGGGGCATCCAATTTCCGAGGGTTTGGAGTTGGGATTCTTTTAATCTCACCGAAAGGGGAGCATACTCCGCTATCAATTAAACTGGATTTCGACGTGACTAATAACGCAGCCGAATATGAAGCATGCATTCACAGGTTTCAAGTCGCCGCTGATTTAGGAGTCATAAACCTCCGGGTCCACGGAGACTCATCTCTAGCCATCAACCAAGCTCTCCAAAAATGAAAAACTCGGAACGCCAACCTCGTGGCCTATCAGGCGCGACTAAGGATTCTCGAAAAACAATTCCAAAAGGTAGAATAAATTTATCTACTCCGGGAAAAAACCAATTTGCGGATGCACTATCCAAATTAGCATCCTTATTGAATATCCGGGATCACCTAACCAGCATGCCAATCTGCGTCGAAAGACGATCCGAGCCGGCATACATCCACGCCATTCAAGACATCGAAATAAATGATCTAAAACCTTGGCATCAGGCTATTCTAACCTACTTGACAACGGGAGAATATCCTCCGGGAACTGAAAACCGGGCCAAGAAAGCTCTATAAAGGTTGGCCACCCAAGTTATTCGCACGGACGATGGACAGTTGTACAAAAAGACGGCACAGGGGGCTCTCCTCCTATGTGTCGACAAAATAAAGGCCGAAAAGGTTATGGCCGAAGTGCACGACGGTGAAAATGGTCCACATATGAATGCCCATATGCTGGTCCGAAAAATCATGAGACTCGGATACTATTGAAATAGTACGGATACGGACTGCCAGTTATATGTCAAGCACTGCCATAACTGCCAGATTTTTTCCAACGTTCAGAATATGTCGTCATCCTTATTATACACCATGACATCACCATGACTACTTTCAACATGAGGAATTGATATAATTGGGAAAGTAAACCCTTCCGGGACCGGAGGACATTGTTTAATTTTGGTGGCTATCAACTATTTCACCAAATGGGTCGAAGCCGAGTCATACCGAATCTTAAATGCCAAACATGCTGCTAAGTTCATCCAAAACAAGATTATATGCCGATACGGGATCCCACACGAGCTCATCAGTGATCACGGGACGCATTTCCAAGCTGAAACCGCTACTTTGCTAGCCAAATATAAAATCCAAAGGCATGCATCTTCGCCTTACCGTCCCCAAACAAATGGAGCGGTAGAGGCAGCTAATAAAACAATTGTCACCATACTTAAAAAGATGGCTGATAATTAGCGGGATTGGCCCGACAAAATACATTTTGCCCTCAGGGAGTACTGAACGTCAATCTGCACCGTAACCGGGGCAACTCCGTATTATTTGACGTTGGGGATAGAAGGAATCCAACCAGTCGAGTTGGAAATACCGTCTCTCAGAATTTTACTAGAAAGCCAAGTGCCTGAAGCTGATTGGGTCCAAGCTCAATACGTCTCACTAGTTCTTTTGGACGAACGGCGGTCCCTGGCCCTCAACAATATCCAAATATACCAAAAAAGAATACAACGGGCCTTCAACAAAAGAGTTAGGCCCAGAAATATCAAAGAAGGGTATTTGGTCCTCAAGTACGTTCGAGCGTTACTACCAGTTGACCCAAGAGGAAAATTTAAACCCAATTGGGCTGGGCCGTATCTAGTAAAGAAGGTTCTATCAGGAGGAGCAGTGATGCTGACGGACCTGGACGGGAATGAATTTGTCAACCCGACCAACTTGGACCAGCTGAAGCGCTACTATTCCTAAACCTTATCTCAATGTCATTTGCAAAAGTTTATAAAAAATTGTTTTTTATAAATAAATTTTCAAAATTATAAGCAAGTCAATAAGTTAGGATTATTTATCCTACTGTCGCGCGCACCTCGAACTAATAGTTTTGGTGTATTTCGAAATTGCAAAATTCCATGCCCGAACTACGTTTGGTTTGATTCCAAAAATTGTGGATACGTAGGCAGCCCCTCAAAAGGGTACAACCACTGCAATAATGAAACAGACAGAAACGTTATTCACTAATAAATATGTCTTTTATCATCAAAAATCCGATAAACTCGGGAATTTCAAAATTACATCACACAAAAAAACAACAAAAAGCACACCACAAAAAATAATAATAATATTTAAATAATAAAATTAAGGAGACAGATATTTAGGGCATCTTACCCTTGCCTTCGTCTTTTGGATCGCGCGGAGCCCGTGGTCGCCGGGGCGAGGGCGAGCGTTCCCAGATCACAAGAGGAACCTTCTTTGCTCGAACCCGTTTCTTCGACAGTGGGTCTTCTGCTATTGTAACCAGGCCGAGCCGAGCCTTCACGTGCTCCGGTATCCTGTCCCGAGGACCAAGTCGGTCCTGGACTGATAGTCGGCGCCCAAGTCTCCTCTCAAAGTCCGTCTGGTGGCTCACTTCCCCCCGAGCACCTCTAGCACTAGACCCTTCAGCTTGAGTCCTTGTCTTTCCCCTCTTACCTGACATCAGACGAACCAGTGTAGCCGGAGTCTCACCTTCGTTAAAGAAGTCTCTATTATCTTCAGCTTGCACTCGTCGAAACAGGTCAAAAGCTTCGTCAACCTTTAAAGCAGCTCGGGCCTTAGAAAAAATCTGCTTTCGTCCATTTCACATAAGATCTGATACCCAAATTGAGTGAAGAGACTCAGGAATAGACCAAATGACCCGGGTGTTCCATTGTTGCATCCAGCTAGGTATCGCACATTACATCAGTCAGCTGGGTCGGATCACTCACAACTGCTTCATTCTCGGGATCCTCCGGGACCAACCATACTGCCCAAGTATGCTGTCGGGTTAAAGGTGAACTGTCTGTCTAAAAGACAAAATCACCTGATAACGAGCCTTATCCCTCGGTGCCAAACTTGTCCAAACATAAATAGGCCACCACGGCACCACCCATCGGATCAATGGACCGCTATGAAAAGATAGCTCTTCGTCCCAATACTTCTGATTGACATGGCGAGAAAAATCAATGGCCCGTCTCTTTGTCATCACCTGATTAGGCCGGTACCGACTTGGGTCGAGGGGAGGTTCTATGATTGATAGTCGCTCAAATAGCCAAAGCTGAAAAGAAACAAAAATTATAAGTTCTCGAGGCAAAATTAACGTCCACCTAGGGGCACGAGATCGAGTGCCTGCAACATCATCAAGGATACCTACTTGGGCCCTTACAGCCCAATTCTAATTGACTACTTTGTTACTCCAGTATTCGGGGTTGTCTAGGTTGGTCTCTACCAACCAACCCTCGCATATCCCGAGGCCAAATTGGCTCGGGAATGCAACTACATTCCAGATGACATATTTGCCCTCATCCAGTCTGAATCGAAGGAGGGTGCTGACAATTCCGAGCCCGTGCTGGGGCTCCTATTTAGGGAAGACAAGGCTGTCCCGACCCCTAAAGAACACTTGCTGAACCTGATCCTCCGAAGCAACATGTTCGATCCCACGAAGCTGATATCCGAAGTCCGCCCTAATACCGGGAAAAGGGCATGGAGGAAGACCATCAAATGGACCGATAGCCAGGGTCGAGTCTACAAGCTGACCACCGGCAAAGGAGACATGCCTGACACCGAGTCTGAGTCAGAGTCTGAGTCTGAGTCTGAGGCTGAGTCCGAGTCTAGAGGGTCTGGTGCTAGAGTCCAATCTGTAACTCCTCTCCCTGTAGTCACTTCCACTAAAGCCTCGGGGTCTGTATCGAGGGCACTCCCAATCCCGCCTCTGTCCAATGATCAGATTGCCCCTCTCTTTGAGCTGTTTTCCAAATTTACTATCAATAATAACGATAACCGTTCTGCTTACGACTTGTCTTATTTTCAAAATGCTTTCAATTTCAAAAATTTTATATGTAATGACATTGAGAAACCCAACAAACAGGTACCCCTACCTCCGCATCTGATCGAGCAACTAGAACAAAGGGAATCCCGAGATCCGGTGATCGAAGAAACCGAGTCCATCAATGTGGGAACCACTTCAGAGCTCCAGATGCTTAAGTTAGGTTTATCCTTAGATCCCGAGGAGAGACAACAATTCACAAACCTCCTCCAAGAATTTAAGGGTGTCTTCGCCTGGTCCTACAAGGACATGCCGGGGAAAGATCGGGGAATAGCTGAACACCGTATACCCATCAAAGACGGGTGTAAGCCGGTAAAACAGAAGCTCCACAGAATGAGTCTCGAATGGTCTCTCAAAGTTAAAGAAGATGTCGAAAAAAATTCAAACTTGCTTCATACAAGTGTTCAAATATCCGGATTGGGTTGCGAACATCGTGCCGGTACCTAAAAAGGACGGTAAGGTGCGTGTATGTGTAGACTTCAGGATCTTAACAAGGCCAGCCCGAAAGACGATTTTCCATTGCCACACGTCGACATACTGGTGGACAATACGGTCGATCATGCCCTCCTATCATTCATGGACGGGTATGTCGGGTACAATCAGATCAAGATGGCAGAGGAAGACATGAGTAAGACCACCTTCATTACACCTTGGGGTACTTACTATTACACCGTCATGCCGTTCGGTCTCATCAATGTCGGGGCCACTTATCAACGAACCGCCACGACCTTATTATATAATATGATGCATAAGGAAGTGGAAGTTTATATGGATGACATGATCGTCAAATCCAAAAGCCGAGATGGGCACACTACTGCCCTAAGGAAGTTTTTCACCCGATTGCGCAGATACAACATGAGACTAAACCCTTAAAAGTGCAGTTTCGGGGTAACATCTGGCAAATTACTGGGTCATTTAGCCAACGTGGCATCGAGGTCGATCCAGCTAAAATCAAAGCCATTACCGAGGTGCAACCTCCTAAAACCGAAAAAGAGATAAGGGGAATTCTCGGGAAAGTTCAATATATCAGCCGGTTCATATCCAAGCTAACCATGGTGTGTGAACCGATTTTCAAAAAACTGAAAATAGGGGAACGAACACTGTGGGATGAAAAATGCGAAGCAGGTTTCGACAAAATCAAGGAGATCCTGTCTGCTCCGCCGGTATTAATGCCACCTCAACCCGGTTTGTCTCTGTCGTTATACCTAACAATGACCGAGACAGCCATGGGGGCTATGCTGGCCCAAACAGTCGACTCAGAAGAACGAGCCTTTTACTACATCAGCAAAAAATTCTTGGAGTACGAATGCAAGTATACCATGCTTGAGAAGACATGCCTAGCCCTAGTCTGGGCCACCAAAAATCTCCGACACTATATGCTCAGTTACGAGATACATGTAATATCCAAAATGGATCCTATCAAGTACCTATTCGAGAAGCCCATCCTTAACGGCAGGATGTCCAGATGGAATTTAATGCTGGCAGAGTTCGACCTCAGATTTGTGCCATTAGAAGCCATTAAAGGCCGGGTAGTAGCCGAATTCCTCGCCGATAGTCCCGTAACTGAACAAGGGCACACCGACACTTGGTCCTTCCCAGATGAAGATATTCCATACCGAAACAGAGGCATGGGATTTATATTTCAACGGGGCATCCAATTTCCGAGGGTTTGGAGTTGGGATTCTGTTAATCTCACCGTAAGGGGAGCATACTCCGATATCCATTAAACTGGATTTCGACCTGACTAATAACGCAGCCGAATATGAAGCATGCATTCACAGGTTGCAAGTCGCCGCTGATTTAGGAGTCATAAACCTCCGGGTCCACGGAGACTCATCTCTAGTCATCAACCAAGCTCTCCAAAAATGAAAAACTCGGAACGCCAACCTCGTGGCCTATCAGGCGCGACTAAGGATTCTCGAAAAACAATTCCAAAAGGTAGAATAAATTTATCTACTCCGGGAAAAAACCAATTTGCGGATGCACTATCCAAATTAGCATCCTTATTGAATATCCAGGATCACCTAACCAGCATGCCAATCTGCGTCGAAAGACGATCCGAGCCGGCATACATCCACGCCATTCAAGACATCGAAATAAATGATCTAAAACCTTGGCATCAGGCTGTTCTAACCTACTTGACAATGGGAGAATATCCTCCGGGAACTGAAAACCGGGCCAAGAAAGCTCTATAAAGGTTGGCCACCCAAGTTATTCGTACGGACGATGGACAGTTGTACAAAAAGACGGCACAGGGGGCTCTCCTCCTATGTGTCGACAAAATAAAGGCTGAAAAGGTTATGGCCGAAGTGCACGACGGTGAAAATGGTCCACATATGAATGCCCATATGCTGGTCCGGAAAATCATGAGACTCGGATACTATTGAAATAGTACGGATACGGACTGCCAGTTATATGTCAAGCACTGCCATAACTGCCAGATTTTTTCCAACGTTCAGAATATGTCGTCATCCTTATTATACAACATGACATCACCATGACCATTTCCAACATGAGGAATTGATATAATTGGGAAAGTAAACCCTTCCGGGACTGGAGGACACTGTTTAATTTTGGTGGCTATCGACTATTTCACCAAATGGGTCGAAGCCGAGTCATACCGAATCTTGAATGCCAAACATGTTGCTAAGTTCATCCAAAACAAGATTATATGCCGATACGGGATCCCACTCGAGCTCATTAGTGATCACGGGACGCATTTCCAAGCTGAAACCGCTACTTTGCTAGCCAAATATAAAATACAAAGGCATACATCTTCGCCTTACCGTCCCCAAACAAATGGAGCGGTAGAGGCAGCTAATAAAACAATTGTCACCATACTTAAAAAGATGGCTGTTAATTAGCGGGATTGGCCCGACAAAATACCTTTTGTCCTCAGGGAGTACCGAACGTCAATCTGCACCGCAACCGGGGCAACTCCATATTATTTGACGTAGGGGATGGAAGCAGTCCAACCAGTCGAGTTGGAAATACCGTCTCTCAGAATTTTACTAGAAAGCCAAGTGCCTGAAGCTGATTGGGTCCAAGCTCAATACGTCTCACTAGTTCTTTTGGACGAACGGCGGTCCCTGGCCCTCAACAATATCCAAATATACCAAAAAAGAATACAACGGGCCTTCAACAAAAGAGTTAGGCCCAGAAATATCAAAGAAGGGAATTTGGTCCTCAAGTACGTTCGAGCGTTACTACCAGTTGACCCAAGAGGAAAATTTAAACCCAATTGGGCTGGGCCGTATCTAGTAAAGAGGGTTCTATCAGGAGGAGCAGTGATGCTGACGGACCTGGACGGGAATGAATTTGTCAACCCGGCCAATTTGGACCAGCTGAAGCGCTACTATCCCTAAACCTTATCTCAATGTCATTTGCAAAAGTTTTGGTGTATTTCGAAATTGCAAAATTCCATGCCCGAACTACGTTTGGTTTGATTCCGCTAATTGTGGATACGTAGGCAGCCCCTCAAAAGGGTACAACCACTGCAATAACGAAACAGACAGAAACAGTATTCACTAATAAATATGTCTTTTATCATCAAAAATACGATAAACTCGAGAATTTCAAAATTACATCACACAAAAAAAAAACAACAAAAAGCACACCACAAAAAAAAATAATATTTAAATAATAAAATTAAGGAGACAGATATTTAGGGCATCTTGCCCTTGCCTTCGTATTTTGGATCGCGCGGAGCCCGTGGTCGCCGGGGCGAGGGCGAGCGTTCCCAAATCACAAGGGGAACCTTCTTTGCTCGAACCCGTTTCTTCGACAAGGGGTCTTCTGCTATTGTAACCAGGCTGAGCCGAGCCTTCACGTGCTCCGGTAGCCTGTCCCGAGGACCAAGTCGGTCCTGGACTGATAGTCGGCGCCCAAGTCTCCTCTCAAAGTCCGTCTGGTGGCTCACTTCCCCCCGAGCACCTCTAGCACTAGACCCTTCAGCTTGAGTCCTTGTCTTTCCCCTCTTACCTGACATCAGACGAACCAGTGTAGCCGGAGTCTCACCTTCGTTAAAGAAGTCTCTATTATCTTCAGCTTGCACTCGTCGAAACAGGTCAAAAGCTTCGTCAACCTTTAAAGCAGCTCGGGCCTTAGAAAAAATCTGCTTTCGTCCATTTCACATAAGATCTGATACGCAAATTGAGTGAAGAGACTCAGGAATAGACCAAATGACCCGGGTGTTCCATTGTTGCATTCAGCTAGGTATCGCACATTACATCAGTCAGCTGGGTCGGATCACTCACAACTGCTTCATTCTACGGGATCCTCCGGGACCAACCATACTGCCCAAGTATGCGGTCGGGGTAAAGGTGAACTGTCTGTCTAAAAGACAAAATCACCTGATAACGAGCCTTATCCCTCGGTGCCAAACTTGTCCAAACATAAATAGGCCACCACGGCAACACCCATCGGATCAATGGACCGCTATGAAAAGATAGCTCTTCGTCCTAATACTTCTGATTGACGTGGCGAGAAAAATCAATGGCCCGTCTCCTTGTCATCACCTGATTAGCCCGGTACCGACTTGGGTCAAGGGGAGGTTCTATGATTGATAGTCGCTCAAATAGCCAAAGTTGAAAAGAAACAAAAATTATAAGTTCTCGAGGCAAAATTAACGTCCGCCTAGGGGCACGAGATCAATGCCTAGGGGTCACTCGATCGAGTGACACCCTTGAAATCAGGCAGCGGATTTTTAACGAAGGCACTCGATCGAGTGCCAGGGTGACTCGATCGATTGCCCCCAGCAACAGAATATCGGAAAAAAAAGGGAAAAATCAAAAAGTAAATCAAAAAAAAATATCCGAAGCTTACCTCCAGTAAGCGGGTGCTCCCTGTTAGACGAACTGACAAGTCCCTTTTGCGATTATCCAAACCCTGGATAATTTCCCCCGTAATCAGCCATGCTGGACTGTGCTCCATCCCCATCAGGTCGACCGCGGTGAAAAGTCGAACGTTGCCCATACACGACAGCAAATCCATGTGACCTTCGACAGCATAGACATGGAGCATACAAAAAGCAAAAGCCCTACGGCTGTGGACCGGCCTAACCCGGACATCGTGCGGGTTCATAAATTTCTCGGCCAACTCAAACAAAGAAATATTGTTCCCGTCTGCCATACGGGATACCTCCATGTGGGAAAGTCCTAAAATTCCCGCAACTTCCTCCTGGGATCATGAACTGAAAACGGCACAGCAGGACGAAGTAAAGGGTTCCATCCTCCCATAGCAGCAATTTCCTCGGGTATAGGACAGATCTCGCCCCGAGGAATGGCAAAAACATGGTATATGTCGTCCTAATAGGACAGACAAGCATCAAGGAAATAACGATCTACCTGCATCTGACGGATTGTGAACAGCTGAGAAATACCCGCCTGATTCAAAGTTATCTTATCCGCGTCCCTAAAGCGTCGGGACCAATCTTGCAGCATCGCAGTCAAACTTTCAATGCCCATGGCTAAATTTCTTGAAAAGGACAAGTTTTTTGTTTCTCTTTAGGAAAGAAAGATTGTGAAGAAAAGTTGAACATGGATGTGTATTTATAACACTAAAGCCCTGACAATCCTTCTACCACTATGATTCCTTAGCTCAAGTGGGCCTAAGCATACAGGCCCGATCTCAACTTCCTCATATCAGTACAGGAATAAAGTCATCCCGGGTTTTCCTAATTTTCAAAGAAGTCACAATTTGAAAAAAAAATTCAAAGCCATTCGAAAAATCAAAAATTCAAAATTTTTATTCCCCCGCGCTAGTCGTGTTTTTCCTAAATGTTACATGCAAAATTCTATGTAACTGTACACAGGTGCACTCAAGGTTTCGGAAGGAATCCCGCGCAACTCACTTTAACTCCCCAGCGGAAAGCCCGAGGCGACATTTATCCCAAAACAGCATGGGATGTGCCTACATACAAGTGCACCCGGGACTCCTAAAGCAAGTCCAACTCCCCACAGAGCTATCAGCATCGACTCAGATATGATTTCTATCTTATGGCGGGCGAGCCCTTCACGCGAGTCTAATGGACTATAAATGATCCGACCGGAAGTCTGCCAGGTCTTAATCCTCGATTGGCCTGGTAGCTACTCTGACTTTCGCCTTGTCCAAGCCTCGGTCAGAGTGGGGGCTATGTAGACACCTGCATTTGGCTGCTAAGTGTCTATAGCAGTTTCCAACAAACACCCGATGATGATCGGACGCGAACGTGCTTTAACGCCCCCGAATATGGGCTCAAAATCGTTAGTATTTGGCTTGGGCTTTTTATGGAGTATAAATCTCACAAAACCAACCCCAAATTCAGGCCCAGTGGGTCATTTCCAATTACATAAGACTAATTTGGTCAAAACCGACACCGGAAATAAAACCATCTTTTAGCGACCGAGTCAAACCCCGGTCAAAGTCATTTCCGAGACACCAAAAACAGCCATGCAAACTTCGAGAATCCAAATCGAAGTCAAGAACCTCAAAATATCCCGTCCATCCGACCCACTCGATCGAGTATTAGCCAACTCGATCGAGTGGGCCATCAAAAAGCTCGCTGGTTCCGTTTACTGGGCCACTCGATCGAGTCCAGCAGAGGCACTCGATCGAGTGACCCTAGGACGAAGGGCTGTATTTTTCCTATAAATACACCCCCTTTGCAACACAATTCTACAACATTTTACACCCTATAATTTTTACATCCCATCATATTCACAACCCTTGCAACCCTTATTCTACCTTAAACCACCATACCTTGCCTATATCACCTCGACGCTCCCGTGCCTAAGCCACAACTAGAAGAGCCCTATTCTGAGAAGACAAAGCATGTAGGTTGAGGGTGCAAAATTCAACACCGATTTCTCCCTTTTCTTCCTTCTCTTCTCTCGTCTTTTTCGTCCTCCTCTTCGTCGTTTTTTTTTTCTTTTCTTCTTTCGTTTATAATATCATTATTATTTCTACTATCGAATTAACATTAAAACATCGCACATACATCAATTTATAAAACGATCTCGAATCGAACACGTTTAAGGATGAATCTCGCAATAGACCCCTTTAATCCCTTTACGAGTTGTAACAGTGGTGGTTCCCTCTCGAGTAGCACCGCCCTAAACACTCAAGGGCGTGATGGGATCGCGAATATTCCTCGTTAAACATGTCTGATTCCCCTTTTAAAAGGTTAGAACGAAACCTGTTGATGCAAATCGAACATCGCATAATCCGCAAGGATTGATAACGATGTCGTGACGCGGAGGGAATCGACTTTCGCTCTAATCAAACAAATAAAAAATGTTTATTCTAAAAGATACGATACCGACTCCGTAGTCGAATATCATGTCTAAAAAAGAATTAATGAATAAACCGTACTAGCACGAACCCGTTGACGCCGAATTAATTGTCACGCGGTCCGAAAGAATTGATTATGACATTATGACGCGGAGGGAATCGATACTCGTTCTAGTCCAACCAAATTCGATTTTTTTTACAAATTTCACTCTAAATGTTAGATATTGGTTCCGTAACCAAATATCGAATATGATGAGTACCGAAAATTGAGTCGAGTATAAATTAAACTATATTTTCGTGCGACTTAATTAATTATCGACTTAAAGCTAAAGTCAATTTCGAAATCTAAGTCTTTTCGAAACGAACAACAGTCCGTACAGGAGGCACTCGATCAAGTGCCATAACCAACTCGATCGAGTGGCACTCCAAAAAACCGGCAGAAGGTCAGTAGCAGGACCACTCGATGGAGTCAAGTTTGTGACTCGATCTAGTGGCCCCTTTACGCAAAGTACACGAAATCATCAGATGTTTTTTAACGACTTTTAGTCTGCACGTGTCAAGACTATCACGTGCCTAAATTTTAAAAACCATGCATTGCTCATCCGTTATAATCCGTTGTTGTCATTATTGCAATTTCAATTGTATCGATTTTCGTGTTTGTTGTATTGTAATTCGGGGTTGTATTCCGTCCGTGTATTTGTAATCTACTTTAGCGCCTTATTTTCATTGTTTGTTTTATTGTATAAAAACGAACCTCGCATGCTAAAATAGCTTCGACGTTAGTTTAGATGCATCAAACGACGTAGTTGAATAAAACTCACATGTTTAGTCAAAAACGTTGTTTGCATAACATTCAACCGAATTACTAGCGCGCGTATTTTAAAATTGAACGATATCTTAGTAGAGGCCGTTAAAGTGCGGGTGGGGTTGGGTGTCCTTTGTGGGCTTCCCAACACGTACCTTCATCCCTTACTCAGAACCTCGTTTTCCGGATATCTGGAACCGTTGGCACAAAAGAGTCATTCTATATACGGTACCCGATAACGTTGGCATCGGTATCGTATGTAATGCAAAGAGACGAACCCCACAAGCTCTAGTATCGAAGTGGGCCGTACTTTGTGCACGGTCCACCCAAAATATAGAGTGGGTTCGAAATGGCCGGAACTCCCACAAATAAAGTTCGGTGGCGACTCCTAATTCGATTTAAATTTCGACCTGAGAACCATCTCACATGGGATTCATTCGCCTACCTAAACCCGCGCGTGGCCGCGTCGGGGTGGACCTATGTCATGTCCACACACAGACGCACTTTAACCAGGATACCAGGTAAGGTATACCACGAGAATGACTATTGTCTGTATTATCACGTTAAAACTGATTTGCCATTATGAATACTATCTAGTACTCTTTACTCTTCTACATGCATCTTTTCATGGCCTGCCTATCACTTGAAATCGCATGCAAAGAATTTAAAAACATTTACTTCGACGACAAGCTTATTTGTCCCTGAAACAACCAACGTAGCAAAGGCAAAGGGTTAAAACAACGGATGTTAACGCATCTACACCATAATCGGAACGAAGTTATCAGCCCATCGATTGATTAGTAGAGGCCGCTATGTGCAGGCGGGATTGTGTGTTGACGTCTATCAGACGTTGGCTTCCCAATACGTACCCTCACCCCTTACTCAGAATCTACGGTTTCCGGATATCCGAAACCATTGGTAATGAGATTCATTCTAGACATGGAATGCTAAATGGTACAAGTCTATATCTTTAGGTCCCCATGTCACTCAGCTTTGAGCCGGCTAAGGATTAAAGTTAACTTAAACGGTTTCCGAGTATCACAAATCGGCAACAAATTCGGTTCACTAAAAAGATCGTCAGACCAAACAAATCGGCCTTTAAACATTTACAACCACATCATGATTGATTCAACGGAAACATAGATGCCCCCCCATACATCTATCTAGTACAATACAAATCGTCAACCAAATCGAGGTACGACACTTCGTCTCGAACGCAAGATCGGACAGGCTCACGAGCACCAATCAGGCGCTCCAGCAGGGCCGTGTGGGTGACCGCCGCAACGGTCCGCGCGGCGAGCGGGTGACAGCGTCCACACTTTTCTATATGGTACCCCCTGCACTTTTATAATCACACATGGTATCCCTCACTTTTAGGGTATTATGTATCTATACCCTTAATGACGTTTTCCGTCTTCTTTGACTTCCTCATTCCGTTAGTTGTGTTGCTTTTACTATGCTTAAGTGGTTGCTTATGTTAATCTTAAACCTCGTTTTTTTGTATAAGCAACACATTTAACGAAAAAAAAGGAAATAAAAAAAGATAGAAAACGTCATTAAGCGTATAGAGGCAGAATACATTAAAAGTGATGAGTACCATTTCTGATTATAAAAGTGCAGAGGTACCATATAGAAAAGCTAAAAACATAGGGGCACCTAGTAGAAAACCCCTTATTTTTTTAATCATTAATACAATTTTATTCTGAATTTTCTTAATCAATCATCTATAAAATTGTACCCGACTTATTTATAATTTATGATTTTACTGAGTATAGTTTCATATAGTAGTATGCGTTTTAGACCTGTCAAACAGGTCGGGCGGGTCAGGTGAAATACGGGTTAGGGTCAGAATACGTGTAATAAATAGTTTCAATGCCTAATTTTTTTATCGCTTTTTAAGTTAAAATAAAATGATATAAACTTTTTATTTATTTTAAAATTATTTTTTGATTAAATGATAAGAAAAGTTGTATTAAATTGAATAGTTGTTTATATTGTTAATTTTAAAATATTAAAGTGTTAATTTTTTTAATTATAATCGAACTATAATATCACTCAACATCAAACATAATACTCAAAATATTTTTTTTGTATTAAAAGTTTTGAGTATACAAATATAAATATTTTAAATTAATTTTAATAAAGTTTTCTTAACCCAACGGGCGACGGGTCTAACGGGTCGGGTCTGGTTTCGATCCAAAATTAACGGGTCATTTCGGATTTGGGTCAAACGGGTCGCGTGTCGAAAAAAGAGGTTCATGATCCTAAAAAAATGGGTCGGACGGGTCGGGTCTGCGGATTGGGTTAAGTTGTGACAGGTCTAAGTATGGCCATGTTTTTTTCTAGTTTATTTAGTTAATCAATACTATGATATTGCACATACAGAGTACTATGGATACTTTTTTTGCAATACATTTTTTTTGAGAGCGCATATATAATAATACGAAGTATATTTCATCCATAATCTTTACGTACTTTTAGATCATTTTAATATATAACACAAATATAAAACAGATCGATAAATCTTGACGTGCTATAAAATTACTCCATAGTTAGTTAGTTACTTCTAAGAATGAATTGGAATAATGCAATGAAGTATGGAAGTTGACCCTTATCCATTGTTTTACGTCCAGCAATCCGGCGAAATCATAAAATGATAAGATTGTTAGTAAAACGACTGGTATTTATGTTGTGAGCATATAATGTGATAAAGTTTGTGGGATCAACCAAAAACATGTGAAGATTGCACGTATGCATGCATTAATTAATAAATAAATAGATTTTTTTTAAGTGAAGATGAGTATCATTAATAATAAGTCACCCGACATCTACAAACGATGTCAAATTGAACTGAATACAGATTTGTAAAAAATAAATAAAGAACATCATTGAGACAAAGATCACTATTAGAATAATGCGTTTCTGCATAGCCTTCTATATATCGTTGTTTATTGACACAGTCTTTCGCGAAAAAATCTATAGATCTGATGAAATAGCCTCCAAGATGATGAACTTTCTCTATTTTGACAAATAGTAGACCGAGATCTGACCTCAATTGTATCGCCGTAGGTAGGGATTCCATTGCTCTAATGCTCTAGGAGTTTTTTTTACAAAAATTATAAAGTTAGAGATATGATTTTTACTGGCGATATATTACATTCATCTGAATCCTCTTACTACTAAGAGGATAATAATACTAAGAAGTGGGACGAGGTGTCAATCTCTTATGAGATGTTTTTTCCCTCCAAAACATCATAACTTCAATTAAGAAATAAACTAATATTAAAATTTTATCCTCTAATAACAATATCCAATTTCAATTCAAAGTAAATAAAATATCCTATAATTATAATATCCAAATTCAATTCAAGGTAAATATTTATATACTCGAAAAAAAAATTGTGATCGACTATTAAAAAAATACGTAGATATTTATGATAATGTAACAAAATATAAATCTCATCACTATCGAAACTAAGTGTATGTTGAGAACGTCTTACCTAAGCTTGGACTCTGAGACACAAAAAAAAGCATACTGTCATTATACGAGAAGTCTCGTTGGCGAATTAGTGAGAAAAAAATATGTTCATCACAAAATATACGGGGTACATCGAGTAAGATTACTCGATTATATTTATCATCTTTGGATTTGAAATAATTTTCTCAAATCAAAATGTAGATTAAAAATATGAAAAATTATTAACTTACCGATTAGATATTTATAAGTAATCACTAAATATAAAATTCTAAATTTACCGTGCATTATTGCGCGGGATTTATGCTAGTATAAAAGAATAAACTTAATTGTAACATTGATAAACCCTTGAGGATGACAAATTAAACTTACCGTATACGCAAAGTAACCCACTCGAAGAGGACTAGATCAAAGATAAGACATGCCAAAATAACCCGAGAATTAGAAAAGGGTTTAATTCAAATGGTAAGAGGTTTTTTATTCCAATTAAAAGGTCGGGACTTTGATACTGATTCGGGATTAAGTGTGCAACGATAACATTATTCAAAAGAGGCCGATTGACTCGTTCCAACTTGATATAGATAACTATTAGTATCATTCTTCACATTTCAATTTTCGATACTTTTCGTATTTGTTTCACGATGATCTATAATAGATAACCATGTGAGATCTTGTTTGATTCGTCTTTCGAAGTACATTATTAATATCAAAATTCTATTTTTTGGTAATATATAATGAAAGATTTAATCGTACAAAACGTGCATTGACAAATGTGAATAGTGGAGTTGAATGGAGAAAGTATAATATATATACTCCATCCGTTTATAAAAGGTTATCTAACAACAATAATACCAATTATAGGGCGTCTTCCCAGAATAATATCAATTTTAATAAATTTGAGAATAATACGTATTATTGGAATAGTTAAACCAGAGCAGTTAAACCAGAGTAGTATAGGTGACCGATACCTGTAGAACCCATCCACTTTCATTTTTCAACTTTAATTTTATTTAACGGAAATAATATCAACTATGGAGCGTCTTCCGAAAATAATTTTAATTTCAATAAATCTAAGAATAATACGTATTTTTGTAGTATAGGTGACCAACTACCGGTGGAACTCGTTCACCGTTCTTTTTGCTTTTAATTATTTCATATTATTTCACTCCTTTTCACTTACTCATCATTGTATGGAACATTAAAGAGTAATTTGTGAAACACTACCTACAATTTAGGTCACTTTGCGAAGAACTACCTAAAGTTTTATTTTTTTGTTAAACACTACCTAATGTTTATATATATTTTGTCAAACACTACCAAAATCAGTTTTCATGCATGAATATGTGAAAATAAGTGATTTTAACTTGTCGATATTATAACTTTGAAGTTTATTTTGGTAAGTTTATATTAATTTTTAACCTCTTTCCTAAAAAATAGGTTCATGACACTAGGATGAAGATAATGATCGATAATGAAGGTCAATGATTATTTAAGTAATTTCATACAAAATTGGTTGAAATATTATTAACTTAGGTGAAACATTAGTCTATTTTAGTAAATAAACTTCAAGGCTATGATATCGGTACTTAAAATCATTTATTTTCACACTTATCATGCTAAATAATGTTTTTGGTAGTGCTTCAGAAAAAAAAATCAAAACTTTAGGTAGTGTTTGACAAAATTTAAAACGTTAGGTAGTTATTCGCAAAACGACCTAAATAATAGGTAGTGTTCGTCATTATTGTCCCCCGCCTTCCTTGAAGAAGGATGAAGGTGATGGAGAGAGAGGATGAAGGAGAGAAGTAAGGAAGAGTAGACCTGGCAAAACTAACCCGACCCGAATAAGTCAAATCGAACCCGAACCCGATACCCGAACTGAAGACCTGATTTTGACCCGTAATCCAAGTTGACCCGAGCTAACCAGAAACTGACTCGACTATTATTATAGAAAACGAGTCGATATCCCTAAAAAAAGTTGAAAACAGCAAACCCGAGAATGACCTAAACCCGAAATTATCCGACCCAACCCGATGTCAACCCGATTATTATAACACGAAAGTGGCCCGGCCTGAAGTTGACCCGACCCAAACCCGACTCGGTTCACCCGTTATCCAGGTCTAGGAGGAGGATGGAGGATAAGTAGCAGGTTAAACATTAACTAGTTAACCTGATATAGCAGGTTATAAAGTCAATTATACTACTCTAGTTTAACTACTCCAATAATACATATTATTCTCTGTTATGAAATAATATGTAGATGTCCATCGGGCCTTATAGCCCATTACAATGTAACCCTAGGATGTAGCATGTACTATATATACCCCTTGATGAGATGAATAAACGAATGCTCTGATTTCTCTCGTTCTCTTATCTCTCTGCTTTCTCTTCTTTCTTCCTTTCACAACACCTTATCAACACGAGTCTCTAACCTTTATTTTATTTTCCCTAATTTTTTTTACTTTACGAAGGTATCATAATTTCATATGATAACTGACTTCGTACTTAATTTCGATTTGTTCGTCAATTATATGATAGCCGACTTATTTGGTGCGGTGATTCATTGTTTTTGTTTTCAATTTTATTGTTTTTTTTTGTCAGTCAACAACAAGGGTTTTTTTGCACATTCTGGAATATGTCGTCTTCTAGGTGAAATTATTTTAAAGTTGTTTTTGCCAATTTTCATAGTATCTAGTACATGTTTATTACTCATAATTACATGTTAAAAGTATCCAATTTGGTGGGTAATCCATTCGTTCATAGTATGTATACGTATATACTCCGCATACTTTATTTCACTAATCTTTGCAATTTTAAGTTTAATTTTATCTATTGACTTGTTAAGATTTTCTAAGTAAATCTTTATTTTTCCGTATGGAGTATAAATTTGTGTCTAAACTTGTGGAACTTTGGATTACTTGTCCTGGATTATGACAAGAATTTTTTATCTTGATAAGATTATCAAGAGGAAAAATGGCAAGAGGCCAAAGATATGATTTTCTTCTTTTAATAGAATATGTTTGATTGTTGGATTGATAAATCGGTCTTAGACCGTAGTTATGAATGCATCTATTTTGGAGGCAATAATCCAAAATACGAGGAGTTCATACGAGGATATGATGTTATCTATCTTTCAAATTTAATTCAGTCTACGAGACTGTATATATCTATGGATCAATTTCAATGTTAATATCCATATGATGAATGCTCATATGATTTTGGACCTGAAGTTCCAAAACTATTTAATTTCTAATTATGAGCAGTGAGACAAATATTTTGGATAGAAGTTCCATAAAAGATTGTATACATGAAGTATACACGATTATTTTGGGGATAAATATGTTAATACAGCTCTCCCAGAAAATATGATATCACGGAAATAAAGTAGCCTCAAAGGCATTGTATCATGAAAAATATATTCCGTGTGAGTACATACATGAAATTGTACCGAGATAAGTATCACTTCAAAGTTGAAGTTGATAAAATTTGTGAGTAAAAGTACATGAAATTGTACCATTTTCATATCAATTTCAAATTGAAATTAAAATTATTTGGGAGAGAAAGTACATGAAATTGTACCGTGTTTAATATCACTTATTATTGTCAAGATATCGTGAAGAGAGGTCATGGGAAATACTCTGAATTAATTTCATGTTCACCCGAAGTTGAACAGAATAATATAATTAATATTGAAAGACGAAGAATTTATTTCAATTGGTTGAGTCCATTCCATGAAATGAATGTGACATCTGATAAGACCGTGTTCGAAGAGCAGGTCGAGATCATGACATAGTGTTAAGTCGGATATTACGGCCTTAATTGAGTCTTATGATGTGACTTAATTGAGTCAAATTCGTTAATTGATGAAAGTAAATATCTCATGAAGATTCATGTGACCCTCATATACGCTAAGTTTCGATATGAGAGGAAGAAAAAAATTATATACGAGTTGGAATTTTGACACGCACACCATGACCTGAAATTTATAATGTTTACCTATACTGAACCTATGACGAGAAATTCATAGTGTTGACCAATATTGAAACCGTGACATGTAATTCACGGTGTTTTACAAATTTTTATTTTGCCTACAGTGAATATTATTTGGAGTATCAAAATTAAGAATAAACTTTATGTTTATGGATGTGTGCAAAGTATGAGATACTCTTAACAGTTGATATTCGAATCAAAATAATATAAACCGTTTCCTGAAGCGAATGGTATTACTTTTTCCATTTTCTTTATATCTTCCCATCCTAATATAATACCCCACCCATATGTTAAGGGGATGGGAAGATATAAAGAAAATGGAGGAAGTATCATATTTTCATGATGTAATACTCGTATATTTTATTTTCATACAAATTATGTAGTCGTAAAAACACATTATTTTGAAAATGGCTTAAAGAAATTATGCGTGATGTCTTGTATCCGCGTGTCATGGTTGAGCAAATTAATGCGATATTAAAATCGTGAGTCTCCTATAGTTGATTAATAGTCATTTTTCCTTGTAACGGATATGACATGAATAAAAGATTCGATTAACGATCATTATTTCGTGACATGAATATGACATCGAATAAAATATTCATTAAGTGATCAAAATTATGTCACCGACACTGAATAAGTACAAGGAAGTGAATATTTTATTTAAAAACTCAAATAATTTACCGGAAATGGTATACAGTAAAGATCACAATATCTTGTGAAGGCAATGTGATAATGCGACCATGTGTTTATATGGTAAAATAAATGATCAGTTGATTAATGATCAATTTACAGTTATTATTATAAGATGGAATTGAATTACTCTAAGAGTAATATATATACAGTCATATTCCGGAAAGGAATATTGACGGGTCTTGCTTATTGTATTATACACCATTTGTGTCATGTCACTATCATTTGCTATGGTCATATGACTAAATAAAATTAGTGTACACATATGATTGAATGTAGCTAAACAGAAGTTTAGCAGGATGAGAATCGGTCAACTAGTAAAATTGACACGAAAATATTAAAAATGTGACAAATTGAGGCCATCCGGGTTCTTCTTACACCCGTTTCGATAAACTCGACGTTTATCTTGAAAGAATTTAATGGCGTGCTGATCAAACTCTCTAGTGTACCATTAAAATTATATTTAAGGCAAGACAATACACTGAGATTGAGTATGTGAAATATTGAAGATCTAAGTACTACTCGTAGTTGGATAACGGAGATGAATGTCCATATCCGATTGACCTTTAAGGTTTTTAATTATGTGACCTATAGTCACAGAGAATTTTACAAGTAGTTCATGTAATCAAAGTTTACAACATAAATATCATGTGAACATGGTGATCTCCCAAATGGGCATCTTTAATTCAGCACGTGGAAAACCAACTGCGTTAAGTTGAGCTCCCAAATATATTATTCTATTGAAGAGAATCATTTGATAAAGTCTATGAAATATTAGATAATTTTTAAGGTGGATATTGCCCTTTAAATCTATCAAGTAATGATAGTTTTTACCACCTTTGGGGGAGATTGATAAGGATAATCTGGTAAAAACAAACAAGTAATGTTGATCCATCAAAAATTCAGAGACTTGTTTTGACTATGAAATACATCAATTTGAGGTTTATGAAATATAAATAATGATTCGATCATTGTGTTATGATGATGTATATGATTATATATCAGCTTGATTACTTATCTTATTAAATATGTTATACATTGAAATTTATGATTTCACTATAGACAGATTCACCCTCCTTGTGGTGTAGCGAGCTATAGATCAGTCATGGATAGTAGATGTACTGAACATTGAGATTCTTGCCAAATTTTTAATAATCACACACGATATAGTGTGAGGGTCATAATCGGTTCATTTGTTATAAGAAAATGGCAAGCATGTGCAGTTGGTACTCGTAAAGAGTAATGAAATTGAATGTCCCGAAGTGGCATAGATATCTGATGATAATAGATGGCCTACATAAAAAGATTGGTACCACATATATTCAGATTCAGATATCAATAATCAATACTGATGATAGGAGATTATATCGATATATTAATTTGTGGAACCGAATAATAGTTGCACGCATTCGACCCTAATAGGGATCATCTTATATAAAAATCCATTTTGATTGTTGACGTACAATCTATGGTTAAGATTGAACTCATGGACTTAAAGTCCGCATATTGACATGAAGTCAATCCAATTATGAATATTGGTGAATATACTGTACAGTTTGCATTTGAGTCTCATGTGCATGTATTATAGTTATTTTATCATTGCATATTAGTTAAGATTACATCATTGCATTAATTTAGAATATATACACTATAGGGCATTGTTCGTATTACATGCATGCACGAGATTATTATTGTTATATATTGCAGGATATATGTTTAAAAGGAGATCAAACTCCTATATTGATAAGTACTCCGGGAAGGAGCTTATATTATAAATTATCAGCACATGACAGTGGTTGAGCGAATGAGTTCCTGAAGGACTCGTGATTAAGTGTGTGTATATATATATATATATATATATATATATAGAGGTAGGTTCAAATAAGGTCCACAATTTTTTTAAGTCTATATTGAAGTTACAGATGACATACGCTAAAGTTGCATTTGTTCAAAATTGATATATATACAAATGTAACTTTAGCGTATGTCATCTGTAACTTCAATATAGACTTAAAAAAATTGTGAACCTTATTTGAACCTACCTCTATATATATATATATATATATATATATATATATGAACCTCTACACGTAAGTGTATCTATGAGAGCATTCAACATGCATGTGATATGGTGTGAATGCACGGTTTCATTGTCTCAGGTTGAAGTTTGAGCGTATGAAAGATCATACATGATTAAATTTCTTGTCATGTGAAAATACTTTATGGTCCAGAAGCGCCATAATAGTTGTAAAATAAGGTAGTGGAATGCTACAATGAGTATGTTAATCCGTACAATGACAAGAAATCAATTATTATTTAAGATGAATCAGATTGATTGATAATTCTCCTGCAGATCGATAATCAGTTGAGAAATAACGTTAGCTACACTCTTTTTCCCTTCGACTAGGTTTTTTGTCCCAATGGGTTTTTCCTAGCAAGGGTTTTAATGAGGTAGCGCTATAGACGTGTTAATACGCTATAGTTATTATGATCATCATAATTTTGAGATGACGAGATACATATTTGGTAATGCATTGAAGAGTCATGATTGACGATGTTCGAATAAATGTGATTATCACGGATTCCTATTGATTGAAGATACCAAGTTTGTTGGTTACGACAAATCTATTTCAACGCCTTACAGTTACATGAAGACGTGAAGTATTCAAGAAATATCAAGTTATGTAATCATCAGGGGGAGTAAGCACGTGTCGTACTCTTTTTCCTAAGCCATGGTTTTGTCCCATTGGGTTTTCCATGGAAAGGTTTTAACGAGGCAACCTGTTATACATGTTTGAAGATCTATGTACTCTTTTTCCTTTACTAGTTTTTTTTCCTACCGGGTTTTTTTTAGTCAAGGTTTTAACGAGACATGTTCTTCAGTGATGTACATCCAAGGGGGAGTGTTATGAAATAATATGTGGATGTCATCGGGCCTTATAGCCCATTACGATGTAACCCTAGGATGTAGCATGTACTATATATACCCCTTGATTTGATGAATAAACGACTGCTCTGATTTCTCTCGTTCTCTTATATCTCTGCTTTCTCTTCTTTCTTTCTTTCACAACATTCTCAGATTTATTGAAATTAATATTATTTTTGAACGATGTCCTATAGTTGGTATTATTGTCGTTAAATAACCCATTTACAAATGATTGTCATTTCACAAATATATATGTGAAAAATATTACTTGTACTATATACAATATAGTAATATTCGGTAGTATATACTCCCTCCGAAGTCCTATTATTGTCTAATTTGCTTTTGGAATGAAAAATAAGGAATGAGAAATGAGTGCCTCAAAAAAGGAGCATGAGAGAAAAATGTGAGAATAGTTGTGAACCACACATTGATGACCTAAATAGAAAAGTGGGACAAATATCAAATTCAACTCAAAAAGAAAAGTGACACAAAAATAGGAACTTGGAGTGAGTATTAGAATATGTCAATCATTTCTGGACGAAAGGAGTACAATATAATAATAGAATCTAGGGTTATTTCATGGGAATAATACCAAGTATGTGGGTGCTTCTTAAAATAATCAAAACTATACGTAATCTCATTTTAATATGAACTACGCATTCATTAATCTCGCTTTGTTATGTATGAAATTATGACTTGCTATTACAGGTCATAATGACTTCTTGTAACTTTCTAGAGTTTTATTAGGTCCGTTGCAGTCATCGTGAAAGCCAAAATAACAATAAAAATATTTTTTTTCGTAGCTTCTATAAGACTAATTGAAACAAAAATGGAAGATGAATTTTTGGAAAATTTACTTTTTTTTTCAATGGCCGAAAATGAACACGAAATGTGAATCAGAAGAAGAAGAGTTAGAGAAAAAGTTGAATAAGGGAGGTTCAACAGATAGCCGATCACTCATAGCAAAGCGAGGTTAATGAAGACATAGTTCGTATTAAAATGAGATTACGTATAGTTTGTATTAATTTAAGAAGCAAATGCATAGTTGGTATTATTCTCATGAAATAACCCTAGAACCTAATACTCCCTCTTATTCTCTATAAAGTTCCACATTTCTTTCGGAAAGAAAATAAGAAAACTGAATATATGTGGAGTGAAATGAAAGTAGATGAAAAATTTGTGGTAACAAAGAATGAGAACCACAAATCATATACGGATTACCATAAAGAAATGTGGAAAATGTTAATAAATGTCCCAAAACGAAAATTTGGAAGATTATAGAGAAGATGATGAACTATTATTTTTTTAATTACATCACTTAACTATCATCTTATTAAAATAATAAGACGTATATATCTCATGATAATAAGATGCCACAAATGTCTCACAATAAGTTACCGTAAAACGGTTTCATGGAATTTATTATTATTATTATTATTATTATTATTATTATTATTATTATTATCATTATAATTATTATTATTATTATTATTATTATTAAGAATTCGGGAATTTTATTGTTGAATATAATCAAAATTTACAAGAAATTGATAGGGAGTGGAGATACTATCTCGATCCTCACCCTCTTATTATTATTATTATTATTATTATTATAACACTGGAGCTTGCATTAATAGCGAACAAATATTATTTATTATTGTTACATTATTATTGAGATAAAAGCAAATTCACAAAAAAAATTAGGGGACGCTCGAGATATTATTTCGGGTACCACTCTCTTAACATATAGCAAAAACAGGTTTAGCTATTATTTTTTTATTATTATTATGGTCCTATAAATATAGCTAAATGCTTCGTGTCAGTATATTCTCAAGAAAGAATAACAACATATTTTAATCAATAATAATAATAATCACTCAAACACATATTTCTCGTATTTTATAGTCACAATGGCTACGTCTCACCCACTCTTCACCTTGAAGACCGCTTTTTCAGAGCAAGGAGATTTTCCCACCCAGGTGTCACAAACTATATTTAACTTTAACTTTCACGTACTATATATATACTGTGCTAGATACGTTTATACGAAGTACTAGAAATGTATACTTGACACGTTATAGCCTATAGGAGTGCATATATACATATTTCCATTTTTCTACGGATCGAGTACTTAGTACTTACTTTTTTTTTATGTACTTTCAGATTAAGAACGACGGCGACAATGTTTCGGCCCCGGTGTGAAAAAAATTAATTGGCCATCATGTAGTGTCCTGAAGAATGACGTAGGTAAAAGTTGTTGACACAATTTCTTTCATTTGTCATCTTAAGCTTTGAATTGTGTAATCAGACTTATGGTCATCTCCATGGGCGGACCTACGTACAAGAATGGTATAGCACTTGCTACACCAAAGTTTTTGAGATTATAGTATTTTTTTTTTTGGTAAAGGGTAAGTATATATATATATATATATATATATATATATATATATATGAGGTCAATATACAAATGTGTGACTACATCAAATTATGTAGCCACCTAGCATCTTTGACAAGAATAGGATATTTGATCATACACCTTATTCAATTCCTAACATCCGATTTAATCAACTTTGCTATATCATGCGGCTGACGAACCACACCGTCTACTCTGCAAGTATTCCTATGCCTCCATATATGTTATATAGTTGCATTGATCGTAGCTCGTAAAATGTTGCACTGAAGTTTCGAGCCCCTCACCTTCTTCGCCCATTCCAGCCCTCTATTATTCGGAATTCGTTTCCTCACCCAATCACTCAGCAACCCAATGACACGAGAGCTCCAACAACATCCAAAGAAAAGATGCTCTAAACTCTCCTCCTCATCTTCACAAATATAGCACCGGTCAGAATCAGCAACCCCAACCCTGAACAACTTCATCCTCGTATTCAGAGCCCCCCCTAAACACAAGCCACGAAATGAAACTGTGTCTCGGGCACTCCAAGCACTCCACACTAACCTCAACCACTGAACTTTCGGAGTCTGAGGCCGTAACTCCTGATAAGCTCGCGCAATCGAGTAATGCGAGTATGAGCCATGCCAAGCGTCATTCACAAACATATTCTTAATTTTCTCCTTAGCTTGACAGATTTTCCTCCAAGCCCACGTTACATCTGCATGTGGCTGATAATCTCGCCACTCTACTCCCTTCAGATAGATGCCATTAACCCATCGGACCCATAATCGGTCCGGTTGATCAAACACCCACGAGGCCAGCTTCGCCACAGCTGCTTCATTCCAAATATATAGATCCCTGATTCCCAACCCTCCTTCTTCCTTTGGCCGACAAATTTTCTCCCAACTCACTAAGGCTCGATTATTCCCTTCTACGCCTCCCTCCCAAAGGAAATTACGACATAAAGAAACAATACGAGCCATAACAAATTTAGGAATGATAAAAACCATTGCCCAATAATTATGATGTTTAGATAACACAGATTGAACCAATGTCAGCTTTCCAGCATAGGACAGCTTACGGGCTCCAATACTAGAAATTCTCGAAATAATACGAGCAATCAATTTTTCACAATCAATCTTTCCAAGCCGAGTACTCTGGATAGGTAATCCAAGATATCGAAAAGGAAACGTACCTTCGACATAACCCGAGAATTGAAGAATCGAAGCCTTTCGGTCATCATCCACCCCCGCAAAGTATGCATGAGACTTGCCCACACTTATACTCAAACCCGAGGCCCTGCTAAACATCGTAAAAGCGCGCCACAAATACTCCATCGATTCCGTCTCCCCTTTACAAAAGAGGAGAAGATCATCTGCAAAAAGTAAATGAGACAGCTTCATCGCTCCACACTTCGGATGAAGTTTAAAATTTCTATCCAACCTGCCATGAGTCATAATTCGAAAAACATATTCCATACAAATCATAAATAACAAGGGCGACATTGGATCCCCTTGTCTCAAACCCCGTTTTCCTCGAAAAAACTCAAAATTATCACCATTAGCACAAAGTGAATAAGAGACAGTCTCGACACATTCCATAACCAAGCAACGAAAATGGTCAGGAAAGTCTAACGCTCTCAACATCTGATCCACCAAGCTCCACTCCACACTGTCATACGCCTTATGAATATCAACTTTAAAAAGACACCTGGGCGAAGTACGCCTCCGCTTATACAAACGTACCAGATCCTGACAAATCAGCACATTCTCCACAATACTACGCCCTTCAATAAAACCCCCTTGAGTAGGAAAAATTATTTGGGGTAATACTTTGGCCAGTCTCGAACATATTATTTTAGCAATACATTTGTATAAAACATTGCAACAAGCAATCGACCTGAATTCCTTCACAGACTGAGGCCGATTCACCTTCGGAATCAGAACAATATTCGCGCGGCCTCCTTCCTTAGCTTTGCCCTTTAGATGGGGCAAGACCGTGGCTACCATTTCAGCAGGGGTAACCAAAGAGTCGATCTTGATTTGATCGAGAACCTTAGTGAGTGCTTCTCGATGTTCTTGTGAGCTAACTAAGAGTTGCCATATGGTGAGGTCAACTCGGGTCTTCTTTAGTTGCTTCACGAGGGCCGTTTCAGCAGTCGACTCCTCAGGGGCGACTTCCGTCCCGAGGGGTTCAGTGACGGTTGTCGGGATAGGGGTGTCCCTAGAGCTAGTGGCTTGATAGGGACAACCAAGGTGGTTACTGGCTAAGACTCGGGATTTGGTCTTGCGAATCTCCTCGGAGGTGATGGGGACCGTTTCTCCTTTAGCGAGGTAGACATCGTCCTCGTCGTCAAACCAGATCCGGTTTACTTGTGGGATGAAAGGGGAGATAAGATGAGAGCAGTCAATCACCTCCCCGGTAAAGATGTCATGGGAGCTGAAAGGGTTCTCCTTGTTGCTTGGCTTATCTCCAAGTAGCGGGATTTTACCGCTCTCAATCAGGTCCTGGATCAAGTGCTTCAGCTTCCAGCATTTTTCGGTATCATGCCCATTGCCTCGGTGGTATTGGAAATAGACCTGGGCATTGTAGTTCTTGGAGCGTCGCTCGACCGGAACTTCAAGAGTTGGGCCTATCGGTTGGATTAGGCCTTTTGAGGATAGCCTTTATAAGGCATAGGTATAGGTGGTACCTATATCAGTGAAAACCCAAGGTGGGGTGTTCTTCTTAGACGGGTCATCCAGTAGATTAACCGCGTCAAAAATGCTGCGGGTTGCAGCTTGGGGCTTGGTAGTAGAAGAGGAAGCCCCTTGGTATCCTTTGCTAGAGGCCTTAGTGAGGCCCTCCAGTCTCAGGTCATCTTCGATCCTCATACCCATTTAATTAAGGGTGGTGAAATTGGGTATGACAGCGTACCGGAGATGAACCCGGTATGAGGGGAGGAGATTCTTGACAAAAGTCTCCACCAATGTCTTTTCACTGGGCTTATCGACCAGTTTCACGCTCTCGGCCCTCCAGCGTTGAAGGTACTTAGTAAAACCTTCCTTTGGCTCTTGGGCCATAACCTCCAGAGATCGCATTGTGGTTTGGATCTCGGTGTTGTCAGCATAGTTCCGAGCAAACTCGGTAGCCACATCATCCCAAGTAGGGTATTTTTTTGGGTCTAGCCTGTAGTACCAGGCCCGTGGGTGCTTTTCAAGGGACGCAGCAAAAAGATTCTTGAACATTGTAGAATCTACTCCCTTGATGGCCATGAATTCTTTGAACATTGTACATGTAGTAACGGGTCTTCGGTTCCCTCAAACATTGGCAGACCGGTGAGGTTCAGGTCGTTCACCGGGGCATATTCACGGCTATTTTCCCGATGAATGTTGTTACTCCCAGCTAAATGCACTAGTTCCTCTAGTGGGTGCACCGCGCTAAGTAATTCAGCTAGAGACCCAGTGGTCTCGGTATTAGGGGTTCTTTGCTCCACAGCAGCCGTACGAGCAACGATGGCCACTTGACCAACCCTCATTTCAGTCAGTTGGGCTTCAATGTCGGTCTGTTTGACGACCATGGCGTCCACAGAGGTCTTCAGGTTGTTCAAAGATGCTTCCATTTTGCGGCTGTGTCTGGTTGACGGTAGCCTGTCTGTAAAGAACACCGCGTAATCAGAAACCGAACCCAGATCTTGGAATCATAAAAAGTACATCCCGAGCGACGAAAAGGAAAAGACAAAGTGAAAAAGACTCGAGAAAGACACCTAGACGGATAACTCGTAGATGGTATGACTTCCTTAGGACTCGGCTTTGCGGGCCTAGTCCCGTTCGAAGGAAGGTCCACGTGAGACTTTTTCCCAGACTTTTGACTCGAGTGCATAGACGGACATTCCTTTGTAGGGGTATGCCCTACGGGGGTTGGTCGTGCCTTGACAAATAAGGCGGACTCGGGAAAGGGGGGAAACTCGTGATGTAAGATCGACGGAGTTTCGACGCTATAAAACTTCGACATACTATGCAAAGACCGTATGTCCTATTATACGGAAGATTTATTTTAGGAAAGTTGGATGTTTGAAGTTTTGAAATTTGAATATAGAATGAGCGAATTTCCGAAAGTTTTAAAACCGAAAACGGAATTTCGAAAACCGAGAGTGAATTTTGAAAATTCAGAAAATCGAGGTGGTGGGGGGTCGGAAATTCGAGAGTCAAAACGGGCAGCATGCCGACTAAAGAAAAGGATATTTTGAGTCAAATCGTTAATCCTAAATTTCGGCGGCATTCCGAATCTTGAAAATTTGATATTTTGAAAAGACGGGTCCCGAAATGGGCAGCATTTCGGGTTTTTTTTTTTCAAAATTTGGTATTTTGGAAAGATGAGTCCCGAAACGGACAGTATTTCGGGTTTTTCGAAATTTGGTATTTTTGGAAAGATGCAATTTTGAAATGACGGTTTTTGAAAAATGACACGGAAACCAAGTAACACGTAGTCAAACAAGCATTATAACGACGCTTATGTATGCATTATGCTAAGTCTCGGTCGGTCAAATAGGGTCTATACCAACAACGATGGCTCTCTCGTAAATCAGGACGAACTCCCTAAGCCGAGTTGGTCTTAGGACATGTCGCAAAACCCATACGAGTTCGGCAAAAGAAGTCTTTAGCGCATCCATTTAGGAATGCACCGCGGTATAGTGGGACGTCGGTCACAAGTAACCGGCCCGGGTAAATTTGGGTTATGCATGAATCATTAAACTAATGCGCGCACACTAATATACGAACGATTTCTCTTCGAGTCTCACCTTAGGAACCCCGATGACATGTGGTACATCAGGTATCCCCAGCGGAGTCGCCAAATTGTGGACATGACGTAGGTCCACCCCGACGCGGCCACGCGCGGGTTTGGGTAGGCGAATGAATCTCGTGGTAAGATTGTTCTCGGGTTCGAAATTTAAGTCAAAGTTGGAGTCGCCACCGAATTTTATGGTTATTTAGAACCATTCGAGCCCACTCTATGTCGTCATGGACCGTACACAAAGTACGGCCCATTTCGATTTCATAGTTTATGGGGCTCGTCCCTTTGCATTGCAATACCGATACCATCTGCACCGGTAATCGTGTATAGAATGACTCTTGTGCGCCAACGGTTTCGGGCATCCGGAAACCGAGGTTCTGAGTAAGGGGTGAGGGTACGTGTTGGGAAGCCCACTAAGGACACCCAACCCTGCCCGCACATAGCGACCTCTACTAAGACATCTTCGTGTACACGCGCTAGTAAAACGACTAAATGATATGCAAACAACATTTTTTGGCTAAGCATGTGAGTTATTGGTTAACTACGTCATTTAATGCATATAAATTATTGTCGGTGTTGTTTAGCATGCGAGATTCATTTATAAAACAATAAGCATCGAAATAAACAAAACTCGTAAATAAATTACAAATTACACGGGCGGAAATACAACCCGGCCAATACAAAAATTACAACAATAAAGTAGCATAAACGAAAAATAAAAGAAGCGATAAATAAATAAATGACTCGAACCGAACCCGTATATAATAAATACACACTAGACCGTAAGTTGTGCAAGTGGACGAACTTCGATTAGATACACATTATATTGTGTACTAATCGAAGGACGGAGATATGGGACCTAGGTGTGGTGCTAGCCAGATCCCGAATCTCGATGTCTTGTCCCGACCTATCACCTCGAAATGTTGGCGTCCAAATTAATCACGTGTCGGATACGACTAAAGAGTCGTCGACACAAGACTAATAGTGAAGGACAATCTATCAAAGTCGTTTTAAGTGTAGTGATATGCATGAGTTTTGAAAAATGGAATTACGTGATTGACTTTGCACGCTACGACTAAGTCGTAAAAAAAGACGAGGCTCAAATGATGCGTTAAAGCTCTCGGTTTTCCAGGCTACAGGGCCCACTCGATCGAGTCATGGTCTGGACTCGATCGAGTGTGCCTTTAAAGTGGCTACTGCCTGGTTTTTGGGGTGCTACTCGATCGAGTGGCCTATGGCACTCGGTCGAGTGCCCCCTATACGAGGCATGGCTCGTTTCGTTTTTATGTTTAAAATCGATAGTTGGCCGAGTTAAATAGAAATATTGCATGATTTAAATTTAACTCTGTTTTCGGTGCTATTATCCTATATTACACGATTATAACACCGTCATCGAAATTTTGTGAAAAGTGCTATTATGGGATCGAAAAAAATTGATTAGTGACGAAATTTTAGTCCTACGCGTCACGACATTGATACTAATCGTAACGGATTATGTGATGTCGGTTTTCGCATCAACGGATCTCGCACTAATCTTAGAAATGGAATCCTACGCTTTCAACTATGAGCGACCACGTTCTCGCTACGCCCTTGAGTACATTGGGGCGGCGCTCCTCGAAAGGGCGCCACCTCGGTCGTTGCTCGTAAAGGGATTAAGCGGACTTTGGATTGTCGTCATAGTCAAACGGGTTAGGATCTGAATTTTAATACTATTATATATAAACAGTATTAATTGTTAATGACGATAATAAAATGTTAGTAAATGAAAATTAAAATGTTAGTGTTAATATACTAATACGATTACAATATATAATACGAAAATGTAAATAAAATGAATCGAGATAGTAAAGATCGAGATGGGGTTTTTGACACCCTCAACATACATGCTTAGTAAGGCCTCGGCAATGGACTCGTAATAGCGACGGGAACGCGGGAGTATCGAGAATGTATGCAAGTTATGGTGTGTGTGTGTGTGTGTATCGGTTTTAAGAGGGATATTAACTCGGTTTTTTGACTAAGGTTGCTTAGGGTTTGTAGTATGGAAGTGGTGAAGGTGAATTATGGTAGAAATGTAGGGTAGAATTGCATTAGTCAAAGCTTTCAAAACTGAAAAATGAGAAGGGTTTGAGGGGTATTTATAGAGTTTACCCCTCGACCTAGGGTCACTCGATCGAGTGGCTCTAGTGCACTCGATCGAGTGCCTTTGAAAATGGGTCTGTTCCGGGTTTTTTGGCTCCACTCGACCGAGTGGATAAGGGTGGCGAGCCAAATTAGGAAGTGTTTGACTTTTTTGATATTTTGAATATTGTATTGGGCGCAAGTTTCTAGAAGCGGATCAGGCTGTTTTTGTGTGTCGGATTCGTCTTTGACCGGGTTTTGACCCGGTCGCCGAAAGACGGTTTTATTTTTGGTGTCGGTTTTGGCCCAAATTAGTCTTATTTTACTCGGAACGACCCACTGGGCCTGAATTTGAGGTTGGTTTTGAGAGATTTGTACTCCGCTAAATGTCCACGTCGGATATTATTGATTCCGAGCCCATATTCGAGTATGCTAAGTCACGTTTCCGTCCGATCATCATCGGGTGATTTGTCGGGAACTGCTATAGACACTAGCAGGCAAAATGCGGGTGTCTACACAAGGCATATCGGATACATAGACTTAAGCGGGTAAATCCGTAGAACAGCGGACATAACTCCTTCAGTCTCCCACTTGTACATGTCCTCTCAAGAATGGGGTTAAGTCTCTTTGCTACCATTGTCTCCAATTGAGAATGAGGTAAGAAAAAATCTCATCCTCGCATGTCTCAATCTTTTACTCGAATCTCTGAGTTAACTTGTTAAAAGAGCAGATAGATGACAATCATCTTATCTGAGCGCGGCCACGCATTTGAACAAGTCACACTCTTTGAGTGGCCAAGAAACAATAAATTCCTTTCAATAAAGGAAGAACAAATCCCCTCTTGTCTAACCACATCCTATCACATGATCCATGCATGCCCAATAACCATCCATTGCCCCCTTTTACAGCTGACGAGGAATAGTATCAAAGCATACACATCACATGTACAGAATAGTGAGTCAAAGACTCAGGTCTAAAGACCGTACAAGTTCATAACTTGCAAAGAACTTTACTGACACTAAGCGAAATCTTAGTAAAATCCTTTTCAGCGGGTCTGTCTAATGCATGTTCTTAACATACACCCGTGTGCCTGGTTTAGTATCTCGATACCTATGACTCAAGGAACTTAGTCATCAGCCAACTCACACACTAGTCATTTGAGGGTATTCAAATGTCCTAACACAATACCCTGACTAGAGACAAAATAATTACATCATCCAAATAGAGTTCCAAGACTAAGTCACGTACTTAGTGGTCTATTTCATAAATGTATATTATTTAGGGACAAACAATCCATACAAGAATTGAATGAAAATTGCACTTTATTAGATAAATAAAAGCAGTAGTAAGAATTACAAAGTTCAGCATAAAATTAATACTCCCACTAAAACAAAGATCTCCTAAATAGGACTTAAGACCATTCACTCATGCGTCTAATGCCTATCGCAGCTCTATGACTCTCATGCTTAGGCTGCGGGAGGGGCTTTGTCAAGGGATCGGCAACATTTGCTTCCGTTGGTACTCTGCATATCTTGACATCACCTCTCTCAATGAACTCTCTAATTAGGTGAAATCTTCTGAGTATGTGTTTGGATTTCTGGTGAGACCTAGGTTCCTTAGCTTGTGCTATGGCACCATTATTATCACAATAAAGGTCCACGTGGCTTGAAATGCTAGGAACGACTCCCAACACCTCGATGAACTGCCTAATCCAAAAAGCTTCTTTTGATGCTTCCGAAGCAGCAATATACTCAGCTTCTGTTGCAGAATCTGCCACTGTGCTCTGTTTGGAACCTTTCCAACTTATAGAACCATCGTTCAAACAGAAGACAAAACCGGACTGTGATTTGGAATCATCCTTGTCTGTCTGGAAGCTAGCATTGGTGTAACCACTTACAACGAGCTGCTCTTCACCTCCATATACCAAGAATAAGTCTTTAGTCCTTCTTAAGTACTTTAGAAAATTATTGGCTGCTACCCAGTGACTTTCACCCGAATTCGACTGGTATCTACTCGTTATGCTTAGAGCACAAGCTACATCAGAACGAGTACACAACATGGCATACATGATGGATCCTATTGCCGAGGCATAGGGAACCTTACTCATGCGCTCTAGCTCATCAGGTGTCGAGGGACACTGACTCTTGCTTAAATTGACACCATGTGACAATGGTAAGAACCCTCTTTTAGAATCCGTCATATTCAACCGTTTAAGGATCTTATCAATATAAGTTCCTTGACTAAGTCAAATAAACCTCGTTGATCTATCTCTATAGATTCTTATTCCTAAGATGTAGGCTGCTTCACCCATACATGTCTTTTATGGAAAAACAACTTCCTAGTTAACCTTTTACGGATTGCAACAATGGAACGTTATTTCCAATTAGGAGTATGTCATCGACATATAGAACCAAAATTGCTATTGCACTCCCACTAACTTTCTTATACACACAAGGCTCAACTTCGTTTTTACAGAAGCCAAAGGCTTTAACTGCCTCATCAAAACGAAGATTCCAACTCCGAGATGCTTGCTTCAGTCCATAAACGGAACGCTGAAGTTTGCATATTTTCTTAGCATCCTTTGATATGAAACCCTCGGGTTGTGTCATGTACACATCCTCTTGCAGATTCTCGTTAAGCAAAGTTGTTTTCACATCCATTTGCCAAATTTCATAATCTTGAAAAGCTGCAATTGCTAAGAGAATCCTAATGGATTTAAGCATCGCTACTGGTGAGTAAGTTTCATCATAGTCGATACCATGAGTTTGCTTGAAACCTTTAGCCATCAAGCGAGCTTTATAGACATCTACATGTCCTTCCATGTCAATCTTCTTCTTAAAGACCCATTTGCACTCGATGGTTTTGACACCTTCGGGTGCGTCTATCAAAGTCCATACTTTGTTATAGTACATGGAATCCATTTCGGACTTCATGGCTTCTAGCCATTTCTCAGAGTCTGGTCCCATCACTGCCTCTTTGTAGGTTTTAGGTTCATCATATTCTATCAAGTATAAATCATGACGATACCTAGCCGGCGTTTGCCCAAGGTTGGGTCTTAAAGACTAACGAGGGACAAAATCATTAGAAACAGGCGTAGGTTCTTCTTCAAGTGGTGGGATCGCAACATCTTGCACATTCCCCTCCTCATCCTCAACTTCCTCATAAGAAATTGTGGATGCCTGAATATCCCGAATTTCTTCAAGATCAACCTTACTCCCACTATACTTGTGAGGTGGATGATTGTAAGGCGAGTGGGTCTTAGTTCACCTGGAACAATAAACATAAAGTGGCTGAAACGAGGGTATATAGTCGCATTGATCGTTGTTTAGTTAACGATGAGTTGATGGGTTTATATCCGAATGGAGTTGCGAATTTCTTGCCCGAAGGGACGTTCGATCATTGCCCTTGTATTGTGCAATTGGAGCAGCTCCCGGTTAGAAAGAATCGGAGCTTTAAATATATGAATATGTGGAGCAAGGCTCCGAGTTTCATTGCATGTGTCACTGCTGGTTGGGGTGCACCGATTGCAGGAACTGCAATGTTCAAAATTGTGACGAAATTGCGTAGCTTGAAGCAGCCACTGAAGCGTCTGAATGCTGACTGTTTTACAGACATTGAGAATAAGTGCAGCGTGGCTGAGCTTAAATTGGAACAACTGCAGACTGGCCTTCGAACTGTCAGGTCTGCTGATGCGCTGCGGGAAGAAGCTGACCTGAATGCTCAGGTACGCGTTTTGCAGTCAGCGAGAGCTGATTTATGGGCCCAGAAGTCGAAGCAAAAGTGGGTACGAGACGGAGATGTAAACTCGGCTTATTTTCATGGTCTTCTTCGGGATCGACGGGCCCAAAATGCTATTGTTAAAATAACCGATGAAGAGGGGCGAGAATGTGCGAGTCAAGATAGGTGCGTTTCTGATTTATTATAAATCTTTGCTTGGTGAGTCTCGCGAGGTAGATTTGGTAAATGTTGGGTTGGTTCGACGGGGGAAGACTTGCACCCAGGATCATCACTCGATCCTTGAGGCGACTGTGAGCCCGGATGAAATCAAGCAGGCTTTACTGAGTATTCCTCGGGATAAAGCGCCGGGACCGGATGGTTTCTCGAGTCAATTTTTTATTGATTCTTGGGACGTAATTGGAAATGATATTATTATAGCTATACAAGACTTCTTTGTCTCGGGTAAGCTACTTAAACAATTAAATTGTGCCAATATTGTTCTGATTCCGAAGGTGAATAGACCTCAGTCTGTGAAGTAGTTCCGGCCGATTGCTTGTTGCAATGTTTTGTACAAGTGTATCGCGAAGATCATTTGCTCGAGACTAGCGAAAGTTCTACCTGAAATAATATCTCCTACGCAAGGAGGTTTTATTGAGGGGCGAAGTATTGTTGAGAATGTCCTGATTTGTCAGGATTTAGTCCGTCTGTATCAGAGAGGTCGTATTTCACCTCGATGCCTGTTTAAAGTCGACATTCATAAGGCTTATGACAGCGTGGAGTGGTGTTTTCTCGACCAGATGCTCCGAGCTTTAAACTTCCCAGATCACTTTCGCCGGTTGGTCATGGAATGTGTTCAGACAGTCTCGTATTCGCTTTATGCTAACGGGGACAATTTTGGTTTTTTTTTGTGGGAAACGTGGATTGAGACAGGGTGATCCTATGTCCCCTTTATTGTTCACGATATGCATGGAGTACTTTTCCCGAATTTTGTCTCATGGCGAGATAGATAGGAAGTTTAAATATCATCCAAGATGTGCCCCGATGAAGCTTACCCATTTGCTCTTTGCTGATGATCTACTCCTTTTTTGCAAAGGGGAGACGGAATCGATGGAGTTCTTATGGAGGGCCTTTTCCACCTTTAGCCGAGCCTCGGGGTTAACTATTAGTTCTGGCAAGTCACATGCTTTTTTTGCGGGTGTGGATGCAGATAGGAAAGCAGCTATTTTGCAGTTTTCAGGCTGTGTGGAAGGTACGTTACCTTTTCGGTATCTTGAATTACCTATTCAAAGTACCAGATTAGGTAAGACTGACTGTGAAAAATTATTAGCCCGGATTATCGCGAGAATATCTAGTATTGGTGCTCGTAAGCTTTCATATGCTGGCAGGCTGACCTTGGTGCAGGCTGTTTTATCTCAGCTGCATAATTATTGGGCAATGGTTTTCATTATCCGGAAATATATTATGGCCCCTATTAACTCCTTGTGTCGCAATTTCTTGTGGGATGGAGGAGTGGTAGGGACGAATCGAGCTTTAGTGAGTTGGGAGAAAATTTGTTGCTCTATGGAAGAGGGAGGACTTGGCGTCCGCGACTTATATATTTGGAATGAGGTAGCGGTAGCGAAGCTTGCTTCGTGGGTGTTTGATCAACCGGATCGCTTATGGGTACGGTGGGTTAATAGCATCTATCTGAAGGGAGTCAGCTGGAGTGATTATCAGCCTAACACTGATGCTACTTGGGCGTGGAGGAAAATTTGTCAGGCTAAGGAGAAGATCAAGAGCATGTTTGCTAATGGAGTGTGGCATGGGTCGTGCTCTCATTACTCTATTGGGAGAGCCTATCAGGAAATTCGGCCTCTGAGACCGAAGATTTAGTGGGCCCGTCTCATTTGGAGTGCTTGGAGTAACCCGAAACATAGCTTTATTGCTTGGCTTCTATTTAGGGGAGCTTTGAACACGAGAAAGAAACTCTTAAGGATTGGGGTCGCTGACTCTGATCGTTGTTATCTGTGTGAGGAGGAAGAGGAGAGCTTAGAGCATTTGTTTTTTGATTGTTCGTGGAGCTCTCGGGTTATCGATTTATTGGACAATTGGGCACGTAAACGAATCCCGAGGAGAGGGGGCCTCGTTTGGGCGTGTAAATTGAGAGGATCAAAACTTCAGTGCAACATTCTTCGGGCTATGATTAACGCGACGATCTACCATATTTGGAGACAAAGGAATGTGAGCAGAATTGATGGAATATTGCAGCAACCTAATTGTTTCTTTCAAAGGATTAAATTAGATGTTCAAAATAGAATAATGTGTAAGATCAAATTCCCGATTCTTGCAAAAGACGCTCGATGGCTACATAAGTTGATATATATATATATATATATATATATATATATATATATATATGTATATATATATATATATACTTACCTTTTACCAAAAAAAAACCTTACTCCCACTAATCCTTTTAGAAATGAACTCTTTTTCCAAGAAGACTCCATTCCGAGCTACAAACACTTTGTTCTCAGTAGGATTGTAGAAGTAATAGCTTCTAGTTTCCTTTGAATAACCAACAAAACTACATTTGTCAGATTTAGGTCCTAGCTTTTCAGGAATCAATTTCCTAACATAAGCTTCACAACCCCAAAATTTCATGAAAGACAAACTAGGAACCTTTCCTGTCCACATCTCATGTGGTGGCTTTTCAACTGACTTAGATGGACACCTATTAAGTGTAAAAGCAGAAGTTTCGAGCGCATAGCCCCAGAAGTATATAGGAAGGTCTGCATGACTCATCATATATCGAACCATATCTAGTAAGGTTCGATTTCTCCTCTCAGACACACCATTCCATTGTGGTGTTCCAGGTGGAGTGAGTTGTGAAACAATTCCACAGCTCCTAAGATGATCATTGAAATCTTGAATCAAATATTCAACACCTCGATCCAATCGAAGGCCTTTAATTGTCTTGCCTAGTTGATTCGGTACTATATTTTGGAATTCTTTGAACTTTTCAAATGATTCCGATTGGTGCCTCATCAGGTACACATAACCATATCTACTGAAATCATCGGTAAATGTAATGAAGTATGAAAATCCTCCCCGAGCTGTGGTACTCATTAGACCACATACATCCGAATGTATTAGTCCAAATAAGTCAGACGCCCTTTCATTGTATCCAGTGAAAGGCGTCTTAGTCATCTTGCCAAGCAAACAAGATTCACATATATCATATGATTCATAATCAAAATGATCTAAAAGTCCATCCTTATGGAGCTTTTGTATGCGTTTCTCGTTTATATGACCTAAACGACAATGCCACAAGTAAGTAGGATTAGAATCCTTAGATTTCAACCTCTTTGCATTATTAATATTATATAGCTGCTTAGGTGAATCAAGAACATATAAGCCATCAAAAATGAATGCTTGACAATACACAATACCATTACGTGAAATGGAACAACATTTGTTCTTTATCGAAATATCGAAACCTTTCATGTCCAAACAAGAAACAAATATAATATTCCTGCTAATGGCAGGTACATGATAACAAATATCTAGTTCTAAAATTAAGCCACTTGACAACTCTAAATGAAATATTCCTACAGCTAAAGCAGCAACTGTTGCTCCATTGCCTACGCGCAGGTCCACTTCACCCTTTGCCAGAGCACTCACGTCTCTCAATCCCTGTACATTACAGGAAATATGAGAACCACATCCAGTATCAAATACCAATGATGTAGAGCAGCTAGTAGTAACATTTACTAATATAACATTAATACCTATAGAGGTGGAAGGAACATTCCCATTCTTCTTATCTTCTAGGTATTTTGGACAGTTCCTCTTCCAATGCCCCTTTTCACTACAGTAGTAACAAAGGTCCTCATCAGATTTCTTAGGCGAATTCTTAGACTTTGGTTTGGCTTTAGCAACCGCCTTTCCTTTGTTTTTGCCTTTGAAACCCTTTCCCTTTTGTACCATAAGTACTTCAGGGGTTAGACCCTTCCTGATGTTTGGCTTAACCGTCTTAAGCCTTCCGTGCAACTCTTGCATTGATCTCTTTAGATCATGCATGTTAAAGTTCATCACAAAATCCTTCCGGATAGATGATAAGGATTGAAGTAAAATATCTGTCTGCATCTAGTATGCAAATCCCGCACGAAGACGATCAAGGTTATCAAAATAACCCATCATTTTCATCACATACGGGCTGACCAGGTCTTTGCCACCCATGTTGCAATTGAATAGTGCAACGGCAGTATTATACCTTTCGGCCCTAGCCTGCTCCTGAAACATTGATTTCATGTTCTCTATAATCTCATATGCCGACTCAGTGTTTCATATTGCTTCTGAAGCTCAGAATTCATAGTCGCAAGCATGAGACAACAGACGTCAGTATTGCCCTTCTCATGAGTTAGGTATGATAACTTTATATCATCCGCAGCATCAGAATCTGGTTCTAAAGGAAGTTCCTTCTCAAGGACATATTCCTTTCTCTCCTGTTTGAGAACAATTCTCAAAGAGCGATACCATTCCAGAAAATTTGAACCTTTCAAATTTTCTTTCTCAAGCATTGAACGAAGCGAAAAATTGTTTGACGACAACATATCTACAATAAATAAATAAATGCAGACTAATTAATATGCTGAAAATGCAATAAAATCTTAAACAATTTTAAGACAAATTATGAAAACTACCCTCAAATTCACATAATATTCCAAGATCCTAAGCCTTTTGTCGCTTAAGTGAACTTGGGCTCACTGCTCAAACTCCAAAAGTAAAGGTAGACAACTATTTGGCGATTACATACCATGTAATTCTTGGTTTGTCGGTATAAGTCATCATATTAAACCAACTATTTGCCTCAAGGCCCAAGTCCGACTTGATAGTGATGTTTAAGAAAACAAAACTAAACCTGTGGGTAACCGTTACCCACCTACTCAGTCCACACACATCGACAAAGCACCGCTTAGGCAGTCACTTTAACCAATGATATGAAATTATTGTAGTGGTTAGTTCTGGAAAGGCAATACTTAAATATTTGCGAGGGAATAATTGCATTATGGGTCCTAACCATGTTTCTAGGTCATTTAACAAGGCGACTGATGGGAAGGATTTGCCGTGAGTCCAACCGTCAATAATAAACCGACTATTCCTAGTGGGTAGCTAGGGCAAGTAGGGTCGATATCCACGGGGACGGTAGAGTAAGGTCTAGACTAGGTCCACTAAAACTAGGCTAAGTCACACAAACAAACACAAAGAAAGGTATAAAAGGAAACAATTAAGGAGGAGGAGTAAGAGCTAGACTAATGATCGAACTAATGAATAAATTAGAAGAGCGATATCTAACTAAAGAAGATGGACTCAAATAAGGAAAGAAGTGGGGTAGGTCGGGTTCATAGAGGTAGAAGGATAATTGGGGTGATCAAGGGTAAAGGTGTCTCCTAATCGCTAGAGTCGGTCCGGGCTCTCGCAACATAGACCGATGTCAAGGTGAGTCCGGGCTCTCGCAACTTAGACTCTAGTCGGCACTCTCGTGACTATGACTATTCTCAACATTTCCACAAAATAAACAATCAATGAGAAGATGAATACAAGCATGGGAAGCATGGCCACTACAACTCATACAAGCATATCAACAAACACATAGAGTGCCTACAATGTGACTAACAACAAAGACACAACCTTTTCCCCTTAATCAACCCTAATCATCCATAATCTACCCCTAGTCCCCCTACTAACCCCACAAAGAAACTACTCACTCATAATCAAAGAGAAACTAACAACTATAAGAGAAAACAAACTCACAAACCAAACATCCATAATGAACAATGAGAACAATAACAATAACAATATAAAGAGATTGAAACTAGATTCAATGAACAAGGATTAGAGTAGAGAAGATTATACCAACACTAATATGAAGAAAAAGATGGAAGCTTGCATTAATGAGAAACCCAAATATAATCCCAAAGTTGTCAATCTTGGAATAATCTTCAAGAATCTTCTTAATACAAGATTAATTACAATAATTATCTAGGGATTAAGGAGAGATTAGAACTAATGAATGAGAGTAAATCTAGGGTTTTAGGCTTAAACTAAGGTAGGTTAACATAACATGTCTTAAGATTACAAGAAGAGAGTATATATATGGGTACAAGAATGAGGAAGAAGAAAAGAGAGGAGCGGGTGAGCTGTAGCCCGTCCCGATCGGGAAGGATAATCCCGATCGGGAAGGGTTCTTCCTTCCCGATCGGGAAAGATAATCCCGATCGGGAAAGGTTCTTCCTTCTCGATCGGGAAGGGCTCAACCCAATCGGGAAGGACCCACAGTAGCGCTCCTAAATGTGCATCCCTTCCCGATCGGGAAGGCCACCATCCCGACCGGGAAGGGTCTTGTATGCCTATTTTTAATGCTCCTTGGTCCTTCCTTGCCTCTCATGGGCTTCCCACCGATTCTCGGGAGTCGGGATCAGGTCTCGGAGGCTCGGGATTGGGTCCCAAGGTCTCGGGGTCGATTCCGAGGTCTCGAGTCATCGTTCCTTTATCTCGTTGGCTCCAAAATGTGCATGTATTGAGTCGGAATCGCTCCAACTCTTCCAATTCGGCCTCGGGAACCTGAAACGAACTAAAGGAGGCATAAGAAGCCCATGAATCGCTCCAAAGGAGCGATTCCACAAGGAAAAAGGGACCGAAACACAACAATTAAGAACTACAAACTACACTAATCAACTCCCCCACACTTAACCCTTACTCGCCCTCGAGTAAGCACATACTAAGTACTACACTAGCCGAATGGGTATTAGCGCACCCTACGCCCCTTCAACTCACGCGAGTGCACTTAGAGGACAAGTGCACTCCGCAAGTCAAGTTGGGTCTTGCGAAAAAACTGTGGATGCAACCGGACACAAAGCACATAAACAAACAAACACACAAACAACACATAATCGGTTGCACCCAAAACAAAAGAAATACCGCTTCCCTCTAAAAGCGGTGAGTGAAACACCGGTTTAGGACTCGAGGTAAGCGACGATGTTCCCAAGCTAGCAATACAAACCAAGGTGGACTAAACCCTAATAGTATGACGATAAAGCAACAAAAACGTTGGTAACTTACCTAGGTCCTCCTAACTTTCTAAAAACGTACTACGGGACGATCGGCGGAGTGGGAAGTGATGATCCACGGTGTTAGTCGACACTGTAGGTAAGTGAGACCCCGCCTCCTTTAGCGTGAGCCAAGAGGGTCGTCCCGTGTCCAAGACCGCCTAACTAGTCCAAGTAAAAAGGTGGAAATATGCAAAATGAGGGAAGACCGACTAATGCCGCTATCATCCTTCCTCGGGACTCGGTCCTTTGGTAGACTCTTCACGGCAAAAGTCGGAAAAAAGGCTTATTTTTGTGGGGATTTCATTTTGTTAGACGGGTTTTCTTTTGGCATTTTCTCTTTTCTTTTGCATTTTTGCTTTGTTGTGCCATGCCATTTTTTTTAATTTTTTTTTATTTTTTTGTTTTTTTGCTTTTGCGCCTTTTCTTTTTCTTCATTCTTTTCTTTCTTTTTTTTTTTCTTTTTCTTTGCCCATTTGGCAAGATTTGGCATTTTTTGGCACTTTCATTGAATAACAAGAAAGGGAGAATCAACCATTTGCATTTTATTGTGTGGATACGTGTAGGAGGTAGGGAAATGAGTGAGTCGAGGGTCGCGATCCCTCTTCAAACCCACAAAAAGTGGATAACTTGGACTAATTAAACAATCCTAAACACGGTCACCTAGGGGACGAGACTCGGTAACCAAGGCCTTTTCACACCGTGGGTGGTCATAATGGTCAAAAGTGCAAATCCCGTAGTAAATTCCTAGTAAGCTAGGTGGACTCAAGGTAAAGGACCAACGAATTCATTGATTTAAGGTCATTCTACTAGACTAAAGCCCAAGACTCGATTTATACTACTAGGAAGGGAAAAATAGACACTCACACCCTAGCCTCTAAACCGGGTTTTCGAAAACATTTACACACAAGACACACAACACACACAAAAAATGAAGACACGACGAAAACAAACGAAAGAAAAAGAAACAAAAGCAACATAACAAGAACAAAACAAAACGAACACATACAAAACAAACACCACCCCGAATTTCCAAACAAGCCATCAAATCGTCCACAAACTTTACAAAGCTCCACCCGAGCACACCACAACACACAACTCCGCCAAACTCCGCAAGAGGTAAAGAAGAGAAGGGATAAGATGTTACCGGGAGTCTTGAAAGCTCTCCAAAGCTAGCGGTGAATAAGCGACCTATAAGGAAAAGGGGAGGCAAACACGCGCAACAAAACAAATAGACATAGTACCCGGGGTTTATATACCCTTGCGGGTTTATATACCCTTGTTGAGCTAGGATATGGTACCCGGGGTATTAGGCATAGTAATCATCCCTCCTATGCTCATATTGCCCAAGATGTAGAGCATTAAGCATGGCGGCCATAGAAAGGTCGGCCGGGGGCAAAGGGTAAACAAAGGGAGTGTATGGTGCATACGGAGAGACATCAATGAATGCCGGGGGGGTGGGATAGTAGTGCTGGGGTTGTGTAGCTTGTTGTTGTTGTTGTTGTGGTGGTCGAGCTGGGAGTTGGGGTCGAGCTCGTGGTCGGGGCCCATGGGAAGAGGAGGCACCTTGATCACTTCCGATAAAAGGCAATAAAAGATTAGGTTCTTGAACCGGCACGGCGGATCGTTGCAAAGGCGCAAGGGCCGGAAGTGCATCGCACGGTAGGAAGAAGTGCGTCCGACCCCCCGTGCTCCAAAGGTACTTTCTAAGCCTATTATCATAATTGATCCATCGATGATACCTAGATAATCGGTCCTCATCTAATCTTGTGCCCCCCGGTACGGGGATTAAACCGTCTTCCCTAAATGTCGGACTCACTCTCTTGGCTAGATGAGTAACAAGCCCCCCGATAGCAATTTCTCTCAAATGCTTCCCCCCCTTGGCTATCTTCTCGAAATGCTTGGCTACTGCAAGTGCGACGTCGGGGGTGAACCGATGTTGCCTTTTTAAGTTCAAGTACAAGGCGACTAGACAAGTGTCTAAGATCCACAAGTGTGAGACCCGTTATACTACGCCATACGTCAGCTACATTAAAGTCATTGGGTACCCGACCATCGGTAACCTCCGGAATGCCAAAGAGCTCACCGAAGTTGTCGAGGGTGTACATAAGGGATGCGTTATTGATTCGGAAATAAACTCGGTGTGGACGGGATCGAATTTCGAGACGAAAGCTACTTAGGAACTCTAAAGTGAGTTGCCTATATGTGAGCTCATGCATGTCAAAGAGAACTTCCATACCCATCCCAACAAAGAATTGCCTACATTGCTCTAAAATACCAAGCTTTCGAAGAATAATTTTGCATATGAATCGAGTGGGTTCTAGGGGCTTGCCAAGGAGCTTGATAAAATTTTCCTTTTGCTCTTCCGATTCAAATATCAGACTGGGAAACTCCGGGAGACGAGCAATTTCCTGCTCCTCAACCTCGACCATGGACTCGGGCTCGGGCTGGGCTCTCGAACTCGAAACATCCTTTCTTTTTCTGCTAATCACTGATCCCCCTCTCTTCTTTGGTGCCATATTGGATGATGAAGGCTTAAAATGATAGTATACCAAACACAAAAATATTTCCTTCCCACAAATAAGAGCTAAAACCTCCCAAAAATACCTCAAACAAGCTTAATATCGAAGAAATAAGCTACCCAAGTGAAGCTTAGCAAGACAAATCGAGTAATAGAAGAAATACCAAATTTCGGATTTGGAGAAAAATGGGCACAAAAACTCGATTTTTTTCCAATTTTTGGGAGTTTTGAAGGTAGAAAATGGGTTTAGGATACTTATGGATGGGATAGAAAACGATTTTGTGAAGTTTTGGGAGTGATTTGGTGAAGTTTGGTGGAGAAATGGAGGATTAATGGTGATTTTGGGGTTAGGTTTTGAAAAGTGGGGTTTTGAAGAGAGGTTGAAGATGAAGTTTGGTAGTGTTGTGTTGAAATGATGTGGGAATGGGTTGGGTTGGATTGTAAGAGGGAGGTTGTAAGAGGAAAAGGATTAGGGGTGGGTCGGGCTTGGCGGAAGAGAGGAGGGCCGAGCTGGGCCTCAATCGGGCGAACTGGGCTCGAGGCAACGCCTTCCCGATCGGGAAAGAAAATCCCGATCGGGTTTTCCCACAAACCCGAACGGGAAGAGAAAATCCCGAACGGGAAGGGCTCACAGTAACCAGTCTAACTTGCACCCCCCAACCCGAACGGGAAAGAAAAACCCGATCGGGTTTTCCCAATAACCCGAACGGGAAGGTAGAAATCCCGATCGGGAAGGTCTCACAGTGGTCGCTCCAAATTGCACCTGCAACCCGAGCGGGAATGAATAATCCCGATCGGGATTTTTGACCATCTCGAACGGGAAGACTTTTTTTCCAAACGGGATGAGTCGTTTTGGCCTTCCACGAACCCAAAAGCTTATCACAAGCTTCAAAAACCGACTTCCTTGATCACAAACCAAGTCTTATCATCAACCCGTCTTCTCTAGGGCTCACATTCACTTCACCTATCAATAAAGCTCAAACATACATAAAATTCTCTCCCTCACAACTCTCATCAAATAACCCAAATGACAAGAATATCACTAAGAACAAACTAACTACAAGAAAGAGGTATATACAATGAGACGGTTCTTGTGGAACTCCGTCAAACCAAGATGGTGCAATCTTCATTCTTTTTCAACAACAATAACCGACTCCATCTCCATCGAGGGCACGAAGGAACAAGTCGAAGGCCCTAGCAAAGTCTTCAATCAAAATCTTTATATAGGCATCCACATACCAAGGCTCCTCATGGCCTTGCCTTGACGTTCCCGGGGCATCCCTATCTTCCAAATTCAAGGGCTTGAACTTTTACTTTTGGTCTTTCGGGACATACCCAAACGTCCACCGGTCCTCATGCGGCCTCAAGGGAGGCTCATCTTCTTCCTTGCTTAGCAACTTGTTGTCAAGCCCATGATTTGGGCACTCATCTTCCTCCATATCGGAGTCGTCATCCTCAAGTACATAAGAGTACTCCTTCAAGCGTTGTCCCGATCCTTCCCCTAGATCGATGTCTTCCGTGGCATGGATCATATTACATGTCTCGGTCATAGGCGAAGTGTTGCCTTGGAGGTCAAACACTAACTCCTCGTCGCCTAGTTGAAAAGTGATCCTACCCTTCTTCACATCGATCACGGCACCGGCGGTGTGTAGAAATGGGCGTCCAAGGATGATGGGAGTGTTAGCATCCTCCGGCATGTCAACCACAATGAAGTCGACCGGAATGAAGAACTTCCCTATTTGTACCGGCACATCCTCTAACAATCCCAATGGTCGGTTAAGAGACTTATCGGCCATTTGGAGTGTAATGGACGTACACTTCAACTCCGTCATCCCTAATCGCTCACAAATGGTGTAGGGAATAATGCTCACGCTTCCCCCCAAATCACACATAGCTCTCTCGATCTTGTAATTGCCAATGGTGCATGGGATAGAGAAACTACCCGGGTCCTTCAACTTCGGAAGCGTAGAACCTTGAATAAGCTCGCTCACCACCCTAGTGAACGCTACCGTCTCATCCATGTCGATGGACCTCTTCCTAGCTAGGATTTCCTGCATGAGTTTTCCATATGCCGGGATTTGGGTAAGTAGCTCGGTGAACGGGACACTAACATCCAATTTCTTCACGATATTAAGGAACTTGTCGAATTGAGTGTCCACCTTAGTCTTCATTTGCCTAGATGGGTAAGGCAACTTGATTTGGTACTTGTTTTGCTCAAGTGGGGTGGACTCTTCAAAGGACACTTTCCTTTTTCCCTTGTCTTTCTCGTGAAGAGGAGGAGGGTCTTCTTTTTGGGGTTTCTCGGCCTCCCCTAGGACTTGTTCCTCAATTGGAATGTCAAAGCTCGATTCTTCTTGATTTGGAGATGCCAATTCCATGTTCGGTTCTTGTGTCGGCTCTTGCTCATTAGGAGACACGGGAGGAGTATAAGTAGCACCGCTCCTTAAGGTGATGGCATTGACATGTTCATAATTTGGGGTTTCACCTTGAGGAGGCAATTGCCCCTTTTGCCTTGAGGAGCTCCCCGAAGCTAGTTGAGATATTTGATTCTCAAGTATCTTCATACGGGTATCTCTCATTGCATTTTCCCCTCGAATATAAGTGAAGAGCTCATGATGATGCTTTGATATTTCCACTTGACCTTGTTGCAAATCTTGAATACTCTTTTGTAATTCCGTCATTGACTTTTGAATGTCAAAATCCCGAGGTGGGGACGATGGATTATGCGGAGTATCGGTGTGGGCCAATGGAGTACCGTAGTCATGAATAGGAGACCGACTCCTGGGCTTGCTTTGTTGTTGATGATTTTGAGTTGCTTGTTGACGGCTCCCTTGGAACCCATGAGAATTTCCTTGATTAAGGCCTTGATTGTGGTTTTGTTGTTGTTGGAAGCCTTGGTTTCCTTTGAAACCGCCTTGATTGAAGTTCCCTTGTTGGAACCCTTGCTTGTTGTTGAAGTTGCCTTGGTTATTTTGCTTGAAATTGTTGAAGGGTCTTTGGTTACCCATATAACCTTGGTAACTTTCATGGTTGTCCCGTAAAGGAGGTGGAACATAGGAACGATGTAGTTGTTGATGTTGAAAGGCTTGTTGTTGGGGGACTTGTTGGGAAGCTTGGAATTGATTAGAGTAAGAGGTACCTTGCTTGAACGCTTGAAAGGCGTTCACTTGCTCGACACTTCCTTGGCAAAACATAGGATCATGTCCAACAATTCCACAAGTGTCGCACATCCCAAAGTAAGGTGTAGGAGGTGCGAACCCCAAAGCATTCACATCTTGAATCGGTTGATGGTGGGATGAACTCGAGCCTTGGACTTGGTTGAGGTGGCTTTGGAGCTTCTTGTCAATAGTCTCCATGTGCGTTTTCAATTGAGCTCCAAGATCAATGCTTAGCTTAGTGATGGCATCGACCTCATGCATGCCTCCTCGATGTGCCTTCCTAGGCCTAGAATATTGCGAATTGTGCACCGCCATCTCTTCGATTCTCGCCCATGTTTGGTCGCCATCGACCTCGGTAAACCTACCATTCGAGCCCATGTTGAGAATGGCTCTCGAGTCCTCATAATGTCCATTCCAAAATTGTTGTACTAAGAACCATTGTGAGAGTCCATGATGAGGGCACGATCTTACCAAAGACTTAAACCGCTCCCAAGCTTCATATAGACTCTCCTCGTCCCTTTGTTGGAAACCGGTGATGGAGGCCCTAAGCATATTGGTCTTTTCCGGAGGGTAAAACTTTTGGTAGAACGCCAAGGCAAGCTTTTTCCAAGTGTCGATACCCATGGTTGCCCTATCGAGACTCTTAATCCATTGCTTCGCTTTTCAAATAAGAGAAAACGGGAAGAGTACCCAACGAATTTGGTCTTGAGTAACCCCGGTTTGAGATATAGCGTCACAATAATCGGAGAAGGTCTCCATGTGTTGGTGCGGGTCTTCGGTGGGCAAACCACTAAAAGGGCTCCTCTCCACAAGTTGGATAAATTGAGTCTTCGCCACAAAATTCCCGGTATAGGCTTCCGGTAATGCACTCGGTCCCGGCAAGACATCCTCGGTGAATGTGGAGTGTGAGGAGAACTTAGGCATTCTTGGATGTAAGGGAGAAGATGGTGGTGTAGAAAGTGTTGATGTAGAAGAGGAGGGAGAACTAGGAGAAGAATCACTGAAGGGATTGATGAAGGTCCTTCCGGCCGTCTCTCGCGGTGAAATGCTCAAGTCGGCTCTTTGGGCTTGCCCTTGATGAGTGGTGCTTGCACTTGGTTGAGAGATCCTAACCCGATTAATCGTCCGTTGGCGAAAGGCTCGAAAGACTCTCTCCGGCTCTGGATTAAAGAGATAGAAGTCGCCTCCCCTCCTAGGCATACACTACACACTAGAACAACCGTAAGAACACCTAGTGCTTTATGGGCACTAGGCGACGACAATAACAAACACAACTAGAGACAAAGAGAAAAAGAAGAGATAACACTAAAGAAAGAAGAAAAATCAAGAGAATATACACAAGAGAAGATGGGAGAACACAAAGAGGGGTAACTAAGTCTAGAAATAAGCAAACTAAGTCTAAACAATGCACCGTCCCCGGCAACGGCGCCAAATTGATGGAAAGGATTTGCCGTGAGTCCAACCGTCAATAATAAACCGACTATTCCTAGTGGGTAGCTAGGGCAAGTAGGGTCGATATCCACGGGGACGGTAGAGTAAGGTCTAGACTAGGTCCACTAAAACTAGGCTAAGTCACACAAACAAACACAAAGAAAGGTATAAAAGGAAACAATTGAGGAGGAGGAGTAAGAGCTAGACTAATGATCGAACTAATGAATAAATTAGAAGAGCGATATCTAACTAAAGAAGATGGACTCAAATAAGGAAAGAAGTGGGGTAGGTCGGGTTCATAGAGGTAGAAGGATAATTGGGGTGATCAAGGGTAAAGGTGTCTCCTAATCGCTAGAGTCGGTCCGGGCTCTCGCAACTTAGACCGATGTCAAGGTGAGTCCGGGCTCTCGCAACTTAGACTCTAGTCGGCACTCTCGTGACTATGACTATTCTCAACATTTCCACAAAATAAACAATCAATGAGAAGATGAATACAAGCATGGGAAGCATGGCCACTACAACTCATACAAGCATATCAACAAACACATAGAGTGCCTACAATGTGACTAACAACAAAGACACAACCTTTTCCCCTTAATCAACCCTAATCATCCATAATCTACCCCTAATCCCCCTACTAACCCCACAAAGAAACTACTCACTCATAATCAAAGAGAAACTAACAACTATAAGAGAAAACAAACTCACAAACCAAACATCCATAATGAACAATGAGAACAATAACAATAACAATATAAAGAGATTGAAACTAGATTCAATGAACAAGGATTAGAGTAGAGAAGATTATACCAACACTAATATGAAGAAAAAGATGGAAGCTTGCATTAATGAGAAACCCAAATATAATCCCAAAGTTGTCAATCTTGGAATAATCTTCAAGAATCTTCTTAATACAAGATTAATTACAATAATTATCTAGGGATTAAGGAGAGATTAGAACTAATGAATGAGAGTAAATCTAGGGTTTTTAAGCTTAAACTAAGGTAGGTTAACATAACATGTCTTAAGATTACAAGAAGGGAGTATATACATGGGTACAAGAATGAGGAAGAAGAAAAGAGAGGAGCGGGTGAGCTGTAGCCCGTCCCGATCGGGAAGGGTTCTTCCTTCCCGATCAGGAAAGATAATCCCGATCGGGAAAGGTTCTTCCTTCCCGATCGGGAAGGGCTCAAACCGATCGGGAAGGACCCACAGTAGCGCTCCTAAATGTGCATCCCTTCCCGATCGGGAAGGCCACCATCCCGACCGGGAAGGGTCTTGTATGCCTATTTTTAATGCTCCTTAGTCCTTCCTTGCCTCTCATGGGCTTCCCACCGATTCTCGGAACTCGGGATCGGGTCTCGGAGGCTCGGGATTGGGTCCCAAGGTCTCAGGGTCGATTCCGAGGTCTCGAGTCATCGTTCCTTTATCTCGTTGGCTCCAAAATGTGCATGTATTGAGTCGGAATCGCTCCAACTCTTCCAATTCGGCCTCGGGAACCTGAAACGAACTAAAGGAGGCATAAGAAGCCCATGAATCGCTCCAAAGGAGCGATTCCACAAGGAAAAAGGGACCGAAACACAACAATTAAGAACTACAAACTACACTTATCAACTCCCCCACACTTAACCCTTACTCGCCCTCGAGTAAGCACATACTAAGTACTACACTAACCGAATGGGTATTAGCGCACCCTACGCCCCTTCAACTCACGCGAGTGCACTTAGAGGACAAGTGCACTCCGCAAGGCAAGTTGGGTCTTGCGACAAAACTGTGGATGCAACCGGACACAAAGCACATAAACAAACAAACACACAAACAACACATAATCGGTTGCACCCAAAACAAAAGAAATACCGCTTCCCTCAAAAAACGGTGAGTGAAACACCGGTTTAGGACTCGAGGTAAGCGACGACGTTCCCAAGCTAGCAATACAGACTAAGGTGGACTAAACCCTAATAGTATGACGATAAAGCAACAAAAACGTTGGTAACTTACCTAGGTCCTCCTAACTTTCTAAAAACGTACTACGGGACGATCGGCGGAGTGGGAAGTGATGATCCACGGTGTTAGTCGACACTGTAGGTAAGTGAGACCCCGCCTCCTTTAGCGTGAGCCAAGAGGGTCGTCCCGTGTCCAAGACCGCCTAACTAGTCCAAGTAAAAAGGTGGAAATATGCAAAATGAGGGAAGACCGACTAATGCCGCTATCATCCTTCCTCGGGACTCGGTCCTTTGGTAGACTCTTTACGGCAAAAGTCGGAAAAAAGGCTTATTTTTTTGGGGATTTCTTTTTGTTAGACGGGTTTTCTTTTGGCATTTTCTCTTTTCTTTTGCATTTTTGCTTTGTTGTGCCATGCCATTTTTTTTTTTTTTTTTTTTTTTTGCTTTTGCGCCTTTTCTTTTTCTTCATTCTTTTCTTTCTTTCATTCTTTTCTTTCTTTTTTTTTCTTTTTCTTTGCCCATTTGGCAAGATTTGGCATTTTTTGGCACTTTCATTGAATAACAAGAAAGGGAGAATCAACCATTTGCATTTTATTGTGTGGATACGTGTAGGAGGTAGGGAAATGAGTGAGTCGAGGGTCGCGATCCCTCTTCAAACCCACAAAAAGTGGATAACTTGGACTAATTAAACAATCCTAAACACGGTCACCTAGGGGACGAGACTCGGTAACCAAGGCCTTTTCACACCGTGGGTGGTCATAATGGTCAAAAGTGCAAATCCCGTAGTAAATTCCTAGTAAGCTAGGTGGACTCAAGGTAAAGGACAAACGAATTCATTGATTTAAGGTCATTCTACTAGACTAAAGCCCTAGACTCGATTTATACTACTAGGAAGGGAAAAATAGACACTCACACCCTAGCCTCTAAACCGGGTTTTCGAAAACATTTACACACAAGACACACAACACACACACAAAATGAAGACACGACGAAAACAAACGAAAGAAAAAGAAACAAAAGCAACATAACAAGAACAAAACAAAACGAACACATACAAAACAAACACCACCCCGAATTTCCAAACAAGCCATCAAATCGTCCACAAACTTTACAAAGCTCCACCCGAGCACACCACAACACACAAATCCTCCAAACTCCGCAAGAGGTAAAGAAGAGAAGGGATAAGATGTTACCGGGAGTCTTGAAAGCTCTCCAAAGCTAGCGGTGAATAAGCGACCTATAAGGAAAAGGGGAGGCAAACACGCGCAACAAAACAAATAGACGACACAATGACACAAAAGAAAAACACACAAAAGAAAAATCTTTTTGATTTTTGTGAAAATCTTTCAAATTTTTATGGTTTTTTAAGATTTTTTCGGAAAAACTAAGAAAATAGACTAAACTATACTAGAATATCGCTCCCCCACACTTAAATCGAGCCATGTCCTCATGCTCGATCGTAGGGTGCGGAGAGACAAAAGAAAAGAAACTACGAAAATAAAGCTAAAAATCAAAAATAAGGTGAAGAAAAAGGTAGAAGGCGTCCGGCCGGGGTGTAATCAAGTCACCATGGGTCGAGTCAAGAAAAAGATATGGATGGGGGAAGAAAATAAAAAGAAGGAAATAAAAGGAAATGGGAGGGGAGGGCTAGGTGTAATCAAGTCACCTAGCCCGGATTCCGCCCGATTTCCACTAATTTCTAACGATTAATCCTAAAAAAAAGAAAATAACTTAAATAAATAAAAAGAAATAAAAACTATGGAGAAGAATTACCAATTGTCATTTTGGATTTTGAAGTAACTCTTGACGTAATCACGTCGTCAAGAGCCACCGGGAGCAATCATCAAGGCCCTTAAGGCCACCCAATCGCCTCTTCATCATCGAGGCTAGTAATAACCGTCATCATTACCTCCATCACCATCGTCATTATCATCATCGTCACCTTCATCATCTCCACCATCATCATCGTCACAATCATCATCTTCACCATCATCATCACCCTTGCCCGTGTTTACATCCCAAGCGTCCTCCTCATCGTTCATCACATCGCCACTAGTACTAGGGTTACCGTGGCCTTGGAAATATTCCGGTCTATACCACGATGGGAGGTTCCCTTGCGGGTTTATATACCCTTGTTGAGCTAGGAGATGGTACCCGGGGTATTGGGCATAGTAATCATCCCTCCTATGCTCATATTGCCCAAGATGTAGAGCATTAAGCATGGCGGCCATAGAAAGGTCGGCCGGGGGCGAAGGGTAAACAAAGTGAGTGTATGGTGCATACGGAGGGACATCAATGAATGCCGGGGGGGTGGGATAGTAGTGCTGGGGTTGTGTAGCTTGTTGTTGTTGTTGTTGTGGTGGTCGAGCTGGGAGTTGGGGTCGAGCTCGTGGTCGGGGCCCATGGGAAGAGGAGGCACCTTGATCACTTCCGATAAAAGGCAATAAAAGATTAGGTTCCTGAACCGGCACGGCGGATCGTTGCAAAGGCGCAAGGGCCGGAAGTGCATCGCACGGTAGGAAGAAGTGCGTCCGACCCCCCGTGCTCCAAAGGTACTTTCTAAGCCTATTATCATAATTGATCCATCGATGATACCTAGATAATCGGTCCTCATCTAATCTTGTGCCCCCCGGTACGGGGATTAAACCGTCTTCCCTAAATGTCGGACTCACTCTCTTGGCTAGATGAGTAACAAGCCCCCCGATAGCAATTTCTCTCAAATGCTTCCCCCCCTTGGCTATCTTCTCGAAATGCTTGGCTACTGCAAGTGCGACGTCGGGGGTGAACCGATGTTGCCTTTTTAAGTTCAAGTACCCCCCGACTAAGGTCAACTCTTGCTGAGTGTATGTACCCGTCTCACACCTCCCGAAAATGGTACCCGCTACAAAACGCTGCCATATATGAAGGACCGGGTGGTGGACAAGGCGACTAGACAAGTGTCTAAGATCCACAAGTGTGAGACCCGTTATACTACGCCATACGTCAGCTACATTAAAGTCATTGGGTACCCGACCATCGGTAACCTCCGGAATGCCAAAGAGCTCACCGAAGTTGTCGAGGGTGTACATAAGGGACGCGTTATTGATTCGGAAATAAACTCGGTGTGGTCGGGATCGAATTTCGAGACGAAAGCTACTTAGGAACTCTAAAGTGAGTTGCCTATATGTGAGCTCATGCATGTCAAAGAGAACTTCCATACCCATCCCAACAAAGAATTGCCTACATTGCTCTAAAATACCAAGCTTTTGAAGAATAATTTTGCATATGAATCGAGTGGATTCTAGGGGCTTACCAAGGAGCTTGATAAATTTTTCCTTTTGCTCTTCCGATTCAAATATCAGACTGGGAAACTCCGGGAGACGAGCAATTTCCTGCTCCTCAACCTCGACCATGGACTCGGGCTCGGGCTGGGCTCTCGAACTCGAAACATCCTTTCTTTTTCTGCTAATCACTGATCCCCCTCTCTTCTTTGGTGCCATATTGGATGATGAAGGCTTAAAATGATAGTATACCAAACACAAAAATATTTCCTTCCCACAAATAAGAGCTAAAACCTCCCAAAAATACCTCAAACAAGCTTAATATCGAAGAAATAAGCTACCCAAGTGAAGCTTAGCAAGACAAATCGAGTAATAGAAGAAATACCAATTTTCGGATTTGGAGAAAAATGGGCACAAAAACTCGATTTTTTTCCAATTTTTGGGAGTTTTGAAGGTAGAAAATGGGTTTAGGATACTTATGGATGGGATAGAAATCGATTTTGTGAAGTTTTGGGAGTGATTTGGTGAAGTTTGGTGGAGAAATGGAGGATTAATGGTGATTTTGGGGTTAGGTTTTGAAAAGTGGGGTTTTGAAGAGAGGTTGAAGATGAAGTTTGGTAGTGTTGTGTTGAAATGATGTGGGAATGGGTTGGGTTGGGTTGTAAGAGGAAGGTTGTAAGAGGAAAAGGATTAGGGGCGGGTCGGGCTTGGCTGAAGAGAGGAGGGCCGAGCTGGGCCTCAATCGGGCGAACTGGGCTCGAGGCAACACCTTGACGATCGGGAAAGAAAATCCCGATCGGGTTTTCCCACAAACCCGAACGGGAAGAGAAAATCCCGAACGGGAAGGGCTCACAGTAACCAGTCTAACTTGCACCCCCCAACCCGAACGGGAAAGAAAAACCCGATCGGGTTTTCCCAATAACCCGAACGGGAAGGTAGAAATCCCGATCGGGAAGGTCTCACAGTGGTCGCTCCAAATTGCACCTGCAACCCGAGCGGGAATGAATAATCCCGATCGGGATTTTTGACCATCTCGAACGGGAAGACTTTTTTTCCAAACGGGATGAGTCGTTTTGGCCTTCCACGAACCCAAAAGCTTATCACAAGCTTCAAAAACCGACTTCCTTGATCACAAACCAAGTCTTATCATCAACCCGTCTTCTCTAGGGCTCACATTCACTTCACCTATCAATAAAGCTCAAACATACATAAAATTCTCTCCCTCACAACTCTCATCAAATAACCCAAATGACAAGAATATCACTAAGAACAAGCTAACTACAAGAAAGAGGTATATACAATGAGACGGTTCTTGTGGAACTCCGTCAAACCAAGATGGTGCAATCTTCATTCTTTTTCAACAACAATAACTGACTCCATCTCCATCGAGGGCACGAAGGAACAAGTCGAAGGCCCTAGCAAAGTCTTCAATCAAACTCGTTATATAGGCATCCACATACCAAGGCTCCTCATGGCCTTGCCTTGACGTTCCCGGGGCATCCCTATCTTCCAAATTCAAGGGCTTGAACTTTTACTTTTGGTCTTTCGGGACATACCCAAACGTCCACCGGTCCTCATGCGGCCTCAAGGGAGGCTCATCTTCTTCCTTGCTTAGCAACTTGTTGTCAAGCCCATGATTTGGGCACTCATCTTCCTCCATATCGGAGTCGTCATCCTCAAGTACATAAGAGTACTCCTTCAAGCTTTGTCCCAATCCTTCCCCTAGATCGATGTCTTCCGTGGCATGGATCATATTACATGTCTCGGTCATAGGCGAAGTGTTGCCTTGGAGGTCAAACACTAACTCCTCGTCGCCTAGTTGAAAAGTGATCCTACCCTTCTTCACATCGATCACGGCACCGGCGGTGTGTAGAAATGGGCGTCCAAGGATGATGGGAGTGTTAGCATCCTCCGGCATGTCAACCACAATGAAGTCGACCGGAATGAAGAACTTCCCTATTTGTATTGGCACATCCTCCAACAATCCCAATGGTCGGTTAAGAGACTTATCGGCCATTTGGAGTGTAATGGACGTACACTTCAACTCCGTCATCCCTAATCGCTCACAAATGGTGTAGGGAATAATGCTCACGCTTGCGCCCAAATCACACATAGCTCTCTCGATCTTGTAATTGCCAATGGTGCATGGGATAGAGAAACTACCCGGGTCCTTCAACTTCGGAAGCGTAGAACCTTGAATAAGCTCGCTCACCACCCTAGTGAACGCTACCGTCTCTTCCATGTCGATGGACCTCTTCCTAGCTAGGATTTCCTGCATGAATTTTCCATATGCAGGGATTTGGGTAAGTAGCTCGGTGAACGGGACACTAACATCCAATTTCTTCACGATATTAAGGAACTTGTCAAATTGAGTGTCCACCTTAGTCTTCATTTGCCTAGATGGGTAAGGCAACTTGATTTGGTACTTGTTTTGCTCAAGTGGGGTGGACTCTTCAAAGGACACTTTCCTTTTTCCCTTGTCTTTCTCTTGAAGAGGAGGAGGGTCTTCTTTTTGGGGTTTCTCGGCCTCCCCTAGGACTTGTTCCTCAATTGGAATGTCAAAGCTCGATTCTTCTTGATTTGGAGATGCCAATTCCATGTTCGGTTCTTGTGTCGGCTCTTGCTCATTAGGAGACACGGGAGGATTATAAGTAGCACCGCTCCTTAAGGTGATGGCATTGACATGTTCATAATTTGGGGTTTCACCTTGAGGAGGCAATTGCCCCTTTTGCCTTGAGGAGCTCCCCGAAGCTAGTTGAGATATTTGATTCTCAAGTATCTTCATACGGGTATCTCTCATTGCATTTTCCCCTCGAATATAAGTGAAGAGCTCATGATGATTCTTTGATATTTCCACTTGACCTTGTTGCAAATCTTGATTACTCCTTTGTAATTCCGTCATTGACTTTTGAATGTCAAAATCCCGAGGTGGGGACGATGGATTATGTGGAGTATCGGTGAGGGCCAATGGAGTACCGTAGTCATGAATAGGAGACCAACTCCTGGGCTTGCTTTGTTGTTGATGATTTTGAGTTGCTTGTTGACGGCTCCTTTGGAACCCATGAGAATTTCCTTGATTAAGGCCTTGATTGTGGTTTTGTTGTTGTTGGAAGCCTTGGTTTCCTTTGAAACCGCCTTGATTGAAGTTCCCTTGTTGGAACCCTTGCTTGTTGTTGAAGTTACCTTGGTTATTTTGCTTGAAATTGTTGAAGGGTCTTTGGTTACCCATATAACCTTGGTAACTTTCATGGTTGTCCCGTAAAGGAGGTGGAACATAGGAACGATGTTGTTGTTGATGTTGAAAGGCTTGTTGTTGGGGGACTTGTTGGGAAGCTTGGAATTGATTAGAGTAAGAGGTACCTTGCTTGAACGCTTGAAAGGCGTTCACTTGCTCGACACTTCCTTGGCAATACATAGGATCATGTCCAACAATTCCACAAGTGTCGCACATCCCAAAGTAAGGTGTAGGAGGTGCGAACCCCAAAGCATTCACATCTTGAATCGGTTGATGGTGGGATGAACTCGAGCCTTGGACTTGGTTGAGGTGGCTTTGGAGCTTCTTGTCAATAGTCTCCATGCGCGTTTTCAATTGAGCTCCAAGATCAATGCTTAGCTTAGTGATGGCATCGACCTCATGCATGCCTCCTCGATGTGCCTTCCTAGGCCTAGAATATTGCGAATTGTGCACCGCCATCTCTTCGATTCTCGCCCATGTTTGGTCGCCATCGACCTCGGTAAACCTACCATTCGAGCCCATGTTGAGAATGGCTCTCGAGTCCTCATAAAGTCCATTCCAAAATTGTTGTACTAAGAACCATTGTGAGAGTCCATGATGAGGGCACGATCTTACCAAAGACTTAAACCGCTCCCAAGCTTCATATAGACTCTCCTCGTCCCTTTGTTGGAAACCGGTGATGGAGGCCCTAAGCATATTGGTCTTTTCCGGAGGGTAAAACTTTTGGTAGAACGCCAAGGCAAGCTTTTTTCAAGTGTCGATACCCATGGTTGCCCTATCGAGACTCTTAATCCATTGCTTCGCTTTTCCAATAAGAGAAAACGGGAAGAGTACCCAACGAATTTGGTCTTGAGTAACCCCGGTTTGAGATATAGCGTCACAATAATCGGAGAAGGTCTCCATGTGTTGGTGCGGGTCTTCGGTGGGCAAACCACTAAAAGGGCTCCTCTCCACAAGTTGGATAAATTGAGTCTTCGCCACAAAATTCCCGGTATAGGCTTCCGGTAATGCACTCGGTCACGGCAAGACATCCTCGGTGAATGTGGAGTGTGAGGAGAACTTAGGCATTCTTGGATGTAAGGGAGAAGATGGTGGTGTAGAAAGTGTTGATGTAGAAGAGGAGGGAGAACTAGGAGAAGAATCACCGAAGGGATTGATTAAGATCCCTCCGGCCGTCTCTCGAGGTGAAATGCTCAAGTCGGCTCTTTGGGCTTGCCCTTGATGAGTGGTGCTTGCACTTGGTTGAGAGATCCTAACCCGATTAATCGTCCGTTGGCGAAAGGCTCGAAAGAGTCTCTCCGGCTCTGGATTAAAGAGATAGAAGTCGCCTCCCCTCCTAGGCATACACTACACACTAGAACAACCGTAAGAACACCTAGTGCTTTATGGGCACTAGGCGACGACAATAACAAACACAACTAGAGACAAAGAGAAAAAGAAGAGATAACACTAAAGAAACAAGAAAAATCAAGAGAATATACACAAGAGAAGATGGGAGAACACAAAGAGGGGTAACTAAGTCTAGAAATAAGCAAACTAAGTCTAAACAATGCACCGTCCCCGGCAACGGCGCCAAATTGATGGGAAGGATTTGCCGTGAGTCCAACCGTCAATAATAAACCGACTATTCCTAGTGGGTAGCTAGGGCAAGTAGGGTCGATATCCACGGGGACGGTAGAGTAAGGTCTAGACTAGGTCCGCTAAAACTAGGCTAAGTCACACAAACAAACACAAAGAAAGGTATAAAAGGAAACAATTGAGGAGGAGGAGTAAGAGCTAGACTAATGATCGAACTAATGAATAAATTAGAAGAGCGATATCTAACTAAAGAAGATGGACTCAAATAAGGAAAGAAGTGGGGTAGGTCGGGTTCATAGAGGTAGAAGGATAATTGGGGTGATCAAGGGTAAAGGTGTCTCCTAATCGCTAGAGTCGGTCCGGGCTCTCGCAACTTAGACCGATGTGAAGGTGACTCCGGGCTCTCGCAACTTAGACTCTAGTCGGCACTCTCGTGACTATGACTATTCTCAACATTTCCACAAAATAAACAATCAATGAGAAGATGAATACAAGCATGGGAAGCATGGCCACTACAACTCATACAAGCATATCAACAAACACATAGAGTGCCTACAATGTGACTAACAACAAAGACACAACCTTTTCCCCTTAATCAACCCTAATCATCCATAATCTACCCCTAATCCCCCTACTAACCCCACAAAGAAACTACTCACTCATAATCAAAGAGAAACTAACAACTATAAGAGAAAACAAACTCACAAACCAAACATCCATAATGAACAATGAGAACAATAACAATAACAATATAAAGAGATTGAAACTAGATTCAATGAACAAGGATTAGAGTAGAGAAGATTATACCAACACTAATATGAAGAAAAAGATGGAAGCTTGCATTAATGAGAAACCCAAATATAATCCCAAAGTTGTCAATCTTGGAATAATCTTCAAGAATATTCTTAATACAAGATTAATTACAATAATTATCTAGGGATTAAGGAGAGATTAGAACTAATGAATGAGAGTAAATCTAGGGTTTTTAGGCTTAAACTAAGGTAGGTTAACATAACATGTCTTAAGATTACAAGAAGGGAGTATATATATGGGTACAAGAATGAGGAAGAAGAAAAGAGAGGAGCGGGTGAGCTGTAGCCCGTCCCGATCGGGAAGGATAATCCCGATCGGGAAGGGTTCTTCCTTCCCGATCGGGAAAGATAATCCCGATCGGGAAAGGTTCTTCCTTCCCGATCGGGAAGGGCTCAACCCGATCGGGAAGGACCCACAGTAGCGCTCCTAAATGTGCATCCCTTCCCGATCGGGAAGGCCACCATCCCGACCGGGAAGGGTCTTGTATGCCTATTTTTAATGCTCCTTGGTCCTTCCTTGCCTCTCATGGGCTTCCCACCGATTCTCGGGACTCGGGATCGGGTCTCGGAGCCTCGGGATTGGGTCCCAAGGTCTCGGGGTCGATTCCGAGGTCTCGAGTCATCGTTCCTTTATCTCGTTGGCTCCAAAATGTGCATGTATTGAGTCGGAATCGCTCCAACTCTTCCAATTCGGCCTCGGGAACCTGAAACGAACAAAAGGAGGCATAAGAAGCCCATGAATCGCTCCAAAGGAGCGATTCCACAAGGAAAAAGGGACCGAAACACAACAATTAAGAACTACAAACTACACTTATCAACTCCCCCACACTTAACCCTTACTCGCCCTCGAGTAAGCACATACTAAGTACTACACTCACCGAATGGGTATTAGCGCACCCTACGCCCCTTCAACTCACGCGAGTGCACTTAGAGGACAAGTGCACTCCGCAAGGCAAGTTGGGTCTTGCGACAAAACTGTGGATGCAACCGGACACAAAGCACATAAACAAACAAACACACAAACAACACATAATCGGTTGCACCCAAAACAAAAGAAATACTGCTTCCCTCTAAAAGCGGTGAGTGAAACACCGGTTTAGGACTCGAGGTAAGCGACGACGTTCCCAAGCTAGCAATACAAACCAAGGTGGACTAAACCCTAATAGTATGACGATAAAGCAACAAAAACGTTGGTAACTTACCTAGGTCCTCCTAACTTTCTAAAAACGTACTACGGGACGATCGGCGGAGTGGGAAGTGATGATCCACGGTGTTAGTCGACACTGTAGGTAAGTGAGACCCCGCCTCCTTTAGCGTGAGCCAAGAGGGTCGTCCCGTGTCCAAGACCGCCTAACTAGTCCAAGTAAAAAGGTGAAAATATGCAAAATGAGGGAAGACCGACTAATGCCGCTATCATCCTTCCTCGGGACTCGGTCCTTTGGTAGACTCTTTACGGCAAAAGTCGGAAAAAAGGCTTATTTTTGTGGGGATTTCTTTTTGTTAGACGGGTTTTCTTTTGGCATTTTCTCTTTTCTTTTGCATTTTTGCTTTGTTGTGCCATGCCATTTTTTTTATTTTTTTTATTTTTTTTATTTTTTTTTATTTTTTTGCTTTTGCGCCTTTTCTTTTTCTTCATTCTTTTCTTTCTTTCATTCTTTTCATTCTTTTTTTTTCTTTTTCTTTGCCCATTTGGCAAGATTTGGCATTTTTTGGCACTTTCATTGAATAACAAGAAAGGGAGAATCAACCATTTGCATTTTATTGTGTGGATACGTGTAGGAGGTAGGGAAATGAGTGAGTCGAGGGTCGCGATCCCTCTTCAAACCCACAAAAAGTGGATAACTTGGACTAATTAAACAATCCTAAACACGGTCACCTAAGGGACGAGACTCGGTAACCAAGGCCTTTTCACACCGTGGGTGGTCATAATGGTCAAAAGTGCAAATCCCGTAGTAAATTCCTAGTAAGCTAGGTGGACTCAAGGTAAAGGACCAACGAATTCATTGATTTAAGGTCATTCTACTAGACTAAAGCCCAAGACTCGATTTATACTACTAGGAAGGGAAAAATAGACACTCACACCCTAGCCTCTAAACCGGGTTTTCGAAAACATTTACACACAACACACACAACACACACAAAAAATGAAGACACGACGAAAACAAACGAAAGAAAAAGAAACAAAAGCAACATAACAAGAACAAAACAAAACGAACACATACAAAACAAACACCACCCCAAATTTCCAAACAAGCCATCAAATCGTCCACAAACTTTACAAAGCTCCACCCGAGCACACCACAACACACAACTCCGCCAAACCCCGCAAGAGGTAAAGAAGAGAAGGGATAAGATGTTACCGGGAGTCTTGAAAGCTCTCCAAAGCTAGCGGTGAATAAGCGACCTATAAGGAAAAGGGGAGGCAAACACGCGCAACAAAACAAATAGATGACACAATGACACAAATGAAAAACACACAAAAGAAAAATCTTTTTGATTTTTGTGAAAAAATTTCAATTTTTTATGGTTTTTTAAGATTTTTTCGGAAAAACTAAGAAAATAGACTAAACTATACTAGAATATCGCTCCCCCACACTTAAATCGAGCCATGTCCTCATGCTCGATCGTAGGGTGCGGAGAGACAAAAGAAAAGAAACTACGAAAATAAAGCTAAAAATCAAAAATAAGGTGAAGAAAAAGGTAGAAGGCGTCCGGCCGGGGTGTAATCAAGTCACCATGGGCCGAGACAAGAAAAAGATATGGATGGGGGAAGAAAATAAAAAGAAGGAAATAAAAGGAAATGGGAGGGGAGGGCTAGGTGTAATCAAGTCACCTAGCCCGGATTCCGCCCGATTTCCACTAATTTCTAACGATTAATCCTAAAAAAAAGAAAATAACTTAAATAAATAAAAAGAAATAAAAACTAAGGAGAAGAATTACCAATTGTCATTTTGGATTTTGAAATAACTCTTGACGTAATCACGTCGTCAAGAGCCACCGGGAGCAATCATCAAGGCCCTTAAGGCCACCCAATCGCCTCTTCATCATCGAGGCTAGTAATAACTGTCATCATTACCTCCATCACCATCGTCATTATCATCATCGTCACCTTCATCATCTCCACCATCATCATCGTCACCATCATCATCTTCACCATCATCATCACCCTTGCCCGTGTTGACATCCCAAGCGTCCTCCTCCTCAAACTCCTCATCGTTCATCACATCGCCACTAGTACTAGGGTTACCGTGGCCTTGGAAATATTCCGGTCTATACCACGATGGGAGGTTCCCTTGCGGGTTTATATACCCTTGTTGAGCTAGGAGATGCATAGTAATCATCCCTCCTATGCTCATATTGCCCATGATGTAGAGCATTAAGCACGGCGGCCATAGAAAGGTCGGCCGGGGGCGAAGGGTAAATAAAGGGAGTGTATGGTGCATACGGAGAGACATCAATGAATGCCGGGGGGGGGGGATAGTAGTGTTGGGGTTGTGTAGCTTGTTGTTGTTGTTGTTGTTGTGGTGGTGGTCGAGCTGGGAGTTGGGGTCGAGCTCGTGGTCGGGGCCCATGGGAAGAGGAGGCACCTTGATCACTTCCGATAAAAGGCAATAAAAGATTAGGTTCCTGAACCGGCACGGCGGATCGTTGCAAAGGCGCAAGGGCCGGAAGTGCATCGCACGGTAGGAAGAAGTGCGTCCGACACCCCGTGGTCCAAAGGTACTTTCTAAGCCTATTATCATAATTGATCCATCGATGATACCTAGATAATCGGTCCTCATCTAATCTTGTGCCCCCCGGTACGGGGATTAAACCGTCTTCCCTAAATGTCGGACTCACTCTCTTGGCTAGATGAGTAACAAGCCCCCCGATAGCAATTTCTCTCAAATGCTTCCCCCCCTTGGCTATCTTCTCGAAATGCTTGGCTAGTGCAAGTGCGATGTCGGGGGTGAACCGATGTTGCCTTTTTAAGTTCAAGTACTCCCCGACTAAGGTCAACTCTTGCTGAGTGTATGTACCCGTCTCACACCTCCCGAAAATGGTACCCGCTACAAAACGCTGCCATATACGAAGAACCGGGTGGTGGACAAGGCGACTAGACAAGTGTCTAAGATCCACAAGTGTGAGACCCGTTATACTACGCCATACGTCAGCTACATTAAAGTCATTGGGTACCCGACCATCGGTAACCTCCGGAATGCCAAAGAGCTCACCGAAGTTGTCGAGGGTGTACATAAGGGATGCGTTATTGATTCGGAAATAAACTCGGTGTGGTCGGGATCGAATTTCGAGACGAAAGCTACTTAGGAACTCTAAAGTGAGTTGCCTATATGTGAGCTCATGCATGTCAAAGAGAACTTCCATACCCATCCCAACAAAGAATTGCCTACATTGCTCTAAAATACCAAGCTTTCGAAGAATAATTTTGCATATGAATCGAGTGGGTTCTAGGGGCTTACCAAGGAGCTTGATAAATTTTTCCTTTTGCTCTTCCGATTCAAATATCAGACTGGGAAACTCCGGGAGACGAGCAATTTCCTGCTCCTCAACCTCGACCATGGACTCGGGCTCGGGCTGGGCTCTCGAACTCGAAACATCCTTTCTTTTTCTGCTAATCACTGATCCCCCTCTCTTCTTTGGTGCCATATTGGATGATGAAGGCTTAAAATGATAGTATACCAAACACAAAAATATTTCCTTCCCACAAATAAGAGCTAAAACCTCCCAAAAATACCTCAAACAAGCTTAATATCGAAGAAATAAGCTACCCAAGTGAAGCTTAGCAAGACAAATCGAGTAATAGAAGAAATACCAAATTTCGGATTTGGTGAAAAATGGGCACAAAAACTCGATTTTTTTCCAATTTTTGGGAGTTTTGAAGGTAGAAAATGGGTTTAGGATACTTATGGATGGGATAGAAATCGATTTTGTGAAGTTTTGGGAGTGATTTGGTGAAGTTTGGTGGAGAAATAGAGGATTAATGGTGATTTTGGGGTTAGGTTTTGAAAAGTGGGGTTTTGAAGAGAGGTTGAAGATGAAGTTTGGTAGTGTTGTGTTGAAATGATGTGGGAATGGGTTGGGTTGGGTTGTAAGAGGGAGGTTGTAAGAGGAAAAGGATTAGGGGCGGGTCGGGCTTGGCTGAAGAGAGGAGGGCCGAGCTGGGCCTCAATCGGGCGAACTGGGCTCGAGGCAACGCCTTCCCGATCGGGAAAGAAAATCCCGATCGGGTTTTCCCACAAACCCGAACTGGAAGAGAAAATCCCGAACGGGAAGGGCTCACAGTAACCAGTCTAACTTGCACCCCCCAACCCGAACGGGAAAGAAAAACCCGATCGGGTTTTCCCAATAACCCGAACGGGAAGGTAGAAATCCCGATCGGGAAGGTCTCACAGTGGTCGCTCCAAATTGCACCTGCAACCCGAGCGGGAATGAATAATCCCGATCGGGATTTTTGACCATCTCGAACGGGAAGACTTTTTTTCCAAACGGGATGAGTCGTTTTGGCCTTCCACGAACCCAAAAGCTTATCACAAGCTTCAAAAACCGACTTCCTTGATCACAAACCAAGTCTTATCATCAACCCGTCTTCTCTAGGGCTCACATTCACTTCACCTATCAATAAAGCTCAAACATACATAAAATTCTCTCCCTCACAACTCTCATCAAATAACCCAAATGACAAGAATATCACTAAGAACAAGCTAACTACAAGAAAGAGGTATATACAATGAGACGGTTCTTGTGGAACTCCGTCAAACCAAGATGGTGCAATCTTCATTCTTTTTCAACAACAATAACTGACTCCATCTCCATCGAGGGCACGAAGGAACAAGTCGAAGGCCCTAGCAAAGTCTTCAATCAAACTCGTTATATAGGCATCCACATACCAAGGCTCCTCATGGCCTTGCCTTGACGTTCCCGGGGCATCCCTATCTTCCAAATTCAAGGGCTTGAACTTTTACTTTTGGTCTTTCGGGACATACCCAAACGTCCACCGGTCCTCATGCGGCCTCAAGGGAGGCTCATCTTCTTCCTTGCTTAGCAACTTGTTGTCAAGCCCATGATTTGGGCACTCATCTTCCTCCATATCGGAGTCGTCATCCTCAAGTACATAAGAGTACTCCTTCAAGCTTTGTCCCAATCCTTCCCCTAGATCGATGTCTTCCGTGGCATGGATCATATTACATGTCTCGGTCATAGGCGAAGTGTTGCCTTGGAGGTCAAACACTAACTCCTCGTCGCCTAGTTGAAAAGTGATCCTACCCTTCTTCACATCGATCACGGCACCGGCGGTGTGTAGAAATGGGCGTCCAAGGATGATGGGAGTGTTAGCATCCTCCGGCATGTCAACCACAATGAAGTCGACCGGAATGAAGAACTTCCCTATTTGTACCGGCACATCCTCCAACAATCCCAATGGTCGGTTAAGAGACTTATCGGCCATTTGGAGTGTAATGGACGTACACTTCAACTCCGTCATCCCTAATCGCTCACAAATGGTGTAGGGAATAATGCTCACGCTTGCGCCCAAATCACACATAGCTCTCTCGATCTTGTAATTGCCAATGGTGCATGGGATAGAGAAACTACCCGGGTCCTTCAACATCGGAAGCGTAGAACCTTGAATAAGCTCGCTCACCACCCTAGTGAACGCTACCGTCTCTTCCATGTCGATGGACCTCTTCCTAGCTAGGATTTCCTGCATGAATTTTCCATATGCCGGGATTTGGGTAAGTAGCTCGGTGAACGGGACACTAACATCCAATTTCTTCACGATATTAAGGAACTTGTCGAATTGAGTGTCCACCTTAGTCTTCATTTGCCTAGATGGGTAAGGCAACTTGATTTGGTACTTGTTTTGCTCAAGTGGGGTGGACTCTTCAAAGGACACTTTCCTTTTTCCCTTGTCTTTCTCTTGAAGAGGAGGAGGGTCTTCTTTTTGGGGTTTCTCGGCCTCCCCTAGGACTTGTTCCTCAATTGGAATGTCAAAGCTCGATTCTTCTTGATTTGGAGATGCCAATTCCGTGTTCGGTTCTTGTGTCGGCTCTTGCTCATTAGGAGACACGGGAGGATTATAAGTAGCACCGCTCCTTAAGGTGATGGCATTGACATGTTCATAATTTGGGGTTTCACCTTGAGGAGGCAATTGCCCCTTTTGCCTTGAGGAGCTCCCCGAAGCTAGTTGAGATATTTGATTCTCAAGTATCTTCATACGGGTATCTCTCATTGCATTTTCCCCTCGAATATAAGTGAAGAGCTCATGATGATTCTTTGATATTTCCACTTGACCTTGTTGCAAATCTTGATTACTCCTTTGTAATTCCGTCATTGACTTTTGAATGTCAAAATCCCGAGGTGGGGACGATGGATTATGCGGAGTATTGGTGAGGGCCAATGGAGTACCGTAGTCATGAATAGGAGACCAACTTCTGGGCTTGCTTTGTTGTTGATGATTTTGAGTTGCTTGTTGACGGCTCCCTTGGAACCCATGAGAATTTCCTTGATTAAGGCCTTGATTGTGGTTTTGTTGTTGTTGGAAGCCTTGGTTTCCTTTGAAACCGCCTTGATTGAAGTTCCCTTGTTGGAACCCTTGCTTGTTGTTGAAGTTACCTTGGTTATTTTGCTTGAAATTGTTGAAGGGTCTTTGGTTACCCATATAACCTTGGTAACTTTCATGGTTGTCCCGTAAAGGAGGTGGAACATAGGAACGATGTTGTTGTTGATGTTGAAAGGCTTGTTGTTGGGGGACTTGTTGGGAAGCTTGGAATTGATTAGAGTAAGAGGTACCTTGCTTGAACGCTTGAAAGGCGTTCACTTGCTCGACACTTCCTTGGCAATACATAGGATCATGTCCAACAATTCCACAAGTGTCGCACATCCCAAAGTAAGGTGTAGGAGGTGCGAACCCCAAAGCATTCACATCTTGAATCGGTTGATGGTGGGATGAACTCGAGCCTTGGACTTGGTTGAGGTGGCTTTGGAGCTTCTTGTCAATAGTCTCCATGTGCGTTTTCAATTGAGCTCCAAGATCAATGCTTAGCTTAGTGATGGCATCGACCTCATGCACGCCTCCTCGATGTGCCTTCCTAGGCCTAGAATATTGCGAATTGTGCACCGCCATCTCTTCGCTTCTCGCCCATGTTTGGTCGCCATCGACCTCGGTAAACCTACCATTCGAGCCCATGTTGAGAATGGCTCTCGAGTCCTCATAAAGTCCATTCCAAAATTGTTGTACTAAGAACCATTGTGAGAGTCCATGATGAGGGCACGATCTTACCAAAGACTTAAACCGCTCCCAAGCTTCATATAGACTCTCCTCGTCCCTTTGTTGGAAACCGGTGATGGAGGCCCTAAGCATATTGGTCTTTTCCGGAGGGTAAAACTTTTGGTAGAACGCCAAGGCAAGCTTTTTTCAAGTGTCGATACCCATGGTTGCCCTATCGAGACTCTTAATCCATTGCTTCGCTTTTCCAATAAGAGAAAACGGGAAGAGTACCCAACGAATTTGGTCTTGAGTAACCCCGGTTTGAGATATAGCGTCACAATAATCGGAGAAGGTCTCCATGTGTTGGTGCGGGTCTTCGGTGGGCAAACCACTAAAAGGGCTCCTCTCCACAAGTTGGATAAATTGAGTCTTCGCCACAAAATTCCCGGTATAGGCTTCCGGTAATGCACTCGGTCACGGCAAGACATCCTCGGTGAATGTGGAGTGTGAGGAGAACTTAGGCATTCTTGGATGTAAGGGAGAAGATGGTGGTGTAGAAAGTGTTGATGTAGAAGAGGAGGGAGAACTAGGAGAAGAATCACCGAAGGGATTGATTAAGATCCCTCCGGCCGTCTCTCGAGGTGAAATGCTCAAGTCGGCTCTTTGGGCTTGCCCTTGATGAGTGGTGCTTGCACTTGGTTGAGAGATCCTAACCCGATTAATCGTCCGTTGGCGAAAGGCTCGAAAGAGTCTCTCCGGCTCTGGATTAAAGAGATAGAAGTCGCCTCCCCTCCTAGGCATACACTACACACTAGAACAACCGTAAGAACACCTAGTGCTTTATGGGCACTAGGCGACGACAATAACAAACACAACTAGAGACAAAGAGAAAAAGAAGAGATAACACTAAAGAAAGAAGAAAAATCAAGAGAATATACACAAGAGAAGATGGGAGAACACAAAGAGGGGTAACTAAGTCTAGAAAAAAGCAAACTAAGTCTAAACAATGCACCGTCCCCGGCAACGGCGCCAAATTGATGGGAAGGATTTGCCGTGAGTCCAACCGTCAATAATAAACCGACTATTCCTAGTGGGTAGCTAGGGCAAGTAGGTTCGATATCCACGGGGACGGTAGAGTAAGGTCTAGACTAGGTCCACTAAAACTAGGCTAAGTCACACAAACAAACACAAAGAAAGGTATAAAAGGAAACAATTGAGGAGGAGGAGTAACAGCTAGACTAATGATCGAACTAATGAATAAATTAGAAGAGCGATATCTAACTAAAGAAGATGGACTCAAATAAGGAAAGAAGTGGGGTAGGTCGGGTTCATAGAGGTAGAAGGATAATTGGGGTGATCAAGGGTAAAGGTGTCTCCTAATCGCTAGAGTCGGTCCGGGTTCTCGCAACTTAGACCGATGTCAAGGTGAGTCCGGGCTCTCGCAACTTAGACTCTAGTCGGCACTCTCGTGACTATGACTATTCTCAAAATTTCCACAAAATAAACAATCAATGAGAAGATGAATACAAGCATGGGAAGCATGGCCACTACAACTCATACAAGCATATCAACAAACACATAGAGTGCCTACAATGTGACTAACAACAAAGACACAACCTTTTCCCCTTAATCAACCCTAATCATCCATAATCTACCCCTAATCCCCCTACTAACCCCACAAAGAAACTACTCACTCATAATCAAAGAGAAACTAACAACTATAAGAGAAAACAAACTCACAAACCAAACATCCATAATGAACAATGAGAACAATAACAATAACAATATAAAGTGATTGAAACTAGATTCAATGAACAAGGATTAGAGTAGAGAAGATTATACCAACACTAATATGAAGAAAAAGATGGAAGCTTGCATTAATGAGAAACCCAAATATAATCCCAAAGTTGTCAATCTTGGAATAATCTTCAAGAATCTTCTTAATACAAGATTAATTACAATAATTATCTAGGGATTAAGGAGAGATTAGAACTAATGAATGAGAGTAAATCTAGGGTTTTTAGGCTTAAACTAAGGTAGGTTAACATAAAATGTCTTAAGATTACAAGAAGGGAGTATATATATGGGTACAAGAATGAGGAAGAAGAAAAGAGAGGAGCGGGTGAGCTGTAGCCCATCCCGATCGGGAAGGATAATCCCGATCAGGAAGGGTTCTTCCTTCCCGATCGGGAAAGATAATCCCGATCGGGAAAGGTTCTTCCTTCCCGATCGGGAAGGGCTCAACCCGATCGGGAAGGACCCACAGTAGCGCTCCTAAATGTGCATCCCTTCCCGATCGGGAAGGCCACCATCCTGACCGGGAAGGGTCTTGTATGCCTATTTTTAATGCTCCTTGGTCCTTCCTTGCCTCTCATGGGCTTCCCACCGATTCTCGGGACTCGGGATCGGGTCTCGGAGGCTCGGGATTGGGTCCCAAGGTCTCGGGGTCGATTCCGAGGTCTCGAGTCATCGTTCCTTTATCTCGTTGGCTCCAAAATGTGCATGTATTGAGTCGGAATCGCTCCAACTCTTCCAATTCGGCCTCGCGAACCTGAAACGAACTAAAGGAGGCATAAGAAGCCCATGAATCGCTCCAAAGGAGCGATTCCACAAGGAAAAAGGGACCGAAACACAACAATTAAGAACTACAAACTACACTTATCAGCGACCTATTAGTTCAAAGCACACAAGTCTCATAAAATAAACATTTATGCATCATATGACATAATATTCAATTATTATTGTGTATAGAACAAGGTTTTTATAAGGAACCTGTAACAGCCCTAAATTTTGGCGACCAAAATAGAAGAATAAAATAGGAAAATTTAAAGCCGTTACTCCGCATTTAGCTCACAAGGCCAAATGCAAGGCAAAAGAATATTATAAGAATTAAAAAGAAATATAAATCCGATGAATAATTAAATGAAAACGTTGCAGCGGAAGACTTTAGTCCCACAAAATCCAAAATGGTTTACAACAACTTCAACCCAAAAATTCAACATAAATATAAATAGTTTGGAGGTAAACGTTAAATAATAAAATCCTTCCTCGCTCAGCATCCCGAACCAAATGCACCCATGCAGCATATTAATTGTACCTATCAACTGTACCCAAAACACAAATAGGTACAGGTTCCAGCGGGGGAACGACCCAAAACAAAAGGACGTCAGCAAAGCTGAGTAAAAATATTTTATAATAAAACATAACACAATAATAATTATTATAATTTATAGTAAACTGAAATCAGAGTTAAATATCATTGTCTCAATACCAAACCAAAAATACTGTGAAAACAGTAGTCAAAACCAAAACCAACCAATATATATTGTCTCCACCCGTGTGCCAAGGTCCTACCCTTTTAGCACGATCTAGAGGTACCACCTATGCTTAGCTAGACTTACTATAGTGCGCACTACTCACATTTGGGCAGTCAGTAGGATAAGGCTGCCAAAGGAGGAAGTGTAACTACCTAGCAAGTGGGGGCCGGAAAAACCCCACTTAACACAACTCCGGCCAGGAGTTCAGTTTCGGGACGAAATCCCAGGGACGTCTCAGACGCACCTTAACCTCATAATAGACCAACAGAGCTCCCAGAGTCTGTTATAACCACCAAAAGAATTGTACCAAAATAATACCAATATGTGACTTGTGTCACAAAATTTCAATATCCAAAATATCACAAGAGTGTCGTAAAAATTCATCGTTGACAAAATAATTACAAAACTGTTTCAAAAATATAATTTAAACCGAACATGCTCTTTACTTAAAGGTGAAAAGGTTAAAACGTCCTTACCTCTCAAGACGGTCAATCGAAGCTAATATTAATCCAAAAAATTTTTCTCCTCGAAATCACAAACTACAAATAATACAAATCGATTTAAAGAACTAACCAATAATATTAAGACAACCCAAACTTACAAACGATATAACTTGACTGAATTCTCGTCCCGTAAGTAATCCATCTGATTATATATAACTGTCTTAAATCTGAACCTAAATCTCTGCCCAAACATTACCTACTCACAAAATCGTTGGTTTATGTCAAGGAAACGGTTTTTAACCAAAGTAAACAAAAGAAATTATAGAACTTAAAAATATTTAGAATACTTCACAATTGATCCCGATTTATGAAAACAAATAGGAGAAATTAGTTAAAAGACTTACAATATAGATGAACGAGGGAAAAGATCAAAGACCAACTTTACGACGACGGACAAGGTTGGAATCGGAACAAGAAAAAGGGGAATGGAGTAGAGAGTGGTTTGCGGTAGAATTTAGGAAAGGAAACAGGGGATTGAAGAATTTGGGTGGGGGTTTCAGGGTTACGTGGGTTTTTATATAATTTAGGATTTTCCTTTTTTTTGTTTATTGCGTTTCAATCAAATTCGAACCCGAAACAAAGTCGGTTTATAAAATAACGTTTCACTTTTTAAAATAATCCAAGACCGATTTATAATAAGAAGGCCCAAGATACTTAAAATTTTATAGCAACATTAAAATATTTTTCCAACTTAAAAACCCGATTTAGAAAAGTCAAGCTTTATAATTGACTCGGAAAATAACGGGGTGTTACAGACTTCCCTCCTTAAAACAAAACTTCGTCCTCGAAGTTTAAACTCATCCTCGAAATAAAGTCTCTCATTACTCACGAATGTCCAAAATGATCCGCTCACTCCATATATCCAAAATCCACCGAAATCCTCATGTATATCCAAAATAAATCTTTTACTCCACATATCCAAAATCCGTCAAATTAAACACAACCTTAAAGATATCTCACATTTCTAAATCCTCAAAAATTCAAGAGCACCTAATTCCTCAAATTTCAAAGTACACAATTTTGCCACCACCTAAATCCACAAGATAAAGATCACCTAATTCCATAAGATAATACCAAAGTTCGACACCACCAAAATTCTCATACTCCAAGGTAAAAGTATCACTTGTCAAGTTAAGAGCATGACGGACAAAAATATTTAACTTATTTCAAAATTTTGAATTTCACAAGTTCAACCATTTTACAAGTGCGTAATGCACAAAATCAATTAGTCAATCAAATAAGTGAAGTTAGCACTACCAAACCAACAATACGTGCGTTGAGCACAAAATCACCAATATGTGCGTTGAGCACAAACAAACCACAAATATGTGCGTTGAACACAAACAATTCACAAACACGTGTAAACAAGTTGATTTCAAGTGATAACCAATAACCAATGACATTGTGCTTATTAAGCATCGATAATAGCCAAAATATTCATATTTGTGACCCATAAATAGATATTAGCATGAAATCACACAAGAACATGCTTAGTTTACCAAAAAAACAAGTAGTCATGGATATTTCTACCCACCTTAAAATAAAGCTTCGTCCTCGAAGCACGAAAAATTTACCTTAGGCAAAAAGATGAAGGTATTTGTCTCTCATGGTTGGCTCTAACTTCTCCCAAAATATTGGAACACATGTGTTCGCTACCTAATATAATATCCTTTGAGACCCCATGATAGCTGCTTCTTCTCTCACATATCCTTCATTAGAAATTAATTATAACCCAAATCATATTATTACCTTTCTGACCTAAACAACTCAACTATAAAATCCATAAAGATTAAACACCATTTCCACACGGAAACTCCTAAAGGATCTAACTCATACTCCAAGCATCAGCCACCACATTGGCTTTTCTTACCTGATACTGAATCTCGATCTTATAGTCCTCAATCAAATCCAACCAGCATCTTTATCTCACGATTAGCTCCTAATGGGTAAATGTATTTCTTAAAATTTACGATCATAAAAACCTTAAAGGGTACACCAAACAGATACTGTCTCCAAATTTCAAGGTAACGACTACGGTTGGTAACTCTAAATCATAAGTAGGGTCATTTTCTTGATAAAGGTTCAACTGCCTAAATGCATAAGCAATCACTTTCTTATTCCGCTGAAAAACACTAACTAATCCATTCTTAAAATGCATAGGTATAAACTTCAGAAACTTCATTTCCATCCGGTAAGGCAAATCCTAAAGCAGTGGTCAATGTTTCCTTTAAAATTCGAAACGAATCCTCACACCTCTCAGCCCCATGAAATTTTATGGCTTTGTACATCAGTACAATCATTAATCTATCTATTTCGGAAAAAATCTTCACAAAACTCCTATAGTAACCGGCTAAGCCCAACAGCTACGAATTTCATTCACAAATTTCAGGTTAGATCACTCCTTAACAATCTTAGCAGGATCTACTGATACTACATCCTTACATATAATATACCCCAAAATTACTCAAGTTAGCCAAAAATCACACCTCAAAAATTTAGCAAATACTATTTTTCTCTCAAGATGTCTAAGATAATTCATAAAAGTTCCTCATTCTTCTCTTCATTCTTTGAATGAATACTATGTAATCAATGAATATCACAATAAAATTATCTAGGTAAGCCCTCGAGGTTCGGTTTGCTAAGTCCATAAAAATATCAGGTGCACTAGTCAACCCAAAAGCATCACAGTAAACTCATAATGGCATTATCTAGTAGAAAATATAGTCTTAGGTAAATCCTCAAGCGCTATCATTAATTGATGTTACCCAAATGGCATGGAAAAAAAAAACATAATTCACAATTTCAATAGGTTCAATATTTATTCTATCCACAAACTTAGTTGAAATAAAAGAGTAAGATGCACCAGAATCAAATTGAACATGAGCTAAAATAGAGTTCACTAAAAAATTACCCGAAACGATATCTGTGTTTTCGGCTTCCTCCCTATTCATGACATAGAGCTTCCCAGTAGGCTTTTTGCTATTCTGCGCAGCATTTACTTGGCCCGCGGGTTTACTAGCTGTGGTAGTGGTTTGTGTTGGAGCTGGATTCCTAAAATTATTGTTAGTTGCGGACCTACCAAAATTCTGTGTGTTCCCCTGACTCCCAAATCGGTTATTCTGATTCACACTAGCACTAGCAGATTGCGTAGCACGAGGTTTCCCTGCCTTCTTGTTCCTACACTCGAATTCTCGATGTCCTAACTTCCCACACTAGTAGCATGTCACCTTATTTCCCTGACAGTCAACGCCTGGGTGATCTCCCTTGCATAACTTACAGTAGTAATGTGGGGTAAAGTCATTAGTTGTTTCCTGATTACCTCTCCAGCTATTACCTTCTTCCTTCCCATTCCCTCCAAAAGATCGGGGCTTGTGTTGGTTGTTATTATTAGTATTGAAATTCCCTCTCTTCGCTGGGGTGTCAGATTGACTCCCCTGAAACTCCCTCTTCTTAGTCCCAGTACTTACCATCTCAGCCTCCATCTTTTGATTACTCCTTTCAATATTAATAGCCCTAGCATAAATATCTCTTAATGAAGTGAATGTCTCTCCAGCAAACCTACCCTTAATCTTCCAATGTAATTTATCCTCAAACCTAGATGCTTTAATCCCCTCAGTTGGCACTAGCTCCTTAGCAAAACGACTAATTCAACAAATTTATTATAAAAGTCTTTCACACTCATCTCATCGGTTTGCTTTAGGTCTCCAAATTCAGCTAATTTTTGATGTTTCACATGTTCTGGGAAAAATTCTGCTTCTAATATTTCCTTAAGAGTATCCCAGTCTTTATCATATAGTGTGTGGGTGCCATTAGGATTTCTTTTTCAAATTGGTTTCATAAAGTCCTCTTTCACAGTCTGCCACCAAATATCCGCCTCTTCTTTCAGATAGAAGACAACGATCCTAGCATGAAATTCATGTGGACAACCTACAGCTAGAAAAAATTTCTACATCTCCCTAACTCAATTATCTACTTCATTAGGATCCCCTTTCCCAGTAAAAGTCGGCGGTTTTTTCTTTTGTACCGCTTCAGACATTCCAGCAACAGTTGGTGTAGGATCATTCTCATTCTCAACTCTATCATTCATATTTTGGGTAACAGTGGTCATTTGTTGCACAGCTTGGAGAAGAGCTGCATTCTGAGCTATCAATTGTGCCATCATAGCGACCATATCATTGTTTTCATTTTCTCTTCGTGGAGGCATTGTTACTATAGATATAAACAATATTCTATTAAGTTCAAGCATTAGAAAGTTCAATCACAATTACAAATATTAATGTAAGTAGCATTCATCTCTATCACATTCAATTAGGCAAAGATATTAACAGTACTAAACCATGACAAATAGAAATATATATAGATATGAATAACATAATTCATGTATATGCAATGCACCCAATCCACCCAAACACTCTCGGTTAATAAAGAAAGATTTTTTTTTTTTTTATAAAGTAGTAAAGGAATTTTTTTTTTAAACATTTCAAATTTTGCAAAACTTTTCGGAAAGACCTATTGCTCTGATACCAACTGTAACAGCCCTAAATTTTCGCGACCAAAATAGAAGAATAAAATAGGAAAATTTAAAGCCGTTACTCCGCATTTAGCTCACAAGGCCAAATGCAAGGCAAAAGAATATTATAAGAATTAAAAAGAAATATAAATCCGATGAATAATTAAATGAAAACGTTGCAGCGGAAGACTTTAGTCCCACAAAATCCAAAACGGTTTAAAACAACTTCAACCCAAAAATTCAACATAAATATAAATAGTTTGGAGGTAAACGTTAAATAATAAAATCCTTCCTCGCTCAGCATCCCGAACCAAATGCACTCATGCAGCATATTAATTGTACCTATCAACTGTACCCAAAACACAAATAGGTACAGGTTCCAGCGGGGGAACGACCCAAAACAAAAGAACGTCAGCAAAGCCGAGTAAAAATATTTTATAATAAAACATAACACAATAATAATAATTATAATTTATAGTAAACTGTAATCAGAGTTAAATATCATTGTCTCAATACCAAACCAAAAGTACTGTGAAAACAGTAGTCAAAACCAAAACCAACCAATATATATTGTCTCCACCTGTGTGCCAAGGTCCTACCCTTTTAGCACGATCTAGAGGTACCACCTATGCTTAGCTAGACTTACTATAGTGCGCACTACTCACATTTGGGCAGTCAGTAGGATGAGGCTGCCAAAGGAGGAAGTCTAACTACCTAGCAAGTGGAGGGGGAGGGGGGGGGGGGGGGAACCCACTTAACACAACTCGGGCCAGGAGTTCAGTTTCGGGACGAAATCCCAGGGACGTCTCAGACGCACCTTTGTAATCCCCTAGATATTCTAACGCAATACAGTGGCAGAAACACTGTAGAGTTGGGATTAAAACACACTGACAAACTATATCTTATTAAAAGAAATGGTAAGTCAATACAAATGCCTCTTTTTACAAAAGGGGCTAAAGGTAAAAATCTTCAAACGGGTTTATACAAATCGATAAATCGAATGAAGAAAGAGTAGGATCCACGTTACTCGCTAGTTCACACCCAAAACACAGCAGCAAATACCTGTCATGTTATAAACATAACAGTCACGTCAGTGGGTAGTAACTCGGACGTTCTCCCAGCCATATTATATCATATGGAAAAATAATAGTATTACTATATCAAAATAATTAAAATAGAAAACATTAAATGATATAATAAAAATAAGCTTTCGTAGAAAACTTAAAATATTGGAGTAATACAATCAGAACAATTTTTCAGAAGAAAACTTAAAATACTTGCCAACCTGCAAATAAAAAAAAAAGTATCGATAATAATAAAAATATTCAAAATGGCGTTATGGATAGGATTAGTGTAGACGGCTAGACTTTCACTAGGAGAATACTAAAACTAGCTTCGAGAACCTAGTTCAAACAAATCAAACTTTGGTCTCTAACTAGGCTACTCAGCCATAATAGGACGACGACTTCTAAATGCGTGGCCATAGTTTAAGATGATATGCACACCCCTCCCGAGCACCATAAATACTCAGTTCAACCCGACGGCGTCTTACACTGCGAGGCACGAGTTTAAGGTCAAAATGTACACACACTCCCGAACACCATATATGCTCGGTTCAACAACCAGTGTGCCCCATAAAGACACACCAGCCTTATAGTTGATGGCAAAAACGTAAACCCCATAATATATTACTCTAAACCTCACACTGATTCATATTCCATAACTCCAAAACAAGCCATTATCGATATATACAAAAGATATAATCAATATAAATAATATGAGGATAAAAGGAATAAACTTTTTATATTAAAAGGGGAAACTTTCTATAAATTGAAACTTGCTAATTTTAGAAACTTACTTAAAATAGAAATATTCTTATAGAAATACGTAAATCGTTGAACTTAGTGAAATATATAAAAATAGCATTTCTAACGAAATTAACATTTTATTATTATCGTCGTTGTCGTAACTTTAATATATTTCTAAATTCGTTACTCAAAATATAATTAAAATATAATAAGTCAATATATAGAATTTTATAAATAATTAGGAAATCGAGGTAAAACAATAAATCTTAGAAAAGAGGTGTTTCACGAAAACAATATCAAAATTAATTGAGTCACGAATTTTATAAATGAAATGAATTCACAAAGATTTCAAATTATTTTTAACAAATAGCTTTTATTAATAAATAATACCGATTTTACCAAAAATAGTCAATTGTAAACAAATAAGAAATTATTAGTGAAAATAGTCTCGACTAAAAATATATTTAAAACAAAATCGACTATTTTCTTATTTATTAGAATAATTCGTAAAACGAAAATTAATTTATTAAGAAGTATACAAATTTCGATTAAAATATACAAATATGATTTTTAAGTGAAAGTTATAAATTAAAGAAATATGACGAAATATGAAATTGACATTATTTAGTTACTACTGTCACGATAACCAACAAAATATTATAACGATCGTAAATAATAAAATTATTAACGATTTGTAAAACGATATCGAAAACTTGTAAAACTATTTATAAGGCATACGATTTAAAAATAATGTTTTTAGCAAATAATACGTAGCTAATAAAAATAGATAACCGAAGTTAAAATATTTACTACATACTACTACTCAAACATATAATATAATACCGAGTAACGTCCTAAAGTTACCTCAAGATGACTTCGAAACGATCATGTTCTTGACCTTGATCAGTCCAACCTCCAAATCGATAGTACCGTCTTTAAGCTCTCAGTGGTAGAATCATAGGTCTTATCAGCAAGATTCATCGCGGGAAACAAGAAAAATGTACGACATAAACAAAAGGAGACAAAATCAACCAAGATTAGGACGGAACAAGTGGTTGATACAAGACTAAATGGAACGAAAAACAAATGGAGCTTAACTAAACGAGGGACGAGGAAAGGATCGATGCAAGAAAGGAGAAGGGAAACGATATCAAAAATAAGAAGGATTAGGTTCTAAAACGAGATATGGGAATGAGCGGGAATTTACTGATTTAACAAGAATGAAATAAGAAGAGGAAGAACAAGGAAACGGAATAGCAGTAACACTGGTAAGAAGAGCAGTAGCAGTGACAGAACAGCAGCCGAAGCGACACGAACAGAGCAGAACGCAGCAGCAAGAGTACGCAGCATCGAACGAAGATGGTGAAGGAATCAGTTGACGGTGGTGAAGAAGAAAGAAAATGAAATGAGTTGGTGGGTTGAGCATCCGATTGAGGATGAATGAAAATGTGGGTACGGAGGATAACACAAGAAAAGAAAGGGCAAAATGAGGCGGTGGAATGTGAAGAAGGGGGGAGAGGAATGAATTAAAAAGAGTAGTATACAAGTCACTAAAAGAGTAAAAGTGGGGAGTTGAATCAAATGGGTTAAATACGCTTCACTAAAGTGTACAGATTCCGAGACATGTATACGATGTATGCGAGATAGATAAATGAATCGGGAAAGAGACGATCCCGTAACGATCAGTTGACTGACTCATGAATCGGGTTAAAATCGAGTCAATAAAATTAATAAATAATTGAACCGTCAAATACAATGAGTAAATAAATTATTCGAAACAAAAATGAAGCTTATGGATATAAATAATTAGACTATGAAGTGGTATTTCTCGATAAATAATAAATCTTCGATAAAGCGAATTAAATTGATTCCTCGAGAAAAGGTAAAAAATGTTTTGACGAAACATAATATAAACGAACTTCGAGTCGAAAATAGAAATTCGAGCTTAAACATAAATAAATAAATAAATAAATAGAAGTTTAGAATTAAACCGTCGAAATAGATTTTCGATTAAATTAATTGTATAAAATAAATCGAAACAGAAAAATATGTTTTAAATATAAGAAGTGTTTCTGGGTCAAATAGGATTAAGGAGTTTGAAACGATTAAACGATAAATTCGTTTTATAATAATTATAAGAATTACGAGTTAAATCGTAAATAAAACAAAAATACGAATATAAATTTAATTTAATTTATTTTATAAAATCAGGGGTGTTACAATCTTCCCCACTAAAAGAAGTTTCGTCCTCGAAACTAACAAAACATAATAATAGAGTGGAAAATAAGGTTATATCCTTTGAACAAAGGAGAATGCTTAACTCGCATCACAATCTTGATTTTTTTTCAACTTCAAACGTGATATGAAATCAAAATCAACGTGATATGAAATCAAAATCGGGGATAAAATATATTACATGAAGAGTTGGGCTCAATTCCCAAAGTTTAAAAACATTTTAATTAATACAATCACAAGTCAAAATTTATTTTATAAAATACTGACGATAAATAATATTTGTAAACGAACTCGAGGGGGAAGAGTACCCAAATATTTTCAAAACAACAGTAAAACGTTTGATTAAGAAATTCAATAATATTTCGTTTTAAGACCAAACGAAAATTTGAGAAATCTAATTTGTAGTTAGTAGATAAAAATCGAATCAGTCATCAAACTTTTCAATAACATATTCAAAGTGTATCGACAATAAAATAAAAATTTAGACATACCAAGTTTTTCGAAAATATTAAATCGCTTTACATAATAATCTTATAAAAATCCAAAATATTTGCAATTATGAAAGTTTCCGTAAAATTTAAACACGCTTGAAAAGTGAAAATTGAAACAATTTCGAAATACTTAAAAATAAATTATTACGGCATTTTGAAACAGGACCAAAAATACAACAAAACGAAATACAAAGTTCTGAAATTTATAACTCAAAATGTTAAAATTTCATGATAGCCCAAATTTCAAATTAGTCAAACTTTTCATAACAAAGGTTCGGGAAAAAGGTATGGATAAATAGAGTCAAGGTCAACGACAAATCGAAACAAATTTTTAAACCCGATAAAGAAGTCAAGGGGATTGACCGAAGAAAAAGTAGCAGGATTTAAGAAAAGCTAAGGGCAAGAACGAAATTGAGAGTCAAACGGAGCCCTCAAGGATTAGAGATTAAATTGACCATCTCGAGATTCCCGGTACGACACCTAGAAACACGGTTCCTAATTTCCATCAAACAACGCTAAGTCCAATATTAGGTACTAGGTGGTACTACTCAGTCACAATCCCCAAAAATGTCTTACGTGACTAGCCAATCGTCAAGCGACACGATACTAATCCACAAATGCTTTAGAATCAAATCCATAATTAAGATTCCAACGGTTAACAGAACATACCCAAACTCGTAATCGTTAAGGCTAAAAAGTCCAAAGCTCATAAGGTTTAAACTTGAGGTATACTCCAAATTTCTCGAGTAAGGAACACTAAAATCCACCAATTAATAATGCTCGGGTACAAATCCCCAAAAATGATTTCACCAACAGGTTTAAAAACATCACAAGTAGGCAGAGGTTGTGTGGACATGACATAGGTCCACCCCGACGCGGCCACGCGCGGGTTTGGGTAGGCGAATGAATCTCCATATGAGAAGGATCGAATTGAAATTTAGGTCTATGTGGAGTCGCCACCGAATTTTATGGTTATTCGGAACCGTTCGAGCCCACTCTATGTCGTAGTGGGCCGTATAAAAAATACGGACCATTTCCGATGTCAGAGTTTATTGGGCTCGTCCCTTTGCATATCGATATAGATGCCGACTTGAGCGGTTAATCGTATATTGAATGACTCTCGTGCGCCAACGGTTTCGGGCATCCGGAAACCGAGGTTCTGAGTAAGGGGTGAGGGTACGTGTTGGGAAGCCCACAAAGGACACCCAACCCCGCCCGCACATTAGCGGCCTCTACTAAGAACTCGAATGACTTTCTAATACGCGTGCTAGTAAAACGGAAAAATGATATGCAAAGATTTATTTTCCCTAAACATGTGAATGGAATCGAAACGTGTTTCTAAGTCAATTTAATGCAACTAAAATTAACGTCAAAGTTGTATTTTAGCATGCGGGTTCATTTAGTACAATAAACGAATAATAATTAAATTGACAAAAGAAACAGAAAACGCGTTAGTAACGATATAGCGATATAACGAATAATAACGGTTTGCAAATATTGAATTGAATTGAAAAGATGCAAATATGAGGATGCATGATTTGAAAAGATAGTATACACATGATTAATTATGCACATGTTGACCTAAGTCGTAAAATACTATCGAGTTTGAAAAATAGAATAATGTACGACTTGCGTTTTAGTCGTTATGAGGCTACTCGATCGAGTGGTCGATGGACTCGATCGAGTAGGCATGTAAAAAGTGATTCTGTTTTGCATTATGGACCGTACTCGGCCGAGTTATTGACCAACTCGGTCGAGTACATGGCCACTCGACCGAGTCACTGTGAGACTCGATCGAGTGGTGATCGTGATTAGCATTCTGACTTGATTTTGAGGTGCTACTCGACCGAGTGGGCTAGGCACTCGGTCGAGTGCCCTCTGTACGAATTAAGATTCGTTTGTAAAATCGTGTTTTATGTCGAAAATCGTTTTAAATTGATTATTGAGATGTGATTAAATTTTCTCCGCGTTAATAATGTCATAATTCTAAAGAATTGTTTTGACAATTATTTAGCATCAACGAAAATTGCCCTAAGTTGATTTAATGCGATTTAGAAAGATTGACTCTTTGATTAAATAATAAAAGAACTTGATCCCCTCGACTTCTCCGACATCGATAAATCCCTAGAGATCGTGATGTCGGATCCGTGTCAACGGGTTTCGACCCTTATTAAAATTGGTTTTAGAAAATTCGATGAATGCAATATTAAAGATGATAACGACGAGAAATAATGACAAATTCTTGTTTAAGTTGACTCATCTCAATAATCAAATAATCGGGGTACCGGGGTAAGCGACCGTCAACGCTGTGTGCAGTACACTTGTATGTTCGTGTTTTCTTATCCCGATATCCTTCTTACTTGACACAAATCAATGAGTATTTTAATATTTTGATACTAACGATATTACCGATATTATGACGCAATAATGATAACGAGGTAAATAATAATAAAAATCGTAATAATAATAATAATAATAATAATAATAATAATAATAATAATAAACATAATAATAATAATAAACGTAATAATAATAATAAACGTAATAATAATAATAAACGTAAGAATAATAATAATAATAATAATAATAATAATAATAAGCGTAATAATAATAATAATAATAATAATAGTCATAATAATAATAAACGTAATAATAATAATAATAATAATAATAATAATAATAATAATAATAATAATAATAATAATAATAATAATAATAAACGAAAAAAACGGGAAAGAGAGGAAGATGACAACGCAAAGAAAAAGGAGGAAAAGAAAGAGGTTTGTCACCCTCAACCTACTTGTTTTTGTCTCGGTGCGGACTCGTAACCGTGGCTTTAACACAAGAGTCTTCGAGGTGTATGGAGGCTAAGTTGTGGTGGCTCGGGTTGGATTCCTAAAACTAGGTTTAGGGTTTGCTTAATGTCGATTTGCTAGGGTTTTGCTTAGGGTTTGTCTAGGGTTTGTAGAGGACGTAATGTAGGGTTGCTCTAGGGTTTTTTTGTAGATGTGATAGATGTGTTAGGGTTGTCCTAGAGTGTACTAGGGTTTTTTAAGATTGCTAAAGGATGTGTAATTGTGTTGCATGAGGGTTGCTTATATAGGGAGAGCTAGGGCACCCGATTTAGGGTTACTCGACCGAGTATAGGGCTAACTCGGTTGAGTGGCCCGTGAAGCCAGCCGCCGGGCTCAAAACAAGCCCACTCGATCGAGTGGGTGGGTCACTCGATCGAGTGGCCCAGTCGGGGTGCACGGGTCCTTTGTTTTGGACCTTGACTGTGATTGCTTGATGGGTTTTGCATTTGACTTGGACTTTTGATGGTTGTATGGGTTGTTTTGTGTGTCTCGGAAACGACTTTGACCGGGGTTGACCCAATCGTTAAAAGTCGGTTTTAATTCCGGTGTCGGTTTTGGCCCAAATTAGTCTTGTTTGACTCGGAATGATCCACTGGGCCTGGATTCAAGGATGATTTTGTGAAATTTGTACTCTGTAAGTGTGTTAGCCAACGATTAATGGATTTGAGCCCATATCTGAGCGCATAGAAACACGTTAGCGTCCGATCATCATCGGGTGTTTTTTGGAAACTGCCATAGACACCTGGCAGTCATAATGCGGGTGTCTACAGGTTGGGAAAGGTACAATAAATCCTCAAAAATGATCACTAACATATTGACAATGCCACAAGTACAGAAGTTGGGAAAGTACAATAATTCCTCAAACACGCTCAAACCTATAGGTAATGGCACAAACACTCACATATTCAAACACGTCCTTCGACTAAGATTTCTGAGAATTTCACCAAATTTCATATCATATCAGGAAACCAAGAAAATATTAACTCAACGAAGCCACAATCTCGTTGGTCTAAGGGTTATGAACTATAATCCATCAAGACGATTCGCATTAAGTATTCCTCAAAACAACGCGATAAATCCAACCTTTAATTGTGCAATAAGTTTCTCCTATTCAAGGTTAACAACAATTTATCCAAGTTAGATCACTCGACTCCAAAGTTCAAAGGTTACAACCTTACACATCACGATCTAAACCTCAAGAAACACGGGTTATCTATGTCCACCAAAATTTCTAACAATATTAATGAAAACCTTCAATGGTACCACAACACTCAGGCTAACACTTGACCAATACTCTAAGATCCCAAATATTCACGATTCATCCATCAAATATGATATAATTTTACTACTCCAAAATATCATTCAACTTTAAGTACTCCAAAATAATCAAAGTAACCTATAACCCAAAATATTCAATGTCTAAAGTATCATCCTAATTTCATCAATCAAGAATTTGCCATTCAAATCAATCCTCAAGAATTTCTTACTTGCTTAGAAGATAGGGTAGACTCATAATCCTCAAATCAGGAAACAAGGGTTTACTAAACCTCAAACATCTATAACTTAACTCTCGCGGGGTTTACTAAGACAGAATCGGTCACACCAAAGAATCTCAAGAGAAAGATGGTAGAATAGAAGAATAGAACAAGGATTCACCCAGAGAATGAAAATGAGAATATAAAAGAGAAGAATTGAAAGAAGCAGAAGCAGGAAGAAAATAATCAATAATTCAAGATGATAGAGACCTAAAACGAGAAGGGAAAGTTCGAACCTCTAAGGTTCACGAGGAAACTAAAAGAATTACTTCATCTTCTTGTAGAGGAACGAGCACACAAGTCTTGGGTCGCTCCGATCCATCTGGATCTACTGCAACGTCATGGAACATGAATCTACTCTTAATCATCTAACCTGTAGCTTGAGCAAACTAAACCGGAGCTGAAAAGTCACCAACGAGATTTTCTTGCAGCGCTAAGTTGTCCACTCGAGTCAGCAAGCGTTGAGAGTTCTGAGCAGGTCTCATTCCGAACTGGAGCAGCATCCTATCAACATCTTGCCCATTCATCTTCTTCCAAACAAAAGCAACAAATATTCAATGCTAATCATTGAGTTACAAAAACATGTAAGCCTAACAATTAAGTCCTTATTTTGTTTCTACCCATCTCTCACTAATAATTTTTTAATGTTCAAATCATTTACGGGTATTTTTCATAGAATCAGGTGTAAGCGTCGGGAGCAACAATGCTCTGATACCAACTATAATCCCCTAGAAATTCTAACGCAATACAGTGGCGGAAACACTGTAGAGTTGGGATTAAAACACACTGACAAACTATATCTTATTAAAAGAAATGGTAAGTCAATACAAAGGCCTCTTTTTACAAAAGGGGCTAAAGGTAAAAATCTTCAAACGGGTTTATACAAATCCATAAATCGAATGAAGAAAGAGTAGGATCCACGCTACTCGCTAGTTCACACCCAAAACACAGCAGCAAATACCTGTCATGTTATAAACATAACGGCCACGTCAGTGGGTAGTAACTCGGACGTTCTCCCAGCCATATTATATCATATGGAAAAATAATAGTATTACTATATCAAAATAATTAAAATGGAAAACATTAAATGATATAATAAAAATAAGCTTTCGTAGAAAACTTAAAATATTGGAGTAATACAATCAGAACAAGTTTTCAGAAGAAAACTGAAAATACTTGCCAACCTGCAAATAAAAAAAAGTATCGATAATAATAAAAATATTCAAAATGGTGTTATGGATAGGATTAGTGTAGACGGTTAGACTTTCACTAGGAGAATACTAAAACTAGCTTCGAGAACCTAGTTCAAACAAATCAAACTTCGGTCTCTAACTAGGCTACTAAACCATAATAGGACGGCGACTTCTAAATGCGTGGCCCTAGTTTAAGATGATATGCACACCCCTCCCGAGCACCATAAATACTCAGTTCAACCCGACGGCGTCTTACACTGCGAGGCACGAGTTTAAGGTCAAAATGTACACACACTCCCGAACACCATATATGCTCGGTTCAACAACCAGTGTGCCCCATAAAGACACACCAGCCTTATAGTTGATGGCAAAAACGTAAACCCCATAATATATTACTCTAAACCTCACACTGATTCATATTCCATAACTCCAAAACAAGCCATTATCGATATATACAAAAGATATAATCAATATAAATAATATGAGGATAAAAGGAATAAACTTTTTATATTAAAAGGGGAAACTTTCTATAAATTGAAACTTGCTAATTTTAGAAACTTACTTAAAATAGAAATATTCTTATAGAAATACGTAAATCGTTGAACTTAGTGAAATATATAAAAATAGCATTTCTAACGAAATTAACATTTTATTATTATCGTCGTTGTCGTAACTTTAATATATTTCTAAATTCGTTACTCAAAATATAATTAAAATATAATAAGTCAATATATAGAATTTTATAAATAATTAGGAAATCGAGGTAAAACAATAAATCTTAGAAAAGAGGTGTTTCACGAAAACAATATCAAAATTAATTGAGTCACGAATTTTATAAATGAAATGAATTCACAAAGATTTCAAATTATTTTTAACAAATAGCTTTTATTAATAAATAATACCGATTTTACCAAAAATAGTCAATTGTAAACAAATAAGAAATTATTAGTGAAAATAGTCTCGACTAAAAATATATTTAAAACAAAATCGACTATTTTCTTATTTATTAGAATAATTCGTAAAACGAAAATTAATTTATTAAGAAGTATACAAATTTCGATTAAAATATACAAATATGATTTTTAAGTGAAAGTTATAAATTAAAGAAATATGACGAAATATGAAATTGACATTATTTAGTTACTACTGTCACGATAACCAACAAAATATTATAACGATCGTAAATAATAAAATTATTAACGATTTGTAAAACGATATCGAAAACTTGTAAAACTATTTATAAGGCATACGATTTAAAAATAATGTTTTTAGCAAATAATACGTAGCTAATAAAAATAGATAACCGAAGTTAAAATATTTACTACATACTACTACTCAAACATATAATATAATACCGAGTAACGTCCTAAAGTTACCTCAAGATGACTTCGAAACGATCATGTTCTTGACCTTGATCAGTCCAACCTCCAAATCGATAGTACCGTCTTTAAGCTCTCAGTGGTAGAATCATAGGTCTTATCAGCAAGATTCATCGCGGGAAACAAGAAAAATGTACGACATAAACAAAAGGAGACAAAATCAACCAAGATTAGGACGGAACAAGTGGTTGATACAAGACTAAATGGAACGAAAAACAAATGGAGCTTAACTAAACGAGGGACGAGGAAAGGATCGATGCAAGAAAGGAGAAGGGAAACGATATCAAAAATAAGAAGGATTAGGTTCTAAAACGAGATATGGGAATGAGCGGGAATTTACTGATTTAACAAGAATGAAATAAGAAGAGGAAGAACAAGGAAACGGAATAGCAGTAACACTGGTAAGAAGAGCAGTAGCAGTGACAGAACAGCAGCCGAAGCGACACGAACAGAGCAGAACGCAGCAGCAAGAGTACGCAGCATCGAACGAAGATGGTGAAGGAATCAGTTGACGGTGGTGAAGAAGAAAGAAAATGAAATGAGTTGGTGGGTTGAGCATCCGATTGAGGATGAATGAAAATGTGGGTACGGAGGATAACACAAGAAAAGAAAGGGCAAAATGAGGCGGTGGAATGTGAAGAAGGGGGGAGAGGAATGAATTAAAAAGAGTAGTATACAAGTCACTAAAAGAGTAAAAGTGGGGAGTTGAATCAAATGGGTTAAATACGCTTCACTAAAGTGTACAGATTCCGAGACATGTATACGATGTATGCGAGATAGATAAATGAATCGGGAAAGAGACGATCCCGTAACGATCAGTTGACTGACTCATGAATCGGGTTAAAATCGAGTCAATAAAATTAATAAATAATTGAACCGTCAAATACAATGAGTAAATAAATTATTCGAAACAAAAATGAAGCTTATGGATATAAATAATTAGACTATGAAGTGGTATTTCTCGATAAATAATAAATCTTCGATAAAGCGAATTAAATTGATTCCTCGAGAAAAGGTAAAAAATGTTTTGACGAAACATAATATAAACGAACTTCGAGTCGAAAATAGAAATTCGAGCTTAAACATAAATAAATAAATAAATAAATAGAAGTTTAGAATTAAACCGTCGAAATAGATTTTCGATTAAATTAATTGTATAAAATAAATCGAAACAGAAAAATATGTTTTAAATATAAGAAGTGTTTCTGGGTCAAATAGGATTAAGGAGTTTGAAACGATTAAACGATAAATTCGTTTTATAATAATTATAAGAATTACGAGTTAAATCGTAAATAAAACAAAAATACGAATATAAATTTAATTTAATTTATTTTATAAAATCAGGGGTGTTACAATCTTCCCCACTAAAAGAAGTTTCGTCCTCGAAACTAACAAAACATAATAATAGAGTGGAAAATAAGGTTATATCCTTTGAACAAAGGAGAATGCTTAACTCGCATCACAATCTTGATTTTTTTTCAACTTCAAACGTGATATGAAATCAAAATCAACGTGATATGAAATCAAAATCGGGGATAAAATATATTACATGAAGAGTTGGGCTCAATTCCCAAAGTTTAAAAACATTTTAATTAATACAATCACAAGTCAAAATTTATTTTATAAAATACTGACCATAAATAATATTTGTAAACGAACTCGAGGGGGAAGAGTACCCAAATATTTTCAAAACAACAGTAAAACGTTTGATTAAGAAATTCAATAATATTTCGTTTTAAGACCAAACGAAAATTTGAGAAATCTAATTTGTAGTTAGTAGATAAAAATCGAATCAGTCATCAAACTTTTCAATAACATATTCAAAGTGTATCGACAATAAAATAAAAATTTAGACATACCAAGTTTTTCGAAAATATTAAATCGCTTTACATAATAATCTTATAAAAATCCAAAATATTTGCAATTATGAAAGTTTCCGTAAAATTTAAACACGCTTGAAAAGTGAAAATTGAAACAATTTCGAAATACTTAAAAATAAATTATTACGGCATTTTGAAACAGGACCAAAAATACAACAAAACGAAATACAAAGTTCTGAAATTTATAACTCAAAATGTTAAAATTTCATGATAGCCCAAATTTCAAATTAGTCAAACTTTTCATAACAAAGGTTCGGGAAAAAGGTATGGATAAATAGAGTCAAGGTCAACGACAAATCGAAACAAATTTTTAAACCCGATAAAGAAGTCAAGGGGATTGACCGAAGAAAAAGTAGCAGGATTTAAGAAAAGCTAAGGGCAAGAACGAAATTGAGAGTCAAACGGAGCCCTCAAGGATTAGAGATTAAATTGACCATCTCGAGATTCCCGGTACGACACCTAGAAACACGGTTCCTAATTTCCATCAAACAACGCTAAGTCCAATATTAGGTACTAGGTGGTACTACTCAGTCACAATCCCCAAAAATGTCTTACGTGACTAGCCAATCGTCAAGCGACACGATACTAATCCACAAATGCTTTAGAATCAAATCCATAATTAAGATTCCAACGGTTAACAGAACATACCCAAACTCGTAATCGTTAAGGCTAAAAAGTCCAAAGCTCATAAGGTTTAAACTTGAGGTATACTCCAAATTTCTCGAGTAAGGAACACTAAAATCCACCAATTAATAATGCTCGGGTACAAATCCCCAAAAATGATTTCACCAACAGGTTTAAAAACATCACAAGTAGGCAGAGGTTGTGTGGACATGACATAGGTCCACCCCGACGCGGCCACGCGCGGGTTTGGGTAGGCGAATGAATCTCCATATGAGAAGGATCGAATTGAAATTTAGGTCTATGTGGAGTCGCCACCGAATTTTATGGTTATTCGGAACCGTTCGAGCCCACTCTATGTCGTAGTGGGCCATATAAAAAATACGGACCATTTCCGATGTCAGAGTTTATTGGGCTCGTCCCTTTGCATATCGATATAGATGCCGACTTGAGCGGTTAATCGTATATTGAATGACTCTCGTGCGCCAACGGTTTCGGGCATCCGGAAACCGAGGTTCTGAGTAAGGGGTGAGGGTACGTGTTGGGAAGCCCACAAAGGACACCCAACCCCGCCCGCACATTAGCGGCCTCTACTAAGAACTCGAATGACTTTCTAATACGCGTGCTAGTAAAACGGAAAAATGATATGCAAAGATTTATTTTCCCTAAACATGTGAATGGAATCGAAACGTGTTTCTAAGTCAATTTAATGCAACTAAAATTAACGTCAAAGTTGTATTTTAGCATGCGGGTTCATTTAGTACAATAAACGAATAATAATTAAATTGACAAAAGAAACAGAAAACGCGTTAGTAACGATATAGCGATATAACGAATAATAACGGTTTGCAAATATTGAATTGAATTGAAAAGATGCAAATATGAGGATGCATGATTTGAAAAGATAGTATACACATGATTAATTATGCACATGTTGACCTAAGTCGTAAAATACTATCGAGTTTGAAAAATAGAATAATGTACGACTTGCGTTTTAGTCGTTATGAGGCTACTCGATCGAGTGGTCGATGGACTCGATCGAGTAGGCATGTAAAAAGTGATTCTGTTTTGCATTATGGACCGTACTCGGCCGAGTTATTGACCAACTCGGTCGAGTACATGGCCACTCGACCGAGTCACTGTGAGACTCGATCGAGTGGTGATCGTGATTAGCATTCTGACTTGATTTTGAGGTGCTACTCGACCGAGTGGGCTAGGCACTCGGTCGAGTGCCCTCTGTACGAATTAAGATTCGTTTGTAAAATCGTGTTTTATGTCGAAAATCGTTTTAAATTGATTATTGAGATGTGATTAAATTTTCTCCGCGTTAATAATGTCATAATTCTAAAGAATTGTTTTGACAATTATTTAGCATCAACGAAAATTGCCCTAAGTTGATTTAATGCGATTTAGAAAGATTGACTCTTTGATTAAATAATAAAAGAACTTGATCCCCTCGACTTCTCCGACATCGATAAATCCCTAGAGATCGTGATGTCGGATCCGTGTCAACGGGTTTCGACCCTTATTAAAATTGGTTTTAGAAAATTCGATGAATGCAATATTAAAGATGATAACGACGAGAAATAATGACAAATTCTTGTTTAAGTTGACTCATCTCAATAATCAAATAATCGGGGTACCGGGGTAAGCGACCGTCAACGCTGTGTGCAGTACACTTGTATGTTCGTGTTTTCTTATCCCGATATCCTTCTTACTTGACACAAATCAATGAGTATTTTAATATTTTGATACTAACGATATTACCGATATTATGACGCAATAATGATAACGAGGTAAATAATAATAAAAATCGTAATAATAATAATAATAATAATAATAATAATAATAAACATAATAATAATAATAAACGTAATAATAATAATAAACGTAATAATAATAATAAACGTAAGAATAATAATAATAATAATAATAATAATAATAATAATAATAATAATAATAATAAGCGTAATAATAATAATAATAATAATAATAGTCATAATAATAATAAACGTAATAATAATAATAATAATAATAATAATAATAATAATAATAATAATAATAATAATAATAATAATAATAATAATAATAATAATAATAATAATAATAATAATAATAATAATAATAAACGAAAAAAACGGGAAAGAGAGGAAGATGACAACGCAAAGAAAAAGGAGGAAAAGAAAGAGGTTTGTCACCCTCAACCTACTTGTTTTTGTCTCGGTGCGGACTCGTAACCGTGGCTTTAACACAAGAGTCTTCGAGGTGTATGGAGGCTAAGTTGTGGTGGCTCGGGTTGGATTCCTAAAACTAGGTTTAGGGTTTGCTTAATGTCGATTTGCTAGGGTTTTGCTTAGGGTTTGTCTAGGGTTTGTAGAGGACGTAATGTAGGGTTGCTCTAGGGTTTTTTTGTAGATGTGATAGATGTGTTAGGGTTGTCCTAGAGTGTACTAGGGTTTTTTAAGATTGCTAAAGGATGTGTAATTGTGTTGCATGAGGGTTGCTTATATAGGGAGAGCTAGGGCACCCGATTTAGGGTTACTCGACCGAGTATAGGGCTAACTCGGTTGAGTGGCCCGTGAAGCCAGCCGCCGGGCTCAAAACAAGCCCACTCGATCGAGTGGGTGGGTCACTCGATCGAGTGGCCCAGTCGGGGTGCACGGGTCCTTTGTTTTGGACCTTGACTGTGATTGCTTGATGGGTTTTGCATTTGACTTGGACTTTTGATGGTTGTATGGGTTGTTTTGTGTGTCTCGGAAACGACTTTGACCGGGGTTGACCCAATCGTTAAAAGTCGGTTTTAATTCCGGTGTCGGTTTTGGCCCAAATTAGTCTTGTTTGACTCGGAATGATCCACTGGGCCTGGATTCAAGGATGATTTTGTGAAATTTGTACTCTGTAAGTGTGTTAGCCAACGATTAATGGATTTGAGCCCATATTTGAGCGCATAGAAACACGTTAGCGTCCGATCATCATCGGGTGTTTTTTGGAAACTGCCATAGACACCTGGCAGTCATAATGCGGGTGTCTACAGGTTGGGAAAGGTACAATAAATCCTCAAAAATGATCACTAACATATTGACAATGCCACAAGTACAGAAGTTGGGAAAGTACAATAATTCCTCAAACACGCTCAAACCTATAGGTAATGGCACAAACACTCACATATTCAAACACGTCCTTCGACTAAGATTTCTGAGAATTTCACCAAATTTCATATCATATCAGGAAACCAAGAAAATATTAACTCAACGAAGCCACAATCTCGTTGGTCTAAGGGTTATGAACTATAATCCATCAAGACGATTCGCATTAAGTATTCCTCAAAACAACGCGATAAATCCAACCTTTAATTGTGCAATAAGTTTCTCCTATTCAAGGTTAACAACAATTTATCCAAGTTAGATCACTCGACTCCAAAGTTCAAAGGTTACAACCTTACACATCACGATCTAAACCTCAAGAAACACGGGTTATCTATGTCCACCAAAATTTCTAACAATATTAATGAAAACCTTCAATGGTACCACAACACTCAGGCTAACACTTGACCAATACTCTAAGATCCCAAATATTCACGATTCATCCATCAAATATGATATAATTTTACTACTCCAAAATATCATTCAACTTTAAGTACTCCAAAATAATCAAAGTAACCTATAACCCAAAATATTCAATGTCTAAAGTATCATCCTAATTTCATCAATCAAGAATTTGCCATTCAAATCAATCCTCAAGAATTTCTTACTTGCTTAGAAGATAGGGTAGACTCATAATCCTCAAATCAGGAAACAAGGGTTTACTAAACCTCAAACATCTATAACTTAACTCTCGCGGGGTTTACTAAGACAGAATCGGTCACACCAAAGAATCTCAAGAGAAAGATGGTAGAATAGAAGAATAGAACAAGGATTCACCCAGAGAATGAAAATGAGAATATAAAAGAGAAGAATTGAAAGAAGCAGAAGCAGGAAGAAAATAATCAATAATTCAAGATGATAGAGACCTAAAACGAGAAGGGAAAGTTCGAACCTCTAAGGTTCACGAGGAAACTAAAAGAATTACTTCATCTTCTTGTAGAGGAACGAGCACACAAGTCTTGGGTCGCTCCGATCCATCTGGATCTACTGCAACGTCATGGAACATGAATCTACTCTTAATCATCTAACCTGTAGCTTGAGCAAACTAAACCGGAGCTGAAAAGTCACCAACGAGATTTTCTTGCAGCGCTAAGTTGTCCACTCGAGTCAGCAAGCGTTGAGAGTTCTGAGCAGGTCTCATTCCGAACTGGAGCAGCATCCTATCAACATCTTGCCCATTCATCTTCTTCCAAACAAAAGCAACAAATATTCAATGCTAATCATTGAGTTACAAAAACATGTAAGCCTAACAATTAAGTCCTTATTTTGTTTCTACCCATCTCTCACTAATAATTTTTTAATGTTCAAATCATTTACGGGTATTTTTCATAGAATCAGGTGTAAGCGTCGGGAGCAACAATGCTCTGATACCAACTATAATCCCCTAGAAATTCTAACGCAATACAGTGGCGGAAACACTGTAGAGTTGGGATTAAAACACACTGACAAACTATATCTTATTAAAAGAAATGGTAAGTCAATACAAAGGCCTCTTTTTACAAAAGGGGCTAAAGGTAAAAATCTTCAAACGGGTTTATACAAATCCATAAATCGAATGAAGAAAGAGTAGGATCCACGCTACTCGCTAGTTCACACCCAAAACACAGCAGCAAATACCTGTCATGTTATAAACATAACGGCCACGTCAGTGGGTAGTAACTCGGACGTTCTCCCAGCCATATTATATCATATGGAAAAATAATAGTATTACTATATCAAAATAATTAAAATGGAAAACATTAAATGATATAATAAAAATAAGCTTTCGTAGAAAACTTAAAATATTGGAGTAATACAATCAGAACAAGTTTTCAGAAGAAAACTGAAAATACTTGCCAACCTGCAAATAAAAAAAAGTATCGATAATAATAAAAATATTCAAAATGGTGTTATGGATAGGATTAGTGTAGACGGTTAGACTTTCACTAGGAGAATACTAAAACTAGCTTCGAGAACCTAGTTCAAACAAATCAAACTTCGGTCTCTAACTAGGCTACTAAACCATAATAGGACGGCGACTTCTAAATGCGTGGCCCTAGTTTAAGATGATATGCACACCCCTCCCGAGCACCATAAATACTCAGTTCAACCCGACGGCGTCTTACACTGCGAGGCACGAGTTTAAGGTCAAAATGTACACACACTCCCGAACACCATATATGCTCGGTTCAACAACCAGTGTGCCCCATAAAGACACACCAGCCTTATAGTTGATGGCAAAAACGTAAACCCCATAATATATTACTCTAAACCTCACACTGATTCATATTCCATAACTCCAAAACAAGCCATTATCGATATATACAAAAGATATAATCAATATAAATAATATGAGGATAAAAGGAATAAACATTTTAAATTAAAAGGGGAAACTTTCTATAAATAGAAACTTGCTAATTTTAGAATCTTACTTAAAATAGAAATATTCTTATAGAAATACGTAAATAATTGAAATTAGTGAAATATATAAAAATAGTATTCTAACGAAATTAACATTTTATTATTATCGTCGTTATCGTAACTTTAATATATTTCTAAATTCGTTACTCAAAATATAATTAAAATATAATAAGTCAATATATAGAATTTTATAAATAATTAGGAAATCGAGGTAAAACAATAAATCTTAGAAAAGAGGTGTTTCACGAAAATGATATCAAAATTAATTGAGTCACGAGTTTTATAAATGAAATGAATTCACAAAGATTTCAAATTATTTTTAACAAATAGCTTTTATTAATAAATAATACGGATTTTACCAAAAATAGTCAATTGTAAACAAATAAGAAATTATTAGTGAAAATAGTCTCGACTAAAAATATATTTAAAACAAAATCGACTATTTTCTCATTTATTAGAATAATTCGTAAAACGAAAATTAATTTATTAAGTATACAAATTTCGATTAAAATATAAAAATATGATTTTTAAGTGAAAGTTATAAATTAAAGAAATATGACGAAATATGAAATTGACATTATTTAGTTACTACTGTCACGATAACCAACAAAATATTATAACGATCGTAAATAATAAAATTATTAACGATTTGTAAAACGATATCGAAAACTTGTAAAACTATTTATAAGGCATACGATTTAAAAATAATTTTTTTTGCAAATAATACGTAGCTAATAAAAATAGATAACCGAAGTTAAAATATTTACTACATACTACTACTCAAACATATAATATAATACCGAGTAACGTCCTAAAGTTACCTCAAGGTGACTTCGAATTGATCATGTTCTTGACCTTGATCAGTCCAAGATCCAAATCGATAGTACCGTCTTTAAGCTCTCAGTGGTAGAATCATAGGTCTTCTCAACAAGATTCATCGCGGGAAACGAGAAAAAAGTACGACATAAACAAAAGGAGACAAAATCAACCAAGATTAGGACGGAACAAGTGGTTGATACAAGACTAAATGGAACGAAAAACAAATGGAGCTTAACTAAACGAGGGACGAGGAAAGGATCGATGCAAGAAAGAGAAGGGAAACGATATCAAAAATAAGAAGGATTAGGTTCTAAAACGAGATAGGGGAATGAGCGGGAATTTACTGATTTAACAAGAATGAAATAAGAAGAGGAAGAACAAGGAAACAGAATAGCAGTAACTCTGGTAGGAAGAGCAGTAGCAGTGACAGAACAGCTGCCGAAGCGACACGAACAGAGCAGAACGCAGCAGCAGGAGTACGCAGCATCGAACGAAGATGGTGAAGGAATCAGTTGACGGTGGTGAAGAAGAAAGAAAATGAAATGAGTTGGTGGGTTGAGCATTCGATTGAGGATGAATGAAAATGTGGGTACGGAGGATAACACAAGAAAAGAAAGGGGAAAATGAGGCGGTGGAATGTGAAGAAGGGGGAAGAGGAATGAATAATAAAGAGTAGTATACAAGTCACTAAAAGAGTAAAAGTGGGGAGTTGAATCAAATGGGTTAAATACGCTTCACTAAAGTGTACAGATTCCGAGACATGTATACGATGTATACGAGATAGATAAATGAATCGGGAAAGAGACGAATCCCGTAACGATCAGTTGACTAACTCATGAATCTGGTTAAAATCGAGTCAATAAAATTAGTAAATAATTGAACCGTCAAATAAAATGAGTAAATAAATTATTCGAAACGAAAATGAAGCTTATGGATATAAATAATTAGACTATGAAGTGGTATTTCTCGATAAATAATAAATCTTCGATAAAGCGAATTAAATTGATTCCTCGAGAAAAGGTAATAAATGTTTTGACGAAACATAATATAAATGAACTTCGAGTCGAAAATAGAAATTCGAGCTTAAACATAAACAAATAAATAAATAAATAAATAAATAAATAGAAAATTAGAATTAAACCGTCGAAATAGATTTTCGATTAAATTAATTGTATAAAATAAATCGAAACAGGAAAATATATTTTAAATATAAGAAGTGTTTCTGAGTCAAATAGGATTAAGGAGTTTGAAACGATTAAACGATAAATTCGTTTTATAATAATTATAAGAATTGCGAGTTAAATTGTAAATAAAACAAAAATACGAATATAACTTTAATTTAATTTATTTTATAAAATCAGGGGTGTTACAACCTTAACCTCATAGACCAACAGAGCTCCCAGAGTCTGTTATAACCACCTTAAGAATTGTACCAAATCAATACCAATATGTGACTTGTGTCACAAAATTTCAATATCCAAAATTTCACAAGAGTGTCGTAAAAATTCACCGTTGACAAAATAATTACAAAACTGTTTCAAAAATATAATTTAAACCGAACATGCTCTTTACTTAAAGGTGAAAAGGTCAAAACGTCCTTACCTCTCAAGACGGTCAATCCAAGCTAATATTAATCCAAAAATTCTTCTCCTCGAAATTACAAACTACAAATAATACAAATCGATTTAAAGAACTAACCAATAATATTAAGACAGCCCAAACTTACAAACCGATATAACTTGTCTGAATTCTCGTCCCGTAAGTAATCCATCTGATTATATATAACTGTCTTAAATCTGAACCTAAATCTCTGCCCAAACATTACCTACTCACAAAATCGTTGGTTTATGTGGAGGAAACGGTTTTTAACCAAAGTAAACAAAAGAAATTATAGAACTTAAAAATATTTAGAATACTTCACAATTGATCCCGATTTATGAAAACAAATAGGAGAAATTAGTTAAAAGACTTACAATATAGATGAATGAGGGAAAAGATCAAAGACCAACTTTACGACGACGGACAAGGTTGGAATCGAAACAAGAACAAGGGGAATGGAGTAGAGAGTGGTTTGCGGCAGAATTTAGGAAAGGAAACAGGGGATTGAAGAATTTGGGTGGGGGTTTCAGGGTTACATGGGTTTTTATATAATTTAGGATTTTCCTTTTTTTTTTATTGCGTTTCAATCAAAATCGAACCCGATACAAAGTCGGTTTATAAAATAACGTTTCACTTTTTAAAATAATCCAAGACTGATTTATAATAAGAAGGCCCAAGATACTTAAAATTTTATAGCAACATTAAAATATTTTTCCAACTTAAAAACCCGATTTAAATGAAAGTAGAAAAGTCAAGGTTTATAATTGACTCGGAAAATAACGGGGTGTTACAGAACCCGAATTAAATTAATATTCAACATGTAAAAGTGACCAAATTCCATTAATTCGTCCGTTATACAAGAATCGAGTCTTGTTTTAATCATATTAGAACTCATCATTTAATAAGAATTCTAGTAATTTTAATTTCTCAATTTCAATCGAATCTTGACCAATCTTATTAGCCTCATCGTCAACAAGGAAATCGAGTATTATGATGGGTCAATAAAGTTAAAACATAATCTATATTATATCTTTAATTTTAAAAGTAAACTTCATAATTTAACAATTTAAATTCATAAATTTAGATACCCTAAACATAATCGGTAATTACTAGAAATATGTGATACGATATCAGGTTATAAACTGAGAGCAACTTATAAGCAGCGACAAAATTCAATGTCAAATCAACATCAATATACTCTTCAGCATGCAAATAACAACTTATAAGGAGGTACGGAACTGTGACGTATATGCTAGTATAAGAGTTTTGTGAGACGGTCTCACAAAATTCTCTCTCTAATAATATATGAATCAATACTCAGAATTTTCTGATCTGGTTCATCATATGAACCTCCTTATGTAGGAGTGATAGGTTACCTACTTAACATAGAAGTTATTCCATAACTCTAATTGGTATAATTAAATTATCACAATAACTCTAGTTACCATAACTAGATTATTACTATAACTCTAATTAACATAACCCAACATCACAGCTGAGTTGTATTACTACTGACCCGGTATATTAATATATCGTTATATTAATAATATCCCGTACACATTGTGTGTGACCCAATGAGCCCACTTAAGACTACCAGGCATATAACCCATTTATATGTCAACCCGACATCGATCTCTAGCAAGGCATATCGGATACATAGACTTAAGCGGGTAAATCCGTAGGACAGTGAACAAAACCTTATTCAGTTTATAGCCTTAAGAGTTGTTATAAGACTCAATTTTTTTAATTAATATCTAAAAAGAAATGAATTCACTTATTTATGATATAAAATTTCATCAACTAATCATAATTTTTTTATGTGGATAATTCTACTTAAATTATAATCTTACAAACTCTTTTTAGGACTCAAAAAGTTTTAGGTTAATATATAAATATAAATGATTATTCTTAATTACTCGTATATAATAGAATTTCATCCACCTATTATAATTTCTTGATATTATAAATTACTTAAAAGTTTATAGCTATCACGATATTGTCAAATTTACGATAATACTTATAGACCCGAAAGATTTTTTATTGATACTTAAGAACCAACCAATGATAACTCTTATTTATAATTATAGAATCACATTACGTTATTATAATTTTTCGACAGGAGACAAGTTTACTTTTATATTATATATTACATGTATGGAATATTGACTATCTATATTATTTCTTCAACGTAGGACAAACAAAATTACGATAACAATTTTGTTAAATAAAATGTAATGATTTTTACATAAAACTATAATTTCTCACAAATTATTTTATTAAAAATGTAAATCTAATTCTATTAGGATAATTTTATCATAGTAAAATAGAGTATGTACTTATATAGGTTAATAATTTATTTATTTTAATAAAAGATTTTTATATGTTTAGAGTTTCTAATATTTTTAGAGGGTGAATAAATTAATATTAAAAAAAAAAATATCAAGCAAAACTGATTGCGCGTTCCACGCAGTCTCTATTCAATTTTTGTTATCTTTTGAGGTGATAATTGATTGTTTATATAGTGATAATTTTTTTTAATCTTAGGTGTAGTAGGATTGTTTTTTCCTATAAGAATCTAATATCGCTAGAGTCTTGTAGTAGGATTGATGTTTTTCCTATACAAATGCTCATATCCTTATTTAAATTTAAAAATATATTAAAACTTTTAATTAAGTAGTTTAAAATATTTGACCAATCATATTGCTCGTAAAATTCGTACTTTATTTATACGAGTATATAATATTGATTTTTCGATATGGGATAATTTTTTGGTTGATATCTAAGAACAAACGGTTGCTCTTATTTATCATAATAAAATAAAAGAAAATAAAATATATCTACTTGTATTAGGATAATAATAATAATAATAATAATAATAATAATAATAATAATAATAATAATAATAATAATAATAATTTTATTTTATTATTTTAAAATTTTAATTATATATTTTTTCAAAATTTCTAAAGAATTAAAAGATTTTTAGTTTAAGATAATTTTACTTGAACTTTATAGTCTTAAGGGATTTTTTAAGACTCAAATTTTTTTTGGTTCATATCTAAAAGCAAATGATTATTACTCTTATTTATATAATAGAATTTAATCACATTATATTATAAGTTTTTCAATGTGAGACTGTTAGTACGAAGTGTGTAACAATGAGGAAGAGGAAAAACAGAAACCAAACCGACGTGACAGAGAACAAAACCGATGGCAACTGATGACTGAGACAGGCTGCAAGCAACCAAAATTGAGACAGGCAACAGGCAACTGAACACGGACAGGCAACATACAACTGAACACGGACATGCAACCAAAACCGACAAAGGCAACATGCAACCGAAATCGACCGACAACAGACGGTGAGCAGGCGACGGACAGGGGCAGAACTGTACTGCAACAGCTAACGTAAGGAAGAGGACATGAAGACCGAGACAAAGTTGCTGTGTCGTGGTACCCGCCACTGACTTGAAAACTATTACGGCTCGACCGTGGTGGTTATCGACTTGCACCGGTAGTTTCCCAAGGTGAACACAGCAGCTACCTGACTCGACCACTCGAGGCAGAGAGCTTTGGAACAGCACAAACCTAATCCAGAAAGTGGAATATTTGGAGAGGAGAGAAGAGATTGTATTGTTTTCTTGTGTGATTTGTGGCAGAAACTTCTGCTCTATTTATACACTAAGTAGAGCAAAGGAGAAGCCAAAAATAACATTAAGAGAGGTCTTAATTGGTCATCAATGGCAAAATCAACATTGAAGAGGATATCATAATAGTACACCGAATCTTGACAAATCAATACACAAAAAAGGCCCAAAACTGTAAAAATGTCGGGCACAGCCCGCACCCAGGTGCTCCACCCAAACCCAAACTCGAGCCCGAGCCGAGTCGAGTGGGGTCGTGTCGGCGTGCGCGTGTGTGTGGTAAAGGCCCAATCCACTACTCTCCACAAAATACCCACTTATCACACAACCGAGAGCTAGGGAGGAAGAAGATAAAAACAAAGGAAAACTTCCTCCCACTACCGATGTGGGAGAGGCAAAAGAGCAAGGAGGCTTTTCAAGCCTTTACTACCAACAATCCCCCACAAAGGCGAAGAAAAGACGAGAGAGAAATTCTGGGTTAGGGAAGGTTTGGATACTTAGGTATCAATGTCTTTCGACTTGAATTGACACAACATTAGTGAAAATGAGGCAACAACTTACTTTCTAACAAGAGAATATCTTTCGATTTGAATTACTTACTGAATTTCGGCTGAGACCCTCATAACACATATCATACCTTCAAATTATGCTTGTTCCGCGATTTCAATGTGCAACGCTTTTCATGGCCATGCGTTTACCTCGGTATAACAAGTGTTTTAGTTAAGACTTTTCAAAGTCTAACATAGACGGCGGCCAAACCATCTCACCCGTATAGGTGGTTCAAGTACTTCTCAATAGCACTTCTCACTGGAAACATTAAGGACGTAGAAGTCCATCCTGTAAAACAAAGTGACATATCCATCAAGTGCTTCTCAACCAGCACCACCATGAAGGCTAGGATTAAATGTCATAGGAATAGAGTCTTTGGTTCATGTCAAATCAAACACTGCTTTGACTTAAGAACCGAAGTCCCATTCCCCTCGACAATTCACGGACTACTCTCCGTGGCAATCCTTTTGTAAAGAGATCGGCAAGGTTGCTTTCGGACTTCCCGTAGTCCACAGCAATTACTCCATTTTTCAGGAATTGTTTAACCACACCATGCCTGATTCAAATATGTCTTTTCTTGCCATTGTAGACATCATTCTTAGCAACACCAATTGTTGCTTGTGAATCACAGTGCAAGGAGACTGGTGCAACCTGTCCCCCCCCCCCCCCCCCACAACGACATGTCTGCTAGCAAGTTTCTCAGCCAATCTGCCTCTTGTCCTGCCAACTCAAGAGCAATAAACTCATATTCCATAGTGGAGGTTGCTATACAAGTCTGCTTTGAAGACTTCCACGAGATAGCACCTCCACCTATGGTAAACACATAACCACTAGGTGAACTGGTTTCTGGATTACTGTTGATCCAGTTAGCATCACTGTATTCTTCTAACATAGCTGGGTACGTACCGTAATGCAGACATAGATCGCAAGTACCTTTCAGATATCGTAGCAAACGACTCAAAGCAGTCCAATGTTCACTATAAGGGTTATGAGTATATCTACTTAGCCTACTCACAACATAAGCAATATCAAGCTGAGTGCAGTTCATGAGAAACATCACACTTTCTATGATTTTAGCATATTCTTCTTGGGAGACACTTTCGTCCCAAGTTTTTACACAGATGAACACTTGGATCATAGGGAGTTCTAGCAAGCTCAACATCAAAGTGGTTGAGTTTTCCCAACACCTTTTCCACATAATGAGACTGACTTAGGGCGATTCCATTTGAGTTTTGGATGATCTTAACTCCTAGGATAACGTCAGCTTTCCCTAAATCTTTCATCTCAAACTGTGATGACAAGAATGGTTTGGATTTATTTACGACAAATAAATTCTTAACAATTATTAGCATGTCATCAACATACAGGCAAATAATCACATAATCTGATCCAAACATCTTTGAATACACACATGAATCAGAATTATTGGTAATGTAGCCATCTTTAATCAAGGTGCTGTGAAATTTTTCATACCACTGTCTGGGTGCTTGTTTCAGACCGTATAGTGATTTTCTTAGTCTACACACTTTACTCTCTTGACCTTTAACCACAAAGCCCTCGTGTTGTGACATGTAGATCTCTTCCTTTAAGTCTCCATTCAAAAAAGCTGTTTTTACATCCATCTGATGTATCACAAAATTATGAATAGCAGCTAAAGCGATTAAAGTTCTAATGGTGGAAATTTTGGTCACAGGCGAGTAAGTATCAAAGTAATCGATATCTTATTTTCGTGTAAACCCTCTTACCACAAGTCTATCCTTGAACCTTTCTATCGCACCGTCGGGTCTAAGTTTATTTTTAAATAACCAATTACTGGAAATCGGCTTACACCCTTTAGGTAAATCAGTTAACTTCTATGTTTGACTTGAAACAATAGAGTCTAGTTCACTTTTAATGGCATCTTTCCAAAAGTTAGCATCAATAGACCTCATAGCCTCATCATATGTTTTTGGATCTTCTTCCATTAAAATGGCAGAAACAAACTCATCACTCGTGCAAAAATCACATGCATTTTCAGTTAAGAAAGTTGTAATAAAATCATCGCCGAAATCTTCCTCAATTGTAGGCCTTTTGCTCCTTCTAGGTTCAACATCATGATCAACAGAGGTACTACTCCTAGCATGCATGGAACTATCAACAGGTTTAACAGGGAATTCAGATAATTCAGGCAATGATGCCACATCTTTCTTTAAGGGGAAAACATGCTCAAAAATTTAGCGTCTCTAGCTTCAGAAATAGATCGATCACTTAAAGACATAAATCTATATGCAACACTATTTTGAGCATATCCAATGAAAATGCAATCATAGGTTTTAGGTCCTATAGTGGGTCTCCTAAAATTAGGTAAACCTAATTTAGCTAAACACCCTCACACTCTCAGGAAACTCAGGTTCGGAGCATAACCCTTCCACAACTCGTAGAGTGTCTTGTCTAATTTCTTATGAGGTACCCTATTAAGAATATGACAAGCGGACAGAACCGCTTCCCCCCACATGTCATCGGGAAGGCCAGAACTTAGAAGCATTGCATTCATCATTTCTTCTGAGGTTCTGTTTTTACGTTCAGCTACTCCATTTGATTGGGGTGTGTAAGGTGGACTTTTCTCATGAATTAGACCGTATTTCTCACAAAAGTCTATTAAATAATTAGAGCCATATTCACCACCCCTATCGGACCTAACTCTATTAATCTACTTATCAAGTTGATTTTCGACCTCGTTTTTAAACTTTACAAACATATCCTCAGCTTCACTTTTATGTGTAAGTAAATACACTTTACTGTACCTAGAACAATCATCTATAAAATTGACATAGTAATGTTTGCCTCTTCTGCTCATAGTGCTTTTAAAAATCTGCTAGGTTGGTGTGAATTAATTCTAGAAGATCAGTATGTCTAGTCTTAACAGGTTTATTTGGCTTCTTAGAAAATTTAGCCTCTACACAACTAGAACATTTTGTAAACACTTCTGAGAATAATGACGGGATAAGCTGATAAGTCTATTTTTTAGTGTTTATTTCACGTGTTTGGTCCCTCTTTCTTTGGTGGAATCGCTCTTTAGAGCGGTTTTGAGGCTACTTACGCTTCTTCTAGGATGTTTTAGGTTCCTAAGGCCTATCATGGAGAAATGGAACGATTCCGTCTCGTTTCCAACGCATATGAGTCAATGAAGAGAAGCGACGATGATTCGGTGACTTAGACTCGATCCCGAGTCCCTTGGAGTCCATTTGAGAATATCTCAAGCACCGAGCATCGATAAGAAGCCTAGGAAGAGCAAGTAGGAGCCTACATGACCGTGTCAGAAGCCTACATGGCTGTGTAGTGAGTCGGGAAGCAAAGACGAGAGAAGAGGGCTACAGGTAGGGCTCACGGCCGTGAGGCCCACCCTTCCCGGCCGGGACGGGACCCATCACGACCGGGACCACTTCATCACGGCCGGGATGGCCATGCTTCCTCCCACGCTTCGACGCTTCGCCTCCCTTATTCGTGCAACCCTATAAATACCCCTCTCTTGTATTGTTTTAAGTACGAAACCCTAGATAATTTCTTGCCTCTACTTTAGGATAGAATAGCTTAGATTAGTGTAGATTAACTTGATCCTTTCTTAATCTTTGTTTAATTCTTGTTTAAACCTTGTTTCATCTTTGTAATATTGAAGACTTTTTGGGTTGATCTAATCTATTGACAACATTGGAGATCTTCCTTTGGGTTTATTTATGCAAAGATTCAATCTTTTGTTCATCCTTTGGTATTGGTATAATTCATCTTCTTCCTAATCTCTTCTACTTAGTTTTCATTTATGTTTATGCTTAGTAATCTTCAATATTCCACTATGAATGTCCATGTTTATGCTTGTGTCATTATGGTTGTTGGGTTTACTATCTTCAACATGAATGAGTATATTTCTTTGTTAGGGTTAGTAGGGGGATTGGGTGTTGCTTAATGGGTGATTAGGGTGGAATCGGTGGTGCTTGGTTGTCATTTGCTTTGCCTCTTATCATTGTGCACACAACATGTTTGATGAAATGCATAGTAGACTTGTGATTGAGAAATTCATGTTTCCTTGTTTTCTCTTGTATGTTGTTCCATGTTGGTTTGTTGAATATTATCATTATTAACGCAAGCGTAGTGTAGAGACCCGTTTCGCCGTCTAAGTGTGAGAGCCCGGGCGTAACCAAGGCTAGTGGATAACACCGACACCCTTACTCCTCCTTGGCCTCCTAGACACCCTTGAACCCGACCTAACTCTAGCTTCTCTTCTCTTATCGTTAATCCCCCTTTTCATTATCGTCTTAGTTTCCCTTGCCTTAGTTTTATAGTTATTCCTAGCATAGTCACCATCTACAATCAATTAGTCTTGGACCGTAACACCCTTTCGTTCGGAACTCCCGTCCCTAAGGATCGACTCGACTTACCCTAGCTACCTAGCTTAGGTTCGTTGATTATTATTTTGATCGGTAGGATAGACGACAAACACCTACCATCAAATTGGCGTCGTTGTCGGGGACGGCGTAGTTTAGACTTTTGTGTGCTTAGTTTTAGACTTGGTTCTTGGTTTTCGTGTTTTCTCCTTCTTGTTCATCTTTTTCTTTTCACTCTTTTCATAGTGCCCCAAAAGCACGAGGACTCTCTTGTTTGCTCAAGTGCCTACAGGTGATTTCTTTTCTCCCTATATGAATAAAGGTGATGCCATGATGTCTCCTAACTACTATCAAGCTTCATGGGGTAAACAAGAAACCCGTGGGTATGAGTTTCAAGGATATGGAAACGACACCCATGAAGTGAGTGCTTATCAACCTTATGATCATGGTGGTTATTACTCAAATTATCATCGTGAACCTACCATGTTTAATCATAATTCTTCATATGGTAGCCAATCTCCCCAAAACCCACCATATTACCCATCACCTCAACTTTATTATGATCCCCAAAACCCACAATACTACCAATCATCTCAACCTTATCACCAACCATGTGATGCCCAACCCCTTGGGCATCATCAAGGTTTTCAAGAAGCATTCCAAGACCCCAATGACCACCAAATGCCCAACTTGGAGTTATATCGAGCGATTCTTCAAATGCAAAAGAGTCAACAAGAAATGGCCATCCAAATGCAAAAGGATCAATATGAAATCATGGCCCAATGTCAAAGGGAAAATGAGGCATATGATGCTAGATAAAATGCTATAGCGGCTAAAACCTTAATGCTTTTAACTCGAACGTCACAACTTGACGAAGGATGCTCATTTGAGCAACGGGAACAACCCAATCATGAAGCCGCCAATGAAATCCCTTTGAGAAGCGAGACTTGCTATGAAGAATCTCAATTGTCTACCCAAGACGAGATGAATGAGGAAATAACCCTTGATGAAGGCATTAATATTGTTAGTGAAGCATTGGGTGATGTTAGTGGGAATTTGTAGGGTGTCATTGATGAAAACACAATTGGGTCTCATCTTGTCTTTCCTCAAGAAGAAAATGAAGTTGCCATTGACCTTGTTGAAACCGAACACAACGGACTCGAGGTTAATATGGGTAATGAAAACACTGATAAAATAGAGGAAATTCAAGAGTCTACCCCCTCCATTCTTGTTGAACCTTCAATCCACTTCACTTGCCCTTCTTTTGATCTTCATGTTGCTTCTAATGAGCCTACTATTGAGGAAGAAGGAGTTGGGAAAGAAAATCTTTGGGATGAGTTGAGTGAGGTATTAGAAGTTGTGAAGTCATGGGTTATGAATGATGAAATCAAGTCACCCATATGTGAAAATCCAATAAAATATTGTGAACCCCTTGTGTGTAACTTGGATCTTGGTTTAGAAGAGATTAAACCGCTTGTATGAGTTTTAAATCTCTTCTTATTGATGATGTGGGGAAGAACGATGTTTTAGGATTTGGAGATATTGGGTCGGAACTTGTTGATGACTTGGGAATGGTTGATGAAAAGAAGAGGGTTAAACTCCCTTTTGACTCTCGTGCTAGAAATTCGAGCTTTGGTTATGCTAGGAGACGGTGCTTAGGGAGGAAGAGGTCGTTAAAGCTTGTTGGTTGGAAAGACCCCGGAGACCACATGAAACATGATAATGGGTCTTTGGATGACTACTTCTCGCTTCCGACTTAAAGCTTTAGATGATAGCTTTGCTCGGCTATGTGAGCCTTCATGAAGATGTTGCTAGAGCCTTTGACTTGCTCCTCCGAGCCCTTGAGAGCTATGGGGTCGTAGATGATGATAGTGACAAAGAATGAAATCCCTCTACTGCTCTTGGTTTGACGGAGTTCCTCAAGAACCGTCATGTTGTACATATCTGTTTCTTCTTTTGAGTTTTTTTGTGTGTTTGCTTTTGTGTGATTTGTTTGATTCTAGGATTTGCGACTTGTAGTTTGAGTTCTATTCATCTGGAGTTTTTTATTATGAGTGATGTGAGGGAGGGAGTTTTGATGGATGTTTTTGGGATTGATTGATAGGTTTGAAGTGAAGATGAAGAGTGTTGAAGAGTGTTTGGATGATAGAAGCTTCGAAACTTGGGGAAGGAAGTCGGTTTTTGAGCTTTATGTAAGCTTTTGGGGACGGGAATTTATCCCGTAGTTGGTAATAATGTTCTTAGGGTGGAAGACTTGGGATGATCAAGAAGAATGAAGATCCAGGAGAGTGACATGACCATGTCACTTGGGACATGGCCATGAGGCGACATGGCCATAAGGGAGGCAACATGGCCGGGTTGTTAAGTGTACAAAAATCACCTTTCACTATCCTGAAACCCCGGCATGACGCCCTTTTCACGACCAGGACGCTTCCCGACTGTGATGGTGGTCATCCCGACCGTGATGAGGGCTTCCCGGCTGTGATTACTCTGTCACGCCCGTGACGGGTATGCGCCAGCCTCCTTTGCCTTCTGTTCTTCATTAAAACCACACCCCACCTCATTACACCCCCACTCGACCTCCCTACTCACCTATTTCTCCATCATTGCATCCTTACTACTTTACTTATACCTCTTAAAACTACCTTCACATCACTAAACTCCGAGTTTCCACTTAACTCCCAATCTCATTACACCAATGCAAGCCCGATGCTCTAACAATGAGACTACATTTAGGAAGAAGAGAATGTCGATTACAAAGACAAGCAAGGTACCAAGAAAGATCATTGAGACGATGGAGTTGGTTGAGTTGCTAACCGTTTGGTAAGGCGACTCTCTTTTCTTTTTCGTCTTTTATTGCTTACTCTTTGTATGCTCCCCTTCTTTTTATGCTTTTAGTGTCGTGGTGGACCTCGGGGCCCTTTGGTTATTGCTCCCGATTCTCGATGACGTGATTACATCGAGAATCAATTGAAAAAATCCAAATTGACAAGTTCTTTTCACTTTTTCTTTATTTTTATTCCTTTTTTGGTAGACTTTAGTCCGAATCGGGGCTAGGTGACTTGATTACACCTAGCCCTCCCCTCTCATGTCCTTTTATCTTCTTCTTTTTATTTCCTCCCCCTTCCATATCTTTTCTCGTGTTGGACCTAGGTGACGTGATTACACCTAGACCCGACACCTTCTATGTAATCCCCTAAAAATTCTAACGCGATACAGTGGCGGAAACACTGTAGAGTCGGGATTAAAACACACCGTAACTATGTCTTAGTAAATTAAAATGGTAAAGTCAAACAATAAGCCATGAATAAAAATGGCCAAAATTTAAAACAATCCACAAAAGGAGTTTGAACAATACGTAAGACATAGTTATTCAAAATAAATAAGCAGGATCTACACTGCTCGCTAGCCCACACCCGGAAACGCGTATACCTGCCATGTTAAAATATAACAGCCACAATCAGTGGAGATCAACGTCAACGTTCTCCTAGCTGTATAACGAGATTTTAAAACTGTAATTACTACTATAGAAAAATAGTAAAAATGAAAATCAGTAAAACATTATAAGAAAAATAAGCTTTAAGTGAAAAACTTCACGTAACGAAACAATATAATAAAAATGAGTTTTCCGAAGAAAACATGAAACATTTGCCAACTTGCAAACCAAATTATATCGATAATAATAAAAATAGGGATATGCTAAATCATACCCAACTTTTTTCTATTTCATACCCACGTTTCCTAAACTAGCCTCTTCATTTTTTCAATCAGTTCATCGCCCACCATCTTTTTTCCCCCTCTCTCTTTTTCTCCATCAAATCACCACCACAATCTCTCTTTTCCTCAATCAATTCACCACCATAATTTTTACTTTCCCTCTTTTTCAAATTTTCTCAATCAATTGATTACCTATCATCGGCGATCGTAACCTAACCATCATTTTCACCACCTTACCTCCAACCGTCTAACCACCATTTCCACCACCTTACCTCCAAACCCCATTAATTAGGTTTTAATTAGAAAAAAATCAACAATATAACTATATTAAAAAGTAATTATTAATAAAAAAAATAACCCATTTAATTGTGTCATAATGTATATGAATTATGATTTGTTAGGGCTTAATCTAATTAGGATTTAATTAGAAATTGAATACTACAAAATTATGGTTTCAAAAAGAAATTGAATACAAAATTAATCAATAAGATAATTTCCAATAAGTATATTAAAAAGTGAAGTTATTAATAAAATAAAAAAAAATTACTTGTCTAACATGTGAATTATGATCCGTAACCGTAAACCTACCGAATAATTTAGTTAGTTTTTGAGAATCAATTTGTTAGGTTTTGAGAGAATAAGAAAAGAGAGTTTTTCTTAAGAGAAAGGGTAATTAAGGGAAAAATAATGAAAATTTGGGTATGAACTAGTAAAAGTTGGGTATGATTTAGCAATTATGTAAAAATATTCAAAATGGCGTTATGAAAATTCAATCAGTGTGCACAAGGCTAAACTTTCACTAGGATAATACTAGAAACTAGCTTCGAGAACTGTAGACTTAACTCATAACATAATCCAATCTTTAACTAGGCAACTCAACTATAACAGGATTGCGTGCAGCGAGGTCCTTGTTTAAGTAGTATACACCCGTCCTAAATACAAACCATATCCAGTTCAAGCCGACGCGACTTACACGATGCGATATATCTAAGTTTAAGGGCACAATGCACCCTCTCCTGAAGACAAACCATACTCAGTTAAACAACCAATATGCCCTATAAAGACACACCAGCCTTACAGTTAATGGCAAAACGTACATCCCAGACTATATTACTCTAACCCCACACTTGTCCTTATTCCATAACTCCAAAACAAAGTCATTATCGATATTCAAAAGGATATAATCATTGTAAATAATAAGAGAATAAAAGGGAAAAAGGATCACCTTCAAAAAGAGGAAATTTTCTATTTTAGGAAACTTCTATATTTATAAACTCTACAAAAATAGCATCATATCAAAATAGAAAAAATATTAGTTCATACTAATAAAACATTTTTAGTAAAAGATATAGATTTATAAGACTAATAATACTTTCGACCTTAACGATACTAATTGTTAAAGTGAGAACATTTAGGTTTACGAAATCATGAAAATATCATACGAGTGTTTATAAGATAGTTAAAAATGTCTTAAACACTTTAGTACTACTAATTAGGGTGTTTCCAAAATTTATAAAACTAAAATTCCCTAATTATTATTAGTTTCGACAATACGATTAATAAAAATAGTAATTACCAAACGATTTACGCAATAATATCCAAAAATTATTATTAAACCTAAAAATCATGATTTTCCAGAATCTATCAATTTTTCCAGATTTAAAACAAAGACTAGAAAATCGGAAATTAAAACGACAAATACAGTTTTAACGATAAACGATGACTTAAAGTGATTAATTAATTCACCCACTTAAAATTTTCAAAAAATTATGAAAATTTTTATAAAATTATTTTTCACAAGAAATATTTCCCATGTCAAATTTCAGATTAAAATAAAATGTTTAAGTACTAGAAATAAAAATCGGCTTTTAATCATTTTTGTCCGTAAACGGTAATAATTCATTAATCGATAACTAAAATATCAGGAAAATACCAAATTATTAAAAATCATCAAAAACCTCATTTTTAAAGAATATAATCATATTTTATAAGTTTAGGCCGAATATTACGATTTTACAAATTAATATAACAATTTAATTGTTAATCTCGTAAAAGCGATAAAAATATCGAAACATGCAAATTTTCAAATTTTAAAAATTTTCCAGATTATATGACATATATATATTGTCAAAAATGAAATATAAAAATATACATGCAATTACACAAATAACATCAAGTAATACCGAGTAACATCGACGTTACCTCTAATCCAAATCAGAATCGATAAGATACTAGTCGACCTCGGGATCGTCCACAAAACCTACATCACACGAAATTCATGGTAGAAAAATACCATGAGAAAAATTAAGAAAATCAAGGTGCATAACGATCGAAAACAACATCGATTATTACCTTAACGATAAGATCGAAAAGAAGATTAATTGACGATAAAAAATGAGATGATTATAATTCGAATTTGAGCAAGAATCTGCCTAGAAAAGCCAGCCAAAACCCACGGACAAAATGGAAGGAGAGAAGGAATTTTTTTCTTTAAGATGAAAATGAATGAGAGGAGAAATGAGTGGTTTTCAAACTTAAAAGACATTAAAAGGTGATGAATACTAAAAGTGCCGGCCAACAATTAAGAGAAGAAAGTATGAAAAGTTTACTCATAAATGCCTTGAATAAATGATAAGATAAGAATGAATTAATTACGTTTTAATGAAATAAAATGGAACGAATTATAAAACGTAGTAAGAGTGTGACAAAAAGATGTGTCGGTCCAAAACATGGGGAAAAAGGTCCCAAATAATTTTTGAGTTGATAAAACGAAGAATCATAAAATAGTTAAAGGCATTTCAAAGTAATTCGAGTAAACATCGCGTAAGAAAATAGTTATTTACGAAACTTAATAAAATCATTAATGGCTAAATTTTCGTAAATAAAAATATTTACTAGTTGAAAATATTATAAAAATATGTTTAAACATTTGTAGAAAAAGAAATAACTTAAATCCGAGCTTAAATACGTTAATTCTTAGAGAAATAAAATTTCTCGAAGGAAAAAAAATAAATAGTTTACGAAGAAAATCAAATAAATAGATTTAAAAAAAATTAAAATCTTTTAAAATAAAAATAAATATCTTTAAACTCAAAAATGAAAATAAAGTTTGGAAAAAGAGGAAACGCAAGGCCGAAATGTGACAGAGTTATGACAGAGTCATAACGGTAAGGATAAAAATGCTAGGAAAAATAGCGGGTGTTACATTCTACCCTTTCTTCACTTTCATTTTGGTTTTTAGTTTTATTTTTCCTTTTTCCTCTTTTTAGTGTCTTCCACACACTACTGATCGAGCATGAGGACATTGCTCGGTTTAAGTGTGGGGGAGCGATATCTTAGTTTAGTTTAGTTTTATTTTCGTAGTTTTGCGAAAAATCTTAAAAATTCCTAAAAATTTGAAAAATTTCTTAAAAACCAAAAAGATTTTCTTTTGTATCATTTTGCTTTTGTGTCCTTGTGTCGTATATTTGTTGTTTTGTGTGTGTTTTGCTTCCCGATTTCCTTGTAGTTTGCTTGATCGCCGTGAATCTCGGACAACTCTTGTCATTCGGTAATATCCTCTTATCTCTTTCTCCTTTTCCCATTTCGGTGTTTGGAGGAGATTTTGTGGTGGTGTGTGCTCGGGTGGAGCTTTTTGGAGTTTGTGGATTAATTGATGAGGTTGCTTGTTTGGAAAGTTTCGGGGTGGTGATTGTTTATTTTGTGTGTGTGTTTGTCTTGTCTTGTTTTGTTTTGTTTTGTTTTTTGTTTTGTCTTGTAAAGTTTGTGTCTAGTGTAGAAAATATTTTCGAAAACCCGATTTTGAGGCTAGTGCACAAGTGTTTACCTTCCCTTTTTAGTGATATAGATCGATTTTTGGACTTTAGTCTAGTAGAATGACTTTAAATCAATAATTTCGTTGATTCTTTACCTTGTGTCCACCTAGTCTGCTAGGGATTTACTTCGGGACTTGCATTTTGACCATCTTGACCACCCACGGAGTGGAAAGGCATTGGTTTCCGAGTCCCGTTCTCTTAGTGACCGTGTTTGAAATGTTTGATTATTCCAAGTTTCCACCTTTTTGTGGGTTTGAAGGGAAGCGCGCCCGACATACCCATTTCCCTACCTTCTACAGATATTCCACTAATAAGTTGCAATTTGTGAGACTTCTACATTTATTTGGTTATTCGTATTGATTTTTGATGCACGTTAGACTTGGGAACTCTGGTCACGTACTAGGCATACTTCAAGAGGAAGTCGTGCCCTACGCCGCTAAGCGGGGGTCGTGATGTTTGTAGGTCCCGAGTCGCATCATTTGGCCACAAGGGCAAACCAAAACACAAAATAAGAGAAAGAAAAGGCACAACAAATTAAAAACAAAATACAAAAGAAGAAAATGCCAAGAAAATCATGTCACAAAACAATATTACCCCTCAAAAATAAGCCTTTTACCGATTGTTATCGTGAAGAGCCTACCAAAGGATCGAGTCCCTAGGAAGGATGATAGCGGTAATGGTCGGTATTCCCTCACTACGCAACCATATCCACCTTTTTACTTGGACAAGTTAGGATATTTTTGAGCATAGGACGACCCTCTTGGCTCATTGCTAAAGGAGGCGGGGTTTCACTTTACCTACAGTGTCGACTAACTCCGTGGTTCGTCCCCTTTCCATCCCGGTTATCGTCCAATAGTACGTTCTTAGAAGGTTAGGAGGACCTAGGTAAGTTACCAACATTTTTATTGCTTTGTTGTGATCCTATTAGAATTTTTTTCATATCAGTTTGTGTTATTAGCTTGGGAACGTTGTCACTTGCCTTGAGTCCTTAACCAGTGTTTCTTTCGCGGCTTTGTTGAGGGAAGCGGTATTTGTTTCTTCTTAGATGCAACCGATTGTTTGTTTGTTTAATTGTGTGTGTGTTTTCGTGTTCGGTTGTGTCCACAATTATGTCGCAAGACCTCACTTGCCTTGCGGAAAACACTTTTCCTCTAAGTGTTCTCGCGTGAGTTGAAAGGGCGTAGGGTGCGCTAATACCCTCTTGGCTAGTATTTTAGTTTTTATTAATTAGTAGTTAGTTCGTGCTTACTCGAGGGCGAGTAAGGGTTAAGTGTGGGGGAGTTGAAAAGTGTGTTTTGTAGTGTTTATTTCACGTGTTTGGTCCCGCTTTCTTTGGTGGAATCGCTCTTTAGAGGGGTTTTGAGGCTACTTACGCTTCTACTAGCATGTTTTAGGTTCGTAAGGCCTATCATGGAGAAATGGAACGATTCCATCTGGTTTCCAATGCATATGGAGCCAATAAAGAGAACAGACGATGATTCGGTGACTTAGACTCGATCCCGAGTCCCTTGGAGCCCATTTGAGATTATCCCGAGCACCGAGCATCGATAAGAAGCCTAGGAAGAGCAAGTAGGAGCCTACATGACTGTGTCAGAAGCCTACATGGCTGTGTAGTGAGTCGGGAAGCAAAAACGAGAGAAGAGGGCTACATGTAGGGTTCACGGCCGTGAGGCCCACCCTTCACGGACGGGACGGGAACCATCATGACTGGGACCACTTCATCACGGTCGGGATGGCCCTGCTTCCTCCCACGCTTCGACGCTTCGCCTCCCTTATTCGTGCAACTAACCCTATAAATACCCCCCTCTTGTATTGTTTTAAGCACGAAATCCTAGATAATTCTTTGCCTCTACTTTAGGATAGAATAGCTTAGATTAGTGTAGATTAGTTTGATCCTTTCTTAATCTTTGTTTAATTCTAGTTTAATCCTTGTTTCATCTTTATAATATTGAAGACTTTTTGTGTTGATCTACTCTATTGACAACATTGGAGATCTTCCTTTGGGTTTATTTATGCAAAGATTCAATCTTTTGTTCATCCTTTGGTATTGGTATAATTCACCTTCTTCCTAATCTCTTCTACTTAGTTTTCATTTATGTTTATGCTTAGTAATCTTCAATATCCGATTATGAATGTCCATGTTTATGCTTGTTTCATTATGGTTGTTGGGTTTACTATCTTGAACATGAATGAGTAGATTCCTTTATTAGGGTTAGTTGGGGGATTGGGTGTTGCTTAATGGATGATTAGGATGGATCGGTGGTGTTTGGTTGTCATTTTCTTTGCCTCTTATCATTGTGCACACAACATGTTTGATGAAATGCATAGTAGACTTGTGATTGAGAAATTCATGTTTTGTTGTTTCCTCTTGTATGTTGTTGCATGTTGGTTTTTTGGATATCATCATTATTAGCGCGAGCGTAGTGTAGAGACCCCTTTGGCCGTCTAAGTGCGAGAGCCCAAGCGTAACCAAGGCTAGTGAATTATACCGACACCCTTACAACTCCTTGGCCTCCTAGACACCCTTGAACCCGACCTAACTCTAGCTTTTCTTCTCTTATCATTAATCCCCCTTTTCATTATCGTCTTAGTTTTCCTTGCCTTAGTTTTATAGTTATTCCTAGCATAGTCACCATCTACAATCAATTACTTTAGTTTGTCTTGAACTTAGTCTTGGACCGTAGCACCCTTTAGTTCGGTACTCCCGTCCCTGAGGATCGACTCGACTTACCCTAACTACCTAGCATAGTTTCGTTGATTATTATTTTGATCTGTAGGTTAGATGACAAACACCTACCTATCCCACGCTTCACTCAAGCTTTCATCTTCTTCTTGACGGAAGGTTTGGATTTCAATTCGGTATTGATTGGTTTTTGATGGAGGGAAGTACTTCTCGAAGAAGGCATTTGCAAGGTCGGGCCATGTTTGGAAAGTATTGTTTGGATGTCTTTGTAACCATCTCTTGGCATCGTCCCTCAAAGTCTTAGGAAAGATGATGTGATGTAATTGACATGAACTAAGACCACTAAGTTTGGCTCCAACTAGCTTTTCTTTGAAAGAGCATACATGTTCAAGAGCATCTTCTTGGGGGAACCCATGGAATGTATCTAATGTTAGAATATTTAATAATATTCGTGTGGCCTAAGTGTTTCGGTTTAAATATAAATTAAGTTCATATTAAATATTACGAGACTTTAATATAAAAGACGACACCGTGATGGATCGATTTTGATTAATGTACTTAAAGTCGGGAATTATTATTCCTTCCGACCTTACCCAGTATCAAAAGACATCTTTTCACGAAGAGATATAAACGGTTTGGGTTATGAAGAAATACGTCCCTTGACATGTATATATACGTATACATATCAAAGAATAGGTATACGTGACATCTTCATCTTCTAAAAACAAGGGCAAAAAGTTTATATTTATAGAAAGAAAAGACACAGTTCCATCTCCATCATCAAGGAGCATTAAGGAAGGGTTAAGGAGGAGAATCAATCGTATCTTCTTATTATATATTGAGTGCGTCTGATAGACATGGACCAAGGTTAGTCCTCACTTATATTAATCGATTGTATTGGGTTGAATTAAATCGAATCTATAACGATTGTGGGACAGAATTCATTATCGATTCATAAAGTATCACTTACATCTAATTGCACTTCATTGATCAAGGAAGCTTAGACTTCAAAATCTTCGGGGATAGTTCCATAGAAAACGGGGGAAGGAATTCCCTCATGAGTAGGTTGTGAATGAGAGCCAAGAGTTGTCATATTAGCTTCTTGGAGGTTTTTTGTTGATGGAGGTGATTTGGGAGGTGAAAGGGTTAGAAAATTTTCTTGTGGAATTGATGTTTCTTGTGGATTAAAGGGGTATTCTATGTTTGGAGTGATGAGAGGTGTCGTAGAAGGTGAATTTTGTGGAGTGAAAGGTATAAGTAAGTTATTGGAAGAGGGATTTATGGTAGTTGGCGATATGGATGGATTTGGAGGGGATGAAGGATAGTATGTATGTTGGGTGGTGTGAGGTATGGATGTGTAATCACTCTAGTTGTGATATTTACCGGGAGTCTCAAGGCTTGAAATGTCATCTTTGGCTTGAGATTGAACCGAAAAGTCGATAACATGTTCCTGGCAAACACACTCAAATAGAAAGTGTGTCTCCTAGCACCAAGTGGTACTAGGGTAGAGAGAAATAAAAAATGAAAACAATAGCCAAACACAAAAAAGACTAAAACTCAACTAACTAATCACCGTTCCTCGGCAACGGCGCCATTTTGATGCCCGGGCGTCGCGACCCACACAGTCAAACAATATTTATAAACACCGAAAAACCAACTAATGTAGTAGTGGTAGGTCGGGATCGATCCATGGGACGGTCTAGGTAAAGTGGGTCGAGTCTAAGCCAATAAGTGTTTGGGGTCTATTTTGGGGTTTTTTAGAGTTGAGTCTAGACTAAAATGCAATAAACAACGAAGAGATAATCAAATAGGGAAAAGGTGTTAGGGGGAGTCGGGAATCGTAAATCGGGTTCTATGAGTCTCGGAATTAGGGGTCGGTCACAAAGTTGATAAAGGGAGAATGCCACCTTTCGATTTCTTCACCCAACTTATCTAGATCCCGCTTTCGCGGCGACAAAGGGTAAGTCTCAAGTCAAGGTAACTCCTACCCCGAGTTTCCCCATATTGATAGGAATGAGTCAAGGTCGATCTAGTCGGCCGGTCTAAGTCAACAAAGACACAAAAACCTCAAACATGATAAAGCAACAAGCATGCAACCCAACCACATATACAATTCCTTAATTCATATTACCCAAGATCTTCCTCCCTTAACCCCCTAACAAGAAATCTACTCAAGATCCATGAGGGAAACTATAAAAACATTAACAATAGAGAAAACAACAATAACATGCATAATGATTAAATCTAGAAAAAATAACAAGAAGACAATAAAGGAAATTGCGATCTACTAAATGAACTAGAAAATCGATCTAAGAGCAATAAAAATAAGATAAACAAAAATAACAACAAGACAATAAAAACGATCTAAGAACAACACAAATGAAATCAACAAAATAACAAGACAATGAAAGAAATTGCAATTAATAAAATTAACGACAAGACGATCTAAGAATGATGTAAGTAAAACTAATGAAAACGGTGTGATATTGAAAGAACAAAATTAAATCTAGTCTAGAGATTAGGGAGAGGAAAGAAATATACTAACTATAAAGATAATCAACAATAAAGAAGATTGCATAAAAGAAATAAGATGAAGCTTGATGAAGATGACAAGGGATTTGTCACTAATCCTTTGATAATTTCCAAAAATATTCAATAAAAACTTGAATCCTTACAAAACTTGAATATAGATATGAAGGAAATTGCAAGAGGAAGAAAAATTTAAGAACTCGATTATAATAAAAATGGAATCTTGAAGACTAATTGAAAAAAAATTAATTAGATCTAGAATAAAATGAGATTTTGGATTGTCATCCTCCAAAAATCTCTCCCTATACTAATCTACCAAAACTCTAATAATAGTCTACTTCCAAAACCCTAATAATAGTCTACTAATGTAAGATATGAGAGAGCTTGAGAGAGTGTAGGTGGTCTCCTCTTCAAAATGAGGGTTTACATATTTATACGAGAGGAGATAGAAATTAAAACCCAAGTCCTCTAAACCCAAGTAAAGTAGCAGCCCAATACCCATAAATTTTCACCCTGTGACTTCCATCTGGCGAAACTTCACCCCACGGATTTTGCATAACTCACCCACCGGGCAAAACATTGCCCTGCGGAATTTTGATTTCGTCTGACCATTTCGATTCAATTTCTTCGAGTCTTCATTCGATTGTCGATTCCTAATTCCCGAACTCGGATCCGGATTGAGCAGGGTCGACGCTGGACTTGGTGTCGACGCCGACGATTGTCGCTGGAAAACGGAGTCGAGGAGCAGACTGCTTGTTAAATAGTTAATCTAGAAAAATCTAGAAATTACAAAGAAAGAATTGTGTAAAAAATAATAATACCCTACTTAGAATCATGTAGAAGAGGAAGAATGAAGAAGAAGAAGAGTGTAGAAGTAGAAGGGCGTAGAAGAAAGTGTATGCCTATAAATAGGCAAGTGTTCATCACTTGAAGGATGAATAAAAAAAAAACACAATTCCAATCACAAAACCAACATTCCTCCATTCCCATATTTTAAACAACACAATATAAATTTACCTTGCCCCAATTAAAACAACAATCAACTTAAAAAAAACTAACAGTGGTATCAGAGCCAGTCCAAGTCCTTCCGTAAATTCATATCCAAAAAAAATAGTCCCAAATAAAACAACACATCAAAAAACATGTCAACTCCAATTCAAGTCAATTGGGTACCGACATTCAAAGGCGAAAAATTCGACCTTTGGTGTATCCAAATGAAATCGATATTTATTTCCCAAGGATTATGGGATTTGGTACAAAAAGGGTACGAAAAACCCAAAGATACCAATGAAGAATCGACATGGGACACTACAAAGAAAAATTTATACATCGAAAATCAAAGAAAAGATCACTACGCTCTTTCTTTGATCTATCGAGGACTCGACGAGGCAATACTCTCACGAGTTATATCAGCAACATCATCCTCGGAGGCTTGGAAGATCTTGGAAAACACATACAAAGGTTCCGGCAAGGTAATAACAATTAAACTCCAAACTTTATGGAAAGATTTTGAAAATTTATTAATGTCGGAAGACGAGTCAATTGAAGCATTCTTTAATCGTGCCTCCAACATAATAAATCAAATTCGTTCTTACGGAGACACAATTGAGGATGCAAAAATTATTCCAAAAATATTACGAAGTCTTCCGAGAAAATTTGAACATATAGTGGCCGCAATAGAAGAGTCAAAAGATTTAAAACAAGTTACGATGGTCGAATTAATGAGCTCACTTCAAGCTCATGAAGAAAGAATGAAAAGATTTAATGACGAGCCACTAGAACAGGCCTTTAAGGCCGAATTAAAATTTTCAAACAAAAGTCACGGTAGAGGGGGAGGATTATATAATCTAAGAAACCGACAAAATAACAAAATCGAGTCATATTGTTATTTATGCAAGAAAAATGGTCATAATACAAATGATTGTTGGTTTAAATGTAAGAGGTGTACAAGACACACCCATTTTGAAAGGGATTGTCGGTTCCGAAATAAAGATGAGGCTAATTTTATAGAAGAACAAGATTCGAGTGGACACTTATTTTACTCTTGCCTATATGCACAAGAAAGGTCCACCGAAATTTGGTATATAGATAGCGGTTGTTCCAACCATATGACTGGAAACAAAGATTTATTTGTGAGTCTCGATGAAGAAATAAAATCAAAAATTACTCTTGGTGATGGTACTAGCCAAGAGGTTGCAGGTAAAGGGGTCGTAGCCGTTAAAACCAAAAACGGTTTCACTAAATTTATTCACGATGTCTTATACATCCCCGGCCTAGCACAAAATTTATTAAGCGTTGGACAACTATTAAAAAAAGGTTATAAAGTCATATTTGACAACAAAAAATGCCTCATCTATGACAAGAAAAATGGGCAATTAATTGCTTCCGTACAAATGGCCGAGAACAAAACTTTCCCACTAAGAATGCCCATAAACACAGAAAAAACAACCATACAAAAATAAACCTCTCTTCCTACACCAAAAATATCATCTACTCCAAACTCTCCAAAAACACAAATAACTACCTCTCAACCAAACCAAACATCACCCGAAGAATACAAGTGTGGCCAAACAATAATGGTACTCACAGCCACAGAAGCACCAAGCTACCAAGAAGCAACAAAAGAGAAAAAGAAGATCGAGACAAGGATATACATAGACAAGATTAGAGATAAAGGAGCTACCGGCCCGAAGAAGGGATCGAAGACTCATTACTACAAAAAACAGTCAATTCATCCCAACAAGGTCCAAGTCACTAAAGAAAGATACTCAGCAAGAAGTCACCACGAGAATCATCACGTTGACAGAAGATACTCACAGGCTGTCAAAGCATATCAAGGTAAGATACTGTCTCATCCAAGTGCTCATAGGAAGCAAAACATCAATATAAAGCAAGGAGGAGAAACAATAAGACGTCTTCAGACGATCACTCCCGATAGAGAAAAGACAGCAATGCAAGTTCAAACTACAGCTCGAAGTTCAAGATTTTTCTGATTAAGGGGGAGTGTTAAATAGTTAATCTAGAAAAATCTAGAAATTACAAAGAAAGAATTGTGTAAAAAATAATAATACCCTACTTAGAATCATGTAGAAGAGGAAGAATGAAGAAGAAGAGCGTAGAAGTAGAAGGGCGTAGAAGAAAGTGTATGCCTATAAATAGGCAAGTGTTCATCACTTGAAGGATGAATAAAAAAACAACACAATTCCAATCACAAAACCAACATTCCTCCATTCCCATATTTTAAACAACACAATATAAATTTACCTTGCCCCAATTAAAACAACAATCAACTTAAAAAAAACTAACACTGCTGGTGGTGTTGTCGTTGTTGGAGCTTGGCCGGAGAGCAGGAGGAAGACGGAGTTGAGCTCGTGGAACGGAGGTGGAGACCGGAGTTTCAGCGAGGAGGACGACAGAGGACGAAACAGCGGAGCTCGTGCGCGACGCTCGTCGGAGCTGCTAGTTTTCGGGTTTGCAGATGGTGTTGTTGTCGTTGCGCGGCTGGTTGCCGGAATCTGGGCTCGCCTGAATCTGAGATGAAACGAGCGTTGCTGCTGTTGTTCTGGGTCGACGTTCGCCGGAACGGAGCAGTGGTTGGAGATGGTGGTCGATGGAGGGAGATGGGAGGTTGACGGTGATAGTGGTGGCGCGTGGTGTCTGACTTGCCGGAATCTAGGTTGGATAGGGAGCAGGTCGGAGAAGATGCTGGGCAGAGGTGGTGGCCGGACAGAGTGGCTGCCATGGACGGAGGAAGGGAGGTCGAGTATGGAGAGGAGTGGTTGAAGGAGATGGGTTAGTCAAAGTCGGGTTTGACTATGGTATTTGACTTGAAATGGGTTGGATTGAATTGGAATATGGAGTTGGGTTTTGGGCTAGGTGAAAGGGAAATGAGATTGGGCTAAATTGAAGATGGGTGGATTAGATGAGAGTTGGGTTAAGTGGATAGATGATAGGGATGTGGAGTTTAACTGAGGTAAGATGGGTTAGGTGAATCTGGTTTGACTCGGACCTTGACTTGGCTCCTCTTGCTTCAACTCGCCTCTTTATTCACGAACACGTACCTATAAGACAAAAACAAACAAAAGCAGTACCAAATTCTACGAAAAAGACGATAATTACGAATAAACTAAACTCGAACTAGAAAATACGAAATATAATAAAAAATGAGTTATATTGACGTTAAAACACACAAAATCGAGTCAAATACGAGTCTAAATCAGGGGTAAAACGGTCCAAATTTGCGTGTTATCAGGTCCTCAGGTTATGACGTGATCGTAGAATCCTTCGTCGTGTGTTTTCCATGTCATTTATAAGCGTCGCTCCGAAATGTTGGATAACGATTCTGTAATCGAAAGTTACACATAAAGAGCCATCAATAATTGAATTAATATGAAACCTAATAACATCAATACGAGCGTCGTACGGTCCACAAGACTTGACAATGACGTCACGATACGGAGGGCTCCGATATTTGTATCAAGTCGATACATTCGATCTAAATCATAAATCGGGATGATAAGGAACGAACACCCAATGAAGGCCAAAACGAGGTATCGTGGACTTCCAAAATAATCAAATAACGATACGAGTTTCGTCTAAGGAATTATATTTACGACGCTAGTCGGCACGTATCAATCTGTCGCGTGTTTTCTTTTAAAGCCCACATTTCGTGTCTATTTTCACTCTATCATCATCTTTCCTTTATGACTTTGAGTGAACGCCTCGTGATATTAATCCTATATCGTTGAGTCTCTAGTCGGACTCGATATTCGATAAATCAAGGCAATCATATTTCTCAAGGTTAATTCAGGACGAGACTTCGAGGCCTCGGAATCAAGCTAACATCACGCTTTGGTCCCGTACGTTGTCGGTTTGGGCTCCCTAGTGCAGGCGCTTGAATGCTGGGACGCCATACATCAGGCGCCTGAGTTCCAGGTCGCACCAGCCTACGCGCCTAAGCATCTGTCCTTTGATCAATACGCAACATAATGCGTAACTGATCGGAGTCTGTCCAATTGTTCGGTTTACGGTTTCAGTTTGCATTTCTATTTACAAGTCAATATATAGTTTACGTTACCGTTTCTAACCCGATATTATAATTGCTTGTTGTATTGTGAATTATGGGTTGTATTCCGCCGGTGTAATTTGTAATCTATTTTCAAGTTATTTAATTCGTTGTTTGGCATTTATTGTTTTCAAATGAACATCACATGGTAAAACAAATTCGACATATTTTAAAATGCATTAAACCACGTAGCAAACACATTTTTCACTTTTATAGCCTAAAATAATGGTTGTCATACATTTTCACCATCTTGCTAACATGCGCACTTAAACACCGATCGATATCTTAGTAGAGACCGCTATGTGCGGGCGGGATTGGGTGTTCTTCGTGGGCTTCCCAACAAGTACTTTCACCCCTTACTTTGAACCTTTGATTTCCGGATGCCCGATACCATTAGCAACGAGAGTCATTCTATATATGATATTTGATAATTCTACATCGGTATCGTTATGCAAAGGGATGAATCCCACAAGCTTTAGTACTATAAGGCAAGTCGTGCTTTGTGCACGATACGCCTAAATATAGAGCGGGTTCGAACGGGTCCAAACTCCCACAAAGTTCGGTGGCGACTCCATTATCATTTCAACTTCAATTCGAGAACATCTCACCACGAGATTCGTTCGCCTACCCAAACCCGCGCGTGGCCGCGTCGAGGTGGACCTATGTCATGTCCATAATTTGGCGACTCCGTTAGGGATATCTGATGTACCACTTGTCATCGGAATTTTCAGGGTGAGACTCTAAAAGAAATCGATTGTTTACTAAAGTGCGCGTTTTAGTTTGATGGTTCATGCATAACCCCAATTTTGCACGGGTCGGTTACTTGTGACCGACGTCCCACTATACCGCGGTGCATTCCTACATGGGTGCACTAAAGACATCTGTGGCCGAATTCGTATGGGTTTCACGGCATGTTCTTAGTCCAATTCAGCTTAGCGAGTCCGTCCTGATTTACGAAAGAGCCATTGATGTTGGTATAGACCCTATTTGACCGACCGAGACTTAGTATAAAGCATACGTGCTATCGTTATAATCCTTGTTTGAGTACTTGCTAATTGGTTTCCGTGTCACTTTTCAAAAACCGTCATTCAAAAATGCATCCTTTCAAAATGTCTAATTTTAATAAAAAAAACTCGGAATGCAACCGAAATTTAGACGTAGGTTTTGACTCAAAATAACTTATTTTCTAGGCGGCATGTTATCCGTTTCAATATTCAAATTTTCGATCCCCTTTCAATTTTCGAATTTTTAAAATTCCTTTTCAATTTTCAAATCTTCGAGATGCCGTTTTTTATTTTCAAATCTTTGGGATCCCGTTTTCAATTTTCAAATTTTTTAAAATTCATTTTCAATATTCAAATTTTCAAAATTCCAAATAGTCAACTTTTTAAATAATTGGAGCTCTCAGCATGCTGCCAATTTCAAAATACAAGATTGTCCCCCAATTTTCAAAATGCAAAATTATTCGCAACAATTCCAACTTTTCAGAAACCTGGTCTTGTCGGCATACTATCAATTTCAAAAGAAAGCATCGTCTCCCAATTTTCAAAATGCCAAATTTTCGCAACCATTCTAATATTTCAAGTGTCTGGTCCTGTCGGCCCACTCCAATTTCAAAAGACAGGACCGTCCTCTTAATTTTCAAAATCCAATCCTTTTCAAAACCTTACCGATTCTAGGGCCTACCATAATACGTGTGTCTGGTCTCATCTAGTTCGTCGAAGGTATATAGCGTCGAAACTCCGTCGGTCTACATCACGGGTTTCTTCCCCATCCTAGCCCGCCTTATTCTAAAGGCATAACCAACCAGTACGAGTCGTACGCTCGTAAATAGAAGGTTCGTCTAAACACTCGAGTCCTAAATAGAAAGTACCACACGATCCACTAATACACAAATGGGCTATTGCAACACCTTAAAAGTGTTGCTTAATGGCTTACAAGTGTTGCTAAAGGCTTTTGCAACATTTTTGGATGTGTTGCTTAAAGTTGTGTTGCAATAGCTTAATGCAACACTTTCTTATCAAATGCAACACTTTCTTTAAAGTGTTGCATCTATTTATAATATGCAACACTTTTTTTGCAACACACGTGATCATCTAATGCAACACTTTGACAAAAAGATGCAACACGTTTTGAGGGTCATAAGCAACACTTTGTCTTTTTTTTTGCAACACTTGTAATTAGCTAAAGCAACATGTTGTAGAAGAAAATGCAACACTTTTAATCAGTGTTTGCAACACCTTTTTTTTACCGAATGTAACAATCCACAAAATTTGATTAAATTATATAAATCAGAAGAAATTTGATTTTTATTGTCGTATGTAACTAATAAAAATTATACATAATAGTTCAAATAAATATTGTCTTGCATAATACATGTCCGAAAATATTATTAAGCAACATAAAAAAGCTACAATCCAAATAAATAATGTCTCAACAAACCCTATTTGTCAAGTAAATAACTTCTAGCAATGTCAGTAGGTAACTTTTCTAGAAGTTTTTGCAGAATTTGTTGAGTCATATTTGCATTCTTATTCTGATTCTCAAGTTCCCTTTGCTTATTTTTCAATTCTTCCTTCTTCTTTAGATGCTCCTCCTCCAACTCCTTATGTTTATCTCGTACCTTGATAATTTCACTCATCACATTTTTTCGTACATCCTCCAAAAAATTTGATTTGATCGACTCTAATACTTCTCCTAGAACCACATAAGATGACACACCATTTACAGCTCTCAACTTCTTATTAGAGACACCCCTACCATATAGTTGAAAACCTCCATTGTAATTTTTTCCTATGACACCAAGAAAAGCGTCAGGAGGACCACTATCATCTGGAAGTGTACCTTTTCATGTCATCCTGCAATATAATTTTCAGATGTCACTAGATATTTATAATAAAAAATATCAAATGTTACGTATATATACACATGCTCTAAATAATGTCTAGGAGTATACAATATTTTTTCCGTATCTGCATAGGACTCCATGTACTGCTTCCATTCGGTTCTTTTACGGGTACGCTCAAACAACTCCGCTAGAGATGATAGTTCCTTGTTGGGATGTTCATTCCTCTGTTCAATAAAATTATTACATTATAATGACAAACTTGTAGATATTATTTCTGAATAACTATACTTAGGAAAAATGATCTCTACAAAACTTACCGTTTTCTCGCGTACCGTAGCAAAGCTCTGCGGACCAACTGTGTGCATATTTCTCACGAACAATCGACTTAGTGTTTTACGTGAGCAACTGTTCCTAAAAATCGAGATAACTCCGCTACCGTATCCTTTTTCCCAACAATTGGACCAATGGGTTGTCCAAATCCATTTAAATTAACTGGGTCCCTTTCATCCATAGGACACGTGTGCACATGATGTAACATGGTCGGTCCTCTTTTTTTCCCTCTTAATATAGCTGTAAATTTTTGTGTATATCAGACAAAACTCTCTCATCAAGACAATTAGCATCAAATATGATAAATAAATAAATAAATAAATAAAAATACCATCAACTTGAAGGTCGTCGGTATCTAAGTCCATTTCTGCACTTTCATCGTCGATGGTCTCTTGCTTACTAGTACGAGCATCATATTCATTATTGAAATTGTCCGACGAATTGTCTCCCTCGAGAGGTTCCATGATATCCTCATCGTCGTCATAGTCATGACTATCGTACTCCTACTCATTATCCTGATAAGGTAGATTGATTTATTTTTCTTTCTATTCCTGCAAAAGTAAGCCACCCATCGTCAATCTACCTTTAGTATTTTTTTGCCTTAAGCGTTTTCCTTGTGAAATATTGTGCTCAATCTCCATGTCTTCATCAAATTCTACATCAGCTTGAGACTCAATCCTCCAGTTTAAATCTTGAGTATTACGGAGAAGCCTTTGTTTGCTATGATCAGACCTAGTTCTCATCGAACTAGGTGGAATATAGAGAACATTACGCCGACCACCAAATTGGGTAACCTGCATAAATAATTGAGTACATAAAAATACAAATAGCCTGACTTTGCAAAATAAGTGAGTATTTTCTCAAGGATGCTGATGTATACATCACCAACCTTAGTTATATGATAATTCAAAATAATTCGGCATGATCCGTTATATACATCAGCAACCTGTTTCTGTTCAAAAAGTGCAGCAGCGTGATTCTATTTCTCCATCTAACTCGGCCTGATTCGTGATTTTTTAGAACACTAAATAGCATTAGCAAGTGATGAGATTGAACAGAATCTCCTGGAAAACAAACCCCAAGTGCCAAATGCACACAAAATTCAGATATAGAAAAGATAGAATCTCGACTAGAGTAGTGTACTGCTTAGATTGCATTCAGCAGGGGCTGATACTTCAAAGTAATACACGACCAGAATCTGTTCAAAAAGTGCAGCAGCGTGATTCTGTTTCTCCATCTGACTCGGCCTAGAGTGGTGTACTAGTAACAAAGCATCTTAGATTGCTGTACAAAGCATGTTAGATTACTGTCAGCTGGTTGTTATATAGGGAGTTTGATACAACAGAAATGTACAGCAGGAATTTGATACAGCAGGAATTTGATACAGCAGAATTTGTCAGCATGTTAGATTACTGGCACCTGAAGTCTGATTTATACATCAAATGGATAACTGAAATGTAATAATTGCAGTCTTGTGAATACAGCCACCAAGTGATCAAACTAGTGGGGGCGTGGATTGACGTTCAGATTCCCACAAGCCAGATTATGGAATAGAGAATTCGGAGACAAGGTTCTAAGGTCCGAAAAGAGATGTTGAATGCTAAAATCAACGCTGCAATGTATCACATATAGGGGCAACGTAATGACACGATTCATGATCTCAAGCTGTTGAAACTTGAAGTCGTGGTACTACTTCTGTAACGTTACCCTTTTGAAAACACTAGAAAAGCAACTTAACGTTGAAGTGTGTGTGTGTGTGTGTGTGTATATATATATATAGCTAGAGAGAGGGTGTTAAGTTGTTGAGAAATGGGAGAAAATGAAGACAATAATACTAGATAGATTAGTAGTGGAAATAGTGACAGAGGAGGAGGAGAAGGAGGAGGAGGAGATATTTAAAACCCAATAAATGGTGGGGATAAGGATAATTCAAACTCTAATTCTAATTCTAGATATATTATAATCAAGTTCGTTGATCAGGAAAACAAAGCGACAGCAGTGAGAATGAAGAAGACATCAAAGTAGGGTGGGCATTTGAACAGTACCGTAAGGCAAACAACTTCACTGTGATGCCCCACTTCATCCACAGTGGCAATTGCCTCTCCGCTTCCCTTACCCCTGCCGAGGTATCAACATCAACATCAATTAATTGCATTGCTAACTTTCCCCTCCCTCTATTTAATCAACTCTGAATTGATTCTTAATTGTAGTGTTGTTATTTAATTCAATGAATGAAATGCAGTTGCGCTTCCAAAGCAGAGAGCAAATTGACGTCTTCAGCATTGCACATGGAGGTTAACCCCAACCCTACCCACTCTCAACGCACACACAGCAGCCACCACCACCACCACCACCACTACTATGACAGAGTACTTAGTCTTAGTAATTTTATTTAATTAGATGATGTTAGTTAGTTGGATGATTTAGAGAGTACTCCTTTAACTTCTTTGCCATCTATCTACCTACTATATTTCTTTCCATCATTTCTACCTAGTTCCTAGTATAAGCATATTAATTCAACCATTATATCATGTACTGATTATGAATCAAAAATATTAATCAATTATTCATTCAATAACTATGCAAATGAATCAAAAATATTAATCAATTATTCATTCAATAACTATGCAAATTCACTGATAATTGAATCAAAGAAATGAACTGAAAACAAGTTTGTTGAATCTTACTGATGCAAGAAGTTAACTGATACCGTGTGAAGGATCTACAGTGAGTGTGAACAATCAGTATTGGTGAAAAATGGCGTGTGATATGATGCTCTGATGTTAAGGATTTAGTTGATTATGGAGAGGTGAATATTTGACCCGGCGAATGAAATGGGAGAATCCCGCCCCTACTTCATTTTAATAAATTTGGTTAAGCACCTATTAGGCTTAATAAAAAAAATCCTTCAGTAATTTAATTAGCAACAATTCAAGTAGTATTAAAATAACGCAAGGAGTCATATAAGACTTGACAAAACTAATCCGAACTAAATATCCGAATTTGTCTCGTAATTCTAATTGATCAGGCCTAATTCGGAACTGACTCGAATATTTTCATAGAAAACGATTTGATATATTTAAGAAAAGCTGAAAATAACAAACGTAAAATTGACCCGAACCGACCCAAAGTGAACCTGATTTTTCCAACTTGAAAGTGGTCTGACCCGAAACTGACCTACCATAACCCGACTCAGTCGACCCGTTTGCCAGGTCTAGGCAAGCATCATCTGACCCGGGTGATCTGATCCAAAACTCGAGTTGGTCCGATTTGACACGGCCCAAAATTAAAGTATATAGTGACCCAAAATGCAAACCACAAATCAAACCGGGTATATACAAGTCGAACCTGATGTACGGTTGACAGATGCCTTGATTGAGAATTTATTATGTTAATTAATTAGATTAGACGAGAACGCGGTAAACTAAAATACACATGCCGCCTACGATTTTTCTATAAAAAAAAAATAACATGGTAATAATCTAATCTTATTAGTTTATTTATATTAAATTCTTAGCAAAAAAAATTAATAGTGTTGCAAATAGTGTTGCAATCGGATAATCTAATGCAACATGTTTCTAAATGTGTTGCATCGGTTTAGTATAAGCAACATTTTTGATAAAAGTGTTGCAAATTACTTATTTCTGCAACAAAAAGTAAAAGTGTTACACATAAAGTGTTGCAATAGCCCATTTATGTAGTAGTGATCTTTCCCTTCGACAGGACGGTCCCCACGACCTCTCCTGAGGGAATTTCGCCCGTCTTTCAGTCCGTTAGTCGAGTCATCCCAATCTAGAATCCTTTAACTTAAGGGTCTACCATAATCCCAGGGCCATCTTTATTCGAGTCGAGTCAAGGGTCTCTAGCGTCGAAGCTCTCCCGATCTCACATCGCAAGTTTCTTCCCTTACTCTGTCTGCCTTTCCTCGAGGCTGAGTCAACCTTTTACAAGGCATAGCCCTGTAGCCAAAGGTATGTGATCCTTACGTCTAAGGGTAACTCGTCCGACACTTGAGTCTTAACAAAACCTTCAATCCCACATGAGGGCTATTCTCCGACGGAGGGATTAATCACAGTCGCTCCGAGAATCTTACCCTACACATTTGTCTTAGGGAAGTCTAACCTAAGCCAACTAAGGTCGTCGCCTTGTCTAGGTTAGCGTTTAAGTATCGTGATACAAGAATCTTAGTCATTCTCGTCGGGTCGGGCAGTGTCTTGTTTGACTCCGTCTCTTGCAATTGCGCAAAGCTGAGTTTAGGTGAGTCGTGGCACCTGTCGTTCTCTCCAATCAAGGACCTTACCAAAAAAAACAACCAACCGAGCATCCGAAAGGCCGGATTTGATTCAAGTCTAAGTTCGAGTCTGAGTCTAGGATACCCTACATCCTCATTTCCAAACCGAAGTCAGAGTTAGTTGTATTATGTCTTCTTCTCCAATTCAATAAACTCAGCCTTTTTCGATCTCTCACATATGCTTTTCTAATGTGTTTCCGAGAACATGATGAACACCATCATACACTGTGACCACACGCACGTGACTATTATAGGCACATCTATAATGATTGCGGGGGGCCGAGCCCGTGTTTCTTCTTTAACTATTCCATGTCTGGTATAGAAAGCCACATAACTACCCTTAGTATGAGCGGTATCAAATCCTATGACAAACCTAAGAAGTCTTCTAGTTTGAGTTCATGACGGAAGGCAAACCTAGGGGTGTAAACGAGACGAGTTGAGCGCGAGCCTGGGACTGCTCGGCTTGAGCTCGAGCTCGAAAACAAAACGGGGAGTCTCGGCTCGAGCTCAAGCTCGTCGAGCTTCAAAAACAAAGGCTCGAGCTCGAGCTCGTTAACTCGACTCGTGGCTCGGGAAAAGGCTCGACTCTAGGCTCGAGTTGAGCTCGACTCGCGGGCTCGAGTTGAGCTCGACTCGCGGGCTCGAGTAGAGCTCAACTCTCGCGGGCTCGTGTTGAGCTCGACTCGCATGATGGGTTGGGCTGGAACTTAAGTGCTCAACTTATTTGAGTTTTTGACTAATGAAACAACTAACAATATACGGGCAAATATTTAGCCCTTTAGGGTTAATTTGGTTTAGTAATATGGGTAAATTATGGTAACAACTAACAATATACGGACAAATATTTAAGGTAATATGAGGATTTACTTTATTTTTCTTGAACAATATACGATTTACTTTCTTTTTTAAGGTATATTTGATTTAGGTAGCGGAAAGGAAACTGTAGTTTCAAAATAATATCGAGCCGCTCGCGAGCTATTCGAGCCGAGCCAGGTCTTTCTCGGCTCGACTCATAAATGATCCGAGCCGAGCTCATACGAGTCGAGCATTGACCGAGCTTTGACCGAGCCGATCTCGAGCTGCTCGCGAGCCGTCTCTGCTCATTTACACCCCTAGGCAAACCCATTTCCCACCATAAAGATCTCTCCAATAAGATTGATCAATCCCTACCTTAGGCGTTAGTCTGACCAAAAGAAAAAAGAAGCATCGTGGCTCTATTGACTTGATGCCAAGAAATACCCAACTTGGGACGATGTTTCCACCAAGCTTGCTTAGAATTATGTTGACAACACCGAGATCCAAACTACCATGTTTACTGTAGAGTACTATACCGCGAGTGTTCACTCACATAAATACCAACTATGTTTACGCTTTACAAAGGTGTCGCTCCAAAGGCCTAATCCAACCGATAGACCCAACTACAGATCCGCCCACAACACCATAGGAGGGATAGGCGTGAAAAACAATAAGCTTGAAAGCCAAAAAGAAAGAGGGCCAGAAAAAAAATTATAAGACCAAAGAAAAACAAAAGGCGAAAATAGAAAAAGAAGGCCATCATCAAAATTCTTAAAAAAAGGCACCCATGAGCGAGGTTAAATGGTCAACCCAAAAGGAAATCCCTTATCCAGGGTACGGTCAACCCAACTGAAAAGCCCTTGACCGAGGTACAGTCCGCTCCAGAATTATCAATACTCATACCATCAAATAGAAGGGTGATAATTGGGCTGGTTAGCTAACACCCCATTTAGCCTTCCCACATTATAACCCTGAAGACCTTCTCGAGACCTAGGCTAAGAGACAACCTGGAATTTTGAGGATTCAAGCTCCATAGGATACCCCCTAACCATTACGGCCAGGCACGGAAATCAGATCCCGCATTGTCAAACTTCCCCAATCGAAGTTCGAGTCATTTTTACTCAACTTCCCTCTTTCCTACCACATTACAATACCTTACCCTCGAAGCTTTAACTCCACAAAAATTGAGCTCTAGATTTCAAATCATCAAAGCCACTTACTGTATGGCTCCACATTTCCAAAAACATCCAAACCAGTTACCATTCCCAAACACGGAAATTCCACTTGCGGTCAGCATAGAACATGCTCAATTAGTTCACACCACCTCTGGGGCTACCCCGGAGAACGCTCACAGTCACAGGATCAATATCCTAACTCTTCTAACCCTTTGATCAAGGCATCATTGGGAATGCAACTAGCCTACACCGTCAATATGGATAATTACAAACAATGCCCTAATAAATTAGGCACCTTAACTTATCTTTCAGTCTCCTTATTTACGGCTTGGTTTGATTTCACCGCACGTGAATACGTAGGCAGCCCTTCGACAAGCGCACAACGACCTACATTGACGTAAATTCAAAAGCGCCATCATTCCTATCACGCCACTGTCATGTTCTCAACAGTTTCCTTTGTCGTCTGGGGAGTTCTCTTAGAGATAAGTTCTCCATCCACTCACAAAGTCCAGAATACTTTCAAAAATATAGCCACCTTTCTATAGTGTGTCCTAGTGCTCGGCTCAGTCGAAGACAAGAATCTTTTTGGGACTCAAAGCAACACTTACTTTAGGAAGGTACCCCAAAACCAAAAATTCAAAAGAGCACTAGACTACAGCATTGCTACTACTAAGTTCTGTCATACAGAAACAGTCTCATTGCAAACTACTGCAACCCCCCCTATAACAGATCTTTCCCATTTCGACATTCGACCGTGTTGCCACTGCCTAGGCTATGGAATAGCGCAACTTAAGAGTTTTGTCATCTTAGGTGGCCCACCCCCTACCGAGTCATGGTTCAACCCTTCGAGAATCCAAGTCATGTCTGTCAACTCGTCTTGTCGCACCCAGAGTCGAGTTTATCGGTATGCCTCTCTCATCAAATTCCTACTCTAAGATTTGCTAAACTTAGCTATTTGAAAAAAATCCTTTCCGAAAGGGTTAAACTTTGGTATATTAAACTGCAAATATTTTTCTTAGCCTTCAATTTTGAAAACATATCTCCTAGCACGGCAGCTGCTCTCAAAACTTTGATTTCAAAATGAGGCAAAAATCATTTTCCCTAGTGCAAGCCGGTCTGTAGGTGTTAACTGCATTTTCTATATGCTATCTTATTATTTACCATATCCGCTATTTCTGCTTGCCTATCTAATATTTCAGGTACTAGCCTTTACTCTCCAGCGGAAAATCCGATTCGGTACATCTCCTAAATTCTACGTTTCAAGATGTGATGTGTCTGCAAACAGGTACACCCAAGATTTCGAAGGCAAGTTCAACTCTCCATGGAGATTATCATCAACAAGATAGGTATGACCCTCTTAATTATGGCTGGCGAGCCCTTAACGCGAGTCTAACAAACTATAAACGACCCGACCAAAAGGCTGTCAGGTTGTAATCCTCTATTGACCTGGTGACTACTCTGACTTTCGCCTTGTCCAAGCCTTACTCAAAGTGGGGCCTCTGTAGACACTCGCATTTTGCCTGCTCATATCTGTAGCAGTCTCCGACAAAACACCCGATGATGATCAGACGCTAACATGGATCATTACGCTCGAATACGTACTCAGAATCAATAGTATCCGACGTGGGCACTTAGCGGAGTACAAATATCTCAAAACGACCTCAAATCCAGACTCAGTGGGTCTTCCATAAAAATAAAGGTACTTTGAGCCAAAAGCGCCACCGGGGGCAAAACCCTCTTTGTCGACCGAGTCAAAACACGATCAAAGTTGAAACCCAAAACAAACCAAATTCAAAAGAACGTCCAAATACACTCAAAATCAAAGTCAAAACAGAATTCCCCTTTACCTCGAATATATAACCCGGATATCAATCCCTATTTTGAGCAACTTCCTATACGCGCAATTTCAACCGCCTGCACCCAGGCGCCTCAGAACTGAGCTGCCTCGGATAAGGCACCTCAATATCAGGGTGCTAGCCTCCTGGCGCCTGAATTTGGAAATCAGAACATTTCACAAAAATCTATAAATACACCCTTATGTTCACCATTTCAGAGGTCACAATTTTGATTTTCCGAGCTTTAAACTAGAAATGCGAGAACTCCACCATCTTCACACACACCCATACACACACCCTAACTCTTCCTATATACCTCGAACCACTCCCCGTGTCTACGACCATACTCCGCGAGCCCGTATTTCAAAGCATTTGACATGTAGGTTGAGGGTCTCCAAACCCCATTTCTAATCTCTAAACTCGTTTATTTATCGCATTCTAACCATACTAAGTTTTCATTATCGTACACTAACATTTAATTTCTCGCATCTAACAATTATTTTTCGTTCCCAAAATCTAACTACTAACTTTATGACGCTAAAATACTCGTTCTTTTACGTATCGAGTACTAGGTGATGGGAGGGATTTGCCGTGGATCCCACCACCAAATAATAACTAACTAATCCTAACTGGGTAGAAAGTGTAAGTCGGGTCGAGTCCACGGGGACGGTAAAGAGGGTTTCGACCAAGTTTCACCTAAAGACTTGACTAGGTCTCAAGGCTAAACTAAACTAGAACGATAAGAAGGGGATGAGACTATGACTAAGAGTAAACTAGGGATAACAACTAAGGCTAAACGATACAACTAACAAGAGAAACAATGACTAAGATGATGAAGAAATCAAACAAGGAAAGAGTAGGGTTAGGTCGGGTTCACAAGTGTAGTAGGATAGTTGGGAGATCGATGGTGCAAGGTTCACCTAGTTACTAAGGTTGGTCCGCGCTCTCGCGTCAAAGCCGATGTCCGCACTCTCGTGTCAAAGACAAAACCCGAATACTTAAGCAAGATATTACCCAATACACAAGGATTCAACCACAAATCAATCACACAATGAGAAGAGGAAGACAAGCAAGAGAAGTATTTGCAACTACTACTCTAACAAGCAATTCATCAAACACATGGTATGCATAACATGTGACTAGTAACAAAGAACTCACCCTTACCCACAATCAAACCTTAATCATCCATAATCAACACTTAATCCCCCTACTAACCCCACAATGAATATACTCAATCATATCTAAACAAACATTAACATAAACAAGAGAAATCAACACAAACATTAAAACATTCATAATGAAAGTGAAACTAGTAAGAACAATGAACAATGAACAAAACAATGAACAAAGATTAAAACTTGAATAATAAACAAAGATAAAGGAAAAGAGAAGAGGAAGATTATTCCAAACTAGCATGGAAGAAAGATTGAAACTTGTAATAATAAGAAAACCAAAATACATCAACCAAGGTTGTCAATCTTGGTTGGATTCTTCGAGAATTCCCTTAATACAAGGATTAAACTAAGATTAAGGATTAATTAAGGACTAATCAACACTAATCTAAGCTAATCTAGGCTAAAGAATGTCTAGGGTTTAGTAAGATAGAGTATGGTAGTGTATTGTGCTTAAACAATACAAAGGGAGGGTATTTATAAGGTTACAAGAGCAAGGGAGAAGAAAAGAGGAAACACGGGGCTGCACGTGCTCCTTCCAGACCGGAAAAAGTTGATCTCGGTCGGGAAGGGACCCATCCCGGCCGGGAAGGCCCCCATCTCGGTCGGGAAGGCTGTCCAGTAGCCTGTCTTTGCTTTGCTTCCTCATCCCGACCGAGATGGCCATCATCTCGACCGGGATGGGTCTTGTAGGCCTCAAATATGATCTCAAGGGTCCCTACTTGCTTCTCATCGGCTTCTCATCAATTCTTGGTGCTCCGGATCGAGTCTAAGGGGCTCGGGAATGGGTCCCGAGACCTTGGTCTCGGGATCGAGTCTAAGCCACCGAGTGATCATCGCTTCTCTTCGTTGGCTCCAAATGTGTAGGAAACGAGTCGGAATCGTTCCAAATCTCCATGATTGGTCTTAGGAGCCTAAAACAAGCTAGAAGATGCGTAAGTAGCCTCGAAACCGCTCCAAAGAGCGATTTCACAAGAGAAACCGGGACCAAACACAAGGAAAATAGCACTACAAAACACACTTATCACTGGGGTTGACGAATTAAGGAAACACGAACACAAGAGTACCTTAGTCGAGTCTGTAACACCCGCTAATTTTCTAGGCGTTGTTATCTATTCTATTATGACTCCGTCATGACTGTGATTTTTTCTGCCTTCAGTATCCTTCATTTTCAAACTTCATAATATTTTCGAGTCAAATATTATTTATTTTCATTAAAATATTTTAAATATTTTATTTTTCTATAATAAATCTATTTATTAAATTTTCGTCGCAAACTATTTATTTAATTCACAAAGAATCTCATTTTTATACGAACTATCATTTTAAGCTTGGATTTGGGTCATTTATTTTTCTAAAAGAGCCAAAATACGTTTATATAATATTTCTAATTAAAAAAATATTTTTATTTATGAAAATCTATCATTTAATGATTTTATTACGAAGTTTCGTAATTAATTGATTTCTTACGCGAGATTTACTCAAATTGCTTTGAAATGCCTTTAATAATTTTACGAACTTTCTTTTTATCAACTTACAACTTATTTTGGACCCACCTTGAATCATTTGGACCGTGACCCTTGTCACACACCACCATTACACTTTCTTTTATAAACATTTTATTTTATAAAATGATTAAAGGATTAAGATATTTTCTTCTCATCCATTAAATTTGGTGACTCATGCATAGACTTTTCACTCTCTTATTCATCCATTTTGCCATGTGTTTTAGTGGTACATCCACCTTGTTTTTATCATTTTTATAAGTCACATTCATTCATAAACTCTTCATTAGTTTCATTCATTCAACCACTAAATAATATTCAAGGCAAAAAACTCTCTTTTCCTCACATTTTCTCATCTTGGCTGATATTTTCCAGCACCCTTTCCAGCGAGATTTAGTCTCTAATGGAGTCTCGATCGTCTCGTTTTCATCTCCTAAATAATCGTCATTCTGATCCCTTCGTTAAGGTAATAATCGATGTTGTTTTCGATCGTTATTTGCCTCGATTTTCTTAGTTTTCTCATGGTATTTTTCCACCATGCTTTTCATGTGTTGAAGGATTTTTGAATGATACCAAAGCCGACGAATTTATAACCGACTCGGATTTTGATTGGAGGTAACGTCGATGTTACTCGATATTGCATGATTTTATTTGTGTAATTGTGTATATTTTTATATTTAATTTTTGACAATATATATGTCATATAATCTGGAAAATTTTTTAAAGTTGAAAATTGACATGTTTCGGTATTTTTATCGCTTTTACGAGATTAACGATTAAATCGTCATATTAATTTGTAAAATCGTAATATTCGACCTAAACATGTAATATATGTTTATATTCTGTAAAAATGATATTTTTGATGATTTTTAATAATTTAGCATTTTTCTGATATTTTAGTTATCGATTATTGAATTATTTCCGTTTACGGATAAAAACGATTAAAAGCCGATTTTTAGTTCTAGTACTTAAACATTTTATTTTAATCTGATTTTTGACGTGGTGAAACTCCCTGATGAAATAGAATTTTCTGAATTTTTCCATAATTGTCCTGAATTTTTAAGCACTTTAAATCATCGTTTTAAGTTTATTCTGGTATATTCTGGAAAATCATTAATACGTAAATCGTTTTGTAATTGGTATAAATATGAAAAAATTGGTATATTCTGGAAAATCATTATTTTTAAGTTTAATTATAATTTTTGGATATTAATACGTAAATCGTTTTGTAATTACTATTTTTATTAATCGTTATTGTCGAGATTAGACGATTAACGAGAAAACCCTTTAAAAACCGAGTTAAAGGATTCTGGAAAATTTTATTTTCTGGACAGAATGTCTAAAAATATATTTTATCTATTTTACGTAATTTTTGTACTATTTATTAAAGACTTTAATTATTAGTAATGATTTTTGGACAAAATTACGATTTATCGTTAAAATACTTCGTCTTACCTAAAAGAATTATTTTTCCAGCAATCTTTGAAAATATCAAAATCTGATACTTTAAGAGTTAAATCATCCCTTAACATACTCTAAATATATTTATTGATTTAATTAAATAAAAGACGTTAAAAGATTTAAATTGACATTTGCCGTAAAATTATATTTATAATCGTATTGTCGAAACTAATAATAATTAGGAAATTTTAGCTTTGTAACTTTTGAAAACACCCTAATTAGTATTATTAAAATGTTTAAGACATTTTTAATGATTTTATAACACTTGTACGATATTTCAATAATTTCATAAACTCAAATGTTCTTACTTTAGCAATTAATATCGTTAAGGCCGAAAGTATTAGTTTTATAAATCTATATCGTTTACTAAAAATGTTGTATTATGACTTTGTTTTGGAGTTATGGAATAAGGACAAGTGTGAGGTTAGAGTAATATATTTCTAGGGTCTACGTTTTTGCCATCAACTATAAGGCTAGTGTATCAGGAATCGGTACATTGGTTGTTGAACCGGGTGACAGGTATCCCGGGAGTTGTGTACATTTTGACCTTAAACTTAGGCCTTGCAGTAAGTCGCCGTCATAAGTTGAACTGGGTGACAGGTAATCTCAGGAGGGGTGTGCATTGTCTTAAACTAGGGTCACGCATTTATAAGTCGCCGTCCTATTATGGTTGAGTAGCCTAGTTAGAGATCGAGGTTTGTTTTGTTTGAACTAAATTCTCGAAGCTAGTTTTAGTATTCTCCTAGTGAAAGTCTAGCCGTCTACATTACTCCTATCCATAACGTCATTTTGAATATTTTATTATTATCGATATAATTTGGTTGCAGGTTGGCAAATGTTTTAAGTTTTCTTTGGAAAACTCGTTTTTATTATATTGTTTCAATACGTGAAGTTTTTACCTGAAAACTTATTTTCATTATAATGTTTTACTGTTTTCCGTTTTCTTACTATTTTTCTATAATAGTAATTACAGTTTTAAAATCCTGTCATACGGCTGGGAGAACGTTGGCGTTGCTCCCCACTGATTGTGGCTGTTATGTTTTAGCATGGCAAATATACGTGTTCCGGGTGTGGGCTAGCGAGCAGTGTGGATCCTGCTTGTTTATTTTGATAATTATGTCTTATGGATTGTTCAAACCCCTGTTGTGGATTGTTTAAATTTTTGCCATTTTATTTAGGATTATTAAACAACAATAATATCAACTATAGGGCGTCTTCCCAAAATAATATCAATTTTAATAAATCTAAGAATAATACGTATTATTGGAGTAGTTAAACAAGAGTAGTATAGGTGACCGGTTACCTGTAGAACCCTTCCACCTTCCTTTTTCACCTTTAATTTTATTTAACGGCAATAATACCAACTTTAGAATGTCTTCCAAAAATAATTCTAGTTTTAATAAATTAGAGAATAATACGTAAGTTAAACCAGAATAATATAGATGATCAGTTAAACCCGACCCGAATAAGCCAAACTTTCCCCGACCCGACGCCTCAATTGAAGACTTGATTTTGACCCGTAATCTGAATTAACCCGAGCAAACGCGAAACTGACCCGACTATTATTATAGAAAACGAGTCGATATTCCTAAAAAAAGTTGAAAACAACAAACCCGAGAATGACTCGAACCCGAAATTATCCGGACCCAACCCGAAGTCAACCCCCGATTATTATAACACAAAAGTGATCTGACCCGAAGCTGACCCGACACAGTTCACCCGTTATCCAGGTCTAAGTAGCAGGTAGAAGGATAAGTAGCAGGTTAAATATTAATTAGGTGACATGATATAGCAGGTTATAAAGTCACTTATACTACTCTTGTTTACCTACTCCAATAATATGTATTATTCTCAGATTTATTGAAATTGGTATTAATTTGGGAAGACGCCCTATAGTTGGTATTATTGTCGTTAAATAACCCTTTTATTTAAGGCCTATTGTTTGACTTTACCATTTTAATTTTACTAAGACATAGTTACAGTGTGTTTTAATCCCGACTCTACAGTGTTCCGCCACTGTATCGCGTTAGATTTTCTAGGGGATTACAGTTGGTATCAGAGCATCACTGCTCCCAACGCTTACACCTGAAATTAGGGAAAAATACCAGTAAATTATTTAAACAGTAAATAAAAATATTATTTGAGATGGGTAGAAACAAATAAGGACTTAACTGTTAAGATTATCTGTTCCTGAACTCAATGATTAGCATTGAATATTTGTTGCTTTTGTGGGAAGAAGACGAATGAATAAGGTATTGATAGGATGCTGCTCCAGATCGGGACAAGACCTGCTTAGAACTCTCAACGCCTGCTGACTCGAGTGGACAACTTGGTGCTCCAAGAAAGATGCCGATGGTGACTTTTAGCTCCGGTTCAGTTTACTTAAGCTACAGGCCAGATGATCAAGAGTAGATTTCTGTTCCATGATGTCGCAGTAGATCGAGATGGAGCGACCCAAGACTTGCGTGCTCGTTCCTCTACAAGAAGATGAAGTAAGCCATTTGGATCCCGCATGAACTCTGGAGGCCCGAAGATTCTCCTCTGGTTCAAGAACTTAGTAATATAGTATCATCGACTCTTTTCTTCCTTCCTCTACTTCTTCTCCTTCTTCTCTTTTATATTCTCTTCTTCATCCGCTTGGTGAATCGTTGTTATATTCTTCTACTCTACCATCTTTCTCTTGAGATTCTTTGGCTAGATCGATTTCCGTCTCAGTGAACCCCGTGAAAGGATATAGATGTTTGAGGTTTAGTAAACCCTTGTTACCTATGGCTTGAGGGTTGTGAGTTATACCATGTTATCTATCTTAGTAAGCTTTTGAGGATCGATTTGAATGATAAATTGTCAATTAATGGAATTAGGTTGGTACTTTAGACACTGAACTTTCGGTTATAGGTTACTTGATTATTTGGAGGACTTAGAGTTGAATATATTTTGGGGTAGTAAGAGTATATCGTATTTGATGGATACCTGCTAGTACCTAATTTAACCTAGAACCGAACCAAGTGTAGCTAATAATAGTATTTTGGGATTCCTACCTAATGCTTATTTGATGGATGCGTCGTGAATATTCGGGATCATAGAGTGTTGGTTAAAGTGTTAACTTGAGTGTTGTGGTACCATCAAAGGTTTTCATTAATACCGTTAGAAATTTTGGTTAACCTAGATTACCCGTGTTTCTTAAGGATTAGATCGTTGATCGTTGTTTAAGGTTGTAACCTATGAACTTTGGAGTTGAGTGATCTAAATTGGTTAAATTGTTGTTAACCTTGAAAAGGAGAAACATATTGCCATTAGAGGTAGGATTTATCACGTTGTTTTGAGGAACACTTTGATGTCAATCATCTTAATGGATTTATAGTTCAGAACCTTAGACCAACGAGATTATGGCTTCGTTGAGTTATTAAATATTTTGTGGTTGCACCATTACGATTAGAAATTTGATGGACTTTTCAGAAACATTAATCAAATGACGTGTTTGAAGATGTGACTGTTTGCGCCATTACCTATAGGTTTGAGCGTGTTTGAGGATTTATTGTACTTCCCCAACTTCTGTACTTGTGGTATTATAAATATGTTGGTGATCATTTTTGAGGATTTCGTGTCCGAACATTGTTAATTGGTGGATTTTATTTAGTCTTCCTTAATCGAGAAATTTGAAGTATACCTCGAGTTCAGACCTTATGAGCTTTAAATTTATGAACCTTAATGATTACGAGTTTGGGTACGTTTTGATAACCGTTGGAATCTTAATTAAAGGATTAGTCTAAATCATTTGTGGATTCTTACTATACTAATTGAAAAGATTATATAAGTATGTAAGACTTAATTTTGGAGGTTGTAGATTGAGTAGGACCACCCTGTACTGATATTGGACTTAGCGTTATTTGATGGGAATTAGGAACCCGTGTTTGTGGGAGTCGTGCTAGGAATCTCGAGATGGTTAATTTCTTCTATAATCTTTGAGAGCTCTTTTTGATTCTCAACTCCGTCTTCCTTTCTGCTTCTCTTGAATTCTGTTACGGTAACTCCTGCCAATCCCTTTGACCTTTATCGATTTTGAAAACTCTTATTTTAATTTATTGTTTATCCTCGACTCTATTCATCCGTTCATCATTTCCCCGAACTTATGAAAAGATTGACTAATTTAAAATTTTTGATTTTTGTGAAATTTTAACATTTTGAAGCATAATTTCAAATTCTAAAACTCCCCATTTTGTAAAATTTTTGAGCAATTTAACATTTTGGGTTATCGCGAAATTTGAACATTTTGAGTTATGATTTCTATTTATGAAACTCCCCGTTTTGTAAAAAAAAAAATTGACTAAATTAAACTTTTCGGATATCGTGAAATTTAACATTTTTGAATTATAATTTAAGAACTTTATACTTCACTTTTGTTTTATCTTTGGTCGATATTTATACTTAGTCCTGTATCAAAATGCCTTAATAATTTATTTTGAAAATATTTCAATTTTTTTATTTTCAAACGATCGGAATTTTATGAAGCATATTTCCAATTACTTCAACTTCTATAGGATTATTTTGTAAAGCGTTTTAACATTGTCGAAATTATTTTGAATGTTCAAGTTTGATAACATTTTTTTTTACTTTCATAATTACTTTGATAACATTTTTGAAATTGTAACGTTTTGAAATTAGTTTCTCTTTATTGTTGATGGACTTTTGAATCTATTATTGAAAATGCTTGACAATTGGATCGATTTTTACTAACTACAAATTTGATTTCTCAAAACTAAATTTTGTTTCATCAAGAAAAGAGATATTATTAAATTTCTTAATCAAATTGTTTTACTTTTGTTTTGAAATGTTTTAATTACCCTATTTCCTTCAGCTCGTTACGAATGCTATTTAGCGTCATTAGTTTATCAAATAACTTTACTTTACGATTTCACTAACTAAAGGATTTCAAATTCCGGGTAGCTTAGCTCAATTTCTCTTGGAATAAATAATTGCATTTGATTTCATATCACTTTAAAAGTTGTAAAATTTTCTTTTACAGCAAAATTTTTATGCGAAATTTATATCCTCATCTTTTCGAGTGGGGTAATCTTGACTCCTTTTTGCTTATTCTTAGTTTCGGACGAAACTTTCTTTTAGTGGGGAGGATTGTAACACCCGCTAATTTTCTAGGCGTTGTTATCTATTCTGTTATGACTCCGTCATGACTCTGTGATTTTTTCTGCCTTCAGTATCCTTCATTTTCAAACTTCATAATATTTTCGAGTCAAATATTATTTATTTTCATTAAAATATTTTAAATATTTTATTTTCCTATAATAAATCTATTTATTAAATTTTCGTCGTAAACTATTTATTTAATTCACAAAGAATCTCATTTTTATACGAACTATCATTTTAAGCTTGGATTTGGGTTATTTATTTTTCTAAAAGGGCCCAAATACGTTTATATAATATTTCTAATTAAGAAAATATTTTTATTTATGAAAATCTATCATTTAATGATTTTATTACGAAGTTTCGTAATTAATTGATTTCTTACGCGAGATTTACTCAAATTGCTTTGAAATGCCTTTAATAATTTTACGAACTTCCTTTTTATCAACTTAAAACTTATTTTGGACTCACCTTGAATCATTTGGACCGTGACCCTTGTCACACACCACCATTACACTTTCTTTTATAAATATTTTATTTTATAAAATGATTAAAGGATTAAGATATTTTCTTCTCATCCATTAAATTTGGTGACTCATGCATAGACTTTTCACTCTCTTATTCATCCATTTTGCCATGTGTTTTAGTGGTACATCCACCTTGTTTTTATCATTTTTATAAGTCACATTCATTCATAAACTCTTCATTAGTTTCATTCATTCAACCACTAAATAATATTCAAGGCAAAAAACTCTCTCTTTTCCTCTCATTTTCTCATCTTGGCTGATATTTTCCAGCACCCTTTCCAGCGAGATTTAGTCTCTAATGGAGTCTCGATCGTCTCGTTTTCATCTCCTAAATAATCGTCATTCTGATCCCTTCGTTAAGGTAATAATCGATGTTGTTTTCGATCGTTATTTGCCTCGATTTTCTTAGTTTTCTCATGGTATTTTTCCACCATGCTTTTCATGTGTTGAAGGATTTTTGAATGATACCAAAGCCGACGAATTTATAACCGACTCGGATTTTGATTGGAGGTAACGTCGATGTTACTCGATATTGCATGATTTTATTTGTGTAATTGCATGTATATTTTTATATTTCATTTTTGACAATATATATGTCATATAATCTGGAAAGTTTTTAAAAGTTGAAAATTGACATGTTTCGGTATTTTTATCGCTTTTACGAGATTAACGATTAAATCGTCATATTAATTTGTAAAATCGTAATATTCGACCTAAACATGTAATATATGTTTATATTCTGTAAAAATGATATTTTTGATGATTTTTAATAATTTAGCATTTTTCTGATATTTTAGTTATCGATTATTGAATTATTTCCGTTTACGGATAAAAAGGATTAAAAGCCGATTTTTAGTTCTAGTACTTAAACATTTTATTTTAATCTGATTTTTGACGTGGTGAAACTCCCTGATGAAATAGAATTTTCTGAATTTTTCCATAATTGTCCTGAATTTTTAAGCACTTTAAATCATCGTTTATCGTTAAAACCGTGTTTGTCGTTTAAATTCTCGATTTTTGGTCTTTTGATTTAATCTGGGAAAATTATGATTCTGATGATTTCATGATAAAATGTAATTTTATGATTTTTAGTGCTTTAATAAAATGTTAGGAATGATAAGTTTTATTAATGAAATCGTTAATTGTGAAAACGGGTTTTAAATGACGGTTTTGTTGGAATTTGTTAAATCTAGAAATTTTGAAAATATGAAAAAATTGGTATATTCTGGAAAATAATTATTTTTAAGTTTAATTATAATTTTTGGATATTAATACGTAAATCGTTTTGTAATTACTATTTTTATTAATCGTTATTGTCGAGATTAGACGATTAACGAGAAAACCCTTTAAAAACCGAGTTAAAGGATTCTGGAAAATTTTATTTTCTGGACAGAATGTCTAAAAATATATTTTATCTATTTTACGTAATTTTTGTACTATTTATTAAAGACTTTAATTATTAGTAATGATTTTTGGACAAAATTACGATTTATCGTTAAAATACTTCGTCTTACCTAAAAGAATTATTTTTCCAGCAATCTTTGAAAATATCAAAATCTGATACTTTAAGAGTTAAATCATCCCTTAACATACTCTAAATATATTTATTGATTTAATTAAATAAAAGACGTTAAAAGATTTAAATTGACATTTGCCGTAAAATTATATTTATAATCGTATTGTCGAAACTAATAATAATTAGGAAATTTTAGCTTTGTAACTTTTGAAAACACCCTAATTAGTATTATTAAAATGTTTAAGACATTTTTAATGATTTTATAACACTTGTACGATATTTCAATAATTTCATAAACTCAAATGTTCTTACTTTAGCAATTAATATCGTTAAGGCCGAAAGTATTAGTTTTATAAATCTATATCGTTTACTAAAAATGTTGTATTAGTATAAATTAATATTTTCGCTATTTTGGTATAATGCTATTTTTAGTAAAGTTTCTAAAAATAGAAGTTTTCTAAAATAGAAAGTTTCCTCTTTTGGAAAGTAATCCTTTTTCCTTTTTGTTCTCTTATTATTTATAATGATTATATCTTTTGAATATCGATGATGACTTTGTTTTGGAGTTATGGAATAAGGACAAGTGTGAGGTTAGAGTAATATATTTCTAGGGTCTACGTTTTTGCCATCAACTATAAGGCTAGTGTATCAGGAATCGGTACATTGGTTGTTGAACCGGGTGACAGGTATCCCGGGAGTTGTGTACATTTTGACCTTAAACTTAGGCCTCGCAGTAAGTCGCCGTCATAAGTTGAACTGGGTGACAGGTAATCTCAGGAGGGGTGTGCATTGTCTTAAACTAGGGTCACGCATTTATAAGTCGCCGTCCTATTATGGTTGAGTAGCCTAGTTAGAGATCGAGGTTTGTTTTTGTTTGAACTAAATTCTCGAAGCTAGTTTTAGTATTCTCCTAGTGAAAGTCTAGCCGTCTACATTACTCCTATCCATAACGTCATTTTGAATATTTTATTATTATCGATATAATTTGGTTGCAGGTTGGCAAATGTTTTAAGTTTTCTTTGGAAAACTCGTTTTTATTATATTGTTTCAATACGTGAAGTTTTTACCTGAAAACTTATTTTCATTATAATGTTTTACTGTTTTCCGTTTTCTTACTATTTTTCTATAATAGTAATTACAGTTTTAAAATCCTGTCATACGGCTGGGAGAACGTTGGCGTTGCTCCCCACTGATTGTGGCTGTTATGTTTTAGCATGGCAAATATACGTGTTCCGGGTGTGGGCTAGCGAGCAGTGTGGATCCTGCTTGTTTATTTTGATAATTATGTCTTATGGATTGTTCAAACCCCTGTTGTGGATTGTTTAAATTTTTGCCATTTTATTTAGGATTATTAAACAACAATAATATCAACTATAGGGCGTCTTCCCAAAATAATATCAATTTTAATAAATCTAAGAATAATACGTATTATTGGAGTAGTTAAACAAGAGTAGTATAGGTGACCGGTTACCTGTAGAACCCTTCCACCTTCCTTTTTCACCTTTAATTTTATTTAACGGCAATAATACCAACTTTAGAATGTCTTCCAAAAATAATTCTAGTTTTAATAAATTAGAGAATAATACGTAAGTTAAACCAGAATAATATAGATGATCAGTTAAACCCGACCCGAATAAGCCAAACTTTCCCCGACCCGACGCCTCAATTGAAGACTTGATTTTGACCCGTAATCCGAATTAACCCGAGCTAACGCGAAACTGACCCGACTATTATTATAGAAAACGAGTCGATATTCCTAAAAAAAGTTGAAAACAACAAACCCGAGAATGACTCGAACCCGAAATTATCCGGACCCAACCCGAAGTCAACCCCCGATTATTATAACACAAAAGTGATCTGACCCGAAGCTGACCCGACACAGTTCACCCGTTATCCAGGTCTAAGTAGCAGGTAGAAGGATAAGTAGCAGGTTAAATATTAATTAGGTGACCTGATATAGCAGGTTATAAAGTCACTTATACTACTCTTGTTTACCTACTCCAATAATATGTATTATTCTCAGATTTATTGAAATTGGTATTAATTTGGGAAGACGCCCTATAGTTGGTATTATTGTCGTTAAATAACCCTTTTATTTAAGGCCTATTGTTTGACTTTACCATTTTAATTTTACTAAGACATAGTTACAGTGTGTTTTAATCCCGACTCTACAGTGTTCCGCCACTGTATCGCGTTAGATTTTCTAGGGGATTACAGTTGGTATCAGAGCATCACTGCTCCCAACGCTTACACCTGAAATTAAGGAAAAATACCAGTAAATTATTTAAACAGTAAATAAAAATATTATTTGAGATGGGTAGAAACAAATAAGGACTTAACTGTTAAGATTATCTGTTCCTGAACTCAATGATTAGCATTGAATATTTGTTGCTTTTGTGGGAAGAAGACGAATGAATAAGGTATTGATAGGATGCTGCTCCAGATCGGGACAAGACTTGCTTAGAACTCTCAACGCCTGCTGACTCGAGTGGACAACTTGGTGCTCCAAGAAAGATGCCGATGGTGACTTTTAGCTCCGGTTCAGTTTACTTAAGCTACAGGCCAGATGATCAAGAGTAGATTTCTGTTCCATGATGTCGCAGTAGATCGAGATGGAGCGACCCAAGACTTGCGTGCTCGTTCCTCTACAAGAAGATGAAGTAAGCCATTTGGATCCCGCATGAACTCTGGAGGCCCGAAGATTCTCCTCTGGTTCAAGAACTTAGTAATATAGTATCATCGACTCTTTTCTTCCTTCCTCTACTTCTTCTCCTTCTCTTTTATATTCTCTTCTTCATCCGCTTGGTGAATCCTTGTTATATTCTTCTACTCTACCATCTTTCTCTTGAGATTCTTTGGCTAGATCGATTTCCGTCTCAGTGAACCCCGTGAAAGGATATAGATGTTTGAGGTTTAGTAAACCCTTGTTACCTATGGCTTGAGGGTTGTGAGTTATACCATGTTATCTATCTTAGTAAGCTTTTGAGGATCGATTTGAATGATAAATTGTCAATTAATGGAATTAGGTTGGTACTTTAGACACTGAACTTTCGGTTATAGGTTACTTGATTATTTGGAGGACTTAGAGTTGAATATATTTTGGGGTAGTAAGAGTATATCGTATTTGATGGATACCTGCTAGTACCTAATTTAACCTAGAACCGAACCAAGTGTAGCTAATAATAGTATTTTGGGATTCCTACCTAATGCTTATTTGATGGATGCGTCGTGAATATTCGGGATCATAGAGTGTTGGTTAAAGTGTTAACTTGAGTGTTGTGGTACCATCAAAGGTTTTCATTAATACCGTTAGAAATTTTGGTTAACCTAGATTACCCGTGTTTCTTAAGGATTAGATCGTTGATCGTTGTTTAAGGTTGTAACCTATGAACTTTGGAGTTGAGTGATCTAAATTGGTTAAATTGTTGTTAACCTTGAAAAGGAGAAACATATTGCCATTAGAGGTAGGATTTATCACGTTGTTTTGAGGAACACTTTGATGTCAATCATCTTAATGGATTTATAGTTCAGAACCTTAGACCAACGAGATTATGGCTTCGTTGAGTTATTAAATATTTTGTGGTTGCACCATTACGATTAGAAATTTGATGGACTTTTCAGAAACATTAATCAAATGACGTGTTTGAAGATGTGACTGTTTGCGCCATTACCTATAGGTTTGAGCGTGTTTGAGGATTTATTGTACTTCCCCAACTTCTGTACTTGTGGTATTATAAATATGTTGGTGATCATTTTTGAGGATTTCGTGTCCGAACATTGTTAATTGGTGGATTTTATTTAGTCTTCCTTAATCGAGAAATTTGAAGTATACCTCGAGTTCAGACCTTATGAGCTTTAAATTTATGAACCTTAATGATTACGAGTTTGGGTACGTTTTGATAACCGTTGGAATCTTAATTAAAGGATTAGTCTAAATCATTTGTGGATTCTTACTATACTAATTGAAAAGATTATATAAGTATGTAAGACTTAATTTTGGAGGTTGTAGATTGAGTAGGACCACCCTGTACTGATATTGGACTTAGCGTTATTTGATGGGAATTAGGAACCCGTGTTTGTGGGAGTCGTGCTAGGAATCTCGAGATGGTTAATTTCTTCTATAATCTTTGAGAGCTCTTTTTGATTCTCAACTCCGTCTTCCTTTCTGCTTCTCTTGAATTCTGTTACGGTAACTCCTGCCAATCCCTTTGACCTTTATCGATTTTGAAAACTCTTATTTTAATTTATTGTTTATCCTCGACTCTATTCATCCGTTCATCATTTCCCCGAACTTATGAAAAGATTGACTAATTTAAAATTTTTGATTTTTGTGAAATTTTAACATTTTGAAGCATAATTTCAAATTCTAAAACTCCCCATTTTGTAAAATTTTTGAGCAATTTAACATTTTGGGTTATCGCGAAATTTGAACATTTTGAGTTATGATTTCTATTTATGAAACTCCCCGTTTTGTAAAAAAAAAAAATTGACTAAATTAAACTTTTCGGATATCGTGAAATTTAACATTTTTGAATTATAATTTAAGAACTTTATACTTCACTTTTGTTTTATCTTTGGTCGATATTTATACTTAGTCCTGTATCAAAATGCCTTAATAATTTATTTTGAAAATATTTCAATTTTTTTATTTTCAAACGATCGGAATTTTATGAAGCATATTTCCAATTACTTCAACTTCTATAGGATTATTTTGTAAAGCGTTTTAACATTGTCGAAATTATTTTGAATGTTCAAGTTTGATAACATTTTTTTTTACTTTCATAATTACTTTGATAACATTTTTGAAATTTTAACGTTTTGAAATTAGTTTCTCTTTATTGTTGATGGACTTTTGAATCTATTATTGAAAATGCTTGACAATTGGATCGATTTTTACTAACTACAAATTTGATTTCTCAAAACTAAATTTTGTTTCATCAAGAAAAGAGATATTATTAAATTTCTTAATCAAATTGTTTTACTTTTGTTTTGAAATGTTTTAATTACCCTATTTCCTTCAGCTCGTTACGAATGCTATTTAGCGTCATTAGTTTATCAAATAACTTTACTTTACGATTTCACTAACTAAAGGATTTCAAATTCCGGGTAGCTTAGCTCAATTTCTCTTGGAATAAATAATTGCATTTGATTTCATATCACTTTAAAAGTTGTAAAATTTTCTTTTACAGCAAAATTTTTATGCGAAATTTATATCCTCATCTTTTCGAGTGGGGTAATCTTGACTCCTTTTTGCTTATTCTTAGTTTCGGACGAAACTTTCTTTTAGTGGGGAGGATTGTAACACCCGCTAATTTTCTAGGCGTTGTTATCTATTCTGTTATGACTCCGTCATGACTCTGTGATTTTTTCTGCCTTCAGTATCCTTCATTTTCAAACTTCATAATATTTTCGAGTCAAATATTATTTATTTTCATTAAAATATTTTAAATATTTTATTTTCCTATAATAAATCTATTTATTAAATTTTCGTCGTAAACTATTTATTTAATTCACAAAGAATCTCATTTTTATACGAACTATCATTTTAAGCTTGGATTTGGGTTATTTATTTTTCTAAAAGGGCCCAAATACGTTTATATAATATTTCTAATTAAGAAAATATTTTTATTTATGAAAATCTATCATTTAATGATTTTATTACGAAGTTTCGTAATTAATTGATTTCTTACGCGAGATTTACTCAAATTGCTTTGAAATGCCTTTAATAATTTTACGAACTTCCTTTTTATCAACTTACAACTTATTTTGGACTCACCTTGAATCATTTGGACCGTGACCCTTGTCACACACCACCATTACACTTTCTTTTATAAACATTTTATTTTATAAAATGATTAAAGGATTAAGATATTTTCTTCTCATCCATTAAATTTGGTGACTCATGCATAGACTTTTCACTCTCTTATTCATCCATTTTGCCATGTGTTTTAGTGGTACATCCACCTTGTTTTTATCATTTTTATAAGTCACATTCATTCATAAACTCTTCATTAGTTTCATTCATTCAACCACTAAACAATATTCAAGGCAAAAAACTCTCTCTTTTCCTCTCATTTTCTCATCTTGGCTGATATTTTCCAGCACCCTTTCCAGCGAGATTTAGTCTCTAATGGAGTCTCGATCGTCTCGTTTTCATCTCCTAAATAATCGTCATTCTGATCCCTTCGTTAAGGTAATAATCGATGTTGTTTTCGATCGTTATTTGCCTCGATTTTCTTAGTTTTCTCATGGTATTTTTCCACCATGCTTTTCATGTGTTGAAGGATTTTTGAATGATACCAAAGCCGACGAATTTATAACCGACTCGGATTTTGATTGGAGGTAACGTCGATGTTACTCGATATTGCATGATTTTATTTGTGTAATTGCATGTATATTTTTATATTTCATTTTTGACAATATATATGTCATATAATCTGGAAATTTTTTAAAAGTTGAAAATTGACATGTTTCGGTATTTTTATCGCTTTTACGAGATTAACGATTAAATCGTCATATTAATTTGTAAAATCGTAATATTCGACCTAAACATGTAATATATGTTTATATTCTGTAAAAATGATATTTTTGATGATTTTTAATAATTTAGCATTTTTCTGATATTTTAGTTATCGATTATTGAATTATTTCCGTTTACGGATAAAAAGGATTAAAAGCCGATTTTTAGTTCTAGTACTTAAACATTTTATTTTAATCTGATTTTTGACGTGGTGAAACTCCCTGATGAAATAGAATTTTCTGAATTTTTCCATAATTGTCCTGAATTTTTAAGCACTTTAAATCATCGTTTATCGTTAAAACCGTGTTTGTCGTTTAAATTCTCGATTTTTGGTCTTTTGATTTAATCTGGGAAAATTATGATTCTGATGATTTCATGATAAAATGTAATTTTATGATTTTTAGTGCTTTAATAAAATGTTAGGAATGATAAGTTTTATTAATGAAATCGTTAATTGTGAAAACGGGTTTTAAATGACGGTTTTGTTGGAATTTGTTAAATCTAGAAATTTTGAAAATATGAAAAAATTGGTATATTCTGGAAAATAATTATTTTTAAGTTTAATTATAATTTTTGGATATTAATACGTAAATCGTTTTGTAATTACTATTTTTATTAATCGTTATTGTCGAGATTAGACGATTAACGAGAAAACCCTTTAAAAACCGAGTTAAAGGATTCTGGAAAATTTTATTTTCTGGACAGAATGTCTAAAAATATATTTTATCTATTTTACGTAATTTTTGTACTATTTATTAAAGACTTTAATTATTAGTAATGATTTTTGGACAAAATTACGATTTATCGTTAAAATACTTCGTCTTACCTAAAAGAATTATTTTTCCAGCAATCTTTGAAAATATCAAAATCTGATACTTTAAGAGTTAAATCATCCCTTAACATACTCTAAATATATTTATTGATTTAATTAAATAAAAGACGTTAAAAGATTTAAATTGACATTTGCCGTAAAATTATATTTATAATCGTATTGTCGAAACTAATAATAATTAGGAAATTTTAGCTTTGTAACTTTTGAAAACACCCTAATTAGTATTATTAAAATGTTTAAGACATTTTTAATGATTTTATAACACTTGTACGATATTTCAATAATTTCATAAACTCAAATGTTCTTACTTTAGCAATTAATATCGTTAAGGCCGAAAGTATTAGTTTTATAAATCTATATCGTTTACTAAAAATGTTGTATTAGTATAAATTAATATTTTCGCTATTTTGGTATAATGCTATTTTTAGTAAAGTTTCTAAAAATAGAAGTTTTCTAAAATAGAAAGTTTCCTCTTTTGGAAAGTAATCCTTTTTCCTTTTTGTTCTCTTATTATTTATAATGATTATATCTTTTGAATATCGATGATGACTTTGTTTTGGAGTTATGGAATAAGGACAAGTGTGAGGTTAGAGTAATATATTTCTAGGGTCTACGTTTTTGCCATCAACTATAAGGCTAGTGTATCAGGAATCGGTACATTGGTTGTTGAACCGGGTGACAGGTATCCCGGGAGTTGTGTACATTTTGACCTTAAACTTAGGCCTCGCAGTAAGTCGCCGTCATAAGTTGAACTGGGTGACAGGTAATCTCAGGAGGGGTGTGCATTGTCTTAAACTAGGGTCACGCATTTATAAGTCGCCGTCCTATTATGGTTGAGTAGCCTAGTTAGAGATCGAGGTTTGTTTTTGTTTGAACTAAATTCTCGAAGCTAGTTTTAGTATTCTCCTAGTGAAAGTCTAGCCGTCTACATTACTCCTATCCATAACGTCATTTTGAATATTTTATTATTATCGATATAATTTGGTTGCAGGTTGGCAAATGTTTTAAGTTTTCTTTGGAAAACTCGTTTTTATTATATTGTTTCAATACGTGAAGTTTTTACCTGAAAACTTATTTTCATTATAATGTTTTACTGTTTTCCGTTTTCTTACTATTTTTCTATAATAGTAATTACAGTTTTAAAATCTTGTCATACGGCTGGGAGAACGTTGGCGTTGCTCCCCACTGATTGTGGCTGTTATGTTTTAGCATGGCAAATATACGTGTTCCGGGTGTGGGCTAGCGAGCAGTGTGGATCCTGCTTGTTTATTTTGATAATTATGTCTTATGGATTGTTCAAACCCCTGTTGTGGATTGTTTAAATTTTTGCCATTTTATTTAGGATTATTAAACAACAATAATATCAACTATAGGGCGTCTTCCCAAAATAATATCAATTTTAATAAATCTAAGAATAATACGTATTATTGGAGTAGTTAAACAAGAGTAGTATAGGTGACCGGTTACCTGTAGAACCCTTCCACCTTCCTTTTTCACCTTTAATTTTATTTAACGGCAATAATACCAACTTTAGAATGTCTTCCAAAAATAATTCTAGTTTTAATAAATTAGAGAATAATACGTAAGTTAAACCAGAATAATATAGATGATCAGTTAAACCCGACCCGAATAAGCCAAACTTTCCCCGACCCGACGCTTCAATTGAAGACTTGATTTTGACCCGTAATCCGAATTAACCCGAGCTAACGCGAAACTGACCCGACTATTATTATAGAAAACGAGTCGATATTCCTAAAAAAAGTTGAAAACAACAAACCCGAGAATGACTCGAACCCGAAATTATCCGGACCCAACCCGAAGTCAACCCCCGATTATTATAACACAAAAGTGATCTGACCCGAAGCTGACCCGACACAGTTCACCCGTTATCCAGGTCTAAGTAGCAGGTAGAAGGATAAGTAGCAGGTTAAATATTAATTAGGTGACCTGATATAGCAGGTTATAAAGTCACTTATACTACTCTTGTTTACCTACTCCAATAATATGTATTATTCTCAGATTTATTGAAATTGGTATTAATTTGGGAAGACGCCTTATAGTTGGTATTATTGTCGTTAAATAACCCTTTTATTTAAGGCCTATTGTTTGACTTTACCATTTTAATTTTACTAAGACATAGTTACAGTGTGTTTTAATCCCGACTCTACAGTGTTCCGCCACTGTATCGCGTTAGATTTTCTAGGGGATTACAGTTGGTATCAGAGCATCACTGCTCCCAACGCTTACACCTGAAATTAGGGAAAAATACCAGTAAATTATTTAAACAGTAAATAAAAATATTATTTGAGATGGGTAGAAACAAATAAGGACTTAACTGTTAAGATTATCTGTTCCTGAACTCAATGATTAGCATTGAATATTTGTTGCTTTTGTGGGAAGAAGACGAATGAATAAGGTATTGATAGGATGCTGCTCCAGATCGGGACAAGACTTGCTTAGAACTCTCAACGCCTGCTGACTCGAGTGGACAACTCGGTGCTCCAAGAAAGATGCCGATGGTGACTTTTAGCTCCGGTTCAGTTTACTTAAGCTACAGGCCAGATGATCAAGAGTAGATTTCTGTTCCATGATGTCGCAGTAGATCGAGATGGAGCGACCCAAGACTTGCGTGCTCGTTCCTCTACAAGAAGATGAAGTAAGCCATTTGGATCCCGCATGAACTCTGGAGGCCCGAAGATTCTCCTCTGGTTCAAGAACTTAGTAATATAGTATCATCGACTCTTTTCTTCCTTCCTCTACTTCTTCTCCTTCTTCTCTTTTATATTCTCTTCTTCATCCGCTTGGTGAATCCTTGTTATATTCTTCTACTCTACCATCTTTCTCTTGAGATTCTTTGGCTAGATCGATTTCCGTCTCAGTGAACCCCGTGAAAGGATATAGATGTTTGAGGTTTAGTAAACCCTTGTTACCTATGGCTTGAGGGTTGTGAGTTATACCATGTTATCTATCTTAGTAAGCTTTTGAGGATCGATTTGAATGATAAATTGTCAATTAATGGAATTAGGTTGGTACTTTAGACACTGAACTTTCGGTTATAGGTTACTTGATTATTTGGAGGACTTAGAGTTGAATATATTTTGGGGTAGTAAGAGTATATCGTATTTGATGGATACCTGCTAGTACCTAATTTAACCTAGAACCGAACCAAGTGTAGCTAATAATAGTATTTTGGGATTCCTACCTAATGCTTATTTGATGGATGCGTCGTGAATATTCGGGATCATAGAGTGTTGGTTAAAGTGTTAACTTGAGTGTTGTGGTACCATCAAAGGTTTTCATTAATACCGTTAGAAATTTTGGTTAACCTAGATTACCCGTGTTTCTTAAGGATTAGATCGTTGATCGTTGTTTAAGGTTGTAACCTATGAACTTTGGAGTTGAGTGATCTAAATTGGTTAAATTGTTGTTAACCTTGAAAAGGAGAAACATATTGCCATTAGAGGTAGGATTTATCACGTTGTTTTGAGGAACACTTTGATGTCAATCATCTTAATGGATTTATAGTTCAGAACCTTAGACCAACGAGATTATGGCTTCGTTGAGTTATTAAATATTTTGTGGTTGCACCATTACGATTAGAAATTTGATGGACTTTTCAGAAACATTAATCAAATGACGTGTTTGAAGATGTGACTGTTTGCGCCATTACCTATAGGTTTGAGCGTGTTTGAGGATTTATTGTACTTCCCCAACTTCTGTACTTGTGGTATTATAAATATGTTGGTGATCATTTTTGAGGATTTCGTGTCCGAACATTGTTAATTGGTGGATTTTATTTAGTCTTCCTTAATCGAGAAATTTGAAGTATACCTCGAGTTCAGACCTTATGAGCTTTAAATTTATGAACCTTAATGATTACGAGTTTGGGTACGTTTTGATAACCGTTGGAATCTTAATTAAAGGATTAGTCTAAATCATTTGTGGATTCTTACTATACTAATTGAAAAGATTATATAAGTATGTAAGACTTAATTTTGGAGGTTGTAGATTGAGTAGGACCACCCTGTACTGATATTGGACTTAGCGTTATTTGATGGGAATTAGGAACCCGTGTTTGTGGGAGTCGTGCTAGGAATCTCGAGATGGTTAATTTCTTCTATAATCTTTGAGAGCTCTTTTTGATTCTCAACTCCGTCTTCCTTTCTGCTTCTCTTGAATTCTGTTACGGTAACTCCTGCCAATCCCTTTGACCTTTATCGATTTTGAAAACTCTTATTTTAATTTATTGTTTATCCTCGACTCTATTCATCCGTTCATCATTTCCCCGAACTTATGAAAAGATTGACTAATTTAAAATTTTTGATTTTTGTGAAATTTTAACATTTTGAAGCATAATTTCAAATTCTAAAACTCCCCATTTTGTAAAATTTTTGAGCAATTTAACATTTTGGGTTATCGCGAAATTTGAACATTTTGAGTTATGATTTCTATTTATGAAACTCCCCGTTTTGTAAAAAAAAAAATTGACTAAATTAAACTTTTCGGATATCGTGAAATTTAACATTTTTGAATTATAATTTAAGAACTTTATACTTCACTTTTGTTTTATCTTTGGTCGATATTTATACTTAGTCCTGTATCAAAATGCCTTAATAATTTATTTTGAAAATATTTCAATTTTTTTATTTTCAAACGATCGGAATTTTATGAAGCATATTTCCAATTACTTCAACTTCTATAGGATTATTTTGTAAAGCGTTTTAACATTGTCGAAATTATTTTGAATGTTCAAGTTTGATAACATTTTTTTTTACTTTCATAATTACTTTGATAACATTTTTGAAATTTTAACGTTTTGAAATTAGTTTCTCTTTATTGTTGATGGACTTTTGAATCTATTATTGAAAATGCTTGACAATTGGATCGATTTTTACTAACTACAAATTTGATTTCTCAAAACTAAATTTTGTTTCATCAAGAAAAGAGATATTATTAAATTTCTTAATCAAATTGTTTTACTTTTGTTTTGAAATGTTTTAATTACCCTATTTCCTTCAGCTCGTTACGAATGCTATTTAGCGTCATTAGTTTATCAAATAACTTTACTTTACGATTTCACTAACTAAAGGATTTCAAATTCCGGGTAGCTTAGCTCAATTTCTCTTGGAATAAATAATTGCATTTGATTTCATATCACTTTAAAAGTTGTAAAATTTTCTTTTACAGCAAAATTTTTATGCGAAATTTATATCCTCATCTTTTCGAGTGGGGTAATCTTGACTCCTTTTTGCTTATTCTTAGTTTCGGACGAAACTTTCTTTTAGTGGGGAGGATTGTAACACCCGCTAATTTTCTAGGCGTTGTTATCTATTCTGTTATGACTCCGTCATGACTCTGTGATTTTTTCTGCCTTCAGTATCCTTCATTTTCAAACTTCATAATATTTTCGAGTCAAATATTATTTATTTTCATTAAAATATTTTAAATATTTTATTTTCCTATAATAAATCTATTTATTAAATTTTCGTCGTAAACTATTTATTTAATTCACAAAGAATCTCATTTTTATACGAACTATCATTTTAAGCTTGGATTTGGGTTATTTATTTTTCTAAAAGGGCCCAAATACGTTTATATAATATTTCTAATTAAGAAAATATTTTTATTTATGAAAATCTATCATTTAATGATTTTATTACGAAGTTTCGTAATTAATTGATTTCTTACGCGAGATTTACTCAAATTGCTTTGAAATGCCTTTAATAATTTTACGAACTTCCTTTTTATCAACTTACAACTTATTTTGGACTCACCTTGAATCATTTGGACCGTGACCCTTGTCACACACCACCATTACACTTTCTTTTATAAACATTTTATTTTATAAAATGATTAAAGGATTAAGATATTTTCTTCTCATCCATTAAATTTGATGACTCATGCATAGACTTTTCACTCTCTTATTCATCCATTTTGCCATGTGTTTTAGTGGTACATCCACCTTGTTTTTATCATTTTTATAAGTCACATTCATTCATAAACTCTTCATTAGTTTCATTCATTCAACCACTAAACAATATTCAAGGCAAAAAACTCTCTCTTTTCCTCTCATTTTCTCATCTTGGCTGATATTTTCCAGCACCCTTTCCAGCGAGATTTAGTCTCTAATGGAGTCTTGATCGTCTCGTTTTCATCTCCTAAATAATCGTCATTCCGATCCCTTCGTTAAGGTAATAATCGATGTTGTTTTCGATCGTTATTTGCCTTGATTTTCTTAGTTTTCTCATGGTATTTTTCCACCATGCTTTTCATCTGTTGAAGGATTTTTGAATGATACCAAAGCCGACGAATTTATAACCGACTCGGATTTTGATTGGAGGTAACGTCGATGTTACTCGGTATTGCATGATTTTATTTGTGTAATTGCATGTATATTTTTATATTTCATTTTTGACAATATATATATGTCATATAATCTGGAAAATTTTTAAAAGTTGAAAATTGACATGTTTCGGTATTTTTATCGCTTTTATGAGATTAACGATTAAATCGTCATATTAATTTGTAAAATCGTAATATTCGGCCTAAACATGTAATATATGTTTATATTCTGTAAAAATGATATTTTTGATGATTTTTAATAATTTAGCTTTTTTCTGATATTTTAGTTATCGATTATTGAATTATTTCCGTTTACGGACAAAAACGATTAAAAGCCGATTTTTAGTTCTAGTACTTAAACATTTTATTTTAATCTGATTTTTGACATGGTGAAACTCCCTGATGAAATAGAATTTTCTGAATTTCTCCATAATTGTTCGGAATTTTTAAGTGGATGAATTAATTAATCACTTTAAATCATCGTTTATCGTTAAAACCGCGTTTGTCGTTTAAATTCTCGATTTTTAGTCTTTTGATTTAATCTGGGAAAAATATGATTCTGATGATTTCATGATAAAATATAATTTTATGATTTTTAGTGCTTTAATAAAATGTTAGGAATGATAAGTTTTATTAATGAAATCGTTAATTGTGAAAACGGGTTTTAAATGACGGTTTTATTGGAATTTGTTAAATCTGGAATTTTGGAAAATATGAAAAAATTTGTATATTCTGGAAAATCATGATTTTTAAGTTTAATTATAATTTTTGGATATTAATACGTAAATCGTTTTGTAATTACTATTTTTATTAATCGTTATTGTCGAGATTAGACGATTAACGAGAAAACCCTTTAAAAACCGAGTTTAAGGATTCTGGAAAATTTTATTTTCTGGACAGAATATCTAAAAATATATTTTAGCTATTTTACGTAATTTTTGTACTATTTATTAAAGTCTTTAATTATTAGTAACGATTTTTGGACAAAATTACGATTTATCGTTAAAATGCTTCGTCTTACCTAAAAGAATTATTTTTCCAGCAATCTTTGAAAATATTAAATCTGATACTTTAAGAGTTCAATCATCCCTTAACATACTCTAAATATATTCATTGATTTAATTAAATAAAAGACGTTACAAGATTTAAATTGACATTTGCCGTAAAATCATATTTATAATCGTATTGTCGAAACTAATAATAATTAGGAAATTTTAGCTTTGTAACTTTTGAAAACACCCTAATTAGTATTATTAAAATGTTTAAGACATTTTTAATGATTTTATAACACTTGTACGATATTTCAATAATTTCATAAACTCAAATGTTCTTACTTTAGCAATTAATATCGTTAAGGCCGAAAGTATTAGTTTTATAAATCTATATCGTTTACTAAAAATGTTGTATTAGTATAAATTAATATTTTCGCTATTTTGGTATAATGCTATTTTTAGTAAAGTTTCTAAAAATAGAAGTTTTCTAAAATAGAAAGTTTCCTCTTTTGGAAAGTAATCCTTTTTCCTTTTTGTTCTCTTATTATTTATAATGATTATATCTTTTGAATATCGATGATGACTTTGTTTTGGAGTTATGGAATAAGGACAAGTGTGAGGTTAGAGTAATATATTTCTAGGGTCTACGTTTTTGCCATCAACTATAAGGCTAGTGTATCAGGAATCGGTACATTGGTTGTTGAACCGGGTGACAGGTATCCCGGGAGTTGTGTACATTTTGACCTTAAACTTAGGCCTCGCAGTAAGTCGCCGTCATAAGTTGAACTGGGTGACAGGTAATCTCAGGAGGGGTGTGCATTGTCTTAAACTAGGGTCACGCATTTATAAGTCGCCGTCCTATTATGGTTGAGTAGCCTAGTTAGAGATCGAGGTTTGTTTTTGTTTGAACTAAATTCTCGAAGCTAGTTTTAGTATTCTCCTAGTGAAAGTCTAGCCGTCTACATTACTCCTATCCATAACGTCATTTTGAATATTTTATTATTATCGATATAATTTGGTTGCAGGTTGGCAAATGTTTTAAGTTTTCTTTGGAAAACTCGTTTTTATTATATTGTTTCAATACGTGAAGTTTTTACCTGAAAACTTATTTTCATTATAATGTTTTACTGTTTTCCGTTTTCTTACTATTTTTCTATAATAGTAATTACAGTTTTAAAATCTTGTCATACGGCTGGGAGAACGTTGGCGTTGCTCCCCACTGATTGTGGCTGTTATGTTTTAGCATGGCAAATATACGTGTTCCGGGTGTGGGCTAGCGAGCAGTGTGGATCCTGCTTGTTTATTTTGATAATTATGTCTTATGGATTGTTCAAACCCCTGTTGTGGATTGTTTAAATTTTTGCCATTTTATTTAGGATTATTAAACAACAATAATATCAACTATAGGGCGTCTTCCCAAAATAATATCAATTTTAATAAATCTAAGAATAATACGTATTATTGGAGTAGTTAAACAAGAGTAGTATAGGTGACCGGTTACCTGTAGAACCCTTCCACCTTCCTTTTTCACCTTTAATTTTATTTAACGGCAATAATACCAACTTTAGAATGTCTTCCAAAAATAATTCTAGTTTTAATAAATTAGAGAATAATACGTAAGTTAAACCAGAATAATATAGATGATCAGTTAAACCCGACCCGAATAAGCCAAACTTTCCCCGACCCGACGCTTCAATTGAAGACTTGATTTTGACCCGTAATCCGAATTAACCCGAGCTAACGCGAAACTGACCCGACTATTATTATAGAAAACGAGTCGATATTCCTAAAAAAAGTTGAAAACAACAAACCCGAGAATGACTCGAACCCGAAATTATCCGGACCCAACCCGAAGTCAACCCCCGATTATTATAACACAAAAGTGATCTGACCCGAAGCTGACCCGACACAGTTCACCCGTTATCCAGGTCTAAGTAGCAGGTAGAAGGATAAGTAGCAGGTTAAATATTAATTAGGTGACCTGATATAGCAGGTTATAAAGTCACTTATACTACTCTTGTTTACCTACTCCAATAATATGTATTATTCTCAGATTTATTGAAATTGGTATTAATTTGGGAAGACGCCTTATAGTTGGTATTATTGTCGTTAAATAACCCTTTTATTTAAGGCCTATTGTTTGACTTTACCATTTTAATTTTACTAAGACATAGTTACAGTTTGTTTTAATCCCGACTCTACAGTGTTCCGCCACTGTATCGCGTTAGATTTTCTAGGGGATTACAGTTGGTATCAGAGCATCACTGCTCCCAACGCTTACACCTGAAATTAGGGAAAAATACCAGTAAATTATTTAAACAGTAAATAAAAATATTATTTGAGATGGGTAGAAACAAATAAGGACTTAACTGTTAAGATTATCTGTTCCTGAACTCAATGATTAGCATTGAATATTTGTTGCTTTTGTGGGAAGAAGACGAATGAATAAGGTATTGATAGGATGCTGCTCCAGATCGGGACAAGACTTGCTTAGAACTCTCAACGCCTGCTGACTCGAGTGGACAACTTGGTGCTCCAAGAAAGATGCCGATGGTGACTTTTAGCTCCGGTTCAGTTTACTTAAGCTACAGGCCAGATGATCAAGAGTAGATTTCTGTTCCATGATGTCGCAGTAGATCGAGATGGAGCGACCCAAGACTTGCGTGCTCGTTCCTCTACAAGAAGATGAAGTAAGCCATTTGGATCCCGCATGAACTCTGGAGGCCCGAAGATTCTCCTCTGGTTCAAGAACTTAGTAATATAGTATCATCGACTCTTTTCTTCCTTCCTCTACTTCTTCTCCTTCTTCTCTTTTATATTCTCTTCTTCATCCGCTTGGTGAATCCTTGTTATATTCTTCTACTCTACCATCTTTCTCTTGAGATTCTTTGGCTAGATCGATTTCCGTCTCAGTGAACCCCGTGAAAGGATATAGATGTTTGAGGTTTAGTAAACCCTTGTTACCTATGGCTTGAGGGTTGTGAGTTATACCATGTTATCTATCTTAGTAAGCTTTTGAGGATCGATTTGAATGATAAATTGTCAATTAATGGAATTAGGTTGGTACTTTAGACACTGAACTTTCGGTTATAGGTTACTTGATTATTTGGAGGACTTAGAGTTGAATATATTTTGGGGTAGTAAGAGTATATCGTATTTGATGGATACCTGCTAGTACCTAATTTAACCTAGAACCGAACCAAGTGTAGCTAATAATAGTATTTTGGGATTCCTACCTAATGCTTATTTGATGGATGCGTCGTGAATATTCGGGATCATAGAGTGTTGGTTAAAGTGTTAACTTGAGTGTTGTGGTACCATCAAAGGTTTTCATTAATACCGTTAGAAATTTTGGTTAACCTAGATTACCCGTGTTTCTTAAGGATTAGATCGTTGATCGTTGTTTAAGGTTGTAACCTATGAACTTTGGAGTTGAGTGATCTAAATTGGTTAAATTGTTGTTAACCTTGAAAAGGAGAAACATATTGCCATTAGAGGTAGGATTTATCACGTTGTTTTGAGGAACACTTTGATGTCAATCATCTTAATGGATTTATAGTTCAGAACCTTAGACCAACGAGATTATGGCTTCGTTGAGTTATTAAATATTTTGTGGTTGCACCATTACGATTAGAAATTTGATGGACTTTTCAGAAACATTAATCAAATGACGTGTTTGAAGATGTGACTGTTTGCGCCATTACCTATAGGTTTGAGCGTGTTTGAGGATTTATTGTACTTCCCCAACTTCTGTACTTGTGGTATTATAAATATGTTGGTGATCATTTTTGAGGATTTCGTGTCCGAACATTGTTAATTGGTGGATTTTATTTAGTCTTCCTTAATCGAGAAATTTGAAGTATACCTCGAGTTCAGACCTTATGAGCTTTAAATTTATGAACCTTAATGATTACGAGTTTGGGTACGTTTTGATAACCGTTGGAATCTTAATTAAAGGATTAGTCTAAATCATTTGTGGATTCTTACTATACTAATTGAAAAGATTATATAAGTATGTAAGACTTAATTTTGGAGGTTGTAGATTGAGTAGGACCACCCTGTACTGATATTGGACTTAGCGTTATTTGATGGGAATTAGGAACCCGTGTTTGTGGGAGTCGTGCTAGGAATCTCGAGATGGTTAATTTCTTCTATAATCTTTGAGAGCTCTTTTTGATTCTCAACTCCGTCTTCCTTTCTGCTTCTCTTGAATTCTGTTACGGTAACTCCTGCCAATCCCTTTGACCTTTATCGATTTTGAAAACTCTTATTTTAATTTATTGTTTATCCTCGACTCTATTCATCCGTTCATCATTTCCCCGAACTTATGAAAAGATTGACTAATTTAAAATTTTTGATTTTTGTGAAATTTTAACATTTTGAAGCATAATTTCAAATTCTAAAACTCCCCATTTTGTAAAATTTTTGAGCAATTTAACATTTTGGGTTATCGCGAAATTTGAACATTTTGAGTTATGATTTCTATTTATGAAACTCCCCGTTTTGTAAAAAAAAAAAATTGACTAAATTAAACTTTTCGGATATCGTGAAATTTAACATTTTTGAATTATAATTTAAGAACTTTATACTTCACTTTTGTTTTATCTTTGGTCGATATTTATACTTAGTCCTGTATCAAAATGCCTTAATAATTTATTTTGAAAATATTTCAATTTTTTTATTTTCAAACGATCGGAATTTTATGAAGCATATTTCCAATTACTTCAACTTCTATAGGATTATTTTGTAAAGCGTTTTAACATTGTCGAAATTATTTTGAATGTTCAAGTTTGATAACATTTTTTTTTACTTTCATAATTACTTTGATAACATTTTTGAAATTTTAACGTTTTGAAATTAGTTTCTCTTTATTGTTGATGGACTTTTGAATCTATTATTGAAAATGCTTGACAATTGGATCGATTTTTACTAACTACAAATTTGATTTCTCAAAACTAAATTTTGTTTCATCAAGAAAAGAGATATTATTAAATTTCTTAATCAAATTGTTTTACTTTTGTTTTGAAATGTTTTAATTACCCTATTTCCTTCAGCTCGTTACGAATGCTATTTAGCGTCATTAGTTTATCAAATAACTTTACTTTACGATTTCACTAACTAAAGGATTTCAAATTCCGGGTAGCTTAGCTCAATTTCTCTTGGAATAAATAATTGCATTTGATTTCATATCACTTTAAAAGTTGTAAAATTTTCTTTTACAGCAAAATTTTTATGCGAAATTTATATCCTCATCTTTTCGAGTGGGGTAATCTTGACTCCTTTTTGCTTATTCTTAGTTTCGGACGAAACTTTCTTTTAGTGGGGAGGATTGTAACACCCGCTAATTTTCTAGGCGTTGTTATCTATTCTGTTATGACTCCGTCATGACTCTGTGATTTTTTCTGCCTTCAGTATCCTTCATTTTCAAACTTCATAATATTTTCGAGTCAAATATTATTTATTTTCATTAAAATATTTTAAATATTTTATTTTCCTATAATAAATCTATTTATTAAATTTTCGTCGTAAACTATTTATTTAATTCACAAAGAATCTCATTTTTATACGAACTATCATTTTAAGCTTGGATTTGGGTTATTTATTTTTCTAAAAGGGCCCAAATACGTTTATATAATATTTCTAATTAAGAAAATATTTTTATTTATGAAAATCTATCATTTAATGATTTTATTACGAAGTTTCGTAATTAATTGATTTCTTACGCGAGATTTACTCAAATTGCTTTGAAATGCCTTTAATAATTTTACGAACTTCCTTTTTATCAACTTACAACTTATTTTGGACTCACCTTGAATCATTTGGACCGTGACCCTTGTCACACACCACCATTACACTTTCTTTTATAAACATTTTATTTTATAAAATGATTAAAGGATTAAGATATTTTCTTCTCATCCATTAAATTTGATGACTCATGCATAGACTTTTCACTCTCTTATTCATCCATTTTGCCATGTGTTTTAGTGGTACATCCACCTTGTTTTTATCATTTTTATAAGTCACATTCATTCATAAACTCTTCATTAGTTTCATTCATTCAACCACTAAACAATATTCAAGGCAAAAAACTCTCTCTTTTCCTCTCATTTTCTCATCTTGGCTGATATTTTCCAGCACCCTTTCCAGCGAGATTTAGTCTCTAATGGAGTCTTGATCGTCTCGTTTTCATCTCCTAAATAATCGTCATTCCGATCCCTTCGTTAAGGTAATAATCGATGTTGTTTTCGATCGTTATTTGCCTTGATTTTCTTAGTTTTCTCATGGTATTTTTCCACCATGCTTTTCATCTGTTGAAGGATTTTTGAATGATACCAAAGCCGACGAATTTATAACCGACTCGGATTTTGATTGGAGGTAACGTCGATGTTACTCGGTATTGCATGATTTTATTTGTGTAATTGCATGTATATTTTTATATTTCATTTTTGACAATATATATATGTCATATAATCTGGAAAATTTTTAAAAGTTGAAAATTGACATGTTTCGGTATTTTTATCGCTTTTATGAGATTAACGATTAAATCGTCATATTAATTTGTAAAATCGTAATATTCGGCCTAAACATGTAATATATGTTTATATTCTGTAAAAATGATATTTTTGATGATTTTTAATAATTTAGCTTTTTTCTGATATTTTAGTTATCGATTATTGAATTATTTCCGTTTACGGACAAAAACGATTAAAAGCCGATTTTTAGTTCTAGTACTTAAACATTTTATTTTAATCTGATTTTTGACATGGTGAAACTCCCTGATGAAATAGAATTTTCTGAATTTCTCCATAATTGTTCGGAATTTTTAAGTGGATGAATTAATTAATCACTTTAAATCATCGTTTATCGTTAAAACCGCGTTTGTCGTTTAAATTCTCGATTTTTAGTCTTTTGATTTAATCTGGGAAAAATATGATTCTGATGATTTCATGATAAAATATAATTTTATGATTTTTAGTGCTTTAATAAAATGTTAGGAATGATAAGTTTTATTAATGAAATCGTTAATTGTGAAAACGGGTTTTAAATGACGGTTTTATTGGAATTTGTTAAATCTGGAATTTTGGAAAATATGAAAAAATTTGTATATTCTGGAAAATCATGATTTTTAAGTTTAATTATAATTTTTGGATATTAATACGTAAATCGTTTTGTAATTACTATTTTTATTAATCGTTATTGTCGAGATTAGACGATTAACGAGAAAACCCTTTAAAAACCGAGTTTAAGGATTCTGGAAAATTTTATTTTCTGGACAGAATATCTAAAAATATATTTTAGCTATTTTACGTAATTTTTGTACTATTTATTAAAGTCTTTAATTATTAGTAACGATTTTTGGACAAAATTACGATTTATCGTTAAAATGCTTCGTCTTACCTAAAAGAATTATTTTTCCAGCAATCTTTGAAAATATTAAATCTGATACTTTAAGAGTTCAATCATCCCTTAACATACTCTAAATATATTCATTGATTTAATTAAATAAAAGACGTTACAAGATTTAAATTGACATTTGCCGTAAAATCATATTTATAATCGTATTGTCGAAACTAATAATAATTAGGAAATTTTAGCTTTGTAACTTTTAAAAACACCCTAATTAGTAGTATTAAAATATTTAAGACATTTTTAATGATTTTATAACACTTGTACGATATTTCAATAATTTCATAAACTCAAATGTTCTTACTTTAGCAGTTAATATCGTTAAGGCCGAAAGTATTAGTTTTATAAATCTATATCGTTTACTAAAAATGTTGTATTAGTATAAATTAATATTTTCGCTAGTTTGGTATAATGCTATTTTTAGTAAAGTTTCTTAAAATAGAAGTTTTCTAAAATAGAAAGTTTCCTCTTTTGGAAAGTAATCTTTTTTCCTTTTTGTTCTCTTATTATTTATAATGATTATATCTTTTGAATATCGATGATGGCTTTGTTTTTGAGTTATGGAATAAGAACAAGTGTGAGTTAGAGTAATATATTTCTAGGGTCTACGTTTTTGCCATCAACTATAAGGCTAGTGTATCAGGAATCGGTACATTGGTTGTTGAGCCGGGTGACAGGTATCCCGGGAGTTGTGTACATTTTGACCTTAAGCTTAGGTCTCGCAGTAAGTCGCCGTCATAAGTTGAACTGGGTGACAGGTAATCCCAGGAGGGGTGTGCATTGTCTTAAACTAGGGTCATGCATTTATAAGTCGCCGTCCTATTATGGTTGAGTAGCCTAGTTAGAGATTGAGGTTTGTTTTGTTTGAACTAAGTTCTCGAAGCTAGTTTTAGTACTCTCCTAGTGAAAGTCTAGCCGTCTACATTACTCCTATCCATAACGCCATTTTGAATATTTTATTATTATCGATATAATTTGGTTGCAGGTTGGCAAATGTTTTATGTTTTCTTTGGAAAACTCGTTTTTATTATATTGTTTCAATACGTGAAGTTTTTCACTGAAAACTTATTTTCATTATAATGTTTTACTGTTTTCTGTTTTCTTACTATTTTTCTATAATAGTAATTACAGTTTTAAAATTCTGTCATACGGCTGGGAGAACGTTGGCGTTGCTCCCCACTGATTGTGGCTGTTATGTTTTAGCATGGCAAATATACGTGTTCCGGGTGTGGGCTAGCGAGCAGTGTGGATCCTGCTTGTTTATTTTGATAATTATGTCTTATGGATTGTTCAAACCCCTGTTGTGGATTGTTTAAATTTTACGATTTATAATGCTTTTACGATTTTGTTATATTACTACCGTGTATATATAATCAAAAACTTTTTTAACACTACTCGAGTAGGTGTCCAATTACGGTATCGACATCGTAGGTCTCAACGATCAAATTACGATGTCGAGATACGTAGGACCTAATGCCTACGACGACAAGTTGTTATCAATTCGGAATAAATGCCATATGATGCCAAATTCGCACATTATGGACCCATGGTCAATGTAGATGTCGAATAGTGAAAATCGTTTAATTCGAATCGATTTTCTTTTAAAAATGAACGCACTCGATTAAAGTTTCTACCAAAACTCCGCATAACCGTTTAGGTGTGTGGAGGGCCTTTTACCTTTTAGGTATCTTGGAGTTCCCATTAAGCCTACCCGTTTAAATGCTCGAGATTGTTCACCCCTCATTGACAAAATTCTGGAGAGAATCAGGGGATTGGGATCAAGGAAATTGTCGTATGCAGGCAGGCTTACGCTCATTAAAGCCGTTCTCAAGACTTTACATAATTACTGGGCATCAATATTCATCTTACCAATGGCATTTATTAAGAATATTGAAGCACTTTGCAGAAACTTTCTTTGGGAAGGGGGAACAGAATATAAGCGAGCACCGTTGGTTGCTTGGGACAAAATTTGTCGCCCGTTAAAAGAAGGAGGTATGGCTATTAAAAATGATCTATTATGGAATAAAGCTGCTGTAGGGAAACTCGTTTGGTGGATACACACAAAAGCCGACTCCTTATGGGTCAAATGGGTCCATAATACGTACTTAAAGGATCAAGATTGGCTGGACTATCAGCCTCCAAAAGATATCTCTTGGACTTGGAGTAAAATTTGCAAGGTGAAGGAGGTTTTTAAGGCGGCCTACATCTCGGGTATATGGGTTAATGAAACAGGCAGGTCGTATTCTATTAGTAAAGGATATAAGTGGCTCCGTGTAGAGGCAAATGAGGTGCAATGGGCACATCTTATTTGGAATAATTGGACGACTCCGAAACACATCTTCGTGAACTGGTTATATCACCAGAACGGTCTGAATACACGAGCTAAATTGCACACGTTGGGCATCATCCAGGAGGAATCATGTTGCATATGTGGAATGGACCCGGAGACGGCTACACACTTATTCTTTGAGTGTAACTACAGCAGTAAGATTATTGACAGGCTAAACAGATGGTTGCAGGTAAGCTGCCCCACGGTAAATGTACAGGAATGGAGGGATAGTAGGAGAGGTTCGAAGCTCAAGAGAAACTTGGTTAATGCTGTGCTAAATGCTGCTATATATCGAATATGGGGACAGAGGAATGCTGCGCGTGTTGACTGCGTATTGATGCTTCCTGCTGTTGTCGTTCGCAAAATTCAGGAAGAAATCCGATGCAAGATCGCTCAGGCTATGAAGGGCAAATTAAGTACATCTGAGAAATTGTGGCTTATTAGTCTCTAATTGCTGCATTTTTCGTGTGAGTTGATCATGACGTGATGTCATGATCTTTATATGTATAAAATTGTCACTTTGATCTAATAAAATTTTTACAATTTACCAAAAAAAAAAACTCCGCATAACCATCAGACAGGGCGCTAGAGTGGTGGCGCCTCACAATTGAGCATGCCATCCCAGGCGCCTGACCCTCAGGTTACGACGTGATCGTAGAATCCTTCGTCGCGTGTTTTCGATGTCATTTATAAGCGTCGGTCTGAAATGTTGGATGACGATTCTGTAATCAAAATTCACGCATAAAGAGCCATCGAGAATATATGAAATCTAATAACGTCAATCCGAGCATCGTACGGTCCACAAGACCCGATAATGACGTCGCGATATGGAGGGCTCTGATATTTGTATTAAGTCGATACATTCGATCTAAATCATAAATTGTGATGATTAGAAAAAATACCCAATGAAGGCCAAAACGAGGTTTCGTGGACTTCCAAAATAATAAAAAAAACGATACGAGTTTCGCCTAGGGAATTATATTTACGACGCTAGTCAGCACGTGTCAATCTATCGCATGTTTTCTTTTAAAACCCACATTTCGTGTCTATTTTCACTTTATCATCATCTTCCCTTTACGACTTTAGGTGAATGCCTCGTGATATTAATCTTATATCGACAACTCTCTAGTCGGACTCGATATTCGATTAATCATGGCAATCATATTTCACTAGGATAAATCGGGACGAGAATTCGAGGCTTGGGATCAAAATGGTATTACACTTAGACCATGTACGTTGCCAATTGGGTGCCCCAGTGCAGGTGCCTGAATGCTGGATCGTTATACATCAAGCGCCTGAGTTCCAGGTCGCACCAACCTACGCGCCTGAGCCTCTGTCCACTGATCAATACGCAACATATTGCATAACTAATCGGAGTCTGTCCAATCGTTCGGCTTACGGTTTCAGTTTGCGTTTCTATTTAGAAGTCCGTATAGTGTACGTTACCGTTTCTAACCCGATAATATAATTGCTTGTCGTGTTGTGAATTCTGGGCTGTATTCCGCCCGTGTAATTTGTAATCTATTTTCAGGTTATTGAATTCGTTGTTTGGCATTTATTGTTTTCAAATGAACATCGCATGCTAAAACAACTTCGACATATTTTAAGATGCATTAAACGACGTAGCTAACGCATATTTCACATGTATAGCCTAAAAATGGTTGTCATATATTTTCACCATCTTACTAACGCGCACACTTAAACAACAATCGATATCTTAGTAGAGGCCGCTATGTGCGGGTGGGGTTGGGTGTCCTTCGTGGGCTTCCCAACACATACCTTCACACCTTACTCAGAACCTTCAGTTTCCAGATACCCGAAACCATTGGCAACGAGAGTCATTCGATATAAAGTATTTGATAATTCGACATCGGTATCGTTATGCAAAGGGACAAACCTCACAAGCTCTAGTACTATAAGGCAAGTCGTGGTTTGTGCGCGATACGCCTAAGTATAGAGTGAGTTCGAACGGATCCATACTCCCACAAAGTTCGATGGCGACTCCATTATCATTTAAATTTCAATTCGAGAACAATCTCATCACGAGATTCATTCGCCTACACGAAACCCGCCCGTGGCCGCGTTAGGGTGGACCTATATCATGTCCACAAATGTGTCTTTTCGTTTCTCTTCTTTCTTTTCCTTTTGTCTTATTTTATTCTCCACCATTTTCAAAAATCCCATAAAAATCTGAAACTTCTTACAAAAACACCTAATGATTTTTCTCGTTTTATTTTATTTTTCTTTCTTTTCTTTTCCCTTCATTATCTTTTCTTTTCAATCTCTTCCCTACATTTGCGTTGAGGACAATGCAAAATTTTAGTGTGGCGGAAGGATCACTACCCCTTATTTCTTTAGTTTTTCCATCTTTTATTTTGTTCTTCCTTCTACAATTTCAAAAAAAAAAATTATAAAAAAATAAGTTGAAAAACCTCCCTTAAAATTCAAAAAAATTCTCTCCTTTTATTTTGTCTTCATGTCACTTGTGTAGTTTCGCTCTTAATTCTTGCAGGATCACCACCCTTATAGCACAAGGCAAAAGTTTTGGAATCAAGCTTGTTTGGTAACTCCTCTTCTCTGCGTTCTTTACCTTACCCTTTGTCATTTGGGAGTATGAGATTGTGGCTATTTGGAGGCTTCGAGTGAGCATTTTGGAATTGATGGTTGTGGTATTTGCTCTTGAATTGTGGAGAATCGAAGTGCTTGGTTATACATGTGCTATTTTTTTTGTTTTTAGTTTCTTAGCTTGTGTAGTGTGTTTAGGAAAAAGGTTTTCGAAAACCCGGTTGTGAGACTTGTGTGCAAGTATCTACCCTTCCTTTTTTAATGACCCAATTTGATTTTGGATCTTGTTCTAGTAGAATGACTCTAGAATTACTTTAAATCAATAATTGCATTGATCATTTACCTTGAGTCCGCCTTTTCTACTAGGAATCTACTTTGGGATTAGTGTTTGACCACCTTAATCACCATGGAGTAAAAAGGCCTTGGTTACCGCATCCCGTCTCTCTAGGTGACCCTTCTTGAGATTGTTGCATTTTAATCAAAATTCCCACTTTTTGTAGGTTTGAAAGGGGTGCACACCCAGGGCAACCTACCTATTTCTCTACCACCTATGCATCTCGCCGATAAGTTTGCAAATGTGAAATTTCCCAAACTCGGTTGAAATTACATAGCTTGTGATACTCGTTAGATTTGAGAACTCGTATCTCCCAGACTTCAGAAGCAAGTCTCCGCGCAGCTCATTTACTCCCCACGGAGCTATCAGCATCAAGACAAGACAGGTATGACCCTCTACTTATGGCTGGCGAGCCCTTCACGCAAGTCTAATGGACTATAAACGACCCGACCGGAAGGCTGCAAGGTCGTAATCTGCGATTAGACTGGTAGCTACTCTAACTTTCGCTTTGTCCAAGCCTCAGTCAGAGTGGGGGCTCTGTAGACACTCGCATTTTGCCAGCTAGTGTCTATAGCAGTTCCCGACAAAACACCCGATGATGATCGGACGCAAACGTGACTTAGCATAATCGAATACGGGCTCGGAATCAATAATACCCGACGTGGACATTTAGCGGAGTACAAATCTCTCAAAACCAACCTCAAATTCAGGCCCAGTGGGTCGTTCCGAGTAAAATAAGACTAATTTGGGCCAAAACCGACACCGGAAAAAAAACCATCTTTCGGCGACCGGGTCAAAACCCGGTCAAAGACGAATCCGACACACAAAAACAGCCTGCTGCGCTTCTAGAAACTTGCGCCCAATACAATATTCAAAAAATCAAAAAAGTCAAACACTTCCTTATTTGGCTCGCCACCCTTATCCACTCGATCGAGTGGATTGACCCACTCGGTCGAGTGGAGCCAAAAAACCCGGAACATACCCATTTTCAAAGGCACTCGATCGAGTGCACTAGGGTCACTCGATCGAGTGACCCTAGGTCGAGGGGTAAACTCTATAAATACCCCTCAAACCCTTCTCATTTTTCAGTTTTGAAAGCTTTGACTAATGCAATTCTACCCTACATTTCTACCCTAATCCACCTTCACCACTTCCATACTACAAACCCTAAGCAACCTTAGTCAAAAAACCGAGTTAATATCCCTCGTAAAACCGATACACACACATACACACCATAACTTGCATACGAGTCCATTGCCGAGGCCTTACTAAGCATTTATGTTGAGGGTGTCAAAAATCCCATCTTGATCTTTACTATCTCGATTCATTTTATTTACATTTTCGTATTATATATTATAATCGTATTAGTATATTAACACTAACATTTTAATTTTCGTTTACTAACATTTTATTATCGTCATTAACAATTAATACCGTTTATATATAATAGTATTAAAATTCGGATCCTAACCCGTTTGACTATGACGACCATCCAAAGTCCACTTAATCCCTTTACGAGCAACGACGGAGGTGGCGCCCTTTCGAGGAGAGCCGCCCCAATGTACTCATGGGCGTAGCGAGATCGTGGTCGCTCATAGTTGAACGCGTAGGACTCCATTTTTAAAATTAGTGCGAGATCCGTTGATGCGAAAACCGACATCACATAATCCGTTAGGATTAGTAGCGATGTCGTGACGCGGAGGACTACAATTTCGTCAGTAATCAATTATTTTCGATCCCATAATAGCACTTTTCACAAAATGCCGATGACGGTGTTATAATCGTGTAATATACGATAATAGCACCGAAAACCGAGTTAAATTTAAATCATGCAATATTTCTATTTAACTCGGCCAACTATCGATTTTAAACATAAAAACGAAACGAGCCATGCCTCGTACATGGGGCACTCGACCGAGTGCCATAGGCCACTCGATCGAGTAGCACCCCAAAAACCAGGCAGTAGCCACTTTAAAGGCACACTCGATCGAGTCCAGACCATGACTCGATCGAGTGGGCCCTGTAGCCTGGAAAACCGAGAGCTTTAATGCATCATTTGAGCCTCGTCTTTTTTTACGACTTAGCCGTAGCGTGCAAAGTCAATCACGTAATTCCATTTTTCAAAACTCATGCATATCACTACACTTAAAACGACTTTGATCGATTGTCCTTCACTATTAGTCTTCTGTCGACGACTCTTTAGTCGTATCCGACACGTGATTAATTTGGACGCCAACATTTCGAGGTGATAGATCGGGACAAGACATCGAGATTCGGGATCTGGCTAGCACCACGCCTAGGTCCCATATCTCCGTCCTTCGATTAGTACACAATATATAATGTGTATCTAATCGAAGTTCGTCCACTTGCACAACTTACGGTCTAGTGTGTATTTATTATATACGGGTCCGTTTCGAGTCATTTATTTATTTATCGCTTCTTTTATTTTCCGTTTATGCTATTTTATTGTTGTAATTTTTGTATTTGCCGGGTTGTATTTCCGCCCGTGTAATTTGTAATTTATTTACGAGTTTTGTTTATTTCGATGCTTATTGTTTTATAAATGAATCTCGTATACTAAACAACTCCGACAATAATTTAGATGCATTAAATGACGTAGTTAACCAATAACTCACATGCTTAGCTAAAAAACGCTGTTTGCATATCATTTAGTCGTTTTACTAGCGCGCGTACACGAACACGAACGATGTCTTAGTAGAGGTCGCTATGTGCGGGCGGGGTTGGGTGTCCTTAGTGGGCTTCCCAACACGTACCCTCACCCCTTACTCAAAACCTCGGTTTCCGGATGCCCGAAACCGTTGGCGCACGAGAGTCATTCTATACACGATTACCGGTGCAGATGGTATCGGTATTGCAATGCAAAGGGACGAGCCCCATAAACTCTGAAATCGAAATGGGTCGTACTTTGTGTACGGTCCATGACGACATAGAGTGGGCTCGAATGGTTCCGAATAACCATAAAATTTGGTGGCGACTCCAACTTTGACTTAAATTTCGAACCCGAGAACAATCTTACCACGAGATTCATTCGCCTACCCAAACCCGCGCGTGGCCGCGTCGGGGTGGACCTACGTCATGTCCACACCTTGCTAGAGGTCGATATCGGGTTGAAATATAAATGGGTTATATGTCTGGTAGTCTTAAGTGGGCCCATTGGGTCACACACATTGTGTACGGGATATTATTAATATAACGGTATATTAATATATCGGGTCAGTAGTAATACGACTCAGCTGTGCTGTCGGGTTATGGTAATTAGAGTTATAGTAATAATCTAGTTATGGTAACTAGAGTTATTGTGATAATCTAATTATACCAATTAGAGTTATGGAATAACTTCTAGGTTAAGTAGGTAACCTATCTTTCCTACCTAAGGAGGTTCATATGATGAACCAGATCAGACAATTGTGAGTATTGATTCATATATTATTAGAGAGAGAATTTTGTGAGACTGTCTCACAAAACCCTTATACTAGCATATACGTCACAGTTTCATACTTGTGTGGATACCAACGGAGGCATCACATATGGGTTGCTTTATTTTGTCCGTGGGGAATTATATATACTTCTGGGTTATTATATTTCTTATTATTCTTATTAATACGCTCTTCCGCTGCTAATAAGGTATAATTGTTATCCCCCCTTCTTTTGTTTTTTTGGTTAACACTTATAATAGGTCCTTGGCTTAAAGGGTTGTAACCCTACATAAACTTATATAGAATTATCCCACATAGAAATTTTTTGATGAGGTGATGATGAAATTCTATATGATAAATAAGAGAATTCATTCGTTTTTTTATATTAATCAATAATCTTTTGAGTCTTATAACAACTATTAAGATTATAAATTGAAGTAAAATTATTATCCCACATCGAGAGAAATTAGAATAAGTTGACGAAATTTTATTTTATAAATAAAAGTAGTCATTAGATTTAAACTAGAAATCTTTTTAGTCATAAAAAAATTCTTAAGACTATAAACTTAAGTAAATTATCCCACATCGAATTTTTTTATGAAGTGATGAAATTATATTTCGTGAACGAGAAAAATAATTCGTGTTTCCAAAAAAAAATAGTCTTACCACATCTCTTAAGGCTATAAATTTAAGTAAACTTATCCTATATCGAGAATTTGTAATCAGGTGAAATTCTATTATATAATCTATTACAATTTACTTGAACATCTATTACATTTTTAAACTTAGATGTGGATTGAAAAAGTCCACGTCTAAAAATTATAATACGGATCCCATTCTAATAATGTGATTGATTTTCAAAAAAAATATAGAGATTTTGTACATGGTATCCCGTGTTTGTAACTTTTCTATATGGTACACTATATTTTTATAATCACATATGGTAACCCTTACTTTTAGTGTATATGTCCTACTACTCTTAATCACGTTTTCCATCTTTTTTTTATTTACTTTTTCTATTAGTTGTGTTGCTTAAACAAAAAAGGGAAGGTTTGAGGGAAAGTGAATGATGATACGATTAACATAAACAACCAATTAAACATAGTTTAAAGCAACACAACTAACGAAAAGAGGAAGTAAAAAAAAACGGGAAATGGCATTAAGGGTAAGAAGACATAATACACTAGAAGTGAGGGGTACCACGTGTAATTATAAAAATGTAGGGGTACCATATTGAAAAGTTAAAAATACGAGTGTACCATGTAGAAAATCCCGAAAATAAATAAATTATAATAACGTGATGGATACAATAATTATAAATAAGAGTCGGAATATTGACACAGTACTACGGAGTAGAATTTGTCTAAACTTGAAATATAATCGGGCTTAACTACGCAAATACTCTTACTTTCAATACTCACACTAACGTTCGATGCGAAAATTTTAGCATAGCATATCAATTAATGAATAAGAGTAATTTAATATACTAAAAACATATATATTCCGAATATTTTTCTTTAAGAAATTAACAAATTCTTTACTTTGACCGACGACATTCATTACTATATCTCTTGTATAAATCTGTCAATACTTGATCCGACCCGCAAGCTTGACCCATTTTGGAGGTTCATGATCCGTTTTTCTCGACTCGAACCCGAAATCATTCGTTAATTTCAAGACCCTTATTTTTGTTTCTAACTACAATTCTACCATAATGCCTACAATTAATTTAATTAACCGTTTGAAACAAATGCTATCAGGGTCAAATACTCTTTCACATATTAGCAAAGTATTAGAGTAATTTAATATAAGTCGTGCTCTCACCATCAACTACTCCGTAATGCTTTATACTAACGTGTAGTTTTACCAATTTATACAATCGTTCAACTTATTAGTGTACTTATCCACGTCACTAACAAGCGGCCCGTGGATCGCACAAGCTTTCCAACTAGTTTATATTTATTTTTAAAGATAGGGGTTTGACGATGGGCCAAATCAATATGACATAAAAGCCCAATTTAATTGGGCTTGGACTTGTAGGATTGGACTGGGCCGCATGTTAGGCCCGCTCCGATCCAACCTAATAACCCATATATTTGGGCTGTTGTTTCATCCAGCCGCGATCAGCTCTGATTTAAGTGTGCACGAATCACGATAGTTTAGAGAATTGTGAAGGCATGGATTTCATGGGGCCAAGTCAAAACATGTGACATCCAGCCAAGGTTTTCGGCAAAGGAAGGTTCAGTCTTTAAGTCTTTTTAGTCGGTGAATTAATGTGTTTGGATCTACAGGTAATCCATTTGGCATCTTCTTGGGATTTGGGATCACTATAACATAGCCACATAGTGTATTCCACCCACCATTACCTTCCCATCGTGACGGAACTATTCGTCGTTTTGTTATAACAGGTCAAATATTACCCATTTACACAGAAAATAATAAATATTAAGAAAATCAATGTTTTGTCTTTTTTATGCAACTAGTCGTTTGTCCGCCCGCTGCGCGCGAGGTAATTTATGTGTAGATATTATTTCGATCCATATCAAGTAAAAACTTTTTTCAATTGATTAAATGTTGCTTGAAAAGTTTTTATATTAAATTTTCACGTATCTTTTGCTAAATCTATGTCCATTTTTTGGGCAAATGGATTGTTCAATCTCGGGATCGAGTGGACTAATTAAAATTTAGCCAAGACCAACTCGTCTATTACTTGGATCGTGTAGATGTCCCTACTTAGAAACCATATATATGACAAATAAAATTAAAAACTATAAACGATAAAGGACATGATATATGGAGTATAGAATATCGCATCTCATAGATAACTTATTAGATATGATTTTAATTACTACTCCGTAGTTGTTAAATTTAGATAAGTACATGACTACGATTGATTGAATATGAGAATTTGTGATATGGAAATTGTTTGTGAGGTTGAGGAAATAACCAAAATGGGAAAGGAAAGAAAAAAAAAGGAAAATACTATTTATAAGGGAGTTACTATTCATAAGAGGTATTTTTTGGTAAAATTTTCTTTTTAATATGTAATAGATAGAAGTACTATTTGATCCGTTATAAGAATGTGATGAATAACTCTGTTACAAACAAGAATTTGTGTAGTTTTATACTCCATCAGTTTCATTGATTTCTTCCACCTTAAGGGTCCGTTTGAATTGGAAAATAGGAAGGAAAGGGAGGGGAGGGGGAAGGAGGGGAAGAAAGGGGAAGGGAGGAGAGGGAGGGAAAATGAGAGAAGGTTGTTTGGATAACAAAAATTGGAAGGAAAGAAAGGGAATGAGAGGAGGGTTGATAAGTGTCTACTACTCATATTAGGAAGAAGAATGTTGAATGAACAAAATATATAATAACAACTTTACCATGTTATTTGCTTGAGTAATGAGCAGTTGCGTAAAAAAAATGTTTGACTCGCTTATTAATGTTTGGAACCTACAATTCATGTAATTACGATTACTATTTTTTGACTCGTTTAAATATAGCAAGTACGTAGTATATTTTTTGATTTAAAAATTGGTAAAAACAAAGCAACGTAATTTTTTTTATTCGTTTTCTTATCCTAACGCGATTCACCCGTGACGGAAAAAAACAAGGCATAAAAGAACAGAACTGAACGTGTCTTGTTTGAACTGAGCTAAAGTGTATGTGTCTGAACTGAACTGAATTAAAAGTGACAGAATATAAGTACAAAAAACATGTCTTATCTTAACTGGATTCATCTATAATGGAAAAAAAAGGCTTAATTTTTTTTATCCGCTTTCTTATCCTATTCCGACTCACGCGTAAAAGGAAAAAAAACAAGGAAATGAAACAAGCGTAATTGAGTTTTCTTAATTATTGTGCCAAAATGAAAAGTGAGGACTAATGTGATTGGGATGAAGTATCATTTTCCCTCCAAATCTTGCCAACTTTGACAAGATTTCATTTTGGTGTAAAATGAAAAAACTCATTCCCTCCATTTCCTTCCCCATCCTTTACTATTTCTCTCTAAATTGTATTCAAACAAAGAACAATCCATCCCATCCATTTCCCAGTTTCCCTCTATTTCTCTCTATCCAAACGGACCCTAAAAGTTACACATTTTTTAAGGAAAACAATAAAATATGTAAAAGTAAAGAGGAGGTAAAGTATGTGGGTCATCTAGGTAGGAGAGAAGTTTGGTAGCAAAAAAATAAAGTGGAAGAATAAAAGAAAATGATTTAAAAAGAAAATGTAAAAGATATCAATTAAACAGGCTGATTATAGTAGGTCTGCTGGAGATGGTCTTTCACTAAATTAACTAATCACAAGTGGAGGTAAAAGTGGTACGAACAGTAATAAAAATAAGTACGTTTAACATAAAAGTGTATACAAATATAAAAAAATGTACGATTGCTATAAAAACAAGTACCAAATCAAATTATTATTTGGAGGAACATCTAATAATAAAATAGGTACAAAGAACATATAAAGCGGTACTGAGAGGTTATCTCTCAATAAATTATGGGGAGATGGTCTCTCTCAAAACTTTGTGAGAGACGTTCTTTCACTAAATTTATTGAGAGACCAATTACAAGTGGAGGTAAGTGGTACGAACAGTAATAAAAATAGGTACGTCTAACATAAAAGAGTATACAAATATAAAAGAGGTACGACTGCTATAAAAACAAGTACCAAATCAAATTATTATTTGGAGGAACATCTAATAATAAAATAGGTATGAAGAACATATAAAGTGGTACTGAGAGGTGGTCTCTCAATAAATTATGGAGAGACGGTCTCTTCCAAAACTTTGTGTATGTATATTTACTCGATCATATCGCAAATTATTATCCATGAGGTGTATATCCGTCAAAAATTTGTGATAGGTTAATTTTTTTTTATTTTTTTTTGACAAGCGGTATTATCTTATATCTTATTTGCTCTAATAGCGTTTCTATGTGCTATACTATTGTATTCTCGACGTACAAAACCAACTGAAACACAATGAAAAAAAGGAAGCATATTTGAAATTTCAGCTACTGTTGAACTGCAATTTCGAGGAGGTGGTCGGAGCTGTAGAATTGTCTGGATTAGCTGTAAACAATCCGAATTGACTTCTATATGATGAAAACATGCCAATAAAGCCCATTTAATTGCTTGTTTGATGGCAATCGCTTCTGCCTGTTGTGGGGATTGTGCTCTTCCTGCCATCGACCCATGGTATGTCCCCAACCTCGGGTTGTGTGCATACCAGCCATATCCTGCATTTAAGTTCTGTTTCCAAGATGCGTCAACATACATAATGAGAGAGTCGCACGAAGAGTAACCGTGTATCAACGGTGTGATAGGTTAATTTGTGTGTAGTGTACAAATAGCAAAAAAAATGAAGTGCATAAGGAGTAACAAATATTCCCTCTTAGTTTCCATGATCTTTCTCTTTGATTAAAATATATTCCGTACTTCATATATTAAAGAAAGAGAAAGATCATGGAAACTAAGAGGGAGTAGTTATTTACCCGAGTCAAGTAAATTTTGATTTGTTATAAGCTTGTAACAGACATATCTATTATAAAAATGAGTTACTAATATAATTATGTATTTTCTCCAACTTACTAAGATCTACCCATCTATATAAAACAATAAAAAGGCATCCTTTCTTAGTTAATTAGGATAGCAAGCTCTCATAGACTGACACGTGGCATCCTCTAAATGAAAGTCCTCCTAATCTACCTATGTGCTCACTTTCTTAATAATATACTCCCCTATTCCTACTCCCCTCTTCCTTCACCTCGAAATAGAATTGCCATCCATTATAGCTCGATCATTTATTCCTCCATTAAAGTTCTCCTCCATTAATGCGGTTACGATGGCATCCGAAGCTCAGAACAAATAAAAAGCCATCATTTTTTTAGTTAATTAGGATAACAAGTCCTCAAAGATCGACACATGGCAAGCTAAATCAAAGCCATCTTAATCCCCTAAATCAAAGCCATCCTAATCTATCTATTCTATTCATCTGTGTAATAATCTATTCCCCCCTTCCTTCACCTCGAAATAGAATCACCCTCCATTAAAGCTCATTTAATCCTCGATTAAAAGTCTGGCAGTTACGATGGCATCCGAAGCTCAGACGCCATTTGAGTGTATTTATACTTTCATACAATTGAGAAGATGAAACCTTCACTTGCCTTCCTCTTTTCGTCCCTCTACAGTTTCACCGTCAATTTCCTCCGAAAGTCGCTTCCAATTGCATCCTTCTTGATCGGTAAGATTTACGCTATTTGGTTATTGTTTTTATCGGTCAAATTTAGATTATTCTTGTATGATATAGAGAAAGGCCAATGGAGCTTTACAGTTAGTATAAGCTAAATTTATAACGGAGGAGTGTACAAGTATGTGTGCGTTCATAATCACTCGCTCTTATACCCTTTAATTTTTGAGGAGTGTATAACTCTGTAATTGTACACATATCTTCTTAAAGGAGTATAAGCTAATCCATATTTATCTCGTGGATGAGGAGGTTTATTAATTTTTTGTCTGGATGAGGAGGTTTATCTCGCTGGACTTAATAGAAATCAGACGCATATGAATAGATTTACAAGAAAGTGCATTCTTGCAAGCATGAGAGGCAACGTAGCCTCCAGACAAAGGTTTATCCCGCCACAAACACAGCCTTCAATGCAGCCACAACCACAGTTGGGGTTGAATCCTCACAATTACGTAGCCGAAAAGCATTGGTTGGAAAATTATTTACGTATTATTGTTAGTTAAATGTGTCGTGCTACAATAAAGGATTATTATTTAAGTATTGTTTTTCAACTATCACGAACTATATTTCAATTGGTTCAACAAGATTTTGAGGTGTGCCTTACTCAGATTCGCACATTCCTTATTTAGTAGTATCGGTCTGTTCTCTACCTTACGCTTATAGTTGGGGTCTACACAACTTTGTGTAACAAAATCAATCATTAAGAATTTTCACTCTTTCAACAATTAATCTCTACGTTGACAGCAAACGCTCACAAAGAAGGTATAGCGATAAAGGAAGGTCGCACAAATATACCATTGCTAGACCCGTGAATTTCACGGGCACAAAAACTAGTTGGATATTCATTTAGGTGAGTATAAAATAATCAAATGGAAAATTTTTAGAAAGTTAGAGGAAGTACTATGAAATGAGTGTAGTCCATGAAATGAAAGTTACCTGCAAACAATACTCCTACTTCTAAATGGATCAATAAAAGTAATGATAACTAGTATAACCCCCGTCTAATGATGCACGGTATTTTTTGTAAATTTATTAAATAACCTATTTCATTTTAGGTCTTCAACTATGAATTAGATTCTTTTATTTTTATACATCTAACAATGGTATATGTACAAATGTACCTTAGGTATATATGAAATTATTTTTTACATTGCAAAATAAATCAAAATATTTTGATAATATTTTGAAATGTCATTAATTGTGTATTTTAATGAAAATATTACCTATATTTTTCATACTCTGTATATGTCATGTAACATTTAATACTCATTTTCTCTATTCAATAACTATTTTGTAAAAAAATGTGTACTGCTGAAAGCTTTTTAGTTGTTATGGTGAAATAATCTCACATTATGAAACAATTTTTTTTGTATAAAAAAGCTCTCATTTCTCAATACCAAATTAAAGTTTTTTTTATAAAATGAAGGTTCTTTTTTTTACAAAATGAATTGTTTCACATGTCATATGAAACTTACTCTATAATTTAATTTGTGAAAAAAAAAATTCATGGAAAGTTTATTTGTATACATACTGTATTTTGTATACCTTTGTAAAAATTAAAGTTAAAAAACTCATCTCAAAAATAAAGTTACGATTCAGATAAATACGTTTTTTGTCACAAAGTTAACGATATTATATTAAAATTTCCAAATTGATTTCATAAAAAAAATTGTCATTTTCGCATTAAGGACAATTAATAGATTTTGAATTTATTTAATGTATTTAATGATTTTTTTTTCTTCCTTATTTAGAGTAGTGGAGTTTGAAGGGAAATTTTTTAGAGAGAGTTATTCTCTTAGCGCGGAAAGAGGATGTTGGCGCGGCGGAATTTCAAAACATTATATACCCATCTTCCATTCATTATCTCTCATTTCACTAATATTTGTGAGAGGTATTTTAATGAATTAGGGAAATATTTGTGAGAGGTATTTTAATGAATTAGGGAAAAGGTAGTAAACAAAGAGGGAAATTATTATCATGTTTTATGCTATATTAATTTAGTCGATATTTATAGTACAACGTTAACATGATAGATAAATTATTTTCCGTAGTCAATGGGCCTAATATAAAATTTGTTATACTTTCTACGGAGTACTAATTAGTCATGATAACGAACATGGTATAAATAATGAATAATTAGCTTAGAATCACATATTCACATGGCACCCGTTCACCTTTCATACACTTTACTTCCTCCAATTTTTTTTATATAAGTAGTTCTTATTTTTTGAGAAACATACTCCCCTCTTAAATTATCGATTAAACAGTATTAAATGTATACTCATATGAAAACAATTTTTATGACGAATCTAATGATTTAATTTTTATAAAAAAAAATTCAAAGTATTTTTTTATATAGTTGAAAGTCAAATATTTATCTCGTTAAAAAAAAACTAGTTATAATTATATAAAAATTAAAAAATCAGGGGAGTATATAATTCCTGGATTATATTCACTCATTTCCATTCACCTCTTTTTGGGAAGTAAACAACAATTTAAGGAGTAAAAGTTATACTAGAAAAGGTAGATTAAGTACTTAGTAAAGAAATGATTATAAACCTATTTTCTCAAAAGATTATGGAGTACTATATTTAATCGAAATTATTTTTTCCTAACTAGTGTTTACTCGGTTCTACTAACGAATTTTCATAAAAAAAATCCATTATGCCCCTTCACAAACCCTAAACTTTTACCCAATATTTAATTTAACTTTTCTTCATTTAATCAATTTACGTAATCAATCAATGCTTAGAGCATGTATAATAGAGAGGATTTACCCTTCTCTTAGCACTCTCTTTCCTCTAAGGGGAGGTCCTCTCTATTGTAGGGTGTTCATGGTTCATCCTCTTAGTAAGAGGAACATGGGTTCTTCCTCTAATTTTAGAGGAAAATTGACATTGACCCTTGTGCAAAAATATACTTAAAAAATTGTCTTCTTCTTAGTAAGAGAATATCATTTGTATTTTTATTATATTTTATAAAAATTGAAAATGATTTTTATTTGCTTTTATTTTTTATGTTTTCATTTTTTTTAATCTTTTACTACTATATAATCGTGTTTCATAGTTGTACTTATTTTGGCATATATTATTATGAACAACATGATTGTGGAAGATGAACACGATGAATATCTAAATTATACAGACTCACGAGAATATGTTCAAGAACATGTTATGTTTCATATACAATATATATTTTCATTTAATTTGTTTTATTATGATTTTTATGTTACTAGATTTAATTTAATTAGTAATTTTAAAAAAAATTAGTTTTAGTAAATTATGAAAAACAATAGTATAAAGTAAGTCAATAGTATTAGTTATACAATAATTAAAATAATAAGAAAAGTATTGTAAGAGGATCCTCTCTATTGTGGAAGAAAAATTGAAGAAGAGAAGAGGAAGAGGATGTAGATAGTGGAAAATGTATTAGGTGAAAGAGGGTATGAGGTGTCAAAAAAATAGAGGAGGAAAGAAAAAATAAGAGGATGAAAGTATCCTCTCTGTTGTACATGGTCTTATGAATTTGATTTTTTTAATCAATCAAAATTTCTGAATTAGATTTATGTAATCAATCAACGATTCCAAATTCGTTGTAGATTCTCTTTTAATTATTTAATATCGATTATCTAAATTTTACGTAATAAAAGAAAAAAAACATAGGAGTAATATTAAAACAAAAGAAATTTTGTAAACTATGAAAAAGTAATTTAGGGATTTTCTATGTGGTATCCCCGAACTTTTTACTTTTCTACCTGATACCCTACCATTTTTACATGTATACATGGTACCCTTGTACTTTACTAAAAGTTTCTTTGGTACCCCTAAACTTTATTATTATCTTTATTGGTACCCCTAAACTTTTTTTCCTGTCAAGTTTTAGCAACAAATTACCTTTTTCTGTCCAAGATTAAAAGTTAAACATCATTTAACATATCTAATTAACCGATAATTGAACTTAAACTAACAATTTTGTACGTGTTTGCAGTTATACTCCGAATCTAAATGGATTATATTTTTGACGTTATATTGTCAAATCAATTGATAACACTTAAATTAAGCTCAATTACTTGTTAATTATTTAATTTAAATGATATTGAAGTCTTAATCCTACGCTGAAAACATAATTTAACGACAAAACTTGATGGAAAAAATTTTTCGGGGCGGTAGTTAAATTAATAGTAAACTTCAAGGGTATCATGTATAGACATAGAAAGGATAGGGCTACCATGTAGAAAACTGAAAAACATAGGGATACCGCGTAAAAAATCCCAATAATTTACATCATATGGAGTACAAAAAAAAATTAGAATAATAATTACAACAAAACCTAATTGTATCCCTAATCCCCACCCACGAGAACCACTCTCCCACCACCACCAGTCACCCCACCCACTCTCATCCACCTACCCTCTCAGACCAACCAGACCCAACCACTCATCCAGATTGACCCAACCACCCTCATCCACCCCATACCCCGACCACCCTCACCCACCACCATCGACCCACCCTCACCCACCACTCGGACAAACCGCGCCCGTACCACCCTCGATCCGTCGATCCAGACTCACCCACCACCGACCCCAGCCACTCCGATGCTTGTGTTTTGGGTGGTGGTTGTTTATGGAGGTGTGTACATGGGAGGGTTGGATTTTGTGGGTTTTTTAGAGAGAAAATCAAAGAATTTGTGAGGATGGGTGAAATAACAAAGGGTAAATCGGTCAAAATGTAAACCTCGTCCTTTTTACTCCGTATCTTTTATTTACTCTGTATCTATTACTCCTATATCACAATAAAACTAATGAGTAGATTATACAACTTGTTGTACATTAAAGCAGGCAAACCGGGCCGGGCCACCGGTGCCGGCTCGGTCCGGCACGATTTGTGGGCACGATCGGCCAGACCCGACTTGAAAAACGTGCTTGGCACGGGCACAACCCCCCCGTGCCTCGGGTCGGGTCGATGCATTGGTTTCGTTGGGAAGCCCACGACCGGACATGACACGACCCGGCTCTCTGACAGGGATGGACGCGAGCACGACAGGGGCACGACATGAACCCGGGAAACCACGACATTATGGTCGTTTATGGCCGTTGAAGCAACGACATTCTTCTTTATTTATTTATTTTTTCCAAAAAGTTTTCCTATAAATACTCATTTTATTCAACTCAATTTCACACAAATCATTCTAATCTACTTCTAATCTTCTAATCATTCTAAATTTCTCATCATTCTTATAATCCTCTCAATATTCTACATTTCTACTATTCGAATAATCTTATTCTTATATTCTAATCTTATAATATAAGTTATAAAAATTATTACTAATCTTATAAAAACTATATATTAAAAAAAAATTAGTTATAAAAATTATTACTAATCTTATAAAAATATGTACAAAATATAGTAATTTTAATATAATAAGTACTAATCTTGAAGTTTGAAGAATTGAAGGTTTTGGTTGCGTTTTTTATGCTAATTTATGATATTGAAGAATTTACCGCATCGGATTTTTGGTTTTTTTTATTATTATAATCTATAGAATCTAGATATTCGACCACTTCTCCGGATTTCTACAAGCTTTGTTCACATTTAATAACTTTATCTTGTTTACTTTAATTTTGTTAATTATTGTTGTTTATTACTTAATTGTAGTCTTCACTCTATTCACTTATTCACTTATCTATATATGAAGTTAAAAGACATCTTTAAACATTTAATATTTTTGCCGCGTGGCATGCATTAATGAGTTTTTTTTTTTGTATTTTTTAAAAATTTATTCTTATTAAATTTTGAATTGTTTTATTACATATGTGTGTACATTTTTATTTTTAATTAAGTTTATATTTGATCACATTATTAAGTATCTCAAACTTTTTATTTAGCCCATATTTAATAATTTATTATAATAAATAATTCAATTTATTATTATTGTTATTTTTCAATACCTTTACACCAATCTTTCATTACAAGCAACTATTAAAAATAATATTTCGTAAATAGTTTTAACACCTTTTTTTAAAATAAGAATTTCCATTTTTTAGGTTTTTTTCTTTAACAAAATAAATATTTGTTATACTGTGAGCTGGCTGGTTCGCTGGAGGACAAAGTCAGCAATGCAGAAGCAGATTGTAGCTGCTACGGTTGTGGGCCTGATTTATTTTTTATGGCAAGAACGTAATATGTGTCGAGTTAATCTATGTATAAGGAAGCCTGGTGGATTAATTATGGAGAGGGTGATTAGCAGGAGAGTGACTGCTAGGTTGCAAAATATTAAGACATCTATTGACAGTCGGTGGGTTAGAGTACTAGGCATAAGTTACTAGTAGGAAATAATAGGGGTGAGCAAAACCGGATATCCGATCCGGTTTTGTAAGCCGTATCAGATATCCGATTTTAAAAATCTCAAATTTTCCGATCCGTATCCGATCCGGTTTTTTCCGTATATCCGGAAACCGGATATCCGGTTTTTTCGGATATCAGGTTTTCAGATATTCGGTATCCGGTTTTATATTTTCTTCTATTTTTTTTTTAAAAAAAAAAAATCATTTTTTTTATTAAGAGTACTTAATTTATTTTTAAGCAACGTTACGCTTTATATAAATTAATACAAGAAAAAAACATAAAAAAAACTCAAAAAATATGGTGCATGTCTTACGGTACCATTATTCTAGCAAAATATTACATTTCATTAGATAATATCATAAATTCACTTATAGCTTTATTTTTTACTTTTAAAAATAATTTGTGAGTTCTAAATTCTTTTTGTATAATTCATATTAGGATAATATTTTTCATTTTTTTTTATTGTTTTTAAAAAACCGGATATCCGATTTCAATTTTTCCCGATACGTATCCGCTACGGTTTTAAGGAAAACCGTATCGTATATCCGGATATTCGTATCGGATATACGGAAATTCCTATAATTGCAACCGTATATCGTATCGTATACGGATAATAAAACCGTATTGGATTTTTCTGCTCACCCCTAGGAAATATGATGTGTTAGTTAAGGACATGTATTGAAAATTGAATACTCATGATATTAATACAATTACATTTTACCGAAAAAAAAATATCTGTTTGCTATTTTATGCCTACTAAATTTAAACTTTATTACATTATAAATTTGTTATGTGTTTAGCTATTTTGCTATATTAATAAATTTAATACTACTTACAGTTTTTTTAATCGCAAAAAAAGATTTTATTATGCATTTAGTTTTTGCGCACGTGGCCGATGCTTTCATGTTTTTTTTAACAATTTAATGTTTTACAAAAAAAAATTATCTTTTTAAAAAAAAAATAATTTTCTTATTATATGTGTTGTAAAATTTTATTTTCATTATCTTCATAAATAATTAATCACATTATTAAGGATCACAACAAATTTATATTATTTATAATTTATATTTACTAATTTGTCTATATAATATACTCAAAAGACAACTTAAAACATTAAATTTTATTCCACGTGTCAAAGGTTTTTTAAAGATAATGGAAAAAACTTAATATTTCACTTAAAGCATAAATTTATTGTTATGAATAAAATTAATGATTTTTGAAAAAAAAAATATAATCACTTGGAGGTTACACCTTTTCATCTACTTTTGCATTAATAGTCAAATTTAATAATAATATACTTATATTATATCTTATGAAGAACTTCATTATCACCATTATATAACTAAAAAATCAATATAATGGAGCGTGGGAAAAAAAACTATTTGTATTTCGAGATTTCTTATTCACATTTCATTTGTTCTATTTTATAAATATTCTCTTCAGTTTTTTAATTGTTCTTCGTTGATTCTAATTTTAGTACTAATTTTATCTTTTTGCATTTGTTTTTGTTTAATGAACTTATGCGAAGTTAATATTCAAGTCTGGAATTTCTCATTTTTCAGGTATAATAATTTTATTTTAATTGATTTTTATATTGGTTATTATATAAATACATTTCAAGTTAACTTTAAATCTCATGGATTTTGTATTTATAAGAGTGTACTTTTATTTATATTCAATGTTGAAGAAATTTACAAAATATGATTAAGAAGAAGTTGCAATTTTTTTCCAGCAGTAAAAACATCGATGGTTACATAAAATTTGAGTTCTCAGAACTCATGTTACAACCTTTATTAAGCCTGAAAACATAACTTAAAGAAACGTAAAACATAGGATAAATGCGTCGGGGATCCACAGAGGTAGGATTGCAGACATCGAAATAATAGTCACGATCAATAGTACCATCTGCATCAACACAGCTAACCTTTTGAAACTGTCAAAGAGAATGAGCCTCAGGGTGCGAAGAACTAGGCGCACTTATGATCTTGCGAAAAGAGCGTAAAAGAAGAGAAGAGATGCAAGACAACGAGGTCTGCCCTCGATGGAGTAAAAACTCCTACACCTGGGAGATCGAATCCTAGGATCATAAATCCAACAGTTTGAGAAAAGCAGAATGCTAAGAGAAAGCACGGAGAGCACGGAGAATCCTTCAACCAAACTCCTATCCCAGGTCACTAAGAAGCGTCGTCTTCTAAAGAAACCAACCCACATCGAACACACAAGAGCCATAACTAACTGACAATGACAGTTATTGCTACCAACCTGAACAACATAACTTAAAAAGACAAAGCTACGATCGATCCCACGAGGGATATTTATTGAAAATAGTAAGGGAAATGAAAGACGTGAAATTATTTGAAGCATCAAAAGAGGAAGAAGCCAAAAGTTCAACCACACTCCAAACACCAACACCTACCCACGATCAATCAATCAAACTTAGAACCCAAGACCAAACCCAGAAAATAGACAGGCACCAAGACTCAACAGAGAAAAGGCCCAAACAGGATCAGAGTCGCAAGGAAACCATCTTAAGAAGCTGAAGACAAAAAATGAGAGAACCTACATAAAGAGAGGAGACCACCCTGAGAACAAGCCCACCACCAAACTATCTCAAAGAAAGAAGGACGACAAAACCAAAAAAACAACAAACAAAACTTGATAGTGGCCAACAAAAACCGACCTTAAAAACACAACCACCGGAGGATGGGGAAGGGGGGAGACAACCTCCAGCGAACAACATCGAAGGGGATGGTAAGGACAAGAGCGCGACAAGAAAGACGACCGGCAAACGGCGACGACGAACAACGGTGGGCGGAGCAGGGGGACCAACCACTCTTAAAGGGACCAACAACAAGATGAAAACCAACACTAAGAAGCAATAGACGACGACGATGACCTGAGACGAAAATGGGAAATTTGGGATCGGGCAAAGAACTGAGTTATCTTCACTAATCAGCCGGAGGTAGGCACATCCGACCATACCTCTAGCCAGGTGGGTGGGTGAGGGAGAGGGAAATGAGGTAGGGCGGCGGCTGGGGAAGAAGGGTTAGGATTAGGTTTTTTTCTTTTGGATTTCACCTTCTCTCTCCTCTCTCCTCTCTGACCTCTCTCTAGATTATTTTCTTTTACTCCCTATGTCGTAAGTTGCAAATTTAAGTGTTAATCAAAGTAGCATATTAAGGATTATAATTATTTGGGTAATGTATTAATATTTTAGTCCAAAAGTAAATCAACGATAAAAAAAATAGTAAAGAAATGATAAACAAAACTTAATATTTCACTTAAGCATAATGTATTATTCATAAGAAAATGTAATAGTTTTCTAAAAAAATTAATAGTTTGGTTGTTTCCTCATTTAATCCACTTTCGTTGTAATGATAATCAATCAAATTTAGTTTCAACAATAAGATTATTTAGTATTAAGAACTTCATACTGAACTAGCTAATTTATATATTTTATTGATTTACTATTAAATTTTTATTATATGATTTACTATATATTTTATTTTTGTATCTATGAAATATAGTTAAAAGGTTTTTTGTCCCCATCAATTTTTTTACTGAGTGACTTCTGCCTCTTCTATTGAAACATTAATCAAAACTTTTCATTTATCTTTTATTAAAAAACATATTATTAAATTTTTTATTTGATAACTTTATATATATTAGTAAAAGCTTTTTTTATGCATTTAATTTTTTTTGCCACGTGGCGGATGGTTTAATATTTTTTTACAATTTTTTTTACTTAAATTTATCCTTATTAAATTTTAATTTTTTTTATTATAAATAATTTATTATTATTGATAAAAATTAATGATTTTTGAAAAAAAAATAACTTAATCATTTGGAGGTTACACCTTTTCATCTACTTTTATCTTAACAATTAAATATTAATATTAAGACAAAGTTGCAAAGTGTTAATCAAAATAGCGTACTAAGAATGACAAATATTTGAATCTAATTAAAAGAAAATCATCAATAAAAAAGTTAGTAAGGAAACAACAAACACAACTTAATATTTCACTTAAACATAATTTATTATTCTTAAGTAAACTTAATAGTTTTCTAAAAAAAAATTAAGAAAAGACAAACACAACTTTTGTCGTATTGATTAGTCAAAGTTAATATGAATAATTATATTATTTAGCATTAAAAACTTAATATCAGAACTAAAAAACTAATAGGAGTATAAAACAATGAAGGGATACAAATAATTGAGAATTTTGTTTTACATTTCATTCGCTTTATTTTTTGAACATTTTCTTCAATTTTATAAGATACGAAGTATGAATTAACTAATGGCTTTATATGCATTTTGTAAGATCACCCATGACAATTTTTTTAGGTGAATTATTTGACAATACTTGGTCAGAAATATATTAACATTATGATAAAAAAGTTGAAACAGATAATCTCGTGAATTTCACGGGCCACATACCTAGTTATAAATTTATAATTAAGTTACCTCATAAATAATTTGTTACGTATTAATTTGTCGATTAAAACAAATTGATATTTGTTATTAAATTTGTTAATTAATTTGATAATTAAATTGTTAACCCGTTAAAATATTAAAATCATGTCGGAATCACATAACATCGAGTCAACGTAAAAAAGAGTCGATCACAACAACGTCAAGGTAACGTAGAACCCTCCGGTTCACAAACACCACAATCGAAGGCACATGGTCAATTTACGACCCCACCATTTAACCCCAACTAAAACCAATGGTCCGGTTTCACGCCTTCATTCTTGAACTTCAACACCCCGAGCGGGTCGACCCCTTACGGTTACGATTTAACCGGGGACAACCGAGACAAGGGTCCCAACAACCTTTTAACATGACGCTCAACCAATTTATTTTTGATATGTCCACAATGTCAGGTGACCACCTTTACCACCGTTTCCTTTTACACAAACAGGTCTAACATCGTTTACACAATTTACACCATAACCGTTTACAGAGTCTACACACGATACATCTACACAAAGCATGTCACAATTCACAAATGAATTTCCACAAATCGAAACGGTTCAACTGCCCGGTAATGAGGTAATTTAGATGACGGAAGCATAAATGACTGAAATAAATGCAACGGGTCGCAAAAGTAAAGTATGACTAAGTTTCACTAAGAGTAAAGATAAAAAAAGAGCTATGTGTAATAATTGTAAGAGTGTGTCAAGTCGTAAAAGTGAATCGGGTACCGGTTACCTAAGACGACACGCTAAAAAATGTGTTCCCAAAGACGTCGGTCAAACATCAATTGACCAATTTATGACCCGACCCCCTTCACAACAAGACTATAACTATGATAATAATGCATGTGACCACGAATTATCCAGAATAATAATTCAAATGGAAAAACCTTTTGCTCTAGCTGAACACCCAGCGTTTAACAGATATTTAAGAGCAAACCAACCGGCTCATAAAGAAACGAGTTGTCGTAGTGTTAAATCTAAAGCAATGAAACAATATATGGAGGCTAAAATGGAGCTTTTAGAAATCTTCAAAAGAACGAAATCTAGAATATCATTAACGTTCGATGGATGGGGCTCTGGTTACGATTACTCTTACCTATGTTTAACGGTTCACTGGCTAGATGAGGGTTGAGTTTTACAAAAAAGAATAATTGAATTTGATAGATTAGAAAGTCCGCATACTGTAGACACCCGCATTTTGACTGCCAGGTGTCTATAGCAGTTTCCGACAAACACCCGATGATGATCGGACGCAAACATGCTTTAACGTACTCGGAAACGGGCTCGAAATCATTGGCATTTGACTTTGGATTTTTACGGAGTACTGTAGACACCCGCATTTTGACTGTCAGGTGTCTATAGCAGTTCCCGACAAACACCCGATGATGATCGGACGCAAACATGCTTTTATATATTCAGAAACGGGCTCAAAATCATTGGCATTTGGCTTGGGCTCATTATGGAGTACATATCTCACAAAACCGACCTCAAAATCAGGCCCAGTGGGTCGTTTCGAGTCAAATAAGACTAATTTGGGTCGATTCCGGCACCAGGGGTAAAACCGTCTTTTTACGACCGAGTCAAAACCCGGTCAAAGATTTTCCCGAGACACGTGAGTCAGCCGTGACACCTCACATGGCTGGTTCTCACTTCAATCCTACAAAAAATCAACTTCTTAAAATATTAAATAAATCCGTTTAAGGATAGGATTCGATCTCAAGTAGAAATTCTATCCGGAAACTGAATCGGATATCAACCGAGCACATAATACTCGGCCAAAACACCTACACCAGCCGAAATTCCTCCTCATACAGCCAAGATGTTGGCTTTTCCACCAAGAAACGGACTTTGCATTCCTTTCGAACTCTTACGTTTCCTATCCTAAGCGGTAGTTCAAACTCTCCTAGCCAAGGTCGGGAATCACCTATAAATAGCCCCTTGCACACAACACAAGAGAGAGAGAAAAAACATATATGAAATAATTATCAAACAACAACAAAATACATACACCCATCAACACATTCAAGCAATTACTAGCATAAAATAAACATCGAAAAACCGATAATATTCCCGAAGGAAAACCGGCCCGTTGAACCCGAAACCCTTCACCCGACACGCGCCTAAACCGCACCACCACCACCTCACCAACATAAACTCGACGCTCCAAGTGCCCAAGCCACGTTCCGACGAGCCCTAATCCGAGTAGACTAAAACATGTAGGTTGAGGGTGCACAAAACCCGATCTCTTTCTCTTCCTTCTTCTCTTTCTCTCGTTTTTTTTTCTATATACGGGTCGCGTCGTCCTTTTTATTACGGGTCATTCGTCGCGTCTTTTTTTTTATTTCTAATATCGATATTATCAAAAAACTATTTTCATATATCAAACATTCTTAACAATATGATATCAACTCTATAGTTGAATATCGTATTAAAAGAATTATATTAAAACTTCGACGATATTAAAAATCGTTACATCTTTTTCAAATCACTTTTTTTACAAAATCTTTTTTTATTCATTCCGAATATTCGATATCGATTTCCTAATCGAATATCGAATACGACGAATATCGAAAGCATAATATCGAGTATAAATTAATTCCTATTTTGTACGCGATTTATCAAAAATCAACGATTTCGAACAAAAAATAATGTCGGACAGACTCGTACGCGAGTCGCGCGCCCTACCAGGCGACTCGCGCACGAGCCTGGAACCCGGGTCTATTTTTAGCTTCTTCGTTCATTTTATTATTTCTTTTACGAAACGATTACAAAACTCATATCTTTTCTAAAACCATTCCGATTATTTGATATTGACTTTGTAGTCAACTATTAAATATAACGAATATCGAAAATATTAAGTCGAGTGCAAATTAGGCAATATTAGTACGCGATTTAATAAAATCATCGAAAATCGATTTCAAAACGGGCCACCACGCGACCCGCCGATGACCCGGGCGAGCCGCGCGGCCGGACACTCTATTTTCTCGCTTTTCATTATTTTTCGAACATCGTTTTTTTTATACAAAACAACGTCTTTTTAATATTTTTCAGATTTCGATTAATATTTTTTTCGATCTCGTATATTTATTTGCTATATTATTATTCACAAATCGATACTAACTCGTTTGTTCATCTTTTGTAGCAAATTCATATCTTTATTTCATCTTTTGTTTTATTATACTAAAACGAACTCACATGCTAAATTCAACTTTGACGTTAACAATTTTGCATGCATTAAATCGACTTAGCAACCCATTCAATTCCTCGTATGTTTAGGAAAACAATGTTTGCATATCATTCATCGTATTACTAACGCGCGTATTCAAAAGTCATTCGATATCCTAGTAGAGGCCGCTAATGTGCGGGCGGGGTTGGGTGTTCTTCACGAACTTCCCAACACGTACCCTCACCCCTTACTCAGAACCGTGGTTTCCGGATGTCCGAAACCATTGGCAACGAGAGTCATTCAATATACGATTAACCGCTCTAGTCGGCATCTATATCGATATGCAAAGGGACGAGCCCAATAAACTCTCACATCGGAAATGGGCCGTATTTTACACGGCCCACTACGACATAGAGTGGGCTCGAACGGTTCCGAATAACCATAAAATTCGGTGGCGACTCCGACTTCGATTTAAATTTCCATTTGACCATCTCATGGAGATTCATTCGCCTCCCCAAACCCGCGCGTGGCCGCGTCGGGGTGGACCTATGTCATGTCCACAATTTGGCGACTCCGCTGGGGATTAGCTGATACGTTACTGACCTTCAGCATCCTCAGGGTGAGACTCGAATAGAAATCGTCTGACTAGTACAATACGCGTTTTAGTTTTACGGTTCATGCATAACCCGATATTTTTCTGGGCCGGTACTGGTGACCGACGTCCCACTATACTATCGATATAGTCCAACTTGGATATATCGAAGGTGTCCATTAGCCGATTCGTATGGGTTTTACGGCATGTTCTAAGCTCAACTCGACTTAGGAAGTCCGCCCCGATTCTCGATAGGCTGTGTACACTGGTATAGACCCTTTCAGACTGACCGAGACTTAGATTAGAGCATACATGGTGTCATTATACTGTTTCCATGACTACGTGCTACCTGATCCACAAGTCTTTTTTCAAACCGTCTTTTTCAAAAATTGCATCTTTTTCAAAATATCCAATTTTCAAAACCCGGGACATATACCGAATTTAGGATCAACGATTTTACTCAAAATAGCCTATTTTTAGCCGGTATTATGCCCATTTCAAAACTCGAAAATATTTTCGAACCTTTCAAACCCGTCATCCGGCCCGTTTCTTCTCGTTTTTCCGAAAAAAAAAGGCCGGACTCCTCGCCCCGATTTTACTCGGGCTTTCAAAAATCGATTTTAAAACTTTCCTCTTCTTAGGACTTCCCGTATTTAGCAGTGTCGGGTCATGTCATAAGTTGTCAAGTCATCTAGCGTCGAAACTCCGTCGATCTTACATCACGGATTTCCTCCCTATCCCAGTCTGCCTTATTATACTAAGGCAAGGCCCACCTACGTAGGACATACTCTTACAAGGGTCGGCCCGTCTACACAATCGAGTCTAGAAGTCTGGGGAATGTCTCACGTAAACCTCCTTTCGAACAGGGCCCAGCCCACACAGCTGGATCCTAAAGGAGGCCCACCTTTCACAAGTCATCCGTCTAGATGTCTTTTCCGAGTCGTTTCCTCTCTAGTCTTTCTTTTCCCCTTGCTCGGGATGCACTGTTGTTCTAAGGTTTGGGCCAGTTGCTGATTACACGGTGTTCTTACAGACAGGCCGCCTCACACCCGAACCATGACTAAGGACTCAATTGATCAACTAACCGCCTCGTTGGCCAAGATCCAAGAACAGCTCGACCAGATCAGGAGTGACCAGATCACCATTGTTACTCGGGTTAGCGCTATAGAGCAGGATAGGCCGAGTGACGAAGAAACTAAGGGCCCGTTAGCCGAATTGACTAGCGCAGTTCTCAAGCTACAAGAGCAGGTCCACTTGTCGACCCACAACTCGATCCATACGGAGAATGCTCGAACCTATTCTCCCCTGACCGACCAGCTGCCTGCCAATCTCAATTTGACAGGCCTCCCGATGTTCGACGGAACCGAAGACCCGGTATTACACATCCGGGCCTTCAAAGAGTTTATGGCCCTAAAAGGAGTCAAATCGGACATGTTCAAACATCTGTTTGCCTCCTCGCTAGAGAAACACCCAAGGGCCTGGTACTACAGGCTTGATTCCAAGAAATACAAGACTTGGGACGATGTCGCTACGGAGTTCGCCCGGAATTATGCGAACAATACAGAAATCCAGACGACTATGCGCACTCTTGAGGTCATGGCCCAAGAACCGAAAGAGGGTTTCACCAAATACCTCCAGAGGTGGAGGGCCGAAAGCGTTAAGCTGGTCGACAAGCCCAGCGAAAAGGTACTAGTGGAGGCCTTTGTGAAAAACCTCCTCCCATCTTACCGGATCCATCTCCGGTACGCTGTCATACCCAATTTCGCCACCTTAACCGAGATGGGTACAAGAATTGAAGACGATCTGAGGTTAGAGAGCCTTACTAAGGCCTCTACAAAGGGTTATCAAGGAGCCAGCTCATCTTCGGGCAAGCCCGCAACCACAAGCGCGGCCCGAAGCATATTCGACGAGGTTAACTCGCTAGACACCTCGACTAAGAAGAACACTACGGCCCGAGTATTCACGGACATAGGGACTACTTATGCCGACGCCTTACAAAGGCTATCTTCTAAAGGCCTGATTCAACCTATAGGCCCAATGCCAGAGGTCCCTGTAGAAAAAAGGTCCAAAAACTACAACGCTCAGGCCTACTGCCGCTATCATCAAGGCAACGGGCACGACACCGAAAAATGCTGGAAGTTAAAACATCTCATCCAAGATCTGATCGAGAGTGGGAAGATACCGCTACCCAGCGATAAGCCCAGTAACAAGAACAACCCTCTTGCTACCCACGCCGTCATCACGGGAGAAGTAGTCGATTGCACTCATCTCATTTCACCTTTCATTCCTCAAATCAACGGGATATGGAATGATGACGAGGACGACGTTTACTTAGCTAAGGGGGAGACCATCCCCATCACTGTCGAAGAAATCCGAAGGGCCAAAGCCAAGGCCCTAGCCGGCGCCAATGTCATTGCGGCCGGACCCTCGGCTCCACAATCCGTCCTTGAACCACCCAAGACGGATTCTACACCTGAAGAACCAGACACCAATACGGCCCTAGTCAAGCAACTGAAAAGGGTCCGAACCGACCTCACTATATGGCAACTTCTGGTCAGTTCACAAGAGCACCGAGCAGCACTTACTAAGGCTCTCGACGAAATCAAGGTAGACTCACTGGTTACCCCAGCAGAAATGGTAGCCACTATCCTACCTCATCTTAAGGGCAAGTCCGAAAGAGAAGGCCCACTTATCACCTTCTCCGAGTCCGATCTGCCGCCATTCGGGGCCGCCCACAACCTGGCCCTGTACATCACGGTGATCTCACGGGGCAAGTATCTACCTATGACCCTGATCGATGACGGGTCCGCTGTAAATGTCCTTCCTTTAAGGACTGCAAAGGCCCTCGGCATTACCGAGGCCGACTATCTTCCTACTGCACAGACTATCCAGGCTTTTGATGGGAGCCCGAAATCAGTTGTTGGGGCTGTCAAGCTGACCATCATAACAGGCCCGATCGAAAAAGAGCTCGAATTCCAAGTGATCGATGTCACTTCATCTTTCAATCTGCTACTGGGGAGGCCGTGGATCCACGCGGTCAAAGCCGTATCCTCCACGCTCCACAGAAAGGTCAAGTTACCTTTAAAAGGCGAGGTCATCACCCTCGAAGCTACTCCCATAGCCGTGTCAAGCTGCAACACGGCAGGTTCAGCCGACCCACGAGGCTTCAACTTTATCGGGATGATCGAGGAAGAATATCTCTTCAGGCCCTACTTCACCACTAGCATCGACACGATGCTACAAAATTTGGGCTACCTACCGGGGGCTACTTCAAGGCCCAATCTACCTGCTAGCAAGATCATCGACGTCCTAAGCGATGAAGATTCAAAGTTTGGCCTGGGGTACACCTTAACCCCGGAAAACGTGGTCCGGGCCGGCATTCAAAAGGCCTGCAACACTCTCAAGGGTACCTACTTGGACCCTTACAGCCCAAGACTGACCGACTACTTCGTCACTCCAGTATTCAGGGCTGTCCAAACGGGCCTCTATCAACCCAACATAACCTACCCCGAAATCAACTTTATCCCGGACGATATCTTCACTCTTCTCCAGGCTGAATCAAAGGAGAACACAGACAACACCGAGCCCATGCTGGGGCTCCTTTTCGGAGAAAGTACAATTATCCCGACTCCCAAGGAAGAATTAGTCAACCTGATCCTCCACAGTAACCGGTTCGACCCAACCAAACTAATCTCTGAAGTCGGCACCAACACGGGCACCAGGGCTCGGAGAAAGACGATCAAGTGGACCGACAGCGAGGGTCAAATCTACAAGCTCACTACCGGTGAAGGGGATATGCAGGGCGACGAATCCGAATCCGAGTCAGAGTCAGAGTCAGAGTCGGAGTCTGAGTCTAAGTCTAGGAGGTCCAGTACTAGGATCGAGTCTGTAACCCCTTTTCCTTTTCCTACACCCACGGGAGTCTCGGAGTCTGTCCCGAGAGCACTCCCCATACCGCCTCTGACCAGCGATCAGATGGCAGCTCTCTTTGAGCTATTTTCAAAACTTTCTATCAATAATAACGATAACCGTTCTACTTACGACTTGTCTTATTTTCAAAACATTTTCAAAAAACTTTACTTGCAATGACATTGAGAAACCCGACGAACAGGTACCGCTACCTCAGCATCTAGTCAAGCAACTCGAGCAAAGGGAATCCCGAGATCCGGTAATCGAAGAAACCGATTCCATTAACGTAGGAACCCCTTTAGAGCCTCAGATGCTTAAGTTAGGTTTATCTCTAAACCCCGAGGAGAAGCAACAATTCACGGAGCTCCTCCACGAATTCAAGGACGTCTTCGCATGGTCCTACAAGGACATGCCGGGAATAGACCGGGAGATAGCCGAACACCGTATACCCATTAAAGACGGGTGTAAGCCGGTAAAGCAAAAACTCCGCAGAATGAGGCCCGAATGGTCTCTCAAAGTCAAAGAAGAAGTCGACAAGCAATTCAAAGCGGGCTTTATCCAAGTGTCTGAATATCCAGACTGGGTCGCAAATATCGTGCCAGTACCCAAGAAAGACGGAAAGGTACGAGTTTGTGTAGACTTCCGGGACCTTAATAAGGCCAGCCCAAAAGACGATTTTCCGTTGCCACACATCGACATACTGGTGGACAACACGGCCGACCATGCCCTTCTATCTTTTATGGACGGGTATGCCGGATACAATCAGATCAAAATGGCAAAAGAAGATATGAGTAAGACCACCTTCACTACGCCTTGGGGGACTTACTGTTACACTGTTATGCCATTCGGGCTTATCAACGCCGGTGCCACTTATCAACGGACCGCCACTACCTTATTACATGACATGATGCACAAGGAAGTGGAAGTCTACGTGGACGATATGATAGTCAAGTCCAAAGAACGAAACGGGCATATCCCGGCCCTTAGGAAGTTCTTTGCCCGACTACGCAAGTATAACATGAGACTGAACTCTCAAAAATGCAGCTTTGGGGTAACATCGGGTAAACTATTGGGCCATATTGTCAGCCAGCGCGGCATCGAGGTTGACCCAGCCAAAATCAAGGCCATTACCGAGATGCAGCCACCTAAAACCGAAAAGGAAATTAGGGGGTTTCTCGGGAAAGTCCAATATATCAGCAGGTTCATTTCGAAGCTAACCATGGTATGTGAGCCCATCTTCAAAAAACTGAAGATAGGAGAACGGGTACTATGGGACAACAAATGTCAAACAGCTTTCGATAAAATCAAAGAGATTCTTTCATCTCCGACGGTATTAATGCCACCTCAACACGGTTTGCCTTTGTCGTTATACTTAACAACGACTGAGACAGCCATGGGGGCTATGCTAGCCCAGACAGTCAACTCAGAAGAACGAGCCATTTACTACGTCAGTAAAAAGTTCCTAGAGTACGAATGCAAATACACGATGCTCGAAAAGACGTGTCTAGCTCTAGTTTGGGCCACTAAAAAGCTCCGACATTACATGCTTAGCCACGAAGTTCACGTACTATCAAGAATGGATCCAATCAAGTATCTGTTCGAAAAGCCCATTCTCAACGGTAGAATATCTAGATGGACTTTAATGCTAGCTGAGTTCGACCTCAAGTTCGTACCATTAAAAGCCATCAAGGGCCGGGTAGTAGCCGAATTCCTCGCCGATAGCCCGGTACCTGAAGAGGGACATACCGATACTTGGGCCTTCCCTGACGAAGATATATTCCATACCGACACAGAAACATGGGATTTATATTTCGATGGAGCATCCAACTTTCGAGGATTTGGTGTCGGGATTTTGCTAATATCACCACAAGGAGAGCACACCCCGTTATCCATCAAGTTAGACTTCGACGTGACTAATAACGCAGCCGAATACGAAGCATGCATTCACGGGTTGCAAGCCGCCGTTGATTTAGGAGTAACAAACCTCCGGGTCCACGGTGACTCATCATTAGTCATTAATCAAGCACTCCAGAAATGGAAAACTCGGAACGCAAATCTCGTAGCTTACCAAGCGCGAGTAAGGGTTCTCGAAAAGCAGTTTCAAAAGGTAGAATACATTTATCTGCCCCGGGAAGAAAACCAGTTTGCAGATGCACTATCCAAATTAGCATCTTTACTGAATATCCCGGAACATCTGACTAGCATGCCGATTTGCATCGAAAGACGGTCCGAGCCGGCATATATCAACGCTATCCAAGACATTGAAATAACCGACCCAGAACCTTGGTACCAGGCTGTTCTTACCTACTTGACGTCAGGAGAATACCCTCCGGGATCTGAAAACCGGGCCAAGAAGGCCCTACGAAGATGGGCCACTCAGTTCATCCGCACGGACGATGGACAGTTGTACAAAAAGACGGCACAGGGGGCCTTACTCTTATGCATCGACAAAACACAGGCCGAAAAGGTCATGGCCAAGATACACGATGGCGAGAACGGCCCGCATATGAATGCCCATATGTTAGCTCGAAAAATCGCAAGACTCGGGTACTATTGGAATAGTATGGAAACCGACTGTCAGTTATACGTCAAGCACTGTCACAACTGTCAAATTTTCGGCAATGTCCAACATATGCCGTCATCCCTATTATACACCATGACATCACCATGGCCGTTCTCAACATGGGGAATTGATATAATCGGGAAAGTGAACCCGTCCGGCACGGGAGGTCACTGCTTCATTCTAGTGGCTATTGACTATTTTACTAAATGGGTCGAAGCCGAGTCATATCGTGTCTTGAACGCCAAGCACGTTGCAAAATTTATCCAAGATAAAATTATATGCCGATACGGGATCCCGCACGAATTCATAAGTGATCACGGGACCCATTTCCAAGCTGAAACCGCTACTTTGCTAGCAAAATATAAAATCCAAAGGCATACATCATCACCTTACCGTCCCCAAACGAACGGAGCGGTAGAGGCAGCAAATAAAACCATCGTCACCATACTTAAAAAAATGGCAGATAATTACCGAGATTGGCCCGATAAAATTCCTTTCGCTTTATGGGGATACCGGACGTCAATCCGAACCGCAACCGGAGCAACCCCATACTATCTGACGTATGGGATGGAGGCGGTCCAACCCGTCGAGCTTGAGGTACCATCTCTAAGGATTTTACTCGAAAGTCAAGTACCTGAAGCAGATTGGGTTCAAGCCCGGTACGACTCGTTGATTCTTTTAGACGAACGACGATCTCGAGCCCTTAACAACATCCAGATATATCAAAAAAGGATAAAACGGGCTTTCAACAAAAGGGTTAGGCCCAGAAACATCAAAGAGGGCGATCTAGTCTTAAAATCTGTTCGGGCTTTGTTACCAGTCGACCCAAGGGGAAAATTCAAACCTAATTGGGCCGGACCCTATCTAGTGAAGAAGGTTTTATCAGGAGGAGCCGTAATGCTGACAGACTTGGATGGGAATGAATTCGTCAACCCAACCAACTTGGACCAGCTGAAGCGCTACTACCCCTAACCTTATCTCAATGTCATTTGCTAAAAATTTACCTTTTTTTACAAAATTTTCAAAAAATTAAGCAAGTCAATGAGTTAGGATTATTGATCCTACTGTCGCACATCTCGAACTAATAGTCTTGATGTATTTCAAAAATTGCAAAAATCTATGTCTGAACTACGGTCGGTTTGATTCCACTAATCGTGGATACGTAGGCAACCCCTCAAAAGGGTACAACCACTGCAATAACGAAAAGACAGGAACGGTTTTCACTAATATGTCTTTTATTATTTCAAAAAATGCCTCACGCAAAAACAAATCACAAAAATCACACAAAAATAGTAGTAATACTTAAATAATAAAATTTAGGAGACTACTCGTGCATTTTTCCCTTCCCCTTATCTTTCGGGTCATGCGGATCCCGAGGCCGGCGAGGCGGGGGCGAACGTTCCCTAATCACGAGTGGAACTTCCTTTGCTCGAACCCGTTTCTTCGACTTCGGCTTCTCCGCCCTCTGCACGGGTTCAATCCGAGCCCGGATGCGCTCGGGTAGTCTATCCCGAGGACCAAGTCGGTCCTTAGCTGCCAGTCTTGGACCAAGTCTCCTTTCTAAGTCCGTCTGGGGGCCCGTTTTCCCCCATGTACCTTTAGAGCTGGACCCTCTAGTCAAAGTCTTGGTCTTCCCCTTTTGGCCTGACATCAATCGGACCATCGTAGCCGGGGCATCGCCATCGTAAAAAAAGCCTCGATTATCCTTAACCTGTTCTCGGCGCAGCAGGTCAAAGGCTTCATCAGTCTTTAAAGCAGCACGGGCTTTAGCAGAATCCGCCTGGGTCCACTTCGTGTAAGAATCTGACACCCAGATCGAAGAAGAAGCTCTAGAAACGGGCCAAGTGTGTCGGGTATACCATCTCAGCGCCCAGGTCTCACACATCACATCCGTTAGCTGGGTAGATTCACTCACAACCGCTTCAATCTCCGGAATTCTCTGGACCCGACCATATTGCCTGAGTATGCGATCGGGATAAAGGTGAATCGTCTGCCTAAAAGATAGGATTAGCTGATAACGGGCCCTATCTCGCAACTCTAATCCAGTCCAGGCATAAATAGGCCACCAAGGTACGGTCCAACGGATCAATGGGCCTCCATGAAAGGATAGCAGCTCGTCCCAGAATTTTTGGGTAGTAAGGCGAGAAAAGTCAACAGTCCGTCTTCTTGTCATCACCTGATTTGGGCGATATCGGCTTACGTCTAGAGGAGGATCCAGGATCGATAACCTCTCAAAAAGCCATAGCTGAAAAGTCAAAATTGCAAAAAAGTCAAAATCGATTTTCAAAAAAAAAAAAAAAAAAAAAAAAAAAAATTCGAAAAAAAAGAAAATCGAAAAAGCCGCAAAAAAAAAAACGCGCGAAAATCAAGGACCCGGAAGCTCGGAAATTATAAAAATCAAAAATTGCAAAATCGTGGAAAAATCAGCCTACCTGTAGAAGCCGGGTGCTACCAGTCAGCCTAGTCGACGGGTCTTGCTTACGATTGTCTAAGCCTTGGATAATCTCCCCTGAAATCAGCCAGGCTGGGCTGTGCTCTGTCTCCATTTGATCCGCCACGGAAAGAAGTCTAATATGGCCCATGCACGATAACAGGTCCATTTGACCTTCGAACGCATAAACATGAAGCATGCAGAAGGTGAAGGCTCTACGGCTATATACCGGCCCGACCCGAACGTCATTTTGATTCAGGAATTTTTCGGCTAGGTCGATTAGGGAAATTGTGTCTCCTTCTGCCATGCGAGATACCTCCATATGGGAAAGCCCTAAAAATTCTCGTAGTTTCCTCCTTATATCTCGGATTGAAAACGGGATGGCAGGACGGAGTATAGGATTCCATCCCCCAACAGCAGCAATTTCCTCCGGAATAGGGCAAATTTCGCCTCGAGGAAATCTAAAGACATGATAAGTATTGTCCCAATAGGACAAACAAGCATCCAGGAAGTTACGGTCTACTTGCATTTGACGGATCGTAAAGAATTGGGTAACACCGTTTTGGTTCAAGATAACTTTATCGGCATCTTTAAATAGGCGGGACCAATCTTGCAACATCCCGACTAATCTATCAATACCCATGATGAATTTCTGAAGAAAAAGGATTGAGTTACTTTAGAACTTATTTCTTTTGAAAGGAAAGGGTTGTGAGAATTATAAAAAATTGTGATCAAGGAAGAACTATTTATAGCATGAAATTAGCTCTCCTTTTCATTATGGGATTCCTAATCCAAAGGGATTTAGCATACAGGCCTTCACCCTAGGATCTAGCTAAGTCATCCCGGGCATTCCTATTTCTTCTCAGAGTCAAAATACTTTATTTTCAAAATACCTTCCAAATCAAAATTTCCAAAAAAAAATCCTCTTTCAAATATTTTATTCCCCAGCACGAGTCATTTTTTCCTAAAAATGTGTTACATGCAAGCTTTGCATAAATCATTCATACAGGACGGCTCAAGCAAAATTGTGCAAACAACTCCCCAGCGGCATAGGCTTATATGACAAGCCCAAGTTCCCACGGAGTTATTATCATCAGCTCAGGTACATTTCTAATCTCAGGCTGGCGGGCCCTCACGCAGGTCTAACGGACCTTAAACGACCCGACCGGAAGCTGCCAGGTTTTAATCTCTGATTGACCTGGTAGCTACTCTGACTTTCGCCTTGTCCAAGCCTCAGTCAGAGTGGGGGCTCTGTAGACACCCGCATTTTGACTGTCAGGTGTCTATAGCAGTTCCCGACAAACACCCGATGATGATCGGACGCAAACATGCTTTTATATATTCGGAAACGGGCTCAAAATCATTGGCATTTGGCTTGGGCTCATTATGGAGTACATATCTCACAAAACCGACCTCAAAATCAGGCCCAGTGGGTCGTTTCGAGTCAAATAAGACTAATTTGGGTCGATTCCGGCACCAGGGGTAAAACCGTCTTTTTACGACCGAGTCAAAACCCGGTCAAAGATTTTCCCGAGACACGTGAGTCAGCCGTGACACCTCACACGGCTGGTTCTCACTTCAATCCTACAAAAAATCAACTTCTTAAAATATTAAATAAATCCGTTTAAGGATAGGATTCGATCTCAAGTAGGAATTCTATCCGGAAACTGAATCGGATATCAACCGAGCACATAATACTCGGCCAAAACACCTACACCAGCCGAAATTCCTCCTCATACAGCCAAGATGTTGGCTTTTCCACCAAGAAACGGACTTTGCATTCCTTTCGAACTCTTACGTTTCCTATCCTAAGCGGTAGTTCAAACTCTCCTAGCCAAGGTCGGGAATCACCTATAAATAGCCCCTTGCACACAACACAAGAGAGAGAGAAAAAACATATATGAAATAATTATCAAACAACAACAAAATACATACACCCATCAACACATTCAAGCAATTACTAGCATAAAATAAACATCGAAAAACCGATAATATTCCCGAAGGAAAACCGGCCCGTTGAACCCGAAACCCTTCACCCGACACGCGCCTAAACCGCACCACCACCACCTCACCAACATAAACTCGACGCTCCAAGTGCCCAAGCCACGTTCCGACGAGCCCTAATCCGAGTAGACTAAAACATATAGGTTGAGGGTGCACAAAACCCGATCTCTTTCTCTTCCTTCTTCTCTTTCTCTCGTTTTTTTTTTCTATATACGGGTCGCGTCGTCCTTTTTATTACGGGTCATTCGTCGCGTCTTTTTTTTTATTTCTAATATCGATATTATCAAAAAACTATTTTCATATATCAAACATTCTTAACAATATGATATCAACTCTATAGTTGAATATCGTATTAAAAGAATTATATTAAAACTTCGACGATATTAAAAATCGTTACATCTTTTTCAAATCACTTTTTTTACAAAATCTTTTTTTATTCATTCCGAATATTCGATATCGATTTCCTAATCGAATATCGAATACGACGAATATCGAAAGCATAATATCGAGTATAAATTAATTCCTATTTTGTACGCGATTTATCAAAAATCAACGATTTCGAACAAAAAATAATGTCGGACAGACTCGTACGCGAGTCGCGCGCCCTACCAGGCGACTCGCGCACGAGCCTGGAACCCGGGTCTATTTTTAGCTTCTTCGTTCATTTTATTATTTCTTTTACGAAACGATTACAAAACTCATATCTTTTCTAAAACCATTCCGATTATTTGATATTGACTTTGTAGTCAACTATTAAATATAACGAATATCGAAAATATTAAGTCGAGTGCAAATTAGGCAATATTAGTACGCGATTTAATAAAATCATCGAAAATCGATTTCAAAACGGGCCACCACGCGACCCGCCGATGACCCGGGCGAGCCGCGCGGCCGGACACTCTATTTTCTCGCTTTTCATTATTTTTCGAACATCGTTTTTTTTATACAAAACAACGTCTTTTTAATATTTTTCAGATTTCGATTAATATTTTTTTCGATCTCGTATATTTATTTGCTATATTATTATTCACAAATCGATACTAACTCGTTTGTTCATCTTTTGTAGCAAATTCATATCTTTATTTCATCTTTTGTTTTATTATACTAAAACGAACTCACATGCTAAATTCAACTTTGACGTTAACAATTTTGCATGCATTAAATCGACTTAGCAACCCATTCAATTCCTCGCATGTTTAGGAAAACAATGTTTGCATATCATTCATCGTATTACTAACGCGCGTATTCAAAAGTCATTCGATATCCTAGTAGAGGCCGCTAATGTGCGGGCGGGGTTGGGTGTTCTTCACGAACTTCCCAACACGTACGCTCACCCCTTACTCAGAACCGTGGTTTCCGGATGTCCGAAACCATTGGCAACGAGAGTCATTCAATATACGATTAACCGCTCTAGTCGGCATCTATATCGATATGCAAAGGGACGAGCCCAATAAACTCTCACATCGGAAATGGGCCGTATTTTACACGGCCCACTACGACATAGAGTGGGCTCGAACGGTTCCGAATAACCATAAAATTCGGTGGCGACTCCGACTTCGATTTAAATTTCCATTTGACCATCTCATGGAGATTCATTCGCCTCCCCAAACCCGCGCGTGGCCGCGTCGGGGTGGACCTATGTCATGTCCACAAGTACATATCTCACAAAACCAACCTCAAAATCAGGCCTAGTGGGTCGTTTCGAGCCAAATAAAACTAATTTGGGTCGATTCCGACACCAGGGGTAAAACCGTCTTTTAACGACCGAGTCAAAACCCGGCCGAAGAATATTCTCGAGGCACGTGAGTCAGCCGTGATACCTCACACGTCCGGTTTGGACTCCAACACCACAAAAAATCAGCTACACAAAATATTAAACAAATCCGTTTGAGGATAGAATTCGATCTCAGGTAGGAATTCTATCCGAAAACCGAATCAGAGACTCGGCCAAGCTGAACCCGGCCGAACTACTCCACCAACTAGCCGGTTCTCTTTCTTCTCCAACAAGAATGCGGAATTTACATTCCTCTCTACTTCTTACATTTCCTATCCTAAGCGGTAGTTCTAACTCAAGACACCTCTCCTAGCCAAGGTCGGGAACTTCCCTATAAATAGCCCCTTGCACAACTCAAAATTCATTCAGTATCAGATATCAAATATAGAGATCGACATCCATACACATACACTCATAAGCCTAAAACTTAACATCGAGAAACCGATATTATACCCGAAGGAGACCGGCCCCTAGACCCGACACCCTTCACGTTCCAAATCGAGCCACCGCAACTCACCGACATCCACTCGACGCTCCTGTGCCCAAGCCACGTCCCGACGAGCTCCGATCCGAGTAAACTAAAACATGTAGGTTGAGGGTGTAACCAAACCCGACTTCTTCTTTTTCTCTCTTCTTCTTCTCGGCTCCACCACGTTTTTTTTTCTCTTTTCGTCGGTCCGTTTTATTTTTATTATGGGTCGTTCGTCGCTTTTTTTTTATTTCTAATATCGATATTACTAAAAACTATTTTCATATAATTAACATTCTTAAAATACGATATCAACTCTATAGTTGAATATCGTATTAAAAGAATTAAATCAAATCTTGTCGATCCTAAAAAAATCGTTACATCTTTTTTCTACAAAATACAGCGATTTTAACGCTGAGAGAATTAACATCTTTTTCATTCAAATTCCTTTTTACAAAACTTATTCTAAAAATGCATTCCGAATATTCGATATCGATTTCATAATCGAATATTGGGTACGACGAATATCGAAAACATAAATCGAGTATAAATTAATTCGTATTTGTACGCGATTTATCGAAATTAACAATTTTCGAACAACGAGCAAAGCCGGGACAGACCCGCACGCGAGTCGCGCCCCACCCAGGCGACTCGCGCACGGGCTTGAAACCCGTGCTCTCTTTTTAGCCTTTTTCGTTCATTCTTTTTTATTCTACGAAACGATTTCTTAAAATTTACATCTTTTCTAAAAAAAAACTATTCCGAGTATTTGATATCGATTACATAATCGAATATCGGATATAACGAATATCGAAAATATTAGATCGAGTGCGAATTATGCGATATTTCTACGCGATTTAATAAAAGCATCGAATTTTCAAAAATCGGTCTCGAAAACAGACCGGGACGCGAGTCGCATGCGTCCCGGGCGAGCCGCGCGGCCGGCTGAAACGCGACTCGTCTTTTCTTTTTTTATTATTTTTCGAACTTCGTTTTTTATACAAAACAGCGTTTTTTTAACGATATTTTTCAGATTTCAATTAATATTTTCTCGGTCTCGCATATTCATCATATTTGCTATATTATTTTTCACAATTCGATACTAACTCGTTTATTCATCTTTTTCATTATTTGTTTTATTATACTAAAACGAACCTCACATGCTAAATTCGACTTGGACGTTAAATTTTTCATGCATTAAACCGACTTAGCAACCCATTCAATTCCTCGCATGTTTAGGGAAAACAATGTTTGCATATCATTCATCGTATTACTAACGCGCGTATTAAAGCATCATTCGATATCCTAGTAGAGGCCGCTAATGTGCGGGCGGGGTTGGGTCTTCTTTGTGAACTTCCCAACACGTACCCTCACCCCTTACTCAGAACCTCGGTTTCCGGATGTCCGAAACCATTGGTAACGAGAGTCATTCAATACACGGTATCCGATCAAGTCGGTATCGGTATCAAATGCAAAGGGACGAGCCCAATAAACTCTCACATCGGAAATGGGCCGTATTTTGTACACGGCCCACTACGACATAGAGTGGGCTCGAATGGTTCCGAATAACCATAAAATTCGGTGGCGACTCCAACTTCGATTTAAATTTCAATTCGATCCATTCTCATATGGAGATTCATTCGCCTTCCAAAACCCGCGCGTGGCCGCGTCGGGGTGGACCTATGTCATGTCCACAATTTGGCGACTCCGCTGGGGATTAACTGATGCGTGACTTACCATCGGCATCCTCAGGGTGAGACTCGAATAGAAATCGTTTGACTAGTACAATACGCGTTTTAGTTTTACGGTTCATGCATAACCCCATATTTTCCCGGGCCGGTATTGGTGACCGACGTCCCACTATACTATCGATCTAGTCCAAATTGGATATGTCGAAGGTGTCCATTAGCCGATTCGTATGGGTTTTACGGCATGTTCTAAGCTCAACTCGACTTAGGAAGTCCGCCCCGATTCTCGATAGGCTGTGTACACTGGTATAGACCCTTTCAGACTAACCCAGACTTAGATTTAGAGCATACATGGCGTCGTTATACTGTTTCCATGACTACGTGCTACCTACAAGTCGTCTTTCAAAAACCCGTCATTTTTCAAAAATTGCATCCTTTTCAAAATATCCAATTTTCAAAACCCGGGACATATACCGAATTTAGGATCCACGATTTTACTCCAAATAGCCTATTTTTAGCCGGTATTATGCCCATTTCAAAACTCAAAAATACTTTCGAACTTTCAAAACCGTCCCCGATCCACCTTTTCCGTTTTCTCGAAAAAGGTCGGGTTTCCCTCCCGAATTTTTCGGGCTTTCAAAAATCATATTTCGAAACCTTCCTCTTCTTAGGACTTCCCGTATTTAGCAGTGTCGGGTCGTGTCTTAAGCCTTCAAGTCTTCTAGCGTCGAAACTCCGTCGATCTTATATCACGGATTTTCCCCCTATCCCAGTCCGCCTTATTATACTAAGGCAAGGCCCACCTACGTAGGACATACTCCTACAAGGGTCGGCCCGTCTACACAATCGAGTCTAAAAGTCTGGGGAATGTCTCACGTGAACCTCTTTCCGAACAGGGCCCAGCCCACACAGCTGGATCCTAAAGGAGGCCCACCTTTCACAAGTCATCCGTCTAGGTGTCTTTTCCGAGTCGTTTCCTCTCTAGTTTCCCCTTTCCTTGCTCGGGATGTACTTTAGTTCTAGGATTTGGGCTAGTTGCTGATTACGCGGTGTTCTTACAGACAGGACACCTTTCACCCGAACGATGACGCAACAAGCTATTGACGAGTTGACCCTTTCGTTGGCTAAACTCCAAGATCAACTGACGAAAATGAAGGAGGATCAGGTCGCCATCCTCACCCGGGTAAGCGCAGTCGAACAAGGAACTCCTAACGCTGGGATAGAAGATGATGGGCCGTTAGCTGAACTGGCCAGCGCGGTCCACAAGCTGCAAGAACAGGTCCACACGACCGCTAGCAACACCATCCACACGGAAAATGCTCGGGCTTATTCGCCCCTAACTGATGAATTGCCCGCTAATCTCAACTTGACGGGCCTGCCCATGTTCGATGGGACTGAAGATCCGGTACTCCATATCCGGGCTTTTAAGGAGTTCATGGCAGTTAAGGGGGTCAAATCGACCATGTTCAAGCATCTCTTTGCCTCATCCTTGGACAAGCATCCGAGAGCCTGGTACTACAGGCTTGATTCCAAGAAGTACAAAACTTGGGATGATGTTGCAACGGTGTTCGCCCGAAACTATGCGGACAATACTGAGATCCAGACAACCATGCGTACTCTGGAGGTCATGGCCTAAGAGCCTAAGGAGGGTTTCACCAAATACCTTCAAAGATGGAGAGCTGAAAGTGTCAAGCTGGTCGACAAGCCCAGCGAAAAGGTGCTAGTGGAGGCTTTTGTGAAAAATCTCCTCCCATCCTATCGGATCCATCTCCAGTACGCCATCATACCCAATTTCGCCCCCCTAACCGAAATGGGTACCAGAATCGAAGACGATTTAAGGTTAGAGAGCCTTACTAAGGCCTCTACTAAGGGGTATCAAGGAGCCAGCTCGTCTTCTGGCAAGCCCGCAACTACAACTGCGGCCCGAAGCATCTTCGACGAGGTCAATTTTCTAGACACCTCGGCCAAAAAGAATACTCCAGCCCGAGTATTCACTGACATAGGGACTACTTATGCCAATGCCTTACAAAGGCTATCTTCTAAGGGCCTGATCCAGCCCATAGGCCCAATGCCGGAGGTCCCTGTCGAAAAACGGTCCAAAAGCTACAACGCCCAGGCTTATTGCCACTACCACCGAGGAAACGGGCACGACACTAAAAAATGCTGGAAGTTGAAGCATCTCATTCAAGTTCTGATCGAGAGTGGGAAGATACCGCTGCCCAGCGATAAGCCCAGTAACAAAAACAACCCTCTTGCTACTCACGCCATTTTCACTGGAGAAGTAGTCGACTGTACTCATCTCATTTCCCCTTTCATTCCTCAAATCAACAGGTTATGGAATGATGACGAAGATGATGTTTACTTGGCTAAGGGGGAAACCGTCCCCATCACTGTCGAAGAGATCCGGAAGGCCAAAACCAAGGCCCTGGCCGGCACACATGTCATCACGGCCGGACCTTCGGCCCCAGGATCCGTCACTGAACCTGCCAGGACGGAATCTGAACCTGAAGAATCAAACACCGACACGGCCCTACTCAAGCAACTGAAGAGGGTCCGAACCGATCTCACTATATGGCAGCTTTTGGTCAGTTCTCAAGAGCATCGGGTAGCACTTACTAAGGCTCTCGATGAAATCAAAGTAGACTCGCTGGTTACCCTCACTGAAATGGTAGCCACTATTCTACCTCACCTCAAGGGCAAGTCCAAAGGAGAAGGCCCACTTATCACTTTCTCCGAGTCCGATCTACCACCATTTGGGGCCACCCACAACTTGGCCCTATACATCACGGTGATCTGCCGGGGCAAGTATCTACCCATGACCCTAATTGAAGACGGGTCCGCTGTAAATGTCCTTCCCTTAAGGACTGCTAAGGCTCTTGGCATTGCCGAGGCTGACTACCTTCCTACCGCACAAACTATCCAGGCTTTCGATGGGAGCCCGAAATCCGTTGCTGGGGCGGTTAAACTAACCATCATAACGGGCCCGATCGAGAAGGAGCTCGAATTCCAAGTGATCGATGTCACCTCATCGTTCAATCTGCTACTTGGAAGGCCTTGGATCCACGCAATCAAGGCCGTGTCCTCCACTCTCCACAGGAAGGTCAAGTTACCTTTACAAGACGGGGTCATCACCCTCGAAGCTACTCCTATAGCCGTGTCAAGCTGCAACACGGCTGGCTCAATCGACCCGCGAGGATTCAATTTCGTGGGAATGATCGATGAAGAATATCTCTTTAGGCCCTACTTCACTACTAGCATCGACATGATGCTGCAAAACTTGGGCTATCAGCCAGGGGCTACCTCAAGGCCCAATCTCCCAGCTGGCAAGATCATCGAGGTCCTGAACGACGGAGAGTCTCGATTCGGGTTGGGCTACACCATGGCCCAGGGAGATATTAACCGGGCAAACACGATCAAGTTTGTCACTCCTATGTTCGGAGCTATTCAAGTGGGCCTCTATCGACCCACCATCTCATATCCCGAGGCCAAATTGGCTCGGGAATGCAACTTCATCCCCGATGATATCTATGCTCTCATTCAAGCTGAATCGAAAGAAGATTCAAACCATACCGAGCCCATGCTGGGGCTCTTATTCGGGGAAAGCAAGATAATCCCGACCCCTAAGGAGGAGTTGGTGAACCTAATCCTCCATAGCAACAAGTTCGATCCAACCAGGCTGATTTCTGAAGTCGGTACCAACACCGGAAAGAGGGCTTGGAGGAAGACGATCAAGTGGACCGACAGCGAGGGTCGAGTCTACAAGCTCACTACTGGCGAAGGGGACATGCAAAGCGACGAGTCCGAATCCGAGTCTGAGTCAGAGTCGGAGTCGGAGTCTGGGTCTGAGTCTAGAGGGTCCAGTACTAGGGTCAAGTCTGTAACCCCTTTTCCTTTGGCCACACCTATGGGAGTCTCGGAGTCTGTCCCGAGAGCACTCCCGATCCCGCCTCTGACCAACGATCAGATGGCTGCTCTCTTTGAGCTATTTTCAAAATTCTCTATCAATAATAATGATAACCGTTCTGCTTACGACTTGTCTTATTTTCAAAACATTTTCATAAATTTTATATGCAATGACATTGAGAAACCCGAAAAACATGTACCGCTACCTCCGCATCTAGTCGAGCAGCTTGAACAAAGGGAATCCCGAGATCCGGTCGTCGAGGAAACCGACTCCATCAATGTAGGAACCCCTTTAGAGCCTCAGATGCTTAAGTTAGGCTTATCCTTAGATCCCGAGGAGAAACAACAATTCACGGACCTCCTCCATGAATTCAAAGACGTCTTCGCATGGTCCTACAAGGACATGCCGGGAATAGATCGGGAGATAGTCGAACACCGTATACCCATCAAAGACGGGTGTAAGCCGGTAAAGCAAAAACTCCGAAGAATGAGGCCCGAATGGTCTCTCAAAGTCAAAGAAGAAGTCGACAAGCAATTCAAAGCAGGCTTTATTCAAGTGTCTGAATATCCAGACTGGGTTGCAAATATCGTACCAGTACCCAAGAAAGACGGAAAGGTACGAGTTTGTGTAGATTTCCGGGACCTTAATAAGGCCAGCCCGAAAGACGATTTCCCGTTGCCACACATCGACATACTGGTGGATAACACGGCCGATCATGCCCTTCTATCATTCATGGACGGGTATGCCGGGTACAATCAGATCAAAATGGCGGAAGAAGACATGAGTAAGACCACCTTCACTACGCCTTGGGGGACTTACTGTTACACCGTTATGCCATTTGGGCTTATCAATGCCGGTGCCACTTATCAACGGACCGCCACTACCTTACTACATGACATGATGCATAAGGAAGTAGAGGTCTACGTGGACGACATGATCGTTAAGTCCAAAGAACGAAACGGACATATTCCGGCCCTTAGAAAGTTCTTCACCCGACTACGCAAGTACAACATGAGGTTAAACCCTCAAAAATGCAGTTTCGGGGTAACATCGGGCAAATTACTGGGCCATATCGTCAGCCAACGCGGCATCGAGGTTGACCCAGCCAAAATCAAGGCCATTACCGAGATGCGGCCGCCTAAAACCGAAAAGGAGATTAGGGGGTTTCTCGGCAAAGTCCAATATATCAGCCGGTTTATTTCAAAGCTAACCATGGTATGTGAGCCCATTTTCAAGAAACTGAAGATAGGAGAACAAGTACCGTGGGACGACAAATGTCAAGCAGCTTTCGATAAAATCAAAGAGATTCTGTCATCTCCGCCGGTACTAATGCCACCTCAACATGGTTTGCCTTTGTCGTTATACTTGACAACGACCGAGACATCCATGGGGGCTATGTTGGCCCAGACGGTCGACTTAGAGGAACGAGCTATTTACTACATCAGTAAAAAGTTCCTCCAGTATGAATGCAAGTACACCATGCTCGAAAAGACGTGCCTAGCTCTAGTTTGGGCCACTAAAAAGCTCCGACATTATATGCTTAGCCATGAAGTACATGTACTATCTAGAATGGATCCAATCAAGTATCTGTTCGAAAAGCCCATCCTCAATGGCAGGATATCTAGATGGACTTTAATGTTGGCTGAGTTCGACCTCAAATTCGTGCCATTAAAAGCTATCAAAGGGCGGGTAGTAGCCGAGTTCCTTGCCGATAGTCCGGTATCTGAAGAAGGACATACCGATGCCTGGGCCTTTCCAGATGAAGATATATTCCATACTGACACGGAGACATGGGATCTATACTTTGACGGGGCATCCAACTTTCGAGGATTTGGTGTCGGAATTTTGCTAATCTCACCGCAAGGAGAACACACCCCGTTATCCATTAAATTGGATTTTGACGTGACTAACAACGCAGCCGAGTATGAAGCATGCATTCACGGATTGCAAGCCGCCGCAGATTTAGGAGTAACAAGCCTCCGGGTCCACGGTGACTCATCACTAGTCATCAATCAAGCACTCCAGAAATGGAAAACTCGGAACGCAAATCTTGTAGCTTACCAAGCGCGAGTAAGGGTTCTCGAAAAGCAGTTTCAAAAGGTGGAATACATCTATCTACCTCGTGAAGAAAACCAGTTTGCAGATGCGCTTTCCAAGTTAGCATCTTTACTGAATATCCCGGAACACATGACCAGCATGCCGATTTACGTCGAAAGACGGTCCGAGATGGCATATATCAACGCTATCCAAGACATCGAAATAACGGATCCAGAACCTTGGTACCAGGCTGTTCTAACCTACTTAACGTCGGGAGAATATCCTCCGGGATCTGAAAACCGGGCCAAGAAAGCCCTACGAAGGTGGGCCACTCAGTTCGTCCGCACGGACGATGGACAGTTATACAAAAAGACAGCGAGGGGGCTACTCCTATGCATCGAAAAAAACACAGGCCGAAAAGGTCATGGCCGAAGTACACGATGGCGAGAACGGCCCGCATATGAACGCCCATATGCTAGCTCGAAAAATCGCAAGACTCGGGTACTATTGGAATAGCATGGAGACTGGCTGCCAGTTGTACGTCAAACACTGTCATAACTGTCAGATTTTCGGCAACGTCCAGCATATGCCGTCATCCCTGTTGTATACTATGACTTCACCATGGCCATTTTCGACATGGGGAATAAATATAATCCGGAAAGTGAACCTTTCCGGGACGGGAGGTCACTGCTTCATTCTAGTGGCTATTGACTATTTTACTAAATGGGTTGAAGCCGAGTCATATCGTGTCTTGAACGCCAAACACGTAGCAAAATTTATCCAAGATAAAATTATATGCCGATACGGGATCCCGCATGAATTCATTAGTGATCACGGGACCCATTTTCTAGCCGAAACCGCTACTTTGCTAGCAAAATATAAGATTCAAAGGCATACATCTTCGCCTTACCGTCCCCAAACTAATGGAGCGGTAGAAGCAGCCAATAAAACGATTGTCACCATACTTAAAAAGATGCCTGATAATTACCGGGATTGGCCCGACAAAATCCCTTTCGCCTTATGGGGGTACCGGACATCAATCCGCACCGCAACCGGAGCAACTCCATACTATCTGACATATGGCATGGAGGCGGTCCAGCCGGTCGAGCTCGAGGTACCATCCCTGAGGATTCTACTCGAAAGTCAAGTGCCTGAAGCAGATTGGGTCCAAGCCCGATACGATTCGTTGATTCTTTTGGACGAACGACGATCCCAAGCCAGTAATAATATCCAGATATACCAAAAAAGGATAAAACGGGCTTCAACAAAAGAGTTAGGCCCAGAAATATCAAAGTGGGCAATCTAGTCCTAAAATCTGTCCGGGCTTTGCTACCAGTCGACCCAAGGGGAAAATTCAAACCCAATTGGGCTGGACCGTATCTAGTAAAGAAGGTTCTATCAGGAGGAGCAGTAATGCTGACAGACTTGGACGGGAACGAATTCGTCAACCCAACCAACTTGGACCAGTTGAAGCGCTACTACCTCTAACCTTATCTCAATGTCATTTGCTAAAAGTTTATAAAAATTTGTCTTTTTTATAAAAATTAAGCAAGTCAATAAGTTAGGATTACTTATCCTACTGTCGCACATCTCGAACTAATAGTCCTGATGTATTTCAAAAAATTGCAAAAATCGACGTCTGAACTACGGTTGGTTTGATTCCACTAATCATGGATACGTAGGCAACCCCTCAAAAGGGTACAACCACTGCAATAAACGAAAAGACAGGAACGGTTTTCACTAATATGTCTTTTTTTATTTCAAAAAAAGATGCCTCACGCAAAAATAAACAACAACAACAAAAATCACACAAAATAATAGTAATATTTAAATAATAAAATCTAGGAGACTACTGCTCGTACATCTTCCGTTTTCCTTTATCTTTCGGGTCGCACGGATCCCGAGGTCGATGGGGCGGGGGCGAACGTTCCCGGATCACGAGTGGAACCTCTTTAGCTCGAACCCGTTTCTTCGACTGCGGATTCTCCGTCACTTGCACCGGTCCGAGCCGAGCCCGTACGTGCTCGGGTAGTCTGTCTCGAGGACCAAGTCGGTCCTTGGCCGCCAGTCTTGGGCCGAGTCTCCTTTCTAAGTCCATCTGGGGCTCACTTTCCCCCGCACACCTTTAGTGCTGGACCCTCCAGTCTGAGTCCTAGTCTTCCCTTTTTGACCTGACATCAGGCGAACCATGGTAGCCGGGGTATCTCCATCATCAAAGAAGCCTCGATTGTCTTTAGCCTGTTCTCGGCGTAGCAAGTCAAAAGCTTCGTCGGTCTTCAAAGCAGCACGGGCTTTAGCAGAGTCCGCCTTGGTCCACTTCGCGTAAGAATCCGATACCCAAATCGAATGAGAGATCTTCAGGACGGGCCAAGTAGCCCGAGTATACCATCTTTGCATCCAGGTATCGCTCATTACATCCGTCAGCTGAGTAGATTCACTCACAACCGCTTCGATTTCCGGGATTCTCTGGGCCCGACCATATTGCCTAAGTATGCGATCGGGGTAAAGATGGATTGTCTGCCTAAAAGATAGGATTAGTTGATAACGGGCCATATCCCTCGATTCTAACCCAGTCCAGACGTAAATGGGCCACCAAGGTACGGTCCAACGGATCAATGGGCCTCCATGAAAAGATAGCAGCTCGTCCCAGAATTTTTGGGTAGTAAGACGAGAAAAATCAACAGTCCGTCTTCTCGTCATCACTTGATTTGGGCGATATCGGCTTACGTCTAGAGGAGGGTCCAGGATCGATAGCCTCTCGAATATCCAAAGCTGAAAAGTCAAAGTCGCGAAAAGTCAAAATCGTGAAAAGTCAAAAAAAAAATCGTAAAATCGCAAAAATCGGAAAAAACCGAGAAAAACCGAGAAAACCAGAAAAATCAGAAATTCTGGGAAAATCGGAATTTGCGAAAAAAATAAAAATTGCGAAAAACGAAGAAAAATCAGCCTACCTGTAGAAGATGGGTACTCCAGTCAGCCGGATCGACGGATCCCTTTTACGATTATCCAAGCCCTGGATAATCTCCCCTGTAATCAGCCAAACTGGGCTGTGCTCTGTCTCCATCGGATCCGCTACAGTGAGGAGTCGGACATGGCCCATGCAGGATAACAAATCCATATGACCCTCGAAGGCGTAAACATGGAGCATGCAAAAAGTAAAGGCCCTACGGCTATATACCGGCCTGACCCGGACGTCATCTGGATTCATAAATTTTTCAGCCAGGTCGAGGAAACGGTATTATCTTCTATCATGCGAGATACCTCCATGTGAGAAAGCCCTAAAAATTCTCGTAATTTTCTTCTCATGTCATGGACTGAAAACGGGACGGCAGGGCGAAGCATGGGATTCCATCCTCCTACAGCAGCAATTTCCTCATGAATAGGACAAATTTCGCCTCGAGAAAATCTAAAGACATGATAAGTATCGTCCCAGTAGGACAGGCAAGCATCCAAAAAGTGACGGCTCACTTGCATTTGACGGATCGTGAATAACTGAGTGACGTCATTCTGGCATTTGACTTGGGCTTTTTACGGAGTACATATCTCACAAAACCAACCTCAAAATCAGGCCAGTGGGTCGTTTCGAGTCAAATAAAACTAATTTGGGTCGATTCCGACACCAGGGGTAAAACCGTCTTTTAACGACCCAGTCAAAACCCGGCCGAAAAATATTCTCGAGGCACGTGAGTCAGCCGTGACACCTCACACGTCCGGTTTGGACTCCAACTTCACAAAAAATCAGCTACACAAAATATTAAACAAATCCGTTTGAGGATAGAATTCGATCTCAGGTAGGAATTCTATCCGAAAACCGAATCAGAGACTCGGTCAAGCTGAACTCGGCCGAACTACTCCACCAACCAGCCGGTTCTCTTTCTTCTCCAACAAGAAAGCGGAATTTACATTCCTCTCTACTTCTTACATTTCCTATCCTAAGCGGTAGTTCTAACTCAAGACACCTCTCCTAGCCAATGTCGGGAACTTCCCTATAAATAGCCCCTTGCACAACTCAAAATTCATTCAGTATCAGATATCAAATATAGAGATCGTCATCCATACACATACACTCATAAGCCTAAAACTTAACATCGAGAAACCGATATTATACCCGAAGGAGACCGGCCCCTAGACCCGACACCCTTCACGTTCCAAATCGAGCCACCGCAACTCACCGACATCCACTCGACGCTCCTCTGTCCAAGCCACGTCCCGACGAGCTCCGATCCGAGTAAACTAAAACATGTAGGTTGAGGGTGTAACCAAACCCGACTTCTCCTTTTTCTCTCTTCTTCTTCTCGGCTCCTCGATTTTTTTTCTCTTTTCGTCGGTCCGTTTTATTTTTATTATGGGTCGTTCGTCGCTTTTTTTTTATTTCTAATATCGATATAACTAAAAACTATTTTCATATAACAAACATTCTTAAAATACGATATCAACTCTATAGTTGAATATCGTATTAAAAGAATTAAATCAAATCTCGTCGATGCTAAAAAAATTGTTACATCTGTTTTCTACAAAATACAACGATTTTAACGCGGAGAGAATTAACATCTTTTTCATTCAAATTCCTTTTTACAAAACTTTTTCTAAAAATTCATTCCGAATATTCGATATCGATTTCATAATCGAATATTGGGTACGACGAATATCGAAAACATAAATCGAGTATAAATTAATTCGTATTTGTACGCGATTTATCGAAATTAACAATTTTCGAACAACGAGCAAAACCGGGACAGACCCGCACGCGAGTCGCGCCCCACCCAGGCGACTCGCGCACGGGCCTGAAACCCGTGCTCTCTTTTTAGCCTTTTTCGTTCATTCTTTTTTATTCTACGAAACGATTTCTTAAAATTTACATCTTTTCGAAAAAAAAAACTATTCCGAGTATTTGATATCGATTACATAATCGAATATCGGATATAACAAATATCGAAAATATTAGATCGAGTGCAAATTATGCGATATTTGTACGCGATTTAATAAAAGCATCGAATTTTCAAAAATCGGTCTCGAAAACAGACCGGGACGCGAGTCGCATGCGTCCCGGGCGAGCCGCGCGGCCGGCTGAAACGCGGCTCGTCTTTTCTTTTTTTATTATTTTTCGAACTTCGTTTTTTATACAAAACAGCGTCTTTTTAACGATATTTTTCAGATTTCGACTAATATTTTCTCGGTCTCGCATATTCATCATATTTGCTATATTATTTTTCACAATTCGATACTAACTCGTTTATTCATCTTTTTCATTATTTGTTTTATTATACTAAAACGAACGTCACATGCTAAATTCGACTTTGACGTTAAATTTTTCATGCATTAAACCGACTTAGCAACCCATTCAATTTCTCGCATGTTTAGGGAAAACAATGTTTGCATATCATTCATCTTATTACTAACGCGCGTATTAAAACATCATTCGATATCCTAGTAGAGGCCGCTAATCTGCGGGCGGGGTTGGGTGTTCTTTGTGAACTTCCCAACACGTACCCTCACCCCTTACTCAGAACCTCGGTTTCCGGATGTCCGAAACCATTGGCAACGAGAGTCATTCAATACACGGTATCCGATCAAGTCGGTATCGGTATCAAATGCAAAGGGACGAGCCCAATAAACTCTCACATCGGAAATGGACCGTATTTTGTACACGGCCCACTACGACATAGATTGGGCTCGAATGGTTCCGAATAACCATAAAATTCGGTGGCGACTCCAACTTCGATTTAAATTTCAATTCGATCCATTCTCATATGGAGATTCATTCGCCTCCTCAAACCCGCGCGTGACCGCGTCGGGGTGGACCTATGTCATGTCCACACATACTGCTAATAATATCAACGACATTATTGTGAGAGCGATATGTGATTATGATATTATAGATAAAATTTTGACTGTTACTTTTGATAATGCAACGTTTATGACTTCTTGTAAAATGTTTTTTTAGAGGGTAACTTGTTACACGTTCGATGTGCTTGTCACATTTTAAACTTATGTGTTAAGGATGGTCTAGTGGGTCTAAGACACTATCACGCCAAGTTTAAATCAGTAGTTATGCCATGAACACGTGTCACTTAAGGCGCCAAGATTGACGTAACTTTGGTAAATTAAATAAAATTAGACATAGAAAATTCCCCCTAGAAAACAACACGAGATGGAATTCAATCTACACAATGTTAAAGGCATGTTTATAGTATAAGGATCTGCTAACTACTTTTTGGAACTCTCATTTTCCTAATCAACCATTATTTGATGATGATTGGGACAAAATAGAAACGTATATTGACTTGTTGTGCGCCTTTGAGGAAGCGACAAATGCATTTTCTCATGTATATATGCCTACGACCTCTTTTTTCATCGCTAACGTTATTAATATTGCCTTTATTTTCCAAAAATATCGAGGCAAACCTGATTATGACGGGTTTCTACCCGCCATGGAGACCAAATGACTAAAATATTGTGACGATATTCTTCTCGTCTTTGTATTTTCATTGATTTTAGACCCTAGGTGGAAATTTGACGGTGCGATGACCTTTGTTGAATGTTATAAAAATTTAATGAACATAGATTTCAACCATGAGGAATATAAAGCCTCGATTAGAAACGACTTTGGTACACTATTTGGCGAATACGAGCGGATTTATGGTAACACTAACACCACTCGTACTTCTCGATCATTTGCAGGTGCTAGAAGTAGCCGATCGACTGCTACAGGATTGGGCAAGGCCTTGTCACAAGTGTCTCGACTGAGGCCATCTTCTCAAGCTACACCGACATCCGATCTTGCGGAATTTCATATGTACATGCAATATGATTATTTCCGCAATGTTGAGGATGACGATAGAATAGACGTTGATCTTCTATCCTGGTGGCGAGAAAAAGCAGTAGGTCTTCCGGTGATGTCTGCAATGGCGAAGGACTTCCTCGCCATTCAAGTTATATCTGTAGCATCCGAACGCTGTTTCAGTGCCGCTAATAAAGTGTTGAATGATAAACGTACATCTTTGTCTTCCGAGACTCTCCGCATGTGTGTCTGCTACAAAGATTGGATGAATGCAAGAGACCGAAAACAAGGCGAAGACACAAAAGATAATGACATTGACACCGACGTTACCATTACCGACACCCAATTATAGACGTAATTATTTTTTCACTTACAATTTTACAAGTCCACTTTAATTATTTTTTAATTTCTTATATATATATACTACAAAGATTATATTTGTAACTTTTAGTTTCTTATAGATACTACTATACTACATTAGTACATTACTTGCAACCGAATAACCGATCTATAATGATTATTCAATAAAAATTATATTCCTTTCCTCCTATTGTGAACATGACATAGGTCCATCCCGACGCGGCCACGCGCGGGTTTGGGTAGGCGAATGAATCTTCATATGAGAATGGATCGAATTGAAATTTAAATCGAAGTGGAGTCGCCACCGAACTTTGTGGGAGTTCGGACCCGTTCGAGCCCACTCTATGTCGTAGTGGGCCGTATACAAAATACGGTCCATTTACGATGTCAGAGTTTATTGGGCTCGTCCTTTTGCATTTGATACCGATACCGACATTATCGGATACCATGTATTGAATGACTCTCGTATGCCAATGGATTCGGATATCCGGAAACCATGGTTCTGAGTAAGGGGTGAGGGTACGTGTTGGATTCGGATATTCGCACTTAGCGGCCTCTTCTAAGATCTCGAATGACTTTCTAATACGCGCGTTAGTAATTCGGTGAAAAATGCTTATGCAAACATTGTTTTCCCTAAGCATGTGAGAAATTGAAAAGGGTTTCTATATCGATTTAATGCAATTAATTCTAACGTCAAAGTTGAATTTTAGCACGTGGGTTCATTTTAGTAAAATAAAACAAACGATAAATCAACAAGAAAAATAACAAACGGTTAGTAACGGTATAACGAATAATAACGGTTTGCAAATTAATGAATGAAATAGAATGATGTAAATTGGATGATGCATGGTTTTGAAAAGGTAGTAGTACACGTGATTAATTTGACACGTGTTGACCTAAGTCATAAAAAATATTATCGAAACTAGAAAATGATGTAGGACTCACGGTTTTGTCGTGATAAAGGGGCACTCGGCCGAGTCATTGGAGGACTCGACCGAGTGGACCTCTGAAAACGATTCTGTCCCGTGTTTTAGACCCTACTCGATCGAGTTATTGACCAACTCGACCGAGTACGTTGCCACTCGACCAAGTCACTGTGAGACTCGACCGAGTGGAGGTCGTAGATGCATTCTGTTTTGATTTTTGGGGTGCCACTCGACCGAGTGGGCTAGGCACTCGGTCGAGTGCCCCCTGTACGAATTTTAATTCGCTTGGCAATTTATTATTGACTTTCGAAATTGCCTTTGATTTTTGATAATTCGATGATTCTACCGAATCGGACATGAATATTGAACAATTTATGCTCGACTTGGATTTTATAAATCATTGATTTTGTTGAATCGGATATAAATATTATGAGATTTATACTCGATTCTAAATTTGGATGAATCGATATGGAATACTAGAGTAAAAATAGAAAGTAAATTGATTTTAGTCGTCTTAAATTAACTATCGCGATATGAGTAAATTTCCTCCGCGTTTAATAATGTCGTAATTCTAAAGAATTGTATGACGATTATTTTAGCATCAATAGAAATCGCATTAATTAATTTATGTGACTAGATCGCTAGATTCGACATCCAATTATGGAATTGGTATCGAATCTAATGGATCGACACCTTGCTTTGAATTAGAAGACTTGATTCCCTCGGTATCTCCGACATCGAAGTAAATCCCTAGGGATTGTGAGATGTCGGATCCGCGTCAACGGGTTTCGTCCCTTATTAAATAAAATACTTGTTTTGAAAATTGATGCGAATATGCGATTTGAATGATGATGAAAACGAAATAAAACGGATTATTGTTTAAGTTAACTTGTTTCAATAATCAAGTGATCGGGGTGATGGGATAAGCGACCGGCAACGCTGTGTGCAGTACAGTACACTTGTATATTCGGTTTTCCTTATCCCACCATCACTTATACTCGACACAAATTCACAAGTATTTTAATGTCTTTTAATACTAGTGATATTAGCGATATTAGGATGCGAATAAAATAATAATAAAAAAAAAGACGACTACGACGACACGGACGACGCATGACGCGAGAGAGAAGGAGAAGGGAAAGAACGGGGTTTTGCACCCTCAACCTACATGTTTCTTATGCTCGGACGGGACTCGTAGTGACGGATTGCACGGGAGTATCGAGTATGTAAATTGAGTTGTGGTGGTTAGGGTTTCGATTCCTAAAGCTAGGTTTAGGGTTTGAATGTATATAGACTAGTGTAGGATTAGGGTTGAAATTAGGGCTTTTTAGATGTCAAAAAGATCATCCTAGGGTTGTGTGCATGGGGGTGTTTATATAGGCATTGCTAGGGTTCCCCGGTTAGGGTTACTCGACCGAGTAACTGGCTGACTCGGTCGAGTGGCCCGGTGTGCCTACAGTCGGGCCTGAATAAGGCCCACTCGATCGAGTGGGCTGGGCACTCGATCGAGTGGCCTAGCTGGGTCGCGCGGGTCAGCTTTTGGACCGTGGCTTTGGATGTTTGATGGGTTTATTTGGGTTAGACTTTTGATGATTGTGTGGCTGTTTTTGTATGTCTCGGAAACGACTTTGGCCGGGGTTGACCCAATCGCTAAAAGTCGGTTTTATTTCCGGTGTCGGTTTTGACCCTAATTAGTCTTGTTTGACTGGAAACGACCCACTGGGCCTGAATTTGAGGTCAGTTCTGTGAGATTTGTACTTCGTAAGTGCATTAGCCAGCAACTAATGGTTTTGAGCCTGTATCCGAGCGCGAAGAAACACGTTAGCGTCCGATCATCATCGGGTGTTTTTTGGAAACTGCCATAGACACCTGACAGCCAAAATGCGGGTGTCCACCTATTTACATTTTTTATTTCTTAGCTCTTACATTATTTAACTGTTATTATAATCAATTTTAACTTTTATAATTGTAATAACTTCTTATTATATTTAAATATTAACTTATATTTATATTTAAATATTATATTATTAACTTATAACACTATAACTTATATTATTTTTAACTTATAACACTATAACACTAAACTTATAACTTATAAATATTACTACCTCCGTATCTATATGTTTGTCCACAAAGTTTAATATATGGGTGGAGTATTATATTAAAAGTGGACGAACATATAGATACGGAGGGAGTATATTATTTATAAACACCTAAATCATAATTAATATTGGAATCGCAATACAAAATATTCGGACCACATATTAACTGCACATCATATTTTTCTGGAAAAAAAATCGAGGCACGACCCGAAACCTGAGAACCAACACGAAAACTGAAGCAGGAGCACGAACGGGCAGGGGCACAACGTGCCGGGCATGAGCCAGGCACGGGCTAGACACGGTACGACCGGGACCGTGCCTCGGCGGGGAGGGGAGGATGGGGGGATGGGAGCCCGTGCCGGGCACGACACGGTTTTGGTTGGAGACACGACCGTGCCGTGCCGGCCAGGCACAAAGCACGAGCGGGCCGACACGTGGCAAGGCCCGACATGTCCGACTTGCCTGCTTTATTGTACATAGCTCTATGTACAACTAGTTTTATGATTTTGAGTGTTATCACAAAGTTTTTGAGTTTTGTTGTAAATTTTATGAGCTTTAGTGTAAAGTTGTCAACCTAAATCACATAAATATTTAAGCTAAAAAACACTTACACCTCATCTCAGAAACTTGTATAAGCTAAGTATACACATAAAATTAAAGTTCAGCAATACAACTTTGAGATGCTAGTACCTACGGCTGGTGGTATAATACTATTTTGCCAATAAGATTCACACTTTCTATTATGGCTGTCACACTATATATTTCTTTTCTTTATTTTTTATTTGAGTTTCTCTACCATATTCTCCCTCACTTTCACTAACATCTTATTCGTTTTTTTTTAATATCAACTCTAAGATTTTCCTCTTTCTTTTTTGACACAAAATACGTGACAATTATTAACCCAACTTTCACTCCACTCGACCTCAACCACAACCACAACCACAACCACAACACATATTTTCCTCTCTAAAATTTTGTGTCCAAAAGGACCAAGAACAACATAGTGTAAAGGAGGGATTATTAGAAGTGTTGTATGTCGTCGGAATTTTAGCTAGGTCGTCGTCGCTTTTTAATGTGAAAAGACAATAACACCCTTCCCTAATTACATTAATTAACTTTGTTAATTACATGAAAAAACTGTAATAGTGTTAATGAAACTCGATAATGAAGCGGTTTTTTTTAAACCGTCAATTTATTAACTTATGTTATACTGCCCACTCCTCACTCCACTCACTCACCACACAATATTTTAGCTCTCCTCTACTCTCACTAAAAAAGTCGACTTTTCTTTAAAAAAAAAGTCGATTTTCCTTAAAAACGGACTTTTCTTTAAAAAAAACCGACATTCCACAAAATGGAGCAACAACCACATTTTGGGGTTAGTGCACCCTTAATTTAATTTTAATTAATTTTAATCATCTTTTCTCGTTTTATATGTCGTTGTTTATGTTAATGTATTAGTATGTCGTTGTTTAGCATAGAGGATACTAATCGAACACGAAAAAAAAAAAAAAAAAAAAAAAAAAAAAAAAAAAAAAACCCAGTAGGCGTAAAAAAAAGACGCCTCTGTGACTAGTCAAGCTTCAATTTTTTACGCCTATGTGGCCGGTTAGTCGTCAAAAATTGACGCCTGACTAGTCGGAGCGACGTCAGTTTTTTACGCTTGGTCGGTCACATAGACGTCTATTTTTTTACGTCTACTGGGTTTTTCGTAGTTTTTTATATAAAATTGTACGAGTATTATACGACGTTATACGTTACAAAATGCGTTTAGTTTGTTTTCATTTTTCCGTGAATACGTATATTTATGTTTCATTTCGTTGCTCGGGTGTTTCGTGGCATTTTTTTAATTAATTTGTCTTACTATGCGGGTATACCAGGAGAATCTCGGTGCCGATGGTATCGACTATCGTTGTTGCTTTATCTTTGGGCCACCATTTACTACGTCTGACCTCGCATTCAACTACGCTAATGAGATTGCGTTGGCTCTTGGGTTTAATTTGGTGAAAGCCAACAACAAATCGAAGAGCAACGTAGCTGTGAACCGTCTTAGGGTGAATTATTTCAAATGTGACCACTACATAAATCCGAGAACTGGTGTCAATTATTCTCAGAAGATCGTGTATGTTCTGGGTGAAAGTGGCCAGAGCTTCAATAAGGAACGAAGGATTCTAGCAATCGGTCCATATGGCATGCACAATCACAAGTTAGGGGTTTATGACGATGGACACAAACGTCTAGCTGCCCCTGATGATGCCATAAAGAGTACATCATGACGTGTCTTCGGGCACATGTTACACCGGCACAAATTATAGAGGTTCTTCATCAAGCAAACCCGGAAAAGCCACGCCCCTCCATCGAGGCTTTGTACATGGCACATATCACTGTGTGGAAACGCGTGCCATGCACAAGTTTAGTGGTAAAAAAGATCGAGCTGCAAACTAGCAGTGTGGTACAGTAACACCTCCCCCTCCCCCCCCACCCCCCTCCCCACATACCAACACGAGTCGTTTCCAGCGCATTTTGACCTCACTCATGCGCATCCCGGAAACCTTCCCAGGAGGTCACCCATCCTTAAACTACTCCCAGCCAAGCACGCTTAACTGCGAAGTTCTTTTGCATGGATGACCAGAAAAGAAAGTGCACTTTGTTGATATGAACAGTACTTTAAATCCCTTTAAGCAAAGCTCATAAATAGGACATCTTCAATCAATGTAGGGTGTTTCAGGTACTCTTTCTTTTATTCAAACAGTATCCCAAATATGTGAACGAAATGGGTTAATATGAGGATGAAGTGGTACATGTCGGACAGTTCCGCAATACATAGAAGATGTTTGGTATAGTACTCTTAGGGGATGGAATCACGCGTTCACAAATCGAGTCCTCCATTTCGGCAACAGCACCACATCCATCGTCGAGTCTGCACATGCAACCTTGAAGAAGGCTCTTGGCACGGCTACTGCGACCTTAGATCGCTTGTTCGAGAGGATTGACAAGCTACTTCGTCGTCAGCAGTCGAGACTAAGGAAGAAACTGGAGAACTCCCGCAAGAAGCGATTATCTAATATGCCTCCGATTTTCACTAACTTGAGACTCCAGGTCAGTCGTAAGGCGCTGAAGAAGGTAATGGGGGAAGTGAAGAGGATGCACGAGTTGGTTCATCGGGTGTTTGAAGACTACGGCTGTCTCTTGAGGACATCCTTGGGTTTGCCGTGCGCGTGTCAACTTGCTGGGATGCTAGCAGAGGGTTCTCGGGTGCAGCTGGCCAATGTGCATATATTTTGGAGGACGCTCGACTACACCGGGAAGAAGTTATGCCCTTCAGCGATAGATTCCAACTGGACGGTTTGATTGACGAGATTCGTCGGAGCGATCCGAGTATGTGGCAACATTACATTGACATACTCAGTTTATCATTACATCCCGAAGAATCAGGCTTAGTCGACCCTTCTCCGAATCCGAAGCCGAAAAAATCACCGGGAACGGGAAGGTTGCGCATTGGAGTAGAACATGCAAGAAGGAATTTCGGCACCATTGATAAGTCAACCACTCCGAGTAAGTCCACCAGGACTACCCGTACGTCAGCACCTGGGAACAGTCAGTCGACCAAGAGCAACGGACCGCTGACGCCTACCTGCACCGAGTCAACAACAGGCACATGGAAAGGTGTGCCAAACGCACCCCTAGATCTTAACGACATGACAGGCCTGTTCCTTTACCGTGATGAACTTGTTGGTTTCATGGAGCATTATCTCGTCAACTGGATAGATGTTATTGGGGACGGTCAGTGTGGGTTCCATGTCATGTCCTTTGCGAGTTTTACTCGACAGAGGATGGCATTATGGGAGCATATTCAGTCTCCCCTATATGGACTTGTCTACTCATCCTACATTGAAGGAGGTGTTCAGGCGGCCATGCATCTTAAGGTACAATGTGCCCCGGTCCGGTGGGCCAAGCGCACTATCTCCACGACCTTGATTTATTCGGTTTCGCCACAATCAACAACCGGGTTATATATCGATTATCGTCTAACTTGGAGTGTGTCACCTATTACCCATTGAGGGCCATGCTAGGTAACTATGTACCATTTGGCGTAATGTGGATAATGCACATTGAGGATGGATTAGGTCACTAGATTGGGTTGAGAATGGAAGACGATTGTCATATGCCTCCTACTCATCTCTTGTGGGACAAATGGCATGACGGTACCATGATACATTATCCTTTCATTTTTTAGGCGCGTCTAGACAAGTGGAAGGATGAGTGGAAGGCGTACTTCCAAATGCCTCCGAATTACGGTGACCAAGGGGGTCGGGACAACCATACCAAGATTCCAGAGGAGGAAGACCAAGGTGCAACATCAAATTCGGGTGCTGGGTACAATAGTGGTTACACGACAGAGGCTCAGTTTTTCGATTTCAACCCCTTCGATTACTAGGAATGTAAACTACGTATCTAAATTATTTACTTAGTATAGTGTTGTATATTTTAGTATGTTTTCAAGTTCACTGTTGTGTATTTTTGTATATTTTGTGTATACTTAGTACAATTTTGTGTAATAGTTATATGTATACTTAGGGCATCAACAATAGAGGTTCTTTTAATGAGTTTGTAGGAATGAACTCCTACAAACGAACAGAGTGCATGTTCTTATTGTTGTGGGTTGATGTTCGTTCATGAAGGTTTCCAAATACAAACATGTTTGTTGGGAGGTTGTGGGCTGACAGGTGGGACACCACACCTTGCACACCATTCATTCCAATGCTTGCACACCATTATTTCAATAATGCTTGCACACCTCCACACCTTCATAATACAATACACCTTCGTAATATTAATACACCTTCATAATATTAAACACAAATAGCTAATTGGGAGAGTGATGTCGAAGCAGATTCCGTACAAGTAAATGTACGGTTGTTGAGTGATTTTAAAGCATGTTTCCATAGGTGTGCCGAGCTTCGTGATCGTGAAATTCACAACAATTTGAAAGCGGACTTGGTTGAGCATATTTGACAACGATTTGGAGGAACGATTGAAATACAAATAAATGTATTATTATACTTTTTATTGGGAAGTATTATTTATGTTTTTAGATTTTTAAATTATTAAAAATAATGTAATTTAAATTAAGATTTGTTGCTTAGAAGTGTATGAAGTAATTAATTTTATTAGGCATTTATTTTAAAAAAATATTATGATGTTAAATTAAAAATGAAATTTTTGGGTAGAAATTAATTTTAAGTAGTGAGTGGATTGTGGGTCGGACCCATTTATAAACTTGAATGAACTTGTTCTATTGTTGACATTGGTTTTATGGAGTTTGAGTTTGTAGATAAGTGATGTGGCAGTCATGTGGCGGAAAATTAACTTGGATGAACTTGGATGGACTTTCATTGTTGTTGTTGCCCTTAGTACAGTGTTGTATATTTTTGTATATTTTAGTAAATTATTTTACTATTATTTACTTAATAGATTATTGTACAATTAATTCCGTTTATAGTAACTTTGCGCGTCGAAGTTGTGATTCATGAAAACATAAATTTAATATCGAAGGTCTAAGTGTAGTGATAAATAATACAAATCATCTGAATCATCCGAAGATGAACAAGAAACGAGTATTCAACACAACATAAAATCCAAAACAATCCAGAAATCAACACATTACAAATAACTACCGATCGATCAATGGCGACCTCGTTTCCCCTGGGGTTTGGGTGGGCTCTCACACGAGTGTGGAAGAACGGGCATGTACGACTCGAACAGCTCGTCGAAGTACGCATTCCAGGCATCTGGGTCATCCTGGAAGTGCTGGGCTGCGGTGAAGCGCTGCATCAACGAAACTGCGACCTGAAACAAAGTGGACAACATTAATATCCGTAAATAAATATTTGAAGAAACGTATTTCCTACCTGCTTTGACCCCCCCCCCCCCCCCCCCCGGCGAGTATCGCCTGCTTCTGAACCTCGTCGGTGGCTGGTGGGATGATCCGTGGATGAGAAACTCTCATGTACCATGGCAGATAATCCTGAGCCACCTCCCCCGGGTAATCCATAACCCTCGAGATATTCCTCGGGTTAGCACAATGAGCTGTTAAACTCCTCCACGGATGGTCCTCGTAATCCCCAGCGTAAGTGACACTGTAACCCCTACCGCCCTTACCAGGCCGGTTGTAGACACTCACATTTGGCCGCTAGGTGTCTATAGCGGTTCCCAAAAAACACCCGATGATGATCGGACGTAAACGTGCTTCTACGCGCTCGGATATGGGCTCGAAATCGTTAGTTTCTCGCTTGGGCTTTTTACGGATTACAAATCTCACAAAACTGACCTCAAATTCTGGCCTAGCGGGTCGTTTCCATTCCAAAAAGACTGATTTGGGTCAAAATCGACACCGGAAATAAAACCGACTTTTAGCGACCGGGTCAAACCCCGGTCAAAGCCGTTTCCGAGACACAAAACAGCCATGTAAATACCAAGAATCCAACCTGGAGTCAAAAACTCCGGATTTCTTCGCTCCAGCTGACCCACTCGATCGAGTGGGCCTTCAGCAGGCCCGTTTTTACCTCTTCATTGGGCCACTCGATCGAGCCAACAGTGGCAATCGATCGAGTAACCCTAGACGGGGGTGGAGAGAATTCCTATATATACACCCCTTTGCAACACACTTTTCAAAAACCCTAATTCTTACTCAACACTACTTTTTGATCATACTTCAAAAACCCTAAAACCCCTAGTATCTAGCAAACCCTAAACCACCACAACTCCATCTACATCTCGATACTCCCGTGCTCAAGCCACAATTAAACGAGTCCCGTCCGAGAATACAAAACATGTAGTTTGAGGGTGCAACAATTCCGATTTCTTCTTTCTTCTTCTTTTCTCTTCCCGCGTCGTCTTCCATCATCTTTTTTTCGTTTTTTTTTCTTATTTCTAATATCGCTAATATTACTAGTATCAAAACATTAAATCACTCGCTAATTCGTGTCGAATACAAAGGACGACGGAATAACAAAATCCGAATACAAGGGTGTTTCACCCGATGTGGCTGGTCGCTTATCCCGACACCCCGAGTATTTGATTGTTGAAGCGAGTCAACGTCAACAATAGCATTTTTTTTTTAATTTTGTCGCGTTGTTGGTCACGTTTTATTATTCGCATATTCGTCATAATCATTAACATTGCATTGATCAATTTCCAAAACTGTTTCGAATCAAACACTTTTATTTAAGTTAGGTTGAAATCCGTTGATGCGGATCTGACATCACATAATCCGCAAGGATTTATTACGATGTCGAGATGCGGAGGAAATCAGTTTCTTCTTAATTCAATAAAATGTAAAGCGTCATTCTTTGGATGCGATATCGATTCTATAATCGAGTATCGTATCTAAATGAATTAGTCAACAAATTTAACTAACTCGAATTCGTTGATGCTAAAATAGTCGTCACATAGTTCGAAAGAACAAATCACGACACTATAAACGCGGAGATAATTTATTTCGTTTTAGTTCGATTTAAACGACTCACAACATCTTTTTCTAGATTTCACTCTAGGTATTCGATATCGATTCCATAATTAAATATCGAATAGCATGAGTATCAAAATCCGAGTCGAGCACAAATCATATAATATTTCTGCCCGACTTGACAAAATTAGCGATTTCCCAAAATCAAAAAGCAATTTCGAAATCTATAAAAAAATTGTGAAATGAACCCTAGTTCGTACAGGGGGCACTCGATCGAGTGCCTAGCTAGCCCACTCGATCGAGTGGCACCCCAAAAACCGAGGCAGAAGGTCTTCTTGAGGACCACTCGATCGAGTTCTTCAATGACTCGGTCGAGTCCCTCCGTGACTCGGTCGAGTGATACCTCAAATTCCGGGACAGAAGCTTTTCTCGAGGTCCACTCGGTCGAGTCTCTCAATGACTCGATCGAGTGGCCTTTATCGCGACAAATCCGTGAGTCCCACAACGTCTTTCAAGTCTCGATAAAATTCTTTTTATGACTTCGTTCAACGCGTGTCAAGTCAATCACGTGTCATACTACTTTTCAAAACCATGCATCATGTCATTCTATATCATTCTATATTGTTGCAAACCGTTATTATCGTTATTATCGTTACTAACACGTTTGTTTCTATTTTGGCATTTTATTTCCGTTATTCGTTTTATTGTACTAAAACGAACCTCGCATGCTAAATACAACTTTGACATTAATTTAGATGCATTAAATCGACATAGCAACTTATTAAAATATTCACATGTTTAGTCAAAATATGGTTTGCATATCATTCAATCGAATTACTAACGCGCGTATTCAAAAGTCAAGCGATATCTTAGTAGAGGCCGCTAAGTGCGGGCGGGGTTGGGTGTTCTTTGTGAACTTCCCAACACGTACCCTCACCCCTTACTCAGAACCGTGGTTTTTGGATGTCCGAAACCATTGGCACACAAGAGTCATTCAATACACGGTATCCGATAATGTCGGTATCGGTATCGCAATGCAAAGGGACGAATCTAATAAACTCTGAAATCGGAATGGGCCGTACTTTGTGCACGGCCCTCTAAGATATAGAGTAGGTTCGAACGGGCCCGAACTCCCACAAAGTTCGGTGGCGACTCCACTTCGATTTAAATTTCAATTTGATCCATCTCACATGAGATTCATTCGCCTCCCCAAACCCGCGCGTGGCCGCGTCGGGGTGGACCTATGTCATGTCCACACCGGTACTCACTAGTGGGTCGGGGCATGGGCTCGGGTATGGTCTGAACGTACCCTAACTGTCTCAGGACCCGGTCAGCCTGGTATGGCTCAATAATGTCCATGAAGTGCAGTGTCTCCACGAAGGCAGTAGTCCGGTACGACGTGTGCACACGGTGAAGAAAAGGCTCCCAAGTGACCCGATCTACTGTGAGTCGATCTAGTGCTTTATGGTACTCCAACACCTTGTTGTCCTTCACCGTTGGTTTATCGACACTAACCCAAGCAGTCGGACGTGAAGAAGTCGGCGGAATCTGGTAGGGTGCGCCTGGCCTAAAGTCTGGGAAGTACTCGTATATCCACACCTGGAGCAACGTCAAATAACCGGCAATCCCGGTGCACCCATCCCTCGTAGCCATCCCCAACTGCATGTACAGGTACACCAATGTACCAGCACCCCATGCGAAATCGGGAACCGCCGCCATGTTGTACGTTAGTGGGAAGGTGGATGGACGAATACGGTCGCTAGACTTATCGAGAAAGAGAAACTCCCCCAGCAACGTGATCAAGTACCCCTGCACAGCCTGCTCCGGGGTCCCAAGGCCCATGACCTCGTGCACGGCCCTCGCTAGTACATCCGCGCCCCTATAAATGGGTATAGACGATCCAGGCATGGGCAGTTTCATCTGCTCATCACTCCGGCCGAAGAAGTTCGTCACAGCGGTCATCTTATCAGCTAGTCCCCTTGAATCAATACGGACCACATGCACGACTCGATAAGGAGCCCTAAGATCCTAGCAACATCGTGCAGCATAATAGTCATCTTTCCGAATGACTTGTGGAATGTGTTCGTATCCGGCTGCCACTTCTCATTGAACGTAGTAATAAGTGGTGCGTCCAAATGGGGTAGAACGCACGCCCGTAGATGGATCAGACCAGACTCTCGGACGACAGGCACTAAGGGCTGAAGGAAATCGTAAGGACCCAACTCCCTAACAAACCTAGGACGATGATAGCGCTTGAGCATCGTCGGTGTTGTCCCTGGATGAGACCACAATATGCACGCAACGTGACCACCGAAGCTCGGGATCACCTACGGATCGATAGGACCTCTGGGGCTTGGTCCCTGCAGACGCCAAGTGTAATACCCCCATTTACACAAGAGCCTTACCAAGACATTCCCGGGTAAATAAAGGTGTTACCATCAGTGTGACCCGAGGTAATAGTCCCAGCACAATCAATCCAACCAGATACCGAATTTAAATTCAAAGTCCAATTGTTCCAAATCACAACGGAAGTTCCAAAAGTCAAAATGAATAATTCAAAACTAGAATCAGAGTATTAAGACGTAGCGAGAGATACAATTAATCAATCGTCTTAGTCTATTGTCGTTCAACCCATCCCGCTTCATACATCCATAATGTCATCACATAACAACCTAACCTGCACGATTAAATGCTCCCCAAAAGGTCGAAAATACCAATTGGATCGTCACAGGCCTCCGATAAAATCAATATATATATATATATATATTTTAGGCTTTTTTCGAGCGATCTCATTGGTCCGTTCCATCAAACCTCAAATTAGGAAAGTATCATAAGTAAATAAAAAAATCAATTAGAGAATCTTTTAATTATTACAATATATATTTAATTTATTATATTAATATATTAATATGATGTTTTACCATTCTGAGGTAAAAACCTTTAGAATTCGTTTTTCTAAAAACATTATCGTAAAATAAATTATAAAAATGAAATAATTAAATTTGTGATAAAAAATGCTTTCATTAGAGTATAAACTTCATATCATTTGTTTCACATTATGTGACAAATTTATTACCTATAACAGTTGTAAGATTATCCCACATCGACAAATTATAATATGATGATGAAATTCTATATTATAAATAAAGAGTAATGGTTCGTTATTCGATATCCACCAAAAGTCTTTTGAATCTCAAACAGAGTTTCTAAGACTATAAACTTAAGTAATTATCCTACATCGAGATGATGAAATTTTATATTATAAATAAGAGTAATCATTCGGTTTAAATATCGACCAATATTTTTTTTAAATTATCCCACATCGAAAAATTATGATGGGAGGATGAAATTCTATATTATAAATATTAGTAATCATTCGGTTTTAAATATCGACCAAAAAACTTTTGATGTATAACACTGCAAATTTAAAATCATCCCACATTTACAAAATACAGCTGATGAAAGACTATAAACCTAAATAAATTATCTCACATCAAAAAATATGATAAGTTGATGAATTCTATATTATAAATAAAACTAATATTTCGTTATTAAATATCAATCAAAGACTACAAACTTAAGTAAAAATAATCTCACATCGAAAAATTATAATAAGGTGATGAAACTTTATATTATAAATAATACTCCGTAGTAAGCATGTGCTCTTGGATATTAACCAAAAATATTTTGAGTCTTAAAATATATATTAAGACTATAAACTTAACTAAAACTATCTCACATTCGAAAAATTATAAAGTTTCATCAAACATAAATCTTTTGAGTCTTAAAAAATTGTTAAGACTATACACTTAAATAAAAAAATTATAATAAGGTGATGAAATTCTATATTATAAATAAAATTCTTTAGACATCAACGAAGTTAAGTAATTCTCTCACATCGAAAAATTATGATGAGGTTATGAATTTGTACTAAAGAAGAGTAATCATTGTTTTTAAATATCAACCAAGAAAAAAACTTTTGTTTTTTTAAAAAAATCTATGATGAAATTCTATATCAATGTTTTTTAAATTATGATGAGGTGATGATTTTGTAGTCTCGAGTTTAAAAAGGGTTTTAATAAGACTACAAACTTAAAATTATCCCACATCGAAACAATTAAAATAATTTACGGTAATGATTCTATATTATAAATAAGACTACAAATTTTAGTTAAATTTATCCCACATCGACAAATTATAATAGGTGATCGATTTTTATATTATAAATAAGACTATTTATTTGTTCTTAGATTCTTAGATATCAATCAAAATCTTTTGAGTCTTAAAGAAACTTTTAAGACTATAACTTTAAGTAAATTATCCCACATTGAAAAATTATACCCCTCTCTTTTGAGTCTTAAAACACTCTTAAGGCTATAATCATTCGTCTATGTATAAAAGTTCTTAATTAGATAAACTTAATAAAATTATCCCACATCGAAAAATTATAACGAGGTGAATTCTTTTTGTTATATAAATAAGAGTAATCATTCATCCAAAATATTTAATAAGATAATCCACATGTTTATACTAAAAGTGGAATATTTTAAATGCTTAAATACAATCCTATGAGTTAAATACCAACAAAAAACTTTTGAGTCTTAAAAAAGCTTTTAATATACAAGATTACAAACTTAAAATCATCCCACATTGAAAATTGTGATGAAATTCTATACTTCGTATTATAATCAAGAGTTAAAAAGAGCTCTTAATACTATAAGCTTAGATAAATTATCTCACATCGGAAAAAAAAATTGACGAGCTGATGGAAGACTATAAACTTAAATAAATCATCCCACATCGAAGAGATAAGTTGATAATTCTATATTATAAATAAGACAAATCATTCGTTCTTAAATATCAATAAAAAAAACATTAAGTCTTTTAATAAGACTACAAAGTTAAATAAAAAATAATCTCACATAAGGTGATGAAACTTTGTAGTATAAATATAACTAATCATTCGTTCTTAAATATCAATAAAAAAAATGTTAAATCTTAAAAAGTCTCTTAATATGACTAAATTATAATAAGGTGAAACTTAAGTAAAACTGTCCACATCCGAAAAAATATAAAGTTTTATCAAACAATTATCTTTTGAGTCTTAAAAAGGTTCTTAAGACTATACACAAAAGACTAATTATAATTTTTTCCTTAGACATCAACCAATTTAAGTAATTCTTCCACATCGAAAAATTATGAAGAGGTTATGAATTTCTACAAAATAAGAGTAATCATTGTTTTTAAATATCAACCAACAATATTTTGAGTTTAAAACAGTCTTAATAAGACTACAAAATTAAAATTATCCCACATTGAAATAATTAAATAAGGTACGGTGATGATTCTATATTATAAATAAGACTACAAAATTTTACTTAAATTATCCCACATCAACAAATTATGATATGGTTATGGTTCTATATTATAAATAAGACTAATTATTTGTTATTAGATATGATATCAATCAAAATCTTTTGAATCTTCAAAAAGCTCTTAAGAGCATGTACATTGTAGAGGAGGGTCATCTCCTCTTATTTTTTCTCTCTCCTTCTATTTTTGTGACACCTCATCCTCTCTTTCATCCACCTCATTTTCCACTATCTTCATCCTCCTCCTCTTCATTTCTTTTATTTTTTCTCCACATTGTAGAGGATCCTCTTCATCTTATTTTATTTATAATTTAATACTATGAATCACATATTGTTATAATAATTAACAAAATAATAAATTTAATTCATAAAAAGACTACTTAAACAATTGCATGCGCATAATTTATTCACTAAAAAAAAGTGAGTTTACCCAAATATGTATGAAACAAGTCAAATATGCAAAGTTGTACTATAAGTTTATTAAAGTTGAGAAGAAAAATATTGTGGACGGATTTAAGTTAAAATTATCGAATGGAAAAAAAAATTAACAAGTATTTTAAATTGAAGCACATAGTTTTCAAAATTTTAGAAGAAAAAATAACATGCATATTGTAGGTATATATAATATGAAATATTAATTTTTGAATTAGAAAAATAAAATAAAATTTAATATATATATATATATATATATATATATATATATATATATAAATACACATGGCATGGATGAATTGAGTAGTGGGCACAAGGGCCTATACTCTTATTCCTCTAAAATTAGAGGATGTACTCAACATCCTCTAAATAAGAGGATCATCTATGTTGTTCCCACATTGTAGAGGACATCCTCTTATAGGAGAGAGGGTGTTAAGAGGATGGGTAATTATCTACAATGTGGATGCTCTAAGACCATAATAAGATGATGAATTTCTATTTTAAATAAAAGTAATCATTTCTCCAAATTATGATGAGGTAATCGAAATTTGATATTATAAACAATACTAATCATTCATCATTAGATGTCAATAAAAAAACATTTAGTCTTAAAAAAAGCTATTAATAAGACTACAAATAAAGTTAAATTAAAGTTATCACATATCGAAAAATTATAACGAGGTGATATAATTCTACGTAATCGTTCGTTCTTAGATATTAACCAACAATCTTTTGAACTTAAAAAAAAGGTATAATTAAAGTATATAGTTAATGTATAATTATCTTGCATCGAAATTAAGATGGTGTGATGGAATTCTATATATTATAAATAAGAGTAATCATGCATCCGTCTATAAATAAAAGTTCTTAATTAGACTATATCTAAACTTAAATAAACTTAATTGAAATTATCCCACGTCGAAAAATTATAATAAGGTGATTTTTTTATTATATAAGTAAGAGTAATCATTCATCAAAAGTATATACTCCAATAAGATGATCAAATTCGATTATATAAATAAAGATCAATCGTCTATCATTTAAATTAGATATAATAACAAACTCTTTTAATTCTTCAAAATAGCTCTTACAACTATAAACTTAATTAAGTAATTAAATTGTACCACATCGAAAAATTATGATGAGGTGATAGAATTTTATATCATAAATGGGTAATCTTTCGATTTTAAATATCAATCAACAATCTTTTGATTTTTAAAAAGACTACAAACCTAAAATTATCCCATATTGAAAAAATTAAAATAAGGTGATGATTCTATATTATAAATAAGAGTAATCGTGCGTTTATCTGGGTCTTAAAAGCATATCTTAAAACTATAAACCTTGAGTAAATTATGCTATATCGAAAAATTATGATGAGGCGATAGAATCTTATATTATATATAAATCAATAAATTTATTTGCATGTATTCTTTTGAGTTTTAGAATAAGATATTAAGACTATAAACTTAGTTGAAATTAAGTTTGATTACTAATATCATGTGATCATCTTATTTATTATAATGATATAGATTGATCAAGTTTCTTATTTAACGGATATACATCATCAATGTAATTAAGCCAATTAACCCGAAGTCAACTAACCCGTGCAGCGCACGGGCTTTAATCTAGTAGGGTATAATTTTGAAAAGGAAAACAAGGTCAGCAAAGGTGAGTAAGGATTAATCATACAGTTCATTAATTAAACAATTGAGCATGCGAAAGACAACTCTGATACAAATACACAATCACGATAATACAACGATATCGTAACCAAGATCTCATGGTCTCAATCTCAAACTCAATTCCTCAACCTCGGTTTTCACATAGAAACCACAATACTCACATGGGTCCCGTATTCATTAATGTGCACATCCCTCCTAAGGCCGACCCAAGGAGGCGAATAACAATGCAGGTTCGAGACTAACCAAACCTAAGATACTTTTCTAGGTAACCTTCACATTCCAAGCGTGGGTCCGCAGACACCAACGCGGCCATAGCCTCTTATATCAAACTCTATATCGGAATCTCATCCCGATAAATAATACTCAGCATCGGAATCTCAATAACTCCAATTCATCACAATGTCTCATCATAATGCATACATGTTATCAGAATGTCATTCACAATCTCATGCTCAACGTAATTCAAAACAATAGATATCATTATAACAGTAAGGTTAAACCTTACCTAATAAGGAATTCACCACAGCACGGTAGCATGATTCACCATGGAAACTCTACGAAATCCGCTCCTAATAAAATATTGCATACTTAAATTAATATCGACCCTACCGTAACTAAATTATAAAAGAACCGATACCGACCTGATTAGATTAAAAGAAGAATCGATCCCAAACTAACTAAACTATAACATGAAACGGAGCCGAACTAACCAACTACGAAACCGATTTTACGCCACACTAACACGCATCAATAATAATAGTAATAACAATTATAATACTAATTAGGTCACGCTTGTTCGTACCAAGGTCAGTAGTGTCAGTACTATAGCTCATTAAAAGGAGGCTTCTTACGAGGTTAACTGACAGTAGCAAACTCCAACGACAAGAACGACACAACACAGCAGCACAACCACGACCATCATCCTCATGACAACCCAAACACCCTCACGAGCGGTAATACACCGACAACAACACAGTAGCCCCGACAACCGCAAGAACATACGACATCACCATTACATCGACAACCCAACGCAACCTGACGACAAAAGTAATAGCAATCGACAATAATCACACGACATGGTAACAATACGGTCCCAGAACACATAACTAACGACCCTAAAATTAAAGAAGACAACGTAACCTTAACTATAGCAGCGTGTATAGTGTGATCACGGGCCCGACTCGATTTCCCCTTGCTCTGAGGACTGATTATACGCGAGAGTTGAGAATGTATGAGGATCGTGCGATGATTGATGGTGTGCGAGAGATGGTGGCTGCTACGGAGTATTGATTTATAAGAATAGCTTTATAATAGTAGCTGTATAAATAACTAATAGAGATGTACGTGTTGGCTTATAAGTTATAACTAAATAAATAGAGTTGGTGTGCGTGTCCACAATAAACAAGTCACATGCTTTGTTTGGTTTGGGCTCGGTTAACCGGTTTAACACGTTCAACCTAACTCGATCTACTGCCTTAACTTCGTTTGACTTACGTTATACTTACTAGAAAAATACGGGTATTACACCAAGAAGTGTCCTCCGGCGGACCCGGGGTGGCTCTCGTGCCCGAAGAACCAACACTCCCCTGGAACTGACCATCTGGTCCCTTCCTCTACATAACTATCCTACCGCTCCTCTGTGTGTCAGTGTCCGGCTGCTCCTCCTCTTCCTCGGCGTACTGTGGGATGTCCTCCGGAAGATCGTACTGCCTCTCATTCTCGTCAAACTCCATGTCTAGGTCGGCAGATTGAAACAACCTAGACGCCTCGTGGACACCGGTGCTCCCGGTACTCTCCGAAGTAACGGGTCGTCCACTGCATATGATACGAAAATGAGGAACAGAAGATTGTGTCCCTCCCCCAAACGAGATCCTACCCTCCACCTACGCAACCGGTGTCTGTAGCGGCTCCGTAGTAGCTGATGCCTCTGTTGGCCCGGTAAGTGGTTGTCGCGTGCTACCCCTAGCGGGGGTCGAAGACGTGACAACCCTACCGTCAACCCGGCTACCCTCAACCTTACCCTTCCCCTTATCAGCCATCTACTTTTGAAAATTTGACATCATAAAGAAAACTAAGTTAATTGTTAATAATATTAAAATTTCACATTATTAGCATTTAGAAATAGCCAATACCCAAATTGAAATTTAAATATACGAACTTATTGAAAAATGAAATTAAAATAAACGAATTGTTAATAATATTAAAACTTCATAATAATATCATTTTCGTATTATCATAATACTCCCTCCGAGTTCCTATTATTGTCTCACTTTTCTTTTTGTACTGAGTTTGATATTTGTCTCACTTTCCTTTTTAGGCCATCAATATGTGGTTCACAATTACTCTCCCATTTTTCCCTCATCCTCCTTCTTTTTTGAGCCACTCATTTTTCCTTCCTTATTTTCCACCCTAAATGATTTTGGTCCAATAATAGGAACTCGGAGGAGTATTAAACATTCATAATAGTAACACCCGAGTCACGAATTGGAGCTCAAATATACGTATTTATTAAAGAACGAAAACAAACTAAACATATTTTGTAACGTATAACGTCGTACAATACTTGTACGATTTTAAAAAAAACGCGAAAAATGGACCTAGCGTCCAAAATTGGCGTCACGCTGACCAGTCAGGCGTCAATTTTTGACGCCCAACCGGCCACTTAGGCGTCAAAATTGACGTCTGACTGGTCGGCGAGGAGCCAATTTTGGACGCCAGGCCTGTTTTTCGTCTTTTTTTAAAAAAAAATTCTTACGAAAATCGACGATAAGGACGTATAAAATCGAATACGACAAACCGTAACTACAAAAATCGAATACTACATTGATTACTCAAGCAAAGGCTGGCTACGGGAACCTAAACTATCAATTTAATCATAATAATAATGAAACTAGCTAATTGACTAAATAAAATGACCTACAAAATATAAAGTACTAAAAAATCGATATATACTTACTTGACTAAGGATTAAGTGAAGTGGAGTGGAAGTGGAAGCGATTTTATTCTTAAAAAGTGCTTTTTAGGAATTATTTTAGAGAGAGAAAGAAGTAAAAGTGAATTATGAGAAAGAAGGGGAGGTTTATATAGAAATTTCCTAAAAAAATTGTCGAGCTTTATTGCGACACGTGTCTAAAAAATCGTCAAAAATTAGCAAAACTGTAATCTTCAAGTAGTTGGGAAATAATAATTAGATTTATTAAGTAAAATAATTTATATTATTAATCATTATTAATGGACGACAAATGGGTAAAATCACGTATAAAGCGCCGACGACCTGACTTAAATGTGGACAACCTAATGTAGTAGAGATTATTAGGTATCTTGTTATCCTTAATGCTCATACTTAATTAGTGTATTAGTCCCAATAAGAATGTGAACCTCCGAAGGTGAGCAATAAGTAGATTATACAACCAATTGTACATAGTTATATGTATAACTGGTTTTATGATTTTGAGTTTTATCACAAAGTTTTCGAGTTTTATTGTAAATTTTCTGAACTTTAGTGTAAAGTTGTCGAACTAAATCACATTAATATTTAAGTTCAAAAACTTATAACTCAATTCGGAAACTTAGTTCAGTAAATATATACAAAAGTTAATGAATTTAGTAGTACAATACAGTATTATTGTACTCCCTCCGGACACTATTTTTTGCCTCACTTCATTAAAATACTCCTCACATCTATTAAGCTAGTGGGGCGAAAAATAGTGTCCGGAGGGAGTATATTAAAATCTATAATCCTATTTTCCGAGGTAAGATTACTTACTCACACTACCAAATCTAGCAATGTCAACCTACATCACATCAATCCTATGTTGACTAGCCATCTCTTTCTTTTTCCTAGCTAGCTAGTTTTAGTAGTTATTGAATTACACAAGAAAATTCAATCATTAAATAACAACTTTTGATTCCTTCAAATAATAATAATAATAATAATAATAATAATAATAATAATAATAATAATAATAATAATGCGGTGGATAGTGCAAGTATTAATAAAGAATCACAAGTGGGTCCACCCCACCACATAATAAAGAATCACTCACTCTTGTTTTCTGTCTTTAAAACCAAAACTCATCATCTACTCCAAGTGTGCAACCTTCCACTCTTAAATTAAACATTGATAGAGTGAAGATCTAAGTACACTTCACTTCACTACTCAAAACACAGCACAAAAATGAGAGGAAGTAGAGTTATTATCTACTTTTCAATCATAATCTCACTATTTTTTCTAGTAAATCTCATAAATGGTGAAAACCCGTATAGATTCTATACATGGAAAGTCACTTATGGATTTGTTTACCCCATGGGTGTCAAGCAACAAGTAAGTTTATATATTTCTCTAACACGCAATGACTATCATTGCATGTCGGGGTCAGATGTATGGAATCTATCTTAAATTACGAGTAATGTTAATGATGATTTGTATCAGGATTAATATGAATTAATCATAATAATATTGTGGTAACTCATACTAGTAATATTGTGAGTCGGGATTATTCGTATTTAGAGGGGGTCAGATATATGCAACCTTATTATTATCGATGTGACTAATTAATGATTGTCGTTATTGTTATGGTTATTGGCAGGTGATAATGATAAATGGGCAGTTTCCAGGTCCAGAAATAGACTGTGTGACCAATGATAACTTGGTAATTAGTGTGCATAATGGCTTGAATGAACCATTCCTTCTTTCCTGGTAAATAGACTTCATTCTTACTCATATTATATTACCACCATCACTCATTGCTAGTTTTGCATTTATTTGTCTATGATGATTTGTTAGATACGAAGTACTAACAATCACAAGATATATAATTTTCTCTCTTTGTTTTATTTTATAGTTGTATTATTAGTAATTAAGGAGTATTGTTTAAAAGAAGGCCAATTAGGGATGATTCTTATGTGGTATTTAGTTTTATGATACAGTTTCACATAAAATAAAGGTGTATATAAAAGAACTTCATCTACTTAATACTGTATTTTTTTTTTTTGAGTGCAAGTTGATTTGGTTTTTAATAATAAAGGAAGGTTGTTTTTAGATAGAAGTAGCTAGATTGTTTTATGTATGAGATCATTTTAAACTAATAATTTTAGCATTAAATGCAAAATGCAGCTTGTCTCTTGTTCTTATTACATTGGCATTATAGTCAAGATTACAAAAAAAAAAAAATTAAAAATAAGCAATAAATGATTTTCACAAAAAAAATTAAAAATAGGCAATCATTGCAAGTGTGTTATTCGTATTTATTTTCTATGGAATTGACGAAGATATCTGTCACAAATAAGAATTTGTGTGATCATTATGTGTTAAGTTGATCCTTAACTGATTTGTGTATGTGTCTACTGTCTAATGTATATCTTGAGTTCTTTACTAGTGAGTAGAGTGACTAGTGAATTTCTTAACTGGTGATTATAATTTTCGTTGATCGAAAATGTAAATTATTGATGGTGTAAAACGTAATCCGATAAATATTGGAGTATACTTTAGATTTAAATAGAAAAAGTACTTTTGTAATAAAAGTTTGTTCCTATTATGAGCATGTGATATTTAAAAGTTTGTTTCTATTATGACTTATGAGTTATGAGCATGCAATATTTGGATCATCAGTTTTAGAAGTAATTTCCAAAACCTAACATTTGTATGTATGCCAAGTAAGACCAAGTGGCACTACAATTCATGTTTGAGTGGATGGAGGAGCTCAAAGACAAAACACTATTTGCGTGGATATGAGTATATGACTAAATGAATGTGACTTTAGACTTTAGACTTTAGAATTACAGTCTCGTGAGTGAGTGAGTGTAGTGATTAGTGAGAGTACTTGATTGGGTGCATAACCTCATCTCATGGCATATTTGGTCATTAATCACGTTTGGGACCCACAGACAGACACGTGATTAGATCTCTGACATATTATTAAATTAGGGTCACCCCATATGATTCGGGTCATGGGCACACGTGATTGTGCTTCCACCTCCTTCTCTCACCTTTATAATCCACTCCCAACTCCCAAGGTTAAGAGAGAGTTCATGACTAGGTCCTATTTTCTTAGACTTATATTCAGTCAGGTTCAGTTTAATTCAGTTCCAGAAGGCATATTTTATTTCTATATTTCAGTCAGTTTCAGTTAAATTAAGTTCAGTTAAGTTAAGTTCAGTCAGTTTCAGTCCAAAAGAACAGAACCCAAGTAGCACATTAGCATGATCTTTGAAAAGAAAAGATCAAGTGATGACCTCCTGTACTCTTCTATGACCTCTTTCTTGACCCTCATGCGTCTAATTTAAATTGGTTGGACAAAAAAGAAAGAAAATGTGAAAAGTAGTAATGATTGAAAAGTTAGAAAGTGGAAAATAATTGAATTGGTGACGTAGGTGGTGACCTTCTGCATGGGAGAGAAAAAATGGGTCAAGATAAGTAGAGTGGATTACGAGTCAATTTTTAGGGTGGGTTAGATTCTCAAATGTCTAGTCGTGTGGTGTGAGACCAGAAGCTAATCCACTCACTTTTATGTTTTTAAATACATGTCGACAAGTACATTATGTCCATCAAAGTCGTCGCATTAGATATTTAATATTTCCTTTATTTTTATTTTTTTTCATATAGTCTATTTGCATATAATCACAAAAGATGAATGTATATGCGTATATAATCTCAAAAGAATGTGTAATAATCCTCATATATAAAATAACCAAATGAGTAAAAAAATGGCTCAAAGGTGACGGATTGGTAAAAAAATATCGCCGGCGCCAAATAGGTAAAAAAAAGTGGCACCCAAGTGACGAATTGGTAAAAAAATGTCGCCGGTGCCAAAAAGGTAAAAAAAGTAGTACCAAAGTAACGAATTGGTAAAAATAATATAATCGTGTTACGGGTTAAAAAAAATAACCGTTGCAAGAAATTGGTAAAAAACGTAATCGATGCCAAATTGTTACGGATTAAAAAAAAATCTATGCGATACTATTTAGAAATTAATGTTCGTAAAATTAATTATCTAGTGTTTTGGGTCGGTTTTTATATGACAAATCTCATGTAATAGAGTTTAAATATGGATTAGACGAAAATATGTTTTTGTTTTTTTTTTCACTGTACGAAATTATTTTGATTAGAAGCTTTTAGATCCGTTAAATTGGTCGGGTTACAATACGGGTCGAGTCGGATTTCGATCCTAGATTAATGGGTCTTTTCGGGTTTGGGTCAAATGGGTCATGAATTGAGTTTCGACATTCTAGATTTTTTACACCGTATCGTAAGAACCGTAAACACGGACCTATGTGACAATATCGGCACACTACGAAAAATAAAATCTAAACTGACCCAAAACGCTAGTTAATTTATTTTACGAACATTAATTTCTAAATAGTGTCGCATTGATTAATTTTTTTTAAATCCGTAACAATTTGACACCGATTGCGTTTTTTACCAATTTCTTGCATCGGTTAATTTTTTATAATCCGTAACACGATTATATTTTTTTTTACCAATTCGTCACTTCGTTGCCACTTTTTTGACCTATTTGGCACCGGCGTCACTTTATTTTTACCAATTCGTCACTTGGGTGCCACTTTTTTTTACATATTTGGCATCGGCGATACTTTTTTTTACCAATCCGTCATCTTTGAGCCAACTTTTTTGAGTTAATGGTAAGATAAGTACCTAAACTTTCACCTTTTTTTCAGTTAAGGGTCTGAACTATCTAAGTTTACGGTTAAGGGTCTCAAATTAACACCGTTAACTTTTGATGTTAAAAGTAGCTATATTCTATAAAAAAAAAAAACAATAACAAAAGCAAAAAAAAATCTACTTCAAATAAGATTATTTCATTCATCCAAAAAAAAACACTTCAGCGAAAAGAACAACTATTGTTAACGGTACCATATTACATATTGGTCCAAAAAAATCTTCTTGAAATTGTCGTTAGAGCTGTAATGACGAGTTGTGATTCTTTTTTGCTTTTTTTTCCAACGAGACATAACATATCTATACGACTTTTCCATCCAAATCCTGAAAAAAAAGGACCTCAAGTCATAAACAAAACATAACCATTACAAATTTACATAGAATTAGGGAATATGCAGATATAACATTCGAATATACATGTCATCGATCAAGCAAACTTTATAGAAAAAAGTGGTTGCAATAAGCACCAAGAACAACTACACTAATCTCGTGTTATCTGAAGTACGTTCATCAAATCCTCTCATAAATCAATATTGTAGCAAGTGTTAGAATGTTATTGTGCTACCTCGGATATTTGGGCTAATTACAAATTTACTATGCACAATTACTCAGTCAATTACCTTATGAGTACTACTTTTAGTAGAACTTCTTCCACTTGAATTAATGAGAGATGACACGCCATTTGACGTGATGCTTGCTTGAGACTCGTTTGGGTGGATATAATTATGTGTCGTAGTAATACCCCGTAAGGTTTGATGACCTTCAAAATCAGTATAATATGCAACTTGTCTCATCTGTGAATTAGCCATCACATATCAATTGCCTAGCTGTTGAAAATATTTCGTATATATAACAATATTAAAAGCGTTAATATTAGAAAATGAGGCAATACCCGACTTGTTGATGGTTGTTGCTCGCCAAATTGTTCCATCCGAGAATTATTTCCCGTCCTCGTACACAACTAATGAAAATAATAAAAATATATTAGCGCAAGAAATCAAAATTGTAGATCAATAAAAATACAAAAAGGAGTAATGTGCGAGTATGTATTTGCTTACATTTCCTACTCTCTGATATCCATTCGGGTAAGTGTACATCCCGAATCCCCGATTGTCTCAGCCTCTCTATGTTTAATCCTAGCATCTACAATCTCATCATCATCTATATCGGTACCATTCTCATCATAATCAATGCCTATTGGAGATAAATGGTGTGTCGTTGAGTGTTCGTGTGAAGTAGAATCACCATCATCGCACTCATTCCCACAATTCTCATAAAGTTCATCCATTTGTGTCCCGTTTAACAATTCCAAAAAAGACATTTCTTCCCTTCTCACTCAAACGAAGATCAATTTCCTGCTCAATTGTAATCTGTATTTAATGATGGGAAATAACAAATTAATTTACGTAACATAGTCACAAGATAAACTGTTACAAAGTATGTACTAATCGCACAACATTTCATTCTTATACTTGTAAAGTAGAAGATTAACAATTTTTAACATAAGAATAAGAACAGGGATGGACTCTTTTACATAAGAATAAGAAACTGACAGGTAAAAGACTAAGAAACAGGGAGCTAAACTAACAAATTTTCAATCTAATAATTCTCATGTCTACAACTAGCAAATCAATTGGACAAATTATTGTAAAGAGACCGAAAATCAGTATCAAATCTAATATTTAAATTAGGTTTTTCATAACCCTAATTTGCATACATAAAAATCACATGAATGAAAATCAAATATTAATGTTAACTACTTACTTGATCTTCTGGAGCAATCATCCTTGGGACGATTAAGTTTCAAACTTGAAACTCAAGGTGAATTTCTTTTGTCTAATTTTTCGAGGAGATGATGAATTGAGGAATTCTGCCTCTTTGTTTTTTTAAACCTTGGTTTTTTTTTTAGAGATTGCGCTCTCCCGCTTGATTTTGACGGTGTTAATGACGGTGTTAATTTGAGACCCTTAACCGTAAACTTAGATAGTCCAGTCCCTTAACTGAAAAAAAGATGAAAGTTTAGGTACTTATCTTACCATTAACTCCAACTTTTTTACTCATTTGGTTATTTGGCCTCATATATATACACTTAAATCTTAATGATAGATTTACCTATAATTAATCTATCCATCAGAAAGACTAAAAATAAAAATAAAAATAAACGATTGAGACGAATAATATATATATATATATATATATATATATATATATAAACGAATTTAATATTTATTTTTATGTATTATTATTCTGGGTTATTTCATGAGGTGCTTCCTATATTAATACCAACTCTACGTAATCCCGTTTTAATATGAAGTATCTCCTCATTAATCTCTCTTTATAACCAACGCTTTTTTTACCGGTATAAACCGGTAATTGTGACTTGATAGGTTTTGGTGCGCCTCTTCTTATTTCTCTTTATATTAATCGAATTAATAGTCATCCTCCATTATCAACCTTTAAAAACCTCATTGACATAATGAGATGTGGTTATTCATCTGGATCCTCCTCTAATTCGTATTCTTCAAATGTCAGTTTTTTTTGTTGCAAATGTCAGCTAAGATGCTTCAATCTATTTACCACAATTTCAAAATAAGATGCTCCAATCTATTTACCTAATTTTTGAAAATTTAAGAAAAACAATGGTGAGAGAAGATGTCGAGTTCAACAATAACTAGAGAAGAGTAGTACGTAGTAATGAGGGAGAAAATGAGGGAGACTTTAATTCAAAAAGAAATCCCCCTTTCCACTAACCAAATAACTCTACTCACATATTTTCCCGCCTAAAGTTTTCTACAACAAAAAAAAAATTTAGGCTATGCGCGATTCGAACCATTGACCTCATGTATACACGACCCTTCTCCACTCCAACTACACTCTAACATCTTACTGATACAAAATGTCACTACATCACACATAAAGCTATACAACACATGAGGTATGTAATTAAGGAAATCTGATTAATTAAGGAAATCACATGTTTTAATTGGAATGTATTGATTATATATAATATATATAGTAATCAAATAAGATTTAATTGATGGATGGTTCATACTAACTAATTCATTGTTGTTGATTGATTAACTGATTGATTATATGCCATGTATATCACAAAAATTATTTCAGTAAAAATATTACTCCGTATATTATAACACTCTTATATGGTATGATTAATCTTTAATATTCTTATTCTTATTTGATAGCATAATCTTACCGTATAATCTTGAACATATAATATTTTTGTCAAATAAATTCTACTGTTTTTAAACCTCTATTCTATAAATAACTACTCTATAAATTATTATAGGATACTACTGTTTCACATATGGACGGTTGATACTACTGTTTTATAGTATATTATTTACACGGTATTATTTGTACAAAATTACTCACCTACCTTATTCTTATAGGATATTATTCATGATTTATTATATATATAATTCACCTAACTCATTCGTCGGATATTTAATCCCGTACACATTTCACATACAAACATCATTCTAGCTTCACTTCCATACTATACGTAATATTCTTTTAATTTTCTAATCTTTCAACTTTATTTACACCATACCCAAAAAATATCTGCGTCTCAATCCCGACGTTTCAATATGGTCGGTGACATTAATGACACCAAGGAGACGTGGAGAATCGGGGTAAGAGTCATTAGGATGTATTCCGTACCGGCTTGGAATAATCCAAATGAAATTAGTCGGTTTGAAATGGTTCTACTCGATGAGAAGGTATAAATCCCCTTTTCCACTAAAAGAATAACAATCTTAAGTTTTTTCCCGCCTACTTTGTATGGGCTATAGTTTGGGCCTATCTTGGTAGGATCATTTAGTTGTTAAGGCGGTTGGGCTTATCCATCATTCGTCTACGTAATTATGTACTTAACGTGATCATATATCAATCTATAATTATGCCATATACACTATTACATACTTGGCAGCTAATTACGTACTTAACTGATCCATATAATTATATGTTATATATATATATATATCAATCTACATTATTTCCCATATATTATGCCATAAATTCCTAATTTTATTAAGATTTTACGTCAATTTAATCCAATCAATCTTATCTTACTCCATATGAAGCCACAACAGTGTTATATCTAACTATAGTAATTTTCATAAGTTTATAGTTATAACTTAGTAATTTATTAATTAGTAATTGTAAAGTAATTTCGAATTTAGATAATCAATAATCTAATCAAATGTATAAACCCATGCATGTATGCACGGTAGTTATAGAAATTTGGTTTGAACCCTGTCACCATTATTTTACGGTTTTCCCTTTTACGAATATACACTGAGAGAATAACTCTCTCTAAAGTTTTATCTCAAAACTACTCTACTCTAAATATGGAAGGAAAAAATCATTACATAAATTAAAGATTAATAAATAAATTTCAATCTATTAATTGTCATTAATACAAAAAATGACAATTTTTTTTATGAAATCAATTTGGAAATTTATTATAATGTTATTAACTTTGTGACAAAAAAACGTATTTCTCTGAAATGTAAATATTTTCGAGATGATTTTTTTTACTTTAATTTCTACAAAAATATACAAAATCGGTTTATACCAATAAACTCTGTGTGATTTTTTTTTCACAAATTAAATCATGACTGAGTTCACATGACACGTGGGATAACTCATTTTATAAAAAATGAAAAAAAATGAAAAAAAATCCTTCATTAAGTATTGAAAATTTAGGACTTTTCTTACTACAAATAAAAATTGTTCCCCATAACAACTAAAAAATCATCGGTACACATTTTTTACAAAATAGTACTCCGAAATTAAAAAGAGAAATGAGTATGTATCTTTAAATTCAAGATGACATATACGGAGCATAAAAAATATACGTACTATTTTCATTAAAACACACATTTAATGACATTTCAAAACATTATCCAATTATCTTGATTTATTTTGCAATGTCAAAAATATCGTCATATATATACCTGCATATATCATTGTTAGATTAATAAAAATAAAAGAATTGAAAATCTAAAATAAAATATGCTATAAAATAAATTTATTAAAAATACCGTGCATCATTGCACGGGGTCTATACTAGTTAATAACAAAAGGGAACCGACTCATCAGATAGCCGGTAACTCGTTACAAAGAGAGATTAATGAGGCGATAATTTATATTAAAACGGGATTACGTATAGTTAATATTAATATAAGAAGCACCCATAATTGATATTATTATTGTTATGAAATAACGCTATTATTTTTTGATACAATTTTTGGTAAAAATGACAGTGGTTTATTATAGCTTCTCATTGTCTTGACATTTACCCGTGAAACCAACCCAAATCCGTTAGACTGCACTACAACTTCAAAATTTTGTCTATGAGGTTCTCTCGTCAACAACTAAGTTACCGAGTAGTTGACAATTAACGCAATTTGGTCGTCATCCAAAAAGTTGGTGCAAATTTTAAATGTCTAATTAAAGATTATGTGTCTCAATTTATACAGGAACGGGTTACAAAACCGAAGAAATTCATGGCAAGATGGAATGCCGGGAACAACATGTCCGATCCCACCAAAGAAAAACTATACCTACATCCTACAAGCCAAAGACCAAATCGGTAGCTTCTTTTACTTCCCTTCCCTTGGCCTCCACAAGGCGGCTGGCGGGTTTGGGGCCCTTCGTATCTACAGTCGCCCTCGTATTCCCGTTCCTTTCCCTCCTCCCACCAGGGAGTTCACCATTCTTGCCGGAGATTGGTTCAAAAGAAGCCATCGAGTAAGAAAACCTATCCAACAAAAAATATTACCCATCCATTCCGTGTCCTTCATTTCGTACTTTTATATTTATTTATGATATTTTAATTAGTTGATTGATGTTTTGCCTCTTGGTTTTGTGATGTCTTGCAGCAATTGAGGATGGCCTTGGATGGTGGCCGGAATCTTCCTCTGCCCGATGGCCTTCTTATCAACGGTAGAGGATGGAACGGTCAAACTTTCACAGTCGATCAAGGTTCAAATCTTTACTAGCTAGCTAGCTTTATTCAAAGCTGTCATACGACAAGTTCAAAAGATTTTCAGAATGCAAACACGACTTCTCAATCTTATGAAACTTATTTCCTTGCTAAATGCCTAGCTTCAACGACCCTGTATAAAAAATAAAAGGCAAACAAATGAACGAGATGTAGGGAGTAGTTTTTTTTATTTTGGGCCTTAGTTTGACTTTAAAATTTTTTGACAGCCCTGTTTTATACTACGTCATTACAGGAAAGACCTACCGATTCAGGATATCGAACGTGGGAATCGCGACATCATTCAACTTTAGAATCCAGGGTCACAGGATGAAGTTAGTGGAAGCGGAGGGGGCTCACACTGTCCAAACGACGTACATCTCCCTTGACGTACACTTAGGCCAGTCGTATTCGGTCCTTGTTACAGCCGATCAGGCGCCTGCGGACTACTACATTGTAGTCTCCTCGCGGTTTACATCACCGGTCCTTACCACTACTGCTGTCCTTCACTACAGCAACTCGTGGAAGAAAGTCGGGGGACCTGTCCCTCGCGGTCCCACCACTCAAGTCGGTTGGTCTCTCAACCAGGCTTTATCCGTCAGGTAAACACGAATTCCGTTGTCTCCAGACGTGATAACAAACAACATTCACATATTCTTTGTGCACGTAGAGTTACAATAATAATGCAGCTAGTTTGTCGTAATATAATGTGAGAGTGTGAGACTATCTCATATGAGAATTTATGTAACTTAGTAACTCCGCATTTGCATTAATATGTGGACGTAGAGTTATAATGCAGTCGGTAAGTCTCTTATGAATAATGATATCACATGAGATTATCTCATTATGAGAATTTTATGTATGTCATTCTCACTTTTTATAATAATATGTGCCCGTATAGTTAAAATGAAGTTGACCGTCTTATAATACCACCACTTTTCATTATAAAATGAATATTATTCCCAATAAATAAAATGATAAATTATTTCCTATTTCGCATCGTCTTAGTATCATACTGACAAAGTGCAGAACGGATCTTCTGTCCCATTTTTGTGTCCTACCCCGTCTGCCACACCATATATCGGATGACACCTGCATATATAGTTTAATTTGTGCACTCAAATTAGATATGATTGAACTACATGTAGAAGGTAGAGTATAATTGTACTTGTCATATTTTGATCAGGAGGAATTTGACAGCGAGTGGGCCTAGACCGAACCCACAAGGGTCCTACCATTACGGTATGGTCCCGTTACAAAGAACCATAATACTCGCAAATTCCGCCCCAATCATCAACAGAAGGCAAAGATACGCTATAAACAGCATCTCATACATTCAGGCCGATACTCCTTTGAAATTGGCGGATCATTTCAACATTCAAGGAGTTTTTATCCCTTGGAGTATGCCAAGTAGCCCTTCAGGGAAACCAGCGTACCTTCAGTCGGCCGTATTACAGGCTGATTATCGGACTTTCATTGAGATCATCTTCCAAAATTGGGAAAACACGCTTCAATCTTATCATATAAATGGATACGCTTTCTTCGTCGTTGGGTAATTATTATTCTCATTATTATTACTATTTTCAAATTCGACTTATTATTTCATTTATTTGGTCTTAAATTAATTTATTGACTAAAATTCGAAAAATGCTGATTAAATATGGCTTTTTTTTATTGTCAAATGAGTAGAATGAATGGTGGACAATGGACGCCGGCTAGTCGAAGAAGCTATAACTTGAGGGATGCTGTGACTCGCTCCACCGTTCAGGTATAACTTAATCTTAAAACTAAGTTGTTAGTCCGTTACTTCATGTAGATGCCCGTAATTTTAGCCTTGTGCCGAAAACCAAAGAGGTAACTCCCTTCATTCACAAATTACTGATTAGTTTCATGAATATTGAAGTGAGACAATATATATTATGTGAAAGGATGAAGTATTTCCTTGTGACATATAAATAACTAAAATCAAATCTGCTACGGACAGTCTGTTAGAGGTTTTTTTTTTTTGCAACAAAGACGCTTGTAAAAATAATCCAAGATAAATTTTTATGATTAATATGCGACAAGGTGTCAGACAAAGGTATTTTGTGATAAAAGGCCTCAATAATTTTGGTCAATGGAGCCCTTTTGTAACGTATTGCGATGGACAGTTCATCGTAAGCAGACTATTCCGTTAGATTGATGTACGAGTAAAAACATTGGAAATTCATGTATGTGTGCAGGTCTATCCGAGGTCATGGACCGCGATATACATGTCGTTGGACAATGTCGGAATGTGGAACATAAGATCGGAGAATTGGGCAAGGCAGTACTTAGGGCAACAATTTTACATGAGAGTCTACACTAACTCTCATTCGTGGCGAGACGAGCTGCCCATCCCGAGGAACGCTCTCCTCTGTGGTAGGGTCAGAGGGCGTCATACGCGTCCTCTTTAATTTAAGCGCCTTATTTTTTTCAACCAAATTTGATCTCTGTCACGAGAGGGTGACATAGATTATTAATAACCAACGTAAGCTTAATTAGATAGAGATTAGACCTGTCACACGAAATTCAAGAACGAGGTTTCGAACAATAAACGACATTGTTGAATTTGTTCTTTGTACTTAGGAGTTAGGACGCCCTATAGTTTCAAGATGGTTTAGCTCCAAGTGTAGTGTACTGTGCACAAGTACTTTCCCATTTTTCTCTATATATGGTGAAGTTGGATTCACTATTTTATGAAGACTTTTATTGGATGATTTAACAGGAATAATCTCAACTATTGTTATAACGAAAGAGAAAGACAAACAAATAAGAACGTAAAATCGAGAGACAGACAGATTTACGTGGTTCACTAACAACCTGTTAGCTAGCTACATCCACGGGCAGAAGGAGGGGATAGTTTTATTAATTTGAGGAGAGCTTACAGATTTTAGACTGCTATCATAATTCTTAGGGCAAGGGTTTGAGAGTTTATATAATAAACAGAAACCCTAAGCAGATTAGAAAACCCTATACAATAGGAAAACCTAGGTCAGATACTCAGATATTGATTAGGAAACTCTAATCAACCAGATATTAGTTAGGAAATTTTCCTAATTAAATAGATTCAGGTTGAAAATCAATTCGAGATTAAAAAAGACAATTGCTAGGCACTTATTTCCTAACAATCTCCACCTTGACTCGAAATGTCTCTCAATCAGATCAGACAGATGCACTCCAACGAATGCTAGATGTACCAGAAATCTCCTCAATCAGACAGATGTACCATATGTACCAAAAATAAAACTCCTCTTCCCCTTCTGCCCAAGATATTGCCCAACAAAGGGCAATCAGATACTTCCAAATTGTAGCAAGTCCAAACCGTGTTGGAACTTGCTATACAGAGCCAGATCAGACAAAGTTTGCATCCCTCTTTCACCATCAGAGGATGCACCATCAACAGAACCAGACAGTGTATATCCTTGAAGATGATGTAAAGTACCGCGCTTGGTACCTTTTAGAACCACGTTTGAACCCTTGCAGACTTTCAGAACTCCACCTTTTCCTTGAGAGCTGAAACCTTTCTTGTCTAACCGACTCAAGGATATCAGATTCTTTGTCATCAGCGGAACATGTCTAACCCCATTCAACGTGCAGAATTTACCATCATTTGTCCTAATCTTGATTGAGTTAATTCCAACTACTTTACAGACAGCATTACTGGCCATAGAAATATTGCCCCCGTCTATCTGTTCATACGTTGAAAACCACTCCTTGCGCGAACATATATGGTAAGAATCTCCTGAATTTAGGATCCACGAATCAGTGTGATCTGTGACCTTCTCAGTAACTAGAGCATAATCATATTCTTTAGAGTCTACATTTGCTATATATACCAGCAGTACCAGATGTGTTCTGTTCTTTCTTTTTCTTGGGACAATCGAATTTCCAATGTCCTTTCTCTTTACAGTAATGACAGATATCATTGGGTTGTGGACCTTTAGAAACATGAGTACCAGAACCAGATTTATTCTTCCTCGATTTTCCATGTTCCTAACCCCCACTGGCTACTAACCCTGCAGCCTGACTATCTGTAATCGTACCAGCCGCCTTATGGCGCAGTTCTCTAGAATGGAGGGACGATCTGACCTCTTCTAAAGTAATTGTATCTTTACCAATGATAATGGATTGCACAAAATTCTGATACGACAACGGTAAAGATACTAACAGAATTAATGTGGCATCCTCATCTTCTACTTTAACATCAATATTACGCAGTTCTAATAATATTGTGTTTAATTGATCGAGATGATCTCGGAGAGGCATACCTTCCTGCATTCTCGGACTGAACAGACGTTGCTTCAAAAGCAACTTGTTGGTTAAAGACTTCGTCATGTATAGACTTTCAAGCCTTTTCCACAGACCCGCCGCGGTTTCTTCCTCCGCGATTTCAGTGATGATATCATCAGACAGACACAACAAGATTGTTGAATGTGCCTTCTCCTCCAGAACGGTCATCTCAGCGGTGACTATGTCGTCTTTCTTCTTCACGAGTGATTGCCACAGTCTCTGTTGCTTTAACAACGCCCGCATCTTGATTTGCACAGACTGGAACTATTTCTCCCATTAAATATCTCTATTTTAAAGCTCATCACAGACATCTTTCTCACAGATCAAATTAACCTGAAGCTTTGATACAAGTTTGTTATAACGGAAGAGGAAGACAAACAAATAAGAACGTAAAATTGAGAGACAGACAGATTTACGTGGTTCAGTAATAACCTGTTAGCTACATCCACGGGCAGAAGGAGGGGATAGTTTTATTAATTTGCGGAGATGTTACAAATTTCAGACTGATATCATAATTTTTAGGGTAAGGGTATGAGAGTTTATATAATAATCTCAACCTAAACAGAAATCCTAAACAGATTAGGAAACCATATACAATAGGAAAACCTAGGTCAGATACTCAAATATTGATTAGGAAACTCTAATCAACCAGATATTAGTTAGGAAATTTTCCTAATTAAACAGATTCAGGTCGGAAACCAATTCGAGATTCAAAAAGACAATTGCTAGGCACTTATTTCCTAATTGTGTTACGTTTTGTCGTGGTTTGTGCAGGTTGGCTACAGGAGCAACTTGGTTTGGTCGACCCTCCCCGGGGCTTCAAAGGTTATAAATACAGGGGTTTCACGGGTCGGAAGATGGTGCCGGCGTGGAGTGAAGGTCACACCGAGAAGGAGTGGCTTTCCTATTTGGCTAAAGGGTAGTTGGTCATTAGGTTGTCTGTCCGTGGTGGAACATCAGTGGGCATACCGGGTTTTCTTTTTCGTCTTCGACCCAGGCCTTGCTAATACTATCCATGAGGGATCCGATTTATATTTATCCGCGTGAGCTGTCGAATCAAATGGGCGTTAAACCCTCCACTTCGGAGGCTGCTAATGGTGTTTCTAGGTTCGACTCATGGACAGAGAATTCGTTTAGCGAGTTTAGGGTGTCTTGGGAACAGAAGTTTTCGCGTCCTGTTGTCATAGAGAGCGTCCGACCGACCGACATTGCTTCCATCCGGCTGGGGGTTTGTGAACACCCGTCAGGACAGAACAACTCGAAAGTTAGGAAGACAGCGGCACTAGGGGACTAGGGTGACTCGAGGAAATGTCGCTAAGTGCCTAACCAAAGACAGCGTTACCGATCTAGTACCATCTGTTCATCCATACGGGCCAAGACTAATGAGACTCACGGTGAAGGTGCTAGCGATTAGAAGACACATGGTTGGCTGAACTCGCCTTTGGCTAGGGTGGTGGAGGCTTGTATCATGAGGGTCAATGGTGAAAGACCCGCACAAGCTCGCCCGGATGTTGGTGGGAATAGGAAGTTGGACCGGTAGAGTTCAGCCGTTTTGTATTATGTCCTATTAGTTGATATTATGTGGCGTATTAGTACTAGTTTTTTGTGGAGTTTTGACACGTTGTCATTTTCCGGGTAGCCGGGTTTCAGACGCTTGATGTAAAGGCCTCGACAAAGGCTCGACTTAACCAAATTTTATTGAGAAGCACGTTATTATATTTTTTTTGGTGGCTCGCAACTCGATTCTTCATTTTGCCCGGAGCGCCCTTTCGGGTTTTCACTCCGTCCTCGGCACACCATTTTTTTTGACGGCTCACAACTTGATTCTTCATTTTGCCCGGGGCGCCCTTTCGTGTTTTCACCCCGTCCTCGGCTCGTCATTTTTTTTAACGACGGCTCGCAACTCGTTTCTTCATTTTGCCCGGGGCGCCCTTTTGGGTTTTCACCCCGTCCTCTGCTCGTCGTTTGTGCTTCATTATTTGAATCACTCGTTAATCGGAACGTAGCAAAGAGTTCCGATTTGCCTGTGATCGATTTTTGTTCGGTTGGTTGTACCCGAAGGAGGGTTGCCTACGTATCCGCTTTTAGACGGAATCAAACCATGTTCGTAGTTCTTTCAAAATGTGAGTGATTTTGCTTTAGACTCGCTATGCCAATTATCAATGCGAATGCTTTTTGTGTTTTTTTTGCGCGGGTTTTCACCCTAACTTAGAGATCGGGATGAGTTTGTCGAGACGTTTATGGGCAGTATCGTTTGAACTGATCCATGTTGGTCGGGGTTGAAAATTCTTGACCGTCCAGGTCGATGAGGATCACAGCGCCCCCCGAGAGTATTTTCTTGACAAGGTAGGGGCCTGCCCTGTTTTGTTTGAACTTTCCTCTGGGATCGACGGGAAGGGGTGCTCTAATGGATTTGACTACTAGGTCTCTCTCATGTATCATTCGGGATTTCACTCTTTTATTAAAGGCTCGTTGTATATGCTGTTGGTAGGCTTGTACGTTGGATAGGGCATGTATCCTACGCTCGTCTAAGAGTACTAGCTCGTCATATCGCTTTTGGTCCCATTCTTCCTCGGGAATGTAGCTTTCGGCTAGTATCCTTAGTGACGGTATTTCTAGCTCTACGGGTTGCACGGCCTCGGAGCCGTAGGTTAGGTAATATGGTGTAGCCCCGGTGGGTGTTCGGTAGGATGTTCGATACCCCCATAAGGCAAAGGGTATTTTGCTTGGCCAATCACGGTAGTTGTCTATCATTTTCTTAAGGATCGTGGTGATGGTTTTGTTGGCTGCTTCAACGGCCCCGTTTGTTTGAGGTCTATAGGGTGAGGATTTGTGTCTTTGGATTTTGTACTTGTCGAGGAGTTTTTGGGTGTCGGCCGTGAAATGAGCCCCCTGATCACTGATGATTTCGTGAGGTATGCCATTGCGGCAGATGATGTTATTTTGTAAGAATTTGACTACTTGTTTTGAGGTTAGTTCGGTGTAAGAAGCGGCTTCTACCCATTTAGTGAAGTAATCGAAGACCTCCTGTATAAAACAGTGCCCGCCGGTTCCGGCTGGGTGTACCTTTCCTATGATGTCAATTCCCCAAGTAGAGAAAGGCCAAGGCGTGGCTATAGTATGGAGAGGATATGGCGGTAGGTGTTGGATGTTGACAAACATTTGGCAATTGTGGCACTGGCGGACGTGACGTCGATAGTGTGCCTCTAAGGTAATCCTGTAAAAGCCCAGTCTCATTATTTTTCGTGCTAATAGGTCGGCGCTCATGTGGGGTCCGCACTCTCCGTCATGCGCTTCTTCCATGACTCTCTTGGATTGAGTTTTGTTTACGCATCTAAGGAGGATTCCTTGTGGGGTTTGTTTGTATTATTGTCCTTGATTTAGGACGATGGGCGGCTTGTAGTCGGTTTGAAAGTCCAGGATTGCTTTGTACCAGGGTTCCTCGGAGGTATCATCGGTTTCGAGGTTATGGATGTAGGCCGGTTGTTCGCTTCTCTCTATGCAGATAGGCATAGAGAAAAGATAGACATACATGTTTATTAGTGAGGCTAGCTTGGATAGGGTGTCGGCGAATTGGTTTCTTCGCGGGGTATGTGTATAAAGTCGATCTCGGTGAATTCTCGGGACATTGTTTCTACTTCGGTTTGGTATGGGGTAGGCTTTCGCTATAAACCTTCCAGGTGCCCGTGGCTAGGTTGACTACTAGGGATGAATCCCCATGTACTCTAAGGTTTTTAATTCCTAGGGATACAACAGCTTTTAGCTCTATTAGGCAGACTTCGTATTCGGCTGCATTGTTGGTAACGGGGAAGTCTAGTTTGACTGATATGGGTATGTGATTACCTATTGGTTGCTACTTGGTTAAAGGGTTAGTGATGGGGTGCACTTGGGGTTGTTGTTCCCGATCTCTTTTTAGGGTGAAGTTTATGGTTGGGCCGTTTGTTGTGGCCGTTACGCTTTTAGTTAATTGTTATCGATAAATGGCATGGTGTAGCGTCTTAAGCGATAAAGTCAGTTATTGAAAGAAGTCAAGCGATTGTCGAGGCATGTTTGTAAAAAAAAGGTTTTTTATTGATAAACGGGATAGATGCCTGAGATTTTGTTTGAAGGGGGAGGTGGAGGACATGTCCCCTCGCGCCTCCCGGACTCGAAGAAGAAAATGTCTATTATTATTGAAGCCTAGGCCCTGTAGACACGCTAGACTCTGACTAAGACCGGACTACTGCCTTTAGAGGTGGGTTATTATGACTTGGTCACATCGCGACAACGTCCCCCACATGCTCTCCGGGTCTCAGCGTCTGTCATAACCTTCCGAGGATGTTCCTCTTGAGCGGCGTCTGGAGGTGGTTCTTAGGGGCGACTTGTCGCGGGGTTTGAAGTGGCTTGTGACGATTACTGATGTTACTAATATCTGTATTATCGCGTTAAAACTGATTTGCTAACATGTATAATACTAGTACTCTCTACTCTCCTACGTGCATCTTTTCATGGATTGCCTTTCACGTGAAATCGCATGCAAAGAATGTAAACACGACCACTTTGACGACAAATCTTACTTGTCTTTAAACAACCGACGTAGCAAAAGGTATAGAGTTAAAACAACGGATGTTATAGTATTTCCACCATAACAAAAGAACTAGGTTATCAGCCCACCGATTGAGTAGTAGAGGCCGCTATAGTGTGGGCGGGATTGGGTGTTGACATCTATCGGATGTTGGCTTCCTAATACGTACCCTCACCCCTTACTCAGAATCGACGGTTTCCAGATGTCCGAAACCATTGGCAATGAGTGTCATTCCAGGCATGGAGTGCTTAAGGGCACAAGTCTTTATCTTTAGGTTCCGTGCCACTCAACTTTGAGCCGGTAAGGAATCAAAGTTAACTTGAACGGTTTCCGAGTCCCCATAATTGACTCGGTGGCGACTCCACAAATCGGCAACGAATTCAGTGCACTAAAAGGTTGCCTTACCAAACAAATCGGCCTATAAACATTTACAACCACGACTCGATCGATTCCAAACTGAAACACGGGTGCCCGCACCCGTCAAGTATAAGTCCGAATCGTCATCCGAATCGAGGACCGACACATCGTCCCGTACGCGAGATCGGACCGGCCCCCGACAGGGAGGGGGCCGCGTGGGTGGCCGCCGCCACACGTTGAAAAACTGGGTCGGTCCCGCGCGCGGCGCCTGGCGGTGCAAACGGACATCCACAGTTTGGCAACTTCGCTGGGGACTTGGAAACAAGTTTCCAACGGTGGTGTAACTTGAACGAGGTCGGTGAAGCTCATTTCTTAGTTCCTAGTTGTGGTCACTACAGGTTTTGGCCCTAAAAAGCCCACCCTAACCAATATCAGGACCAATCGACCTCTTCGCGGTAAGATCTTTAGGGACACGCGGAGAGATCCTCGATTGACGTTCCGGCCGCCTAACGCGTACCCCGTGGGAATAATAAGCGGATAGTTCTTAACGGACGGTATGTCACTCGTCTCCCTAGATAATTGTCAATGCCTAAGTGAAGACTATTCGTGGGCGGTAGCCTACCCTAACCTACCCGTGTCTGCATCCTGCATGAGTGTATGCATTCCTAGTTATGTGTAGCGTGTTTGAACAACCCAACGCAAATAAAACACCAAAAATCTGGATTCAACCACGCCAACATATTCAACCGCACCCAATTCCGTCTTCGAAAAATACCTCATCTTTTCAAAACGACCTCTTAAACGCCGATACTCCGGTCAAATCATGATTTCTAAAAAGGGAAAAACATTTTTAGATGCCGTTATCATGACAAATTTCTCACTTTCAAAATATAATAAATGTATGTTTTTAGTGCCATCACCTTGGCCAAAGTAAAACCCGTCAACAACAAATACCGTTAATGCCACCGAGACTCCCGATCAATGGGATCAAGGTACACCAAACTGTTACATTTTTATTTTCAAAAAAAAATATTTTTTTTTACACACATACCGTTAACACAACCGAAGCTTCAATTAATGAAGTCAAGGAATCCAAAACGGTTACATTCTCGAAACACTTTTCACAATAATACATCACTCTCCACCGTCAAATGCTAGTTAATGCAACCGACAAACGTGCATCACTAGTTTTAAAAGCTTTTCCTAAAAACACTATTCACTACCTAAACCTTAATAAGGATTTAATTACACCTTTAAAACACCATCATTAGACTTCACGCTCTACCACGAGTACCACATCTGCTACAAGTATCGAACTAGCTAATTAATAGTAGTCTCGATAAAAGCATCACGTCATCATTTTCAAAACTGGTTCCCCTAAGAACCATGTTCCTTTAAAAAAAACATTTACACTCTTGCTATCACCGGATTCCCGATGCACACACATAGCAACACATTTTTACGTCACGAACAGTGTCACCACACCATCGTCACCCTAATTTTACAAAATCATTTTCTTTTCAAAAGACTTTCCTCTGCGAGTATTAGTCGTTTTCAAAAAAAAATTCTTTGATCCTGAGCCGGGATCGCGATCAACTTCTTACGTCATACAACCATGTGATTAACTGTCTGTGTTAGTTACTAGGATCAACTCTACTCGAGGTCTTACGTTTTGGGTCGTCTCATTTTGAGAAGTCCTCCTTAAACCTCACCTCCGATGGTTTGTGTCAAATCGTCTCGTCACAGAGATCTAAAATTCATTAGGCGTTTCGTCGAATACACCAAGAGTCTAAAGCACCCGAGTCCCTAAACCGGTAACCGCACGCATACGCGAGTCAAGGGTCTCATCTCCGCGTCGCTCAACTACGAGCATTCCTCGAGTCCCTAAATCGTCTGGTGGATTAAGTCTCACCTTTAGCATTGTTTCGATGGCGGAACTCGCATGGGTTTTACGGCAGGTTCTAAGACCAACTCGGCTTAGGAAGACCGTCCTGATTTGCGAGAAAGCTATCGTCGTTGGTATAGACCCTATTCGACCGACCGAGACTTAGACTAAGAGCATACATGGTGTCATTATACTGTTTCCATGACTACGTGCTACTTGATCTATTTATCGTCTTTTCAAAAAACCGTCATTTTCAAAACTTGCATCTTTTCAAATCATCCATTTTCAAAACCCGGAAAGCTACCGAATTTAGGACTTATGATTTTGACTCAAAATAGCCTATTTATAGCCGGTATGCTGTCCAAATCTTTTCAAAAATCCGAAATCTCGGCCCGGTAACGTTTTTTTTCGATTTTCAAAAAAACTCGGGCCATCCTATCCAACTTCGTTCGGTTTTCAAATCCAAATTTTCCCTTTCAAAACTCTCTTCTTCCTAGGACTTCAAGTATTTAGTAGTGTCGTGTCTTGTCATAAGTTGTTAGAATCCCTAGCGTCGAAACTCCGTCGAACTTACATCACGAGTTTCTACCCCATCCCAGTCCGCCTTATTTGTCAAGGCACGGCCCACCTGCGTAGGACAAACTCCTACAAAGGGAAGCCCGTTTACACACTCGGGTCCAAAGTCTGGGGATTTCTCACACGGATCTTCCTTCGAACGGGACTAGGCCCACTTTGCCAAATCCCAGGGAGAGCCCACCTTTCACAAGTCACCCGTCTAGGTGTCTTTTCCGAGTCAACCTTTTACAAGGCATAGCCTTATTACAAAAGGTTCGTGATCCTTACATCTAAGGATCACTCGTCCACCACTCGAGTCTTAACAAAATCTTCAATCCCACTCGGGGGCTACCTTTCAGCAGAGCGATCAACCACGGTTGCTCTAAGGGTCATGTCTTACACGTGTATCACGTACCCACTTTTGAGTCACTTAGATGTCGCACCATCTGAGTCCTACCAGAGTCTTTTGTCTCACTCGGGGGCTGTCCTCCACCCGAGCAGTCAACCACGGTCACCTTAAGGGGTACCCTACGTTCATCCTGCACCGGCGTCCTTATGATGCCTTGTTCGTGTCGTACCTATGCTACGAGTACTCGAGTCACCTAGGGTTAGGTCACCACGGTTGGTCCAAGCACGCGGCACGGTCAAACACGGTCGACCCATTTTCGGACTTATCCTCGTACAACTTGAGTCTCATCGTCGAGTCCAGACCAGGGTCGTTACCTCGTCTAGGTCAACGTTCGAGTCTCCCGCTCCAAGAGTCTTTGTCGGCCCGTTACCCCGGGCCGTGTCTAGTTTGACTCCCTCTCTTGCATTTGTGCAAAGTCGAGTTTAGGCGAGTCGTGGCACCTGTCGTTTTCTCCAATCAAAGACCTTACCAAAAAGAAACAACCAACCGAGCATCCGTAAGTCCGGATTTGATTCGAGTCTAAGTCTGAGTCCGAGTCCAGGATACCCTACATCCTCATTTCCAAATCAGAGTCAGAGTCATTTGCATTCTGTCCTCTTTTCAAATTCAATAAAATCAGCTTTTCTATTTCTCATATATACTTTCCTTATGTGTTTCCGAGAACATGATGAGCACCATCATACACTATGAGCACATGCACGTGACTATTATAGGCACCTCTATAATGACTGCAGGAACTGAGACCCATGTTTTCCTTTAACCTGTTCCATGTCTGACATAGAAAGCCTCATAATTACCCTTAGTAGGAGCGGTATCAAATCCTATGACAAATCTAGGTAGTCTCCTAGTTTGGGTTCAAGACGGGAGGCAAGCCCATTTCCCACCATAAACACCCATCCAATAAGACTAACCAATCCCTACCTTAGGTGTTAGTCTGACCGACAAAAAAAAAGAGCTGGAAAAAAAAAAAATCAAAAGGCCCAAAACAAAAAAAAAGCAGCCATCATCAAAAAAAAAAAAAAAGCGTCCATGACCAAGGTCAAACGGTCAATCCAAGTGAAGAATCCCAAGACCGGGGCTAAGAGGTCAACCAAAAATATTAAAAAACCTATGACCCTAGTGAAAACGGTCAATTCAAAATTATCAATACTCATACCATCCAATAGGGGAGAAACAATCAAGCTGGTCAGATAACACCACATCTAGCCTTCCCACATTAAAACCTTCAAGACCTTCTTGAGACCTAGGCTAAGAGATAACCCGGAATTTTGAGGATTCAAGCTCCATAGGATACCCCTAACCATTAGGGTCAGACATGGAAATCAGATCCCGCACCATTATCAAACCTACCCCGATCAAAGTTCGAGTCATTTTTACTCGACTTCCCCCTTTCCTACCACATTACAATACCTTACCCTCGAAGCTTTAGCTCCACAAAATTAAGCTCCAGATGTCAAAACATCAAAGCCACTTACGACCTAGCACCACATTTCCAAAAATATCCAAACCAGTTACCAGCCCCAAACACGGGAACTCAACCTGCGGCCGGCATAGAACATGCCAAAATAGTTCACACCACCTCTGGGGGCTACCCCGGAGAATGCTCACAGTCACAGGATCAACATCCTAACTATTCTAGCCCTTTGATCAAGACATCATTGGGAATGCACCTAGCCTACACCATCGCTATGGCTAGTTACACACAAAGCCCTAGTAGACTAGGCACCATAATATATATTTCAACACTGAACTACGGCTTGGTTTGATTTCACTACACGTGAATACGTAGGCAGCCTTTCAACAGAGGCACAACCACCCACATTGACACACATTCAAAAAGCACTATCATTCCTGTCACGACACTGTCATGTTCTCAACAGTTAGCTTTGTCGTCCTGGGGGCTTCTCTTAGGTAGAAGACCTCCATCCACTCACAAAATCCAAAAGACTTTCAAAATCTAGCCACCTTTCTATAGTATGTCCTAGTACTCGGCTCAGTCGAAGACAAGAATCTGTCAGGGACTCGAACAGCACCCCCTTCGGGAATATACACCGACACAAAAAAAGATCCAAAAGAGCATTAGACTACAGCATTGCCACTGCTAAGTCTTGCAGAAACAGTCTCATTACAGACTACTGCAAATCCCCGTATAACAGATCTGTCCTATTTTGATGTTCGACTGTGTTGCCACTCGCCTAGGCTACGGAATAGCGCAACTTAAGAGTCTTGTCATTTTAGGTGACCCACTCCTCTACCGAGTCACGGTCCAGCCCTTAGAGAGTCCAGTTCGTGTCTGTCAACTCGTTCTGTCACGTCCAGAGTCGAGTCTGTCGGTATACCTCTCTCTTCAAATTCTCATTTTAAAAATTTGCAAAATTTAGCCATTTGATAAAGTCCTTGTCGACAAGGTCAAATTCCAGTCTATTTAAACTACAAATTTCTTTTCTACCCCTTTCAATTTTGAAAACCTATCTCCTAGCACGTGAGTTGCTTTCAGGACTTCGATTTCAAAATTTTCAGCCTTTTGCAAAAAAACAAAAAAAATCATTTCTTCCCCAGCGTGAGTTGGTGTTTCGCCTAAATGTTACATACGAATTGTTATGTGTCAGCATGCAGGTACACCCGGACTCGAGAAGGAAGTCTCCTCGCAAAAATTCCCCAGTAGAAAGTTCAGGCGACATTTTTTACTGAAAAATTGGGATGTATCTGTAAACAGATAAACCCATAGCTTCCAATGCAAGCTCCCGCGTAATTCTGAATCGGGATGTATCTGTAAACAGATACACCCATAGCTTCCAAGGCAAGCTCCCAAGTAATTCTGAATCGGGATGTATCTGTAAACAGATACACCCATAGCTTCCAAGGCAAGCTCCTGCGTAATTCTGAATCGGGATGTATCTGTAAACAGATACACCCATAGCTTCCAAGGCAAGCTCCCGCGCAACTCCAAGATGGGATGCGTCTGCAAACAGACACACCCAAGACTTTTTAGGCAAAGTCCCCCCGGAATTATCAGCATCCATCCAGGTATGATTTCTATCTTATGGCTTGCGAGCCCTTCACGCAAGTCTAATGGACTATAAACGACCCGATCGGAAGTCTGCTAGGTCTTAATCCTTGATTGTCCTGGTAGCTACTCTGACTTTCGCCTTGTCCAAGCCTCAGTAAGAGTGGGGGCTCTGTAGACACCCACATTTTGACCGCCAGGTGTCTATAGTAGTTTCCGCCAAACACCCGATGATGATCGGACGCAAACATGCTTTAATGGACTCGGATACACTGCTACAAATCCCTTGTTTTTATGATGCTTTGTCATTGACGCTTCGCAAGAGCGTCATCCTCAAAATCTTCCCTCTTTTTTAATGTGACACCTTTTAATGTCACATGTTAAATTTGCTATAACTAACCAGTAGAGAGGTGAGCAAAACCGGGTACCCGATTTTAAAAAAACTCATTTTTCCGAAACCGAGCTGGTTTAAACCGGGTAACGAGTTTTTTTTTCATTTTGTAAACCGAAACCGAACTGGTTTTAACCCGAACCGGTTTTTATGACCCGATTTTTAAATAAAATGACTATCTTTGTTATAAATTAATAAACCGGTTTTCTGAACCAGTTTGTGACCTGGTTTCACTAATATTCCATTAAAAATAAAAAAAGTGAGATTTTTTCCCTTTAAAAGTATAAACCGGTTTAAAACCGGGTATCCGGTTTTGAAAATTTATAAACCGAAATCGAACTGTTTTCACTGAGAAAAAACCGGTTCGGGACACGAACCAGCTTTCAAATTCTAAAACCCGGATTTTCGGGTTTTTTAAATCGGGTTTCGATTTGATTTCAATTTCTAAAACCGGTTTGGGTTTTTTTGCTCACCCCTACTAACTAATAGAAATACTGTTAAATGGAATCAAGAAAAATTTTAAGCGCAAAAAATTGGGTAAGTTAAAATTTGGAATTTTTTTAGGAAAATTCAAAAACAAAAATTAAGACGTACTCCCGCACAAAAATTAAAACCTAAATAACACACTAAAACCTAATCAAACCAAATCACTCTCGTTATCTCTCCTAAATCCCCAATCAAAAGAAATTAAACCCCAGAAATTGAGACGACGACATCCGAAGAAGACGACATCAATCAGCTGGCTAGGTGTTGATTACAACTCGCTCGTCAGCCCTAATTCTACAACGGATTTTAATTTGCAATTCTACTTCCAGTTGATTACAACTCGCTCGTCAATCAGGTGTTCATTCGATCTATTGCATAATTTTTTTCAATTTTAAGTATCCAATTGTCTATTTCTGATTGTAATTTCTGATAATTATAATTTCGTCAATCAGTTGATGCCAATTTTTGATAATTATTGTTTGCTGTTTCGATTATTGACAGTTTTAATTATTTGCTGATAATTTTAAGTATCCAATCGTTGTTTCGTTCTATGATTTTGGCTTCTAATAATTTTTGATAATATGCAATTTTCTTAGTAACTGAATTTGATACCATTATTTTTCACTTGGTCGCTATATATATCTGAAAGTTTTATTTGGTTTATTTTCGTTCTAATGACCAGTTTTGTATTTGGTTATATCGTTTTCATCTGTTTTTTTTCCCTTTCGGATTTTCGTTATATGTTACATGCTTTCCGATTCATTCCCGATTTTCGTTTTATTTTGTTAATTTTTCTATTTCGTCCATGGTCCTTTTTTCTAATTATAACCAAGCATTAAATTCTATATTTTTATTTTTTCCGCTTTCCGATTTTCCGATGTTTTTTAATTCTATTTCTATTTCGTCCATTTATAACCAAGCATTCAGAGCAACTATATATCATTTGCGAGGGTTATGACAGAAGTTGATGTAGGTTTTAAATTCTCATATGAGACGGTCACTTGAGAAGTGTTGTAGGAGGGGACTGGATCGGTTGTTATCCTACATACTGTAGGAAGTTGGTGAAATTTGTAAACAAGTTTCGGAATGCCTCCTTACTTGATAAACCATATGAAGCAAACAAATGATTTCTTTGCCTCAAATACTAACAAATTACTAGTAAAAATTAATAAAATTGAAGCAAAGAAGAAAGAAACCATGCAGTAAAATGTGGGGTAAATTGTTAAAACTAGGGGGGAATTGGAATTACCAGGAAACTAAGTTTGAAGCTTCAAAGAATTATTGAATAAAGTCCATTATAAATTATCTAACACCATCAGCACTCACCACTGAATTAGCACTATGATGTGTAAATGCGTAAATCATGTGAGAAAACTAAAACATTAGATTATTTTGGGGACTTCACATTATTAAATTCTAAATGTGATGTAAGTTCATTAATATGCAATACGAAACCAATCAATGAACTAGATATGCTAATGAAAAGGTGAACACTTCAGAATTATGACTATATGCATCTTGTGATGAACTTTCTTTTCCTCACCTACTTTAATGAACTTATTAATGTTATCATCCCAAGTACCTGTTGCTATTTGCTAGTGTCAATTGTGAAAGGATGTAAGAAAACTTAACTCCTTGTGTCTTCTTTAGTTAACTTTTTGCTTCAATAGTTTGCATTGTTATTAATCATACATTCTATTCTAGCTCTTTATTTATCGAGCTCAGTTGTCATATTACTCATTAAAAAAAAAGATTAAGGAAGATAAATGTTAAGTAGACATTGTAAGTCTAAAAATTTGAAATCAATGATAATGCAACAAGAAACTGCAAAAATCAGGAAACAATAAATCTCAATCATTTATACACAGCAAATATAGAATGTAATGGATTACTAGGAGCCTCCAGAATAAATCAAATCGTAGTTGATTGATGAAATTAACATAAATTTTCAATAAAAATATTATGATAAAAATAATAACCTAATTACAACTGAGCAATGTGTAATTAGTCATCATAATCTACCAAAAAATTCAGTGTTTTGTATTAGTACTACTTAGCATGAACTACTGTACTAGTACTTACTTCTTATCAATAAAACATACTTCTTACCTTGTTAATTCACCTCCACTCATTAATTCTCTTTCACTCCTTCAATTTGAGGACTGAATTTACTTGCACTCCTTATAAACCATCAGAAACAATTTTAAATTTGAAGTTGGGTGCTGTTAGTAGTTTCTGTTATACTTTTAAATTTCGGTCAAGCTCACTAGAAGGTCATTTATAGATGGTGAATCTTAACCCGAATTTTAGCCATTTACCAAAAAAAACTCGTATTGCAGTAATCTCCTAATTATTTCTCTGGTTCTTTTTCTGATGTACCTACTACAACTTGTTTACATGTAGTCTTGTCTACACCATTTTAGTTTAATCCTGAAAATTGTTAGCTCTTAAGGATGAAGATGAGATCAATTTCATAGTTTCATAAATAAGCTCTTTGTTTTGACCTGTGATGATGAAAAAGTGTAAGGAGGTGTGGACACACTAATTACTCTTGATCGGAATTAAAAGTCGTCTAGTGGAACCTTTCTCTTACAACAAAAAAGAAAAAGTTGTGAAATTTTTTCATAGTGTCTTATAAATAGTACTCCCACCATTTTTTATTGTTCTACCCATTTGCTTTATACACGATTCTTAAGGAAAATGAATAAAGAATGGAAATGGGAGAGAAGTTGATACAAGTGGGTCAGAGTAGAAATTATTAAAAAATGGAGATGTGAGAGACTAAAATGGAAAGATTAGAAATGGGAAGAATAGTAAAAAAAGTCCCAAAAAGGAAAATGGGTAGAACATTAATAAATGGAGGGAGTATCTTATAAATAAGTTCTTTTAATATGCATTTTAATTAGTTATTGCCTATTTATTTAGTTAATATTTCTTTTACATATGAAATTATGGTTATATTTATGGCGTTTTCATCTTGTTAATCTGTAGTCGTCATGGATACTAGTTGGATAAATTTGCCAAACAATCATTCTAGATACTTAGATGGGTGCACAAAGTTTATCGAGTTAGCAAAGAAAAGTCTTGTGGAAGGAAAAACAAAATGTCCGTGTAAAATTTGTAAACTTCGATATTGGTTGACACTTGATGAAGTAGAGGAACATATCTTGTTTAAAGGGTTCTATCAATTATATACAAAGTGGATTTGGCATGGGGATGAGGACATTATTGATCATTTGCACGAATATGATGTGGGGAGCACTAGTAAAGGACCCTTTGTAGGTCGGGATGATATGCAAGGGTTACTAAGTGCAACCTTTTTTGGTAATAATAACCATTTGGTTGGAGATCTTAGGAACGAACTTCCTGTTGGCACAAATGATGATAAAAGAAATGAAGTTGACAATGTGGATATAGAATTTTCTTCTAATGATGAGTCTGATCATGAGTTCGACGATGACTATATGCAAACCCCTAATCCACAAAACTTTGAGGAAGATGGAAAGTACAAAAGATTGTTCGAGGATGCAAAAGAGGAATTGTATGAAGGGTGCCAAGCTTTTTCGAAACTTTCATTTCTTTTACACTTATTTCATATCAAATGCATGTATCATTGGTCTGCTGAGTCATTCAACAAGTTAATTGATCTTCTACTTCAAGCATTTCCACAAATGAGTGGATTCCCATCATCTTACTACGAAGGTAAGAAGATAATCAACGGCCTTGGATATGAAAAAATTCATGCTTGTCCGAACAATTGCATACTTTACTGGGGAGAGTTTTCGAAGAAGGATGAGTGTCATGTATGCCATACATCAAGATGGAGAAAACGCGCATGTAATAACATCGATAAAGGTAAGAGTAGTAATAAGAAAGGTGAAGCGGCCAAGGTAATGAGATATTTTCCACTTATTCCTAGATTAAAGAGGTTATACATGTGTACTAAAACCGCAGAAGACATGAGGTGGCATCATGAGAGTCGTGTGAATGATGGAAAACTTAGACACCCATCAGATGGGCTTGCTTGGAAACAATTTGATTCTCGTTATCCTGAGTTTGCCTCCGATCCTCGAAATGTTAGGTTAGCTTTGGCAACAGACGGTTTTAACCCATATCGTCTAATGAACACCACATATAGTACATGGCCTGTCATACTGATACCATACAATTTACCACCTTGGTTGTCCACGAAACCATCATCATTTATATTGTCATGTATTATTCCAGGGAAATCTAGTCCTGGTATTGACATTGATGTGTACTTGCAGCCTTTGCTTTATGAATTGCAATTGTTGTGGAAAGGTGTTAATACATATGATGCTTATGAGGGAAATTATTTTTCATTAAGAGCTACTTTACATAGTACTATCAATGATTTTCCTGCGTATGCTATGTTATCTGGATGGAGTACGGTAGGTTATGATGCTTGTCCACGATGCACTCATTCAACAAATTCTGGTCGATTTGGAGGCAAAATTTGTTATGTTGGCCATCGAAAATGGTTGCCTCATGATCATTCTTATCGTTCTGAAGCTGATTTGTTTGATGAAAGTACTGAATATGGTAATGCTCCTAAGTCTGTAAGTGGAAATGATATTTTGAGGCAACAAGAAAGTATCGGCTATATTTATGGGAAATCAACTAAACCTCGAAAAAGAAAAGGCAGAGCAAGGGAAGTTGGTGTGTCAACGAATATTATTAGTGATGACCATAATGTGGATAATGATTCTACTAATTTGTGGAATAATAAGAGTGTATTCTTTCAGTTGCCGTATTGGGAGCATAATCCACTAAGACATAACTTGGATGTAATGCACATTGAGAAAAATGTGTGTGACAATATTTTGGGAACCATTTTGAATATGGATAAATGTAGAGATGATCAGAATGCAAGACTCGCTCTTGAAAAATTGGGCATTAGGAAACATCTTTGGCTCCAACAACAACCCGATCGTGATCCATACATGCCTCCCGCATCATACTCAATGTCTACTCAAGAGAAAGACAGATTTTTGAAAGTCTTACAAAAGATTAGAGTTCCTGATGGTTATGGCTCTAACATATCTAGATGTGTTAATATCAAACAACGAAAACTGAACAATCTCAAGAGTCATGACAACCACGTGTTGATGCAAGATATCCTTGTCGTAGCATTGAGAGCGTCTAAGGCCACCGCTGTTACTGATTTGCTTGGAGATTTATCTTCTTGTTTCAAATATTTGTGTTCTTCAACTCTAGATAACAATGAGTTGGATACTCTTGAGGTGAAAATTACACTCACACTATGTCAGATGGAAATGGAGTTTCTTCCAACATTTTTCACAATCATGGTTCATTTAATAATTCACTTGGTGGAGGAGGCTAAACTTGGTGGACCTGTTCAGTATAGATGGATGTACCCGATCGAAAGGTTAATATTTAAACCTTTAATGTTTTTGTGTTCTGATTAATCTTTTTTCTTATTACTAATAGCTTTTTATATTTAAGGTATCTGGCTCACTTAAAATCCTATGTAAGCAACAAAGCTCAACCAGAGGGATCCATTTCTGAAGGCTACATTTTAGAAGAGACTATCACATTTTGTTCTAGGTATCTCCAAGGCGTGGAGACCATTTTTGATAGATCCAAGAGAAATGATGATGGTATATCAGACATGAGCCATTTCCTTTATAATTCGGGTGGTCGTGTCATTGGGATGAAGGAAATTATGCGCCTAGATGATAGAAGTTTAAAACAAGCACACCGTTATGTTTTGCTTCATTCTGATGAGATGAAAGAGGTTCTTAAGTAAGTACTTATATAAGTGTCTATATTTTAATTTGATCGTACGTGATATAAATCTTCACTATATTAATATTTTTGTTATTTTTAGTGGATTCCTTCATCAGAAAAAGCAAGATTATCACCAAGTCGTTACTCAAAGTATCGAAAATGAGTGGATCATTAATGAATTTGGTGAATGACTTCAACTTCAGGTCTCCTACCCTTGTTTTAATTTTGGAAAATAAAGTATTTATAATATAATTTGTACTTGGTTATTTTCTAAGATGAGAACTATTCTTATAGGTACAAAACTTAGACGGAAGCACCAAAGAAGGAAAACTACGCAAAACATTGGCTGGTGGCTTAAGTAGTTATTGTACAAGAATGTCGGGGTATATGATTAATGGGTATAAGTTTCAGACGGTTGATCATGAGCAAAATAGAAAAACAAAGAATTCTGGAATTATGGTCGAAGCAGATGGGCAAAATTATTACGGAAAGATTAAAGGAATTTATGAGTTGGATTATTTTGGAGCTTACAAAGTTGTAGTATTTCATTGTAATTGGGTGGACATATATAGAGGGATAAGGTCAAATGCAGACAAGAGTGTTTGTGTTAACTTTTCAAAGTTGATGCACACCGGTAGGAATTTGTCGGATGACCCTTTTGTCTTCTCATCTCAAGCAAAACAGGTTTTCTATGTTGAAGATGAGATACAAAAAGGATGGTTACATGTTATTACAACTAAGCCTAGAGACTTGATTGACACAGGAGAGAATTTAGCTTGATTAGTTACCTTGTGTAATTGCTTTATATTATTAATAAATGTTTGCATGAGTGTATCGGTACTTAATTCTCTATTTTTGTATTGATAATAGTTTTTAGTCCTCACATTTATGTAACAACATTTACAATTTTGTTTAGTGTATGAGATTGTTTTATAGATAGTGTCATTTATTTTGCAAATGTTTTGCTTTTAGATTAATGAAGCTGACTAAATTTGTTATTATTTCAGGATACCTTGATTGACAATGAGTTATCGAAGCAAAAGAACACTTGCTGCTATGAGTACAAATGCTGCTTCACCACCAGTGAATACAAAAGACCATGTTATCGGTGAGAGATGGGGACCATTTACTCCTCCCCTTGGTAAAACTCAACAACGTGTCGCTGACAATCATTCAAGTGGTTGCTACTGTTAAACCAAAGGAAGTTGGAGAATCTCAACCAAAACAAGCGCCTTCTCTTAGATTCGCACATCAGAAAAACAATGTCTCTCGTTCACTTAAAGCTGATATATCTTGCAAAGAGAACAGACCACGACCACATGATGCATTTAAAGAAAATTCGCTTCCTAATGTTGATGCTAGCGCCCAAGTACCGCACACCAGCAAATCTTCTCTTATTTGGAAGAGCTCTTTAACTGAAGCACCAAAAATAAAATCTTCAATGGTAAATCGACATGAATCTCTCCTAGATAAGACATCCCAAAGAAACACCACATCCACTAGCCTCCATCCCAATCATCGAAAAAGAACTTTCGAAAGTACTATGCCTAGTAGGCTTGATGGTGTAAATTCTGTTCACAAATATGAGGTTCAAAATTTACCAGGTAAGTTATTCTAATTGGCTACTTGCTATTTATTTAATACTTCTAATTTAATTGGTTGGCTGTTATTGATCTGATGCTGGAAGTTTTGTGTATCTATGTTCTGCTAATTTTTGTACAGTATAAGTATATTTTTCCCGACGATTTCAGCTATACATTGAGGTTTTCCCTCAATTATGTAATTATGTTATATTTTCTGTTTATATGCGGTCTTATGGCTGCCATGTGTTGCTGAAAATTTTAACTCAAGAAGGGCCTTATACAGTGGATGCTCCTCAATTATCAAAGTTGAGTCGTCACTCTACAATGCCAAGTAGGCTCAATGATGTGAATTTTGTTGAAAAAGACGAGGTCCTCACTAGCGGTAAGTTAAGTACCTATAAATTCTTTAGTACTTCATTAGTTTAAATAAATCAAATAAATACACCAGAATGGTTATTCGATTCGTATTTTGCTCGACTATGATCAATATATATATATAGTATATTTTTCCCGACGATTCAAGTTTACATTGAGGTTTACTGTCAATTACGTACGTATGTTTTGTTTTGTCTTTATATGGGGTTTAATGACTTTCATTGTTGCTGAAAGTTCCAGCTGAAGATGGGTCTTTTCCTCTAGATACTCCTCAAATATCGAAGCTGAGACGTCATGCTACAATGCCAAGTAGGCTCAATGATGTGAATTTTGTTGAAAAAGACGAGGTCCTCACTAGTGGTAAGTTAAGTACCTACAAATTCTTTAGTACTTCATTAGTTTAAATAAATCAAATAAATACACCAGAATGGTTATTCGATTCGTATTTTGCTCGACTATGATCAATATATATATAGTATATTTTTCCCGACGATTCAAGTTTACATTGAGGTTTACTGTCAATTACGTACGTATGTTTTGTTTTGTCTTTATATGGGGTTTAATGACTTTCATTGTTGCTAAAAGTTCCAGCTCAAGATGGGTCTTTTTCTCTAGATACTCCTCAATTATCGAAGCTGAGACGTCATGCTACAATGCCAAGTAGGCTCAATGATGTGAATTTTGTTGAAAAAGACGAGGTCCTCACTAGTGGTAAGTTAAGTACCTACAAATTCTTTAGTACTTCATTCGTTTAAATAAATCAAATAAATACACCAGAATGGTTATTCGATTCGTATTTTGCTCGACTATGATCAATATATATATATATAGTATATTTTTCCCGATGATTCAAGTTTACATTGAGGTTTACTGTCAATTATGTACGTATGTTTTGTTTTGTCTTTATATGGGTTTTAATGACTTTCATTGTTGCTGAAAGTTCCAGCTCAAGATGGGTCTTTTCCTGTGGATACTCCTCAATTATCGAAGCCGAGACGTCTCACTACGATGCTAACGAGTGGGACTGATGATGTGATTTTTTTTGAAAAAGACGAGGTCCTTACTCATGGTAAGTTAACCACCTACAAAAATTTTAGTACTTAGTTAGTTTATATAAATCAAATACTCCAAAACAGGGATTTGATTCGTATTTTGCTTTACTATGTCTTATATAGTATATTTTCCTCGATGATTTCAGCTATACGTTTTGCTTTACAGTCAATTATGTAAGTATATTGTGTTGTGTGTTTATATGAGCTGTTATGGCTACCATTTGTTGCTGAAAATTTCAGCTCAAGAAATGCCTTTTACGGTGGAAAGCAGCGACCAGTACATATCAGATACTACTAAATTATCGAAGCCAAGAGGTCGCACTATGATGCCAAGTAGGCCCGATGATGTGAATTTTGTTGAAAAAGACGAGGTCCGTACTAGTGGTAAGTTAACTAACTATAATTTTCAATACTTCATTAGTTTATGTAAATCAAATACTCTAGAACGGTGATTTGATTCGTGTATTTATGATGGTATATTTTTCCCGATGATTTTAGCTTCACACTGAGGTTTACTATCAATTATGTACACATGTTGTGTTTTGTGTTTATATGGAGTTTAACGGCTGCCATTTGTTGCGGAAAGTTTCAGCTCAAGAAGGGTTTTTTCCTGTGGAAAATGGCGGCCAAAATATATTAGATACTCCTAAATTATTCAAGTCAAGACGTCGCACTTTGATTCCTAACTGGCCTGATGATGTAAAATTTGAGGAGAAAGACGAGGTTCTAACTGTTGGTAAGCTTCTTGAACCCTTTGTTATGTGTCGTCCGTCATCTATTAACGCTCCTAACTCATCTAGCTACAACTTGCATCTTCACTTGTTCATGTGTGCTGCTTATTTAGTTTACAGAATGCTTGATCATGTATTCCATTGTTGTTCTCTGATGACATTGATGTTGAGAACTACTCCTAATTTCCAGCTCTATTTTGTTGATTAAATTAGACAGCAAAGGAAACTATAAAAATGTCAAAGATGCAATTCAACCCCATCATGTTTGGCTTCTGAAAGGCATAAAGTACTTTGTGACCTTCAATGAGTTCTATCAGCCACTCAGAAAAGGAGGACATATTCTCATTAGATTTATTGGGGACGTTGTGAAAAAGGAGAAATATTGTCCAATTAGAGAAACAAATTGGCATCATGTCAATGAACAATACAAAGTTGACATCATTGAGCTTATCCGAGTAAGTGTATATCACAATAAAATGGTTTTAATTTATTTACGATGACTATATATGTTTTTTTAAATTAGTACTTTTTTTTGTTTCTTTTAAGGATCATTTTATTATTCCCGAAGGATATAACTATGATCAAGGAATTCTCAAGCGAGCGGGGAGAAGTCTGAGACAATATAGACATATGCTAAAGAAGTCTTATTTCAAACCTTCACTAAAGACAAAAGCGCAAATATATGAAAATGTACCTGATGGTCATACTCGTGACAGCTGGTTACATTTGGTCGATTATTGGTATTCTAAGGCAGGACAGGTATACATTTCTTCATTCGTGCCTATGATGTTGTTAAAAAGATTACGTAAGAAAGCATGCATTGTTTAGCCTGAACAAGGACTAACCTTTCTTACAAAAAATATTTTCTTATAACAGTTGTTGTGTTGTAGAAATTCTCGAAATGTGGAAAATAAGCACGTGGAGCTCAAAATTACGTTCATACAAGTGGAGCTAAAAGTTATGCAAATATTCGAGCTGATTTGGTATAAGTTTGTCTATTTTTTTCTATAATATTTTTTCAATAGTCTAAAATTAAAATGTTTACTATATATTAAGGCTGAAATAACTTTATTGGTCCTACACTTCAGGAAGAAAAAAATAATAGAGAGCCTACTGCTTTGGAAATGTTCAAACATACTCATCTAAAGAAAGACGGAACGTATGTGAAGGATACTTGTGCAGAAGATTTTGTGGTAATCAAATTTTCACTAACCAAACTTTCGTGTATAGTAAATCCACTTACGAAGTTAGTTATTTTAAATGCTAATATTATTCTCTTTTTTGTAAAGGATGATGTCCATGCCAATGTTGATAACGTATTATTGACAAATCCATCAAATACCAAGGCTCGTGAACAAATTGAGAATGAAGCTTTCAATAAGTTAATGTATGGAGGAGAAAAACCTAAATGTCCCGTCGGTTATGGATACGGTGTGAAACAAAGTGACGTGTTTGGGATACGTAGTAGGATGTTAAGGAAAGAGGAATTCAATTGTGGAAATATGGAGGAAGTTGTGGCTAATCTTGCTGAGAAAAATGAAGGGTTGATGAAGACAAATGAACAATTGCCGAAACAAAATGAAAAGCTAGAGGTTACATGTAACGAGAATAATGACTTGATGAAAAAAATGACAACACAGTTCAGTCACATTCTTGATATTTTGAGTAGTGGGACAACACCAAGTGAGTTTTTAGATTTAGCAAAATCTATTATAGACATGTCGAATCCACAGGTAAATTCTCGATTTCTTTATTTCATTGATATTAAATTTCCATTGTACAAGGGATAAGGTAGTATTGGATTAGACTTCTAGAATGATTCTTGTTGTGCAATAAAACTATGTCACATAGAAGACTTCATAAAATATCCTTCTTGTCTCATCTTCTATCGTTTGATAATCTGATAACAAATAAATTGACCAAAGTGCTTGTTATTTATGATGCATGTATAATCGATTGATAATTGTCTAAAATGCTTGGTTATTTTATTAGTATAAAACTCCATGTTGGTACGTTGGTAGCGGTGGAAACTTAACCGAAGCCATTATTATTGTATAGCTAGTGAGTCGTTATAAGGAACAAGCGCATCATTGTTTTGTTATGTAATTATAAGAGTGGGTAAATGTTTGATTTTAGATACGTTTCAGTTATGGCACTTATTAATTGTTGTTTGCCTTCTTTATAGGTTTCAAACACTACAACAAGTGAAGATTCGCCAAAAGGAAGATTGGAGAACACATATATACAACAAGGGATGATTCGCCAAAAGTTAAGGGGGACATTAATGTAGTTTAAATTTCATAAGTAATTTAACCCACATATATAGAGATATTATGTTTTACTTGAATAATAATTACATTATTGAAAGTTTTTTTTTTTTTTTTTATCAAATTCCTACGTTAGTTTGATTTTGTACGTATGTATATCGTAAACTAATTAATAATACGGTCGAATATATTAATTCTGCATCTTGTGACGCTTATTGATGCCAATTTTTGTAGCATATACTCGTTAGTGGATTTTTTTCTACGCATTTGTGATGCTTATTAATGTCATTTTTTTAGTGTATCTCTTAAGTGAAATTTTTTTCTACGCTTTTCGTCATCACAATGTGCTTATATAGAATTCCAAAGATAATGATCATGTATGAATGTGACGGTAAATGGTGTCACAAAATAATGGCATGACGATTTAGTTTGTCAATTATTTTGTTGCCAAAAAGCGTCATAAGTAATTTTGACGCTTAAGTGTGTCGATATAAGCGACACAAAAGGGTGTCACAAATTTGTGACGGCAAGATTTTTGACGCTCTTATTGAGCGTCAAAAAATAAAATTGTGATGCTTTTTTGTGTCGATAATTATCCATAAAAGTGTTGTAAAAATAGGAGATTTCTAGTAGTGATATGGGATCGGAATCATGGACATTTGGTTTAGGATTATTACGGAGTACAAACCTTAGAAAACCAACCTCAAAATCAGGCCCAGTGGGTCGTTTCGAGTCAAATAAGTCTAATTTGGGTCGAATCCGGCACCAGGGGCAAAACCGTCTTTTAGCGACCGGGTCAAACCCGGTCAAAGATATTTTTCCGAGGTACATGGACCAGCCGTGACACCTCACCAGTTCGGCCTAGGCTCAGATACTACAAAATATCAGCCTCGAAAATATTAAACAAATCCATTCAAGGATAGAATTCGATCTCAAGTAGGAATTCTATCCGAAAACCAAATCAATTCACCGACCGAGCATCAAAATACTCAGCCAACCCCATTTCAGCCGAGATACTTTGCTTACTCACCAAGGAACGAAATTCTCGTTCCCTTCAAACTCCTACGTGTCCTATCCAAACCGGTATTTCTTGTCACCTAAGCAAGAGTACTTCTCCTAGCACCTATCAAGGACCTCACCTATAAATAGGACCCTCCGGTCACACAAATAGGACATCTACGAATTATCAATCAACTATTTCCCGTCGAATTCACCAACTATTCCCGTACATTACACATCTACGACATACATCCAAAAATAGCATCAAAATACCGACAACCCTACGAATCCGTCCCCGAGTAGCCGGCCGAACCCGCTAGCCTACACGTCCAAACACACCACCCTAAACTCATCCACATCGTCTCGACGCTCCTGTGCCTAAACCACTTTCCGACGAGATCTTTTCCGAGAAAACAAGGCATGTAGGTTGAGGGTGTAAAATCAAACCCGATTCTTCCTCTTTCTCTTCCTTTTCACGTTTTTTTTCGTTTCGTCGGTCTATTTTTTTTACGGGTCGTTCGTCGCATATTTTTCATATCTCTAGTATCGGAATTATAAAAATATATTCATAAAACGAAACGTTCTTAAAATACGATATCGACTCTCTAATCGAATATCGTATCTAACAAGAACTAAATTAAATCTCGTTGATCGTTACATCTTTTTTAAACAAAATTCGACGCTTTTTATGCGGAGAGAATTAACTTTTTTTCTTTTCGTTCAAACTCTTTTCAAAACAAACTTTACAAAACTTTTTCTAAAAATCATTCCGACTATTTGATATCGATTTCATAATCGAATATCGGATATGACGAATATCGAAAACATAAATCGAGTATAAATTAATCCATATTTGTACGCGATTTATAAAAATTAACGATTTTTGAGAAATAAAAAAATCCGGGACAGGCTCCCGCGCGAGTCGCGCCCCTCCCAGGCGACTCGCGCGAGAGCCTGAAAAATCGATCCCTTTTTTGTGTTTTGCTCGTTTTCTATTCTTTTCGTTCCTTACATAAAACAGCGACTTTCGCGACATATTTTCAGATTTTGATAAATACTTTTTCGACTTCGGTCAACACGTGTTAATCCATCACGTGTCATAAACCTTTTTCAAAATCATGCATATCATCGTATTTACATCCTTATTCGATTTATTCAATCGTTACTAACTTGTTTGCTCGTGTTTGTAGCGATTTATTTTCATCTTTTGGTTTATTAGACTAAAATGAATTTCACATGTTAAATATAACTTTGACGTTATTAGTTTAAGATGCATTAAACGACTTAGCAACCCATTTATTTTTTCTCACATGCTTAGGGAAAATAATGTTTGCATATCATTCAACCGTCGAACTAACACGTGTAATGTACACTAAAAACGAACGATATCTTAGTAAAGGCCGCTAAGTGCGGGCGGGGTTGGGTGTTCTTAGTGAACTTCCCAACACGTACCCTCACCCCTTACTCAGAACCATGGTTTCCGGACGTCCGAATCCATTGGCAACGAGAGTCATTCAATACACGATATCCGATAATGTCGGTATCGGTATCGTAATTGTGGACATGACATAGGTCCACCCCGACGCGGCCACGCCCGGGTTTGGGGAGGCGAATGAATCTCCATGAGATGGTCAAATGGAAATTTAAATCGAAGTTGGAGTCGCCACCGAATTTTATGGTTATTCGGAACCGTTCGAGCCCACTCTATGTCGTAGTGGGCCGTATACAAAATACGGCCCATTTCCGATGTCAGAGTTTATTGGGCTGGTCCCTTTGCATATCGATATAGATGCCGACTTGAGCGGTTAATCGTATATTGAATGACTCTCGTTGCCAATGGATTCGGACATCCGGAAACCACGGTTCTGAGTAAGGGGTGAGGGTACGTGTTGGGAAGTTCACTAAGAACACCCAACCCCGCCCGCACATTAGCGGCCTCTACTAGGATATCGAATGATTTTTTAATACGCGCGTTAGTAATACGATGAATGATATGCAAACATTGTTTTCCTAAACATGCGAGGAATTGAATGGGTTGCTAAGTCGGTTTAATGCAACTAAAATTTAACGTCAAAGTTGAATTTAGCATGTGAAGTTCGTTTTAGTATAATAAAACAAAAGATGAAATAATATGAATTTGCTACAAGATGAACAAACGAGTTAGTATCGATTTGTGTAAATAATATAGCAAATAAATATGAGAAATCGAAAAAAAAAAAATATTAATCGAAATCTGGAAAATATTGTTAAAAACGATGTTTTGTATAAAAAAACGAAGTTCGAAAAATAATAAAAAGCGGAAAAGGAAGCAGCCGGCCGCGCGGCTCGCCCGGGTCACCGGCGGGCCGCGTGGTGGCCTACTTTGAAATCGGTTTTCGAAAACTCGATGTTTTTATTAAACCGCGTATGAATATTGCATAATTCGTACTCGATTCAATATTTTCGATATTCGTTATATTTGATAATTAACTACGAAATTAATATCAAATATTTCGAATAGTTTTAGAAAAAATGTAAGTTTTAAAATCGTTTCGTAGAAGAATAAAATAAAACGAACGAAAAAGCTAAAAAAAAACGTCTCGAATTTCAGGCCCGTGCGCGAGTCGCCTGGGCATGGCGCGACTCGCGTGCGGGTCTGTCCGGTTTTTTATTTTTTGTTCGAAATTGCTAATTTTGATAAATCGCGTACAAAATATGAATTAATTTGTACTCGATTTATGTTTTCGATATTCGTCGTACCCGATATTCGATTACGAAATCGATATCGAGTATTCGGAACGAATTAAAAAAAAAGGTTTTGTAAAAAGAAGTTTGAACGAAAAAAAGATGTAACGATTTTTAATATCGTCGAGATTTAATTTAATTCTTTTCGATACAATATTCGATTATAGAGAATCGATATCATATTTTTAAGAATGTTGTTATATGAAAGTAGTTTTTAATAATATCGATATTAGAAAATAAAATAAAAAAATGACGAATGACCCGTAATAAAAAAAACGAACGACGAGGAGGAGAAGGGAAGAAGAAGAGAAATCGGGTTTTGTTACACCCTCAACCTACATACTTCTGTTTACTCGGATCGGGGCTTGTCGGGACATGGCTTGGGCACAAGAGCGTCGAGTAGATGTCGGTGAGTTATGGTGGTTCGGTTTGGTCGTGAAGGGTGTCGGGTATAGGGCCGGATTTCCTTCGGGTTTTGGACGAGATATCGGTTCCTCGGTGCCTAGTTTTTATGCTTGTATGAATGTGTGTGTACGGATGTCGATTTTTATATTTGATGTTATGAGTGTATGAGAATAATGGATGTTGTAGATGCTAATTGATTGATGATATTTGCTAGTGGTCGATGTTAATAATTGATGCTTGTTCCTCCTTTTTTTCTGAGTTGTGCAAGGGGCTATTTATAGGGATATTCCCGACCTTGGCTAGGAGAGTTTGAACTACCGCTTAGGATAGGAAACGTAGAAGTTGTAAGGCATGAGAATTCCACTTTCTTGTCAAAAAAGAAAGGGACCACGGCTGGTTGTAGCCTACTCGGCCGAGTGTTTGTACTCGGTCGGGTGTTTGAATCGGTTTTTGGATAGGAAATGTAAGAGTTCGAAAGGAATGCGAATTCCGTTGCTTGGTGGAGAAGCCAAAATCTCGGCTAATTTGAGGAGTATTTCGGCTGATTTGGGTGTCTTGGCCGAGTAATTGGTGCTCGGTCGATATCCGATTTGGTTTCCGGATAGAATTCCTACTTGAGATCGAATTCTATCCTTAAACGGATTTGTTTAATATTTTGAGAAGTTGATTTTTGTAGGATTAGAGTGAGGATCAGCCGTGTGAGGTGTCACGGCTGAATCACATGTCTCGGGAAAATCTCGGACCGGGTTTCGACTCGGTCGTAAAACGATGGTTTTACCCCTGGTGTTGGAATCGACCCAAATTAGTCTTATTTGACTCGAAACGACCCACTGGGCCTGATTTTGAGGTTGGTTTTGTGAGATATGTACTCCATAATGAGCCCAAGCCAAATGTCCATGATTTTGAGCCCGTTTCTGAGTATTTAAAGCACGTTTGCGTCCGATCATCATAGGGTGTTTGTCGGAAACTGCTATAGACACCTGGCGGTCAAAATGTGGGTGTCTACAGAGCCCCCACTCTGACTGAGGCTTGGACAAGGCGAAAGTCAGAGTAGCTACCAGGCAAATCAAAGATTAGTCCTGGCAGACTTCCGGTCGGGTCGTTTAAGGTCCGTTAGACCTGCGTGGAGGGCCCGCCGGCCGAAGATTAGAAATGTACCTGAATTGACGATAATAACTCCGTGGAGACCCGGACTTGTCGTATAAGCCTATGCCGCTGGAGAGTTGTTTGCACAGTTTTGCTTGAGTCGTCCTGTGTAATGATTTATGCCAAGTTTGCATGTAACGCATTTTTAGGAGAAATGACTCATGCTGGGGAATAGAAATTTGAAGAAGATTTTTTTTGAATATTTTTTGGATGGAAGAATTTTGAAGGATTAAAGAATTTTTTTTTGACTCTGAGAAGGAGTAGGAATGCTCGGGATGTCTTAGCTAGATCCTAGGATTAAAGGCCTGTATGCTAAATCCCATGAGATTAGGAATCCCAAAGTGAGGAGGAGAATCCGATTTCATGCTATAAATACTCATCTCCCTGCTCATAAGCTCTGAAAAACTTAGTCCTCTTTTTTAGAAATTCATTATGGGAATCGATCGATTAGTCGGAATGCTGCAAGATTGGTCCCGAACCTTCAGAGATGCTGACAAGGTTATTCTGAACCAAAACGGCGTTGCCCAGTTATCCGTTATTCGGCAGATGCAAGTGGATCGTCACTTTCTGGATGCTTGCCTATCTTATTGGGATGATACCTATCATGTCTTTAGGTTTCCTCGGGGTGAAGTCTGTCCTATTCCTGAGGAAATAGCTGCTGTAGGAGGGTGGAATCCTATTCTTCGTCCTGCTATCCCCTTTTCAGTTCGTGATCCAAGGAGGAAATTAAGAGAATTTTTAGGGCTTTCTCATATGGAGGTATCCCGTATGCTAGAAGGAAATACAGTCTCCTTGATCGATCTGGCTGAGAAATTTATGAATCAAGATGACGTTCGGGTCAGGCCGGTGTATAGCCGTAGGGCCTTCACTTTTTGTATACTCCATGTTTATGCTTTCGAGGGTCATTTGGATTGGCTATCCTGTATGGGCCATGTCAGACTTCTTTCTGTAGCGGATCAAATGGAGACCGAACACAGCCCAGCCTGGCTGATTACCGGGGAGATTATCCAAGGTTTAGATAATCGTAAGAGGGACCCATCGATCAAGCTGTCTGGTAGCACCCGTCTTCTACAGGTAGGCTGATTTTTTTCTTTTCTTGATTTTCGCAATTTTTTGATTTTTTTTTTTGCAATTTCCGAGTTTTCGGGTCTTTGATTTTTGCGCGGTTTTCGCGTCTTTTCTCGATTTTCTCGGTTTTTCCGATCATTGCGATTTTGCGATTTTTTTTTTTTTTTTGAAATCGACATTGACTTTTTTTGCAATTTTGACTTTTCAGCTATGGCTTTTTGAGAGGTTATCGATTCTGGATCCCCCTCTAGACGTAAGCCGATATCGCCCAAACCAGGTGATGACAAGAAGACGAACTGTTGACTTTTCTCGCCTTACTACCCAAAAATTCTGGGACGAGCTGCTATCCTTCCATGGAGGCCCATTGATCCGTTGGACCGTACCTTGGTGGCCTATTTATTCCTGGACCGGATTAGAGTTGCGAGATAGGGCCCGTTATCAACTAATCCTATCTTTTAGGCAGACGATTCACCTTTATCCCGATCGCATACTTAGGCAATATGGTCGGGCCCAGAGAATCCCGGAGATTGAAGCGGTCGTGAGTGAGTCTACCCAGCTAACGGACGTGATGTGTGACATTTGGGCGCAAAGATGGTACACCCGGCACACTTGGCCCGTTTCTAAAGCTTCTCCCTCGATCTGGGTATCAGATTCCTACACGAAGTGGACCCAGGCCGATTCTGCTAAAGCCCGTGCTGCTTTAAAGACCGATGAAGCCTTTGACTTGCTGCGCCGAGAACAGGTTAAGGATAATCGAGGCTTTTTTGACGATGGCGATACCCCGGCTACGATGGTCCGATTGATGTCAGGCCAAAAGGGGAAGACCAAGACTTTGACTAAAGGGTCCAGCTCTAAAGGTACATGGGCGAAAACGGGCCCCCAGACGGACTTAGAAAGGAGACTTGGTCCAAGACTGGCAGCTAAGGACCGACTTGGTCCTCGGGATAGACTACCCGAGCGCAACCGGGCTCGGATTGAACCCGTGCAGAGGGCGGAGAAGCCGAAGTCGAAGAAGCGGGTTCGAGCAAAGGAAGTTCCACTCGTGATTAGGGAACGCTCGCCTCCGCCTCGCCGGCCTCGGGATCCGCGTGACCCGAAAGATAAGGGGAAGGGAAAAATGTACGAGTAGTCTCTTTAATTTTATTATTTAAGTATTACTACTATTTTTTGTGTGATTTTTGTGATTTATTTTTGCGTGAGGCATTTTTTGAAATAATAAAAGACATATTAGTGAAAACCGTTCCTGTCTTTTCGTTATTGCAATGGTTGTACCCTTTGAGGGGTTGCCTACGTATCCACGATTAGTGGAATCAAACCGACCGTAGTTCAGTCATAGATTTTTGCAATTTTCGAAATACATCAAGAATATTAGTTCGAGACGTGCTACAGTAGGATCGGTAATCCTAACTCATTGACCTGCTTAATTTTTGAAAATTTTGTATAAAAAGAATAAACCTTTAGCAAATGACATTGAGATAAGGTTAGGGGTAGTAGCGCTTCAGCTGGTTCAAGTTGGTTGGGTTGACGAATTCATTCCCATCCAAGTCTGTCAGCATTACGGCTCCTCCTGATAAAACCTTCTTCACTAGATATGGTCCGGCCCAATTAGGTTTGAATTTTCCCCTTGGGTCGACTGGTAACAAAGCCCGGACAGATTTTAAGACTAGATCGCCCTCTTTGATGTTTCTGGGCCTAACCCTTTTGTTGAAAGCCCGTTTTATCCTTTTTTGATATATCTGGATGTTGTTAAGGGCTCGAGATCGTCGTTCGTCTAAAAGAATCAATGAGTCGTACCGGGCTTGAACCCAATCTGCTTCAGGTACTTGACTTTCGAGTAAAATCCTTAAAGATGGTACCTCAAGCTTGACGGGCTGGACCGCCTCCATCCCGTATGTCAGATAGTATGGAGTTGCTCCAGTTGCAGTGCGGATTGAGGTCCGGTATCCCCATAAGGCAAAAGGGATTTTATCGGGCCAATACCGGTAATTATCAGCCATCTTTTTAAGTATGGTGACAATGGTTTTATTTGCTGCCTCTACCGCTCCATTTGTTTGGGGACGGTAAGGTGATGACGTATGTCTTTGAATTTTATATTTTGCTAGCAAAGTAGCGGTTTCAGCTTGGAAATGGGTCCCGTGATCACTTATGAATTCGTGCGGGATCCCGTATCGGCATATAATTTTATCTTGGATAAATTTTGCAACGTGTTTGGCGTTCAAGACACGATATGACTCGGCTTCGACCCATTTGGTAAAATAGTCAATAGCCACTAAAATGAAGCAGTGTCCTCCTGTCCCGGAAGGGTTCACTTTCCCGATTATATCAATTCCCCATGTTGAGAATGGCCATGGTGATGTCATGGTGTATAAAAGGGATGACGGCATATGTTGGACATTGCCGAAAATCTGACAGTTGTGACAGTGCTTGACGTATAAATGACAGTCGGTTTCCATGCTATTCCAATAATACCCGAGTCTTGCGATTTTTCGAGCTAGCATATGGGCATTCATATGCGGGCCGTTCTCGCCATCGTGTACCTCGGCCATGACCTTTTCGGCCTGCGTCTTGTCGATGCATTGGAGTAAAGCCCCCTGTGCTGTTTTTTTGTACAACTGTCCATCGTCCGTGCGGATGAACTGAGTGGCCCATCTTCGTAGGGCCTTCTTGGCCCGGTTTTCAGATTCCGGAGGATATTCTCCCGACGTCAAGTAGGTAAGAACAGCCTGGTACCAAGGTTCTGGGTCGGTTATTTCGATGTCTTGGATGGCGTTGATATATGCCGGCTCGGACCGTCTTTCGACGCAAATCGACATGCTAGTCAGATGTTCCGGGATGTTCAGTAAAGATGCTAATTTGGATAGTGCATCTGCAAACTGGTTTTCTTCCCGGGGCAGATAAATGTATTCCACCCTTTGAAACTGCTTTTCGAGAACCCTTACTCGCGCTTGGTAAGCTACGAGATTTGCGTTCCGAGTTTTCCATTTCTGGAGTGCTTGATTAATGACTAATGATGAGTCACCATGGACCCGGAGGTTCGTTACTCCTAGATCAGCGGCGGCTTGTAACCCGTGAATGCATGCTTCGTATTCGGCTGCGTTATTAGTCACGTCGAAGTCTAGCTTGATGGATAACGGGGTGTGCTCTCCTTGTGGTGAGATCAGCAAAATCCCGACACCAAATCCTCGAAAGTTGGATGCCCCGTCAAAATATAGATCCCATGTCTCTGTGTCGGTATGGAATATGTCTTCGTCAGGGAAGGCCCAAGTATCGGTATGTCCCTCTTCAGGTACCGGACTATCGGCGATGAATTCGGCTACTACCCGGCCCTTGATGGCTTTTAATGGTACGAACTTGAGGTCGAACTCAGCTAACATTAAAGTCCATCTAGATATTCTACCGTTGAGAATGGGCTTTTCGAACAGATAATTGATTGGATCCATTCTTGATAGTACGTGAACTTCGTGGCTAAGCATGTAATGTCGGAGCTTTTTAGTGGCCCAAACTAGAGCTAGACACGTCTTTTCGAGCATCGTGTATTTGCATTCGTACTCTAGGAACTTTTTACTGATGTAGTAAGTGGCTCGTTCTTCTGAGTCGACTGTCTGGGCTAGCATAGCCCCCATGGCTGTCTCAGTCGTTGTCAAGTATAACGACAAAGGCAAACCGTGTTGAGGTGGCATTAATACCGGCGGAGATGACAGAATCTCTTTGATTTTATCGAAAGCTGTTTGACATTTGTCGTCCCATAGTACCCGTTCCCCTATCTTCAGTTTTTTGAAAATGGGCTCACATACCATGGTTAGCTTCGAAATGAACCTGCTGATATATTGGACTTTCCCGAGAAACCCCCTAATTTCCTTTTCGGTTTTAGGTGGCCGCATCTCGGTAATGGCCTTGATTTTGGCTGGGTCAACCTCGATGCCGCTTTGGCTGACGATATGGCCCAGTAATTTACCCGATGTTACCCCAAAGCTGCATTTTTGAGGATTCAGTCTCATGTTATACTTGCGTAGTCGGGCGAAGAACTTCCTAAGGGCCAGAATATGCCCGTTTCGTTCTTTGGACTTGACTATCATATCGTCCACGTAGACTTCCACCTCTTTGTGCATCATGTCATGTAATAAGGTAGTGGCGGTCCGTTGATAAGTGGCACCAGCGTTGATAAGCCCAAATGGCATAACGGTGTAACAGTAAGTCCCCCAAGGTGTGGTGAAGGTGGTCTTACTCATGTCTTCTTTTGCCATTTTGATCTGATTGTATCCGGCATACCCATCCATAAAGGATAGAAGGGCGTGGTCGGCCGTGTTGTCCACCAGTATGTCAATGTGTGGCAACAGGAAATCGTCTTTTGGGCTAGCCTTATTAAGGTCTCAGAAATCTACACAAACTCGTACCTTTCCATCTTTCTTGGGTACCGGCACGATATTTGCGACCCAGTCTGGATATTCAGACACTTGGATAAAGCCTGCTTTGAATTGCTTGTCGACTACTTCTTTGACTTTGAGAGACCATTCGGGCCTCATTCTTCGGAGTTTTTGTTTTACCGGCTTACACCCGTCTTTGATGGTTATATGGTGTTCGGCTATCTCCCGGTCTATTCCCGGCATGTCCTTGTAGGACCATGCGAAGACGTCTTTGAATTCATGGAGGAGGTCCGTGAATTGTTGTTTCTCCTCGGGGTCTAAGGATAAACCTAACTTAAGCATCTGAGGCTCTAAAGGGGTTCCCAGATTGATGGAATCGGTTTCTTCGATCACCGGATCTCGGGACTCTCTTTGTTCGAGTTGCTCGACTAGATGCTGAGGTAATGGTACCTGTTCGTCGGGTTTCTCAATGTCATTGCAAGTAAAGTTTTTGAAAATGTTTTGAAAATAAGACAAGTCGTAAGCAGAACGGTTATCGTTATTATTGATAGAAAGTTTTGAAAATAGCTCGAAGAGAGCTGCCATCTGATCGCTGGTCAGAGGCGGTATGGGGAGTCCTCTCGGGACAGACTCCGAGGCCCCCAGAGGAATGGTCGAAGGGAAAGGGGTTACAGACTCGACCCTAGTACTGGACTCTCTAGACTTAGACTCAGACTCCGACTCTGACTCTGACTCAGACTCGGATTCGGACTCGTCGTCTTGCATGTCTCCTTCGCCGGTAGTGAGCTTGTAGACTCGACCCTCGCTGTCGGTCCATTTGATTGTCTTCCTCCAAGCCCGCTTTCCAGTGTCAGCACCTACTTCAGAGATCAGCTTGGTCGGATCGAATTTATTGCTATGGAGGATCAGGTTGACTAATTCCTCCTTAGGGGTAGGGATTATCTTGCTTTCCCCGAACAAGAGTCCCAGCATGGGCTCAGCCTGGTTCGAATCTTCTTTTGATTCAGCCTGGATGAGAGTGAAGATATCATCTGGGATGAAATTGACTTCAGGATAGGTTATAGCGGGCTGGTAAAGGCCCGTTTGGACAGCTCCGAATACTGGAGTGACGAAGTTGAGTTTCGGGCTGTAGGAGCCCTTGAGGACGTTGCAGGCCTTCTGGATGCCGGCCCAGACCACATTTTCCGGGGTTAAAGCATATCCCAAGCCGAATTTCGGCTCTTCATTATTTAAGACATTGATGATCTTGCCTGCCGGGAGACCAGGCCTTGAAGTAGCCCCCGGTAAGTAACCCAAGTTCTGCAGCATTTTGTCGATGCTGGTTGTGAAATAGGGCCTAAAAAGATATTCTTCATCGATCATTCCCACGAAATTGAATCCTCGCGGGTCGATTGAACCGGCCGTGTTGCAGCTTGACACGGCTATTGGAGTAGCTTCAAGTGTGATGACCCCGTCTTGTAAAGGTAACTTGACCTTTCTATGAAGATTGGAGGATACGGCCTTGACCGCGTGGATCCAAGGCCTTCCGAGTAGCAGATTGAACGATGAGGTGACATCGATCACTTGAAATTCTAGTTCTTTTTCGATTGGGCCGGTTATGATGGTTAGTCTGACAGCCCGAGCAACTGATTTCGGGCTTCCATCGAAGGCCTGGATAGTTTGTGCAGTAGGAAGATAGTCGGTCTCGGTAATGCCGAGAGCCCTAGCAGTCCTTAAAGGAAGGACGTTTACAGCTGACCCGTCATCGATTAGGGTCATGGGTAGATATTTGCCCCGGCAAATCACCGTAATATATAGGGCTAGGTTGTGGGTAGCCCCAAATGGTGGTAGATCGGACTCAGAGAAGGTGATAAGCGGGCCTTCTTCTTTGGACTTGCCTTTGAGGTGAGGCAGGATGGTGGCTACCATTTCAGCGGGGGTAACCGACGAGTCCACCTTGATCTCATCGAGAGCTTTAGTAAGTGCTGCTCGATGTTCCTGAGAACTGACCAGAAGCTGCCATATGGTAAGATCAGTTCGGACCCTCTTCAGTTGCTTGACTAGGGCCGTGTTAGTGTCTGGTTCTTCGAGTATGGAGTCCGTCTTGGCGGGCTCAGTGGCGGATCCCGGGGTTGAAGATCCGGCCGTGATGACATGAGTACCGGTCAGGGCCTTGGTTTTGGCCTTCCGGATCTCTTCGGCCGTGATAGGGACAGTCTCCCCCTTGGTCAGATAAACATCGTCTTCATCGTCATTCCATATCCCGTTGATTTGAGGAACGAAAGGGGAAATGAGATGAGTACAATCGATTATTTCTCCAGCAGAAATGGCGTGAGTAGCAAGAGGGTTGTTTTTGTTACTGGGCTTGTCGCTGGGTAACGGTATCTTCCCACTCTCGATCAGATCTTGAATGAGATGCTTTAATTTCCAGCATTTTTCAGTGTCATGCCCGTTGCCTTGGTGATAGCGGCAATAGGCCTGTGCGTTGTAGCTTTTGGACCGTTTCTCGACAGGGACCTCTGGCATTGGGCCTATGGGTTGAATTAGGCCTTTAGAAGATAGCCTTTGTAAGGCGTCGGCATAAGTAGTCCCTATGTCCGTGAATACTCGGGCTGAAGTGTTCTTTTTGGTCGAGGTGTCTAGCAAATTAACCTCGTCGAAGATACTTCGGGCCGCACTTGTAGTTGCGGGCTTACCGGAAGATGAACTGGCTCCTTGATAACCCTTTGTAGAGGCCTTAGTAAGGCTCTCTAACCTTAAGTCGTCTTCGATTCTCGTACCCATTTCGGTTAAGGTGGCGAAATTGGGTATGATAGCGTACCGGAGATGGATCCGGTAAGATGGGAGGAGATTTTTCACAAAGGCCTCCACTAATACTTTTTCGCTGGGCTTGTCGACCAGCTTGACACTTTCGGCCCTCCAGCTTTGGAGGTATTTGGTGAAACCCTCCTTCGGCTCTTGGGCCATGACCTCCAGAGTACGCATGGTTGTCTGGATTTCCGCATTGTCCGCATAGTTTCGGGCGAACTCCGTTGCGACATCGTCCCAAGTTTTGTATTTCTTGGCGTCGAGCTTATAGAACCAAGCTTTTGGGTGCTTCTCTAGCGAGGAGGCAAACAGATGTTTGAACATATCCGATTTGACTCCTTTTAGGGCCATAAACTCCTTGAAGGCCCGGATATGTAATACCGGGTCTTCGGTTCCGTCGAACATTGGGAGGCCTGTCAAGTTGAGATTGGCAGGCAGTTGATCGGTCAGGGGAGAATAGGTTCGGGCATTCTCCGTATGGATCGAGTTGTGGGTCGTCAAATGGACTTGCTCTTGCAGTTTGAGGACTGCGCTAGTCAATTGGGCTAAAGGCCCATGAGCTTCATCTTCACCCTTTGGCTTGTCCTGTTCTATGGCACTAACCCGGGTGACAATGGCGATCTGGTCGCCCCTGATTTGGTCGAGCTGTTCTTGGATCTTGGCCAATGCGGTGTTTAGTTGATCAATTGAGTCCTTAGTCATGGTTCGAGTGTGAGGCGGCCTGTCTGTGAGAATACCACGTATCAGCGACCAACCCAAATCGTAGAACTAAAGTACATCCCGAGCAAGGAAAGGGGAAACTAGAGAGGAAATGACTCGGAAAAGACATCTTGACGGATGACTTGTGAATAGTGGACTTCCTTTAGGATCCAGCCGTGTGGGCTGGGCCTCGTTTGAAAGAAGGTTCACGTGAGACATCCCTCAGACTTCTAGACTCGATTGTGTAGACGGGCCGACCCTTGTAGGAGTATGTCCTACGTAGGTGGGCTTTGCCTTAGTATAATAAGGCGGACTGGGATAGGGAAGAAACCCGTGATGTAAGATCGACGGAGTTTCGACGCTAAAAGACCTTGACGACTTAAGACACGACCCGACACTTGCTAAATACGGGAAGTCCTAAGAAAAGGAAGTTTACAAAATGGATTTTTTTTGAAAGCCCGAGTAAAATCGGGAGAGAAGTCCGGCCCATTTTTTCGAAAAAGAAAACGGAAAGGCGGACTGGGGAGCGGGTTTGAAAGTTCGAAAATATTTTTGAGTTTTGAAATGGGCATAATACCGGCTAAAAATAGGCTATTTTGAGTAAAATCGTGGATCCTACGTTCGGTATATATCCCGGGTTTTGAAAATTGAATATTTTGAAAAGGATGCAATTTTGAAAAAGACGGTTTTTGAAAAGACTTGTAAAATCAGGTAGCACGTAGTCATGGAAACAGTATAACGACGCCATGTATGCTCTAATTCTAAGTCTCGGTCAGTCTGAAAGGGTCTATACCAGTGTACACAGCCTATCGAGAATCGGGGCGGACTTCCTAAGTCGAGTTGAGCTTAGAACATGCCGTAAAACCCATACGAATCGGCTAATGGACACCTTCGACATATCCAATTTGGACTACATCGATAGTATAGTGGGACGTCGGTCACCAGTACCGGCCCGGGAAAATATGGGGTTATGCATGAACTGTAAAACTAAAACGCGTATTGTACTAGTCAAACGATTTCTATTCAAGTCTCACCCTGAGGATGCTGAAGGTCAGTAACGTATCAGCTAATCCCCAGCGGAGTCGCCAAATTGTGGACATGACATAGGTCCACCCCGACGCGGCCACGCGCGGGTTTGGGGAGGCGAATGAATCTCCATGAGATGGTCAAATGGAAATTTAAATCGAAGTTGGAGTCGCCACCGAATTTTATGGTTATTCGGAACCGTTCGAGCCCACTCTATGTCGTAGTGGGCCGTATACAAAATACGGCCCATTTCCGATGTCAGAGTTTATTGGGCTCGTCCCTTTGCATATCGATATAGATGCCGACTTGAGCAGTTAATCGTATATTGAATGACTCTCGTTGCCAATGGATTCGGACATCCGGAAACCACGGTTCTGAGTAAGGGGTGAGGGTACGTGTTGGGAAGTTCACTAAGAACACCCAACCCCGCCCGCACATTAGCGACCTCTACTAGGATATCGAATGATTTTTTAATACGCGCGTTAGTAATACGATGAATGATATGCAAACATTGTTTTCCTAAACATGCGAGGAATTGAATGGGTTGCTAAGTCGGTTTAATGCAACTAAAATTTAACGCCAAAGTTGAATTTAGCATGTGAAGTTCGTTTTAGTATAATAAAACAAAAGATGAAATAATATGAATTTGCTACAAGATGAACAAACGAGTTAGTATCGATTTGTGTAAATAATATAGCAAATAAATTTGAGAAATCGAAAAAAAAATAAATATTAATCAAAATCTGGAAAATATTGTTAAAAACGATGTTTTGTATAAAAAAACGAAGTTCGAAAAATAATAAAAAGCGGAAAAGGAAGCAGCCGGCCGCGCGGCTCGCCCGGGTCACCGGCGGGTCGCATGGTGGCCTGCTTTGAAATCGGTTTTCGAAAACTCGATGTTTTTATTAAACCGCGTATGAATATTGCATAATTCGTACTCGATTCAATATTTTCGATATTCGTTATATTTGATAATTAACTACGAAATTAATATCAAATATTTCGAATAGTTTTAGAAAAGATGTAAGTTATAATTTCGTTTCGTAGAAGAATAAAATAAAACGAACGAAAAAGCTAAAAAAAAAACGTCTCGGATTTCAGGCCCGTGCGCGAGTCGCCTGGGCATGGCGCGACTCGCGTGCGGGTCTGTCCGGTTTTTTATTTTTTGTTCTAAATTGCTAATTTTGATAAATCGCGTACAAAATATGAATTAATTTGTACTCGATTTATGTTTTCGATATTCGTCGTACCCGATATTCGATTATGAAATCGATATCGAGTAATTAAAAAAAAAGGTTTTGTAAAAAGAAGTTTGAACGAAAAAAAGATGTAACGATTTTTAATATCGTCGAGATTTAATTTAATTCTTTTCGATACAATATTCGATTATAGAGAATCGATATCATATTTTTAAGAATGTTGTTATATGAAAGTAGTTTTTAATAATATCGATATTAGAAAATAAAATAAAAAAACGACGAATGACCCGTAATAAAAAAAACGAACGACGAGGAGGAGAAGGGAAGAAGAAGAGAAATCGGGTTTTGTTACACCCTCAACCTACATGCTTCTGTTTACTCGGATCGGGGCTCGTCGGGACGTGGCTTGGGCACAAGAGCGTCGAGTAGATGTCGGTGAGTTATGGTGGTTCGGTTTGGTCGTGAAGGGTGTCGGGTATAGGGCCGGATTTCCTTCGGGTTTTGGACGAGATATCGGTTCCTCGGTGCCTAGTTTTTATGCATGTATGAATGTGTGTGTACGGATGTCGATTTTTATATTTGATGTTATGAGTGTATGAGAATAATGGATGTTGTAGATGCTAATTGATTGATGATATTTGCTAGTGGTCGATGTTAATAATTGATGCTTGTTCCTCCTTTTTTTCTGAGTTGTGCAAGGGGCTATTTATAGGGATATTCCCGACCTTGGCTAGGAGAGTTTGAACTACCGCTTAGGATAGGAAACGTAGAAGTTGTAAGGCATGAGAATTCCACTTTCTTGTCAAAAAAGAAAGGGACCACGGCTGGTTGTAGCCTACTCGGCCGAGTGTTTGTACTCGGTCGGGTGTTTGAATCGGTTTTTGGATAGGAAATGTAAGAGTTCGAATGGAATGCGAATTCCGTTGCTTGGTGGAGAAGCCAAAATCTCGGCTAATTTGAGGAGTATTTCGGCTGATTTGGGTGTCTTGGCCGAGTAATTGGTGCTCGGTCGATATCCGATTTGGTTTCCGGATAGAATTCATACTTGAGATCGAATTCTATCCTTAAACGGATTTTTTAAATATTTTGAGAAGTTGATTTTTGTAGGATTAGAGTGAGGATCAGCCGTGTGAGGTGTCACGGCTGACTCACATGTCTCGGGAAAATCTCGGACCGGATTTCGACTCGGTTGTAAAAAGACGGTTTTACCCCTGGTGTCGGAATCGACCCAAATTAGTCTTATTTGACTCGAAACGACCCACTGGGCCTGATTTTGAGGTTGGTTTTGTGAGATATGTACTCCATAATGAGCCCAAGCCAAATGTCCATGATTTTGAGCCCGTTTCTGAGTATTTAAAGCACGTTTGCGTCCGATCATCATCGGGTCTTTGTCGGAAACTGCTATAGACACCTGGCGGTCAAAATGTGGGTGTCTACAGTAATGCAAAGGGACGAACCCAATAAGCTCTGACATCGGAAATGGACCGTATTTTGTATACGGCCCACTACGACATAGAGTGGGTTCGAACGGACCCGAACTCCCACAAAGTTCGGTGGCGACTCCTACTTCGATTTAAATTTCAAATTGACCATCTCATATGGAGATTCATTCGCCTCCCCAAATCCGCGCGTGGCCGCGTCGGGGTGGACTTATGTTATGTCCGCACTTGGTACAAAAATCCTAGACTTTAAAACCCACGGGTCATATCTGTAACACTCCGTGTTTAATAAACTTATTTAAAAATGTTATCTTTCGTTAGACAAAGTTTAAGACTCGAAAATATTTTAATAGTAACCTGTCATTCTGACACTTTCTCGTCTCATAAGATCTGAAAATGATTTATCGAAATTTTTATATAACGTTTTAAAATTCGTTATACGAGATCGTGAACAAGACTACGAAACGTACTTACTCTTACAAATTTCATTTTAAAAATAAATTCTATGGGTTCCATTATTTTAATTCCGTAATCTTATATTTCAACTTTTTAAGAAAAAAAGGAAGACGTTGTATAAAAAAAATGGACTGAGAAGGCGAGTCCTATTTTTTTTCTCTACGTATAGGCTTGTGGAGTATGCATAAATAGGGTATGCATGTGGAGTATGGATGAGTAGAGTATGCATAAGTGGAATATGCATGGCATAAGCAAAAAGGGATGACAGTAATATATGAATTTTAGAGTAGTGACTTGATAAGCCTACTCTACCTAGGGAATTTACCTCTATAAATAGTGCAGTACTCCGTATGCAGTAAACTCCATTACAGCATAGTTTCTTGCAAATATTTTTTGATACGTACGTATCTTTTACATCAATTTACGACTCCTCAAACCTTTCATCTTATTAGTCTATTTTACTTACTGTACTTATTATTTTACTTTTTCTTATTTTAGTGAGGTCAGAATCTAACTGAATTATTTTCATTTGTATGGGTAAACGTATTATTCTTGAAGAAGGAGGAGACGATATTCCAAACTTCGACGACATCATCGATCCCAATATAACTAATAAATAGTAGCTATTAAGGTAACCAAACTTTTCTTTTAACAACATTTTATATATATATATATATATATATATATGTCGTGTTACTAACTTTAATACATTGCTTATTTAAATATGAGTAAATTAGAAATTACTCTATTTAAAGATGAGTTTATTAAAATTTACTCCCTTATGATTTTTTTTTTTAATATTCTACACCCAAAAAGATGCAAAATTTCAAAATTTACTTGCAAATCACTACTCCGACGAGTTAATCCGGTGAGTTTGAATTATTTGACTTGTTTCATATTTTTTATACCGAACGTGTCCCTTTCTTTTTCCTACCCTTCTTTCCCCCTTCCCTTATGATCTCATTTAGTCTGCAGACTTGTAAAAAAAAAGTCGCCACAATTGATTGATGAATGGATGCTCGAGTTTTGGGTTTGGTGATTTTCGATTTGAGAATTTAGGGTTCCCCTGGAATTGGGACTGAAAGAGTTAGGAAAGTCGAAATGAGGATGAGGTGGGGTGGGGGAGGGGCGTACTATTAATGAAGGGCATTTCGGTCATTAAAATCATAAACTCATCGGAATAGTGATTTGCAAGTCACTACAAGAAAAGTCTAGGTTAGCAACCGATATTTTCCGACCGCACAAATAACAGTCGCTAATTAGACATACCGACTGAAAATAGTCGGTAACTGATACATTCGGTCGGTAAATTATTACCGACTGATTTACCGGTCAGTAAATAAGAAAATCGGTCGGTGGTGGACTGTTTTACCGACCGCATTTTGAATTTACCGACCGATTTGTCGGTTGGTGGCGTTTTTGACATAAATCTCCCCAGGTTCATTCATTACTCACTTTGCAGTTAAAAACAAAAAAAAACCCGAGAGCCCCTAAACCCCATTCCCCGACCCCGACCGCCTATACCCCACTCCCCTTCGCCGGAGCCCACCGCCGGAGCTTCGCCGGAGATTTTCCCTGCACCGCCGCCGCACCGCCGCCGTTCCACCCCTTTGCCGGATTATCTTCTCCATCCTCCCCAAAATCCCCAATTTCAACCTAGGTATGAATTTTAACTGATTTTTTTTGTTTGATTTTGTTTATATTTGGTTTATTATTGTTGTTAATCTAAGTGTTTGATGAATTTAGGGTTAAATTTAGATAAAACTGGTTTAATTTAGGTTAGTGTAGAAACTAGGGTTAAATTAGATTTAGGGTGAAACTTGTTTGTTAGATTAGGTTAGTGTAATTAGGTTAGTGTATTTAGACTATTGTATTTAGGTTAGTGTAATTTAGATGAAACTTGTTTGTTAGATTAGGGTTAAATTAGATTTAGAGTGAAATTGAAATTTAGTTTAATTTAGGGTTAAATTAGATGAAAAATTGTTTATTATAGTTTAGTTAGATTAGTTTAGCTCTCCCTATAGTACTTGAGATGAAAAATTGGTTCAATTAGTATAGCTCTCCCTATAATACTTACCCTTTGGGAAATTATTGAAATTAGTCTTAAGAATATATTCAATGTTGATTGGATTAGCCGTAACTATGCCCTTAAATCCACCAATAATAGTCCTAACCCTATAACTTCCTCCACATATTTGTAAGGTTAGAGGTTAGAGTTAGAGTTGTTTGGTTTGTAAGGTTGATTGGTAAGGCTAAGGTTAAATTAATCCACCAATAATTCTTGAAATTTGTAATGTTGATTGGTTTTAGGTTAGAGTTGTTTGAGATCATGGTTTGCATTAGGAAATGTATGAGATTTGGATGTATATGAAATTTGAGAAATGCATGGTCATAATATATACTTCCTCCGTTCTATTTGATCTCACTACTAGAAATCTCCTATTTTTACAACACTTTTATGGATAATTATCGACACAAAAAAGCATCACAATTTTATTTTTTGACGCTCTATAAGAGCGTCAAAATTCTTGCCGTCACAAATTTGTGACACCCTTTTGTGTCGCTTATTATATCGACACACTTAAGCGTCAAAATTACTTATGATGCTTTTTGGCAACAAAATAATTGACAAACTAAATCGTCATGCCATTATTTTGTGACACCATTTACCGTCACATTCATACATGATCATTATCTTTGGAATTCTATATGAGCACATTGTGATGACGAAAAGCGTAGAAAAAAATTTCACTTAAGAGATACACTAAAAAAATGACATTAATAAGCATCACAAATGCATAGAAAAAAAATCCACTAACGAGTATATACTACAAAAATTGGCATCATTAAGCGTCACAAGATGCAGAATTAATATATTCGACCGTATTATTAATTAGTTTACGATATACATACGTACAAAATCAAACTAACGTAGGAATTTGATAAAAAAACCAAAACTTTCAATAATGTAATTATTATTCAAGTAAAACATAATATCTCTATATATGTGGGTTAAATTACTTATGAAATTTAAACTACATTAATGTCCCCCTTAACTTTTGGCGAATCTTCCCTTGTTGTATATATGTGTTCTCCAATCTTCCTTTTGGCGAATCTTCACTTGTTGTAGTGTTTGAAACCTATAAAGAAGGCAAACAACAATTAATAAGTGCCATAACTGAAACGTATCTAAAATCAAACATTTACCCACTCTTATAATTACATAACAAAACAATGATGCGCTTGTTCCTTATAACGACTCACTAGCTATACAATAATAATGGCTTCGGTTAAGTTTCCACCGCTACCAACGTACCAACATGGAGTTTTATACTAATAAAATAACCAAGCATTTTAGACAATTATCAATCGATTATACATGCATCATAAATAATAAGCACTTTGGTCAATTTATTTGTTATCAGATTATCAAACGATAGAAGATGAGACAAGAAGGATGTTTTATGAAGTCTTCTATGTGACATAGTTTTATTGCACAACAAGAATCATTCTAGAAGTCTAATCCAATACTACCTTATCCCTTGTACAATGGAAATTTAATATCAATGAAATGAAGAAATCGAGAATTTACCTGTGGATTCGACAAGTCTATAATAGATTTTGCTAAATCTAAAAACCCACTTGGTGCTGTCCCACTACTCAAAATATCAAGAATGTGACTGAACTGTGTTGTCATTTTTTTCATCAAGTCATTATTCTCGTTACATGTAACCTCTAGCTTTTCATTTTGCTTCGGCAATTGTTCATTTGTCTTCATCAACCCTTCATTTTTCTCAGCTAGATTAGCCACAACTTCCTCCATATTTCCACAATTGAATTCCTCTTTCCTTAACATCCTACTACGTATCCCAAACACGTCACTTTGTTTCACACCGTATCCATAACCGACGGTACGTTTAGGTTTTTCTCCTCCATACATTAACTTATTGAAAGCTTCATTCTCAATTTGTTCACGAGCCTTGGTATTTGATGGATTTGTCAATAATACGTTATCAACATTGGCATGGACATTATCCTTTACAAAAAAGAGAATAATATTAGCATTTAAAATAACTAACTTCGTAAGTGGATTTACTATACACGAAAGTTTGGTTAGTGAAAATTTGATTACCACAAAATCTTCTGCACAAGTATCCTTCACATACGTTCCGTCTTTCTTTAGATGAGTATGTTTGAACATTTCCAAAGCAGTAGGCTCTCTATTATTTTTTTCTTCCTGAAGTGTAGGACCAATAAAGTTATTTCAGCCTTAATATATAGTAAACATTTTAATTTTAGACTATTGAAAAAATATTATAGAAAAAAATAGACAAACTTATACCAAATCAGCTCGAATATTTGCATAACTTTTAGCTCCACTTGTATGAACGTAATTTTGAGCTCCACGTGCTTCTTTTCCACATTTCGAGAATTTCTACAACACAACAATTGTTATAAGAAAATATTTTTTGTAAGAAAGGTTAGTCCTTGTTCAGGCTAAACAATGCATGCTTTCTTACGTAATCTTTTTAACAACATCATAGGCACGAATCAAGAAATGTATACCTGTCCTGCCTTAGAATACCAATAATCGACCAAATGTAACCAGCTGTCACGAGTATGACCATCAGGTACATTTTCATATATTTGCACTTTTGTCTTTAGTGAAGGTTTGAAATAAGACTTCTTTAGCATATGTCTATATTGTCTCAGACTTCTCCCCGCTCGCTTGAGAATTCCTTGATCATAGTTATATCCTTCGGGAATAATAAAATGATCCTTAAAAGAAACAAAAAAAAGTACTAATTTAAAAAAACATATATAGTCATCGTAAATAAATTAAAACCATTTTATTGTGATATACACTTACTCGGATAAGCTCAATGATGTCAACTTTGTATTGTTCATTGACATGATGCCAATTTGTTTCTCTAATTGGACAATATTTCTCCTTTTTCACAACGTCCCCAATAAATCTAATGAGAATATGTCCTCCTTTTCTGAGTGGCTGATAGAACTCATTGAAGGTCACAAAGTACTTTATGCCTTTTAGAAGCCAAACATGATGGGGTTGAATTGCATCTTTGACATTTTTATAGTTTCCTTTGCTGTCTAATTTAATCAACAAAATAGAGCTGGAAATTAGGAGTAGTTCTCAACATCAATGTCATCAGAGAACAACAATGGAATACATGATCAAGCATTCTGTAAACTAAATAAGCAGCACACATGAACAAGTGAAGATGCAAGTTGTAGCTAGATGAGTTAGGAGCGTTAATAGATGACGGACGACACATAATAAAGGGTTCAAGAAGCTTACCAACAGTTAGAACCTCGTCTTTCTCCTCAAATTTTACATCATCAGGCCAGTTAGGAATCAAAGTGCGACGTCTTGACTTGAATAATTTAGGAGTATCTAATATATTTTGGCCGCCATTTTCCACAGGAAAAAACCCTTCTTGAGCTGAAACTTTCCGCAACAAATGGCAGCCGTTAAACTCCATATAAACACAAAACACAACATGTGTACATAATTGATAGTAAACCTCAGTGTGAAGCTAAAATCATCGGGAAAAATATACTATCATAAATACACGAATCAAATCACCGTTCTAGAGTATTTGATTTACATAAACTAATGAAGTATTAAAAATTATAGTTAGTTAACTTACCACTAGTACGGACCTCGTCTTTTTCAACAAAATTCACATCATCGGGCCTACTTGGCATCATAGTGCGACCTCTTGGCTTCGATAATTTAGTAGTATCTGATATGTACTGGCCGCTGCTTTCCACCGTAAAAGGCATTTCTTGAGCTGAAATTTTCAGCAACAAATGGTAGCCATAACAGCTCATATAAACACATAACACAATATACTTACATAATTGACTGTAAAGCAAAACGTATAGCTGAAATCATCGAGGAAATATACTATATAAGACATAGTAAAGCAAAATACGAATCAAATCCCTGTTTTGGAGTATTTGATTTATATAAACTAACTAAGTACTAAAATTTTTGTAGGTGGTTAACTTACCATGAGTAAGGACCTCGTCTTTTTCAAAAAAAATCACATCATCGGTCCCACTCGTTAGCATCGTAGTGAGACGTCTCGGCTTCGATAATTGAGGAGTATCCACAGGAAAAGACCCATCTTGAGCTGGAACTTTCAGCAACAATGAAAGTCATTAAAACCCATATAAAGACAAAACAAAACATACGTACATAATTGACAGTAAACCTCAATGTAAACTTGAATCATCGGGAAAAATATACTATATATATATTGATCATAGTCGAGCAAAATACGAATCGAATAACCATTCTGGTGTATTTATTTGATTTATTTAAACTAATGAAGTACTAAAGAATTTGTAGGTACTTAACTTACCACTAGTGAGGACCTCGTCTTTTTCAACAAAATTCACATCATTGAGCCTACTTGGCATTGTAGCATGACGTCTCAGCTTCGATATTTGAGGAGTATCTAGAGGAAAAGACCCATCTTCAGCTGGAACTTTCAGCAACAATGAAAGTCATTAAACCCCATATAAAGACAAAACAAAACATACGTACGTAATTGACAGTAAACCTCAATGTAAACTTGAATCGTCGGGAAAAATATACTATATATATATATTGATCATAGTCGAGCAAAATACGAATCGAATAACCATTCTGGTGTATTTATTTGATTTATTTAAACTAATGAAGTACTAAAGAATTTATAGGTACTTAACTTACCGCTAGTGAGGACCTCGTCTTTTTCAACAAAATTCACATCATTGAGCCTACTTGGCATTGTAGAGTGACGTCTCAGCTTCGATAATTGAGGAGCATCCACTGTATAAGGCCCTTCTTGAGTTAAAATTTTCAGCAACACATGGCAGCCATAAGACCGCATATAAACAGAAAATATAACATAATTACATAATTGAGGGAAAACCTCAATGTATAGCTGAAATCGTCGGGAAAAATATACTTATACTGTACAAAAATTAGCAGAACATAGATACACAAAACTTCCAGCATCAGATCAATAACAATCAACCAATTAAATTAGAAGTATTAAATAAATAGCAAGTAGCCAATTAGAATAACTTACCTGGTAAATTTTGAACCTCATATTTGTGAACAGAATTTACACCATCAAGCCTACTAGGCATAGTACTTTCGAAAGTTCTTTTTCGATGATTGGGATGGAGGCTAGTGGATGTGGTGTTTCTTTGGGATGTCTTATCTAGGGGAGATTCATGTCGATTTACCATTGAAGATTTTATTTTTGGTGCTTCAGTTAAAGGGCTCTTCCAAATAAGAGAAGATTTGCTGGTGTGCGGTACTTGGGCGCTAGCATCAACATTAGGAAGCAAATTTTCTTTAAATGCATCATGTGGTCGTGGTCTGTTCTCTTTGCAAGATATATCAGCTTTAAGTGAACGAGAGACATTGTTTTTCTGATGTGCGAATCTAAGAGAAGGCGCTTGTTTTGGTTGAGGTTCTCCAACTTCCTTTGGTTTAACAGTAGCAACCACTTGAATGATTGTCAGCGACATGTTGTTGAGTTTTACCAAGGGGAGGAGTAAATGGTCCCCATCTCTCACCGATAACATGGTCTCTTGTATTCACTGGTGGTGAAGCAGCATTTGTACTCATAGCAGCAAGTGTTCTTTTGCTTCGATAACTCATTGTCAATCAAGGTATCCTGAAATAATAACAAATTTAGTCAGCTTCATTAATCTAAAAGCAAAACATTTGCAAAAGAAATGAGACTATCTATAAAACAATCTCATACACTAAACAAAATTGTAAATGTTGTTACATAAATGTGAGGACCAAAAACTATTATCAATACAAAAATAGAGAATTAAGTACCGATACACTCATGCAAACATTTATTAATAATATAAAGCAATTACACAAGGTAACTAATCAAGCTAAATTCTCTCCTGTGTCAATCAAGTCTCTAGGCTTAGTTGTAATAACATGTAACCATCCTTTTTGTATCTCATCTTCAACATAGAAAACCTGTTTTGCTTGAGATGAGAAGACAAAAGGGTCATCCGACAAATTCCTACCGGTGTGCATCAACTTTGAAAAGTTAACACAAACACTCTTGTGTGCATTTGACCTTATCCCTCTATATATGTCCACCCAATTACAATGAAATACTACAACTTTGTAAGCTCCAAAATAATCCAACTCATAAATTCCTTTAAGCTTTCCGTAATAATTTTGCCCATCTGCTTCGACCATAATTCCAGAATTCTTTGTTTTTCTATTTTGCTCATGATCAACCGTCTGAAACTTATACCCATTGATCATATACCCCAACATTCTTGTACAATAACTACTTAAGCCACCAGCCAATGTTTTGCGTAGTTTTCCTTCTTTGGTGCTTCCGTCTAAGTTTTGTACCTATAAGAATAGTTCTCATCTTAGAAAATAACCAAGTACAAATTATATTATATATACTTTATTTTCCAAAATTAAAACAAGGGTAGGAGACCTGAAGTTGAAGCCATTCACCAAATTCATTAATGATCCACTCATTTTCGATACTTTGAGTAACGACTTGGTGATAATCTTGCTTTTTCTGATGAAGGAATCCACTAAAAATAACAAAAATATTAATATAGTGAAGATTTATATCACGTACGATCAAATTAAAATATAGACACTTATATAAGTACTTACTTAAGAACCTCTTTCATCTCATCAGAATGAAGCAAAACATAACGGTGTGCTTGTTTTAAACTTCTATCATCTAGGCGCATAATTTCCTTCATCCCAATGACACGACCACCCGAATTATAAAGGAAATGGCTCATGTCTGATATACCATCATCATTTCTCTTGGATCTATCAAAAATGGTCTCCACGCCTTGGAGATACCTAGAACAAAATGTTATAGTCTCTTCTAAAATGTAGCCTTCAGCAATGGATCCCTCTGGTTGAGCTTTGTTTCTTACATAGGATTTTAAGTGAGCCAGATACCTTAAATATAAAAAGCTATTAGTAATAAGAAAAAAGATTAATCAGAACACAAAAACATTAAAGGTTTAAATATTAATCTTTCGATCGGGTACAATCATCTATATTGAACAGGTCCACCAAGTTTAGCCTCCTCCACCAAGTGAATTATTAAATGAACCATGATTGTGAAAAATGTTGGAAGAAACTCCATTTCCATCTGACATAGTGTGAGTGTAATTTTCACCTCAAGAGTATCCAACTCATTGTTATCTAGAGTTGAAGAACACAAATATTTGAAACAAGAAGATAAATCTCCAAGCAAATCAGTAACAACGATGGCCTTAGACGCTCTCAATGCTACGACAAGGATATCTTGCATCAACACGTGGTTGTCATGACTCTTGAGATTGTTCAGTTTTCGTTGTTTGATATTAACACATCTAGATATGTTAGAGCCATAACCATCAGGAACTCTAATCTTTTGTAAGACTTTCAAAAATCTGTCTTTCTCTTGAGTAGACATTGAGTATGATGCGGGAGGCATGTATGGATCACGATCGGGTTGTTGTTGGAGCCAAAGATGTTTCCTAATGCCCAATTTTTCAAGAGCGAGTCTTGCATTCTGATCATCTCTACATTTATCCATATTCAAAATGGTTCCCAAAATATTGTCACACACATTTTTCTCAATGTGCATTACATCCAAGTTATGTCTTAGTGGATTATGCTCCCAATACGGCAACTGAAAGAATACACTCTTCTTATTCCACAAATTAGTAGAATCATTATCCACATTATGGTCATCACTAATAATATTCGTTGACACACCAACTTCCCTTGCTCTGCCTTTTCTTTTTCGAGGTTTAGTTGATTTCCCATAAATATAGCCGATACTTTCTTGTTGCCTCAAAATATCATTTCCACTTACAGACTTAGGAGCATTACCATACTCAGTACTTCCATCAAACAAATCAGCTTCAGAACGATAAGAATGATCATGAGGCAACCATTTTCGATGGCCAACATAACAAATTTTGCCTCCAAATCGACCAGAATTTGTTGAATGAGTGCATCGTTGACAAGCATCATAACCTACCGTACTCCATCCAGATAACATAACATACGCAGGAAAATCATTGATAGTACTATGTAAAGTAGCTCTTAATGAAAAATAATTTCCCTCATAAGCATCATATGTATTAACACCTTTCCACAACAATTGTAATTCATAAAGCAAAGGCTGCAAGTACACATCAATGTCAATACCAGGACTAGATTTCCCTGGAATAATACATGACAATATAAATGATGATGGTTTCATGGACAACCAAGGTGGTAAATTGTATGGTATCAGTATGACAGGCCATGTACTATATGTGGTGTTCATTAGACGATATGGGTTAAAACTGTCTGTTGCCAAAGCTAACCTAACATTTCGAGGATCGGAGGCAAACTCAGGATAACGAGAATCAAATTGTTTCCAAGCAAGCCCATCTGATGGGTGTCTAAGTTTTCCATCATTCACACGACTCTCATGATGCCACCTCATGTCTTCTGCGGTTTTAGTACACATGTATAACCTCTTTAATCTAGGAATAAGTGGAAAATATCTCATTACCTTGGCCGCTTCACCTTTCTTATTACTACTCTTACCTTTATCGATGTTATTACATGCGCGTTTTCTCCATGTTGATGTATGGCATACATGACACTCATCCTTCTTCGAAAACTCTCCCCAGTAAAGTATGCAATTGTTCGGACAAGCATGAATTTTTTCATATCCAAGGCCGAAATCATTGATTATCTTCATACCTTCGTAGTAAGATGATGGGAATCCACTCATTTGTGGAAATGCTTGAAGTAGAAGATCAATTAACTTGTTGAATGACTCAGCAGACCATTGATACATGCATTTGATATGAAATAAGTGTAAAAGAAATGAAAGTTTCGAAAAATCTTGGCACCCTTCATACAATTCCTCTTTTGCATCCTCGAACAATCTTTTGTACTTTCCATCTTCCTCAAAGTTTTGTGGATTAGGGGTTTGCATATAGTCATCGTCGAACTCATGATCAGACTCATCATTAGAAGAAAATTCCATATCCACATTGTCAACTTCATTTCTTTTATCATCATTTGTGCCAACAGGAAGTTTGTTCCTAAGATCTCCAACCAAATGGTTATTATTACCAAAAAAGGTTTCACTTAGTAACCCTTGCATATCATCCCGACCTACAAAGGGTCCTTTACTAGTGTTCCCCACATCATATTCGTGCAAATGATCAATAATGTCCTCATCCCCATGCCAAATCCACTTTGTATATAATTGATAGAACCCTTTAACAAGATATGTTCCTCTACTTCATCAAGTGTCAACCAATATCGAAGTTTACAAATTTTACACGGACATTTTGTTTTTCCTTCCACAAGACTTTTCTTAGCTAACTCGATAAACTTTGTGCACCCATCTAAGTATCTAGAATGATTGTTTGGCAAATTTATCCAACTAGTATCCATGACGACTACAGATTAACAAGATGAAAACGCCATAAATATAACCATAATTTCATATGTAAAAGAAATATTAACTAAATAAATAGGCAATAACTAATTAAAATGCATATTAAAAGAACTTATTTATAAGATACTCCCTCCATTTATTAATGTTCTACCCATTTTCCTTTTTGGGACTTTTTTTACTGTTCTTCCCATTTCTAATCTTTCCATTTTAGTCTCTCACATCTCCATTTTTTTAATAATTTCTACTCTGACCCACTTGTATCAACTTCTCTCCCATTTCCATTCTTTATTCATTTTCTTTAAGAACCGTGTATAAAGCAAATGGGTAGAACAATAAAAAATGGAGGGAGTACTATTTATAAGACACTATGAAAAAATTTCACAACTTTTTCTTTTTTGTTGTAAGAGAAAGGTTCCACTAGACGACTTTTAATTCCGATAAAGAGTAATTAGTGTGTCCGCACCTCCTTACACTTTTTCATCATCACAGGTCAAAACAAAGAGCTTATTTATGAAACTATGAAATTGATCTCATCTTCATCCTTAAGAGCTAACAATTTTCAGGATAAACTAAAATGGTGTAGACAAGACTACACGTAAACAAGTTGTAGTAGGTACATCAGAAAAAGAACCAGAGAAATAATTAGGAGATTACTGCAATACGAGTTTTTTTGGTAAATGGCTAAAATTCGGGTTAAGATTCACCATCTATAAATGACCTTCTAGTGAGCTTGACCGAAATTTAAAAGTATAACCGAAACTACTAACAGCACCCAACTTCAAATTTAAAATTGTTTCTGATGGTTTATAAGGAGTGCAAGTAAATTCAGTCCTCAAATTGAAGGAGTGAAAGAGAATTAATGAGTGGAGGTGAATTAACAAGGTAAGAAGTATGTTTTGTTGATAAGAAGTAAGTACTAGTACAGTAGTTCATGCTAAGTAGTACTAATACAAAACACTGAATTTTTTGGTAGATTATGATGACTAATTACACATTGCTCAGTTGTAATTAGGTTATTTTATCATAATATTTTATTGAAAATTTATGTTAATTTCATCAATCAACTACGATTTGATTTATTCTGGAGGCTCCTAGTAATCCATTACATTCTATATTTGTTGTGTATAAATGATTGAGATTTATTGTTTCCTGATTTTTGCAGTTTCTTGTTGCATTATCATTGATTTCAAATTTTTAGACTTACAATGTCTACTTAACATTTATCTTCCTTAATCTTTTTTTTAATGAGTAATATGACAACTGAGCTCGATAAATAAAGAGCTAGAATAGAATGTATGATTAATAACAATGCAAACTATTGAAGCAAAAAGTTAACTAAAGAAGACACAAGGAGTTAAGTTTTCTTACATCCTTTCACAATTGACACTAGCAAATAGCAACAGGTACTTGGGATGATAACATTAATAAGTTCATTAAAGTAGGTGAGGAAAAGAAAGTTCATCACAAGATGCATATAGTCATAATTCTGAAGTGTTCACCTTTTCATTAGCATATCTAGTTCATTGATTGGTTTCGTATTGCATATTAATGAACTTACATCACATTTAGAATTTAATAATGTGAAGTCCCCAAAATAATCTAATGTTTTAGTTTTCTCACATGATTTACGCATTTACACATCATAGTGCTAATTCAGTGGTGAGTGCTGATGGTGTTAGATAATTTATAATGGACTTTATTCTATAATTCTTTGAAGCTTCAAACTTAGTTTCCTGGTAATTCCAATTCCCCCCTAGTTTTAACAATTTACCCCACATTTTACTGCATGGTTTCTTTCTTCTTTGCTTCAATTTTATTAATTTTTACTAGCAATTTGTTAGTATTTGAGGCAAAGAAATCATTTGTTTGCTTCATATGGTTTATCAAGTAAGGAGGCATTCCGAAACTTGTTTACAAATTTCACCAACTTCCTACAGTATGTAGGATAACAACCGATCCACTCCCCTCCTACAACACTTCTCAAGTGACCGTCTCATATGAGAATTTAAAACCTACATCAACTTCTGTCATAACCCTCGCAAATGATATATAGTTGCTCTGAATGCTTGGTTATAAATGGACGAAATAGAAATAGAATTAAAAAACATCGGAAAATCGGAAAGCGGAAAAAATAAAAATATAGAATTTAATGCTTCATATATTTGCACTTTTGTCTTTAGTGAAGGTTTGAAATAAGACTTCTTTAGCATATGTCTATATTGTCTCAGACTTCTCCCCGCTCGCTTGAGAATTCCTTGATCATAGTTATATCCTTCGGGAATAATAAAATGATCCTTAAAAGAAACAAAAAAAAGTACTAATTTAAAAAAACATATATAGTCATCGTAAATAAATTAAAACCATTTTATTGTGATATACACTTACTCGGATAAGCTCAATGATGTCAACTTTGTATTGTTCATTGACATGATGCCAATTTGTTTCTCTAATTGGACAATATTTCTCCTTTTTCACAACGTCCCCAATAAATCTAATGAGAATATGTCCTCCTTTTCTGAGTGGCTGATAGAACTCATTGAAGGTCACAAAGTACTTTATGCCTTTTAGAAGCCAAACATGATGGGGTTGAATTGCATCTTTGACATTTTTATAGTTTCCTTTGCTGTCTAATTTAATCAACAAAATAGAGCTGGAAATTAGGAGTAGTTCTCAACATCAATGTCATCAGAGAACAACAATGGAATACATGATCAAGCATTCTGTAAACTAAATAAGCAGCACACATGAACAAGTGAAGATGCAAGTTGTAGCTAGATGAGTTAGGAGCGTTAATAGATGACGGACAACACATAATAAAGGGTTCAAGAAGCTTACCAACAGTTAGAACCTCGTCTTTCTCCTCAAATTTTACATCATCAGGCCAGTTAGGAATCAAAGTGCGACGTCTTGACTTGAATAATTTAGGAGTATCTAATATATTTTGGCCGCCATTTTCCACAGGAAAAAACCCTTCTTGAGCTGAAACTTTCCGCAACAAATGGCAGCCGTTAAACTCCATATAAACACAAAACACAACATGTGTACATAATTGATAGTAAACCTCAGTGTGAAGCTAAAATCATCGGGAAAAATATACTATCATAAATACACGAATCAAATCACCGTTCTAGAGTATTTGATTTACATAAACTAATGAAGTATTAAAAATTATAGTTAGTTAACTTACCACTAGTACGGACCTCGTCTTTTTCAACAAAATTCACATCATCGGGCCTACTTGGCATCATAGTGCGACCTCTTGGCTTCGATAATTTAGTAGTATCTGATATGTACTGGCCGCTGCTTTCCACCGTAAAAGGCATTTCTTGAGCTGAAATTTTCAGCAACAAATGGTAGCCATAACAGCTCATATAAACACATAACACAATATACTTACATAATTGACTGTAAAGCAAAACGTATAGCTGAAATCATCGAGGAAATATACTATATAAGACATAGTAAAGCAAAATACGAATCAAATCCCTGTTTTGGAGTATTTGATTTATATAAACTAACTAAGTACTAAAATTTTTGTAGGTGGTTAACTTACCATGAGTAAGGACCTCGTCTTTTTCAAAAAAAATCACATCATCGGTCCCACTCGTTAGCATCGTAGTGAGACGTCTCGGCTTCGATAATTGAGGAGTATCCACAGGAAAAGACCCATCTTGAGCTGGAACTTTCAGCAACAATGAAAGTCATTAAAACCCATATAAAGACAAAACAAAACATACGTACATAATTGACAGTAAACCTCAATGTAAACTTGAATCATCGGGAAAAATATACTATATATATATTGATCATAGTCGAGCAAAATACGAATCGAATAACCATTCTGGTGTATTTATTTGATTTATTTAAACTAATGAAGTACTAAAGAATTTGTAGGTACTTAACTTACCACTAGTGAGGACCTCGTCTTTTTCAACAAAATTCACATCATTGAGCCTACTTGGCATTGTAGCATGACGTCTCAGCTTCGATATTTGAGGAGTATCTAGAGGAAAAGACCCATCTTCAGCTGGAACTTTCAGCAACAATGAAAGTCATTAAACCCCATATAAAGACAAAACAAAACATACGTACGTAATTGACAGTAAACCTCAATGTAAACTTGAATCGTCGGGAAAAATATACTATATATATATATTGATCATAGTCGAGCAAAATACGAATCGAATAACCATTCTGGTGTATTTATTTGATTTATTTAAACTAATGAAGTACTAAAGAATTTATAGGTACTTAACTTACCGCTAGTGAGGACCTCGTCTTTTTCAACAAAATTCACATCATTGAGCCTACTTGGCATTGTAGAGTGACGTCTCAGCTTCGATAATTGAGGAGCATCCACTGTATAAGGCCCTTCTTGAGTTAAAATTTTCAGCAACACATGGCAGCCATAAGACCGCATATAAACAGAAAATATAACATAATTACATAATTGAGGGAAAACCTCAATGTATAGCTGAAATCGTCGGGAAAAATATACTTATACTGTACAAAAATTAGCAGAACATAGATACACAAAACTTCCAGCATCAGATCAATAACAATCAACCAATTAAATTAGAAGTATTAAATAAATAGCAAGTAGCCAATTAGAATAACTTACCTGGTAAATTTTGAACCTCATATTTGTGAACAGAATTTACACCATCAAGCCTACTAGGCATAGTACTTTCGAAAGTTCTTTTTCGATGATTGGGATGGAGGCTAGTGGATGTGGTGTTTCTTTGGGATGTCTTATCTAGGGGAGATTCATGTCGATTTACCATTGAAGATTTTATTTTTGGTGCTTCAGTTAAAGGGCTCTTCCAAATAAGAGAAGATTTGCTGGTGTGCGGTACTTGGGCGCTAGCATCAATATTAGGAAGCAAATTTTCTTTAAATGCATCATGTGGTCGTGGTCTGTTCTCTTTGCAAGATATATCAGCTTTAAGTGAACGAGAGACATTGTTTTTCTGATGTGCGAATCTAAGAGAAGGCGCTTGTTTTGGTTGAGGTTCTCCAACTTCCTTTGGTTTAACAGTAGCAACCACTTGAATGATTGTCAGCGACATGTTGTTGAGTTTTACCAAGGGGAGGAGTAAATGGTCCCCATCTCTCACCGATAACATGGTCTCTTGTATTCACTGGTGGTGAAGCAGCATTTGTACTCATAGCAGCAAGTGTTCTTTTGCTTCGATAACTCATTGTCAATCAAGGTATCCTGAAATAATAACAAATTTAGTCAGCTTCATTAATCTAAAAGCAAAACATTTGCAAAAGAAATGAGACTATCTATAAAACAATCTCATACACTAAACAAAATTGTAAATGTTGTTACATAAATGTGAGGACCAAAAACTATTATCAATACAAAAATAGAGAATTAAGTACCGATACACTCATGCAAACATTTATTAATAATATAAAGCAATTACACAAGGTAACTAATCAAGCTAAATTCTCTCCTGTGTCAATCAAGTCTCTAGGCTTAGTTGTAATAACATGTAACCATCCTTTTTGTATCTCATCTTCAACATAGAAAACCTGTTTTGCTTGAGATGAGAAGACAAAAGGGTCATCCGACAAATTCCTACCGGTGTGCATCAACTTTGAAAAGTTAACACAAACACTCTTGTGTGCATTTGACCTTATCCCTCTATATATGTCCACCCAATTACAATGAAATACTACAACTTTGTAAGCTCCAAAATAATCCAACTCATAAATTCCTTTAAGCTTTCCGTAATAATTTTGCCCATCTGCTTCGACCATAATTCCAGAATTCTTTGTTTTTCTATTTTGCTCATGATCAACCGTCTGAAACTTATACCCATTGATCATATACCCCAACATTCTTGTACAATAACTACTTAAGCCACCAGCCAATGTTTTGCGTAGTTTTCCTTCTTTGGTGCTTCCGTCTAAGTTTTGTACCTATAAGAATAGTTCTCATCTTAGAAAATAACCAAGTACAAATTATATTATATATACTTTATTTTCCAAAATTAAAACAAGGGTAGGAGACCTGAAGTTGAAGCCATTCACCAAATTCATTAATGATCCACTCATTTTCGATACTTTGAGTAACGACTTGGTGATAATCTTGCTTTTTCTGATGAAGGAATCCACTAAAAATAACAAAAATATTAATATAGTGAAGATTTATATCACGTACGATCAAATTAAAATATAGACACTTATATAAGTACTTACTTAAGAACCTCTTTCATCTCATCAGAATGAAGCAAAACATAACGGTGTGCTTGTTTTAAACTTCTATCATCTAGGCGCATAATTTCCTTCATCCCAATGACACGACCACCCGAATTATAAAGGAAATGGCTCATGTCTGATATACCATCATCATTTCTCTTGGATCTATCAAAAATGGTCTCCACGCCTTGGAGATACCTAGAACAAAATGTTATAGTCTCTTCTAAAATGTAGCCTTCAGCAATGGATCCCTCTGGTTGAGCTTTGTTTCTTACATAGGATTTTAAGTGAGCCAGATACCTTAAATATAAAAAGCTATTAGTAATAAGAAAAAAGATTAATCAGAACACAAAAACATTAAAGGTTTAAATATTAATCTTTCGATCGGGTACAATCATCTATATTGAACAGGTCCACCAAGTTTAGCCTCCTCCACCAAGTGAATTATTAAATGAACCATGATTGTGAAAAATGTTGGAAGAAACTCCATTTCCATCTGACATAGTGTGAGTGTAATTTTCACCTCAAGAGTATCCAACTCATTGTTATCTAGAGTTGAAGAACACAAATATTTGAAACAAGAAGATAAATCTCCAAGCAAATCAGTAACAACGATGGCCTTAGACGCTCTCAATGCTACGACAAGGATATCTTGCATCAACACGTGGTTGTCATGACTCTTGAGATTGTTCAGTTTTCGTTGTTTGATATTAACACATCTAGATATGTTAGAGCCATAACCATCAGGAACTCTAATCTTTTGTAAGACTTTCAAAAATCTGTCTTTCTCTTGAGTAGACATTGAGTATGATGCGGGAGGCATGTATGGATCACGATCGGGTTGTTGTTGGAGCCAAAGATGTTTCCTAATGCCCAATTTTTCAAGAGCGAGTCTTGCATTCTGATCATCTCTACATTTATCCATATTCAAAATGGTTCCCAAAATATTGTCACACACATTTTTCTCAATGTGCATTACATCCAAGTTATGTCTTAGTGGATTATGCTCCCAATACGGCAACTGAAAGAATACACTCTTCTTATTCCACAAATTAGTAGAATCATTATCCACATTATGGTCATCACTAATAATATTCGTTGACACACCAACTTCCCTTGCTCTGCCTTTTCTTTTTCGAGGTTTAGTTGATTTCCCATAAATATAGCCGATACTTTCTTGTTGCCTCAAAATATCATTTCCACTTACAGACTTAGGAGCATTACCATACTCAGTACTTCCATCAAACAAATCAGCTTCAGAACGATAAGAATGATCATGAGGCAACCATTTTCGATGGCCAACATAACAAATTTTGCCTCCAAATCGACCAGAATTTGTTGAATGAGTGCATCGTTGACAAGCATCATAACCTACCGTACTCCATCCAGATAACATAACATACGCAGGAAAATCATTGATAGTACTATGTAAAGTAGCTCTTAATGAAAAATAATTTCCCTCATAAGCATCATATGTATTAACACCTTTCCACAACAATTGTAATTCATAAAGCAAAGGCTGCAAGTACACATCAATGTCAATACCAGGACTAGATTTCCCTGGAATAATACATGACAATATAAATGATGATGGTTTCATGGACAACCAAGGTGGTAAATTGTATGGTATCAGTATGACAGGCCATGTACTATATGTGGTGTTCATTAGACGATATGGGTTAAAACTGTCTGTTGCCAAAGCTAACCTAACATTTCGAGGATCGGAGGCAAACTCAGGATAACGAGAATCAAATTGTTTCCAAGCAAGCCCATCTGATGGGTGTCTAAGTTTTCCATCATTCACACGACTCTCATGATGCCACCTCATGTCTTCTGCGGTTTTAGTACACATGTATAACCTCTTTAATCTAGGAATAAGTGGAAAATATCTCATTACCTTGGCCGCTTCACCTTTCTTATTACTACTCTTACCTTTATCGATGTTATTACATGCGCGTTTTCTCCATGTTGATGTATGGCATACATGACACTCATCCTTCTTCGAAAACTCTCCCCAGTAAAGTATGCAATTGTTCGGACAAGCATGAATTTTTTCATATCCAAGGCCGAAATCATTGATTATCTTCATACCTTCGTAGTAAGATGATGGGAATCCACTCATTTGTGGAAATGCTTGAAGTAGAAGATCAATTAACTTGTTGAATGACTCAGCAGACCATTGATACATGCATTTGATATGAAATAAGTGTAAAAGAAATGAAAGTTTCGAAAAATCTTGGCACCCTTCATACAATTCCTCTTTTGCATCCTCGAACAATCTTTTGTACTTTCCATCTTCCTCAAAGTTTTGTGGATTAGGGGTTTGCATATAGTCATCGTCGAACTCATGATCAGACTCATCATTAGAAGAAAATTCCATATCCACATTGTCAACTTCATTTCTTTTATCATCATTTGTGCCAACAGGAAGTTTGTTCCTAAGATCTCCAACCAAATGGTTATTATTACCAAAAAAGGTTTCACTTAGTAACCCTTGCATATCATCCCGACCTACAAAGGGTCCTTTACTAGTGTTCCCCACATCATATTCGTGCAAATGATCAATAATGTCCTCATCCCCATGCCAAATCCACTTTGTATATAATTGATAGAACCCTTTAACAAGATATGTTCCTCTACTTCATCAAGTGTCAACCAATATCGAAGTTTACAAATTTTACACGGACATTTTGTTTTTCCTTCCACAAGACTTTTCTTAGCTAACTCGATAAACTTTGTGCACCCATCTAAGTATCTAGAATGATTGTTTGGCAAATTTATCCAACTAGTATCCATGACGACTACAGATTAACAAGATGAAAACGCCATAAATATAACCATAATTTCATATGTAAAAGAAATATTAACTAAATAAATAGGCAATAACTAATTAAAATGCATATTAAAAGAACTTATTTATAAGATACTCCCTCCATTTATTAATGTTCTACCCATTTTCCTTTTTGGGACTTTTTTTACTGTTCTTCCCATTTCTAATCTTTCCATTTTAGTCTCTCACATCTCCATTTTTTTAATAATTTCTACTCTGACCCACTTGTATCAACTTCTCTCCCATTTCCATTCTTTATTCATTTTCTTTAAGAACCGTGTATAAAGCAAATGGGTAGAACAATAAAAAATGGAGGGAGTACTATTTATAAGACACTATGAAAAATTTTCACAACTTTTTCTTTTTTGTTGTAAGAGAAAGGTTCCACTAGACGACTTTTAATTCCGATAAAGAGTAATTAGTGTGTCCGCACCTCCTTACACTTTTTCATCATCACAGGTCAAAACAAAGAGCTTATTTATGAAACTATGAAATTGATCTCATCTTCATCCTTAAGAGCTAACAATTTTCAGGATAAACTAAAATGGTGTAGACAAGACTACACGTAAACAAGTTGTAGTAGGTACATCAGAAAAAGAACCAGAGAAATAATTAGGAGATTACTGCAATACGAGTTTTTTTGGTAAATGGCTAAAATTCGGGTTAAGATTCACCATCTATAAATGACCTTCTAGTGAGCTTGACCGAAATTTAAAAGTATAACCGAAACTACTAACAGCACCCAACTTCAAATTTAAAATTGTTTCTGATGGTTTATAAGGAGTGCAAGTAAATTCAGTCCTCAAATTGAAGGAGTGAAAGAGAATTAATGAGTGGAGGTGAATTAACAAGGTAAGAAGTATGTTTTGTTGATAAGAAGTAAGTACTAGTACAGTAGTTCATGCTAAGTAGTACTAATACAAAACACTGAATTTTTTGGTAGATTATGATGACTAATTACACATTGCTCAGTTGTAATTAGGTTATTTTATCATAATATTTTATTGAAAATTTATGTTAATTTCATCAATCAACTACGATTTGATTTATTCTGGAGGCTCCTAGTAATCCATTACATTCTATATTTGTTGTGTATAAATGATTGAGATTTATTGTTTCCTGATTTTTGCAGTTTCTTGTTGCATTATCATTGATTTCAAATTTTTAGACTTACAATGTCTACTTAACATTTATCTTCCTTAATCTTTTTTTTAATGAGTAATATGACAACTGAGCTCGATAAATAAAGAGCTAGAATAGAATGTATGATTAATAACAATGCAAACTATTGAAGCAAAAAGTTAACTAAAGAAGACACAAGGAGTTAAGTTTTCTTACATCCTTTCACAATTGACACTAGCAAATAGCAACAGGTACTTGGGATGATAACATTAATAAGTTCATTAAAGTAGGTGAGGAAAAGAAAGTTCATCACAAGATGCATATAGTCATAATTCTGAAGTGTTCACCTTTTCATTAGCATATCTAGTTCATTGATTGGTTTCGTATTGCATATTAATGAACTTACATCACATTTAGAATTTAATAATGTGAAGTCCCCAAAATAATCTAATGTTTTAGTTTTCTCACATGATTTACGCATTTACACATCATAGTGCTAATTCAGTGGTGAGTGCTGATGGTGTTAGATAATTTATAATGGACTTTATTCTATAATTCTTTGAAGCTTCAAACTTAGTTTCCTGGTAATTCCAATTCCCCCCTAGTTTTAACAATTTACCCCACATTTTACTGCATGGTTTCTTTCTTCTTTGCTTCAATTTTATTAATTTTTACTAGCAATTTGTTAGTATTTGAGGCAAAGAAATCATTTGTTTGCTTCATATGGTTTATCAAGTAAGGAGGCATTCCGAAACTTGTTTACAAATTTCACCAACTTCCTACAGTATGTAGGATAACAACCGATCCACTCCCCTCCTACAACACTTCTCAAGTGACCGTCTCATATGAGAATTTAAAACCTACATTAACTTCTGTCATAACCCTCGCAAATGATATATAGTTGCTCTGAATGCTTGGTTATAAATGGACGAATGGACAATGGACGAAATAGAAATAGAATTAAAAAAAATCGGAAAATCGGAAAGCGGAAAAAATAAAAATATAGAATTTAATGCGTGGTTATAATTAGAAAAAAGGACCATGGACGAAATAGAAAAATTAACAAAATAAAACGAAAATCGGGAATGAATCGGAAAGCATGTAACATATAACGAAAATCCGAAAGGGAAAAAAACAGATGAAAACGATATAACCAAATACAAAACTGGTCATTAGAACGAAAATAAACCAAATAAAACTTTAAGATATATATAGCGACCAAGTGAAAAATAATGGTATCAAATTCAGTTACTATGAAAATTGCATATTATCAAAAATTATTAGAAGCCAAAATCATAGAACGAAACAACGATTGGATACTTAAAATTATCAGCAAATAATTAAAACTGTCAATAATCGAAACAGCAAACAATAATTATCAAAAATTGGCATCAACTTATTGACGAAATTATAATTATCAGAAATTACAATCAGAAATAGACAATTGGATACTTAAAATTGAAAAAAATTATGCAATAGATCGAATGAACACCTGATTGACGAGCGAATTGTAATCAACTGGAAGTAGAATTGCAAATTAAAATCCGTTGTAGAATTAGGGCTGACGAGCGAGTTGTAATCAACACCTAGCCAGCTGATTGATGTCGTCTTCTTCGGATGTCGTCGTCTCAATTTCTGGGGTTTAATTTATTTTGATTGGGGATTTAGGAGAGATAACGAGAGTGATTTGGTTTGATTAGGTTTTAGTGGGTTATTTAGGTTTTAATTTTTGTGCGGGAGTACGTCTTAATTTTTGTTTTTGAATTTTCCTAAAAAAATTCCAAATTTTTAACTTACCCAATTTTTTGCGCTTAAAATTTTTCTTGATTCCATTTAACAGTATTTCTATTAGTTAGTAGGGGTGAGAAAAAAAACCCAAACCGGTTTTAGAAATTGAAATCAAACCGAAACCCGATTTAAAAAACCCGAAAATCCGAGTTTTAGAATTTGAAAGCCGGTTCGTGTCCCGAACCGGTTTTTTCTCAGTGAAAACGGTTCGATTTCGGTTTATAAATTTTCAAAACCGGGTACCCGGTTTTAAACCGGTTTATACTTTTAAAGGGAAAAAAATCTCACTTTTTTTATTTTTAATGGAATATTAGTGAAATCGGGTCACAAACTGGTTCAGAAAACCGGTTTATTAATTTATAACAAAGATAGTCATTTTATTTAAAAATCGGGTCATAAAAACCGGTTCGGGTTAAAACCAGTTCGGTTTCGGTTTACAAAATGAAAAAAAAACCCGTTACCCGGTTTAAACCAGGTCGGTTTCGGAAAAATGAGTTTTTTAAAAATCGGGTACCCGGTTTTGCTCACCCCTCTATTGGTTAGTTATAGCAAATTTAACATGTGACATTAAAAGGTGTCACATTAAAAAAGAGGGAAGATTTTGAGGATGACGCTCTTGCGAAGCGTCAATGACAAAGCATCATAAAAACACGGGATTTGTAGTAGTGTCTCCTCTCATCTCGCCTGCCTTTATTATTCTTCCCCTTTTTTATTTTCGTAGTTTAGTATAGTTTAGTTATTGCTCTGTAATTAAAAGTCTTGGGGACAATTCCTTGTTATAACATTAAAATATGCATATTCATGTTACTCTCAAATGTATACACAAATGGCCATCATCCCTTACCATAGACACTTCAACTACTGTTTATTCTCAACTTAACAAATAATAACAATGTAGGGACTAACATTTCATATTGATCAATCTAACATCTACGAAGTGGCGGTGTTAATAGGAAACTTTGGATGGAATGTTGTGAACGGGGTTAAGTGGGGTTGTTGAGTAATGTGAGAACTTAGATTTACCTTACCTGGATTAATGCATTAATTAAGTTAATTAATAAACTACTACAATAATTGTAGCTTGGTTGGGATGAATGAGTTTTTTTTCTCTTTAGCCTAATATAGTTGTAGCTTAGTATAGTTTAGTGTTCTAGAATAATAGTGAAATATTCTAAGTTTAGTTCTACTTGGACCACTCCATTCAAAGTTTTTAGGCATGAACCTCTTATTTGTCAAATGTTTTAGGCCAACTAGATACAATATGGTGTAATATGACTCGATCAAATTCAATAAAGAATACTAAGAATTTGAGTTTATATATTAAACTAAGGTTAGATGTGAAAACTTAATTAAATAATGAAGGGGTATGAATGAGATGGGATCATGGGAGTTGAAATTGTCTAATTAGAGTAAACGTATCAACCCCTACTCTAATTATATTCGATTATTGTTTTTGAACTAACGAGAGTAAACTCATGGTTATTTCTGTGTTATTTACTCCATTTTTATATGTTATTTAAATAAGTTTTCGTTCCTCTTATAGAAAATCTAATAATGACGAATACCGAAAGAAAATGGATGTACGAAAGGGTAGATGATAGAAACAAAGTTAAGTATGAGTTTAAACTTGGGGTGGATGATTTTATTCTATATGCTAAGGAACAAGAAGAATACAAGACACATCAGATTCTTAGATGTCCATGTGTGAAGTGTGAAAATTTGAAGTACTTGAATGAGTTTACGGTGAAAGAGCATCTCATTAGCAAAGGGTTTACGCCTGGTTATACTAATTGGGTGTGCCATGGAGAACCCTTTTCTTTTATTAGTAATCCTACTACTTCAACAAACACTAATGCTTTCATCGACCAACCTTATCGGGAGATGATAGTAGATGCATTTGGAGACATAATGTTCGGCCGTGTTGAGGATTCTCCTTTGGGTGAAGAAGAAAGCCCCCACCCTGATCCGAAAGAATTTTTTGAAATGTTAGAGGCCGCCGAGAAACCTTTGTATCGTGGATGTGAGTCGTCATTGCTAGAAGTAGCTTCTAGGATGATTAACATTAAATGTGAGGACAACCTACCGGAAAGAAGTTTAGATAAGATAGCTGCTTTGATTGAGGATATCATTCCACGAGATAATCTGATGACTCGCACATTTTATGACACTAAAAAGTTGCTTAGGGGCCTTCAAATGCCCCATCATAGGATCCATTCATGTCAGGACGGATGCATGCTATTTTGGAAAGAAGACTCCATGCTTGATAAATGTAAAAAGTGTGGAAAAGATAGGTACAAGAAGAAAACTTTTAGTGGGGCAGACATACCTTTCAAAGTCTTAACCTATCTCCTTGTAGCACCAAGGTTGCAACGTTTATATGTAACCAAGAACATTGCAAAAGAAATGAGATGGCATATTGAAAATCCACGTGTACCAGGGACCATGGGTCATCCAAGTGACAGTGAGGCTTGGAAGCATCTAGATTATATGTTTCCGGAGGTCGACGAGCACGAGGAGGAGCAGGAGGAGCAGCAGCAACAACAACAACAACAACAACAACAAGATGATAATCTGCCCATAATTCAGATAGAACCCAAAGGGAGATGGTATTGCTTATTCTATCCTTATCGAAGTAGATGTAGTATATAATATATTTTTATAAAAAAATATATTTTGTTGCATTTGTGTTGCTTAAGGTTTGATGACTCCACTGTGGTAAGAAGAGTAACAAAGTCATTCAAGGGTTTCTACCATGAACCTCATATGAACTACCGGGAGACCCCGAAGACGGTCAAAGATAAATGGTTCAGCAATTTTAGGGTATACATTTACTTTATTTTATATGAGTATATTGCTAACTATATATATATATTGTTATATGCACTTATAATTGTTATTTGAATTTTTTCTTAATATGTAATTATTAAATTATGATCGGTCACAATGTCAGGGCTACTGCTCATGGAAGCCCGAGGACGAAGAGCAAGTTAGAGAGAAATACGACGTCGAAGCATGAAAACGGTTAAAGGACACCGTCAACGACATCTGTGCACTACAGAATGGCAAGAACAAGGCTTGCCTGGGGTGAATGGTGCCGCAAGTATACAAGGACTTATTGGAGAGACGGAAGACAAAGGCATTTCTGAAGAAATCGAAGATAGCGGCAGCGAATAAAGCTTGTGCTCAGCCTGGCCCTACACACCGCGGGGGGTCGATCAAGGCAACTAAACATGCCTCCAGGCTAGTAATGACAAAATATATTAAAATGTTCCATAATCTTTTTATTAATATTTTTTTGAAGATGATAGTAATAATTTATCCAAGTTTATGCATAGTAAGTTTTAATTTGTCTTTTTTAGATGGAGCAACTGGGTGGTAGGAGGCCCAGTGCGGCCGAGCTCGCACAAGCCATACATAGCAAGGACGTCGACGGTAAAAAGGTTTTTACTAGTCAGAAGGCAAAGGCAACATTTGTAAGTATTAATTTAGTTAATTATAGAGATTATCTTAAAATTCCTTATTAAATTAGTTATAATTTGTTCCTAAACATTACCTTTCTCTGTTTGCTAATAGGACTGATTTGAAGAGCTCAAGAAGAAGAACGAGGAGGAGGGGAAAGAAAAACCGGACGACGAAGTTTGGTTTGAAGCGGCTGAGGGTTTCAAGAAGGGCCACGTATACGGAGTGGGAACCGCCGGCCCATTGTACTTCTCCCCCCCTCCACAGAGTAAGGGTAATGCTTCCTGCTCTTATCATCCCGGTATTCTTGTACAACAAGAAAAACGGGCAGAAGAATTTCAAAACAAAATTTTGGAAGCCTTAGAGAAAGAGAAAGATGAGAACCGACGATTTAGAGAAGAGACCCGGGAGCTCATGAAACAACAACAGAAGCTCATGTCAGCGCTTAACACGGTATTACAAACTCAAAACTGTAATCCGTTTAACTTTACTAACTTCCGTAATCCGAATGATGATAATTCGGGAGGTGGTGGAGTTGGGGGAGCCGGGGTCGGTTTTCAAGTGTAGCTTGAACCTCTAATTGATTACTCTTTCAAGTTGTATAAACTTTGATTACTCTTTCAAGTTGTTTAGACTCTTTAGACTTTAATTAGTACTCTCTTAAGTAGTTAAACATTTTAGAAAGTTATGTCCATGATATCGAATGGTTTTATGTGAATGAATTGTGGAGATGTTGGATTCTGAATGAATTGGATGAAGTTAATGAATGAAGGTTGAAGTGAATGATGTTGTAGTTTGAATGAGTTGGAAGAGTTGAATGGTATGATGGATATAATGCAGATTTGTATGTCGCAAATTGGAGGACAACAAAACCACTAGACCCCACGACCTTTTTCACTTTACCGACCGCCCTCACCTCTTTACCGACCGACCTGACGTCATTACCGACTGCCCTAATTAACCGAGATATTGTCAAACGACGGTCGTTAAACATACCGACCGACAGTAGCGGTCGGTAAAAAACAAAAATACCGACCGCATTACCGACCGACTTCAGTTTTTCCCGACCAAACATCTTACAGGAGGTTCTGATCTGGGTTTGGTCGGCAACACTTATCGACCGAAAATTTCAGTCGGTAAATCCATTCACCGACCGCAAAATAAGAGTGCCGACCGACTGTAGACACCCGCATTTTGACTGCCAGGTGTCTATGGTAGTCTCGGAAAAACACCCGATGATGATCGGACGCAAACATGACTTAGTATACTCGAATTTGGGCTCGGACCCAATAATATCCGACATGGACTTTTAGCGGAGTAAAAATCTCACAAAACAGACCTCAAATTCAGGCCTAGTGGGTCGTTCCGAGCAAAATAAGACTAATTTGGGCCAAAACCGAGACCAAAAATAAATCCCGTCTTTTGGCGACCGGGTCAAAACCAGGTCAAAGACGAACCCGTCGCGCAAATCTGCCAAATTCACTCCTCGAAACTGGCGCCCAAATCAAAATTCAAAATAAAACAAAAGTCAACTTCTTCCTAAAATAGCTCGATCCTCTTGATCCACTCGATCGAGTGGATTGACCCACTCGGTCGAGTGGAGCGTCTTGAACCGGGTTTGGCCCGTTTGCAAGGGCACTCGATCGAGTGCACTAGGGCCACTCGATCGAATGACCCTAGGTCGTGAGGTAAAGTCTATAAATACCCCCACTAACCCCTCTCATTTTCAAGGTTTGATCAACACACATTTTGCCCTACATTTACACCTTAACCCTCCTATACTCTCCATACTACAACCCTAGCAATACCAAGCCAAAAACGAGCCATCGTCTCTAGAAAACCGACGAATCATCACACACACACACACCATAACTTGCATACATCCTCGATACTCCGGCGTCCCGTCGCTATTTCCGAGTCCATTTCCGAGGTCCTTACTAAGCATGTATGTTGAGGGTGTCGTAAACCCCATCTCTACCTTTTTCCTACTTCGTTTTTTATGTACATTTTTGAATTTTCATATTGTAATCATATTAATCTAGTAACACAAACACTAACACTTTCATATTCCCATCTTTTTGTATCATCTTTTTATTCCTAACATTATTATACCGCGTATATATATTTGCACTAGTATTAAAATTCGGTTTCATATGTGTTTGACTATGATGATCGCCTAAAGTCCGTCTAATTCCTTTACGAGTAACGACGGAGGTGGCACCCTTTCGAGGAGCGCCGCCCCAATGTGCTCAAGGATATGATGTGATCGTGATCGATCATAGTTGAACGTATTTGATCCCATTTCCAAGATTAATGCGAGATTCTTTGAGGCGAAAACCAACATCACGTAATCCGTTAGGATTAGTACCGATGTCGTGACGCGGAGGACCACAATCTCGTCATTAATCAAACATTTTCAAAATCTTATAACATCATTTTTATAAATTCCGATAACGGTATTATAATCGCATGCATACACGATCATAACACCGGAAGCCGAATTAAATGCAAGTCGTACAATATTTGTATTTAATTTGGCCAACCATCAATTTTGGACAATAAAACGAAACGAGTTGTCACTCGTATAGGGGCTACTCGACCGAGTACGTAGGCTACTCGATCGATTAGCACCCAAAAAACTGGGCAGTAGCTACGTTTAAGGACGCACTCGACCGAGTCAGACCACGACTCGATCGAGTGGGTCCTGTAACCCAGAAAATCGAGAGCTTTGACACACTTTCCGAGCCTCGTCTTTTTACGACTTTAGTCATCACGTGTAAAGACAATCACGTGACCCTCCCTTCTTCAAAACCCATGCATATCACGACACCTAGAACAACTTTGATCGATTTTTCGACGTGATAAGTTGGGACAAGGCATCGAGGCATGGGATCGGGCTAGCATTACGCTTGGGTCCTATGTCTCCGTCCTTCGTTTAGTACACAACATAATGTGTATTTAATCGGAGTTCGTCCATCTACACAAATTCACGGTCTAGTTTATATACGGGTCCGTTTCTATCTTTTTTATCGCTTTTCTTATTTTGTTCATTATTTATATTAATCGTTGTATTGTGAATTCCGGGTTGTATTTCCGCCCGTGTAACTTGTATTTATTTATTTTCGAGCTCTATTTATTTACTTGCTTATCGCTTTATAAATGAACCTCGCATGCTAAACAACTTCGACAATAGTTAGATGTTTTAAATGACGTAGCAAACCTTTAATTCATATGTTTAGCCCGGAAACGCTGTTTGCATATCATTTAGTCGTTTTACTAGCGCGCGTACACGAACACGAACGATGTCTTAGTAGAGGCCGCCATGTGCGGGCGGGGTTGGGTGTCCTTAGTGGGCTTCCCAACACGTACCCTCACCCCTTACTCAGAACCTTGGTTTCCGGATGTCCGAAACCATTGGCGCACGAGTGTCATTTTATATACGAAAGCCGGTGTAAACGGTATCGATATAATAATGCAAAGGGACGAGCCCCATAAACTCTGAAATCGAAGTGGGCCGTACTTTGTGTATAGCCCACGACGACATAGAGTGGGCTCGAATGGTTCCGAATAACTACAAAATTCGGTGGCGACTCCATTTTGACTTAAATTTCGAACCCCAGAACAATCTTACCACGAGATTCATTCGCCTACCCAAACCCGCGCGTGGCCGCGTCGGGGTGGACCTACGTCATGCCCACAATTTGGTGACTCCGCTGGGGATACCTGATGTACCACATGTCGTCGGGGTTCCCAGAGTGAGACTCGAAGAGAAATCGTTCGAATATTAGTGTGCGCGCATTAGTTTAATGATTTATGCATAACCCATTTTTGCCCGGGCCGGTTACTTGTGACCGACGTCCCACTATACCGCGGTGCATTCCTACATGGGTGCGCTAAAGATATCGATGGTGGAACTCGTATGGGTTTTGCGGCATGTCCTAAGACCAACTCGGCTTAGGGAGTCCGTCCTGATTTACGAGAAAGCCATCGTTGTTGGTATAGACCCTATTTGACCGACCGAGACTTAGCGTAATGCATACAGAAGCGTCGTTATAATGTTTGTTTGACTACGTGCTGCTTGGTTTCCGTGTCATCTTTAAAAAAGATCGTCATTTCAAAATTGCATCTTTCCAAAAATACTAAATTTTGAAAAATCCGAAATACTATCTATTTCGGGACCCATCTTTCCAAAATACCTAATTTTGAAAAACTCGAAATGCTGCCCATTTCGGGACCCGTCTTTTCAAAATATCCAATTTTCAAAACCCGGAATGCCGCCGAAATTTAGGATCAATGATTTGACTCAAAATATCCTTTTCTGTAGTCGGCATGCTGCCCGTTTTAACTCTCGAATTTCCGACACCGTCTTGATTTTCTGAATTTTTTTCAAAATTCTAATCTCGGTTTTCGAAATTCCGTTTTCAATTTTCGAACTCTCGGAAATTCACCCATTACATATTCAAATTTTCAACTTCAAACATCCAACTTTCCTAAAATAAATCTTCCATATTCAAATTTTCAACTTCAAACACCCCTACAAAGGAAAGTCCGTCCATACACTCGAGTCAAAAGTCTGGGGAATAATCTCACGTGGACCTTCCTTCGAACGGGACTAGGCCCACAAGGCCAAAGTCCTAAGGAAGTCATGCCACCTACGAGTCATCCGTCTAGGTGTCTTTCTCGAGTCTTTTTCACTCGGTCCTTTTCTTTTGGGTCGCTCGAGATGTACTTGTTTTGATTCCAAGATCTGGGTTCAGTTTCTGATTACACGGTGTTCTTACAGACAGGCCGCCGGCAACCAGACACACCCGCAAGATGGAAGCTGCTTTGAACACTCTGAAAACCTCTGTGGACGCCATGGTCGTCAAGCAGACCGACATTGAAGCCCAAGTGACTGAAATGAGGGCTGCTCAAGTGGCTATTGTTGCTCGCATGGCTGCAGTGGAGCAAAGGACTCCAAATACCGAGACCAATGGGTCTCTGACTGAGCTACTAAGTGCGATTCACCGACTGGAGGAACAAGTGCACTTAGCTGGGAGTAACAACATTCAGCGGGAAAACAGTCGTGAGTATGCCCCAGTGAACGACAAGCTACCCCCGAACCTGAACCTCACCGGTCTACCGATGTTCGAGGGAACCGAAGACCCGTTACTACATGTACGGGCCTTCAAAGAGTTTATGGCCATCAAGGGAGTGGATTCATCCATGTTCAAAAACCTTTTTGCTGCATCCATTGAGAAGCACCCACGGGCCTGGTACTATAGGCTAGACCCGAAGAAATACCCTACTTGGGATGATGTGGCCACCGAGTTCGTTCGGAACTATGCTGACAACACCGAGATCCAAACCACAATGCGATCTCTTGAGGTTATGGCCCAAGAGCCGAAAGAAGGTTTTACCAAATACCTTCAATGCTGGAGGGCTGAGAGCGTGAAACTGGTCGATAACCCCAGTGAGAAGACTTTGGTGGAGGCTTTTGTCAAGAACCTCCTCCCCTCCTACCGGGTTTACCTCCGGTATGCTGTCATACCCAATTTCATCACCCTTACTGAAATGGGTATGAGGATCGAAGACGACCTAAGGAAGGCCTTACTAAGGCCGCTAGCAAAGGGTACCAAGGGGCTTCCTCCTCCACTACCAAGCCCCAAGCTGCAACCCGCAGCATTTTCGACGCGGTTAATCTACTAGATGCCCCATCCAAGAAGAACACCCAACCTCGGGTTTTCACTGATATAGGTACCACCTATACTTATGCCTTACAAAGGCTATCCTCAAAAGGCCTAGTCCAATCGATAGGCCCAACTCCTCAAGTTCCGGTCGAACGACGCTCCAAGAACTACAATGCTCAGGCCTATTGCCAGTACCACCGGGGCAATGGGCATGATACCGAGAAGTGCTGGAAGCTGAAGCACTTGATCCAGGACTTGATCGAAAGCGGTAAAATCCCGCTACCCGGAGATAAGCCCAGCAACAAGGAGAACCCTTTCAGCTCTCACGCCATCTTTACCGAGGAGGTGATTGATTGCTCTCACCTTATCTCTCCATTTATCCCGCAAGTGAACGGGATCTGGTTCGACGACGATGACGTCTACCTCGCCAAAGGGGAAGCTGTCCTCATCACCTCCGAGGAAATTCGTAAGACCAAATCCCGAGTCTTAGCCAGTAACCACCTTGGTCGTCCCTATCAAGCCACTAGCTCTAGGGACGCCCCTATCCCGACAACTGTCATTGAGCCACTCAGGACGGAAGTCGCCCCTTAGGAGCCGACTGCTGAAACGACTCTCGTGAAGCAGTTGAAGAAGACCCGAGTTGACCTCACCATATGGCAACTTCTAGTCAGCTCACAAGAGCATCGAGAAGCGCTTACAAAGGCTCTCGATCAAATTAAGGTTGACTCTTTGGTTACCCCTGCTGAGATGGTAGCCACGGTCCTGCCCCACCTAAAGGGCAAAGCTAAGGAAGAAGGCCCGATGATCACTTTCTCCGAAGCCGACATACCGCCATTCGGGGCCTCCCATAATCTGGCCCTCTCAATTACGGTGGTTTGCCGAGGGAAATACCTTCTTATGACCCTGGTTGATGATGGGTCCGCTGTAAATGTCCTTCCTCTAAGGACCACCTAAGCCCTCGGTATTACCGAGGCCGATTATATCCCGACTGCTCAGACCATCCAAGCCTTTGATGGGAGCCCAAAGTCGGTAACTGGGGTCGTGAAACTGACCATCATAACAGGCCCGATAGAAAAGGAGCTCGAATTCCAGGTGATCGATGTCACCTCATCGTTCAACTTGCTCCTAGGTAGGCCTTGGATCAACGCAGTCAAGGCGGTATCCTCCACCCTCCACCGAAAGATCAAGATGCCCCTGCTTAACAATGTTATCACTTTAGAGGCAACCCTAATGACTGTGGCTAGCTGTAACGCCACGGGACGCACTGACCTCTGGGGGTTCGATTTTGTGGGGATGATCGAGGAAGAGTACCTCTTTAGGCCTTACTTCACTACGAGTATCGACACGATGCTCCAAAATATGGGGTACTTTCCGGGGGCTACGTCTCGACCCGATCTTCCAGCTGGGAAGATCATCGAGGTCCTCAAAGACGAAGACTCTCACTTTGGTCTCGGTTATGCCATCAGTTGTCCGAGAAGGAATTGAAAAGGCCTGCAACGTTATTAAGGTTATCCACTTGAGCCCTTATAGCCCACGGTTGGCTGACTACTTTGTCACACCGGTGTTTGGGGCTGTTCAGGTTGGTTTATACCAACCCAATGCTGTGCACCTCGGGACCAACTTGGCCCGGGACTGCAACTATATTCCGGATGATGTGTTCGCCCTCATCCAGTCCGATGGAGCTGATAATGCTGAGCCCGCGCTGGGGCTACTTTTCGGGGAAGACCCCATAGCCCCAACTCCAAAAGAAGACCTGGTCAACCTGATTCTCCGCAGCAACAGGTTAGACCCGACCAAGCTAATCTAGGATGTTGGCCTGGAGGAAGACTGTCAAGTGGACTGACAGTTAGGGAAGAATCTACAAGGTGGTCACCGGAGAGGGAGACATGCCTGAGTCTGAGTCTGAGTCTGAGTCCGAGTCGGAGTCTGAGTCAGAGTCTGAGGTCGAGTCTAGGGAAGTCGGTGCTAGAATCACTCCTGTAACCCCTCCCCCTTTTATCATTCCTGCTGCTGGCACTTCAGGGTCTGTCCCGAGTGCCTTACCAATTCCGCCTCTGACCAATGATCATATGGCTGCTCTTTTCGAGCTGTTTTCCAAATTCTCAATCAATAATAACAACCGTTCTGCTTATGACTTGTCTCTTTTAAATTTTGTTTTCAAAAATACTTTATGCAATGACATTGAGAAACCAGACGAACAGGTACCCTTACCTCCACATCTGATCGAGCAACTAGAGCAAAGGGAATCCCGGAACCCGGTGATCGAAGAAACCGAGTCCATAAATGTAGGAACAACCTTAGAGCTTCAGATACTTAAGATAGGGTTATCCTTAGATCCCGAGGAGAAACAACAGTTCATAAGCCTCCTCCAAGAGTTCAAGGATGTCTTCGCATGGTCCTAGAAGGACATGCCGGGGATAGACCGGGAAATAGCCGAGCACCACATACCAATCAAAGACGGGTGCAAACCGGTCAAGCAGAAGCTTCGTCGAATGAGGCCCGAATGGTCTCTCAAGGTAAAAGAAGAAGTCGACAAACAGTTCAAAGCCGGCTTCATACAGGTGTCCGAGTATCCGGATTGGGTGGCAAACATCATGCCGGTTCCTAAAAAGGACGGTAAGGTGCGGGTATGCGTAGATTTTCGGGATCTTAACAAGGCAAGCCCGAAAGATGATTTTCCGTTACCACACATCGACATACTGGTGGATAACACGGCCGATCATACCCTTCAATCATTCATGGACGGTTATGCCGGGTACAATCAGATCAAGATGGCGGAAGAAGACATGAGTAAGACTACCTTCACAACACCTTGGGGTACTTACTACTATACCGTCATGCCATTCGGTCTCATTAACGCCGGAGCCACATATCAGAGGACCGCTACCACTTTATTACATGACATGATGCATAAAGAGGTAGAAGTTTATGTAGACGACATGATCGTCAAATCTAAAGAACGGGACGGTCACATCACCGCCCTAAGGAAATTCTTCACCCGACTGCGCAAGTACAACATGAGGTTAAACCCTCAAAAGTGCAGTTTCGGGGTAACATCAGGCAAATTACTGGGTCATATCGTTAGCCAACGAGATATCGAAGTCGACCCAGCTAAAATCAAAGCCATTACCGAGATGCAACCTCCCAAAACCGAAAAAGAAATAAGGGGATTTCTCGGGAAAGTCCAGTATATCAGTCGGTTCATTTCCAAACTAACCATGGTGTGTGAACCAATTTTCAAGAAACTAAAAGTAGGAGAACGGGTACTATGGGATGACAAGTGCCAAGCTGCTTTCGACAAGATCAAGGAAATACTGTCTGCTCCGCCGGTCTTAATGCCACCTCAACCCGGTTTGCCTCTGTCGTTATACCTAACGACGACTGAGACAGCCATGGGGGCTATGCTGGCTCAGACAGTTGATTCCGAAGAACGAGCTATCTACTACATCAGCAAGAAGTTTTTAGAGTATGAGTGCAAATATACCATGCTCGAGAAGACGTGTTTGGCTCTAGTCTGGGCCACTAAGAATCTCCGGCACTATATGCTCAGCTACGAGGTCCATGTGCTATCCAGGATGGATCCCATCAAATACCTCTTCGAGAAACCCATTCTCAATGGCCGAATTTCTGGATGGACTCTAATGTTGTCAGAGTTCGACCTAAAATTTGTGCCATTAAAGGCCATTAAGGGGCGGGTAGTAGCTGAATTTCTCGCTGACAGCCCAGTAAACAAAGAAGGACACACCGACACCTGGTCCTTCCCAGACGAAGATATTTTCCATACCGATACTGAAACATGGGATTTATATTTCGATGGAGCATCCAATTTTCGAGGGTTCGGAGTTGGGATCCTCCTAATTTCACCAAAAGGGGAGCACACTCCCATCTCCATCAAACTGGACTTTGATGTTACCAATAATGCAGCAGAATACAAAGCATGCATTTACGGGCTACAAGCCGCCGCCAATCTGGGGATTATAAATCTCCGGGTGCATGGTGACTCATCCTTGGTCATTAACCAAGCACTTCAAAAATGGAAGACTCGGAATGCTAATCTCGTGGCCTACCAGGCACAAGTAAGGGATCTCGAGAAACAATTCCAAAGGGTAGAGTACATATACCTGCCCCGAGAAGAGAATCAGTTTGCAGATGCACTCTCAAAATTGGCATCTTTACTGAACATTCCCGACCACGTGACCAGTATGCCAATTTGCGTCGAAAGACGGTCCGAGCCGGCGTACATTCACGATATCGAAGACATTGAGATAACTGATCCCGAACCATGGTATCAGGCTGTGTTAACATACCTGACAAATGAAGAATATCATCCCGGGACGGAAGGTCGAGCCAAGAAGGCCTTACGAAGGCTAGCCACCCAGTTCATCCGTACCGATGACGGGCAACTGTAAAGAAAGACGACACAGGGGGCTCTTCTCCTTTGTGTTGATAAATATAAGGCCGAGAAAGTTATGGCTGAAGTACATGATGGTGAAAACGGTCCACACATGAATGCCCACATGCTGGTCCGAAAAATCATGAGGCTCGGTTATTACTGGAATACCATGGAAGCCGACTGCCGGTTATATGTCAAACATTGTCATAACTGTCAAATCTTCGGCAATGTGCAACATATGCCGTCATCATTGCTTTATACCATGACGTCACCCTAGCCATTCTCGACATGGGGTATCGACATAATCGGGAAAATAAATCCCTCTGGCACTGGTGGGCACTGCTTTATTTTAGTAGCTATCGACTATTTCACCAAATGGGTCGAAGCTGAATCATATCACATTCTCAATGCTAAGCATGTCGCCAAGTTTATCCAGAACAAGAAAATATGCCGGTATGGGATTCCTTATGAATTTATCAGTGATCATGGGACCCATTTTCAAGCGGAGACTGCAGCCCTGCTGACCAAGTATAAAATTCAAAGGCATACGTCCTCGCCCTATCGTCCCCAAACAAATGGAGCAGTAGAGGCGGCCAATAAAACAATTGTCACCATACTCAAAAAGATGGCTGATAATTACCGGGACTGGCCCGACAAGATACCTTTTGCCCTATGGGGGTACCGGACGTCAGTTCGCACCGCAACTGGGGCGACACCGTATTACCTAACTTATGGAATGAAGGCTGTCCAACCAGTTGAACTGGAGGTACCATCCCTCAGAATTCTGCTAGAAAGCCAAGTGCCCGAAGCTGACTGGGTTCGAGTGCGGTATGACTCGTTGGTTCTACTAGACGAACGACGATCTCGTGCCCTCAATAATATCCAAATCTACCAGAAGAGGATCCAACGGGCCTTCAACAAGAGAGTAAGGCCCAGAAACATTAAAGAAGAGGATCTAGTCCTTAAGTCTGTTCGAGCTTTACTACCTGTTGACCCAAGTGAAAAGTTCAAACCCAATTGGGCTGGGTCGTATCTGGTAAAGAAGATCCTATCCGGGGGAGCAGTAATGCTGACGGACCTGGACGGGAATGAGTTCGTCAACCCGACCAACCTGGACCAGCTGAAGCGTTACTACCCTTAGCCCTTTCTCAATGTCATTAGCAAATTTTATCAAAATCATTTTTTTCAAAAAAGCAAGTCAATGAGCTAGAAATATTTATTCTACTGTCGCAAACATCTTGAACCAATAGTCTTGGTGTAATTCAAGATTGCAAATTTGCTAAGCTTGAACTACGTTTGTTTGATTCTGCTAATCGCGGATACGTAGGCAACCCCTCAAAAGGGTACAACCAATGCAATCGAGAAAAGACAGGAGCGGTTTAATAATAAACTTCTTTTATTAATTCAAAAAAAACACCCCCGATAAACTCTGGAAATTACAAAATGCAGGAATCCAAAAAAAATACAAAAAAGAAGCACACGACAAAAATAGTAATAATACTTAAATAATAATAAAAGCTAAAGGACTCGGCATTTAGGGCATCTTGCCCTTCCCCTTCTCCTTGGCCTCCTTAGCCGTCCACTGGCGACGACGTGGAGGGGAGCGTTCCCGAATCACCACAGGAACCTCTCTAGCTGGGGCTCGTTTGTTTGAGCCCGAATCCTCTATCACCTTAGTGGGCCCAAGTCGGGCCCTCACGGGCTCATGGAGCCGGTCACGCGGACCTAGTCGGTCCCGGGCCGCCAGCCTTGGCCCAAGGCGTCTCTCCAAGTCAGTCTGGGGGCTTGGCTGCCCCCAAGTGCTGCTAGAACCTACCTCCTTAGACCGAGTCTTAGTTTGTGACTTAAGACCCGATTCTTCCCGGACTGCAGCATCAGGAATATCTCCTCCGTCAAAGAAATCCCTGTTATCCTTTGCCGTCTCTCGGCGAACTAGTTCAAAGGCCTCATCAACCTTCAAGGCCTTGCGAGCTTCCTCGGACTCCTCTGAAGTCCATTTCTGGTAAGCCCGTGAATCCCAAGCGGATTGGCAAGGGCTGCGTACAGTCCATGTAGGACGAGTGAACCATCTTTGCAACCAAGTGTCGCACATAGCGTCCGTCAATTGGAGCGAGACGCTAATAATGGCTTCAGTCTCAGGGATGCGCTGAGACAAACCGAACTGCCTCAAGAGACGGTCCGGGTAAATATGAACTGTCCAGTCTAGGGACATAATCACCAGGTAGCGAGCTTGGTCTCTCTTGGCCAATCCAGTCAACTTCGAAAGGAACCACCAAGCGACGGTCCACCTGATCAAAGGACCCCCATGGAACACCAGCTCTTCATCCCAGTAAGCTCGGTTTATTTGGTGACTCGAGCTTATCCGTCGCTTTCTGGAGCTAATCTGACTGCTCCGGTAATTGAGGACGCTCGGAGGGGGCTCTATTATCGATAGCCGCTCCGACAACCATATCTTAAAAGTATACACAAGCGTCGTAAGCAATAGAGTGGTCCGCTACAGCCCACTCGATCGAGTACAGCAGTTGACTCGATCGAGTAAGCCCTCCAAAAATAGGCAGTAGCTCGACAAAGATGTCACTTGATCGAGTGACAGGTCCGCTCGATCGAGTGACTTACGGACTTCAGGGATTTCGCGTGAAAAAAAAACGCGAGATGTATACCTGCAAGAGACGGGTACTTCCCGTCAGCCGTCGGTTTGGGTCAAGTCGCCTAGCATCCAGACCCATAATGATTTCCCCAGTGGCTAGCCAAGCAGGGCTATGACCAGTCTCCATCTGGTCAACCACTCCAATCAGCCTGATTTGACCCATGCATGAGTCAAGCTCCATCAACCCTTCAAAAACGTAGCAGTGCAGCATGCAGAAAGCGAATGCCCTACGCCTGAAAGTCGGGGTGGCCCTCACATCCCGGCTGTTCATGAACATGTCAGCCAGGTCGAATAGGGAAACAATATTTCCCCGCACCATCCGATTTGTCTCAGCATAAGACAGACCCAAGAACTCCCTCAGCCTCCTCCTTGGATCCGGATAGAACGAAGGGGTAGCAGGCTGAACAGCAGGGCTCAAACCACCTATGGCTGCGATTTCCTCAGGAAGAGGGCATATCTCTCCCCGCGGGAATGCAAAGAAGTGATGGGTAGTATCCCAAAATGTCAGACAGGCGTCCAAGAAATGTGAGTCAATTATCAGACGTTGGAGGGGGAATAGGCTGACGATTCCCATCTGGGTCAGCCGAACCTTTTCCTCGTCCCGAAAGTACTGGGACCAAGCGAGCAGCATAGCGGTCAAGTGATCGATACCCATGACAGAAATTCCTAGTTTTCTTGAAAGTCTAAAAGATTTTGAGAAAAAGAAGGAGAGTTTGAGTTGGAATGCAGAAGTTGAAGCAGGGATTCCTATATTTATAATAGGAAAACCTAACTGAAACCCACTATAACCCTAACTGTCATGCCTCCTCAGCAAACCTGGGCCCTATGCGCGCGCAGGCCTGATTTCAAACAAAGAACCCGGAATAGGAATCAAGCCATCCCGAGCTTTCCTAAGAGTTTCTAAAATTTTTTTGTGATAAAAAATCGTGATAAAATTCTTTTAAAAAATTGTGGCATTTTTCAAAAATTCAGTATCTTGTCTCCCCAGCGCGAGTCAGTGTTTTGCCTATGTGTTACATACAAGTAGTTATGTGTCAGCATACAGGTACACTCCGGACTTCAGAAGCAAGTCTTCGCGCAGCCATTTCATTCCCCAGCATGAGTCAATATTTCCTCGGAATGCTACATCCAAGATGTGATGTGTCGGCATACGGGTACACCTACACCCACAAAAGGCAAGTTTTGCTCCCCACGGAGCTATCATCATCAGGACAGGTATGACCCTCTACTTATGGCTGGCGAGCCCTTCACGCAAGTCTACTGGACTATAAACGACCCGACCGGAAGACTTCCAGGTCGTAATCCGCGATTGGCCTGGTAGCTACTCTGACTTTCGCCTTGTCCAAGCCTCGGTCATAGTGGGGGCTCTGTAGACACCCGCATTTTGACTGCCAGGTGTCTATGGTAGTCTCGGAAAAATACCCGATGATGATCGGACGCAAACATGACTTAGTATACTCGAATTTGGGCTCGGACCCAATAATATCCGACATGGACTTTTAGCGGAGTAAAAATCTCACAAAACAGACCTCAAATTCAGGCCCAGTGGGTCGTTCCGAGCAAAATAAGACTAATTTGGGCCAAAACCGAGACCAAAAATAAATCCCGTCTTTTGGCGACCGGGTCAAAACCCGGTCAAAGACGAACCCGTCGCGCAAATCTGCTAAATTCACTCCTCAAAACTGGCGCCCAAATCAAAATTCAATATAAAACAAAAGTCAACTTCTTCCTAAAATAGCTCGATCCTCTTGATCCACTCGATTGAGTGGATTGACCCACTCGGTCGAGTGGAGCGTCTTGAACCGGGTTTGGCCCGTTTGCAAGGGCACTCGATCGAGTGCACTAGGGCCACTCGATCGAGTGACTAGGTCGTGAGGTAAAGTCTATAAATACCCCACTAACCCCTCTCATTTTCAAGGTTTGATCAACACACATTTTGCCCTACATTTACACCCTAACCCTCCTATACTCTCCATACTACAACCCTAGCAATACCAAGCCAAAAACGAGCCATCGTCTCTAGAAAACCGACGAATCATCCACACACACACACACACCATAACTTGCATACATCCTCGATACTCCGGCGTCCCGTCGCTATTTCCGAGTCCATTTCCGAGGTCCTTACTAAGCATGTATGTTGAGGGTGTCGTAAACCCCATCTCTACCTTTTTCCTACTTCGTTTTTTATGTACATTTTCGCATTTTCATATTGTAATCATATTAATCTAGTAACACTAACACTAACACTTTCATATTCGCATCTTTTTGTATCATCTTTTTATTCCTAACATTATTATAACGCGTATATATATTTGCACTAGTATTAAAATTCGGTTTCATATGCGTTTGACTATGATGATCGCCTAAAGTCCGTCTAATTCCTTTACGAGTAACGACGGAGGTTGCACCCTTTCGAGGAGCGCCGCCCCAATGTGCTCAAGGATATGATGTGATCGTGAACGGTCATAGTTGAACGTATTTGATCCCATTTCCATGATTAATGCGAGATTCTTTGAGGCGAAAACCGACATCACGTAATCCGTTAGGATTAGTACCGATGTCGTGACGCGGAGGACCACAATCTCGTCATTAATCAAACATTTTCAAAATCTCATAACATCATTTTTATAAATTCCGATAACGGTATTATAATCGCATGCATACACGATCATAACACCGGAAGCCGAATTAAATGCAAGTCGTACAATATTTGTATTTAATTTGGCCAACCATCGATTTTGGACAATAAAATGAAATGAGTTGTCACTCGTATAGGGGCTACTTGACCGAGTACGTAGGCTACTCGATCGTGTATCACCCAAAAAACTGGGCAGTAGCTACATTTAAGGACGCACTCGACCGAGTCAGACCACGACTCGATCGAGTGGATCCTGTAACCCAGAAAACCGAGAGCTTTGACACACTTTCCGAGCCTCATCTTTTTACGACTTTAGTCATCATGTGTAAAGACAATCACGTGACCCTCCCTTCTTCAAAACCCATGCATATCACGACACCTAGAACAACTTTGATCGATTTTTCGACGTGATAAGTTGGGACAAGGCATCGAGGCATGGGATCGGGCTAGCATTACGCTTGGGTCCTATGTCTCCGTCCTTCGTTTAGTACACAACATAATGTGTATTTAATCGGAGTTCGTCCATCTACACAAATTCACGGTCTAGTTTATATACGGGTCCGTTTCTATCTTTTTTATCGCTTTTCTTATTTTGTTCATTATTTATACTAATCGTTGTATTGTGAATTCCGGGTTGTATTTCCGCCCGTGTAACTTGTATGTATTTATTTTCGAGCTCTATTTATTTACTTGCTTATCGCTTTATAAATGAACCTCGCATGCTAAACAACTTCGACAATAGTTAGATGCATTAAATGACGTAGCAAACCATTAATTCATATGTTTAGCCCGAAAACGCTGTTTGCATATCATTTAGTCGTTTTACTAGCGCGCGTACACGAACACGAACGGTGTCTTAGTAGAGGCCGCCATGTGCGGGCGGGGTTGGGTGTCCTTAGTGGGCTTCCCAACACGTACCCTCACCCCTTACTCAGAACCTTGGTTTCCGGATGTCCGAAACCATTGGCGCACGAGAGTCATTTTATATAGGAAAGCCGGTGTAAACAGTATCGATATAATAATGCAAAGGGACAAGCCCCATAAACTCTGAAATCGAAGTGGGCCGTACTTTGTGTATAGCCCACGACGACATAGAGTGGGCTCAAATGGTTCCGAATAACCACAAAATTCGGTGGCGACTCCATTTCGACTTAAATTTCGAACCCGAGAACAATCTTACCACGAGATTCATTCGCCTACCCAAACCCGCGCGTGGCCGCGTCGGGGTGGACCTACGTTATGTCCACACCGACAGTTCGGTCGGTATTCCTTCATTTACTGACCGCTAGCATCAGTCGGTAATTAAGTTTGCCGACTGAATCTCTTCTTTACCTACCGCACATCGGTCGGTGATTCACCGACCGGGATTTTCGGTCGGTGATTAGTGTTTCCGACCATAGTTTTCAACTAATACATCAAATGCCGTCGGTAATTCTGTTTACTGACCGATTTCTTATCTTCCCGACCGATTTTATCGGTTGCTAAATGCTGTCTTCCTTGTAGTGAGTAAATTTTGAAGTTTTGCATCTTTTTGGGTGTAAAATATTAAGAAAATTTCATGAGTAAATTTTAATAAACACATCTTTGAAGGGAGAAATTTTTAATTTACTCTTTAAATATTTAGGCTTATTTGTATGACTAAATTACTTATATATATAAAAATGTTACGTGATATTTTATTCATGTTATACATTTCGTTTACGACTAAATTTAACTTGACTGAATTATCACTTGTTAAATTTATTTACCACATTTACATTTCTAATTATTTGAAAAATGGATTAAATAGTTAAAAGAACCTAAAGAAAGTAAAATTTACGTATGTTATTTTTAAATTCATGTTATTTGTACTTTTATGTGTTATTTGTGTTCCTATACTTATAAATTCCATTTCATATTATTGGTTACTCTTGTTAATTTTACTTACTTATAGCACGTTTAAGTTTAAATTCGTTTTAATGCTTTCATTGTTCATTTACGAATAAAATTTTATTCCACTTATATTTTATAAACTTAATTACGTTTTCTATAATAAACGAACTTAAATTATTCAAAAACTTTTATACGATGATCATGATTATTAAAACAAATTTCACGTCAAAATTTTATAAATCGACTAAGTATGATGTAAATTGTATTTTTCCAAAAACGTTAAGATTTTTAAATATATTTTTGTATCTTAAGTTTTAAATTTAATATAAAACCTTATTTAAAAGAGATTTTTATTTTAAAAATAAAGGATACTCCATATACAATATTTAAAAGATAATTTGGATGATACTAAAGGAATAAAGTATCACATTGTCTTACCGAACGTAAGAATTTGGGAAAGCAATCATTTAAATGAGTCCGACCAATTATTAAGGTCACCAAATAAAATACTACTTGTTCACGGGCAACTTTTATATAAAGTTTACGATGCGAGTCTGGACGAATAGCTTGTGTTGGATTCTACCACTCGTGGTGTTTCGACTGCACTTGTAATGAAAACCAGCCTCAAAAGCTGCGGCCGATAGTCGACCTAGTGTTTAAGGTAGTCGTCCTACGGCAGTGAGAGCTGCGGTTCAAGAGTCTGCGTAGGGTATGTGCGCACGTATAGAAAAGTACTTGATCAGTATTACTACCTAGGCTATGGGGGCAGAACAAGATTCTGAAAACTGCGGGTTCCCTCTTGTTGATGCAGAGAATGTAATCATCAGCTTTCAATTCGCCCAGAGCCCCGTCTGAATAACATATAATATAATTGAAGTTCGACCCAATTGAGCCTTATGGGTGAGATGTAAACCTCATGAGATCGGTTCGGTCTACGTGTCGGCAATATGGTTACTTCTATTGGTGAGATGTAAGCCAATTGGATGTAGCGGTGATACTAGAAGCCACGACTCGTGTGCTTATATGTTCACTTGAAAAAATGATTTAAAATCAAATGGCTGCCAATCTCCCATCTTCTAAAAATTTATCGTTTTCATCACCTCACATGTTGGTTAATTGGAATAAAGGAAATTATCTGTTACGTGATATCCTTTAATATTTTTATAAGCATATCATTGGTTATTCACATGATTATCTTATGTGTATGAGGTGATGTTAGATGAACGGTTTGGTTGCTGTTCCGCTCAGCGGCCTCTGTTTTATATTTTTGCAGGTATGGGGCGATGGGAAAGGATCGAGTGAGAGACTTAATAAAATATTTATATAAAATACGGTTTATATTTTGTACTAGTACATCGAGACTATGTTGTTAATAGTCGTTTCTTATAAGGATCCGTATCGATCCAGATTTTTATCATACTCTGATATTGTATAATTAAATGACTTAGATAATTTTCCGCATTATCTATTAATTTAAGTCATCGAAAATCCGGGTTGTTAAAATATCCGCCCAACACCAACACCAAGAACAAAAGAGCCCTACGAATACAAGCCACCCATTATGTCCTGAATCAAGGACTACTATACAAACGAACCCCACAAGGAGTCCTCCTTAGGTGCATAAACAAAAACCAATCCGAGAGAGTCATGGAAGAGGTACATGATGGAGATTGCGAACCCCACATGAGTGCACACCTACTGGCCCGAAAAAAAATGAGACTGGGCTATTATTGGATTACCTTAGAGACAGACTGTCGACATCACGTCCGTCATTGCCACAATTGCCAAATATTTGCCAACATCCAACTCCTACCGCCATATCCTCTACACACCATAGCCACACCTTGGCCTTTCTCTACTTGGGGAATAGACATCATAGGAAAAATCCACCCATCTGGGACCGGCGGGCACTGCTTTATTTTAGTGGCCGTCGATTACTCCATCAAATGGGTAGAAGCCGCCTCTTACACCGTACTAACCTCAAAACAAGTAGTGAAATTCTTACAAAATAACATCATCTGCCGCTACGGTATACCTCACGAGATCATCATTGATCAGGGGCTCACTTCAAGGCCGACACCCAAAAGCTCCTCGACAAATACAAAATCCAAAAACACAAGTCATTACCCTATAGACCACAAACGAACGGGGCCGTAGAAGCGACTAACAAAACCATAACCACAATCCTTAAGTAAATGATAGACAATTATCGGGATTGGCCAAACAAGATCCCCTTCGCCTTATGGGGATACCGAACATCCTATCGAACTCCCACTGGAGCCACACCATATTACCTAACCTACGGTTTCGAAGCTGTACAACCCGTAGAGCTAGAAATACCGTCACTAAGGATATTAGCCGAGAGCGGTATTCCCGAAGAAGAGTGGAACCAAAAACGATATGACGAGCTAGTACTCCTAGACGAGCGTAGGATACATGCTTTATCTAACGTACGAGCCTACCAACAACACATCCAACGAGCCTTTAATAAACGAGTGAAATCCCAAAACATACACGAGGGAGACTTGGTAATCGAATCCATTAGAGCACCCCTTCCCGTCGACCCTAGAGGGAAATTCAAACCAAACTGGGCAGGCCCTTACCTCGTTAAGAAAATACTCTCGGGGGGGCGCGGTGGTCCTCACCGACTTAGACAGTCAAGAATTCTCAACCCCAACCAACATGGATCAACTCAAACGATACTACCCATAGACACCTTGGCAACCACACACCGACCTCCGCCTTAGGAGGAAGCCATGCAAAACAAGGAAAAATTAATTAAGCTCGCATCGATAATTGGCATAAACGAGTCTAAAGCAAAATCACTCATATTTTTGAAAGAACTACGAACATTGTTTGATTCCGTCTAAACGCGGATACGTAGGCAACCCTTCCCCGGGTACAACCAAATAAACAGGCAAAACAAACAAAAATCGATTCATGTACAAACCGGGACTCCTCCCACGTCCCGGCCGACGGGTGATTTAAAATGACGAAGCACAAACGATGAGCCTAGGACGGGGTGAAAACCCAAAAGGGCGCCCCGGGCAAAATGAAGAAACGAGTTGCGAGCCGTCGTCAAAAAAAAATGACGAGCCGAGGACGGGGTGTAAACCCGAAAGGGCGCCCCGGGCAAAATGAAGAAACGAGTTGCGAGCCGTAAAAAAAAAATAAAAAAAAGGGTGAGCTGAGGACGGAGCGAAAACCCGAAAGGGCGCTCCGGGTAAAATGAAGAATCGAGTTGCGAGCCACCACAAAAAAAAAATAATGACAATGTGCTTCTCATTAATAATAAAATTTGGTTAAATTGAGCCTTTGTCGAGGCATTTACATCAAGCATTTGAAATCCGGACATCCCGGAAAGCAACAACGCGTCGAAACTCCACTAAAAACTAGTACTAGTACGCCACATAATATCAACTAATAAGACATAGTACAAAATGGCTGAGCTTTACCGGCCCAACCTTTTCCTCCCCTTGCCATTCGGGTGTACCTGCTTGCGTTCCTCATCATCGATCTTCTGAATGCAAACTTCTACCGCCCTAGCCGAAGGCGAGCCCAGCCAACCGCACTCTCCTTCCTCTGTCGCAGTTTTAATATGGGTCTCGTTAGTCTTGGCCCGCTTAGATGTACTGACGGAACTAGGATCGGTACCACTGTCTTTGGTCAGGCGCTTAGTGACAGTCTCTCGAGTCACCTCCTCGCCTCTTAGCGGCGCTGTCTTCCTAACTTTTGAGTTGCCCTGTCCTAACGGGTGTTCATAAACCCTTCGCCGGGCGGAAGCATTGTCGGTCGATCGAACGCTCTCAATAGCAGCGGGACGCGAAAACCTCTGTTCCCAAGATGCCCTAAATGCCCTAAGTGAATCCTCTGTCCATAGGTCAAAACTAGGAGTAACTTTAACATTCTTCAAAGCGGGAGGTTTGACACCCATATGATTTGATAACAAACCCGGATAAACATAAACTTGATCCCTCATGGATAATATTAACAAGGCCTCGGTCGAGGACGAAAATGGAAACCCGGTACGCCCACTAGTATATTCCACCACGGGATAGACCACCTGATGATCACTTCACCCTTAGCCAAATAGGAAAGTCACTCCTCTTCCTTGTGACCTTTGCTCCACACCAGCACCGTCTTCCGGCCCGTGAAACCCCTGTAGTTATAATCTTTGAAACACCGGGGAGGGACGACCAAACCAAGCTGCTTCTGTAACCAAACCTGTACAAACCGCTACAAAACATCACATCTCTAAACCAAAGCAACCACAAAGACAAAATAAAACATAAAAAAAAGCTATAAAGAAACATGGCACCAAAAACACCTGTAACCGGGCGCTAGCATCGAGACCCAGAATGAGCTCACCCAAAATAAGCAAAGAGGGTGATCGTCCGTGTTCTATTGCCGCTACCACATCCAAAACCTGAGGATTACCCCAACCTTCACGTGACCTCGCATCCTCGAAAAGATAATAACAAGCCATCGCAATGTTAAAAGCACACCTACATGCTAAGGCCGAGACATAATAAGAACCGACCTTCGAGAATGTCCTAGAAAGCAACTCTAAGTTAATTCATCTCTCCCAAAGAAACCTTTAGCCTTCTCCGATGAAGAAAGGTCCAAAAAGTGATAAAACCGCTCCACGTAGGCGTCCTCCACCCAGGACACGCAAGGTCGAACCGAAATCCACCCACCTATGGCATCTATCTCTTCGGGAAGAGGACAAATTTTACCCCCAGGGAAAGCAAAAACATGGCCTTTTGAGTCCCAAAACTTAGAACATGCCCATAAGAAGTTATCTTGTACCTTGACTCGACTCAGCGCAACGACCGTTGACAAACCGTCATTTGAACAAACCTCGGGATCACATTTCTTAAAAGAACCCGCCCACTCGGTTAGGGTATTCCCGAAACCCGACACGACCCTAAATATGGATGCTCTAGGCCCTATGGATATTCTAGTATGTCTAAAACAAGCACCCACAACCCATATATATAGCCCTAATCCCACAAGAATTAGGAAACAACCGAAATTTCCATAACCCGGACTCGGACCGCCCCGGCGTAGGCGCCTGAGTCCCCGGCCGCTCGAGTCCAGGCGACCCGGAACCCAAGAGCCTCATCCCGGGCGCCCATACCTAGGCAGACAACATTTAGGGCAACCCAAGAATAAAAACATTGATCTCGCATTATCACTATAGCTATCACACGACACCTCGAACATCGGGAACGACATCCCGAAGTCACTAAAAACCCGCTCCGGAAGCCGAGGTACCCAAGCAAGAGCTACAAGAACGCGAGTTCACTCGTCGGACACACGAGACTTAGGCGTTTTTTTTTGTTTTTTTAAGGGGATAAGCTACCCCACCTAGGCGTGTTGTAGCCTTTCAATCCGCGTCTGTAGCCTAATAAGGCAATATTATGACTGTATAAAAAGTGGTCTAATTTTTTTTCAAAAGTCGCCCGAATTTTAACTTCGGCCTCGTTCTGAATGTCAAAACAACCACGCTCACCTCTTAACACACTCGGCCAAAGCACGTTAATATTTTACATCTCAGTCAAAACGTTTTAATCGACGTACTACCTGATCCGATTCCCGGCTCAAACTGACGCATTTCAAAACATCCGAAAGGAACTGTCTTCATACTCTCATGCAACGCTAACACGCCCTAAACTAGGTCAAATCGCAAAGCAAACGAACAAAAAAGTGACTACTTGTCAATCTAGGTAAACAAATTCGCGAAACACAAGACTAATCCAACTAATTCTAATACTAAAAATCTAAAGCGAATATACAAAATATACAAACTCATACACAAATCGAGACTAGGGAGGACCCCTAGAGGTCGCGCCAACAGCTATCACGACCACACAAATGTCGTCATCTAAACCTAGATCCTCCGAGTCTAGAAGAGGAGACGCCCTACCATCCATCCCCGACAGCATGTTTAGGGTAGCCGTCTTGGGGACTCCTCCAACCTCCTCGGTAGCACCCGTAGTCTCAGCCTCAGTCTCCCTCTCAATCCGATGCCTCGCCTCACCCTGCGCAGAGGTCTCACCTAGAGACCGAGCAAGCTACTCCTTAAGGAAAGCGATCTCGTTAGCCCGAGATTGTAGGAGCCATTGCGACTCAACATCTTTCGCCTCGAGCTCGGTCACCCGAGTCTCCAGTTGTCCCACCATATCCGAGACATCCTGCAAATGCACTCAAACATTAGGAAAACACGCAAGCAGCCTAGAAAACCGTTGTAGTCACGTAAACTCACCGATCGAGGTCCCGAAGTGTCACAGGAAACCCTCGAGGCATAGACCCGGAAGCAGTTGGCGGCCTGCCACAACCGCTGATGGCAAGCTGACGAAACCTGAGAGTTGAAACCACAAAAGTTAGCCAAACCGACCCTAAATTCTTAAGACCCAAGGAAGGAACGAAAGCCAAAACTCACCCGGTATACCCGGTCACGCCACTCCATCCCGGCATCCATCTCCTCGACAGAACACAGAGGAAGAGGCTCGGTGAAGGATATCCCGGCCGCGTCCACCCTAAGCAGCGTCAGGGGAAAATCTGGGGGCTGGATTTCATCAGCCGGATCGGCCAACTGAGAAAACGACAGATCGGTCGGTCAGAGGGCAAGGAAACAATAAACCACAAAACAAACCTTAGAACCAAAATTAGAACATTACCATGAGGCGGTACCAAGCTAGCCGCCGGGTGACGTAAGATAGGTAGGAGGCGCCAGGCACCAAAAGCGTATCGCATCCTTCTCCGTCCCTATCCTCGAGGACCTCTGCGGTGGTCAGTGGTCTGAACATGGTCCGGGGAGGATCAACCGGCACCCTGAAATTGTCATTTAGACACTGGCGCACCAACTGCTCGCCCAGATACCAAACTGGGCAAAACAACGCTGAAAGGAGCATCCTTCCATAACTCCGAGGCCTCAGCTTCGTAGTCACATACCCGGGCACGCCCTCATAATCGGCCCAAGGACGGGCCACAAACTACAAGAATAGAACCAACATCCCAATGAATCCCAAACCTTAGGGGCTACTAAACGAAATAGGCTATAAAAGGAAAACTTACATCCTTGAGGCGTAGCTTGTTAACCAGCGCATTCTCCGATGGGGTGGCTGATTGTACTCTTAGGCTGAGCCAGTCTCCACTCGATCCCCGTCGGGAATCTCTTCGGGTGCACCCGCACCGTCTTAGGTGCCAAGCAAGGAAAATAGGAATAGATCCAAGCCTGCAAAATCTCGAGATACCTTTAGCAACACTAAACCAAAACTAAGTAGAACTCGAAAGACAAAAGTGAGAATAGCAGCTAACCTCCAGTATGAGGCCCGGACCCACAAAGGGCACAGCTGAAGCCGACTCTATCTCCAACGGCCTCACCATGACTTTCAGGCAGCGAGTCATCTCCGCGAAAGCCGCGGTCACCCAATCATAACGTCCTAGCTGAGCCAGGTCAGCTAGGAAAGGCAAAATCCTAGTACTAAACCTCTCGCCTTTATTCGAGAAGTGGGTCGACCCTAGGAAGTACCACAACCACAACCGGGCATCCTGCTCCGGCGTGTTGGGTTCTCGACCCTCTAACACCGCCACTCGCTCGAAGTGATCGGTGATATACGAGCTCACCAGAGCATGAGGCGCACTATATGCCTCACGCTCTAAACAATCCCCGATGAGGCCCCGCACTTCATCACTATCTAGACTAGGGCCTTCGGCGGCCCACTAATCCTATCCGGACCCCAGGACAGACCGGTAATCATCCCAAAATCCTCTAGGGTCATCCCGACCTCCCCAAAAGCCTTGTGAAAGGTCGAAGTAGTATCATGGAAGCGATCTATCATCGCCCTAATCACCATAAGGTTGCACTTAGTCTTGCAACCCACCAGCCGGACCCACTGTTCGACCACGGGACCTAGAGCGGTCCTCGCGATAATCTCCTTTACCGCGGGGGTCAACTTCTGGAAATAAATATCGAGACACGTAGTGAAGCCCGAGAAAGTCCTCATCGGACCTGGGGGCTGCAAACCAAAACAATGCAAGAATAAACAAAACTAACCTAACCTAACCCGAGCCAAAAAAAAATCTAAGACATAACTAATAAGCACGAATAGGACACTCACCAGACCACGCACGATGCGGTGATAAATGTGAAGGTCAAGGTGATACAACAACTGATGACCATCCCAGTCCCGAGCCCACTCGGGATCTTCGTAACCAATCTCCTCATTCTCCGATACAGGAACCGGAACATGAGCTCTCCTAGCCACCGTCTCTGGAAGCTTGCACTTCTTCACTCTATCAAAATCGGCCTCATTAATGGCCTCGGGGTCGCGGCGCTGTGACGACCGTCGTCTCCTTCGAATCCCTCGAGGAGTCTGTGAACTCGCCCCAACAACCTCCTCACTAGTACCAACCGAGGAAGTTCCCTCGGGACGCTTAGGATGGCCTCTAACTGCAAAACCAAACAAGAAATAATAAAAAAAACATACCTCTGGTCAAGCTAAAACAGCTTAAACAGGTCAAAATAGGGTCAAAATTTCGGAGAAGGATATCAAAATTCCGGAAAAGCCGCTAGCACCCATTTTCAATCCCGGTCACTATGGAAGTAGTTTCAGGAAAATCCGGCGTCGCTACGACACCTTTTGGTCCGTCTTAAGACACACAAAACCTCATGGAGAGCCCTAAAGGCCACCCTAACTCATAAAAATCGACGAGGGAACTACCCATATCCTCACAAACACTATTTGAGCAAAATTACGTAGAACAGATGCGAGAATATTCGGGAAAACGGTCCCTAACCCTAGTACCTCGAACCTATCACTATAGGGAGCCATTGTCGCACCTCGAAAACCCCTATCAAGCTTATAACTATTTTAACAAGCTCTAATTAACCCTAATTTAACAATTGGATTAAGCATAAGCATCAAAACTTAGTAAATCAAAAACACCCAAATCGATTTTCTAGGTTTTCAATAAAATCGATTCACAATCAATCAAACCAAGCAAAGCCGACAACAAACAAGTAAAGAACGCTTACCCGGAGCGGACATTATCGTGTATGACGGGAATCGAGACGAAAAATCGCAAGAAAGATCGAGAAATCGGCTTTGGGGAGAAAGAGGCGACGCGTTCGAATATGGGGTTGAATGAATGATCGCCCTAGTTTTCGTTTACTTAAACAGATCTGGTCCACGAAAACCCGACCGCTTCAGCTGACGCGTCCGGATCCTGAACCGCTGGGGGCTGCGCGCCTGAAGATTGGTGCGCTGATGGATGCGCGTCTAAACAGTCCGGCACAGACTAAAACAAAAACAAACGAGGCTTAAGACACATCTTTTAAGACAAGCGAAGTAACAATAAAAGGAATAATTACTAATCGACTCTCGATAATGAAACAAGCATAAGAACCGCACTTAACCTAAATGCTGCACTCGAATGCGTAATAAAGCAATTCGAACCGAACTAACCTAAACAAACTCTGAACAAATCCTAAATGCATAACAAACTAAGAGAAAGCAAAAGCAAACCCGAACAAAATAAGACAAACCCGCAAAACAAAAAAAACCAAAAAAACTTGACTAAAACAAATAATCAACAGCAATTTTGCCCGAGTGGTCTTAGTTATCCCGAAGGCACAACAATTTTTGCCCGAGGGGTCTTAGTTATCCCGGAGGCACAGCAATATTTGCCCGAGGGGTCTTAGTTATCCCAGAGGCACAACAATTTTTGCCCGAGGGGTCTTAGCTATCCCGGAGGCACATCAATTTTGCCCGAGGGGTCTTAGCTATCCCGGAGGCACAACAATTTTTCCCGAGGGGTCCTAGTTATCCCGGAGGCACAGCGAATTTGCCCGAGGGGTCTTAATTATCCCGGAGGCACAGCGAATTTGCCCGAGGGGTCTTAGTTATCCCGAAGGCACAACAATTTTTCCCGAGGGGTCTTAGTTATCCCGGAGGCACAACATAGCAATTTTTGCCCGAGGGTCTTAGTTATCTCGGAGGCACATCAATTTTGCCCGAGGGGTCTTAGTTACCCCGGAGGCACAACAATTTTGCCCGAGGAGTATTAGTTATCCCGGAGGCACAACAATTTTGCCCGAGGGGTCTTAGTTATCCCGGAGGCACAACAATTTTGCCCGAGGGGTTTTAGTTATCCCGGAGGCACAACAATTTTGCCCAAGGGGTCTTAGTTATCCCGGAGGCACATCAACAACAATTTTGTCCGAGGGGTCTTAGTTATCCCGGAGGCACAGCAACAGTAATTTTGCCCGAGGGGTCTTAGTTATCCGGGAGGCACAGCAACAACAATTTTGCCCGAGGGGTCTTAGTTATCGCGGAGGCACAGCAACAACAATTTTTCCCGAGGGGTCTTAGTTATCCCGGAGGCACAGCAACATCAATTTTGCCCGAAGGGTCTGAGTTATCCCAAAGGCACAGCAACAGCAAGTCCTAGGGGTCATAGGCATCCCGAAAGACAGCTATTCGAGTGGAGACTGACGCCCTCGAATAGTTTATCTTGTTTTACTTTGTCCTAGGGGTCAGAAGCATCCCGATAGACAGTTACTCGAGTGGAGACTGACGCCCTCGAACGTTTTATTTCATCAAGGGTTCACGAGCATCCCAAAACACTTGTTCAAAAAAAAAGCCACCGCGTTTACGCTTAACGCGTCACCTACACACAAATAACACTTAAAATTGAACAAAATTTTAAATAAACCGAAGAAGACAAAGCGCGCGGGCCCGGGCCCAAGCAAGCAACGGCCCGGGCCCAAGCAAGCAACTGCAAGCGAAGACGTCAGGTATGATTTCTAAGCCTTGGCTGGCGAGCCTCAACACGCAGTCCAATGGACTTAAAATGACCCGACCGGAAAGCCAGCAGGTCGTAATCTTCGATTGACCTGGGCGGCTATACTTTGACTTTCGCCTTGTCCAAGCCTCAGTCAAAGTGAGCGCTTCTGTAGACACCTATATTTGGACCTGGTGGCTGTACAAGTGCCCAACAAACACCCAATGACGATAGGACTACAACGCGACACGGGTTCGCGATGTTTTAGGTAGTTTTTCTATAGAACGGATCAAAATAAATTACTCGTAACATGATGGCAGCCTTAGTCGAGTCGTTACGGTCACATAGACACTAATTAGAGTCGATTCTGACACCGGGACCCCGAGTCGGTCCCGAAACTCGAACCGAATCAGCACCGCGCCAAGCGAACCTCGGAATGCACACCCGAGGCCCACTTAAACAGAAGCGTTAGGTCAAGGGAGGGGAACCTCAATCCCCAAGATACATATTATACACCCGCCTCACGGCTTTGGAAAGTATCAAAATCGTATCTTCAAAACTCCAGCCGCCCCACCTCACGCGCCTTAGACTCCCCTCGCCTGAACCCAGGCGCCTGAGTCTTAGTGTGCCTCAGCTCAGGTGTCCATATGGGCGACGAGGGCCGAAAACAGCTATAAATACCTCCCCCCTCACCTCATTCATTCGACACAACTTCTCATCTTCTCTTCTCCCTCTACTCTCTCGCTAAGGGCTCGCACTCCGACACCAGAGGCAAACGATTCACTCGATCGTAGTTCCGATAATAGCAACATCAACGCTACTCCTCACCTTCAAATACCTCACTCGATACCGAGGTGCCTGTGTTCGACTAGCTCAAGTCTAGTAACGAAGTTCTGCCGGTTTGGCCGCAGAATCAGTCCATAGTAACGAAGCTCTGCCGGAGTAGCCGCAAGAAGGGTTGACGGTAACGGAGTTCTGCCGGAGTCACTGATGGTCAAGCTAGGAGGACCCGCCTATTGAAGTCGAGTCGTCACTAGGTTGCCATCTAAATAAAACTTTCTATACTCGTACTTTCTTTTATTATGCACTACGACAATACTAGATACGGACACTAAGTCCGCAAGCACTCACTAAAATACGTAACGTCCCAACTTCAACCGCAGACACTAAAATACACTAAATAGACCCGAGTAATTCCGAGATCCGTTCTCAAACTATCTATGCATCGTGTCCCGTTTAGTGTATAATCCGAGGGTGGAATTCCTCACTATGTGATTTACTTACATTCGCATTTACAGTTTTTCGTATGATTTATTGCTTTTATGACGTTATAATCGCATGCTAAATCACTTAACACGAAAATCAAGACATAAATCAACTAAAACTAAACAAAGCGATGGTCGGGTTCCGTATTAGTCTCGGTTAGGGATGGCAATGGGTCGAAGACCCGACCCAGACCCGGCGGGTAGGACCCGAATGGGTCGGGTCTGGGTCTAAATTTTCCAGACCCGACAGGCATGGTTCGGGTCTGGGTCCTCCCCAAAAAAATCCGGGTACGGGTACGGGTCTGAGTTTTGGGACCCGGACCCGACCCGTAGACCCGTTAAAAAAAAATCAATTTCAATTAATTAAACATATTAAGTAATGACTTCCTGAGTTAGAAACTTAGACCATAAAAAACTTTTCCTTCATCCTGACTCATTTCAGGAAAACATACTTAAGGATTATGTTTAGTTAATAAATTATTTTATGACGAATGTTTTAAAGACGACTTTTGTGTTGTATTTTGTGAGATTTTGCGGTTGTATTGTGAGACTTGTAGACACTTTTTTTTATCATTTTTATGTGCGGTTTGTAAACACTTTTTAAAAAAATTTATGCGTAAGGAATGACTCAAGACATTACGTAATTTTTTCCGGAAATTAAGTTCGTGTTTTTCTACGAAATTTCCATCGAAACAATGAATAATATAATAATGTAATAATTAAGGCGGACCCACGGGTAGACCCGGACCCGGTCCGGACCCGACCGGTTCGGGTATGGGTCTGATAATTTTGGACCTGTTCGGGTCCGGGTCGGGTCTGGGTGCAGGGTTGAAACTTCGGGTCCGGCTCTAGGTCCGGGTGGACCCGACCCAGACCCGACCCGTTGCCATCCCTAGTCTCGGTGCTCGCCTCACTAGGTTCGACGCATCTTTATTAATACCGAACCGACGCATCTTAAGCAGAATACCGGGTAAGGTATACCACGAGAATGACTAATATTCGTATTATCGCGTTAAAACTGATTTGCTAATACGTATAATACTAGTACTCTCTACTCTCCTACGTGCATCTTTTCATGGCTTGCCTGTCAGGTGAAATCGCATGCAAAAAATATAAACACGACCACTTTGACGACAAAATTTACTTGTCTTTAAACAACCGACGTAGCAAAAGGTATAAGGTTAAAACAACGGATGTTATAGTATTTCCACCACAACAAAAGAACTAGGTTATCAGCACATCGATTGATTAGTAGAGGCCGCTATAGTGAGGGCGGGATTGGGTGTTGACATCTATCGGATGTTGGCTTCCTAATACGTACCGTCACCTCTTACTCAGAATCAACAGTTTTCGGATGTCCGAAACCATTGGCAATGAGAGTCATTCCAGGCATGGAGTGCTTAAGGGTACAAGTCTCTATCTTTAGGTCCCGTGCCACTCACCTTTGAGCCGGATAAGGATCAAAGTTGACTTGAACGGTTTCCGAGTCCCCATAATTGACTCGGTGGCGACTCCACAAATCGGCAACGAATTCAGTGCACTAAAAGGTCGCCTTACCAAACAAATCGGCCTTTAAACATTTACAACCACGACACGATCGATTCCAAACGGAAACACGGGTACCCGCACCCGTCTAGTACAAGTCCGGATCGTCATCCGATTTGAGGTCCGACACATCGCCCCGTACGCGAGATCGGACCGGCCCCCGACAGGGAGGGGGCCGCGTGGGTGGCCGCCGCCACACGTTGAAAAACCGGGTCGGTCCCGCATGCGGGACGCCGGGCGGTGCGGACGGACGTCCACACTTTGAAAACAAACTTTTCCGAAAGTGGAAGTCTTTGTGCAATTAGTATGGCGATTGTTTAGTGACATCGCTCCTGATGTGTGGAAAGTGTTGCTACTTGAGTGTCTAGGACTCGACGATAGCAAAAGTGTAAGTTGTGATTTTGTAAAAGCGCGGTTGTGGAAGAACCGGTTTTGAGAGAAAAAAATTGTGACGTCGCGTTTTATCGAGACTACTATTAATTAGGAGTTTGAAGTTTGCGGTGTAGAAGGTGTTCGTGAGACAACTTGGTGTCTTTGACGGTGCTTTCGTTGGCGTGACCAAATTCTTTTCACAGAATTTAGGCGGTGAAAGTGTTTTTTAGAAAAACTTTTAAAACGTGCAAACGCATTCGTCGATTCCATTGATTAAAATTTCGATGGTGGTGACGGTACGCGTGTGATGCTTTGTGAGTGTAACCGTGTTGAGTTCCTCGACCCCATTAATTGAAGTTATGGTAATGTTAACGGCATGTGTAAAAATGCGTTTTGGAAAGTAAAAATAAAATGTAACCGTTTTACATGCTTTGGTCGGGAATTTGGCGATAGTAACGGTGCGCGCGTGTGTGTGTGAATGTTTTGAAAGCAAAATGTAACCGTATAAGGTACCTTGACCCCATTGGTTGAGGGTTTGGTAATAGTCACGATATGTCGTTGTTGTTTGAAAATGACGAGTTTCATTTTGGCCAAAGTAATGGCGCTCAAAAGTGTCTTTTGAAAATTATGGGTGTAAAATTGGCCATGGTGACGGCGCTAAAGTGCTTTTGAAAATAATTTTAATTTTGCCGGAGCATCGACATTTATGAGGTGGTTTTGAAAAGAAGATGTCCTTTTTCAAAAACGGAGTTGGGTGCGGTTGAATATATTGTCGTGGTTGAATCCGGATTTTAATGTTTTATTCAGGTTGTCAAACACGCTACACATAACTAGGAATGCGTACACTCATGCAGGATGCAGACATGGGTAGGTTAGAGTAGGCTACCGTCCACGAATAGTCTTTACTTAGGTGACGACAAGTCACCTGGGGAGGTGAGTGTCATATTGTTTGCTCAGCACCACTCGTTTGGTACATCCACAGAATGTGTGGCTACCTTAGATGGTCGGAACGTCTATCGAGGGTCTCTCCGCGTGTTCGAAAGGATCTTACAGCGAAGAGGTCGATTGGTCCTAATATCGGTTAGGGTGGGCTTTTTAGGGCCAAAACCTGTAGTGACCACAAAAAGGAACTAGGAAATGTGCTTCACCGACTTCGTTCGAGTTACACCACCGCTGGAAACTTGTTTCAAAATCCCAAGCAGAGTCGCCAAACTGTGGACGCCTGTCCGCACCGCCCGGCGTTCTGCGCGCGCCTGCGCGGGACCTCCGGTTTCTACAGCGGCCACCCACGCGGCCCCTCTCGTAGGAGGCCGGTCCGATCTCGCGTACGGGGCGATGTATTGGACCTCGATTTTGTTGAGGATTCAGATTGTACTAAACGGATGCGGACACCCGTGTTTCCGTTAGAATCGATCGAGATGTGGTTGTAAATGTTTAAAGGCCGATATGTTTGGTAAGACGACCTTTTTAGTGAACTGAATTTGTTGCCGATTTGTGGAGTCGCCACCGAGTCAATTATGGGGACTCAGAAACTGTTCAAGTCAACTTTGATCCTTAGCCGGCTCAAAGTTGAGTGGCATGAGGACCTAAAGATAAAGACTTGTATCCTTATGCACTCCATGCCTGGAATGACTCCCATTGCCAATGATTTCGGACATCCGCAAACCGTCGATTCTGAGTAAGGGGTGAGGGTACATATTAGGAAGCCAATGTGCGATAGACATCGACACCAAATCCCGCCCGCACTTAGTGGCCTCTACTAATCAATCGGTGGGCTGATAACTTTTGTTCCTTAATTGTGGCGGAAGTGCGATAACATCCGTTATTTTAACCCTATGTCTTTGCTACGTCGGTTCATTAAGGACAAGTAAGTTTATTGTTGTCGAAGTAGTTGTGTTTACATTCTTTGCATGCGATTTCACGTGACAAGCAGGCCATGAAAAGATGCATGTAGGAGAGTAGAGAGTACTAAGTATTATACGTATTAGCAAAAAAATTTTAACGTGATAATACGGATATTAGTCATTCTCGTGATATACCTTACCTGGTATTCTGCTTAAGGTGCGTCGATTAGATATTAATAGGGATGCATTGAACCACATGTGAGGGGTGAGCATCGGGATTAATATTGAAGCCGACCACCGCTTTGTTCAGTTTTAGTTCGTTTACATTTTGAATTCCGTGTTAGGTGCTTTAACATGCGATTATATGGTCATAAAAAGCATTAAATCATACGAAAATGGTAAATGTGAAATGTAAGTAAATCACGTAGTGAGGAGTTGCACCCTTGGAGTGTACACTAAGCAAGACACGATGCGTAGATGGTTGAGAACGGATCTCGGAACTACTCGGGTTTAGTTAGGGTGTTTTAATGCTTATGGTTGAAGTTGTGGACGTTGCGTATGTTTATAACGTGTCATGGACCTAGTGTCCATACTAGTCCGACTCAACGTTATCGAAGTGCATAAATAAAGATTATAGTATGTAAAGTTTTGTTTAGATGAGAACCTAGTGACGATTCGACTTCGAGGCGGATCCTCCTAGCTTCTCCTGCGGTGAATCCGGCAGAGCTTCGCTACTGTATTGGGAGGTGGCTAGTCGAGCACGGGTGCCCTTCTTTGTTCAAATCGAGTAAGGTGCTCGAGGAACAACGAGGAGTAGTGTTGATTCGTGTATCGGGACAAACGATCGAGTGGATCGTACTTAGAGTCGAAGTGCGACCTAAGTTAAAGAGAAAGAGAGGGAGAGCGAATTGTGAGAGAGAGGTTCACGAATTCGAGTGTTGTGTCTTGAATGAGCGAAATAAGGGGGGTATTTATAGTTGTTCACGCAGTTCAAATCAACCATTCGGGCGCTTGGAGTCTTGCGCACCAAGACTGAGTCGCCTGATGTCTTCCGCATGAGAATTGAATCGCCTGGTGTGAGGCGCCCAGAATTTTGAAGATCAGATTTTGAAACTTTCCAAAAGGAAAGAGATGCGTATATTTGATTAACTTGGGAGTTGGGCTCCCCGTTAACCCTAGCGCGTCGAGCACCGGGTGGGCCTCGGGCACGTGTCTCGAGGTTCGGTCGCCCCACGTGTTGACTCGGGTTTGACTTTGCGTATTTCGGGACCGATTCGGGGTCCCGGTGTCGGAATTGACTCTAACTAGTGTCGACGCGACCATAATGACACGACTAAGACCATTTGGATGTTGAATTAATTTTTCCAAGTAATTATTTTGTGATCCCCTAAAAATTCTAACGCAATACAGTGACGGAAACACTGTAGAAGTGGGATTATAACACACTGTAGCTATGTCTTGATTAAATAAATATGGTAAGTCAATGCATAAGCCATAAAATAAAAATGGCTACAAAAAAAAATCCATAAATAAAAAGTTTTAACAATCCATAATACAGTGATCTTATTAAAACAAGCAGGATCCATAACTGCTCGCTAGCCCACCCGAAGCCCGAAGGGAAACACATATACCTGTCATGTTAAAAATATAACAACTACAATCATTAAGGAGCAACATCAACGTTCTCCCAGCCGTATAACAGAATTTTAAAACTGTAATTACTATTGTACAAAAATAGGAAAACGGAAAACAGTAAAACATTATTCATAAAATAAGCTTTTAGTGAAAAAAACTTCACGTATCGAAACAATAAAAATCTAAATGAGTTTTCCGGAGAAAACATAAAACATTTGCCAACCTGCAACCAAATTATATCGATAATAATAAACATATTCAAAATGGTGTTATGGATAAGATTAGTGTAGACGGCTAGACTTTCACTAGGAGAATACTAAAAACTAGCTTCGAGAAAACTTCGATCTCTAACTAGGCTATTCAACCATAATAGAACGGCGACTTATAAATGCGTGACCCTAGTTTAAGATAATGCACACCTCTCCTGGGATTACCTATCACCCAGTTCAACTTATGACGGCGACTTACTGCGAGACCTAAGCTTAAGGTCAAAATGTACACAACTCCGATCCCGGGATACCTGTCACCCGGTTCAACAACTAATGTACCGATTCCTGATACACTAGACTTATAGTTGATGGCAAAAACGTAGACCCTAGAATATTACTCTAACCTCACATTTGTCCTTATTCCATAACTTCAAAACAAAGCCATTATCGATATTCAAAAGATATAATCATTATAATAAAAGAGAACAAAAGGAGTAATCATTATATTTTAAAAGAGGAAACTTCCTATTTTAGCAAACTTCTATTTTTAGAAACTTTACTAAAAATAGCATCATATCAAAATATCGAAAATATTAGTTCATACTAATACAACATTTTTAGTAAACGATATAGATTTATAAAACTAATACTTTCGGCCTTAACGATATTAATTTCTAAAACAATAACAATTGGGTTTATGAAGTTATTGAAACATCATATAATAAGTGTTTATAAAATGATTAAAAATGTCTTAAACATTTTAATACTACTCCCTCCGTTCCATGTATACATTTGTTTTTTTGACACTATTTACAAGTAGGATGAATTTTCAATATAACTTCTAATATATAAGATAAAATATATTCATGTGGAATCTTGTTTAAATCGTCTAATCGAATACATTATGAATATCAAATTTTTATAACTTTTTGTAATATGTAACTAAAGATATAAACAAAAGAAAACAAGTATCGACATACGTGCATAAAGCAAATGGATACAAATGGTTGGAACGGAGGGAGTACTAATTAGGGTGCTTCCAAAATTTATAAAACTCAAATTCCCTAATTATTAATAGTTTCGACAAAACGAGCATAAATAGAAGTTTACGGTAAATGTCAAAATAAATCTTTTAACGACTTTTATTTCATTAAACAATCAAACAAATTTAAGGCGTGATTTAACTCTTAAAGTTTCATATTTAAATATTTTCAAAATTGCTGGAAAAACAATTCATTTAGGTAAAACGAAACATTTTAACAATAAATCGTAATTTTGGTCAAAAATCAATACTATTATTTAAAGACTTCAATCATAAATAGTACATTCTGTCAATAAAAATAGTTTTTCCAGAATCCTTAAACACTGTTTTTAAAGGGTTTTCTCGTTAATCGTCTAATCTCGACAATAACGATTAATAAAAATAGTAATTACAAAACGATTTAAGTATTAATATCTAAAAACTATTATTAAACTTAAAAATCATCATTTTTCAGAAACTAACCATCTTTCCAGATTTCACAAATTCCATTAAAACCATCTTTTAAAACCCGTTTCCACAATTAATGATTTCCCTAATAAAACTTGTCGGCCCTAACATTTTATTAAAGTAATAAAATCATAAAAATACATTTTTTTTTCAAGGACCATCAGGAACACATTTTTTCCAAATTTAAAACAAAAACCAAAACCGGAAAATAGAATGATAAACACGGTTTTAACGATAAACAATGATTTAAAGTGATTAATTAATTCACCCACTTAAAAATTCTGAAATATTATGAAATAAATTCACAAAAAAAAATTCATCAGAAAGATTATGCACGCCAAATTTCAGGTTAAAATAAAATGTTTAAATACTAGGACTAAAATTGGCTTTTAATCGTTTTTGTCCGAAAATGGTAATAATTCAATAATCGATATCTAAATTATCAAAAAAATTCTGGACATCAACGTTGTGAGATACTTATATTGTCAAAAATAAAATATGAAAATATACATGCAATACACAAATAAAATCATGCTATACCAAGTAACATCGACGTTACCTCTAATTCAAATCCGAGTCGATTATAAATTCGTCAGCTTCAGGATCGTAAAAAAATCCTACAACACATGACAAGCATATTAGAAAAATACCATGAGAAAACTAAGAAAATCAAGGTGAATAACGATCGAAAATAACATCGATTATTACCTTAACGAAAGGATCGGAAAGAGGATCGATATAAGAGAAAAATAAAAGTCGGAAAGAGATGCTTGGACACGGTTTTGAGAGAAGAAATGGCTGCTGAAAATGGTGATTTGTACGAGTGAATGGAGAGAGGGGAAAAGAGAGAGTTTTTGCCTTTAATATTATTTAGTGGTTGAATGAATGAAAACAATGAAAAGTTTAGGAATGAATGTGACTTATAAAAATTGATAAAAACAAGGTGGATGTACACTAAAATACATGGCCAAATGAATGTGGAAGGAGAACAAAAAGTTTGATTTAAGTCACCAATTGAATGAGAAGAGAACAAAATATCTAAACCTTAAACCATATGTTTTAAAAAAAATGAAATGTTATAAAAAAAATCTAAAGGTGATGTGTGTGACAAGCTCACGGTCCAATATAGTCCAAAAGGCCTCCTTTTAGTTGTAGGTTACTAAAAATGAGGATCGTAAAATTATTAAAGCATTTCAAAGCGATTCGAGTAAACCTCGCATTGGAAAATAATTATTTACGAAACTTCGTAATAAAATCATTAATGTTTAAATTTTCGCAAATAAAAAATTATTTATTAGTTGAAAATATTATGTAAATGTGTTAGACATTTGAAGGAAAAGAAAATAAATAACTTAAATCCGAGCTTAAGACGTTAACTCGTAGAGAAATAGAATTCCTCACGGAAAAATAATTAATTTACGAAGAAAATCAAATAAATAGATTTAAAAGAATTAAAATCCATTTAAAATAAAAATAAATATTACTTGACTCGAAAATAAAAATAAAGCTAGGAAAAAATGATGAAACAGAGAAGGCCGAAACGTGATAGAGTTATGACGAAGTCATAACGGAAAATATAAAAGCGCTAGGAAAATAGCGGGTGTTACATATTTGATCCGTTCTATAGAAAAGCCATCTAAAACATCATAATCTCGCGTCGCGTTGCAGTCCGATCGTCATCGGGGGTTTGTCGGACACCCCTGCAGCCACCAGGTAAAAATCTGGGTGTCTACAGCCCTGTCTGGTGGTTATGCGTTTGGCAGAAGCTTTAGTCGGATGCGGTCGTTTTAAAGAGAGAATCTACCTGGGTTAAACTCTTTGCACTATTCGACGTCGACATTGAACACGGGTCCTTGATGTGTGAATTGGCGTCATGTGACGTTTATTCCGAATTTATAACGACTTGTCCTTGTAGGCATTAAGTATTAAGTATCTCAACATCGTTATTTAATCGTTGAGATCTACGATGCCGATATCGTCATCGGACGCCCATCGAGTCGTTTTAAAATAGTTTAAGTAATTATATGTACAAGGTATTAATAAATAGAGCGTAAAAAATGTTTTGGGGGTTAACTCGTCTTAGACAACCAAATACGCGAGGTGATGAGATAAGCGACCGACGACGCGAGTGCGGTACTCTTGTGTTTGGGTTTCCTTATCTCGTCCTCTTTAGTATTCGATACGTGAAAGAACGAGTATTTTAATGTCGAAAAGTTAATAGTTAGGAGTTAGGAACAAAAAATAAATGTTGGATGCGAATAACGAAAATGTTAGCAATGTTACTTACGATAATTAAAAGAGTTTAGAGATTAGAAATGGAGTTTGGACACCCTCAACCTACATGTCAAATACGTCACAAAACGGGCTCGCGGAGTATCGTCGTAGACACGGGGAGCGACTCGATGCATATAGGAGGAGTTAAGGTGTGTTTTGGGTATTTGTGGGAAAAATAAAGCTCTCGCACTTTTGGATGCAGAAATGAGAAATTGATTTTCGACCCCCGAAATGGTGTACATGAGGGTGTATTTATAGAGTTTTGCGAAATGTTTCGGATTTCGAAATTTAGGCGCGACAAGGCTAGCGCCTTGTTTCTAAGGCGCCTCACCCGGGGAACCCCAGTTCTAAGGCGCATGAGTTCAGGCGGCTGAAATCGAGCGTATCGGAAGTTGTTCAAAATACGGATTGATATCCGTGTTAAAGGAGGCAATTTCGGATTCCGTTTTGACTTGGGTGGATGACGTACTTGGACGCTATTGTGGTTTTTTTTTCGGGTTTGACTCGGTCGACAAAGACGATTTTGCCCCCGGTGGCGGTTTTGGCTCAAAGTAGCTTTATTTTACTGGAAATGACCCACTGAGTCTGGATTTGAGGTCGATTTTGGGAGATTTGTACTCCACTGAGTGCCCACGTCGGATACTAATGATTCTGAGCCCATATTCGAGCATATTGATGCATGTTAACGTCCGATCATCATCGAGTGTTTTGTTGGAGATTGCTACAGACAAGAGCAGAGAAAATCGGGTGTCTACAAATGGGTAATCATAGTGATATTTCCTTCTTAGGAAAGTGGGTAAATTATGTAGTAACATATATACAATCGGCAACATCATTTTTTACCACTAGTTTTATGTGCCCGACGATGCTCGGGATTTGACGTTTCAATTAGCGTTAACACGGATATTTTAAGATGCGTGGTTTAAAAAATGAACAAACTGTTACAGTTATGGAGTACAGTATATTTTTACAAACCACATATTGATTATATACATACGACATATCGATAGGTTGTTACTGTACAAACTCGTACAAACTACTTCATTGCATAAGCTCATATCTCAAACAGTTTACAACGTCCACGTATAGTTAGATATTAAAGTTTTATACAAAAATCAATTACTATATCATAATGCATAATGTACTGAGGAGTATTTATTAATACGTTAAACTATTCTTTTAATTACAGATTTAGAGCATTTCTTTCTAATTTAGGGGCGAAATTCAAAAACCAAACCACTAAACCTGCTTAAGTAAAATTACGATAAGTAATAAGTACGGAGTACTTCGTATGATCATAATAATATTATTGAAACAACTGATGTTTCTAATATTTAAAATATATACTCCCGCCGGTCACTATTTTCACCCCATTACCTTAATATTTGTGAGAAGTATTTTAATGAAACAAGACAAAAAATAGTGACCGAATGGAGTATTTTCCAACGTAAACTACTATTCCGGACCTATATTCTAATATTAATGTAATTCATGATTTTTATCACCCGTTTTAAATTGTATGGAGTAATCGATATGGTCATTTAATATATATATAATTATAAATCAAGGTTGAAAATAAGACGGTATACGACTCAAATGTCAAATGGCTAAATTCAAATCGCAAAGTTGTATTTTTTTTTTTGGTGTAAATGTAAGTATATTTCATATGATCAAATTTACATCCAAGTCAACCATACATCTCCTCAACTTATCATCGCATCCACCCTATCTATCTCCTCAAATGTCATATGATCAAAGTTGTATTTATCTAATGGCAAAATTGATAATATGCTAAATATAGGAGGGGCAATTTTGGAAGAAGCAAATTATGCAAATGACTACATATAGGAGGGGCAATTTTGGAAGAATCAAAATTACGCAAATGATCCCATGAACCCCTCCCTCTTTTTATAATTATATACTAGTTAAGGAGCCCGGCGATGCTCGGGCTTTGACATTTCAATTTGTGTTAACACAAATTTTTTAAGATGCACGATTTTAAAGTGGTGCAAATTATTACGATTATATTTTTACCAACCACATATTAAATACTCCGTGTGTATATTCACTATTGCATCAGGCCGTATCTCAGATAGTTTACAACATGCTCCGTATAATATAGACGGTTTCAAGTTTCATACAAAAAACCAATAATCATATATTCTGTATATCATAATGTACTACGGAGTATTTATTAATACGCTCGTCTTTAATTTTTGAGCTATTTATTATCACGTATTCTACAAAACTCCTTTATGTTACTTATTAATTTAGGGTCGAAATCCAAAATCGATCCGTCAAACAACCTAGTTAACTATAAATACAGAGTAATAATAATAATAATAATAATAATAATAATAATAATAATAATAATAATAATAATAATAATAATAATAATAATAATAATAATAATAATAATAATAATAATAATAATAATAATAATAATAATAATAATAATAATAATAATAATAATAATAATAATAATAATAATAATAATAATAATAATAATAATAATAATAATAATAATAATAATAATAATAATAATAATAATAATAATAATAATAATAATAATAATAATAATAGGTATCTAATACGAGTACGCAAAATACATATTAACTTGTATCTAGTGGACACATGTTAGAAAAAATGTTAAAATATACAATACTCCGTATATTTTTCAACTTACAATATGGTAATAAAAAGGCGGAAGAAACTATCTCAGGCCCGTGTTCTGACATGAGTTTTTTTTTTGGTACTCAAGAGGGGCGAAGCCCCGATTACAAACGAACTAAGAAAGAAATAAACGAGGAAACACAACTCCTAATATGTCTTCTCGGAGTATCGATCGAAGATCATCAAGAGGAGAGTCGATAATTGTAGTAGACGTAGAAGAATGCACCCCGAGATTAGCTAGCCAATCAGCTGCGTGATTGCCTTCCCGAAGATATGCTCGATTTTGACCGTCTATCCCGGTAAATTCATCAGATCCTTGCATCGAAGCACTAATGGATGAAGAGTACTGCTCATTAATTGATCTTCACGAATAAGATTTACGCAGGTCAAATTATCTATATTAACTATTACTCTGGATAGACTGAGGTGTAACACCCCGTATTTTTTTACCATTTTAGTTATTTATAATAACGATTAATATTAATAAATCGATTCTCGACAAACTATTTTATATAGTAATATTCAATTCTTGTGCCTTTGTCATCTTTATATTTCACTTCATTGTTTGCAAAACTGAAATTTCTATCGTTATCGCAATTCTGCACGATTTCGTAAAACGGTTCCTATTTTCTCATACGGACTCCGGTTGAGGCGTTTCAAAAGCCTAACTTTATTAATTTTCCAAAATATAAACAATGGTGATATTAAAAATTACAATTTATAAGTTCATCATAAAAATATTGTACTGGACAACTCCTTTACTACGAAAATCGTCAGCCGACGAATCGTTTCTCGATATTCGATTTCCGTACTTCTTTCCTAACCATTGTGTGACCAAATAAACTCAACAATATCAACCTAAGGCATGCCAAACCGTCACTTTGAAGTCCTAGCCTCAAAATATGTCTAACTAATCAAAAACACCATTTCTAGTAATGTACTTCTTAAAGTATGATTAGCTACTTTGAGTAATTGTCAAATTCTTGTCCACCCTTTGCTCCCTCATCAAAGCCATGACTTGGATGCTTATAACCAGCCCTATTCTCTTCATTTACTCATCCATTCACTCACTTAAACACTCCTTCAAAGATCCATCTAAAAACCAAAGAAAATCATACAAGTTTTCCTAAGTTCTTAAGCCTTTACACCACCATTTTGAAGAGAATTAATCCCTTCTTTCCCTTATCTTATACCACTAATTTTAAAAGTTATTTAATAGTATAACTACTAACTTAGTTTGTTTTTGTGTCATTCTAACTAATTTATGAAGAGGAGCAAGAGAAAACCAGCATCGATCTTCGTTTTCATATATGTGTAGAATCAATTATTTTTGCTCAAAGTAACCTAACTTTTCTTCGCCCTCAAATCTCGTAGTATACTGTTTAGACTCTAACTAACATATAACATCATGTTTAGAACTAAATCATTAGATCACCAAGTTTAAAGTTAACTATTTGTTGATTTATCACTTAACAATACATGCTGTAAAATGGATTCTGTGATGTATGATGTATATTCACGATTTTTCTGTGTACAATATGTTTCGAATTAACCTTAGATTTATTCATAAAAGTTGTAGATCTGAATGTCTAGATTATGATAAAAATATGAAAAGTAAGTTTTTATTAAAATATATATTTAATAATGATTTATTTAGTAAACTTGTACTGTATGATTTTATGTACTATCTGAGAAAATAATATGTTTCATGATGTTAAACGTTTCTTTTGGACTTGGAAAAATTATGTTATGTTCTTGATGATGTCTATTATGTGTAAGTCAATATTCATATAAATACATCATATATATTTTGATTTATAAAATAGTCACTAAAATGGGTCAAATCTGAAAAGAAGATTTTATTTAAGAACATTTATAAATTATTTCAATCTAAATTTCTGGAGATACTTTATGTACAAGTATAGGTATCCAAAATAAAACTTTGGTTCACTTTTATGATGTTTAAGTATTTTAAACGATTTAAAAAAAAGTATTGAAAATCGTACTGTTTTTGTTTTTAATTTGTTAAAAATAATAAACCTTATTATTTTTGAAAAATGACTTTATATCTGGAAACCTAACTCATAAAAGTATGTTGAGTATGAAAATAGAAAGTTAACAATAACATTTGAAAAATGACTCATTTAGTATCCTTGATAATATTATCTATTTCGTTATTACTTAAAGTTATTTTGTAAAACTCTATGTTTTGAAAAATATGATACCTAATAAGGTTTAAAATGATTTTTATAATTATTACAGATTTATTTGATGTTTGAAATATTTTATTATGTATAAATAGGCTTTAAGAGATAAGTATACTTGTACAAATACGAAACCATATAAAAATACTAAATATGTACACTTGAACAATAAATGTAGTAAATACTTGTGCCCAAAAAGTATAGAGTACTAAAAGACGAATAACCCAAAAGTACTAAGTTAAACAATGCTTAAATGTGCAAAACAACACTTAAACTTTATAATAAGCACTTAAGGATTAATTAGTGACTAAGTCAAAACCAAGGGTTGACTAGTCCATCTTGGTCAAACTTTGGCTTTTTAAGTCAACATAGTCCAAGTCAAGATAAAGAAACTCATCTTAAATAATGTACTTAGAAATAATTGAATCTTTAATCAAATCTTAAATAATGAACGTTCAAATAATATATATCAAATAATACGTTCCAAATCTCTAACATCAAATATACTTAAGATATTCATTCAAGTAAAATACACTTAGTATAATTGTTATGATCGTTTAGTAAATCGTTCCTATATGAATCAGTGAACCTTCCCAGTGTTCCATTTCTTTGGGCTTCTGTACCAACCGGATAGTATGCATCCTTCCGGTTATTTGAACTAAGGTCCTACGGGAGTCTGACCGTTCGATACCAAGTGACCCATATGTAGCAACTGTACCTTCGGGACGGTATGCGATCATTCTAGTTGTCTGAACCAATGATCCTACGGGAGTCTAAGTGTTCAACATCCTTATATGTCTCCTGTAGACAATCTACCGTAGTATCGTTACGTGTTGGGCAATATTATGCCGAGGTGTAGAGATCGACGTGATGGGAGATTGCTCAGAGAGCTTTTGCTATGAGAGTACGGACAACACATTCTGAAGCTGCGTGTGGATAGATTGTCGTTAGAGTAGTAGCCACCGGCTATCACTGAGGGCCTATGGGAGTCCGAGAGTTGTGTTAGGGGGTACGTGCGCATGTATTTGACAATGGCCTGATGAGCTCTACTCTCTTTCTGATATCTTGGCACTTTTATTCACGGTTTTGTACATGACTCTTTTCCCTGCTTTTGCGTGTAGTCAGTGGGCCTCGAGGTGGTGTGGGTAGGCTTCTGCGAGTTGTCGTCTACATCATCAGCAGTCTGTTCTCCCCCGCGATTAGAGTTCTAAATCAAATCATAGCTGTTGTTCGATCCCATCCGCACTTATGGTGAGATGCAAGCCTTAAGTGTACATGAGACATTAGTAGTCACGTCCCGTGCATTATGTGAAAGAAAACCACTGTTTCTAAAAGTAAATGACTACAGTTTTCTAAATCACATGTGTTAGTATGCTTCGTTACTGTTCTATACTCTTATGACTAATGATGTGATTGAAATGCTTGATAATGGGAAGTGATGTTTTGTTATATGTCTTGCCTGAATATTGATTATGATTGATATTATGTTTCATATGATTTGTATTATTTATGTCTTACTCTATTTTCACATGACACTTCTATGAATCCATGATCCATGCTTTACTGTATTCTATTCACATGATACTCATATGACGTATGTATTACTTTATTCTATATAACCTACATGTCTTATATATCTAAATTGATTCGCATGTTAACCGAAATCACTTCATGTGTATCTCACATTGTGTACATGTCGATTTGTAATGTGACATGCCTGCTTAGCTGTTAATTAGATAACCTAAAGATTGTACTACATTGATTATTCGGGGCCGTGTTAGAAGGACGGTTAGGTTACTCCCACTAAGCGGGACATGGAAATTTAAATATGCATTCAGGTTGACGAGCCCTCAAGACTGGACATGGGGGCATGCATGAGTGCAGGAGATACAGTATAGCAGATGAGAGTGTCAAACTATAAATCTTGTAACACAAATTTTGTCAGACTATTGTATTTAGAAATTTGTAATTCGGTTTTCAGTTGTTGTATTTTAACAAACGGTTCATTTATTGGTAAAAGACTCACTTGAGTCGACGGTTTTTAATTTTTACCCCTTTCTACGATTTAATTATTTTCCGCCTTGTTAATTAATGTCTTTGGAAGAACCGGGTTGTTACATGAGGGCTCTAGCTCGTTCCAATTCCGTCACAACGGCCCTCAATTCCGCCCGCATAGAAGTGTTAATACCACACGAGAAAGTGTTCTGACATGAGTCAAATTCGTAATTTTTATCATCCGCTCCCTATTGTGACCGAGTTGAGACAAATCAATTTATTAAAAAAAATTCTTAATATACAAATAAGAAGTAAACAAATTTATAAAGGGAATAAGACAAAAAACTAAGAAAACATAATGGCAATTTTGTAGAAATGATGAAAGAAGAGGGGTATTGCTGGAAACAAAAAGTTACGCAAAACTTTTGCCATTCTCCCCCTTTTTATAATATATATATATATATACACACACACACACACACACACACACACACACAGAGGGGATCAGGGGAGTTAGCAACTCTTGGAGAGTTGCTTAGTGTTGATCCCCCTCCATCCATTCATCCTAAGATGGATGGTGGATGGATGAGGTTCAATTATTAAAAAAAAAAGATAATTAACTGACAAAGTAGCAGTGGAGAGAGGGAAACATCCCCTCACCCAAATCAATCCCTACATTACTTCCCTCATACACTTCCCAATCCCCTCATTTTCAATTCATTTCTCAGCTCAATTCATCTCTCTCTAACAAAACCCCAACAAATAATCACCATTAATAACTCCGACCATACTCCGTCAACTACTCCGACCATACTCCGTCAACTACTCCGACCATACTGCGTTTTTAACCCAACATACTCCGTCAGTAACTTCGATCATCATACGAAGGTATGTTCATCTTCGTCTTCATCATCTTCATCTTCATATTCATCTTCATCTTCATCCTTCTTTTTCTTCATCATCTTCATATTCATCTTCATCTTCATGCTTCTTTTTATTTTTCATATCTTTTTTTTTGTATTTATAAAATTATTCATCTTTATTATCCACAAAAAAAAAAAACAACTTCATCTTTAAGATGAAGTTTGAAGATGAAGTTGTTCTTTTTTTGTGCGATGAATGAATGTTGAAGATGAAGATGAACAATTTATTTAGTGCGTAATGTTCTTACAGAAATGCAAGACCACACACTTTCAGTTGTATAGCCACACTCATTATGTTGTAGAATCACGCAGGTGTACACTCATTGTAGTCACATATTTAGTTGTATAGTCACACTCTTTATGTTGTAGAATCACTCAGCTGTAGAATACCTTAGGATTAAGGTCTCATGCGTTTAATCATTTCATCTTCATGCTTGTTTTACTTTTCATACCTTTTTTTGTATTTATAAAATTATTCATCTTCATTATCCAAAAAAAATGAAGATTAAATATGGATTAAAATGAAGGTTGAATATGAATGAATGAAAGTTGAATATTTAATGAATGTTATAATTTAGTCGTATAGTCACAGAGATTATGTTGTATAGTCACACAGTTGAAGTTGTATAGTCATACTCGTTATGTTGTAGGACCACAGTCATTATGTTGTAGGATCACACCGTTTATGTTGTATAGTCACACAGTTAAAGTTGTATAGTCACACTCATTATGTTGTACAATCATGCAGTTGTACCGTCATTGTAGTCCCATATTCAGTTGTATGTGTGATTTAGATTGATTGTGTGTTTTGTTGCAGCAAAATGATTGGTGGAAAGAGGAATGTTGGTAAAAGGGGCGGTGGGAAGAAGAAGGTCGTGGAAGATACAGCGATCGACCACGTTATTGGACAATGTATTGTTGTAAAGATTAAAATGAAGGTTGAATATGAATGAATGAAGGTTGAATATTTAATGAATGTTTAAATAATTTGTTCTGAATCGTATGTATAATCATCTTTCTAATTATGAATGTGACTTTGCTAATGATGATTGAAGAATAATTGACTGTATGACTTTTATTTTCCATTTTACGGTTTCAGTTTTGTAGTCACACACTTTAGGTTGTATAGTCACACTCATTATATTGTATAGTCACACTCATTATATTGTAGAATCACCCAAATTCTTGCAGTGATTAGTATATGTAATCATCTTTGCTAATGATGATTGAAGTATAAATAAGTACGAGCATAATTTAGTTGTATAGTCACAGAGATTATGTTGTATAGTCACACAGTTGAAGTTGTATAGTCATACTCGTTATGTTGTAGGATCACAGTCATTATGTTGTAGGATCACACAGTTTATGTTGTATAGTCACACAGTTAAAGTTGTATAGTCACACAGTTAAAGTTGTATAGTCACACTCATTATGTTGTATAGTCACACTCATAATATTGTATAACCGGGACAGATTTTGGTTTTTCTTTTTGTATAGTCACACTTGTCATGCAGTAGAATCACACTCATTATGTTGTGAAATCATATTCATTATGTTTTAGAATCACACTCATTTTGTGCGTAATGTCAAACGTCAACATAAAAAGTGTGACTATGCAGCATAAAGAGTGTGACTATACAACTGAAAGTGTGTGACCTTGCAATTTAGAAAGAACATTACGCACAAAATGAGTTGTTCTTTTTTTTTTAATTAAAATATTTTTACAGTCAATTTTTTTGGATAATGAAGATGAATAATTTTATAAATACCAAACAAAAAGAAGGTATGAAAAATAAACAAGCATGAAGATGAAGATGATTAAACAAGCATGAAGATGAAGATGATTATGAATGAATTTTGAAGATGAAGAAGGGAGAGTTTGAATGACGTACTATATATAAAAAACATCTTCATCTTCATTATACAATATTATAAGTGTGACTATACAACATAGCGAGTGTGACTATACAACAAGGCGAATGTGACTATACAAATACGACCACTTTTGGCTACAAACCAATGGGTGCACAGCTGCGTGGTTTTAATTTTTAAAGGTGGAAGGATAAGTGATTGATGGGAAGGGATTTGTCGCGGATCCCGCCGTCAAATAATAACCGAGTAACCTAACTAGGGAAGACAGGGCAAGTCGGGTCGAATCCACAGGGAGGGAAATGCGTTCCGACTAGTGGGTGCTACGGTTTCGGACTAGGTTCGAGACGAGCTAATCTAGGGGGAGGCTAAGGACTAGGCTAGGTCTAAAACAAGGAAAAGGAAAACAAACAAGTAAGGAAACGGGCTAGGATTAGGTCGGGTTCAAGGAGTGATGGAATGGTCAAGGAAGAGCTAAGGTGAAGGGGTAGTTGGGTAACCTAGGTGTAATCCGGGCTCTCGCTACGTAGACCGACCTAGAGGTTCTTGATATAACCCATCTTAGCGACACACATGACAAACGGGGTTACTAGCGTGCTATCGTAGCCTAGGTCATGTCCGGGCTCTCGCTACGTAGACCGACCTAGAGGTTCTTGATATAACCCATCTTAGCGACACACATGACAAACGGGGTTACTAGCGTGCTATCGTAGCCTAGGTCACGTCCGGGCTCTCGCTAGGTAGACCGACCTAGGGGTCGTCCTCACCGGGCTCTCGCTACGTAGTGAGGGAACCAAACCCACGAGCAAACTATCACCCACAAGAGAAAAGGCAAGAAAAACAAGCACATGCATCTACATGTCATTCAAGCATTTCATCAAACATGTTCCATGCATCTAACCAAGAGGAAACCCAAAACTTCCACCAACATCTCCAACAAACCCTTGATCACCCATTAAACACCCAAATCACCCTACTAACCATAGCAAGAGTCTACTTGTGGACATGACGTAGGTCCACCCCGACGCGGCCACGCGCGGGTTTTGGGTAGGCGAATGAATCTCGTGGTAAGATTGTTCTCGGGTTCGAAATTTAAGTCAAAATGGAGTCGCCACCGAATTTTGTGGTTATTCGGAACCATACGAGCCCACTCTATGTCGTCATGGGCTATACACAAAGTAAGCCCACTTCGATTTCAGAGTTTATGGGGCTCGTCGCTTTGCATTGTTATATCGATACCGTTTACACCGGCTTTCGTATATAAAATGACTCTCGTGCGCCAAGGGTTTCGGACATCCGGAAACCAAAGGTTCTGAGTAAGGGGTGAGGGTACGTGTTGGGAAGCCCACTAAGGACACCCAACCCCGCCCGCACATGGCGGCCTCTACTAAGACACCGTTCGTGTTCGTGTACACGCGCTAGTAAAATAATTAAATGATATGCAAACAACGTTTTCGAGCTAAGCATGTGAATTTTGCGTTAACTACGTCATTTAATGCATCTTATTATTTGTCGAAATGATTTAGCATGCGAGGTTCATTTATAAAGAAATAAAGCAAGTAAATAAATAAAACTCGAAATGTAATAAAATAACGTACAAGTTACACGGGCGGAAATACAACCCGGAATTCACAATACAACATTACGTAAAAATAATAAACAAAATAAAAATAACGCAATATAATGATAGGAACGGACCCATATGTAAGCTAGACCGCGAAATATGTAGATGGACTAACCCCGATTGAATACACATTATGTCGTGTACTAAACGAAGGACGGAAATATGAGATTGTGGCATATTGCTAGCCCGATCTCATATTCCATAGTCTTGTCCCGACTTATCATTACGAAGGAGATCGGTCTAAGTCGTTCTATGTGTCGTGATGTGCATGGTTTTGAAAATAGGAATGTCACGTGATGGTCTTTACACGTGATGACCAAAGTCGATAAAGGAACGGGGCTTGGAATGTGTGTCCAAGCCCTCGGTTTTCCGGGTTACAGGACCCACTCGACCGAGTTATGGTGTGATTCGGTCGAGTGCACCTTTTACGTGGCTACTGCCCATTTTTTTGGGTGCTACTCGATCGAGTAGCCTATGTACTCGGTCGAGTAGCCCCTGTACGAGGGATAACTCGCTTTGTTTTTTGGTTTAAAATCGATGGTTGGTTAAATTGAACACAAATATCGCACGATTTGTATTCAACTCAACCTCCGGTATTATAATCGTGTACGAACGATTATAATACCGTTATCGGAGTTTTATGAAAATGTTTTTATTATATTAGAAATTTTGAATTAGTAACGAAAGATGTCCCTCTACGTCACGACATCGAAACTAAACCTTTCGGATTACGTGATGTCGGTTTTCGTGTCAACGGGTTTCGTACCAATTATGGAAATGGGATTAAATACGTTCAACTACGACCGTTTGCAATCGCGTCACGCCCTTGAGTATGTTGGGGCGGGGCTCCTCGAAAGGGCTCCACCTCCGTTGTTGCTCGTAAAGGGATTAGACGGATTTTAGGCAAACATCGTAGTCAAACGGATTTAAAACCGGATTTTGATACTAGTTTACGTATACGCGGTATAATAACGATATTAGTAATAAAAGATGATATAAAAATGAAAATGCAAGAAAAAAAGGTATAACGATGCTAGTGTTAGTGTTACTACGATCATAAGTATGATGCAAAAATACGATAAATAAAATGGAAATGAGACTAGATAAAAGAGATCGAGATGGGGTTTGGGACACCCTCAACATACGTGCTTAGTAAGGACCTCGGAAATGGACTCGTAATAGCGGCACGGGCTTAGGAGTATCGAGGATGTATGCGAGTTGTGGTGTGTATGGGTATGTGTGTATGTTTCGCCGGTTTCCGAGGGACGAGGGGCTCGGATTTTTGTGTAGTCTTGCTAGGGACGTAGTATAGGGAGTGTAGTAGGGTTAGGATGCAAAATGTAGGGTAAATGCTTAGGGTAAAAAGTGTGCAAATGAATGGGGGTGAAGCGGTATTTATAGACTTCATCCCACGACATAGGGGCACTCGATCGAGTGGCCCAAGTGCACTCGATCAAGTGCCCTTGCAAACGGGTCAAACCGGGTTCAAAAAGGCTCCACTCGATCGAGTGGGGTCAATCCACTCGATCGAGTGGATCAGTTGGGCGAGACAAATAAGGGAAGAATTGATCTTGTTGTTGTGATTGATTTTTTTGAATTTTATTTTGTGCGCCAACTGAACTTGGCTGATTTATGAGACGGTTTCGTCTTTGACCGGGTTTTGACCCGGTCGCCAAAAGACGGGATTTATCTTTGGTGTCGGTTTTGGCCCAAATTAGTCTTATTTGACTCGGAACGACCCACTGGGCCTGAATCTGAGGTCTGTTCTGTGAGATTTTTACTCCGCTAAAAGTCCATGTCGGATATTATTGATTCTGAGCCCAAATCCGAGTATACCAAGTCACGTTTGCGTCCGATCATCATCGGGTGTTTTTCGGAGACTACCATAGACACGTGGCAGTCAAAATGCGGGTGTCTACAAAGCCCCCACTCTGACTGAGGCTTGGACAAGGCGAAAGTCAGAGTAGCTACCAAGCCTGTTAAGACCTGGTAGACTTCCGGTCGGGTCGTTTATAGTCCAGTGGACTCGCGTGAAGGGCTCGCCAGGCATAAGCAGAGGGTCATACCTGTCCTGATGATGATAGCTTTGCGGGGAGTCAGACTTGTAGCATAAGTCCTGGGCATGCCTATATGTGGGCCCATCCCGTACCATTTCGGGGAAGATGCCGCCTCGGGCGTTCCGCTGGGGAAATATGTGAACTGTACGGGCTTGCTTTTGAAGCCTTGAGTCGCACTCGAGCTGATGATGATGCTCCGTGGGGAGTAAAGCTTGCCTCTTTTGGGGAGTAGGTGTACCCGTATGCCGACACATCTTGGATGTAGCATACCGGGAAAAGCTGACTTCGTTGGGGAATTTGAATAGTTTTGCGGAGACTTGCTTCTGAAGTCTGGGGTGTACCTGCATGCTGACACATAACAACTTGTATGTAATACATAGGCAAAACACCGACTCGTGCTGGGGAGAAGATAAAAATATTTGAATTTTCGAAGGGACAAAATTTTGAAAAGAATTTTTATCGCGAAGAAATTTTATCACAGAAAAAATTTGGAGACTCTTAGGAAAGCTCGGGACAGCTTGATTTCTATTCTGGGTTCTAGTTTGAAATCAGGCCTGCGCGCGCATAGGGCCCAGTTTGCTGAGGAGGCAGAGTGGTTAGGTTTTCAGTTAGGTTTTCTCATTATAAATATGAGAATCCCTGCTTCAGTTTTCTGCATCTCAACTCAAATTCTTCTTTTCTTTCTCAAAATCTTTTAGACTTTCAAGAAAATTAGAAATTCCTGTCATGGGTATCGATCACTTGACAGCTATGCTTCTCGCATGGTCCCAATATTTTCGGGATGAGGAGAAAGTCCGACTAACCCAGATGGGAATTGTCAATTTATTTCCTTTCCAGCGTCTAATAGTTGACTCGCATTTCCTGAACGCCTGCTTGTCGTTTTGGGACACCACACATCACGTATTCGCGTTCCCCCAGGGATAAATATGTCCTTTACCCGAGGAGGTTGCGGCTATAGGTGGTTGGGGCCCTGCCGTTCAGCCAGCTATCCCCCCGTTCTACCCGGATCCAAGAAGGAGATTAAGGGAGTTTTTGGGTTTGTCTCATGCTGAGGCAAATCGGATGGTGCAGGGAGATATCATTTCCCTGTTTGACCTGGCCGACAAATTCATGAATCCCCGGGACGTAAGGGCAACCCCTGCTCATAGGCGTAGGGCATTCGCCTTCTGCATGTTGCACTGCTATGTCTTCGAAGGGCTGATGGAACTTGACTCATGCAGGGGTCAAATCAGGCTAATTGGAGTGGTTGACCAGATGGAGACTGGTCATAGCCCTGCTTGGCTAGCCACTGGAGAAATCATCATGGGTCTGGATGCCAGGAGGCTTGACCCAACTCGACCTCTGACGGGGAGTACCCGTATTCTGCAAGTATGCGTCTCGATATATTTTTTTTTTCACGCGAAATACCTGAAGTACGCAAGTCACTCGATAGAGTGGACCTGTCACTCGATCGAGTGACACTCATACCGAGCTACTGCCTGCTTTCAGAGGGCTAACTCGATCGAGTCGCCTTCTGCACTCGATCGAGTGGACCCTGGCGAACCCTTCCGTTACTTATAAAATTTGTGTATTCTCTTCAGATATGGCTGTCGGAGCGGTTATCGATCATAGAGACCCCTCCGAGCATTCCCAATTATCGGAGTAGTCAGATTAGCTCCCGAAGGCGGAAGATAAGCTCGAGTCATCGGATAGATCGAGCTTACTGGGACGAGGAGTTGGTGTTCCACGGGGGTCCCTTGATCAGGTGGACCGTTGCTTGGTGGTTTCTTTCGAAGTTGGCTGGACTGGCCAAGAGGGACCAAGCTCGCTACCTGGTGATCTTGTCCCTTGACTGGACAGTTCACATTTATCCGGATCGTCTCCTAAGACAGTTCGGTTCGTCTCAGCGCATCCCTGAGACTGAAGCCATTATCAGCGTCTCGCTCCAATTGACGGACGCTATGTGCGACACCTGGTTGCATAGATGGTTCACTCGTCCTACATGGACTATACCCAGCCTTTGCCAGTCCGCTTGGGTGTCACGGGCTTATCAGAAATGGACTTCTGAGGAGTTCGAGGAAGCTCGAAAGGCCCTGAAGCTTGAGGAGGCCTTTGAATTGGTTCATCGCGAGTCGGCGAAGGACAACAGGGACTTTTTCACCGGGGAATATATTCCTGAAGCTACAGTCCGGGGAGAATCGAGTCTTTAGTCACAAACTAAGACTCGATCTAAGGAAGTCGGTTCTAGCAGCACTCGGGGGCAGACCGACTTGGAACGACGACTTGGGCCAAGGCTGGCGGCCCGGGACCGACTAGGTCCGCGTGACCGGCTCCTTGAGCCCGTGAGGGCTCGACTTGGGCCTATTGATGTGATAGAGGAGTCGGGCTCAAACAATCGAGCCCGAGCTAGAGAGGTTTCTGTGGTGATTCAGGAACACTCCCCTCCGCGTCGTCGCCAGTGGACGGCTAAGGAGGCTAAGGACAAGGGGAAGGGCAAGATGCCCTAGATGCCGAGTCCTTAGATTTTATTATTATTTAAGTATTATTATTATTTTTTGTTGTGTGCCCCTTTTTTGTATTTATTCTTTTTGAATTCCTGCACTTTGTAATTTTCCCGAGTTTGTCGGGAGGTTTTTTTTTGAATTAATAAAAGAAGTTTATTATAAAACCCTGTCTTTTCTCTATTGCATTGGTTGTACCCTTCTAAGGGGTTGCCTACGTATCCGCGACTAGCAGAATCAAACCAAACGTAGTTACGGCATAGGAAATTTGCAATCTCGAATTACACCAAGACCATTGGTTCAAGATGTTTATAACAGTAGAATAAGTAATTCTAGCTCATTGACTTGCTTTTTGAAAAGAATGATTTTTATAAAATTTTGCTAATGACATTGAGAAGAGGCTAGGGGTAGTAACGCTTCAGTTGGTCCAGGTTGGTTGGGTTGACAAACTCGTTCCCGTCCAGGTCCGTCAGCATCACTGCTCCCCCTGATAGGATCTTCTTCACCAGATATGGACCAGCCCAATTGGGTTTGAATTTTCCCCTTGGGTCAACCGGTAATAGAGCTCGAACAGACTTAAGGACTAGATCGCCTTCTTTGATATGTCTGGGCCTTACTCTCTTGTTGAAGGCCCGTTGGATTCTTTTCTGATAGATTTGGATATTGTTGAGGGCGCGGGACCGTCGCTCGTCCAGTAGAATCAGTGAGTCATACCGTGCTCGAACCCAGTCAGCTTCGGGTACTTGGCTTTCTAGCAGAATTCTGAGGGACGGTACTTCCAGTTCAACTGGTTGGACTGCCTCCATCCCGTAGGTTAGGTAATACGGCGTAGCCCCGGTTGCGGTGCGAATTGACGTTCGGTATCCCCATAGGGGAAAAGGTATTTTGTCGGGCCAGTCCCGGTAATTATCAGCCATCTTTTTGAGTATGGTGACAATTGTTTTATTGGCCGCCTCTACTGCTCCATTAGTTTGGGGACGGTAAGGCGAGGAAGTATGCCTTTGGATTTTATACTTAGTCATCAGGGCTGCAGTCTCGGCTTGGAAATGAGTCCCGTGATCACTGATAAATTCAGAAGGAATTCCATATCGACATATTATCTTGTTCTGGATAAACTTGGCGACATGCTTAGCATTGAGAATGCGATATGATTCAGCTTCGACCCATTTGGTGAAATAGTCGATAGCTACCAGAATAAAGCAGTGTCCACCAGTACCTGAGGGATTTATTTTCCCGATTATGTCGATACCCCATGTTGAGAATGGCCAGGGTGACGTCATGGTATAAAGTAGTGATGATGGCATATGTTGCACATTGCCGAAGATTTGACAGTTATGACAATGTTTGACATATGATCGGCAGTCGGCTTCCATGGTATTCCAGTAATAACCGAGCCTCATGATTTTTCGGACCAGCATGTGGGCATTCATATGTGGGCCGTTTTCTCCATCATGTTCTTCGGCTATAACCTTTTCAGCCTTATACTTGTCAACACAAAGGAGAAGAGCCCCCTGTGCTGTCTTTTTGTACAGTTGTTCGTCATCGGTATGGATGAACTGGGTGGCTAGCCTCCGTAAGGCTTTCTTGGCTCGACCTTCCGTCCCGGGAGGATATGCTCCGTTTGTCAGGTATTTTAACACAGCTTGGTACCATGGTTCGGGATCAGTTAACTTAATGTCTTCAATGTCGCAGATGTATGCCAGCTCGGACCGTCTTTCGACGCAAATTGGCATACTGGTCACATGGTCGGGAATATTCAGTAAGGATGCCAATTTGAGAGTGCATCTGCGAACTGATTTTCTTCCCGAGGCAGGTATATATACTCTACCTTTTGGAATTGTTTCTCGAGATCCCTTACTCGTGCCTGGTAGGCCACGAGATTAGCATTTCGAGTCTTCCATTTTTGAAGTGCTTGGTTAATGACCAAGGATGAGTCACCATATACCCGGAGATTTGTAATCCCCAGATTGGCGGCGGCTTGTAGCCCGTAAATGCATGCTTCGTACTCTGCTGCATTATTGGTAACATCAAAGTCCAGCTTGATGGAGACGGGAGTGTGCTCTCCTCTTGGTGAAATTAGGAGGATCCCGACTCCGAACCCTCGAAAATTAGATGCGCCATCGAAGTATAAATCCCAAGTTTCAGTATCAGTATGGAAAATATATTCGTCTGGGAAGGACCAGGTGTCGGTGTCTCCTTCTTCGGTTATCGGGCTGTTGGCGAGAAATTCAGCTACTACTCGACCTTTAATAGCCTTCAATGGTACAAACTTAAAGTCGAACTCTGCCAACATTAGAGTCCATCTAGAGATTCGGCCGTTGAGAACGGGCTTTTCGAAGATGTATTTGATCGGGTCCATTTTGGATAGCACATGGACCTCGTAACTGAGCATATAGTGCCAGAGTTTCTTAGTGGCCCAGACTAGAGCCAAACACGTCTTTTCGAGCATGGTATATTTGCATTCATACTCTAAAAACTTCTTGCTGATGTAATAAATGGCTCTTTCTTCGGAGTCAACCGTCTGAGCCAGCATAGCCCCCATGGCTGTCTCGGTCGTCGTTAGGTATAACGATAGAGGCAAACCGGGTTGAGGTGGCATTAAGACTGGCGGAGCAGACAGAATTTCCTTGCTTGTCGAAAGCATTTTGGCACTTGTCATCCCATAGTACCCGTTCTCCTACTTTCAGTTTCTTGAAAATTGGTTCACACACCATGGTTAGTTTGGAGATGAACCGACTGATGTACTGGACTTTCCTGAGAAATCCCCTTATTTCTTTTTCGGTTTTGGGAGGTTGCATCTCGGTAATGGCTTTGATTTTAGCTGGGTCGACTTCGATACCTCGTTGGCTAACGATATGACCCAGTAATTTGCCTGATGTTACCCCGAAACTGCACTTTTGAGGGTTTAGCCTCATGTTGTACTTGCGTAGTCGGGTGAAGAATTTTCTTAGGGCGGTGATGTGACCGTCCCGTTCTTTCGATTTGACGATCATGTCGTTTACATAGACTTCTACCTCTTTATGCATCATGTCGTGTAATAAAGTGGTAGCGGTCCTCTGATATGTGGCTCCGGCATTAATGAGACCGAACGGCATGACGGTATAGCAGTAAGTACCCCAAGGTGTGGTGAAGGTAGTCTTACTCATGTCTTCTTCCGCCATCTTGATCTGATTATACCCGGCATACCCGTCCATGAATGATAGAAGGGCATGATCGGCCGTGTTATCCACCAGTATGTCGATGTGTGGTAACGGAAAATCATCTTTCGGGCTCGCCTTGTTAAGATCCCGAAAATATACACATACTCGCACCTTACCGTCCTTTTTAGGAACCGGCACGATATTTGCCACCCAGTCCGGATACTCGGACACCTGTATGAAGCCGGCTTTGAATTGTTTGTCGACTTCTTCTTTTACCTTGAGGGACCACTCGGGCCTCATCCGACGAAGCTTCTGTTTGACCAGTTTGCACCCGTCTTTGATTGGTATGTGGTGCTCGGCTATTTCCCGGTCTATCCCCGACATGTCCTTGTAGGACCATGCGAAGACATCCTTGAACTCTTGGAGGAGGCTTATGAACTGTTGTTTCTCCTCGGGATCTAAAGATAACCCTATCTTATGTGTCTGAGGCTCTAAGGTTGTACCCACATTTATGGACTTGGTTTCTTCGATCATCGGGTTCCGGGACTCCCTTTGCTCTAGTTGCTCGATCAGATGTGGAGGTAAGGATACCTGTTCGTCTGGTTTCTCAATGTCATAGCATAAAACATTTTTAAAAGCATAATCTAAAAGAGACAAGTCGTAAGCAGAACGGTTGTTATTATTGATTGAAAATTTGGAGAACAGCTCAAAGAGAGCAGCCATCTGATCATTGGTCAGTGGCAGGATTGGTAGGGCACTCGGGATAGACCCCGAAGTGCCAGCAGCAGGAATGATAAAAGGGAAGGGGGTTACAGGAGTGACTCTAGCACCGACTTCCCTAGACTCGACCTCAGACTCTGACTCAGACTCCGACTCAGACTCGGACTCGGACTCAGACTCAGGCATGTCCCCCTCTCCGGTGACCAGCTTGTAGATCCTTCCCTGACTGTCAGTCCACTTGACAGTCTTCCTCCAGGCCCTGTTTCCCTTCTCGGAACCAACATCCGAGATCAGCTTGGTCAGGTCAAACCTGTTGCTGCAGAGGATCAGGTTGACCAGGTCTTCCTTTGGAGTTGGGGCTATGGTGTCTTCCCCAAATAGTAGCCCCAGTGCGGGCTCGGCATCTTCAGCTCCGTTGGATTGGATGAGGGCGAATACGTCCTCCGGAATGTAGTTGCAGTCACGGGCCAAGTGGGTCCCGAGCTGCACAACATTGGGTTGGTATAGACCAACCTGAATAGCCCCAAATACCGGTGTAACAAAATAGTCAGCCAACCGTGGGCTATAAGGGCTCAAGTGGATACCCTTAATAATGTTGCAGGCCTTCTCAATTCCTGCTCGGACAACATTGTCGGGAGTTATGGCATACCCGAGACCAAAGTGAGACTCTTCGTCTTTGAGAACTTCGATGATCTTCCCAGCTGGAAGATCGGGTCGAGAGGTAGCCCCCGGAAAGTATCCTAGGTTTTGGAGCAGCGTGTCGATGCTCGTAGTGAAGTAAGGCCTAAAGAGGTACTCTTCCTCGATCATCCCCACAACGTCGAACCCCCAGAGGTCCGTGCGTCCCGTGGCGTTACAGCTAGCCACAGTCATTGGTGTTGCCTCTAAAGTGATGACATCGTTAAGCAGAGGCATCTTGATCTTTCGGTGGAGGGTGGAGGACACCGCCTTGACCGCGTGGATCCAAGGCCTACCTAGGAACAAGTTGAATGACGAGGTGACGTCGATCACCTGGAATTCGAGCTCCTTTTCTATTAGGCCGGTTATGATGGTCAGTTTCACGGCTCCAGCTACCGACTTTGGGCTCCCATCGAAAGCTTGGATGGTCTGAGCAGTCGGGATATAGTCAGCCTCGGTAATGCCGAGGGCTTTTGCGGTCCTTAGAGGAAGGACATTCACAGCGGACCCACCATCAACCAGGGTCATAGGGAGGTATTTTCCTCGGCAAACCGCCGTAATGTAGAGGGCCAGATTATGGGAGGCCCCGAATGGTGGTAGGTCGGCCTCAGAGAAAGTGATCATCGGGCCTCCTTCCTTAGCTTTGACCTTCAGGTGGGGCAGGACTGTGGCTACCAATTCAGCGGGGGTAACCAAAGAGTCAACCTTGATTTGATCGAGAGCCTTTGTAAGTGCTTCTCGATGCTCTTGTGAGCTAACCAGGAGTTGCCATATGGTGAGGTCAACTTGGGTCTTCTTCAACTGCTTCATGAGAGCCGTTTCAGCAGTTGGCTCTTTAGGGGCGACTTCCGTCCCGAATGGCTCAGTGACGGTTGTCGGGATATGGGTGTCCCTAGAGCTAGTGGCTTGATAGGGACGACCAAGGTGGTTACTGGTTAGGACTCGGGATTTAGTCCTTCGAATCTCCTCGGAGGTAATGGGGACAGCTTCCCCTTTGGCGAGGTAGACGTCATCCTCGTCGTCAAACCAGATCCCGTTCACTTGCGGGATAAATGGAGAGATAAGGTGAGAGCAATCAATCACCTCCCCGGTAAAGATGGCGTGGAAGCTGAAAGGGTTCTCCTTGTTGCTGGGCTTATCTCTGGGTAGCGGGATTTTACTGCTTTCGATCAAGTCTTGAATCAAGTGCTTCAGCTTCCAGCACTTCTAGGTATCATGCCCATTGCCTCGGTGGTACTGGCAATAGGCTTGGGCATTGTAGTTCTTGGAGCGTCGCTCGACCGGAACTTCAGGAGTTGGGCCTATCGGTTGGATTAGGCCTTTAGAGGATAGCCTTTGTAAGGCATAAGTATAGGTCGTACCTATATCAGTAAAAACCCGAGGTGGGGTGTTCTTCTTGGACGGGACATCTAGTAGATTAACCGCGTCGAAAATGTTGCGGGTTGCAGGTTGAGGCTTGGTAGTGGAGGAAGAAGCCCCTTGATAACCCTTGGCAGCGGCCTTAGTGAGGCCTTCCAGTCTTAAGTCATCTCGATCCTCATACCCATTTCAGTAAGGGTGGTGAAATTGGGTATGACAGCATATCGGAGGTGAACCCGGTAAGATGGGAGGAGGTTCTTGACAAAGGCCTCCACCAAAGTCTTCTCACTGGGCTTATCGACCAGTTTCACGCTCTCGGCCCTCCAGCGTTGAAGGTATTTGGTAAAACCTTCTTTCGGCTCCTGGGCCATAACCTCCAGAGATCTCATTGTGGTTTGGATCTCGGTGTTGTCAGCATAGTTCCGAGCGAACTCGGTGGCCACATCATCCCAAGTAGGGTATTTCTTCGGGTCTAGCCTGTAGTACCAGGCCCGAGGGTGCTTTTCAAGAGATGCGGCAAAAAGGTTCTTGAACATGGAGGAATCCACTCCCTTGATGGCCATGAACTCCTTGAAGGCCCGTACATGTAGTAACGGGCCTTCAGTTCCCTCAAACATGGGCAAACCCGTGAGATTCAGGTTTGCGGGCATTTTGTCACTCACCGGGTTGTACTCACGACTATTCTCCCGATGGATATTATTACTCCCAGTCAAGTGAACTTGCTCCTCCAGTCGGCGTACTGAGCTAACCAGTTCAGCCAGAGGCCCATTAGTCCCGGTATTAGGAGTCCTGTGCTCCACCGTAGCCAATCGAGTGACGATAGCAACTTGTCCAGCCCTCATTTCATTCAGTTGGGCTTCGATGTCGGCCTTTTTGTCGATCATGGCATCCACAGAGGTTTTCAGATCAGCTAAAGCAGTTTCCATCCTGCGAGTGTGTCTGGTTGCCGGTGGCCTGTCTGTAAGAACACCACGTAATCAGAAACCGAACCCAGATCTCGGAACCGTAAAAAAAACATCCTGAGCGACCCAAAAGGAAAAGGACTGAGTGGAAAAGACTCGAGAAAGACACATAAACGGATGACTCGTAGGTGGTATGACTTCCTTAGGATTTTGGCTTAGTGGGCCTCGTCCCGTTCGAAGGAAGGTCCACGTGAGATTATTCCCCAGACTTTTTGACTCGAGTGTATGGACAAACTTTCCTTTGTAGGGGTATGCCCCACGCAGGTTGGTCGTGCCTTGACAGATAAGGCGGACTCGGGAAAGGGGGGAAACTTGTGATATAAGATCAACGGATTTTTGACGCTATAAACCCTCTACGTACTATGCAAAGACCCGACACACGGATAGACGGTAGGTCCTATAATAGGGAAGGTCTATTTTAGGAAAAGTTGGATGTTTGAAGTTGGAATATGTAAAGGGTGAATTTCCGATAGTTCGAAAATGGAAAGTGGAATTTTGAAAACCAAGATTAGAATTTTGAAGAAAATTCAGAAAATCAAAACGGTGTCGGAATTTCGAGAGTTAAAACGGACAGCATGCCGACTAAAGAAAAGGATATTTTGAGTCAAATCGTTGATCCTAAATTTCGGCGGCATTCCGAGTTTTTTTGAAAGTTGGATATTTTGAAAAGGATGAGTCCCGAAATGGGCAGCATTTCGGGTTTTCAAATTTGGGCGTTTTGGAAAGACGGGTCCCGAAATGGACAGTATTTCGGGTTTTTCGAAAGGTGGGTATTTTTTAGAAAGATGCAATTTCTGAAATGACGGTTTTTTGAAAATTGACACGGAAACCAAGTAGCATGTAGTCAAACAAGCATTATAACGACGCTTATGTATGCTTTACACTAAGTCTCAGTCGGTCAAAATAGGGTCTATACCAACAACGATGGCTTTCTCGTGTGATGGACGGACTCCCTAAGCCGAGTTGGTCTTAGGACATGCCGCGAAACCGAGACGAGTTCCACCATCGATGTCTTTAGCGCACGCATGTAGGAATGCCGTGGTATAGTGGGACGTCGGTCACAAGTAACCGGCCCGGGCATGGGTTATGCATGAATCATTAAACTAACGCGCGCACACTAATCTACGAACGATTTCTCTTCGAGTCTCACCCTGGGAACCCCGATGACATGTGGTACATCAGGTATCCCCAGCGGAGTCGCCAAATTGTGGACATGACGTAGGTCCACCCCGACGCGGCCACGTGCGGGTTTTGGGTAGGCGAATGAATCTCGTGGTAAGATTGTTCTCGGGTTCGAAATTTAAGTCAAAATGGAGTCGCCACCGAATTTTGTGGTTATTCGGAACCATACGAGCCCACTCTATGTCGTCATGGGCTATACACAAAGTAAGCCCACTTCGATTTCAGAGTTTATGGGGCTCGTCGCTTTGCATTGTTATATCGATACCGTTTACACCGGCTTTCGTATATAAAATGACTCTCGTGCGCCAAGGGTTTCGGACATCCGGAAACCAAAGGTTCTGAGTAAGGGGTGAGGGTACGTGTTGGGAAGCCCACTATGGACACCCAACCCCGCCCGCACATGGCGGCCTCTACTAAGACACCGTTCGTGTTCGTGTACGCGCGCTAGTAAAATAATTAAATGATATGCAAACAGCGTTTTCGAGCTAAGCATGAGAATTTTGCGTTAACTACGTCATTTAATGCATCTTATTATTTGTCGAAATGATTTAGCATGCGAGGTTCATTTATAAAGCAATAAAGCAAGTAAATAAATAAAACTCGAAATGTAATAAAATAACGTACAAGTTACACGGGTGGAAATACAACTCGGAATTCACAATACAATATTACGTAAAAATAATAAACAAAATAAAAATAACGCAATATAATGATAGGAACGGACCCATATGTAAGCTAGACCGCGAAATATGTAGATGGACTAACCCCGATTGAATACACATTATGTCGTGTACTAAACGAAGGACGGAAATATGAGATTGTGGCATATTGCTAGCCCGATCTCATATTCCGTAGTCTTGTCCCGACTTATCATTACGAAGGAGATCGGTCAAAGTCGTTCTATGTGTCGTGATGTGCATGGTTTTGAAAATAGGAATGTCACGTGATGGTCTTTACACGTGATGACCAAAGTCGATAAAGGAACGGGGCTTGGAATGTGTGTCCAAGCCCTCGGTTTTCCGGGTTACAGGACCCACTCGACCGAGTTATGGTGTGATTCGGTCGAGTGCACCTTTTACGTGGCTACTGCCCATTTTTTTGGGTGCTACTCGATCGAGTAGCCTATGTACTCGGTCGAGTAGCCCCTGTACGAGGGATAACTCGCTTTGTTTTTTGGTTTAAAATCGATGGTTGGTTAAATTGAACACAAATATCGCACGATTTGTATTCAACTCAACCTCCGGTATTATAATCGTGTACGAACGATTATAATACCGTTATCGGAGTTTTATGAAAATGTTTTTATTATATTAGAAATTTTGAATTAGTAACGAAAGATGTCCCTCTACGTCACGACATCGAAACTAACCCTTTCGGATAACGTGATGTCGGTTTTCGTGTCAACGGGTTTCGTACCAATTATGGAAATGGGATTAAATACGTTCAACTACGACCGTTTGCAATCGCGTCACGCCCTTGAGTACGTTGGGGTGGGGCTTCTCGAAAGGGTTCCACCTCCGTTGTTGCTCGTAAAGGGATTAGACGGATTTTAGGCAAACATCGTAGTCAAACGGATTTAAAACCGGATTTTGATACTAGTTTACATATACGCGGTATAATAACGATATTAGTAATAAAAGATGATATAAAAATGAAAATGCAAGAAAAAAAGGTATAACGATGCTAGTGTTAGTGTTACTACGATCATAAGTATGATGCAAAAATACGATAAACAAAATGGAAATGAGACTAGATAAAAGAGATCGAGATGGGGTTTGGGACACCCTCAACATACATGCTTAGTAAGGACCTCGGAAATGGACTCGTAATAGCGGCACGGGCTTAGGAGTATCGAGAATGTATGCGAGTTGTGGTGTGTATGGGTATGTGTGTATGTTTCGCCGGTTTCCGAGGGACGAGGGGCTCGGATTTTTGTGTAGTCTTGCTAGGGACGTAGTATAGGGAGTGTAGTAGGGTTAGGATGCAAAATGTAGGGTAAATGCTTAGGGTAAAAAGTGTGCAAATGAATGGGGGTGAAGCGGTATTTATAGACTTCATCCCACGACATAGGGGCACTCGATCGAGTGGCCCTAGTGCACTCGATCGAGTGCCCTTGCAAACGGGTCAAACCGGGTTCAAAAAGGCTCCACTCGATCAAGTGGGGTCAATCCACTCGATCGAGTGGATCAGTTGGGCGAGACAAATAAGGGAAGAATTGATCTTGTTGTTGTGATTGATTTTTTTGAATTTTATTTTGTGCGCCAACTGAACTTGGCTGATTTATGAGACGGTTTCGTCTTTGACCGGGTTTTGACCCGGTCGCCAAAAGACGGGATTTATCTTTGGTGTCGGTTTTGGCCTAAATTAGTCTTATTTGACTCGGAACGACCCACTGGGCCTGAATTTGAGGTCTGTTCTGTGAGATTTTTACTCCGCTAAAAGTCCATGTCGGATATTATTGATTCTGAGCCCAAATCCGAGTATACCAAGTCACGTTTGCGTCCGATCATCATCGGGTGTTTTTCGGAGACTACCATAGACACGTGGCAGTCAAAATGCGGGTGTCTACACTACTCTAACATATCTATGCTAAAACTAACACTAACAAGAGGAATCAACATAACAATCAAAACAAACATAGTGAAACTAGTGAAAACTATGAACTATGAACAATACAATGAACAAAGATTGAAACTTAGATGAATAAACAAGATTAAGAGAAGGGAAAAGAAGATTATACCTACTAACAAGATGAAAAGAAGATTGAAACTTGCATATAAGAGAAAACCCAAAATAATCACCCAAGGTTGTCAATCTTGGTGGAGATCTTGAAGAATTCACTTAATACAAGGATTAAACTAAGATTAACGGTTAACTAAGGACTAATCTACACTAATCTATGCTAATATATGCTAAACTATGCTACGGTTTAGTGTCTAATGAAGAACATGAAGAACATCCCCTAAGAATACAAGAGGAAGGGTTTATATAGGGTTACAATGAGTAAGGAGAAGAAAACAAGCATTTGCGGGTTGCAGCTGGGCCTTCCCGGCCGAGAAGAGGTGGTCCCGGTCGGGAAGTGGTCGGTCCCGGCCGGGAAGAGATCATCCCGGTCGGGAAGGGCTCGTGGCAGCAGCTCTTGCAATTGCACCCTCATCCCGGACGGGATGAGGCCATTCCCGTCGGGGATGAGTCTTGTAGGCCTCCAATATGAACTTTTTGTCCCTCCTTGCCTCTCATGGGTTTCTCATCGATTCTCGGGATCGAGCCTAAGGGGCTTGGGTATGGGTCCCAAGGTATCGAGTGATCGTTCCTTCACTTCGTTGGCTCCAAAAGCGTATGAAACGAGTCGGAATCGTTCCAATTCTTCATGAATGGTCTCGGGAACCTAAAACGAACTAAAGGAAGAATAAGTAACCCAAAAACCGCTCCCAAAGAGCGATTCTACAAGGAAAACGGGACCAAAATACAACAGAATAGGCACTACAAACTACACTTATCAACTCCCCCACACTTAACCCTTACTCGCCCTCGAGTAAGCACATGCTGACAACTAAACTATCCGAGCGGGTATTAGCGCACCCTACGCCCTTTCAACTCACGCGAGTACACTTTAGAGGAAAAGTGCACTCCGCAAGGCAAGTGGGGTCTTGCGACAAAACTGTGGATGCAACCGGACACAAGACACAAAAACAAACAAGCACACAAACAAACAAACAAACAAACACAAGGTTGCACCCAAAGAAAAGCAAATACCGCTTCCCTCAAACAAGCGGTGAAGAAGCACCAGTTTTAGGACTCAAGGCAAGTGACAACGTTCCCAAGCTAGCAATACAAACCAAGATGAACTAAACCCTAAGAGTATGATGATAAAGCAACAAAAATGTTGGTAACTTACCTAGGTCCTCCTAACCTTCTAAGAACGTAATACGGGACGATCGGCGGGATGGAAAAAGGATGAACCACGGTGTTAGTCGACACTGTAGGTAAGTGAGACCCGCCCCTTTTAGCGATGAGCCAAGAGGGTCGTCCCATGCCCGAAACCGCCTAACTAGTCCAAGTAAAAAGGTGGATATGAATGCAAAATGAGGGAAGACCGACCATTACCGCTATCATCCTTCCTAGGGACTCGGTCCTTTGGTAGGCTCTTCACGGTAATAGTCGGTAAAAGGCTTATTTTTGAGATGTGGGGATTCTTTTTGTGAGACGATTTTCTTTTTGGCATTTTTCTTTCTTTTGCATTTTTGCTTTGTTTTGCTATGCCATTTCTTTTTTTTCTTCTTTTCTATTTTCTTTTTGGCTTTTTGTGCCTTTTCTTTTTCTTCAATCTTTTCTTTCTTTCATTTTCTTTCTTTTTTCTTTTCTTTGCCCTTTTGGCCCGATTTGAGTTGTAGGCATTTCTTTTTGCAACAAGAAAGAGAGATTTCAACAAATTGCAATTTTATTGTGTGGATATGTGTAGGAGGTAGGGTAATGGGTATGTTGGGACGACGTCTTCCCTTCATACTCACAAAAAGGGGAGAACTTGGATTAGTTAAACAATCCCAAACACGGTCACCTAAGGGACGGGACTCGGCAACCAAGGCCTTTTCACACCGTGGGTGGTCATAATGGTCAAAATGCAAATCCCGTAGTAAATCCCTAGTAAGCTAGGTGGACTCAAGGTAAAGGACCAACGAAATCATTGATTTAGGGTCATTCTACTAGACTAAAGTCCAAGACTCAATTTACACTACTTGAAAGGGAAAGTAAACGCTTGCACACTAGCCTCTAAACCGGGTTTTCAAAAACCGTTTACACACATGACACACTACACAACACAAAACAAAGACACGACGAAAATGAAAGAAAAAGAGACAAAAGATAACAAAACAAAACAAGGAGAAACAAACACATAAACAAAACAAACAAACACCATCCCTAGCTTCCAGACAAATCACCACATCAACCACAAACTTTACAAAGCTCCACCCGAGCACAAAACATCACAATCTCCTCCAAATTCCGCAAGAGACAAAGGAGGAAAAAGGGATAGAAGATGTTACCGGACATCTTGAAAGCTCTCCAAAGCTATCGGTGATTAAGCGACCTACAAGGAAAAGGGAGGCAAAACACACACAACACAACAAAAGCACGACATAACGACACAAAAAGGGAAAAGACACAAAAGAAAATCTTTTTGATTTTTGTGAAATTTTTCAAATTTTTAGGGATTTTAAAGATTTTTTGAAAAAACTACGAAAATAAAACTAACTATACTAGAATATCGCTCCCCCACACTTGAACCGAGCAATGTTCTCATGCTCGATCGTAGTGTGCGGAGACGCAAAAGAAAATAAAAGAAACTACAAAAATAAAGCTAAAAATCAAAAATAAAGTGGAGAAAAGGGTAGAACGTGTCCGGATGGGGTGTAGTCAAGTCACCATGGGCCGAGACAAGAAAAGATATGGATGGGGGAAGAAATAAAAAGAAGGAAATAAAAGGAAATGGGAGGGGAGGACTAGGTGTAATCAAGTCACCTAGCCCGGATTCCGCCTAAATCCGACTAAATCCTACAAAAAAAGGGTGAAAAACTTGTAAATTTGGATTTTAAAATGACTCTCGACGTAGTCACGTCATCGAGAGTCGGGAGCAATAACTACCAAGGCCTCGAAGGCCACCATGACACAAAAGTGTACAAGGGGAAGGGAACAAACACAAAGGAAAACAAGCGATAAAAGACCGAAAAGAAAGGATAGTTGTCGTACCAATAGGTTAGCAACTCACTCGCTCTATCGTCTCATAGATCAATATAGGTACTTTGCTTGTCTTCGTCATTGTTATCCCGCTTCAAACTTGATAAAACCGCATGGTAGAGGTAGTAATGGTGAGAGGGGGGGTGGGATTTGATGGGAAAGTCGGTGTAAAGTGAAGAAAAGGTGAGGTGAGGGTATGCATATGAAGTGCAAGGTCATATGATAGGTGCAAGGGTAGGTAGGGAGGTTGGGAGGGGGTATAAAATGGTAGGGTGGGCTCACATGATGAAGAAGAGGCCAAAAGAGGAGAAGGGGACCATCCCGGTCAGGATGGATGGTCCCGGTCGGGATGACACACCTGTCCCGGTCGGGATAGCTCCACAGAAAGCTCTAATTTTTGCACCCTCATCCCGATCGGGATGGCTCCTTCCCGGTCGGGATGGCACATCCTTCCCGGTTGGGAAGCCTCCTTCTCGGCAGGGAAGGATCTTCATGACTCCCATGACCCCAAAAGCTTATCCAAAGCTTCAAAAACCGACTCCCATGCCCAATTCCAAGCTTCTATCATCAACTACTCTCCTCGAGACTTCATCTTCACTTCATACCTAACAAACAAGCTCAAAGAATTCATCAAAATCCCTCCCTCACATCGCTCACCAAAATACCAAAGTACAAAGATTTCACAAAAACTAAAATATCCAAACAAACAAAAAACACAAATACAAGCACAAAAGAAAAGGGAAAAGATATTTACACTAAGCTACCGACTACACCTCCATAGCCATCAAGAGCTCGAAGGAGTAAGTCAAATGCCCTAGCAACATCTTCGTTGAAGCTCACATGGCCGAGCCTAGCCACTTTCAAGAGCTTCCAAGTCGGAGGCAAGAAGCAATCTTCTTCATTATGCTCGGGGTTCTCGTGATCTTTCGGGTCTTCCAAACCAACATAGCAACGACTCTTATGACCATCCGGTAGGTATAGTGGTCTAGAGTCAAGCTCGGCATTATGAGTTGGGAGATCACACCCTAAGGTAGTTGCTTCTTCTACGGGGTCGAGAGTAGAGTTCTCTTCCACCGCCCGACAAGGATCCTCTTCATCAACTGTCTCACAAGACAAGGGACTAGAAATCAAGTGCGATAGAGGAGGAGAAGGCATCAAGTTTTCTTCATTGGAGGCTTTAGGCTCCTTCAATTTCCCATACAAGGCGAGTTCTAAGGCGGCATCTACCTCTTTTTCCCAAGTATTACGTTCCTTTACACTCGCCTTGTCAATTCGGTCTTGAGGGGTCATCTCTTCACTTGGGTTTGGATTGTCAACATCCGGCTCATCACGAAGAAAATCGAACAAATTCAACTTAATAGCCAATACATTGGCTACCCAAGAGTTACCTTGAGAATCATGTCCACACCCCTCCTCATTGTCGACCCTTGAAGCTTCAATTTCCTCTATTCTTCCCATATCTTCACCATTCAAGCAACACTCAACAATGATCTCTTGATTCTCCCTCTCTTTTTCATTTGTAGCTTCACGATCGGGTTGACTTTCTTGTGGAGACACCCGACCTTCATGCCCAAATGAACCTTCCCCAACAATTTGTGGAGCTCGAGTGGCCGACATCGTGATATGAGCCATGAGTGCATCGATGCGAGCATCTTGCACCTCTATTTGGGCCTTGAGTTCCTCCCTAACCCCTTGTATTTGAGTCATCATCACTTGTTGAATCTTTTGCATTAAAATCATCATCTCATGTTGACCATTTTGCAATAGCATTATCGCCTCTTGTTGACTCTTTTGCATTTGGACCAACATTTGACAAGTCTCAAAGTCGGGGATTTTTGGTTGTGGGTTATGTGAGGGTGTTTGGTAGTTGTTAGTATGTTGGAGTGATCCTTGACAACTTTCATGATAACCATATGGAGGGCGTTCGCAAGATTGTTGATGAGGTTGATATGGTTGGTGAAATTTTGGGACTTGGACATTTGCCCCTTGGTTGTCCCGTGATGATTGATGGTAGCTTGGACGCCACATTGTCTTAACGTTGCTTTGATACCTAGGATGAACTAGAAGCACTTGCGCAAACGTTAGTAGCCTAGTGCTTTTGAGGCACTAGGAGGAGAGAATAGCACACAAGAAGAAAAAACGGAGATACACAAGGAGAAGAGAACACAAAAATCAAGAACAAAGTTGAAAACTAAGCAAACAAAAGTCCAAACTACGTACGCCGTCCCCGGCAACGACGCCAATTTGATGGGAAGGGATTTGTCGCGGATCCCGCCGTCAAATAATAACTGAGTAACCTAACTAGGGTAGCTAGGGCAAGTTTGGGTCGAATCCACAGGGACGGAAATGCGTTCGGACTAGTGGGTGCTACGGTTTCGGACTAGGTTCGAGACGAGCTAATCTAGGGGGGAGGCTAAGGACTAGGCTAGGTCTGAAACAAGGAAAAGGAAGACAAACAAGTAAGGAAACGGGCTAGGATTAGGTCGGGTTCAAGGGGTGATGGAATGGTCAAGGAAGAGCTAAGGAGAAGGGGTAGTCGGGTAATCTAGGTGTAGTCCGGACTCTCGCTACGTAGACCGACCTAGAGGTTCTTGATAGAACCCATCTTAGGGACACACATGATAAACGGGGTTACTAGCGTGCTATCGTAGCCTAGGTCACGTCCGGGCTATCGCTACGTAGACCGACCTAGGGGTCGTCCTCACCGGGCTCTCGCTACGTAGTGAGGGAACCAAACCCACGAGCAAACTATCACCCACAAGAGAAAAGGCAAGAAAAACGAGCATATGCATCTACATGTCATTCAAGCATTTCATCAAACATGTTCCATGCAATTAACCAAGAGGAAACCCAAAACTTCCACCAACATCTCCAACAAACCCTTGATCACCCATTAAACACCCAAATCACCCTACTAACCCTAGCAAGAGTCTACTCTAACATATCTATGCTAAAACTAACACTAACAAGAGGAATCAACATAACAATCAAAACAAACATAGTGAAACTAGTGAAAACTATGAACTATGAACAATACAATGAACAAAGATTGAAACTTGGATGAATAAACAAGATTAAGAGAAGGGAAAAGAAGATTTTACCTACTAACAAGATGAAAGGAAGATTGAAACTTGCATATAAGAGAAAACCCAAAACAATCACCCAAGGTTGTCAATCTTGGTGGAGATCTTGAAGAATTCACTTAATACAAGGATTAAACTAAGATTAACGGTTAACTAAGGACTAATCTACACTAATCTATGCTAATATATGCTAAACTATGCTAGGGTTTAGTGTCTAATGAAGAACATGAAGAACATCCCCTAAGAATACAAGAGGAAGGGTTTATATAGGGTTACAATGAGTAAGGAGAAGAAAAGAAGCATTTGCGGGTTGCAGCTGGGCCTTCCCGGCCGGGAAGAGGTGGTCTCGGTTGGGAAGTGGTCGGTCCCGGCCGGGAAGAGATCATCCCGGTCGGGAAGGGCTCGTGGCAGGAGCTCTTGCAATTGGACCCTCATCCCGGACGGGATGAGGCCATTCCCGTCGGGGATGAGTCTTGTAGGCCTCCAATATGAACTTTTTGGTCCCTCCTTGCCTCTCATGGGTTTCTCATCGATTCTCGGGACTCGGGATCGAGCCTAAGGGGCTCGGGAATGGGTCCCAAGGTATCGAGTGATCGTTCCTTCACTTCGTTGGCTCCAAAAGCGTATGAAACGAGTCGGAATGGTTCCAATTCTTCATGAATGGTCTCGGGAACCTAAAACGAACTAAAGGAAGCATAAGTAACCCAAAAACCGCTCCCAAAGAGCGATTCCACAAGGAAAACGGGACCAAAACACAACAAAATAGGCACTACAAACTACACTTATCAGTGATTTTGCTATAGACCTCGCGTGATTAATTATGAAACCAGAAAATAGCAATGAAAATATATTTACATTGGACAAAGTCCATCCTTTACATATAGTACGTCAAACATAAAAACATTCTAACCCACCAAACATCATTTACACATAGTACGTTCATCCTAAAGCAAACAATTTATCTCACATAAACACACAAGAGCTTAACGATGGTCTCCGGTACGTGCGCAACAATACATTGTCCAATTACGTGGTCGGTCGCTGTATCTTCCACGACCTTCTTCTTCCCATCGCCCCTTTTACCAATATTCCTCTTTCCACCAACTATTTCGCTGTAACCAAACACACAATCAATCTAAATCACACAACACAACTGAATATGTGACTACAATGACTCTACAACTGCATGATTGTATAGCATAATGAGTGTGACTATACAACTTTAACCGTATGACTATACAACATAAAACTGTGTGATCCTACAACATAATGACTGTGATCCTACAACATAACGAGTATGACTATACAACTTCAACTGTGTGACTATACAACATAATCTCTGTGACTATACAACTAAATTATACTCGTACTTATTTATACTTCAATCATCATTAGCAAAGATGATTACATACACTAATCACTGCAAGAATTTGTGTGATTCTACAATATAATGAGTGTGACTATACAACCTAAAGTGTGTGACTACAAAACTGAAACCGTAAAATGGAAAATAAAAGTCATACAGTCAACTATTCTTCAATCATCATTATCAAAGTCACATTCATAATTAGAAAGATGATTATACATACGAATCAGAGCAAATTATTTAAACATTCATTAAATATTCAACTTTCATTCATCCATATTCAACCTTCATTTTTTTTGTGAATAATGAAGATAAATAATATTATAAATACCAAAAAAAAGAAGGAATGAAAAATAAAACAAGCATTAGGATGAAGATGATTAATTATTTTTAAAGATGCTCTAAAAAGATAAAAACAAATACCTGAAAATCGTCGAGGATCGAAAGTAGGGATTTGACGAACGTGGAAACTTGAACGTAGATAAAAAAAATACCTGAAAAAAGTCACACACTTTAAGTTGTATAGTCACACACTTTAAGTTGTACAGTCACACTCAGTATGTTGCATAGTCACACTCATTATGTTGTAGAATCACGCAGCTGTAGAATACCTTGGGATTAGGGTATCATGCGTTTAATCATCTTAATTTTCATGCTTGTTTTATTTTTCATACTTTTTTTTTTGTATTTATAAAATTATTCATCTTCACTATCCACAAAAAAAATGAAAGTTGAATATATATGGATGAATGAACGACTATGACTTTAAAAAAATGAAAATATCTAAACATTCATTAAATATTCAACATCCATTCATCCATATTCAACCTTCATTTTTTTGGATAATGAAGATGAATAATTTTATAAATACAAAAAAAAAAGGTATGAAAAATAAAACATGCATGAAGATGAAGATGATTCAATGAATGATACCTTAATCCCAAGGTATTCTACAGCTGCATGATTCTACAACATAGCGAGTGTGACTATACAACATAATGAGTATGACTGTACAACTGAATATGTGACTACAATGAGTGTACAGTTGCGTGATTCTACATCATAATGAGTGTGACTATATAGCATAATGAGTGTAACTTTGCAATTCTGCAAGAACATTACGCACTAAATGACCTGTTCATCTTCATCTTCATCTTCAAGCTCCATTCATCCCACAAAAAAAGAACAACTTCATCTTAAAGATGAAGTTGTTCTTTTTTTTGGATAATGAAGATGAATAATTTTATAAATACCAAAAAAAAAAAGATATGAAAAATAAAAAGAAGCTTGAAGAAGATGAAGATGATCGAAGATGAAGATGAAGATGAAGATGAAGATGAAGATGAAGATGAAGAAGAAGCTAAAAAAATGAAGATGATCAAAGTTTATGCATAAACATACCTTGGTATAATTATCCGTCATGTTGTGTTAAAAACGGAGTATGATCGGAGTTGTTGACGGAGTATGGTCGGAGTTATTAATGGAGCTTATTTGATGGGGTTTTGTTAGAGAGAGATGAATTGAATTAGGGAAATGAATTGAAAAGGCGATGGGAAGGGTAATAGGCGGGAGAGAGAGAGTAGAGGAGGGAAGTAATGAAGAAGGGAGAGTTTGATTGAAGAGAGAATGCTTCCCTCTCTCCACTGCTGCGAAGTGTGATTGAGGGGAGGGTTGCTTCCCTCTCTCCACTGCTGCTTGTCAGTTTGTTGTCTCCTTTCCCTTTTTTTTTACACATCATCCATCTAAGCCATTCATTCAACCCAAGATCAAGGGCCAGAAACACAACTTCCCAACTTCCCAATTTTCACCAAACTCCCTTGATCCCTTTTCTATATATATATATACACACTAGTTGGATGCCCGGCGATGCTCGGGCATTGTCATTCCGATTTGCATTAACATAGATCTTTTTAAAAGATGTGTGATTTTTAAGAGACACAAATTGTTACAGTTACAATTTTATGTACCTATATATTATGTTAGCTCATATCTCAAATACTCCCCCTCTTGTTCATTTGTTTGTCTTTGATTAAAATATTACCCATAATGAATATAAAAGACAAACAAATGAATAAACGGAGGGAGTAGTTTACAACATTACTCGTATATAATCATAATGTATAATTTGTTAATATATTCATTTTGGGTCAAAATTTGACACAATCCGTTCATTCCGTTGAATTATATATACTACTTTCACAATCGGGAAAACTTTTTTTTTATAATTATTTGAAGTATAAGTATGATAGTTAAAGAATATACGGAGTAATAGGTATGATATTTATATCAATTTTTAATGACCCTAATCCGATTCGTGACCCGTATAAGTAAAACCTAACTTGTACATACCAGACTCGTATTTGATCCAACTCGTATTCTAACTCAACACGAGGCCAGACCCTACTTGGGACTTCTTCCCTCTTTTTATATAATAATAATAATTGGTGGCCCCGTCAGTATCTGTCGTACTTTCAGCAGTGAGCTTGTGGCGAAGAGAGTTACGAGAACCATTGAGCTTATGGATTCGGTTGTCAGGATTGAGGACCCACAGTGCGAGCTGTTGTTACTTCGCGCTTGTGCCGGTATTTCTAAGCTTTCATTCTCTCTGCGAACCCTGTCCCCCTACCGTCTTCGAATAGGCTAAGACCTTTGATGCGACATTGCGGTCTAGCCTGGAACGCATTGTCACCGCGTCCGGCCCCGGGTTCGGAGACTGGCAGTGGCGTCTTTCCATACTGCCCTTTAATTTTGGAGGGTTGGGTGTGTACAGCGTCGGGGATGTCCTGCACTACGCCTTTTTGGCTTCTCGCCTCCAGTCCTCTGAGTTGCAGGCTATGCTCCTTCGGCCTTCAGCTGTCTCTACTCCCGGACCGACCTTCGATGCGACCTTGGCTCTGTTTAACGAGACCACCGGTTCCGACCTTTTCCGTAACACTAGTGAAGTCGCTGCCCCCAAACTCATGAAGATATTAGCAGATATATATTTCACGAAGGTTGTTGCTTCATTAGAATCGGTTTTCTCCTTGACTCAACGACAGGTGGCTTTGTGGAAGTCTCTGCAGGGTGCTCACACGTCTAACTGGTTGCGCGCGGTACCTACCTCCGGGCTGGGACAGACCATGAATGGGAGGACTTATCGCTCTGACCTTAGCTATCGGTTGGGTGTCCCTTTGTTCCCGTTACCTAAGCCTTGTTCTGCCTGTTCCCGAGTTTTTGAGGGGGACATTTTTGGAGATCATGCTGTGTCGTGTGCTGGTACCGTTGGTATTAAGCATAGACATAACCTGGTTCGCGACACCCTATTGGATATCTGCTTCCGATCTGGTATTTCGGCCGGTAAGGAAGTAGATGTCGGTTTGATTGATGGGCACGACAGGCCCCTACGCCCGGCGGATTTGCTTCTTTATTCCTGGGATAGGGGGCGATGTGTGTGTCGATCTGACGGGGTCATCCCCTTTGACTCAGTCCGCGATGACTGATTTTCTATCTGGTCACGCGGTCGCTGATGCTGCTCAGCGTAAGTGCGCCAAGTATGGAGATTTGTGCACCAAGACTGGGCATGGGTTCCTACCTTTCTCTTTCTCTTCTCTGGGGGAGCTCGACGCGGAGGCCGCTGCTTTACTCCAACGGATTCAAAAATTCGATATCTCTCAGGACGTGGGAGCTCGCGCTGCTGCTTGGTGCACAGATAGTATCTCGGCTACCCACTAACTTCTTGTAATTTGTTTCGATCTTAATACAAGTTCGGGTTTATAAAAAAAAATTAATAAAAATAAAAATAAAAATAATAATAAATGAGGAAAACATGGGAATAGGTAAGCATAAAATTCCTACTAGAAAAAGTAATGTTGCTGTTGGGAATCCAATCATTGGAGAATATGTAGAAATGGGGCCTTCTGAAGTCCCATCTGCTGGTTCATTTTCTTTGGCTGGTACTGTTGCTAAGGAAGAGCGTGTTTTCATACCAGTCTCTAAGAAGAACTCATCTGCTAATAAATCTAGAAGGGACCCTGATATTGAGCCAATGGCATTGATCAATTCTTACCATGTTTTTTCTGAAAAACATGGACATGATGATAGTTTGACTGAGATTCATGAATCTGATCCTGGAAGTGTAGCTGAGCCTATCCCTCCTGATAAATAATGAAACTCGCCTCTTGGAATATTAGGGGTCTCAATGATCCCATAAAGCAAAGTGAAGTAAAAGATTTTTTGCATACTAATAAACTGGATGTTCTAGGAATTTTGGAAACTAGGGTAAAGCAAGCTAATGTAGGTAGGATTATTCGGTCTACCTTTAAACAGTGGTCAGTGGTTACCAATTATAATCATCACTATAATGGCAGAGTTTGGCTCATCTACAATCCTAATACAGATGACATCTCTCAACTACATTATACTAATCAATCTATCACTGGTCAGCTACTTCATTTTGAAACCAAATCTTCCTTTCAAATTAGTTTTGTCTATGCTATGAATGATGCTAGTGCTAGAGTTCCTTTGTGGGATTCTTTGATATCTCAGGCTAGTAATCAACCATGGATAGTCATGGGTGACTTTAATATAGTTCGAAGCCCTGAGGAAAAATTGGGTTCTTCCCCTCCTTCTCTTCAAGACATGCTTGAGTTCAATAATTGCATCCTAGCTTGTAAACTTGACGATTTAGCTAGCTCTGGTAATGATATGACCTGGACGAATAAACATGAACCAAACTTGAGAATATGGTCCAAACTTGATAGGGTTTTGGTTAACCCTTAGTGGTATATTTCCTTTCCATGTGCTGCTGCTGTTATTGGTGAACCAGGTCTTTCTGACCACGCCCCAATTACAGTTACTGTTATGAATGCTCCAAAAGCTAAGAAGCCCTTCAACTTTCTTAATAGTTGGATAGAGCATCCTGATTTTCTGTCTACTATGGCTCAAGCTTGGCATATATCAGTGAAAGGATCTCCTATCTTTTGTTTTTTTTGCTAAACTCAAGGCAGTTAGGAAAGCTCTGCAGGTCTTTCATAAGCTGTATTTCTCAAATTTACCCCTGAGGGTTAAAGAGGCTAAAGATTCTCTTATTGCTTGTCAGAAGAGGCTCAATAAAATACCTTTTTCCCCAAGTCTGATTTCAGAGGAAAAGGACTTACTTCAACAGTACAATATTCTTAAAACAGCAGAGTTGAAAATGCTACATCAAAGGGCAAAAGTTAAGGATCTCCAGCTTTCAGACTGTTCCACCAAATACTTCTATGCTAAAATTGCAGAGCGTAGAAGTTCCCAAATGATTGGTTCCATTGCTGATGCGCAAGGTTCAATTCATGAAGGTACCCATTCAATTGTAGATGCATTTCAGAATTATTACAAGGCATTACTTGGCAAAGCTAATCTGGTAGAACTTGACTCTAATCTAGTCAATCTTGGTTCTACTCTAACAATTCCTCAGAAATCTAGTCTTATTACGCCTATTAATACATTGGAAATCAAGAATGCATTGTTCAGTATCGATAATAATAGTAGTCCAGGTATGGACGGGTTTTCAGCAGGGTTCTATAAAGCGTCCTGGCTGATCATTAAGGAAGACTTCTGTAATGCAATATCAAGTTTTTTTAAGAAAGGGTATATGTCTAAACAAGCCAATTCTACTCTAATATCTCTCATTCCTAAGAAGAAGGATGCATCTTCGGTGATGGACTACATGCCTATATCCTGCTGTACAATTTTCTATAAGACGGTGAGTAAAATTATCTCCAACAGGCTTAAACCATTACTTCCTGATCTTATAGGAGATGAGCAAGCAGCTTTTATTAAAGGGCGGAGTTTATTTGAGAATGCTTTACTGTCTCAAACTTTGGTTAAAGGATATAGTCGGAAATTCATAACTCCTAGAAGTATGATCAAAGTGGATATTAGAAAAGCCTTCGACTCCCTTCAATGGAGTTTTGTGAGAAAGATGTTACAGTTTTGGGGTTTTCCTTCTCTGTTTGTTGATTGGATCAAGGGATGTATATCTAATCCTTGGTATTCGTTCACCTTATCTCTTTGTATTGAGCATGGAGATTCTTTCAAGAGCTTTTAGAACTATCACTCAGCAGGACCAAGTATCTTTTCATCCTAAATGTTGTAAAATCAATCTTACACATTTAATTTTTGCTGATGACTTGATGGTATTTTTTAGAGGAGATGTCCCCTCCACTATGGCAGTTAAAGCTACTTTGGATCACTTTGGTTCTATGTCAGGTCTGAAGGCTAATCTGGATAAAACAAGTATCTACTTTGGTGGTGTTTCTTCTAATATACAGCAAGAAATTCTTCATTATACTGGTTTTTCACAAGGTTTCTTCCCCTTTCGTTATCTTGGCATTCCGCTAAATGATGCTACAATACAGGTGCATATGTTTGACCCTATGATACTGAAAATTCAGAATTCGATCAAGCATTGGACTTCAAATTTGTGATCCTATGCTGGTAGGATTCAACTAATAAATTTTGTGGTATTTGGTTTACAAAACTTCTGGTGCTCTAGTATCCTCCTTCCCAAAACAGTTGTTAAGAGAGTTGAGAAATTATGCAAAGACTTCTTTTGGGGTTCTGTCAATGGAAGCAGGAAGATGACATTTAAAAAGTGGAAGGATGTTTGTGCTCCCTGGCAGTATGGCGGAGTAAACATTAAGCTTCTGACTGCTTGGAATAAAGCATTGCTAATCCGTTGGTTATGGCAACTTTCCACTGATGTAGGTAGTGTTTGGATCAAATGGTGCAAACACTACATCATGTCTAACACCTCTATCTGGGCAGTGAAATCCAAGGAGTTTTTCTCTTCTGGGTTAAAGCACGTCTTGCAGGTGCGTGATGAATTTGTTATGAAATGTGGATCAGTTCAAGCTTCTGAGGAGTTACTTCGAAAATCAGCTTCGCGCAATTCCTTTCACATTGCAGTAGCTTATGCTTTTTTCAGAAATAGTGGTCCAGTTTTACCTTGGTATAGAGTGCTCAATTCCTCTATTACTCTTCCACGACATAGAGTTACTCTTACCCTAGCTGGCCAAAATCAACTCCCAACTGTGGATAAGCTGCAACAAAAAGGGTTTCATCTGGCGAACAGATGTTGTTTATGTTTAAAGGATGCAGAAACTGTTCAGCATTTATTCTTTAATTGTCCCTTCTTTGCCAGTATTTGGAAGAGTATACAGCAGTGGATGAGCATCTCCTGTCCTAAATCGGATCTTCGCAATATATTCTTTTGGGCTTCTAATCATCATAAGCGAAAACACTGGAAAGCAATTTGGTTTAAGGTTAGCTTGGCAGCAGTAGTTTATCTGATTTGGAAGGAGAGAAATGCAAGAATTTTTACTTCTTCAAATGCTAAAGAGACTGTGATTGTTCAGCAGATCCAGTTTGTTGTTTCGACTAGATTTTATGCACAAAAACACAATCCTAAATTTGTTAGGATTATAGAGAGTTTGTAAAGTCTAGTGTGTTAGATCTTTTGCAACTTTGTAATTTCATTAAATCAATGAAATGATATCATTTTTGCAAAAAAAATAAAATAAAATAATAATAATAATAATAATAATGCTTTGCAGGAACGGAGCAACCTGCAAATCAATGCTTTGCAGGAATAGCTTTGCGAAAAGTTATTCTCTCAGGGCTTGTCTATGTTCTATGGAAAGAAAGGAACACGAGACTCTTTGCAGGAACGGAGCAACCTGCAAATCAATGCTTTGCTCTCTTGCGGGATATTGTTTGTATTAGAATGCATTCTAAATACCCTTATATGTCTCAATTTAATAGCTAATGGGGTCTTAGTGGTTCTATTTGTTGTCCTTTGCATTTGCAAGTCCTGGTTTTGCTTGTAAGCTTGTTCTCTTTTTCTACCCTTGAAGGATGAATAAAGAGTTCTAACATTCTTTCAAAAAAAAAAATAAAAAAAAAAAAAAAAATAATAATAATAATAATAATAATAATAATAATAGAAGATAAATTCAATAAATTATAAAAAATATGTGGCAAAATTGAAAATTTCTTAAACGTTGGAGGGCAAAAAGGGAATGAAAAAGTTACACAAATCTTTTGGACTCACCTTCTCTCTTTTTATTATACTAGTTTTTGGGCCCGGTAATACCCGGGCGTCTCTAGAGTCTTGACGTACTGATATAAACGATAACTCCACATCGTCTTTTTTCAAAAAGATATGTCAATGTATAGGCAAGAGGTCTAAGCATTGCGAGGTGTGATCCCATGTTAAAACGAAAATGACATAGAATATAATTAACTAAAATCAGTTAAGTAGCTTGTAATTCTACCTCGATTTTCTTTCGAAAGAATAGTTTGAATCATTTTTGTGGACCCTTTTGAGGATATGAGATAAAGATTAATTATTGTAAATGTTAACTATTATCTTTAACTGTATGTGAGAAGAAATAATAAAAATACATAACGAGTACTCTCTGTATTTATATGTTTGTCCTATTTTAATAAAAGGGAACAAACTTATAGATACGGAGTATTAACTAAATACAGAATAGATATCAAAAGCTACTTACTATACAATTGTAATTATGTATACAAAGATTAAGTAGTATCCTCACCGCTAGAGTACGAAGGACTTAATCAAAAGTGAAAGGACAAACATGTCCAAAAGCTTTGGCAAGGTATCCCACTTGTGAAGGGCAAGTTTGTCCAAACAAAAGTTACTCAAAAGTGAGTAACGCAAAAGTTGATTCTCCCCTTTTTATATAGAGTATATGACTAGTTTTTTGGGCCCGGCCCTGCTCGGGCAACACGCCCAAGTTTACTTTGGAAATGACTTTTTTTCAAGAAGGGCGTCTTCTAACTAAGGATGGCAATGGGTCGGATTCGGATCGGGTGAAGCCTCACCCGCATCCATCACCTATCTCTATTCGCCCACCCGATCCATCCATCATCCACTATGAGTGTCATCCATATCCGATCCACCCGTCATCCACGGGTGAAACGGGTGGTTCGGGTGATTTAACGGGTGATTCACTTGTACTACGGAGTATTATTTTGTGAAATAAATACCAAATCGAAAACAACTTCTTGCGAAACCTAGCTTGCGACTTGACACCTTTTGCCCCCATGGTAGTATTATTTGAGTTAGGTCTAGTCTAGGAAATGAAAATGAATAAGGTTTTAGGAAAACAAGGGCATTATCTTATTCTCGGGTAATTTTTATAATATATAAATTTTTTAAATGGATGGATGTCGGGTGGTTAACGGATTACGGGTGGGATGATGCTCCACCCGCATCCGACCCAATCCATCACCCGTCTCATCCATCACCCGCTATTCATCCATTTAATCGGGTTTTCACCCATTTATTTTTCTCGGGTGGATCGGGTGCGGGGTGGAAGCGGGTGGAATTGCAATCCCTACTTCTAACATTGTTGCCCGTTGGTGTACATATGTACTGAAACTTGATTTTCACATTCGATGTGCATTTATGTAATGCTACCGCCTTTCCGTGGACATGACATAGGTCCACCGCGACACGGCCACGCGCGGGTTTGGGGCGGCAAATGAATCTCTTGGTAAGATGGATCTCGAATTGAAATTTAAATCGAAGTTGGAGTCGCCACCAAATTTTGTGGGAATTCGGGCCCGTTCGAACCCACTCTATGTCGTAGTGGGCCGTGCACAAAGTACGGCCCATTCCGATTTCAGGTTTATGGGGTTCGTCCCTTTGCATTGCGATACCGATACTGACATTGTCGGTAATCGTGTATTGAATGACTCTCGTATGCCAACGGTTTCGGACATCCGGAAACCACGGTTCTGAGTAAGGGATGAGGGTACGTGTTGGGAAGTTCACAAAGAACACCCAACCCCGCCCGCACTTAGCGGCCTTTACTAAGATATCGTTCGTTGTTCGTGTACGCGTGTTAGTTTGACGATTGAATGATATGCAAACAACTTTTTGACTAAACATGTGAATTATGTTTGACTACGTCGTTTAATGCATCTAAACTAACGTCAAAGTTGTTTTAGCATGCGAGGTTCGTTTTAGTACAATAAAACAAACAACGAAATAAGAAAAAGTGCGAAAACAGATTACAATATATGAGCGGCATACCACCCGGAATAAAATGCAACCAACAACAATCGCGATAATAGCGGAACGTAAATAAATTAGACAATGTAAATACAATACAATGCATGGTTTTGAAAAGGCGATCACGTGATGGACTTGACACGCGATGACAGAGGTCATGAAAATATTTTATGATGCTTTTAATTTTTAAATCGATAATTTATTAAATCGCGTAGAAATATTGTATGATTTATACTCGACTTAACTTTCAATACTCGTCATATTCGATACTCGGTTATGGAACCAACATCCAATATTTAGAGTGAATTTGAGAAAAGATGTTATAAGTCGTTTTAAAATTGAACTAGGACAAAATAATCCCTTTTGTGTTGCAATTTCCAGGCAACCGCGCGACTTGCATGAGCTTCGCGCGACTTGCACAGGCGCGCGAGTCGCATGAGATCCGAGCGACTCGCACGACATCCGCGCGACTCGCATGGAGGGGTGTTTTGGCTTTTTTGATTGATTCCGTTAGATTTGATATTCGACTATGGAGTCGGTATCGCATCCTTAGAATGATGATTTTGCTAAATCGCATGAAAATATAGTATGATTTACACTCGATTCAACTTTCAATACTCGTCATATTCGATATTTGATTATAGAATCAATATCGAATATTTAGAGTTGATTTTGAAAAAGATGTTTGTAAATCGTTTTTTGATTGTATTAAGACGAAATAATTCCCTCCGCTTCGTAATGTCGTAAATAGTCTTTTCGGACCATGCGAATATTATTTCGGCTTCAACGGGATCATGCTTAATATGATTTAATGATTGATTCCTTTAGATCCAACATTCGACTATAGAGTCGATATCGAATCCTAGGGACGACGCTTTATTGAAAATAGTACAATAATATCGATATTAGTAACGAGAAATGAAATAAAAAAACGTGACTAGGACGACGTAGAAGACGAGAAAAAAACGAGAAAAAGAAGAGAAAAAGAGAGAAGACGGGATTTGTAACACCCTCAACTTACATGCTTAATTATCTCGAAAACGGACTCGTAGTAGCGGCCTAGGCGCGAGAGCGTTAAGATGTATATAGGAGAGCTATGGTGTGTATAATTGGGATGGGATTTGACGAGTTTTGCTCTCGGGTTTCCTAAAGGATTTCTAGAGGAAATATCGGGATTGGATGTGTGTATAATCTGCCTAGGGTTGCTGAAATTTTGGGTTGTTGATTGTTGTTGTTGTGAATTGTGTTGTGTCGTGGATGTTGTAATTGTGTGTGCAAGGGGGTGTATTTATAGGAGAGGTTTCCGGCTTTGTCTAGGAAAAGTACTTGGCTTGGATGAAATAGGATTCCGTCTTTGGATAGGAAAAGTTTGCTTGAAGGGGAAGAAAACACCCGGTTTGGATGGAAATAGGATTCCGATTTTGGATAGGAAATGAAAGAAATCATATCCTAAATAGAAGAGGTTTTGCATGCAGCTGATATTTTGTGGTTTTCGACTTTGAGTCGGACTCTTGGGGCTTTGTGCGGCTGATTTGTGTCTCGGAAATAACTTTGATCGGGGTTTGATCCGGTCGCCAAAAGACGGTTTTATTTACGGTGTCGGTTTTGACCCAAATTAGTCTTATTTTATTGGAAACGACCCACTAGGCCTGAATTTGAGGTCGGTTTGGTGAGATTTTCACTCCGCTAAAAGCTCGCGCCAAATACTATTGATTCTGAGTCCGAAAATCGAGCGTATTAAATCATGTTTACATCCGATCATCATCGGGTGTTTTTTGGAAACCGCTATAGACACTTGGCGGTCAAAATGTGGGTGTCTACACTTCCGCATGTACTTATATTGCAAAATAAAGAATGACGGTATAACTGTCTAACTGAAATTAAAAACATTAATTAATCAAAATTAGGAAAAAATTACGTGCTCTTTTCAACTCCAATTTACCCATTTTTTTATGCACATTTGCCGAGACGTATTTTAAATCGTTAACTGCGTATTAGTAAAATTCTAACTTTTTTTTTATTTTCTTATTCTACTCGTCAAGACGAATCGAACAAGATCCCACATGATAATATTTCGACTTATAGATTGGGTAGAATTTGAAGATTCTTTCGGTTTTAGAATAGTGTCAGAAACCGTATGGATAAATTGGAGTTGAGTGCAGGGAGTATTACCTAAATACTTGTCATCTTTACATCATAAAGCAATAAAGACACATTTGTAATTTTGCATAAAGTGAAGTGCACCTATGTCCTAAAAAAATTTACGCTATGGTCAGGTTATATCCGAGCGTCATTATATTCTTGTGTTATTACATGAGTTATGATTTATCTTAAATCGTTTACAACACTCTTTACTAAGGAGTAATATGTTTATCTTCAAATTTCGGGTCGAAAACTGACTCAATCCATTAAACCTATTGGACCAACGAGAAATTACATAAAATTCAATTTTAATATTTTAAATTATAAATATAATCATTTATTCAATTATATACTCCCTTCATACCAAATTGTTATTTTCATTTAATGACGGAGTAGTATATTTCTCACATTTGAATGAAAAAGAGAAAAGCATAGTGGTGATAAGGGAGTACACCTTTTATAATCAGTAATAAAATAATTATTAAATTTATTTATAATTATTTTAAGTATAAGTATGATAATTAAAAAAATATAATAAATTAATATTTACTCTGTATAATTAACGTAATTTTATGATCTTATCTCGATTCATGAAACGTATAACCCGACTTGTAATTTACTCGACTTGTAGTCTTGTACTACCCTGATTTGTAATCCGTGAAACTAGACTAATATTTACTCGACTTGTATTTGACTAAACCATCTTTGTGTGATAAAATTGCTAATTACTGTTCCTACTAAACAATAACAAGTCAACGACAATTAATGGGGGGATGAGAAAATTGCATATTTAGTAATGAAAGTATATACAAACAAGAAATAAGCATGATGATAAAGTGAAAAAAAATACTTGTACATGAAAATCGCATGAATGCATTGAGTAAACAAGAAATGGCAAACTTGTAAATTGCATTAAAGTGAAGAGGCAGTCTTGGTAAGTAAAAGTTACGCAAATTTCTTAGGCCACTCTCCCCCTTTTTATATAAGTTAATGAATTATAGGTAACTAGGTTTTTGCCCGTGCAAAATTGCACGGTTGTATTAAAAATGATATTTATATTTAAGTGAAATAAATTTAGTAGATGAGAATACATATTATGATGAAAATCAATTGATATAAGAATCATGATTTGTGAATTTAATAAATAGGAGGGAGTACATATACATTAAAGTGTAAATCTAACATATAAATAGATTAAAAATAGGAGTAATAGATGTTTGTTGAAACTAACATATACATTAAAATGTAAAGCTGAAAATAGTAAGAACGGACAACTATACAAATCTACGCGAGCATACAAATCTAATTACAAATATTGGAAAATTTCTTGATATACCACATTAGTGGTGGTGTCAGAAGTCTGATGATTGCCATCGAAAATAAGGATTTTCAATCCTTTTTTGTTGGTGACCCTCGATAAAGCAACATATAATTGACCATGTGTAAACACGGGCTTAGGGAGATATAGACCAACGTCTGACAACGACTGTCCTTAACTTTTGTTGATTGTCATGGCAAAGCATATGGAAACATAAAACTGCCGCCGAGTAAACCGAACAGGGAACTTGGCTGAGTCAGATGGTGAAAGGGTCAAACGCGGGATATAAACTATATCATTTGCATGACTACCCGTTAGCACCTTGAACCGAATGACTCGTTTCGTTAAGTGAGTCACAATTAAGCGCGTACCATTACACAACCCACGAAATTGATCAATATTCCGGATAAGCATAACCATAGCACCAACTTTCATACGTAACTCATGATTAAATAAACCCAACTTTTTTTTATTCACTTATGTTCTCCATGGATTAAATAGATGGACTGGACGTGTGATAATTGGGTGACAACCCACTTCCCGTCTTTTTGTCATTTATTACTTGTTATATTATTTGTAAAAAGTATTTTATTTTGTGTAATTTGTGAAGAGTATTTTAATAAAATGTAAACAAATGACTGAGAGTGATGGTGTATATTTAATTTTCTTAAAAAAAATTAAATTAGCTAAGTTGTTGAGTTAATTTCTAAATAATTATTTATTTTGAGAGTAGAGAATTAATAATGATTGAAAGTAATGTATTCTACTATGTTTTCTTACTTAGAACGATCATGTTTTTTTCAACCGAGGTGGACTACATTAAACTCAAATGAAATGAGCTGAAGTGGATTGAATTGAAGTGATTTAGATCGAAAAATGAACCTAATTATTAGCATGCTTCAAATAAATGACAATTTATATAAATTCAACAACCATTACAATTCAACAACCTCAGAAATCAAATGTTTTAAGCTTTAGAAGAAGAAGAAACAGACATTAACCAAAGAGTATATGTATTAGTTCCGGAACTCCCTTTCTCATTTTAATGTATGAAATCATGCTTCTTACTTATCCATTCATGGAAACAAATTAACACAATATCAACGTAACAATGGTATTAGAGAAACTAACCGACTCATTTGACCCGTGATTGATGGTATTGATGGTATTCAATATAAAGTGTCAAAGATTTGACCCGTGACCCGACTCATATTTGACATGATTCGGTTGATAGATCTAGTTGCTAAAGTTCTAAATGCCTCTTTCTTCCCCTGTTAACAGCTTTGTGAATCTCTAATGGCAGGAGAACTCCTCCGCCTTTCAAATTCTTCAATTCCAGCTTAAAAATAGATGCTTACGTATTAATGAAAAACATTCAATCTTTAAGAAAAAATATTGAAGAGACTGAAATTGAAGTACGCTAGGTAAAGTTAGGTATGAACATATAGTCGATTGAAATCTTCAAAGTCATCATAAATACGTTCAACTACACATGTATAGTCGACTCTGACTCTCTCGTGATAAAAATTCTCTAAACACCCACGCGACAAATGCCTTCATCGGTGCTGAATTTGGATGAGTCTGCGTTCTCAAAATAAGCAATTATTCAACATTTGCTCACAAAAATCACTCCGAAAACATTGACCATTACCAAAAGCTCATTTGATCCATTATCTTGGGTCAAAACTGGCATCAATTTCACAATCAACCACTCCGCCCTCTAAGGTCAATGACACATCACAACCCTAAACAACATTTTCACAACAATATGACGATTCAAGTCAAATTGACAAATTATTACAAAATTCATTAGGTCTCAGAGTCGAGTCCATCAATATTACCCTAAAAAACTATCTATGATGAGAATGATAAGGAATGCTTTTTCTGTGTCTGAAACATTGTGAATAATCTTTATACCCTGTGATTCCGTGAACCTGATTAGAATCATCTGCAACAAATCAATAAACAGAACAATGTTTTATAGATAGAAGCACATTGTTTTATATCTTTGTGTTATTGATCAATTAATCAAAAAAAATCAATCACCCATCAAATGAACATGGTCCTACAAATTCCGACTTACAAAAACCACTCTCATTCCAAGCAAATCCTAAGTCGGATTAAAATATATAAATAAGGAAAACAATTGAATAAATTCAACCTATTTAGACAAACCAACACTCAAAACCTCTCAAGTGACAACTCCCACACCGATAATAATCCGTCACTAAATAATGTTAATATATAAACATGTAACTGTTAATATAATACTCCGTAACGCTTAAACATTTAACAGATATTGCATATGAATAAAACTCTAACTATATGTAACTTTCTTCTTTAGGCAAACCTTTTAGCCACCATAACTAAATGTAACCTTCTTCCTTCAACCCCAATTCCACACATCAAACCAAATCGGGTCGATTTTGAATAGAATTTGCTTTCTACTATATCTCATTTAGTTTCAAACCCATGACTCACAATGTTTGGGGATCCTCGTTGAAAAGCAATGCATCACAATCACTTTCATAACCTCCAATACAAACTGTGGAAGAATCAAATATGTCCAACCACACCAAGCCTAAATAAAATGAAAAAAAATAACAAAACAGAAATTATCGTAGAAAAATTATCCGTGTAACGGCAATCTTACCATTCACAAAGACCCGAGTTGAGGATGTAGTAATTGAGCATTCAATTTTTTGATTTGATATCCCTGCAAAATTAAACGATCTAAAATTAATAAACAAATTCATCAACATAATCAAGTGAAAATTATATTAAGAAATAGTAAAATTTAGTTATTAGTGTCAAATACGAAGTAAAAGACATCAAATGAGATTTGTCAAGAAGAGAACGGGTAATAAAATAATAACCTTGGGAGTCCTCAATTCGAGTCAAGTTGACCTGGACGTGCAAAATATCATATAGGCGTAACATTATTAGATAGCTAAACTCCATTTGCGTGCAAAATTATCTTCTTAAGTAAGCCTCATATTTTGAATAACTTTGAGGTGATCAAAGGGCTAAGCCAGCAATTTAATATCACACTACAACAAATCCCTTAGATTCGTGACACTTTAGGGCCGACACTTTTAGAAGCGTCGAGCTTATTTTTAGCCCAAATTCACTATGGGCTCTCTAATTACGTTAAGCCAGTACTTTTTTGTATGACTGTATTTGATTTGATAAAAATAATTCGCTCCAATTAACTCTAAAATCGCGTCGAGGAGCTATACTTTTGTTTCCCTCTCAATAAAACCCTAATTTTGTTCTCCTTCATCCTCCTAAGCAAAACTTCCATCCATCTTCTTCATCGCATACAATGTTTAACACTCTTGTCTCTCAAACAAATATTGAGACATGGTTAGCAAATTTGGAGTCTATAATGGCGGTTTCTAATATCCAACTTCTCAAGAAACCAAGGTACAACCACGATCTGAAAACCGCCCTTTTCAATTTCTTCTTGTTCAAAAATTCTATGAGTTAATCCAACATATAGTGATATTACCTTTCTTATTGTTCGATTTCAAAATTCTTTTCTCTATTTTTAGCCCTAATAACAATTAATTGGAGTTTTAGTGTTGAAATTTTGATTACTTTCTACTTAGATTCACTGATGCCACTAAGTTATGTGGGCCTATCGCATGTTAAACGATATTAATCGATTGTTTGAGCTTAATTTTCTGGTTGAATCATGATATTGAGATACAAAAAACACCAATCATGATGTCTAAGAGGTATTTCTGTTTGATTTTACTCCCCTAACTGCTGAACGTAGCAATTTCTCGGAGCTAATTTACTTGGATTTTGTCTACTGTGTATTTGTTGATTTGTGCAACAATAAGACATCCTCCTATGCTTCATCTTCCTTCTCATATTTTATCCTCTACAGAACCTCTCTAACACCTTCATATTTCTCTTAATCCCTAATTTCCTAATTTCACATCATTTTTTGTGTTCTTTCTTCTCCTTAGTTTTGGATGTCTCATTTTGTGAGTTTTCTCGTATTTTTCGCATTTTATTCATTTAATTTCAATTGTCAGTGATTTGATTCATCATAAATTAGTTCAGTTACATAATTAAAGTAAAATGGGTGATCAATTATTGTGTTTGAGAGCGTGAAATGACGGTTATGCATTGGAGAGTGAGAAGTGTGGGTTAGATCGTGATAATTCATATGTTTCACTCTACTCTCATTTCTTGTTCCATAAATTCTTTGTTTTGCTTGTTTTACCGATTTTATAGATTGGGATTTATTATGATGCTATATATTGATGGTGTTTCTATTGTACTCCGTAGTAGTTATGATACAAGAAAAAAGTTGCATTGTCATCTTTGGCCCATGTCAAACTATTGAATTGTTGTGTCACTTGTGTGTTTTCAAGGTATATGAATAAGTACAGATTAGGCTAATATTGCTCTACTCATATGTCCTCCATATCTCAACATGATTTGTAGTGTTAGGCATTACGTTTGTGTTCTTTTCCCCTCCATTGTTGAAGTTATGTGTATGTGTGAGAGAGAGAGAGAGAGATCTCATAATTTGCGTAAGATGTGTGGTATGTTGTCAAAGAAGGAATCTTCTCCCAAATAAAATTAAAGAACTTGTTCCTTTGGTTATGTTAATGACATTGTATTGTTTAGAAAATTCAACACTGTACAAAATAAGGTACTTCGTGTATCATTCCTTTTGTTTTGCCTCTTGAATGTCTACTTGTAGACACCCGCATTTTGACTGCCACGTGTCTATGGTAGTCTCCGAAAAACACCCGATGATGATTGGACGTCAACGTGACTTGGTATACTCGGATTTGGACTCGGAATTCATAATATCCGACATGGACTTTTAGCGGAGTAAAAATCTCACAAAACAGACCTCAAATTCAGGCCCAGTGGGTCATTCCGAGTCAAATAAGACTAATTTGGGCCAAAACCGACACCAAAAATATTTCCCGTCTTTTGGCGACCGGGTCAAAACCCGGTCAAAGGCAAAACCATCACATAAACCAGCTGAGATCACTTTGGCGCAAAGAATCAAATTCAAAAAAGCTACCAAATCTTCAAAAGTCAACCTTCCCTATTTTGGCTCAACCGTTTGACCCACTCGATCGAGTGGATTGACCTCACTCGATCGAGTGGAGCCTTTTTACCCGGGCTTGGCCCATTTGTTAAGGCACTCGATCGAGTGCACTAGGGCCACTCGATCGAGTGCCCTTATGTTGTGGGGTAATGCCTATAAATACCCCACGACACCCCCATGCATTTCAGACTTTTTTGTCACCTTCAACCCTACAATCTCAGTCACCTTCAACCCTACTACAACCCTACATACCTACTACAAACCCTAAGCAAAACCCATCAAAATCCGAGCCTCTATACCTCGGAAACCGACACATACACCCATACACACCACAACTCTCATACATCCTCGATACTCCCGAGCTTTGTCGCTATTCACGAGTCCATTTCCGAGGTTCTATACTAGCATGTATGTTGAGGGTGTCTTAAACCCCGTTCTAATCTCTTTTATCTCGCTTTATTTCCGTTTATTCATCATATTTTTGTATTGTAATCGTAATCGTCACAACGTTAACACTAACACTTTTTTCGCATCTTCTACATTCTCGTTTTATATCGTTTTATCGTCATTATATTATTAATACCGCGTACATATAATATTAATATCAAAAGTCGGTTTTGAAATGTTGAACTACGATAATCACATTCGATCCGTCTAATCCCTTTACGAGCAACGACGGAGGTGGAGCCCTTTCGAGGAGCCCCGCCCCAATGTACTCAAGGGCGTGACGTGATCGTGATTCGTCGTAGTTGAACATATTTAACTCCATTTCCATAATTGGTTCGAGACCCGTTGACACGAATACCGACATCACATAACCCGAAAGGGTTAGTTTCGATGTCGTGACGTAGAGGGATGCATCTCGTTACTAATTCAAAGTTTCGTAATCTAACACAAACGTTTTCATAAAAACTCCGGTAACGGTATTATAATCGTTCATATACGATTATAATACCGGAGGCCGAGTCGAATACAAATCGTGCGATATTTGTATTTGACTTGGTCGATCATCGATTTCAAGTCATAAAATCGAGCAAATCACTACTCGTACAGGGGGCACTCGACCGAGTGCCATAGGCCACTCGATCGAGTTGCACCCCAAAAACAGGGCAGTAGCCCCATTAACGACACACTCGACCGAGTACCATAAGGCACTCGATCGAGTAACCCCCCAAAATATGGGCAGTAGCCACGTTAATAGCGCACTCGGTCGAGTCAATCAATGACTCGGTCGAGTCAATCAATGACTCGGTCGAGTGGGTCTGGCAACTCAGAAACCCGAGGGCTTGGACACATATTCCGAGCCCCGTTCTTATCGACTTTAGACCATCGACCGACCCTTCATCATTTTTTCCAAAACGTTACACATGTCATGACACGTAGAACGACTTTGACCACACTTTTACGTGATAAGTCGGGGCAAGACTACGGAATGTGAGACTAGGCTAGCAATACGCCACAATCTCATATTTCCGTCCTTCGCTTAATATGTAACATAATACGTATTTAAGCGGGGTGGTCCATCTACATAATTTCGCGGTCTAGTTTACATATGGGTCCGTTGTTATCTTTGTTTTACGTTATTCTGTTTATGTCGTATTGTGAAATCCGGGTTGTATTTCCGCCCGTGTAGCTTGTACGCTTTTATTTCTTTTTTGAGCTTCATTTATTATTTGCTTTTACGCTTTATAAATGAACCTCGCATGCTAAACCATTTCGACCAATAATTAGATGCATTAAATGACGTAGTTAACGCAAAATTCGCATGTTTAGACAAAACGCTGTTTGCATATCATTTCATTATTTTACTAGCGCGCGTATCATGAACACGAACGATGTCCTAGTAGAGGCCGCCATGTGCGGGCGGGGTTGGGTGTCCTTAGTGGGCTTCCCAAGACGTACCCTCACCCCTTACTCAGAACCTTTGGTTTCCGGATGTCCGAAACCCTTGGCGAACGAGGGTCATTCTTTACACGATTACCGGTGTAGATGGTATCGGTATCGCAATGCAAAGGGACGAGCCCCATAAACTCTGAAATCGAAGTGGGCTTACTTTGTGTATAGCCCATGACGACATAGAGTGGGCTCGTATGGTTCCGAATAACCACAAAATTCGGTGGCGACTCCATTTTGACTTAAATTTCGAACCCGAGAACAATCTTACCACGAGATTCATTCGCCTACCCAAACCCGCGCTTCGCCGCGTCGGGGTGGACCTACGTCATGTCCACAATTTGGCGACTCCGCTGGGGATACCTGATGTACCACATGTCATCGGGGTTTCTAGGGTGAGACTCGAAGAGAAATCGTTCGTAGATTAATGTGCGCGCATTAGTTTAATGATTCATGCATAACCCATTTTTGCCCGGGCCGGTTACTTGTGACCGACGTCCCACTATACCGCGGTGCATTCCTACATGGGTGCGCTAAAAACATCGATGGTGGAACTCGTCTCGGTTTTGCGGCATGTCCTAAGACCAACTCGGCTTAGGGAGTCCGTCCATCACATGAGAAAGCCATCGTTGTTGGTATGGACCTTATCTTGACCGACCGAGACTTAGTGTAAAGCATACATAAGCGTCGTTATAATGCTTGTTTGACTACGTGCTACTTGGTTTCCGTGTCATTTTTCAAAAAACCGTCATTTCAAAATTGCATCTTTCCAAAAATACCCACCTTTCGAAAAACCCGAAATACTGTCCATTTCGGGAACCGTCTTTCCAAAACGCCCAATTTCGAAAAACCCGAAATGCTGCCCGTTTCGGGACTCACCTTTTCAAAATATCTAATTTTCAAAACTCGGAATGCCGCCGAAATTTAGGATCAACGATTTGACTCAAAATATCCTTTTCTATAGTCGGCATGCTGTCCGTTTTAATTCTCGAATTTCCACCCCCACCACCTTGATTTTCGGAATTTTCCTTTTCAAAATTCTAATCTCGGTTTTCGAAATTCCGTTTTCAGTTTTCAAAACTCTCGGAAATTCGTCCATTTTTGCATTCAAACCTCAACTTTCAACTTTCCTAAAATAAACCTTCCTTATTATAGGACCTACCGTCTATCCGTGTGTCGGGTCTTTGCATAGTACGTAGAGGGTTTATAGCGTCGAAACTCCGTCGATCTTATATCACGAGTTTCCCCCCTTTCCCAAGTCCGCCTTATCTGTCAAGGCACGACCAACCCGCGTAGGGCATACCCCTACAAAGGAAAGTCCGTCTATACACTCGAGTCAAAAGTCTGGGGAGTAATCTCACGTGGACCTTCCTTCGAACGGGACTAGGCCCACAAAGCCAAAATCCTAAGGAAGTCATACCACCCACGAGTCATCCGTCTAGATGTCTTTCTCGAGTCTTTTCCACTCAGTCCTTTCTTTTTGGGTCGCTCGGGATGTGCTGTTTCCTTTGATTCCAAGACTGGGTGCGGTTTCTGATTACGTGGTGTTCTTACAGACAGGCCACCATCAACCAGACACACTCGCAGGATGGAAACTGCCTTAGCTGAGCTGAAAACTTCCGTCGATACCATGATCGAGAAGCAGGCCGACATCGATGCCCAACTGAACGAGATGAGGGCCGGGCAAGTTGCTATCGTCACTCGATTGGCTTCGGTGGAGCACAGGACTCCTGCTACCGGGACTACCGGACCTTTAGCTGAACTGGTTAGCTCGGTCCGCCGACTGGAAGAACAAGTGCATTTAACTGGGAATAACAACATTCACCGGGAAAACAGTCGGGAGTATAACCCGCTAAGTGACAGGCTGCCTGCAAACCTGAACCTCACCGGTTTGCCTATGTTCGAAGGGACTGAAGACCCGTTACTACATGTACGGGCCTTCAAGGAGTTCATGGCCATCAAAGGGGTGGACTCCACCATGTTCAAGAACCTCTTTGCTGCGTCTCTTGAAAAGCACCCTCGGGCCTGGTACTACAGGCTAGACCCGAAGAAGTACCCTACATGGGATGATGTGGCCACCGAGTTCGCTCGGAACTATGCTGACAACACCGAGATCCAAACCACAATGAGATCTCTGGAAGTTATGGCCCAGGAGCCGAAAGAAGGTTTTACCAAATACCTTCAACGATGGAGGGCCGAGAGCGTGAAACTGGTCGATAAGCCCAGTGAGAAAACTTTAGTGGAGGCCTTTGTTAAGAACCTCCTCCCATCCTACCGGGTTCACCTCCGATCTGCCGTCATACCCAATTTCACCACCCTTACTGAAATGGGTATGAGGATTGAAGATGATCTGAGACTGGAAGGCCTCACCAAGGCCGCTGCTAAGGGTTACCAAGGGGCTTCTTCCTCCACAACCAAGCCTCAAGCTGCAACCCGCAGTATTTTCGACGCGGTTAATCTACTAGATGCCCCGTCCAAGAGAAACACCCCACCTCGGGTTTTCACTGATATAGGTACGACCTATACTTATGCCTTACAAAGGCTGTCCTCGAAAGGCCTAATCCAACCGATAGGCCCAACTCCTGAAGTTCCGGTCGAGCGACGCTCCAAGAACTACAATGCTCAAGCCTATTGCCAATACCACCGAGGCAATGGGCATGATACCGAGAAGTGCTGGAAGCTGAAGCACTTGATCCAAGACCTGATTGAAAGCAGTAAAATCCCGCTGCCCGGAGATAAGCCCAGTAACAAGGAGAACCCTTTCAGCTCCCACGCCATCTTTACCGGGGAGGTGATTGACTGTTCTCACCTTATCTCTCCGTTTATCCCGCAAGTGAACGGGATCTGGTTCGATGACGAAGATGATGTCTACCTCGCAAAAGGGGAAGCTGTCCTCATCACCGCCGAGGAGATTCGAAAGACTAAATCTCGAGTCTTAACCAGTAACCACCTTGGTCGTCCCTTTCAAGCCGCTAGCTCTAGGGACGCCCCTATCCCGACAACCGTCATTACGGAAGTCGCCTCTGAAGAGCCAACTGCTGAAACGGCTCTTGTGAAACGATTGAAGAAGACCCGAGTTGACCTCACTATATGGCAACTCCTAGTTAGTTCTCAAGAACATCGGGAAGCACTTACAAAGGCTCTCGATCAAATCAAGGTTGACTCTTTGGTTACCCCTGCTGAGATGGTAGCCACGATCTTGCCCCACCTAAAGGGCAAGGCCAAGGAAGAAGGGCCGGTGATCACCTTCTCCGAAGCCGACCTACCACCATTTGGGGCCACCTATAACCTGGCCCTCTACATCACGGTGGTCTGCCGAGGAAAATACCTTCCCATGACCCTAGTTGATGACGGGTCCGCTGTGAACGTCCTTCCTCTAAGGACCGCAAAAGCCCTCGGCATTACCGAGGCTGACTATGTCCCGACTGCTCAGACCATCCAAGCCTTTGATGGGAGCCCGAAGTCGGTAGCTGGGGCCGTGAAACTAACCATCATCACTGGCCCGATAGAGAAGGAGCTCGAGTTTCAGGTGATCGATGTCACCTCATCGTTCAACTTGCTCCTGGGTAGGCCTTGGATCCACGCGGTCAAGGCGGTGTCCTCCACCCTCCACCGAAAGATCAAGATGCCTCTGCTTAACGATGTCATCACTTTAGAGGCAACACCGATGACTGTGGCTAGCTGTAACGCCACGGGACGCACGGACCTCTGGGGGTTCGATTTTGTGGGGATGATCGAGGAAGAGTACCTCTTTAGGCCTTACTTCACTACGAGTATCGACATGATGCTCCAAAACCTAGGGTACTTTCCGGGGGCTACCTCTCGACCCGATCTTCCAGCTGGGAAGATCATCGAGGTTCTCAAAGACGAAGAATCTCACTTTGGTCTCGGTTATGCCATCACCCCCGACAATGTTGTCCGAGCAGGAATCGAGAAGGCCTGCAACATCCTTAAGGGTATCTATTTGAGCCCTTATAGCCCACGGTTGGCTGACTACTTTGTCACACCGGTGTTCGGGGCTATCCAGGTTGGTCTGTACCAACCCAATGCTATGCAGCTCGGGACCCACATGGCCCGGGACTGCAACTATATCCCGGATGACGTGTTCGCCCTCATCCAATCCAACGGAGCTGAAGATGCTGAGCCCGCTCTAGGGCTGCTATTTGGGGAAGACACCATAGCCCCAACTCCAAAGGAAGACCTGGTCAACCTGATCCTCCGCAGCGACAGGTTTGACCCGACCAAGCTGATCTCGGATGTTGGTTCCGAGACGGGTAACAGAGCCTGGAGGAAGACTGTCAAGTGGACTGACAGTCAGGGAAGGATCTACAAGCTGGTCACCGGAGAGGGAGACATGCCTGAGTCTGAGTCCGAGTCTGAGTCGGAGTCTGAGTCAGAGTCTGAGGTCGAGTCTAGGGAAGTCGGTGCTAGAGTCACTCCTGTAACCCCTCTCCCTTTTATTATTCCTGCTGCTGGCACTTCGGGGTCTGTCCCGAGTGCCCTACCTATCCCGCCACTGACCAATGATCAGATGGCTGCTCTCTTTGAGCTGTTCTCCAAATTTTCAATCAATAATAACAACCGTTCTGCTTACGACTTGTCTCTTTCAAATTCTGCTTTTAAAAATGTTTTATGCTATGACATTGAGAAATCAGACGAACAGGTACCCTTACCTCCGCATCTGATCGAGCAACTAGAGCAAAGGGAGTCCCGGAACCCGGTAATCGAAGAAACCGAGTCCATAAATGTGGGAACAACCTTAGAGCCTCAGACACTTAAGATAGGGTTATCCTTAGATCCCGAGGAGAAACAACAATTCATAAGCCTCCTCCAAGAGTTCAAGGATGTCTTCGCATGGTCCTACAAGGACATGCCGGGGATAGACCGGGAAATAGCCGAGCACCACATACCAATCAAAGACGGGTGCAAACCGGTCAAACAGAAGCTTCGTCGGATGAGGCCCGAGTGGTCTCTCAAGGTAAAAGAAGAAGTCGACAAACAATTCAAAGCCGGCTTCATACAAGTGTCCGAGTATCCGGACTGGGTGGCAAACATCGTGCCGGTTCCTAAAAAGGACGGTAAGGTGCGGGTATGTGTAGATTTTCGGGATCTTAACAAGGCAAGCCCGAAAGATGATTTTCCGTTACCACACATCGACATACTGGTGGATAATACGGCCGATCATGCTCTTCTATCATTCATGGACGGGTATGCCGGGTATAATCAAATTAAGATGGCGGAAGAAGACATGAGTAAGACTACCTTCACCACACCTTGGGGTACTTACTGCTACACCGTCATGCCTTTCGGTCTCTTTAATGCCGGGGCCACATATCAAAGGACTGCTACCACTTTATTACACGACATGATGCATAAAGAGGTAGAAGTTTATGTAGACGACATGATCGTCAAATCCAAAGAACGAGACGGTCACATCACCACCCTAAGAAAATTTTTCACCCGATTGCGCAGATAAAACATGAGGTTAAACCCTCAAAAGTGCAGTTTCGGGGTAACATCAGGCAAATTACTGGGTCATATCGTTAGCCAACGAGGTATCGAAGTCGATCCAGCTAAAATCAAAGCCATTACCGAGATGCAACCTCCCAAAACCGAAAAAGAAATAAGGGGATTCCTCGGGAAAGTCCAGTACATCAGGCGGTTCATCTCCAAGCTAACCATGGTGTGTGAACCAATTTTCAAGAAACTGAAAGTATGAGAACGGGTCCTATGGGGTGACAAGTGCCAAACTGCTTTCGACAAAATCAAGGAAATTCTGTCTGCTCCGCCAGTCTTAATGCCACCTCAACCCGGTTTGCCTCTGTCGTTATACCTAACGACGACCGAGACAGCCATGGGGGCTATGCTGGCTCAGACAGTTGACTCCGAAGAAAGAGTCATTTACTACATCAGCAAGAAGTTTTTAGAGTATGAGTGCAAATATACCATGCTCGAAAAGACGTGTTTGGCCCTGGTCTGGGCCACCAAGAAACTCCGACATTATATGCTCAGTAACGAGGTCCATGTGCTATCCAAGATGGACCCGATCAAATATATCTTTGAAAAGCCCGTTCTCAACGGCCGAATCTCTAGATGGACTCTAATGCTGGCAGAGTTCGACTTAAAGTTTGTACCGTTAAAGGCTATTAAAGGTCGAGTAGTAGCTGAATTTCTCGCCGATAGCCCGATAACCGAAGAAGGACACACCGACACTTGGTCCTTTCCAGACGAAGATATTTTCCATACTGATAATGAAACATGGGATTTATACTTCGACGGTGCATCTAATTTTCGAGGGTTCGGAGTCGGGATCCTCCTAATTTCACCAAAAGGGGAACATACTCCCGTCTCCATCAAACTGGACTTTGATGTTACTAATAACGCAGCAGAGTACGAAGCATGCATTTACGGGCTACAAGCGGCCGCCAATCTGGGGATTACAAATCTCCGGGTACATGGTGATTCATCCTTGGTCATTAACCCAGCACTTCAAAAATGGAAGACTCGAAATGCTAATCTCGTGGCCTACCAGGCACGAGTACGGGATCTCGAGAAACAATTCCAAAAGGTACAATACATATATCTCCCCCGGGAAGAAAATCAGTTCGCAGATGTACTCTCAAAATTGGCATCTTTACTGAATATTCCCGACCACGTGACTAGTATGCCGATTTGCGTCGAAAGACGGTCTGAGCCGGCGTACATTTGCGATATTGAAGACATCGAAATAACCGATCCCGAACCGTGGTACCAAGCCGTGTTAACGTACCTAACGAACGGAGAATATCCTCCCGGGACGGAAGGTCGAGCCAAGAAAGCCTTACGGAGGCTAGCCACCCAGTTCATCCGCACTGACGATGGTCAACTTTATAAAAAGACGGCACAGGGGGCTCTTCTCCTTTGTGTTGACAAATACAAGGCTGAAAAGGTTATGGCCGAAGTACACGATGGTGAGAACGGCCCACACATGAATGCCCACATGCTGGTCCGGAAAATCATGAGGCTCGGTTATTATTGGAATACCATGGAAGCTGATTGCCGGTCGTATGTCAAACATTGTCATAACTGTCAAATTTTCGGCAATGTGCAACATATGCCGTCATCACTACTCTATACCATGACGTCACCCTGGCCATTCTCAACGTGGGGTATCGACATAATCGGGAAAATAAATCCCTCGGGTACCGGTGGGCATTGCTTCATTTTGGTAGCTATCGACTATTTCACCAAATGGGTCGAAGCTGAATCATATCGCATTCTCACTGCCAAGCATGTCGCCAAGTTTATCCAAAACAAGATAATATGTCGATATAGGATTCCCGCTGAATTCAGTGATCACGGGACTCATTTTCAAGCCGAGACTGCGGCCCTGCTGACGAAGTATAAAATACAAAGGCATACTTCCTCGCCTTATCGTCCCCAAACAAATGGAGCAGTAGAGGCGGCTAATAAAACAATTGTCACCATACTCAAAAAGATGGCTGACAATTACCGGGACTGGCCCGACAAAATACCTTTTGCCCTATGGGGATATCGAACGTCAATTCGCACCGCAACCGGGGCGACACCATATTACCTAACCTATGGGATGGAGGCAGTCCAACCAGTCGAGCTGGAGGTACCGTCCCTCAGAATTCTGCTAGAAAGTCAAGTACCCGAAGCTGACTGGGTTCGAGCACGATATGACTCGTTGGTTCTACTAGACGAACGACGGTCTCGTGCCCTCAATAATATCCAAATCTACCAGAAGAGGATACAACGGGCCTTCAACAAGAGGGTAAGGCCCAGACACATTAAGGAGGGCGACCTAGTCCTTAAGTCTATTCGGGCTCTACTACCAGTTGACCCGAGGGGAAAATTCAAACCCAATTGGGCTGGGCCATATCTGGTGAAGAAGATCCTATCGGGGGGAGCAGTGATGCTGACGGACCTGGACGGGAACGAGTTTGTCAACCCAACCAACCTGGACCAGCTGAAGCGCTACTACCCTTAGCCATTTCTCAATGTCATTAGCAAATTTTATCAAAATCATTTTTTTTACAAAAGCAAGTCAATGAGCTAGAATTACTTATTCTACTGTCATAAACATCTTGAACCAATAGTCTTGGTGTAATTCGAGATTGCAAATTTCCTATGCCTGAACTTCGTTTGGTTTGATTCTGCTAATCGCGGATACGTAGGCAACCCCTCAAAAGGGTACAACCAATGCAATCAAGAAAAGACAGGAGCGGTTTAATAATAAACTTTTTTTTATTAATTCTAAAAAAAAATCCCGATAAACTCGGAAAATTACAAAGTGCAGGAATTCAAAAAAAATACAAAAAAGGGCACACAACAAAAAATAATAATAATACTTAAATAATAATAAATCTAAGGACTCAGCATTTAGGGCATCTTGCCCTTCCCCTTGTCCTTGGCATCCCTAGTCGTCCACTGGCGACGACGCGGAGGGGAGCGTTCCCGAATCACCACGGGAACTTCCCTAGCTCGGGCTCGAGTGTTTGAGCCCGACTCCCCTGTCATATCAATGGGCCCAAGTCGAGCCCTGACCGGTTCAGGGAGCCGGTCACGCGGACCAAGTCGGTCCCGGACCGCCAACCTCGGCCCAAGTCGTCGTTCCAAGTCAGTCTGCCCTCGAGTGCTGGTAGAACCGACTTCCTTAGATCGAGTCTTAGTTTGTGACGTAAGACCCGATTCTCCCCGAACTGTGGTCTCAGGAATGTGTTCCTCGGTGAAGAAATCCCTGTTATCCTTCGCCGACTCACGCTGAACCAATTCGATGGCCTCATCAACCTTTAAGGCCTTTCGAGCTTCTTCAGACTCTTCAGAAGTCCACTTCTGATAAGCCCGCGATACCCAAGCGGATTGGCAAGGGCTAGGTACCGTCCATGTGGGACGAGTGAACCATCGTTGCAACCAAGTATCGCACATAGCGTCCGTCAATTGGAGCGGGACGCTGATAATGGCTTCCTTCTCAGGGATGCGCTGAGATGAACCGAACTGCCTTAGGAGGCGGTCCGGGTAAATGTGTACTGTCCAGTCTAAGGACAGGATCGTCAGGTATCGGGCTTGGTCCCTCTTAGCCAGTCTGGTCAATTTTGAAAGGAACCACCAAGCGACGGTCCACCTGATCAAGGGACCCCCGTGGAACACCAACTCCTCGTCCCAGTAAGCTCGATCAATCCGATGAATCGAGCTTATCTTCCGTCTTCGGGAGCTAATTTGACTGCTCCGGTAATTGGGAATGCTTGGAGGGGTCTCTATGATCGATAACCGCTCCGACAGCCATATCTGAAAAGCATATACAAGCTTAATAAGCAACGGTGCAACTCGCTACAGCCCACTCGATCGAGTGCAAAAGCTGACTCGATCGAGTAAGCCTGTCAAAAACAAGAAGTAGCCCAGTACGAGTGTCACTCGATCGAGTGACAGGTCCACTCGATCGAGTGACTTACGTGAATCAGAAAATTCACGCGAAACGTGAAAAAAAAAAAAAAAAAAAAAAAAAAAAAAAAAAAAAAAAATTCGAAGTGCATACTTGCAGAAAACGGGTACTCCCCGTCAGCGGTCGGGTTGGGTCAAGCCGTCGAGCATCCAGCCCCATAATGATCTCCCCAGTGGCTAGCCAGGCAGGGCTATGACCAGTCTCCATCTGGTCAACCACTCCGATCAGTCTGATTTGACCCCTGCATGAGTCAAGCTCCATCAGCCCCTCGAAGACATAGCAGTGTAGCATGCAGAAGGCGAATGCCCTACGCCTATGAGCAGGGGTGGCCCTCACGTCCCGTGGATTCATGAACTTGTCGGCTAGGTCAAACAGGGAAACGTTATCTCCCTGCACCATTCGGTTTGCCTCAGCATGAGACAAACTCAAGAACTCCCTTAATCTCCTCCTCGGATCCGGGTAGAACGGGGGAATGGCGGGCTGAATAGCCAGACCCCAGCCGCCTATGGCCGCAATCTCCTCGGGCAAAGGACACATCTCGCCCCTCGGGAATGCAAACACGTGATGGGTAGTGTCCCAAAACGACAGACAGGCATCCAGAAAATGCGAGTCAACTATCAGACGCTGAAAAGGGAACAGATTGACTACCCCCATTTGAGTCAGCCTGACCTTCTCCTCGTCCCGAAAGTATTGGGACCAGGCAAGAAGCATGGCAGTCAAGTGATCAATGCCCATGATAGGGATTTTTTTTAGCTTTCTTAAAAGTCTACAAGATTTTGAGAAAGGAGAAGGAGAATTTGAGTTGTGATGCAGAAACTGAAGCAGGGATCTCCTATATTTATAATGGAGAAACCTAACTGAAAACCTAACTACTCTGCCTCCTCAGAAAACTGGGCCCTATGCGCGCGCAGGCCTGATTTCAAACTTGAACCCAGAATAGGAATCAAGCTGTCCCGAGCTTTCCTAAGATTTTCTAAAAATTTCTTTGCGTCAAAATTTTTGTCTTTCCAAAATTTTCAATCTTTTTTCTCCCCAGCGAGAGTCAACATTTTACCTACATGTTACATGCCAGTTGTTATGTGTCAGCATACAGGTACACCCTAGACTTCAGAAGCAAGTCCCCGCGAAACTATTTAACTTCCCCAACGGAGTCAGCTTTCCCCCGGTGTGCTACATCCAAAGTGCGATGTGTCGGCATACGGGTACACCTACTCCCCAAAAGAGGCAGGCTTTACTCCCCACGGAGCATTGCCATTAGCTCAAGTACGACTCAAGGCTTCAGAAGCAAGCCCGAACAGCTCATATATTTCCCCAGCGGAACGCCCGAGGCGGCATTTTTTCCAAAATGATACGGGATGGGCCCACACATAGGCGCGCCCAGGACTTATGCTACAAGTCTGACTCCCCGCGAAGCTATCATCATCAGGACAGGTATGACCCTCTGCTTATGGCTGGCGAGCCCTTCACGCGAGTCCACTGGACTATAAACGACCCGACCGGAAGTCTACCAGGTCTTAACGGGCTTGGTAGCTACTCTGACTTTCGCCTTGTCCAAGCCTCGGTCAGAGTGGGGGCTCTGTAGACACCCGCATTTTGACTGCCACGTGTCTATGGTAGTCTCCGAAAAACACCCGATGATGATTGGACGTCACCGTGACTTGGTACTCGGATTTGGACTCGGAATTCATAATATCCGACATGGACTTTTAGCGGAGTAAAAATCTCACAAAACAGACCTCAAATTCAGGCCCAGTGGGTCATTCCGAGTCAAATAAGACTAATTTGGGCCAAAACCGACACCAAAAATATTTCTCGTCTTTTGGCGACCGGGTCAAAACCCGGACAAAGGCAAAACCGTCGCATAAACCAGCTGAGATCACTTTGGCGCAAAGAATCAAATTCAAAAAAGCTACCAAATCTTCAAAAGTCAACCTTCCCTATTTTGGCTCAACCGTTTGACCCACTCGATCGAGTGGATTGACCTCACTCGATCGAGTGGAGCCTTTTTACCCGGGCTTGGCCCATTTGTTAAGGCACTCGATCGAGTGCACTAGGGCCACTCGATCGAGTGCCCTTATGTCGTGGGGTAATGCCTATAAATACCCCACGACACCCCCATGTATTTCAGACTTTTTTGTCACCTTCAACCCTACAATCTCAGTCACCTTCAACCCTACTACAACCCTACATACCTACTACAAACCCTAAGCAAAACCCATCAAAATCCGAGCCTCTATACCTCGGAAACCGACACATACACCCATACACACCACAACTCTCATACATCCTCGATACTCCCGAGCTTTGTCGCTATTCACGAGTCCATTTCCGAGGTTCTATACTAGCATGTATGTTGAGGGTGTCTTAAACCCCGTTCTAATCTCTTTTATCTCGCTTTATTTCTGTTTATTCATCATATTTTTGTATTGTAATCGTAATCGTCACAACGTTAACACTAACACTTTTTTCGCATCTTCTACATTCTCGTTTTATATCGTTTTATCGTCATTATATTATTAATACCGCGTACATATAATATTAATATCAAAAGTCGGTTTTGAAATGTTGAACTACGATAATCACATTCGATCCGTCTAATCCCTTTACGAGCAACGACGGAGGTGGAGCCCTTTCGAGGAGCCCCGCCCCAATGTACTCAAGGGCGTGACGTGATCGTGATTCGTCGTAGTTGAACATATTTAACTCCATTTCCATAATTGGTTCGAGACCCGTTGACACGAATACCGACATCACATAACCCGAAAGGGTTAGTTTCGATGTCGTGACGTAGAGGGATGCATCTCGTTACTAATTCAAAGTTTCGTAATCTAACACAAACGTTTTCATAAAAACTCCGGTGACGGTATTATAATCGTTCATATACGATTATAATACCGGAGGCCGAGTCGAATACAAATCGTGCGATATTTGTATTTGACTTGGTCGATCATCGATTTCAAGTCATAAAATCGAGCAAATCACTACTCGTACAGGGGGCACTCGACCGAGTGCCATAGGCCACTCGATCGAGTTGCACCCCAAAAACAGGGCAGTAGCCCCATTAACGACACACTCGACCGAGTACCATAAGGCACTCGATCGAGTAACCCCCCAAAATATGGGCAGTAGCCACGTTAATAGCGCACTCGATCGAGTCAATCAATGACTCGGTCGAGTGGGTCTGGCAACTCAGAAACCCGAGGGCTTGGACACATATTCCGAGCCCCGTTCTTATCGACTTTAGACCATCGACCGACCCTTCATCATTTTTTCCAAAACGTTACACATGTCATGACACGTAGAACGACTTTGACCACACTTTTACGTGATAAGTCGGGGCAAGACTACGGAATGTGAGACTAGGCTAGCAATACGCCACAATCTCATATTTCCGTCCTTCGCTTAATACGTAACATAATACGTATTTAAGCGGGGTGGTCCATCTACATAATTTCGCGGTCTAGTTTACATATGGGTCCATTGTTATCTTTGTTTTACGTTATTCTGTTTATGTCGTATTGTGAAATCCGGGTTGTATTTCCGCCCGTGTAGCTTGTACGCTTTTATTTCTTTTTTGAGCTTCATTTATTATTTGCTTTTACGCTTTATAAATGAACCTCGCATGCTAAACCATTTCGACCAATAATTAGATGCATTAAATGACGTAGTTAACGCAAAATTCGTATGTTTAGACAAAACGCTGTTTGCATATCATTTCATTATTTTACTAGCGCGCGTATCATGAACACGAACGATGTCTTAGTAGAGGCCGCCATGTGCGGGCGGGGTTGGGTGTCCTTGGTGGGCTTCCCAAGACGTACCCTCACCCCTTACTCAGAACCTTTGGTTTCCGGATGTCCGAAACCCTTGGCGAACGAGAGTCATTCTTTACACGATTACCGGTGTAGATGGTATCGGTATCGCAATGCAAAGGGACGAGCCCCGTAAACTCTGAAATCGAAGTGGGCTTACTTTGTGTATAGCCCATGACGACATAGAGTGGGCTCGTATGGTTCCGAATAATCACAAAATTCGGTGGCGACTCCATTTTGACTTAAATTTCGAACCCGAGAACAATCTTACCACGAGATTCATTCGCCTACCCAAACCCGCGCTTCGCCGCGTCGGGGTGGACCTACGTCATGTCCACACTACTGACTATGCAAATCAATTTTTCCTTCAAATTCAACATTCAGTAATATTGACCTTCCATAAAGCTAGTGTTTAATGTGCAAATTTCATGCATAATCAAGTTGTTGTTGACTTGGGTTGTAGGCTTGATTCATTTTTAAAGGCTGCTGTGAGTTTGATGTAATTCAGATTACATTTCACCCGATTCAGGCACCCCGAAAGTCAGATTCAAGTTACGTTTCTAATCGAGGGCGAGCTGCACCAACTCAATAATGCAGATCGTGTTTCTTGGGAATTCAAGGTACAAAATTTGGTTCAATTCTGATTAAATTCACATTTTCTGATGCAAAGCTGCAAGCCTTCACTCTAACTTAAGTCAAGTGCGACTTTTGTATAAGAAACAGGTAGCGATAATTTTGAAAACATGGTGAATGACAGTACAGGCTGCACCTGTGATGTGTATTTGATAATGTCGCTACTCTCACTTCACTGTTATTCAATTCAGATTTCTTTTTGGACATTATTTCTCATCCAATTATAATGTCCATCAAAATCTTATGTAAAAATTTTGTTTCTTTTCATGTATTGCTGATGCATATTTACACCAAGGAATCGTAAAGAGAGAAACAGAATCACAATACGCTCCACTTTAAAAGTATTCATACTTCTCCCTCATCTTTTTTTTTTATCATTTTTCCAATTTATCATATACGTCATACGGAGTATTAAATATTTAAACGTTTCTTTATCTTTTTAGGGAAGAGAAAGCGGCTAGAGATGACGATCGACTAAGATACGGAGAGCGTTGGTAGCAATTTCCAGGTACAATTTTACAAAATTATTAAATAGAATTTGGGGTGGATTTAATGATTTTTCGTTTTTTAATGTTTGCCTCATTTGATAAACATATGGGAGGAGTATTATATTTAAATGGGACAAACATCAAAAAAACGGGTGTATTTTAATGGTTTGATTATTATTGCTAATTTGTTGTGTCTTATGTTTAGATATCACATCAACAAATGATCTCGGCGATGCATCTGGATGAAAGGAGCGATTCTCATTTTCACTTTGGAAGATGCTTTGTCGCACTCTAGCTAGGATTTTTTCATTTGAGATATCTTTTATTTTTATGTGAACATTAGTAGCAATATTTTTCCGATTCTTGTTCGGGTGAAATAGTTACGATGTTTCTTTTGACTTTGTAATATATATTAATTTTGACAATACAATTTTATGCAATTTTATTTTTTTGATATTAATTTATAGGATTTAATCGGCGATAGCGTATATAATTATATGTTAATAAAACTTTGTTATCAAATGGCAGCAAAAGAAATCAATGACCAAAAAAAGCGTCGAGAGCATGACAACTCCAGACACAAACTTGTTATCAAATGGCAGCAAAAGAAATCAATGACCAAAAAAAGCGTCGAGAGCATGACAACTCCAGACACAAACAAGCGTAGCTCGTGAAAGGCCATATGACGCAATAAAGTGTCGATAATGCTGACACACTAAAACGTCGATGATGCTGACACACTAAAGCGTCGATGATGCTGACACATCAAAGCGTCGCTATTATTAACGCTAAAAAACGTCATAAAATCCTGACGCCCCAAAAACTGACGCTTTACTAAAGCATCGAGAAATTAAAATTCGACGCTTTCAAACGACGAGAATTGACCCAAAAAGCATCGCAAAAGGCAGGTATTTGTAGTAGTGTCATGGAATGATATGTCTCGTCAACCTTGTTTGTGTTGAAAAGTTTTTTTTTTTACCTGAATTACTTGGGCTGCATAAGATGTCAGTTTTTCGGTACTTTCATCTTTGCTCATCTGACCCGGATTTCTAATATGCAAACCACTAATGCAACAAAACTGAAATCTCACATATACTCCTACCATATAATTGAATGGGATATAAGCCGGAAGAAATACGCGATTTCTCTTATTTCAAGTTATAGATGCCGATTTTGTTAAGACCATCACCAAACGAATGATCACTTGTTGAAGCTTTCAGCTGATCCTTTAATTATTCGAAAAAAAAATCCATCAAAATTATGAAAAAGAAACCGTCATTTTTCTCTGAAAATAAATTTATTCAATCTAACCATCTAAATACATAAAATGGACAAACGAATAAATTGCAATGACCGAAGTTTCAATGCTACAATTGATTCATCAAATTTCCCCATCACCAATATAAATTATAGCTAAACACCCTTAAGGTCTTAATTAATCGGCCAAGTAAGAAATTAGAAAGAAAAAAGTGGATGAAAAAGATGAACATAAAAATGGATTTGCCAATGCGTAATTGAAGCAACAAACCATCAACGTCCAACATAATACAATAAATCAATAGTACAATAAAATCGAGATGTGCACATCAGCGCAAATCCATGAGTATTTGTAAAGGAAATACAGTAGAAGACGCAGGAGTGACCTTGATCGATAGACTGCACAACCATTTGTCTGTAACTTGTGACTCCTCCAAGAAAGTTGAGTAAAATGTTTCCAATGGTAAACCCTTCAATGCGTTTCTGGTAGAATTTCATGAATGCCTGCAGCCCCAAAAATATGCCGTAATGAATAAAATTTCCAGGTAGCTTCAGTTATATCGTAGAAGTCTTATGGCTAAAACAATCAAGAAACGCAAGAGTTCATAAATAGAGGCGGTTCTAACCTGAGGAATATATTTGACGACAGTCATCGCATGAACAATTCTGGAAGATTCCGAAAAAAAACACCTTTAAATTTTCTGGAAAAAAATCATCACAGAGAATCAGACTGCATAATGTCCACTGAAGCAAGCACAACTAATAGCAATCTTACTCCTGTGTCTTTGAGTAATTTTAGCACTTCTTCCTCTTTCACCTCTCTTCTCTAAACAAAATTAATCAAATTCTATCAAATACCCACATCATCAAATTACAAAAATCAAACTTATCAAACTAATTAATTAAAACTACAATTAATACAGAGTACAAATTAATCACATAATCAAATAATGAAAATTAATCAATTTTATCCAATCCCCGCATCATCATAATTGAAACTAATACAAAAAATTAAGACCGGCCTTCATTATCGATGCCTCCACGGCTCCACCTTTGTTTTCGGCTACGCATTCCACATCATTCGTACTCCAGGTAACCTAACACTTAATCTCAGTTTACTTAAGTTGCATAGAACTTTAGAAATACACTCCACCGCAAAAATATGGAGCACATAACTCTAAACCATCCAACAATGATGAACGTCAACTCTCAAGCAAGCAAATATTACTATATATGAGCAAAATAATTCAATTAGCATACATAGGTACATCTAGCAGTATGTCTAAAAACATGAAAAATCATGATTCTCAAGGTTTTGAATGTCGCACCAAAAAACGAAAAAAAATTGTATCAATAAAAACACATGGGAATCACAATAAAAGAAACATAAATGGGATCAAAATATAAATCATGTAAAAGCACGCATTAATCCTACAACTTCATGTTACAAAACCAGAACTAATACTACCAAATACGAAGTACAAAACAGCTTAAAGAGAGAAGAAGCAAGATTGTAGAGAAATTACCCATATGACGTTATATGTTAGACACATCAATGTCGGTCTACGATGATTAGGAAAAATGAATGGAAATGGCGAGCTCCTCTGCTATTGGTATGTTGCATGTGTCAATGTGAGAATATAAAATGTATACAAATATATGTATTCAATCAGTATAGTATAGACAACTTCTGCAGAAGAATAAATAGCGGCAAAATGGTGTAAATTTTGAGCAAACAACTACAACGAAACTAAAGTATTTCTCGCTTGGGATGAATTATAATTGTTCTCATCGCTGGGTGACTCTTATTCTCTTTATCAAGATCAGATGACATAATTCTCTCAAATTAACCATAAAGCCGATTGTATTCTTCATGACACTCACATATAGACATAAGTAAGATTCATTTCGGTAATCCATATATCTCCATTTTTTTCACCATTTACTTATACTAAAAGTCACACCACAATTTAAACAACTCAACGATGGCTTATCCAAAGCAACTCAAACTATGGCTTATAGTCATAGAGCAAAGCAACTCAAACTATGGCTTATAGTAATAGAACAAAGCAACTCCAACTATGGCTTATAGTTATAGAACAAAGCAACTGCAACTATCATCACGCACAATTGACCAATTCTTAAAGGCTCAAACTATACAATTCATACAGTGACTCTTGATATCAAACAATTATCTATGCAGTCCGAGCAATTTGCACCAACCTCAAATAGTTACCGGGTCATTCTCGCCTTGTTAGAATGTTAAAGACTTTCCAAAAGTATGAGGAAGTATCATATATCTCATTGCTTATAATTATATACTTCGTCTAAAGTTTGAGAAGAAGTCCTCAATTATGTTTAGGTTGGAATGAAATTGACTACTTGACACTTCCGATTGTTAGACCCAAGTTCTAAAAACCCCGATTAATTTAGCAAAAAAATTACCAAGTACGTGGTATAAAATTATCAAGCATTTCAAGACTAATTCATAACCTAACCCCGTGAAAACTAAGACGGTGATTGTAATTGTAGACACCCGCATTCTGACTGGAAGGTGTCTATAGTAGTTTCAAAAAAACACCCGATGATGATCGGACGCTAACGTGTTTCTACGCGCTCGGATATGGGCTCAAAACCATTAGTTGCTGGCTAATGCATTTACGGAGTACAAATCTCACAAAACTGACCTTAAATCCAGGCCCAGTGGGTCGTTTCCAGTCAAACAAGACTAATTTGGGTCAAAACCGACACCGGAAATAAAACCGACTTTTAGCGATTGGGTCAACCCCGGTCAAAGTCGTTTCCGAGACATACAAAACAGCCATTCAAGCATCAAAAACCCAGCCCAAATACAAAAACCCACAAGATATCCAAAGCCACGGTCCAAAGCCCGGATCTTGCGACCCAGCTGAGCCACTCGATCGAGTGCTCAGTCCACTCGATCGAGTGGGCCTAATTCAGGCTCGACTGCAGGCACACTGGGCCACTCGACCGAGTCAGCCGGTTACTCGGTCGAGTAACCCTAGCCGAGGGTCCATGGCAAAGCCTATATATACACCTCCATGCACAACCTTTTACACAACTTTTCGAAACCCTAATTCTACCCTAATCAAACCCTAACAATACACTAGCAAACCCTAAACCTAGCTTTAAGAATCAAAAATCCTAACCACCACAACTTAGCCTACATACTCGAAACTCCCGTGTAAGCCGCCACTACGAGTCCCGTCCGAGCATAAGAAACATGTAGGTTGAGGGTGCCAAAACCCCATTTTTTTCTCTCTTCTCCTTCTCTCTTGCGTCGTGTGTCGTCTTTATCGTTGTCGTTGTCTTTTTTTTTATTTTATTCGCGTCCTAATATCGTTAATATCGCTAGTACTAAACGACATTAAAATACTTGTGGATTTCTGTCGAGTGTGAGGGATGTTGGAATAAGGAAACCCGAATATACAAGTGTATTGCACACAGCGTTGCCGGTCGCTTATCCCGACACCCCGATCGCTCGATTATTGAAACAAGTCAACTTAAACAATAGTTTTTATTTTATCCGCATCGTTATCATTAATCGCATATTTCATCGATTTCCTATAAACTATTTTCAAAATGAGTATTTTAAGTGTCGAAACCCGTTGACGCGGATCCGACATCACATAATCCCTAGGGATTCATTACGATGTCGGAAAAGACGAGGGAATCAAGTCTTTCAATTCAAGCAAAGCGTAGATCTTTAGATTCGATACCAATTCCATAATTGGATGTCGAATCTAACGATTTAGTCAAATAACATAACTAATGCGATTTTTCGTTGATGCTAAAATAATTGTCATACGATTCGTTAGAATTACGACATTATTAAACGCGGAGGAAATCTACTCATATCGTGATAGTTAACTTAAAACGACTTAAAGCAATTTTCTTTTATTTTCACTCTAGTATTCCATACCGATTCAATATTCGAATATGGGATACGACGAGTATCGAAGTTAAGTTTCGAGTATAAATTTCACAATATTTATGTCCGACTTAACAAACTCATCGATATATCAAAAATCAAAAGCAATTTCGAAACCGATACAAAATTGCGAGCGAACCCCAGTTCGTACAGGGGGCACTCGACTGAGTGCCAAGCCCACTCGGTCGCGTGGCACCCCAAAAAACCAAAACAGAATGTATTTTCGGCCTTCACTCGATCGAGTCTCACAGTGACTCGGTCGAGTGGCACCCCAAAAAACCAAAACAGAATGTATTTTCGGCCTCCACTCGATCGAGTCTCACAGTGACTCGGTCAAGTGGCCACGTACTCGGTCGAGTTGGTCAATAACTCGATCGAGTAGGGTCTAAAATATGGGACAGAAGCGTTTTCAGAGGACCACTCGGTCGAGTCCTTCAATGACTCGGTCGAGTGGCACTTTATCACGTCAAAACCGTGAGTCCTACATTGTCTTCTAGTTTCGATAATATTTTATGACTTAGGTCAACATGTGTCAAAGCAATCACGTGTACCACTATCTTTTCAAAACCATGCATCACGTTTACATTATTCAACATCATTCAATAATTTACAAACTGTTATTATCATTATATCGTTACTAACCGTTTGTTCTTTTGTCGATTTACCTTGTTTATTTTATCGTACTAAAATGAACCCACATGCTAAAATACAACTTTGACGTTAATTTTAGTTGCATTAAATTGACATAGAAGCTCATTTCAATTCCTCACATGCTTAGGGAAACAATGTTTGCATAACATCTCATCGTTCAACTAACGCGCGTATTCAAAAATCATTCGATATCTTACTAGAGGCCGCTAATGTGCGGGCGGGGTTGGGTGTCCTTTGTGGGCTTCCCAACACGTACCCTCACCCCTTACTCAGAACCTCGGTTTCCGGATGCCCGAAACCCTTGGCACACGAGAGTCATTCAATACACGATAACCGGTAGTGACGGTATCGGTATCGCAATGCAAAGGGACGAGCCCAATAAACTCTGACATCGGAAATGAGCCGTATTTTGTATATGGCCCACTACGACATAGAGTGGGTTCGAACGGGCCCGAACTCCCACAAAGTTCGGTGGCGACTCCACTTCGATTTAAATTTCAATTCGATCCATTCTCATATGGAGATTCATTCGCCTCCCCAAACCCGCGCGTGGCCGCGTCGGGGTGGACCTATGTCATGTCCACAATTTGGCGACTCCGCTGGGGATTAAATGATGTGTGACTTACCATCGGCATCCTCAGGGTGAGACTCGAATAGAAATCGTTTGACTAGTACAATACGCGTTTTAGTTTTGCGGTTCATGCATAACCCATATTTTCCCGGGCCGGTACTCGCGACCGATGTCCCACTATACCGTGATGTACTCCAATATGGATATGTCAAAGGTGTCCATAGTCGATTCGAGTGGGTTTCGCGGCATGTTCTAAGAACAACTCGACTTAGGAAGTCCGTCCCGATCAACGTCTAGACTATGTGCACTGGTATAGACCCCTTACAGACCGACCGAGACTTAGTGTAAAGCATACATGGCGTCGTTATAATGCTTGCCTGACTACGTGCTACTTGGTTTCTGTGTCGTTTTCAAAAAATGTCAATTTTTCAAAAATTACATCTTTTTCAAGATATCCGATTTCAAAACCCGGGACGTATACCGAATTTAGGACTTATGATTTTACTCAAAATAGCCTATTTTCTAGCCGGTATGCTGCCCAATTCAAAACTCATTCTCGAATTTTCAAAACCGAGGCCCGATACAATTTCCGATTTTCTCGAAAAATCGGGCCTTTCCCCGAGTTTTCTCGGGTTTTCCAAAACAACCCGTTTTCAAAACCTTCCTCTCCTTAGGACTTCCCATATTTAGCAGTGTCGGGTCGTGTCTTAAGTCGTTGAAGTCTCTAGCGTCGAAACTCCGTCGATCTTACATCACGAGTTTCTTCCCTATCCCAGACCGCCTTATTAGACTAAGGCAAGGCCCACCTACGTAGAACATACTCCTACAAAGGAAGGCCCGTCTACACAATTGAGTCCAAAGTCTGGGGATGTCTAACGTGAACCTTCTTTTGAACAGGACTCGGCCCACCCGCCGATTCCTAAGGAAGACCAACCTTTCACGAGTCACCCGTCTAGGTGTCTTTTCCGAGTCATTTCCCTTTTTAGTCTTGTTCGGGATGTACTTTCTATTCCGGGATTTGGGCTAGTTTCTGATCACGCGGTGTTCTTATAGACAGGCCACCCGAGACTCGATACCAACGCAAGATGGACGAATTGAAAGACACTCTGACCAAGATCGAGACTCAACTGACTACCATCCAAGCTAGCCAAGCAACTTTAGCCACCCGCCTGAGCGCCGTAGAGAAGACGGCCCCTGTTGAAGAAGCTGAGCCCACTGGGCCCATAGCTGAACTTATCAGCGTTGTTCGCAGGCTCAAAGAACAGGTTCACCTGTCCACGAAAAACTCAATCCACACTGAAAATGCTCGTTCCTATGCACCTTTGAATGACGAGTTACCGGCTAACCTCAACCTTACGGGAATTCTGATGTTTGAGGGTACTGAAGACCCGGTCCACCACATCCGGGCTTTCAAAGATTTCATGGCGGTCAAGGGGTGAAGTCCACCATGTTTAAGCCCTTATTCCCTTCCTCCCTCGAAAAGCATCCTAAGGCCTGGTTCTACAGGCTCGATTCCAAGAAATATAAGACTTGGGATGATGTGGCAACCGAATTTGCTCGGAATTACGCCGACAATACCGAGATCCAGACTACAATGCGTACTCTGGAAGTCATGGCCCAAGAGCCCAAAGAAGGGTTCACAAAATATCTGCAAAGATGGAGGGCCGAGAGTGTGAAGCTGGTCGACAAGCCCAGTGAGAAGGTCCTAGTGGAGGCTTTTGTCAAGAACCTCCTCCCATCCTATTGGGTCCATCTCCGGTATGCTATCATCCCCAATTTTGCCGCCCTTACAGAAATGAGTACAAGAAACGAGGATGACCTAAGGTTAGAGAGCCTGACTAAGGCCTCTACCAAGGGCTATCAAGGGGCCAGTTCATCTGTGAGCAAGCCCATATCTGCAGCTGCAACTCGCAACATCTTCGATGAGGTAAATCTGCTTGACACCTCGTCCAAAAAGAATACGCCAAATCGGGTATTCACGGATATAGGGACTACCTATACCTACGCCTTACAGAGGCTATCTTTGAAAGGCATTATCCAACCAATAGGCCCGACTCCCGAGCTTCCAGTGGATAAACGGCCCAAGAGCTACAATATTCAAGCCTATTGCCAGTATCACCGAGGTAATGGGCACAACACTGAAAAATGTTGGAAGCTGAAACATCTGATCCAAGATCTGATTGAAAACGGGAAAATACCGTTGCCCGGGGACAAGCCGAGCAACAAAGAAAACTCGTTCAGTGCCCACGCTATATTCATGGAGAGGTAATCGTCTGTTCTCATCTCATTTCCCCTTTTATCCCACAAGTCAACGAGATATGGTTCGACGACGAGGACGACGTTTACCTAGCCAAGGGGGAAGCTGTCCCCATCACCAGCGAAGAGGTCCGAAAGGCTAAGTCCAAAGCTTTAGCCACCAACCACCTCGCTGCAGCCGGGCGTTCTACTCCAACAACCGTCACTGAACCTGCCAGGACGGATTCTACCCTCGAAGAGCCAAGCAGTGACACAGTTTTGGTCCAACAGCTGAAGAGGGTCCGAGCCGATCTGACCATATGGCAACTTCTAGTTAGCTCGGAAGCACATCGATGAAATCAAGGTCGACTCTCAGGTTACCCCCGCCGAAATGGTAGCCACCATTATGCCTATCTCAAGGGCAAGTCGAAGGAAGGCCCACTCATCACCTTCTCTGAGTCTGATCTGCCACCGTTCGGGCCCAATCATAATATGGCCCTATACATCACGGTCATTTGCCGAGGGAAGTACCTCCCAATGACCCTTATCGACGACGGATCCGCCATAAATGTCCTTCCCCTAAGGACCGCTAGGGCCCTCGGCATCACCGATGCCGATTATCTCCCGACAGCGCAAACTATCCAGGCTTTCGACGGAAGCCCAAAACCGGTAGCCGGGGCCGTTAAATTAACAATCATAACAGGCCCAATCGAAAAAGAACTGGAGTTTCAGGTGATTGATGTCACCTCGTCCTTCAATTTGCTACTTGGAAGACCTTGGATCCACGCGGTCAAGGCCGTGTCCCCTACCCTACATAGGAAGGTCAAGATGCCACTTCAAGACGGCATCATCACACTAGAGGCCACCCCCATGACCGTGGCTAGCTGCAATGCCACAAGCCGGGCCGAACCACGAGGATTCAATTTCGTGGGTATGATCGAGGAGGAATATCTCTTCAGGCCCTACTTCACTACTAGCATCGACACGATGCTACAAAACTTGGGCTACTTACTGGGGGATACCTCAAGACCACATCTTCCAGCTGGGAAGATTATCGAGGTCCTAAACGATGGCGAATCACAGTTCGGATTAGGGTATGCTATAACCCCGGAAAACGTGGTCCGGGCCGGTATTCACAAGGCCACCAACATCCTCAAGGGTACTTACATAGGCCCTTATAGCCCGAAGTTAACTGACTACTTCGTCACTCCTGTATTCGGAGCTATTCAAGTGGGCCTCTACCAACCCACCATCACGTATCCGGAGACCAAAACGGCTCAGGAATGCAACTTCATCCCCGATGATATATTCACCCTTGGTCAAGCCGAGTCCAAGGAAGGGGAAAACAACTCCGAGCCCGTGCTGGGGCTCTTATTTGGAGAGGACAAGGCTGTCCCCGCTCCAAAGGACGATTTGGTCAACTTGATCCTTCGCAGCGATCGGTTCGACCCAACCAAGCTAATCTCCGAAGTCGGTGCAAACACCGAGAAAAGGGCCTGGAGGAAGACCATAAAATGGACCGACAGTCAAGAACGGATCTACAAGCTGACCACTGGCGAGGGAGACATGCCAGATACCGAGCTCGAGTCCGAGTCTGAGTCAGAGTCAGAGTCGGAGTCTGAGTCCAAGTCTAGAGGGTCTGGTGTTAGTATCGAGTCTGTAACCCCTCTTCCCTTAGCCACTTCCACTGAGGTCTCTGGGCCTGTCCCAAGACCTCTCCCTATCCCGCCACTGACCAACGAGCAGATAGCCGCTCTTTTCGAGCTTTTCTCAAAATATACCATTAATAATAATAACGAAAACCGTTCTGCTTACGACTTTTCTTATTTCCAAAATTCTTTCAATTTCAAAACTTTTATATGCAATGACATTGAGAAACCCGACAAACAGGTACCTCTGCCTCCGCATCTGATCGAGCAGCTCGAACAAAGGGAATCCCGAGATCCGGTAATCGAAGAAACTGAGTCCATTAACGTGGAAACCACTTTAGAGCCCCAGATGCTTAAGTTGGGCCTATCCTTAGATTCCGAGGAGAAAAAACAGTTCACAGACCTCCTCCAAGATTTCAAGGACGTCTTCGCATGGTCCTACAAGGACATGCCGGGGATAGATCGGGAAATAGCTGAACACCGAATACCCATCAAAGATGGGTGCAAGCCGGTAAAACAGAAGCTCCGAAGAATGAAGCCCGAATGGTCTCTCAAAGTCAAAGAGGAAGTAGACAAACAATTCAAAGCAGGCTTTATACAAGTGTCTGAATATCCAGACTGGGTCGCAAACATCGTGCCGGTACCCAAGAAGGACGGCAAGGTGCGGGTATGCGTGGACTTTCGGGACCTAAACAAGGCCAGCCCAAAAGATGATTTTCCGTTACCACACATCGACATACTGGTGGATAACACGGCCGATCATGCTCTTCTATCATTCATGGACGGGTATGCCGGATACAATCAAATTAAAATGGCAGAAGAGGATATGAGTAAGACTACCTTTATTACACCTTGGGGTACTTACTGTTACACTGTTACGCCATTTGGGCTTATCAATGCCGGGGCCACTTACTAGCGGACCGCCACCACCTTATTACATGACATGATGCATTAGGAAGTGGAGATTTATGTGGATGACATGATCGTCAAGTCCAAGGACCGAAGCGGGCACATCTCGGCCCTAAGAAAGTTCTTTACCCGACTACGGAAATACAATATGAGGCTGAACCCTCAAAAGTGCAGTTTCGGGGTAACGTCAGGCAAATTACTGGGCCATATCGTTAACCAACGCGGCATCGAGGTCGACCCAGCTAAAATCAAAACCATCACCGAGAAGCAACCACCCAAGACCGAAAAAGAAATAAGGGGGTTTCTCGGGAAAGTCCAATACATCAGCTGGTTTATTTCAAAATTAACCATGGTATGTGAGCCCATCTTCAAAAAACGGAAGATCGGAGAATGGGTGCTATGGGACGACAAGTGTCAAACGACTTTTGATAAAATCAAGGAGATTCTGTCTGCTCCGCTGGTATTAATGCCACCTCAACCTGGCCTACCTTTGTCGTTATACCTAACAACGACCGAGACAGCCATGGAGGCTATGCTGGCCCAGACAGTCGATTCAGAAGAACAAGCTATTTACTACATCAGTAAAAGTTCCTAGAATACGAATGCAAGTACACAATGCTCGAGAAAACGTGTCTAGCTTTGGTTTGGACCACTAAAAAGCTCCGACATTACATGCTCAGTCACGAGGTACATGTTTTATCCAAAATGGATCCTATCAAGTACCTGTTCGAGAAGCCCATCCTCAACGGCAGGACGGCAGGATGTCCAGATGGACTTTAATGTTAGCTGAGTTTGACCTCAAGTTTGTACCATTAAAAGCCATCAGAGGCTGGGTAGTGGCAGAATTCCTCGCCGATAGCCCGATATCTGAAGAGGGCCACACCGATACTTGAGCCTTTCCTGATGAAGACATATTCCATACCGACACCGAGACATGGGATCTGTATTTTGATGGGGCGTCCAATTTCCAAGGATTTGGAGTCGGGATTCCGCTAATCTCACCACAAGGGGAGCACACCCCGTTATCCATCAAATTGGACTTTGATGTGACCAATAACGCAGCCGAATACGAAGCATGCATTCACGGGTTGCAAGCCGCCGCTGATTTAAGGGTAACAAACCTCCGGGTCCACGGTGATTCATCACTGGTCATCAATCAAGCACTCCAAAAATGGAAAACTCGGAATGCCAATCTCGTGGCTTACCAAGCACGGGTAAGGGTTCTAGAGAAACAATTCCAGAAGGTGGAATATATATATCTGCCTCGGGAAGAAAATCAATTCGCAGATGCGCTTTCCAAATTAGCATCCCTGCTGAATATCCCGGAGCATCTGACTAGCATGCCGATCTGTGTCGAAAGACGGTCCGAGCCGGCCTATGTCCACGCCATCCAGGACGTCGAAATAACTGATCCAGAGCCTTGGTATCAGGCTGTCCTAACCTACTTGGCAACGGGAGAGTATCCCCCGGACACTGAAAACCGGGTCAAGAAGGCCTTGCAAAGATTGGCGACCCAATTTGTTCGTACGGACGACGGGCAATTATACAAAAAGACGGCACAGGGGGCTCTTCTTCTATGTATTGACAAAATACAAGCCGATAAAGTAATGGCCGAAGTACACGATGGTGAGAACGGCCCACATATGAATGCCCATATGTTAGCCCGAAAAATCATGAGGCTCGGATATTACTGGATCACCATGGAAACAGACTGTCAGTTATATGTCAAGCACTGCCATAACTGTCAGATCTTTGCCAACATGCAACATATGCCATTTTCCCTATTATATACCAAGACATCACCATGGCCATTTTCGACATGGGGTATTGACATAATTGGAAAGGTGCACCCTTCCGGGACGGGAGGCCATTGCTTCATCTTGGTGGCTATCGACTATTTCACCAAATGGGTCGAAGCCGAGTCATATCGTGTCTTGAACGCCAAGCACATGGCCAAGTTTATCCAAAATAAAATAATATGCCAATACAGGATCCAACACGAAATTATCAGCGATCACGGGACCCACTTTCACGCTGAAACCGCTACATTGCTGGCGAAGTACAAAATTCAGAGGCATACATCTTCACCCTACCGACCCCAAACAAATGGGGCGGTAGAAGTGGCCAATAAAACGATTGTCACCATACTTAAAAAGATGGCTGAGAATTATCGAGACTGGCCCGACAAAATACCCTTTGCCCTATGGGGGTATCGGACATCAATTCGCACCGCGACCGGAGCAACCCCATATTACCTGACATATGGAATGGAAGCGGTCCAACCGGTCGAGCTAGAAGTGCCATCCCTCAGGATTTTACTTGAAAGCCAAGTACCTGAAGCAGATTGGGTCCAAGCCCGATACGATTCGCTAGTCCTTTTAGACGAACGGCGATCCCGGGCCCTCAACAATATCCAGATATATCAAAAAAGGATCCAACGGGCCTTTAACAAAAGGGTTATGCCCAGAAACATCAAAGAAGGGGATTTGGTCCTAAAATCGGTTCGTGCCTTACTACCGGTTGACCCAAGAGGAAAATTCAAACACAATTGGGTTGGGCCATACTTAGTCAAGAAGGTCCTATCCGGGGGAGCGGTGATGCTGACAGACCTAGACGGGAACGAGTTCGTCAACCCGACCAACTTGGACCAGTTGAAGCGCTACTACCCATAAACCCTATCTCAATGTCATTTGCAAAAATTTATAAAAATTTGTCTTTTTATAAATTTTCAAAATTATAGACAAGTCAATAAGTTAGAATTAACTATTCTACTGTCGCGCATCTCAAATTTATAATCTTGATGTATTTCGAAAATTGCAAAAAAAAAATCAATTATTTCGAACTACGTTTGGTTTGATTCCGCTAATTGTGGATACGTAGGCAACCCCTCAAAAGGGTACAACCACTGTAATAACGAAAAAATGGGAACGGTATTCAATAATATGTCTTTTATTAAAATCTCGATAAACTCGGGAATTGCAAAAAAAAACGTCAAAACGGCACACACACTAAAAAAATCACACCAAAAAAATAATAGTAATACTCAAATAATAAAACGGAGGAGACTAGCATCCGGGCATTTTGCCTTTCCCTTTGTCCTTTGGGTCACGTGGAGCCCGAGGTCGCCGGGGCGGGGGCGAGCGTTCCCAAATCACAAGGGGAACCTCCTTAGCTCGAGCCCGTTTCTTTGGCAGCGGGTCTTCTGCTATCGTCTTTGGCCCAAGTCGAGCCCGTACATGTTCGAGCAGTCTGTCTCGTGGGCCAAGTCGGTCCTGCACGGCCAGTCGTGGGCCAAGTCTCCTTTTCAAGTCAGTCTGGGGGCTCGCCTTTCCCCGTACACCTTTAGCACTAGACCCTTCAGCTTGAGTCTTAGTCTTCTTTTTCTAACCTGACATAAGGCGAACTAGGGTAGCCGGAGTGTCTCCTTCATCGAAGAAACCCCTGTTGTCTTTAGCTTGCTCCCTTCGCAGCAGGTCGAAGGCTTCGTCAACCTTCAGAGCAGCTCGGGCTTTGGCATCACCTGCTTTAGTCCACTTTACATATGAGTCTGAAACCCAGGTCGAATGGCAAGATTTGGAAATAGGCCAGGTATGCCGGGTGTACCATCTTTGCATCCAAGTATCGCACATCACGTCAGTCAGTTGGGTAGGGTCACTCACAACTGCCTCAACTTCTTGGATTCGCTGGGTCCATCCATACTGCCTTAGTATGCGATCCGGGTAGAGATGAACTGTTTGCCTGAAAGACATGATTACTTGGTAACGAGCTCTGTCCCTCGGGTCCAAGCCGGTCCAAACGTAGATGGGCCACCACGGCACTACCCATTGAATCAACGGACCACCATGTAATGATAACACCTCGTCCCAATACTTCTGAGAAATCTGGCGAGAAAAATCAATAGCCTGTCTCCTCGTCATCAGTTGGTTGTGACGGTAGTTGCTGGCATCAAGGGGAGGATCTATCACTGATAGTCTCTCGTAAAGCCAAATCTGAAAAGGAAAGCAAAAACATGAGTTCCCAAAACGAAATAGGCATCCGCCTAAGGGCACTCGATCGAGTGCCAAGGTGACTCGATCGAGTGGTACCTCTGAAAGTAGATCAGGAGGTTTTTAACGAGGGCACTCGATCGGTGACTCGATCGAGTGCCCCTGCAGCAGAAAAAAACCACGAAAAAGAAATCAAAAATCAAGAAATCGGGACGAATAAGGAAAATTCGAGGTAACATACCTGCAATAAACGAGTGCTTCCGGTAAGACGAATCGAAAAATCCCTCTTACGGTTGTCTAAGCCCTGAATAATCTCATCTGTAATCAGCCAAGCTGGGCTGTGCTCCGTCTCCATCAAATCAACCACGGTCAAGAGACGGATGTTTCCCATGCATGATAATAAATCCATGTGACATTCAAAAGCGTAAACATGGAGCATACAGAAAGAGAAAGCCCTACGGCTATGAATCGGCCTGACCCGGACATCATGCGGGTTCATAAATTTCTCAGCCAAATCGATTAAGGAAACTGTGTTATCGTCTCCGGCCATTCGGGATACCTCGTTGTGAGAAAGCCCTAAAAAATCTCGAAGCTTCCACCTTGAGTCGTAGATCGAATAAGGTATGGCAGGTCGGAGTATCGGATTCCATCCTCCCACCGCAGCAATCTCCTCAGGTAAAGGGCAGACTTCGCCCCGAGGAAAGGCAAAGACATGATATATGTCATCCCAGTAAGACAAGCATGCATCCAGAAAGTAGCGATCAACCTGCATCTGACGGAATGTATACAACTGGGCAATACCCGTCTGGTTCAAAGCCACCCTATCGGCATCCGTAAAGCGTCGGGACCATTCCTGCAGCATAACGATCAATCTGTCGATTCCCATGGCTAATTTTCTTGAAAGGAATAAAGAGACTTTCTTTTGAGAAGGGATGAATTGTGATGGAATTGTGAAGAAATCAAAGACAAGGGAGGCTATATATAGCATCAACCTTACAACCTTCTTTCCATATCTTCCCTTGCACAATAGTTTCCTAATCCTAAACGGAATCACCCCACGAGCCTAGTCTCAATACTAGCACGGAAATATTCATCCTGAACTTTCCTAATTTCTTTAGGAGTCAAAAAATTTTCAAAAATTGCAAATTTCAAAATTTCAAAAATTCAAACATTCAAAATTTCAAAAATCATTTTCCCCAGTGCGAGTCATTTTACTACCTACGTGTTGCATGCAATTTTTATGTGACTTATACAGGTACGACTCAAGCAGGGACATACAACCCACTGTATCTCCCCAGCAGAAAGGCCAAGACGGCATCTTCTCTCGAATCAACACGGGATGGGCCCATATACAGGTGCACCGGGACTTATGCGACAAGTCTGATTCCCCAGCAGATGGCCTAAGGCGGTATTTTCCCCGGAATAGCACGGGATGGGCCCACACACAGGCGCACCCAGGACTTACGCGACAAGTCCTTATTCCCCACGGAGGTATTACCATCAGCTCAGGTATGATTTCTGACTTATGGCTGGCGAGCCCTTCACGCAAGTCTAATGGACTATAAACAACCCGACCAGGAAGTCTGCCAAGTTTCATTCCTCGATTGGCCTGCTAGCTACTCTGAATTTCGCCTTGTTCAAGCCTCAGTCAGAGTGGGGGCTCTGTAGACACCCGCATTTTGACTACCAGGTGTCTATAGCAGTTTCCAAAAAACACCCAATGATGATCGGACGCTAACGTGTTTCTACGCGCTCGGATATGGGCTCAAAATCATTAATTGCTGGCTAATGCACTTACGGAGTACAAATCTCACAAAACTGACCTCAAATCCAGGCCCAGTGGGTCGTTTCCAGTCAAACAAGACTAATTTGGGTCAAAATCGACACCGGAAATAAAACCGACTTTTAGCGATTGGGTCAACCCCGGTCAAAGTCGTTTCCGAGACATACAAAACAGCCATTCAAGCATCAAAAACCCAGCCCAAATACATAAACCCACAAGATATCCAAAGCCACGGTCCAAAGCCCGGATCTTGCGACCCAGCTGAGCCACTCGATCGAGTGAGCCTAATTCAGGCCCGACTGCAGGCACACTGGGCCACTCGAGCGAGTCAGCCAGTTACTCGGTCGAGTAACCCTAGCCGGGGGTCCGTGGCAAAGCCTATATATACACCCCCATGCACAACCTTTTACACAACTTTTCTAAACCCTAATTCTACCCTAATCAAACCCTAACACTACACTAGCAAACCCTAAACCTAGCTTTAGGAATAAAAAACCCTAACCACCACAACTTAGCCTACATACTCGAAACTCTCTTGTAAGCCGCCACTACGAGTCCCGTCCGAGCATAAGAAACATGTAGGTTGAGGGTGCCAAAACCCCATTTTTTTCTCTCTTCTCCTTCTCTCTCGCGTCGTGTGTCGTCTTTATCGTTGTCGTTGTCTTTTTTTTTATTTTATTCGCGTCCTAATATCGTTAATATCGCTAGTACTAAAAGACATTAAAATACTTGTGGATTTGTGTCGAGTGTGAGGGATGTCGGAATAAGAAAACCCGAATATACAAGTGTACTGCACACAGCGTTGTCGGTCGCTTATCTCGACACCCCGATCGCTCGATTATTGAAACAAGTCAACTTAAACAATAGTTTTTATTTTATCCGCATCGTTATCATTAATCGCATATTTCATCGATTTCCTATAAACTATTTTCAAACGAGTATTTTAAGGGTCGAAACCCGTTGACGCGGATCCGACATCACATAATCCCTAGGGATTCATTACGATGTCGGAAAGCCGAGGGAATCAAGTCTTTCAATTCAAGAAAAGCGTCGATCTTTAGATTCGATACCAATTCCATAATTGGATGTCGAATCTAACGATTTAGTCAAATAAATTAACTAATGCGATTTTTCGTTGATGCTAAAATAATTGTCATACGATTCGTTAGAATTACGACATTATTAAACGTGGAGGAAATCTACTCATATCGCGATAGTTAACTTAAAACGACTTAAAGCAATTTTCTTTTATTTTCACTCTAGTATTTCATATCGATTCAATAATCGAATATGGGATACGACGACTATCGAAGTTAAGTTTCGAGTATAAATTTCACAATATTTATGCCCGACTTAACAAACTCATCGAATTATCAAAAATTAAAAGCAATTTCGAAACCGATACAAAATTGCGAGCGAACCCCAGTTCGTACAGGGGGCACTCGACCAAGTGCCAAGCCCACTCGGTCGAGTGGCACCCCAAAAAACCGAAACAGAATGTATTTTCGGCCTCCACTCGATCGAGTCTCATAGTGACTCGGTCGAGTGGCCACGTACTCAGTCGAGTTGGTCAATAACTCGATCGAGTAGGGTCTAAAACATGGGACATAAGCGTTTTCAGAGGACCACTCAGTCGAGTCCTTCAATGACTCGGTCGAGTGGCACTTTATCACGTTAAAACCGTGAGTCCTACATTGTCTTCTAGTTTCGATAATATTTTATGACTTAGGTCAACACGTGTCAAAGCAATCACGTGTACTACTATCTTTTCAAAAACATGCATCACGTTTACATTATTCAACATCATTCAATAATTTACAAACCGTTATTATCATTATATCGTTACTAACCGTTTGTTCTTTTGTCGATTTACCTTTTTTATTTTATCGTACTAAAATGAACCCACATGCTAAAATACAACTTTGACGTTAATTTTAGTTGCATTAAATTGACATAGAAACTCATTTCAATTCCTCACATGCTTATGGAAACAATGTTTGCATAACATCTCATCGTTCAACTAACGCGCGTATTCAAAAATCATTCGATATCTTAGTAGAGGCCGCTAATGTGCGGGCGAGGTTGGGTGTCCTTTGTGGGCTTCCCAACACGTACCCTAACCCCTTACTCAGAATCTCGGTTTCCGGATGCCCGAAACCGTTGGCGCACGAGAGTCATTCAATACACGATAACCGGTAGTGACGGTATCGGTATCGCAATGCAAAGAGACGAGCCCAATAAACTCTGACATCGGAAATGGGCCGTATTTTGTATATGGCTCACTACGACATAGAGTGGGTTCGAACGGGCCCGAACTCCCACAAAGTTCGGTGGCGACTCTACTTCGATTTAAATTTCAATTCGATCCATTCTCATATGGAGATTCATTCGCCTCCCCAAACCCGCGCGCAGCATCTTCGGGGTAGACCTATGTCATGTCCACAATAATATAATGCACGGGATTGTCAAAACTGGAAATAAAATAATTGATCAAAATTGTAGGGGAAAATAAGAATGAGCATCGAACCTTCTTCTGTGAACACCTTTAGCCATCATTTTGGGAGACGATAATGCTCGATTACATTGAAAATTCTGATATTAATTATAGTCCACAAAAATATTCAAGATATAGCGGGACAATAATGCTCCATCACAAACAACATTACTACAAAGTGCAAACTATAACACTAAATGAGATAAATCAATTGTTACTTGATCAATAAAAATCCATTGTTACTTGATCATGCAACAATAAATGGGATAAATCAATAATCTTTCAAATTCTGCAATTTTTCATTGCAAATTTTATCAAATTACTAAAACAAATTAGAATACTGTCACTAATTTACTGCAATTCCATCCAAAAATCCAGAATCCACAGTACTTACCCATCAACATTGCATTCACATTCATAATCTAAAGCCACCAATTCACATAAAACTCACAATTTTAAACAACTCATTTGCTGAAAAACCTCAGAAATATGTTCTTTACAAAATCAAACCCATAAACCACCCAATAAAGATGAAGAAAATCAGGAATTTGTGTTTGAAAAGATGTTTTCTAACCTTAATCAAGCTTATTTGAAGCATGAACCTGGTCAAAATCCTATCTTTTCTCACTAATTTTTTGTTGCTTTTTTATCTAAATTGTAAGAATTATTATTGAATTTGGAGCGGTTTGTAAGAAATTAGACAAACCCAATGCTCAAATTCTTCAAAAATTATGCAATTATCATGGCTTAGATGAAACTAAGCAACTTTTGAGCCATTGTTACTCGGCCAAAACAAGAAGGTGGCCTAGGCATTAAAAGACCGGGTGAATGTAATATAGCTACTATTGGGAAGCTCGTCAATTGGATATATGATAAGAGAGATAGCCTATGGATTAAATGGGTCTCCACTCTTTATCTGAAAACAACTGAATGCACGATTACACTCCCCCCAAGGATGCCCCATGGACCTGGAAGGCAGTTTGCAAGGTAAAAGAAAAGATTCGGCATGGGTTCATCAACGACAAATGGAGCCTGGATGACAAGGGATACTCGGTCCGGAGCGCTTATAATTGGCTTACCCCACCGCCTGTTATACCTCCTTGGATCGGTTTTGTTTGGAATCCTTGGAATGTGCCGAAACATGGATTGATTACTTGGATTATCATGCAAAATGGGATCAATACCAAAGACAAACTGCTCAAAATTGGCTGCAGTAATGACGATCGCTGCTGCCTATACAATGCTGTTTGTGAGACTGTTTCGCACGTATTTTTTGACTGCTCGTACAGCTCTAGAGTACTGTCACGACTTGAGCTTAACACGGGTCTGCGACTGGACAAGAACCAGATCATACATGCTACTGAAGATACTGTCAAGTGGAGACTGTCCACGTGTATTCTTGCTGCAGCATACTACAGTATATGGATGCAGCGGAACAAAGCCAGGATCGATGAGGTACTAATTAGACCGGAAGCTGTTGCGAAACGCTAATTTCAGAGATGAAGAGTCGTATTAAGATAAAGGAGGAAGAAGTTCTATCCGATGAGGAGTATAATTACCTTCGTAGGATAGGTTACGTGAAATGAGTTGCTTCAGGTCCCGATTTTTTTATTGAATTTGTCTTGATATCTTGTTGTACAGAATATGGGCTCCTTGTATATTTTTTGTTGAATGCAATCACTTACATTTCACCAAAAAAATAATAATTTTGAGCCATATTGTAGACACCCACATTTTGACCGCCAGGTTTTAGTTTGACAAAAAAAAATTGGACGAAAAAAAATCAAAAGTCCAAGAAATAAAAGAAAAACTGGACGAAAAGAAATCAAAAGTCCAGGAAATAAGCAAAAGGCCAAAACAAAAAAAACAGGCCGTTATCAAAAAAAGAGAGGTCAACCAACATTCAAAAAATCCCATGACCGGGGCTAAGAGGTCAACCCAAAGAATTCAAAAACCCATGACCATAGTTAACGATCAACTCAAGTGAAACGGTCAATTCAAAATTATCAAAACCCAAACCATCAAATAGGGGAGAAACAATCAAGCTGGTCAGCTAGCACCACATCTAGCCTTCCCACATTACAACCCTCAAGACCTTCCCGAGACCTAGGCTAGAGACAGCTCGGATTTTTGAGGATTCAAGCTCCATAGGATACCCTAACCATTAGGGCCAGACATGGAAATCAGATCCCGCATTATCAAACCTACCCCGATCGAAGTTCGAGTCATTATTACTCGACTTCCCCCTTTTCTACCACATTACAATACCTTACCCTCGAAGCCTTAGCTCCACAAAATCAAGCTCCAGATTTCGAACCATCAAAGCCACTTACTTCCTAGCACCACATTTCCAAAAACATCTAAACCAGTTACCAACCCCAAACACGGGAATTCAACTTGCGGTCAGCATAGAACATGCCCAAATAGTTCACACCACCCCTGGGGGCTACCCCGGAAAATGCTCACAGTCACAGGATCAACATCCTAACTATTCTAGCCCTTTGATCAAGACATCATTGGGAATGCACCTAGCCTACACCATTGCTATGGCTAGTTACACACAAAGCCCTAATAAACTAGGCACCATAATACATTTTTCAACACTGAACTACGGCATGGTTTGATTTCACTACACGTGAATACGTAGGCAGCCTTTCAACAGAGGTACAACCACCCACACCCACACAAATTCAAAAAGCGTCATCATTCTGGTCACGACACTGTCATGTTCTCAACAGTTAGCCTTGTCATCCTGGGAGCTTCTCTTAGGCAGAAAACCTCCATCCACTCACATAATCCAAATAACTTTCAAATCTAGCCTCCTTTCTATAGTGTGTCCTAGTACTCGGTCCAGTCAAAGACAAGAATCTGTCAGAGACTCGAAGCAATACCTACTTTGGGGAATATGCCCCGAAACCAAAAAAAATTCAAAAGAACACCAGTCTATGGCATTGCTACCACAAAGCCCTGTCGTACGGAAACAATCTCACTCTGAGGATTCGACCATGTTGCCACTCGCCTAGGCTACGGAATAGCGCAACTTAAGAGTCTTGTCATCTTAGGTGGCCCATCCCCTACCGAGTCACGGTCCAACCCTTAGAGAGCCCAGTCGTGTCTGTCAACTCGTCCGGTCACGTCTAGAGTCGAGTCTGTCGGCATGTCTCTCTCCAAATTCTTATTTTAAAATTTGCAAAAGTTAGCCATTTGAGAAAATCCCTTTCCTAGTCACCCCGGGAATAGGAATTTTTATCACACTTCATCTAGGCATACAGGCCTAACCAGAGGATTTTAGAAGTCCGTGTCAGGATCTGATCGGGAATCAAGTCATCCCAAGCATTCTAATTTCCAAACAAAATTCAAAAATTTTTAGCGTTTCCAAAAATTTTCAAAAAATTTCAGCATTTTCTTTCCAAAAAGCAATCAAAAAAATCATTTTCTTCCCCAGCGTGAGTCAATGTTTTATCTGAATGTTGCATGCAAAACAGACAGGTATCCCAAGACTCCCGGAGAATTCTCAAAAGAAAATTCCCAGTGAAAATTCAAGCAACATTTTTACTGAAGAATCGGATGTATCAGTAAGCGGTACATCCGCAGCCTCTAATGAAGGCTCCCGCGCTATTCCGAGGTGGGATTATCAGTAAGCGGTATACCCACAGCTTCCAATGGAGGCTCCCGCGCAATTCTAAGATGGGATGTATCAGTAAGCGGTACACCCGCAGCTTCTAATGGAGGCTCCCGCGCAATTCTAAGATGGGATGTATCAGTAAGCGGTACACCCGCAGCTTCTAATGGAGGCGCCCGTGCTATTTCAAGGTGGGATTATCAGTAAGCGGTATACCCACAGCTTCCAATGGAGGCTCCTGCGCCATTCCAAGATGGATGTGTCTGTAAACAGACATACGCAAGACTTTTTAAGAAAAGTCCCCGCAACATTATTGACGTCTATCCAGGTATGATTTCTATCTTATGGCTGGCGAGCCCTTCACGCAAGTCTGCTAGGTCTTAATCCTCGATTGGCCTGGTAGCTACTCTAATTTTCGCCTTGTCCAAGCCTCATTCAGAGTGGGGGCTCTGTAGACACCCACATTTTGACCGCCAGGTGTCTATAGTAGGTCCCGCCAAACACCCGATGATGATAGGACGCAAACATGCTTTAATGGACTCGGATATGGGCTAGAAATCATGGACATTTGGTTTAGGCTTATTACGGAGTACAAATCTTACAAAACCAACCTCAAATCCAGGCCCAGTGGGTCGTTTCGAGTCAAATGAGACTAATTTGGGTCGATTCCGACACCAGGGGTAAAACCGTCTTTTTACGAGCGAGTCAAAACCCGGTCAAAAATATTCTCGAGACACGTGAGTCAGCCGTGACACCTCACACGGCTGATTCAGACTCCAATCCTACAAAAAATCAGCTTCAATAAATATTAAACAAATCCGTTTAAGGATAGAATTCGATCTCAGGTAGGAATTCTATCCGGAAACCGAATCAGACACCGACCGAGCTCCAAATACTCGGCCAAGACATCCCAAACAGCCAAAATACTCGGCCAAATCTTCACGACAGCCGAGATACTTGGCTTCCCCACCAAGAAACGAGACTTTCGTTCCCTTTCGAACTCTCGTGTTTCCTATCTAAACTGGTATTTCTTGTCACACAAGCAAGACTACCTCGACTCCTATAAATAGGACCTCATATTCAACACAAAAGACACGATTCTACACAACAATTTTCACAGACCGAAATACACATTCACACATCCAACATACATACATCCTCGATATCTAAAAAAAATAATACAAAGCAAATCCCGACGTATTCCCGAAGAAGTCTCGAAATACCGACGAAACCACCCCCATTCGGCCGAACCCGGCGCCCCAAACGTCAAAAAAAACGCACCATCCCAAACTCACCCGCATCATCTCGACGCTCCCAAGTTTAAACCACTTTCCGACGAGCTCCATACCGAGAAAATAAAGCATGTAGGTTGAGGGTGTAAATCAAACCCGACTCTTTCCCCTTTTCTCTTCCTTCTCCACGTTTTTTTCTTCTTTTTCGTCGTGTCGTCGGTCGTTTCGTATTTTAATATGGGTCGTTCATCGCATATTTTTTTATTTCTAATAATCGATACTACAAAAACTATTTTTTATAACGTTCTTAAAATACGATATCGATTCTCTAATCGAATATCGTATCTAACAAGAACAAAATTAATTAATTCTCGTTGATGCTAATAAAATCGTTACATCTTTTTAAACAAAATTCGACGATTTTATACGCGGAGAGAATTAACATCTTTTTCGTTCAAAATTCTTTTTTTACATTTCGCTCAAAACAAACTTTTTTCAAAACCTTTTCTAAAATCATTCCGACTATTCGATATCGATTTCATAATCGAATATCGAGTACGACAAATATCAAAAATATGAATCGGGTATAAATTAATCCATATTTGCACGCGATTTATAAAAATTAACGGTTTTCGACAAATAAAAAAAAACCCGAACAGACCGCCACGCGAGTCGCGCGCCTGTCAGGCGACTCGCGCGGTGGCCTGGTCCGCCGGGTCCTTTTTTTCGTTTCCTCGCTTTTCTTTTTTATTCTTTTCGAGTCTTACATAAAAAGCGACTTTCGCGACATATTTCGATAAATACTTTTTTTTCGACCTCGGTCAACACGTGCTAATCCATCACGTGTCGTAAATCTTTTCCAAAATCATGCATATTATTTATTTACATCTTTATTCAAATTATTCAATCGTTACTAACTTGTTTTCTCGTGTTTGTAGCAATTTATTTTTTATTGTTTTATTAGACTAAAACGAACTTCACATGCTAAAAATAACTTTGACGTTATTAGTTTAACACGCATTAAACGACTTATCAACCCATTTATTTTTCTCTCACATGTCTAGGGAAAATAATCTTTGCATATCATTCAACCGTCGAACTAACGCGTGTACACCAAAAACGAACGATATCTTAGTAAAGGCCGCTAAGTGCGGGCGGGGTTGGGTGTTCTTAGTGAACTTCCCAACACGTACCCTCACCCCTTACTCAGAACCATGGTTTCCGGATGTCCGAATCCATTGGCAACGAGAGTCATTCAATACACGGTATCCGATAATGTCGGTATCGGTATCGTAATGCAAAGGGACGAGCCCAATAAACTCTGACATCGGAAATGGGCCGTATTTTGTATACGGCCCACTACGACATAGAGTGGGCTCGAATGGTTCCGAATAACCACAAAATTCGGTGGCGACTCCTACTTCGATTTAAATTTCAATTTGACCATCTCATATGGAGATTCATTCGCCTCCCCAAACCCGCGCGTGGCCGCGTCGGGGTGGACCTATGTCATGTCCACACATATCATAACATCAAACCAACCACAAAGGAGATCAAACAACTATGAATTCGCAAAAAAACAAAGAACTTGAATTAAAACTAAAAAAAATAAAGAAAAAAACGTACTGATTTCGGCGAAGAAGAGCAATGCTCCGATTAAGGCAGAAAAATGGTGATAATACCGCCAGAAAAATACTCTTATAGAAATCTTCGTTCATCTCTAAGTATGCATCAAAATCTCAAAACTTTTGATAAAAAATCTCCATTTCAATCTACCACCAAATCTGATTTCGATTCGTCTTCTATCTTCTCCGTCGGAAAGCTGCCGCTGCGGTTGTTGTCACTACGGGTTGTCTTCTTCTCCTTCTAATGCCTTCAACATGATCATCATATATCAATGATTTATACAAATAATATGGAAATTCAATCAAAGAAATCGCAGAAAACATGTAAAATGACGGCAAAATTAATGTAATCAAAGTCCAAACGACAGCAGTAAGATCAAAGAATGCACATTTAATCAAAGAAATCGCAGAAAACTCGTAAAATGACAGCAGCGACATCAACGAATGCACATTTAATTATAGAAACGGAAAACTCGTAAATGACAGCAAATTAAACTCAAACCATTATAAGAAATGATGAAACAGAATTTGGTATACTTCAAAGATGAAAAATTGATTTACCTATGGATTTCCTTGATTGAATCCAAAGCTTTAACCTTCATATCTACCTAAAAATCAATGAAGAAGAGAAGAAACACAACATATGAAATACTTAAAAAATAAATTGGGCACATAATAAAATGGAGGATATTGATGGTCGGAGATTATACCGGAGATCCTCCGTTGACGGCGAGCGCATCTGCATCATCTCACAGCTCTGATTTCTGATTTTACATCTTTCCAATTCCAATATAACGTTGCTAATCGACATTTGAAGCTCCAAGTTCATCTACTATGATGCCGGTGAAGAATGAAGAAATTAGTAGTAATAATCGATGAAAAATTATTGGATGAATAGAAATTATAGGTTAGGAATTAAGATTATATAAGAGTTTCTAATTTTTAATACAAAAGTGAGAACTGAGAATCATGCGATTGAGAATTTAGGGGGAGTGGCCGGGTATTAGTGGAACATGGGAAAGTGGTAGCAGTGGAATAGGAAAAAAATTTCAAAATAATGCTCTTAAATAAACTTATTATCGTTTCGGGTCGGATTGAAAACTAATTAACGAAATGGTGCTCTGGTAGGTTCGGATTGAGCTTCGTTTCTATGCGGAGCCAACCCGCCGAGCGCAATGGCGTGTCTTCCCGATTAAATTGACGGCAAAAAAAAAAATTATTACTCCTTAACCCGCCATTACCAATGGCGGGTTTGTCTTCAATAACCCGTCATTGCCAATGGCGGGTTCAAATGTCTTAGCTTCTGCCCAAACAACCTACAAAGTGTGAAATATAGCTACTAAGACCCGCCATTGGGAGTGGCGGTTTAATGAAGACAAACCCGCCACTCCCAATGGCGGGTTAGAGTGTAATTTTTTTTTTTGCTTTGATTTTCCGACCTTGGCCTTTACATTTATTCATTACACACTACTCACTCATTCATTCATTCATTCGTTCGGGTTCTAGTTGTATAATGGATGCGAAATTAAGTTATGATGAGTTCGTTGATAACCAAAAAAAAAATCCACACATGAAATGAAACCCGAAGATTGAAATAACATAAGTTTAACAATCTAAAAAGTTTAACCAAACCGAAATTAAAGACCGGTATCTTGGATAATTTGATGGCACGAGGGATGAATTTTAATTTAATACAAATAACATTAAGTTTAACCTAAGAAATAAAACTAAACACAAACAGTCTATTTTTTCCTCCTCCTGAATTTGTTCAACAAGCGCTTTCCCCTTGAAGGTTGAGGAGTGTCTCACTCATGCACGGGTGACATTGACGTTGTGCGACGAGGATTTCGGCGTAGTTCCCTCAACGTGATGTTTTCATCAAGATCAATTGAACTAACGCTCTGACGACCTCGGCTTGAGCCTCCTTCACTTGCTTGTTCGTTACGTTGAAGAGGTTGGAGGAGATAGTCATATCCCGTATTTTGAAGGGATTGGGAGGAGTAGTCTCTAATATTTGTCATCGTTGAACGGTAGCTGTCAGGAATCTCGGGAGGCATGTCTTGTATCACCTTGTCGCTCGTTGCATGGAGATTAGCAAATCCATGTGCCTAAATAATTAATATATTAGTTCAGTTGAAGTTGAGTATGATAGTAAATGATTATGTAATATGAAAAGTGAAAAAAAAAAAAAAAAAACTTACAAAATATTGGGAAACTCCGGTTGACGGTTGATGGGCTACTTGCTGACTGAAAGGACTGATGAAGAGACGAGTGTGTCGTCAATACCAAACCATGTACGGGTCATAGTACGATAACCTAGTCTCATCGACTGGCACACAAGCACATCGGAGTTGGTCCTTCATCCTCCATATTGTCACGTGAGGGCTGTGCTTATCCAACCAATCTGTTGAATGACCACCAGTCTTCCTTGACTTGTGTAACTTCAATTCCGTATCGGGTACTCTCGGAATCTCTTGCTTGCACCCAAATTGGCGCATCACCCTATTAGGGTAATGCCACTCAACAATGTTATAGCAAATTAATGGAGCTACAATAAGCCAATCAACAGAGTCAGTTGTGCAATCTTCGGGCAGGAATGAAAGAATTTGTGGGGTATAAGGTTGCCATGTGAATTGATCATGCATCAGTCATAGTATCCAAGGCATTCCTGTACCCCGTTAGTGTTGTCGTCCCTTACGACCTTTTTCGGTTCACACTCACCCACTTACGACCTAAAGAATCAACCCGTAGTTCATGCTGTGAACCTAATGGGTATGCCCCATGGTGAGTTGGAGCATCACGAGGACCCATTATGTGTGGTCTCCCTATCGATAACCGTTCCCATGCCCATAACTGTAACAACACTAGTGGTCCTGATATGCCTCGAGCCTTGATGGAGCTAGCCGTGCACAAATTCCGATATAACGTGGCTAGTACGGCACTCCCCCAAGAGTAGTCATCCACTTTTGACAAGTCACCCAACAGTGGCAAATAAATGACAGAGATGTCATTGCCGCTCTTGTCCGGAAACATAACGGTTCCGATCAAGATTAGCAAGTAGGCTCTCACATAGCAGTGAAGAGTTAGTGGGGTTGCATCACCTGGTAAGTCTCTGAAATTGTCCGTCAACCACTTAATCTTCAAAGATGACCCGTCGATGTCATTTGGGCCCGGAGTTTTGCCTAAGACATTACCAATTTCCTCAACCCAATTATAATTGCTAGCACCACTTACTATCTCCCCCCTAATTTTCAAACCGAGTAGGACCTGAACATCTTGCAAGGTCACAGTGACTTCCCCAACAGTCAAATGGAAAGTGTGTGTCTCTTGCCTCCAATGCTATACCAAAGCACTTATTAAATCAACATTCAATTTCATACCTACTAATCTATGAATATAATAAAACTGTGTTTGCCTAATGCAATCCACTACACGATCATCTACCTTAAACCCCTCGTGCCATTGCAAATGCGCCCTACATCTGAGAGGGCCCAGTTCCGTCCCCTCCCATATAGCCGTGCTCCTGTGATTCTCTTGAAGTTTGAGAAGGGTTGGAATCATTGGCCCTGGATGTAGATGGTGCTCCATTATCCCTGCGTATATGTAAACGAAAAAATTTGTTAAATACTCACGGTTTAAGAAATCATAATCGTAAATTTTATTTTCACAACGTACACATACATGAAACAAAAGAAAAAGCGATTTAAAAAAATTAAATTTACCCTTGTGTGTTGTCCAATCTCAGGGGACATGTTTTCTTATTGTGACCTTTGCCACGATATAAGCTACAAGTCTTTGTTGACCTAATCGTCTTATCCATTTCATTTCTAAACCGTTTTGAAACTGGTCTTCCTCTTCCCCTTTTATTCGTTTCGTCACACACTATTTTCACTCCATTATAAGGTCTCCAGTTAGCTTCATCCTTCAATGGTCGAAATCTGGGAGCATATGATGCTTCATGTTCCACCGTGGTATAGTAATTGTCAACGAACTGACCAGCATTTAACCCCATGGATGAACATACCGCGTAAATAAGAGAACATGGGTATTTATATGTTTGCATTTTGTTACAAGTGCATGTTCGATTCTTGAAAGCCACTGTATGTAAATTATTCCCATGACTTGCATTTCTTTTGCCTTTTCCGGTACTCACTTGGTATATCCCTTCTTCCCGATCAAATGACACAACTGAATGGTAGGCGGCTTTTTCACTAATTACATCCAATTCTTTGGTGATTTTTTCACTATAAAGATGCCCTTCCAATAAACGTGATTTTGCCCATTCACGTCGATTAACAAATAGGCATTAACCCTATAGAATACACACTTCACAAGGGCGGTTATTGGTAGAAACCGTGCTCCCTTCAAGACATTATTAAAAGACTCCGTCAAATATGTGGTCAAAATACCGTACCTATGACCACCATCATGACAAATGGACCACTTCTCGACACCGATTTCATTGACGTAATGCCTAATTTCCCTATTCAATTGAGCAAGCCGAATATAACCTATGTCAAATTTTTTAGCTTGTAGTTGCATTGCCGTTGACCCGAAGAGATTTTTCACTTGAACATTCTTACATCTTTTGTGGACATTAGATGCTAAATGACGAATGCAAAGCCTATGATAGGCATAAGGTTCCTCCCATTGACTACCAACTTCGTTCATAGCGCCCATTATACCCGCATGTCTATCGGAGATGACACATAATCCGTCTCGTTTGGTGACATAGGTCCTAATACAAGACATAAACCAAGGCCAACTCTCCGTATTTTCTGACTCAACAATCGCGAAGGCAAGTGGAAATATTTGGTTGTTTGCATCAACTCCCATAGCGGTCAACACCACTCCTTTGAACTTACCATACAAGTGAGTTCCATCAACGGTGATAATAGGGCGACAATGTTCAAATCCATCAATACTTAGTTTGAAGGCCCAAAAAACTCGTTGAAATATTCGAACATTCGGGATATTCGTGGGTCTAGTCGACCACTGAACAATTGTGCCGGGATTAGATTCTTTTAAACCTTCCAAAAAACGAGGAAGCATCTCATAGGATTCTTCCCAACCCCCAAAAATGTCACTAATTGCTCTTTGTTTTGCATTCCAAGCTTTCATCTTAGTTATTGTGGACCCAAATTTGTCTCTCATGTACTCCACAATAACGGACACCTTAATACCCCAATCGGCCTCAACAAGGTTTCGAATCGCATGGCTAATGAACCCTCGTTTCAAATTCATATGGTCTCTAGGAACGGTGTTACCGACACAAGAAGTTTCATGACGACCATTGTACGTGACAATGGTAAAGGATTGTGAGTGAAAATCTTTTTGCGTGGCCCTTAGCCTCCATTTACAAGGGGAAGGTGATCGACCACATTTGAAGGTTACCGTGTGAGGCTTAGACTCTGCAACTTTGAAAAATTGATTTCGTTGCACACTATATAATGTCACTTCATCTATCACCGACATTTTGTTTGAAAACACTTGACCTTTAGCAAACTCATTCCCTTGCTCATAACGAACTAAAGAATCCCATGTTCTCCAATCATTCAACTCATCCCCTTCTAGTTTTTCAACATTGTTATACTCTACAATTGGGGCACTAGCACCAACATCATCAACATCGTCATCTCCTTCATCAACATTAAGTGTTTCATACTCCTCATCAACCTCATCACCCTCTATATGACCATCAAATACACTGACGTTTATATCATTACTAGTAAGGGATACGTATTGACCAACGTCATCTAACGCCGTAGGAAGCCTAGGTGTCGGCACATTTGGTGTGGGCACAACAAAGGAAGTAGTGGACAACTCAACAAATATGTCCATGGATGGAGAATTTGAATGACGAACACTTGTCCACAACGCCCTTAATGCAACATCATTGTTAAGGGATACAACTTTAAAACATCCTGAACTGGGATATTTCATTTTGATAATCAATTGAGCACTCGTCCTATCAACATCAATCCCCTTGTATATCTCGTCAACTAATTCACCGTAGCTCATTTTTGTACTAGCTAAAACAAAACATTGTGACCCTCCTCTATATGTTACACATCCATTTTGCTCCAGTATTTCTCCATCCCAATAACACATTAGTGGATAATCAATAATGTCCATTCTATAAATAAAAATTAATTAGCAAAACACAACTAAAAAAAGAAAAATAAACAATAATTTTCTCTAATTTAATACAACACAATATGAACCATACACCTTAATTACCAAATATTAACCTAAATTAAACTTAACAATTACATTAACAACCTCCCTTAATAACCGCATCTTTGTAGTAAAATACCAAAAAAATTGATTTTCTAATATCTATTAACTAAAAAATCAAATTATTCAAACTACTAATTTAACCAATAAAATATATATTTGATTCTTACAAACTACTTAAACCACACATAATTTCCCACAACACAAACAATGGAATTTTCCCCAAAAAAAAAATTTAGGGTTTCAAATTTGGGAATTTCTCTATTAATGCAAAAATAAACATCTAAATTGTAAATCTAACAACTAATCAAAGAAAGTAAAGAACTTTAAGCATAATTTATGAAGATATAAACTTATTATAACAACAAAATCAAATAAAATTGGAATAAAATTGGAACAATTAGTTGAATTATACCTTGCTAATTATGAAATTAAGTGTAGAGGTTCGCCGGAAGTGTCGCCAGAAGTCTCGCCGGAAGTGTTGCCGGAAGTGACGCCGGAGTTGGTGAGTAATGATGGAGGATCAGTGATTGAGTATAGGTGAGTAGAGAGTGGTATGAGTAAAGAGTGGTGGGGGTGAGCGAGTAAAGAGGGTCGTGTGTTGGGTGGGAATTAAAAACCAAGGTTGGAAAATCAAAGCAAAAAAAAAATTACACTCTGACCCGCCATTGGGAGTGGCGGGTTTGTCTTCATAAAACCGCCACTCCCAATGGCGGGTCTTAGCAGCTATATTTCACACTTTGTGGGTTGTTCGGGCAGAAGCTAAGACATTTGAACCCGCCATTGGCAATGGCGGGTTATTGAAGACAAACCCGCCATTGGCAATGGCGGGTTAAGGAGTAATAATTTTTTTTTTGCCGTCAATTTAATCGGGAAGACACGTCATTGCGCTCGGCGGGTTGGCTCCGCATAGAAACGAAGCTCAATCCGAACCTACCAGAGCACCATTTCGTTAATTAGTTTTCAATCCGACCCGAAACGATAATAAGTTTATTTAAGAGCATTATTTTGAAAAAAAAAATCGTGGAATAGTGGCTGATGGTGAGTTAAATGGAGTGTGGGAAGTTGATTTGAAGTTGGGAGTTAAATGGGAGTGGGAAGTTAAGAGTTTGAGTGGGGAGTTAAAGATAGATGGAGAATGAAGGAACTGCTGACGGTTTATGCGGGTTGGTTACAATTTTTTTTTTTTTATAAGTAACAGCTACGTCGAATCCAACATGATGCCAAATAGAACGATAATGTGGCAACTGACGTGGGTGAATGTGGTGCGAGTATTTTCTTCAGCATTACTCCCTCCATTCCATTCAATTGTTTGCCTTTTATATTCATTGTGAGGAGTATTTTAATCAAAGGCAAACAATTAAATGAAACGGAGGGAGTATTATATAAGAGATGAGATAAGTTTTACCAAATGAGTGCATAGTGCATTCAAAACCAAAAAGAGTCCACCCATTGCACCAAATCAAACACAAATCATCCGTCAAATTTTGTCATGATTTCAAAATTCAAATGCCACCACCACTTCCACTGCCCCCTCATTTTCTCCCAACTCTCTCAATTCCCCAAACCCCCTCCTCAAATTCAATTGAAACAACTCCTCAAAAACCCTAACAAAACCCTCCATCATCTTCCCCCCAAACCTCCTAAAATCACCCTAAAGATGTCATCTTGGTCATGTTCTTCTTGCACCTTCCTCAACCCACCTTCCCAAAAACTCTCTTGCCAAATTTGCCAAACCCCATCAGCATTTCCATCAATCGAAAATCAAAATCCATCGTCTCTTGATAAATGGGGTTGTAAAGCTTGCACCTTTCTCAACTCTTATAGTAATACCAACTGTGAAATTTGTGACACTCGTGCACCTTCTATTCATCTTGATTACACCAGTAATGATGAATTTGTCAATATTTCATCTTCTTCTGATGTGGGTTCAATCTTTTTTCCTCTGAGAAAGTGTTCGTCCTCTTCTTTGACCCGGATTCCAGACCCGGATGATTCGAAACTTGATTTGGGGTTTCATGATAATGTCCGAATTCAAATGGGTAGTGATCACATTGCTCAAAATGTGGCTCATTTTGATGGGTCTTCCCAAAACTTGGGTTCTAACAAGCGCAAATTTCAAGAACCTGTTTCAGGTAGTGTGTGTTTTTTTTTCGCAAAATCTCATTTGACACCGTTTTAGTCTTATGAGTTATGACGAATCCTTTTTCATTGTATATGACTGGCTTGTATCACCTTTATTATATAGTACTCCGTACTACTTTTATAGCTTTATGATTGATCATTGTGTTTATGTTCATTGTACCTTAAAATTAAGGTTAAGGGGTGCTTTGAAAATGATACTCCCTCCATCCCCGATGATTTCTTTGGCTTTGCTTTTGACACCAAGAGGAAGAGGTACAATGACGAGGTGACATGTGGAGCCAAATTCATGAGAAGAGTCGAATTACACATAAAAAACATTTCTAAAATAGAAAGACAAAAAATTCATTGAGACGCCACAATATGGAATAGGCAAAGAATTCATTGAGACGGAGGAGGGAGTATATGATTGTTTCATGCTTGTATGTTGATTTCTGAGGTATAAAGATGTGTACTTTGTTGATGATATATAGACAATATAGTTGGTTGTTCGTTGATTTTTGAGGTATAAAAATGTGTACTTTGATGATGATATAGTTGCTTGTTTGTTGATTTTTGAGGTATAAAAATATGTAGTACTTTCATAATGATGATATATACTTTGCATGTTTGTTGATTTTTGATGTATAAAGATGTGTACTTTGATAATGATATACTCTGTATAACTTCAAGGATTTGTTTATTGTAGAGAATTAGAGATGTATGCAACTCTGATTGTGTGAATCACATTATGTGGTGCCTTGTTGAATGAATTAAATCATGTGCGTTTGAGTCGTCGTTGTCTTCATACGGCATCTAATTGATATAAAAATCGGGTATTATGCATTTATATGAATATCAGTTGGTAAAGATGTTTCCTGGATATATGATACTAATGAATGATATGAGTATTTGTTGCTCATTTTTCTGTCTTTTGTAAATATATGTGATTACGTGCACCCTGAACTCCAAAAATGCACATCAACAGTCTTTGGAATCTGATATGCTCGGAGTTAAAGTGTTAAACGAACACTGGTTAAGCTCAGCGCCTAATATCATTCACGTTTTATTTGGAACAGTTTGTCTCTTTTAGGTCGGACACATTCCGCTTTTGATTAAAACATGTCAAATATCACCCTATTTGATTAAACCTTATTTGGGTAGATATAGTCCTTGTATATGAGTTGCTAGTGAGATCGGTAATATGTGTATTGAGGACTTGTAAGATTTCTGCAGAATTTAGCATTGCATTTTAACTATGGGCTGATCATTTGTGCAGAAGAGAATAATAGGGTAGATAACGGAATAGACGTGACGGACCTAAGGTCAGCAGATATTGTCGAAGATAGTGAATGCAATATTGTGTTTAAGAGGAAGCGAGATCCGAGTGATTCCTTTGAGAAGCCGATTACACTCAGTGGATTTCGTGATGTTAAATCTTCTAAGAAACAAACAACACAAGGTTAGCACGATCGCTGGTATTTTATACTCCGTATCTACGAAAAAATAAACAGAAATATCTTACTCGTATGTATTTTATACTCCATATCTGCGTAACAGAGAATATTACTCCCTCTAATCCATTCCCAACTATACATTTGACTTTTCACGGTCCATGAGATGACGCTTTGACGATGCTTTTCGCTTCGTATATTTTTTTTTGTGTGTTTGAAATTATGATTTCCCGAAACACCTTATAAGAAATGTAAATTTGTTGGTTTTATATTTAAATTTTTATAAATTTGACTAAATATAATCGAAGTCAATATCTTTGAAGCTCAACTTTAAAAAATGGATGGGTATTTTGGAATGGATTTGAGGGAGTAACACTTTTAATGAAACTTGTACAAATGAAGAAGCTAGGGCAACAGGATCGATGAAAGGCTCAGTTCTCTCAGAGATTTCTGAGAACAGTGAAGTTAAGAATGTTTCGGGAACAATAAAGATCTTATCATACAATATCTGGTTTAGAGATGAACTCGAGGGACGTTTAAGGATGCGAGCAATCGGTAACCTTATTCATCAACATTCTCCCGATGTCATTTGTTTTCAGGTTTCATTTTTTTCTTCCGTGATTGTGATCATCAGTGAAAACAGTGTTAATCTCCATGATTTGCCTGCATCAATAATGTGTTCTTGTTATTCAGGAGGTCAACTCCGTTCTTTACGACATTCTTCAGACATCCTCGTGGTGGAAGAACTATCGTTGTTCAGTCTCCTACGAAAGGTCCCAAAATGAGGCGTACTTTTGCATGCAGGTAATTATTGTAAACCTCACATCGTTTACCCTGCATTTCCTCCATTTTAATGGTTGATACTTGATACCTATATCGCTCAGACTTCTGAATGCAATCAATTAATTTCTTTCAGTTGGCCAAAATTCCTGTGAAATCGTTCAGTTGCAAGCCATTCAGCTACACAATGATGAGCAGGGAACTCTGCATGACACAACTCGAACTGAACAATAACAAGTCACTCATCATTGCCACAACCCATCTCGAAAGTCCGTGCCCGGGCCCACCAACATGGGATCAAATGTTCAGTAAGGAGCGTGTCTCTCAAGCGAAGGAAGCCATAAACGTTCTTCAACAATTCCCGAACGTTGTTTTCTGTGGCGACATGAACTGGGATGATAAACTAGATGGCCGGTTCCCGTTCCCCGAGGGTTGGTTCGATGCTTGGGAGCAGTTAAGGCCTGCAGAGGTTGGGCACACATATGATACCAAGTCGAATCGAATGTTGTCGGGAAATCGTGCTTTACAAAAACGGTTGGATAGATTTGTTTGTCATTTGCCTGAGTTTAGGGTTAGCGGGATTGAGATGATGGGAACTGAGGCAATTCCCGGGGTGGAATATAAGAAGGAGAAGAAACTGAGAGGTAAAATTCAAGAGTTAACCCTCCCGGTTTACCCTAGTGACCATTATGGCTTGCTTTTAACGGTAACTTCGGTATAACCAACTCGAAAAAACTCAAAGTCGTGTGACTGAAGTCCTTGTTATGTCATTTACGATGGCCTTTTTTTTCGGTGTATGTTATAGGAAATAGGAACTCGGAAGCAAATGTCTTTTGTATAGTTGGGGGATGTCGCGAGCTGATGTTTGACTCCTTTTCGGAGCGCTAGACTCCGGGTAAATGGCGTCCTACCATTTTGAGTTCATTACATTTACCCATTAATGTTAGTATTTGAAATTTAATCCGATTTCCAATCCAACGATTTTTAGAATTCCGGTTTTTGGTCCTTGGACTACTTTTATCTGATCGGGATCGGTATTATTGTGTATTGATTTTTTTGTAAAATACTAGTTTTCGTGCCCGTGAAATTCACGGGGCTTGCAATGGTATGTTTGTGCAATCTCCCTTTAGTGCAGTACCTTCTTTGTGAGCGTTTGTTGGCAACGTAGTGGTCAATTGGTGAAAGAGTGGAAATTTTTAATGTTTGGTTTTGTTACTCGAAGTTGTGTAAATCCCAACGATAAGCGTAATGTAGATAGCAAACAACGTCAGTAAATAAGGAATAGGGGAATCTGGGTAAGCCACACCTCCAAATCTTGCTAAACAAATTGGAATATAGTTTGTGGTACGTGAAAAACAGCGTAGCACGACACAATTAACTAACAATAATACGTAAGTATTTTTTCGACCAATGCTTGTAGGTTTCTTTATTGTGCTCCTCTTAAGTGTGGTGTGATGTTGTTGGCCTCAATCGCTTCCCAGCCTTGCTAATCCCCTTCATGTTTGTGTCTTTCGCGTTAGGGTCATCTTTGCAGCACATTGTAGACAAATTATGCTCAATTTGCATAATGAAGCAAATGTAATGATTATTTGTGAATGTAAGTTGTTTTGTAATTACTGTTTCGATGCTTTGAAGTTTCTGTTTTATGTGGAGTGTTGAGGAGCATTTCGTCTTATGCCGAGTCTACGGCGGTATTTTTTTCCTCGTTTCCTTCTACGTGTTGCAGGTTATTTTTGTTTCTGTTGTGAATATCATTGACATTGTTAGCAGTTGTTGTGGAACCAATAAAGTAATCGTATATACCTTGTCTAGGGATTTGGTGAGTGTCGATTCATGCATCGCAGGCAGAAATGTCTTCTGGACCTTTAATTCCCTTTAATTCCCAAATTTATTTACCCCTATCTTAACTTTGAAAGTACATGTCTTCCCAACACATTGCTGTAGAATGTCAAATACTTTCCCTTTTCCGTCGTCCTGCAATACCATTCCGTAACAGGTGGTTAGTGCATTCTGATCTCTCGCAATATCGTATTAAATATTAGTGATAGTAATTCTGAAGTCATTACCTTTTCATACAAGTTCAACAGATGAGATATTGGCTTCCCAATGACCTTTTCTGCTTCCTTGTGGAAAATAACCAACGGCAAGGATGTGTCTCCGTCCGCTATCGTGGTCATTAGTCTATACCTGCAAATAGAAAGTTGGTTAACGTTCTTGTTTCAAGCGAGCCTTAATTTAGTTGTTACTTACCTTTGGGTCGGGTAGGAAATCAGCTGAGCACAGTTAGCACACGTTCTATCTTCTGGAGTCCCTATTTCTCTTTGTTAGATGAGCGTACAAGCGACGAATGTGAGGATTCAACCCTAACTGTGGTTGTGGCTGCATTGGAGGCGTGGCCTGGTAGTGGGTGTGTAAATAATAGGTAAGAACATCCTAGTTTACTCTTTTAATTAAAAGATATAGGAGTCTCTTGACCCTGTCGTGTTCCGTTTTATGCATTTTAGTTTCGTACTGTTTTAGGGTCTTATCTCACTTCTTGTACACCAAAATAAAAACGAATGAATGACTCCCTGGTAACAGAATATTCTACCTAAGACAGACAGAGAGACGGACAGTGTACTCATCCACTCCCTCAGCACGTGAACTACAAACACTGATAACTCGTAACAGCAAGCCCGACCTAATGAAACAAATACTCACTCTTTCAGCAGTAAGTACGCCCCCATTGAAACATTACACACACTGTCTATCTATATATCTGTAAACATCAAACTAACTACGAGTACATTACTGATAACTCCATTGTTTCATCGAAGCATATACTCAAAGTACTCCCTCCGTCTCGACTTTTGTTAAAATACTACTCACAAATAATTAATTCTTGAGTGATGAAGATGGAAAGAGTATCTATCTATCGTCTAATATAATCAATCAACAACGAAAATAAAAATTCCTAGTGACATGTGGCAAGTCCTATGCCACAAATTGCGTGTCTAGTATGTAAAATTCTTTTAATTAATATGACTTTTCTGTACTTCGGATTGATTACTCATTCATGGTCACTTATTTCTGCCTTTCGTGAAAATTTTTCGTAACATGCTAAGCGTAGAATCAGACCATAATAAAAGGCGGTGGATAAAGAATGGTGAGGATAAATAAATCAGTGTAACTGGCAATGTTAAATTAAATTACCTTGGATCATATGATGACAGTCACAGAACAGCAATTATGTACTGTCTTCAGCTACTTTTTGAGGGAGGCGATGTTCCGAATACGCTGACCCGCAAAGCTGATGTTATGCCAAAACCCTTGTCTTCGATTCGCAAATGGTGGTTCAAGTGATACCGCTGTTCATAGAAGTAAGAGAGCATGATTAGCAATGCACAGCAATGATCAAATGCATTCAAGTTTCCAGGGAATAACCAAGCAGCAGCCCTGAACCCAAACGAACTTATTGAAAAACAATGCTACAAACTGGTAAAAAAAATTATATGCAGATGAAATAGATTTCCAACAATAAATCTAATTTGTAAGTTGTCAATTATCCTTCGCTCATAGAGTGAAACACGTACGGACAGTTCAACTGGTGCTCAAATCTTGGAGGGCATCATCCCCGGTGTCGTTGTTTATTCTGTTACTTTTGTTGAGGCGTTACAATAGGCAAGTAATGTGCACGAAGAAGAACATTGATGTTGCAAGCATCGTGGTTTAGGCACCAGATCTAGTATGTAAAATTCTTTTAATTAATATGACTTTTCTGTACTTCGGATTGATTACTCATTCATGGTCACTTATTTCTGCCTTTCGTGAAAATTTTTCGTAACATGCTAAGCGTAGAATCAGACCATAATAAAAGGCGGTGGATAAAGAATGGTGAGGATAAATAAATCAGTGTAACTGGCAATGTTAAATTAAATTACCTTGGATCATATGATGACAGTCACAGGACAGCAATTATGTACTGTCTTCAGCTACTTTTTGAGGGAGGCGATGTTCCGAATACGTTGACCCGCAAAGCTGATGTTATGCCAAAACCCTTGTCTTCGATTCGCAAGTGGTGGTTCAAGTGATACCGCTGTTCAGAGAAGTAAGAGAGCATGATTAGCAATGTACAGCAATGATCAAATGCATTCAAGTTTCCAGGGAATAACCAAGCAGCAGCCCTGAACCCAAACGAACTTATTGAAAAACAATGCTACAAACTGGTAAAAAAAATTATATGCAGATGAAATAGATTTCCAACAATAAATCTAATTTGTAAGTTGTCAATTATCCTTCGCTCATAGAGTGAAACACGTACGGACAGTTCAATTGGTGCTCAAATCTTGGAGGGCATCATCCCCGGTATCGTTGTTTATTCTGTTACTTTTGTTGAGGCGTTACAATAGGCAAGTAATGTGCACGAAGAAGAACATTGCTGTTGCAAGCATCGTGGTTTAGGCACCAGAACTGCAAACATTTAGCTTATCTGCAATATATGTCCTATTAAGGCATCAACTGAGGCCTTATCAGTTGGTGCTCAGTACACAAAATCCTCAATCTAATAGCAACTTAAATGGGCCGTAATAATTTGGTCTAGCACTTCAACTGAGAATGTAGCAACTCATTCAATGTCATACAGGGGAAGACTAAATTTGACCGATGAAGAACAATAACCAAATAGCATAAATCTTACCGATGAAGAAGGAGGCGGCTGGCAGCAACTTTTGGAGCAAGCTTTCGACGAAGGTGCAGAGGGACGAAAAGAGGAAGGCAAGGGACGGCCTGATTTTGTCATATGTATGAACTTGGGAAGTATAAATAGTCTCAAATAACTTCAGTTCATCGGATGCCATTGTAACCGCAAGGGATTTAATGGAGTAGAACTTTAATGGAGTAAATGTGCTGTAATGGAGGCAGATTCTGTTTCGAGGTGAAGAAGGGAGTAGAAACAGGCAGCATATTACCAAGCAAGTAACCAAACAGGCAGATTAGTTAGGCAATGGATTAGGGGTAGATTAGTTAGGGAATGGGTTAGGTGAGCTGTCATTTGACATGCCACGTGTCAATCTCTTGTAGCTTGTTAGTCTAATTAACTAAGAGGGAATGACTTTTTATTGTATTATATAGATTATCTAAAAAAATATTGTTTACCTATTTAATCTACTTGGACCGAGTTTTTTGGATTGATTTCTTTTTTTTTAGAAACCCAAAAGGCCCTAAGGTATTATTGCTCAAATTGGGTGTAGCCAAACGAACAATGTCAGAAGGGAAAATGCCGATCCAAAGTTGCTGACCCAAATATCAAGACACAAAATGAGTTAAACCATGAGCAACACAATTAAATTGGCGACGGGGAAAAGAATTAAAATAAAACAAGAGTTACAAATGTCCTCTTATACAAGGGAGATATCACTTTGGTCGCTTATGCCCGCTATTAGCCGTTCCACAACCATCTTGCAGTTGCTCTCAAAAATGAGATTCTGAATCCCAACGTTCTTCGTTTTCTCTTGGACCAAAATTTGAATAAGGGGTTGTGTAATACGGAGTAACAAAATCCAATCCTACCGGGGCCCTATATTGAACTAGAATTTTTCCGGTCTAGAGTTTTTGTAATCCAATTTAGTCCAAGTCTGAAATGACAATCAGATCAATGTGTTTTGTGCGCTCATGAAAGACACAGAATTCTTTGCTATATGAATGGCAGCCTGACTGTTGCATTTAACTGGAATAAGAGTGATGTCCGTGACCCAAAGTTTTGATAGTAGTCTCCTTAACCAAGGAAGTTCAAAAGTAATGCGTCTTAATGACCTATATTATGCTTCAGCTGATGATAAGGAAACAATTTGTTGCTTCTTTGATTTTCAGGAAATTAGGCTTCCACTCATGAATATTAAAATTCCACTAACTGATCTCCTTGTGTGCGAGCAAGCAGCCCAATCAGCATCACAGACACCTGTGAGACTGAAATCTGATGCATTATTGAGAAAGATCGCCCGTGAGATGTCTTTGGCTCTTTGCTGAGGTAATGTAGTACATGATAGGCCGCTTTGAGGTGGAGATCCCTAGAAAAGTCAATGAATTGACCCTGAACCGCAAAACAAATGTATGGCCTGGTGTTGGTGTCCTTGGTGAGAAAGTTTAGTTGCCAACCAATTTTTCGTAAGTGGCTGGGTTATCAATGAGATTCCCAGAGTCATGAGAAAGTAGAATCTAAAGAAGAAGTGACTGACTTGACATTAGAATAACCAAATTTCTTTATGACCTATTTGGGAATCTTTATTTGGATTTCAAATCTGGATTTGGCCCAAATATAATGTTTGGGGACCTAAAAAATTTGGATTTGGGCCAAATTCCTACCAAATCCACCTCACTCACAAAAACCCTAATTTCAAATTACATCCCCACCCCGTCATTTAGAATGAAACTACGCTACATACTGTCCTTTTTCTCTTTCCTCATTTCTCTCTTCTTACACATCCTCTCCATTATCAAACACCATTGAGCAATTAGAGCAACTTTTTCGCATTATTCTCTCCATAATTTCAGGTACATCTAATTTTATCTCTTTAATTTTGTTCAAACAATATTTGTATTTCAACTGAGATTTGATTTCAATTTTACTCGAACAATTTTTGGGGGTTTAGAGTTTCGTTTGTCGGATTTGTATTTTGTGTAGTGTTTGTGCTCAACCGGATTACTGAAACTATAATTCGTGCATTATAGTGGTACGTCTTGTCTCTTTGATTCTCGCCTTCAACTATATTTGGGTATTTTCAGAGTGAAACAGTATTTTGTGTAGTGTTTAGCTTTATTTCGAATTTGACTATGCTGGTGTAGACACCCACATTTTGACTGCCAGGTGTCTATAGCAGTTTCCGACAAACACCCGATGATGATCGGACGCAAACTTGCTTTAATATACTCGAAAACGGGCTCAAAATCATTGGCATTTGGCTTGGGCTTTTTACGGAGTACAAATCTCACAAAACTAACCTTAAATTCAGGCCCAGTGGGTCATTTCGAGTCAAATAAGACTAATTTGGGTCGAATCCGGCACCAGGGGCAAAACCATCTTTTAGCGACCGAGTCAAAACCCGATCAAAGATATTCTCGAGACACACGGACCAGTCGTGACACCTCACACGTCCGGTTTGGACTCCAACACTACAAAAATCAGCTACGCATAATATTAAACAAATCCGTTTAAGGATAGAATTCGATCTCAAGTAGGAATTCTATCCGAATACCGAATCGAACACTCGACCAAGCGTAAGACACTCGGCCGAGCAGGCTGTTTTCAGCCGGTTTCCTTGCTTCCTTGTCAAGCAAACGGAATTCTCGCGCCTCTCAGCTTCTTACGTTTCCTAATCCTAAGCGGTAGTTCTAACTCAAACACTACTTCTCTTAGCCAAGGTCGGGAATTTTCCTATAAATAGGCCCCTTGCACACAACACTATATAAGGAATTACAATATCAACTTTTCACACATAGATATAAACTCCTTACACTTAGCATCGAGAAAAATCGATAGTACATCCAAAACCCGAAGGAACCGGCCCCGATACCCGTCACCTTTCACGTCCCAAACCAAAACCACCACAACTCACCAACATTAAACTCGACGCTCTCGTGCCATAGCCACATTCCGACGAGCCACGATCCGAGTAAACAAAAGCATGTAGGTTGAGGGTGTAACCAAACCCGACTTCTTTTTTTCTATCTTCTTCTCCTTCTCGTTTTTTTCGTCTTTTTCTTCTTTTTTCGTCGTCCGTCAGTTTTTCTTACGGGTCGTCGGTTGTCATTTTTTATGGGTCGTTCGTCGCTTTTTTATTATTTCTAATATCGATATTACTAAAACTATTTTCATATAACAAACATTCTTAAAAATACGATATCAACTCTATAGTCGAATATCGTATTAAAAGAATTAAATTAAATCTCGTCGATGCTAAAAAATCGTTACATCTTTTTACAAAATACGACGATTTTAACGCGGAGAGAATTAACATTCTTTTATTTTCGTTCAAATTCTTTTCAAAACAATTTTACAAAACTTTTTCTAAAAATCATTCCGAATATTCGATATCGATTTCATAATCGAATATCGAATACGACGAATGTCAAAAATATAAATCGAGTATAAAGTAATTCATATTTGTACGCGATTTATCGAAATTAACGATTTTCGAAAAATAAACGAGGCGGGACAGACCCTCACGCGAGTCGCGCCCCTCCCAGGCGACTCGCGCGGGAGCCTGAAATCCGCGGCCCTTTTTTTCGCTTTCTTCATTCCTTCTTAACATCATTTTTTAAAATTCTACAAAACGATTTTTCAAAACCTTTTATTTACGTCTTTTCTAAAACTATTCCGAATATTTGATATCGATTACATAATCGAATATCAAATATAACGAATATAGAAAATATTAAGTCGGGTGCAAATTATGCAATATTCGCACGCGATTTAATAAAATCATCGATTTTCTCAAAAAAATCAATTTCAAAAACAGGCCGGGACGCGAGTCGCGCGCGTCCCGGGCGAGCAGCCTGCTCGGGCGAGTCGCGCCAGACTCGGGCGAGTCGTGCGGCTGGCTGGAACACGACACGTTTTTCTGTTTTTTCGAACATCGTTTTTTTAGACAAAACAGCGTCTTTTTAGCAATATTTCAGATTTCAACAAATATATTTTTTCTTTTCCTCTCGACCTCGGTCAAACACAAATCATGCATATTATCGTATTTATTTTTATTATTCAATCGTTACTAACACGTTTGTTCATCTTTTTAGCAATTTCTTTTCATTATTTAATTTGTTTTATTATACTAAAATGAATCTCACATGCTAAATTCAACTTTGACGTTAATTTTCATGCATTAAATCGACTTAGCAACCCATTCAATTCCTCGCATGTTTAGGAAAACAATGTTTGCATATCATTCATCGTATTACTAACGCGCGTATTCAAAAATCAAAGATATCCTAGTAGAGGCCGCTAATGTGCAGGCGGGGTTGGGTGTTCTTTGTGAACTTCCCAACACGTACCCTCACTCCTTACTCAGAACCTTGGTTTCCGGATGTCCGAAACCATTGGCAACGAGAGTCATTCAATACACGATATCCGATCAAGTCGGTATCGGTATCAAATGCAAAGGGACGAACCCGATAAACTTTGACATCGGAAATGGGCCGTATTTTGTACACGGCCCACTACGACATAGAGTGGGTTCGAACGAGCCCGAACTCCCACAAAGTTCGGTGGTGACTCCAACTTCGATTTAAATTTCAATTTGACCATCTCATATGGAGATTCATTCGCCTCCCCAAACCCGCGCGTGGCCGCGTCGGGGTGGACCTATGTCATGTCCACAGCTGGAAGAGCTGGCAGTACCGTTGTTCATGTTTGAATGTTGCTTTGATTGTAATTCATGTTGTTTATGCTTGACTGTGCCTCTGTTATTCATTTTTCGAATTTTTGACTCAGTTTAGCTTTGATTGTGGCTCATTTTGAGTATCCTTTCTGTCCGTACTAGATTTGTTTCGACTTTGATTATGTTGGAAGTGTTGGCATTAATATGATTCTTCGTCATTTCTAGGGATTTTTGACTCTAACACAAGAAAATGAGTGATGAAATGAATGTTATTGAGTCGAGAAAGCGTGCTAGGGAGGAGTATGATGACGAAGTCGAATTGTTTTCAATTATTTTTGGTGTTATAAGTATGATACTATGTTCATGGCATCACATTCAATATCGAACGAAGGAAATAGCGTGGTGCGAGAATGAACGTGTTCCAAAAAGACAATATTGGATGGATACATTAATGAACAACCGTATTTGTCAAGAACAGTTGCGTATAGATAGAAATTGTTTTGATAAGTTGTGCCGCATTTTAAAAGTAAGAGGGGGTTTAAGGTCAACTAGAAATGTGACGATTAAGGAAATTGTAGCCTATTTTCTTCATATCTTGGCTCATGGTTTAAAAAAGAGTAAATCACTAATAACCCCCTTTTATGTTCCGAATTTTAGAAATTACCCCCAAAAAGATTTTTTCCAAATATTACCCCCTTAAAGTTGTACAAAAATTAGAATTTACCCACCGACCCCCTTTTCTCCTCTTTCCGGCGACTTATGTTTGTTTTCTTCCAGATTTGCCCCTCCCCTTAGTAACACACTCTCTCCTTATTTTACCTCACTTTACCTCCCTCAAACACACATCCTCCTCCCAAAACCCCTAAATTCCCCCAAATCAAGAATCCTAACCTTAATTGACCAAATTGACGAGAAATCAAAGATGCCGAATCATTCGCAATCAATCGACCCAATTCGTAAGGTAATTTCTCTTCCTTCCTCTTGCTATTTTCAATTCTGGTTTCTATTTTGCACATTCAAATTGAAATTTCTGGGTTTAAGCTCGCAATTAGGGTTTATGGTTCGAAATTCAGTTGAACACTATTGTTTATTGTTTGGGGGCACTTGTGTTTATGTCCTGGTTCAATTGACCACTATTTTAGTTGTGTTTATTTTGCACATTCAGAATTGAACACTAATGTCCGGTTGTGTCATGAAAGAAATGTTAATTGAAGTAATTTTGTTTATATTCTGATTAGGATGAAGTTCAATTTGCGAACGTTCTTTGGTGGTGAGTTTGCTCTAGTTAATGGTAGAACTGAATATGTTGGGGGTGATATGCATCTGGAATGTGGGTTAAATACTCGAACTGTGGACGTTCAATACTTTAGAAATCTAGGAGAGCGTTTAATGGGAAGGAGAGACTTCAAAATTTACTTTACTAGAGCCGATCCTAGACTTGCTCAAATCGTGGGGAAGGCAATTGTTGGCAGTCCACATGATGTGGATTGTCTGTTGAAGACAATGACAAAGGAGAGGTCAATTATGGTGTTCATGGCAGTAAGAAAAAAGTTGAATTACGTGCCTCCTTCAAGGACTAATTGTCCTAATGTGGACCTAGTGGAACAAAGATAGCAGCACATGCCAAGGGACCACTTCCCCATGCATAAGGGAATCTTCCACATTGAAAGCACCCTCAACAAAGTCACCCACTCATAATAATCAACTCCCTTCACCTTCACCCTTGAGGCCCTAGAATAAGTAAGGGAACCTCTTCCACCTCCAGTTACCCCTCCATTCCCACTACAGAGCAACCACTTTGCTCACTTGAAGCAGCAAAAAAATATCCCCATTTAATTGGTGTCAATAAGTCGTTGGAGCATTTAATTGGGATAAATGGAGGCAAAAGAGGGCAGAAATTACCATTCAAAAGGAAATTAGTGTTTGGGGAGTATAGTGAATCTGAGGCTGTGGCCTTAGATAAGGCTGACCAAGGCATAGATCTAGGTGGTGGGGACTGTTTGAATGAACAACATGACAGAAGAAATGTTGGTGATGATGATGAAGATATTTTGTTGAGCACCTTCATAAAAAGAGGTAAAAGAAACAGTAAGAAGGGGGTGGCTGAGGATGAGGATGAAGTTGAAAAAATCTTAGCAGAAACCTTGAAAAGCTTGAGAAGTGGTGGTAAGAGGAAGGGGAAGCAGGTTGTGGCTGAGACAGAGTCCAGTGGTGACGATGAAGTAAGTGATGAAGATTTTGTTCCAGCAAGTGAGGATGGCTTAGGTGGAGTAAATGTTGGTAAGGATGAGGATGATGGTTCTGTGCCTGTGAAGAGTAAGAAGGGTAAGAGAGGTAAGGGTAGTACAGGTAAGGGTAGTGAAAGTAAGGCGAGTAAAAATAAGGGGAGTAAAAGTAAGGGGAGTAGAAGTAAGGGGAAGAAAAGGAAGGGGAAAGAAGTCGTTGAGGATGATGATGAGTTCATTGATTCTGAAATCAGTAGTGTTGATGATTCAGATCATGGTTTCAATGAATTTGAGTTGGGTGTGAATCTTGATGACCAGTTGTTAGAAGAAAGTCCAGAAGCAGCCATAAACTCTGGGGAGGAGGCATTTGGTGATACCTCCAAGCAGAACAAGGATGGAGACATATTTGGTTTCGACAACTTCAACGTATTTGCTGGTGAGGACATTGTGTGTGACGATAATGAGCTACACGGTTTGGCTGACAGTGATGATGATGAGGGGTGCATTTACCCTAAATTCAACTCCAAAATTGACTTTGGTAAACCGATTCAGTTGAAGGTTGGTTCAAAATTCCGTAGTGTAGATATTTTTAGGAAAGCATTAAGAAATCACAGCATTTCCAATTGCTATGATTTCTACTACACTCACAACGAAAGGGAGAGGGTGACTGCTAAGTGCAAGAACAAGTGCAATTGTGAGTGGAACAACAAGAAGTCTAAGCTTGGTAAGTGTTCCTGTGGTGTAAAGAACCCTTGTCTTTTTCACATTCATGCTAGAAAATTACCTGACTCTAGGACATTCCAAATTAAATCTCTACAATTGAAACACAACTGTGTCATGAGTAGCTACAATAGGAAGGTATCCGCTGAGTACTTAGTCGAGAAATACATTGAATTCTGGAAAGAAAACATTGATTGGAAGTTGAGATCTTTTCAAAGGCATATGGTTAAGGACTTGGACGTTTTTGTAAGCTACAGCAAGTGCTGGCATGCAAGGTGTAGAGCAAAACTGATAATATTTGGGAATGCGAATGATCAGTATGCTAGGGTTTGGGACTATTGAGCTGCAATTAGGAAGTACAACGCAGGATCATCATCCTTTGTTGTTTGCGATGGTATTGACAACCTCCACCACTCTTCAAGAGGCTTTACATTTGTCTCCAAGCTTGCAAAAAGGGTTACAGTAAAGGTTGTAGGCCCATCTTGGGTGTTGATGGCTGCCATTTGAGAGGTGCTTACCCTGGCATGATCCTCACTGCAGTTGGGATTGATGGTAACAACAACATATACCCAATTGCTTGGGCAGTGGTGGAGGTTGAAAACAAGGAATCCTGGACATGGTATTTAGAGTTACTCATTAATGACTTGGGGAAGGCCGATGGTGAAGGGTTGACCACAATGTCAGATAGGCAGAAGAGGTGCAGGGACAAACCAATTCTCACACAAATGGAGTGGATGAGGAAATATGTGATGAACGAGTTCTGTTAGAGAAGGGAAATGGGGGAGAGCTATGAGGGAAGGACGATGCCATATGTCACGAAGTACCTCGAGTTTACTAAGAATGATGCTAGGTTTTGCACTGTCGTTCAATCATATGTGGATCAGTTTGAAGTTGACTACAAGAATGACACTGCAGCTGTGAGCTTGAATGCTAGAACATGTTCCTGCAACCATTGGAGTTTGAGTGGGTTGCCTTGTGTTCATGCCTTGAGCTGCCTGCTACTGAAAAGGATGGACCCATACGACTATGTTGACGACGTTTACTCAATAGGGAGGTACACTTTGGCTTACTCAACCCCTGTCCCACCTATGCCCGGTCTCAAACATTGGGAGGACACTGGTATGCCAGAGCCACTCCCACCACCACACAGAAGGTTACCTGGAAGACCTAAGTCTAAGAAAAGAAGAAGAGGGGCTGGGGAAGTCGAGGAGCAACGAGTTAGAAGGGGGAAGAAGGTGAACAAATGAAACAACTGTGGTGGTCGTTGACACAATAGAAGAACATGCAAGAACCCAACAACACCCTCTACATCTGCAGCAGAGAGGGCTCCTGGAGGTAGGCCTTTGGGAGGTAGTGAGTGGGTTGTAGAGACAAGGAGGAAGAGGCAGGCAAGGAATGTCCAGAGAGCACATTTGATTTTATAGACTCAAGCTCAAGCTGCAGGAACTGCACATGTAATCCCCTAGAAATTCTAATGCAAAACAGTGGCGGAATCACTGTCGATGGGATTGAAACACATTGATGTCTAATAGATTATTGTATGATCAAAAGGTAAGTCTGAAACAAATGCCACTTTTCCTAAAAAGGGCGAAAATAAAACATCCAAAATCCGGTAAAACAATCCAAAGAAACAACATTAACAAAAATATAAATGAGTAGGATCATGACTACTCGCTAGCTTAAACCCGATCCCGCAAAACAGATAACCTGCCATGTTAAACATAACGGCCACAATTCAGTGGGGAGCAACTCAGGCAGTTCTCCCAGCCATATTTCATAATATATAAGCAATAGAAGCATAATATAAGAAAATAGATTAAAACTCAAAACATTATATATATCAAAATAGATTCAAAACCAGAAAACAATTAAGTAGCCTGACGGCGTCAAAACGAATAATGGAATATAAAACCGATGATCAGTACAGCTTTTACTACTAAAGATATGTCAAAACAACACCGAAGTGTCACTAGTTAAGAAACTCAGTGCCCACAAAGCGACTCCTAAGCCCACTCACTAGGCAACTCAAACTATAATAGGACTGCGTTCAGCGAGGTCCTAGCCTAAGTACATGCGCATGACTCCTGAGCATAAACGATACTCAGTTCGACAATCAATGTATCCCTGACGCGAATACACTGACCATATAGCTGATGGCAACACCACATATCCTAGACTTATATACTGTACATTCTCATTTCCAACATTATTCCATATTCAACAAATAAATATTTTATCCGAAGAAATCTTAAATATTCCCAAAATAGTAACGTTCCAAAGATAGAAACTTTCTTCAAATAGTAACTTTCCAAAATAGGTGTTCTTATAATTAGAAATCGTTTAATATATGAGTTATATAAAATATTTAATATTAGGCCTTGAGACATAAACATTATATTTATTAGATAAATGTATAATTAATGATTAAAAGTCAAGGAAAGTAAAAAATCATAATTATTTCTCAAAAGGGTTGGAGTTTAAGTAATTAAAAGTAATAAATTATAAGTTTACAGATTTTTCAGAATTTTACTGTCTTACTATAAAATTTATAATTAAATCATCTCTTATATATTAAATCAAGAACCATGTGCAATGACGTGGCACAATGGTGTTTCCCCATTTCGAAATAAGTCCTTATTTTTGATACAATTTTCTTTTCCCCAAGTGTGAACACAGGGATCAAACCCGCGACCTCCAAGAACTATACCACATATGCAAGCCACTGATCCAAGACACCATTTTGTGAAAAAGTTGTGGAAAAAACATATAGTAGCCTTAATTGTTGTTCATTGACATATTACTCGAAAATCACTCACCAACCGGCAATGGTCTTCATGTCATTGATTATCCCCTTAACCCCACCTACCCCCTTCAATTAATACTCCGTCATACATTAACTTCCCCATCTCCTCGGTTTTCTTCATCTTGGTATTCCCTTGTTGAATTCAGGAAATTGCACTCTCAATTATGATTGTCTCTTTGTTTCTACTTCCTCTCCATCAATTACTTCCAACATTCTATTATATATTACATCCGGTTTCCATCATCTTCTCATTCAAACTTCAACCCGTAGTCGATTACTCTCTTCTCATTCATTCAATACGAGTTTAAATTTTCTGATTTTATTCATGTAATGGTCAATTGAATTTAAAAAAGTTTGATTTTTTTTCAATTTCTTTGGTGAATTTTCAGGTAGAAGAAAGGAGAGGAGGTCAATAAAAAACAAAGCATCGTCATCTAATTGGTATTTTTTTTTGATTATTTTTCTATAAATGTATTGAATTTTCATTAAAAATTCAATTTCGGTAAAAATTGAATAAAATATTATATATTGAAAGTTGTACAAAGTTGTATAAAAATCGAATAAAACAATCTGTATTATATTATATATATAAAAATTCAATTCAATTATATATTATATACAAAGCAATCGAATAAAAATCTAATCGGCATTATTTGTCTCATCTATTATATATTGAAAGTTATATTTGATTAACAATCGAATAATTTTTTTTTCTATATCGACGAAATATATTAGTTAATTTAAAATATTATATTAATGCAGTTATTAATTAAATTTTGTAATTAATGTATAAATATAACTCATTTTTTAAAATATATTGGGATAAAATTATAAAAAATCGTTTTTATTTAATTTCGTAATTTAAATATTAAAGTAATAATTTTATCATCCAAATAGAATTATAAGGTATCGTCGTAATTATTATTTATATTTAGTATATAATATATGACAAAATATCATTTGCTGTTTTTTTTATAAGAAATATCTATATTTTTAAAATCAGTTGATGTGTGGAATCTAAAATAATTGTTATTTTCTGTTTCAGAACATTTCAAGTCGTTAGGAGTTCACGGGTCGGCAAGAAGTAGATTGATAAAGTATCGTCAAAATTATTATTTATTTGTACTGTGTATATAATATATGATGAAATATCATTTGTTGTTTTTTTAAAAATAAATTTCTATATTTTTAAAATATATTTTTAAAATATATTTTTTCTATTTTTTTAAAAATATTTGAAGAATTGTGAAATACTCCGTATTTAGAAATATGACGAAATATTTTTCCTATATTTTTAAAAATATTTTTTCTATATGGACGAAATATATTATTTAATTTAAAATATTATATAATGTATTTTTTTTAAATATTGTAGTTAATGTATAAATATAACTCATTTTTTAAAATATATTGGTGTAAAAGTATAAAAAAATATTTTTTATTTAATTTCGTAATTTAAATATTAAAGTAATAATTTTTATTTATCGTCGAAATTGAATTATAAGGTATCGTCAAAATTATTATTTATACTTTGTATATAATATATGACGAAATATTATTTGTTTTGTTTTTTTAAAAAAAAAGAAATTTCTATATTTTAAAATTATTTTTTTCTATATTATTCTATTTTTTTGTAAAATATTTGAAGAATTGTGAAATACTTCGTATAGAGAAATATGACGAAGTATTTTTTTTCTATATTTTTAAAAATATTTTTTCTATATTGATGAAATACATTATTTAATTTAAAATATTAAAATAATGTATTTTATTAATTAAATATCTTAATTAATGTATAAATATAACTCATTTTGTATAATATATTAGTATAAAACTATTCAAAAATCATTTTTATTTAATTTCGTAATTTAAATATTAAAGTAATAACTTTTTCATTAGAACTATTTCTAATATAATAAAGTATTATTGCAACTAAAATCTACATTAATTTATCTAAACAGAGCCCATTTTATTGCTACAACTACTGCTAGAAAGGGAAGAGCAAAAATGAAGATTCTATACGAACTTTCCTACCAATGATGTTTACTTTGTTAATCTTCTTATGGGTCCATAAGATTTGATCGTTTGTGAGTTTCGACATGTTGAGCACCCTCGAGACTACCTGGAGTTCCACCTGTGCAAGGAACATCTCTGGACTTAATCTCGGTTCTTGATGTTTTTGGAACTTCGTCACTAAGCAATTCCCGCTTTTAAGTAATAATTTTTTCATTAGAACTATCTCTAATATAATAAAGTATTACCATTTTATTTATCACTGGAAAATTATCCTTCGTCAAGATTTGATTTTACTTTAAATTTATATTGAAACATGAAATTTGACAGATCAAGGAGTTAAAATTGAGGATGATAGCTTTGATGATACTCCGTAGTGTTTAGGGCTGATGTTAAGTCTAATTGATACTTTAAAATTTCAGTAGCTAATGCTGTCAAATGTGTTGAACTGAGTGGGTTATTATTCATTTAATTTATAATTTAAAATTGATAGTATTCTTTTTTTTATTATTAATTTTTATCTCAATAATGTATATATGTTACCCGTATTAAAATTGATATTTTTATCTCATTTAAGTTATTTTTTCGTAATTTAAATATTAAAATTGTTACTTTTTTGTTCTCTCTAATACAGAGTATAATACTTTGTAAGTATTATTTCGTAATATTTTATTTATGGCACGACCAAATTATCCTTCATCAAGATTTGATTATTTCGTAAATTTTTTAATTTGATTTATAATACATTAATTAGAGAATTGATTGATTTATTTTCTAAATATTTAGTTGACCAAATTAACATGACCATATTAATGCTATTAAAGTAGCAAGACTTTACAATTGTTAAAAAAGGAATCAACATACTCTTAATAGTCAATACAATAAGTATTAAATGAATCTCGGTAACATTAAAAAATTAATTACTAATTACACCATTGTGAGTTGTAAAATTCTACTTTCAAATAATTAATTAATTCATCTCGGTAACCCTTCATTCTCAATTAATGTCTCAACTAATGAAAGAACATTGTAAAAAATGATTTGTCTCTTCGTTGTTCTACTATCACTATTCTCATGTTACATATTAGATGATTCTCAATGTCTTACAATAAAGTGTTTAATACATTGATGTTAATACCTATATTTTCGAGTAGAAATTCAGAATGCACATTTTAAAATAATACGACAGGAGTTGAATGGTTACCTTACGTACCTCTGTGATTATGGATTCAATAATCGGAGACGGGAGATACGTCGTCAAGGGTCGCTCCTTCAATAGAGAAATGGGTTACTACTTATCGATGTCAAATGAAATGACTCTAGTGTACCAATTTGTAGACACCCACATTTTGACCGCCAGATGTCTATAGTAGTTTCCAAAGAACACCCGATGATGATCGGACGTAAACATGCTTTAACGTACTCGAATATGGGCTCGAAATCATTGGCATTTGGCTTGGGCTTTTTACGGAGTACAAATCTCACAAAACCCACATCAAAATTAGGCCCAGTGGGTCATTTCGAGTCAAATAAGACTAATTTGGGTCGAATCCGACACCAGGGGTAAAACCGTTTTTTAGCGACCGAGTTAAAACCCGGTCAAAGATATTTTTCGAGACATAAAACCTGCTGTGTCACCCCATGAGTCCGGTTTGAGCTCAAACGCTACAAAAATTAGCTTAAAAAAATATTAGATAAATCCGTTGAAAGTAGAATTCGATCTCCAGTAGGAATCCTATCTGAACACCCGATCAAACACTCGACCGAGCATGAGGATACTCGGCCGAGCAGCCTTGTTCCAGCCGAATTCTGTGACTTTCCCACCAAGAAACGGTGTTCTCGTGCCTCTCGACTTCTTACATTTCCTATCCTAACCGGTATTTCTTGTCATTCAAGCAAGAGTATCTCTCCTAGCTTCAATCGAGGACCTCTCCTATAAATAGGACCCTCACATACACAATTCGACACATCCATCATACTTTTAAACAACTACAATTTCCGACATCTACAACTCATAACATCCAACCTTCAGACATCAAATACAATCATTCATACACGTAGCATCGAAAGACCGATAGTGTAACCCGAGATCCAAAGAAAACCGGCCACCACCCGCCACCTTACACGACTAAAACACCACCATAACTCACCGACATTATCTCGACGCTCCTGTGTCTAAGCCACATTCCGACGAGCCCCGTTCCGAGTAAACAAAGCATGTAGGTTGAGGGTGTAAAATCAATCCCGTTCTCTCCTTTCTCTTTCTCTTTCTCCCGTCTTTTTCTTTGTTTTTTTCACGTCGTCGGTCTGTTTTTTTTTATGGGTCGTTGTCGCGTCTCTTATTCTATATAATATCGATACTACAAGCTATTTTCATATAAAGCAAACGTTCTTAAAATACGATATCGACTCTATAGTCAAATATCGTACATAAAAGAACTAAATTAATCTCGTTGATGCTAAAAAAATCGTCCTTTGGTCTTAAAAACAGATACGACGATTTTAACGCGGAGAGAATCAACATTGTTTTTTTCAATTTTCAAAACGATTTTCAAAACACTTTTTTTTATCTTTTCTAAAAAATCATTCCGAATATTTGATATCGATTTCATAATCGAATATCGAATACGACGAATATCGAAAATATAAGTCGAGTATAAATTAATCCATATTTGTACGCGATTTATTAAAACTAACGATTTTCGAAAAACCAAACCCGAGAGCAGCCCGAGACGCGAGCCGTACGCGTCCCGGGCGAGTCGCGCCCTTCCCGAACGGGTCGCGCGGACCCCTGAAATCCGCGACATTTTTTTTCTTTTCTTTTTCAGCATCGTTTCTTTAACGAAACAGCAGGTTTTCTCGACATATTTTATTTTTCTTGACCTCGGTCATCGCGTGTTTAATCCATTACGCGAATTATCTTTCCAAAACCGTGCATATTATCATATTCATATTTTTTTATCCGATTTACAACCGTTACTAACTTGTTTGTTCATGTTTGTAGCGATTTCTTTTCATTTGTTTTATTAGACTAAAACGAATCTCACATGCCTAAATACAACTTTGACGTTAATTTTAGATCCATTAAATTGACCTAGCAACCCATTCAAATTTTCGCATGTTTAGGGAAAACAATGTTTGCATATCATTCAACCGTCGAACTAACGCGTGTACACCAAAAACGAACGATATCTTAGTAAAGGCCGCTAAGTGCGGGCGGGGTTGGGTGTTCTTTGTGAACTTCCGAACACGTACCCTCACCCCTTACTCAGAACCGTGGTTTCCGGATGTCCGAAACCGTTGGCATACAAGAGTCATTCAATACACGGTATCCGATAATGTCGGTATCGGTATCGCAATGCAAAGGGACGAACCCAATAAACTCTGACATCAGAAATGAGCCGTACTTTGTGCACGACCCACTACGACATAGAGTGGGTTCGAACTAGCCCGAACTCCCACAAAGTTCGGTGGCGACTCCAACTTCGATTTAAATTTCAATTCGACACATCTCATATGGAGATTCATTCGCCGCCCCAAACCCGCGCGTGGCCGCGTCGAGGTGGACCTATGTCATGTCCACACAATTAATGATGTAAAATCCGACATTTCAATTTGTTATTTAGAAGCTTAGTAGCTTAATACATAATATTTCGTTCAAAAAGATTTTCCCGTAAACCATGTGGCTACAAATGTTATAAAGTATCAATGAATTTCGAACCTATGTGAGAGCAAGTACAATAATAGTTTTTTTACTGGGTTTGTCACCGAGAACCTACCTTTAAAAGTTCTTCGATTGCACAATGAAATTTGTTCTTAAATTTAAGAACCGAGTTCTAAAATAAGAACTCAGTTTGTAAAATCTTGGAAGTTGAAAGCAATTAAATTGACTTTGTTATGTGTCAAAGCTAAGTCCATTCAAAATTTTCTATTTCATGATATTTAATTACAGTAATAAATAATAAGATGATGGAAAATTAGGGTCAAAAGTTTTTAATTATTGAAAATTGTGGAATATGACATGACACTTGCTCTAAGGCTCCTCTTTTCATTACGTGATTCCGCAAAGGATTGAAACAATCTATTCTTGCACGTAACGTCACATGACACGTTTGTCAATTCATTTTTACGCATTGTTCAATACTTATGAAAAATATTATTTCGCATATCAACCGTAAATCAGTCCGTTGTAAATCCAACATACTTATTTGGTATATAAGTTAGTATAATTGATAGAAATTAAGTAAATCATCTTATTTATCATGATTAATTAATACACGGGTAACAAGACAATAAGTTTGCACAACTCCTATCACCATTTCATTGTGCCTCTTTCTTCTTCTTCCTACATTCCTTGAAACACTCTTAGGGGCCCTTTGGTTAGGGGGTTTCAGGAAACGGAAAGGAAAAAAAGGTTACCCATTCCCTTTGTATATGCTTGGTTGGGCCAATTGATAAAACTCTTTCCCCTTTTCACCTATTAACAAACCCCCATATCCTCCTACATTGAAAACCCCACCCTCCTAGGGTTTAGAATTCCTTTTCCCTTCCATTCCCCATCCCTATATATCCATCTTAACATGTACGGTAAAGTTACTCTCACAAGTCACAATTGTCGTTACATCTCCCGACCTTCGACTTCCGACCTCGACCTCCGACTTCTGACCTCGACTTCCGACCTTGACCTCGACCTCCCACCAACAACGTCCACCTCTCGCTCCCTGTACCGGTCACCGTTTTACATCCAAAAATTTTAGAATTTTTTTTGATAATACAAGTGAAAAATAATGATTTGATAAAGTAAACATGTTAAAAAGAATGTAAAAATAATTTGATTCCTAGTTTGATAACCAAACAATCACAAAGAAATTAAGAGTAATATCATTCCTTACAATATTAAAACCAAACAACAAGTTAAATTGTGGGTAATCCCTTTCCTTTCCCCTTGTTTCCCTTTCATAATTTCATTCCCTTTCCCCTATGCGAACCAAACGGCCCCTTAATTTTAATACTTTCTAACAAATTATATCCAACTTAATTTTTTCAACTCTCCCATATCTTTTTCATTTCCCCATAATTTTGCCCTCTCTATAATATTTGAGTTGACGAATTGCATATACTAATGTATAGAATAAAATATGTTGTGTTTTGAGTATATATTAGAAAGGTATTAAGAACTAAAAGATGATATTAATAGCTAAGATGATATTCACATGAATTATGTTTTTATTGTATCAAATGCTAATTAGTTGAATAAGTTGAACTGATATACGATCTTTAATAACGTTATTTAAAGACGTCTAACATAATGTGGGTTGTTATTTGACGGTCTTTAATGACGCTATTTATTATGTCTTACACTATTTTTTTTTTTTTAAAACATATCTCAAAAACGACATATCATAACTCATGGACTCACCTTATTTTATACCTCAAGTAATACAGAGTAGTTGTTTTTCACTCATTTAATCGGTAGTTTAATCACGTACCCAATAATGTTTCTTTACAATATAATATCATATATTAAGGTGAAGAAAACTTCAACTATTAAGTTAAATCAACGTCTCATACGAGCTAAAAAGATCAAATTACACTTTTTAACAATGGGTATTCATCAAACATTACAAATCATGTTATGTTCACCGAACATTATAAACCGCTTACAAGTTTCGCCTTTAGTTTGTAATACGGAGTATAATACTACACCTGATAAATCATGGGAGTCTATTGATCTTACTTTTTAAATTTGAAGTATCGTAAGGATTATTATCAATATTGAATGTGTATATCGAAACAATAAAAATGATTTGTATAAATTACACATTCTGATGAAGTCTATAGGGTTGTGTACGTTCAGTAATATGACAGAAAGTTTGACGGTCTGACGGACATTATTTTTCCCTATTCTTACATGACGAAGAAGCCAACTAACTACAACTGATGATAATCGATCAAGATCAAATAGTTGGTGAGGAAGACCTTCGTTCCTGAACTAATAGATTTTTCTTTTTTGGATTTAAAGAGTAATTTGGGGATTAGGGTTGAGTGTATACGGGTCGGGTTTATACGGGTTTCTACATTTATCATAAGGGTCGGACTTATACGGGTTTCTGCATTTAATATAACTATATTCATCGGTGGACAATTGACTACTTATACAAACATTTCAACGTACTCTATGTTGTTTATACTTTTGTCCACCTATTAATACATAAACTAACTTTCAGACTCTGAACGAATAATCTCCTCCAATATTTACCGGTGCGATTTTTAATTTGGTACATCTAACAACATTTCATGTTCTCCGTTAACGCTTGGGTTGATGTTTTATTGTCTAATCTCTGAAGTTATTATGAGGTATGACGTGCTGAGATTGTAGGTTGCGTATGTACTAACCTCTTATCTAATGAATCGGTAAAAATACCCACACCTACGGAGTAGAAAGTGCAAGATCAAAGCATCACGATACTTACTACATGTTGTTCATACTTTCGCATACGTACTAACCCTTAAACTAACTTATAGTCTCTTAACGAATAATCTAATTTTAGTTGTCACTTCATTGTACTGTCTATGAAAATACAAGCGAGCAACCCGTGAATTTATTCACTGGTAATACACTAGTTAAAAATCAAAACGACGTAAGATCAGTGAGGTTGAAACCTTTAGAAGCTTAACTAAAACTTTTGTTTGATAAGATCAAAATTATTAACTTAAGAGCGGTTTTTATTCGTATTTTTGTAAACTGACAGAATCTGTCACCCGATCGTATTCCTTTAATAAAACATGTTTAAAAATTTATTTTGAAACAAATCCAAATGAAAACATTAACTAGACTCTTTAAAGTTAATGTAAGTAATTTATTGAAATAAAATTAAAATTTTATCATAGGTTCTAAATTAGTTTTTACAACAACTGACAGATTCTCGAACTAATCCGTCACAGTTTCATAAACGATTTATTGTGACGAAAATACTTGGAATTAATTTAAAAACTAGTTTTAATGCCCGCGCGATGCACGGGTGCAACAAAAATGCTACTAAATCATCCATAATAGTGATAATACTTCATTTTATGATATTGACTGTGACAAACTGTTTATGATTATTTCAAATAATTGTAATTTTGGAGTTATTGATAATAACTCGACCCGTGACTTGTATAACCGGACCCGTATTCTGACTCCACTCGTATAACTCGACCCGTGAGCCGACCCACTCAACTTGTTTGACTAGTCTAGTGCCTATATTGATTACTTACTTACTTGGATAAAAAACGACACTCATCAAAGTAGTGGGTCATGTATCTGTGAGCAATATTAATACGTCACAACTCATCTGTGAACATTTAGTTTATCTATGTCTTTTACTTTATAAGATTATAATCATTTGACTTTCTGCATCAAATATATTGCATGTATGTCATCATCTCGCACTATATTCGACCCTACCCGCCCGACCCATTATTTTTAGGGTCATGAGCCCTTTTTTCCTGAGCCGCGACCCATTTGACCTAAACCAATCTAAAAGCTTTAGTCTAAAAGCCTAGTTCGACTCAATCTATTACTCTGCCTAAATTTTGTTAAAACTCTAATTTTAATTTATTAGTTATTCGATATAATTAATTTTATATATTTACGTTACTCTCTTGTAAAGTTGTATATAGGGAGCCTAACAGAAATTCTTACTTGTGATGGATATATTCGTCGCAAACTTGCGACGGGTCAAGTACTACAGATGTGGGGTAGATAAACCAAAGCAAAATACTTAGTAAATGACACTTTGTTTCGTCTTATCTACCCAATGGGTAGTATTTTCCCCGTCGCAAGCTTGCGATTCTGTGACAGATATGGTCGTCATAAGGAACGCTTGTTGGAAGATTAAATTTGTGTTATCGTGTTAAATAGTAACGTTACTATTAGACTCAACAAAACTTGACCTGACTTGTAAAACGATCCGCTCAACCCGTTTATTCATAGGTTAAGATTCAAGACATCTAAATCTTGATCCGTGACTCGATACTTTAAATTACAAATATAATTAATATTCAATTTAATACAACATTTTTTATCTTTTGATAGTAAATAATTATTAAAATAATTTAAAAAATTCTTTGTAATATAAACATTATAATAAAGGAGTATAAAAATAATATTATTAAAATAAATAAAAAGGTAATATTGAAAATATTACTCCGTTCTACTTAAAAGGTAAAAAAAATCAAAGTTCAAAACTATTTTTCAGCTGTAATCTAAGCATAATCCGTCTCGTGACCCGTATAACCCGACCCCTATTTGAACCGACCCGTAGTCTAACCTGACATATATAAAGTTATTTAAATAAATTACGTAGTTTAAAAAAGTTTGAGACTACATGTCACTCGAAATATCCGTAGTCTAACCCGACATGTATTCATTTTGTTTTTAATTATTTTATTTAAGTGTTTTAACTTCATTAAATTTTGAATTAGTTAAAATAGTTTAATCAAGTTTGCAGTAGTTCAAAATTTTAAAATACTTAAATATGATAAATAATTGAAGTTTGTATTTAAGAATTCTAAAACTATTGGAGAATACCAACGTCACTCGAAAAATGTATCGTTTAATTATATTGATAATTGACAGATTGATTGATTGATCATAATTATTTTTTATATATTAATCAATTTATTTGAATATGATTTTGTTTCTAATTTTAACTTAAATTATCTAGCACTCTTATTAGTATATATATTGTTTGCTTATAAATTAGGAGACTAAAGTTGTACTCTCTAGTTAATCTGAATGACTTGACTTGACCCGTAAACCCAACCCATCCAACACGTTTTTTCGTAGGTCAACACCTATAAATATAGATCCGCGACTTGACTGTCGTCAAACCCGGTATATTAGGGTCGCGGCCCGACCCGACCTGCCCGTTAAAAACTATTTACTCTATATGATTGCAATATTAAATGTAGTGTAGTTTTATTTTGATGACACCTATAAATGAAGTAATAATTTATTTTTTTATTGTGTAATATCTTTTAAAACATTTATTATTTATAATTATTTCTATATAAATATGACAAGTAATGAATATAAATAAAATACTCCAATATTAAATTAAAAAAACTCTTAAATTTTTTTTATTGATATAAAAGGTAAAAAGTTATAAAATTGTAATTTCTCACACCGTATTTTCGCAAAAATGTAAATCAAATTCTATTAGGATAATTTTATCTTAATAAATATATCTACTTATATTAGGATAATAATTTTATTTTAATAATAATTTTCCAAAAATGACGATTATTTGAAATAATCATAACCATTTTACGTGTTCCACGCGGTGTCTATTCAAATTTTGTTGTTTTCTGAGGTGATAATTGACGGTTTATATAATGGTAATTCTTTGACTCGTAGGGGTGTTAAGATTGTTTAGTCTAATACTAAGAGTCAAAGAAGTATTATTCATTATCTAATACTAAAACAAATAGGAGTATTATTTATCATATCCACTTTTAATATGGATAATATTTAAATTTTTAGTGTTTTATAAAAGTTGGATTCCCTCGAAAAAAAAGCTTCCTTTAATTATATATATTGATTTTAACAGACGTATAATAGACTTAAAATAAACAGTAGACTTTTTTCAAAATTTTCGAAAATAAAGTCTTTAAATAAGAGTAATAAATCGTACAAAAACACTAATCGTTTCTGAAACATGCTTTAATTATGTTAAAAAAAATAATAAAACTTCCATTTTGGTATTTCATATTAAAAATCACGAAAATCAAGTGATAAATTATTATTTGTATGTTTTAGTCTCAACCTTATAATAATTTTAGTAGATTCGATGCATGACAAATTATAGCATGCGATTTGTAACATTAAAAACGATAGAAACAACGAACATGTGAGAAATCGATTACAACTATATATCATTATAATAATTTAGTAAAACATGTCTATTAGTAAAAATACGATTTTTAAATATTACTACAAGCAACTACGACATATATATCACGCAATACCGAGTCGTGCCATCATTGTTACCTTGCTTAGTCTTCGAGATCTGAATCGACAATGTACTCGTCCGCCTCGGGATCCTTCAAATAGCCTACAAAACGGTATATATATGGTGTTACGACCATATAAAATCTATTCTACAAATTAAGAACTACGCGGAATAAGAGCAATTGAATTACCCTGAGTTTAGAACGAATTAGGGTCGAAATGGAGACCGCAATATTGGAACTCGGTATGGAGATAGTCCGCCTAAAAGGATCGCACAAACCAAGCTTTGGAAAAGAAAAGATTCCTATAGGTCGAAGGAACATAAGATGATGAAAGTTACTGTATTTTTTTTTGTAAAGATGAAGGAGGAGGTTAATATTACGTAAAACAAATATAATGAGTGTGTAGACATCCACATTTGGCTGCCAGGTGTCTATAGCAGTTTCCGACAAACAGCAGATGATGATCGGACGCAAACTAGCTTTAGCGTAACTCGAATATGGGTTCAAAATCATTGGCATTTGGCTTGGGCTTTTTACGGAGTAAAAATCTCACAAAATTAACCTCAAATTCAGGCCCAGTGGGTCATTTCGAGTCAAATAAGACTACTTTGGGTCGAATCCGACACCAAGGGTAAAACCGTCTTTTAACGACCGAGTCAAAACCCGGTCGAAGATATTTTTCCGAGGTGTAACACCCCGTGCTTTTGACCATTTTAGTTATTTATAATAACGATTAATATTAATAAATCGAGTCTCGACAACATATTTTATATAGTAATATATTCAATTCTTGTGTCTTTGGAACCTTTATATTTCACTTCATTGTTTGCAAAACTGAAATTTCTATCGTTATCGAAATTCTGCGCGATTTCGTAAAGCGGTTTCTATTTTCTCATACGGACTCCGATTTAGGCGTTTCAAAAGCCTAACTTTATTGATTTTCCAAGATCTACATAATGGTGATATTCAAAACTACAATTTATAAGTTCATCATAAAAATATTGTACTGGACATCTCCTTTACTACGAAAATCATCACCCGACGAATCGTTTCTCGACATTCGATTTCCATACTTCTTTCCTAACCATGGTGTGACCAAATAAACTCAAAAACATCACCCTAAGGCATGCCATACCGTCACTTTGAAGTCCAAGCCTCAAAATATGCTTTTGTAATCAAAAACATCAAATAGGGTATGTACCTCTTAAAGTTTGCTTAGCTACTTTTGGTAATTGTCAAGTTCTTGTCCACCCTTTGCTCCCCCATCTAATGCACGACTTGTGTGCTTATAACCAGACATTTTCTCTTCATTTACTCATCCATTCACTCACTTAAACACTCCTTCAAAGATCCATCTAAAAACCAAAGAAAATCATACAAGTTCTTTTAAGTTCTAAGGTGTTTACACCACCATATCTCAAGAGCACATACTCTTTCTTTTTCTTACCTTATACTCTTTATTTTTAAGTCTTATTCCTATTATATTTACTAACTTACTTTGTTTGTGTGTTCTTCTAACTTATTCATGAAGAGGAGCAAGAGGAAGAGGGCTTCGATCTTAGTATATTTGATTTCATAGTTGATCCGGAGAATTGCTAATAGGTAACCTAACTTTTATTCGCCCTCAAATCTCTTAGTATAGTGTTTAGACTCTAACTAACATATAACATCATGTTTAGGACTAAATCATTAGATCACCAAGTTTAAAGTTAACTATTTGTTGATTTATCACTTAACAATACATGCTGTAAAATGGATTCCGTGATGTATGATGTATGTTCACGATTTTTCTGTGTAAAATATGTTTCGAATTAGCCTTAGATTCCTTCATGAAAGTTGTATATCCTAATGTCTAAAATATGATAAAAATATGAAAAGCAAGTATTTATGAAAATATATATTTGGTAATGATTTATTTCGTAAACTGATACTGTATGATTTTATGTACTGTCTGAGAAAATGATATGTGTCGTGATGTTAAATATTTCTTTTAGACATGGAAAACTTATGTTACGTTTCTGATGATGCCTAGAATGTGTATGTCAAATTTTATATAAATCCATCATATATATTTTTATTTATAAAATTTGTACTAAATTGGGTCAGATCTGAAAAGAATATTTTATTTAATAACATTTATAAAGTATTTTAATCTAAATCTCTGGATATAAGTTATTTAAAAGTATAGGTATCAAAAATAAAATTTTGGTTCACTTTAGTGACGTTTAAGTATTTTAAATGATTTAAAAGAAAGTATTGAAAACCGTACTTTTTTCGTTTTTAATTTGTTAAAAATAATAAACCTTATTATTTTTAAAAAATGACTTTATATCTGGAAACCTAACTTATAAAATTATGTTGAGTATGAAAATCTAAACTTAAAAATAACATTTGAAAAATGACTCATTTAGTATCCTTAATAATATTATCGATTTCGTTATTACTTAAAGTTACTTTTGCAAAACTCTATGTTTTGAGAAATATGATACCTAATAAGGTTAAAAATGATTTTTATAATTATTATTGATTTATTTGATGTTTGAAATATTTTACTAAGTATAAATAGGCTTTAAGAGATAGGTATACTTGTACAAATACGAAACCGTATAAAAATACTAAATACGTACACTTGAACAATAAATGTACTAAATACTTGTGCCCAAAAAATATAGAGTACTAAAAGACGAATAACCCAAAAGTACTAAGTTAAACAATGCTTAAATGTGCAAAACAACACTTAAACTTTATAATAAGCACTTAAGGACTTATTAGTGACTAAGTCAAAACTAAGGGTTGACTAGTCTATCTTGGTCAAACTTTGGCTTTTTAAGTCAACATAGACCAAGTCAAGATAAAGGAACCCATCTTAAATAATGTACTTAGAAATAATTGAATCTTTAATCAAATCTCAACTAATGAACGCTTCATATAATATATCTCAAATAAAATGTTCCAAATCCCTTACATCAGTATACTAAAACTATCAGTTAAGATAAATTTTACGACGATTAATATTGTTTGTTAATCTTAAAATCGACACACTCAAATTCCATAGGAACAACCGTACTTCTAGTCGGTGTGTTACCTAAGCCGGTGATCAGACACGTTTTTACGAACGATGTTATCGATACCAATCATGGTGAAAATGAACATGTGCCCTGGCAGTACCCTCTGAGTCGTCTTCACCATTCCATGTTGTAATGACTTGTTCCGAGTCAATACAGAGCCCACAGACCGGTCATCCTTATGGAACCCGGTATTGTTTCATCCCTCTGGACATCAGACATGTGCCCCACGATGACTGTTGAGCTCGATATTCCAGAGACTCTGTCTTTATAAGACACCCAAATTCAGCCTACGTTTCGTGTTGGGCGCTATCTTGGTAAAGTTTAGAAGACGATGCGATAGAAGACGGCTTCGAAAGTAGACTACGACACTCGGAGTCACTGCTCATGGGAGGCCATGATGCATCCTGCCGGTGCGAGAAAATGCTAAGAAGTAAATGGGCAGCCAACTCTTTATGAGTTTGCGGTAGAGTAGTAGTCGTCCAGTTGCCATTGAGGCGCTCGGTTGTGTAAAGGTTCTCTTTCCCGAGACCAAGAGTATGGATTGGGTGTGTGCGCATACATAGACAAGGGCACTGATCAGCTCTCACTCTCTATATCGGATATCTTTGGGGGCAGAATACCTTCCGACCTTTGCCTTAGCAGTGTATGGGACATGTTCGGTTTAGCGGGGCCTCTGAGTCCATGCACTTGCAGTCCTTCTTCTCCGTATGTCAGTCGACTAAACCGAGTCAATTTAGGTGTTCGATCCTATTGAGCACTAGGGGTGAGATGTAAACCTCCTAGTATCGATATGATTGGCGGGATTGATGTTCCCATCCGCACTTATGGTGAGATGCAAGCCTTAAGTGTGCATGAGACATTAGTAGTCACGTCCCGTGCATTATGTGAACGGAAACCATTGTTTTTAAAAGTAAATGACTACAGTTTTCTAAATCACATGTGCTAGTATGCTTTGTTACTGTTCTATACTCTTATGACTAATGATGTGATTGAAATGCTTGATAATGGGAAGTGATGTTTTGTTATATGTCTTGCCTGAATATTGATTATGATTAATAATATGTTTCATATGATTTGTATTATGTATGTCTTACTTTATTTTCACATGACACTTCTATGAACCCATGATCCATGCTTTACTGTATTCTATTCACATGATAATCATATGACGTACGTATAAGTTTATTCTGTATAACCTACATGTCTTATATATCTAAATTGATTCGCATGTTAACCGAAATCACTTCATGTGTATCTCACATTGTATACATGTCGATTTGTAATGTGACATGCCTGCTTATCTGTTAATTAGATAACCTAAACGTTATACTACATTGATTATTCGGGGCCGTGTTAGAAGGACGGTTAGGTTACTCCCACTAAGTGGGACATGTATATTTAAATATGCATTCAAGTTGACGAACCCTCAAGACTGGTCATGGGGGCATGCTTGAGTGCAAGAGATACAGTGTGGCAGATGAGAGTGTCAAACTATGAATCTTGTAACATAAATTTTATTAGACTATTGTATTTAGAAATTTGTAATTCGGTTTTCAGTTGTTGTATTTTAACCAACGGTTCATTTATCGAAAAAAAGACTCACTTGAGTCGATGGTTTTTAATTTTTACCTCTTTTTACGACTTAATTATTTTCCGCCTTGTTAACTAATGGCATTAGAAGAACCGGGTTGTTACAGTTGGTATCAGAGCAACCTTGAGACCGTGTGTAATTATGTGCGATGCATATTTACATCACCTATCGAGGGAACGCGCCTGGAGCTCATGACACGTGTCTAAAGTGTCTGATGTGTCTAAACCTTGTAGAACATTTAAGATCACTAAATGAGAGATTCACTAGCATAACCCTAGGATCAAATAATATACTTGGGTAGAATGTCTAGATGGGTAGAACTACTAAGGATTACCGTACCGTCCGATTTAGGTTTTGGCCCTTGCTTGTTTTTGCATGCTATCTGCATAGTTGAATGTAAAATGATTGCACTAACTTTTAGCCTGCTGGCTAGTTTTAGTTTATTTGTGATCGACGTGACAACTAAGATAAAGGACTTGAAGCCATCAACATCTCAAGTCTGGTAGAACACCATTACAAGCACAAATGGACGCATCTTCCCAATCAACTATAGTAGCCAAATCATGTTGGACCATGTTGATGTATCAAGTGAAGTTATGCAGACGAGATGTAAATTCAAGAAGATCAAGTGCAGACGTACGTAAGATAGTAGTCCCCGAGTCCTATTTAGGTGTCGACTTAGACTTGACCGAGACTCTACATCCCTATATAACTCGTTCATCGGAGATCATTCGTTAGCCTAAATTTTAGTCATGGAAATAAATCCTTCTTGCCCATATTCATTTCACAGTAACACCTTACACCACGTCTAATTCATTTTTCTAGCTTATCCTTATTTCTACCTTTTCCCCACTTTCTTCATTTAACCAAGCAACAATTTTATTTCAATTGCGAACTATCTTCAATCCTTCCGTCGAAATTCTTAAACATCACATACAAAGCTTTCCTTCATGTCTAACATCCATCCCTTCATAAATCGATGAACACCTTTTACTCATTCATTATTATTATTATTATTATTATTATTATTATTATTATTATTATTATTATTATTATTATTATTATTATTATTATTATTATTATTATTATTATTATTATTATTATTATTATTATTATTATTTTTGGTTAAATTGTTCATCAATCAGACCCTACATTTGAACATATATCAAGGTGCTTAGACAAAAGTCATTTAAAGTCTAACCTTTGAATTATCCATGAACAAACTTCTAATCTTTTCTAAAGAAGTTTTAACCTCAATTGATTCCTTCTCTTTTGTTTCTAAACTCATTTCGAAACCTTCGTTAACTAGTTCTTAGGATTGACTACTCATCCTGAGTCAGACAAGAAGTCTTTCGCTTATTTCACCTTCGTATATTATGGCTCAACTAAACTTAGTCTGAAATATTCCTATCTGATGGAACCTTTCATATTTACCGTTCTACTCCCTCTGTTTCTTTGATATCTTCCACATTTCCTTTTTCAACCATTTCTTTGATTTCTTCCACTTTCCTTTTTTCTATCACACTTCTCTCTTACCTAGGTGACCCACCTACTTTACTCCCTCTCTACTTTTACTTATTTTATTGTTTTTCTTAAGAAATGTGCCACTTTTAAGGTGGAAGAAATCATAGAAACGGAGGGAGTATCTTATTTCCTTCTCATTTCTTCAGCTTGCTTCATATTCTTTTAGATTGCTATCAAACTTCATGTATGCTGACATCATACATATTCATCGTCTTTTATCCCTACCTTGTTACCATTTCCTATTTCCAAGTTTGTCACAACCGTTGACTATGGAGATGAACTTCAATACTCTTAGTTATTATTCTCATCAACCCAATTCAAAATTCTTAAATATTTATTCTTTCAACTCGTTTTCTAAGTACATTTCTACGTCTTGAATGAACCATGGTTACAACTTATCAGAGCGCAGTGGAAGCACGATGAACCCATAAACCACTTAGAATGGACATAGTTATACCAAGGATTCTCACCAGTATAATGTACTTGGAAGTATCCAATATCCTTCTAAACCAACCACACTAGGATCACCCAATCTTTAGCCTTTTAGTCAACCTACAATTATTGGACCTAGGAACCTATTGATTTTTGAAATGACAAGAAGTTGGAAAAATATGAGAACCAACTAATGTTTTTGAGTGTTGATCTTGGATTCAATGATTTTGAGGATTATTAATTTTAACCAACGATTGAGAGATTTAGAGATTGTAAGTTGAGGATAGTAAAGAATAACAGAAGATTAGAAGTTTAAAGTTGCAAGCTAAGGAAAGATAAGAAAGAATGACATTTACGAAAATCTAATTCACATACATAGTGACTACTTGATGAGAAATTAAGTCATACAATTTTTTTGTGGAATTTAGAACCCTTCTATTTTTAATGTTTTTGTGGATTATGTTAAGCCAACAGACAAGTTTTGTGGATGAGTAAATACTACTATTAACAAGAGAGTTTTGACCTTTATGAAAAGATATCGGGGAAAAGAAGCAGTGAAGAGTACTAAGGAATAGAATTTAACAATGCATGTAGTGGTTAATTTAAGGACTAAGAGAATTTTATGAAAATTTTGAAGAATTAAACTTGTAATCCAATGATAAGATGCATAGTTCCGATTGAACGGATTTATGGAACTCTTAGCTAAATCATTTATAGCTTTAGAATTGATAAATCGAGGTCAATAGTCAATGAACGAAAAGAGAACCCTGATTATCTGAGGACTTGTAACTTGAGTGGGGTAGACTTCTAATGAATTTATTAATTTATTCGAGGATATAGATGAAACCTGATAAAACTTATTGAGATTGTTTAAAACCAAATTGGATATAAGGTTGCGTAACCCCTAATGATAATCCACGATGAATGGAAACACCGATGGATAACCCTGCCTTATTGGTTATTAGGGGGCTGAATGACAGAATTTGGTTGATCAATTTACTTGAACAAATAAAGGGCATTCATACAATATTGGAGCTGTAGCCTTACGCGAGAGATACTCTTATGAAATATTTGAGGAATAATATGATGAAAGTTTAAGGAACCAATCTTCTGAATATAAAGGTTAGAAAAACAACTGGAGGAACAAAAAAAACATTTGAGGATTAATTAGAAAGGAATGTAGAATGATGAAGTTACTAAGAATAGAGACATGAGTGACCCAATCTAACATGGTTCTTGATTGATGATGTGTTGTTTCCATTATCAGTTAAAATCACTCCATATCAACTTTTGTATGGACTACTTTCCAGCTACTACTTAAACGAAGCCTTTCATGGATCAATGATGTTCCCATTATGATCCTCTATGTTCCTATTCTAATTATTATCTAGAGTCGTGGTAAAACTTCTTACTCGACTTCGTACCGCAACAGAACCTATGCAAATCTTCAACCTTGACCTTTTGTTCTTGAATTTTGCTTTGCCTATTATCTGAAACCTCATAGTTTGTTTTTGAAAACTCACTAATACTTCTATTCTTCTCATTGAGGAGTACATAAGTAACGTATCTATCTTGATCCTTACCTTGCTCATTCCTTTGAAAAACAAACTTTGCTAGGAGTTGTCTTATATAAATGCAAATTATCTTCTCGTTCCTTCTATTGGGCAAGAAACTCTTTGGTCGGTTGGAACAATGTCCTATTGGTTGTCACTTCCCTTACCTCTTTTATGTGACGAACTCAATGACAATTTTTGGTTTCATTTACCCCTTCTATTCATATACAAAACCTAATCCCACTTCCTTGATCAACTGTACCTACATACTTTGGTTGAACTTTTCTATGCATCTCCGATCGAGTTAAGCCAACCAACTAGGATATTGTTATTAACCTTTTATCTGACGATTTAGCACTTATAATACGAGTAAATGTAACGTTGGAATTGATGGGAACAAGAGAACGACTTCACCAAGATCGTATGGAAGAAAGACTCTTAATATGATGAACCTATTCAAAGTTGATCCAAAAGGAAATCACCAAGAAGCATAGAGTTCAGAAACCTGATCAAGAACCATATCATCAAAGAAGACCTACGAGATCGTTGTGCGAACCTTGGACTGAAGATTCGCTAACCTAGTTTTTGTTTTTGTTTTGCCCGACCACTTGCCGACCTTAGAATACTCATAGGACTTGGAACCTTAAGTCAAGTTATCAGTGTGTGTCTTACGTGTAATCCTCTTTAAGCGATAACCTATCGTGAAAAATAGCCTATAGTTTTCCAGTCAAAATCTTAACTACCCTGTTATAACAAAGTTAGAACACCTTTGAGGTCGAAAGATATTCGAGATGTCATTACCTTACATTTGTGGAATTAGGTGTTCGTAAGAAGTATGAGAACGATCAATGATCAAATTATTTGAGGATTTCCTTTATTGACTTCAAAAGCTATTTCGAAGAATAGATTGTGAACAAGCCTTAGCAGATCTCCAAAAATTTCAGGATTTGCTGATTTATAACCTATAATTTTTGGAATCCCTATGAAAACTATATCTATTTTGGTGACTTATTTCTGTTTTGGATGATGGATGATAATATTACAACCCCGAATGTTGTAATTATGACGGGCACTTCAAAACCCACAGATTGTCAATTTGATGTTTTGGAATAACCTAGCAATCGAGGAATCAAGAAACAAGGAAACAATTTAAAAAATTTAGTAACTTTTTTATAGAAATCAATACAAGAGTTTTCGACTAATCCTAAGAGCTTATCACTGAAAGAACTAAGCAACTCTAGGAGATCAACTCTTTAGATGATAAATATTGAGAGTGCCATGAGAACCATGAATTTTGATATGATTGATAGTGGAGGATTTACGAGTGAAAGTCCAGATAAACCTAAAGAGATCAAAACTACTAAATGTTTGTGGAAATTAGGACAACCTTTATTTGAATGGGTTATACCTTAAGACAAACCAACATTTCTCCAAGAAAAAAAAACATGTTATATCGTTTTTAAGGAATTTAGGTATTATCTGGTTTTGGAGTTAGAGCCGATAGTGAACCAAATCTCGAAATGACCCGAGATTGTTCTACTTTTGAGAACTTGAGAATACCCTATGGATATTTTAGAATCACCAAAAAAAAAATTAAAGGAAAACCTTAGCCTAACCTTAGGAAATATATACCGTATCAACCTAGTAGTTGTGAATTTCGAGGACGAATTTTCTTAAGGGGGGTAGTCTGTAACACCCCGTGCTTTTGACCATTTTAGTTATTTATAATAACGATTAATATTAATAAATTGAGTCTCGACAAAATATGTTATATAGTAATATTCAATTCTTGTGTCTTTGGAACCTTTATATTTCACTTCATTGTTTGCAAAACTGAAATTCTATCGTTATCGAAATTCTGCGCGATTTCGTAAAGCGGTTCCTATTTTCTCATACGGACTCTGATTTAGGCGTTTCAAAAGCCTAACTTTATTGATTTTACAAGATCTACACAATGGTGATATTCAAAATTACAATTTATAATTTCATCATAAAAATATTGTACTGGACATCTCCTTTACTACGAAAATCATCACCCGACGAATCGTTTCTCGACATTCGATTTCCGTACTTCTTTCCTAACCATGGTGTGACCAAATAAACTCAAAAAAATCACCCTAAGGCATGCCATACCGTCACTTTGAAGTCCAAGCCTCAAAATATGCTTTTCTAATCAAAAACACCAAATAGGGTATGTACCTCTTAAAGTATGCTTAGCTACTTTTGGTAATTGTCAAGTTCTTGTCCACCCTTTGCTCCCCCATCTAATGCACGATTTGTGTGCTTATAACCAGCCATTTCCTCTTCATTTACTCATCCATTCACTCACTTAAACACTCCTTCAAAGATCCATCTAAAAACCAAAGAAAATCATACAAGTTCTTTTAAGTTCTAAGGTGTTTACACCACCATATCTCAAGAGCACATACTCTTTCTTTTCCTTACCTTATACTCTTTATTTTTAAGTTTTATTCCTATTATATTTACTAACTTACTTTGTTTGTGTGTCCTTCTAACTTATTCATGAAGAGGAGCAAGAGGAAGGGGGCTTCGATCTTAGTATATTTGATTTCATAGTTGATCCGGAGAATTGCTAATAGGTAACCTAACTTTTCTTCGCCCTCAAATCTCGTAGTATAGTGTTTAGACTCTAACTAACATATAACATCATGTTTAGGACTAAATCATTAGATCACCAAGTTTAAAGTTAACTATTTGTTGATTTATCACTTAACAATACATGCTGTAAAATGGATTCTGTGATGTATGATGTATGTTCACGATTTTTCTGTGTAAAATATGTTTCGAATTAGCCTTAAATTCCATCATGAAAGTTGTAGATCTGAATGTCTAGAATATGATAAAAATATGAAAAGTAAGTGTTTATGAAAATATATATTTGGTAATGATTTATTTCGTAAACTGGTACTGTATGATTTTATGTACTGTCTGAGAAAATGATATGTTTCATGATGTTAAACGTTTCTTTTGGACATGGAAAACTAATGTTACGTTCCTGATGATGCCTAGGATGTGTATGTCAAATTTCATATAAATCCATCATATATATTTTCATTTATAAAATTTGTGCTAAAATGGGTCAGATCTGGAAAGAATATTTTATTTAAGAACATTTTTAAAGTATTTTAATCTAAATCTCTGGGTATAAGTTATTTCCAAGATTAGGTATCCAAAATAAAATTTTGGTTCACTTTAATGACGTTTAAGTATTTTAAATGATTTAAAAGAAAGTATTGAAAATCGTACTGTTTTCATTTTTAATTTGTTAAAAATAATAAACCTTATTATTTTTGAAAAATGACTTTATATCTGGAAACCTAACTTATAAAATTATGTTGAGTATGAAAATCGAAACTTAAAAATAACATTTGAAAAATGACTCATTTAGTATCCTTAATAATATTATCGATTTCGTTATTACTTAAAGTTACTTTTGCAAAACTCTATGTTTTGAGAAATATGATACCTAATAAGGTTAAAAATGATTTTTATAATTATTATTGATTTATTTGATGTTTGAAATATTTTACTAAGTATAAATAGGCTTTAAGAGATAGGTATACTTGTACAAATACGAAACCGTATAAAAATACTAAATAAGTACACTTGAACAATAAATGTACTAAATACTTGTGCCCAAAAAATATAGAGTACTAAAAGACGAATAACCCAAAAGTACTAAGTTAAACAATGCTTAAATGTGCAAAACAACACTTAAACTTTATAATAAGCACTTAAGGACTTATTAGTGACTAACTCAAAACTAAGGGTTGACTAGTCTATCTTGGTCAAACTTTGGCTTTTTAAGTCAACATAGACCAAGTCAAGATAAAGAAACCCATCTTAAATAATGTACTTAGAAATTATTGAATCTTTAATCAAATCTCAACTAATGAACGCTTCATATAATATATCTCAAATAAAATGTTCCAAATCCCTTACATCAGTATACTAAAACTATCAGTTAAGATAAATTTTACGACGATTAATATTGTTTGTTAATCTTAAAATCGACACACTCAAATTCCATAGGAACAACCGTACTTCTAGTCGGTGTGTTACCTAAGCCGGTGATCAGACATGTTTTCACGAACGATGTTATCGATACCAATCATGGTGAAAATGAACATGTGCCCTGGCAGTACCCTCTGAGTCGTCTTCACCATTCCATGTTGTAATGACTTGTTCCGAGTCAATACAGAGCCCACAGACCGGTCATCCTTATGGAACACGGTATTGTTTCATCCCTCTGGACATCAGACATGTGCCCCACGATGACCGCTGAGCTCGATATTCCAGAGACTCTGTCTTTATAAGACACCCAAATTCAGCCTACGTTTCGTGTTGGGCGCTATCTTGGTAAAGTTTAGAAGACGATGCGATAGAAGACGGCTTCGAAAGTAGACTACGACACTCGGAGTCACTGCTCATGGGAGGCCATGATGCATCCTGCCGGTGCGAGAAAATGCTAAGAAGTAAATGGGCAGCCAGCTCTTTATGAGTTTGTCGGTAGAGTAGTAGTCGTCCAGTTGTCATTGAGGCGCTCGGTTGTGTAAAGGTTCTCTTTCCCGAGACCAAGAGTATGGATTGGGTGTGTGCGCATACATAGACAAGGGCACTGATCAGCTCTCACTCTCTATATCGGATATCTTTGGGGGCGGAAATACCTTCCGACCTTTGCCTTAGCAGTGTATGGGACATGTTCGGTTTAGCGGGGCCTCTAAGTCCATGCACTTGCAGTCCTTCTTCTCCGTATGTCAGTCGACTAAACCGAGTCAATTTAGGTGTTCGATCCTATTGAGCACTAGGGGTGAGCTGTAAACCTCCTAGTATCGATATGATTGGCGGGATTGATGTTCCCATCCGCACTTATGGTGAGATGCAAGCCTTAAGTGTGCATGAGACATTAGTAGTCACGTCCCGTGCATTATGTGAACGGAAACCATTGTTTTTAAAAGTAAATGACTACAGTTTTCTAAATCACATGTGCTAGTATGCTTTGTTACTGTTCTATACTCTTATGACTAATGATGTGATTGAAATGCTTGATAATGGGAAGTGATGTTTTGTTATATGTCTTGCCTGAATATTGATTATGATTAATATTATGTTTCATATGATTTGTATTATGTATGTCTTAATTTATTTTCACATGACACTTCTATGAACCCACGATCCATGCTTTACTGTATTCTATTCACATGATAATCATATGACGTACGTATAAGTTTATTCTGTATAACCTACATGTCTTATATATCTAAATTGATTCGCATGTTAACCGAAATCACTTCATGTGTATCTCACATTGTATACATGTCGATTTGTAATGTGACATGCCTGCTTATCTGTTAATTAGATAACCTAAACGTTATACTACATTGATTATTCGGGGCCGTGTTAGAAGGATGGTTAGGTTACTCCCACTAAGTAGGACATGTATATTTAAATATGCATTCAGGTTGACGAACCCTCAAGACTAGTCATGGGGGCATGCTTGAGTGCAAGAGATACAGTGTGGCAGATGAGAGTGTCAAACTATGAATCTTGTAACATAAATTTTATTAGACTATTGTATTTAGAAATTTGTAATTCGGTTTTCCATTGTTGTATTTTAACCAACGGTTCATTTATCGAAAAAAAGACTCACTTGAGTCGATGGTTTTTAATTTTTACCTCTTTTTACGACTTAATTATTTTCCGCCTTGTTAATTAATGTCAATAGAAGAACCGGGTTGTTACACGAGGCATGAAACCAGCCCTGTCACCCCACGAGTTCGGTTTGAGCTCAAACACTACAAAAATCAGCTACAAAAATATTAAACAAAGTCGTTAAAGATAGAAATCGATCTCCCGTAGGAATCCTACTCGAGAACTCCACCGACCAAAAGGAGTACTCGGCCGAGACTCCTCATGACAGCCGAGTTTCGTGACTTTCTCACCAAGAAACGGAATTCTCGATCCTCTCGACTTCTTACTTTTCCTATCCAAAGCGGGAATTCTTATCCAACTACCTCTCCTAGCCAAGGTCGGGAACTTTCCTATAAATAGGCCCCTTGCACAACAGAATTGACAACACTTTTTACATCGATCATAACTACAAAAACACCGACATCAATTAGCAATAATAGCATCGAATAGCCGACAATACAAACCCGAGATCACGCCGCCTAAACCCGAAGAAAACGGCCACCTCACCCGAAACCCTACACGTCCAAAAAACCTCCATAACTCACTGACATTATCTCGACGCTCCCGTGTCTAAGCCACGTTCCGACGAGCCCCGTTCCGAGAATACAAAGCATGTAGGTTGAGGGTGTAAAATCATACCCGTTCTCTCTCTTTCTTCTTCTCTTCTCTCGTTTTTTTTCTTCCTTTCGTCGCTGTCGGTCGTTTTTTTATGGATCGTCGTCGTGTCTTTTCTAATATTGATACTACAAAACTATTTTCATATAAAACGAACGTTCCAAAAATACGATACCGACTCTATAGTCGAATATCGTACCAAAAAGGAACTAAATTAATCTCATATATGCTAAAAAATCATTACATGATTTTAAGAAACAAAATACGACGATTTTTAACGCGGAGAGAATTAACATCGTTTTTTTAGTTCAATTTTGCAAAACAATTTACAAAGCTTTTTTTTACATTCTTCATAAAAAAATCGTTCCGAGTATTTGATATCGATTTCATAATCGAGTATCAAATATAACAAATATCGAAAATATAGGTCGAGTATAAATTAAGCTATATTTGTACGCGATTTATTAAAACTGACAATTTTCGAAAAAGCGACCTCGAGAACAGGCTGCCATGCGAGTCGCACGTGTCCCGTGCGAGTCGCATGGCCACGCGAGTCGCGCCACTCCCGTGCGGGTCGCGTATGCTCCTGAAAACCGTAACCCCAAAAAGCAATTCCGTCTTATTTCTTCAAACATCATTTTTAGACAAAACAACGGGTTTTTCGGCATATTTCAGATCTCGATAATTTTTCTCTTGACCCCGGTCAACGCGTGTTTAATCCATCACGCGTCATAAACTTTTCAAAATCGTGCATGTCATCATATTTACGTCTTTTATTTACAAATTGTTACTAACTTGTTTGTTCGTGTTTGTAGCAATTTTATTTTCATCGTTTGTTTTATTATACTAAAACAAATCTCACATGTATAAAACAACTTCGACGTTAATTTTAGATGCATTAAATCGACTTAGCAACCCATTCAATTTTTCGCATGTTTAGGGAAAACAATGTTTGCATATCATTCATCGTATTACTAACGCGCGTATTTCTAAATCAAACGATATCCTAGTAGAGGCCGCTAATGTGCGGGCGGGGTTGAGTGTTCTTTGTGAACTTCCCAACACGTACCCTCACCCCTTACTCAGAACCTCGGTTTCCGGATGTCCGAAACCGTTGGCGCATGAGAGTCATTCAATACACGGTATCCGATAACGTCGGTATCGGTATCAAATGCAAAGGGACGAACCCAATAAACTCTGAGATCGGAATGGACCGTATTTTGTACACGGCCCACTAAGATATAGAGTGGGTTCGAATGGGCCCGAACTTCCACAAAGTTCGGTGGCGACTCCACTCCGATTTAAATTTCAATTCGATCCATTCTCATATAGAGATTCATTCGCCTCCCCAAACCCGCGCGTGGCCGCGTCGGGGTGGACCTATGTCATGTCCACAATTTGGCGACTCCGCTGGGGATTAATTGATGCGTGACTTACCATCGGCATCCTCAGGGTGAGACTCGAATAGAAATCGTTTGACTAGTACAATACGCGTTTTAGTTTTACGGTTCATGCATAACCCCATATTTTTCCGGGCCGGTACTGGTGACCGACGTCCCACTATACCATTGATGTAGTCCAAATTGGATATGTCAAAGGTGTCCATAGTCGATTCGTATGGGTTTTACGGCATGTTCTAAGCTCAACTCGACTTAGGAAGTCCGCCCTGATTCTCGGATAGGCTATGTACACTGGTATAGACCCTTTTAGACTGACAGAGACTTAGTTTAAGAGCATATATGGTGTCGTTATACTGCTTCCATGACTATATGCTACTTGATCAACATCCTTTTCAAAAACCATCATTTTCAAAATTTGCATCTTTTTTCAAAATATCCAATTTCAAAACCCGGGACATATACCGAATTTAGGATCTATGGTTTTACTCAAAATAGCATTTTTCTAGCCAGTATTTTGTCCCTTTCAAAACTCGAAATTACTTTCGAACTTTCAAAATCGTCACCCGGCTCGCCTTACCGTTTTTTTTCGAAAAAAAGAGCCGGGTTCCTCTCCCGAATTTTTCGGGCTTTCAAAAATCCAATTTCAAAAACTTCCTCTTCTTAGGACTTCCCGTATTTAGCAGTGTCGGGTGGTGTCGTAAGTCATCGAGGTCTTTAGCGTCGAAACTCCGTCGATCTTATATCACGGGTTTCCTCCCTATCCCAGTCTGCCTTATTTAACTAAGGCAAGGCCCGCCTACGTAGGACATACTCCTACAAAGGAGGGCCCGTTTACACAATCGAGTCCAAAGTCTGGGGAATGTCTCACGTGGATCTCCTTTCAAACGGGACCCGGCCCGCATAGCCGGATTCTAAAGGAGGTCCACCCTTCACAAATCGCCCGTCTAGTGTCTTTTCCGTTTCATTTCCGTCTTAGCCTTCTTTTCCCTTGCTTGGGATGTACTTTTGTCCTAGGATTTGGGTTTAGTTGCTGATTACGCGGTATTCTTACAGACAGGCCGTCCTTCACCCGAACCATGACGAAAGAAGCCATTGATGAGTTGACAGCTTCGTTGGTCAAGCTAGAGGATCATTTGAGAAAAATGAGGGAGGACCAGATCACCATCATCACCCGCGTGAGCGCAGTCGAACAAGGAACTCCTAACATTGGGGTCGACACTACCGGGCCGTTAGCTGAACTGGCCAGCGTGGTCCGTAAGCTGGAGGAACAGGTCCACACGACGACCGACAACACCATCCATACGGAGAAAGCTCGGGCTTATTCGCCCCTAACTGATGAGTTGCCCGCTAACCTCAACTTAACGGGCCTACCAATGTTTGACGGGACTGAAGACCCGGTACTCCATATCCGGGCTTTCAAAGAATTTATGGCTGTTAAGGGGGTCAAATCGACCATGTTCAAGCATCTCTTTGCTTCTTTCCTTGAGAAGCACCCAAAAGTCTGGTACTACAGGCTTGATTCCAAGAAATACAAAACTTGGGACGATGTCGCAACGAAGTTCGCCCGAAACTACGCGGATAACACCGAGATCCAGACTACCATGCGTACTCTGGAGGTCATGGCCCAAGAGCCTAAGGAAGGTTTCACCAAATACCTTCAAAGGTGGAGGGCTGAAAGTGTGAAGCTGGTGGACAAGTGGTGGTAGAGGATTCGTCACGTCCCAACCGTCAATAATATAACCGACTATTCCTACGGTAGATAGGGTAAGTCGGGTCGAATCCACGGGGACGGTAATGTATAGCCTAGACTAGGTTGGCCCAAATACTAGACTAAGTCAATGAGCTAAACTAAACTAGAGAATGATAGAAGGGGAGAAAGCTAGACTAAAACTAAGGCTAACAAACAAAGGAGAACGGGCTAGGATTAGGTCGGGGTCAAAGGGGTAACGGAATGGTCAAGAGAGAACTAGAGCGAAGGAGGTAGTAGGGTGATCTAGGTTAGTCCGGGCTCTCGCAACTTAGACTCACCTAGAGGTTCCACCTAGAACCCACCTCGGCGACACACACAACAAACGGGGTTACTAGCGTGATAACAGGGCCTAGGTCAAATCCGGGCTCTCGCTACTTAGACCGACCTAAGGGTCGTCCTCACCGGGCTCTCGCAACTTAGTGAGGGAACCAAATCCACAAACAAACTATCACCCACAAGAGAAAGTCAAGAAAAACAAGTATTTGCAACTACTAGTCAATCAAGCATTTCAACAAGCATGTGATGTGCACCAAACCAAGAGGAAACCCAAATCTTCCACCAACATCTCCAACAATCCCTTAATCACCCAATTAACACCCTAATCACCCTACTAACCCTAGCAAGAACACTACTCTAACATAATCAAACTACAACTAACACTAACAAGAGGAATCAACAAAAGAAACCAAGCATACATCTACAAACTAGCAATAACAATGAACAAGAACAAAACAATCAACTAACGATTCAAACTTGAATAACATAAACAAAGATTAAGAGAAGAGAAAAGGATTATACCATACTAGAGGAGAAGAAAGAACAAAACTTGTATTAATGAAGAAAAACCCAAAACAAACCACCAAGGTTGTCAATCTTGGTGGAGATCTTGAAGAATTCCCTTAATACAAGTACTAATCTAGGATTAACTACTAATTACCGACTAATCAACACTAATCTAATCTAATCTAACCTAAAGTAGTCTAGGGTTTTAGGAGAGGTGAAGTGCATAAGCTTTACATAACAAGGGAAGAGTATATATAGGGTTTAAGAATGAAACGAGAGGAAAGAAAGCAAAGCACGGCAGCAGCACGCCCGTCCCGGCCGAGACGGGGTGGTCCCGGTCGGGACGAGGTCGGTCCCGGTCGGGACGCCATGGTCCCGGTCGGGATGGACCCTCAGTAGGCTCATCTTCGTTTCCTTCTTCATCCCGGACGAGATGAGGCCATACCCGTTCGGGATGAGCCTTGTAGGCCTCCATTATGAACTTTTTGGTCCCTCCTTGCTTCTCATGGGCTTCCCATCGATTCTCGGGACTCGGGATTGGGTCCCAAGGTCTCGGGGTCGATTCCAAGGCATCGAATCATCGTTCCTTTACTCCGTTGGCTCCAAAATGTGTATGTATAGAGTCGGAATCGCTCCAACTCTTCCAAATCGGTCTCGGGAACCTGAAACGAACTAAAGGAAGCATAAGAAGCCCCTAAACCGCTCCCAAGGAGCGATTCTACAAGGAAAATGGGACCAAAACACTACAAAATAGGCACTACAAACCACACTTATCAACAAGCCCAGCGAAAAAGTCTTGGTGGAGGCCTTTGTCAAAAACCTCCTCCCTTCTTACTCATCTCATAAGAGGCCTTTCTCATCTCATTTCCCCTTTCATTCCCCAAATCAACGGGATATGGAATGATGATGAAGACGACGTTTACCTGGCTAAGGGGGAAGCTGTCCCCATCACCATCGAAGAAATCCAGAAGGCTAAAACCAAAGCCTTGGCCAGTACACATGTCATCTCGGCCGGTCTTTCTGCCCCGGAAACCGTCACTGAACCTGCCAGGACAGAACCTACTCTCGAAGAACCAAACGCTGATATGGCCCTAGTCAAACAACTAAAGAGGGTCCGAACCGATCTTACTATATGGCAGCTTTTGGTTAGTTCTCAAGAGCATCGGGCAGCACTAACTAAGGCTCTTGATGAAATCAAGGTTGACTCAATTGTTACTCCCACCGAAATGGTAGCCACTATTTTGCCTCACCTTAAAGGCAAATCCAAGGAAGAAGGTCCACTTATCACCTTCTCCGAATATGATCTTCCACCATTCGGGGCCACCCATAACTTGGCCTTATACATCACGGTGATCTGCCGGGGCAAATATCTCCCCATGACCCTAATTGATGACGGGTCCGCTGTAAATGTCCTTCCCTTAAGGACTGCTAAAGCCCTCGGCATTACCGAGGCTGATTACCTTCATACTGCACAAACTATCCAGGCTTTCGACGGAAGCCCAAAATCGGTTGCTGGGGCCGTTAAACTAACGATCATAACAGGCCCGATCGAGAAAGAGCTAGAATTCTAGGTGATTGATGTCACCTCATCTTTCAATCTGCTGCTTGGAAGGCCCTGGATCCACGCGGTCAAAGCCGTATCCTCCACCCTCCACAGAAAGGTCAAGTTACCTCTACAAGATGGGGTTATCACTCTCGAAGCTACCCCCATAACTGTGGCAAGTTGCAACACGGCGGGTCAAGCCGACCCACGAGGTTTCAATTTCGTGGGAATGATCGAGGAAGAATATATTTTCCAGCCCTATTTCACTACTAGCATCGACACGATGTTACAAAACTTGGGCTAGCTACCGGGGGCCACTTCAAGGCCATATCTTCCAGCTGGGAAGATTATTGAGGTCCTGAATGACAGAGAGTCTCGGTTCGGTTTGGGCTACACTATGACCCAGGGAAATATGAATCGTACAAACACAATCAAGTTTGTCACTCCAGTGTTCGGAGCTATTCAAGTGGGCCTTTCAGCCCACCATCTCGTATCCCGAGACCAAATTGGCTCGGGAGTGCAATTTCATCCCGGATGACATCTTTGCCCTCATCCAGGCCGAGTCGAAAGAAGATTCAAACCATACCGAGCCCACGTTGCGGCTCCTATTCGGGGAAGATAAGATCATTCCGACCCCCAAGGAAGAGCTGGTAAGCCTAATCCTTCGCAGCAGCAAGTTCGATCCAACCAAGCTGATCTCTGAAGTTGGCGCTAACACTGGAAAAAGGGCTTGGAGGAAGACGATCAAGTGGACCGACAGCGAGGGTCGAGTCTACAAGCTCACTACCGGTGAAGGGGATATGTCGGACACTGAATCCGAGTCTAAGTCAGAATCAGAGTCGGAGTCTGAGTCCAAGTCTAGAGGGTCTAATACTAGAATCGAGTCTGTAACCCCTATTCCTTTAGTCACACCTATGGGAGTCTCGGAGTCTGTCCCGAGAGCACTCCCCATCCCGCCTCTGACCAACGATCAGATGGCCGCTCTCTTTGAGCTATTTTCAAAATTCACTAATAATAATAACGATAACCGTTCTGCTTACGACTTGTCTTATTTTCAGAACATTTTAAAAAATCTTACTTGCAATGACATTGAGAAACCCGACGAACAGGTACCGCTGTCTCCGCATCTAATCGAGCAACTCGAACAAAGGGAATCCCGAGATCCGGTAATTGAGGAAACCAATTCCATCAATGTAGGAACCCCTTTAGAGCCTCAGATGCTTAAGTTAGGTTTATCCCTAGATCCCGAAGAGAAGCAACAATTCACTGATCTCCTCCATGAATTCGAAGACGTCTTCGCATGGTCCTACAAGTACATGCCAGGAATAGACCGGGAGATAGCCGAACACCGTATACCCATCAGAGACGGGTGTAAGCCGGTAAAACAAAAACTTCAAAGGATGAGGCCCGAATGGTCTCTCAAAGTCAAAGAGGAACTCGACAAGCAATTCAAAGCGGGCTTTATTCAAGTGCCTGAATATCCAGACTGGGTTGCAAACATCGTGCCGGTACCCAAGGAAGACGGCAAGGTACGGGTTTGTGTAGATTTTCGGGACCTTAATAAGGCCAGCCCAAAAGATGATTTCCCGTTACCACACATCGACATACTGGTGGATAACACGACCGATCATGCCCTTCTATCCTTCATGGACGGGTATGCCGGGTACAATCAAATCAAAATGGCGGAAGAAGACATGAGTAAGACCACCTTCATTACACCTTGGGGTACTTACTGCCATACCGTAATGCCATTTTGGCTTATCAATGCTGGTGCCACTTATCAACGGACCGCCACTACCTTATTACACGATATGATGCATAAGAAAATAGAGGTTTATGTCGACGATATGATCGCCAAGTCCAAAGATCAGAGCGGGCACATCTCAGCTCCAAGAAAATTCTTTACCCGACTACGCAAGTACAACATGAGGCTAAACCCTCAAAAATGCAGTTTCGGGGTAACATCGGGCAAATTACTGGGCCATATCGTTAGCCAACGCGGCATCGAGGTTGACCCAGCCAAAATCAAAGCCATCACCGAGATGCAGCCACCTAAAACCGAAAAGGAGATAAGGGGGTTTCTCGGGAAAGTCCAATATATCAGCCGGTTCATTTCGAAGCTAACCATGGTATGTGAGCCCATTTTCAAGAAACTGAAGATAAGAGAACGGGTACTATGGGACGATAAATGTCAAATGACTTTCGATAAAATCAAGAAGATTCTGTCTGCACTGCCGGTATTAATGCCACCTCAACATGGTCTACCTTTGTCGTTATACCAAACAACGACCGAGACAGCCATGGGGGCTATGCTGGCCCAGACGATCGATTCAGAAGAACGGGCTATTTACTACATCAGTAAAAGTTCCTAGAGTACGAGTGTAAATATACAATGCTCGAAAAGACGTGCCTAGCTTTAGTTTGGGCCACTAAAAAGCTTCGACACTATATGCTCAGTCACGAAGTGCACGTGTTATCCAGAATGGATCCAATCAAGTATCTATTCAAAAACCCCATCCTCAATGGCAGGATATCCAGGTGGACTTTAATGCTAGCTGAGTTTGACCTTAAGTTTGTGCCGTTAAAGGCCATCAAAGGCCGGATAGTAGCAGAATTTCTTGCCGATAGTCCAATATCTGAGGAGGGACACACCGATACTTGGGCCTTTCCGGATGAAGATATATTCATACTGACACCGAAACATGGGATTTATAATTCGATGGGGTGTCCAACTTCCTAGGATTTGGTGTCGGGATTTCGCTGATTTCACCACAAGGAGAGCACACCCCGTTATCCATAAAACTGGACTTTGATGTGACTAACAACGCAGCCGAATATGAAGCTTGCATTCACGGTCTGCAAGCCGCCACAGATTTAGGAGTAACAAACCTCCGGGTCCACGGTGACTCGTCACTAGTCATCAATCAAGCACTCAAAAAATGGAAAACTCGGAACGCCAATCTCGTGGCTTACCAAGCGCGAGTAAGGGTTCTCGAAAAACAATTCCCAAAAGTAGAATACATCTATCTACCTCGGGAAGAAAATCAGTTTGCAGATGTACTTTCCAAATTAGCATCCTTACTAAATATCCCGGAGCATCTAACCAGCATACCCATTTGCGTCGAAAGACGGTCCGAGCTGGCATATATCCATGCTATCCAAGACATCGAAATAACTGATCCGGAACCTTGGTATTAGGCTATTCTGACCTACCTAACATCGGGAGAATATCCTCCGGGAGCTGAAAACCGGGCCAAGAAAGCCCTACGAAGGTGGGCAACCCAATTCATCCGCACGGACGATGGACAGTTATATAAGAAGACGGCACAGGGGGCCCTACTCCTATGCATCGACAAAACGCAGGCCGAAAAGGTCATGGCCGAAGTACACGATGGTGAAAATGGTCCGCATATGAACGCCCATATGCTAGCCCGAAAAATCACGAGACTCAGATGTTATTGGAATAGCATGGAAACCGACTGCCAGTTATATGTCAAACACTGCCATAACTGTCAGATTTTCGCCAACGTCCAGCATATGTCGTCATCCCTATTATATACTATGACATCACCCTGGCCATTCTCGACATGGGGAATTGATATAATTAGGAAGGTGAACCCTTCCGGGACAGGGGGTCGCTGTTTCATTTTAGTGGCTATCGACTATTTTACCAAATGGGTCGAAGCCGAGTCGTACCGGATTTTGAATGCCAAGCATGTAGCCAAGTTCATCCAAAATAAGATTATATGTCAATACGGGATCCCACACGAGTTCATCAATGATAACGGGACCCACTTCCAAGCTGAAAGCGCTACTTTACTGGAAAAATATAAAATTCAAAGGCATACATCTTCACCTTACCGTCACCAAACAAATGGAGCGGTAAAGGTAGCTAATAAAATGATTGTCACCATACTTAAAAAGATGGCTGATAACTACCGGGACCGGCCCGACAAAATTCCTTTCGCCCTATGGGGGTACCGAACGTCGATTCGCACCGCAACCGGAGTAACTCCATATTATTTGACATATGGAATGGAAGCGGTCCAACCAGTCGAGCTAGAAGTACCATCCCTTAGGATTTTACTCGAGAGTCAGGTGCCTGAGGCAGATTGGGTCCAAGCCCGATATGACTCGCTAGTTCTTGTGGACGAACGGCGATCCCGGGCCCTTAACAATATCCAGATATATCAAAAGAGGATACAACGGGCTTTCAACAAAAGGGTTAGGCCCAGAAATATCAAAGAAGGGGATCTAGTCCTGAAATCCGTCCAGGCCTTGTTACCAGTCGATCCAAGAGGGAAGTTCAAACCCAATTGGGCCGGACCGTATCTAGTAAAGAAGGTCTTATCAGGAGGAGCGGTGATGCTGACAGACTTGGACAGAAACGAGTTCGTCAACCCGACCAACTTGGACCAGTTGAAACGCTACTACCCCTAAACCTTATCTCAATGTCATTTGCCTAAAAGTTTATAAAAATTCATCTTTTTATAGATTTTCAAAAAATTATAAGCAAGTCAATAAGCTAGGATTACTTATCCTACTGTCGCACATCTCGAACTAATAGTCTTGATGTATTTCGAAAATTGCAAAAATCAATGTCTTGAACTACATTTGGTTTGATTCCACTAATCGTGGATACGTAGGCAACTCCTTAAAAGGGTACATCCACTGCAATAACGAAAAGACGGGAACAATATTCACTAATATGTCTTTTATTAAAAAAACCGATGAACTCGGGAATTTTCAAAAAATACATCACACAGAAAAAAGCAACAACAAAAAATCACACCACAAAAATAATAGTAATACTTAAATAATAAAATTTAGGAGACTAGTATTCGTGCATTTTGCCTTTCCCTTTCTCTTTTGGGTCGCGCGGAGCCCGAGGTCGACGAGGTGGGGGCGAGCGCTCCCGGATCACAAGCGGGACCTCTTTAGCTCGAACCCGTTTCTTCGACCACGGACCTTCTGCCATTGTCACTGGTCCGAGCCGAGCCCGTACATGCTCGGGTAGTCTGTCTCGAGGACCAAGTCGGTCCTGAACCGCCAATCTTGGGCCAAGTCTCCTTTCCAAGTCTGTCTGGGGGCTCACTTTCCCCCGTACACCTTTAGTACTGGACCCTTCAGTCTGAGTCCTAGTCTTTCCTTTCTGGCCTGACATCAGCCGAACTAAGGTAGCTGGGGTATCACCATCATCAAAGAAACCCCGGTTATCTTTAGCTTGTTCCCGGCGCAGCAGGTCAAAAGCCTCGTCAGTCATCAGGGCAGCGCGGGCCTTAGCAGAGTCTGCTTTTGTCCACTTCACATAAGAGTTCGATACCCAGATTGAGTGAAGAGTCTTGGGAACAAACCAGGTAGCTCGGGTGTACCACCGCTGCATCCAGGTGTCGCACATTACATACGTCAGCTGAGTAGATTCACTCACAACCGCCTCAATTTCTGGGATTCTTTGGGCCCGACCATATTGCCTAAGTATGCGATCGGGGTAAAGGTGAATTGTATGCCTAAAAGATAGGATCACCTGATATCGCGCCCTATCTCTCGATTCCAAATTAGTCCAAACATAAATGGGCCACCATGGTACGGTCCAGCGGATCAATGGGCCTCCATGGAAAGACAGCACTTCGTCCCAATATTTTTGAGTATTAAGGCGAGAAAAGTCAACAGTCCGTCTCCTCGTCATCACTTGATTGAGGCGATATCGGCTCACATCAAGGGGAGGATCCACGATCGATAATCTCTCAAATAGCCAAAGCTGAAAAAACCGCGAAAAGTAAAAAACGCGAAAAATCGAGAAAAACCGCAAAAAAAAAAAAAAAAAAAAGAAGGAAAAAACGCGAAAAACAGAAAAAATCGAGGAAATCGAGGAAAACCGAAAAGAAAATTGCGGAAAAATCAAAAAATCAAAAAAAAAATCCAAGGTAATATACCTGTAGAAGACGGGTGCTCCCGGTCAACCGGATCGACGAATCCCTCTTGCGATTATCCAAACCCTGGATAATCTCTCCTGTAATCAGCCAAGCCGGGCTGTGCTCCGTTTCCATCAAGTCAACCACGGTGAAAAGTCGGACATGGCCCATACAAGATAACAGATCCATATGACCTTCGAAGGCATAAACATGGAGCGTACAAAAAGCAAAGGCCCTACGGCTATGGATCGGCCTGACCCGGAAGTCATGCGGGTTCATAAATTTTTCAGCCAAATCGATCAAAGAGACGGTGTCTCCTTCCAGCATACGAGATACCTCCATATGAGAAAGCCCTAAAAATTCCTGTAATTTTCTCCTCGAGTCATGAGCCGAAAACGGGATAGCAGGGCGAAGCATGGGATTCCATCCTCCTACGGCGGCAATTTCTTCAGGAATATGACAGATTTCGCCTCGAGGAAAGCCAAAAACGTGATAAGTATCGTCCCAATAGGACAAGCAAGCATCCGAAAAGTGACGATCCACTTGCATCTGACGGATTGTGAACAATTGAGTAATACCGTTCTGATTCAGAATAACTTTATCTGCGTCTCTGAAGTATCGGGACCAATCCTGCAGCATTCCAATTAATCGGTCGATTCCCATAATTGGATTTATAAAAAGGAAGAATAAGTTTCTCAGGGCTTGTTTCTCTTTAAGAAGGAGGGGAATTGTGAGAATTATGAAGAAATTAAAAGCAAGGGAGGGGTATTTATAGCATTAAACCCCGACTTTCCTCCTTGTTTTAGGATTCCTAATCTCAGAGGATTTAGCATACAGGCCTTATCCTAGGATCTAGCTAAGTCATCCCGAGCATTCCTATTCCTATTCAGAGTCAAAAACACTCTATTTTTCAAAATTTCTTTGCATTCAAAGTCTTCTTAAAAACTTCTATTCCCCAGCACGAGTCATTTCTACCCAAATGCTACATACGAAACTTTGCATAGTCATGTACAGGGACGATTCAAGCAGAGCCTTACAACTACCTCCCCAGCGGGATTTTAGGGGATGGGCCCACGTGTAGGTGCATCCGAGACTTACGTGACAAGTCCAAATTCTCCACGGAGTTATCATCATCAGCTCAGGTATATTTCTATCTTATGGCCGGCGGGCCCTTCACGCAGAGTCTAATGGACTTTAAACGACCCAACCGGAAGACTGCCAGGTCTTAATCCTTGATTGACCTGGTAGCTACTCTGACTTTCGCCCTGTCCAAGCCTTAGTCAGAGTGGGGGCTCTGTAGACATCCACATTTGGCTGTCAGGTGTCTATAGCAGTTTCCGAAAAACACCCGATGATGATCGGACGCAAACATGCTTTAGCGTAACTCGAATATGGGCTCAAAATCATTGGCATTTGGCTTGGGCTTTTTACGGAGTACAAATCTCACAAAATTAACCTCAAATTCAGGCCCAGTGGGTCATTTCGAGTCAAATAAGACTAATTTGGGTCGAGTCCGACACCAAGGATAAAACCGTCTTTTAACAACCGAGTCAAAACCCGGTCGAAGATATTTTCCGAGGCATGAAACCATCCGTGTCACCCCACGAGTTCGGTTTGAGCTCAAACACTAAAAAATCAGCTACAAAAATATTAAACAAAGTCGTTAAAGATAGAATTCGATCTCCCGTAGGAATCCTACTCGAGAACTCCACTGAGCACAAGGAGTACTCGGCCGAGACTCCTCATGACAGCCGAGTGTCGTGACTTTCTCACCATGAAACGAAATTCTCGATCCTCTCGACTTCTTACTTTTCCTATCCAAAGCGGGAATTCTTATCCAACTACCTCTCCTAGCCAAGGTCGGGAACTTTCCTATAAATAGGCCCCTTGCACAACACAATTGACAACACTTTTTACATCGATCATAACTACAAAAACACCGACATCAATTAGCAATAATAGCATCGAATAACCGATAATACAAAACCGAGATCATGCCGCCTAAACCCGAAGAAAACGGCCACCTCACCCGACACCCTACACGTCCAAAAAACCACCATAACTCACCGACATTATCTCGACGCTCCCGTGTCTAAGCCACGTTCCGACGAGCCCCGTTCCGAGAATACAAAGCATGTAGGTTGAGGATGTAAAATCAAACTCGTTCTCTCTCTTTCTCCTTCTCTTCTCTCGTTTTGTTTCTTCCTGTCGTCGCTGTCAGTCGTTTTTTTATGGGTCGTCGTCGCGTCTTTTCTAATATCGATACTACAAAACTATTTTCATATAAAACGAACGTTCCAAAAATACGATACTGACTTTATAGTCAAATATCGTACAAAAAAGGAACTAAATTAATCTCATATATGCTAAAAAATCGTTACATGATTTTAAGAAACAAAATACGACGATTTTTAACGCGGAGAGAATTAACATCGTTTTTTTAGTTCAATTTTGCAAAACGATTTACAAAGCTTTTTTTTACATTCTTCATAAAAAAATCATTCCGAGTATTTGTATCGATTTCATAATCGAGTATCGAATATAAAAAATATCGAAAATATAGGTCGAGTATAAATTAAGCTATATTTGTACGCGATTTATTAAAACAGACAATTTTCGAAAAAGCGACCTCGAGAACAGGCTGCCATGCGAGTCGCACGTGTCCTGTGCGAGTCGCGCCACTCCCGCGCGGGTCGCGTATGCTCCTGAAAACCGTAACCCAAAAAAGCAATTCCGTCTTATTTCTTCAAACATCATTTTTTAGACAAAATAGCGGGTTTTTCGGCATATTTCAGATCTCGATAATTTTTCTCTTGACCCCTGTCAACGCGTGTTTAATCCATCACTCGTCATAAACTTTTCAAAATCGTGCATGTCATCATATTTACGTCTTTTATTTACAAAATGTTACTAACTTGTTTGTTCGTGTTTGTAGCAATTTTATTTTCATCGTTTGTTTTATTATACTAAAACAAATCTCACATGTCTAAAACAACTTCGACGTTAATTTTAGATGCATTAAATCGACTTAGCAACCCATTCAATTTTTCGCATGTTTAGGGAAAACAATGTTTGCATATCATTCATCGTATTACTAACGCGCGTATTTCTAAATGAAACGATATCCTAGTAGAGGCCGCTAATGTGCGGGCGGGGTTGGGTGTTCTTTGTGAACTTCCCAACACGTACCCTCACCCCTTACTCAGAACCTCGGTTTCCGGATGTCCGAAATCGTTGGCGCACGAGAGTCATTCAATACACGGTATCCGATAACGTCGGTATCGGTATCAAATGCAAAAGGACGAACCCAATAAACTCTGAGATCGAAATGGGCCGTATTTTGTACACGGACCACTAAGATATAGAGTGGGTTCGAACGGGCCCGAACTCCCACAAAGTTCGGTGGCGACTCCACTTCGATTTAAATTTCAATTCGATCCATTTTCATATGGAGATTCATTCGCCTCCCCAAACCCACGCGTGGCCGCGTCGGGGTGGACCTATGTCATGTCCACAGCTAGGAATGTTAAACGTTTTGTATGCCTTGTAATTTATTCCTGAGAATCAGGAACTTATTTTAGGGAGATAGAAAGATAGGTTGTTTATGCGTTGTATAAATATGGCTTGAAGTTGGAATAGAACAACGTGAATTCACATAATCAAATACTATCTTTTCTTCAAATTTCCTTTCATGTTCAATTACTGTTATTAAAAATCTTTATGGTATCAGAGCCTCAGCTCTAGATAAAAATTATGACGGGCGTATGCTAAGAATTTGCAACCAAAAGATAAGTTTGACAGTCGTACACGAAAATGCGTTTTCCTTGGGTATCCATTTGGTAAAAAGGGTTGGAATTTGTTTGAATTGGAGACGGGACTATTTTAAATCTCGTGATGTTCAATTTGTCGAAAATATTTTCCCTTTCTCTCAACAATTGGGAGGAGCGTCGTGTGATGGTTTCGCCGAGGGAAGTGACACGGTGGTTCCAGATGAAGAACCGTGTGTGAGCCCTATGAATCTAAGCCCGCCAAAAATGGAGTGTTGTCTACGGATGCATCGAGGGTTAACAGTGGCGACGGGGAGCAGGGTAATGATGGTGACGCCTAAGGTAGTGCAGAAACAGTTACAGAAACTCACGATGAACCCGTGGTTGAACTCGGGCGTGGGAAGCGAGAAAAGATACCAAACAGGAATCACAAAGACTATGTAAGTTGGGATTGCATTAATACGCCCTTGGATGCGTCACCTTCCGCCAATTCCGTCTCAGGTAATCCTTATCCTCTCACTCATTTCGTAAAATATGATCAGTTTTCTCAGCCACATCGGCATTTTTTGGCTGCATTCTCCCGTGACATTGAACCAAAAAATTTCAAAGAAGCTATGGGTGATGAGCATTGGTGTAAAGCCATGTCCGACGAAATTGATCCACTTGAGCAAAATAACACTTGGACAATTTGTGACCTACCCGCCACGAAAACGACAATTGGTTGTATGTGGGTGTTTAAAATTAAACACAATTCCGATGGTTCAATCGAGCGATATAAAGCACGACTCGTGGTTCTAGGAAATCATCAAGAGGCCGGAATTGATTTTACTGAAACTTTTGCCCCGACAGTTAAGATGGTAACGGTACGTACTTTCTTAGCCGTTTCAACAATTAAGAAATGGGAACTATATCAAATGGATGTGCACAATGTCTTTCTTCACGGTGATTTAACGGAAGAAATATATATGCGTCTGTCTCCTGAATTTAGTAAGGGTTATGAGGGTAAAGTGTGCCACCTTCGCAAGTCTTTGTACGGTCTCCGTTAGGCTCCACGTTGCTGGTACGCTAAACTTGCTGCAGCTTTATCTTCCTATGGTTTTGTCATGAGCACTTCCGATAATTCTTTGTTTACTTTTCGTAAGGATAGTGTGGAGATGCATATACTTGTGTATGTCGATGATCTTGTCGTAGTTGGCAATAATTCAAAAGCTGCTTCCACCTTAAAGCTATATTTGAATTTGTGTTTTCATATGAAAGATTTGGGCAAGTTAAAGTATTTCTTGGGGCTTGAAGTAGCTCACACTGGCAAGGGGTTATTTCTTTGCCAATGCAAATATACACTCGACTTGTTGAGCGAAACGCGTCTTCTTGGTTGTAAACCAATTGGTACTTCCATGGATGAAAAGCATCAACTAGCCCTTGCTAATGATGCACTACTCGAAGATGGTAGCAGATATCGACGCCTAGTTGGGAAATTGATCTACTTGACTCTGACCCGGCCTGACATCACTTACTCAGTTCATATTTTAGCTCAATTCATGCAGAAACCCACGAATACTCATTGGGAAGTTGCATTACGTGTCGTCCGATACTTGAAAGGAAATCCAGGGCATTGTCTTTCGTTGTGCTGCGAATCTAGTTCTTGAAGCATATTGTGATGCGTCCCATGCAAGTTGTCCTATCACGAGGCGTTCTATTACCGCATATTTTGTTTGTCTAGGTGGTTCTCCTATTTCTTGGAAAACAAAGAAACAAGTCACGGTTTCCTTATCTTCCACTGAAGCCGAGTATCGCGCTATGACTACGGCTACTTGTGAAATACTTTGGTTGAAAGGTTTGCTTGAGGGTATTGGTATTCGGATCCATGAACCCGTCCGTCTTCATTGTGATAATCAAAGTGCTTTGCATATTGCCAACAATCCTGTCTTCCATGAGTGTACGAAACACATCGAGATTGACTGTCATTTCATTCGGACTCATATTCGCAATGGTGTTGTTTTACCGTGTTATGTTCATACATGATCGCAGCTAGCCGACATACTCACCAAAGCTCTAGGCCGCCCACAGTTTCGTGCACTGTTAGACAAGTTGGGCATTTCCGACTCCCATGCTCCAACTTGACGGGGGTGTTATAGAAAATATCATACTTCATCCGAGTTCCTATTATTGTCCCAAAATGTTTGGGGTGAAAAATAAGGAAGGAAAATGAGTGACTCAAAAAAAAAGGAAGAGAGAGAAATGAGAGAGTAAATGTGAATCACAAATTGATGGCCTCCAAGAAAAGTGGGACAAATATCAAACTCAGTTCAAAAAAAAGAGTGAGACAATAATAGGAACTCGGAGAGAGTATTTATCTTCATATCTTATTTAAGTACATATATTTCTGATAGGCTAGGAATGTTAAACGTTTTGTATGCCTTGTAATTTATTCCTGAGAATCAGGAACTTATTTTAGGGAGATACAGTAGAAAGATAGGCTGTATATGTTTTGTATAATTATGGCTTGAAGTTGGAATAGAACTACGTGAATTCACATAATCAAATACTATCTCTTCTTCAAATTTCCTTTCATGTTCAATTACTGTTATTAAATATCTTTAAATACTGGGAATGATATTGGAATCGTATGGGTTCCTCGTACTCTTCAGGTCTGTTTTGTTATCCTTCAGTGTTTTGCTTATAAATAGTCTGGCTCGTTACTGACATGTATGTGATTCCTCTGCTTTGTTCAGTGGCTTTTGGCCCTACTTAGGCAGTGTTTGCACAAAGAATTCCCGTTCTTGGTTGGATATTACAACAGCCGTTCTTCAGATCTGTATGAAAATCAACAACCCTTTAAGTCTTCAGTTCTTTTATTTTCTCATCATGTTTAGTAGTACCAGTTTTACAATGGAATCTTGAGTGTGCACTTACTGGATGATTGTTAGTTGTTACACTAATGTATTAGTTGTAGATGAGGCAATCAAATTCAGGGTTACCGGATTCGCTTGAGTACCCTACCCTTCAAATCGCGAATCTGGTAACCAATTTGGCTAACCTGTCAGTTTACTACAACTTCTGTAGACATTTCGACGTAGGACTTGTCATCTTGAGGACAATGGTTTTGCCCTAAGGATCCTTAGGGTGTTTCCTTAATGGTCGACTATTGACTAATGTCATTTACATGAATCGTGGTCTCTTTTTCGTGTCCTCTCCTCCTTTTACTTTTGTCTGAACAGTGTTCTGTTCCTTTTTATTCCTGACTTGCAGTTGATAGAGATCGATACTGTGGGAAGCGAGTGCCTGTTTGAATCAATATTCTTGAAGAATTTGCACATGTAGGACCAACTTTGAAGTTTGGAGGAAGCGCCTGTTTCTTGAATTCCTCTCTTTGACACCAGTGTACAATTTCCCGGTTTCCTAGGTGATATGAGTTCGTTTTGTGAGAACTACTCAACGACCACTTAACTTCCCGCATCTGAAACTTTGAATTATATCATACTCGTAATTTCAAATGCCATTTTCTGGTATTCGATCGAGAATGCGCTAATTGTAGCAAATTATTTTTGTTGTATTGCTTCATCTCATGGCAAAACGAAAGTGTTAATACTGTAAACGATGGTGTTCATAGAATTTGTGCTGAGCTCCGAAAAATTGAAAATTGTGAAACTTTTTTATTTAGTTGAATTCACGGTGTCTTCGGGCTGTTACAGAGAATTCATATCAAGTCAAAACGAAGTCTGTTATTCCGGCTTTTAAGTGGGCTTAAGTGGACTCGATAGGGCATAAATAACTGAAGATCAAACTTAACTGAAATTAAGTGGAAGAAACCTAAGAGAATGGGGCTACTGCCTAAATTATTTCTTGAACTATAATGCAATTGTCATACAAAGGTCACATATGTTTACTGCAAAGAATAATAACAGTTGGATGGAATAATAATCCGGTATTAACGGGTTATATGTAAATCTACAACTCTAAATGTACATTTTGGTAAGAAACTCGAAGGCACTTCTATAATGGTGACTATAGCTTCCTTTGCAGGTATGGCTAGCAAGCTCGAATGATCATATGTTTGCTAGGACAAAGTTTATGCTTTGAATTCCGTGAAATTTGTTACTGAGCTTTATTACTTCGGCTGGAGCATATGTACGGAGATAAATAAATTGATTTCTTCGCTTGACCAATCATAGAGGGGTCGTATCCATCGGGTAACAACCGAGGACCCGAAGAAAACTAGCAAACTCCTGCATAAAAAATTTACTCATTAGTTACCTCCCATGCTGTGAAAAATGTAGACGAAAGCACGGTAAAAAAGACGGGCGATCATAAGTAAAAAGCTAACCACCAAGGTTCGGATCTTTGGCCAATAATTACAAATACGTCCACTAATCACGATTTTAGCAATATCTCAGTGATGTTATTCTAATGCAATCACGTTATTCTCGGTTTTGGCCATCACCAACATCCAAACGTGAGTGTTACTCCATCCCTCACGAGGACACGGTTATCTTTATTTCTTTTTTGGTATAAAGGGCGCCACAAGGGATGATGCTGACGAGGTTCGGAGTTTCGGACCAAAACCTCACTACCCCAAATCATGAATATCACCTTTAGTGACTTTACCAACTACACTAGTTGGCATGCATGTGGACGATTATGTTTGCTTTTGAAATTGTTTTACGGTAGGAAGTCTAGGTAAAATGATAAAATGAAATGTTAGGGGTCGAACCAAGAATCAAATACACCTACAAAAACTATCACGAGTTCTTTTAGTTTCGATGTGAGAATTTAGGATTTAATGTACACCAGAATATGTCAGTTAACATTCTGAAACGCAAGAAAGAACTCCGGAGAAAGATATTTAACATAGGTGATGACAATCCGCATACAAAGAAAGAAACTAACCTGGAGATGCCCCAAAGCAGATTGAGCTTGAGGATCCGCCATTGATGCTTGAAAGTCGATGTAGAAAAGATAGTCGAAATATCTGTTCCAAGAGAATGCATCCACTGTATTACATACTTAAAATCCAACACTTTCATTTTGTTGTACTTGACAATCTAAAACCCGAGAATTATGAGTCATAAAGTACATCTGTCTTGAGTCAAAATAGAACTTAGTCATCAAGGCAACATTACGACCTATGTTACTCCCACACCCAACACGACCCAACCAAAAAAAATGAAAACTTTGGACACGTGTCGAGAGCCAGGTTACAACATCTCGATACAAATCAAAATACTATAATAAAGCTATTTTAAGCACTTACTTGGCACCTGCACCTCCCTTATTTGAGTCATCCACAATCGGTAGGGGACGTTTCCTTAGAGGTCTACTCTCAATCTGAACACCGTCGGAGCAAACACACCGGTTAAATGCTATTTCAAGGAAAAATGCTAACATTGCATATTACGGAGTAATAAACAAGGACCGGCCTTTGTTAAATTGATGTCACGAAGGGCAAACACCGCTAACGCTTTGAAAAGAACACCAGGGCCTTCATCCAAGGAGAAAACAATGCTCGTCTGGAAAAAAATAACGCAAGAATTACCAAAAGAGATTAAAAAAAAAGATAGAAAAACGGAGTTTAACTTTTGCCAACTTGTCAAAACTGGAAAAAAATAAAATAAAAAAATAAAAAGTTCTTTTGCCTAAACTCTACCAATAGATGACTAGTACGAGTAGTATCTTTAAGTTAGGTTATGTGAAAACAAATGGTACCTTATGAGGCCCTTCAATACCGGGAATACGAGGTTCTCGAGCGAGCATTATATAACGCGTTATGTTGTCATCATCATCTTGTATTCCTTCTTCAAGGATTTCGAGACCATAAATGGCTGCAGCACGCACGCTTGCAATAGCTCCAGTGTCTCTTGCACGCTCTGACGCTACCATCTAAATTTACGGAATACAGTAAATGGGTAAATTGTGTAGCACATCAATGTTGTGATTGAGTATGCTAAGAAACTTAAAAGGATCTTACTTGTGCAGCGCCAGCAGTGTCGTCTGTACTAATCCTAACGAGGCCCAATTTGCTCAGAGTTGATTCACATTGATCAAGAGCCTGATAAATAATGTATTCACATTATTTCACAAGTTACCACCATGTATTTTAATTTTTACAAAAATACCACAACATTGTTCCTTACATTTTTAAATTCCCACCGTACATCATTTCCGAGACTCATTAACTTAATTTCCGATTCATTAAGTAGAAATAAACTCTATTAGGACAGAAATACCCACATATCTATCAAAACGCAACTTTTATCACTTAATAAAACAGAAAAGAAAAAAGAAAATCATCATCATTCATCATCATCATGAGCCACCCCCAATGGTTATCATCCATCTTCATCACCAATTTAACTTGATTTTTAATTCATCCCCACACTACAAGCAGACACCTGAACAACTGGACACCCTTAAACGTTATCCCACCACCGTCATCGCCGGCGAACGTTGTCCCACCCCCAACATCTTTTTCATCACTTTCCGTACTAAACCCTAATTGAACTCAACCTAGAATAATCCCACCGAAAACCTCAATTTCTCAACAATTTTTAAACCTCAATGACTCTTTTCCATGATAAAACTATCTCCGAACCCAATTTAACTCAATCTAGGAAAATCACTCATTGAAGGTTGATGATGGAGGACGAAGAAAGGGAAGACTATAGCCTTGTAGGGGACGAATCGGCTACTTTGAATGTTCAAGGTTGATGAGTTATCAGGGATGTTAATGATGATGATTGTGATATACTGATATGATATTAATGACGATGATGAATAATTTTTCCTTTTTTAATTCAAATGAAGATTAAACGTTGTCCCATCACCGAGTAATATTTTTATTTTAGTTAGTGATAAATTTATGTTTTGACGGATAATATAAGGGTATTTTCATCCTTATAGAGTTTATTTTCTTAATGAGTCAGAGATCAAGTTAAATGAGTCTCGGAAATGAAATACGGTGGAACTTTGAAAATATACGGAGAAATGTTGGTGGTATTTCGTAAAAAAAAAATACATGGTGGTAACTTGTAAAATACTATGAATACATGGTGATATTTTGTAATTTTTCCTTTATTTAATAAAGCAAGTTTCATAAAAAAATTGGGTTTCAAACCAGAATGACAACAACCAACACAAAGAGAAGAAAAAAAAGGGTTCTACATGATGCCCTCATCTTCTAAAAATTTGAGTTCGTAAAATACCCAAACTACTAAAATTTGAGTTTTTAGTCATTTGAATTTTGCAATTAAAATATGTTTACGATCAAACACCATTTTCTAACATTATTTTACAAAAATCATTAGGAAGTGCATTAACTAAGCATCGAAAGAGGTGAATTAGAGCATTTAGGGTATATTAGTAAGTTTGCATAAAGTTTAGGAGTAAAGTGATGTAAAGGGTACCATATAGAATTTAAAAAAACGCAGGGGTAGCATGTAGAAAAAGCCAAATGAAAACCAAATGAAAAAAAATCCAAATAGAGTTTATTCACCCGTAAATACAAACCAGCCAACCACGTAAATGTCTTAAATTTGAATTTCGAAGACAAATGAGAGTAAACGTAAAGGAAAAAACAATATGAAGTACCTGAGGGTGGCTTAGAACACGGGTTAAATCCTCTTTTCTAACACCGGGTAATGCCATAAGACAATGATTTACTCCTAACTGAACCTCGCCTACTATATGCAGCCTGTGACGAAGAAGCAAGTCATAATTGCGGTGAAGACTGCCACCAACTGTATTCTCGATTGGTATTACTGCCCTATCTACTAACATAAGTTCAACCGCCTGCAGATTAGCGAGTGTTAGAAACTTGTCATGTGGATGCATATCCAGCTGTGAGTCTTGCATGATACGGCCTCACATGTAGGCCTTGCAACTGACCAGATTCGAACGACCTGATTGGAAATAGCCTGACTCGTTCCTGACTCTGAAGAACCGAGCTTGAACTATATCCCCAATCAACCCGACCAAACCGACCTAACCCAAATGGTTATCGTCACATACGAACTGATATCCATGAAAAAGTTTATAATAATACACCCAAACATAACCTAAATCCGAAATGGACAGGCCTGACCTGAACTGAGACAAACCAAATCGTTGTTACTCAAATACTTCACCGAGTTGCCATGTGGCGTATACAATATGTATCTTGTCCAATATGACATGATACTTCGATACTTGATTTTGGACCAAATACTGAAAATTCGGCACAAAATAGTTATATCCAATTATCCATACTCATACAGTATAACGTATCATGTTTGATACTTGCACACAAGTCAAACTGTCAAAGTAACATAGACCCAAACTCGACCTCACTGACCCGTTTGTCAGCTCTCTACGGTCACTCGGTCACATGGAAGACAAACACAAATCCAATGTTTTAAAATGTCATGTAAAACCGTCTCATATACAGAGTATTTTTTGTGATTTAGTAGAAGGTGAAAAGGGACTAAAGTTTAAACCTTAAAAGCAGCCTCGAATCCATCACAGGGAACCGTCTCGCAGTTTGGATAAGCTATCAAGGCTGCATCCTCGCTGTATGACCCCGGAACACCCTGTATTAATGTTAGCATTTATATATTAAACATGAAGCTTCTTTTCCTCACAAAACAGAATACAAAACTGTATGTAATTATTGTATTCACCTGATATGCGACTCGGATATTCGAACCATTGTTTCGCGATGAAAAGAGATCAGAAGCAGTCAAAGGTTCTGCAATGTCAAAGCATTATCTCAGTAGATAAGTAAATGACACTAAAGTGACTTAGCATCTCCTAATAATAAGTTCTCGACTCTAAAATGAAAGAACGATGTTCTATATCTCGACGCTAGAATGGGAAAAAATCTCGTAACATGGTATCACCTTACAAATTGCAGGAAATCATATTATTTTGTTAACTTGAGATTATCAGATCGATCATGATTACAATATAAAAACCCAAAAAGAACCAGTCTTTAAGCCACATCATACCTAGACTACTTCTACGGTTCTACATGATCATATACTGATGTCCGTGATATAGTGACAAAAAATGTATGGACTGGTAACACAGGACTACCATATCAACAAACAAACAAACAAACAAACAAACAAACAATAAAATTCCCTCTGATTGAAAAATGAAGTTGTAACTCAATTACTCAAGTCATGTGATACTATTTCCTAAACTAAACATTCAGATTCTACGAGGTCAACTAGCAAGAAAACGCTCTGACGACTTAGATATAGACACTTGGATAACCCACCCAAGAAGACCAAGCATACCCATTTGACCGATGTGGGACTCATGTCCCATACGATGCAATGGACCTTAACCCTCCACCATGCTCCGCTTAGAGGCGGGGCACTAGAACCGTCTAACCCCATGCAAACATTGCAATGCCAGCGCCATTAGCAGATGGCTGTGCGCCAGAACTTTTTTCTGGTCCCGGCCAAACACTGACGTCACCTTAGGGCCGATGATGGCAAAGGATGGTGGTTAGCTTTGATACCACTGTTACATCTCACACAAGACCAGAGTTCAGGTATACAAGGAGAATGCCACTACATAGCATACCACTTAAATGCATCAGAAAACCATTGAGCATGGTATTCACGACTTGGATCAAATCCTATAACCATCATAATTATCCTTGTCGCTCCCTAATTTCCTTTACACCATAAAATCAACCCAAACTTTGAAAAGTTTCAACATTTCATCCTTCACTAATCTCAATTATACAAACTATATACTAATTAATTGCACCAAGCCACTAACATGACATAAAGCACAACCTATACGGCTATACGACATATAATACAACCTATATATCAGAAAAACAAACAATGAGCAACAATATTCACGACTTAGGCTTAAAACCCGACATCAAGTTCCATCCTCAAATTCTCAAGTTCCCTAATCAATTGCACTAAATCACTAACATGACATAACAACACAACCTACACATAAGCAAATCATACAAGACTTTAAAAAAAATTGCAATAATTTGAGAAAATACTTACTAGGAAGGGAATTGAGATCATGGTGAAAGCCACTATACTCCCTCAAGTTAGCATCACCACGGTCGGGTTGAGGAGAGGTGACAGGCTTCAATGGCTTCCCATCTTCAACATGAGTTACAACCCTTTTTCCTAAAACCCCATAATTACACTCCCACTTACCCAATTTCTTAAGATCTCTCCTAAAATTCAATTCACTACCCCCAATTAAACTACCCTGTATTCTTGTTATTCCCAGCATTCCATTACTTGAAAAAATCACACTTTTATGTATCAATTTATCACCTTTTAATAACATTTTAACAACTAATTTCACAACCAATTATGATCAATTATGAAATTGATAATTCGATGTTTTCAAGCTTGAATTGAGGCACCCAGAAAATTTATAATCAAATTGAATGGGATTTCAACACACCCACTTCAACATTTGCAAGAATTATATCCAATTGAACTTAAATTTAAGTTCTTTATTGGTTTAATGCAATTACAAATGATATTCTAAATATATGAATCAAACTTCAGAGAAGTAAAATGAATTGAAAAGACAAAAACTATAGAAATTTGATGAAATGTGGTAGGTGAGAAAAATCATAAATGATTTGATTTCACTTGATCTGATTTGCAGGCAATTAAGGACAATTATATTAGAAAATAGGAATGAAACAAATAAATGATTAAAACTTACAAGTAATGTAGACTATGTAGTTAACATAAAGTATTAAAGTACGAGTATGTATCTGCTACCATTGATGACAATTTACAAAATTACAAGTACTAAAACAGGTTGGAAGATTATGGCTGCGCTATAAATGATTGTAATATGACAGTCAAGAGCAGAAATGGAGGGACAAACAGAAAGTATAGGGTAAGTGTTATTAATTGAATTCCATGGAGTTGTGACCTCAGTATTTGTCTATTTGAGGTGTGACTGTACTCTACAACTGATTTTTCGAACAACTTCGTCTATCGTCACCAACATATTATTGTTTGTGATGGGAATATCTTATATATATACCATGATCAAGCTACGTGAAAAATCATGAAATTGTATTAGATAGTACTCCGTCGTATGAAAAAAAATCGAAATTACTTTTTCATAATGGCATGTTACTCAATCGTACATGAAATTTCCTGATAATTATTCTTATACTACCCTTCCCATAATTTTTCATACTTACTGTTTTACTTTTTTTCTAAACATCTTTCTTCTAACTTCGTCAATTTTAAAATCAATCGATTCGATGTTTTTATTTTACTTGCAAATTACTTATGATTTATCCTAATTGCAAATTACTTATGATTTATCCTAATTACTTATGAATTAGGTTGTAAATATGTTTTTGAGTATTTTGTACTTATATTTTTATTTTAATTATCGAATTTTTTTTATTTGTATTTTTGTAATTCTTGTATTTTAATTATTACTCCCTCCGAGTTCCTATGATCTTCCTTATTTTCTTTTTGGGCTGAGTTTGATCTTCTTCCTTATTTCCTTTTCAGGCTACCAATATGTGGTTCACACTTACCCTCACATTTCAATCTCTTCCTCCTTCTTTTTTGAGCCACTCATTTATCCTTCATGATTTTCCACCCAAAAAAGAAAAGGGAAGAACATAAAAACTCGGAGGGAGTATTATTTATTATTATTATTATTATTATTTTCTTTTTTTTTTTGCAATAATTTTATGACTCTTCTTATTCATCCATATAGGACAAATATAAGAGACTAGCCTTACAAAAAATCAATATCCCCTATAACATGTATCTATACATGTAAGTCGTAAAACAATGTTCCTATTTCTTAAGCGAGTAAGGACCTCAAATTTAATATGTTGAGTTAACTGCTTGTAAGGCCTCTCCGTACTGCTGAAGATCCTCATGTTTCTTTCATTCCATATATGGTGAATTGCAGCAGCTAGTGTAGCACCATACCAAGCCTGTTTCCAATGTCTATTGTTGCGTCGTGACTTCGCCCATCTCAATTCCATTCCAAGATCATTACTTCTTCCTTCAATTCTCATCCAGTGTAAAAGATCATGCCAAAGATTAGAAGCATAGGTGCAATGAAAGAAGAGATGCTTATGGGTTTCAACCCTCTCTTTGCATAACACACATCTGTTAACTATGCATTGCCCTCGTTCCTGCAAGTTATCTATAGTTGCTAGACAACCTTGCGCAGCTAAGGAACCAATGACACCATGTTTCGGAATAATCTCTTTTCGTTGTAGCAGACTCAAAGTTCTCTTTTTCTCATATTTATCTCGAAACCATTCATATGCTTTGGCAAATTTGAACTTGTCATGCTGTACCCAGCTCAGTAGAAGCCTTTTTGCCATATTCTCATTTCCTTCCCTCATTATTATTTCATCCCTTATTCTTATAATGCTTTTAAAAGTTGCAGTAAATCTATCCTTAGGTTGAACATTCCAGATACTCTGCCTATCAAGAATGTACAACTGATTCCATTTGCTCCATAATCCCCCATCATTATTTGCTAGCTTCCATAACCATTGGCAAATTAATGCTTTATTCCAAGCCTGAAGATTTTTAACATTTAAACCCCCCTCTTCCCATGGTGAACAAAGCCCATCCCAACTCTTGAATATAAGTTTCTTACTTGCCAAAGTGCCTGTCCAAAAGTAATTGCGACAGAGCTGCTTTATCTTGTTAAGAACATTCAAAGGAAGAAGAGCATTAGCACACCAATAATTCACAATTCCAAACACGACTGAATTTATGAGCTGAATTCGTCCTGCATAGGATAAACAAGTTGCAGACCATCTAGTCATTGCATCCTGTATCTTATGAATCAAAGCCATATAGTGCTCCAGTTTATTATTAATGTCATTTAACGGAAGCCCTAGATATTTACACGGGAAGCTTCCATGGGTGAATCCAGTAACATCCAAGATTTCTCTTCTAATGCTCTCTTGAATTCCCCCAAAGTAGATAGTAGTCTTTTCCCTATTTGCTTGCAAACCAGACTCCCCTGCAAATTCATCCAATGCTGTCAAAACAGCCTTAATAGATGGCGTATCACCCCTCATAAACACCATTAAATCGTCCGCAAAGATCAAATGATTCAGACTGAGCTTCGTACATTTAGGGTGGTACGAAACTTGAGCTTGGTTGTTAATCATTCTTAGCCTTCTAGAGAAAACCTCCATGCTTAGAACAAAGAGGTATGGAGATAAGGGATCTCCTTGTCGAACACCACTTTTGCCTTTAAAAAACCCATGAGAAGCTCCATTAACTTTTAAAGAGAACCAAGATCCTTTAATACAAGAGAAAATCCAATTGATGAATTTAACAGGGAACATGAAACCCTTAAGCATATTCTCTAAGAAATCCCATTGCAAGGAGTCAAAGGCTTTCCTTAAATCAATTTTCATCAAACATCTTGGGGTTAGGAATTTCCTCCCATAACTCTTTATAAGAGATTGGGATAATGTTATGTTCTCGTGTATGTTTCTGCCCTTCAGAAAAGCAGCTTGTTCCGGACCTATTATTTGGTGAAGAACCCCCTGTAATCTGCAAGTTAATATCTTTGTAACAGTTTTGTACAGTACTGAACAGCACGAAATCGGTCTATAGTCAAGCACTGACTTGCAAACTGATTTCTTTGGGATCAGAGTAACAAGTGTGGTATTTGCTTGCTTGACCATTTTACTGGTTCTAAAAAATTCCAACACAGCAGCGTAAAAATCCCCCTTTACTATCTGCCAAGAAGCCTTGAAAAAACCCGCTGAAAATCCATCCGGACCTGGGCTCTTATCAGACCCCATAGAAAACAACACACTTCTAATTTCCTCCTCATCAGGTAGTTTTAAAAGATTGCACCAATCATTCACCTGAATGGTTTCCCCCTGCTGCAAAATTCGTGGATCAATTGAATGGGTGCTCTTCTCAGTACCTAGTAGCTCATGGTAATATTCCACGAAACCCTCAGCTACTTCTTTGGTCCCCTTCCTCAAGCATCCATTAATATCTTCAATAACACCAATGATTTGTTGGTGCCTTCGTTCTCTTATTCTAGAATAAAAATAAGAAGTTGCATCATCATTTAGGGCCAAGCTTTCCATTTTAGATCTCTGCTGTAGGATACTTATGTCAGCTTGTTTTAACTGCCAACATAAGGTGACTAGGTCCTTTTCATTCTGAATTAATTCAGAGGAAAAAGGATTACTCTGAAGGGAAAGTTGGCATTCTTCAATCTTTTTCTCCACTTCCTTTATTCTTGCTCCAATACTTGAAAAATGTTTCTTATGTAACCCTTTCAAAGCCATTTTAACATTCTTCAATCTTTGGAAAAGTTTATATCCTGCTGTACCGTAGACACGTTGCTGCCAAGCATTCCGAACAATGGATTGCTAATCTGGATGTTTAGTCCAACAATTAAGAAAATTAAATCTTCTAGCCGTCTTTTCCTCATTGAACATATGGACAATCACTGGTGAATGATCCGAAATCCCCGAGTTAGAGTAATTAGCAAATGAATTAGGAAAATCATTTGCCCAATTGAGATTAATAAGGGCCCTGTCAATCTTAGTCCATACTCTAGTATTCGATTCTTGCTTATTGGTCCAAGTATATTCATATCCTTGGCCTATCAACTCCTGCAATCGACATTGAGAAATGCAGGTATTGAAATCCTCCATATCAGCTATGAGTGGTGCAGATCCTCCCACCTTTTCCCCTAAATGTCTTATAATGTTGAAATCCCCCAAAACTAGCCAACTACGGATTAGATTAAGCCTACACAAATGACTCCATAGCTCATCCCTCCCTCTAGCATCATTAACTCCATAGACTACAGTAACAAAACATTCCTTGCCAGTAGCAAAATGATGCAATTGACAATGAATAAATTGTTTATTCTCCTCCAAAATATCAACCCTAATTGTACTGGGGTTCCAAATCACCCAGATTCGTCCATTGTAATGGCTCCTATAATTGCAGTAAACGGAAAAAGAATTGAATTTGCCTCCAATAATTTTTTTTGCTTATTTTTTTTCCTTTATTCTTGTTTCCAATAAACCCAGAAAATCCATACCACTATCCTTAATAAGATGTAAAACTTCATTTTGCTTAAGGATCTCGTTACCTCCTCTTATGTTCCAAGAGCCCACAATCATATTGCAAGATCGGGAGGAAGCGGTTCCACTACTAGAGGGAATTCCTCTATACAATCATTATCCAATGAAGACTCTATCAAATCAATGCTATCCATTTCCAACAGCTCAAACCTGTTTGGAGTATGTAACTGTTCAAGCAAAGATTGATTGATTTCACCTTCCTTAAAGCACCTACTGGAGTCTAGCACCTTAAGGCCTCTCCCAATGCATCCTGAACGCTTTACAACAGTGGTAAAGTCAGAGTGAGGATCAACAGGCGCAGCTTGACCTAGCTTCAAGCATTCTGAGTCAACATGTGCAACCTGCTTTCCATCACTGTGCTTTCCATCTGCTGAGGTACCGCCTAGCATTTGGGGTCCAGAGCCAGTGTTTCGACCTCCAGTGGGCTCTCTCTCATGGGGTCCTGAGTGCATTACAGTAGAAACAGGAGGAACCAGGGTCACTCCTTCTACTGAGGTACCACCTAACCCATGAGAGGCCTTCTTTACAGGCGTATAGCGAGTTGCAGGCCTGCCTACACCATCCTTTTGCACCTTCTTTTTCTCCCACTTACAAGCTGTTTTAAGATGCCCCAATTTGCCACATCCCACATAGTAAAAAGGGAGCCACTCGTAATCCACACGCTGCATTAATTTGCCAGAAAATGGAGTGTTGATCATTATGAAATTCGGCAATTCCTTTGAAACATCCACCTCGATCATGACCCTGGCAAAGGAAAGGCGTTCTTTGTAAGTAGTCGTCATGTCTGCAAACATTGGCTTTCCTATTTTGCTCGCCATCTTACTGAGTACTGACTCAATCTAAAGAAAAGGATCGAGATCCGGAAAGAGAACCCATGCTGGTACAGTGGAAATCCTATCCATCTCTTGCGAGAAAGTCGGACCCCACTGCTTGAGAACAAGAGAATGTAGCCCCACCTGCCATGGACCACCCTTCAGAATCGCTTCCATTGCTTCTTGGCTTCCAAATCTGAACGAAAACCACCCTCGCTTAAAGTATTGCACGACAAGGGGTTTTACGTGATTCCAACATTTATCCACAAAATCTTGAATATGCTTGAGTAGTGGCTTTGCCCCTAGAACGTTCCCCATGAGAGTGAACCTCTATAATCGCAATTATTATTATTATTATTATTATTATTATTATTAGTATTATTGTAGAGTTTAATTTTCTTGTTAATTTTTTCTATTATTTGAGTGTAATATATGAGGGTAATTATTATAAATAAATTATGGAACAAAAATTAAAATAAATAGTTTTTCTCAAATTACGAAAAAAAAAATACGAGTACTAATCGTTTTTATAAAAAAAAGCGTCTTTTAAAAAGCCGGGAAAAAAAATTGGTGGTCGGAGTGACGACCGGAGTGGTGGGCTGGAGTTGTTGCCGGCGTAGCGAGGTGGTGGAGGGAGATGAAATTTGGGAGTTTTGAGATTTATTTGAATTTCACTCCAAACTTCTCTATTCTCTTTTATATTAAAGAAGAGACCATGAAGAGACCATGTGCAGTGACATGACACAACCACAATCCTTTATTTTGAAATGAAGGCTTCTCATTCAACCTTATTGAAATGGAGGGGAATCAAACTCATGATGAAACTCAACTACTTATAGTGTTAAAATTGTATAAACACAATATTGTAGAAAAGATTTCAGTGTATTTTGCGAAGATTTTCTGAAATACATAAAAAAATATTTCAATATATTAAAATTATTTTATGAGTTGAATCTAAAATAATCAATTTTTTAATAACGTTCTATTATAAAAATGTTTTTTCATAATTGCGCGAAGTGTCAGGGGTGTCACAGTAATTTCTTTTTTCAAGGTTTTGTGTCGGGTTACCTTAAACTATACATACGTAAATTAACATTAGTATGTTGCAAGGAAAAACACATTCTTTAATTATACTTCGCATGAATCCTTTTATCAAATATCGGTAATATCATTTGTGTTGTCGCTACCAATCTACATCGGATATGTTTCAGTATTACTAATTTCCGATTATTTAAAAAAAAATTTCACAACCCCGTGATGTGTCACGGGTATCACACTAGTTGTAGACACCCGCATTTTGCCTGCTAGTGTCTATAGCAGTTCCCGACAAACACCCGATGATGATCGGACGCAAACGTGACTTAGTATACTCGAATATGGGCTCGGAATCAATAATATCCGACGTGGACATTTAGCGGAGTACAAATCTCTCAAAACCAACCTCAAATTCAGGCCCAGTGGGTCATTTCGAGTAAAATAAGACTAATTTGGACCAAAATCGACACCAAAAATAAAAACCGTCTTTTGGCGACCGGGTCAAAGCCCGGTCAAAGACGAATCCATCCTCAAAATCAGCCTAGAGAGCTTCTAGAAGATGGCGCCCAAATACAAATTTCAAAAATCAAAAAGTCAATTATCTCCTAAAATGACTCGCCAACCCTATCCACTCGATCGAGTGGATTGACCTCACTCGATCGAGTGGATTGACCTCACTCGATCGAGTGGAGCCAAAAAACCCGGAACATACCCGTTTTCTAGGGCACTCGATCGAGTGCACTAGGGCCACTCGATCGAGTGACCCTAGGTCGTGGGGTATTCTCTATAAATACCCCATCAAACCCTTCACATTTTCATTTTGCAAATGCTTTAGAAACCCTACATTTCTCAACCTAAAGCCCTACACTACACTACAACCCTTAGCAATCATAATCAAAAATCGAGTCCTTGTCCCTCGAAAAACCGACAAAATCATCCACACACACACACCATAACTTTACATACATCCTCGATACTCCCGCGTTCCCGTCGCTATTTACGAGTCCATTTTGAGGCCTTACTAAGCATGTATGTTGAGGGTGTCATAAACCCCATTTCTATCTTTTTCCTACCTCAATTTATATGTACATTTTTATGCTTTATGTTATAATCGTATTAGTATACTAACACTAACACTAACACTAACGCTAACACTTTTACAATTTTCGCATTTTAATTCTAGTTCTTTTTTATCGTTAATTGATACCGTGTATATGTACATAATAGTATTAAATTTCGGATCCTAACACGTTTGACTATGACGACCATCCAAAGTCCGTTTAATCCCTTTACGAGCAACGACGGAGGTGGCACCCTTTCGAGGAGCGCCGCCCCAATGTACTCAAGGGCGTAACGAGATCGTGGCCGCTCATAGTTGAACGCGTAGGACTCCATTTCTAAGATTAGTGCGAGATCCGTTGATCCTCTTTTATTTATATTAAAGAAGAGACCATGTGCAGTGACATGGCACAACCACAATCCTTTATTTTGAAATGAAGGCTTCTCATTCAACCTGATTGAAATGGAGGGGAATCAAACTCATGATGAAACTCAACTACTTATAGTGTTAAAATTGTATAAACACAATATTGTAGAATAGATTTCAGTATATTTTGCGAAGATTTTCTGAAATACATAAAAAATATTTCAATATATTAAAATTATTTTATGAGTTGAATCTAAAATAATCAATTTTTTACTAACGTTCTATTATAGAAATGTTTTTTCATAATTGCGCGAAGTGTCAGGGGTGTCACAGTAATTTCTTTTTTCAAGTTTTTGTGTCGGGTTACCTTAAACTATACATACGTAAATTAACATCAGTATGTTGCAAGGAAAAACACATTCTTTAATTATACTTCGCATGAATCTTTTTATCAAATATCGGTAATATCATTTGTGTTGTCGCTACCAATCTACATCGGATATGTTTCAGTATTACTAATTTCCGATTATTTAAAAAAAAAATTCACAACCCCGTGATGTGTCACGGGTATCACACTAGTTTTAGACACCCGCATTTTGCCTGCTAGTGTCTATAGCAGTTCCCGACAAACACCCGATGATGATCGGACGCAAACGTGACTTAGTATACTCGAATATGGGCTCGGAATCAATAATATCCGACGTGGACATTTAGCGGAGTACAAATCTCTCAAAACCAACCTCAAATTCAGGCCCAATGGGTCATTCCGAGTAAAATAAGACTAATTTGGACCAAAACCGACACCAAAAATAAAAACCATCTTTTGGCGACCGGGTCAAAGCCCGGTCAAAGACGAATCCGTCCTCAAAATCAGTCTAGAGAGCTTCTACAAGATGGCGCCCAAATACAAATTTCGAAAATCAAAAAGTCAACCACTTCCTAAAATGGCTCGCCAACTCTATCCACTCGTTGAGTGGATTGACCTCACTCGATCGAGTGGAGCCAAAAAAACCCGAAACAGACCCGTTTTCTAGGGCACTCGATCGAGTGCACTAGGGCCACTCGATCGAGTGACCCTAGGTCGTGGGGTATTCTCTATAAATACCCCATCAAACCCTTCACATTTTCAGTTTTGCAAATGCTTTAATTTAGAAACCCTACATTTCTCAACCTAAAGCCCTACACTACACTACAACCCTTAGCAATCATAATCAAAAACCGAGTCCTTGTCCCTCGAAAAACCGACAAAATCATCCACACACACACACACACCATAACTTTACATACATCCTCGATACTCCCGCGTTCCCGTCGCTATTTACGAGTCCATTCTGAGGCCTTACTAAGCATGTATGTTGAGGGTGTCATAAACCCCATTTCTATCTTTTTCCTACCTCGATTTATATGTAAATTTTTATGCTTTATGTTATAATCAGATTAGTATACTAACACTAACACTAACACTAACGCTAACACTTTTACAATTTTCGCATTTTAATTCTAGTTCTTTTTTATCGTTAATTGATACCGTGTATATGTACATAATAGTATTAAATTTCGGATCCTAACACGTTTGACTATGACGACCATCCAAAGTCCGTTTAATCCCTTTACGAGCAACGACGGAGGTGGCACCCTTTCGAGGAGCGCCGCCCCAATGTACTCAAGGGCGTAACGAGATCGTGGCCGCTCATAGTTGAACGCGTAGGACTCCATTTCTAAGATTAGTGCGAGATCCGTTGATCCTCTTTTATTTATATTAAAGAAGAGACCATGTGCAGTGACATGGCACAACCACAATCCTTTATTTTGAAATGAAGGCTTCTCATTCAACCTGATTGAAATGGAGGGGAATCAAACTCATGATGAAACTCAACTACTTATAGTGTTAAAATTATATAAACACAATATTGTAGAATAGATTTCAGTATATTTTGCGAAGATTTTCTGAAATACATAAAAAATATTTCAATATATTAAAATTATTTTATGAGTTGAATCTAAAATAATCAATTTTTTACTAACGTTCTATTATAGAAATGTTTTTTCATAATTGCGCGAAGTGTCAGGGGTGTCACAGTAATTTCTTTTTTCAAGCTTTTGTGTCAGGTTACCTTAAACTATACATACGTAAATTAACATCAGTATGTTGCAAGGAAAAACACATTCTTTAATTATACTTCGCATGAATCTTTTTATCAAATATCGGTAATATCATTTGTGTTGTCGCTACCAATCTACATCGGATATGTTTCAGTATTACTAATTTCCGATTATTTAAAAAAAAAAATTCACAACCCCGTGATGTGTCACGGGTATCACAGTAGTTTTAGACACCCGCATTTTGCCTGCTAGTGTCTATAGCAGTTCCCGACAAACACCCGATGATGATCGGACGCAAACGTGACTTAGTATACTCGAATATGGGCTCGGAATCAATAATATCCGACATGGACATTTAGAGGAGTACAAATCTCTCAAAACCAACCTCAAATTCAGGCCCAATGGGTCATTCCGAGTAAAATAAGACTACTTTGGACCAAAACCGACACCAAAAATAAAAATCGTCTTTTGGCGACCGGGTCAAAGCCCGGTCAAAGACGAATCCGTCCTCAAAATCAGCCTAGAGAGCTTCTACAAGATGGCCCCCAAATACAAATTTCAAAAATCAAAAAGTCCACCATTTCCTAAAATGGCTCGCCAACCCTATCCACTTGATCGAGTGGATTGACCTCACTCGATCGAGTGGAGCCAAAAAACCCGAAACAGACCCGTTTTCTTGGGCACTCGATCGAGTGCACTAGGGCCACTCGATCGAGTGACCCTAGGTCGTGGGGTATTCTCTATAAATAACCCATCAAACCCTTCACATTTTCAGTTTTGCAAATGTTTTAATTTAGAAACCCTACATTTCTCAACCTAAAGCCCTACACTACACTACAACCCTTAGCAATCATAATCAAAAACCGACAAAATCATCCACACACACACACCATAACTTTACATACATCCTCGATACTCCCGCGTTCCCGTCACTATTTACGAGTCCATTCTGAGGCCTTACTAAGCATGTATGTTGAGGGTGTCATAAACCCCATTTCTATCTTTTTCCTACCTCGATTTATATGTACATTTTTATGCTTTATGTTATAATCGTATTAGTATACTAACACTAACACTAACACTAACGCTAACACTTTTACAATTTTCGCATTTTAATTCTAGTTCTTTTTTATCGTTAATTAATACCGTGTATATGTACATAATAGTATTAAATTTCGGATCCTAACACGTTTGACTTTGACGGCACCCTTTCGAGGAGCGCCGCCCCAATGTACTCAAGGGCGTAACGAGATCGTGGTCGCTCATAGTTGAACGCGTAGGACTCCATTTCTAAGGTTAGTGCGAGATCCGTTGATGCGAAAATCTACATCTGTTGTGTGCCAAATTTGGACCGTTTTTTTCTCCCATTTAGACCCGTTTTTCCTCCGTTTTGCGAGACTTGAGTGCGATTATCGCCGTATTTTGCGTAATTCTCGCATTAGTGTCTCTCATTTGCATTTTACGTGTTTTTGGTAGTTTTCTGTCTATTTTGATAGGATTTTCGACCGAAAACGTGTTTGAGCTTCTACGAGCATGAGAGAGATACGGCCAAGAGCAAAGCACACAACTGAAAGTTCAAGTAATCCAACTTATCGACGAAGAAAAAGACCGGAAAGAGGTCAGTGGACCACCGGGTGAAGTTTCGACCGGTGAGTCATCACCGGGTGAAATTTCACCCGGCGACATTTCTTTTCATCCCCGAAGATTTTCACGGCGACATGACCGGGCGAAATTTCGCTCACCGGGTGAAATTTCGCCCGATGGAAAAGTCGGCCCGAAAACGCAAAAACCGAAGAAATTCTCACCGGGTGAAATTTCACCCGATGGGATTATTATGTCGAGCCGCGGGGCGAAATTTCTCCCCATGAAGATGCAAAGGGTGAAGGTCTAGCTAAATGAAGAGAAATCGGATTTTGGCTTTGAAGTTTGTGCAACCAATTAAAAACTCTATAAATACTTAACCTAGGGTTTTGTGCCTCCTTGAGCCTTAAGTGTGCCTCTTAGGAGTAGGGTAGAAAGCTCTCTAGTGATAATAGTAGTTTGTAGTAAAACTCTCTTAGAAAATTCTCAAAACAATTAGTAGATCTACTTAGTATTAGTATAATTACTCCATAATTAGTAGTAAAGCTTCCATCTTTATTGAAGCATTAATTTTATTGTTGAAGATTCAAGGGTTTTACAAGGGTTTATGTGACAAAATCCTTGCTTTATTTCTTGAAGATTCATATTTATTCTATTGAAGATTGAAGATTTATGCATGGATTAGTGACAAATTCTTGTGTATTTCTCTCAAGTTTCAATCTTTATTATTATCTTCATCTTCCATCTTAGATTTCTCCATAGTTGGTAAAATTCTTTCCTCTCCCTTTTCTCCATTAGTATATTTGTTAGTGTAGTTTCTTATGCATGCTTTAATTATTTTCTTCTTAGTAAATGTTTTGTTGTTAACTATCATGAGTAGTGAGTAGATCTTAGTTGGGGGGCTAGGGGAGGAGGAATTATAGATAAAGATTTCATCTTTGTGAGATTATTGCATTTGAGGGTGATATTGTCTTGATGGGATTGTTGTGTTATGTTTGACTTAGCTTGATCACCTAGGTTGACTTAATTCACCCGGACCAATATGGGGAAACTCGGGGTTTGGGTAATTCCGTCTAGAGACCTTAGTTTATTCGTCGCGAAAGCGGGCTTAGACTTGGTTGATAGGGAAACCGAAAGGTGGAACCTCCCTTATACATCTTGTGATAATTCTTGCGTTATTAGACTTTTGTCTTTATTTCCGACTTCGCGACTCTCCCTAACGCCTTTCCCACTAATAGTTTCTCACCTTAGTTTCATAGCTCGTTTAGTTAGTCTAGTTCGACTCGACCAAAACCCCATTCTCGACCCAATCACTCCTAGACTTTGACTTGACCGACTACCCCTCGACCGTCCCTGTGGATCGATCCCGACTTACCGCTACTACGTAGTAGTAGTATTCCGGGGTTTATAAATATTGTTTGACCGCGTTGGATAGACGACAATTTGACGCGCATCAACATCACATAATCCGTTAGGATTAGTATCGATGTCGTGACGCGGAGGACTACAATTTCGTCACTAATCAAATTTTTCAATCCCATAATAACATATTTTCATAAAATCCCGGTGACGGTCTCATAATCGTATAGTACACGATTATGACACCGAAAACCGAGTTAGATTTCAATAATGCAATATTTTTATTCAACTCGGTCAACCATCGACTTTAAACAAATAAAAAAACGAAACGAGCCATGCCTCGTACAGGGGGCACTCAACCGAGTGCCATAGGCTATTCGATTGAGTAGCACCCCAAAAAGCGAAGCAGAATGCTATTTTGACAATGACTCGGTCGAGTCTCTTAATGACTCGATCGAGTGGCCGTGCACTCGGTCGAGTTCCCTCATAACTCGGTCGAGTGACGTCACGAAATCCGGGCAGTAGCCACCTTAAAGGCACACTCGATCGAGTCCAGGCCATGACTCGATCGAGTGGGTCCTGTAGCCCGAAGAAAACCGAGAGCTTTAATGCATCGTTCGAGCCTCGTCCTTTTTTTATGACTTTAGTCGTCACGTGCAAAGACAATCACGTGATCCCCTTTTTTTAAAACTCATGCATATCACTTCACTTTTACGACTTTGATCCTAGTCTTTCACGATTAGTCTTATATTGACGACTCTTTAGTCGTGTCCGATATATGGCTAACCAAGACGCCATTTTTCGATGTGATATGTCGGGACAAGGCATCGGGATTCGAGATCGGGCTAGCATCACGCCTAGGTTCCATATCTCCGTCCTCCGTTTAATACACAATATAATGTGTATTTAATCGAAGTTCGTCCATCTATCTAACTTACGGTCTACTTTGCATTTATTGTATATGGGTCCGTTTCTAGCTATTATTTATCGTTTTGTATATTCTATTTATTCTGTTTTATTATTTTTTGTAATTTTTGTATTGGTCGGAGTTGTATTTCCGCCCGTGTATTTTGTACGTATTTACGAGTTTTGTTTATTTCGATGCTTATTGCTTTATAAATGAACCTCGCATGCTAAACAACATCGACAATAATTAGATGCATTAAATGATGTAGTTAACACGAAATTCGCATGTTTAGCCAAAAACGCTGTTTGCATATCATTTAGTCTTTTTACTAGCGCGCGTACACGAACACGAACGATGTCTTAGTAGAGGCCGCTAAGTGCGGGCGGGGTTGGGTGTCCTTAGTGGCCTTCCTAACACGTACCCTCACCCCTTACTCAGAACCTCGGTTTCCGGATGTCCGAAACCGTTGGCGCACGAGAGTCATTCTTTACACGATAACCGGTGTAGATGGTATCGGTATCGCAATGCAAAGGGACGAGCCCCATAAGCTCTGAAATCGAAATAGGCCATACTTTGTGTATAGTCCATGACGACATAGAGTGGGCTCGAATGAGTCCGAATTCCCATAAATTCGGTGGCGACTCCAACTTTGACTTAAATTTCGAACCTGAGAACAATCTTACCACGAGATTCATTCGCCTACCCAAACCCGCGCGTGGCCGCGTCGGGGTGGACCTACGTCATGTCCACAATTTGGCGACTCCGCTGGGGATACCTGATGTACCACATGTCATCGGGGTTCCTAGGGTGAGACTCGAAGAGAAATCGTTCGCATATTAGTGTACGCGCATTAGTTTACGGATTCATGCATAACCCAAATTTGCCCGGGCCGGTTACTTGTGACCGACGTCCCACTATACCGCGGTGCATTCCTAAATGGGTGCGCTAAAGACTTCTATGGCCGAACTCGTATGGGTTTTGCGGCATGTCCTAAGACCAACTCGGCTTAGGGAGTCCGTCCTGATTTACGAGAAAGCCATCGTTGTTGGTATAGACCCTATTTTGACCGACCGAGACTTAGCGTAATGCATACATAAGCGTCGTTATAATGCTTGTTTGACTACGTGCTGCTTGGTTTCCGTGTCATTTTTCAAAAACCGTCATTTCAAAAATGCATCTTTCCAAAAATACCAAATTTTGAATAACCCGAAATGCTGTCCGTTTCGGGACCCATCTTTTTCCAAAATATCCAATTTTCAAAATTCAGAATGCCCCCGAAATTTAGGATTAACGATTTGACTCAAAATATCCTTTTCTTTAGTCGGCATGCTGCCAGTTTTGACTCTCGAATTTCCGACACCAGCTCAATTTTCTGAATTTTCTAAATTCTAATCTCGGTTTTCGAAATTCCGTTTTCGATTTTCAAACTTTCGGAAATTCGCTCATTATTATATTCAAATTTCAAAACATCCAACTTTCCTAAAATAAATCTTCCTTATTATAGGACCTACCGTCTATCCGTGTGTTGGATCTTTGCATAGTATTGATGTGTCGTATTTATATAGATTTATTCCCTCGATTCCGTTGTCTTTTATGGTCGGAACGCGCTCTTTGGAGCCGTTTCTTCTAACATTTTGCTTTGAGTGAGTGTTTTTGTAGATTTTACACGATTTCAGGTCTTTATGTGCATTTACACTCATATCTGGTTAGAAGAACAATCCCGAGACAAAACCCGTGCTTCAAGACGTTTAGGCGAAGAAGAAATGAGAAGTGTCGATTCGTTGGGCCAAGGAAAGCGGCCCAATACTTGTTTTATTAGTGATGTGCGCGCCAACCTGCATGTGGCAGGCGGTCTGCTGGCCGGCCGGCATGACACAAGGGTATTTTAAGCTTGATTTTTTAGTGTGCGTCGGCCCCTGCATGTGGCAGGCGGCCTGCTAGCCGGCCGGCATGCACACCCAGTTCATTTTCGCCTATTTTGTATAACTAAGGATTTGTATTAGGGGCTATCATCACTTTTCATACTTAGTTTTATTTTTACTCTAGAAGCTCGTGACTCTTAGGATTCTAGCACTCGATTTTCACTCGTATTCGAAATTGGTAATCTCGTTTATGCAATTTTTAGTTTGATATTTTCAATCTTTATCGTAATTACTTAGTTCGTCGTAATTTTCTCTATTTTGCATTTCGTTGCTCCGTTTACTTCGCTAGATTTTCGTTTGATTATCGTTAGATTTGTTTGCTTCACTTTCAATCATGAATTCCATGTATGCGTATTGTTGTTCCGTAATTATCATGTGTAGCTAATTTTCTCGCTAGGGTCGAGGGGGATCGATGGATTATTATACGATTATGCTACTTTGATACTAATTGTATAATTATGCTAGTACCATTTTCGCGTGCTTTATTTGTCGATTAATTTGTTAAAGGCCACAACATGTTAATCTGTTTGGGAAATTCTAGTTCTCGTACGAAAGCCGAATTAGGATTAGACAACGCGCGATTTGGTAGGAAGTCTAATAAGTTGCGAGAGCCCGTTAGATCATTCCTAGGTTGACACGGTTCGAGAGAGCGTGTTATAGCCGACTAGCATGTTTATGTGTTTATTATTATTGTCCCATAATTGTTGAGCATCTATCGTGAACCCGTGACCTTATTTTTCATCTCATTATTAGATTCGATTTTTATTATCGTCTTTTAGTAGTCTTTTATATATTTTCAATCAATCAACCGTTTAGAGCATTTTAGAATCGCCATAGCTAATAGACGAAAATTGATTGTTTCCCTGTGGATTCGATACCTTGCTTGCCGCTATCTTCTTGTTAGTAGCATTAGGTTTATCTTGATTGGGTGAGACGACTTAACCCATATCAAATTTGGCGCCGTTGCCGGGGAAACAGTTTTTCTTGTTTTTTTAGCTTGTTTCTTTTATGCTCTCTTTCATCTCAAGGAATTAAAATTCCTTGAGATTGATCTCACTCCCTACTTGTAGTTTTGCTTATGCCCAGGTCTTTCCGGTCATCAGAGCTTACTTCGTTCGATCCTGAACCCGAGAAAACCTTTCGTAGGCGACGACAGTTTTGGAGAGAGATTTCCGCAGCTCCCGATCTTGCGACTTTGGAAGCTATTCATACTGAATTTGTAGATGAGAATCAGTCCTTTGAAGAGGAACATCAATCTCAGTCCGAGATCATTTTACCACCTCCTCCTATTATACAAATGCCGAAGCTTTCTAGTCATTCGGAGCCCGAGCAAACTGCTCTTCCTAAGTTGGTTAAGCGACCAACTGCCACTCAAGGTACATTTGAGATTCGACCCGCCTTTATCACTTTGGTGGAGAAGAATCAATTTGGTGGTGACCCTAAGGAGGATCCTCACAAGCATATGAGGATTTTTACCGACTATTGCTCCACGATTCTACTTCCGTCCGGGGTAACTCAAGAAGAAGTCATGGAGATGCTCTTCATGTTCTCACTACGGGATTCCGCTAGGGAGTGGATAACCGATCTTGACAAAGTCACTGAGGGGATCACCGACTGAAATTCTCTTGCTCTTGCCTTTTACAAGCACTATTACCCTCCACAAAAGGCGAACATGCTCCGGAGTCAAATCACCAATTTTCGTCAAACTCCGAACGAGAATATTCATGAAGCGTGGGAGCGGTTCAAGAAGCTTGTGAAGGAATGCCCGCACCATGGTTTTTAGGTTTGGTTTCTTTGTAACCAATTTTATAACGGGTTGTATGATGATTGCAGGAGTACACTTGATTCGGCATGCAATGGGCGATTCCAATGTAATGTGGATGATGATAAGGCTTGGCAAACAATAGAAGAGATGGCATCTCACCACTCCCGATGGGGTAATCCACGTGGTAATACTCGATCAAATTTTGGTGAAAGTGGGTCCTCTAATGCCGTGGCCGTTCAATTAGCCGCTTTGGCTAAGAGATTTGATGCATTTGAAGTGTCGAATTCTCAATGGGGAGGAGGCATGCATCAAGTACATGCCATGCAAGAGTATGCATGTATGCGTTGTGGTGCCGCGGACCACCAAGCTCAGGACTGCCTAGGCTCCGTAGAACAGGTGAGTGCGTTCCATTCTATGCGCCCACGTTATCCGTATATGAACCAACCAGGCTATGATGCATCTCTTTTGTCTTACAGGAGTACTAATGTCTTGAACCCGCCTATTACACAAGTTTATGTACCCCCACCAAAGCAGCATCTGCTGAATCAGCAGAATTTCCAGAATCAAGGAAATTTTCAGAACCAGCAGATTTTCGGTAATCAAAAGAATTTCCAAAATCAGGGAAATTTTCAGCAGCGACCTCACTCGGGTCAATTTCAACAAAATTTTGGCAATACTAATCAGAACTTCGGGAACTCTCACCAAAATTTCGGTACTAGTCAGCAGAATTTTGGCCAATCCTCAGCACAAGCTCAAGGTAATTCTTCTTCTTCTTCTTCTTCTTCGAGTTCTAATGAAATGGCTGAGCTTCGTAGTGTGATGCAGATGATGGCCAAGACCCAGGACTCTATGATGGCACAAATGCAAAAGAATGATCAAGCTAAGGATAATGCCATCAAGAATTTGGAGAACCAAGTGGGACACCTTGCCGCGTCAAAAGCAACGCGTCAACAAGGTAAACTCCCTTCTCAAGGTGATCAACAGCATGATACGGCTAATGCGATCAATCTTCGTAGTGGCACACACTATGAGGGTCCGTCGATGCCTAAAGATGATACACCGGTCGAGAAGGAGGAGGTTCTAGTGGAAGATGTCAATGAGGACGTTATTGTGGAAACTCCAAGTGAAGATCAAGTTCCACCACCCACTACTCCCGTTCCCACCCTGAGTAGTCCAACAATTCAAGTACCATTCCCGGGTCGATTGAAGAATCGGAAGGAGGCTACCCAATTTGGCAAGTTCATGGAGGTTGTGAAGAATTTGCAGGTTACGGTCCCATTTACCGAGCTCATTATGCAGGTCCCGTCTTACACCAAGTTTATGAAGGACATCTTGACTTGGAAGAGAAGCATTGGTGAGGTAGAAACCGTCGCTCTTACTGCAGAGTGTACTGCATTTTTACAGAACAAGGCCCCACCAAAGCTAAAGGACCCCGGTAGTTTTTTGATTCCTTGCACTATTGGCACCTTATCGATTGATAAGGCATTATGTGACTTAGGTGCTAGTGTAAGTGTCATGCCTTACTCCGTTTGTGAAAAACTTAATATGGGTCCTCTTAAGTGTACTAGTGTAACTTTGCAGATGGCAGATCGTTCCATAAAACGCCCTTTGGGAGTTTTAGAAGACGTGCCCGTTAGAGTTGGAAATTTTTTTATCCCGGTTGATTTTATCGTCCTTGACATGGCCGAGGACACCCAAATTCCCATAATTTTGGGAAGGCCATTTTTGCACACCGCCGGCGCGGTGATTGATGTCAAGAACGGTAAATTGACCTTGGAAGTGGGTGGAGACACCAATGTTTTCTTCTTAGATAGTACAGTTAGGAACCCGATGGTAACGAATTCTTGTTGCATGATTGATGTTGTGGATGTTTTAGTTCATGATTCTATGGAGGCATCCCTTATACGAGACCCCTTAGAGGCTTTGATATGTTTGGAAGCGTGTGCAGGTGATGCTTCCGTTGACTCTGCTGTTGTTGATGCTTTGGAAGCTGCTTTGGAAGGAAGGATGCTCACGGAGGAGCAAGGTGTCGATGTAACCAACATCGTACACACCTCATTTGCTATTGACATATCCGTTCCGGAGCGTAAGCCACTTCCGTCTCACCTAAAATATGCCTTTTTAGACGATACCGAGAGCTTCCCCGTGATTGTAAGTGTTGATTTAACTGAGCAACAACTTTCTGATTTGTTAGTTGTTTTGAAGAAAAATAGGAAAGCTTTGGGGTATAGTCTTGATGACTTGAAGGGAATTAGTCCCGATTTTTGTATGCACAAAATTAATCTTGAGGAAGGTCATCGTCCTTGTGTCCAGGGTCAACGTAAGTTGAACCCGAATATGCAAGAGGTTGTTAAAAAGGAAGTTATGAAATTGTTGGATGCGGGAATTATTTATGCGGTTCCCGATTCAAAGTGAGTGAGTCCGGTACACGTTGTACCTAAGAAGGGAGGGACTACCGTGGTCCCGAATGAGAAGAATGAATTAATCCTTACACGAATTGTGACGGGATGGAGAATGTGCATCGATTATAGGAAGTTGAACACCGCTACACTTAAAGACCATTTCCCATAGCCCTTTATCGACCAAATGCTTGAGAGACTAGCTTCTCACAAGTATTTTTGCTATTTAGATGGATATTCGGGATTTTTCCAAATCCCGATACACCCCGCCGACCAAGAAAAGACCACGTTTACTTGTCCCTATGGCACTTTCGCATATCGCAGGATGCCATTCGGGCTATGTAACGCACCCGCCACCTTTCAAAGATGCATGATGAGCATCTTTTGCGACTATCGAGTCCATTATGGAAGTGTTTATGGACGACTTTAGTGTGTATGGTGTGAGTTTTTCAGCTTGTTTAGCTAACTTGGATACCATTTTAAACCGAAGTGTCGAGGTCAGTTTGGTCTTGAATTGGGAGAAGTGCCATTTTATGGTCACTGAGGGTGTAGTTTTGGGTCATGTGGTCTCCGAAAAGGGCATTCAGGTGGATAAAGCAAAAGTGCAAGTGATTGAGCAATTGCCCTTGCCGGTTAATGTGAAGGGAGTGCGAAGTTTCCTTGGTCACGCGGGATTTTATCGCCGCTTTATCAAGGATTTTTCCAAAATTGCTAAGCCACTTACACAATTGCTCCTAAAGGATGCCCCTTTCGATTTTACTGATGAGTGTGTTGAAGCTTTTAACAGGATTAAGAATGCCCTCATTTCTGTTCCGATTATTCAGTCACCGGATTGGAATTTGCCATTTGAGATAATGTGTGACGTGAGTGATTATGCTGTGGGAGCGGTTTTGGGCCAAAGAAAGGACAAAGTCTTGCATGCTATATACTATGCTAGTAAAACACTTGATAATGCTCAAGTTAACTATGCAACTACCGAGAAGGAATTGCTAGCTATAGTGTATGCTTTAGAAAAGTTCAGAACCTACTTGGTTGGATCGGAAGTCATTGTTTTCACCGACCATGTGGCTCTCAAGTACCTCCTTGCTAAGAAAGAAGCGAAACCCCGATTACTTCGATGGATCCTCCTCCTCCAAGAGTTTGATTTATCGATCCGGGATAAGAAGGGAGCGGAAAATGCCGTTGCAGATCATTTATCGAGGCTTAGAGTTGAGGAGGAAGGAGTTGTCATCCCCATAGACGACTCTTTTCCCGATGATTCTCTCATGGCCTTAACTACCGGTGAAAGCGAAGGACCTTGGTATGCGGATTATGCCAATTATTTGGTTGGCAAGGTATTACCCTCCGATCTCTCTTATCAACAAAAGAAAAAATTTCTACATGATGTTCGACAATTTTTCTGGGATGACCCCTATATATTTAAGGAGTGTGTCGATGGTATTTTGCGTCGATGTGTCCCTCAGTAGGAAGTTCAGGGAGTTCTAGAGAGTTGTCATTCATGATGGCGGGATTCGTCGCGGGTCCTAACCGTCAATAATAAACCGACTATTCCTAGTGGGTAGCTAGGGCAAGTAGGGTCGATATCCACGGGGACGGTAAAGTAGAGTCTAGACTAGGTCCACTAAAAACTAGGCTAAGTCACACAAACAAACACAAAGAGAATAAATGGTAAACTATGATGGTTGGAGAAGACGGAAGTGGACTAACAATGACTATCTAAAACGATGCTAAAACATAATAACTAATTATCGAACTAACAAGTAAACTAGAAGAAACGATGACTAACTAAGAAATTGAATCAAATATGGAAGGAAGTGGGGTAGGTCGGGCTCATAAGTGTAGATGGGTAATTGGGTGATCAAGGGTATAGGTGTCTCCTAGTTGCTAGAGTCGGTCCGGGCTCTCGCTACGTAGACCGATGTCGAGGTTGGTCCGGGCTCTCGCTACGTAGACCATAGTCCGCACTCTCGTGACTATGACTATTCTCAACACAACCACATAATGAACAAGCAATGAGAAGATGAGCACAAGTATGGGAAGCATGGCCACTACAACTCACACAAGCAATTCAACAAACACATAGAGTGCCCAATATGTGACTAACAACAAAGATTCACCCTTTTCCCCTAATCAACCCTAATCACCCATAATGTACCCCTAATCCCCCTACTAACCCCACAAGGAGACTACTCACTCATTAACAAACTACCCATAACAATAATAAGAGAAAACAACATCATAAATCTAACATCCATAAAGAAGAACAAGAACAATAACAAAAACACTAAGTAAAGATTCAAACTTGAATAAACAACAATAAACAAGAGAAAGGAAGATTATACCAACAACAAGATGATGAAAAGATGATAACTTGTATAAAAGAGAAACCCAAATCAACTCCAAGGTTGTCAAGCTTGGATGAATCTTCAAGTATCTTCTTAATACAAGAACTAATTACAACTAGATTAAGCTAGAATTAAAGGAGGATTAAAGGAAGATTAAACTAAATGGATGAACACTAAATCTAGGGTTTTTTTTCTCTTGTAGAGAGGCTTAAGAGAGTCTAATGTAGTGTATGATAAGATACATAAACAATACAAGAGGGAAGTATATATATGGGTACAAGAATGAAGGAGGAAGAAATAAGTGAATGCGTGCTGCAGGCGCACGGTCCCGACCGGGACGGACTCAACCCGACCGGGACGGGCTCATCCCGACCGGGACGGTCTGGTCCCGACCGGGACGGACCCAGGACAGAATGTCTGTCTTTTGTGCACCTCAACCGGGACCGGTTGAGGCCACCCCGGCCCGGTTGAGCCTTGTAGGCCTCCTTTAAGCTCCTTTTGGTCCTTCCTTGCCTCTCATGGGTTTCTCATCGATTCTCGGGACTCGGGATCGGGTCTCCGAGGCTCGGGATCGGGTCTCGAGGTCTCGGGATCGAATCCAAGGCACCGAGTGATCGTTCCTTCACTTCGTTGGCTCCAAAATGTGTATGTATAGAGCCGGAATCGCTCCAACTCTTTGAGAATGGTCTCGGGAACCTGAAATGAACTAGAGGAAGAATAAGTAGCCCATAAACCGCTCCCAAGGAGCGATTCCACAAGGAAAATGGGACCAAAACATAGTAAAATAGGCACTACAAACTACACTTATCAATTCATCACCATATGGTGGCCATCATCGGGTTTTTATTGGCCAACCTTATTCCGAGATTGCCCAAGCTTTTATTATGTCCTGCGACGCATGTCAAAGGACCGGTAATATTTCTAGGAGGCATGAGATGCCTCAAAATGGGATTCTCGAGGTAGAAATTTTTGATGTCTGGGGTATAGACTATCAAGGCCCGTTCCCGTCATCCAAGGGCAACCGATATATTTTGGTTGCGGTTGATTATGTCTCCAAGTGGGTGGAGGCGGTAGCATCTCTTGCTAATGATGCTAGAACAGTAATATCTCTGTTTAAAAAGACAATTTTTCCCCGCTTTGGTGTTCCAAGAGCGATTATTAGTGATGGTGGAAGCCATTTCCATGAGAAGCGACTTGATGCTTTACTTGCTAAGTACGGTGTCTCTCACCATATCGGTCCTTCCTACCACCCTCAAACGAGTGGGCAAGTGGAGGTGTCTAATAGGGAAATCAAGTCTATTCTCCAGAAGGTCGTGTCAAAAGCTCGAAAGGATTGGAGCTCTAAGCTAGATGATACACTATGGGCTTATCGTACCGCCTTTAAAACGCCTATTGGTACTTCACCTTACCGATTGGTCTATGGCAAGTCATGCCATTTACCGGTCGAGCTTGAGTAAAAAGCTTGGTGGGCGATTAAGGAGCTTAACTTGGATCCACATTTGAGTGAGGAGAAGAGACTCATGCAATTGAATGAGTTGAATTCCTTCTTGGTGCCTATGATAGTGCTCGGGTTTATAAGGAGCGCACTAAGCGGTGGCATGACAAGCATATCCTTCACCGTGAGTTTGATGTGGGGGATAAGGTATTATTATTCAATTCTAGGCTCCGGTTGTTTCCCGGAAAGTTGAAATCTCGTTGGTCCGGACCTTTTTCTGTCACCCATGTGGGTAAATTTGGCTCGATTGAAGTCGAGAGTGATTCGGGTGAACGATTCAAGGTGAATGGTCAACGATTGAAGTTATATCATGAAGGTGCTCAAGTTGGAGCGATTGAAGTTATACGACTTCATCCCGTTCCCTCATTCCACTAAATCTTGAAACTTATCAAGTCATGCGGGACTCTAAACCAGCGCTACCGGGAGGCAGCCCGAGTATGTAAATAATTTCCTCATTCTCGTTTTTTTAGATGTTTTAGTGAGGACGAGAGGAGGGACTAATGTTTTTGGAGATGCGCATAATCATCGGAAATAACTCGAATTGAAGTTATTAGAAAAAAAGAGAGGAGAAATTCACCATGCTTGTGATAATATAGCAGGTCGCCTCAGCCTAGGCCTAGGGGGCCTATCGACTTTAGGGGCCGAGACACGAAGTGAATTTGAGTACTAATAGAGTGATTTGTGCGTCTCAGCCTGCCCCCAGGCCCCCTATTGACTTCAGGGGCCGAGGTACAAGGGAAATTAGAGAAGATTGGAGCAAAAATCTCAAAAGAACAAATGAATAAGGCAGTTAGGCCGGCAAGCCGGGGGCCGGTACCTGCCGGGTGCTTGTGAGAGGGGAGGTGAGCATTAAACAAATCGAAAAGGAGGAAAATGAGTGTCAGGCTGGCTAGCAGGCCGCCGGTTTTGACCGGCTAGCTGTGAGACGAGGATTATTATTAAAATAAGGCGAAGGGGCGTCAGGCCGGCCAGCCGGCCGCCGGTCCAGACCTGCCGGGCCGCACGACATACCCCCAAACCCATTTTTTTCCGTCATTTCATTCATTCCTTCACCTCTCTCGCCTCTCTCTTCTCTCTCTCATCCCCCCCAAAACCCCAATTTCCCCATTTCCCAGCTTCATTCCTTCCCCTTTCTTCACTATCATTCCTCAATATTTCCCCAACTTTCCCCATAAACGGCTACTTTCAGCTGATTTGCAATGCCTCCTCGGAACAAGCGTACCAGGAACGAGCATTCTCAACCCGACATTGATCCCGATCCAGTTTTTCCAGATGTGATTTTTACCACTATTGACCAAAAGGTACGGTTTCAAAATTTGAGAAAGCGGTCTATAGTTCCAACTCGTTTTATCGATCGTGATGCTATGCGAACTTTAGGCTTAGATTCTGCTTTGGAACTATTGTTTAAGGGTGTTGGTATGGGTACATTTTTTACGATGCGTCGTAATACGTATACCCAGCTTACGTTGGAATTTCTGAGTTCATTTGAGGTACATAAGAATAGACGGTCTGTTGATATTTCAGTTGAGTTCCGTTTACTGAATACTAGTTTTGCGCTGAGCCTGAAGCAGTTTGGGAATTGTTTTGACCTTAAGGATTATAATGACCGTACACCACCCGAGCATGCTAATTTTAGGGTGGGTGATTTTTGGGAATGTATCACTGATGCCCCGTACACTACCGCGGGGCATATGAGTTCAAACAATATTCATAATCCTGTTATTAAGGTTTGGCAGAGGTTTATGGGATGGACGATTTTTGCTAGGAAGGAGCCACATAATGTGCGCACCGAGGAGGTGTCTATTTTGGGCTCGTATTTGCGGCGTAAGCCGAAGGTGTGGCATATTAATATTGCCTATCACCTCGTCCTCCAGTTTAGGAGAATAGCTACGGCCGTTGCCGATGTTCCTATTTATATTGGCGGGTTAGTCACGCAATTAGCTCTTCGGTTGACCGCTTTTCGTGAAGCGGATCATGATCCGGTCCAGGGTGAGATTACCCTTAGCCTCCGATATTTGGCTTCTCTTAACTGGATTTCTTCTAGGCATCAGAATCGTTGGGCTTGGCTTATTCATGAGAAGGCGACTATTATTTTGCAAGCCGGGTCGGTTTTGTCACTTGAGGCTGATCAGCCTAATTATTTATTACCCGTCGCTGCCCCTAGCTCTCTTCCTTCGTCGCATGCTGTTACCTATACTCGTCGCCCGATGAGCGAGCCTAGTACCTCCCAGCCCGCCTCTGAGCCCGGTCCATCTCAGCCTGCTTCTGAGCCCACCACCACTACTGCTTTTGAGCAGCCTCCTTTACCACCCCAGTATACTCCCCTCCATCCCGATCTGATTTCATGGATGGAGCGCATGGAGTTGAGTGCCGGTTCGTCCCGTTCTGATTTGGATACTCTTCGCACGGAGACTCGTGCCGACACCGCTGCTACTCACGCTCGTCTAGACAGGTTATATGCTGATCAGTGTCTCGGGATGTATCCCGTTTATGATGACTATGCTAGGCGTGCGGCTGTGCCACCACAGAGCCCTTACCCCTCGTACTTTTCGTGGCCCGTGGGTGGTTATACTGACCCTTCGATTCATGGCGGCTTCCATCTTCACACTGACTATTTTAGTGCCCCGACGAGCCCTGCTTTTGGAGCCGCTAGTGATTTTCAGGGAGGTGGTTGGTATACGGGTGGTGCATTTGGCTCCGGGACTGCTGCAGATGATGATATGGAGGATGATGATTTTGGTGATGATGACGATGATGATTATCAGTAGCGGATTGCTGATTCCGCTACCTCTCCGTGTATATATTTGGTATGTCTTTTCTCTATCCTCGGTTTTTATTTGTGTCCCCCCACCAATTTTGAGTCTGTATGATATGGACATTGAGGACAATGTCGAGTCTAGCGTGGGGGAATTTTTCGTATTTCTAGTTTTATTTCCTTGAGTCTTAGTGTTGTCTATGATACCGATTATGCAGCAATGGTGATAATTTGCACTCTTTAGGCTACCTAGTCGTTCCTAATTGGCATTCATTTGACTTTTGTTATGTAGAATAATAATTAATCGACAAGTATGCAACCAACTGAGCTATAATTTGTGATTCCCATTTAGACCGACCCTGCATTTAGGCTTTAGCTACAAAATTGGTGAGATTTAGAGCCTCCTGTAGCCAGTACATTCATACCTGGCTACCACTTAGGTTGTGTGTGTAGGTCTCCTCGTGGAATATGCTATGTCAATACGCATAAGTATGGTGTTTTCCCCTTTATTTTGACTAACCTGCCTAGTGATCATTTTTGGGACATTTTCATTTTCATCTATTTCCATCCATTTTCTCCTTGGCTAAAATGTAAAAGAATTCACAAAATGAACTACAAAATCAAATTTGCCTACCTAGCCAAGCTTGATGAAGTAGGTCACCTAGTGCGTTCTATGCTCGTTATTGTGCGATTATGGAGATTTTTGATGGATGATTGGATGTGGTTGACTTTGTTTCAAAGGAATTTGTAGATCTTGTCCGGGTTAATTTTGGTTATTGTATATATTTTTGCTTCTAATTTCATCAAGCTTTGAAAAAATTGAAAAAATCAAAAAAGAAAAAAAAATGCTAAGATCAAAAAAAGAAAAAAAAATCGGAAAAATCAAAAAGAAAAAAAAAATCGGAAAAAAATCGAAAAAGAAGAAAAAAGAGAAAAAATCAAAATAAAAAAAAATGTTATTCTCGATACTTTTATTTTCTGTTTACTTGATGAAATTTGAGCACCCTCTTTTGACCCCGGACTCGTTCTCGTTGGTTGGTGATTTGTATGATTTATTTATGGAGGTGGAAGAACTTTTGAGTTGAGCATTATCGCACTAGTTAGTTCACTAGCTTGGCTTTAACCTCACATGACCATATCGGTTTCCACCTTCTACCTTGTCATCACCATCCTTACCTCCCTATGTGATCTTAGCATGTTTTGTAAAAATTTAGAGGTCGATACCATACTAGATTGCGGGCATATTTCCATGAGTTGGAGTAGTTGAGCGTTTTCACATATTTATTTCACATATGCACACCCTTCCTAATTGAGCGATGAGTGGCTCCGTGAGTAGCCTATGCAAGGGTTTTGGTTGAAAATGTGGTTTCTACATATTATGCTTGGTGAAGTTGTGCATTTTTTGATGGATTAATTTTCCTATTTCCCGTCTTGGAATTAGTTTCGTAGACTTGGTTAGATGTTTGCTATGATGGACTTGAGTATTTGGTTGCCTATTATTTGCTTTGAGCTGTTTCGGTATTATATTAGTTATTTTCTTACGGGTCTTGCTTGAGGACAAGCAAGTGTTCGGTTCGGGGGAGTTTGATGTGTCGTATTTATATAGCTTTATTCCCTCGATTCCGTTGTCTTTTATGGTCGGAACGCTCTCTTTAGAGCCGTTTCTTCTAACATTTTGCTTTGAGTGAGTGTTTTTGTAGATTCTACACGATTTCAGGTCTTTATGTGCATTTACACTCATATATGGTTAGAAGAACGATCCAGAGACAAAACCCGTGCTTCAAGACGTTTAGGCGAAGAAGAAATGAGAAGTGTCGATTCGTTGGGCCAAGGAAAGCGGCCCAATACTTGTTTTATTAGTGATGTGCGCGCCAGCCTGCATGTGGCAGGCGGCCTGCTTGCAGGCCGACATGACACAAGGGTATTTTAAGCTTGATTTTTTAGTGTGCGTCGGCCCCTGCATGTGGCAGGCGGCCTGCCAGCCGGCCGGCATGCAAACCCAGTTCATTTTCGCCTATTTTGTATAACTAAGGATTTGTATTAGGGTCTATCATCACTTTTCATACTTAGTTTTATTTTTACTCTAGAAGCTCGTGAATCTTAGGATTCTAGCACTCGGTTTTCACTCGTACTCGAAATCGGTAATCTTGTTTATGCAATTTTTAGTTTGATATTTTCAAACATTATCGTAATTACTTAGTTCGTCGTAATTTTCTCTATTTTGCATTTCGTTGCTCCGTTTACTTCGCTAGATTTTCGTTTGATTATCGCTAGATTTGTTTGCTTCACTTTCAATCATGAATTCCATGTATGCGTATTGTTGTTCCGTAATTATCATGTGTAGCTAATTTTCTCGCTAGGGTCGAGGGGGATCGATGGATTATTATACGATTATGCTACTTTGATACTAATTGTATAATTATGCTAGTACCATTTTCGCGTGCTTTATTTGTCGATTAATTTGTTAAAGGCCACAACATGTTAATCTGTTTGGGAAATTCTAGTTCTCGTACGAAAGCCGAATTAGGATTAGACAACGCGCGATTTGGTAGGAAGTCTAATAAGTTGCGAGAGCCCGTTAGATCATTCCTAGGTTGACACGGTTCGAGAGAGCGTGTTATAGCCGACTAGCATGTTTATGTGTTTATTATTATTGTCCCATAATTGTTGAGCATCTATCGTGAACCCGTGACCTTATTTTTCATCTCATTATTAGATTCGATTTTTATTATCGTCTTTTAGTAGTCTTTTATATATTTTCAATCAATCAACCGTTTAGAGCATTTTAGAATCGCCATAGCTAATAGACGAAAATTGACTATTTCCCTGTGGATTCGATACCTTGCTTGCCGCTATCTTCTTGTTAGTAGCATTAGGTTTATCTTGATTGGGTTAGACGACTTAACCCATATCAAGTATGTCGAATGTTTATAGCGTCGAAACTCCGTCGATCTTACATCACGAGTTTCCTCCCTTTCCCGAGTCCGCCTTATTTGTCAAGGCACGATCAACCCGCGTAGGGCATACCCCTACAAAGGAAAGTCCGTCTATACACTCGAGTCAAAAGTCTGGGGAAAAGTCTCACGTGGACCTTCCTTCGAACGGGACTAGGCCCACAAAGCCAAGTCCTAAGGAAGTCATACCACCTACGAGTCATCCGTCTAGGTGTCTTTCTCGAGTCTTTTTCACTTGGTCTTTTCTTTTTCGTCGCCCGGGATGTACTTTTTTTGATTCCAAGATCTGGGTTCGGTTTCAGATTACGCGGTGTTCTTACAGACAGGCCACCGTCCACCAGACACAACCGCAAATTGGAAGCAGCTTTGAACAACCTGAAGACCTCCGTGGACGCCATGGTCGTCAAACAGACCGACATTGAAGCCCAACTGACAGAAATGAGGGCTGGTCAAGTGGCCATCGTTGCTCGTATGGCTGCAGTGGAGCAAAGGACTCCTAATACCGAGACTACTGGGTCTCTAGCTGAGCTACTTAGTGCGGTGCACCGACTAGAGGAACAAGTGCATTTAGCTGGGAGTAACAACATCCATCGGGAAAATAGCCGTGAGTATGCCCCGGTGAACGACAAGCTACCCCCAAACCTGAACCTCACTGGCTTACCCATGTTTGAGGGAACCGAAGACCCGTTACTACATGTACGGGCCTTCAAAGAACTCATGGCCATCAAGGGAGTAGATTCTACAATGTTCAAGAATCTTTTTGCTGCATCCCTTGAGAAGCACCCATGGGCCTGGTACTATAGGCTAGACCCGAAAAAATACCCTACTTGGGATGATGTGGCCACCGAGTTTGCTCGGAACTATGCTGACAACACCGAGATCCAAACCACAATGTGATCTCTGGAGGTTATGGCCCAAGAGCCAAAAGAAGGTTTTACTAAGTACCTTTAACGCTGGAGGGCCGAAAGCGTGAAACTGGTCGATAAGCCCAGTGAGAAGACTTTCGTGGAGGCTTTCGTCAAGAATCTCCTCCCCTCCTACCGGGTTCATCTCCGGTATGCTGTCATACCCAATTTCACCACCCTTACTGCAAATGGGTATGAGAATTGAAGACGACCTGAGACTAGAGAGCCTTACTAAGGCCTCTAGCAAAGGATACCAAGGGGCTTCCTCTTCCACTACTAAGCCCCAAACTGCAGCCCGCAGTATATTCGACGCGGTTAATCTACTGGATGCCCCATCCAAGAAGAACACCCCACCTCGGGTTTTCACTGATATAGGTACCACCTATACCTATGGCTTACAAAGGCTATCCTCGAAGGGCCTAATCCAACCGATAGGCCCAACTCCTGAAGTTCCGGTCGAGCGACGCTCCAAGAACTATAATGCCCAAGCCTATTGCCAATACCACCGAGGCAATGGGCATGATACCGAAAAGTGCTGGAAGCTTAAGCACTTGATCCAAAACCTGATTGAGAGCGGTAAAATCCCGCTACCTGGAGATAAGCCGAGTAATAAGGAGAACCCTTTCAGCTCTCATGCCATCTTTGCCGGAGAGGTGATTGATTGCTCTCATCTTATCTCCCCATTCATCCCGCAAGTGAACGGGATCTGGTTTGACGACGAGGACGATGTCTACCACGCTAAAGGGGAAACCGTCCTCATCACCTCCGAGGAGATTCGCAAGACCAAATCCCAAGTCTTAGCCAGTAACCACCTTGGTCATCCCTATCAGGACACTAGCTCTAGGGACACCCCAATCCCGACAACCGTCACTGAACCCCTCGGGACGGAAGTCACCCCAGAGGAGCCGACCGTTGAAACGGCTCTCGTGAAGCAACTAAAGAAGACCCGAGTTGACCTCACCATATGGCAACTCCTAGTTAGCTCACAAGAACATCGAGAAGCACTCACTAAGGCTCTCGATCAAATCAAGATCGACTCTTTGGTTACCCCTGCTGAAATGGTAGCCACGGTTTTGCCCCATATGAAGGGCAAAGCTAAGGAAGGAGGCTCAATGATAACTTTCTCGGAAGCCGACCTACCGCCATTCGGGGCCTCTCATAATCTGGCCCTCTACATTACGGTGATCTGCCGAGGGAAATACCTCCCAATGACCCTAGTTGATGATGGGTCTGCTGTGAATGTCCTTCCTTTAAGGACTGCCAAAGCCCTCCACATTACCAAGGGCGATTATATCCCGACAGCTCAGACCATCCAAGCCTTTGATGGGAGCCCAAAGTCGGTAGTTGGGGCCATAAAGCTGACCATCATAACGGGCGCGATAGAAAAGGAGCTTGAGTTCCAGGTGATCGATGTCACCTCATCCTTCAACCTGTTCCTAGGGAGGCCATGGATTCACGCGGTCAAAGCGGTGTCCTCCACCCTCCACCGAAAGATTAAGATGCCTTTGCTCGACAATGTCATTACTTTGGAGGCAACCCCAATGACTGTGGCTAGCTGTAACGCCACGGGTCGCACGGACGTTTGGGGGTTCGATTTTGTGGGGATGATCGAGGATGAGTACCTTTTTAGGCCCTACTTCACTACGAGTATCAACACGATGCTCCAAAACCTAGGGTACTTTCCGGGGGCTACCTCTCGACCCAATCTTCCAGCTGGGAAGATTATCGAGGTCCTTAAGGACGAAGACTCTCACTTCGGCCTTGGTTATGCCACCACTCCGGGCAACGTTGTCCGAATAGGAATCAAAAAGGCCTGCAACATCATTAAGGATATCCACTTGAGCCCTTACAGCCCACGGTTGATAGACTACTTTGTCACACTGGTGTTTGGGGCTATTCAGGTTGGTCTATACCAACCCAATGCTGTGCACCTCGGGACCCAATCGACTCGGGACTACAACTATATCCCGGATGATGTGTTCGCCCTCATCCAGTCTGATGGAGCTGACAATGCTGAGCCCGCGCTGGGGCTACTCTTTGGGGAAAACACCATAGCCCCGACTCCAAAGGAAGACTTGGTCAACCTGATTCTTTGCAGCAACAGGTTTGACCCGACCAAGCTGATCTCGGATGTTGGTTCCGAGACGGGAAACAGGCCTGGAGGAAGAGTGTCAAGTGGACTGACAGTCAAGGAAGGATCTACAAGCTGGTCACCGGAGAGAGAGACATGCCTGAGTCTGAGTCGGAGTCTGAGTCCGAGTCTGAGGCCGAGTCTAGGGAAGTCGGTGCTAGAGTCACTCCTGTAACCCCTCTCCCTTTTGTCATTCCTGCTGCTGACACTTCGGGGTCTGTCCCGAGTGCCTTACCAATTCTGCCACTGACCAATGATCAGATGGCTGCTCTTTTCGAGCTGTTTTCAAAGTTTTCAATCAATAATAACAACCGTTCTGCTTACGACTTGTCTCTTTTAAATTCTGATTTCAAAAATATTCTATGCAATGACATTGAGAAACCCGACGAACAGGTGCTCCTACCTCCACGTCTGATCGAACAGTTAGAGGAAAGGGAATCCCGGAACCCGGTAATCGAAGAGACCGAGTCCATTAATGTGGGAACAACCTTAGAGCCTCAAATACTTAAGATAGGGTTATCTTTAGATCTCGAGGAGAAACAGCAATTCCTAAACCTCCTCCGAGAGTTCAAAGATGTCTTTGCATGGTCCTACAAGGACATGCCAGGGATAGACCGGGAAATAGCCGAGCACCGCATACAGATTAAAGACGGGTGCAAACCGGTTAAGCAAAAGCTCCGCCAAATGAGGCCCGAGTGGTCTCTCAAGGTAAAAGAAGAAGTCAATAAACAATTCAAAGTCGGCTTCATACAAGTGTCCGAATATCCGAACTGGGTTGCAAACATCGTGCCGGTTCCTAAAAAGGACGGTAAGGTGCGAGTATGAGTGGATTTTTGGGATCTTAACAAGGAAAGCCCGAAAGATGATTTTCCGTTACCACACATCGACATACTGGTGGATAGCACGGCCGATCATGCCCTTCTATCATTTATGGATGGGTACGTCGGGTATAATCAGATCAAGATGAGGGAAGAAGATATGAATAAGACTACCTTCACTACACCTTGGGGTACTTACTACTACAGCGTCATGCCATTCGGTCTCATTAATGTCGGGGCCACATACCAACGGACTGCTACGACCTTATTGCATGACATGATGCATAAAGAAGTTGAAGTTTATGTAGACGACATGATCATCAAATCCAAAGAACGGGACGGTCACTTCACCGCCCTAAGGAAATTCTTCACCCGATTGCGCAAGTACAACATGAGGCTAAACCCTCAAAAGTGCAGCTTCGGTGTAACATCAGGCAAATTACTGGGTCATATCGTTAGCCAACGAGGTATCGAGGTCGACCCAGCTAAAATTAAAGCCATTACCGAGATGCAACCTCCTAAAACCGAAAAAGAAATAAGGGGATTCCTCGAGAAAGTCCAGTACATCAGTCGGTTCATTTCCAAACTAACCATGGTGTGTGAACCAATTTTCAAGAAACTGAAAGTAGGAGAACGGGTACTATGGGATGACAAGTGTCAAGCTGCTTTCGACAAGATCAAGGAAATCCTGTCTGCTCCGCCAGTCTTAATGCCACCTCAACCCGGTTTGCCTCTGTCGTTATACCTAACGACGACCGAGACAGCCATGGGGGCTATGCTGGCTCAGACAGTTGACTCCGAAGAACGAGCCATCTATTACATCAGCAAAAAGTTTTTAGAGTATGAGTGAAAATATACCATGCTCGAAAAGACGTGTTTGGCTTTGGTCTGGGCCACTAAGAAGCTCCGACACTATATGCTCAGCTACGAGGTTCATGTGCTATCCAAGATGGACCCAATCAAATACCTCTTCGAAAAGCCCATTCTCAATGGCCGAATTTCTAGATGGACTCTAATGCTGGCAGAGTTCGACCTAAAATTTGTGCCGTTAAAGGCCATTAAGGGGCGAGCAGTAGCTGAATTTCTCGCCGATAGCCCGGTAATCGAAGAAGGACACACCGACACCTGGTCCTTCCCTGATGAAGATATCTTCCATACCGATACTGAAACATGGGATTTATACTTCGATGGAGCATCCAATTTCCGAGGGTTCGGAGTCGGGATCCTCCTAATCTCACCAAAAGGGGAGCACACTCCCGTGTCCATCAAACTGGACTTTGATGTTACCAATAATGCAGCAGAGTACAAAGCATGCATTTACGGGCTACAAGCCGCCGCCAATCTGGAGATCACAAATCTTCGGGTACATGGTGACTCATCCTTGGTCATTAACCAAGTACTTCAAAAATGGAAGACTCGAAACGGTAATCTCGTGGCCTACCAAGCACGAGTAAGGGATCTCGAGAAACAATTCCAAAGGGTAGAGTACATATACCTGCCTCGAGAAGAAAATCAGTTTGCAGATGCACTCTCAAAATTGGCATCTTTACTGAATATTCCCGACCACGTGACCAATATGCCAATTTGCGTCGAAAGACGGTCCGAACCGGCGTACATTCACGACATTGAAGATATTGAGATAACTGACCCTGAACCATGGTATCAGGCTGTATTAACGTACCTGGAAAACGGAGAATATCCTCCCGGGAATGAAGGCCGAGCCAAGAAAGCCTTACAAAGGCTAGCCACCCAATTCGTCCGTACCGACGACGGACAACTGTACAAAAATACGGCACAGGGGGCTCTTCTCCTTTGTGTTGATAAGTATAAGGCCGAAAAGGTTATGACCGAAGTACATGATGGTGAAAACGGCTCACATATGAATGCCCACATGCTGGTCCGGAAAATCATGAGGCTCGGGTATTACTGGAATACTATGGAAGCTGACTGCCAGTTATATGTCAAACACTGTCATAACATTCAAATCTTCGCCAATGTGCAACATATGCCGTCGTCACTATTTTATACCATGACATCGCCTTGGCCATTCTCGACATGGGGTATCGACATAATCGGGAAAATAAATCCCTCTGGTACCGGCGGACACTGTTTCATTTTAGTAGCTATCGACTATTTCACCAAATGGGTCGAAGCTGAATCATATCGCATTCTCAATGCTAAGCATGTCGCCAAGTTTATCCAAAACAAGATAATATGTCGATATGGCATCCCACATGAATTTATCAGTGATCACGGGACTCATTTTCAAGCCGAGACCGCGGCCCTGCTGACCAAGTATAAAATTCAAAGGCATATGTCCTCGCCCTATCGTCCCCAAACGAATGGAGCAGTAGAGGCGGCCAATAAAACAATTGTCACCATACTCAAAAAGATGGCTGATAATTACCGGGACTGGCCCGACAAAATACCTTTTGCCCTATGGGGATACCAGACGTCAATTCGCACCGCTACCGGGGCGACGCCCTATTACCTAACTTATGGGATGGAGGCAGTCCAACAAGTTGAATTGGAGGTACCGTCCCTCAGAATTCTATTAGAAAGCCAAGTACCCGAAGCTGATTGGGTTCGAGCACGGTATGACTCGTTGGTTCTACTAGACGAACGACGATCTCGTGCCCTTAACAACATCCAAATCTACCAGAAGAGGATCCAACGGGCCTTCAACAAAAGATTAAGGCCCAAGAACATTAAGGAAGGGGATCTAGTCCTTAAGTCGGTTCGAGCTTTATTACCAGTTGACCCAAGGGGAAACAAACCTAATTGGGCTGGGCCATACTTGGTAAAGAAGATCATGTCAGGAGGAGCAGTGATGCTGACGGACCTGGACGGGAATGAGTTCGTCAACCCGACCAACCTGGACCAGCTGAAGCGTTACTACCCTTAGCCTTTTCTCAATGTCATTAGCAAAATTTATCAAAATCATTTTTTTACAAAAGCAAGTCAATGAGCTAGAATTATTTATTCTACTGTCGCAAGCATCTTGAACCAATAGTCTTGGTGTAATTCGAGATTGCAAGTCTACTGAGCTTGAACTACGTTTGGTTTGATTCCACTAATTGTGGATACGTAGGCAGCCCCTCAAAAGGGCACAACCAGTGCAATTGAGAAAAGACAGGAACGGTTTAATAATAAAATTCTTTTATTAATTCCTAAAATACCCCGATAAACTCGGGAAATTACAAAATACAGGAATTCAAAAAAAAATGCAATAAAAAAAAAGGCACACGACACAAAATAATAATAAAAATATTCAAATAATAATAAAACTAAGGACTCGGTATTCAGGGTATCTTGCCCTTCCCCTTGTCCTTGGCCTCCTTGGCCGTCCACTGACAACGACGTGGAGGGGAGCGTTCCCGAATCACCACGGGAACCTCTTTAGCTCGGACTCGCTTCATTGAACTCGAGTCCTCAATCACTTCGACGGGCCCAAGTCGGGCCCTTACGGGCTCAAGAAGCCGGTCACGTGGGCCTAATCGGTCTCTAACCGCCAGTCTTGGCCCAAGTCGTCTCTCCAAGTCAGTTTGGGGGCTTGACTGCCCCCGCGTACTGCTAGCACCAGCCTCCCTGGATCGAGTCTTAGTATGTGACTTAAGACCCGATTCTAATCGGACTAAAGTAGCAGAAGTGTCTCCCTCGTCGAAGAAACCCCTGTTGACCTTCGCCGTCTCCCGGCGAACCAGTTCGAAGGCCTCATCAACCTTCAAAGCTTTGCGAGCTTCCTCGGACTCCTCGGAAGTCCATTTCTGGTAAGCACATGAAACCCAAGCGGATTGGCAAGGGCTGGGTATGGTCCACATGGGACGGGTGAACCACCTCTGCAACCATGTGTCGCACATAGCGTCCGTCAAGTGGAGCGAGACGCTAATGATAGCCTCAGTCTCGGGAATACGCTGAGACGAACCGAACTGCCTCAGGATGCGGTCCGGATAAATGTGAACTGTCCAGTCAAGAGACAGAATCACCAAGTAGCGGGCTTGGTCTCTCTTGGCCAATCCCGTCAATTTGGAGAGGAACCACCAGGCGACGGTCCACCTGATTAAGGGAGCACCGTGAAACACCAGCTCCTCATCCCAGTAAGCTCGGTTTATATGGTGACTCGAGCTTATCCGTCACCTCCTCGAGCTAATCTGGTTGCTCCGGTAATTGAGTATACTCGAAGGGGACTTTATGATCGACAGGCGTTCAGACAACCAAATCTGAAAAAGTATACACAAAGTTCTTGAGCAATGGCAAGGTTCGCCAGAGCCCACTCAATCGAGTACACCAGTTGACTCGATCGAGTAAGCCCTCCAAGAACAGGTTGTAGCTCATCGAAGACGTCACTCGATCGAGTAACAGGTCCACTCGATCGAGTGACCTACGTACATCATAAAATTCGCGCGAAAACGAAAAAAAAAAATCGTGAGATGTATACCTGCAGAAGACGAACACTCCCAGTCAGCTGTCGGTCCGGGTCAAGTCCCCTAGCATCTAGACCCATAATAATCTCCCCGGTGGCTAGCCAAGCAGGGCTATGACCAGTCTCCATCTGGTCAACCACACCAATCGGCCTGATCTGACCCAAGCACGAATCAGCCTCCATCATCCCTTCAAAAACATAGCGATGCAGCATGCAAAAGGCGAAAGCCCTATGCCTGTGAGTAGGGGTAGCCCTCACATCTTGATTGTTCATGAACTTGTCAGCCAGGTCAAAGAGGGAAACAGTATTTCCCCACACCATTCGATCTGTCTCAGCATGAGACAGACCCAAGAAATCCCTCAGCCTCCTTCTTGGATCCGGGTAGAACGGAGGGATAGCAGGACGAGCAATAGGGCTCCAACCGCCTATAGCTGCGATCTCCTTAGGTAGAGGGCATATTTCTCCTCGCGGGAACGCGAAAACGTGATGGGTAGTATCCCAAAACGTCAGGCAGGCGTCCAAAAAGTGTGAGTCAATTATCAGACGTTGGAGAGGGAATAGACTGACGATTCCCATTTGAGTCAATTGTACCTTTTCCTCGTCCCGAAAATATTGGGACCAAGCAAAAAGCATTGCAGTCAGATGATCGATACCCATGACAGACGTTTGAGTCTTCTTGAAAGTCTAAAAGATTTTGAGGAGAGAAAGGAGTATTTGATTTGGGATACAGTAAGTTGAAGCAGGGATTCCTATATTTATAATAGGAAAACCTAACTGAACCCTAACTACCATGCCTCCTCAGCAAACATGGGCCCTATGTGCGCGCAGGCCTGATTGCAGTTCAGAACCTAGAATAGGAATCAAGTCGCCCCGAGCTTTCCTAAAAATTTCTAGAAAAATAAAAATAATAAAAAATCTTTCAAAAATTTTGTTTTTCAAAAAATCAATATTTTATTTCCCCAGCGTGAGTCGGTGTCTCGCCTATGTGTTACATGCAAGTTGTTATGTGTCCCAGACTTCAGAAGCAAGTCTCCGCGCAGCTCATTTACTCCCCACGGAGCTATCATCATCAAGACAGGTATGACCCTCTGCTTATGTCTGGCGAGCCCTTCACGCCAGTCTACTGGACTATAAACGACCCGGCCGGAAGGCTGCCAGGTGGTAATCTACGATTGGCCTGGTAGCTACTCTGACTTTCGCCTTGTCCAAGCCTCAGTCAGAGTGGGGGCTCTGTAGACACCCGCATTTTGCCTGCTAGTGTCTATAGCAGTTCCCGACAAACACCCGATGATGATCGGACGCAAACGTGACTTAGTATACTCGAATATGGGCTCGGAATCAATAATATCCGACGTGGACATTTCGCGGAGTACAAATCTCTCAAAACCAACCTCAAATTCAGGCCCAGTGGGTCATTCCGAGTACAATCAGACTAATTTGGGCCAAAACGACACCAAAAATAAAAACCGTCTTTTGGCGACCGGGTCAAAGCCCGGTCAAAGACAAATCCTTCCTCAAAATCAGCCTAGAGAGCTTCTAGAAGATGGCGCCCAAATACAACTTTGCATACATCCTCGATAGTCCCGCGTTCCCGTCGCTATTTACGAGTCCATTCCGAGGCCTTACTAAGCATGTATGTTGAGGGTGTCATAAACCCCATTTCTATCTTTTTCCTACCTCGATTTATATGTACATTTTTATACTTTATGTTATAATCGTATTAGTATACTAACACTAACACTAACACTAACGCTAACACTTTTACAATTTTCGCATTTTAATTCTAGTTCTTTTTTATCGTTAATTAATACCGTGTATATGTACATAATAGTATTAAATTTTGGATGTTAACATGTTTGACTATGACGACCATCCAAAGTCCGTTTAATCCCTTTACGAGCAACGACGGAGATGGCACCCTTTCGAGGAGCGGCGCCCCAATGTACTCAAGGGCGTAACGAGATCGTGGTTGCTCATAGTTGAACGAATAGGACTCCATTTCTAAGATTAGTGCGAGATCCGTTGATGCGAAAATCAACATCACATAATCCGTTAGGATTAGTATCGATGTCGTGACGCGGAGGACTACAATTTCGTCACTAATCAAATTTTTCAATCCTGTAATAACATATCTTCATAAAATCCCGATGACGGTCTCATAATCGTATTGTACACGATTATGACACCGAAAACCGAGTTGAATTTCAATAATGCAATATTTTTATTCAACCCGGTCAACCATCGACTTTAAACAAATAAAAAAACGAAAAGAACCATGCCTCGTACAGAGGGGCACTCGACCGAGGGCCATAGGCTATTCGATCGAGTAGCACCCCAAAAAACGAGGCAGAATGCTATTTTGACAACCAACCACTCGGTCGAGTCTCGTAATGACTCGATCGAGTGGCCGTGCACTCGGTCGAGTTCTCTCATAACTCGGTCGAGTGACGTCACGAAATCCGGGCAGTAGCCACCTTAAAGGCACACTCGATCGAGTCCAGGCCATGACTCGATCGAGTGGGTCCTGTAGCTCGAAGAAAACCGAGAGCTTTAATGCATCATTCGAGCCTCGTCCTTTTTTTACGACTTTAGTCGTCACGTGCAAAGTCAATCACGTGATCCTCTTTTTTTAAAACTCATGCATATCACTTCACTTTTACGACTTTGATCGTAGTCTTTCACGATTAGTCTTATGTTGACGACTCTTTAGTCGTGTCCGATACATGGCTAACCAAGACGCCATTTTTCGATGGGATAAGTCGGGACAAGGCATCGGGATTCGGGATCGGTCTAGCATCACGCCTAGGTTCCATATCTCCGTCCTCCGTTTAATACACAATATAATGTGTATTTAATCGTCGAAGTTCGTCCATCTATCTAACTTACGGTCTAGTTTGCATTTATTGTATACGGGTCCGTTTCTAGCTATTATTTATCGTTTTGTATATTCTATTTATTCTGTATTATTATTTTTTGTAATTTTTGTATTGGCCGGGTTGTATTTCCGCCCGTGTATTTTGTACGTATTTACGAGTTTTGTTTATTTCGATGCTTATTGCTTTATAAGTGAACCTCGCATGCTAAACAACTTCGACAATAATTAGATGCATTAAATGACGTAGTTAACACGAAATTCGCATGTTTAGCCAAAAACGCTGTTTGCATATCATTTAGTCATTTTACTAGCGCGCATACACGAACACGAACGATGTCTTAGTAGAGGCCTCTAAGTGCGGGCGGGGTTGGGTGTCCTTATTGGCCTTCCCAACACGTACCGTCACCCCTTACTCAGAACCTCGGTTTCCGGATGTCCGAAACCGTTGGCGCACGAGAGTTATTCTTTACACGATAACCGGTGTAGATGGTATCGGTATCGCAATGCAAAAGGACGAGCCCCATAAGCTCTGAAATCGAAATGGACCATACTTTGTGTACAGTCCATGACGACATAGAGTGGGCTCGAATGGGTCCGAATTCCCATAAATTCGGCGGCGACTCCAACTTTGACTTAAATTTCGAACCCGAGAACAATCTTACCACAAGATTCATTCGCCTACCCAAACCCGCGCGTGGCCGCGTCGGGGTGGACCTACGTCATGTCCACACTAGTGTTAGTACAATTTTACACCCTACAAATATTCATCCATCTCATTCACAATCTTTGCAACCCTTCCTCTACCTTAAACCACCATAACTCTCCTATATCATCTTGAGACAAAGCATGTAGGTCGAGGGTGCAAAATTCATTCCCGACTTCTCCCTTTTCTCTCTTCTCTTCTCTCGTCTTTTCCGTCGTCGTCTTTGTCGTTTTTTTTGTTTTTTTTCTTCTTTCGTTTCTAATATCGTTATTATCATCATCATCATCATCATCATCATCATCATCATCATCATCATCATCATCATCATCATCATCATCATCATCATCATCATCATCATCATCATCATCATCATCATCATCATTATTATTATTATTATTATATAAGACCCTTCTAATCCCTTTACAAGTTGAGGAAAAAAAAACCCTAGTAAGAAAACTCGTCGGCAGGCATTTGGAGACATTGGCACCATGGCCAAGTCGCCGGCTGTTTCACCGGCGTTAGCAAACGTTACTAGGAGGAGGAACAAACGTAGGGATGAGGATCCAAACGGGGATGTATTGAGTGGGCGTGATAGATCGCCTATGAACGTGATTGTGAAAGAGAAATCCATGCAGGATATTATGGGCATCCCACCATACGTAATTGAGGATGAAGATGATGATGGGAATGCCCTGCTAAACAATGAAGAGACTAATGAACTTGGCGCGGTTCAGGTGACTGCTGAAGGGTTTGATCATGGCGAATGGATGATGAAGCAGGGCAAGAAATCTGTTCCAGTTGTTGAGGAGCAGCCGCTGCTCAAACTGGAAGAAGATGATGTGAAAGCTGAACTTGAATACTGGCAGACCGCTGTCTACGGGTTTATAGTGGGTGCTAATCCTCCCCGTGCAGTCTTAGAAGGTTTTTTTCGATGAATCTGGAAACATCACACGATTGATAAGGTATCGTTCATGCCAAATGGGGTTTTCTTGATTCGGTTTCAGACGGAGGCGATGAAAAATATTTTACTTAGTACGAGTTTTTACATGTTCGACAACAAACCTATGATATTGAAAGCATGGCAGCCGGACATTGAACTTAAGAAGGAGGATATACAAACTCTCCTCACATGGGTACGTCTCCATCAATTACCACTGAAATTTTGGGGGGATAGTTTGCCTAAGATTGCGGGGTTAATTGGTTCTTTCATTAAACGTGATGAGGCTACTGCAGCGAGGTCAATTCTTGGATTTGATCGGGTACTCATTGAGGTCAAGCTAGGCCAATCTCTCCCTGCGTCTGTTCAGTTCTTAGATGAAAAAGGGTCATTGGTGTCCATACAGGTCCAATACGATTGGAAACCAGTGACTTGCCCGATTTGTAGGAGAATGGGTCATGAGAAAGTTGAGTGTAAAGGTTTGCCTAAGACTAATGAAGCATCAAAGCCAGAGAAATTGGTTTGGAGACCAAAGAGTGGACCTAAACAAGTAATTGATAGCACTGCTAAACCGGTTACTGCAACAAACTCTAATTTGGTTACTTCTACGGGGATTGAACCCCCTGCTAGAGTAATCAATTATACTGGTAGTCCGCGACTAGACAATGAAGACGAGTTTCCTTCTCTGAGTAGCAAAGGACCTGACAGGAAAAGACATCAAGGTCTGAAGGAAGGGGACAAGGCTGAGGGAGCGAACTCTATACAAGGAAGTAGTGCTGGAAAGGAGGGGGAGGTTTCAATCAATCCTAATTCTAAATAAACTTAGGTTTTTGGAATGTTAGAGGCCTTAATAAAGTGAAGAAGCAATTGGAGGTAAATAAGCTTCTTCTTAGTTGGAAAGTTGGTTTTTTTGCGTTGTTAGAAACTAAAATAAAGGCTGTGAATCAGCATAGAGTTAGTAATTCTATCTTTAATAATTGGAGTCTAGTTACTAATAATCACCTGCATGAGAGAGGCCGTATCTGGGTTCTTTGGGATCATCATAAATGTGAGGTGTACCCGCACCTGTATACCGACCAACTTATTCACTGTCAGGTGAAAGATTTGAGCTCGGGAAGTCTGTTTTCGATCACTATGGTGTATGGTTTTAATGAGATTCATAAGCGTGAATCCCTTTGGACTGATCTTAAGCGACTGTCTAGTACCATCAGCTCTCCGTGGCTTGTGGGGGGCGATTTCAATTGCGTTCTTACATCCGATGAGAGATTGGGTGGGGGATTCACTTTGGCTGAAGCTGAACCTTTTCGGGAATGCATTTCAGATTGTACCTTGGTAGACTGCCCTGCACTAGAAGCCTTCTATACATGGAATAATAAGCAAAAACCGGAGGATAGAGTCTACAGTAGATTGGATCGATGCTTGATTAATCAGGAGTGGATGGATCATAATGGGGATTATAAAGCGCATTTTTTACCTGAGGGCCTATTTGATCATTGTCCGTGTCTTATTAAGAAGAATGAGGAACAGTCCAGTCAAAAACGAGCGTTCAAATACTACAATATGTGGAGTAAGGCGGAAGGGTTTGATAATCTAGTAGCAAGTGATTGGCAGAAGAGTATAAACGGCACTAAACAGTTCAGACTCGCGAAAAAGTTACAGCGACTTAAGCATGCCCTCAAACAACTGAACAATTCCCGGTTCTCCGATATTGAAAATAAAGCTGGCATTGCACAAGTCAAGCTCATCCAGATGCAGAAGGAATTACACGATAGACCCGCTGATTTGGGTTTGAGAGAGCGAGAAAGAACTGCTCATGAAGAGTTCACTTTCCTCAGCAATGCGCAGTCTGAGTTCCTCCATCAAAAGGCTAAATGCCTTTGGATCAAGGAAGGGGATCAAAACACTGCGTATTTTCATGGAACTCTGAAGACGAGGAGAATTACTAACGCAGTTCACCAGATTATGGATGAGAGTGGGAAGACTCATGCGGACCAATTTGGGATTCAGCATGCGTTCTTAGAATTTTATCAGCGACTTCTTGGTTCTCAAACAGCTACTACTACTGTCAAAAGGCTGATCATTGAACAGGGGCAAGTATGCACACCTCAGCATCATAATATACTTAATCAACCGGTTTCGAAAGAAGAAATTAAGCAGGCCATTTTCAGCATCCCTGATGATAAGTCCCCGGGTCCAGACGGGTATCCAAGTAAATTTTTCAAGGATTCGTGGCATATTGTGGGTGATGACGTTATTTCAGCAATCGAGGATTTTTTTAGTCGGGTTGTCTGCTTAAACAGCTTAATACAACCTCTATTACCCTCATTCCTAAGGTTGAAAGACCTACGTCAGTGATGCAGTTTAGACCGATAGCATGCTGCAATGTGACCTATAAGGCGATTTCCAAGATTTTGTGCTCGAGATTAGCATTAGTTCTCCCTGACATTGTTTCTCCTGCCCAGGGAGGATTTATTAAAGGGAGAAGCATTATTGAAAATATCTTGATTTGCCAGGACCTGACCCGACAGTACAGTAGGAAAAGTGTATCATCTCGATGTATGTTCAAAATTGACATCCAAAAGGCGTATGACACGGTTGAGTGGAGTTTTCTGAGCCAAATGCTTACTCTACTAAATTTTCCTCAACGATTCAGAGATTTGGTCATGCAATGTGTTACTACAGCAACGTATACCCTGAGCCTGAATGGGAACTGTTTTGGTTTTTTTCCGGGTAAACGAGGACTCAGGCAAGGTGACCCAATCTCCCCACTCCTGTTCACTATTTGTATGGATTATCTTACTAGATTATTGAAATATACATCTAGTAACATGCCGTTCAAGTTTCATCCGCTATGCAAGGAATTACGTCTGACTAATCTTATGTTTGCGGATGATCTGCTACTATTTTCAAAAGGGGATGTTAATTCCATAATGGTCCTTCTGCGCACATTCTCGACTTTTTCTAATTCATCTGGCTTACGTATGAGTAAGGGGAAGTCGAGTGTGTACTTTAAAATGGAATTACGGAGGCTCTGAAGACAGATATCATCAAGGTTTCTGGTTGTTCTGAAGGTAAATTCCCTTTTCGATACTTGGGAGTTCCTATTAAAACAACTAGACTTACTCTACTTGATTGTCAACCGATTGTTAATAAGATTGTAGAGAGGATTAGGAGACTTGGAGCGAAAAAATTGTCATATGCGGGTCGATTAATCCTGATCAAGAGCGTTCTTTCCACTCTCCACAATTATTGGGCCACTATTTTTATCCTACCTTCAGCGTTGATGAAGCAGATTGATAATATATGTAGAAATTTTCTGTGGGATGGAAATGCTGAGTATCATCGGGTGCCGCCTGTCTCGTGGGAGAAAATCTGTGCACCTTATAAAGAAGGGGGACTGAACTTAAATCAAAATTCGATTTGGAACAAAGCTGCAATTGGGAAAATGGCGTGGTGGATTACTAGTAAGCAAGATAGACTTTGAGTTCGTTGGATTCATCAAGTCTATTTAAAAGGGAAAGCTTGGGAGGAGTATATGCCAGGATTGGATACATGTTGGTACTGGAAAAAAAATTGTCGAATCCGTGACAAATTGAATCAGGTATGCGGCAGTGATATACAGGACGTGGAAGCATACTCCATATCGAAAGTTTATGATTGGATGAGGAACAACTACGAGCCTGTGGACTGGTGTACTGCTGTTTGGTCCAGGTGGTCTGTACCGAAGCATAGGATGATGGCTTGGCTAATTCAGCACGGTGGTCTGAACTTAAAAAACTGTATAAGCTTGGAGTTACTGAAGACGACAGGTGCTGCTGTTGTGGGCTTAGTGCTGAAACGGCGCAGCATTTACTCGTTGATTGTGCTTTTGCTAAGCGGGTTTTGGCTGCTACTTGTGAGAAGATGGGGAACGATTGGAGGAAGAATATGAGAGGGACTAAACTTCAGAGAGCTATAAAGAATGGATTAATCAATTCGATCTCATACCATATTTGGTTGCAAAGGAATACCGCGAGAGTTGAGGGCCTACTTACTCATCCCGAGAAGTTGGCTACTCAAATTAGTAAAGAATTTTTCGTTTATTGCAAAAGCAGATGTAATCAAAAGTTTAGTAACAAGGATAGCAATTTCATTATTAGCTTACAAGAGCGATTGATGTAATTATCATTCTTTATATATAATACTTACCTTTTCCCAAAAAAATAAAAAAATCCCTTTACAAGTTGTAACAGTGGTGGTGCCCTCTCGAGGAGCACCGCCCTGAACACTCAAGGGCATTATGGGATCGCGAATATTCCTCGTTAAAAATATTCGATTCCCCTTTTTTAAAAGGTTAGAACGAAACCTGTTGATGCAAATCGAACATCACATAATCTGCAAGGATTAATACTGATGTCGTGACGCGGAGGGAATCGACTTTCGCTCTAATCAAACAAATAAAAACGTTTAGTCTAATGATGTGATACCGAATCCGTAGTTGAATATCATGTCTAAAACAATTAATCGATAAGCCGTACTAGCACGAACCCGTTGACGCCGAATTAATTGTCAAACGGTCCGAAAGGATTGATTACGAAATTATGACGCAGAGGGAATCATTTTTCTCCTAATTCCGCTCAAAGCGATTTCGTAACACTTTTTCTAAAATTCCCGATATCGATCTCGTAATAATAAACATACATATTGCGAGTATCGAAATTTGAGTCGAGTATAAATTAAACTATATTTTCACGCGACTTAGTTAATTATCGATTTAAAACTAAAAGCAATCTCGAAATCAACGCCTTTTCGAAACGGACAACAGTCCGTACACGAGGCACTCGATCGAGTGCCATAGCCCACTCGATCAAGTGGTACTCAAAAAACCAGGTAGGAGGTCCATAGAAGGACCACTCGACCGAGTCCCACCCATGACTCGATCGAGTGGTCCCCTTTACGCTAAAACGCGGGTTTCGTACGTCATGTTTAGCATCGTTAAATATTTTTATGACCTCGGTCACCACGTGTAAAGACTATCACGTGCCAAAATTTCAAAACCATGCATTGCGTTATCCGTTATAATCCATTATTATCATCGTTACTATTTCAATTATTCCGATTTTCGCGTTTGTTGTATTGTAATTCCGGGTTGTATTCCGCCCGTGTGTTTGTAATCTATTTTCGCGCCCTTATTTTCATTGTTTGATTTATTGTACTAAAAAAAACCTCACATGCTAAAATAACTTCGACGTTAGTTTAGATGCATTAAACAACGTAGTTGAACATAACTCGCATGTTTAGTCAAAAACGTTGTTTGCATAACATTCAAACGAATTACTAGCGCGCGTATTCTAAAATCGAACGGTATCTTAGTAGAGGCCGCGAAAGTGCGGGCGGGGTTGGGTGTCCTTCATGGGCTTCCCAACATGTACCCTCACCCCTTGCTCAGAACCATGGTTTCCGGATGTTCGAAACCGTTGGCACACGAGAGTCATTTGATGCATGATTCCGGATAACTCGGCATCGGTATCGTAATGCAAAGGGACGAACCCCTAAACTCTAGCATTGAAAGCGGGCCGTGCTTTGTGCACGATCCGCCTAAACGTAGATTGGGTTCGAACGGGTCCGAATTCCCACAAAAGTTGGTGGCGACTCATAATTAGATTTAAATTTCAACCCGAGATCAATCTTACAACGGGATTCATTCGACTACCCCAAACCAGCGCTTGGCCGCGTCGGGGTGGACCTATGTCATGTCCACAATTTGGCGACTCCGATGGGGAAAATTGATGTGTGCCTTACCATCGGGATCCTCAGGGTGAGACTCGAGGAGAAATCGTTCGATTAGTACAATACGCGCTTTAATTTTACGGTTCATGCATAACCCCATTTTTTACCCGGGCCGGTACTGGTGACCGACGTCCCACTATACCGCGATATATTCCAAATTGGTTAGGTCAAGGTGTTCATAGCTAATTCGTATGGGTTTCGCGACATGTTCTAAGATCAACACGACTTAGGAAGTCCGTCCCGATTCTCGAAAAGGCTATGCGCACTGGTATAGACCTTATTTAGACCGACAAAGCCTTAGTGTAAAGCATACATGGTGTCGTAATAATGCTTGCGTGACTATGTGCTACTTGGTTTCCGAGTCATTTTCAAAAACCGTCATTTTCAATGGTGCATCTTTTCAAAAATATCCAATTTCAAAACCCGGAATACTACCAAATTTAGGACTTATGATATAACTCAAAATAGCCTATTTTTAGCCGGTATGCTATCCTTTCCAAAACTCAAAGATTTTCGAACCTTCAAAAATTTCGGCCCGACGGCATTTTGCCGATTTCAAAAAAAGTCGGGATCGTCCTCCGATTTTCTCGGAATTCGAACTCTCTTTAAATAAAAAAACCTTCCTTATCCTAAGACTTACCGCATTTAGAGTGTCCTGTCTTTTAATAAGTCGTCGAAAGTCTTTAGCGTCGGAACTTCGTCGATCTTACATCGCGAGTTTCCTCTCCATCCCGGTCCGCCTTATTTGTCTAAGGCAAGGCTAACCAACGTAGGGCATACCCCTACCAAGGAAAGCCCATTTACACACTCGAGTCCAAAGTCTGGGAAAATCTCACGTGGACCTTCCTTCGAATGGGACTCGGCCCACATAGCCGAATCATAAGGAAGGCCCACCATTCACGAGTCATCCGTCTAGGTGTCTTTTCCGAGTCATTTTCCTTTTCAGCCTTTTCCTCGCCCGGGATGTACTTCTTTTTTGGTTCCGAGATCTGGGTTCAGTTTCTGATTACGCGATATTCTTACAGACATGCCACCATTGACCAGCCACAAGCGCAAAATGGAGGACGCTTTGAACAAATTAGCCGCCTCGATAGACAACATGGTTATCAAGCAGACCGATATCGAGACCCAGTTGACAGCAATAAGGGCTGATCAGGTGGCTGTTGTGGCCCGTTTGACTGCTTTGGAGCAGAAGGCTTCTCCCGGTGCACCTCCCGTTGCACCAGAAAACACGGGGCCTATAGCTGAACTAGTCAGCGCAGTCCGCCGACTGGAGGAACAGGTCCACTTGTTCGGGACTAACACCATTCACACCGAAAATTCCCGTGTCTATTCTTCTCTGAATGACAAGCTGCCTGTAAATCTGAATCTCACGGGCTTGCCAATGTTTGAAGGAACCGAAGACCCGTTACTACATGTACGGGCCTTCAAAGAATTCATGGCTATCAAGGAGGTAGATTCTTCGATGCTCAAGAATCTCTTTGCTGCATCCCTCGAGAAGCACCCACGGTCCTGGTACTATAGGCTAGACCCGGAAAAATATCCTACTTGGGATGACGTGGCAACAGAGTTTGCTCGGAATTATGCTGATAATACCGAGATTCAAACAACTATGCGCTCTTTGGAGGTTATGGCCCAGGAGCCCAAAGAAGATTTTACTAAATACCTTCAACGCTGGAGGGCTGAAAGTGTAAAACTGGTTGACAAGCCCAACAAGAAAACCTTAGTGGAGGCCTTTGTCAAGAACCTCCTCCCCTCCTGCCGGGTCCATCTCCGGTATGCTATCATACCCAATTTCACCACTCTTACTGAAATGGGTATGAGAATAAAAGATGATTTGAGGCTAGAGGGCCTTACTAAGGCCTCTAGCAAGGGATATCAAGGGGCTATTTCTTCCACCACTAAGCCCCCAACTGCAGCTGCAACTCGCATCATCTTCGACGCGGTTAATGTACTAGATGCCTCGTCCAAGAAGAATACCCCAGCTCGGGTATTCACCGATATAGGGACCACCTATACATATGCCTTAGAAAGGCTATCCTCCAAGGGCCTGATCCAACCGATAGGCCCAACTTCTGAAGTCCCGGTCGAGAAACGCTCCAAAAGCTACAATGTCAAGGCCTATTGCCAATATCACCGAGGTAATGGGCACGATACTGTGAAATGCTGGAAATTGAAGCATCTGATCCAAGACTTGATCGAAAGTGGGAAGATACCATTGCACGAGGATAAACCGAGTAACAAAGAAAACCCCTTCAGCGCCCATGCAATGCCATCTTCACCGGGAAGTAATCGACTGTTCTCTCCTCATTTCTCCTTTCATCCCACAAGTTAATGGGATCCGGTTCAATGGTTAAGATGGTGTTTACCTGGCTAAAGGGGAGGCTGTCCCCATCACCCCGAAAGAGGTCGGAAAGGCTAAGTCCAAAGCCTTAGCCAGCAACCACCTTGCTACCGTCGGCCGTCCTTATCAACCTACTAGCTCTAAGGACACCCCTATCCCGACAACCGTCACTGAACCCGCCAGGACGGAATCTTCCCTCGAGGAGCCAAGCGTTGATATGGCTCTGGTCAAACAATTGAAAAGGGCTCGAGTTGATCTCACCATATGGCAACTTTTGGTTAGCTCGCAAGAACATCGGGAAGCACTTACTAAGGCTCTCGATCAGATCAAGGTCGACTCACTGGTTACCCTTGCTGAAATGGTAGCCACTATCATGCCCTATCTCAAGGGAAAGTCCAAGGAAGAAGGCTCGCTTATTACCTTCTCCGAGTCCGACCTACCACGTTCTGGGCTGCCCACAACTTGGCCCTGTACATCACGGTGATCTGCCGAGGGAAGTATCTCCCGGTGACCCTAGTTGAGGATGTGTCTGCTGTAAATGTCCTTCCTCTGAGGATTGCCAAAGCCCTCGACATTACCGAGGCCGATTACCTTCCAACCGCACAAACTATTCAGGCTTTTGATGGAAGCCAAAAGTCGGTTGTTGGGGCCGTTAAGTTGACGATCATAACGGGCCCAATCGAAATGGAGTTAGAGCTCCAGGTGATTGATGTCACCTCCTCTTTTAACCTGCTCTTCGGAAGGCCGTGGATCCACGCTGTTAAGGCAGTGTCCTCCACTCTCCACCGAAAGGTCAAGCTGCCCCTACAAGATGGTGTCATTACTTTGGAGAGAACCCCCATAACTGTGGCTAGCTGCAACCCGCCACAGGACGTACGGACCTCCGAGGGTTCGACTTTGTAGGGATGATCGAAGAGGAGTACCTTTTCAGGCCCTACTTTACAACTAGCATGGACATGATGCTACAAAATTTGGGGTACTTACCGGGGGCTACTTGATAGGCCGGATTTAGTCGTAGTTATTACGATGGTTTTTGTGTATTTTTGTGAGCTTAATCGGGTGTCTTGTAGTGCATTTGTGTCATTTTGGTATGAATGTAATAGAAGATATTTTGAGGATTCTGATCTCGATCGTTAGTTGGGTCAAGAATGGATGACTTATGAAGAATTGGATAGCCCAGTAGAAGACACGGAGCGAGGAAAAAACGAAGGAAGACGTGAAGAGCAGCAGAGTGCCATGCGAGGCGCCCCAGATCCAGGCGAGTCGTGCGGGCAGGCGAGTCGCGCAGATCTTGCGCGGGTCGCGCGGATGCCTTAATTTCTTGACGCGTCTCAACCTTATTCCACCTTAATTTATTACGTTTTGAAGACTTTGTTTTAATTAGGAAACTTTATTACCTTTCTATTTTATTATTATTACTATTATTATTATTATTATTATTATTATTATTATTATTATTATTATTATTATTATTATTATTATTATTATTATTATTATTATTATTATTATTATTATTATTATTATTATTATTATTATTATTATTATTATTATTATTATTATTATTATTATTATTATTATTATTATTATTATTATTATTATTATTATTATTATTATTATTATTATTATTATTATTATTATTATTATTATTATTATTATTATTATTATTATTATTATTATTATTATTATTATTATTATTATTATTATTATTATTATTATTATTATTATTATTATTATTATTATTATTATTATTATTATTATTATTATTATTATTATTATTATTATTATTATTGTTATTGTTATTATTATTATTATTATTATTATTATTATTATTATTATTATTATTATTATTATTATTATTATTATTATTATTATTATTATTATTATTATTATTATTATTATTATTATTATTATTATTATTATTATTATTATTATTATTATTATTATTATTATTATTATTATTATTATTATTATTATTATTATTATTATTATTATTATTATTATTATTATTATTATTATTATTATTATTATTATTATTATTATTATTATTATTATTATTATTATTATTATTATTATTATTATTATTATTATTATTATTATTATTATTATTAGGAGACTATTATTAGGTTAAGTTAAGTTTTTGATTATTCACAATTCATCATCATCATTCACGTTCACCTAGAAGAAAAGAGAAGCAAAACCCTAGCATGTGCCAGTAATTCCTTTTTCTCGGATTAAGAGTTGAAGCTTCTAATTATTCAATTGTGAGACTTTAATTCTTCTTTATTCTATCTCTTGAGTATTGTTATTTCTCCGTTCATATTTGAATGATTGTTGAATGTTTAGATTAAAGTAGCTAATTAATCTTTACAATTTTCAATCTATTGTTATTCTAGCGATTGAATCTGTAAGGCCCTGTTCTTTTCGGTTGAAATAGAGCTAAGCTGAGCTGAGCTGGTCTGATAGGAGCTGAGCTTGTCTGATAGGAGCTGAGCTGGACTGATAGAAACTGAGTTGAATAAAAAGAATCTGAAACTAATAACACTTATATAAATTATACTTTAGGATTAAAGGATATCAGAGGCTTATTACCTGGTGTCGCAGGTTCCTTATCCCTGTTTACCAATTCTCCTTCTCCGTCCTTTAACAATTTGAAGATTTCCCCCAGCATCGCGGAATTCTCTCATAACGCTGCAGCCTGCTCCTCGAGTCTCTGCTCTAATGAAGACTGTGTCAATAAACAGTGATATATAGAAGGCTATGCAGAAGCGCATTATTCTAATAGTGATCTTTGTCTCAATGATGTTCTTTATTTATTTTTCACAAATCTGTATTCGGTTCAATTTGACATTGTTTGTAGATGCCGGATGGCTTATTATTAATGATATTGATCTTCACTTTCAAAATAAAATAAAATATAAATTATCTAATAATATTTTAAAAAATGAGAAAAAAATATAAAAAAAATTATAACACTAAATACATAAATAAAAATAAAATAATAATAATAATAATAATAAAAATAATAACAACAACAACAACTACAAAAATTAATTAATTAATTAATTATAATAGTAATAATAATAATTAATTAATAATAGTAATGATAATAACAACAACAGCAACATAGTGCTCACTCCAATTCATTTGATTTCTACTTTTGTTTTTATTAGTACTTGGCAATAGAAAATGTTATGTGTGTGTGTGTGTGTGTGTGTATATATATATATATATATATATATATATTCTTAAATCTTAATACAATAGAAATAATACTCATATGCTATATCGTGTGTGTGAGTTGTAAATGATATTATAAAGTGCATAATAATATAAATAATTATTATAATAACAATGATGATAAAAAATAGAAAATAATAATAATAACAATGACGATGATGATGACGACAACGACAATGACGATAATAATTTGTTATTATTATTATTATTATTATTATTATTATTGTTGTTGTTGTTGTTGTTGTTGTTGTTGCTGCTGTTGTTGTTGTTGTTGTTGTTGTTGTTGTTGTTGTTGTTGTTGTTGTTGTTGTTGTTGTTGTTGTTGTTGTTGTTGTTGTTGTTGTTGTTGTTGTTGTTGTTGTTGTTGTTGTTGATTTCGTTGTTTACTTGTTAGGTAGTTTTAGTTACTTCAATCACCCATTCACCCCCCATTCTAAGTTATTAATTTCTATTTTTAAATCACTTAAATTGCTTCGCCTTCTCTGTGGACCGACCCTTATTTCCCTATATTATTGTTTTAGTTTTTTGGTTATAAGTGCATAAATAGTACCTTTGGGAGCATACGACTCCGGCTCACCACTACTTCAAGGCCATATCTTCCAGCTGGGAAGATTATTGAAGTCCTAAATGACGGAGAGTCTTGCTTCGGCCTAGGGTACGCTATGACCCCGGGAAATGTTGTCCGGGTAGGTATTGAAAAGACCAGCAACATCATCAAGGGTACCTACTTGGGCCCTTATAGCCCAAGACTAACTGACAACTTTGTTACTCCGGTATTCGGGGTTGTCTAGGTTGGTCTCTACCAACCTACCATCTCATATCCCGAGACCAAATTGGCTCGAGAATGCACCTACATTCCAGATGACATATTTGCCCTCGTCCAGTCTGTATCTAAGGAAGGTGCGGACAAGGCCGAGCATGTGCTGGGGCTCCTATTTGGGGAAGACAAGGCTGTCCCGACCCCTAAAGAAGACTTGGTGAACCTGATCCTCCGAAGCAACAGGTTCGATCCCACAAAGCTGATCTCTGAAGTCGGCTCTGATACCGGGAACAGGGCATGGAGAAATACCATCAAGTGGACCGACAACAAGGGCCGAGCCTACAAGCTGACCACCGGCGAAGGAGACATGTCGGACACCGAGTCTGAGTCAGAGTCTGAGTCCGAGTCTAGAGGGTCTGGTGCTAGAGTCCAGTCTGTAACCTCTCTCCCTGTAGTCACTTCCACTGGAGCCTCTGGGTCTGTCCCGAGGGCACTCCCAATCCCCCCTCTGACCAATGATCAGATGGTCGCTCTCATTGAGCTGTTTTTCAAATTTACTTTCAATAATAATGATAACTGTTCTGCTTACGACTTGTCTTATTTTCAAAATGCTTTCAATTTAAAAAATATGTGCAATGACATTGAGAAACCCGACGAACAGGTACCTCTACCTCCGCATCTGATCGAGCAACTCGAACAAAGGGAATCTCGGGATTCGGTAATCGAAGAAACCGAGTTCATCAATGTGGGAACCACTTTAGAGCTCCAGATGCTTAAGTTAGGGTTATCCTTAGATCCCGTGGAGAGACAACAATTCACAAACCTCCTCCAAGAATTCAAGGACGTCTTCGCATGGTCTTTCAAGGACATGCCAGGAATAGATCGGAAAATAGCTGAACACCATATACCCATCAAAGACGGGTGTAAGCCGGTAAACTAGAAGCTCCGCAGAATGAGGCCCGAATGGTCTCTCAAGGTCAAAATTGAGGTCGACAAACAGTTCAACGCCGGCTTCATACAAGTGTCCGAATATCCGGACTGGGTTGCAAACATCGTGTCGATACCTAAAAAGGACGGTAAGGTGCGGGTATGTGTAGACTTTCGGGATCTTAACAAGGCAAGCCCGAAAGACGATTTTCCATTACCACACATCGACATCCTGGTGGATAACACAGCCGATCATGCCCTTTTATCATTCATGGACGGGTATGCCGGATAGAATCAGATCAAAATGGCAGAAGAAGATATGAGTAAGACCACCTTCACTACGCCTTGGGGTACTTACTGTTACACCATCATGCCATTTGGTCTCATCAATGTCGGGGCCACTTATCAACGAACCGCCACGACCTTATTACATGACATGATGCATAAGGAAGTGGAAGTTTATGTAGACGACATGATCGTCAAATCCAAAGACCGAAACGGGCATGTTGCGGCTCTAAGGAAGTTTTTCACCCGACTGTGCAAATACAACTTGAGGCTAAACCCTCAAAAGTGCAATTTCGGGGTAACATCCGGCAAATTACTGGGTTGTATCGTTAGCCAACGCGGTATCGAGGTCGATCCAGCCAAAATCAAAGCCATTACCGAGATGCAACCTCCTAAAATCGAAAAAGAGATAAGGGGATTTCTCGGGAAGGTTCAATATATCAGCCGATTCATATCCAAGCTAACCATTGTGTGTGAACCGATTTTCAAAAAACTGAAAATAGGGGAACGAACTCTGTGGAATGAAAAATGTCCAGCAGCTTTCGACAAAATCAAGGAGATCCTGTCTGCTCCGCCAGTATTAATGCCACCTCGACCCGGCTTGCCTTTGTCGTTATACCTAACAACGACCCAGACAGCCATGGGGGCTATGCTGGCCCAGACAGTCAACTCAGAAGAACGAGCCATTTACTACATCAGAAAAAAATTCAAGGAGTATGAATGCAAATATACCATGCTCGAGAAGACGTGCCTAGCCCTGGTCTGGGCCACCAAAAAACTCCGGCACTATATGCTCAGTCACGAGGTACATGTTTAATCCAAAATGGATCATATCAAGTACCTGTTCGAAAACCCCATCCTCAATGGCAGGATGTCCAGATGGAATTTAATGCTGGGAGAGTTTGATCTCAAATTTGTGCCACTAAAAGCCATTAAAGGACGGGTAGTAGCCGAATTTCTCGCCGATAGTCCCGTATCCGAAGAAGGGCACATCGATACCTGGTCCTTTCCAGATGAAGACATATTCAATACCGATACAGAAACATAGGATTTATATTTTGACGGGCATCCAATTTCCGATGGTTTGGAGTCGGGATTCTGTTAATCTCGCCAAAAGGGGAGCATACTCCGCTATCCAATAAACTAGATTTCAACGTGACTAATAACGCAGCCGAATATGAAGCATGCATTCACGGGTTGCAAGCCGCCGTAGATTTAGGAGTCACAAACCTCCGGGTCCATGGTGACTCGTCTCTAGTCATCAACCAAGCTTTCCAAAAATGGAAAACTCGGAACGCCAACCTCGTAGCCTATCAGGCACGAGTAAGGGTTTTCGAAAAAACAGTTCCAAAAGGTAGAATACATCTATCTACCCCGGGAAGAAAATCAATTTACGGATGCACTTTCCAAATTAGCATCCTTATTAAATATCTCAGAGCACCTAACCAGCATGCCGATTTCCGTCGAAAGACGATTCGAGCCGGCATATATCCACATCATTCAAGACGTCGAGATAACCGATCCAAAACCTTGGTACCAGGCTGTTCTAACCTACTTGACAACAGGAGAATATCCTCCGGGAACTGAAAACCGAGCCAAGAAAGCCCTACGGAGACTGGAAACCCAGTTCCTCCGTACGGACGACGGACAGTTATACAAAAAGACGGCACAGGGGGCTCTCCTCCTATGTGTCGACAAAATAAAAGCCGAGAAGGCTATAGCCGAAGTGCACGACGGTGAAAATGGTCCACATATGAACGCCCATATGCTTGTCCGAAAAATCATGAGACTCGGATATTACTGGAACAGTATGGAAACCAATTGTCGATTATATGTCAAACATTGTCATAATTGCCAAATTTTCACCAACGTGCAACATATGCCTTCATCCCTACTATACACCATGACATCACCATGGCCGTTTTCGACGTGAGGAATTGATATAATTGGAAAGGTAAACCCTTCCGGGACCGGAGGACACTGTTTCATTTTGGTGGCTATCGACTATTTCACCAAATGGGTCGAAGCCGACTCATACCGAATCTTGAAGGCCAAACATGTTGCTAAATTCATCCAAAACAAGATTATATGCCGGTACCGGATCCCACACGAGTTCATTAGTGATCACGTGACGCATTTCCAAGCTGAAACTGCTACTTTGCTAGCCAAATATAAAATCCAAAGGCATATGTCTTCGCCTTACCGTCCCCAAACAAATGGAGCGGTAGAGGCAGCTAACAAAATAAATGTCACCATACTTAAAAAGATGACTGATAATTACCGGGACTGGCCCGACAAAATACCTTTTGCCCAATGGGGGTACCGAACGTCAATTCGCACCGCAACCGGAGCAACTCCATATTATTTGACGTATGGAATGAAGGCAGTCTAGCCAATCGAATTAGAAGTATCGTCTCTCAGGATTTTACTTGAAAGCATAGTGCCTGAGGCAGACTGGGTCCGAGCTCGATACGACTCGCTAGTTCTTTTGGACGAACGGTGATCCCGGACCCTCAACAATATCCAAATATACCAAAATAGAATATAACAGGCCTTCAACAAAAGAGTTAGGCCCAGAAATATCAAAGAAGGGGATTTGGTCCTCAAATCCGTCCGGGCATTACTACCAGTTGACCCAAGAGGAAAATTCAAACCCAATTGGGCTGGGCCGTATCTAGTAAAGAAGGTTCTATCAGGAGGAGCAGTGATGCTGACGGACCTGGACGGGAATGAATTTGCCAACCCGACCAACTTGGACCAGCTGAAGCGCTACTACCCCTAAACCTTATCTCAATGTCATTTGCAAAAATTTGTCTTTTCATAAATAAATTTTTAAAATTATAAGCAAGTAAATAAGTAAGGATTATTTATCCTACTATTGCGCACACCTCAAACTAATAGTCTTGGTGTATTTCGAAATTGCAAAATTCCATGCCCGAACTACATTTGGTTTGATTCCACTAATTGTGGATACGTAGACAGCCCCTCAAAAGAATACAATCACTACAATAACGAAAAGACAGAAATGGTATTCACTAATAAATATGTCTTTTATTATCAAAAACCGATAAACTCGGGAATTTCAAATTACATCACACAAAAAAAAAAACAACAAAAAAGCACGCCACAAAAATAATAGTAATACTTAAATAGTAAAATTAAGGAGACAAATCTTTAGGGCATCTTGCCCTTGCCTTTGTCTTTCGGGTCGCGCGGAGCCCTTGGTCGCCGGGGCGGGGGCGAGCATTCCCGGATCACAAGGGGAACCTCCTTTGCTCGAACCCGTTTCTTCGACAATAGGTCTTCTGCTATTGTAACCGGTCCGAGTCGAGCCCTTACGTTCTCCGGTAGCTTGTCCCGGGGACCAAGTCGGTCCTGGACTGATAGTCGGCGCCCAAGTCTCCTCTCAAAGTCTGTCTGGGGGCTCACTTCTCCTCGAGCACCTCTAGCACTAGACCCTTTAGCTTGAGTCTTAGTCCTCCCTTTCTGACCTGACATCAGACGAACCAATGTAGCCGGAGTCTCACCTTCGTCAAAGAAGCCTCTATTATCTTTAGCCTGCTCTCATCGAAGCAGGTCAAAAGCTTCATCAAACTTTAAAGCAGCTCGGGCCTTGGCAGAATCTGCTTTTGTCTATTTCACATAAGAGTCTGATACCAAATTGAGTGAAGAGAGTCGGGAATAGACCAAGTGACCCGGGTATAATTGTTGCATCCAGGTATCGCACATTACATCAGTCGGCTAGGTCGGATCACTCACAACTGCTTCGTTCTCCAGGATCCTTTGGGACCAACCATACTGCCTAAGGTTGCGGTCGGGGTAAAGGTGAACTGTTTGCCTAAAAGACAGAATCACCTGATAGCGATCCTTATCCCTCGATGTCAAACCTGTCCAAACATAAATAGGCCACCACGGCACCACCCATCGGATCAATGGACCGCTATGAAAAGACAGCTCTTCGTCCCAATATTTCTGATTGATGTGGCGAGAAAAATCAATGGTCCGTCTCCTTGTCATCACCTGATTAGGCTGGTACCGACTTGGGTCAAGGGGAGGTTCTATGATTGACAGCCTCTCAAATAGCCAAAGCTGAAAAGAAACAAAAATTATAAGTTCTCGACGCAAAATTGACGTCCGCCTAGGGGCACTCGATCGAGTGCCTAGGGGTCACTCGATTGAGTGCCACCCCCGAAATCGGACAGCGTTTTTTTTACGAAGGCACTCGATCGAGTGCCAAGGTGACTTGATCGAGTGCCCTCTGTAGCAGAATATCGCAACAAAAAAGAGAAAAAATTGAAAAAAAAATGAAGCGATATACCTGCAGTAAATGGGTACTACCGGTCAGACGAACTGACGAATCCCTTTTGCGATTGTCTAAAGCCTGGATAATTTCCCCCATAATCAGCCATGCCGGAGTGTGCTCCGTCTCCAGGCCATCAGGTCGACAACGGTGAAAAGTCGAACGTTGCCCATACACGACAACAGATCCATATGACCTTCGAAAGCATAGACATGGAGCATATAAAAAGCAAAAACCCTACAGCGGTGGGCCGGCCTGACCCGGACATCGTGCGGGTTCATAAATTTCACGGCCAAATCAAACAAAGAAATATTATCCCCATCTGTCATGCGAGATACTTCCATGTGGGAAAGTCCTAGAAATTCCCACAGTTTCCTCTTGGGATCATGAACTGAACACGGGACAACAGGACGGAGTAAAGAGTTCCATTCTCCCACAACAGCAATTTCCTCGGGTATAGGACAGATTTCGCCCCAAGGAAGGGAAAAAACATGGTATATGTCGTCCCAATAGGACAGACAAGCATCAAGAAAATAACGATCCACCTGCATCTGATGGATTGTGAACAGCTGAGAAATACCCGTCTGATTTAAAGCTACCTAATCCGCGTCCCTGAAGCACCGGGATAATCTTGCAGCATCGCAGTCGAACGTTCAATACCCATGGCTAAATTTCTTGAAAAGGACAGATTTTTGTTTCTTTTTAGGAAAAAAAGATTGTGAGAAGTGCTGAAAAGCTGAAACAGGGGATCGGATGTGTATTTATAGCAAGCCCTGACAATCCTTCTACTACTATGATTCCTTAACCCAAGTGGGTCTAGGTATACAGGCCCAATCTCAGCTTCCTCATATCGGCACAGGAATTAAGTAATCCCGAGCATTCCTAATTTTCAAAGGAGTCAAAATTTTCAAAAAATTTCAAAGTCATTCGATTTAAAAATTTAAATTTTTTATTCCCCATCGCAAGTCGTGTTTTACCTAAATGTTACATGCAAAATTCTATGTAACTGTACACAAGTACACTCAAGGCTTCAGAAGCAAGCTCGCGCAACTCACTTAACTCCCCAGCAGAAAGCCCGAGGTGGCATTTCTCCCGAGACAGCACGGGATGTGTCTACATACAGGCGCACCCGGGACTCCTAAAGCAAGTCCGACTCCCCACGGAGCTATCAACACCAACTCAGGTATGATTTCTATCTTATGGCTGGCGATCTCTTCACGCGAGTCTAATGGACTATAAATGACCCGACCGGAAGTCTGCCATGTCTTAATCCTCGATTTGCCTGGTAGCTACTCTGACTTTCGCCTTGTCCAAGCCTCAGTCAGATTGGGGGCTCTGTAGACACCCGCATTTGGCTGCAAGTGTCTATAGCGGTCTCCAACAAAACACCCGATGATGATCGGACGCGAACGTGATTTTACGCGCTCGAATATGGGCTCAAAATCATTAGTATTTGGCTTGGGCTTTTTACGAAGTATAAAACTCACAAAACCAACCTCAAATTCAGGCCCAGCAGGTCGTTTCTAATCAAATAAGACTATTTTGGGTCAAAGCCGACACCGAAAATAAAATCGTCTTTTAGCGACCGGGTCAAACCTCGGTCAAAGCCGTTTCCGAGACACAAACCAGTCATACAAACTTCAAAGAACCCAACTCGAAGTCAAAAACCTCAAAATGTCTCGACTATCCGACCCACTCGATCGAGTGGACCTCCAAAGGGCCCGCTGGTTGCCGTTTAGTGGGCCACTGGATCGAGTCCACGGGGGCACTCGATCGAGTGACCCTAGGTCGGGGGCTGGGTTTTTCTTATAAATATACCCCCTTGTGCACCTCATTCAACACAATTTTTGATATACAATTTTACACCCTACAAATATTCATCCATCTCATTCACAACCTTTGCAACCCTTCCTCTACCTTAAACCACCATAACTTTCCTATATCATCTCGACGCTCCCGTGCCTAAGCCACAACTAGATGAGTCCAATTCCGAGAAGACAAAGCACGTAGGTTGAGGGTGCAAAATTCATTCCCGACTTCTCCCTTTTCTCTCTTCTCTTCTCTCGTCTTTTCCAGTCGTCTTCTTCGTCTTCTTTGTCGTTTTTTTAGTTCTTTTCTTCTTTCGTTTCTAATATCGTTATTATTATTATTATTATTATTTTTTTTTTTTTTGCAGAAAAAGGTATCATTTCATTCATTTCGAGTGAAATTAAAATTTTGGTGCAAAAAAGACTATCACACAAGGAATGCAAAAGCATTCAAAGAGTCTAAGTGACCTATAATCCTATTATGCTTAGGATTAGCATTTCTGTAAAATCTAACCGCTACATGGAATTTAATCATGCAAACAAAAGTTTCTATGCTAGATTGCTTAGATGAGAAGATCCTCTTTTTACGTTCTTTCCAAAGTAGAGCCACCGTGGCTGCCAGACTAGTTTGGATCCATGGCTTCTTCCAATGCTTCTTCCTTTGGGGTGACAAAATCCATTTTACAATGCTACATAGCTGCAGATTGCCAGTAGTGATGTTCATCCAATCTGTCACACTCCTCCAAATATGTGCAGAGACTAGTGTGGACATGACGTAGGTCCACCCCGACGCGGCCACGCGCGGGTTTGGGTAGGCGAATGAATCTCGTGGTAAGATTGTTCTCGGGTTCGAAATTTAAGTCAAAATGGAGTCGCCACCGAATTTTGTGGTTATTCGGAACCATTCGAGCCCACTCTATATCGTCATGGGCTATACACAAAGTAAGCCCACTTCGATTTCAGAGTTTATGGGGCTCGTCCCTTTGCATTGTTATATCGATATCGTTTACACCGGCTTTCGTATATAAAATGACTCTCGTGCGCCAATGGTTTCAGCCATCCGGAAACCAAGGTTCTGAGTAAGGGGTGAGGGTACGTGTTGGGAAGCCCACTGAGGACATCCAACCCCGCCCGCACAATGGCGGCCTCTACTAAGACATCGTTCGTGTTCGTGTACGCGTGCTAGTAAAACGACTAAATGATATGCAAACAGCGTTTTTGGGCTAAGCATGTGAATTATTGGTTTGCTACGTCATTTAATGCATCTTGATTCACGTCAAAGTGATTTAGCATGTGATGTTCATTTAAATAAATAAATGGCAAACATCGAAAATAGAAAACTCGTAAATAAATTACAAATTACACGGGCGGAATACAACCCGGAATTCACAATACAACGAGCAATAAAATAGAATAATTGAATTAAATTAGAAGAGCGATAAATAAATACACGACTCGACAAAGACCCGTATACAATAAATGCACAATAGATCGTGAATTAGTTAGACGGACGAACCTTAATTAATTACGCATTATATTGCATATTAATCAAAGTACGGAGGTTCGAGACCTAGGTGTGGCGCTAACCCGATCTCGAACCTCGATGCCTTGTCCCGACTTATCACCTCGAGAAATGGAGTCTAAATTAATTATGTGTCGGATACGACTAAAGAGTCGTCGACATAAAATTAATAGTGCGAGACCGTCGATCAAAATCGTTTTAGGTGTCGTGATATGCATTAGTTTTGAAAATTAGAATTACGTGATTGATTATGCACGTGTCGACTAAAAGTCGTAAAAAATGACGAGGCTCGAATGTTGCCTTAGAGCTCTCGGTTTTCTGGGCTACAGGACCCACTCGATCGAGTCATGGTCTGACTCGGTCGAGTGTGTCCTCAAGCGTAGCTACTGTCCAGATTTTTGGGTGCTACTCGATCGAGTAGCCTACGTACTCGGTCGAGTAGCCTACGTACTCAGTCGAGTAGCCCCTGTACGAGTGACAACTCGTGTTGCTATTTTGGTTAAAATCGATAGTGGGCCAAATTAAATACAAATATTGTACGATTTGCACTTAACTCGGCTTTCGGTGCTATAATCGCATATGCAAGCGATTATAATACCGTCATCGGTATTTTATGAAAATGTTATCTTTTAGATTAGAAAATTTGAATTAGTGACGAAATTGTATCCCTCTACGTCACGACATCGAAACTGATCCTTTCGGATTATGTGATGTCGGTTTTCGTGTCAACGGGTTTCGTACTAATCATCGAAATGGGATCAAATGCGTTCAACTAGGACCGATCACGATCACATCATGTCCTTGAGTACATTGGGGCGGCGCTCCTCGAAAAGGCGCCACCTCCGTCGTTACTCGTAAAGGAATTAGATGGATTTTAGGCGATCGTCATAGTCAAACGTATTCGAAACCGAGATTTTGATATTAGTATGTATATATACACGGTATAATAATGTTAGATGTTAGAATACGAAATTAAAGTGTTAGTAAACGATAAAAAAGGTTAGTGTTAGAGTACATAAATAAAATGTTAGTGTACAAAAATAAATAAAAAATTAGTATGCACAAAATTAAAGGTTAGTGTTAGTAAATAAAATATTAGTATCGTTAATATCGACTAATAATAGTAGTACTACTACTACTAATAATAATAATAATAATAATAATAATAATAGTACATAATATATATATATATATATATATATATATAAACGGTAAAAAGATAAGGGAGAAAAAGAAACAGGGTTTGAATTACACCCTCAACCTACATGCTTAATGGCCTCGGAAACGGACTTGTAGTAGCGGCGTGAGCGCGGGAGTGTCGAGATATGTAGGGTGAGTTAGGGTGTATATGGTTAGGGAGAGGATGCTCTCGGGTCTTTGGCGAGTTTTGATCTCGAGTTTTGATTGTATGTGTATGTGTATGTGTAATGGATGATTCGTCGAGTTTCGAGGGACGAAGGACTCGGTTTTTGTGTGTGTTGCTTAGGGTTGCTAAGGGCTTGTAGTATAGTGTAGTATGGTGGGATTAGGGTAGAAATGTAGACTAAGAATGCATGGAAAAAGCCTGTGAAATGAATGGGGGTAAGGGGGTATTTATAGGCTTCACCCCCCGACCTAGGGTCACTCGATCGAGTGGCCCTAGTGCACTCGATCGAGTGCCCTTCAAATCGGGCCTGATCTGCTGAATGACGCTCCACTCGACCGAGTGGGTCAATCCACTCGATCGAGTGGATCAAGAGGATCGAGATAATTTAGGAAGGTGTTGACCTTGCTGATTTGATTGATTAATTTGAATGTTGGATTTGGGCGCCAGTTTTCGAGAATGAATTTGGCTGATTTGTTAGACGTTTTCATCTTTGACCGGGTTTTATCTCTGGTGTCGGTTTTGACCCAAATTAGTCTTATTTTGCTCGGAACGACCCACTGGGCCTGAATTTGAGGTTGGTTTTGGGTGATTTGCACTCCGCTAAATGCCCACGTCGGATACTATTGATTTCGAGTCCGTATTCGAGCGTATTAAGACACGTTTACGTCTGATCATCATCGGGTGTTTTGTCGGGAACCGCTATAGACACTAGCAGGCAAAATGCGGGTGTCTAAAAATTGTGGACATGACGTAGGTCCACCCCGACGCGGCCACGCGTGGGTTTGGGCAGGCGAATGAATCTCGTGGTAAGATTGTTCTCGGGTTCAAAATTTAAGTCAAAATGGAGTCGCCACCGAATTTTGTGGTTATTCGGAACCATACGAGCCCACTCAATGTCGTCATGGGCTACACACAAAGTAAGCCCACTTCAATTTCAGAGTTTATGGGGCTCGTCCCTTTGCATTGTTATATCGATACCGTTTACACCAGCTTTCGTATATAAAATGACTCTCGTGCGCCAAGGGTTTCGGACATCCGGAAACCAAAGGTTCTGAGTAAGGGGTGAGGGTACGTGTTGGGAAGCCCACTAAGGACACCCAACCCCGCCCGCACATGGCGGCCTCTACTAAGACATCGTTCGTGTTCGTGTACGCACGCTAGTAAAATAATTAAATGATATGCAAACAGCGTTTTCGGGCTAAGCATGTGAATAGTATGTGAACTACGTCATTTAATGCACCTTTATTATGGTCGAAATGATTTAGCATGCGAGGTTCATTTATAAAGCGATAAGCAAGTAAATAAATAAAGCTCGAAAGGAAATAAATAACGTACAAGTTACACGGGCGGAAATACAACCCGGAATTCACAATACAACGATACATAAAAACGAAATAATAAAAGGCAATATAATGATAGAAACGGACCCGTATGTAAACTAGACCGCGAAATGTGTAGATGGACTAACCCCGATTAAATGTACATTTTGTTGCACATCGAACGAAGGACGGAAACATGGGACTGTGGCGTATTGCTAGCCCGATCCCACGTCCCATAGTCTTGTCCCGACTTATCACTTCGAAGAAGATCGGTCAAAGTCGTTCTACGTGTCGTGAAAGGCCTGAGTTTTAAAGAAAGGAGAGTCACGTGATTGTCTTTACACGTGATGACTAAAGTCGATAAAGAGACGAGGCTTGAGATGTGTGTCAAAGCCCTCGGATTTCTGGGTTACAGGACCCGCTCGACCGAGTCGTGGTCTGACTCGGTCGAGTGCGTCCTTTACGTAGCCACTGCCCAGTTTTTTGGGTGCTACTCGATCGAGTAGCCTATGTACTCGGTTGAGTAGCCCCTGTACGAGTGATAACTCGTTTCTTTTCATGTTTTAAAATCGATGGTTGGCCAAATCAAATACAAATATTGCACGATTTGTATTTAACTTGGCCTCCGGTACTATAGTCGTGTATGTACGATTATAATACCGTTATCAGAATTTTATGAAAACGTTATTGTTACGTTAGAAAATTTGAATTAGTGACGAAATGCATCCCTCTATGTCACGACATCGGAACTAACCTTTTCGGGTTATGTGATGCCGGTTTTCGTGTCAACGGGTTCCGCACTAATTGTATAAATGGGATCAAATGTGTTCAACTATGACCGATTGCGATCACGTCACGCCCTTGAGTACATTGGGGCGGGGCTCCTCGAAAGGGCTCCACCTCCGTCGTTGCTCGTAAAGGGATTAGACGGACTTTAGGCAATTATCATAGTCAAACGTTTTTGAAACCGAATTTTGATACTAGAGTATATATACGCGGTATAATAACGTTAGTAATAAAAAGACAAAATGAAGATGTGCAAATATGAAAGTGTTAGTGTTAGTGTCACTAGATCGATATGATTACAATACAAAATGCGATAAAATAAATAAAGATGAGACAAGATAGTAGAGATCAAGATGGGGTTTAGGACACCCTCAACATACATGCTAGGTATAGACCTCGGAAATGGACTCGTAAATAGCGACGGGACGACGGAGTATCGAGGATGTACGCGAGTTATGGTGTGTATGTGTGTGTGTGTGTGTCGTCGGTTTTTGAGGGACGACGGACTCGGTATTTTGGCTAGTATTGCTTACGGTTGAAGCGTAGTGTGATCTAGGGTGTAGGGTGTAAATGTAGGGCAAATGTAGGTTGATTAAACTTTTTTTTTTAAAATGAATGAGGTTAAGGGGGTATTTATAGGCCTTTCCCCACGACATGGAGGCACTCGATCGAGTGGCCCTAGTGCAGTCGATCGAGTGCCCTTGCAAACGGGCCAAACTCGATTTTTGGCGCTCCACTCGACCGAGTGGGTCAATCCACTCGATCGAGTGGGTCAAGAAAATCGAGACAAAATAGGAAAGAATTGATTTTGTTGTTTTGATTGATTTTTTTTGAATTCTGATTTTGTGCACCAGTTTTCGAGAATGAATATGGCTGATTTGTGAGACGGTTTCATCTTTGACCGGGTTTTGACCCGGTCGCTAAAAGACGGGATTTATTTTTGGTGTCGGTTTTGGCCCAAATTTGTCTTATTTTGCTCGGGACGACCCATTGGGCCTGAATTTGAGGTCCGTTTTGTGAGATTTTTACTCCTCTAAAAGTCCATGTCGGATATTATGAGTTCCGAGCCCAAATCCGAGTATACCAAGTCACGTTTGCGTCCGATCATCATCGGGTGTTTTTCGGAGACTACCATAGACACCTGGCGGTCAAAATGCGGGTGTCTACAGAGCCCCCACTCTAACTGAGGCTTGGACAAGGCGAAAGTCAGAGTAGCTACCAAGCCCGTTAAGACCTGGTAGACTTCCGGTCGGGTCGTTTATAGTCCGTTAGACTCGCGTGAAAGGGCTCGCCAGCCATAAGATAGAAACATACCTGAGCTAGGCATAAGTCCTGGGTGCGCCTATATGTGGGACCATCCCGTACCATTTCGGGGAAAATGCCGCCTCCGGCATTCCGCTGGGGAGATATGTGAGCTGTACGGGCTTGCTTTTGAAGCCTTGAGTCGTACCTGAGCTGATGATGAGGGTAGCTCCGTGGGGAGTAAAACTTGCCTTTCAGGGGTGTAGTTATGCCGACACATCACATCTTGAATGTAGCATACCGGAGAAAAATTGACTCCGTTGGGGAATTTGATAGTTTCGCGGAGACTTGCTTCTGAAGTCTGGAGTGTACCTGTATACTGACACATAACAACTTGTATGTAACACATAGGCAAAACACTGACTCGTGCTGGGGAGACAAGATATTGAAATTTTGAAAATGCCACGATTTTGAAAGAAAAATTGTCACAATTTTTTTATCACAGAAAAATCTAAAAAAGATTCTTAGGAAAGCTCGGGATGGCTTGATTCCTATTCCAGGTTCTTTGTTTGAAATCAGGCCTGCGCGCGCATAGGGCCCAGTTTGCTGAGGAGGCAAGGTAGTTAGGTTTACAGTTAGGTTTTCCCATTATAAATATGAGAATTCCTGCTTCAGTTTCTGCATCTTAACTCAAATTCTCCTTTCCTTTCTCAAAATCTTTTAGACTTTCAAGAAAATTAGGAATTTCTGTCATGGGTATCGACCATTTGACGGCTATGCTTCTCGCTTGGTCCCAGTATTTTCGGGACGAGGAAAAGGTTAGACTGACCCAGATGGGAATCGTCAGTCTTTTCCCCCTTCAACGTTTGATAATTGATTCCCATTTCTTGGACGCCTGTCTGACGTTTTGGGATACTACCCATCACGTCTTTGCGTTCCCACGGGGAGAGATATGCCCTCTTCCTGAGGAAATTGCAGCCATAGGTGGCTGGGGTCCAGTTGTTCAGCTTGCTACTCCCTCGTTCTACCCAGATCCAAGGAGGAGGCTGAGGGAGTTCTTGGGTCTGTCTCATGCTGAGACAAATCGGATGGTGCGGGGAAATACTGTTTCCCTATTCGACCTGGCCGACAAGTTCATGAACCCTCGGGATGTAAGGGCCACCCCTGCTCATAGGCGTAGGGCATTCGCCTTTTGCATGCTGCACTGTTATGTTTTTGAAGGGCTGATGGAACTTGACTCGTGCATGGGTCAAATCAGGCTGATTGGAGTGGTTGACCAGATGGAGACTGGTCATAGCCCTGCTGGGCTAGCCACTGGGGAAATCATCATGGGTCTGGATGCTAGGCGGCTTGACCCAAATCGATGGCTGACGGGAAATACCCGTCTTTTGCAGGTATACATCTCGCGTTTTTTTTTTCACGCGAAATACCTGAAGTTCGTAAGTCACTTGATCGAGTGACACTCACAACGAGCTGCTGCCTGTTTTTGAAGGGCTTACTCGATCGAGTCAGCTGCAATACTCGATCGAGTGGGCTGTAGCGGACCACTCGGTTGCTTACGACGCTTGTGTATACTTTTCAGATATGGTTGTCGGAGCGGCTGTCAATCATAGAGCCCCCTTCGAGCATTCCCAATTATCGGAGCAGCCAGATTAGCTCCCGAAGGCGGCGGATAAGCTCGAGTCATAAGATAAACCGAGCTTACTGGGATAAGGATTTAGTGTTCCACGGGGGTCTTTGATCAGGTGGACCGTCGCATGGTGGTTCCTCTCGAAGTTGACTGGATTGGCCAAGAGGGACGAAGCTCGCTACCTGGTGACTCTGTCCTTAGACTAGACAGTTCACATTTACCAGGATCGTCTCCTGAGGCAGTTCGGTTTCTCTCAGCGCATCCCTGAGACTGAAGCCATTATCAGCGTCTCGCTCCAATTGACGGACGCTATGTGCGACACCTGGCTGCAAAGATGGTTCACTCGTCCTACATGGACTATACCCAGCCCTTGTCAATCCGCTTGGGTGTCACGGGCTTACCAGAAATGGACTTCTGAGGAGTCCGAGGAAGCTCGCAAGGCCTTGAAGCTTGATGAGGCCTTTGAATTGGTTCATCGCGAGACGGCGAAGGACAACAGGGACTTCTTCACCGGGGAAGATATTCCTGAAGCTATAGTCCGGGAAGAATCGGGTCTTAAGTCACAAACTAAGACTCGATCTAAGGAGGTCGGTTCTAGTAGCACTCTGGGGCAGACTGACTTGGAGAGACGCCTTGGGCCAAGGCTGGCGGCCCGGGACCGACTAGGTCCGTGTGACCGGCTCCCTGAACCCGTGAGGGTCCGACTTGGGCCCATTGACGTGATAGAGGATTCGGGCTCAAACAAACGAGCCCGAGCTAGAGAGGTTCCTGTGGTGATCCGGGAACGCTCTCCTCCGCGTCGTCGCCAGTGGACGGCTAAGGAGGCCAAGGACAAGGGGAAGGGCAAGATGCCCTGAATGCCGAGTCCTTTAGCTTTATTATTATTATTTAAGTATTATTACTATTTTTGTCGTGTTCTTTTTTTGTAATTTTTTTTTTTTTGAATTCATGTATTTTGTAATCTCCCGAGTTTACCGGGGGTGTTTTTTCTTAATTAATAAAAGAAGTTTATTATTAAACCGCTCCTGTCTTTTCTCGATTGCATTGGTTGTACCCTTTTGAGGGGTTGCCTACGTATCCGCGATTAGCAGAATCAAACCAAACGTAGTTCAGGCTTAGTAAATTTGCAATCTCGAATTACACCAAGACTATTGGTTCAAGATGTTTGCGACAGTAGAATAAGTAATTCTAGCTCATTGACTTGCTTTTTTGTAAGAAAAATTATTTTGATAAATTTTGCTAATGACATTGAGAAGTGGTTAAGGGTAGTAACGCTTTAGCTGGTCCAGGTTGGTTGGGTTGACAAACTCATTCCCGTCCAGGTCCGTCAGCATCACTGCTCCCCCTGATAGGATCTTCTTCACCAGATACGGCCCAGCCCAATTGGGTTTGAATTTTCCCCTTGGGTCAACTGGTAATAGAGCTCGAACTGACTTAAGGACTAGATCGCCTTCTTTAATGTTTCTGGGCCTTACTCTCTTGTTGAAGGCCCGTTGGATCCTCTTCTGGTAGATTTGGATATTATTGAGGGCACGAGATCGTCGTTCATCTAGTAGAACCAACGAGTCATACCGTGCTCGAACCCAGTCAGCTTCGGGTACTTGGCTTTCTAGCAGAATTCTGAGGGATGGTACCTCTAACTCAACTGGCTGGACTGCCTCCATCCCATAGGTTAGGTAATACGGCGTTATCCCGGTTGCAGTGCGAATTGATGTTCGTTATCCCCATAGGGCAAAAGGTATTTTGTCGGGCCAGTCCCGGTAATTATCAGCCATCTTTTTGAGTATGGTGACAATTGTTTTATTGGCCGCCTCTACGGCTCCATTAGTTTGGGGACGATAAGGCGAGGAAGTATGCCTTTGGATTTTATACTTGGTCAGTAGGGCTGCAGTCTCGGCTTGAAAATAAGTCCCGTGATCACTGATAAATTCGTGCGGAATCCCATACCGGCATATTATCTTGTCCTGGATGAACTTGGCGACATGCTTAGCGTTAAGGATGCGATATGATTCAGCTTCGACCCATTTGGTGAAATAGTCGATGGCTACCAAAATAAAGCAATGCCCACCGGTACCAGAGGGATTTATTTTCCCGATTATGTCGATACCCCAAGTTGAGAATGGCCAGGGTGACGTCATGGTGTAAAGCAATGATGACGGAATATGTTGCACATTGCCGAAGATTTGACAGTTATGACAATGTTTGACATATGACCGACAGTCGGCTTCCATGGTATTCCAGTAATAACAGAGCCTCATGATTTTTCGGACCATCATGTGGGCATTCATATGCGGACCGTTTTCGCCATCATGTACTTCGGCCATAACTTTCTCGGCCTTAAATTTGTCAATACAAAGGAGAAGAGCCCCCTGTGCCGTCTTTTTGTATAATTGTCCGTCATCGGTACGGATGAACTGGGTGGCTCGCCTTCGTAAGGCTTTCTTGGCTCGACCTTCCGTCCCGGGAGGATACTCTCCGTTTGTCAGGTACGCTAACACAGCTTGATACCATGGTTCGGGATCAGTTATCTCAATGTCTTCGATGTCGTGAATGTACGCCGGCTCGGACCGTCTTTCGACGCAAATTGGCATACTGGTCACGTGGTCGGGGATGTTTAGTAAAGATGCCAATTTTGAGAGTGCATCTGCAAACTGATTCTCTTCCCGGGGCAGGTATATGTACTCTACCCTTTGGAATTGTTTCTCGAGATCCCTTACTCGTGCCTAGTAGGCCACGAGATTAGCATTCCGAGTCTTCCATTTCTGAAGTGCTTGGTTAATGACCAAGGATGAGTCACCATGTACCCGGAGATTTGTGATCCCCAGATTGGCGGCGGCTTGTAGCCCGTAAATGCATGCTTCGTACTCTGCTGCATTATTGGTAACATCAAAGTCCAGTTTGATGGAGATGGGAGTGTGCTCCCCTCTTGGTGAAATTAGGAGGATCCCAACTCCGAACCCTCGAAAATTGGATGCTTCATCGAAGTATAAATCCCATGTTTCAGCATCGCTATGGAAAATATCTTCGTCTGGGAAGGACCAGGTGTCGGTGTATCCTTCTTCGCTTACTGAGTTGTCGGCGAGAAATTCAGCTACTACCCGCCCCTTAATGGCTTTCAATGGTACAAATTTCAGGTCGAATTCTGACAACATTAGGGTCCATCTAGAAATTCGGCCTTTGAGAATGGGTTTCTCGAAGAGGTATTTGATGGGATCCATATTGGATAGCACATGGAACTCGTAGCTGAGCATATAGTGCCGGAGCTTCTTAGTAGCCCAAACCAGAGCCAAACACGTCTTTTCGAGCATGGTATATTTGCACTCATACTCTAAAAACTTCTTGCTGATGTAGTAGATAGCTCGTTCTTCGGAGTCAACCGTCTGATCCAGCATAGCCCCCATGGCTGTCTCGGTCGTCGTTAGGTATAACGACAGAGGCAAACCGGGTTGAAGTGGCATTAAGACCGGCGGAGCAGACAGAATTTCCTTGATCTTGTCGAAAGCAGCATGGCACTTGTCATCCCATAGTACCCGTTCTCCCACTTTCAGTTTCTTGAAATCTGGTTCACACACCATGCATGGTTAGTTTGGAAATGAACCGACTGATGTACTGGACTTTCCCGAGAAATCCCCTTATTTCTTTTTCGGTTTTGGGAGGTTGCATCTCGGTAATGGCTTTGATTTTAGCTGGGTCAACTTCGATACCTCGTTGGCTAACGATATGACCCAGTAATTTGCCTGATGGTACCCCGAAACTGCATTTTTTAGGGTTTAGCCTCATGTTGTATTTGCGCAATCGGGTGAAGAACTTTCTTAGGGCGGTGATGTGACCGTCCCGTTCTTTAGATTTGACGATCATGTCGTCTACATAAACTTCTACCTCTTTATGCATCATGTCGTGTAATAAAGTGGTATCGGTCCTCTGATATGTGGCTCCGGCATTAATGAGGCCGAATGGCATGACGGTGTAGCAGTAAGTACCCCAAGGTGTTGTGAAGGTAGTCTTACTCATGTCTTCTTCTGCCATCTTGATCTGATTGTACCCGGCATACCCGTCCATGAATGATAGAAGGGCATGATCGGCCGTGTTATTCACCAGTATGTCGATGTGTGGTAACGGAAAATCATCTTTCGGGCTCGCCTTGTTAAGATCCCGAAAATCTACACATACCCGCACCTTACTGTCCTTTTTAGGAACCGGCACGATGTTTGCCACCCAGTCCGGATACTCGGAGACCTGTATGAAGCCGGCTTTGAACTGTTTGTCGACTTCTTCTTTTACCTTGAGAGACCATTCGGGCCTCATTCGACGAAGCTTCTGCTTGACCGGTTTGCACCCGTCTTTGATTGGTATGTGGTGCTCGGCTATTTCCCGGTCTATCCCCGGCATGTCCTTCTAGGACCATGCGAAGACATCCTTGAACTCTTGGAGGAGGCTTATGAACTGTTGTTTCTCCTCGGGATCTAAGGATAACCCTATCTTAAGTATCTGAGGCTCTAAGGTTGTTCCTACATTTATGGACTCGGTTTCTTCGATCACCGGGTTCCGGGATTCCCTTTGCTCTAGTTGCTCGATCAGATGCGGAGGTAAGGGTACCTGTTCGTCGGGTTTCTCAATGTCATAGCATAAAATATTTTTAAAAGCAGAATTTGAAAGAAACAAGTCGTAAGCAGAACGGTTGTTATTATTGATTGAAAATTTGGAAAACAGCTCAAAGAGAGGAGCCATCTGATCATTGGTCAGTGGCGGAATTGGTAAGGCACTCGGGACAGACCCCGAGGCGCCAGCAGCAGGAATGATAAAAGGGAGAGGGGTTACAGGAGTGAATCTAGCACCGACTTCCCTAGACTCGACCTCAGACTCTGACTCAGACTCCGACTCAGACTCCGACTCAGACTCAGACTCAGGCATGTCTCCCTTTCCGGTGACCAGCTTGTAGATTCTTCCCTGACTGTCAGTCCACTTGACAGTCTTCCTCCAGGCCCTACTTCCCGTCTTGGTGCCAACATCCGAGATCAGCTTGGTCGGGTCAAAACTGTTGCTGCGGAGAATCAGGTTGACCAGGTCTTCCTTTGGAGTTGGGGCTATGGTGTCTTCCCCGAAAAGTAGCCCCAGCGCGGGCTCAGCATCATCATCTCCGTTGGACTGGATGAGGGCGAATACATCCTCCGGGATGTAGTTGCAGTCCCGGGGCAAGTGGGTCCCGAGCTGCACAGCATTGGGTTGGTATAGACCAACCTGAATAGCCCCAAATACCGGTGTGACAAAGTAGTCAGCCAACCGTGGGCTATAAGGGCTCAAGTGGATACCCTTAATAATGTTGCAGGCCTTTTCAATTCCTGCTCGGACAACATTTTCGGGAGTGATGGCATAACCGAGACCAAAGTGAGACTCTTCGTCTTTGAGGACTTCGATGATCTTTCCAGCTGAAAGATCGGGTCGAGAGGTAGCCCCCGGAAAGTACCCCAGGTTTTGGAGCATCGATCGTGTCGATACTCGTAGTGAAGTAAGGCCTAAAGAGGTACTCTTCCTCGATCATCCCCACAAAATCGAACCCTCAGAGGTCCGTGCGTCCTGTGGCGTTACAGCTAGCCACAGTCATTGGTGTTGCCTCTAAAGTGATAACATCGTTAAGCAGAGGCATTTTAATCTTTCGATGGAGGGTGGAGGACACCGCCTTGACCGCGTGGATCCAAGGCCTACCTAGGAGCAGGTTGAACGATGAGGTGACATCGATCACCTGGAATTCAAGCTCCTTTTCTACCGGGCCGGTTATAATGGTCAGTTTCACGGCCCCAACTACCGACTTTGGGCTCCCATCAAAGGCTTGGATGGTCTGAGCAGTCGGGATGTAATCGGCCTCGGTAATGCCGAGGGCTTTGGCGGTCCTTAGAGGAAGGACATTTACAGCAGACCCATCATCAACCAGGGTCATAGGGAGGTATTTCCCTCGGCAAACCACCGTAATGTAAAGGGCCAGATTATGGGAGGCCCCGAATGGCGGTAGGTCGGCTTCGGAGAAAGTGATCATTGGGCCTCCCTCCTTAGCTTTGCCCTTCAGATGAGGCAGGACCGTGGCTACCATCTCAGCAGGGGTAACCAAAGAGTTAACCTTAATTTGATCGAGGGCCTTTGTAAGTGCCTCTCGATGTTCCTGGGAGCTGACCAGGAGTTGCCATATAGTGAGGTCAACTCGGGTCTTCTTCAGTTGCTTCACAAGAGCTGTTTCAGCAGTTGGCTCTTCAGAAGCGACTTCCGTTCTGAGTGGCTCAATGACGGTTGTCGGGATGGGGATTTCCCTAGAGCTAGTGGCTTGATAGGGACGACCAAGGTGGTTACTGGTTAGGACTCGGGATTTAGTCCTTCGAATCTCCTCGGAGGTGATGGGGACAGCTTCCCCTTTGGCGAGGTAGACGTCATCCTCGTCGTCGAACCAGATCCCGTTCACTTGCGGGATAAATGGAGAGATAAGGTGAGAGCAATTAATCACCTCCCCGATAAAGATGGCGTGGGAGCTGAAACAGTTCTCCTTGTTGCTAGGCTTATCTCCGGGTAGCGGGATTTTACCGCTTTCGATCAAGTCCTGAATCAAGTACTTCAGCTTCCAGCACTTCTCGGTATCATGCCCATTGCCCCGGTGGTATTGGCAATAGGCCTGAGCATTGTAGTTCTTGGAGCGTCGCTCGACCGGAACTTCAGGAGTTGGGCCTATCGGTTGGATTAGGCCTTTTGAGGATAGCCTTTGTAAGGCATAAGTATAGGTAGTACCTATATCAGTGAAAACCCGAGGTGGGGTGTTCTTCTTGGACGGGGCATCTAGTAGATTAACCGCGTCAAAAATGCTGCGGGTTGCAGCTTGGGGCTTGGTAGTGGACGAAGAAGCCCCTTGGTAACCCTTGGCAGCGGCCTTAGTGAGGCCTTCCAGTCTTAGGTCATCTTCGATCCTCATACCCATTTCAGTAAGGGTGGTGAAATAGGGTATGACAGCGTACCGGAGGTGAACCCGGTAGGAGGGGAGGAGGTTCTTGACAAAAGCCTCCACCAAAGTCTTCTCACTGGGCTTATCGACCAGTTTGACACTCTCGGCCCTCCAGCGTTGAAGGTACTTGGTAAAACCTTCTTTCGGCTCCTGGACCATAACCTCCAGAGATCGCATTGTGGTTTGGATCTCGGTGTTGTCAGCATAGTTCCGAGCGAACTCGGTGGCCACATCATCCCATGTAGGGTATTTCTTCGGGTCTAGCCTTTAGTACTAGGCCCGTGGGTGCTTTTCAAGAGATGCAGCAAAAAGGTTCTTGAACATGGACGAATCTACTCCCTTGATGGCCGTGAACTCCTTGAAGGCCCGTACATGTAGTAACGGGTCTTCGGTTCCCTCGAACATGGGCAAACCCGTGAGATTCAGGTTTGCGGGCAGCTTGTCACTCACCGGGGAGTATTCCCGACTATTCTCCTGATGGATATTGTTACTCTCAGTCAAATGAACTTGCTCTTCCAATCGGCGAACCGAGTTAACCAGTTCAGCTAGAGGTTCCGTAACCCCAGTATTTGGAGTCCTGTGCTCCACTGCAGCCAAACGAGTAACGATAGCAACTGGACCAGCCCTCATTTCATTCAGTTGGGCTTCGATGTCGGCCTGTTTGTCGATCATGGTGTCCACAAAGGTTTTCAGACTGCTCAAAGTAGCTTCCATCCTGCGAGTGTGCCTGGTTGCCGGCGGCCTGTCTGTAAGAACACCGCGTAATCAGAAACCGAACCCAGATCTTGGAATCATAGAAAAAAGTACATCCCGAGCGACCCAAAAGAAAAGGATTGAGTGGAAAAGACTCGAGAAAGAGGCCTAGACGGATGACTCGTTGGTGGTATGACTTCCTTAGGATTTTGGCCTAGTGGGCCTAGCCCCGTTCGAAGGAAGGTCCACGTGAGATTATTCCCCAGACTTTTGACTCGAGTGTATAGACGGACTTTCCTTTGTAGGGGTATGCCCTACGCGGGTTGGTCGTGCCTTGACAAATAAGGCGGACTCGGGAAAAGGGGGGAAACTCGTGATGTAAGATCGACGGAGTTTCGACGCTATAAACCTTCTACATACTATGCAAAGACCTGACACACGAATAGACGGTATGTCCTATAATAGGGAAGATCTATTTTAGGAAAGTTGGATGTTTGAAGTTTGAATATGTAATAGGTGAATTTCCGAGAGTTCAAAAATGGAAAGCGGAATTTCGAAAACCAAGATTAGAATTTTGAAGAAAATTCAGAAAATCAAAATGGTGTCGGAAATTCGAGAGTAAAAACGGGCAGCATGCCGACTAAAGAAAAGAATATTTTGAGTCAAATCGTTGATCCTAAATTTCGGCGGCATTTCGAGTTTTTGAAAGTTGGATATTTTTGAAAAGGATGAGTCCCGAAATGGGCAGCATTTCGGGTTTTTCAAATTTGGTCATTTTGGAAAGACGGGTCCCGAAATGGACAATATTTCGGGTTTTTCGAAAAGTGGGCATTTTTGGAAAGATGCAATTTTGAAATGACGGTTTTTGAAAAATGACATGGAAACCAAGTAGCACGTAGTCAAACAAGCATTATAACGACGCTTACGTATGCATTACGCTAAGTCTCGGTCGGTCAAAATCGGGTCTATACCAACAACGATGGCTTTCTCGTAAATCAGGACGGACTCCCTAAGCCGAGTTGGTCTTAGGACATGCCGCAAAACCCATACGAGTTCCACCATCGAAGTCTTTAGCGCACCCATGTAGGAATGCACCGCGGTATAGTGGGACGTCGGTCACAAGTAACCGGCCCGGGCAAAAATGGGTTATGCATGAATCATTAAACTAATGCGCGCACATTAATATACGAACGATTTCTCTTCGAGTCTCACCCTAGGAACCCCGACGACATGTGGTACATCAGGTATCCCAGAGGAGTCGCCAAATTGTGGACATGACGTAGGTCCACCCCGACGCGGCCACGCGCGGGTTTGGATAGGCGAATGAATCTCGTGGTAAGATTGTTCTCGGGTTCGAAATTTAAGTCAAAATGGAGTCGCCACCGAATTTTGTGGTTATTCGGAACTATTCGAGCCCACTCTATATCGTCATGGGCTATACACAAAGTAAGCCCACTTCAATTTCAGAGTTTATGGGGCTCGTCCCTTTGCATTGTTATATCGATACCGTTTACACCGGCTTTCGTATATAAAATGACTCTCGTGCGCCAATGGTTTCGGACATCCGGAAACCAAGGTTCTGAGTAAGGGGTGAGGGTACGTGTTGGGAAGCCCACTGAGGACACCCAACCCCGCCCGCACAATGGCGGCCTCTACTAAGACATCGTTCGTGTTCGTGTACGCGTGCTAGTAAAACGACTAAATGATATGCAAACAGCGTTTTCGGGCTAAGCATGTGAATTATTGGTTTGCTACGTCATTTAATGCATCTTGATTCACATCAAAGTGATTTAGCATGTGATGTTCATTTAAATAAATAAATGGCAAACATCGAAAATAGAAAACTCGTAAATAAATTACAAATTACACGGGCGGAATACAACCCGGAATTCACAATACAACGAGCAATAAAATAGAATAATTGAATTAAATTAGAAGAGCGATAAATAAATACACGACTCGACAAAGACCCGTATACAATAAATGCACACTAGATCGTGAATTAGTTAGACGGACGAACCTTAATTAATTACGCATTATATTGCATATTAATCAAAGGACGGAGGTTCGAGACCTAGGTGTGGTGCTAACCCGATCTCGAACCTCGATGCCTTGTCCCGACTTATCACCTCGAGAAATGGAGTCTAAATTAATTATGTGTCGGATACGACTAAAGAGTCGTCGACATAAAATTAATAGTGCGAGACCGTCGATCAAAATCGTTTTAGGTGTCGTGATATGCATGAGTTTTGAAAATTAGAATTACGTGATTGATTATGCACGTGTCGACTAAAAGTCGTAAAAAATGACGAGGCTCGAATGTTGCATTAGAGCTCTCGGTTTTGTGGGCTACAGGACCCACTCGATCGAGTCATGGTCTGACTCGGTCGAGTGTGTCCTCAAGCGTAGCTACTGTCCAGATTTTTGGGTGCTACTCGATCGAGTAGCCTACGTACTTGGTCGAGTAGCCCCTGTACGAGTGACAACTCGTGTTGCTTTTTTGGTTAAAATCGATAGTGGGCCAAATTAAATACAAATATTGTACGATTTGCACTTAACTCGGCTTTCGGTGCTATAATCGCATATGCAAGCGATTATAATACCGTCATCGGTATTTTATGAAAATGTTATCTTTTAGATTAGAAAATTTGAATTAGTGACGAAATTGTATCCCTCTACGTCACGACATCGAAACTGATCCTTTCGGATTATGTGATGTCGGTTTTCGTGTCAACGGGTTTCGTACTAATCATCGAAATGGGATCAAATGCGTTCAACTAGGACCGATCACGATCACATCATGTCCTTGAGTACATTGGGGCGGCGCTCCTCGAAAAGGCGCCACCTCCGTCGTTACTCGTAAAGGAATTAGATGGATTTTAGGCGATCGTCATAGTCAAACGTATTCGAAACCGAGATTTTGATATTAGTATGTATATATACACGGTATAATAATGTTAGATGTTAGAATACGAAATTAAAGTGTTAGTAAACGATAAAAAAGGTTAGTGTTAGAGTACATAAATAAAATGTTAGTGTACAAAAATAAATAAAAAATTAGTATGCACAAAATTAAAGGTTAGTGTTAGTAAATAAAATATTAGTATCGTTAATATCGACTAATAATAGTAGTACTACTACTACTACTAATAATAATAATAATAATAATAATAATAGTACATAATATATATATATATATATATATATATATATATATAAACGGTAAAAAGATAAGGGAGAAAAAGAAACAGGGTTTGAATTACACCCTCAACCTACATGCTTAATGGCCTCGGAAACGGACTTGTAGTAGCGGCGTGAGCGCGGGAGTGTCGAGATATGTAGGGTGAGTTAGGGTGTATATGGTTAGGGAGAGGATGCTCTCGGGTCTTTGGCGAGTTTTGATCTCGAGTTTTGATTGTATGTGTATGTGTATGTGTAATGGATGATTCGTCGAGTTTCGAGGGACGAAGGACTCGGTTTTTGTGTGTGTTGCTTAGGGTTGCTAAGAGCTTGTAGTATAGTGTAGTATGGTGGGATTAGGGTAGAAATGTAGACTAAGAATGCATGGAAAAAGCCTGTGAAATGAATGGGGGTAAGGGGTATTTATAGGCTTCACCCCCCGACCTAGGGTCACTCGATCGAGTGGCCCTAGTGAACTCGATCGAGTGCCCTTCAAATCGGGCCTGATCTGCTGAATGACGCTCCACTCGACCGAGTGGGTCAATCCACTCGATCGAGTGGATCAAGAGGATCGAGATAATTTAGGAAGGTGTTGATCTTGCTGATTTGATTGATTAATTTGAATGTTGGATTTGGGCGCCAGTTTTCGAGAATGAATTTGGCTGATTTGTTAGACGTTTTCGTCTTTGACCGGGTTTTAACTCTGGTGTCGGTTTTGACCCAAATTAGTCTTATTTTGCTCGGAACGACCCACTGGGCCTGAATTTGAGGTTGGTTTTGGGTGATTTGCACTCCGCTAAATGCCCACGTCGGATACTATTGATTCCGAGTCCGTATTCGAGCGTATTAAGACACGTTTACGTCCGATCATCATCGGGTGTTTTGTTGGGAACCGCTATAGACACTAGCAGGCAAAATGCGGGTGTCTACAAATTGTGGACATGACGTAGGTCCACCCCGACGCGGCCACACGTGGGTTTGGGCAGGCGAATGAATCTCGTGGTAAGATTGTTCTCGGGTTCGAAATTTATGTCAAAATGGAGTCGCCACCGAATTTTGTGGTTATTCGGAACCATACGAGCCCACTCTATGTCGTCATGGGCTACACACAAAGTAAGCCCACTTCAATTTCAGAGTTTATGGGGCTCGTCCCTTTGCATTGTTATATCGATACCGTTTACACCAGCTTTCGTATATAAAATGACTCTCGTGCGCCAAGGGTTTCGGACATCCGGAAACCAAAGGTTCTGAGTAAGGGGTGAGGGTACGTGTTGGGAAGCCCACTAAGGACACCCAACCCCGCCCGCACATGGCGGCCTCTACTAAGACATCGTTCGTGTTCGTGTACGCACGCTAGTAAAATAATTAAATGATATGCAAACAGCGTTTTCGGGCTAAGCATGTGAATAGTATGTGAACTACGTCATTTAATGCTCCTTAATTATGGTCGAAATGATTTAGCATGCGAGGTTCATTTATAAAGCGATAAGCAAGTAAATAAATAAAGCTCGAAAGGAAATAAATAACGTACAAGTTACACGGGCGGAAATACAACCCGGAATTCACAATACAACGATACATAAAAACGAAATAATAAAAGGCAATATAATGATAGAAACAGACCCGTATGTAAACTAGACCGCGAAATGTGTAGATGGACTAACCCCGATTAAATGTACATTTTGTTGCACATCGAACGAAGGACGGAAACATGGGACTGTGGCGTATTGCTAGCCCGATCCCACGTCCCATAGTCTTGTCCCGACTTATCACTTCGAAGAAGATCGGTCAAAGTCGTTCTACGTGTCGTGAAAGGCCTGAGTTTTAAAGAAAGGAGAGTCACGTGATTGTCTTTACACGTGATGACTAAAGTCGATAAAGAGACGAGGCTTGAGATGTGTGTCAAAGCCCTCGGATTTCTGGGTTACAGGGCCCGCTCGACCGAGTCGTGGTCTGACTCGGTCGAGTGCGTCCTTTACGTAGCCACTGCCCAGTTTTTTGGGTGCTACTCGATCGAGTAGCCTATGTACTCGGTCGAGTAGCCCCTGTACGAGTGATAACTCGTTTCTTTTCATGTTTTAAAATCGATGGTTGGCCAAATCAAATACAAATATTGCACGATTTGTATTTAACTTGGCCTCCGGTACTATAGTCGTGTATGTACGATTATAATACCGTTATCAGAATTTTATGAAAACGTTATTGTTACGTTAGAAAATTTGAATTAGTGACGAAATGCATCCCTCTATGTCACGACATCGGAACTAACCCTTTCGGGTTATGTGATGTCGGTTTTCGTGTCAACGGGTTCCGCACTAATTGTATAAATGGGATCAAATGCGTTCAACTATGAACGATTGCGATCACGTCACGCCCTTGAGTACATTGGGGCGGGGCTCCTCAAAAGGGCTCCACCTCCGTCGTTGCTCGTAAAGGGATTAGACGGACTTTAGGCAATTATCATAGTCAAACGTTTTTGAAACAGAATTTTGATACTAGAGTATATATACGCGGTATAATAACGTTAGTAATAAAAAGACAAAACGAAGATGTGCAAATATGAAAGTGTTAGTGTTAGTGTCACTAGATCGATATGATTACAATACAAAATGCGATAAAATAAATAAAGATGAGACAAGATAGTAGAGATCAAGATGGGGTTTAGGACACCCTCAACATACATGCTAGGTATAGACCTCGGAAATGGACTCGTAAATAGCGACGGGACGCCGGAGTATCGAGGATGTACGCGAGTTATGGTGTGTATGTGTGTGTGTGTGTCGTCGGTTTTTGAGGGACGAAGGACTCGGTATTTTGGCTAGTATTGCTTAGGGTTGAAGCGTAGTGTGATCTAGGGTGTAGGGTGTAAATGTAGGGCAAATGTAGGTTGATTAAACTTTTTTTTTTTAAAATGAATGAGGTTAAGGGGGTATTTATAGGCCTTTCCCCACGACATGAGGGACTCGATCGAGTGGCCCTAGTGCAGTCGATCGAGTGCCCTTGCAAATGGGCCAAACCCGGTTTTTGGCGCTCCACTCGACCGAGTGGGTCAATCCACTCGATCGAGTGGGTCAAGAAAATCGAGACAAAATAGGAAAGAATTGATTTTGTTGTTTTGATTGATTTTTTTTGAATTCTGATTTTGTGCGCCAGTTTTCGAGAATGAATATGGCTGATTTGTGAGACGGTTTCATCTTTGACCGGGTTTTGACCCGGTCGCTAAAAGACGGGATTTATTTTTGGTGTCGGTTTTTGCTCAAATTAGTCTTATTTTGCTCGGGACGACCCATTGGGCCTGAATTTGAGGTCCGTTTTGTGAGATTTTTACTCCTCTAAAAGTCCATGTCGGATATTATGAGTTCCGAGCCCAAATCCGAGTATACCAAGTCACGTTTGCGTCCGATCATCATCGGGTGTTTTTCGGAGACTACCATAGACACCTGGTGGTCAAAATGCGGGTGTCTACAGAGCCCCCACTCTAACTGAGGCTTGGACAAGGCGAAAGTCAGAGTAGCTACCAAGCCCGTTAAGACCTGGTAGACATCCGGTCGGGTCGTTTATAGTCCATTAGACTCGCGTGAAAGGGCTCGCCAGCCATAAGATAGAAACATACCTGAGCTAGGCATAAGTCCTGGGTGCGCCTATATGTGGGACCATCCCGTACCATTTCGGGGAAAATGCCGCCTCCGGCATTCCGCTGGGGAGATATGTGAGCTGTACGGGCTTGCTTTTCAAGCCTTGAGTCGAACCTGAGCTGATGATGAGGGTAGCTCCGTGGGGAGTAAAACTTGTCTTTCAGGGGTGTAGTTATGCCGACACATCACATCTTGAATGTAGCATACCGGAGAAAAATTGACTCCGTTGGGGAATTTGATAGTTTCGCGGAGACTTGCTTCTGAAGTCTGGAGTGTACCTGTATACTGACACATAACAACTTGTATGTAACACATAGGCAAAACACTGACTCGTGCTGGGGAGACAAGATATTGAATTTTTGAAAATGCCACGATTTTGAAAGAAAAATTGTCACAATTTTTTTATCACAGAAAAATCTAAAAAAGATTCTTAGGAAAGCTCGGGATGGCTTGATTCCTATTCCAGGTTCTTTGTTTGAAATCAGGCCTGCGCGCGCATAGGGCCCAGTTTGCTGAGGAGGCAAGGTAGTTAGGTTTACAGTTAGGTTTTCCCATTATAAATATGAGAATTCCTGCTTCAGTTTCTGCATCTTAACTCAAATTCTCCTTTCAGTTTGCTTCAGTTTCTCAAAATCTTTTAGACTTTCAAGAAAATGAGGAATTTCTGTCATGGGTATCGACCATTTGACGGCTATGCTTCTCGCTTGGTCCCAGTATTATCGGGACGAGGAAAAGGTTAGACTGACCCAGGTGGGAATCGTCAGTCTATTCCCCCTTCAACGTTTGATAATTGATTCCCATTTCTTGGACGCCTGTCTGACGTTTTGGGATACTACCCATCACGTCTTTGCGTTCCCACGGGGGGAGATATGCCCTCTTCCTGAGGAAATCGCAGCCATAGGTGGCTGGGGTCCAGTTGTTCAGCTTGCTACTCCCTCGTTCTACCCAGATCCAAGGAGGAGGCTGAGGGAGTTCTTGGGTTTGTCTCATGCTGAGACAAATCGGATGGTGCGGGGAAATACTGTTTCCCTATTCGACCTGGTGTGGACATGACATAGGTCCACCCCGACGCGGCCACGCGCGGGTTTGGGGAGGCGAATGAATCTCCATGAGATGGTCAAATGGAAATTTAAATCGAAGTCGGAGTCGCCACCGAGTGAGCCGTATACAAAATACGGCCCATTTCCGATGTCAGAGTTTATTGGGCTCGTCCCTTTGCATATCGATATAGATGCCGACTTGAGCGGTTAATCGTATATTGAATGACTCTCGTTGCCAATGGATTCGGACATCCGGAAACCACTGTTCTGAGTAAGGGGTGAGGGTACGTGTTGGGAAGTTCACTAAGAACACCCAACCCCGCCCGCACATTAGCGGCCTCTACTAGGATATCGAATGATGTTTTAATACGCGCGTTAGTAATACGATGAATGATATGCAAACATTGTTTTTCCTAAGCATGCGAGGAATTGAATGGGTTGCTAAGTCGATTTAATGCATGAAAAATTAACGTCAAAGTTGTATTTAGCATGTGAGATTCGTTTTAGTATAATAAAACAAAAGATGAAAAAGATGTGAATTTGCTACAAAATAAACAAACGAGTTAGTATCGATTTGTAAATAATAATATAGCAAACGAAATAAATATACGAAATTGAAAAAATAAATATTAATCGAAATCTGAAAAATATTGCTAAAACGCTGTTTTGTATAAAAAACGAAGTTCGAAAAATAATAAAAAAAACGAGAAAAGTGTACCGTGGCAGCCGACCGCGCGGCTTGCCCGGGCTGCCGGCGAGTCGCGTGTCGGTCTGTTTTCGAAGATGGTTTTCGAAAACTCGATGTTTTTATTAAACCGCATATGAATATTGCATAATTCGTACTCGATTCAATATTTTCGATATTCGTTATATTTGATAGTTAACTACGAAATTAATATCAAATATTCCGAATAGTTTTAGAAAAGATATAAGTTTTAAAATCGTTTCGTAGAAGAATAAAATAAAACGAACGAAAAAGCTAAAAAAACGTCTCGGATTTCAGGCCCGTGCGCGAGTCTGTCCGGTTTTTTATTTTTGTTCGAAATTGTTAATTTTGATAAATCGCGTACAAAATATGAATTAATTTGTACTTGATTTATGTTTTCGATATTCGTCGTACCCGATATTCGATTATGAAATCGATATCGAGTATTCGGAATGAATTAAAAAAAAGGTTTTGTAAAAAGAAGTTTGAACGAAAAAAAGATGTAACGATTTTTAATATCGTCGAGATCTTAATATAATTCTTTTTGATACAATATTCGATTATAGAAAATCGATATCATATTTTTAAGAAAATAGTTTTTTAATAATATCGATATTAGGAAATAAAATAAAAAAAAACGACGAATGACCCGTAATAAAAAAACGAACGACGAGGAGGAGAAGGGAAGAAGAAGAGAAATCGGGTTTTGTTACACCCTCAACCTACATGCTTCTGTTTACTCGGATCGAGGCTCGTCGGGATGTGGCTTGGGCACAAGAGCGTCGAGTAGATGTCGGTGAGTTATGGTGGTTTGGTTTGGTCGTGAAGGGTGTCGGGTATAGGGCCGGATTTCCTTCGGGTTTTGGACGAGATATCGGTTCCTCGGTGCCTAGTTTTTATGCTTGTATGAATGTGTGTGTACGGATGTCGATTTCTATATTTGATGTTATGAGTGTATGAGAATAATGGATGTTGTAGATGCTAATTGATTATGAATGTTAATTGATGTAGATTCGATAGATAAAAAGTTGATGTAAAAGTGTTGTATGCAAGGGGCTATTTATAGGGAGTTCCCGACCTTGGCTAGGAGAGTTTGAACTACCGCTAGAGATAGGAAATATAGGAAGCTGTAAGGCATGAGAATTCCGCTTTCTTGTCAAGGAAGAAAGGGGATCACGGCTGGAATATGCTACTCGGCCGAGTATTTGCACCCGGTCGGGTGTCTGAATCGGTTTTCGGATAGGATTCCTACTTGAGATCGAATTCCATCCTTAAACGGATTTGTTTAATATTTTGTGTAGCTAATTTTTCGTAGGATTGGAGTATATATCAGCCGTGTGAGGTGTCACGGCTGACTCACGTGTCTCGGGAAAATCTTTGACCGGGTTTTGACTCGGTCGCTAAAAGACGGTTTTACCCCTGGTGTCGGAATCAACCCAAATTAGTCTTATTTGACTCGAAACGACCCACTGGGCCTGATTTTGAGGTTGGTTTTGTGAGATATGTACTCCATAATGAGCCCAAGCCAAATGTCAATGATTTTGAGCCCGTTTCTGAGTATTTAAAGCACGTCTGCGTCCGATCATCATCGGGTGTTTGTCGGAAACTACTATAGACACCTGGCGGTCAAAATGTGGGTGTCTACAGAGCCCCCACTCTGACTGAGGCTTGGACAAGGCGAAAGTCAGAGTAGCTACCAGGCCAATCAAAGATTAAGACCTGGCAGACTTCCGGTCGGGTCGTTTAAGGTCCATTAGACCTGCGTAAAGGGCCCGCCGGCCGGAGACTAGAAATGTACCTGAGTTGATGATGATAACTCCGTGGGGAATCGGACTTGTCGTATAAGTCTATGCCGCTGGGGAGTTATGTGAATTGCGCGGTCTTGAATTGTACCTGTATAAGTTACATAAAATTTTGCATGCAACATGTAGGTGAAACAAATATGACTCGCGCTGGGGAATAAAAATGATTTTTGCTTAGTTTTGAAATCGAAGTCCTGAAAGCAGCTCACGTGCTAGGAAATAGGTTTTCAAAACTGAAATGAGTAGAAAAGAAATTTGCAATTTAAATAGACCGAAATTTGACCTTGTCGAAAAGGGTTTTCTCAAATGGCTAAATTTTGCAAATTTTAAAATGAGAATTTGAAGAGAGGGACCTATCGACAGACTCGACGTTGGGCGTGACCGGACGAGTTGACAGACACGACTGGACTCTCGAGAGGTTGGACCGTGACTCGGTAGGGGGGTGGGCCACCTAACAAGACTCTTAAGTTGCGCTATTCCGTAGCCTAGACGAGTGGCAACATGGTCGAACATCGAAGTGGGATAGATATGCTATTCGGGGTTGCAGTGGTCTGTAATGAGACTGTTGTAGTCTAGTGCTCTCCTGAATTTTTGATTTTAGGGTACATTTCCAAAGTGGGTATTGCTTCGAGTCCTGACAGATTCTCGTCTTCGACTGAGCCGAGTACTAGGACACACTATAGAAAGGAGGCTAGATTTTTGAATTTTATCTGGATGTTGTGAGTGGATGGAGGTTTTCTACCTGAGAGAAGCCCCCAGGACGACAAAGCTAGCTGCTGAGAACATGACGATGTCGTGACCGGAATGATGGCGCTTTTTGAATGTGTGTCAATGTGGGTGGTTGTGCCTTTGTTGAAAGGCTGCCTACGTATTCACGTGTAGTGAAATCAAACCATGCCGTAGTTCAGTGTTGAAAGATATATTATGCTGCCTAGTCTAATAGGACTTTGTGTGTAACTAGCCATAGCAATGGTGTAGGCTAGGTGCATTCCCAATGATGTCTTGATCAAAGGGCTAGAATGGTTAGGATATTGATCCTGTGACCGTGAGCGTTTTCCGGGGTAGCCCCCAGAGGTGGTGTGAACTATTTAGGCATGTTCTATGCTGACTACAAGTTAAATTCCCGTGTTTGGGGTTGGTAAGTGGTTTGAATGAGAAGAATTGGGATGGGATTTTAACGAGTTTTGCTCTCGGGGATTTGACGAGTTCTGCTCTCGGGATTGTGTATGATTAGGTAAGGGATTTGACGAGTTTTGATCTCGGGTCTTTGACGAGTTTTGATCTCGGGTTTGCATATGGTGATTGTGAATTTTGTTATATAAAGGGGAAGCCGAGTAAAATGGCTCGAACTTTGATCGGGATATGTTTGATGATGCGGGATCTGGTTTCCACGTCTGGCCCTAATGGTTAGGGGTATCCTATGGAGCTTGAATCCTCAAAATTCCGGGCTGTCTTTAGCCTGGGTCTCGGGAAGGTCTTGAGGGTTGTAATGTGGGAAGGCTAAATGTGGTGTTAGTTGACCAGCTTGATTGTTTCTCCCTTATTGAATGGTATGAGTATTGATTTTGAGTGGACCGTTGACCATGGTCATGGGCATTTGAATATTTTTGTTGGTTGACCTCTTAGCCCCGGTCATGGGATCTTCATTTTTGTTGACCGTTCTGGTCGTGGATGCTTTTTTTATGATGACCTGCTTTTTTGTTTTGGCCTTTTGCTTTTTTCTTTGGACTTTTGATTTTTTTTTTGTCCAGTTTTTTGTCTTTTTTTTTTGTTGGTCAGACTAACACCGTAGGTAGGTATGGTTGATCTTGTCGAAGGGGTGTTTATTGTGGGAAATGGGCTTGCCTCCCGTCTCGAACCCAAACCAGAAGACTACCTAGATTCGTCATTGGATTCGATATCGCTCCTGCTAAGTGTAGTTTTGTGGCTTCCTATGTCAGACATGGAACAGGTAAAGGAAAACACGGGTCTCGATTTCCTGCAGTCATTATAGATGTGCCTGTAATAGTCACGTGCATGTGCTCACAGTGTATGATAGTGTTCATCATGTTCTCGGAAACACATAAGAAAAGTATATATGAGCAATAGAAAAGCTGATTTTATTGAATTTTGAAAAAGAGGACAGAATGCAAAAGACTCTGACTCTGATTTGGAACTGAGGATGTAGGGTATCCTAGACTCGGACTCAGACTTAGACTCGAATCAGATCCGGACTCGGATGCTTGGTTGGTTGTTTTTTTTTTGGTAAGGTCTTCGACAGGTGCCACGACTCGCCTAAACTCGGTTTTGCGCAAATGCAAGAGAGGGAGTCAAACTAGACGCGACCCGGGGTGACTGGAATGACTAAGATTCTTGGATCGGGATACTCGAACGTTGACCTGGACAAGGTAACGACCACTGGCTTGGACTTGACGATGAGACTCAAGCTGCACGAGGGTGAGTCCGAAAATGGGGCGACCATGTTTGACTCGGGTTAGACTCTCCTAAGACAAATGTGTAGGGTATGATCCTCGGAGTGACCGTGATTAATCGCTTCGTCGGAGAATAGCCCCCAAGTGAGGCTGAGGACTCAGATAGGACTCAGATGGTGTGGCATCTAAGCGGCTCGAAAGTAGGGTACGTGAGACACGTGTAAGACATGACCCTTAGAGCAACCGTGATTGACCGCTCTAATGAAGGGTAGCCCCCAAGTGGGATCGAAAATTTGGTTTAAGACTCGAGTGTCGGACGAGTGACCCTTAGACGTAAAGGTCACAAACCTTTTGTTATAGGGCTATGCCTTATAAAAGGTTGACTCGGAAAAGACGCCTAGACGGGTGACTTGTGAAAGGTGGGCCTCCTTTAGGATCCAGCTGTGTGGGCTGGGCCCTGTTCGAAAGGAGGTTCACGTGAGACGTTCCCCAGACTTTGGACTCGATTGTGTAGACGGGCCAACCCTTGTAGGAGTATGTCCTACGTAGGTGGGCCTTGCCTTAGTCAAATAAGGCGGACTGGGATAGGGAGGAAATCCGTGATATAAGATCGACGGAGTTTCGACGCTAGAGACCTCGACGACTTACGACACGACCCGACACTGCTAAATACGGGAAGTCCTAAGAAGAGGAAGGTTTCGAAATATGATTTTTGAAAGCCCGAAAAATTCGGGAGGGAAACCCGGCCTTTTTCGAGAAAACGGAAAAGGTGGACCGGGGACGGTTTTGAAAGTTCGAAATTATTTTCGAGTTTTGAAATGGGCGTAATACCGGCTAAAAATAGGCTATTTTGAGTAAAATCGTGGATCCTAAATTCGGTATATGTCCCGGGTTTTGAAATTGGATATTTTGAAAAGGATGCTATTTTGAAAAAGACGGTTTTTGAAAAGACATGTAAAATCAGGTAGCACGTAGTCATGGAAACAGTATAACGACGCCATGTATGCTCTAATTCTAAGTCTCGGTCAGTCTGTAAGGGTCTATACCAGTGTACACAGCCTATCGAGAATCGGGGCGGACTTCCTAAGTCGAGTTGAGCTTAGAACATGCCGTAAAACCCATACGAATCGGCTAATGGACACCTTCGACATATCCAATTTGGACTACATCGATAGTATAGTGGGACGTCGGTCACCAGTACCGGCCCGGGAAAATATGGGGTTATGCATGAACCGTAAAACTAAAACGCGTATTGTACTAGTCAAACGATTTCTATTCGAGTCTCACCCTGAGGATGCTGAAGGTCAGTAACGTATCAGCTAATCCCCAGCGGAATCGCCAAATTGTGGACATGACATAGGTCCACCCCGACGCGGCCACGCGCGGGTTTGGGGAGGCGAATGAATCTCCATGAGATGGTCAAATGGAAATTTAAATCGAAGTCGGAGTCGCCACCGAATTTTATGGTTATTCGGAACCGTTCGAGCCCACTCTATGTCGTAGTGGGCCGTATACAAAATACGGCCCATTTCCGATGTTAGAGTTTATTGGGCTCGTCCCTTTGCATATCGATATAGATGCCGACTTGAGCGGTTAATCGTATATTGAATGACTCTCGTTGCCAATGGATTCGGACATCCGGAAACCACGGTTCTGAGTAAGGGGTGAGGGTACGTGTTGGGAAGTTCACTAAGAACACCCAACCCCGCCCGCACATTAGCGGCCTCTACTAGGATATCGAATGATGTTTTAATACGCGCGTTAGTAATACGATGAATGATATGCAAACATTGTTTTTCCTAAGCATGCGAGGAATTGAATGGGTTGCTAAGTCGATTTAATGCATGAAAAATTAACTTCAAAGTTGAATTTAGCATGTGAGATTCGTTTTAGTATAATAAAACAAAAGATGAAAAAGATGTGAATTTGCTACAAAATAAACAAACGAGTTAGTATCGATTTGTAAATAATAATATAGCAAACGAAATAAATATACGAAATCGAAAAATAAATATTAATCGAAATCTGAAAATTTTTGCTAAAACGCTGTTTTGTATAAAAAAACAAAGTTCGAAAAATAATAAAAAAACGAGAAAAGTGTACCGTGGCAGCCGACCGCGCGGCTTGCCCGGGCTGCCGGCGAGTCGCGTGTCGATCTGTTTTCGAAGATGGTTTTCGAAAACTCGATGTTTTTATTAAACCGCGTATGAATATTGCATAAGTCGTACTCGATTCAATATTTTCGATATTCGTTATATTTGATAGTTAACTACGAAATTAATATCAAATATTCCGAATAGTTTTAGAAAAGATATAAGTTTTAAAATCGTTTCGTAGAAGAATAAAATAAAATGAACGAAAAAGCTAAAAAAACGTCTCGGATTTCAGGCCCGTGCGCGAGTCTGTCCGGTTTTTTATTTTTGTTCGAAATTGTTAATTTTGATAAATCGCGTACAAAATATGAATTAATTTGTACTCGATTTATGTTTTCGATATTCGTCGTACCCGATATTCGATTATGAAATCGATATCGAGTATTCGGAATGAATTAAAAAAAAGGTTTTGTAAAAAGAAGTTTGAACGAAAAAAAGATGTAACGATTTTTAATATCGTCGAGATCTTAATATAATTCTTTTTGATACAATATTCGATTATAGAAAATCGATATCATATTTTTAAGAAAATAGTTTTTTAATAATATCGATATTAGGAAATAAAATAAAAAAACGACGAATGATCGTAATAAAAAAACGAACGACGAGGAGGAGAAGGGAAGAAGAAGAGAAATCGGGTTTTGTTACACCCTCAACCTACATGCTTCTGTTTACTCGGATCGGGGCTCGTCGGGACGTGGCTTGGGCACAAGAGCGTCAAGTAGATGTCGGTGAGTTATGGTGGTTTGGTTTGGTCGTGAAGGGTGTCGGGTATAGGGCCGGATTTCCTTCGGGTTTTGGACGAGATATCGGTTCCTCGGTGCCTAGTTTTTATGCTTGTATGAATGTGTGTGTACGGATGTCGATTTCTATATTTGATGTTATGAGTGTATGAGAATAATGGATGTTGTAGATGCTAATTGATTATGAATGTTAATTGATGTAGATTCGATAGATAAAAAGTTGATGTAAAAGTGTTGTATGCAAGGGGCTATTTATAGGGAGTTCCCGACCTTGGCTAGGAGAGTTTGAACTACCTGATAAGTCGGTATTTTACCTATTTTTGTGCCACATTTACACTCTTATTTTGTCGGTTTGAGAACTCGATTTGCTTATATTTAGCTATTTTGTGTTTAATTAGCTAATTAGTCGTGTTTAGTTTAATTAATGTACATTTATTATATTTCTCGGAATTTTGGTACTGCGGGTCCATGTTTCCATTTGTAGGTGCCGGAAGGATCAGGTCGACTTAAAACCGAGACAAGTCAAGACTAAAAAGGAAGACGAGCCGGGTTATTATATCGGGCTTGAGAGCAGCCCACCAAAAAAGAAAGAAACTAAAAATGGGCTGTTGGAGTGAGGGCAGAGGAAAAGAAATTAAAAGAAAAGAGAGTAGGCTGAGATTTGGTAAAAAAGATAGAGTAGAAAATTAGAGAGGGCAGAGGGAGCAGCATACAATAGCCGAAGAAACAGAGGAGGGTTTAGAGTAGAGTAGCAGGGGAGCGTAGGAGTAGCAGTAAGGGAACACAGCAGCATCTTCCTCTTTGTTTTTTTTTCCATTGTTCTCTTTTAGTTTAATTAACTCTTTTAATTAAGTTAATCCTTTCTTCCTCAACTTCAAGTTCTTCTTCTTTCTAGTAATCTAATGGTACAATTCTCTTCTCTCTTTTTATTTATTTATTTATTTATTATTTATCTTTATGTTTTGGGCTAGTGTTTAATTTAGTTACTAATTAGTTTAAAGTTCATTCCTTTTTCGTTAATTGAGTTTGATAATATGATTATATGTTTGTGTTTCATCTTTAGGTTGAGTAATTAGTTCTATGTGTTATGTTAGATTAGTTTAATTTATTTCATTAGTTAAAGTTTTAGTCTTTATTATTTCTTTATGCTTATTTTTATATTTAGAGTAATTATTGGTGTTTGTGTTAGTATAAATATGAGTATTGATACCAAGTTTATCGATCTTATTAGTTTAATCTCACTCCTTTTTATCGATCCGCGTAGCTAATTTGTAATCCGAGACCGAACTAGTACTCATTCCCGATCTCTCTGAGGATTCGACCCGACTTACCCTTACTATTCTAGTTTAGGTTAGTTGGTTTATTTGATGGTTAGATTGACGACAAATCCGGCTATCAAAATGGCGCCGTTGCCGGGGAGATCATTGTATTGATATTAGTTTTGTTTTAGATTTATTAGACTACGCTTGTTACTTGTTGCTTGTTCCTATGACGATTTACCACATTCCACAACGAAAAGAGACATTGCATGATTATTGGGATAAACTTAAGAATTGCACTCTTGAATTTGATGTTGAGATGTGGGAATTTTGTCCTATGGTGTATGATGGTGTTCATGATAACATTAGAGGCATGATTGAAGAAAGTTGTCAAGGTAGGTTTACATCGATGTCATATTGTGAAAGATGGGACCTTCTTAATATGTTGGTTAATGATTCTAGGCAATCGGAGAAAACTAGTTATAAGGATGCTTATTTGCCTCTCCATGTAGATGCTACCACTTTTGTTGATGACTTAGAGTTTAAGTTGGATGATGAGCCTCTTGTTAACATGACCACTTTGCCTACCATTTGTGATTTGATTAGTTCTCCCTTGCTTAAGGGATGTGATGATCATGGTAGGTTTATGTTGGGTCTATTGTTCTTATTGATGATAGCAAGCCTTCATTTGATGATAATCTTGAGGATAAGAGATGTGTTGGTAATGATGCTATTAAAGAGACTCTTCTTGAGGTTTTTGAGATTGTTGATGAGCCATATGATGAGTGCATGGGTGTGTTTAATGATGCTTTTGATATGGAGAGGGATGAAAATTGTGTTCTTATGGAGATTCAAATCCCTTCCCCTAATCTTAAGGATGCTTGCTTGCCTCACCTTATGGATGTTGATGATTTAGTTGATAATTCTTGCAGTGAAGAGGTTTCTTACTCTCATGATAAGCTTGTTGATGATGTTGAGACTAGTAGTGAGAATGTTGTGGAGGTAGTTGAGAGCATGGGGGTATTTGAGGATAAATGGGATATGGATATTGATTTCTTTGAGGAGCCCATTTTGGAGAAATTTGAGTCTTTTGCTTATTTTGAGGATGAATCTATTTCATGTATAGATTATGTAGACCTTGTTTCTCTTACCCCTTTGCTTGAGGCCATGTATATTGATGAAGATTTTGATAAGTCTATCCATGAGGCCAATGTTTCTTCATGCTTGGCACTTGAGCTTGGCTTGATCAAGTGTCTTGAGGATGGGTTTGAAAAATATTTTACCATTGAAAAATTGAAAAACTTTAACCCACCTCTTGACACTTTCAAAGCAAGTGCTAAGTATTTTGATGAATTTGAGATTTTTGGGTTTCGTGCCTTTTCTCTTAAGTATCTCATTCATCTTTCCACCTCTTCTTTCTATCATCTTTGGTCATGTCTATTCACTATGATGCCTTATGACCAATTTAATGAGGATTGGTCTATCTCATTTGACAAATTAATGAGATCCTTGGTGGGGACTAAGTAGATAACAGTGATTTGTAGGTTTGGCGGTTTCCTTGAAACCGCGCTTCTTGGGAGGCACCCCAAGTCTTTTGTACATATTTATGTTTTGGTGTTTTTGTTAGTATTTTTGTTTGTAGGTACCTTCAACAAGAAACTACTATGTAGCAAAATGGATTAGAGACACAAAATCGATCAAGTGTGGGGAAGAATTATGCTTCAAAGGTATTTTCCTACCCTCCCTTCCTTTACCTTCCTAGTTTTGAACATTGAGGACAATGTTCGTTTCAAGTGTGGGGAGATAGTTGATTGATGTATTTGTGACATTGAGGACAATTTTGTGTTATTGATTGATGTATTTGTCGTTGTTTGAGGATATTGTGGTTGTTACTCTTGTTGGAGGATATTTTGGTGGAGTTTTGTTGTAAATATGTGGTTTGTGTGGGATTGTAGCTTGTGTTATTGTTTTATTGTTTTTAAGTTTCTTGTTTTTGTAATTTTCTTTTGCAAAATTGAAAATTTTGAAAAAAATCCTAAAAAGTGAAAAAATGAAAAATTTAAAAAAGATTTTTGTTTTTCGATTCACTTGTTTTCCTTGATAGAGTGATTTTTCTAATTTTCAACTTCTTTAAAGAGTGTATTTTTCTATTACTTATCGGTTGTTTCTTAATATTATATATTTGATTGTCCTCCTACTATAAGTCGCTCGGGATGTGTCCTTCACTTGTTTCCACCTTCCACCTCCCGTGTTGTGATTTTGGCTTTGTATATTTGTCTAGGTGACTATTTACCCAAGTGACAATCTATCATTTTTTCGATCCATATTTCACAAAAATACTCACAAAATAAGAGTTATCTTCCATCCAAAAAGAGCTCAAGCATCAAATACGAGAAACAAAGAAAAATTCTCAAAAACTCAAAAAGAAAAGAATAAGGGGGAGAAGAAAAAAAAAATGAAAAAAAAATGAAAAATGAAAAATGAAAAAGAAGAAAAAGAAAAGAAAAGAAAGACGATTCCTCCCCGAGTATTTTTGTTTATCCTTATTTCCATTTTGGATCGTTTCATGTGTCATTTGGGTGATTAGGACGACCCTAACCCTTTGTTTATTCAAGGGGTCGAGACTTTTATATATTTGTCGATAACTTCATAGGAGACCCCCTTCCATCTCCGTCTCACATCCCGACATAGCATGGACCGAGGCCAAGAGATATGTAATAATAATTTTTGCAACCGATTTAGTAATCTTGACATTCATATTCTATATTTTAGTTGAATTTTAGGATTGTGACTTTTGATTTGGGAGACTTGTGACTCGTTTGTCTATATTTGCTTATTTTCGTTTTTGTATATATTTTGTGTTTTTGCTTTCCGTGATTTTATTTATAGGTCATAGATTGTCTTTTGAGCTTACTCGAGGACGAGTAAGAGTTAAGTGTGGGGAGTTTGATAAGTCGGTATTTTACCTATTTTTGTGCCACATTTACACTCTTATTTTGTCGGTTTGAGAACTCGATTTGCTTATATTTAGCTATTTTGTGTTTAATTAGCTAATTAGTCGTGTTTAGTTTAATTAATGTACATTTATTATATTTCTCGGGATTTTGGTACTGCGAGTCCATGTTTCCATTTGTAGGTGCCGGAAGGATCAGGTCGACTTAAAACCGAGACAAGTCAAGACTAAAAAGGAAGACGAGCCGGGTTATTATATCGGGCTTGAGAGCAGCCCACCAAAAAAGAAAGAAACTAAAAATGGGCTGTTGGAGTGAGGGCAGAGGAAAAGAAATTAAAAGAAAAGAGAGTAGGCTGAGATTTGGTAAAAAAGATAGAGTAGAAAATTAGAGAGGGCAGAGGGAGCAGCATACAATAGCCGAAGAAACAGAGGAGGGTTTAGAGTAGAGTAGCAGGGGAGCGTAGGAGTAGCAGTAAGGGAACACAGCAGCATCTTCCTCTTTGTTTTTTTTCCCATTGTTCTCTTTTAGTTTAATTAACTCTTTTAATTAAGTTAATCCTTTCTTCCTCAACTTCAAGTTCTTCTTCTTTCTAGTAATCTAATGGTACAATTCTCTTCTCTCTTTTTATTTATTTATTTATTATTTATCTTTATGTTTTGGGCTAGTGTTTAATTTAGTTACTAATTAGTTTAAAGTTCATTCCTTTTTCGTTAATTGAGTTTGATAATATGATTATATGTTTGTGTTTCATCTTTAGGTTGAGTAATTAGTTCTATGTGTTATGTTAGATTAGTTTAATTTATTTCATTATTTAAAGTTTTAGTCTTTATTATTTCTTTATGCTTATTTTTATATTTAGAGTAATTATTGGTGTTTGTGTTAGTATAAATATGAGTATTGATACCAAGTTTATCGATCTTATTAGTTTAATCTCACTCCTTTTTATCGATCCACGTAGCTAATTTGTAATCCGAGACCGAACTAGTACTCATTCCCGATCTCTCTGAGGATTCGACCCGACTTACCCTTACTATTCTAGTTTAGGTTAGTTGGTTTATTTGATGGTTAGATTGACGACAAATCCGGCTATCACTACCGCTAGAGATAGGAAATATAGGAAGCTGTAAGGCATGAGAATTCCGCTTTCTTGTCAAGGAAGAAAGGGGATCACGGCTGGAATATGCTACTCGGCCGAGTATTTGCACCCGGTCGGGTGTCTGAATCGGTTTTCGGATAGGATTCCTACTTGAGATCGAATTCCATCCTTAACAGATTTGTTTAATATTTTGTGTAGCTAATTTTTCGTAGGATTGGAGTATGAATCAGCCGTGTGAGGTGTCACGGCTGACTCACGTGTCTCGGGAAAATCTTTGACCGGGTTTTGACTCGGTCGCTAAAAGACAGTTTTACCCCTGGTGTCGGAATCAACCCAAATTAGTCTTATTTGACTCGAAACGACCCACTGGGCCTGATTTTGAGGTTGGTTTTGTGAGATATGTACTCCATAATGAGCCCAAGCCAAATGTCAATGATTTTGAGCCCGTTTCTGAGTATTTAAAGCACGTTTGCGTCCGATCATCATCGGGTGTTTGTCGGAAACTGCTATAGACACCTGGCGGTCAAAATGTGGGTGTCTACAGAGCCCCCACTCTGACTGAGGCTTGGACAAGGCGAAAGTCAGAGTAGCTACCAGGCCAATCAAAGATTAAGACCTGGCAGACTTCCGGTCGGGTCGTTTAAGGTCCATTAGACCTGCGTAAAGGGCCCGCCGGCCGGAGACTAGAAATGTACCTGAGTTGATGATGATAACTCCGTGGGGAATCGGACTTGTCGTATAAGTCTATGCCGCTGGGGAGTTATGTGAATTGCGCGGTCTTGAATTGTACCTGTATAAGTTACATAAAATTTTGCATGCAACATGTAGGTGAAACAAATATGACTCGCGCTGGGGAATAAAAATGTTTTTTGCTTAGTTTTGAAATCGAAGTCCTGAAAGCAGCTCACGTGCTAGGAAATAGGTTTTCAAAACTGAAATGAGTAGAAAAGAAATTTGCAATTTAAATAGACCGAAATTTGACCTTGTCGAAAAGGGTTTTCTCAAATGGCTAAATTTTGCAAATTTTAAAATGAGAATTTGAAGAGAGGGACCTATCGACAGACTCGACGCTGGGCGTGACCGGACGAGTTGACAGACACGACTGGACTCTCGAGAGGTTGGACCGTGACTCGGTAGGGGGGTGGGCCACCTAACAAGACTCTTAAGTTGCGCTATTCCGTAGCCTAGACGAGTGGCAACATGGTCGAACATCGAAGTGGGATAGATATGCTATTCGGGGTTGCAGTGGTCTGTAATGAGACTGTTGTAGTCTAGTGCTCTCCTGAATTTTTGATTTTAGGGTACATTTCCAAAGTGGGTATTGCTTCGAGTCCTGACAGATTCTCGTCTTCGACTGAGCCGAGTACTAGGACACACTATAGAAAGGAGGCTAGATTTTTGAATTTTATCTGGATGTTGTGAGTGGATGGAGGTTTTCTGCCTGAGAGAAGCCCCCAGGACGACAAAGCTAGCTGCTGAGAACATGACGATGTCGTGACCGGAATGATGGCGCTTTTTGAATGTGTGTCAATGTGGGTGGTTGTGCCTTTGTTGAAAGGCTGCCTACGTATTCACGTGTAGTGAAATCAAACCATGCCGTAGTTCAGTGTTGAAATATATATTATGCTGCCTAGTCTAATAGGACTTTGTGTGTAACTAGCCATAGCAATGGTGTAGGCTAGGTGCATTCCCAATGATGTCTTGATCAAAGGGCTAGAATGGTTAGGATATTGATCCTGTGACCGTGAGCGTTTTCCGGGGTAGCCCCCAGAGGTGGTGTGAACTATTTAGGCATGTTCTATGCTGACTACAAGTTAAATTCCCGTGTTTGGGGTTGGTAAGTGGTTTGAATGAGAAGAATTGGGATGGGATTTTAACGAGTTTTGCTCTCGTGGATTTTAACGAGTTTTGCTCTCGGGGATTTGACGAGTTCTGCTCTCGGGATTGTGTATGATTAGGTAAGGGATTTGACGAGTTTTGATCTCGGGTCTTTGACGAGTTTTGATCTCGGGTTTGCATATGGTGATTGTGAATTTTGTTATATAAAGGGGAAGCCGAGTAAAATGGCTCGAACTTTGATCGGGATATGTTTGATGATGCGGAATCTGGTTTCCACGTCTGGCCCTAATGGTTAGGGGTATCCTATGGAGCTTGAATCCTCAAAATTCCGGGCTGTCTTTAGCCTGGGTCTCGGGAAGGTCTTGAGGGTTGTAATGTGGGAAGGCTAAATGTGGTGTTAGTTGACCAGCTTGATTGTTTCTCCCTTATTGAATGGTATGAGTATTGATTTTGAGTGGACCGTTGACCATGGTCATGGGCATTTGAATATTTTTGTTGGTTGACCTCTTAGCCCCGGTCATGGGATCTTCATTTTTGTTGACCGTTCTGGTCGTGGATGCTTTTTTTATGATGACCTGCTTTTTTGTTTTGGCCTTTTGCTTTTTTCTTTGGACTTTTGATTTTTTTTTTGTCCAGTTTTTTGTCTTTTTTTTTGTTGGTCAGACTAACACCGTAGGTAGGTATGGTTGATCTTGTCGAAGGGGTGTTTATTGTGGGAAATGGGCTTGCCTCCCGTCTCGAACCCAAACCAGGAGACTACCTAGATTCGTCATTGGATTCGATATCGCTCCTGCTAAGTGTAGTTTTGTGGCTTCCTATGTCAGACATGGAACAGGTAAAGGAAAATACGGGTCTCGATTTCCTGCAGTCATTATAGATGTGCCTGTAATAGTCACGTGCATGTGCTCACAGTGTATGATAGTGTTCATCATGTTCTCGGAAACACATAAGAAAAGTATATATGAGCAATAGAAAAGCTGATTTTATTGAATTTTGAAAAAGAGGACAGAATGCAAAAGACTCTGACTCTGATTTGGAACTGAGGATGTAGGGTATCCTAGACTCGGACTCAGACTTAGACTCGAATCAGATCCGGACTCGGATGCTTGGTTGGTTGTTTTTTTTTTTGGTAAGGTCTTCGACAGGTGCCACGACTCGCCTAAACTCGGTTTTGCGCAAATGCAAGAGAGGGAGTCAAACTAGACGCGACCCGGGGTGACTGGAATGACTAAGATTCTTGGATCGGGATACTCGAACGTTGACCTGGACAAGGTAACGACCACTGGCTTGGACTTGACGATGAGACTCAAGCTGCACGAGGGTGAGTCCGAAAATGGGGCGACCATGTTTGACTCGGGTTAGACTCTCCTAAGACAAATGTGTAGGGTATGATCCTTGGAGTGACCGTGATTAATCGCTCCGTCGGAGAATAGCCCCCAAGTGAGGCTGAGGACTCAGATAGGACTCAGATGGTGTGGCATCTAAGCGGCTCGAAAGTAGGGTACGTGAGACACGTGTAAGACATGACCCTTAGAGCAACCGTGATTGACCGCTCTAATGAAGGGTAGCCCCCAAGTGGGATCGAAAATTTGGTTTAAGACTCGAGTGTCGGACGAGTGACCCTTAGACGTAAAGGTCACAAACCTTTTGTTATAGGGCTATGCCTTGTAAAAGGTTGACTCGGAAAAGACGCCTAGACGGGTGACTTGTGAAAGGTGGGCCTCCTTTAGGATCCAGCTGTGTGAGCTGGGCCCTGTTCGAAAGGAGGTTCACGTGAGACGTTCCCCAGACGTTGGACTCGATTGTGTAGACGGGCCAACCCTTGTAGGAGTATGTCCTACGTAGGTGGGCCTTGCCTTAGTCAAATAAGGCGGACTGGGATAGGGAGGAAATCCGTGATATAAGATCGACGGAGTTTCGACGCTAGAGACCTCGACGACTTACGACACGACCCGACACTGCTAAATACGGGAAGTCCTAAGAAGAGGAAGGTTTCGAAATATGATTTTTGAAAGCCCGAAAAATTCGGGAGGGAAACCCGGCCTTTTTCGAGAAAACGGAAAAGGTGGACCGGGGACGGTTTTGAAAGTTCGAAATTATTTTCGAGTTTTGAAATGGGCGTAATACCGGCTAAAAATAGGCTATTTTGAGTAAAATCGTGGATCCTAAATTCGGTATATGTCCCGGGTTTTGAAATTGGATATTTTGAAAAGGATGCTATTTTGAAAAAGACGGTTTTTGAAAAGACATGTAAAATCAGGTAGCACGTAGTCATGGAAACAGTATAACGACGCCATGTATGCTCTAATTCTAAGTCTCGGTCAGTCTGTAAGGGTCTATACCAGTGTACACAGCCTATCGAGAATCGGGGCGGACTTCCTAAGTCGAGTTGAGCTTAGAACATGCCGTAAAACCCATACGAATCGGCTAATGGACACCTTCGACATATCCAATTTGGACTACATCGATAGTATAGTGGGACGTCGGTCACCAGTACCGGCCCGGGAAAATATGGGGTTATGCATGAACCGTAAAACTAAAACGCGTATTGTACTAGTCAAACGATTTCTATTCGAGTCTCACCCTGAGGATGCTGAAGGTCAGTAACGTATCAGCTAATCCCCAGCGGAGTCGCCAAATTGTGGACATGACATAGGTCCACCCCGACGCGGCCACGCGCGGGTTTGGGGAGGCGAATGAATCTCCATGAGATGGTCAAATGGAAATTTAAATCGAAGTCGGAGTCGCCACCGAATTTTATGGTTATTCGGAACCGTTCGAGCCCACTCTATGTCGTAGTGGGCCGTATACAAAATACGGCCCATTTCCGATGTTAGAGTTTATTGGGCTCGTCCCTTTGCATATCGATATAGATGCCGACTTGAGCGGTTAATCGTATATTGAATGACTCTCGTTGCCAATGGATTCGGACATCCGGAAACCACGGTTCTGAGTAAGGGGTGAGGGTACGTGTTGGGAAGTTCACTAAGAACACCCAACCCCGCCCGCACATTAGCGGCCTCTACTAGGATATCGAATGATGTTTTAATACGCGCGTTAGTAATACGATGAATGATATGCAAACATTGTTTTTCCTAAGCATGCGAGGAATTGAATGGGTTGCTAAGTCGATTTAATGCATGAAAAATTAACGTCAAAGTTGAATTTAGCATGTGAGATTCGTTTTAGTATAATAAAACAAAAGATGAAAAAGATGTGAATTTGCTACAAAATAAACAAACGAGTTAGTATCGATTTGTAAATAATAATATAGCAAACGAAATAAATATACGAAATCGAAAAAATAAATATTAATCGAAATCTGAAAAATATTGCTAAAACGCTGTTTTGTATAAAAAACAAAGTTCGAAAAATAATAAAAAAACGAGAAAAGTGTACCGTGGCAGCCGACCGCGCGGCTTGCCCGGGCTGCCGGCGAGTCGCGTGTCGGTCTGTTTTCGAAGATGGTTTTCGAAAACTCGATGTTTTTATTAAACAGCGTATGAATATTGCATAATTCGTACTCGATTCAATATTTTCGATATTCGTTATATTTGATAGTTAACTACGAAATTAATATCAAATATTCCGAATAGTTTTAGAAAAGATATAAGTTTTAAAATCGTTTCGTAGAAGAATAAAATAAAATGAACGAAAAAGCTAAAAAAACGTCTCGGATTTCAGGCCCGTGCGCGAGTCTGTCCGGTTTTTTATTTTTGTTCGAAATTGTTAATTTTGATAAATCGCGTACAAAATATGAATTAATTTGTACTCGATTTATGTTTTCGATATTCGTCGTACCCGATATTCGATCATGAAATCGATATCGAGTATTCGGAATGAATTAAAAAAAAGGTTTTGTAAAAAGGTTTTTAATAATATCGATATTAGGAAATAAAATAAAAAAACGACGAATGACCCGTAATAAAAAAACGAACGACGAGGAGGAGAAGGGAAGAAGAAGAGAAATCGGGTTTTGTTACACCCTCAACCTACATGCTTCTGTTTACTCGGATCGGGGCTCGTCGGGACGTGGCTTGGGCACAAGAGCGTCGAGTAGATGTCGGTGAGTTATGGTGGTTTGGTTTGGTCGTGAAGGGTGTCGGGTATAGGGCCGGATTTCCTTCGGGTTTTGGACGAGATATCGGTTCCTCGGTGCCTAGTTTTTATGCTTGTATGAATCTGTGTGTACGGATGTCGATTTCTATATTTGATGTTATGAGTGTATGAGAATAATGGATGTTGTAGATGCTAATTGATTATGAATGTTAATTGATGTAGATTCGATAGATAAAAAGTTGATGTAAAAGTGTTGTATGCAAGGGGCTATTTATAGGGAGTTCCCGACCTTGGCTAGGAGAGTTTGAACTACCGCTAGAGATAGGAAATATAGGAAGCTGTAAGGCATGAGAATTCCGCTTTCTTGTCAAGGAAGAAAGGGGATCACGGCTGGAATATGCTACTCGGCCGAGTATTTGCACCCGGTCGGGTGTCTGAATCGGTTTTCGGATAGGATTCCTACTTGAGATCGAATTCCATCCTTAAACGAATTTTTTTAATATTTTGCGTAGCTGATTTTTCGTAGGATTGGAGTATGAATCAGCCGTGTGAGGTGTCACGGCTGACTCACGTGTCTCGGGAAAATCTTTGACCGGGTTTTGACTCGGTCGCTAAAAGACGGTTTTACCCCTGGTGTCGGATCAACCCAAATTAGTCTTATTTGACTCGAAACGACCCACTGGGCCTGATTTTGAGGTTGGTTTTGTGAGATATGTACTCCATAATGAGCCCAAGCCAAATGCCAATGATCTTGAGCCCGTTTATGAGTATTTAAAGCACGTTTGCGTCCGATCATCATCGGGTGTTTGTCGGAAACTGCTATAGACACCTGGCGGTCAAAATGTGGGTGTCTACACCTGGCCGACAAGTTCATGAACCCTCGGGATGTAAGGGCCACCCCTGCTCATAGGCGTAGGGCATTCGCCTTTTGCATGCTGCACTGTTATGTTTTTGAAGGGCTGATGGAACTTGACTCGTGCATGGGTCAAATCAGGCTGATTGGAGTGGTTGACCAGATGGAGACTGGTCATAGCCCTGCTGGGCTAGCCACTGGGGAAATCATCATGGGTCTGGATGCTAGGCGGCTTGACCCAAATCGACGGCTGACGGGAAATACCCGTCTTTTGCAGGTATACATCTCGCTTTTTTTTTTTCACGCGAAATACCTGAAGTTCGTAAGTCACTTGATCGAGTGACACTCACAACGAGCTGCTGCCTGTTTTTGAAGGGCTTACTCGATCGAGTCAGCTGCTATACTCGATCGAGTGGGCTGTAGCGGACCACTCGGTTGCTTACGACGCTTGTGTATACTTTTCAGATATGGTTGTCGGAGCGGCTGTCAATCATAGAGCCCCCTCCGAGCACTCCCAATTATCGGAGCAGCCAGATTAGCTCCCGAAGGCGGCGGATAAGCTCGAGTCATAAGATAAACCGAGCTTACTGGGATGAGGATTTAGTGTTCCACGGGGGTCCTTTGATCAGGTGGACCGTCGCATGGTGGTTCCTCTCGAAGTTGACTGGATTGGCCAAGAGGGACGAAGCTCGCTATCTGGTGACTCTGTCCCTAGACTAGACAGTTCACATTTACCCGGATCGTCTCCTGAGGCAGTTCGGTTTCTCTCAGCGCATCCCTGAGACTGAAGCCATTATCAGCGTCTCGCTCCAATTGACGGACGCTATGTGCGACACCTGGTTGCAAAGATGGTTCACTCGTCCTACATGGACTATACCCAGCCCTTGTTAATCTGCTTGGGTGTCACGGGCTTACCAGAAATGGACTTCTGAGGAGTCCGAGGAAGCTCGCAAGGCCTTGAAGCTTGATGAGGCCTTTGAATTGGTTCATCGCGAGACGGCGAAGGACAACAGGGACTTCTTCACCAGGGAAGATATTCCTGAAGCTATAGTCCGGGAAGAATCGGGTCTTAAGTCACAAACTAAGACTCGATCTAAGGAGGTCGGTTCTAGCAGCACTCTGGGGCAGACTGACTTGGAGAGACGCCTTGGGCCAAGGCTGGCGGCCCGGGACCGACTAGGTCCGCGTGACCGGCTCCCTGAACCCGTGAGGGCCCGACTTGGGCCCATTGACGTGATAGAGGATTCGGGCTCAAACAAACGAGCCCGAGCTAGAGAGGTTCCTGTGGTGATCCGGGAACGCTCTCCTCCGCGTCGTCGCCAGTGGACGGCTAAGGAGGCCAAGGACAAGGGGAAGGGCAAGATGCCCTGAATGCCGAGTCTTTTAGCTTTATTATTATTTAAGTATTATTACTATTTTTGTCGTGTGCTTTTTTTGTAATTTTTTTTTTTTTAATTCATGTATTTTGTAATCTCCCGAGTTTACCGGGGGTGTTTTTTCTTAATTAATAAAAGAAGTTTATTTTTAAACCGCTCCTGTCTTTTCTCGATTGCATTGGTTGTACCCTTTTGAGGGGTTGCCTACGTATCCGCGATTAGCAGAATCAAACCAAACGTTCTTCAGGCTTAGTAAATTGCAATCTCGAATTATACCAAGACTATTGGTTCAAGATGTTTGCGACAGTAGAATAAGTAATTCTAGCTCATTGACTTGCTTTTTTGTAAGAAAAATTATTTTGATAAATTTTGCTAATGACATTGAGAAGTGGTTAAGGGTAGTAACGCTTTAGCTGGTCCAGGTTGGTTGGGTTGACAAACTCATTCCCGTCCAGGTCCGTCAGCATCACTGCTCCCCCTGATAGGATCTTCTTCACCAGATACGGCCCAGCCCAATTGGGTTTGAATTTTCCCCTTGGGTCAACTGGTAATAGAGCTCGAACTGACTTAAGGACTAGATCGCCTTCTTTAATGTTTCTGGGCCTTACTCTCTTGTTGAAGGCCCGTTGGATCCTCTTCTGGTAGATTTGGATATTATTGAGGGCACGAGATCGTCGTTCGTCTAATAGAACCAACGAGTCATACCGTGCTCGAACCCAGTCAGCTTCGGGTACTTGGCTTTCTAGCAGAATTCTGAGGGATGGTACCTCTAACTCAACTGGCTGGACTGCCTCCATCCTATAGGTTAGGTAATACGGCGTTATCCCGGTTGCGGTGCGAATTGATGTTCGGTATCCCCATAGGGCAAAAGGTATTTTGTCGGGCCAGTCCCGGTAATTATCAGCCATCTTTTTGAGTATGGTGACAATTGTTTTATTGGCCGCCTCTACGGCTCCATTAGTTTGGGGACGATAAGGCGAGGAAGTATGCCTTTGGATTTTATACTTGGTCAGTAGGGCTGCAGTCTCGGCTTGAAAATAAGTCCCGTGATCACTGATAAATTCGTGCGGAATCCCATACCGGCATATTATCTTGTCCTGGATGAACTTGGCGACATGCTTAGCGTTGAGGATGCGATATGATTCAGCTTCGACCCATTTGGTGAAATAGTCGATGGCTACCAAAATAAAGCAATGCCCACCGGTACCAGAGGGATTTATTTTCCCGATTATGTCGATACCCCAAGTTGAGAATGGCCAGGGTGACGTCATGGTGTAAAGCAATGATGACAGCATATGTTGCACATTGCCGAAGATTTGACAGTTATGACAATGTTTGACATATGACCGACAGTCGGCTTCCATGGTATTCCAGTAATAACAGAGCCTCATGATTTTTCGGACCATCATGTGGGCATTCATATGCAGATCGTTTTCGCCATCATGCACTTCGGCCATAACTTTCTCGGCCTTAAATTTGTCAACACAAAGGAGAAGAGCCCCCTGTGCCGTCTTTTTGTATAATTGTCCGTCATCGGTACGGATGAACTGGGTGGCTCGCCTTCCTAAGGCTTTCTTGGCTCGACCTTCGGTCCCGGGAGGATACTCTCCGTTTGTCAGGTACGCTAACACAGCTTGATACCATGGTTCGGGATCAGTTATCTCAATGTCTTCGATGTCGTGAATGTACGCCGGCTCGGACCGTCTTTCGACGCAAATTGGCATACTGGTCACGTGGTCGGGGATGTTTAGTAAAGATGCCAATTTTGAGAGTGCATCTGCAAACTGATTCTCTTCCCGGGGCAGGTATATGTACTCTACCCTTTGGAATTATTTCTCGAGATCCCTTACTCGTGCCTAGTAGGCCACGAGATTAGCATTCCGAGTCATCCATTTCTAAAGTGCTTGGTTAATGACCAAGGATGAGTCACCATGTACCCGGAGATTTGTGATCCCCAGATTGGCGGCGGCTTGTAGCCCGTAAATGCATGCTTCGTACTCTGCTGCATTATTGGTAACATCAAAGTCCAGTTTGATGGAGATGGGAGTGTGCTCCCCTCTTGGTGAAATTAGGAGGATCCCAACTCCGAACCCTCGAAAATTGGATGCTTCATCGAAGTATAAATCCCATGTTTCAGCATCGCTATGGAAAATATCTTCGTCTGGGAAGGACCAGGTGTCGGTGTATCCTTCTTCGCTTACTGAGTTGTCGGCGAGAAATTCAGCTACTACCCGCCCCTTAATGGCTTTCAATGGTACAAATTTCAGGTCGAATTCTGACAACATTAGGGTCCATCTAGAAATTCGGCCATTGAGAATGGGTTTCTCGAAGAGGTATTTGATGGGATCCATATTGGATAGCACATGGAACTCGTAGCTGAGCATATAGTGCCGGAGCTTCTTAGTAGCCCAAACCAGAGCCAAACACGTCTTTTCGAGCATGGTATATTTGCACTCATACTCTAAAAACTTCTTGCTGATGTAGTAGATAGCTCGTTCTTCGGAGTCAACCGTCTGATCCAGCATAGCCCCCGTGGCTGTCTCGGTCGTCGTTAGGTATAACGACAGAGGCAAACCGGGTTGAGGTGGCATTAAGACCGGCGGAGCAGACAGAATTTCCTTGATCTTGTCGAAAGCAGCATGGCACTTGTCATCCCATAGTACCCGTTCTCCCACTTTCAGTTTCTTGAAAACTGGTTCACACACCATGCATGGTTAGTTTGGAAATGAACCGACTGATGTACTGGACTTTCCCGAGAAATCCCCTTATTTCTTTTTCGGTTTTGGGAGGTTGCATCTCGGTAATGGCTTTGATTTTAGTTGGGTCAACTTCGATACCTCGTTGGCTAACGATATGACCCAGTAATTTGCCTGATGGTACCCCGAAACTGCATTTTTTAGGGTTTAGCCTCATGTTGTATTTGCGCAATCGGGTGAAGAACTTTCTTAGGGCGGTGATGTGACCGTCCCGTTCTTTAGATTTGACGATCATGTCGTCTACATAAACTTCTACCTCTTTATGCATCATGTCGTGTAATAAAGTGGTAGCGGTCCTCTGATATGTGGCTCCGGCATTAATGAGGCCGAATGGCATGACGGTGTAGCAGTAAGTACCCCAAGGTGTTGTGAAGGTAGTCTTACTCATGTCTTCTTCTGCCATCTTGATCTGATTGTACCCGGCATACCCGTCCATGAATGATAGAAGGGCATGATCGGCCGTGTTATTCACCAGTATGTCGATGTGTGGTAACGGAAAATCATCTTTCGGGCTCGCCTTGTTAAGATCCCGAAAATCTACACATACCCGCACCTTACTGTCCTTTTTAGGAACCGGCACGATGTTTGCCACCCAGTCCGGATACTCGGAGACCTGTATGAAGCCGGCTTTGAACTGTTTGTCGACTTCTTCTTTTACCTTGAGAGACCATTCGGGCCTCATTCGACGAAGCTTCTGCTTGACCGGTTTGCACCCGTCTTTGATTGGTATGTGGTGCTCGGCTATTTCCCGGTCTATCCCCGGCATGTCCTTCTAGGACCATGCGAAGACATCCTTGAACTCTTGGAGGAGGCTTATGAACTGTTGTTTCTCCTCGGGATCTAAGGATAACCCTATCTTAAGTATCTGAGGCTCTAAGGTTGTTCCTACATTTATGGACTCGGTTTCTTCGATCACCGGGTTCCGGGATTCCCTTTGCTCTAGTTGCTCGATCAGATGCGGAGGTAAGGGTACCTGTTCGTCGGGTTTCTCAATGTCATAGCATAAAATATTTTTAAAAGCAGAATTTGAAAGAAACAAGTCGTAAGCAGAACGGTTGTTATTATTGATTGAAAATTTGGAAAACAGCTCAAAGAGAGGAGCCATCTGATCATTGGTCAGTGGCGGAATTGGTAAGGCACTCGGGACAGACCCCGAGGCGCCAGCAGCAGGAATGATAAAAGGGAGAGGGGTTACAGGAGTGAATCTAGCACCGACTTCCCTAGACTCGACCTCAGACTCTGACTCAGACTCCGACTCAGACTCCGACTCAGACTCAGACTCAGGCATGTCTCCCTTTCCGGTGACCAGCTTGTAGATTCTTCCCTGACTGTCAGTCCACTTGACAGTCTTCCTCCAGGCCCTGCTTCCCGTCTTGGTGCCAAAATCCGAGATCAGCTTGGTCGGGTCAAAACTGTTGCTGCGGAGAATCAGGTTGACCAGGTCTTCCTTTGGAGTTGGGGCTATGGTGTCTTCCCCGAAAAGTAGCCCCAGCGCGGGCTCAGCATCATCAGCTCCGTTGGACTGGATGAGGGCGAATACATCCTCCGGGATGTAGTTGCAGTCCCGGGGCAAGTGGGTCCCGAGCTGCACAGCATTGGGTTGGTATAGACCAACCTGAATAGCCCCAAATACCGGTGTGACAAAGTAGTCAGCCAACCGTGGGCTATAAGGGCTCAAGTGGATACCCTTAATAATGTTGCAGGCCTTTTCAATTCCTGCTCGGACAACATTTTCGGGAGTGATGGCATAACCGAGACCAAAGTGAGACTCTTCGTCTTTGAGGACTTCGATGATCTTTCCAGCTGAAAGATCGGGTCGAGAGGTAGCCCCCGGAAAGTACCCCAGGTTTTGGAGCATCGATCGTGTCGATACTCGTAGTGAAGTAAGGCCTAAAGAGGTACTCTTCCTCGATCATCCCCACAAAATCGAACCCTCAGAGGTCCGTGCGTCCTGTGGCGTTACAGCTAGCCACAGTCATTGGTGTTGCCTCTAAAGTGATAACATCGTTAAGCAGAGGCATTTTAATCTTTCGATGGAGGGTGGAGGACACCGCCTTGACCGCGTGGATCCAAGGCCTACCTAGGAGCAGGTTGAACGATGAGGTGACATCGATCACCTGGAATTCAAGCTCCTTTTCTACCGGGCCGGTTATAATGGTCAGTTTCACGGCCCCAACTACCGACTTTGGGCTCCCATCAAAGGCTTGGATGGTCTGAGCAGTCGGGATGTAATCGGCCTCGGTAATGCCGAGGGCTTTGGCGGTCCTTAGAGGAAGGACATTTACAGCAGACCCATCATCAACCAGGGTCATAGGGAGGTATTTCCCTCGGCAAACCACCGTAATGTAAAGGGCCAGATTATGGGAGGCCCCGAATGGCGGTAGGTCGGCTTCGGAGAAAGTGATCATTGGGCCTCCCTCCTTAGCTTTGCCCTTCAGATGAGGCAGGACCGTGGCTACCATCTCAGCAGGGGTAACCAAAGAGTTAACCTTAATTTGATCGAGGGCCTTTGTAAGTGCCTCTCGATGTTCCTGGGAGCTGACCAGGAGTTGCCATATAGTGAGGTCAACTCGGGTCTTCTTCAGTTGCTTCACAAGAGCTGTTTCAGCAGTTGGCTCTTCAGAAGCGACTTCCGTTCTGAGTGGCTCAATGACGGTTGTCGGGATGGGGATTTCCCTAGAGCTAGTGGCTTGATAGGGACGACCAAGGTGGTTACTGGTTAGGACTCGGGATTTAGTCCTTCGAATCTCCTCGGAGGTGATGGGGACAGCTTCCCCTTTGGCGAGGTAGACGTCATCCTCGTCGTCGAACCAGATCCCGTTCACTTGCGGGATAAATGGAGAGATAAGGTGAGAGCAATTAATCACCTCCCCGATAAAGATGGCGTGGGAGCTGAAACAGTTCTCCTTGTTGCTAGGCTTATCTCCGGGTAGCGGGATTTTACCGCTTTCGATCAAGTCCTGAATCAAGTACTTCAGCTTCCAGCACTTCTCGGTATCATGCCCATTGCCCCGGTGGTATTGGCAATAGGCCTGAGCATTGTAGTTCTTGGAGCGTCGCTCGACCGGAACTTCAGGAGTTGGGCCTATCGGTTGGATTAGGCCTTTTGAGGATAGCCTTTGTAAGGCATAAGTATAGGTAGTACCTATATCAGTGAAAACCCGAGGTGGGGTGTTCTTCTTGGACGGGGCATCTAGTAGATTAACCGCGTCAAAAATGCTGCGGGTTGCAGCTTGGGGCTTGGTAGTGGACGAAGAAGCCCCTTGGTAACCCTTGGCAGCGGCCTTAGTGAGGCCTTCCAGTCTTAGGTCATCTTCGATCCTCATACCCATTTCAGTAAGGGTGGTGAAATAGGGTATGACAGCGTACCGGAGGTGAACCCGGTAGGAGGGGAGGAGGTTCTTGACAAAAGCCTCCACCAAAGTCTTCTCACTGGGCTTATCGACCAGTTTGACACTCTCGGCCCTCCAGCGTTGAAGGTACTTGGTAAAACCTTCTTTCGGCTCCTGGACCATAACCTCCAGAGATCGCATTGTGGTTTGGATCTCGGTGTTGTCAGCATAGTTCCGAGCGAACTCGGTGGCCACATCATCCCATGTAGGGTATTTCTTCGGGTCTAGCCTTTAGTACTAGGCCCGTGGGTGCTTTTCAAGAGATGCAGCAAAAAGGTTCTTGAACATGGACGAATCTACTCCCTTGATGGCCGTGAACTCCTTGAAGGCCCGTACATGTAGTAACGGGTCTTCGGTTCCCTCGAACATGGGCAAACCCGTGAGATTCAGGTTTGCGGGCAGCTTGTCACTCACCGGGGAGTATTCCCGACTATTCTCCTGATGGATATTGTTACTCTCAGTCAAATGAACTTGCTCTTCCAATCGGCGAACCGAGTTAACCAGTTCAGCTAGAGGTTCCGTAACCCCAGTATTTGGAGTCCTGTGCTCCACTGCAGCCAAACGAGTAACGATAGCAACTGGACCAGCCCTCATTTCATTCAGTTGGGCTTCGATGTCGGCCTGTTTGTCGATCATGGTGTCCACAAAGGTTTTCAGACTGCTCAAAGTAGCTTCCATCCTGCGAGTGTGCCTGGTTGCCGGCGGCCTGTCTGTAAGAACACCGCGTAATCAGAAACCGAACCCAGATCTTGGAATCATAGAAAAAAGTACATCCCGAGCGACCCAAAAGAAAAGGATTGAGTGGAAAAGACTCGAGAAAGAGGCCTAGACGGATGACTCGTTGGTGGTATGACTTCCTTAGGATTTTGGCCTAGTGGGCCTAGCCCCGTTCGAAGGAAGGTCCACGTGAGATTATTCCCCAGACTTTTGACTCGAGTGTATAGACGGACTTTCCTTTGTAGGGGTATGCCCTACGCGGGTTGGTCGTGCCTTGACAAATAAGGCGGACTCGGGAAAAGGGGGGAAACTCGTGATGTAAGATCGACGGAGTTTCGACGCTATAAACCTTCTACATACTATGCAAAGACCTGACACACGAATAGACGGTATGTCCTATAATAGGGAAGATCTATTTTAGGAAAGTTGGATGTTTGAAGTTTGAATATGTAATAGGTGAATTTCCGAGAGTTCAAAAATGGAAAGCGGAATTTCGAAAACCAAGATTAGAATTTTGAAGAAAATTCAGAAAATCAAAATGGTGTCGGAAATTCGAGAGTAAAAACGGGCAGCATGCCGACTAAAGAAAAGAATATTTTGAGTCAAATCGTTGATCCTAAATTTCGGCGGCATTTCGAGTTTTTGAAAGTTGGATATTTTTGAAAAGGATGAGTCCCGAAATGGGCAGCATTTCGGGTTTTTCAAATTTGGTCATTTTGGAAAGACGGGTCCCGAAATGGACAATATTTCGGGTTTTTCGAAAAGTGGGCATTTTTGGAAAGATGCAATTTTGAAATGACGGTTTTTGAAAAATGACATGGAAACCAAGTAGCACGTAGTCAAACAAGCATTATAACGACGCTTACGTATGCATTACGCTAAGTCTCGGTCGGTCAAAATCGGGTCTATACCAACAACGATGGCTTTCTCGTAAATCAGGACGGACTCCCTAAGCCGAGTTGGTCTTAGGACATGCCGCAAAACCCATACGAGTTCCACCATCGAAGTCTTTAGCGCACCCATGTAGGAATGCACCGCGGTATAGTGGGACGTCGGTCACAAGTAACCGGCCCGGGCAAAAATGGGTTATGCATGAATCATTAAACTAATGCGCGCACATTAATATACGAACGATTTCTCTTCGAGTCTCACCCTAGGAACCCCGACGACATGTGGTACATCAGGTATCCCCAGCGGAGTCGCCAAATTGTGGACATGACGTAGGTCCACCCCGACGCGGCCACGCGCGGGTTTGGATAGGCGAATGAATCTCGTGGTAAGATTGTTCTCGGGTTCGAAATTTAAGTCAAAATGGAGTCGCCACCGAATTTTGTGGTTATTCGGAACTATTCGAGCCCACTCTATATCGTCATGGGCTATACACAAAGTAAGCCCACTTTAATTTCAGAGTTTATGGGGCTCGTCCCTTTGTATTGTTATATCGATACCGTTTACACCGGCTTTCGTATATAAAATGACTCTCGTGCGCCAATGGTTTCGGACATCCGGAAACCAAGGTTCTGAGTAAAGGGTGAGGGTACGTGTTGGGAAGCCCACTGAGGACACCCAACCCCGCCCGCACAATGGCGGCCTCTACTAAGACATCGTTCGTGTTCGTGTACGCGTGCTAGTAAAACGACTAAATGATATGCAAACAGCGTTTTCGGGCTAAGCATGTGTATTATTGGTTTGCTACGTCATTTAATGCATCTTGATTCACATCAAAGTGATTTAGCATGTGATGTTCATTTAAATAAATAAATGGCAAACATCGAAAATAGAAAACTCGTAAATAAATTACAAATTACACGGGCGGAAAACAACCCGGAATTCACAATACAACGAGCAATAAAATAGAATAATTGAATTAAATTAGAAGAGCGTTAAATAAATACACGACTCGACAAAGACCCGTATACAATAAATGCACACTAGATCGTGAATTAGTTAGACGGACGAACCTTAATTAATTACGCATTATATTGCATATTAATCAAAGGACGGAGGTTCGAGACCTAGGTGTGGTGCTAACCCGATCTCGAACCTCGATGCCTTGTCCCGACTTATCACCTCGAGAAATGGAGTCTAAATTAATTATGTGTCGGATACGACTAAAGAGTCGTCGACATAAAATTAATAGTGCGAGACCGTCGATCAAAATCGTTTTAGGTGTCGTGATATGCATGAGTTTTGAAAATTAGAATTACGTGATTGATTATGCACGTGTCGACTAAAAGTTGTAAAAAATGACGAGGCTCGAATGTTGCATTAGAGCTCTCGGTTTTCAGGGCTACAGGACCCACTCGATCGAGTCATGGTCTGACTCGGTCGAGTGTGTCCTCAAGCGTAGCTACTGTCCAGATTTTTGGGTGCTACTCAATCGAGTAGCCTACGTACTCGGTCGAGTAGCCCCTGTACGAGTGACAACTCGTGTTGCTTTTTTGGTTAAAATCGATAGTGGGACAAATTAAATACAAATATTGTACGATTTGCACTTAACTCGGCTTTCGGTGCTATAATCGCATATGCAAGCGATTATAATACCGTCATCGGTATTTTATGAAAATGTTATCGTTTAGATTATAAAATTTGAATTAGTGACGAAATTGTATCCCTCTACGTCACGACATCGAAACTAATCCTTTCGGATTATGTGATGTCGGTTTTCGTGTCAACGGGTTCCGTACTAATCATCGAAATGGGATCAAATGCGTTCAACTAGGACCGATCACGATCACATCATGTCCTTGAGTACATTGGGGCGGCACTCCTCGAAAAGGCGCCACCTCCATCGTTACTCGTAAAGGAATTAGATGGACTTTAGGCGATCGTCATAGTCAAACTTATTCGAAACCGAGATTTTGATATTAGTATGTATATATACACGGTATAATAATGTTAGATGTTAGAATACGGAATTAAAGTGTTAGTAAACGATAAAAAAAGTTAGTGTCAGAGTACATAAATAAAATGTTAGTGTACAAAAATAAATAAAAAATTAGTATGCACAAAATTAAAGGTTAGTGTTAGTAAATAAAATATTAGTATCGTTAATATCGACTAATAATAGTAGTACTAATAATAATAATAATAATAATAATAATAATAATAATAATAATAGTAGTACATAAAATATATATATATATATATATATATATATATATATATATATATATATATATATATATATATATATATATATATATATATATATATATATATATATATATATATATATATATATATATATATATATATATATATATATATATATATATATATATATATATATATATAGGTAGGTTCAAATAAGGTCCACAATTTTTTTAAGTCCATATTAAAGTTACAGATGACATACGCTAAAGTTGCATTTGTTCAAAATTGATATATATACAAATGCAACTTTAGCGTATGTCATCTGTAACTTCAATATAGACTTAAAAAAAATTGTGGACCTTATTTGAACCTACCTATATATATATATATATATATATATATATATATATATAAACGGTAAAAAGATAAGGGAGAAAAAGAAACGGGGTTTGAATTACACCCTCAACCTACATGCTTAATGGCCTCGGAAACGGACTCGTAGTAGCGGCGTGAGCGCGGGAGTGTCGAGATATGTAGGGTGAGTTAGGGTGTATATGGTTAGGGAGAGGATGCTCTCGGGTCTTTGGCGAGTTTTGATCTCGAGTTTTGATTGTATGTGTATGTGTATGTGTAACGGATGATTCGTCGGTTTTCGAGGGACGAAGGACTCGATTTTTGTGTGTATTGCTTAGGGTTGCTAAGGGCTTGTAGTGTAGTGTAGTATGGTGGGATTAGGGTAGAAATGTAGACTAAGAATGCATGGAAAAAGCCTGTGAAATGAATGGGGGTAAGGGGGTATTTATAGGCTTCACCCCCCGACCTAGGGTCACTCGATGGAGTGGTCCTAGTGCACTCGATGGAGTGCCCTTCAAATCGGGCCTGATCTGCTGAATGACGCTCCACTCGACCGAGTGGGTCAATCCACTCGATCGAGTGGATCAAGAGGATCGAGATAATTTAGGAAGGTGTTGACCTTGCTGATTTGATTGATTAATTTGAATGTTGGATTTGGGCGCCGGTTTTCGAGAATGAATTTGGCTAATTTGTTAGACGTTTTCGTCTTTGACCGGGTTTTATCTCTGGTGTCGGTTTTGACCCAAATTAGTCTTATTTTGCTCGGAACGACCCACTGGGCCTAAATTTGAGGTTGGTTTTGGGTGATTTGCACTCCGCTAAATGCCCACGTCGGATACTATTGATTCCGAGTCCGTATTCGAGGGTATTAAGACACGTTTACGTCCGATCATCATCGGGTGTTTTGTCGGGAACCGCTATAGACACTAGCAGGCAAAATGCGGGTGTCTACAACTAGACAGGAAAAGAAAAAATGATGATGATCCTCTTGATCAGCCATACAAAGGACACATCTATTTGCCAAGTGAAACCCTCTTTTGGCAAATTGATCCACAGTTGCAAGCTTATGCTGATATGCCAAAGACAGCAGAATTTTGTGACTGGGGATAATACATGCTTGAGCCAGGGTCTTCGTCCATCTATAAGTCTCCCATCCTAGGAACATCTGATAGGCTTTAGCTAATTGGAACTTGACCCCTGAGCATGCCTTAATCCTATCTTGTGCTTCATGTAAAGAGCCAGAAATGGTCACCGGTTTATCTCTTACTTCAATAATACTTTTGATACCAGTTGGGAAAAACTCCTTAGCCTTAACATTCCATATTGATTCTTTGTCAAAAACATAGGCCTGACACCATTTACTCCAAATATTTTTGTTATTAATCGAGAGATGCCAGAGCCATTTGGAGATGAGAGCTGCATTCCAGGCTTCCAAATTTTTAACATTAAACCCACCTGCTGCCCAAGGAGAGCATATGTCTTTCCATTTCATGAAAACAAGCCTTCGTTCCTTCTCCTTTATCCCCCAGAAAAAATCTTTGCATATTTTATTGATGTGGTTAACAACCCCTTTAGGAAGCAAAACCCCTGAACACCAGTAATTCTCCATGCCAAAAATTACTGAATTAATCAATTGGACCTTACCAGCATAGGAAAGAAAATGAGTGGACCAATGCAAAACGTGATGTTGAGCTTTGAGAATCAAGTCAGCAAACATCTTAATAGTAAGTCTTCCTTCAGCTAATGGAATACCCAATTATCTAAAGGAGAACTTACCAACAGAAAACCCTGTTGCTTTAGTAATAACATTTTGAATAGAAGAAGAAACCCTCCCCCCCCCCCCCAAAATAAACATTTGTCTTATCTGCATTTGCATACAGACTAGAAAGAAGAGCAAAAGAGTCAAAAGCTTTCTTAACAGCAACAACAGAAGGAACATCTCCACGAACAAAAATCATCAAATCATCTGCAAATACTAGGTGAGTAAGAATAATTCTGCAGCATTTGGGATGGAAAGACACCTGATCTTGTTGGCAAAGACTTCTGAGTGACTTAGACAGCACCTCCATAATCATCACAAAGAGATATGGTGAGAGGGGGTCACCCTGCCTAATCCCACTTTTTCCCTCTAGAAACCCTGATATCTCCCCATTAACTTTGAAACCATACCAAGGAGTGGAAATGCACCCCATAATCCAACCAACAAATACCTCAGGCAAGTTATAACTATACAACATTTTTTTAACAAAATCCCAATTTAAGGAATCAAAGGCTTTTCTGATATCCACCTTCACCAAGCATCTAGGAGTCAAATACTTCCTATTATATCCTTTTACTAGGGCTTGAGAAATTAAGACATTATCAAAGATATTTCTCCCTTCTATGAAAGCTGCTTGCTCACTACCAATTAAGCTTGGCAGAACCCTTTTAAGCCTATTGGCTATAATCTTTGAAACAGTTTTATAGAAAACTGTACAACAAGATATGGGCCTAAAATCTTTTACTGATATAGCATTAAGCTTTTTAGGAATCAAAGAGATGATAGTAGTGTTAGTCTGCTTAGGCATCTTTTTGGAGTTAAAGAAATTGTTAACAGCAGCACAAAAGTCATGTTCAATAGTGGACGAACCAGCAGCAAAGCCATCTAAACTAGGACTACTACTTGTATCCATAGAAAAAACTGATCCTTTGATCTCAGCTATCTGGATGGGTTCCAAAAGAGATTGGACCTCTTCCATAGGCAAAGAAACACCCTCGGGCATAGGTCCTTCAGAAAGGCCAGAAGTCGCTAACAATGTAGAGAAATAATTATAAAAAGCTCTAGAGACATTTCCCCTACCCTGATGCACTTTTCCTTCATGATCTGCTATAGTACCTATTGTTTGTTAATGCTTTCTCTCTGCAATTTTCGCATGAAAATATTTGGATGAGCAATCAGACATCTGTAAATGCTTTACTTTTGCCTTTTGAAAGAGGGAACTAAGCTCAGTATTTTTTAAAGAGCTATAATCCTCTAAAAGCCTCTTTTCCTTGGCAATGAGACCAGATGAATAAGGATTTTTAACTAACTGTTTCTGACAGTTTACAAGGAGATCTTTCGCCTCCGGAACCTGAGAAGAGATGTTAAGAAAATACTGCTTGTGAAACTTCTGCAGGTGAATCTTAATTGCCTTTAATTTCTGAAAAAATCTATAAATTGGAGATCCAGAAATATGGCTTGACCAAGCTTTCTTTACCACCATATGATAATCAGGATGATCTGCCCAACAATTAAGAAAGAAAACCTTTTACAAGGCCTTTTTTCTAGAAAAACAGTGACCACAAGTGGAGAATGATCAGACACCCCTGGCTCACAGCAAATAGCAGAAGAAGAAGGAAATTCTGTCATCCAATCAGGGTTTATTAAGATTCTATCTAGTCTAGACCAAACCCTAGACTGTTGTTCCTGTTTATTTGTCCAGGTTAACTCACACCCAGAACCATGGGCGGATTTGGGCGAGGGCATGGGTGGGCGGTTGCCCTCACCCAACTCCAAGAAATAATTAAAATAGTTTAACTCCAATAATCATAATGGTACTTGTAACACAATGGTTGTGATGTCCCCTATTTGTTTGTGAGGTAAGGGGTTCGAAACCCCTTCCTGATTCATGAACCAATGAGCCACATGAATTTGATGTTCATTAGGATTTTTTAATCAAATACAAGTAAATGAATCAGACGGAGGGAGCATATATTTACTAGTTACTCAACTGTCTAATACATACATACGGAGTATTTTTTTGTAAATTTTCTTAAACGAAGCAAAAAAATTCAAAACTAACATCAATTTATACAATAAAACTTGGTTTTCAAGCAATTATTTTTATTGTATACATTCACTTATAATTTTTTGTTTTTCAAAATACATACCGTAAAATTTTCAAAATGCCCCCCTATCGTGAAATCCTGGATCCGCCCCTGCCCAGAACTATGAAGATCTTCAAGCTTGCAATGCAGAATGCATTCATTAAAGTCCCACATATCTTGTAGAGAAGGAGGGTTAGGCCCCAGCCTTTCTTCAGATCTCCTAACAATATTAAAATCCCCCATAAGAATCCAGGGATTAGAAGATGATAAATTCTCCAGATCAGACCAGAGTTTTTTCCTCTTTAAGCCATCATTGTAAGCATAAATGGCAGAGAGGAAAACATCCTTGTTAGACTGGAAATGATGAACTGCACTAGTAATATGCTGGTCAGACTTATTTAACACCTGAAATGAAATTGTATAAGGGTTATACAAGACCCATAGGCGCCCATTATAATGGCAATCATAATTGTCCACCATACTCCAATTATTAAACAATCTCTTCCTAATTCTAGCAGCCTTTTGAGCTTTCACTCTAGTTTCAATTAGAACCATAATATCCACATGCTGTGCAACCATAAAATCTCTAGCTTCAATTTGTTTTAAGGGTTGTTAAGGCCCCTAATGTTCCAAGATGCTATCTTCATGAGTAACTAAGTCATGTGGGACCTTCTCTTTCACCTCACCATTCAGATTAGCAATCTTCTCCTTTGGACATTCTGAGTGCATTACAGAAACATAATCAGAGGTCTTTCCATCAGAAGTTAGAGCACCCAACCCCTTTTCTGAGTACTCAACATTCTCTGAAAGTTCTGAGGTACCACCTAGTCCATCACCTTCATGATCAAGAAGCTTAGTGCTCTCTAGAAACAATTGGAATTCGTTCACTAGAGGCATTGGCTCCAAGCTGGTCACATGCTTTTGCTTATTAGAGGATGAGTTTCTTCTATGCACAGTCTGAAATCCATCCACCTGCAAGCCTAAGGAGCATTCTGAGTGCATTTCAGCAGCAACCAAAGGATGCTTTCCATCAGGCAAAGGGACCTCCCTCCCTACCTCTGAGTATTCACATTCTCCTAAGGGCTCTGAGGTACCACCTAGCTCCATGGGAGGTAAATCAACTGCCCCAATTGAGTCTTTTGGGATCTCAATTGGTTCTGGAAGGCTCAAGATACCCTCTTCCAGTTTTTTAGGAACCACCACCTTCTTCTTCTTCTCCCATTTACAATTAGAAATAGTATTACCCAGCTTTCGGCATCCCTTACAGAAATAAGGAATCCACTCATACTTAATCTTCTGATTAGAAAACTCATTGTAAGGTGTTCGAATAAACACCTGATCAGGAAGATCTTTAGATACATCAACCTCAATAAGGACTCTAGCAAATTACAATTTAGCCTTATGTGTTGTAGCCATATCAGTACATAATGGCCTACCTATTTTTCTTGCAATCTTCCCCAATACCACTTCAGACAACAAGTATGGATCAAGATCAAGGAAGAGGACCCAAACTGAAACTGTAGTAACCCTATCCATGGTGTCTAAAAAGGATGGAGACCATTCTTTAAGGATTAGAGTATAAACATGTAGACACCCACATTTGGCCGTTAGGTGTCTATAGCAGTTTCCAAAGAACACCCGATGATGATCGGACGCAAACATGCTTTAACATATTTGAAAACGGGCTCAAAATCATTGACATTTGGCTTGGGCTTTTTACGGAGTACAAATCTCACAAAACCAACCTTAAATTCAGGTCCAGTGGGTCATTTCGAGTCAAATGAGACTAATTTGGGTCGAATCCGACACCGAGGGCAAAACCATCTTTTAGCGGTCGAGTCAAAACCCGGTCAAAGATATTTTTGAGACGTAGAAACCAGCCGTGTCACCCCACGAGTCCGGTTTGAGCTCAAACACTACAAAAATCAGCTACAAAAAATATTAAACAATTCCGCTAAGGATAGAATTCGATCTCCCGTAGGAATCCTACCCGAATATTCGACCAACTACAAGGCGTACTCGGCCGAGCAGCCTTGTTTCAGCCGAATTCCGTTACTTCCCCACCAAGAAACGGAGTTCTCGTCCCTCTCGACTTCTTACTTTTCCCATCCAAAGCGGTAATTCTTATCCAACTATCTCTCCTAGCCAAGGTCGGGAACTCCCCTATTGTAGACACCCGTATTTTGACCGCCAGGTGTCTATGGCAGTTTCCAAAAAACACCCGATGATGATCGGACGCTAACGTGTTTCTATGCGCTTGGATACGGGCTCAAATCCATTAATCGCTGGCTAACACACTTACAGAGTACAAATCTCACAAAAACAACCTCAAATCCAGGCCCAGTGGATCATTCTGAGTCGAACAAGACTAATTTGGGCCAAAACCGACACCGGAATTAAAACCGACTTTTTGCGATTGGGTCAACCCCGGTCAAAGTCGTTTCCGAGACACACAAAAACAGCCATACAACCATCAAAAGTCCAAGTCAAACACAAAACCCATCAAACACCCAAAGTCAAGGTCCAAAACAATGGACCCGTGCAACCCGACTGGGCCACTCGATCGAGTGACCCACCCACTCGATCGAGTGGGCTTGTTTTGAGCCCGGCTGCAGGCTTCACGGGCCACTCGACCGAGTTAGCCCTTTACTCGGTCGAGTAACCCTAATTCGGGTGCCCTAGCCTTGCCTATATAAGCAACCCCCATGCAACACATTACACAACTCTTTGACAACTTTTTGCAACTTTTCACAACCCTAAAAAAACCTAGAGCAACCATACACACACATACTACGTTCTTTACAAACCCTAATCAAACCTTAATCAAACCCTAGCAATTCGACTCTAGCAAAACCCTAAACCTAGTTTTAGGAATCAATCCCGGGCCACCACAACTTAACCTACGTAAAACCTTGAAGAATCTTGTGTAGAAGCCACGATTACGAGTCCGCACCGAGACAAGAACATGTAGGTTGAGGGTGTCAAAACCCTCTCTTTCCTTTCCTTTTTCTCTTCGTCGTCCGTCCCTTTTTCTCCGTCTTCTTTCGATTTTTTTACTTATTCTCGTTGCATCATAATATCGATAATACTACTAATATCAAAGCATTAAAATATTTATCGATTTGTGTCGAATAAGAAGGATACTGGGATAAGGAAAACTGCATATACAAGTGTACTGCACACGCGTCGTCGGTCGCTTATCGCGATACCCCGACTATTTGATTATTGAGATAAATTAACTTAAACAACAATTCGTTATTATTTCTCGTCATTATCATCATTAATCTTACATTCATCATTTTTTTAAAATCAATTTTAATAAAGGTCGAAACCCGTTGACACGGATCCGACATCACAATCCCTAGGGATTTATTTCGATGTCGGAGAAGTCGAGGGAATCAAGTTTTTTTATTCAAGTAAAGCGTCGATTTTGGATTCGATACCAATTCCATAATTGGATATCGAATCTAACAATCAAGTCATATGAATTAATTAACGTGATTTGTTCATATCACGATAATTAATTTAAAAGCGACTAAAATTAATTTATCTTTTTTTACATTTCACTCTAATATCCCATATCGATTCAATAATCGAATATGGGATACGATGAGTATTCAAATTTAGAATCGGGTATAAATTCAACAATATTTATATTCGGTTTAATAAAATCAATGATTTATAAAAAAACCCGAATTGAGCATAGGTCATGCAATACTTATGCCCAATTCGGTAAAACCGTCGATTCATCAAAAATCTAAAGCAAATTCGAAAATCAGTATAGAATTGCAAGCGAATTACAATTCGTACAGATGCCACTCGACCGAGTGCCTTAGTCACTCGATCGAGTGACATCACAAAATCGAGTCAGAATGCATGTCACGACCACCACTCGGTCGAGTCTCACAGTGACTCGATCGAGTGGCCATGTACTCGACCGAGTTGGTCAGTAACTCGGCCGAGTACAGTCTGTAGCGCAAAACAGAATCATCTTTTACAAGTCCACTCGATCGAGTCCATCAACCACTCGATCGAGTGACCCATAACGATTAACACAATAAATCGTACATTATTCTATTTTCAAAACCCGGTAGTAATTTGCGATTTATGTCAACACGTGTTTAGTTAATCATGTGTATTACTACCTTTTCAAAACATACATCATCATATTTGCATCTTTTCATCTCATTTATTATTTGCACAAACCGTTATTATTCGTTATATTATTACATCGTTACTAACGCGTTTGTTATTTCTTTTGTCAATTTAATTCTTGTTCGTTTATTGTACTAAATGAACCCGCTTGCTAAAATTCCACTTTGACGTAGAATTAATTGCATTAAATTGACATAGAAACCCTTTTCAATTCAATTCACATGTTTAGGGGAAATAATCTTTGCATATCATTTTCCCATTTTACTAACGCGCGTATTGTAAGTCATTCGAATTCTTAGTAGAGACCGCTAATGTGCGGGCGGGGTTGGGTGTCCTTTGTGGGCTTCCCAACACGTACCCTCACCCCTTACTTAGAACCTCGGTTTCCGGATGTCCGAAACCGTTGGCGCACGAGAGTCATTCAATACACGATATCCGATAATGTCGGTATCGGTATCAAATGCAAAGGGACGAGCCCGATAAACTCTGACATCGGAAATGGGCCGTATTTTGTATACGACCCACTACGACATAGAGTGGGCTCGAATGGTTCCGAATAACCACAAAATTCGGTGGCGACTCCACATAGACCTAAATTTCAATTTGATCCATTCTCATATGGAGATTCATTCGCCTCCCCAAACCCGCGCGTAGCCGCGTCGGGGTGGACCTATGTCATGTCCACACCTATAAATAGGCCCCTTGCACAACACAAAACACACACTTGATACATCGATCATAACTAAAAAAAACACCGAGATTCATTAGCAATAATAGCATCGAATAACCGATATTGCAACCCGAGATCACGCCGCCTCATACCCAAAAAAAACCGGCCACCTCGACCCGACACCCTACACGTCCCACACCACCATAACTCACCGACATTATCTCGACGCTCCCGTGTCTAAGCCACATTCCGACGAGCCCCGTTCCGAGAATACAAAGCATGTAGGTTGAGGGTGTAAAATCAAACCCGTTCTCTCCTTTCCCTTTCTACTTCTCTCGTTGTTTTCTTCGTCGTTGCGTCGTCGGTCCGTTTTTTTATGGGTCTTCGTCACGTTTTTCTAATATCGATACTACAAACTATTTTCATATAAAATAAACGTTCTTAAAATACGATATCGACTCTATAGTCTAATATCGTATCCAAAAAGAACTAAATCAATCTCGTTGATGTTAAAAAATTCGTCACATGGTCCTAAAAACAAAATATGACGATTTCAACGCGGAGAGAATTAACATTTTTTTCATATTATTTATTCGATTTTTCAAAACGATTTTATAAAGCATTCTTTTCTTTTCTAAAAATTATTCCGAATATTTGATATCGATTTCATAATCGAATATCAAATATAACGAATATCGCAAAATTAAGTCGAGTATAAATTGTACGCGATTTAATAAAACTATCGATTTTCTAAAAAAACGATCTCGAAAACAGCCCGTCACGCGAGCCGTACGCGTCCCGGGCGAGTCGCCTGACCCGCGCGAGTCGCGCCCTCCAGAGCGAGTCGCGTAAGCTCTTGAAAACCGCGACATAAAAAAGCAATTTCGTTCTAATTTTTCAAACATCGTTCTTTAACAAAACAGCGGGTTTTTCTCGGCATACTTTAGGTTTCGATAAATATTTTCTTGACCTCGGTCAACGCGTGTTTAATCCATCACGTGTCATAAACTTTTCAAAATCATGCATGTCATCGTATTTACATCTTTTATTCAATTTATAAACCGTTACTAACTTGTTTGTTCGTGTTTGTATCAATTTCCTTTTTTTTCATCATTTGTTTTATTATACTAAAACGAATTTCACATGCTAAAATACAACTTTGACATTAATTTTAGATGCATTAAACGACGTAGATCAAACATAATTCACATGTTTAGTCGAAAATATTGTTTGCATATCATTCACCGAACTACTAACGCGCGTATTTCAAAATCAAACGATATTCTAGTAGAGGCCGCTAATGTGCGGGCGGGGTTGGGTGTTCTTTGTGAACTTCCCAACACGTACCCTCACCCCTTACTCAGAACCTCGGTTTCCAGATGTCCGAAACCGTTGGCGCACGAGAGTCATTCAATACACGGTATCCGATCACGTCGGTATCGGTATCAAATGCAAAGGGACGAACCCAATAAACTCTGACATCGGAATGGGCCATACTCTGTGCATGGCCCACTATGACATAGAGTGGGTTCGAACTGGCCCAAACTCCCACAAAGTTCGGTGGCGACTCCAACTTCGATTTAAATTTCAACTTGACCCATCTCATATGGAGATTCATTCGCCTCCTCAAACCCGCGCGTGGCCGCGTTTGGGTGGACCTATGTCATGTCCACAATTTGGCGACTCCGCTAGGGAATAACTGATGCGCGACTTACCATCGACATCCTCAGGGTGAGACTCGAACAGAAATCGTTTGACTAGTACAATACGCGTTTTAGTTTTACGGTTCATGCATAACCCCATATTTTCCCGGGCCGGTACTGGTGACCGACGTCCCACTATACTATTGATGTAGTCCAAATTGGATATGTCAAAGGTGTCCTTAGTCGATTCGTATGGGTTTTACGGCATGTTCTAAGCTCAACTCGACTTAGGAAGTCCGCCTCGATTCTCGGATAGGCTATGTACACTGGTATAGACCCTTTATAGACCGACCGAGACTTAGTTTAAGAGCATACATGGTGTCGTTATACTGCTTCCATGACTACATGCTACTTGATCTACATGACATCTTTTTTCAGAAACCGTCATTTTAAAAAATTGCATCCTTTTCAAAATATCCAATTTCAAAACCCGGGACATATACCGAATTTAGGATTTACGATTTTACTCAAAATAGCCTATTTCTAGCCGGTATTCTGCCCATTTCAAAACCCGAAAATACTTTCGAACTTTCAAAACCGTCACCTGGCTCACCTTTCCGCTTTTTTTTCGAAAAAAAGGGCCGCGTTTCTCTCCCGATTTTTTTTTCGGGCCTTCAAAAATCATATTTCAAAAACTTACTCTTCTTAGGACTTCCCGTATTTAGCAATGTCGGGTCGTGTCGTAAGTCATTGAGGTCTCTAGCGTCGAAACTCTGTCGATCTTACATCACGGGTTTCTCCCCCACCCCAGTACGCCTTACTTGACTAAGGCAAGGCCCACCTACGTTGGACATAATCCTACAAAGGATGGCCCGTTTACACAATTGAGTCCAAAGTCTGGGGAATGTCTCACGTGAACCTCCCTTCAAACGGGGCCCGGCCCACATAGCTGGATCCTAAAAGAGGTCCACCTTTAACAAGTCACCCGTCTAGGCGTCTTTTTCCGAGTCATTTCCTTCCTAGCCTTCTTTTCTCTTGCTCGGGATTACTTTTATTCTAGGATTTGGGTTAGTTGCTGATTACGCGGTATTCTTACAGACAAGCAGCCCTTCACCCGAACCATGACGAAAGAAGCCATTGATGAGTTGACAGCTTCGTTGGTTAAGCTAGAGGATCAATTGAGGAAGATGAGGGAGGATCAGATCGCCATCCTTACTCGGGTAAGCGCCGTAGAACAAGGAACTCCAAACGGTGTAGTTGAGAATGATTGGCCGTTACCTGAACTGGCCAGCGCGGTCCGTAAGCTGCAGGAACAGGTCCACACGACAACCAACAATACTATCCACACGGAAAATGCCCGTGCCTATTCACCCCTGACTGATGAATTGCCCGCCAATCTCAACTTAACGGGTCTGCCAATGTTTGATGGTACTGAAGACCCGGTACTCCATATCTGGACTTTCAAAGAGTTTATGGCTGTTAAGGGGGTCAAGTCGACCATGTTCAAGCATCTCTTTGCTTCTTCCCTTGAGAAGCACCCAAAAGCCTGGTACTACAGGCTTGATTCCAAGAAATACAAAACTTGGGACGACGTCGCAACGGAGTTCGCCGGAAACTACGCGGATAACACTGAGATCCAGACTACTATGCGTACTCTGAAGGTCATGGCCCAAGAGCCCAAGGAAGGTTTCACCAAATACCTTCAAAGGTGTAGGGCTGAAAGCGTGAAGCTGGTGGACAAGCCCATCGAAAAAGTCCTAGTGGAGGCCTTTGTCAAAAATATCCTCCCTTCTTACCCGGTCTATCTCCGGTACGCCGTCATACCCAATTTCGCCACCTTAACCGAAATGGGTACAAGAATCGAAGACGACTTGAGGTTAGAGAGCCTTACTAAGGCCTCTACCAAAGGGTATCACGGGACCAGTTCGTCTTCTAGGAAGCCCGCAACTACAACTGCGGCCCGTAGCATCTTTGACGAGGTCAATCTGCTGGATACCTCGACCAGAAAGAACACTCCGACTCGGGTATTCACTGACATAGGGACTACCTATGCTCACGCCTTACAAAGGTTATCATCTAAGGGCTTGATCCAACCGATAGGCCCAATTCCAGAAGTCCCGGTCGAAAAATGGTCCAAGAGCCATAACATACAGGCCTATTGCCATTATCACCGAGGCAACGGGCACGACACGGAAAAGTGCTGGAAATTAAAACATCTTATCCATGACTTGATCGAGAGCGGGAAGATACCATTGCCCGGAGATAAGCCGAGCAATAAGGAGAACCCGTTAAGCACTCACACCATCTTTTCCGGAGACGCGATCGACTGTTCCCATCTAATTTCACCTTTAGTCCCAAAAATTAATGGGATATGGAATGACGATGAGGACGATGTGTACCTACCCAAAGGGGAAGCTGTCCCTATCACCCCCGAGGAAGTTCGAAAGGCTAAATGCAAAGCCTTGGCCAGCAACCACCACGTCACCGTCGGTCGGCCCACCTCGGACACTGTCACCGAGCCAGCCAAGACCGGATCAACCCCTGAAGAGCCCGGCACTGATATGGCTCTAGTCAAACAACTGAAGAGGGCTCGGGTTGATCTTACCATATGGCAGCTTTTGGTCAGTTCACAGGTACATCGGGAGGCGCTTACTAAGGTTCTTGATCACATCAAGGTCGACTCGCTGGTTACCCCAACTGAAATGGTAGCCACCATCATACCCCATCTCAAGGGCAAATCTAAGGAAGAAGGCCCACTCATCACCTTCTCAGAGTCCGACTTGCCCCCGTTCGGGACGGCCCACTACTTAGCCCTCTACGTTACGGTGATCTGCCGGGGCAAATATCTCCCAATGACCCTGATTGATGACGGGTCTGCTGTAAACGTCCTTCCCCTAAGGACAGCTTAGGCCCTCGGCATCACCGAGGCCGATTATCTCCCAACAGCACAAACTATCCAGGCTTTTGACGGAAGCCCAAAATCAGTTGCTGGGGCCATCAAGTTAACAATTATAACCGGCCCGATAGAGAAAGAGCTAGAGTTCCAGGTGATCGATGTCACCTCATCTTTCAATCTACTACTTGGGAGACCATGGATTCACGCGGTCAAAGCCGTGTCCTCTACCCTTCACAGGAAGGTCAAAATGCCTCTACAAGACGGTGTCATCACTCTCGTGGCTACCCCAATAACCGTGGCAAGCTGTAACACGGCGGGCCAGACTGACCCACGAGGATTCAATTTCGTGGGGATGATTGAAGAGGAGTATCTCTTCAAGCCCTATTTCACCTCTAGCATCAACACGATGCTGCAGAACTTGGGCTATCTACCATGGGCTACTTCCAGGCCATATCTTCCAGCTGGGAAGATTATCGAGGTACTGAATGACGGAGGGTCTCGGTTCGGTTTGGGTTACACTATGACCCCGGGACACTTGGACCCAACAAAAGCAATCAAGTTTATCACTCCCGTGTTCGGAGCTATTCAAATGGGCTTACATCAGCCCACCATCTCGTATCCCGAGACCAAATTGGCTCGGGAATGCAACCTCATCCCGGATGACATCTTTGCCCTCATCTAGGCCGAGTCAAAGGAAGATTCAAGCAATATCGAGCCCATGCTGGGGCTCTTATTCGGGGAAGACAAGGTCATCCCAACTCCTAAGGAAGAACTAGTGAGCCTGATTCTCCGCAGCAGCAAGTTCGATCAATCCAAGCTGATCTCTGAAGTTGGTACTGACACCAGAAAAAGGGCTTGGAGGAAGACGATCAAGTGGACCGACAGCGAGGGTCAAGTCTACAAGCTCACTACCAGTGAGGGGAATATGCCGAACACTAAGTCCGAGTCCGAGTCTGAGTCAGAGTCAGAGTCCAAGTCTAGAGGGTCCAGTACTAGAATGGAGTCTGTAAACCCCCTTCCTTTAGTCACACCCATGGGAGTCTCGGAGTCTGTCCCGAGAGCACTCCCTATCCCACCTCTGACCAACGATCAGATGGCCGCTCTCATTGAGCTGTTTTCAAAATTCACTATCAATAATAACGATAACCGTTCTGCTTACGACTTGTCTTATTTTCAAAATATTTTCAAAAATTTTACTTGCAATGACATTGAGAAACCCGATGAACAAGTACCACTACCTCCGCATCTAATCGAGCAACTCGAACAAAGGGAATCCCGAGATCCGGTAATTGAGGAAACCGATTCCATCAATGTAGGAACCCCTTTAGAACCTCAGATGCTTAAGTTGGGTTCATCCTTAGATCCCGAGGAGAAACAACAATTCACGGATCTCCTCCAGGAATTCAAAGACGTCTTCGCATGGTCCTACAAGGACATGCCGGGGATAGACCGGGAGATAGCCGAACACCGTATACCCATCAAAGACGGGTGTAAGCCGGTAAAGCAAAACTCCGAAGAATGAGGCCTGAATGGTCTCTCAAAGTCAAGGAAGAAGTCGACAAGCAATTCAAAGTGGGCTTTATTCAAGTGTCTGAATATTCAGACTGGGTTGCAAACATCGTGCCAGTACCCAAGAAGGACGGCAAGGTACGGGTATGTGTAGATTTCCGCGACCTTAATAAGGCCAGCCCAAAAGACGATTTCTCGTTACCACACATCGACATACTAGTGGATAACACGGCCGATCATGCCCTTCTATCCTTCATGGACAGGTATGCTGGGTACAATCAGATCAAAATGGCTGAAGAAGACATGAGTAAGACCATCTTTATTACACCGGGGTACTTACTATTACACCGTCATGCCATTTGGGCTTATCAATGCCGGGGCCACTTATCAACGGACCGCCACTACCTTATTACACGATATGATGCACAAGGAAGTAGAGGTTTACGTGGACGACATGATCGTTAAGTCCAAAGACCGAAATGGGCACATTTCGGCCCTAAGAAAGTTCTTCACCCGATTACGCAAGTACAACATGAGACTAAACCCTCAAAAATGCAGTTTCGGGGTAACATCGGGCAAATTACTAGGCCATATCGTTAGCCAACGCGGCATCGAGGTTGACCCAGCAAAAATCAAAGCCAATACCGAGATGCAGCCACCTAAAACAGAAAAGGAGATAAGGGGGTTTCTCGGGAAAGTCCAATATATCAGCCGGTTTATTTCGAAGCTAACCATGGTATGTGAGCCCATTTTCAAGAAACTGAAGATAAGAGAACGGGTACTGTGGGACGATAAATGCCAAACGGCTTTCGATAAAATCAAAAAGATTCTGTCTGCACCGCCGGTATTAATGCCACCTCAACCCGGTCTACCTTTTTCGTTATACCTAACAACGACCGAAACAGCCATGGGGGCTATGCTGGCCCAGACAGTCGATTCAGAAGAACGAGCCATCTATTACATCGGCAAAAAGTTTCTAGAATACGAGTGTAAGTATACAATGCTCGAAAAGACGTGCCTAGCTTTAGTTTGGGCCACTAAAAAGCTCCGACACTATATGCTCAGTCACGAAGTGCACGTGTTATCCAGAATGGATCCAATTAAGTATCTATTCGAAAAGCCCATCCTCAATTGCAGGATATCTAGATGGACTTTAATGCTAGCTGAGTTCGACCTCAAGTTCGTGCCGTTAAAAGCCATCAAAGGTCGGGTAGTAGCCGAGTTCCTTGTCGATAGTCCGATATCCAAGGAAGGACACACCGATACTTGGGCTTTCCCAGATGAAGATATATTCCATACTGACACCGAAATATGGGATTTATATTTTGACGGGGCGTCCAACTTGGAGGATTTGGGGTTGGGATTTTGCTGATCTCACCACAAGGGGAACACACCCCGTTGTCTATTAAGCTAGATTTTGACGTAACTAACAACGCAGCCGAATATGAAGCATGCATTCACGGGTTGCAAACCGCCGCTGATTTGGGAGTAACAAACCTCCGGGTTCACGGTGACTCATCCTTGGTCATTAATCAAGCTCTACAGAAATGGAAAACTCGAAACGCCAATCTCGTGGCTTACCAAGCGCGAGTAAGGGTTCTCGAAAAGCAGTTCCAAAAGTTGGAATACATCTATCTACCTTGGAAAGAAAACCAGTTTGCAGATGCGCTTTCCAAATTAGCAACTTTACTAAATATCCCGGAACACCTGACTAGCATGCCGATTTGCGTCGAAAGATGGTCCGAGCCGGCGTATGTTCACACAATTCAAGACATCAAAATAGCTGATCCGGAACCTTGGTACCAGGCTATTCTGACCTACTTAACATCGGGAGAATATCCTCCGGGAGCTGAAAACCGGGCCTAGAAAGCCCTGTGAAGGTGGGCCACCCAGTTCATCCGCACGGACGATGGACAGTTATACAAAAAGACGGCACAGGGGGCTTTACTCCTATGCATTGACAAAACGCAAGCCGAAAAGGTCATGGCCGAGGTGCACGATGGTGAAAACGGTCCGCACATGAACGCCCACATGCTAGCACGGAAAATCACGAGACTCGGATATTATTGGAATAGCATGGAAACCGACTGCCAGTTATATGTCAAACACTGCCATAACTATCAGATTTTCGCCAACGTCTAGCATATGTCGTCATCCCAATTATATACCATGAAATCACCATGGCCATTCTCGACATGGGGAATTGATATAATTGGGAAGGTGAACCCTTCCGGGACGGGAGGCAACTGTTTCATTTTAGTTGCTATTGACTATTTCACCAAATGAGTCAAAGCCGAGTCGTACCGGATTTTGAATGCCAAGCATGTGGCTAAATTTATCCAAGACAAGATTATATGCCGATACGGGATCCCGCACGAATTCATTAGTGATCACGGGACTCATTTCTAAGCTGAAACTGCTACTTTGCTAGCAAAATATAAGATTCAAAGGCATACATCTTCGCCTTACCGTCCCCAAACAAATGGAGTGGTAGAGGCATCTAATAAAACGATTCTCACCATACTTAAAAAGATGGCTGATAACTACCGGGACTGGCCCGACAAAATTCCTTTTTGCCCTATGGGGGTACCGAACATCAATTCGCACTGCAACCGGAGCAACTCCATATTATCTGACATATGGAATGGAAGCGGTCCAACTGGACGAGCTAGAAGTACCATCCCTCAGAATTTGACTCGAGAGTCAGGTGTCCGAGGCAGATTGGGTCCAAGCCTGATATGACTCGCTAGTTCTTTTGGACGAACGGCGATCCCGGGCCCTCAACAGTATCCAGATATACCAAAAAATGATACAATGGGCTTTCAACAAAAGGGTTAGGCCCAGAAATATCAAAGAAGGGGATCTAGTCCTGAAATCCGTCCGGGCTTTGCTACCAGTCGATCCAAGAGGGAAATTCAAACTCAATTGGGCTGGACCGTATCTAGTAAAGAAGGTCTTATCAGGAGGAGCGGTAATGCTGACGGACTTGGACGGGAACGAATTCGTCAACCCAACCAACTTGGACCAGCTGAAGCGCTACTACCCCTAAACCTTATCTCAATGTCATTTGCTAAAAGTTTATAGAAATTTGTCTTTTATAGATTTTCAAAAATTAAGAAAGTCAATAAGTTAGGATTACTTATCTTACCGTCGCACATCTCGAACTAATAGTCTTGATGTATTTCGAGAATTGCAAAAAATTCTATGTTTGAACTACGTTTGGTTTGATTCCACTAATTGTGGATACGTAGGCAACCCCTCCAAAGGGTACAACCACTGCAATAACGAAAAGACGGGAACGGTATTCACTAATATGTCTTTTATTAAAAACTGATAAACTTGGGAATTTCAAAAACACATCACACAAAAACAAACAACAAAAAATCACACCACAAAAATAGTAGTAATACTTAAATAATAAAACTTAGGGACTAGTGCTCATGCATTTTGCTTTTCCCCTTGTCTTTTGGATCGCGCGGAGCCCAAGGTCGATAGGGCGGGGGCGAATGTTCCCGGATTACAAGTGGAACCTCTTTAGCTCGAACCCGTTTCTTCGACCGTGGATCTTCTGCCATTGTCACTGGTCCAAGCCGAGCCCGTACACGCTCGGTTAGTTTGTTCCGAGGACCAAGTCGGTCCTGGACCGCCAGTCTTGGGCCGAGTCTCCTTTCAAGGTCTGTCTGGGGGCTCACTTTCCCCTGTGCACCTTTAGTACTGGACCCTTCAGCTTGAGTCCTAGTCTTTGCCTTCTGACCTGACATGAGTCGAACCATAGTAGCCGGGGTGTCACCCTCGTCGAAGAAGCCTCGGTTATCTTTAGCCTGCTCTCGTCGCAGCAGGTCAAAAGCTTCATCAGTTTTCAAGGCAGCACGGGTTTTAGCAGAATCCGCCTTCGTCCATTTCACATAAGAATCCGATACCCAGATTGTGTGGAGAGTCTTGGAAGCAGACCAAGTAGCCCGGGTGTACCACCGCTGCATCCAGGTGTCACACATCACATCCGTCAGCTGAGTAGATTCACTCACGACCGCCTAAATTTCCGGGATTCTTTGGGCCCGACCATATTGCCTAAGTATGCGATCAGGGTAAAGGTGAATTGTCTGCCTAAAGGATAGGATCACTTGATATCGTGCCCTATCTCTCGATTCCAAACCGGTCCGAACATAAATGGGCCACCATGGCACGGTCCATCGGATCAATGGGCCTCCATGGAAAGACAGCACTTCGTCCCAGTATTTTTGAGTATTGAGGCGAGAAAAGTCAACGGTCCGTCTCCTCGTCATCACCTGATTGGGGCGATATCGGCTCACGTCAAGGGGAGGATCCACGATTGATAGTCTCTCGAATAGCCAAAGCTGAAAAACGGGGAATACGATTTTAAAAAAAAACGCAAAAAATCGAGAAAATCGCGAAAAATCGAGAAAACCGTGAGAAGTCGGAAAATTGCGGAAAAATCTAAAATCGAGAAATAAAAAAAAATCAAGGCAATATACCTGCAAAAGACGGGTACTCCCAGTCAACCGGATCGATGAATCCCTTTTACGATTATCCAAACCTTGGATAATTTCTCCCGTAATCAGCCAAACCGGGTTGTGCTCCGTTTCCATCAGGTCAACCACAGTGAAAAGTCGGACATGGCCCATGCATGATAATAGATCCATATGGCCTTCGAAGGCGTAAACGTGAAGCATACAAAATGCAAAGGCCCTACGGCTATGGACCGGCCTGACCCGGACGTCGTGCGGATTCATAAATTTTTCAGCCAGATCGATCAAAGAGATAGTATCTCCCTTCGTCATACGGGATACGTCCATGTGAGAAAGTCCTAAAAATTCCCGTAATTTCCTCCTCAAATCGTGAACGGAATATGGGATAGTAGGGCGAAGTATGAGATTCCATCCTCCTACGGCAGCAATTTCCTCAGGAATAGGACAGATTTCGCCTCGGGGAAAGCCAAAAACGTGATAAGTATCGTCCCAGTAGGACAAGCAAGCATCCAAAAAGTGACGACCTACTTGCATTTGACGGATTGTGAACAATTGAGTAATACCATTCTGATTCAGAATGACTTTTCTGCGTCTCTAAAGTATCGGGACCAATCCTGCAGCATTCCGATTAAGCGATCGATTCCCATAGTTGAATTTCTTAAGAAAAGATTAAAGATTCTTGGGACCTGTTTCTCTTTAAGAAGGAAGGGAATTATGAGAATTATGAGAAAAACTAGGAGCAGGGATGGGTATTTATAACATTAAACCCAGACCCTCCTCCTTACTTTAGGATTTCTAATCCCAGAGGATTTAGCATACATGCCCCATCTCAGAATCTAGCTAAGTCATCCCGAGCATTCCTATTCCCTTTTAGAGTCAAATTTTCAAAAATAATAATCCAAAAAATTTTCAAACTTTTTTTCTTTTCCCCAGCGCGAGTCATTTTTACCTAAATGCTACATGCGAGACTTGGCATAGTCATGTGCATGGACGACTCAGGTAAGGCCGTGTGAAACACTCCCCAACGGAAAGCCCGGGGCGGCATTTTTCACGGGATGGGCTCACGTATAGGCACATCCGGGACTTACACAACAAGTCCAAATCCCCACGGAGTTATCATCATCAGCTCAGGTATATCCCTATCTTATGGCTGGCGAGCCCTTTCACGCAAGTCTAATGGACTATAAACGACCCGACCGGAAGTCTACCAGATCTTAATCCTTGATTGGTCTGGTAGCTACTCTGACTTTCGCCCTGTCCAAGCCTTAGTCAGAGTGGGGGCTCTGTAGACACCCACATTTGGCCGTTACGTGTCTATAGCAGTTTCCAAAGAACACCCGATGATGATCGGACGCAAACATGCTTTAACATATTTGAAAACGGGCTCAAAATCATTGGCATTTGGCTTGGGCTTTTTACGGAGTACAAATCTCACATAACCAACCTTAAATTCAGGTCCAGTGGGTCATTTCGAGTCAAATGAGACTAATTTGGGTCGAATCCGACACCGAGGGCAAAACCGTCTTTTAGCGGCCGAGTCAAAACCCGGTCAAAGATATTTTTGAGACGTAGAAACCAGCCGTGTCACCCCACGAGTCCGGTTTGAGCTCAAACACTACAAAAATCAGCTAGAAAAAATATTAAACAATTCCGCTAAGGATAGAATTCGATCTCCCGTAGAAATCCTACCCGAATACTCGACCAAGTACAAGGCATACTCGGCCGAGCAGCCTTGTTTAAGCCGAATTCCGTGACTTCCCCACCAAGAAACGGAGTTCTCATCCCTCTCGACTTCTTACTTTTCCTATCCAAAGCGGTAATTCTTATCCAACTATCTCTCCTAGCCAAGGTCGGGAACTCCCCTATAAATAGGTCCCTTGCACAACACAAAACACACACTTGATACATCGATCATAACTACAAAAAAACACTGACATTCATTAGCAATAATAGCATCGAATAACCTATATTGCAACCCGAGATCACGCCGCCTCATACCCAAAAAAAACCGGCCACCTCGACCCGACACCCTACACGTCCCACACCACCATAACTCACCGACATTATCTCGACGCTCCCGTGTCTAAGCCACATTCCGATGAGCCCCGTTCCGAGAATACAAAGCATGTAGGTTGAGGGTGTAAAATCAAACCCGTTCTCTCCTTTCTCTTTCTAATTCTCTCGTCGTTTTCTTCGTCGTTGCGTCGTCGGTCCGTTTTTTTATGGGTCTTCGTCACGTTTTTCTAATATCGATACTACAAACTATTTTCATATAAAATAAACGTTCTTAACATACGATATCGACTCTATAGTCTAATATCGTATCCAAAAAGAACTAAATCAATCTCGTTGATGTTAAAAAAATCGTCACATGGTCCTAAAAACAAAATATGACGATTTCAACGCGGAGAGAATTAACATTTTTTTCATATTATTTATTCGATTTTTCAAAACGATTTTATAAAGGATTCTTTTCTTTTCTAAAAATCATTCCGAATATTTGATATCGATTTCATAATCGAATATCAAATATAACGAATATCGCAAAATTAAGTCGAGTATAAATTATGTTATATTTGTACGCGATTTAATAAAACTATCGATTTTCTAAAAAAACGATCTCGAAAACAGCCCGTCACGCGAGCCGTACGCGTCCCGGGCGAGTCGCCTGACCCGCGCGAGTCGCGCCCTCCAGAGCGAGTCGCGTAAGCTCTTGAAAACCGCGACATAAAAAAGCAATTTCGTTCTAATTTTTCAAACATCGTTCTTTAACAAAACAGCGGGTTTTTCTCGGCATACTTTAGGTTTCGATAAATATTTTCTTGACCTCGGTCAACGCGTGTTTAATCCATCACGTGTCATAAACTTTTCAAAATCATGCATGTCATCGTATTTACATCTTTTATTCGATTTATAAACCGTTACTAACTTGTTTGTTCGTGTTTGTAGCAATTTCCTTTTTTTCCATCATTTCTTTTATTATACTAAAACGAATCTCACATGCTAAAATACAACTTTGACGTTAATTTTAGATGCATTAAACGACGTAGATCAAACATAATTCACGTGTTTAGTCGAAAATACTGTTTGCATATCATTCACCGAACTACTAACGCGCGTATTTCAAAATCAAACGATATCCTAGTAGAGGCTGCTAATGTGCAGGAGGGGTTGGGTGTTCTTTGTGAACTTCCCAACACGTACCCTCACCCCTTACTCAGAACCTCGGTTTTCGGATGTCCGAAACCGTTGGCGCACGAGAGTCATTCAATATACGGTATCCGATCACGTTGGTATCGGTATCAAATGCAAAGGGACGAACCCAATAAACTCTGACATCGTAATGGGCCATTGTGGACATGACATAGGTCCACCCCGACGCGGCCACGCGCGGGTTTGGGGAGGCGAATGAATCTCCATATGAGAAGGTCAAATTGAAATTTAAATCGAAGTTGGAGTCGCCACCGAACTTTGTGGGAGTTCGAGCCCGTTCGAACCCACTCTATGTCGTAGTGGGCCGTGTACAAAATACGGCCCATTTCCGATGTCAGAGTTTATCGGGTTCGTCCCTTTGCATTTGATACCGATACCGACTTGATCGGATACCGTGTATTGAATGACTCTCATTGCCAATGGTTTCGGACATCCGGAAACCGAGGTTCTGAGTAAGGGGTGAGGGTACGTGTTGGGAAGTTCACAATGAACACCCAACCCCGCCCGCACATTAGCGGCCTCTACTAGGATATCGTTTGATTTTTGAATACGCTCGTTAGTAATATGATGAATGATATGCAAACATTGTTTTCCTAAACATGCGAGGAATTGAATGGGTTGCTAAGTCGGTTTAATGCATGAAAATTAACGTCAAAGTTGAATTTAGCATGTGAGGTTCGTTTTAGTATAATAAAACAAAAGATGACAAAAAAGAAATCGCTACAAACACGAACAAACAAGTTAGTAACGATTGAATAATAAATATGAATACGATAATATGCATGATTTTGACACGTGTTTGAACGAGGTCGAGAAAATATTTGTCGAAATTTGAAATATTGCTAAAAAGATGTTGTTTTGTCTAAAAAAACGATGTTCGAAAATAAAATAATAAAAAAAAAAAAACGAGGAAAGGGTCGCGTTCCAGCCAGCCGCGCGACTCGCCTGAGTCTGGCGCAACTCGCCCAAACAGCCTGCTCGCCCGGGACGCGCACGACTCGCGTCCCGGCCTGTTTTCGAAATTGATTTTTTGAAAATTCAATGATTTTATTAAATCGCGTACGAATATTGCACAATTTGTACTCGATTTAATATTTTCGATGTTCGTCGTACTCGATATTCGATTATGAAATCGATATCGAATATTCGGAATAATTTTTAGAAAAAGTTTTATAAAATTGTTTTGAAAAGAAAAGAATGTTAATTCCCTCCGCGTTAAAATCGTCGTATTTTGTAAAAAAAAGTATGTGACGATTTTTAGCATCAACGAGATTTAATTTAGTTCTTGTTAGATACGATATTCAATTAGAGAATCGATATCATATTTTAAGAACGTTTTGTTTTATATAAAAATAATTTGTAGTATCGATATTAGAAATAATAAAAAAATATGAGACGAACGACCCGTAAAAAAAATGACCGACGACGAAAAAAGGAAAAAAAAACGAGGAAGACGAGAAGGAGAAGAAGAGAAGAAAGGAGAAGTCGGGTTTGGTTACACCCTCAACCTACATGCTTTTGTTAACTCGGATCGGGGCTCGTCGGAATGTGGCTAAGGCACGGGAGCATCGGGTTAATGTTGGTGAGTTGTGGTGGCTTTGTTTTGGGACGTGAAGGGTGACGGGTATCGGGGCCGGTTCCTTCGGGTTTTGGATGTACTATCGGTTTTTCTCGATGCTAAGTGTAAGGAGTTTATGTCTATGTGTGAAAAGTTGATATTGTAGGTGTTTATTAATTGTTGTATGTGATGCCTTCATATTGTGTGTGCAAGGGGCCTATTTATAGGAAAATTCCCGACCTTGGCTAGGAGAAGTGTTTGGGTTAGAACTACCGCTTAGGATAGGAAACATAAGAAGCTGAGAAGCGTGAGAATTCCGTTTGCTTGGTGAGGAAGCAAGGAAACCGGCTGAAAACAGCCTGCTCGGCCGAGTGTCTTACGCTTGGTCGAGTGTTTGATTCGGTATTCGGATAGAATTCCTACTTGAGATCGAATTCTATCCTTAAACGGATTTGTTTAATATTTTGCATAGCTGGTTTTTTGTAGTGTTGGAGTCCAAACCGGACGTGTGAGGTGTCACGGCTGGTCCGCGTGTCTCGAGAATATCTCTGACGGGTTTTGACTCGGTCGCTAAAAGACGGTTTTGCCCCTGGTGTCGTAATCGACCCAAATTAGTCTTATTTGACTCGAAACGACCCACTGGGCCTGAATTTGAGGTTGGTTTTGTGAGATTTGTACTCCGTAAAAATCCCAAGCCAAATGCCAATGATTTTTGAGCCCGTTTTCGAGTATGTTAAAGCATGTTTGCGTCCTATCATCATCGGATGTTTGTCGGAAACTACTATAGACACCTGGAAGTCAAAATGTGGGTGTCTACAGAGCCCCTACTCTGACTGAGGCTTGGACAGGGCGAAAGTCAGAGTAGCTACCATGTCAATCAAAGATTAAGACCTGGCAGACTTCCGGTCGGGTCGTTTATAGTCCAGTAGACTTGCGTAAAAGGGCTCGCCAGCCATAAGTTGGAAATCATACCTGAGTTGATGATGATAACTCCGTGGGGAATCAGACTTGTCGTATAAGTCTTGGGTGCGCCTATATGTGGGCCCATCCCGTTAAATGCCGCTGGGGAGTTAGTTGTATAGTTTTGCTTGAGTCGTCCTGTACATGATTTATGCAGAAAAATTTTGCATGTAACATTTTGTAGGAGAAATGACTCGTGCTGGGGAATAAAATTTTGAAGGTGATTTTGAATTTTTGAATTTAAAAGAGTTTTGAAAATTAGAGTATTTTGACTCCGAAAAGGAATAGGAATGCTCGGGATGACTTAGCTAGATCCTAGGATAAGGCCTGTATGCTAAATCCTCTGGAATTAGAAATACCCCCTCTTTGCTCATAATTTCTTCATAATTCCTACAATTCCCTTTCTTTCTTTAAAGAAAAACAAGCCCTGAGAAACTTATTCTCCCTTTTTAGAAATTCATTATGGGAATCGACCGACTAATTGCTATGCTGCAAGATTGGTCCCGATATTTCAGAGACACAGATAAAGTTGTTCTGAATCAGAATGGTGTCACCCAGTTATTCACGATCCGTCAGATGCAAGTACACCGTCACTTTTTGGATGCTTGCTTGTCCTATTGGGACGATACTTATCATGTTTTTGGCTTTCCTCGAGGCGAAATCTGCCCTATTCCTGAAGAAATTGCTGCCGTAGGAGGGTGAAATCCCATACTTCGCCCTGCTATCCCGTTCTCAGTTCATGACCCGAGGAGGAAATTACGGGAATTTTTAGGGCTTTCCCATATGGAGGTGTCTCGCATGCTGGAAGGAGATACAGTTTCCTTGATTGATTTGGCCGAAAAATTCATGAATCCACACGACGTCCGGGTCAGGCCGGTTCACAGCCGTAGGGCCTTTGCTTTTTGTATGCTCCATGTTTATGCTTTCGAAGGCCATATGGATCTTTTGTCTTGTATGGGCCATGTCCGACTCTTCACAGTGGTTGATTTAATGGAGACGGAGCACAGCCCGGCTTGGCTGATCACAGGAGAGATTATCCATGGTTTGGATAACCGAAAAAGGGATTCGTCGATTCAGCTAACTGGAAGTACCCACCTTCTACAGGTGCCTTGATTTTTCCTGATTTTTCGCAATTTTGATTTTTTTCGCAATTTCCGATTTCTCGGTTTTTTCGATTTTCCCACGGTTTTCTTCAATTTTTCCGTTTTTTGCGATTTTTTTTTCTTTTTTTTCTCGATTATGACTTTTCGCGATTTTTTGATTTTTCATCTTTGGGTATTTGAGAGGCTATCGATCCTGGATCCTCCCCTTGACGTAAGTCGATATCGCCCGAATCAAGTGATGACGAGGAGACGGGCCGTTGACTTTTTTCGTCTTAATATTCAAAAATATCGGGACGAGTTGCTGTCTTTCCATGGAGGCCCATTGATTCGCTGGACCGTACCCTTGTGGTCTATTTATGTCTGGACCGGTTTAGAATCAAGGGATAGGGCCCGATATCAATTGATCCTATCTTTTAGGCAGACAATCCATCTTTACCCCGATCGCATACTTACGCAAAATGGTTGGGCCCAAAGAATCCCGGAGATCGAGGCGGTGGTGAGTGAATCTACCCAGCTGACGGACGTAATGTGCGATACCTGGATGCAAAGGTGGTATACTCGGGCAACTTGGCCCGTTTCCAAGACTCTTCACTTGGTTTGGGTATCGGTTTCTTATGTGAAGTGGACAAAAGCGGATTCCGCTAAAGCCCGTGCTGCTTTGAAGACCGACGAAGCCTTTGACTTGCTGCGCCGAGAACAAGATAATCGAGGCTTCTTTGATGACAGCGATACCCCGGCTACCATGGTTCGCCTGATGTCAGACCAGAAAGGGAAGACTAGGACTCAGACTGAAGGGTCCAGTACTAAAGGTGCACGGGGGAAAGTGAGCCCCCAGACGGACCTGGAAAGAGGACTCGGCCCAAGACTGGCGGTTAAGGATCGACTTGGTCCTCGAGACAGACTTCCCGAACACGTACGGGCTCGACTTGGGCCAGTGACGATAGCAGAAGATCCGTTGTCGAGGAAACGGGTTCGGGCTAAAGAGGTTCCCTTAGTGATACGGGAACGTTCGCCCTCGCCCCGTCGACCTCGGGCTCCGCGTGACCCAAAAGACAAAGGGAAGCAGAAAATGTATGAGCAGTAGTCTCCTAGATTTTATTATTTAAGTACTACTATTATTTTTGTGGTGTGATTTTTGTTGTTTTTTTGTTTTGCGTGAGGCATTTTTTGAATAATAATAAAAGACATATTAGTGACAAACCGTTCCTGTCTTTTCGTTATTGCAGTGGTTGTACCCTTTTAAGGGGTTGCCTACGTATCCACGATTAGTGGAATCAAACCAATCGTAGTTCAGACATAGATTGTTTTTTGCAATTTTTCGAAATACATCAAGACTATTAGTGCGAGATGTGCGACAGTAGGATAAGTAATCCTAACTTATTGACTTGCTTAATTTTGAAAATCCATAAAAAGACAAATTTTTATAATTTTTTAGCCAATGACATTGAGATATGGTTTAGGGGTAGTATCGCTTCAGCTGGTCCAAGTTGGTTGGGTTGACGAATTCGTTCCCGTTCAAATCCGTCAGCATTACCGCTCCTCTTGATAAAACCTTCTTTACTAGATACGGTCCGGCCCAGTTGGGTTTGAATTTCCCCCTTGGGTCGACCGGTAGCAAAGCCCGGACAGATTTTAGGACTAGATCTCCTTCTTTGGTATTTCTGGGCCTAACCCTTTTGTTGAAAGCCCGTTGTATCCTTTTTTGAAATATCCGGATATAGTTGAGGGCTCGGGACCGTCGTTCGTCCAAAAGAAGTAGCGAATCATATCGAGCTTGGACCCATTCCGCCTCAAGTACTTGGCTTTCAAGTAGGATCCTAAGGGACGGTAATTCTAACTCGACTGGTTGGACCGCCTCCATCCCATATGTCAGGTAATACGGGGTTGCTCCGGTTGCAGTGCGAATTGATGTCCGATACCCCCATAAGGCGAAAGGTATTTTGTCGGGCCAGTCCCGATAATTCTCAGCCATCTTTTTGAGTATGGTGACAATTGTCTTATTAGCTGCCTCTACCGCTCCATTTGTTTGGGGACGGTAAGGCGAAGATGTATGTCTTTGAATTTTGTATTTTTCCAGCAAAGTAGCGGTTTCAGCTTGGAAATGGGTCCCGTGATCACTAATGAATTCGTGCGGGATCCCGTATCGGCATATAATTTTATCTTGGATAAATTTTGCCACGTGCTTGGCGTTCAAGACATGATACGACTCGGCTTCGACCCATTTAATAAAATAGTCAATAGCCACTAGAATGAAACAGTGACCTCCCATCCCAGAAGGGTTCACCTTCCCGATTATATCAATTCCCCATGTCGAGAATGGCCATGATGATGTCATAGTATATAATAGGGATGACGGCATATGCTGGACGTTGGCGAAGATCTGACAGTTATGACAGTGTTTGACATATAACTGACAGTCGGTTTCCATGCTATTCCAATAGTATCCGAGTCTCGCGATTTTTCGGGCTAGCATATGGGCGTTCATATGCGGATCGTTCTCGCCATCGTGTACCTCGGCCATGACCCTTTCGGCTCGCGTTTTGTCGGTGCATAGAAGTAAAGCCCCCTGCGCCGTCTTCTTATATAACTGCCCATCGTCCGTGCAGATGAACTGGGTGGCCCACCTTCGTAGGGCCTTCTTGGCCCGGTTTTCAGATCCCGGAGGATATTCTCTCGACGTTAAGTAGGTTAGAACAGCCTGGTACCAAGGTTCTGGATCCGTTATTTCAATGTCTTGGATAGTGTTGATATATGCCGGCTCGGACCGTCTTTCGACGCAGATCGGCATGCTGGTCAGGTGTTCCGGGATATTCAGTAAAGATGCTAATTTGGATAGCGCATCTGCAAACTGGTTTTCTTCCCGAGGTAGATAGATGTATTCTACCTTTTGAAACTGCTTTTCGAGAACCCTTACTCGCGCTTGGTAAGCTACGAGATTTGCGTTCCGAGTTTTCCATTTCTGGAGAGCTTGATTAATGACTAAAGATGAGTCACCGTGGACCCGGAGGTTCATTACTTCTAAATCGGCGGCGGCTTGCAACCCGTGAATGCATGCTTCATATTCGGCTGCGTTGTTAGTCACGTCGAAATCTAGCTTAATGGATAACGGGGTGTGTTCCCCTTGCGGTGAGATTAGCAAAATCCCGACCCCAAATCCTCAAAAGTTGGATGCCCCTTCAAAATATAGATCCCATGTCTCCGTGTCGGTATGGAATATATCTTCATCTGGGAAGGCCCAAGTATTGGTTTGTCCCTCTTCAGATACCGGACTATCGGCAAGGAACTCAGCTACTACCCGGCCTTTGATGGCTTTTAATGGTACGAACTTGAGGTCGAACTCAGCTAGCATTAAAGTCCATCTAGATATCCTGCCATTGAGGATGGGCTTCTCGAACAGATACTTGATTGGATCCATTCTAGATAACACATGTACTTCGTGGCTAAGCATATTGTGTCGGAGCTTTTTAGTGGCCCAAACTAGAGCTAGGCACGTCTTTTCGAGCATCGTATATTTTCACTCGTATTCTAGGAACTTTTTACTGATGTAGTAAATAGCCCGTTCTTCTGAGTCGACCGTCTGGGCCAGCATAGCCCCCATGGCTGTCTCGGTCGTTGTTAGGTACAACAGAATCTCCTTGATTCTATCGAAAGCTGCTTGACACTTGTCGTCCCATAGTACTCGTTCTCCTATCTTCAGCTTTTTGAAAATGGGCTCACATACCATGGTTAGCTTCGAAATGAACCGGCTGATATATTGGACTTTGCCGAGAAACCCCCTTATCTCCTTTTCGGTCTTAGGTGGCTGCATCTCGGTAATGGCCTTGATCTTGGTCGGGTCAACCTCGATGCCGCGCTGGCTGACGATATGGCCCAATAATTTGCCCGATGTTACCCCGAAACTGCATTTTTGAGGGTTTAGCCTCATGTTGTACTTGTGTAATCGGGTGAAAAACTTTCTGAGGGCCGAAATATGCCCGTTTCGATCTTTGGACTTAACGATCATGTCATCCACGTAGACCTCCACTTCCTTGTGCATCATGTCATGTAACAAAGTGGTGGCGGTCCGTTGATAGGTGGCCCCGGCATTGATAAGCCAAAATGGCATAACGGTGTAGCAGTAAGTACCCCAAGGTGTAATGAAGGTGGTCTTACTCATGTCTTCTTCCGCCATTTTGATCTGATTGTATACGGCATACCCGTCCATGAACGATAGAAGAGCATGATCGGCCGTGTTGTCTACCAGTATATCGATGTGTGGCAACGGAAAATCGTCTTTTGGGCTGGCCTTATTAAGGTCCCAGAAATCTACACAAACTCGTACCTTTCCGTCTTTCTTGGGTACTGGTACGATATTTGCGACCCAGTCTGGATATTCAGACACTTGAATAAAGCCCGCTTTGAATTGCTTGTCGACTTCTTCTTTGACTTTGAGAGACCATTCGGGCCTCATTCTTCGGAGTTCTTTCTTTACCAGCTTACACCCGTCTTTGATGGGTATACGGTGTTCGGCTATCTCCCGGTCTATTCCCGGCATGTCCTTATAGAACCATGCGAAGACGTCTTTGAATTCGTGAAGGAGATCTGTGAATTGTTGCTTCTCCTCGGGATCTAAGGATAAACCTAACTTAAGCATCTGAGGCTCTAAAGGGGTTCCTACATTGATGGAGTCAGTTTCCTCAATTATCGGATTTCGGGATTCCCTTTGTTCGAGTTGCTCGACTAGATGCGGAGGTAGTGGTACCTGTTCGTCGGGTTTCTCAATGTCATTGCAAGTAGAATTTTTGAAAATGTTTTGAAAATAAGACAAGTCGTAAGCAGAACGGTTATCGTTATTATTGATAGAGAATTTTGGAAATAGCTCAAAGAGAGCTGCCATCTGATCGTTGGTCAGAGGCGGGATCGGAAGTGCTCTCGGGACAGACTCCGAGACTCCCAAAGGTGTGACTAAAGGAAAAGGGGTTACAGACTCGATCCTAGTACTGGACCCTCTAGACTTAGACTCAGACTCCGACTCTGACTCTGACTCAGACTCGGATTCGGACTCAGCGCCTTGCATGTCCCCTTCGCCAGTAGTGAGCTTGTAGACTCGACCCTCGCTTTCGGTCCACTTGATCGTCTTCCTCCAAGCCCTCTTTCCGATGCTAGCGCCACTTCAGAGATCAGCTTGGTTGGATCGAACTTGCTGCTGTGGAGGATCAGGTTTACTAATTCCTCCGTAGGAGTTGGGACGATCTTACTTTCCCCGAACAAGAGCCCCAGCTTGGGCTCGGCCGGGCTCGAATCATCCTTTGATTCGGCCTGGATGAGAGCAAAGATATCATCCGGGATGAAATTGTATTCCCGAGCCAATTTGGTCTCGGGATATGAGATGGTGGGCTGATAGAGGCCCACTTGAATAGCTCCGAACACGGGAGTGACAAACTTGATTGCGTTTGTCCGGTCCATATCTTCCTGGGTCATGGTGTAGCCCAACCCGAATCGAGACTCTCCATCGTTCAGGACTTTGATGATCTTGCCAGCTGGGAGATTGGGCCTTTAGGTAGCTCCTGGTAGGTAGCCCAAGTTTTGCAGCATCATGTCGATGCTAGTATTGAAGTAGGGCTGAAAAAGATATTCTTCATCGATCATCCCGACGAAATTGAAACCTCGCGGCTCGATTGAGCCTGTCGTGTTGCAGCTTGACACGGCTATGGGAGTAGCTTCGAGAGTAACAACCCCGTCTTGTAAAGGTAACTTGACCTTCCTGTGGAGAGTGGAGGACACGGCTTTGACCGCGTGGATCCAGGGCCTTCCAAGTAGCAGATTGAAAGATGAGGTGACATCGATTACTTGGAATTCAAGCTCCCTCTTGATCGGGCCCGTTATGATGGTTAGTTTAACGACCCCAGCTACTGATTTTGGGCTTCCATCGAAAGCCTGGATGGTTTATGCAGTAGGAAGGTAGTCAGTCTCGGTAATGCCGAGAGCCTTTGCAGTCCTCAAGGGAAGGACATTTACAGCCGACCCGTCATGAATTAGGGTCATGGGTAGATACTTGCCTCGGCATATCACCGTGATATATAGGGCTAAGTTATGGGCGGCCCCAAACGGTGGAAGATCGGACTCGGAGAAGGTGATGAGTGGGCCTTCTCCCTTGGACTTGCCTTTAAGATGAGGCAGAATAGTGGCTACCATTTCAGTGGGGGTAACCAATGAGTCAACCTTGATCTCATCGAGAGCCTTAGTAAGTGATGCCCGATGTTCTTGAGAACTAACCAAAAGCTGCCATATAGTAAGATCGGTTCGGGCTCTCTTCAGTTGCTTGACTAGGGCCGTGTCAGCACTTGATTCTTCAGGGGTAGATTCCGTCCTGGCAGGTTCGAGGCCGAAGGTCCGGCTGTGATGACGTGTGTGCCGGCCAGGGCCTTGGTTTTAGCCCTCCGGATTTCTTCGACGGTGATGGGGACGGCTTCCCCCTTAGCCAGATAAACGTCATCTTCATCGTCATTCCATATCCCGTTGATTTGGGGGATAAAAGGGGAAATGAGATGAGCATAGTCGACTACTTCTCCAGTAAAAATGGCGTGAGTAGCAAGAGGATAATTTTTGTTACTCGGCTTATCACTAGGTAGCGGTATCTTCCCACTCTCGATTAGATCTTGAATGAGATGCTTCAACTTCCAGCATTTTTCAGTGTCGTGCCCGTTGCCTCGGTGATAGTGGCAATAGGCTTGGATGTTGTAGCTTTTGGACCATTTTTCGACGGGAACTTCCGGCATCGGGCCTATCGGCTGGATCAGGCCCTTAGAAGATAGCCTTTGTAAGGCGTTAGCATAAGTAGTCCCTATGTCGGTGAACACTCGGGCTTGAGTATTCTTTTGGTCGAGGTGTCCAGCAGATTAACCTCGTCAAAGATGCATCGGGCCGCAGTTGTAGTTGCGGGTTTGCCGGAAGACGAACTGGCTCCCTGATATCCCTTAGCAGAGGCCTTAGTAAGGCTCTCTAACCTTAAGCCGTCTTCGATTCTCGTACCCATCTCGGTTAAGGTGGCGAAATTAGGTATGATGGCGTACCGGAGATGGATCCAGTAAGATGGGAGGAGATTTTTCACAAAGGCCTCCACTAGCACCTTTTCGCTGGGCTTGTCCACCAGCTTGACACTTTCTGCCCTCCACCTTTGAAGGTATTTTGTGAAACCCTCCTTAGGCTCTTGGGCCATGACCTCCAGAGTACGCATGGTAGTCTGGATCTCAGTGTTGTCCGCATAGTTTCGGGCGAACTCCGTTGCGACATCGTCCCAAGTTTTGTACTTCTTGGAATCAAGCCTATAAAACCAGGCTCTCGGGTGCTTGTCCAAGGATGACGCAAAGAGATGCTTGAACATGGTCGATTTGACCCCCTTAACTGCCATAAACTCCTTGAAAGCCCGGATATGGAGTACCGGGTCTTCAGTCCCATCGAACATGGGTAGGCCCGTCAAGTTGAGATTAGCGGGCAATTCATCAGTTAGGGGCAAATAAGCCCGAGCATTTTCCGTGTGGACGGTGTTGCTGGTGGTCGTGTGGACCTGTTCTTGCAGTTTGTGGACCGCGCTGGCCAGTTCAGCTAACGGCCCATCATCATCAACTCCACTGTTAGGAGTTCCCTGTTCCACGGCGCTTACCCGGGTGAGGATGGCGATCTGGTCCTCCCTCATTTTCGTCAATTGGTCTTGAAGCTTAGCCAACGAAGCGGTCAACTCGTCAATGGCTTCTTTCGACATGGTTCGGGTGAAGGGCGGCCTGTCTGTAAGAACACCGCGTAATCAGCAACTAACCCAAATCCTAGAACAAAAGTACATCCCGAGCAAAGGAAGAGAGGAAGCTAGGAAGGAAATGACTCCGAAAAGGACACTTAGACGGGTAACCTGTGAAAGGTGGGCCTCCTTTAGGATCCAGCTGTGTGGGCTGGGCCCTGTTCGAAAGGAGGTTCACGTGAGACATTCCCCAGACTTTGGACTCGATTTGTGTAAACAGGCCAACCTTTGTAGGAGTATGTCCTACGTAGGTGGGCCTTGCCTTAGTCTAATAAGGCGGACTGGGATAGAGAGGAAATCCGTGATATAAGATCGACGGAGTTTCGATGCTAGAAGACTTGACGACTTAAGACATGACCCGACACTGCTAAATACGGGAAGCCCTAAGAAAAGGAAGTTTGCAAAATTGATTTTTTGAAAAGCCCGAAAGAATCAGGGAGAACTGGCCACTTTTTTTTTCGGGAAAGAAAACGGAAAGGCGGACCGGGGGACGGTTTTGAAAGTTCGAAAATATTTTCAAGTTTTGAAATGGGCATAATGCCGGCTAAAATAGGCTATTTTGAGTAAAATCGTGAATCCTAAGTTCGGTATATGTCCCGGGTTTTGAAATTGGATATTTTGAAAACGATGCAATTTTTGAAAAATGACGGTTTTTGAAAAACGACTTGTAAATCAGATAGCACGTAGTCACGGAAGCAGTATAACGACACCATGTATGCTCTAATTCTAAGTCTCGATCAGTCTGAAAGGGTCTATACCAGTGTACATAGCCTATCGATAATCGGGGCGGACTTTCTAAGTCGAGTTGAGCTTAGAACATGTCGTAAAGCCCATACGAATCGGCTAATGGACACCTTTGACATATCCAATTTGGACTACATCAATAGTATAGTGGGACGTCGGTCACTGGTACCGGCCCAGGAAAATATGGGGTTACGCATGAACCGTAAAACTAAAACGCGTATTTTACTAGTCAAACGATTTCTATTCGAGTATCACCCTAAGGATGCCGATGGTAAGTCACGCATCAGTTAATCCCCAGCGGAGTCGCCAAATTGTGGACATGACATAGGTCCACCCCGACGCGGCCACGCGCGGGTTTGGGGAGGAGAATGAATCTCCATATGAGAAGGTCAAATTGAAATTTAAATCAAAGTTGGAGTCGCCACCGAACTTTGTGGGAGTTCGGGCCCGTTCGAACCCACTCTATGTCGTAGTGGGCCGTGTACAAAATACGGCCCATTTCCGATGTCAGAGTTTATCGGGTTCGTCCCTTTGCATTTGATACTGATACCGACTTGATCGGATACCGTGTATTGAATGACTCTCGTGCGCCAACGGTTTCGGACATCCGGAGACCGAGGTTCTGAGTAAGGGGTGAGGGTACGTGTTGGGAAGTTCACAATGAACACCCAACCCCGCCCGCACATTAGCGGCCTCTACTAGGATATCGTTTGATTTTTGAATACGCGCGTTAGTAATACGATGAATGATATGCAAACATTGTTTTCCTAAACATGCGAGGAATTGAATGGGTTGCTAAGTCAGTTTAATGCATAAAAATTAACGTCAAAGTTGAATTTAGCATGTGAGGTTCGTTTTAGTATAATAAAACAAAAGATGAAAAAAAAGAAATCGCTACAAACACGAACAAACAAGTTAGTAACGATTGAATAATAAATATGAATACGATAATATGCATGATTTTGACACGTGTTTGAACGAGGTCGAGAAAATATTTGTCGAAATTTGAAATATTGCTAAAAAGATGTTGTTTTGTCTAAAAAACGATGTTCGAAAATAAAATAAAATAAAACGAGGAAAGGGTCGCGTTCCAGCCAGCCGCGCGTGTAACAGCCCTAAATTTTCGCGACCAAAATAGAAGAATAAAATAGAAAAATTTAAAGCCGTTACTCCGCACTTAGCTCATAAAGCCAAATGCAAGGCAAAAGAATATTATAAAAATTAAAAAGAAATATAAATCCGATAAATAATTAAATGAAAACGTTGCAGCGGAAGACTTAAGTCCCACAAAATTCAAAACGATTTAAAACAACTTCAACCCAAAATTCAACATAAATATAAATAGTTCGGAGTTAAATGTTAAATAATAAAATCCTTCATCGCTCAGCATCCCGAACCAAATGCACCCATGCAGCATATTAATTGTACCTATCAACTGTACCCAAAACCCAAATAGGTACAGGTTCCAGCGGGGGAACGACCCAAAACAAAAGGATGTCAGCAAAGCTGAGAAAAATATAATATAATGAAAACGTGCACAATAATTATAATTTGTGGTAAACTGAAACCAGAGTTAAAATCCACCGTCTCGAAACCAAACCACAATACTTTAAAAACATCGTAGTCGAAATCAAAATCAACCAAAATATATTTTTCACCACCTGTGTGCCAAGGTCCTACCCTTGCACGGTCTAGAGGTATCACCTGTGCTTAGTTCGACTTATATAGTGCGCACCTCTCACATTTGGACAGTCAGTAGGATGAAGCTGCCAAAGGAGAAAGTCTAACTCCCTAGCAAGTGGGAGCCGGATACCCCACTCAAATATAACTCGTGCCAAGAGTTCAGTTTCGGGACGAAGTCCCAGGGACGTCGTAAACGCACCTTAAACCAACTAGACCAACAGAGCTCCCAGAGTCTGTTATAACCTCCAAAAATTTGACCAAAACAATACCAATGTGTGACTCGTGTCACAAGTTCAATATCCAAAATATTACGAGTATCATAAAAATTCACCATTGATAAAATAATTTACAATCCGCTTTAAAATATAATTTAAACCGAACATGCTCTTTACTTAATTGTGAAAAGGGTAAAACGTCCTTACCTCTCAAGACGGTCTAATTCATCTAGTATTATTCCAAGAATTTCTTCCCCTTGAACTCACAAGCTACAAGTAATATAATTGATTTAAATAAGTTACTCCTCCAACTAATTAATATCAAGACGATACTAACTCATTATTGTATAAATGTGGTCTCAATTATTCCTCCGAAATTAATCCATCTAATATGCTCCCTCCAAAATCATTCACTTTGTCCTGTCATCACCCCACACTTAGAATATTCCGATCCACAACTTAAATGTTCTAACAATCATAGTTCACCACACACAAATACACAATTATCACCCAACCTTACCTACCTTATAACCCAAGGTAAACTTATATTCAAACGCCCACAACATATTTCTTACAATATATTATAACCTGACTCAACTCAAATATGCCAATTTAAATCGACCCAAATGCTAATTACTTACATAATTATTAATTATGTCGAGAAAACCAATTTTAACCAAAAGAAAACAAAAGAAAAGGATAGAAACTCAAAATATGTAGACCTACTCCATATATGATCCACTAATTATAAAACGAAAGGACAATTGGTTTAAGAAACTTACAATTTAGATGAAGTATGATGTAAAACGTGTAGAGCGTAGGCAAGATAAGGACCGATTTATCGACGGTAGTCGATTGATCAAAAACCGAAGAACAAAGGAGAGCAGAAGGGGATAATAGTACGGCAGTATATTGAAGAAGGTAAAAGGATGAATGAATGATGTACTGGGGGTAGTGGGGTACGTAGGGTAGGTAGGGTTTAATTTAGATTTTAGTTTTTTTTTTTTTGGGTTTGTGTTTGACCCAATTATTAAACCCGATACGAAGTCGGTTTATAAATAACGTTCCACTTTTAAAAATAGTCAAAACCGATTCGTAATAAGATGACCCAAAATACTTTAAATTTTATAATGACATTGAAAAAATATTTTTTTCCCGACTTAAAACCCGATTTAAATAAAATAGAGAAATAACGTCTTATAATTGACTCAGAAAATAACGGGGTGTTACAGCGCGACTCGCCCGAGTCTGGCGCGACTTGCCCGAGCAGGCTGCTCGCCCAGGACGCGCGCGACTCGCGTCCCGGCCTGTTTTCAAAATTGATTTTTTGAAAATTCGATGATTTTATTAAATCGCGTACGAATATTGCACAATTTGCACTCGATTTAATATTTTCGATGTTCGTCGTATTCGATATTCGATTATGAAATCGATATCGAATATTCGGAATGATTTTTAGAAAAAGTTTTATAAAATTGTTTTGAAAAGAAATTGAACAAAAAGAAAAGAATGTTAATTCTCTCCATGTTAAAATCGTCGTATTTTGTAAAAAAAAGTATGTGACGATTTTTAGCATCAACGAGATTTAATTTAGCTCTTGTTAGATACGATATTCAATTAGAGAATCGATATCATATTTTAAGAACGTTTTGTTTTATATAAAACTAATTTGTAGTATCGATATTAGAAATAATAAAAAAATATGTGACGAACGACCCGTAAAATAAATGACCGACGACGAAAAAAGGAAAAAAAACGAGGAAGACGAGAAGGAGAAGAAGAGAAGAAAGGAGAAGTCGGGTTTGGTTACACCCTCAACCTACATGCTTTTGTTAACTCGGATCGGGGCTCGTCGGAATGTGGCTAAGGCACGGGAGCGTCGGGTTAATGTTGGTGAGTTGTGGTGGATTTGTTTTGGGACGTGAAGGGTGACGGGTATCGGGGCCGGTTCCTTCGGGTTTTGGATGTACTATCGGTTTTTCTCGATGCTAAGTGTAAGGAGTTTATGTCTATGTGTGAAAAGTTGATACTGTAGGTGTGTATTAATTGTTGTATGTGATGCCTTCATATTGTGTGTGCAAGGGGCCTATTTATAGGAAAATTCCCAACCTTGGCTAGGAGAAGTGTTTGGGTTAGAACTACCGCTTAGGATAGGAAACATAAGAAGCTGAGAAGCGCGAGAATTCCGTTTGCTTGGTGAGGAAGCAAGGAAACCGGCTGAAAACAGCCTGCTCGGCCGAGTGTCTTACGCTTGGTCGAGTGTTTGATTCGGTATTCGGATAGAATTCCTACTTGAGATCGAATTCTATCCTTCAACGGATTTGTTTAATATTTTGCGTAGCTTATTTTTTGTAGTGTTGGAGTCCAAACCGGACGTGTGAGGTGTCACGGCTGGTCCGTGTATCTCGAGAATATCTCTGACCGGGTTTTGACTCGGTCGCTAAAAGACGGTTTTGCCCCTGGTGTCGGAATCGACCAAAATTAGTCTTATTTGACTCGAAACGACCCACTGGGCCTGAATTTGAGGTTGGTTTTGTGAGATTTGTACTCCGTAAAAATCCCAAGCCAAATGCCAATGATTTTTGAGCCCGTTTTCGAGTATGTTAAAGCATGTTTGGGTCCTATCATCATCGGGTGTTTGTCGGAAACTACTATAGACACCTGGAAGTCAAAATGTGGGTGTCTGCAGCCATACTCTGTGCATGGCCCACTACGACATAGAGTGGGTTCGAACGGGCCCAAACTCCCACAAAGTTCGGTGGCGACTCCAACTTCGATTTAAATTTCAATTTGACCCATCTCATATGAAGATTCATTCGCCTCCCCAAACCCGCGCGTGGCTACGTCGGGGTGGACCTATGTCATGTCCACAAAACCACAAGATTCCATGGCCTACCTGCTAGAACCCTATTCATATCTTCCTTTGACTCAAACCTGAATGAAAACCAACCTCTTTTGAAGAATTGGACTACAGGCAATGCAAGTTTACCCCATTTCTCATCAACATATTTTTTTATCTGCTGTAATGTGGGTTTTGATCCAATAATAGTCCCCATTAGAGTAAACCTCCAGAGTTTAAGCTCATCCTCAAAATCACTAAGTTCAATGCTAATTTCATCGCTATCCGCCATTTCCTCATAAAAGGGTAGATTCATCCCTAATTTTTTGTTATTAATTTCAGACCATTTAGAAGACAAACCCTCTTGATGAGCAGGGATTTAACAGAATTCTCAACTACTTTCATATTTGTTTCCACTTCCTTAACAACAGGATCAGTAATCATTTTCAACGAATTAGAGGCAGACATTTGCGGGAGATTCAAGCTCTTACCAGTATTACCAAATGCTTCCAAGATCACATCATTGAGATTTGGCCGCGAAGAACTCTGGGCATTATTATGATTCTGTAACTCTGCATCAAGCTGCTCCTTATTCGGTAGAGGAGGAAGAAAATGATGGGCTTTCCTCGGTCGTCCCGGGCCCCGCTTTACCGGAGAAGCCATGGACGACGTGCAAGAAGCTCTAACAGAAAAAAAAGAGAGTAACCGCCTAGAGAGAGAAAGCATTTCTCTCTCTTCGCGTATTATTATTATTATTATTATTATTATTATTATTATTATTATTATTTTAATTTTTTTTTAAAAAAACACCGGAGCTTGCATTAATAACGAAATAAATTACAAGAAGTTAGTGGGTAGCCGAGATACTATCTGGGCACTCACTCCCTTAGCAATAGCGAAGCTAAGTCTAGTAAAAATAAAAGCAGCCCCACAAGCACCCGCATCCTGAGCGATAGAGAATTTTTGAATCCGCTTGAGCAACGCAACAGCCTCTGCATCAAGCTCCCCAAGTGAAGAGAAGGAGAAAGGCAGGAACCCATAACCAGTCTTGGTGCACAAATCTCCGTACTTGGCGCACTTACGCTGAGCAGCGCCAACGACCGCACGCCCAGGCAGGAAATCCGCCATTGCAGACTGAGTCAATGGGGACGAACCTGTCAGATCGACACACACATCGCGCCCCCTATCCCAGGAATACAGAAGTAAATCCGCCGGGCGAAGGAGCTTGTCGTGCCCATCAATCAAACCAACATCCACCAATTTACCGGCCGAAATACCAGATCGGAAGCAGATATCCCAAAGGGTGTCGCGAATCAGGTTATGTCTATGCTTAATACCAACGGTACCAGCACACGACACCGCATGGTCCCCAAAAATGTCCCCGACACAAACCCGGGAGCAGGCAAAACAAGGCTTAGGTACCGAGTGTAACACACCGTTATTTTCGGAGTTATTTATAAGGTGTTATTTTTCTATTTTATTTAAAACGTGTTTTTAAATCGGGAAAAATATTTTCAAGATCATAATATTTTTGGGCCTTCTTATAACAAAGCGGTTTTAGACTATTTTAAAAGTGAAACATATTATTTGAAAACCAATTTGATTTCGGGTTGGTTTTTGAGTTAAAAAAAAAAAAAAATTAAACAAAACAAACTATTAAAACCCTACGCCTATCCCCACCATCAATTCATTCATTCACGAATGAATGATGCGGCACAATCAGCCACTTTCTTCCCCTTGTTTCCGGTTTCGATTCCAACCTTTTCCGTCGTCGTAAAGTCGTTCTTTGATCTTTGTTTATACCAATACGTTTTACCTCATTCATTTAAATCGTAAGTTTCTTAACCAATTGTACTTCTTTATACTTCTTATTATAATTTATGAGTAAATTATATAGTACTCCGTAGGTCTTAATATTTATTTTAAGTTTGATAATTTCCTTTTATCTTGTTTAAAACCGTTTCCTTACCATAATTAACAACTACGTAAATATGTGGGTTCGGGCAGAAATTTGGGTTTGTATGTCGGGTTTGCAGATTTTTATTGTGCAGACTGTCATCTTAGTCGTTATTGTTGTGATTCAATTATTTATATGAAGGAAGTGGTTTGGGGCGTGCATTGTTAGGGTAGTAATTGAAGAGGATGTGGATGTTAGGGTTATAAAACTTACCGTAAGTGTTTAATGGTAAGTTGTTACTAACAATAGTGTGAGGAAAGGGGAGACCAATGTGTTGTTACCAAGGATAGTTGTACAGAAAGAGTAGGAGAAGATAAACATTAAGTTGTCTTAACGGGATAGACTCAATGTATATCAAGCGTATAATTATTGACTCGCTTTATATTATTTGTAGCTTGTGGGTTTGAGGAGAAAGAATTCTTGGGATAATACTAGCTGTTTTGACCATCTTGAGAGGTAAGGACGTTTTTCCGTTTTCACATTTAAGTAAAGAGCATGTTCGGTTTAAATTATATTTTTAAAGCGGTTTTGTAAATTATTTTGTCAATGATGAATTTTATGATACTCTTAATATTTTGGATATTGAACTCGTGACACGAGTCACACATTGGTATTGTTTTGGTAAAACTTTTGGAGGTTATAACAGACTCTGGGAGCTCTGTTGGTCTAGTTGGTTTAAGGTGTGTTTACGACGTTCCTGGGACTTCGTCCCGAAACTGAACTCTTGGCCCGAGTTATATTTGAGTGGGGTAACCGGCCCCCACTTGCTAGGGAGTTAGACTTTCTCCTTTGGCAGCATCATCCTACTGACTGTCCAAATGCGAGAGGTGCGCACTATATAAGTCGAACTAAGCACAGGTGATACCTCTAGACCGTGCAAGGGTAGGACCTTGGCACACAGGTGGTGGAAATATATTTTGGATGATTTTGGTTTTGACTACTGTTTTTACAGTATTGTATTTTGGTATCAAAACGGTGGCTTTTAACTCTGGTTTCAGTTACTATAAAACTATTATTAATATTTCACGTTTTCATTATATTATACTTTTACTCAGCTTTGCTTACGTCCTTTTGTTTTGGGTTGTTCCCCCGCTGGAACCTGTACCTACTTGTGTTTTGGGTACAGTTGATAGGTACAATTAATATGCTGCATGGGTGCATTTGGTTCGGGATGCTGAGCGAGGAAGGAATTTATTATTTAACGTTTACCTCCAAACTATTTATATTTATGTTGAATTTTGGGTTGAAGTTGTTTTAAACCGTTTTGGATTTTGTGGGACTTAAGTCTTCCGCTGCAACGTTTTCATTTAATTATTTATCGGATTTATATTTCTTTTAATTCTTATAATATTCTTTTGCCTTGCATTTGGCTTTGTGAGCTAAATGCGGAGTAACGGCTTTAAATTTTCCTATTTTATTCTTCTATTTTGGTCGCGAAAATTTAGGACTGTTACAGTTGGTATCAGAGCAATAGGTCTTTCCAAAATGTTTTGCAAAATTTGAAATGGTTTAAAAAAAAACTTTTATCTTTATATTTGAAATTATTATAAGAAAATCTTTGTCTTTTGTATAAAAATAGATTGTTGGGTGGATTGGGTGCATTGCATACACATGAATTATTATGTTTATATTTATATTTTTAATGCTCAAGTACTATTACATTTACCTAGTTGAATTACGTTTGAGGTGAGTCCTGCTTACGTTATTATTTGGGATTTAACCATCATCTTATGCTTAAACTTAATGGGATAATGTTATTATTGAAAATTTATGTCATGAATAGAGAGGAAGCTGAAAATATAGACATTTTTTGGGTAATTTTCTGGTGAACTCTCTTTCAGCTACTGTTTTGTTTGATCCTGGTGTATCTCACTCTTTTATTTCAGTGGATAAATTGAATGTGGGAATCTAGTGAAATTGTGGATTTTGATTTTTGCCATAGCATTTAGGGATTCAGTAAATCGTAAAAAGAATGTATAAGGATGTGTTCGTGTTTATTGGTGATCACAATTTTGAGACAAACTTATAGAATTCCTAGTAGCTAACTTTGATGTGATTTTTGGGATGGATTGGCTCGAACCTCATCGGGCCAATAATGATTGTGGACATAGTAAGATTTTCTTAGGAGGACCTAAAATGTAAGAGTACTTATAAGAATTGTGTGAGAGGTCTTAGGGTGTAGCTTATTTCTATTATGAAGGTGAAAAGACATTTATTTGGGGAAACTGAGCTGATTTTGTGTTATATTAACGATTTGAGGATTGAATATCTCGATTTAAGTGAAGTTCCAATAGTGAGTGAGTCTGTTGATGTGTTTTCTGAGGAAATACTAGGAATGCCTCCTGCTGGGAGGTTGAATTCAAGATCGACGTACTGTCAAGGACGAGCCCAATGGTTGAATTACCCTATCAATGACACCTTAGAAATGCTAGAACTTAAGAAACAATTAGATGAACTGATGGAGAAAGGATATATTTAGGCCTAGTGTGTTGCCTTGGGGTGCCCTGTTTTATTTGTGAAAAAGAATAATGATGGAACTATAAGAGTATGTATTGATTATCGGGAATTGAATCAAGTTACTATTAAGAATACATTTCCTTACCTACGAATCTAGGATTGAGTACTTATTTGACCAGTTGAAGGAAGTCTATGTTTTCTCTTAAATTACAATTTTTAGGAACCATCAATTGATGATAGTGTTTGAGGATTTACCTGAGAGTATATTTTCTGCTAGATATGGCTATTGTGAATTTACTGTGATGCTTTTTGGGTTGATTAGTGCACCTGATGTGTTTATGGACTTAGATGAACCGAACTCTGAGGACTTACCTAGATAAATTTGCTGTGATATTCATTGATGACATAGTATTTATTTAGAGAGTGAAGAGAAGAATATGGAACATTTACGATTTATCTTAGACATCTTGAGAGGAAATTAGAATTTGCTAAATTTTCGAGGTATGATTTTTGGCTGGTACGGGTAATTTTGTGGAATATTATATCTAAGGATGGAGTATTAGTAGATCATGTTAAGGTTGTTAAGGAGTGACCCGCCTAAACCGGAATCTGTGACTGAAATTCGTAGTTTTTGGGCTTAGTTGGTTACTATAGGAGATTTGTGAAGGTTTTTCCAAAATAGATAGATTATTGACTGCACTGATGTAGGAAGCCATAAAATTTCATTGGGATGAGAGGTGTGAGGAATCGTTCGAATTTTAAAGGAAAAATTTACCACTGCTTTAGGATTGACCTTACTGGACGGAAATGAAGTCTCTGAAGTTTATGCCTATGCATTTTAAGAATGGATTAGTTAGTGTTTTTCAGCAGAATAAGAAAGTGACTGCTTATGCATTTAGGCAGTTGAACCTTTATGGAAAAATTAGCCTACTTATGATTTAGAGTTAGCAACCGTAGTCGTTACCTTGAAAATTTGGAGACATTATCTATTTGGTGTACTAAAAGTTTAAAATATATTTACCCATTAGGAGCTAATCGAGAGATAGAAGAGGTGGTTGGATTTAATTAAGGACTATACGATTGGGATTCAGTATCATTGTAGGAATTGCCAATGTGGTGGCCGATGTCTTAAGTAGAAAATTTCTCCATTATATACACTTAGTGATGCACCGTGATAAACTGAGGAAAAAGTTGTTGATATTTGGGATCAAAATGGCAAAAATTGGGAACCCCGTCTAGTATCTTATCTGTTAAGAGTGAATTGATGAGTTTAAGGTGGTGATGAATTTTTCTAGGATAAGTTAGTTGATGAATGAGTTTTTGTTCAAGCGTGATGACAGATTTTGTGGCTCAATACTTGATATATTAGAAACTTATGAGTGAACATATGAGACATCAGGGAGAGTAGATCCTTTAGGATTTCCGAGTGGAAGTGGAGTTTAATCTTTATGGATTTTATAGTTAGGTTGTCAAGGTCAGAGGAAGGTAATAATATGATTTGGGTTATAATTAATGGATTAACTAAGAGTGCACACTTTATTCCCATGAAAGATATATGAGAGAAGAAACTACTTGTTGATGCTTATATATACATCATGTGGTAAGACTTTATGGAGTATTAGATAGGATGTCAGATTTGTTTCAATATTTTGGGAGAACCTTCAGGCAGCTTTGGGAACCAAGTTTTAGATGAGTACAACATGTAAGTCAGCTACTGATGGTCAGACAGAAAGGACAAATCAAATACTTGAGGACATGTTACTGCCTTATAATTTCAAGGAGTTTGGGAGGATAAGTTAGATCTTATATTTTGAGTTCACATATAATGATAGTTATCGATTTACAATTCAGAGGACAATATTTGAGGCGTTTTACGGACGTAAGTATAGAAATCCGGTGTGTTGAGGTAATATTAGCATGACTGTGGTTTTAGGGTCTGAGATGATAACTGAAATGGTTGAGTAGGTTAAGAGTATACATGAGTGGATGGAAGCAACTTAGGATGGTTAGAAGAGTTATGTAGATAAAACTCGTAGACATGCGAAATTTGAGGTTTGGTAAGGAAGGCAAATTTAGCCCAAAGTTAATTAGACATATGAAATTTTGGAGCGTATTAGCTGATTTAGAATGATTTCCTGAGGTGTTCCATGTCTCCCAACTAAGGAAGTGTATTAGTGATCCATTACATGTTTTAATTAAGGTCCTAGAACTCATTGGGCTTGATAAGACTATGACTAATGAAGAGACTTATGTTCATATTTTGGATAGTAAAGTGCGCAAAACCCGTAGAGGTGAAACAAAAATGTTCAAAATTTTGTGGAACAATAACAAATGTGGAGGAGACTACTTGGGAAGTTTGGTGAACCATGTTATGAATACCCTCATCTGCTTAAGATTATTTTCGTGCTTCGTGGACGAAGCTTTGTTTTAAGGGGGATAGAAATATGCATGACTAAATTGCTTTATGTTAATTTGACATTATTCTTGTGAGGTTTCATGGTATTATTGTTTATCGGTTACAAATATGGATATATTGGTTATTGTTGGTGTTTAATTAGTACAACGATGTTTATTATTTGTTGTTACTTGAAATTGATTTGTTCACATATATTGATGGTTTTGTGCTCAACGCATATATTGTTGGTTGCGAGTGTTAACCGCACTTATTTGATTGATTGATTGATTTTGTGCATTACGTACTTGGAAAATGGTTGGACTTGTGAATTTCAAAATTTGGAAAATAATTTAAATATTTTTGTCCGACATGCTCTTAACTTGGCAAGTGATACTTTACCTTAGAGGAGTATGAGAATTTTGGTGGTTTCGAACTTTGATAGTATTTGGTGGAATTGGATGATCTTGTGGATTTAGGTGGTGGTGAAGTGGTGTACTTTGAAATTTGAGGAATTAGGTGCTTTTGGATTTTTGAGGAATTAAAAATGAGAGATATCTTAAAAGTTACGTATTGGTTTTGATGAATTTTGGATGTATGGAGTAAACGGTTTATTTTGGATATACATGAGAAATTTTGGTGGATTTTGGATATATGGAGTGAACGGGTCATTGTGGTGACTTTTTTTTGAGGACGAATTTAAACTTCGAGGACGAAGTTTTGTTTTAAGGAGGGAAGTCTGTAACACACCGTTATTTTCCGAGTTATTTATAAGGTGTTATTTTTCTATTTTATTTAAAACGTGTTTTTAAATCGGGAAAAATATTTTCAAGATCATAATATTTTTGGGCCTTCTTATAACAAAGCGGTTTTAGACTATTTTAAAAGTGAAACATATTATTTGAAAACCAATTTGATTTCGGGTTGGTTTTTGAGTTAAAAAAAAAAAAAAAAATTAAACAAAACAAACTATTAAAACCCTACGCCTATCCCCACCATCAATTCATTCATTCACGAATGAATGATGCGGCACAATCAGCCACTTTCTTCCCCTTGTTTCCGGTTTCGATTCCAACCTTTTCCGTCGTCGTAAAGTCGTTCTTTGATCTTTGTTTATACCAATACGTTTTACCTCATTCATCTAAATCGTAAGTTTCTTAACCAATTGTACTTCTTTATACTTCTTATTATAATTTATGAGTAAATTATATAGTACTCCGTAGGTCTTAATATTTATTTTAAGTTTGATAATTTCTTTTTATCTTGTTTAAAACCGTTTCCTTACCATAATTAACAACTACGTAAATATGTGGGTTCGGGCAGAAATTTGGGTTTGTATGTCGGGTTTGCAGATTTTTATTGTGCAGACTGTCATCTTAGTCGTTATTGTTGTGATTCAATTATTTATATGAAGGAAGTGGTTTGGGGCGTGCATTGTTAGGGTAGTAATTGAAGAGGATGTGGATGTTAGGGTTATAAAACTTACCGTAAGTGTTTAATGGTAAGTTGTTACTAACAATAGTGTGAGGAAAGGGGAGACCAATGTGTTGTTACCAAGGATAGTTGTACGGAAAGAGTAGGAGAAGATAAACATTAAGTTGTCTTAACGGGATAGACTCAATGTATATCAAGCGTATGATTATTGACTCGCTTTATATTATTTGTAGCTTGTGGGTTTGAGGAGAAAGAATTCTTGGGATAATACTAGCTGTTTTGACCATCTTGAGAGGTAAGGACGTTTTACCCTTTTCACATTTAAGTAAAGAGCATGTTCGGTTTAAATTATATTTTTAAAGCGGTTTTGTAAATTATTTTGTCAATGATGAATTTTATGATACTCTTAATATTTTGGATATTGAACTCGTGACACGAGTCACACATTGGTATTGTTTTGGTAAAACTTTTGGAGGTTATAACAGACTCTGGAAGCTCTGTTGGTCTAGTTGGTTTAAGGTGCGTTTACGACGTTCCTGGGACTTCGTTCCGAAACTGAACTCTTGGCCCGAGTTATATTTGAGTGGGGTAACCGGCCCCCACTTGCTAGGGAGTTAGACTTTCTCCTTTGGCAGCATCATCCTACTGACTGTCCAAATGCGAGAGGTGCGCACTATATAAGTCGAACTAAGCACAGGTGATACCTCTAGACCGTGCAAGGGTAGGACCTTGGCACACAGGTGGTGGAAATATATTTTGGATGATTTTGGTTTTGACTACTGTTTTTACAGTATTGTATTTTGGTATCAAAACGGTGGCTTTTAACTCTGGTTTCAGTTACTATAAAACTATTATTAATATTTCATGTTTTCATTATATTATACTTTTACTCAGCTTTGCTGACGTCCTTTTGTTTTGGGTTGTTCCCCCGCTGGAACCTGTACCTACTTGTGTTTTGGGTACAGTTGATAGGTACAATTAATATGCTGCATGGGTGCATTTGGTTCGGGATGCTGAGCGAGGAAGGAATTTATTATTTAACGTTTACCTCCAAACTATTTATATTTATGTTGAATTTTGGGTTGAAGTTGTTTTAAACCGTTTTGGATTTTGTGGGACTTAAGTCTTCCGCTGCAACGTTTTCATTTAATTATTTATCGGATTTATATTTCTTTTAATTCTTATAATATTCTTTTGCCTTGCATTTGGCTTTGTGAGCTAAATGCGGAGTAACGGCTTTAAATTTTCCTATTTTATTCTTCTATTTTGGTCGCGAAAATTTAGGGCTGTTACACCGGGAACAAAGGGACAAAGGGACACCCAACCGATAGCTAAGGACAGAGTGGTAGGTCCTCCCATTCATGGTCTGCCCCAGCCCGGAGATGGGTACAGCGCGCAACTAGTCAGACATGTGAGCACCCTGCAGAGACTTCCACAATACCACATGTCGCCGAGTCAAGGAGAAAACTGATTCTACCGAAGCGGCAACCTTCGTGAAATATATATCTGCCAATTTCTTCATGAGTTTGGGGGCAGTGATCTCACTAGGATTATAGGAAAGATCAGAACCGGTGGTCTCATTAAATAGAGCCAAGGCCGCATCGAAGGTCGGCCCAGGGGCTGAGACAGCTGAATCCGCTTTTATTATTATTATTATTATTTATTTATTTATTTATTTTTGTAGGAAAAAGTTATCATTTCATTGATTTAATTAAATTACAATTTGATGCAAAAGAATATCACTCTATATCTACTTACATAGACATGTGCTCCAATATCCTCTTAAACTTAGGATTAGTGCGATGAATGTTAAGCCTTGTAGTAACAGAAAACTGAATCCTCTCTATAATTGCATCAACAGATACTTTTGCACCTGTGAACATTCTCGAATTTCTTTCCTTCCACAACATGTAGATAGTGGCTGACAAACTAGTAGCAATCCACTTGTATTTCCAATGCTTAGTCTTCTTCTTTTGAATCAACCATTTAATTACCTTATCCAACTGGTCTCCAATGTATACCATGGACATCCAATGTAGGATCGCCCGCCAGACCTGACTGGAAAAACTGCATTTGAAGAAAATGTGTAAATGGTCTTCAGATGCATTTCCATAGAGTGGACATCTTGAAGCCTGCTGAAACCCTCTCCTTGTATACTGTTCTACTATAGCTAACTGATCTTGGAAAGGCATAGAGGCAATAACTTTGTGACTGGGCACAAGTAGTGAGGATTGCAGAATAGCCCTCCATTTCTGCTCTTTCCATTGATTCACCAACTTGTACATTTTGGACACCTGAAATTTAGAATCCACAGAGCATTCTTGAACCCAATCTCTAGCATTATCTGTTGAGCCAGCTATCTGCACAAGTCTATCCCTTGTATTCAGAATTTGCCTGAAACCTATAGGATAACTTTCCTTTGCTTGAAGTGACCAAATATCCTTTCCCTGCATGATATACTCGCAACACCAGTGAGACCAGATACTGCTAGGTGCTGTTGAAAACTTCCAAAGCCATTGGGTTTGCAGAGATAAGTTCCAAGTTGTTATATCTTTAATCCCAAATCCACCACAATCCCAAGGAGTACAAACAGTTCTCCATTTTTTAAACACTAATCTCCTTTGCCCTGGATCAATACCCCAAATGAAATCCTTGCAGATTTTATTAAGGGTTTTGATTATTGCACCAGGTAGTAAAAGACTCGTACACCAGAAATTCTCTAAACCAAATACAACTGAGTTTATTAGCTACACCTTGCCCGCATAAGAAAGTAACTAATTAGACCAATGTTGAATAGCATGCTGCACTTTCAGAATTAGAGCATCAAATAGGGGAATAGTAATCCTAGCAGTGGCAAGAGGTAACCCCAAATATCGAAAAGGGAAGCTCCCAATTGAGAAGCCTGTGCAGAGAGCTATTTCCTGTTGTATATTAGCCATCACACCTCCAAAATATATACAACTTTTATCTATATTAGGATGAAGGCCAGAGAGAAGAGCAAAACTATTTAGAGCATCCTTGACTGCATTTACAGAGGGGACATCCCCTCTTGTAAAAATCATTAGGTCATCTGCAAATATTAGATGAGTCAATTTAAGTTTACAGCATTTAGGATGATATGAGACCTGATCTTGGAGACAGATAATCCTTAGTCTTTTTGATAAAACCTCCATGCTCAAGACAAACAAATAGGGAGAGAGAGGATCCCCTTGCCTTATACCACACTGTCCTTGAAAAAAACCTGCAATTCCCTCATTTATTTTAAAAGAATACCAAGGCCCTTCTATGCATCCCATTATCCAAGTCACAAACTGATCAGAAAATCCCATAGATTTCAACATAGCTGATAAAAAGTCCCATTGGAGTGAGTCAAATGCTTTCCTTATGTCCACTTTAATCGTGCATCTAGGTGTAATAAACTTCCTTGTATATCCCTTAACCAAGGCCTGTGAGAGAAGTATATTATCAAAGATGTTTCTCCCTGTGACAAAAGCAACTTGCTCTTGACCAATCAGTAGTGGCATAAGTGGCTTCATCCTGTTAGCAATAACATTGGTTATAGTTTTGTAGAAGATAGAACAACAGGAGATGGGCCCAAACTCTTTTACTGATTGAGCATTCTTCTTTTTAGGTATAAGGGTCACTAGAGTTGCATTAGCTTGCTTGGACATGCGGCCTGTTTTAAAGAACTGCTGAACAGCAGCACAGAAATCCAAAGCAACAATATTCCAACAGGATTTGAAGAAACCTGCTGAAAATCCATCAATACCAGGACTGCTATTACTGTCCATGCTGAAGACTGCTCTTTTAATTTCATCTATAGTTACAGGTTGACATAACTGATCAGTTGTAATTTTAGGAGCCTCATGACTAATAGATCCTGAAACTATAGTCTTTTTGCCAAGCAGATTTTGATAATAGTCTTGGAAAGCTTGAGATATAGCAGGAATGCCTGTACATAGCTTACCATTCTCATCTTGAACAGCACCTAGCATTTGTTGGGACCTTCTTTCTGTAATTTTGCAGTAAAAGTACTTGGAAGAGCAGTCTGCCAACTGAATATGTTGAACTTTGGCTCTCTGCTGCAACATACTTAATTCAGCTTCTTTTAAAAGATAATAGGAGGATAAAAGCTCTTTCTCTTTTCTAATCAGGTCCTCAGAGAAAGGCAACCTACTAAGCTGCTTTTGACATTCAGTAAGTTCTGCCTTTGCTCTTTGTACTTCAGGTGATAATCTCCTAAAATGGGCCTTATGAAAAGCAGTTAAACTCTTTTTAACCCTCTTAAGCTTCTGAAAAAAGCAATACATTGGAGACCCTTGTTCCTTATACAGCCAGGCATCAGAGACAACTTGTAGAAAGTTAGGATGAGTAGCCCAACAGTTAAGAAAGCTAAACATCTTCTTAGTAACAATATCCTTAAACACTTCCATAATGATAGGAGAGTGATCAGAAATGCCTGGCTCCCCAATTATCACAGTAGAAGTAGGAAATGAAGTAGACCAAGAAGGATTAGCTAAAGCCCTATCCAATCTAGAATAGGTTCTAGATTCTGCTTCATGCTTATTAGTCCAAGTCATTTTACCCCCACTGCAAGGTAAGTCTTCCAACTTGCAGTCAAGCAAAGAACTGTTAAAGTCCCACATATCCTTGAGAAGTGGAGGATTAGCACCCAATTTCTCCTCAGGATCCCAGACCACATTAAAGTCACCAGCACTAACCAAGGATCAACAGTACTTATTATCCTCAAGTCATTCCAAAGGTTTTCTCTATTACCACCATCATTCATGCCATACACCAGACAAATCTACAGTGTTTTATTACTAGCAAAATGAATAACTCTTCCAGTAATATGCTGATCAGAGATGAGCATACTAGAGAATCTGACTGTAGCAGGATTGTATACAACCAAAATTCTTCCATTGTAATGTTGATCATAATTGGTCACAACATTCAAATGCTTGAACTTATTATTAATAATTCTCTTAGCTTTATTAGCTTTAACCCGAGTTTCAACTAGACCAATAAGGTCAACTTTATTAAAAGTAATGAAATCATAAACTTCACTATGCTTTATGGGCTTATTGAATCCTCTTACATTCCAAGAAACAATCTTAATTTGTCAGGAGGAATAGGATCCCTTGTCATTTCCACTGTGGAGCATCCTTGATGCATTTCAGGCTGAACATCTGAACTGTCACCAGAAGGAGGGGAGAATTGACCACCTTCTCCTACCAACTGAGCAGAACAGGAATCACCTGAGGTACCACCTAGCTCCTCTCCACCACTAACCTCCATGCCTTCTAGAAGCATCTGGAAAGGATTTTCCAGAACTAGGGGCTTCAAAATAGTCTCCCTATATTTCCCAGAAGATGAATTCCTCTTTGGAACAAGAGTAAACCCATCATTTTTAGCAGTATCATCCCCATTTAAAGAGCATTCTGAGTGCTTTTTAGGTTGTGAATTGGAATCATGATCCTTATCCAGAACCTGCATTCCATTCTTGCCTAAGGTACCACCTAGCTCATCAACATTCTTAACTTTAACTGCCTCCTCTTAAGTTTTTTGCTTTTTCTTTTCCCATTTACAATTAGGTTTAGTATGCCCTAATTTACCACAACCATGGCAATAGTATGGAACCCATTCATACTCCACTGCCTGGGTAGATGGACCAGTAAAGGGGGTATTAGTGAGTATAACATCAACCAAAGGCTGTGAAACATCCACCTCTATCAGGACCCTAGCAAATGACAGCTTAGATTTCAAGGTGGTAGCCAAATCAGCACATATTGGCTTGCCTACCTTGCTTGCCAGTTTGCTCAAAACAACATCAAACCACATGAATGGATCTAAATCAGGAAAGATAACCCATACAAGAACTGTATTAACCCTATCCATATCAGTAGAAAAGGTAGGAGACCATTCTTTGAGAATAAGGCTATTGATTCCTATCTTCCATGGCCCTCCTTTTAAGACATTGTTCATGTCCTCCATAGATGAAAAACGAAATGAAACCAGCCCTTCTTATAGTATTGGACTATAGGAAGAGCAATTGTTCCCCAACTATCTTTAACAAACTTTTGAACTGTAGATAACGTAGGTTTCGAACCAAGAACATTCCCCATTAGAGTAAACTTCCATAGTTTTAACTCTTCCTCAAAATCAGCCAATTCAATGTCAATTTCAGTAAAATTGCTACTTTCATCACAAAAATAAAGGTTCATCCCCAATTGTTTACGACTATGGACAACATTTTCTTAGTGTCATCGGGTTTATGATGAACAGAGGTTTCAACTATGGTGTCGTTATTCACAGTATTATCACCATTAGAGTTCAGAATTGAATCAGATTGAGAATTAGATTGAAGGTTTTTACCGGCAGACTGAAATGCGTTCAAGATTACGTCATGGAGAGAAGAATTTTGCGAAACACTCTGGGTTTCAGATTTTTCCTGCAATTCATCATCATTATCCTCCAAATTAGGACCAGTAGAACCAGAATTTGGAGGAGGATTAGCTCGCAAGGATTTCTTTGGAGGACGACCTAGGCCTCTCTTCGGAGGAGGAGCAGACGCCATTGAAAGAAGCTCGCGCGTAACAGAATTACAGAGGAAACAAACCTAGAGAGAGAAAGCTTTCTCTCACTTCGCTATATTATTATTATTATTATTATTATTATTATTATTATTATTATCGAATTAACATTAAAACATCGCGCATACATCAATTTACAAAAATGATCTCGAATCGAATACGTTTAAAGATGAACTTCGTATAAGACCCTTCTAATCCCTTTACAAGTTGTAACAGTGGTGGTGCCTCTCGAGGAGCACCGTCCTAAACACTCGAGGGCGTTATGGGATCGTGAATATTCCTCGTTAAACATATTCGATTCTCCTTTTTTAAAAGGTTAGAACGAAACCTGTTGATGCAAATCGAACATCACATAATCCGCAAGGATTAATAACGATGTCGTGCCGCGGAGGGAATCGACTTTCGCTCTAATCAAACAAATAAAAACGTTTATTCTAAAGATGTGATGCCGACTCTGTAATCGAATATCATGTCTAACAGAATTAATCGATAAGTCATACTAGCACTAACCCGTTGACCCCGAATTAATTGTCAAACGATTCGAAAGGATTGATTACGACATTATGACGCAGAGGGAATCAATTTCGTCCTAATTCCGCTCAAAGCGATTTCATAACACTTTTTCTAAAATTCTCGATATCGGTCTCGTAATAATAAACATACATATTGCGAGTATCGAAAATTGAGTCGAGTATAAATTAAACTATATTTAGACGCGACTTAGTTAATTATCGATTTAAAACTAAAAGCAATCTCGAAATCAACGCCTTTTCGAAACGGACAGTAGTCCGTACAGGAGGCACTCGATCGAGTGCCATAGACCACTCGATCGAGTGGTACTCCAAAAAACAGGCAGGAGGTCCGTAGCAAGACCACTCGACCGAGTCCCACCCATGACTCAATCGAGTGGTCCCCTTTACGCTAAAATACGGGTTTCTTACGTCATGTTTAGCATCGTTAATTATTTTTATGACCTCGGTCACCAGTGTAAAGACTATCACGTGCCAAAATTTTCAAAACCATGCATTGCATTATCCGTTATTATCGTCGTTACTATTTCAATTATTTCGATTTTCGCGTTTGTTGTATTGTAATTCTGGGTTGTATTCCGCCCATGTGTTTGTAATCTAATTTCGCGCCTTTATTTTCATTGTTTGTTTTAGTGTACTAAAACGAACCTCACATGCTAAAATAACTTCGACGTTAGTTTAGATGCATTAAACGACGTAGTTGAACATAACTCGCATGTTTAGTCAAAAACGCTGTTTGCATAACATTCAAACGAATTACTAGCGCACGCATTCTAAAATCTAACGGTATCTTAGTAGAGGTCGCTAAAGTATGGGGGAGTTGGGTGTCCTTCGTGGGCTTCCCAACACGTACCCTCACCCCTTGCTCAGAACCATGGTTTCCGGATGTCCGAAACCGTTGGCACACGAGAGTCATTTGATGCACGATTCCCGATAACTCGGCATCGATATCGTAATGCAAAGGGACGAACCCCTAAACTCTAGCATTAAAAGCGGGCCGTGCTTTGTGCACGATCCGCCTAAACGTAGAGTGGGTTCGAACGGGTCCGAATTTCCACAAAATTCGGTGGCGTCTCCTAATTAGATTTAAATTTCAACCCGAGATCAATCTTACCACGAGATTCATTCGCCTACCCCAAACCCGCGCTTGGCCGCGTCGGGGTGGACCAATGTCACGTCCACAATATCCACTTTTAATATGAATAATATTTAAATTCTTAGTGTTCTAAAAAGTTGGATTCTTCGCTAAAAAAACATTTTTAATTAAATATATTGATTGATTGATTATTTATCTTAAGAGATTAGTTACTTTTTTTTTGGTTCAACGAAGAGCGCACTTAGTCGCATAACAATATAGGGGAGGGGGGAATTCGAAACTGAGACCTACTGTCCCAGAGCACCTAGTCTTATCCACTAGGCCAAGACATCCGGTAGAGATGAGTTACTTTTCAAGTGAAAGAAATAAATGAAACATAGGGAGTATTTATTTGTCTTATTGGGTCGGAAATAGTTCATAATGGATGGGGTCGGGTTTCAATCCTAAATTAATGGGTCATATCGGGTTCGGATCAAGCAGGTTCATGAACCTAAAAAACCGGGTCATATACATCAGTTTTAGCTCAATTGTGAAAAAATAAATAGCTTTGATTTTAAAGGGACCCACTACTTTGGGTAAAATGCGGGAAAGTAGTGATTGAACGCCTCTACTTTACTCCATTGTGAAATCAAACCCTTAACTTTTGATTGAGCTAATTAGACCCCTTAACTTTGCTAATACATGAAATTAAACTCTTTTATTTATTTTCCGATCAATTGCTCAACTTCTCGTCAATTTCTCATACTAGAATACGAATACGTACATTACGATACATTACAAATACGTACATTACAGTAGAATACGAATACGTACATTATGGGATAAAATATTTTATCGAACTACTTGAGATATACAAATACGAATAGTATTTTTTTGTACTACTCCGTACTAGAGAATATGTATTTTTATACGTATACGTATTACATTGGTGTATTTTGGGATAAAATATTTACTGATAGTAAAGAGATATTGACATGAAATTGACGAGAAATTGAGCAATTGATCGGAAAAAATAAAAAATGTTTAATTTCACATATTGACAAAGTTAAGGGTCTAATTGCTCCAATCAATAGTTGAAGGGATTTGATTTCACAATTGATCAGAGTAGAGGGATTCAATGACTACTTTCCCGTGGTAAAATGTGAAGGATGAACTAGTTCTTCCACACAAATATGTATGGACGTATTCCCACAAACTTCTTCCAACAACAATGCTAGTCGTGGGCTACGACCCAACCCAAATACTTTTTCCATGTCATTTCGATTCAAACATATCTGGCTAACAGGCTCGGCCCAACTTTGATTGTTATATGAGATCAAATTTTTTTTTTTTTGAAATCCCACAACTCGGGACTGAGATCAATTTATAGATCACAAAAACTTGTATGAGACCGTCTCACGGTAATTTATCGTGAGACGGCTCATATAAGAGGTGGTTACTAAATTTGTAACCACCCCTATGTGCCCATGTGAGAGGTCTCACGATAAAATTATCGTGAGACGGTCTCACATGAAAATTATGTTGGAGTAAAAGGCTTGAAAGCCATAAGTTAATATAGTTCACTCTCCCACATAGGTGGTGGGGAGTGATTTCTACTAGCTTATATACTCTCTCATCCCTTTAGCCTTCAATAATTTGATGATTGGGTATTTTGTGGAGATTGTTGGACTTGGGCCTTTACCCACATGCACGTCGACGTGACCCGACTCGGCTCGGGTAGAGCACCTCGATTTTTTGTTTTTGGGCTTTATTCGGCTAGTGGATTGGAATGTCCAGGTGCGGTGTCCACATTCATCTTCTAACAGTCAAATGTTGTGACTGTTACACATTAATACCCAATATTTTTGCTGTGTTAATGTCAATTATTTTTGAGGGCCATTAATTTTTTATTTGGCTCCTCCTTGCTACTGCGTATAAATTGAGCACCATGCTCACTTTTCATGGACATAAAAAAATCAATCAGCATCTCTCTCCTCGTCTTATTCACTCTTCCTTGTCTTTTAATTCTGGGTTTCGTTCATACGGTTCCAAGTATATAGCCCCGAGTGGACGGGTCTATATACTGCTGTGTATACCTTGGAGACTGACGGAGTTTTTCACGATTACCACCCCGGTCGTTCCGAAACAGTTTTCAACTTAGTGGCGGACTGCCACGACACAGCTTTCCAATCTGTCGTTTCTCGCTGCCTTGTTCTCTGATTTTGCAGACTCGGTTTTCCAGTAACATCACCCACGGTTCCTGTCCGGTTGCTGTCCGCTGTTTCTGGTTGCCTCAATTGGATTGCTGTCCGGTTGCCTTGGTTTTTTGCTGCCTCCAGTTTCTGTCGTCTCGGTTCTGTGTTGCTCTCGGTTCTCCAAACTCATATGTCCTGTACTTCTGCTCTCTTCCATTTGCCGTAGCCCCATGTTTTTGGTCTCCTCAGATTTGTTTTCTGACCTTCACTCCTTCATTGTTACTTTTTAATATTAAAAACTGTTTCTATTTTTGGTGTAACAATGTCGTCGTTTTTATCAAAAACTATTCCCGACCTGTCAAAGTTGGAGCCCCTTGATGGCAACAATTATAGACGGTGGTCGCAAAAATTATTAATGTTTTTTGAACAGTTAGAGGTCGATTACATCCTGTTTAACGAACCTCTTATTCCTATGTCGATTAACAACGCTGCCGAGGCTACTCCACCTTTAATTTCTTTCATAAATAAAAACGAGGAGTTAGTCAAGAAATATGAAAAAGATAATAAAACGGCTAGGTGTCATATACTCAATCATATGACTAATACTCTTTTCGACTTATTTATGGTCCATAAATCAGCTAAATTTATTTGGGAGTCGTTGGAGAAAAAATATGGGGCTGACGATGCTGGAAAAAAGAAATATGTGGTGGGTCAATGGCTAAATTTTCAAATGGTTGACGATAAACCAATTATGGATCAAGTCCATGTTTACGAAAATTTATGTAGCGATGTTGTTAATGAAGGAATGAAGTTAGATGAAATTTTCTTGCTAATGTTTTTTTGGAAAAATTCCCCCGTTCTTGGAGCGATTATAGAAATCAGCTGAAACACAAAAAGAAAATTTTGTCACTCCAAGAGCTAGTTATCCACATGAGAACTGAGGAGGCCAATCGTTTAAAAGATAAAACTCTTAGTTTGTCCCTCAATCCCGTTAAAGCTAATCTCGTTGAAACCGGTGGGTCTTCTAAGGGAGAGAACAAGAAGGGAAATAAGGGGAACAAGAGAAACACTAAGGGTGGTGAAGGCAAGGATCAGGGGAACAAAAACAAACAAAATCAAGGAAAATACACCAAGGCCGTTCCAAAAATTCAGAAACCAAATACTAATTTGGTGTGCTTTGTATGTAGTCAACCAGGTCACAAAGCTTATCAATGCCCTCAGAAAAAAGGTGGTCATGCTGGTCAAGCTAATCTTGCTGAAACAGACGACATCATTGCAGCTGTCGTGGTTGAGGCAAATCTGGTGGCAAACGCTAGTGACTGGATTCTGGATACTGGAGCCTCAAGGCATCTCTGTGCTAACAAGGAGTTGCTTGCCGAGTTTGAAGCTGTAGATGATGGTGAATGCGTCTACATGGGTAACTCCTCCTCCGCTGTTATCACAGGAAAAGGCAAGGTGTTTCTAAAACTTACCTCAGGGAAGACTCTTGCCCTTATTAATGTTTTGTATGTTACTTCGTTACGTAGAAACCTAGTGTATGGTGCCTTACTTAACAAAGTTGGTGTGAAACTTGTTTTTGAGGCTGACAAGATTGTAATGTCTCGCAATGGAGACTTCGTGGGCAAGGGCTATCTTAGTAGGGGTCTGTTTGTGTTGAACATTGATATTTCTACCATTAATAATAAATCTTCTTCTTCTGCTTATATTGCTGAGTCTATTGATGTGTGGCATGGTAGACTAGGTCATGTGAATGTTGAGTCTATTAAAAAACTCAAATCAATGTCGCTTATCCCGTCATTATCCTCAGAAGTGTTTACAAAATGTCCTAGTTGTGTAGAGGCTAAATTTGCTAAGAAACCAAATAAACCTGTTAAACTAGACATACAGACCTTCTAGAATTAATTCACACCGATCTAGCAGATTTTAAAAGCACTATGAGCAGAGAAGGCAAACATTACTATGTCACTTTTATAGATGATTGTTTTAGGTACACTAAAGTGTATTTACTTACGCATAAAAGTGAAGCTGAAGATATGTTTGTTAAGTTTAAAAACGAGGTTGGAAAATCAACTTGATAAGAAGATTAAAAGAGTTAGGTCCGATAGGGGTGGTGAATATGGCTCTAATTATTTAATAGACTTCTGTGAGAAATATGGTCTAATTCATGAGAAAAGTCCACCTTACACACCCCAATCAAATGGAGTAGCTGAACGTAAAAACAGAACTTTAAAGGAAATGATGAATGCTATGCTTTTAAGTTCTGGCCTTTCCGATGACATGTGGGGGGAAGCAGTTTTGTCTGCCTGTCATATTCTTAATAGGGTACCTCATAAGAAACTAGACAAGACACCCTACGAGTTGTGGAAGGGTTATGCTCCCAACCTTAGTTACCTGAGAGTGTGGGGGTGTTTAGCTAAAGTAGGTTTACCTAATTTTAGGAGGCCCACTATAGGACCTAAAACCTATGATTGCGTTTTCATTGGATATGCTCAAAATAGTGCTGCATATAGATTTATGTCTTTAAGTGATCGATCTATTTCTGAAGCTAGAGACGCTGAATTTTTTGAGCATGTTTTCCCATTAAAGAAAGATGTTGCATCATTGCCTGAGTTGTCTGAATTGCCTGATAGTTCCATGCATGCTAGGAGTAGTACCTCTGTTGATCATGATGTTGAACCTAGAAGGAGTAAAAGGCCTAGAATTGAGAAAGATTTCGGCGATGATTTTATTACAACTTTCTTAACTGAAAATGCATGTGATTTTTGCACGAGTGATGAGTTTGTTTCTGCCTTTTTAATGGAAGAAGATCCAAAAACTTATAATGAGGCTATGAGGTCTATTGATGCTAACTTTCGGAAAGATGCCATTAAAAGTGAACTAGACTCTATTATTTAAAAAGACATGGGAGTTAACTGATTTACCTAAAGGGAGTAAGCCGATTTCCAGTAAATGGTTATTTAAAAAGAAACTTAGACCCGACGGTACGATAGAAAGGTTCAAGGCTAGACTTGTGGTAAGAGGGTTTACACAAAATAAAGATATTGATTACTTTGATACTTACTCACCAGTGACCAAAATTTCCACCATTAGAACTCTAATCGCTTTAGCTGCTATTCATAATCTTGTGATACATCAGATGGATGTAAAAACAGCTTTTTTAAATGGAGACTTAAAGGAAGAGATCTACATGTCACAACCCGAGGGGTTTGTGGTTAAAGGTCAAGAGACTAAAGTGTGTAAACTAAGAAAATCACTATACGGTCTGAAACAAGCACCCAAACAGTGGTATGAAAAATTTCACAATACCTTGATTAAAGATGGCTACATTACCAATAATTCTGATTCATGTGTGTATTCAAAGATGTTTGGATCAGATTGTGTGATTATTTGCCTGTATGTTGATGACATGTTAATAATTGGTAAGAATTTATTTGTCGTAAATAAAACCAAACAGTTCTTGTCATCACAGTTTGAGATGAAAGATTTAGGGAAAGATGACGTTATCCTAGGAGTTAAGATTGTCCAAAACTCAAATGGAATCGCCCTAAGTCAGTCTCATTATGTGGAAAAGGTATTGAGAAAATTTGACCACTTTGATGTTGAGCCTGCTAGAACTCCCTATGACCCTAGTGTTCACCTGTGTAAAAACTTGGGCGAAAGTGTCTCCTAAGAAGAATATGTTAAAATCATAGGAAGTGTAATGTTTCTCATGAACTGCACTCGGCCTAATATTGCTTATACTGTGAGTAGGCTTAGTAGATATACTCATAACCCTAGTAGTGAACATTGGACTGCTTTGAGTCGTTTACTACGATATCTGAAAGGTACTAGCGATCTATGCTTGCATTATGGTACGTACCCTGCAGTGTTAGAAGGTTACAGTGATGCTAACTGGATCAACAGTAATCCCGAAATCAGTTCAACTAGTGGTTATGTGTTTACCATAGGTGGAGGTGCTATCTCGTGGAAGTCTTCAAAGCGGACTTGTATAGCAACCTCCACTATGGAATCTGAGTTTATTGCTCTTGAGTTGGCAGGACAAGAGGCAGATTGGCTGAGAAACTTGCTAGCAGACATGCCGTTGTGGGGGGGGGGACAGGTTGCACCAGTCTCCTTGCACTGTGATTCACAAGCAGCGATTGGTGTTGCTAAGAATGATGTATATAATGGCAAGAAAAGACATATTCGAATCAGGCATGGTGTGGTTAAACAATTCCTGAAAAATGGAGTAATTGCTGTGGACTATGTGAAGTCCGAAAGCAACCTTGCCGATCTTTTTACAAAAGGGTTACCACGGAGAGTAGTCCGTGAATTGTCGAGGGGAATGGTACTTAGGCTCTTAAGTCAAAACAGTGTTTGATTTGACATGAACCAAAGACTATATTCTTATGGCATTTAATCCATAGCCTTCATGGTGGGGTGCTGGTTGAGAAGCACTTGATGGATTCGTGACTCTGTCTTGAAAGATGGACTTCTACGTCCTGAATGGTTATAGTGAGAAGTGCTAATGAGAAGCACTTGAACCACTTATACGGTAAGATGGTTTGGCCGCCATCCATACCAAGGTAAACGCATGGCCATTAAAAGCGTTGCACAATGATTCGCGGAACAAGTATGATTAGAAGGTATGATATGTGTTATGAGGGTCTCAACCGAATATCAGTAAGGAACTCAAATCGAAAGATATTCTCTTATTCGAAAGTAAATTGTTGCCTCATTTTCACTAATGTGTCAATTCAAGTCGAAAGACATTGATACCTAAGTATGTATCCAAGCCTTCCTTAACCCAGAATTTCTTCCTTTCTTCGCCTTTGTGGGGGATTGTTGGAGTAAAAGGCTTGAAAGCCATAAGTTAATATAGTTCACTCTCCCACATCGGTGGTGGGGAGTGATTTCTACTAGCTTATATACTCTCTCATCCCTTTAGCCTTCAATAATTTGATGATTGGGTATTTTGTGGAGATTGTTGGACTTGGGCCTTTACCCACATGCACGTCGACATGACCCGACACGGCTCGGGTAGAGCACCTCGATTTTTTGTTTTTGGGCTTTATTCGGCTAGTGGACTGGAATGTCCAGGTGCAGTGTCCACATTCATCTTCCAACAGTCAAATGTTGTGACTGTTACACATTAATACCCAATATTTTTGCTGTGTTAATGTCAATTATTTTTTAGGGCCATTAATTTTTTATTTGGCTCCTCCTTGCTACTGCGTATAAATTGAGCACCATGCTCACTTTTCATGGACATAAAAAAATCAATCAGCATCTCTCTCCTCGTCTTATTCACTCTTCCTTGTCTTTTAATTCTGGTTTCGTTCATACGGTTCCAAGTATATAGCACCGAGTGGACAGGTCTATATACTGCTGTGTATACCTTGGAGACTGACGGAGTTTTTCACGATTACCACCCCGGTCGTTCCGAAACAGTTTTCAACTCAGTGGCGGACTGCCACGACACAGCTTTCCAATCTGTCGTTTCTCGCTGCCTTGTTCTCTGATTTTGCAGACTCGGTTTTCCAGTAACATCACCCACGGTTCCTGTCCGGTTGCTGTCCGCTGTTTCTGGTTGCCTCAATTGGATTGCTGTCCGGTTGCCTTGGTTTTTTGCTGCCTCCAGTTTCTGTCGCCTCGGTTCTGTGTTGCTCTCGGTTCTCGAAACTCATATGTCATGTACTTCTGCTCTCTTCCGTTTGCCGTAGCCAGGGCTGGCCCTGGGCCTAGTTTGGAGGGACGACGGCCCAGGGCCCATGCTTAGAAGGGGCCCAAAATTGAGAAAAACAAGTTTGGTACATGAACATATATGACATATTTAGCTATGAAATTCATCAATACTTTATCTTTGGTTTAGTGGTCAACTTGTGGGTCTTCACATAGGAGGTCTTGTGTTCAATTCCTAATCCAAGCAATTTTTTCAATAACAACTCTTTGTTTTTCGTTTTTCAAGGTCCCTTTATTATTTCATACGGAGTATTTTTTGGACATTTTATGTTTTTTTAATCATTTATTAAAAAATAAAATAAAAATGTACTTGGTCTGATTCACAAAGATCTTTCCCCTTTGTTTAATATATGTGAGGTATATTTTAATCAAAGGGGAAGATCTTTGTGAATCGGAGGGAGTATTCAATACACAAATAAAAAATTATTTATATTAACCTTAACCTATACTCCGTATATTATTCAATTATAAAATTACGGGTAGTTTGTTAACTTTTTAAAGCACATCTTCAAAAAAGTACAGATTATTAGTACAAATATTTTATTTATACAAATGATCAACATTTTTATTTTTATTAATATTACACAGTTTAAGTGTATTTACGGTTCACAAATTTCAAGGATTGAAGATAGTTACAATATTTATCCGTCAATACACTCATACAGTCATATGGAGTAATATTTAAAATTTTGTAAACAACTTCAAATTATCATGTTGTGGATTTAAGAAAATCACCGATTAGCTTTTATTTACAAATTTGTTGCTTAAATGTGAAAATATGAGGATGAGATCAATGAAAATACCGAAAATAACAGTTACGATAATTTTTAAAGGGGCCCCAACCTATTATTTTGCCTAGGGCCTGGAAAAGGTCAGGACCGGCCCTGGCCGTAGCCCCACATTTTTGGTCTCCTCAGATTTGTTTTCTGACCTCCACTCCTTCATTGTTACTTTTTAATACTAACAAATTACTTAAGGCTAGTCTGAATGAATGTTGGTAGACCAAATTTAGTTTTCAAAATTGAATAGCTATAGTTGAAAACTTGTGATTTAACGACCGAGTATAATCGAAAACTTGAGTATCTTATAATATTTGACGATCCTAAAGAAGAATTGCTCAAATATTAATCAGGAATTTCATGTTTGCTTTCATGAGATTATGTTAATCATTGCATTATGATAAATTGATAATAATATGATAATAATGGTGAGAAGTGACTAATATCCCAGAAAAAAAAATTGTTCGTATGAACTTGTTATAAAGAAAATTTCCATCTACTTAACAAATGTAGAAAAATAAACTCAATGATATATCATCACATATAGGAGTATTTATTATAATTAAGTATTTTCTAAACATATCATAAAAAAACGTTCACCACCGAATATCATCCCGACCAATGAGCTTTTTTGTAAAAACTTAAAAGCTCATCGTTCACAAAAGAGACCGTCTAGACCCAATTGGAAAATATGACTTCACAATGGGCACTTTTGAACCTTTCATCACCGAATTATCTGATTTCACTACTTGATCGACATAGACAACATTTTTTTCTCCTTCACCAGCAACCTTTTTGTCGTTCCCTAAACAAGCAACAATGTTAGAAAACAAATCCATTGAGTATGTTTTATTATGTTTTTTTAAAAATATGGAGTAGATTTTATTGATTTTCTTCCGTGGAAAATATTGATCGATGATTTTTTTGGGCTCAATTTGTATTGTATTTATACTAACAAAAAAATTTGTTTCAAATCACCCATAAATGTAGGAATCAAAGGATGTTTCTAGGAACTTAATAATAGAGACTAATGTCTTGGAGATCAAGTCAAAACATTGAATTTTCCAAAATAATCGTTCGACTTTCCGCATATTCTTTGAAACTAAAATATGATTCATACGACCAATAGAAAACTTACACGTGTATTCCAATGTTACGTACTCGTACAAAGCACTAAAAAAACCGACTTGAAACAAATGTTACTCCCTCCGATTTTTTATATAAGTAGTTTTCGTTTAATGAGATAAATTTTTGACTTTCAATTATATGAAAAATAATTTTAAAAATAATAATAAAATAGGTTGTCATTAGATTCGTCATGAAAATTGCTTTTATATGAATATATACTTGATTGTTTAATGGGTAATGTTAAATATAACCTTTAGGTCTTTCACATAAAGTTAGAAATTTAAGAATAAATTACACGTATATCGATACAATTAATACAAGTATTAACATTTTGTTTCCTCTTTTAGTCTTTTAGATTATTATTTTTCTTGTTTAATCGATAACTTTAAGAAATATTTATGAAAGTATTCTTCGAAAACTAATTGTATAAAAAATTGGAGGGAGTATAACACACAAATTATGGAGTTGTTTGGTGGATGGTGAATTGGTGATGACCATATTGGACTAATTACAAACATACACGTATAAAAATAATTAATTTCCATTGTTATGATTTATGTTACTGTATTTATTACCCATTTAAGGCATTTATGTTTATGATCCATCCAAAAACAAATACTGATAAAGATTATTACCCATTTAAGTATTAATTTCACGTATATATTGTGGTTTGGATTAGAATTACCGATTTACCGCTATACATGATCATTTTTATTAAAAATTGTTTCTCTTCGAACACTGGAAAAAATTGAGCTATGCGTGATACTCCGTAACTAACATTTGTCGCAAAGAGCTAGAGTCACAATTTAGCGGATTTAAAATCATGTCAAGAGTATCTTCTATCATAACATTATCAACTAAATTGGCTGACATCTACACTATGTAATCAAGTTATATCTCTCATAATTTCAATATCGAGACAATGTTATGATGGTGGTCTGTGTTACATCCTAGGTTACTTCTCAAGTCATTGTAGGGAATAGTTCAAGGAAGTGGTATGCATGCATGTCTCTCTCAATTAGGAAGTTTCAATTCATATAGGCTTGAATTTTGGTCAATTGATTATTCAACCCTTCAATTTGAATTCCTTGGCAACCACGCATTCAATTATTCTTCTACATATAAACCCTCCACTATATAAATATAACTTCCTTACAACACTACACTATAATCAAACAAGAATCAATTAAAGAAAAAAAAATCACTCTAAAAAATTTCTTCTATTTAATTATCACAAGCTTAATCCACTCTTAAGTACATTACCCTACATATAAAACCTTTAACAAAATTTTTGAAAGATGAGATTCTTTCCTAGTTCATTCTTAAGTTGTTTCTCACATAATCAAGGCAAAATAGCTTGTGAAGGTGAGGCAATAAGCCATATAAATGTTGATCAAGATGTTGATATAAAGATCCGCAAAGGTGAAGATCCTAAAATTCTTAAATCATCGGCGCCAATTCCCATGTCGTATTTCCCTATTGGATCAGGGTTTTCTCGTATGTAACTTTACTAGTTGAACTACTACAGTCTACGATATACGGAGACACAGAATATATTTTTGGTAAGAACAAATGAGAACCTAGAACAGAGATTAAAAATTGAATTCCCATTTTTTTGATGGGGTAAAATAACCTTTACCGCTTGTAATATACTCCGTATAACTCTTGTTTTTTAAAATTCTCATTGGTGTAACTTGGAAGCTGATCTCATCGTGTAAAATTAGAAATAGGATGGGAATATTATTATATGTATTTTTGAATTTGGCAATATTTAGTGTTTAACTCGTTGATTAATATTTTGTACGGGAGCATTTATTTTGTACTTGTAAGTTGTAACCAACGTGACTTTTACAAAAAATTAAAAAAAATAAAAATAAAAAACTACTCCGTAGGTAGTATTGTTGATAACTTTCACCATTGTCATATTTAATTTTGAAGATAACTTATATTTAAAGCAATCGTATGTATTTTGACAGTGAAGTAGTTTTATTATATTTATAAAATAAAAAGAGCTTAATTATTTCGGACTTGAGTGTATACGCCGTATATTTTAATATTGAATTGATAGTTAAGTTTAAGCAACCACGTTAATTTCTGAATCGTGTGACACCTTTCTAATTAATAACGTTTATAAAATGGTACTCCCTCTATATCATCAAAGTGTTCATTCCCTCTAATTAATATATCATCAAAGTGTTCCGTCCCACTAAGATTGTCACGTTTCATTGAAATACTCCTCATACATAATGAGAAGAGGAACAATAAAATCTGGAGGGAGTAATTATTTAGGATCAAGTAGTACCCACTTTGCATGCATGTATCCCAGAGTCTATCGCTACAAATAAAACATAAGCGACCTAATATTATCATTGAATATAAGCGACGTATATCGAAAAACAAAATTTGTTTGTATGAACCTGTTGCACAAAAAATTTCAATAACTCGACAAATTTTAAAAAAATAAAACCGATGATACATCATCACATCTGTTCAATATATTTTCTAAACATATCACTAAAGAATGTTCACCACCAATTATCATCCGGTCCACAAGTTTTTTGTAAAATCTTCAAAACTCGTCGTTCACAGTAGAGATAGTCTAGACCCAATTGGAAAATACGACTTCACAATGAGCACTTTTGAACCTTTCATCGTAGAATTATCGGATTTCACTACTTGATCGACGTAGACAACACTTTTTTCTCCTTCACAAGCAACCTTTTTGTCGTTCCCAAAACAAGCAATAATAATGTTAGAAAACAAATCCATAGAATATGTACTTTTTTTTTATAATAGTTTTATGGATTTTATTAAGTTTTTGTTGAAAATATTAATGATTTTCTTGGCTCAATTTGTATTGTATTTATAATCACAAAAAAAGATGTTTCTAGGAAGTTAACAATGATTAGAGACAAGTGTCTTGGAGATCAAGTCAAAACATTGAATTTTTCAAAATAATCGTTCGATTTTCCGCATAATTCATTGCACGATTATGGTTCATATGATGAATAGAAAACTTACACGTGTATTCCAATGTTAGATACAGAGCACTTAAAACTCAAAAGTCCGACTTTTAGTAAATGTTAAAACATTTACATTTTTATTTTCAAGATCTACTATCCAAAATACATAATAATAACCACTAAATTACAAATTTGGTGTTTATATTCGACTTATGTCTATAAGATTATGATCGAAAATAATAAATACTAATAGAATTCAATGATAATAAGTTTCATGTGTAACATAAACTATATAATTGAATATATTGTTGTTTGCGTTAGAATTACCGCTCTACATAATCACATGATCATTTTAACTAGAAAGCACTTCTTTTCTAACATCAAGGGCTCGCTTGAGATGGAGTTAATTATTCCGGGGATAGTAGAGCAAAAATGAACTAGAAAATGAAGAAAAGTAGTGATGATATTAAGCGGAAATGGAGAAAAATTAAGAAAATATAGCTTATTTAGGAGGAAATTATTACTCCCCTCTCTCCCCAAGTACTGCATTAACCCCCAATGGGGGTAATTATTCCTCCCTCGTATCCCTTTTACACTATAAAATGTTACAATCAAGCAACAAGTTCATCCATTTCTAGTTCATTTTTGCTCTATTACTCCCGGAATAATTAACCTCATCCCAAGTGAGGCCTAATAGAAAAAATTGAGCCCCTTAATTAATACTAATATTTATCACAAAGAGTGTCACAATCTATCAGATTTAAAGTTAAGTCAGGTCTAATATCTATTTACCATCTGTTCATCTCTCGTGGCATTACCGACTAAATTGATACTCGAGCTATATGTCTCATCATTTCAATGTCAAAACTATATGTTATGATCATTTCAAAAAAAAAAAAAAAATATGATGTGCTATGTGTTGCATCCTATGTTACTTCTCATTTCATTCGGGGTGTAGAGGATAGTTCAAGCTAAGGAAATAGTATGCATGTCTCTATCATCAAATTATTAATTACTCCCTCCCCTCCACTAAGATTTTCCCACTTTCCTTAAAAGTAAACTCCACTAAGATTTTCCCATTTCAAAACTTTCCTTATTAATCCATTATACTCTCTTCCTATTGGCTACTTTTTCTGATTTGACATCTTGAACCCCACCAAACAATTTACCACCTTTCATTACTCATTCCTTATTCCGTGTGCCATTTACAAATGGGAACATCATTGTGGAGGGGAGGGAGTAGGAAGTTTCAATTCATATAGGCTCGAATTTTGGTCAACTGATTATTGTTATTCAACCCTTCAATTTGAATTCCTTAGCTTGGCGACCACGCATTGAATTATTCTTCTACATATAAACCCTTCACTATATAAATATAACTTGCTAATATAACAAGTAACAACACTACACTGTAATCAAATCAAGCAATACTACTACTACATACTCATAAATAAACCATACATGCACACAAATCTGTTATCTTTTATTTAATTATTCATTACTTTAATCCAGTCTTAATTACACCCTACATTAAAAACCTTACTAAAATTTGTGAAAAATGGGAGTTTTTCCAAGTTCATTCTTTAGTTGTTTCTCACATAAGCCAAGCAAAATAACTTGCGAAGGTGAGGCAATAAGCCATAAAAATGTTGATCAGGATGTCGATGTGCACATCAACAAACGTAAAAAGTCTAAAATTATTTGATCATCGGTGCCAATCCCCATGTCATTGTAGGCACTAAAAATTTATTAAAGTGTCGAATAAATTAAATTAATTAATTAATTCTTTTGAGTTAATACGAAATTTTAACTCAATTTAATTATTTTGTCCCGAGTAAATAAAATATGGGTCGATCTGAATTACAAATTGTCTTATTTGGATCATTAAACCCGAAAAGAAGATAAATTGGGCCAATGTCACTCATAAGCCATAAACCGGCCTGTGACTACAAAGTCCACCAAGGAGAACCAAAACTCTATAAATAGATACCGCCTGCTCAAGCAACAATTTTATGTTTTACTGGTTAATTTCGTCGTCAATCCATCAACTTCAAGTGGAAAAACATCAATGCTCAAGCATTTAGATCCGCCTTCAAGTGGAGTCTTTAATCGCCTAGGGGTACTCACAAGGACAAGTTGTAATGTGCCTTCCTCGGGTAAAGATGTCAAGCAAATGAAAATAACCAGTAATATCAAAAGTCTCGTCCCTTCTAGGATGAAGCGTGTGGAGATAGTAGACATCATTCAAGAGCAACCTCTGAAAGCAAAAAGACGGGTTGTAGTTCTCACAAATCAACAAAAAACTTCAAAATCTCATAAAAATGAAATGGTTGAAAACATCTCGTCTCCATCAAGCGCCAATGTGAGGGTGGACGAGGGTGAAACATCTTCTACCTTTTGAAAAGCAAGCACGCTCCTAAGCAAGAGGATAAACTGCAAGTACCCTCCTGAGCAAGAGGCTAAACTGCAAACCCTCTTAAGCAAGAGGCTAAACTGCAATGAACCCTCCTAAGCAAGAGGCTAAACTGCAAACCCTCCTAAGCAAGAGGATAAACTGCAAGTGAGACTCTTAAGCAAGAGGATAAACTGCAAGTGAGACTCCTAAGCAAGAGGATAAACGGCAAGGAAAGCTCCTAAGCAAGAGGATAAACTGCAAGTGAGACTCTTAAGCAAGAGGATAAACTGCAAGTGAGACTCCTAAGCAAGAGGATAAACGGCAAGGAAAGCTCCTAAGCAAGAGGATAAACTGCAAGGAACGCTCCCAAGCAAGAGGATAAACTGCGCACACACACACGAAAACAAAACAAAAAAAAAACAAAACACAAAAAACAAAACCCACAAAAAGTTATCCCATGAACTACGTAGGCTTGATCTTGTAAAACATCATCTGTGTTTTGCAAGTACGTAGGCAACTCGAGTGAACATGTAGCTTGAGTGCAGCCACCTTCTCCAAAATAACTGTGAACGGCTAAAGAAAAATGTTGTCATCAAACAAAGCTTCACTGAACGACGCTTCATAAACTTCTTCATCAAGTGAGGTTGCTCACAAGAAAGTCATGATGGCCCAAACGGGTCCCCTCATGACAACTCAGGTGATGACGGTCTTCAAACGAGGCTTCCTCCGCGGCTCCTCCATGCGAGCGTCGTGATGACCCAAACGGGTTCACCTCGTAACAACTCGGGTGCTTCTCCATGCGAGCGTCGTGATGACCCAAACGGGTTCACCTCGTAACAACTCGGGTGCCTCCTCCATGCGAGCGTTGTGATGACCCGAACGGGTTCACCTCGTAACAACTCGGGTGCTTCCTCCATGCCTCCTCCGTCGAAGCGTCGTGATGACCCGAACGGGTTCACCTCGTAACAACTCGGGCGCCTCCTCCATGCGAGCGTCGTGATGACCCGAACGGGTTCACCTCGTAACGACTCGGGTGCTTCCTTCATGCCTCATCCGTCGGAGCGTTGTGATGACCCAAATGGGTTCACCTCGTAACAACTCAGACTGCTTCCTCCACGACTCCTCACAAGAAAGTCATGATGGCCCAAACGGGTCCCCTCATGACAACTCAGGTGCGAGTGATCTTCAGACGAGGCTTCCTCCGTCGGAGCGTCGTGATGACCCGAACGGGATCACCTCATAACAACTCCGAGTGCTCCCTCTGCGGCTCCTCATCTCCGTGTGCTCCCTCCATGGCTCCTTACGAGGAAGTCGCGATGACAACTCGGCTGAAGACGGAAAATCACCGAATTGGGCTTCTTCGACGATGAAATAATAATAAAATCTTCAAGAATCGACGGATAAAGACGGATAGTTGCACGAGATTGAAAAAAAAAGGGAGCTTGATCCAAATATATCATGTTACCTGCAAATACGACCCAGAAACATGCATACACCAATACACCTGAAAAAAAAAATCTTACAATCTGGTACTACTCCGCAAGAACAATCAAACGTCAAGTGGGATGAGCTAAAACCAACCAAGAAATTTGAAAGTTACGGAGGCCAGAACAACAATAAGTATGCAAGTTAGTTATTCTTCAAGGGAACAATTTAAAAAAAAAAAAAAGAGAGAGGACATGGAAAGCAAGATGGTGCGCTTTATTCAAGCATATAATTTACAAATTCATCACACCACACAAATTAAACTTACTCTCCTCCTGCAAAATTCAAAAAAAAAAAAAAAAAAAAGAGAGATGAGAAAGTTAGATTTCCTTTGCTTTGTTAATGATGAGTTGAATTGATATGGCGCTATAATTCACATGACGACATTACAAAGTGGTTGAAATAAAGAGAATGACATGTCTATGAAAGAAAAAAAAATCATGACATGCCTCGAAGGATAAAAAAAAAGACGGGAAGGAAGAAAAGGCCTTTGTACCTCATATCGATCGGGCTCGACGTTAGTATGAAACACGAAGAATATCCCTATGCTCAAGGAGGGGACTCGTCAAGATTTATTGATACAAGGCATACATGGTGAAGCCACGTCAATTGATGAAGCATCTTATGAAGTACTAGTGTTACTTCATCATCAATGAAGTGAAACTCAAAGAAAGCAAGCTTAAATAAAATATATACCACCGTTCTACACACAAACATACTCAAGTAAAGAAGAAATATCACCTCGTAATCGCTCCACAAACTGAAAGAAGAGCGGAAGCAATAATAATGATCTTCGATCCATTAGCAGAGAATGGCGGTGGATTGACTAATTCATGAGTCAAAATCAAGACAAGATTATATCAAAGCAAAGGCGAGACGGCATCGAAGCTTGAAACGTACTCCTGCAGCTATTTGAATTCACTCAAAAAAAAAAAAAAAAAAAAAAAAAAAAAAAAAGGCATGCATGCATGAAGAGGTAGAAAGCATATCCTATTGAAGGTTATATATACATATATATGGATACGGGGACCTTAACCCTAATTCTACCAGATGACTACAAATAATTGATGGTTTCGTAAAATAAGGAAATTTATATTGTTACAATACTTTGTTTCCTAAAAGTATTAATTTTCTATGGGCACTTCTCCAAAAAGTTGTAGGATCGGTAATTGTATATTTGGGTACCAAATCTTGGGTTTTCCAAATCGCAATTACACCCCAAGATTACGTAAAACGAACAAGATTCTAGCTACCCGCGGTGTAATGACATTGTCTTACTACCAAGGCATGATGTCCCGGAGACTTCCAAGTCAAGAAAATTCACGGGATCCCAGGTCATCCGTCAAGTCAGATAATGACAGGGCGATGAAAAAAAAAAATAGAGCTACCTATACGACAAGTTCGGTGCTCGTCGACTTCCAAGTCAAAGCAAATTCACATGACCTCTAGGTCGTCCGTCAAGTCAAATAATGACAGGGTGACGTTAAAAAAAATAGAGAGTTACCTAAACGACAAGTTGGTACTCATCGACTGCCAAGTCAAAGTCAAACAAAAAAAATGTATTCGAGACCCTGCCACTCCAAAAAAAACACCCAAACGGTCTACGTGACAAGGTCCCGAGGGGGCAATTTGTAGGCACTAAAAATTTATTAAAGTGTCGAATAAATTAAATTAATTAATTATTTTGAGTTAATACGAAATTTTAACTCAATTTAATTATTTTGTCCCGAGTAAATAAAATATGGGTCGATCCGAATTACAAATTGTCTTATTTGGATCATTAAACCCGAAAAGAAGATAAATTGGGCCAATGTCACTCATAAGCCATAAACCGGCCTGTGACTACAAAGTCCACCAAGGAGAACCAAAACTCTATAAATAGAGTCATTCTCATTCATTTGAAGACAATTGGAAAATTCTGAAGCAAAGGATCCAGAGAGAAAAAGACACAAAGTCGCTACTAGCTCTCCATCAAATCCGTCGCAAGCAGTCAACAAGTACAATAAATTGTACCGCCTGCTCAGAAGATCCAAGACAAATTCAAACATTCAAGGGAGATTCAAGTCATCGCGACCCTCTCAAGAACATCAAGTTACAACGCGCGCAAGGCAGCACAAGTCAGCTACGCACGCGTCCCTCACGTGTACCGCGTGCACGTGTTCCCTAAACGGCGTTAGAATCAGAGGATACATTAGAGGTTGTACACGAACTTTTGATAAATAATTAATAAAATTTATTTGTTTTCCTTGTTTTGTATTTCAGTTAGCTGCGATACAAAATTTGTGGTTACAGTCATATTTTCCTATTGGATCAGGATTTTCTCGTATATAACTTTCCTAGTTCCGTTACGACATTTTGTGATGTATTCCGTAGTATTTTTTTTTGGTAATAACAAAGGAGAAGTTAGAGTAAAATTAAAACAGAGATTGTTATGAAGAATCGAATTCGCGATTTTATGGATGGGGAAAACAATGTTTCCCGCTTGGGATAACTACTCTGGTTTTTAGAAATTCTCATTGGTGTTATGCACGATAACGGGTAAGTTGGATATATGGATCAATATGGAGTATATTAGTTGCAACTTGCAACTTGGAAGCTGCTCTCATGAGTCTCTGCAAAAAATCAGAAAAAGGATGGGAATCCTTTATTATATAAAGCAGGAGCAAATACTGTTCCCACATTGCGCCACGTGTGATCCAATGTGGCATCTGATGTGGCGCTTGAAAATAATAAAGAAATATGGTCAAAACTGTCAAATTGGTGAAATATTATTGCAATAACTGCCTAAAAAATATTTTATTTAGCCCATGATTGACAACCGTAAAAAAACTTCCCACAATCGACGGTTTCAAAACCGTCGAGGCTTCAACTACATCTTCAAGTTGTTTTCCGTTCTCTCTCCTCTCTGCATCTCTTTCTCTTGCCTCTGATCTCCTCCTTCCTCTGAACCTCTTTTTTCTCGCCTTTTCCCGGTTCAATAATCGTAAAAAAAACCCAAAAAATCCATCAATTTAAATCTAAAAACACCGAATTTAATAAAATCAATTTTCCTCAAAAAAATTCAATCAATTACACTACAATCGATGCAATTGCGTGCAGACGGTGGTGATGGAGGTGGGGTGGTGTTTTTCGTAGTGAACACATGTTTGATCGGAGAGGAGATGGAGTATGTGAAGTCGGTGGTGAGGAGGGCGGTGCTGTGTTGAGGTTGGGGGATAAGTAAGGTTCCGTGCAAATTGATGGCTGGTGATATGCTTGCAAATTGCTTGCTATTAGCTTAACTTGATCGACCCCTCGCTCTTGCACCTAGAAAATTACATAGTCCTCAATACGTAATCTGTCAATTTCCGCATAATTCGCCACCAGTCTCAAGACGACTTTTCTTCATTCCTGTTATTAACAGTAGATCGAGAACATTGATGAAGTGGTACAGCCATATACAAGCAGTCATAAATGGTGGGTGGTCATAAATAAGGGATTGTTTTTTATTTTTTTTATGGTGGTTGCTTACTAAGTTATGCTAATTTTGGTCGGTTTGATTGACAATTTGGTGGAGAATGGTACATTGTGGATCAAGCGGTTGAAGAATGGTACAAGCAAATATCAATCATCACTCGATCTTATCTTACTACTCTCGATGTATGAACAATTCAACACTTTCCCTCTTAATTTTTTGGGTTTATTTTTTTTATTAAAGTTTGATCTTATTGTTTTTTTTTATTGAATTGAGTACTTATTAGTATTAACCTATTAGGTGGTCCACTAATTTGTTTGTTTTGTTTTCTTGATTAAATGTTTGTGCAGTAGTTGTCAATTTGGCAATATCCTTTATGGAAAATGAGATAGCGCCACCCGATGGCGCTTAATTTGTGCGTCACCAGGGATATTATAGTAATTTGCCTTATTATTTTTAATATTTTTAATTTAAAATTAATTAATAGCAAAAGGGTAGTTTTGGAACTCAAATTTGTAATTAATAAAAATAGATATACTTAGATTCTTCCTTAAAAATAGTCTTATTTGTAGAAAATACGTAGCTAACCTTAAATTTCATAGACTATATATATATTTGAAATTAAAAAAAAATGACAAATTGGAATGCAAAATATTTGTTTCAGGAACAAATGCAAAATTATAAAAAGGCAAGATTTAATTTATCATTTTTTTTGTAGATTGATTTTCATATAGAAACGTAAAATATATACGGAATAATTACTTGGATATTAAAACGGATCGTAAATTAATAATCGGCTGATAACAACACGACCCAATAACATAATATGAGTTCGGCACGTAATTAACGTCTTGAAATGAGACTTAATAACTCGCTATTATAAACATCTGCATATTTGCACGATATATTTTAATTGTTACTTTTACATATGTTCAATAATGCATTTCAGCATGAAGTGAATAATTAAATAAATAAATTTGCTCAAATTATTTTAATTATTTTTTTGCCTTAATAAATTATAGACCCGGTTTTGGTCACCCCTAGTTGCAGGGTTTATGACCCATTTACATGTGACATAAATATGAACCTCACACGACTCGATCTATTTGTCAGCACAATATATGTACTAGTGTACTACACATCAACCCATGTAGTCATATTTATATCTATCAAAACTCGTCCCAACTCATAAACCTGACCCGTTTTTTCGACTAGCGACTTATTTGACCTAAACCCGAAATGACCCGCTAATTTAGGGTCGAAACTCGACCTGCCCGTTTCGACCCGTTAGCTCAACGAGAATTTTATTAAAATTAATAAAATATTTATATTTATATTCTCCGTATTATATTTGGATATATAATTAAAAAAAAATCAATACTTTAACATTTTAAATTACAAATATAAACAAATAATCAATTTAATACAATTATTTTTATTATCATTTAATAATGAAATTATTTTAAAAATTGATTTTAATATTTTTTAAAATATAAATATTATAATTAAAAGTATATCAAGCCGAATGGAAGGGTGGATTAGTAGTCCATTAGTAATATTTAGCTGGATCAAAAGAGACATTTGTACTAAATTAATTGGTTGGTTAAAGGCCAACCGACTCCAAGAAACTTAAACTAGCTCAGTATTCTGACCGAGTCCTAGTCCTCGTTTGATGTACAGTTTTGGATACCGCTTAATGTACTTACATTTTATCAAAAAAAAAAATATTATTAATAAATAAATAAATAAATAATTTAAAAAAACTTACTTAAAGAGGCGGCAAAAGATTAGGCCCTCAAAATTATATTTGATTCGTATTCTGACCTTAACCCGATCCGGGACCCGTATTTGACCTGACCCGAGACCCGACATGCCTCGCTCGTTTGACAGGTATAATCATATTACATCTGACTATGTGACGGAATAGTATCATAGTATGTGACACAAACTTATTTAAATTTTATTTAATTGATAGATACTAAAATTACAAATCTATCCTTAAGTCTTTAATACCAAAAAGAAAACTCAATTTCAATATTTTTATTTTTATTAATTTTTTATTATAGTGGCATCCAAATTCGACGCCACCGGGTGGCGCCCTATCACCATCCATCCTTTATTTATTAATGCAACCACCAATGTAGATGACGTGGCATATGTGTTTGATGAGTATTTCAAAATACTCAACTCTCATTCAATCAATCCAGTTATGACAATTCCTCCAATGAAAGCACCCATCAACGAAATGGGCTATACAATACGGGCTTGACCATCCCCACTTCACAATCCCTTCTTCAATCTCTATTAATCTGGACATTATAGCAGCTTGGTTAATCCGTGCTTCAAAATATTAAACCCTAATATATTGGACAATATCTTTTCCTCTAATATTTTCCTCTAATACTATTTTCCTCTAATACTATCCCCCTAACATTTGCAAAAAAAATAACGTAAAACATAAACAATATCTTTTCCTCTAATCTTTTCCTCTAATACTATCCCCCTAACATTTGCAAAAAAATAACGTAAAACATAAACAATATCTTTTCCTCTAATCTTTTCCTCTAATACTATCCCCCTAATGATAACTCGTGATTTTACCTATTTTTGTCTCACATTTTTACTCTTACTTGGTCGATTTTATATCTCGATTGTCTATTATCGAGTTATTTTATCTTTAATTAGTTATTTAGTCGAGTTTAACTTAGTTAGTGTCATTATATTATATTTCTCGGAATTTTGGTACTGTGCTTCGATATTTGATCTTGTAGGTATCAACCTGAGAAGAATCGAGACGAGAAAGATGGAATCAAACTTAAAGAGAAGAAGACGGGTCAAGGTGACCTTGACCTAATTCCATATTCAAGCTCTTCCTTCTCGTCAATTCCCCTGTCACCACTCCAATTCAATTCTCTACCATCAAAATCCAATCAATCATCATCAATTTCCTACCACTTTACCACTTCCATCTTCCCCATTTCCAATTTCGGTGCTGTTTGGCCTAGTTTCTTGAGGTGTTTTTAGAATTTTTTTAAAAGCTAAAAGCTCTTATTTGGCCAAACACACTTTTTTGCAAAGGTAAAAACTGTTTTTTAAAAGCTCAAAATCAACTTTTACCACCCAAAAGCAGAAGCATCAATTTGATGCTTCTGGCTTATTTGTTTATCTTTACGATATTTTCGCTCAAATGACAAATTTGTAATTCGTAAACATTTAAATAAAATTGAAAAAATATTTATTCCTTCATATTTTTAAATTCTCTACAAATAGAGACCCATCTTGCTATACTTTTAAAATATACTTTTTTTTCTTTCATTTGCTCAAGTGAAAAGCTATTTTTAATAAATAGTTTTGTGAAACTATAACCAAACACGTAGAATTTTTCCGAAAAACAGCTTGTGAATAAATTATTTTAAGAAGCAAAAACTCTTTTAATTAAGCAAGGCCAAACACCACCTTCATTTCCCACCATTATTATCACCTTCAAACAATCATCTTCACCAAAATTCAATTCACCATTCCCCTAATCTCATCCCTAATTACCATCTTCATTCACTCACCATTTTCAACCACCGCGACCCGAGCACCAGCAGGCGCGCCGTCACCGGCGAACCACCACACCTCAATCGACCACCGGCGACGACCACTACAACCACCACAGCACCACCGAGCAGCCACCTCGCGCAGGACAACCCTCGCACACCCCTGCACCGGCAGCAGCACCGCGTGCTCCACCACCATTCACCACCGTCAGCAGCAGCTCCGGCGACGCACCACCAACTCCGGCGACCCGAGCCCAGAAATCCGTCATGCTCAATCGATTGAATCGGTTTTGGTTGATGAATTGGGCCTTCTAATTTTGAAGGCAAAAGACGATTTGATCCTTTCTTTTACTCCTCTTTATTTCATTTAAATGAAGGGTACTTTGGTCTTTGTATTTATATTATGGGACATATATATTACTAAACCCTCGTTGTTTTGTAAGGGTAGGCTGTGAGAGTTAGAGTAGAAGATTAGAAATAGAGGAGGAGTAGCAGTAGAAGTAGTCACGCAGCAGCAGCCTCTTCTCCTCTCTTTTTTCTTCTTAATTTTCTTTTAGTTTTTAATTAGTTTTAATTAGTTTATTCAATACTCTTTTCCGTTCTTCAACTTCCGAGTTCTTTAATTCCACCCTTCTTTTTGGTATAATTCTTATCTCTTCTCCTTTATTATTTTTATTTATGTTTAATTTTATGTTTGTGATATATTTAGTTAGTAATTAGTTTAAAGTTATAATCTTTATCGTTAATTGTGTGCTGTAATGTTATTTTACTAGTGTGAAACCCGTGCCTATGCACGGTTTCATAATTAATTTTTGTTCACGCAAAAAGTTTAATGACTAAACAAAATTTTTACCTTCGTCTAAGTCAATATGGTTTACATTTTTTTCTTTTACTCTGTCAACCGTTTATGTTTCTATTTTGGACAAATGTCTCTTTACCTTTTTGTTTCACGCATAATAAAAACAATTTCCTCTAACCTACCTTCTCTTTTTTATAAAGAAAATATACGGAGCAACATTTTATTACGACGGAGAGTATAAAATTAGAAGAAATTCTTAGGTATATCGTACACCGTAACCAATGAGAAGTTTTAATTGTTGATTTTCGTAACTTATTACACCGTAACCAATGAGAAGTTTTAATTGTTGATTTTCGTAACTTATTACACCGTAACCAATGAGAAGTTTTAATTGTTGATTTTCATAACTTATTACACCGTAACCAATGAGAAGTTTTAATTGTTGATTTTCATAACTTATTTAAAAGTAATTATGATCCCACTTGCACCAATTAAGACTTTTTCATTGAGTGGTGTACCTAAGAATTTTTGTAAAATTAGTGAGTACTACTTAATATGTTTCGTCATATACTTTGTAATAAATACGAAGTACAGAGTACAATATATTGTTCATACATTTATCTTCTTTTTTCTATATCATCCATAACATTTATATGATTGCAATCTAATTTATGATACATAGTAAGGTCAAAATATAAGTAAGAAATAATATTGGATGCCTTACTTTTTACCTATTTTAGGTCGAAAAAAAAATATTTTTAATTTTACACTATATTCGACATCACTATTCTTATCATATTTATTAATTATCGTACCTATATTTGAAAATATTACACGGAACTTTGTAGATTTAACGTTTAGTAGAGTATTTTTTGGGAATTAATTTGTTTATAAATTTTAGGTGATATAATTGGATAAGAAAATTTTAAATTAGAAGACAGGCGTGTCAAATTTCGACTCGACTCGTAAATCGATCCATTTTTTAGGGTCAAAACTTTAAAATTTTGACCCGTGATCCATTTGACTCAAAACCAAAATGATCCATTAATTTAAGATAAAAATCCGGGTTGACCCGTTGATTCGATGACGTGTCATAAAAAAATAATTAAAATAATAGTAATTGTATATGATTTTTATACTCCTTGATAAAATATTTATAAAATAATACTCCGTATAATTATTATTTTTTACAATTTTTTGATTGTAAATACATAAGTAAAAAATTTAATAGGTATATTAGTAACATCAGTTATATCTATAATTTCAAACAAATAGTAATTTTAATTTTTAATTGGTAAAATATAAGGCGCCGAAAATTATATCAACCTAATACTTGGAAATTATATCTGTGAAGTAATAATTTAGATCTATTATTGTTATTATTATTATTATTACTATTATTATTATTCTGTATTTGTTTGTCTATTTTGTAGTCTAATAGTTTTATAGGGAATATAATTGTTTTCCTAAAATTATCTTGGTAAATCATTGGGTCCAATTTTTAAATAAAAACTTTGACAACGTATGTGATATGTCGTACAGATTCGTTGAACTGGACCTAAAATGCTTAAATGAAATTGTTAGGTTAAGATGCATATGTATTCTAATGTAATCCCATTTTTCATTTGAAATTTATTCTTTTCTAAATGTTGTAGTCTAATTAATTAGGATATTATATTTTCTATATATGATATGGATTGGTTTTACATTTTCTGCGATTTATCTGCTAAGAAATTGGATTGCTCTCCCAAAAACCCAATTCTCTAAATGAATAGGTTTAAGCCCAATTTGTGAAATGAATAGGTGATTTTGGCGGGAAAGTTGAAAAGACGGATTTGCCCCTTGGTTTTTGTTTTAGTGAATAGGGGATAGGGGATAATTGTCTTGTTTGTTTGTATATAGTTTATGTTAGGATTAATTAAAGTTTCCTCATTTTTATTTCTTTATGCTTAATATTAGGCTTAGAGTAATTAGTATTAGTATTTTCATTAGTATAATTATGTTTAGTGAGTAGTGTCTTTTCTAGGGACCGATTTGACCCCGACATATTTATATTGTGGACTTGAATTTCCGTATTTGGTTTGTTTGGGATATACAGAGGAGGATAGTTTGGGATTCGAGAATCGACTTGTCTTTTGAGTTGTGTTTGAACCCTTGACCCCTGTCCACCGACGGGAGTCGGTTAGGTCTAGGTAGTAAAACTCGCCCCTTGACTTGCCTTGCCCCGCCTAGTTGAACACGGGAGTGAGAATTAGGTAGGGTACCCTAACTATCGGTCTAGACTCTTCACCTTGGGAGAGGGGAGAGAAAGGAACGGGATTAGACGCGTACTTAGTGACCTAGGACCTTGGATTGGGTACCACGGGAGTGGACTCACTCGATTGACCTAGGAATCCGACTCACGAGCCCGTGAGGGAAGTGATCGGATTTTACTTAGTTGGATTACGAACCTGGGAGGGAGGTAGTCGACCCCTAGAGGCGTTCCACTCGTCTAATATCCCTAGCAACCCACTATCGGTGTTCCTTGCTCATAATTATGATATGTCGGTGGTTAAGTCGGACCCTAGACCTTTAATTATTATTAGATCATCATTCTTATTATTTGTTTGATTTTTAGTTTACTTTTGCATTTCTTAATTAGCTTAATTAGTCTAATTTCACCTTGATAATTGATTCGCGTAGCTAATTTATAGTCCGAGACCGAATTAGTACTCATTCCCGATCTCTCTGAGGATTCGACCCGACTTGCCCTTGCTATTCTAGTTTAGGTTAGTTGGTTTGTTTGATGGTAGGATTCACGATAAATCCCGACTATCACCTAACATTTGCAAATAAATAACGTAAAACATATAATTCAAATCTAATAGATTCAAAACCTATCATAGAATTAAAAACCCTAATTGTCTATCAAACTCTAATCTCAAATGTCTGAAGCCATTAATCCTTCAATTGCTACTCTAATACAAGGTGTGAGACTATCGAATATGGATGTTAGGGTCATATATTGGTGGCACAGGCCTGACTTCAATGACAAGTCAAAGATCGATGGTGTCGAACTGCTACTAATTGATTCAAAGGTGATACATTATTTAACCCAATGTACTTACCATATTCTATATTCCGAAATTTTAATCAACTATGAATGAATTTCTATAAGATCTATATCAATTTAATGTGTATATGAATTCTTCTAAATTTTTCATATTTGTGTTTTAGACATCACGACTACTAATATGAACAATACATATCGGTTTATATACATAGGCATTTATAATTTATATACGGTTGTAATTTCATATAGCACTTATATACGATTGTGAATGTAATTTACTGTAAGAATTTATAATTTATTGTAATTTTGTGTTATTATTTCATAGTCAACACGCGTCAAACCCTTTCGACCAAGAAAAAGTCTGCCTATACCAATATTTGTACTGTTGCATCCACTTTAAATATTATGACAATCTTTATATCATTATAAATTTTAGGGTGTTAATTATCATCATAAATTATTGAATACATTTTAAATGTATGCAGAAGGTGAAATTGTGAAGAGATGTCCCATAATATATAATTTACTGCTCCTTACAATAATCCTCCAACGCACCATTTCTAAAAATGTATATATGTATATATGCATACACTGTCACTATGATTCACGGGGGCTGTGACATTTATTAATATTGCAGATAGGTTTTAGAAATATACATATATCATCATAACCTATGCAACCATATGTAGAAGGTGAATCTTTGTATCATCATAGATTTTGGACTGTTAATTATCCTCATAAAGTAATCAATACCTTATAAATATATGTACAAGGTCAAGGGTCTGATAAATGAATGCTTGATAAAAAAAAATATAACGACAAATGATTATTGTGTTCCACCACTCAGAATGATGTCATACAAGCGAGCATTAGGAAGCCTATTCTTAATATGTTCAACGATAAATTTGTACTCGGTGAGTCATACAACATTCGCAACCTCTCCGTTGCTGCTAATACTGGAAAGGACAAAGCTACTACTCATAACTGCAGGCTACAAGTCGAATACTCTTCAAGGATCACGCATTTGCCAAAGGACGTCACCATACCAAATAATATTTATCGATTCCAAAAGTTTGAAGACATTATTAATGGGAATGTTTCTGGCAGCCAATACATAGGTTTGTATATCATTCTCTCCTACTTCGTAGTTCAATATAATTTCTTTACTTCATGTTGACTAATTATTATATTTTTTTATAGACGTTGTTGGGAAGCTCTATGAAATAGGGCCACTCATGGACACGAAAAAGGGTTATAAGTACAGGAATATTAATTTGGAAGACATTGATTAAGTAATTTTCTATATGGATCTATTTCACACTTTATTTTCTTTGTTAATAAGCTTTGGTTAATTAATTTTCATTTTCTCATATTGGCACAATGACACAGTGGTTTTGTTGTTTCCTGCACATTATGGGTACCACATGCGACCGATTTGCCCGAAGTTTTAAATAGCTTACCAAATCCTGAGCAGTCAAAAGTTATTGTCTTCCGTGGTCTAGAACCCAAAATTTATGACTGTATTCTTCTTCTCTCCTTAATTCCATTATAGAATATTTTGAAAGATATATTTCTTTAGCCTATTGTTTTATGTATTTAAATTAGTTGTTATTATGCAGCTCAATGGGTTCTACACACAACCTACAATGCAACAACTTTCGAGGTTAATCCTAATATTCCAGAAGTGGATGCCTTTAAGGAGAGGTATTAGCCTTGATATGTTTCATTACTACAGAATTAAATAGTTTCCCAATTTTTTTACGATATACCTCTTTCATGCAGTCTATCGTCCCAAGCTCCCAGCAACTCTTTGCATTTTATTGAGGAAGCTCCTCTTGAGAAACGTGGCTTTCAACTCAGCACTGATGAGCTGTTATCCTTGAGTCAGATTATAGAAAATGAGAAGGTTGTGAGCGCATGTGTATCATGTTAATTAATCTGTCTATGATTTCATAATTTCTTATGATCAATAACTTAATCTCCTAATATACTTATTCTATGTTTTGTACCAGTCTGGATTTTTCTACACTGTTGCTACGATTGTCGATCTAGATTGCAACTCAGGATGGTACTACAACAGGTGCAATGTTAAGTCTTGCAGAACAAAGGCCGTGAAAAATGAACATGGTCGGTGGATTTGCAACCGGCCAGACTGTGACAGGAAGAAGTTTGGCTTCACAAAAAGGTTTCCCAGGTAATAAATCCAGACTGATATGGTCAAACATGACATTATACTATATTTGTAGCTAACAACAAACTTCTTCCCATTCAATTTGTAGGTATCAGGTCAAGTTTTTGGTTAAAGATTTCAATGACACAGAGTGTCATTTTGTTGTGTTTGACAGTCAAATAGAACAATACCTTCAGGAGTCTGCCTTGGACATTATTAATCAATTAGAAAAGGTAAATATATATCCCAAAATATCATTCTAAATAAACAACTTAAACAATTGTTGAAACATGATATTCTACCTTTCTTATATAGGACGGTGACCATGACTCTATTCCTGGTCAACTATCAATCTTCATCGACAAGCGTTATCTTTTCAAGATTAATATACATGAAAAATTCAACATTCAGCAGTCTTCTCAATCATACACTGCCTCACTCACGTCAGATGACCCTGATAAGATACACCAATGGCACATAACTTATGACCAAGCAATACAGGTTTCCCCGTTGATAGCCAGATATTTATTAAACCATTTCTGGAATTAATTTGACTTTAAAATTTTATTGCTTATCTGAATTTCATTGGCTTCAAATCAGGCTGAGTTTGATTCTTACAAGACAACAAGTGTTGATCTTTCGAATTTCTCAGTAAAGGTAAGGTTACTTTGATTTTGAAATAGAACATCGTACACGAAAGCAGAAACATGTTGTATCTGAGGAAGAGAGCCAGCCAAATATGTTGATAGATGTTGACAAGATTACTGAGGCAGAACATGCAACTTATTAGAAAACCATTACTAACCGTGGATTACATAAGTATTCAATGTCAATAATTAAATAATATACTTATTAATGGTTTCTTTTCTCTAATGTACACTTTGAGTAAATCTTACCCAGTGTCGCTAATGCTGCAGATCGAGGACTGCGAAACTGCATCTAACTCCTCAAAACTCACTTCTCTGAAGCGTAACAGCTCCGGGCTTGATGAATTCCCTAATCATCTCACTGATATCTGTGTTGTAGATTCCAGCTCTGCAACAAAACGACTGCTGAAGATTAAGAAGGAAAAAAAATAGTCACCCTTTGCTATTTCGATGAAACAATTATCTCAGCCACTGAGTTGGAAAGCTTTTATATATTGTTTCATAAAAACATGGATTTGCCATACACTGTGCTTCCTGTTTTCCATTTTTTGTTACGAATAATTACTTGAAGACATTTTTTGTTTTTGGTACGCACAACATTTGTCGAATATTTTAAGTCTTTAGAATATTGATTTGAAGACTTGAACACAATTCCTTTTCTTTTGGAATCTTGCTTCTGCACAACTTATGTCTTTACTGTATCATCTGATCATTACGAGCACCGTTCAAATTTGATTTTCCTACAAAACATAGATTTTGTATTGCGCACAACATTGAAAAACCAAATCAAAACGAAAACATATCGACTTTACTTAATAAGTCTTTTTCTACTCCAATAATGAGGACAACAAACTTCGTACAAATCTCTACCACAACTCAAACTTTGATTGAGAAACAATTTAATGTATCAACTAAAAAATTCTGTGACTTTGTAATATCAACCGAATGTATATTCAATCATCTAAACTTTGTATATTCAATCATCAATATGGGAAGATTCATTCAATGTACATTTCACTTTAATGTATCAACTAAAGAATCCCGTGATTTTGTAATATCAACCGAATGTATATTCAATCATCAATATGGGAAGATTCATTCAATGTACATTTCACAATATACTGATACGAATCAGAGTCTGTTTCATGCAAATCTTTCAAGAATATTCTTCCCATCATTTGCAAGCTAGATTTGTGCATATAAGTATTAAGCACAATAATACTGAATTGACCACTATTACTACATTCATTAACAAAAGTCATGGAAAATTATAGCAAAGATCAGTCACACAAGAAGAAGAACAAGAGAATTCTTAATTCAAGCACAGTTAATCAAGGTTAGTTCATTTTGATTGATTCAATTATATAAAACGTGTTTACACTATTGCATCAATTATAATTTCAGTTAAATCAAACTTACATTTCGTGGTTTTAATTTATTATCCCCAACATTTTAGTATGCTTTTAATGCAAGCATAAAAAATGTGTACGTGTTTATATATTTATAAAGTCTCCCTATGACAAAATCAATATCAGATTGTCAACGTAGGCGTCTCGGAGCAATATCGTCACCATTCAGTAGGCCTACCAATCCGCAAACTATGCAGAAATCTACAGGTGAGGCTATATAATTTTTTGGGTTATTTAATGACAATAATACCGACTATAGAGCGTGTTCCAATAATAATACCAATTACAATAAATCTGATAATAATACAAAGGATTGAAACAGTTTAACAACAGTGGCATGGGTGACGGGTTACCTGAATAACCCGTCCACCTTCCAATCACCTTTAATTTATTACAGTTATTACTTCCCCTTCCCTCCACTTTCTTTTATTTTCAGTCACCTACCTTCCTTAATGTCCATCTTCCTCCTTAATTTAGCTCACCATTAATGTCCACCTTCCTCCTTCCTTCAACTTTACCAAAACAACTCATAATTTAGCAAAGTACTTCACCTAATCTATTTAGCGAATCGGTAAGTTAATCTGTCCATATAATCGTCTCTTTTCAAATATCTTATTTGCTCCATTTTTTTGTCAATTCCTGGGTAAGTTAATCAATGTATTGTACTGTGCTACTAGGGTTGAGTTGAATTGGATTAAGTTGGAGTTGGTGACTTTCGCGACATTGATGGAGGTTAGTGAATTGAATCTTTGAACTGAAAACATACTTCTTTGAATAGTAACGTATTTAGGTTTTTCTATTCAAGTAACTTATATTTTGTCAATACTTATTGAGGGGCTATTGATTTGGTAAAATTAGGGTTTTGTATTCAATTACCTGAGAAATTGTGTAGGTGATGGACCTTTGCAAAATGGTGACCTTGAAGTTCTTTCATGGGGGTACATTGGTGATTGCACAGAACTTCATTCGCCAATTTTGAACCCAATGAATTTGAAGAGCTTGCATTTGATGGAGAACTCATTATTACATTTATTGAAGAGGAGAAGATTATGAAACCCAGAAAATTTAGAGAAGGAGGAGGAGATCAACCATTGAAGAGGAAAGAGAAGGTGATGGAAAGGAGGAGGGTGAGCATTTGACTATTTGAGGGTATTTCAATAGCCGGTTGATTTTTACTTAACTTACCTACTATTGTAGGTCATAAGTGCGCACATACCACTGCCGTTAAACTGTTTCAATCCTTTGTGTTATTATCAGATTTATTGTAATTGGTATTATTATTGGAACACGCTCTATAGTCGGTATTATTGCCATTAAATAACCCTAATTTTTTTGGTTTGAGCGTGACACCATTTAATTTTGTATTCACCAGTTATCTGTTCGTTTTCAGGAATAGTAAGACGTCCTTTCCAAGATATTAGTAATACAGCTAATAGAGCTAGGAGGACAGATACACATGCACAAGGCTATGAGACTGTTCAAGGTGTTTCCACCAGTTCACTATACGACCAAGAAAATATCACCCCACTTCAATCTCAATGTATATCAGGTGCTATTATGTCTATTTAGCAATATGCTATAGTTTGCTTTTATTTATACCAGCTTATAATCTATCTAATTATCTTAATAATTTTACAATCAGATATTACCTTCTTGCAAACTGATGAGTTCCCCAACAAAGCTAGTACAAACAAACCAAACGGTGAAATTCTTATATGCCATCTATTCTTCACTAATATATCTTATCTTAAAACATATATTCTTTATCATGTCACAATGCTAACCAATTAATGTTAATATATGTAAACTTATAATTTAAATGTCTCATTTGTCAGGGAAATCAATTCTAACCGACAATTTGGACACACAACATGAATCTACAAAAGAATCGGCAGTGGAAGGTACTATCAAATCTAAAATCAGCTACACCCAATTTCCAACAAGTCATATCCATAAACAATTTAAATTTTTGGAGTCATATATGATAGGAAAATTCATGCATTTACTAATCAAATACACTTCATTGTGGACTGTAGATCTGAATCTTCAACGATATGATGCCTCAATTGAATCAGCTGATACATTCAGCAGAGAACTTTCTGACGGTTTTTTTCTCTACAACTTTAGTAATGACATTTACGTTAATTAACGTATATATATAAATGTTAACTCTAATTCTACATTTACTTTTACTGACATTAGCCGCTCATTTGGAACGTTACTTAATTGACTATCTGTCTGCACAACAAGCTCGATTGGATCGTAAAATAATTCTATCTGAGAAAAGGCACGGACATAATTCTCATGAAGTGGCTATGCAAACAAGAACTGATCCATATAGACAATGGCGTACAAAACTTTCACGTCGTAGTCGGATGATTTCCTTAAGAGAAGTAAAGACACGTAAGTTATTGGAAGGCCCACCGTCTAACAGCCCCGAACACCAGATTGCGACAATTACTGCTGGTATGTTATAATCATTTAGCAGTTCCCTAAATCATGTCCCTAGGCTTTCAGATATATATCTACAAACTGACCAATTTAAGTCCATCTTAAAATACATTTAAATTAATATCGTAAACTGACCTATAGATAAATTTATATCCTTTTTTAGTTCATTAAATATTCTTTTTATAAGTGTTCTTTAAATGACTTTAATCGAGAAATTTATCTATATCTGATTAGATCATTATTGTAACGAGGTAAAATGATAGGCTAAGTTAATTAAGTAAATATTTAAAATTCTTAAATTATATTGTACGTAGTATTTAATTAACAGAGTACTCCCTCCCATCCATTCAATTCTTGACATGGGAGGTTTCACAAGTTTTAAGAAAAGTGGTAAAAGTAAGGGTATTATTGGTAAATCAAATGGTTTTATGGGTCCACCAAAGGAAAAAGTAGTGGCATTTTGTGTAAATAGAGTAAGGATACAAGGATTATAAGGTAAAGTGTTTTGCCAAAAAGGAAATGTAAAGAATTGATTGGATTGTCCATTTATAGTAAGTGTAAAGAATTGAATGGATGGGAGGGAGTATGACATTATCTCAACTCAACACGAAAAAATAAAAAATAAAAAATAAAATCGATTAATATATTATACTTTCTTAATGCTCATATATTAGGTCTCATATGTACGTCTTGATAACGGAATATTCATCACAAATGATATAAAAGATAAAATACTAGCCTTAGAGTAAATATTTAACATTTAAAATATACAGTACGTCTTGATAACGGTACGTGAATGGCTTCATTCATGGTCATAAGATGGTACGTAACCTTAGAGTGTCTCAGTGAAATGACTCATCATTTTTTTTGGATTCATAATAAAATACTCATCACTTTTTTAAAATTATGTCTCACTATATATATTATGTGAAATAAAATAATAAAATTTTTTACCAAAAAAATGGAGTGACATAATATACAAAATGATGATTTGATGTAATATTCATGACTTTTTATATCATACGGAGTAATAAAGTATAATATTCGATTATTTGTTCATTTTTTCATAAATAATATAAAAAAGTTAACAAATTAATGAAGAGTTATACTAAAATACATTTAAATTAATATCTTAGTACATTTTAGGAAAAATTTATTTTAGTTATTTACAAATATCATACTGCAACAGATACAGTCAATCGAGTTATCGATATTCGGTCAGCTCAAAATAACGATTCCTCCACGAGTAAAAAACTGAGCAGCAACAGCAAGTTCAACTTACTACAGCACAGTTCATTAGTAATTGAAAGTCTGGCCCAGGAAATTTTTGGGTCTGAATCTGATGAGCCACCAACTCATTCTACTTCTACAACGTCTACAGGTTTTACCTTCATCTACTTAATATGCTGACCTATATTGTGCACCACTTCCTGTCTACTACATTTTCCTTATACTTATATATATTATCAATTTTGAACAAATGCAACTTTAGCGTATGTCATCTGTAACTTCAATATAGACTTAAAAAAATTGTGGACCTTAAAAAAATTGTGGACCTCTCTCTCTCTCTCTCTCTCTCTCTCTCTCTCTCTCTCTCTCTCTCTCTCTCTCTCTCTCTCTCTCTCTCTCTCTCTCTCTATCTATCTATCTATCTATATATATATATATATATATATATATATATATAATCACAATTTTTTTCCTTTTTATATTTTTAGGGTGGGAAGGTTATGATGACATTGGTGATCCTGAGTATACGTGTCAAAAATGTAGTGCTCAAATGTGGTACGACGAGAGGGATAGGATGGATAGAAAACCGTTGGTTCCGTCCTTTAATATGTGCTGTAGGGATGGAATAGTCGAGTTACCATACTTGACTGAACCACCGCAACTACTGAAAGACCTTCTTTCAGGTGATCATCCCAAGAGTCGACATTTCAAGGATAATATTAGAGCATATAACTCTATGCACGATTTCACGTCAAACAGTTGGAAGATCGACCATTCTGTTAATCAGGGTAGAGAACCGTATACTTTCAGAATTGGTGGACAGAATGTACATCGAATAGGGACTTCCAAATGAAGGAGAGCCACCAAAATTCTGCCAACTATATATATATGACACAGAAGAGGAGATTAAAAACAGGAAAGCCGCTTTGAGGTATCTTTTAATCACTTATCTCTTGAAAATTCTGAACAATTGTCCTTTTATTTAATTTACTGTGACAACCTACCACTAAAATAAAAATGTATAAAAATTCATCTATATTGTGATGAAGTTAACTAATAATTGATGTTCAAGGAATATAAAAGTTATTCCTTGAGCATAAATTCGTTCTTTGTAATTCCAAGACTTTCGTGAGCAGTTTATGATTTTTAATAAAATCATACAATTAATCGTGCCATTGACTACATTACTAACCCTATTGTTTTAATCCATACATTATTTCATAGGGGTGACTCCCAGTCTCCACGTGAATTTGATGATGACCTAATGGCTGAACTTCAAGCTATGATTGATGAGTACAATCCATTGGCAAAGTCATTTCGAATGGCACGAGACGATATTAGGCAATTTGGTGACAGATTTGATGTCAGGTTACGTCTTATCAGTGGTAGATGTACTGACGGGAGGATTTACAATCTTCCAAGTGTTAGCGAAGTTGCTGCTCTCATAGTTGGTGATATTGAAGACACTGTTGATAGCCGAGACATTGTTGTTCAGAAAAGATGTGGTACCCTGCAACGCATCTCAGAACTACATCCATCTTATTTGGCGTTACAGTATCCTTTTTTCTTCCCCCGTGGAGAGGATGGATTCCGTCTTGGCATTAACCATTGCCAAGACTCAATAGCTTCAAGCAGTAATCCTGAGACAGGCCGTCACAAACTTACATTGAGAGAATGGTTTGCATTCCGTCTACAGGATCGTCTACATGAAGTAGAGCCGGATACTTTACAAAGGGGCTGCAGACTATTCCAACAGATAATTGTTGAGGGTTACACAATGGTTGAAGCTCAGAGACTTCCTTACCTACGGTTTAATCAACCTAAGCTTCGATCAGAGAACTACAAACAGTTAAGAGCAGCTGCCAACAACGGGGAGACTGATTCTTCCACCGTAGGAGTACGGTATATTATTCCTTCCAGTTTTGTTGGAGGAAGAGGGTATATGAGGGAAACCTACCAAGATACTATGACAATATGCCGATGGTGTGGATATCCCGGTCTATTTATCACTTTTACTTGCAACCCTAAATGGCCAGAAATTGTTAGATTTGTGAAAAAAAGGGGTCTTCAACCAGAAGATAGGCCAGATATAATGTCACGTGTATTTAAGCAGAAGCTGGAGTTATTAATGAAAGATATAAAGGATAATCATATTTTTGGTAGAACACGTGCAGGTATCCGTTGTTTATGTCAAAACCTTATTTTTCTTTGAATAATATTTAAACTATAGTTACTCCATATTATTCTAATTGTTTCTAAATTATCTGTGTTTGGCAGTCGTATACACAATTGAATTCCAAAAACGTGGACTGCCTCATGCTCACATTCTTCTTTTCTTACAAAGAGACGACAAGTTCCCTGAAGCAGCTGATGTTGACAGGATCACATCTGCTGAAATCCCTGATCCGATTGACAATCCCATACTCCATGAAGCTGTAAAGGATTTAACGATCCACGGTCCATGTGGGTTTGCTAACCTCCGTTCACCTTGCATGGAAAAAGGAGTATGCACCAAACGTTTTCCAAAGCCGTTTAGCGAGCGGACTACGGTTGACGGTGATGGTTATCCTATTTATTAGAGACCTGGCAATGGTGTCACAATTGAAAAGGGAGGAGTTAGTGTGCACAATGGCTATGTTGTGCCATACAATGCAGAACTATTGACTAGATATCATGCACATATCAACGTCGAGTGGTGTAACCAGGCAAGGTCTATTAAGTACCTCTTCAAGTACATTAATAAGGGTTACGATCGGGTAACAGTAGGAGCTGCAACAAGAAGGAATCCAGATGAGATTGATCACATTCAGGAATATTATGACTGTCGATACGTGTCACCATGTGAAGCGTCCTGGAGGATTTTTTAATTTGACATTCATTACAGAACACCGCCCGTGTTACGTCTTGATTACCATCTTCCGAATGAGCAGAACGTCGTTTACAATGACGACGACCCACTTGAGGACATTGTTGCACGGTCCAACGGTGCTCGGACAAAATTTATTGCTTGGATGGACTACAATGCGAATCATTTGGAATCCAGAGATCTTACCTATGCAGAATTTCCTACGAAGTATGTTTGGCACAGGGAAGACAAGTGTTGGGCACCACGGAAACAAGGTTTTAGTCTTGGAAGGATGTACCACATGTCACCGATGGGCGGTGAGCGTTACTACATGAGAACTTTGCTCAATTTTGTTAAGGGGCCAACATGTTATGCAGATATTCGTACTGTCAATGGTGTTGTTTACGACACATACAAAGATGCATTTTACGCACGTGGACTGCTTGGTGACGACAAAGAATATGTCGATGCCATCGAGGAAGCAAGTTATTGGGGTTCGGCTATTTTCCTAAGGAATCTTTTCGCTACATTGATCCTATCTGGCAGTTTGGCAAGGCCAGAATATGTATGGGAGAAGACATGGCAATTTTTGTGAGATGACATTTTAGCCCGTCGTAGAAAGGAACTCTTGAATTTTTGTATTTATTAATCATTATTTTCTGCCAATATTTTATTTACATAACATGTTAGAATTCCGTTTATGAAATGCATTATTTAAATCACTTTGCCATTTTATTAGACTTGCAGATGAGTGATGATGACTTGAAGAACTTTTGTCTGTCTGAAATAGAAGCATCACTTCAAAGCAACGGAAGCTCTCTGGCGAAATTTCCAAACATGCCATTACCTGACTACGATGTGAACTTTATCCATTGTAACCGACTCATCTCTGATGAATTGTCTTACGATAGAGAAGCACTGCGTGTTGAGCATCAGGATTACATGTCTTCCATAACAGACGAGCAGAGATCTGTGTATGATTTAATTATGACTGCAGTGGACAAAAATGATGGCGGTGTTTTTTTCCTATACGGTTATGGTGGAACTGGGAAGACATTCATCTGGAAGACATTGTGTGCAGCTATTAGAAGCAAGGGAGAAATTGTTCTACCCGTTGCTTCAAGTGGCATCGCTGCTATATTATTGCCAAGAGGACGCACAACACATTCCAGGTTCAGTATACCCATCAACGTAGACGAGAAGTCTATGTGTTCAGGTATTAAACCTGGAACTGATCTCGCCGAGCTCCTTATTATGACTAAGCTAATAATATGGGATGAAGCTTCTATGGTAAGTCGCTACTGTTTTGAGGCTCTGATAGAAGTCTTAAAGACCTAATGCTTATATCAAATGCAAAAGCGGCTGACAAACCGTTTGGAGGGAAAGTGATTGTTTTTGGAGGTGACTTTAGGCAGATTCTTCCCGTAGTGCCAAAGGGTAGAAGACAAGATATTGTCCACGCATCTATTTGTTCATCACGCATATGGAGAGATTGCAAGGTACTCTCCTAAATCAAAACATAAATATTGTAGGCATGTTTATAAAATTTATTAGATCAATTAAAACTTAACCCATGTTTTTTTTCATTAAATTATAATAGTTGTTGACGCTGACAAGGAATATGAGGCTACAGTCAGTGGGAACAATGCCAGATTTGGATGAAATCAGACAATTTTCTGAGTGGATATTGAGTGTTGGAGATGGAGGGGCGGGGGGACAGAACGATGGAATTAACCAAATAGAGATGCCTGATGAAGTTCTTATAGACCCCGGGTTTGATCCAATTGCGTCAATTGTTCACAGTACATATCCAGGTCTGTTGGACCACTTAAAAGATCATCAATATATACAAGAGAGGGCTGTTTTGGCACCCACTCATGAAGTCGTTGAGCAAGTAAATAATTTTGTACTTTCTCTCATTCCTGAAGATGAAGTTGTCTACTTGAGTTCAGACGAAATTAGCAATGATGAGACCAACCCTGTTATTCAGGACCTATATTCAACTGAATTTCTCAATACCATTAGATGCTCAGGTCTGCTGAGTCATAAACTCACTCTTAAGGTTGGTGCTATTGTTATGCTACTACGCAACATTGACCAGGCTAATGGCCTATGTAATGGTACGCGAATGGTTATATCAAAGCTTGGTGAACGAGTAATAGAGGCAACAATCTTATCTGGAAGAAGAAAAGGATTCCAGGTCTATATCCCCCGAATAAAGCTATCCCCGTCCAATGAAACCAAATTTCCCATTCGATTTGAAAGGAGACAATTCCCACTTGCTGTGTGTTTTGCTATGACAATTAACAAAAGTCAAGGACAATCTCTTTCTAATGTAGGGCTATTTCTCCCGAAACCTGTCTTCACTCATGGCCAATTGTATGTAGCAATATCTAGGGTTACAAGTAAGAAGGGGCTCAAAATTCTTATTCTTGATGAAGATTCTGTCTCTACTAACTCTACAACAAATGTTGTTTTCAAAGAAATCTTTTCAAATCTTAGATGAGTTCCTTTCTTCAAAACTGGAAGACTTATTTTGATTACTGTATTTTTCTGATAAATTATTGCTCATTGACATGCAGTAGCCACTATTTCAATATTATGTACTCTATTCACCTTCGTTTTTGTTTATCATATAACGTAATACGCTTCATTGATACTTTTGCTACTTATACATGTCACTTATACAATTTACATTTATTACCAATTTCAAGTCTTCAATTTAAAGCAAATATAGTCATGAATAATATGTAAAAATCAATGAACTGAAATCTGGAGCTTAAAAATAATAACAGTCATACATTTTGCAGTATGTGAAAATTATTAACAACTCATACACTCACGCCTACCTATGACTTGCAAATTCATTTGGTAAAAGGGAATCAAAAAAATTAAAACGTAAAGCTCAAAATATACAGAAAGATTGGTAAAAAGTTGCATAACCCTCAACCACAGCCATTAAATCATTGCACAGAAAATTCACAAAAGCAACAGGATGAATATCAAAACACACCGGACAATGCAATTTGTAAAAGTTCAGGTCAAATATGAATAATTTAGACTGAAAACATGGAAGTGGAAGATATAGAACATATCAGTGCACCAATTTCACGAGTGTCTTATATCTGACCAAATGATATACATTGTTTCATTCACATATTAATGTTCAATTCTGAGGAAATATAGCATCATACCAGGTAAGTTGCTCCAGATCTTGCAATAATCAGATTTCCACCTCAAGTTTCACCATTTGCCTATACATTTCCACAGTCTTTCTCAACAAATTTTAGCTACAGTGTTTAATTTTTTTAAAGTCATTTCACTAACACAAGTAATTATCTACCATTAACTCCAATCTCAACAAAATAACAATGGACAGCATTTCCAACCATACTACCATTGGCAAGATCAAGAATTTTCTACCGATCAGATATGAAAACACAGACCACAAATAGTTAACAGAGAATGTAAGACTCTGAGTATGTATAACTGTATTCTGAAGACCTGTCGTGAACCTTTTCTCCCTGCATCTAAATACGACTTCAAAAATTTTCAGCAGTAATAGTACCAATCACTATTCAAAGCTTTTTATAATCACAAGTTTCAAGTTTTCAACGATCCAGGAATTCAGCAAGCATCAATCAGGAGTAGGCTGAATAGTCTCATAGAATCATCCATTAAATCAAGGGTTATTGGAAATAAAAAAACAATCATCGATTAAAATGAAGGGTTATTGGAATTAAAATATCAGGAATCGACAATCATTTGGATCTACATTGAAATCAATCACATTACCACAACATTCACGAATCATTGTCCAAAAATGAAGGACAGATTGCATTACAGGCTTCCAAAAGCTCGATGAAATCAACCATATACAAACTGAAACAAAAACGATACAAATGAAGATTGGAATCAATCATATAAAAGAATATTACCAGAAATCGTAGGCGACGATTGATCTTGATGTTTTTTGTGGCAACCGTGGAACGATTAATTTTTACCAGAATATTACCAGACATCGTGGAAATGAATTGATATGATGAATTCTCTTAGTGAGTTGGTTAGATCTGATAGTTTTTGTTGTCTAACATCTAAAATGATTAATTTGTTAATAATGTTGCATTTTATTTGAATAACAAAGTAATACGGAGTATATTTTACGAAGTGTCTAACTTTATGTAAGTATTCGGTAATCTTAGACGGAATAATTGATGTTTCATTATTAAAATTTATTATTTTAAACAAACTATTAATCCTTATGCTTATTATTATGTTATACTACATATGTCTCTAACTTTTTCAAACAATCGGCTAATAGGATGTATACTCACTAGAGACGTATTTTCCGTCTCTTATTTTTTATAAATTAGAATTGATGAATCAACTATGACGTACACTTCTGTCACCTATTAAAAGTCATTCATAACCACACGCATTGTTCATTCGTAGTGCTTCTTACGGAGTATTACATATTTAAATGTAATATGAAAATTATTGATGAAACTGATCTTATGATAGTGAAATATATTTAGCGTCGAAAATTGTACTCCTATGTTTATTAACATTTGTTGTAGGTGACGATTCTTTTGTAGTCTAATTACCACAAAATAAACGTAACAGCCCGTAAATTTTCACGGGCCATCAAACTAGTTTAGTGTTTAATTCGTTGATTAATTCTTGCTTTGTATGGAGTATATTATTTATTTTGGGTACTACTCTTTACCGTCGGCGTTTTACTTTTTACCGTCGACGTTAATTACGTGAAATGACGACTTTATCCTTGGTATTTATTCTCGAAATAATATTACTTTAACACTTTATAGATTATCGATTTATTAAAACTCGACAATAAAATCGTCTTTTTCGATTATCGTAATAAACCAAAATCGACTTCCTATATATTTAATATATGGAATTACGCAAAATGACGAGTTCTCATTTATAATTAATTCTCGAAATATTATCACATTTACATTTTATAGAGTATCGGTTTATTAGAACTCGATAATAAAACCGTTTTTTCGATTATTGTTACGTCTCCGATTTTAAATAGTTAATTAGATTAATTAATGACTTAATACAATTTAATAAACGTAATTAACAAATACGAGTAATACGTAAATTAAATCCTAATTAATCTACGACAATCAAGATTTCGTATACAAACCGATGCAAATTAGAAGAAAAAAATCCGGAAATGGGTCGGGTCAAGTGGATTTTTCGACCCACCCTAGGGTCGTATTATTTTCTCTATAATACTTGGAAAGTTGTATGAAAGACAACATTTCATATAAGTGAAGGATCGAACCCCTGACCTATTGAATATGAGGCAAATGATGAAACCACTGCACCAGCATCAACAAATTGATATTTCAAATGGTTGAAAACTACTTGGGCGGTCGACTGATTTTTTCGACCAGGCTCCTTTCCCGCAAATGTGTAAACATGAAGATTCGAACCCGAGCCACTTGTATGAAATATTGTAAATGTAACCCACTTCACCACCTTATACTTCTTGTTTCATACCATTGGAAGATTTATATTGTACTTAAACTATTTCTCAAAACTTTCAAAATAATACGACCCTTGGATGGGTCGAAAAACCCACTCGACCCTACCCATTTCTAGATTTTTTCTTTTAATTTGTATCGATTTGTATAATAAATCTTGATTGTCGTAGATTAATTAGGATTTAATTTTCGTATTACTCGTATTTGTTAATTACGTTTATGAAATTGTATTAAGTAACTGTTTAAAATTGGAGGCGTAACAATAATCGAAAAAACGGTTTTATTATCGAGTTCTAATAAACTGATACTTTATAAAATGTAAATGTGATAATATTTCGAGAATTAATTGCGAAGGAGAACTCGTCATTTTGCGTAATTCCATATATTAATTATATAGGAAGTCGGTTTTGGTTTATTACGATAATCGAAAAAGACGGTTTTATTATCATGTTTTAACAAATAAATTATCTATAAAATGTTAAAGTAATATTATTTCGAGAATAAATACCAAGGACAAAGTCGTCATTTCACGTAATTAACCCGGCCACTTATTGCACTTATGAACCCGACCTAACCCTACTTCTTCCCCTATTTGATTTCTCCTTCATATTAGCAATCGTTCCTCTAGTTTGTTGTTCATCTTAGTTCTAGTTGAATGTTGGGGTTTTAATTACCTCGCAAGCGCACGATACAATCGTTGTACTAGAAAGGGTCGGTCCACAAGAAGTGTGGTGATTCCTAGTCGTTTTAATCCTAATTGTTTATCTAAGTCGATAGAGATAGGTGGTAGGGGACTAAAGCTAGGTGAATGAATATTAACTAAAATAAGATACTACTAAAAAGAAAATGAAACTAAAATAAGGAAAAATGATAACTAGTGGAATAACGATTAATCAAGAATAGAAGGGACTAGGGAACGATGTCGCTTCAATCCACCTAAATCGCACCAAAGTATATCGAGTATCGAAGGAATCGGGATTAAGGGCAAAGTTGTATCGTCTAGGTCGGCCACCTCCCTCCCGGGTTCGTGTCCGGCTTAATTTCCCGTTTACCTCCCTCCCGGGTTCGTAAAGCGGAATCCCTAAGTCAAATTCGAGGGTCACTCCCGTGATAAATCCCAAACCGACTCAAGTCAAAAAGGCACGCATACTAGTGTGTAGGATACCACGCTAGACACCACTCCCGTGTTCGATCTAGTACGGTAAGGCAAGATATAGGGTCAAACCGGTTACCCATCCTAATCGACTCCCATCGATGACCAAGGGATCGAGACCGTCTCAAACTCCTAAACCAAGGCAATCCAAAATCCTCCACACCACTTTACCCAATTACCCAATTCAATCGATACAAAACATACAAGAGGCGCAATCTAGGCGAATTTAGGCTTCATCGACCCCTAGTGGGTGACTACTCACTAATCATGGCTAAATTGGTGAAATTAAGCATAAAGGTGGAGTCTTTAACTATGAACATTGTTGTAAATTGAATTATATTACCAATTATGTGAAAATGGTCAAATTGGAGGAATCTAATTGGAGATTTCTAATACTAACGTGAAATTCAAAAATATGAACAAAGTAAGAGAAAATTAAACTAATTGCAAACTAGAGTAACAAACAAAGAAAAGAGAAGACTAAGATGAACTAACAAGAGCTAACAAATAAAACTAAGAAATTGGGAAAAAATGAAGAAAAACAAAACTAGAATAAAGATTAGAGATTACCAAAGATGGAGAGACAAAGGAGATAATAATAGAAGAAAATAATATATAAAGCTTGGATCTTGAATGAGGAGGATGAAAATCTTCAAAAATTACAAATTCTCTCAAAAACCCCAAATAATTCAAAGTATGGTGCTAAGATGTTATGGAAGCTTGAGAGGCAAAAATAAGAATTTGAGTATTTATACTTCTAATTAGGTTACATAGAAAACCGGTCGAAAAACGAAGTGAAATGGCAAAACCGGAGTAACGCACGAAACATGCGTTTCGCACGGTGAGAATCGCACGGTCCTAACCTCCTGACTTGAGAATCGCACGGTCGACCGTGCTATTCTCTTCCTATGCCCATTTTCCCGTTTCTTGTCTTCTATGCGCTTGTTTAGGCTCGAATTCGGTCCATGTACCTCCTTTTACCCGGGCATGCTCAAGTTTCATCGTTTTCGTCACGGAAATGCCTAAAAACGAACAACAAACGCAAAAACCCGTGTAATACAAAATATAGGCGAAATGAGCCGGAATGCCAAAGAAAATACGATTAATCGAGGCTAAATAAACGTCAAAAGGGTGTAGAAAAGCGGTCAATAACGGAGTTATCAACCTCCCCACACTAGACATTTACTCGTCCTCGAGTAAGCGCGGCAAAGGCAAAGACAAGCACCTAGACTACAAAGAGTGAATGCACAATATAAGCATCCCTCGACCACTCACTAAACTATTACTAACCGCATGAGTATTAGCGCACTCAACGCCCTTTCAACTCACAACGACATACCATGAGGATAGGTATCCCGTTGCAAGGCAAGTTGGGTCTTGCACAAAACTATTGACACAAACAACCGATTAAGCCCACAAATACAAGACATGTTTGCATCACAAAAGGAAAACACCGTCACCCTCATCAAGACGGTGGGAAAAACACTAATCATCCACCTATTATGAAAACTAACATTCTCAAACTAGTTAACCTACAAGACATGGACAAAAATCTAATACTATAGCTATAAATTACTATGAACATCGATAATCTAGCAAATTTTCTCCCAACCTTCCAAATAAATTACAAGAGGGCGTAAGATGGCGTGGAAAGGTAGAACCGTGGTGTTATAAAACACTGTAGGTAAGTGTGCCTCGACCTCTTTATGAAATAAAGAGAAGGATCGTCCCAAAACTCAATATGACCAAATAATCCAAGTAAAAAAAGGAATAGAAAAGTGATAATTCCAATGACCGGTTTACCACCGCTATCTTCCTTCCTCAGGAACTCGGTCCCTCGGTAGGCCCTTCACGATGGCTCCCCAAATCAACGGAAAATTTATTTATTTTGATGTGTGGTGATCTTTTTCGATTTTCATAGTTTTTTTTTTTTTTTTTTTTTTTTTCCTTTGATTTCTTTCTTCTTCTTCTTTTCTTTCTTTTTCGATTTTTTTTCGATTTTTTTTTTTTTTTTTTTTCGATTTTGAAGTGAGGGAAGCATCACGTAATAGAATCACCAAAAACAAAAGGCAAAAATTAATGTGGAAGGTGTTTGTGGTATTTGATAGGTAAACTTGGATTATAAAAAATGGTCATAAGAGTAAAGGTCACCTAGGAACACGAGACACGGTAACCAAGGAGTTTTCACACCACGGGGGATCAAAATGGTCAAATGCAAACCCCCGAGTAATCTATTTGGTAGGGAGGGTGGACCTAAGCTAGAATGTCGATAAACCTAGTATTTTAAAGCTATTCTACTAGATTCAAGTCCTACATCAAGGTAAGTAAAACTAATAAGAGAATGTAAGCTCCAAAAATAAGCTTCAAGACTAGGTTTTCGAAAAGTTTTACACTACTCTAAGACACACTAGACTAGACACTAATCACACAAAAATAAAGAAACAAATAAAACAAAACACAAATGAATCAATTTCCACAAGCAAGCAAACAACCAACAACCCAAATGTTCATCCAAGAACCTCCAATACAATCAAAATCCCATCCTCCTTCAACAAATGCAAGGAAAAAAAGGAATAAGGTGGAAAGAATATACCGGGACGGTCTTCATCCATCTACCTCGGATTTTGATTTTTGGCGTCCGACGGGTTGTTTACCTACACAAGGGAAAAAGAGGAAACAACACAAAAACAAATATATGTACACAAGCTACACTAAATCAAACTAGACACACAAGACTCCTCCCCACACTTGAACTTTGCATTGTCCCCAATGCAAAACTCAAGATGGAAAGTAGAAAGGAAGTGAAAAAAAACTAGGAATTAAAAACTAAGGAAAGATTAAAAGAAACTGAGAAAATCTAATAAAAAAAAATGAAAGAAAGTAAAATAAATAAATGAAAAAAAAAAATTGGATTTTCAACTGGTGCTTTAGTGTAATCAAGTCACTAAAGCACCGGGAGCAAAACATTTGGATTTTTCAATGGATTTTCGGTGTAATCACGTCACCGAAAATCCGGGAGCAATAATTTTGGATTTTTCGAAAATGGAAATCCGGTGTAATCACATCACCGAATTTCCGGGAGCAATAATCGTACTCTCATCATTCATCACTCATCACTAGCAAGAAAATGGAAATCCGGTGTAATCACATCACCGAATTTCCGGGAGCAATAATCGTACTCTCATCATTCATCACTCATCACTAGCAAATACACCAAGAATAACTTCATCAAATCTAGCCATCACAAAAGTTTCACCAAATCAAAAATTTCCACTCAAAGTTCCACGAATCCTCAAGTATAAACTCGCATCCAACAATCACCAAACTCACCCTCCAAAACTCACCCCACCTATATACTCCACTCCTCACCATACAACACAACCACTCAACTCCTCAACGATCACCAACACAACCGAAAACTACCTCCCCACACTTAAATGAAATCATGAAGTTCATTGGGGAGGGGGGAAACGAGAGTAGAAACTATCAAAGAAAGAATTTACCGAGTTTTCAATTCGGTGGATAGATCCCATCGCTTCTTCGTGTTGTTGTTGGGATAATGTTCGGATTTCCTCGATGGACCGACGATTCTCCTCGTGGTTAGAGGTCACAAGGTCCGAGAGTGTGTTGATTTGGGTAGTAATAGCGGACATATCCCAAGGTGTGTAGCTCGGTTGGGGAAATCCTTGTCCGTACCCAAATGGTGGTTGTTGACCATGCCCATGTCCATATTGTGAACCTTGCCCATACCCAAATTGTGGACCGGTATTGAAAGAAGAGGGACCGGGTTGGTGCATAGATGAGCGGGGAGGATCAAGAGGACGACCTTGTTCTTCTTCCTCATTCTCATCCTCAAACTCGTCCTCATACACGATGCGGGAAGGGTCATGGCCATAATTGGCGTATTCCCAAGGGGAGTAGATGTCCTTACGGACAAATTCATTCATTCTCAAAGGCATACCCCAATTTTCCCGGTTTGAGATCGTAACATGGGGCTTGTCCGGTAGTATCATGGAGCGAAGGGAGGTGATGTAAAATAGGAGTCGGGCGACTCCATCCATTGTGGTGATACAAATTGAGTTTTCAAGGTAGTCGGTGTCAATGTAGGTACCGCCGGAGGCTCTAGGTTCCGGTTCTGTAATCATTCCCAACCCTTGGGCAATCAATGTCACTAGACCCCCACCCACTATTACTTTAGGTGTGACCACAGTCATCGAATGAAGATGTGCGACCACGGCCTTGGTGAAGTCGATTGTTAGAGGCCGGTTATATAACACTTCCATGAGTGATTGAAGTGCTACCGCGCTCACCCGGTGTCGGGTTTCATAAGAACCGATAAGGATTTCCGAAAATAGGCGCAAAACATAACGGAGGACGGGGTTGCGTATCTCACTAAGAGCGGTTGTCCTAGCCTCATACGGTTCATTGGTCCTAGCAATTTCCCTCCAAAACTCCGCTCTCTCCTTGACTACCTCCGCCTTTTTAGAGGCTTTTTCCTTAGCTTGGTGAATGAAGTTTATACCGAGGATTCGGGCCAACTTTTCTAAGCTCAAGGTAAATTCATTACCTAGTAATTGGAATGAGATGGATGGGTTGTGGCCTGAGGTGTTGGTGGTGAGGGTTGCAAGAAATTCACAAGTCAATGACTTAAAACTATAGGCATGCATGAAAGCAATTGATAGTCGGGATTTTTCGCCAATCTAACCACCAAATAAACCAACTAACCTAAACTAAAATAGCAAGGGTAAGTCGGGTCGAATCCTCAGAGAGATCGGGAATGAGTACTAGTTTGGTTTCGGATTATGAATTAGCTACGCAAATCAATTATCAAGGGTGAAATTATACTAACTAAGGTAACTAATAATAGCATAAGCGAACTAATAATAAAACTAACGAGTAATAAGAATGGTGATCTAATAATAAAGATAGGTCTAGGGTCCGACTTAACCACCGACATATCATAATTATGAGCAAGGAACACCGATAGTGGGTTGCTAGGGATATTAGACGAGTGGAACGCCTCTAGGGGTCGACTACCTCCCTCCCAGGTTCGTAGTCCAACTAAGTAAAATCCGATCACTTCCCTCACGGGCTCGTGAGTCGGATTCCTAGGTCAATCGAGTGAGTCCACTCCCGTGGTACCCAATCCAAGGTCCTAGGTCACTAAGTACGCGTCTAATCCCGTTCCTTTCTCTCCCCTCTCCCAAGGTGAAGAGTCTAGACCGATAGTTAGGGTACCCTACCTAATTCTCACTCCCGTGTTCAACTAGGCGGGGCAAGGCAAGTCAAAGGGCGAGTTTTACTACCTAGACCTAACCGACTCCCGTCGGTGGACAAGGGTCAAGGGTTCAAACACAACCCAAAAGACGAGTCGATTCCCGAATCCCAAACTATCCTCCTCCGTATATCCCAAACAAACCAAATACGGAAATTCAAGTCCACAATATAAATATGTCGGGGTCAAATCGGTCCCTAGAAAAGACACTACTCACTAAACATAATTATAATAATGAAAATACTAATTCTAATTACTCTAAGCCTAATACTAAGCATAAAGAAATAAAAAGGGAGGAAACTTTAATTAATTCTAGCATAAACTATATACAAACAAACAAGACAATTATAAAACAACATTACAACACACAATTAACAATAAAGATTATAACTTTAAACTAATTACTAACTAAATATATCATAAACATAAGATTAAACATAAATAAAAATAATAAAGAAGAAGAGATAAGAATTATACCAAAAAGAATGATGGAATTAAAGAACTCGGAAGTTGAAGAACAGAATAATTAAATTAATTAAAACTAATTAAAAAAACAAGAAGGAGATGAAGGTGGCTGCACTGCTGCGTTATGCTTCTACAGTACTCCTAAACCCTCTCTTTTTCTTGTCAAACTAACAGCCTCCTCCCTCTATTTCTATTTCTAATCTAACAGCCTTCTCTCTCATTTTTCCATAGTGGGCCGGGTGTTCTTTTGTGTTTGGGCCCAATTCTCAATAGTTGTTTGATTTGATCCGTTTTGTTCCGTCTTTATCGTCTCAATTCTCTTCGGTACCTATAAAATCAAATATCGACGCACAGTACCCAATTCTCGAGAAATAACATAATTTAACACTAAATATACTGGACTCGACTAATAAGCTAATTAAAGACAAAACGACTCAATAATAACAAAACGTGTTATAAAATTGACTAAATAAGAGTCAAAACGTGGGACAAAAATAGGTAAAATTACGACTTATCAAGATCCCCACACTTAACTCTTACTCGTCCTCGAGTAAGCTCAAAAGACTAAACTACGACCCATAAATAAAAACAAACAAAATGAAAACACGATATATACAAAAATACGTACTCACAAAATATTTACAAACAATCACAAGCTCCAATATCAAAAGTCGCAATTCTAAAATCTAACTTAAGGATTAACAATGATAATCAAACACTAAAAAGGTCACATAATCACATTATACATCAATCGGTTTCGGTCCAAGCTATTTCAAGGGCGTGAGATGGAAATGGAAAGCGAACTCCCATGAAATTAGTGACTAAAAACATGTCTCGGCCCCTCGTAAAAACAAAGGGTTAGGGTCGTCCTATAAACCAAGTGACGAGTAAAATGATCCAAAAATGGTGAAATGGATATAAATAAATACGACTCGGGGAGGAATATGATTTTTTTTTTTCTTTTCTTTTTTTCTTTTTTTTTTTCTTTTTCATTTTTCGTTGTTTTCATTTTTTTTCTTTCTTCTCCCTCTTATTCTTTCTTTTTCGAATTTTTGTGAGATTTTCTTGGTTGCTCATTTTTTTCCGATGCTTGAGCCTTTTTGAGATATTGGTACGAAAAATCAACTCTTATTTGTAGAGTATTTTTGTGGAAAATGGATCGTAAAAAAAACGTCACTCGAGTTATAGTCACCTAGACAAGTTAATAAATCAAATCACATCACGGGAGGTGGACGGTGGAATTGAATGAAGTACACACCCTCGAGCGACTTATAGTAGGAGACCAATTGATACATAACATTCATATGCAACGATCCAATGTCTAAATTTCATTATTTCCACAAAAGTTAGAAACTAGAAAAGAAACTAAATCAAAGAAGACAAGTGAAAGCAAAAAAAACTCGACACTTTAGGGATTTTCTAATTTTTCACTTTTTAGGAATTTTTCAAAATTTTCAAAATTTTATGGATTTTCTAAATTTTTCGAAAGAAAACTCAAAATAGACATAGACGACAAAAGCAATCAAAACAAGCTACATAATGCTACATTCCCACAAAAACCAAATATTTACAACACAAAATACCACCAAGGTACTAACCACAAGAGTATCAACTCAACCACAACAAAATCCAACCAAAAGCCTCCCCACACTTAAATCGAACATTGTCCTCAATGTTCAAAACAAGGGGAAGAGGAAGGGAAAAGGAGGGCAAGAAGTTACCGTTAAAGCTCTTCTCGAAGCTATAATCATCTTTCCATGCTTCTTGTCCTAATCTCTTCGAGTCAAAGTCTTGCAAAAGTACCTACAACAAAAGAACAAAAACACACACAAAAAAGCAAAAATATATACAATGGGTGCTTTCTTTAAAGTCGTTAGCTCGACTCCTTCAAGACTTCAAGAAAAGAGCAATTTAATGCTCTTAGAAGTTGGTCATACAACCTAGAAAAGAACTCCGAGAAGTGACAATAGAAGATGTTAGTGCAAGGACATAATAATGCATAAACAAGAAAGGCACAATCATTATGAAATAATTTTTCCGGGCCTTCATGTTCAAATCTATCTTCTTTGTCGACTTTGGGCTCTTTAGGTGAGGTGTAAGGAGTAAATGGTAAGAAAGGTGAATGGTGAGAAGAGGTTTGCAAAGAGGCATAAGGGGATGGTTCTTTAAGAATGCAAGGGTTAAGAAAATCATTATTAAGAGATTTCTCAACATCAAGAGTGTCCTCACCCTTTTCTTCATCACTAAAAACCTCAAAAATTTCAGCACTAATCTCCTCCTCCATGCTCTCAAAGAGTGGATTCTCCATCAAAAACATACTACCTAAATCCTCAAAAATGAGGTTTTCAAAGATCTTAGGCATAGAAAAATCAACCACTCTACTAATGGATGGGGAATCATCAAATTCACTCTCACTTACCTTCTCCTCTTCACATGAGTCATCAACAACATCAAACTCCTCAAGATGACTCTCCTCAACAAAAGCATCATCAACACATGTTGTATTCCCAAAATTTTCATCAAATGTTACATACTTCAACTCATTCAAATACATTTCATTCAAATCCCTCTCCACAAGTGCTCAATTTCCATCATAGAAACCACAAGCATCTCCAAACGTCATAAACTCCAAGTCACTCACATTACATGGAACTTGAGAATTAACAAAGTGAGGTGTAGGTTGGTTTTCAAGAGATGAAACAAGATTTAAAGAGGGGTTGAGTGAGTGATCTTTAAGTGAGTGCACAACATCATTATCATCATCATTCAAAGACTTGGAAATCACATGTTTCAAAGAAGGAGCATCATCCAAAATCACATCATCAAGAGAAGATATATTAACATCAAGAAGAAGCTCACATGACTCAACAAAATCATCAATAAGCATGTCATCTTTCCCAAACAAAGGCATAGAAAATTCATTGACATCAATATTTGGGGAAAGGGAATCATCAACAATTATATCATGCTCATCATCATCATCACATATGAAATTTACCTCATTCTCTCGAGAACTCTCCAAAATTCTCAAATCTTCGGCTATTGTGTCTAATTGAGCTTGAGCTTTACCATAGTAGGAGGTCACGGAGGAGTGTAATTGGGCCAAAGAGTTATCAACATCCTCATTTCTTTGCTTTTGAAGGGCAAGAAATTGGTTTTGGCTTTCTAGCATTTGCTCCATCATAGTCTCCATTCTAGATTCAAGGGTCAAGGTTTGGGTTCCTAAGGATTGAGATGCCATGTACCTCAAGAAACTCAAGTACTCATCTAAATCCAAAGATCTACCCTCACTCAAGTAACAAGCCCATTCACGAGTCTCCAAACTCATACCCTCATAAACAACATAGCCTAAATCCGAATCGGAGAAATAATAACCACAAGAATCAAGATATTCAACATATTGCTCAAACCTAGAAAGGTAATCATGAAATGGTTCATTGTCATATTGAGAGAATTCAAAAATAGCCTCCATCGGACCAAAAGGTGACAATCAAAGGACAAGCCACAAGATGAGAGACAAAAGAACACACAAGGACCAAGTAACAAGTAACAATGCGTAGTCTAATAAATCTAAAACTAAACTAATATCAAACCGTTGATCTCCCCGGCAACGGCGCCATTTTGATAGTCGGGATTTGTCGCCAATCTAACCACCAAATAAACCAACTAACCTAAACTAAAATAGCAAGGGTAAGTCGGGTCGAATCCCCAGAGAGATCGGGAATGAGTACTAGTTTGGTTTCGGATTATGAATTAGCTACGCAAATCAATTATCAAGGGTGAAATTATACTAACTAAGGTAACTAATAATAGCATAAGCGAACTAATAATAAAACTAACGAGTAATAAGAATGGTGATCTAATAATAAAGATAGGTCTAGGGTCCGACTTAACCACCGACATATCATAATTATGAGTAAGAAACACCGATAATGAGTTGCTAGGGATATTAGGATGAGTGGAACGCCTCTAAGGGTCGACTACCTCCGTCCCGGGTTCGTAGTCCAACTAAGTAAAATCCGATCACTTCCCTCCCGGGCTCGTGAGTCGGATTCCTAGGTCAATCGAGTGAGTCCACTCCCGTGGTACCCAATCCAAGGTCCTAGGTCACTAAGTACGCGTCTAATCCCGTTCCTTTCTCTCCCCTCTCCCAAGGTGAAGAGTCTAGACCGATAGCTAGGGTACCCTACCTAATTCTCACTCCCGTGTTCAACTAGGCGGGGCAAGGCAAGTCAAAGGGCGAGTTTTACTACCTAGACCTAACCGACTCCCGTCGGTGGACAAGGGTCAAGGGTTCAAACACAACCCAAAAGACGAGTCGATTCCCGAATCCCAAACTATCCTCCTCCCTATATCCCAAACAAACCAAATACGAAAATTCAAGTCCACAATATAAATATGTCGGGGTCAAATCGGTCCCTAGAAAAGACACTACTCACTAAACATAATTATAATAATGAAAATACTAATTCTAATTACTCTAAGCCTAATACTAAGCATAAAGAAATAAAAAGGGAGCAAGGAACACCGATAGTGGGTTGCTAGGGATATTAGGATGAGTGGAACGCCTCTAGGGGTCGACTATCTCCCTCCCGGGCTCGTAGTCCAACTAAGTAAAATCCGATCACTTCCCTCCCGGGCTCGTGAGTCGGATTCCTAGGTCAATCGAGTGAGTCCACTCCCGTGGTACCCAATCCAAGGTCCTAGGTCACTAAGTACACGTCTAATCCCGTTCCTTTCTCTCCCCTCTCCCAAGGTGAAGAGTCTAGACCGATAGTTAGGGTACCTTACCTAATTCTCACTCCCGTGTTCAACTAGGCGGGGCAAGGCAAGTCAAAGGGCGAGTTTTACTACCTAGACCTAACCGACTCCCGTCGGTGGACAAGGGTCAAGGGTTCAAACACAACCCAAAAGACGAGTCGATTCCCGAATCCCAAACTATCCTCCTCCGTATATCCCAAACAAACCAAATACGGAAATTCAAGTCCACAATATAAATATGTCGGGGTCAAATCGGTCCCTAGAAAAGACACTACTCACTAAACATAATTATAATAATGAAAATACTAATTCTAATTACTCTAAGCCTAATACTAAGCATAAAGAAATAAAAAGGGAGGAAACTTTAATTAATTCTAGCATAAACTATATACAAACAAACAAGACAATTATAAAACAACATTACAACACACAATTAACAATAAAGATTATAACTTTAAACTAATTACTAACTAAATATATCATAAACATAAGATTAAACATAAATAAAAATAATAAAGAAGAAGAGATAAGAATTATACCAAAAAGAATGATGGAATTAAAGAACTCGGAAGTTGAAGAACGGAATAATTAAATTAATTAAAACTAATTAAAAAAACAAGAAGGAGATGAAGGTGGCTGCACTGCTGCGTTATGCTTCTACACTACTCCTAAACCCTCTCTTTTTCTTGTCAAACTAACAGCCTCCTCCCTCTATTTCTATTTCTAATCTAACAGCCTTCTCTCTCATTTTTCCATAGTGGGCCGGGTGTTCTTTTGTGTTTGGGCCCAATTCTCAATAGTTGTTTGATTTGATCCGTTTTGTTCCGTCTTTATCGTCTCAATTCTCTTCGGTACCTATAAAATCAAATATCGACGCACAGTACCCAATTCTCGAGAAATAACATAATTTAACACTAAATATACTGGACTCGACTAATAAGCTAATTAAAGACAAAACGACTCAATAATAACAAAACGTGTTATAAAATTGACTAAATAAGAGTCAAAACGTGGGACAAAAATAGGTAAAATTACGACTTATCAGCAATCGGGCAATTAAACCGCTCTATTAGGACATCTAGATCATCATCTATCCCCGTTGCTATCGTAGTCTCTCGGTGAAAAAACCGAGTCGGTTTAAATCCCGCTTTCATAAGTTGTTTATACTTAGCACGCTGTTTTTCTAAATTAAAGCCTACATTATCAGACTTGTATTTAAATAAGCTCACCCTTTGCTTTGTAAGAGCGGGTTCGGAGGAGGAAGAAGCTTCCGTACCTATTATTGGTCTTTTTGGTGCCATGAGTAGATGTGGACCAACGAGGTATGCTGTAGAAGTTGTCTCCGACCCGAATCAAAACCGTCACCCACCCGGGAAATTTTTTTTCAGCCCGGAATCGCCTCAAAGTAATCTCAAAAGAACCGCGGCGCTTCAAATACCCGTCCTTCAAAACATGAGTCAATTTGAAGGAGAGTAAAAAGGCTAAAAATTAGATTTTGTGATGGTGAACTTTGTTGTTTATGGTGGATTTGTGTAGTGTAGAGTGAAGAGGGAGTAGTAAGGGAGAGAATGGTGCAAAAATTAGGTGATTTGGGTTTGTTTTGAGGATTTATGGGGAAAAATAGGTTGAAGGTGGATGGAGGTTTAATGGAGATATGAAGATGGATGTTGGGGAAGATGAAGATGTGAAGGATTAGTATTAATAATAATAATAATAATAATAGTAATAGTAGTGTGATAGGAGGGAAAGAGGGGGGGGGGGGGGGGGGGTCGGGTATTAGGATTACAGAAATTTTAATTTTTTTTTTTTTTTTTTTTTTTTTTTTAAAAAAAAAAAAAGTTGCGCACGGTAACATGGGTTTCGCACGGTGAGTTGCGCACGGTGCCAACCTTCTGATCTGAGAATCGCACGGTCGACCGTGCGTTACTCTTGCTATCCCCATTTTCCCAAATTTTTTTCTAAGCTCCCCAAATCGAACCCAATATGCTCCAAACCCTTAATAAAGCTCCAAAAACGATATAAATCGTCACAAAAGTGCTCCTCCAAGAAAATCCAATAAGAAGAAAAGGTAGAAAAGTGTCAAGTATCGGGGTTGCCTCCCTCGAAGCGCCTTTGTTTAAGGTCGTTGGCTCGACCGAATGAAGTAGATGAGAATATACAATAATGATATCCTTAATGAATGAGATTACTTTATCTTGAGTGAAGCAATTTCCCTTTGAATTGGTTGGCCGACAAAATAGTGCTTGAGTCGGCTACCATTAACCTTGAATGTTTCTTCATTCCCTTTGATCTCCACCGAGCCATATGGGAATACTCTTACAACCTTGAACGGTCCCGACCATCTTGACTTGAGCTTCCCCGGGAATAACTTCAATCTTGAATTGAAGAGGAGAACTAACTCGCCTTCCTTGAATTCCCTCCGTACCAAGTTCTTGTCATGGAACTTTTTAGTCTTCTCCTTGTAGATCTTTGCATTTTCATATGCATGTAGATGGAATTCATCAAGCTCATTTAGGTCGAGTAGTCTCTTTTCACCCGCTTTCTTCACATCCAAGTTGAGATGCTTTATCGCCCAATATGCCTTGTGTTCCATTTCAACGGGAAGATGACAAGCTTTCCCGTATATGAGACGGAATGGGGAAGTTCCGATGGGGGTCTTGAAGGCCGTGCGATACGCCCATAGAGCTTCATCAATTTTCAATGCCCAATCCTTCCTCGACCGGTTGACCGTTTTCTCAAGAATCGCTTTGATTTCACGATTGGAAATTTCCGCTTGTCCATTTGTTTGCGGATGATATGCAAGACTCTTCTTGTGTTGAATCCCATATTTCTTGAGCATGGTGGCCAAGGTTCTCTCAAGGAAGTGAGTACCCCGATCACTAATCAAGACCCTCGGGACTCCAAACCTAGGGAATATAATCTTGGTCAAGAGTTTCATCACCGATTTCGCATCACAAGTTTTAGTGGGGATTGCTTCAACCCACTTACTCACATAGTCCACCGCCACTAGGATATACTCGTTCCCACAAGAGGAGGGGAAAGGACCTTGATAATCTATTCCCCATACATCGAAAATCTCGACCTCGAGCATATATTGTAGTGGCATCTCATGGCGCCTTGATATGTTCCCGCTCCTTTGACATTTGTCACAACTCTTGACGTAGGCGGCTACGTCATGGTAAATGGTGGGCCAATAAAATCCGCATTGTAGTATCTTAGCGGATGTCTTCATCGAGCTTGCGTGGCCGCCACAAGGCATGTCATGACAATGCATTATAATAGACTTGGTTTCATCATAGGGTACACATCTTCGGAATAAACCGTCGGCACATGATTTGTATAGGTTTGGATCGTCCCAATGAAATTGCTTAACATCATGGAAGAACTTCTTCTTTTTGTGGGAGTCATAGTCTTGAGGCAAGATCCCCGACACAATATAATTCACAAAATCGGCATACCATGGGGCTTCTACCATTGATAGGGCTAATAGATGATCATCTCGAAGAGAGTCGTCGATAGGAACTTCCGGATCATGGTCATCAAGCACTAGACGAGATAAATGGTCGGCGACCACATTTTCCGTTCTCTTCTTGTCCCGGACTTCAATATCGAACTCTTGGAGGAGTAAAACCCAACGGAGTAAACGAGCCTTGGAATCTTTCTTGGCCATGAGATACTTTAGAGCCGAATGGTCGGTGTGGACAATAACCTTCGATCCTACAAGATAAGATCGGAATTTCTCCATGGAGTACACCACCGCTAGAAGCTCCTTCTCGGTAGTGGTGTAGTTTGCTTGTGCGGAGTCTAATGTTTTGCTCGCATAATGTATAGCATGGAGTTTTCCTTCTTTCCTTTGTCCCAAAACTGCTCCAATGGCAAAATCGCTTGCATCGCGCATGAGCTCGAAAGGGAGACTCCAATCCGGTGGTTGGATTATAGGGGCCGAAATGAGAGCATTCTTCAACCTATCAAAAGCATCAAGACAAGCATTAGTCATGATAAAAGGGGCATCTTTGGCGAGGAGTTCGTTAAGGGTCTAGCTATCTTGGAAAAATCTTTAATGAAGCGGTGGTAAAACCCCGCATGACCAAGAAAGCTACGAATCCCCTTAACGTTACTAGGTGGAGGCAACTTTTCAATAGCCTCGACCTTCGCCCTATCAACTTCTATTCCCCTATTAGACACTACATGGCCTAAGACTATCCCCTCCGTCACCATAAAGTGACATTTTTCCCAATTTAGTGTAAGCCCGGTTTCCTTACACCGTTGTAGGATCTTATCAAGGTTTTCCAAACAATTTTCAAAAGAAAACCCTACAACGGAGAAATCATCCATAAATACTTCAAGGGTCTTTTCCACAAAATCGGAAAAAATAGACATCATGCAACGTTGGAACGTGCTCGGTGCATTACATAACCCAAAGGGCATACGACGGTAGGCGTATACCCCGTAAGTGCAAGTGAAAGTAGTCTTCTCTTGATCATCGGGATGGATCGGGATTTGGAAAAATCCCGAAAATCCATCCAAATAACAAAAGTAAGAATGTTTGGCCAAGCGTTCCAACATTTGGTCTATAAAGGGGAGGGGGAAATGGTCTTTCCGGGTGGCTTTGTTGAGTTGACGGTAATCTATAACCATGCGCCACCCGGTAATTGGCCTAGTAGACACTAATTCTCCTTTATCATTCTTGACAACCGTCGTCCCACCTTTCTTAGGGACGACATGAACGGGACTCACCTACTTACTATCCGAGATTGGATAAATGATATTAGCATCAAGGAGTTTTAGCACCTCCTTCCTCACCACCTCGGCCATGGCCGGATTGAGACGTCTTTGACGCTCAATGGATGAGGTGCTCTCATCTTCCAAGAGTATACGATGAGAGCATAAGGCGGGACTAATACCACGAATATCATCAATAGTGTACCCAATGACTTCTCTATATTTCCTCAAAACTTCCAACAAGTCATGTACTTGATGATCATTAAGTGCACTATTGACAATAACCGGGTATGACTCATTAGGACCTAAGAAAGCATATTTAAGAGATGAAGGAAGAGGTTTCAACTCCACTTGAGGAGGCGTAGATCTCTCCTCATATAACCCTTCCTCGGTCAAACTTTCTAGTGACCTTGTGGTGCATTGCTTCAAGATTGAGTCCATAGCTAGAGTATATTCCATCGCATCCATTTCCGAATTCCCGACAATGGACTCCTCAAGGGCATAATGATCATCTTGCTCCATGGTAGACTCTTCAAGCATTTGTACTTGGTAGCATGATCCAACATTTGAAGGCTCTTTCATGGCTTTCTCAAGTGAAAATTCCATCTTGTCATCCCCGACTTGAAGTGAGAGCTTACCGTTCTTGACATCAATAAGAGCTCCCCCGGTGGCTAGGCATGGACGACCAAGTATAATGGGAATCTTGGTGTCTTCGGGAATGTCCATGATGTAAAAGTCACACGGGATGATTAAGTTCCCGACTTTGATCGGTACATCCTCGGCTACCCCCATCGGATATTTAACGGAACGATCCGCTAATTGAAGGGACACTCTCGTGGGAGCTAGCTCAAAGCCCTCAAGCTTGTTGAAGATGGAAAGGGGCATAAGACTTACACTTGCCCCTAGGTCACAAAATGCCTTCTCAATATTGATAGAGCCAATCGAGCATGGAATAGTAAAGCTCCCGGGGTCTTCCAATTTTTGTGGCAATTTGTTCAAGAGAACGGCACTACACTCCTTTGAGAGGCTCACCGATAATTGCTCACCATATACCTTCTTAGAAATGACATCCTTCAAGAACTTGCCATAGGAGGGAATGTCTCTAATGACCTCAAGGAAAGGAAGTGTGATATGCATACTCTTCATCATCTCCAAGAACTTCCCATATTTTTGCTCAAGCTTGGCCCTAGCTAACCTTTGAGGAAATAGAATCGGTGGTACATATGCTTTGACTTCACTAGTCGCCTTTGGGGTTTCTTGTACAATTTGATCTTCAACAATAGGTGGTTTGTCAACAACCACTTCATTTGAACCCTCTTTTTCACCATTTGCTTCCTCACTTACTTCATCTACAACATTAGTCTTCCTCTTCTTGTTAACCACAACTTCATCCAATATGCGCCCATTCCTTAATTGAATGGCATTCAATTCGCCGTTACCCTTAGGATTTGCCTTAATGCCACCCGGAAATGTCCCACTTGACACGGTCAACTCGTTGACTTGATTCGCGAGTTGTTGTATTTGATGATCGGTGATTCTTTGGGCATTTTGGACTTGACTCTTCAATTGAGAAATAGAAGATGTAGTCTCCTCATGGCGTTGGTCTTGGCGTTGAATGAAACTATTTTGAGTGCTCATCATTTGCTCCATAAGTATCTCCAAATTGGACTTTGGTGGTGGAGCTTGTTGTGGCACAACTTGTGGGACTTGTGGTATAGGAGTAGTGAAGGGTGTAGGAGTTTGGAATGGAACTTGAAATTGATTTTGGAGAGGAGTTTGAAAGGAAGTGGTGTTGAATGTTGGTCTTGCTTGGAAATTTCTTGCTTGAAAACCCGATGTATCTTGTGCTTGGAAGTTGAACCCTTGATTAAAGCCTTGATTCGGTCTTTGGATGTTTTGATTGAAAGTTCCCTTTTGTTGATTGAATGGAGTTTGGAAGTTCTTGTTCCCATAAGATAGGAACGCTCTTTGCCCTTGGTGATATTGATTGTTGTTGTTTAATGCTTGCCTTTGGTTGGATTCCCATATGCCATTGGCTTGCTCCATCGTAGTAACAACACAACACTTGGCGGCATCGTGACTTGGACTTCCACATAACTCACAAGAGAACTCATTTGTCTCCTTAGAAGAACTTGATCCCCCTTGCTTGAATTGAGAAAGTTGTTTTGTCAAATTGTCGATCTTTGCATTAAGAGCATTCAAAGTCTCACTATTGACTTGCTTCTTCAACTTCCTTCTATCCCCACCCCAATGATGATTGTTGGAGGCCATCTTTTCAATAAACTCCATGGCCGCGGTATGGTGAACTAAGTCAATGGCACCACCGGCCGCCGCGTCCAACCCTAATTGATATTCGGATCGAACGCCATTGTAGAAAGTAAGGATGACCACGTGGGGGGCTATACCATGGTGGGGGCATTGCCTCAATAACTCTTTGAATCTTTCCCATGCCTCGTAGAGCGACTCGTGATCTTCTTGGACAAAGTTTGTTATATCATTACGGTATTTTGCCGTCTTACCCGGCGGAAAGAATTTCAAGAGGAAAGCTTTAGAGAGTTTATCCCAAGTGTCAAAGGAGCCGGCCGGTTGGGACCTCAACCACTCCTTGGCTCTTCCCATTAGCGAGTACGGGAAAAGTCTTAGGCGAATGGCCTCCTCCGGCGCTCCGTTGATTTTTACGTTGTCGCACGCTTCTAGGAACACATTGATATGCTCATTGGGATTGTCGAGGGGTAATCCGGAGAATTGGTTTTGTTGTACGAATTGGATGAGAGCGGGCTTGATCTCAAAGTTGTTAGCTCCGACCGCGGGCCTTGTAATACTCGATTGTGACACCACTTGGGGTGTCGACTTTTCCCTTATAGTAGCCATATGAGGAGGCGGAGAAGGGGGTCTCGGAGAATTAACCTCTTCGTCGGACTCAATTGTGTCTTCGGATCTAATCTCTTCTTCGGATTCGGAAGTAATGGGAGGTGAAGGCGGTTGCACTCGATGTCTTCTTCTTTCGGCGTTGTACCGCCTTGCCGTAGCTTCGATCTCGGGGTTCAACAAGTGGATTGGTGAAAGCCCAAGGATCCGCCTACTCATGCAAAGCAATACAAAAACTAAAAGGTAGAAGTTAGAACACGGGCAAGGGCACACCGAAGTGTGCAAAACAAGTAATGACTTAGTCTAAACTTAAGAAACAAAACTACTAGTACCGCTAACAATCCCCGGCAACGACGCCAAAAACTTGTTGGGGTTTTAATTACCTCGCAAGCGCACGATACAATCGTTGCACTAGAAAGGGTCGGTCCACAAGGAGTGTGGTGATTCCTAGTCGTTTTAATCCTAATTGTTTATCTAAGTCGATAGAGATAGGTGGTAGGGGACTAAATCTAGGTGAATGAATATTAACTAAAATAAGATACTACTAAAAAGAAAATGAAACTAAAATAAGGAAAAATGATAACTAGTGGAATAACGATTAATCAAGAATAGAAGGGACTAGGGAACGATGTCGCTTCAATCCACCTAAATCGCACCAAAGTATATCGAGTATCGAAGGAATCGGGATTAAGGGCAAAGTTGTATCGTCTAGGTCGGCCACCTCCCTCCCGGGTTCGTGTCCGGCTTAATTTCCCGTTTACCTCCCTCCCGGGTTCGTAAAGCGGAATCCCTAAGTCAAATTCGAGGGTCACTCCCGTGATAAATCCCAAACCGACTCAAGTCAAAAAGGCACGCATACTAGTGTGTAGGATACCACGCTAGACACCACTCCCGTGTTCGATCTAGTACGGTAAGGCAAGATATAGGGTCAAACCGGTTACCCATCCTAATCGACTCCCATCGATGACCAAGGGATCGGGACCGTCTCAAACTCCTAAACCAAGGCAATCCAAAATCCTCCACACCACTTTACCCAATTACCCAATTCAATCGATACAAAACATACAAGAGGCGCAATCTAGGCGAATTTAGGCTTCATCGACCCCTAGTGGGTGACTACTCACTAATCATGGCTAAATTGGTGAAATTAAGCATAAAGGTGGAGTCTTTAACTATGAACATTGTTGTAAATTGAATTATATTACCAATTATGTGAAAATGATCAAATTGGAGGAATCTAATTGGAGATTTCTAATACTAACGTGAAATTCAAAAATATGAACAAAGTAAGAGAAAATTAAACTAATTGCAAACTAGAGTAACAAACAAAGAAAAGAGAAGACTAAGATGAACTAACAAGAGCTAACAAATAAAACTAAGAAATTGGGAAAAAATGAAGAAAAACAAAACTAGAATAAAGATTAGAGATTACCAAAGATGGAGAGACAAAGGAGATAATAATAGAAGAAAATAATATATAAAGCTTGGATCTTGAATGAGGAGGATGAAAATCTTCAAAAATTACAAATTCTCTCAAAAACCCCAAATAATTCAAAGTATGGTGCTAAGATGTTATGGAAGCTTGAGAGGCAAAAATAAGAATTTGAGTATTTATACTTCTAATTAGGTTACATAGAAAACCGGTCGAAAAACGAAGTGAAATGGCAAAACCGGAGTAACGCACGAAACATGCGTTTCGCACGGTGAGAATCGCACGGTCCTAACCTCCTGACTTGAGAATCGCACGGTCGACCGTGCTATTCTCTTCCTATGCCCATTTTCCCGTTTCTTGTCTTCTATGCGCTTGTTTAGGCTCGAACTCGGTCCATGTACCTCCTTTTACTCGGGCATGCTCAAGTTTCATCGTTTTCGTCACGGAAATGCCTAAAAACGAACAACAAACGCAAAAACCCGTGTAATACAAAATATAGGCGAAATGAGCCGGAATGCCAAAGAAAATACGATTAATCGAGGCTAAATAAACGTCAAAAGGGTGTAGAAAAGCGGTCAATAACGGAGTTATCATTGAATCATTTAGTCCATAGTTCATAATCGTAGTTCTTTCATTTCATTGTTCTAGTTTGTTTATCCTTGTTTCCTAGCTTAGTGATTGTGTTAGTAATCAATTCTTACTAGTTCTCCTCCCCTTGTGTTATTGTGACCTAGTCTTGTGTTTAGGTAACCTTAGTCTAACCCCTCTTCCGTCTCCGTGGATCGACCCGACTTCCCTAGCTACTTGTTAGGATTAGTTGGTTTACTGGATCGGTAGGATAGACGACGAATCCTATCATCAAACTCTAAAACTATAACCCAATCTTAAGGACTTCTGTTACCTGATTCGTGTAACTCAATCTGTATAATCTGATTTGACTGCAACAGTAATAAAGACATGAGTTTGACTCTTAACTCTAGTTGACTCTACTTGACTCGAATATTTATTTTTACATACCAATTGTTATTACTAAATCACTTGATTGATAATATATATTATAATAATACCCCTCATATCCCACTATGATATTTCCACTTTTAATCATCAAACTAGTGTAATTTCCGTGACACGTCACGGGATTGTGAACTTCATTTTAAAATGATTAAAAGTTAATAATACTGAAATATATCCTATGTAGATCGGCAGGGACAACGCAAACGTTATTACCAACATTTGATAAAAAGATCCATATAATAAACGAAGTTGTTTACTTTGCAACATCTTGACGTTAATTTGCGTATCTGTAGTCTTAAGATAACCCGACACACAACTTTGAAAAAAAAAATTAGTGTGACACCCGTGACACATCACGTGCACGGGTTATAAATAACATTTGAAGTGTAGTATGGTAATGACAATACGAATGTTATTTGATTTCAAATGCATATAACAATGAAGGTCTTTGCGTTGTCACCTATTGACGTTAGGTTACATATTTGTTGGTTAGATAGAGAACCCATCACAAAACTTCGAAAAAGGACATAGGATGTAAAAAAATAAGAGGCCAAGAAAATGAGGTTATTTTGGAGTGGCTGTGGGTAGAACTAGTCATTGGTAAAGGAATTTCTAAGAAATGAATTGGACATATTACGAGTTTACCATTTTTTAGCACATGTACTTGATGTGTAGCATATAAAAAAATCATACGAAAGTGAAATAGTTAACCTAATATATCTCTTATAATTTGAGATAATTTTTTTTTTGTGGAAGATAAAATAAGTAAACGGGTCACTACGTGTTGGATCCGTTGGATCGAACTGAATTTATTGAATTAATACTCCGTAAGATATTTATATTTATATATTCTCACCGATTTTTTTTATATTTGCTTAATTTCAATAATAGATACGAGTACTTTTTACATAAATTTGGGAAATGTGGTAAACATTTTAAAACGGGGGAGTATTATATTTGGATTATAATCAAAATATATAATACTTGTCCCCAAAACCAAAGGAGAACATAAGTTAGACTCGGAAGGAGTAGTATTTTTTATGGGTTGTTAAAAAAAATTGAGTTATTTAATATTTTTTTAATAGTAAGAACATTGGTAATATAAAGACGATATTTTTTTAAATAGACGATATAACTCTTAATTTTTCGAAAACTCACTCGAATTAGTTACCCACATTTAATCTTATGATCTATTGGTAAGGAGATTTATGGGGAAATGTTTTCAAAGAGTTAAACTCTTTGAGAATAGAGGTGGTAGAAAAAGTAGGACGACAGTAATGGTATGTGGAGACTTAAATAAAAGAAAAATTAAATGAACCTAAGGATATGCTCACAATTGGGAAATGCGAGTGAAATATTCAAAGAGACCATGCTATATTTACGATGCTGTGTGATTTAATAAGATTTTTTGAAGTGGCTTGCTACATAAACTAATCTACACCAATTTCTAAATTAGCCTTGATTATTATATTCGATAATAGGTGTATACTAAATGATTCGATAAGTGTATACAAATGAGGAAGCTCCATTTAAGAATAAAGCATGTACATTGTGCCACATTTCTTCCTTTCTTCTTTTATACTCCATATAAAGAAGATACAATGCCCGTAGTATTTACACATAAGACCATCTAATATGAGCACTTTTGTTTACACATAACATCAATATAGACATGTAGTGCACCGTTTAGATTTGAAATAAGTGGCCTCATAATAATTTCCTAAATTCAATTTGACGTAGAAAAGAAAAACATTAAAATGTACAAAAAAAAAACTACTGTAATACATTACCCTTGTAAAAAATAAACACTTAGATCACGGGAGGTTCCAATTTCAAATTTCAATAATTTTAATAATATCGATTTAAAATAATTACTTTTTTTCCTCAACAAATAACAATTATTTTTCATTAATAGTTACAAAAATAACAAAACCATATTAATTATTACTTCTATTTTTCATGATGAAAAACACGATATCAATATTTAATTTTCACTTATAGGTGAACATGATTGTAAATATGGAGTATATGTTCCAATTCCTAATTTATCAACTTTGGTACCAAATTATCAATTCACTTGTTAAATTATTAATTAGGATTACATTAAAACAACAAATTAATATTCTATAGTACAAATCAGTAGGAAGTAAATACTAATTTCATTAAAATATACATTGTGATAATTTCACACCAATTTATTTTATGTGCTAATTATGTTAATAAAATGAAAATAAAACAAAATGAGTAATTTCCTGATTCATTTCTAACCTAATTTACAAAAATACAGGGATGACATTGTTTTCATCTGCCGTCACCCCACTCATGTACCCCCCCTATAATTTACTCTCTTACCTCCTTCCCTTATTCAATTACCATTTCCATAATCACTTCATCACTCATCTCCATCTTTATTGATACCCACCTTCATATTTATTGATCAGAAACTTCATCTACCCTCTTCACCCTAAGCTTAGGGTTACCATTTGTAGGTCACTTTTTTCCATAGATTATGAAATTGTTGTACTGGAAGAACCTCATCATGATGATGACGATGATCAGCAATTGAACCAACAATTAAAGGTGAACACCATCGCCACCCATCTCCTCCCATTGGAGGTGGTGGTCACGCTTGTGCTCGTTGTGAAGGCTCATAGGCAGAGGAGATCCAACATATAAATGGTCTCCTTGTGATGTCGGAGTTGATATTGTCAGATTTCAAAGAAATTATGATCATTATTGTTTATATTTTGTTCTATAAGTAGGCCACCGGAATTGCTTTTTTCTTCAAGTTTTTTGTTTGACGGATCGACTTCAAGTAAATCTACCTATTTATAAAGGAGGGGATTGAAGAATAAATATATGGGGATGGAAAATTTTATGGGGAAGGAGAGACATTCAGGTCTCAAGAAGCACTGTTCAGCGTGAAGGACATTTTCTCGAGGTTTCAATGCTGTGTAATTTCCAATCGCCAGGTTAAATTGAGTTTACTTTTACTAAGAGATTACATTAAATTATTGATTTTGAAAAGAAAATTGAGTTTTTTACTGCCTTAATATATAGAGGATAAGGGGAACTCAATAAGAAGTATAAAAATAAGGACTTATTTTAGAATAGAGCTCTCACATTGTACCACGTAACTGTGGTTGGTGTCTTCTTTTATATAAAAAAGATGTGATGAATAAAATAATCAATTGATAACATATCTCTAAGATGGAGGGAGTATGTAAATAACTTCAACCCGTAAAGATCGGGCTTTACCTAACTATCCAACCTGAATTTTACAAATATGAAGTGAGTTGGCCCAAAATGACAACCTATATATAGGGAGGTAATAATATAGCATTGCCTTTTATGCTTCACACCAACTCAATCGTGTTGGAATTATTGTACGTACCAACGTACGTATAGAGTATGTATGGTAATAATCAACTTTCCTTCCCTTGATTTAGAAGTAAAAAAAACCCAGTAGTATTTTGTTCGTACAAAATTCTAAGTAAAATAAGAGATGAATTACAATACCTAGCTATAAAATTAATGATATGGAGGCTAGCTAGATATTATTGGATGACAATGAATTGGATTTATTATGAAGAATCTTGTTTTGTTGTTTTCCCATCACCCAAAGAAGAGTTCTTCTGTTAGCAGTAGTAGAAGTTGATGTTGCAGTAGAATCAACACTATAACAACTTTGAGTTTCCACCCGATCATCATCGTCTCCTAATTCAATCTCTAACAACTCGGAACAACTCATGTTCGAATTTTTTATCGTTTTAATGCTTTTTATTAAACTATTTATTGTTTTAGTGTCATTTTCAAACTATTTATCGTCAATGGGTCCACGTCATCATTTTCTTTTCTTTTTTCATCTCGGAAATCAAGCGGCTAGTTGAACTAGCGGCTGCCTACTTTACTGAAGCAAAAATACAGAGAACAAAAACAGAGCAGCAGCATCATCCTCAATCCCACCCTCCTCATCCACCATTTCAGTCGTCCACTGTCACCTCGTCTCTGCCACCGCCGTCTCCCTCCGCCGTCTGACCTTCTTCTGGAGGCACGCCATCTCAGATCGAGTAATTTTGTTTAATTTGGTTATCCATCAGATCATTGTTTGTTGGTTAGTTTATGTCGTTCTTCCAATTATTAGTACTCCGTATCAATTACGAAGTAATAATTTCATGCATTAATTTGTTGTTATAAATTAATTTATTGAGATTCTTAGTTCCAATTCTAACAATTTAATCTCTGAAATTTCGAAATATTCGCAATAGTTTTCAATTTGTTCCAGTTATCTACACATCTGCAGTTCAATTTCTGGTAATTGCAGAAATTCTTGTAGTTTTCAATCGTTTTTTTGCAACAGGCGGAACGAACATGGATTCGCCCAAATCGCCTCACAATACTTGGGTTGGAATTTATTGATTAGCTTTGAGAGTTTCAGTGAGTTGAAAGAAGAAGAAGAAGAAGGGGGAGGAGGTGGGATTCAAATGGCGTGAGATTGATGATGATGAAGCTGCTGCTATGTTATTTTGCTCTGTTTTTTCTATTGTACAGCAGGCAGCCGCTAGTTCAACTAGCTGCTCGGTTTCCAAGATGAAAAAAAGAAAAAGAAACGATGACGTGGACCCATTGACGATAAATAGTTTGAAAAGGACACTAAAACAATAAATAGTTTAATAAAAAGCATTAAAACGATAAAAAATTCCTCATGTTCGAACCTTGTTCATCATAATAAGTGTCATTCGCTTTCTTGCTCATCATTTCCCTTCCCGCCAGCCCTCTTGCCCATATCTTTGACAACGACAAACGACTACTACTTTCTCTCCTCTTGCTTCTTTCAATTTTGCTCCCTTTCTCGTTCTCAAACACGCCAACATTATTGGTGAAAGTTCTACGACAAGAAGAATCTTCGATTCCAGGGAATTCCCTCCTTGAATCACTCCCAGCATACTCGGATATTGCACCTCTATATCGGCCGGGCTTTAAAGCAGGCAAATTATTAGGTTTCTTCTTCTTCTTCCCAATAAGTTGTTTCTTATTAATTGGCACTTGCAATGAAGTTGTCTCATCTAACACATATGCAAATGAACCCATTGAATAACATCTCCTTGAACCCGTAATAATACTATTATCATCATTGTTAGTGTTATTATTTTGACCACTACTACAGTACTACCTTCACCAACAACATCAACACTACTACTCCTTACAAACTTGCCCAACTTCACAAACACAATCTTCTTCCCCTCCTCCTCCTCATTCTCATGCTTTTCAACACCCTCGTTATCCACTATCACAGGAGTAGGATCAGGATTCGAATCAGAGACGATTTCTCTAAGAGAGTTTTCGACACCAGCTTCAGACTGCTCAAGAACACACACGATCGATGAAGAACACCCACCAGCACCAGCACCAGCACCAGCACCAGCACCAGCACTGGTATTATTATGGGATAATAATAAAGATGATCTACAAAGAGGGCAGGTGGAGTGAGAAAGAAGCCAAGTATCAATACAATGGATATGAAAGGCATGACTACAATGAGGCAAAAGTCTGAGCCTATCAATTGGGTCAAACTCACATAAACAGACAGCACAATCAAAAGGGTAGTCTTCTTCTTTCATCAACCCTATCCCTATGATTGATTTGTAGTAGAACACAGGGAGGTTATCATCAATGTATGATTGGTCAACACCTGAATCATGTTGTTCAAATAGTTGTTCAAGTAGTTGACCTGATGATGATGATGATGATGATGATGATGATGATTGGACTACACTTCCTTGTGTTGGCCTTAACAGAAACCTTACTATCAAGTGGAGTAATCCTATGATAAACAAGATTATTGATAATATTATTATGATTTTCGTTTCAACATTCAAGCTTTCTGTTTCAACATTATTATTATTACTTGACGAAGCAGATGGGATTCCCATTTTTCAAATCAATACTATTTTTTTTATTTAACGAAGCACGCACTTAGTCGCATTACGTTACAATAAAGGGAGAGGATTCAAAGAATACATATTACGAGTATATAGTATTAGGTTATATAACTTATTTGAAAAAATGAGACTCGGAACAAAACCACGTACATACAAATAATGTTGTAAATAAGACTGGTGAACTGTCACATATCTGAGTGACAGGTTTTGAGGGTTGGTTCAGATGTACACAGTTTTACCCGTAACAGAAGAAAGGAGGAATGAAGATTGAAGAGGCCGGGTGATATAATAAGTGGGTGGCATTCATTAAATGAAGATTCAAAGCTATATTGAACTGAAGTGACCAAATTTGAAATCTACCAAGGAGAAGAAAGAGGGGTAGGGGCCTATGAATTAATAAAGATTTCTAATTAGTATTTTTTTTCTTCGGATTCATAAATAACTTGAAGAAAGAGACATCTACCTAAAATTTTAACGCAAGATTGTAATCTCCACCAAATGCAAGCTATGGTTTTGACGGGTTTATGAGTAGCAATAACATCAGATTCAATGATCCCCCTTTGATTTCATCTATGAAAAGTTAATCGGAAGTATTTATTTTAGCATGCCTTATAACTTCAACGAAAATGAGACCAAAAATTTTAAACGACACGGAATTGTACACACCACGGTTAACAACGTTTGACTTCTTTTTATGAAATGAACTAGTTTTAATCTAGTGCAAATTGTGCAGTGTTCCTTTAAAAATTATGTTCTTCTATAGAGCGAAAGAACGTATATCTATATTTTAAACTGAGGTAATTGTTAATTTAAGTTAAAGATAATATTAATGTAATATTAAATACGTACGATAATATTAAGAAAATTGTTTTCACACCTTAGAAAGTAACAAAATGAGGTGCCAAAATCTATCTTTTACTCGTATTCTGACCATAATCCGAATCGTTTAAATGTATAACCCGACTCGTAACTGGCTTGGCTTTCAAATACATACTAAGTTATCCTTTATTTTATTTTGATTTTTTTTAAATACATTGCATTTTAAATATATTTACTTTTATTACAAAATCTAACTATGTGCTATAAGTTATAAAATTGTTACTACATACTCTACTAAGTTTGACATTAAACATTAGTGGTGCACGCAATTGTATGATGTTTGCGTTTAGTTGAGAGGTCAAGGAATCGATCCTTGTTAATGATTTTATTTTTATCATTACATACAAATAATGTGTTTTCCTTGAGTATGAATGATCCTCGGATTGCCACGTGGCACCCTCCATTGACCTTTAAAAGTTGTTACTATTTTACACACACTAAGTTAAAACCCGTGCAAATTGCACGGTAGCATTAAAAAACTCGTGACGAATTCATTGACACAATAATGAATATATTGCATTTAAACAAACCACAAGCGCTGAGGTCAAAATAAGAAGTTTGAAAAATCAACATCTGTTGTAGAAAGAGAATGGTATACACTTGAAAAAGAAAAACCGTGGAAATAAATGACAGAACATATTTACGAGAATATACAAACATGAAATTACAAATATTGGAAAACTTCCTGATATACGACACTGGTCGTGTTGTCGGAAGTGGTTTTATTGTTGTCGTAAATAAGAACTTTCAATTCACATTTGTTGTTAACCCTTGATATTGCAAAGTAGAGTTGACCATGGTTGAACACGAGTTTAGGGAGATAAAGACCATGAGTCAACGATTGGCCTTGACTCTTGTTAATGTGAAAGATTATACCGGTGCAAAAGCGGAATTTCAGGATACAATTTCCTAGAACCAATAAAAGAATACAAGCATAATATATATATATATATGAATAGGACAAAAGTAGGTCGAGAAATACATACCATCATAGCGTAATTCCACGATATATATAAGTCAGAGAGATACTACAGCCCCACGTGTTCCTCCTCTACTCGGTCGACCAACTCATTCAGAATCTCACGCCTACTAGGACGGAAGAGATAGAACGATTCTCTCTCTTACTTTTAATTAAGGGTGCTTGAGGGAATTAACTGCACTAGCGTAGATTAGTATTTTTTTCCTTACGTTGACTATCAATCATCTAATAACTCGCATACCATATCCTTATAGTAGTACAGTTTAGCTTAGGGGTTAAACAAATAGACAAACCTGACCTCATAAGTAGTCTCAGTCTAAAACCTCACAAGTCCGTATTTGGTCCGTTATATTTCCTGAATGAGTTTGACTGTGTGACCTTATATGATTATATATTCATAGTCATCATCCCATTTGAATTGCACTAATTATCATAATTATTCTCTAGCAAGCAATTATGAATTACTATAATAAATAACGATTATCTCCATAATAATATCATCGTGGACATGACATAGGTCCACCCCGACGCGGCCACGCGCGGGTTTGGGGAGGCGAATGAATCTCGATATGAGAATGGATCAAATTGAAATTTAAATCGAAGTGGAGTCGCCACCGAACTTTGTGGGAGTTCGAGCCCGTTCGAAACCCACTCTATATCTTAGTGGGCCATGCACAATGTATGGCCCATTCGGATGTCAGAGTTTATTGGGCTCGTCCCTTTGCATTTGATACCGATACCGACGTTATCGGATATCATGTATTGAATGACTCTCGTGCGCCAACGGTTTCGGACATCCGGAAACCGAGGTTCTGAGTAAGGGGTGAGGGTACGTGTTGGGAAGTTCACAAAGAACACCCAACCCCGCCCGCACATTAGCGGCCTCTACTAAGATATCGTTTGATTTTGAAATACGCGCGTTAGTAATACGATGAATGATATGTAAACATTGTTTTACCTAAATATGCGAAAAATTGAATGGGTTGCTATGTCGATTTAATGCATCTAATACTAACGTCAAAGTTATATTTAGCATGCGAGGTTTATTTTAGTACAATAAAATAAACAACGAAAATAAATCGACAAAAAGAGCAAACTTGTTAGCAACGGTAATAACGATAATAACGGTTTGCGAAAATATAGAATGCTATACGATAATGTAAACATGATGCATGATTTTGGAAAATCGATAATTTTGCTAAGTCGTGTAAAAATATGGTATGATTTATACTCGACTTTAAAATTTCGATGCTCGTCATATTCGATATTTGATTATGGAATCAATATCAAGTATTAAGAGCGAGTTTATAAAAGATGTTATAAGTCGTTTTAAAATTGAACTAAAAAAAAATTTCTTTTTATGTCGCAATTTCCAGGCAATCGCGCGACTTGCATGGAGGGCTATTTTGGCTTTTTTGATTAATTCCGTTAGATTTGATATTCGACAACGGAGTCGGTATCGCATCCTTGGAATGATGATTTTTATTGAATCGGGCAGAAATATTGTACTCCCTCCGATTACCTGTGTTCTTCCCTATTTCCTTTTTGGGTTGAGTTTGATTTTCTTCCCTCTTTCTATTTACGGAAAGTTTTTCACCCCTCACTAATTAATACTCCCTCCATCCAAATTTAAACTTAATGGGGGAGTAGGCACAAAAATTAAGAGAGGAGTGTAGTGTGTGGTGGAAAATGAAAGTTGAGAGAAAATGTGGGGTCAGAAATGATATGGACCACAAAAATCAACCAAAAGAGGAAATATTGAAAGTAAGAAGTTTAAAGATGGACAATCCAAAAAGGAAAGTAGGAAGTTTAAAAATGGATAGAGGGAGTATAATATTATCTCTCCTACTTTTTCACCCCACTTTTTCTCATTTAATATTCTTCTCTCCTACTTTTTCACCCACTTTTTCTCATTTAATTAATATAATATTTATTTCTCTTACTTTTTCATTCCACCTTTCATATTTAACTAATATAATACCCCTCCTTATTTTCTTCCCCAAAAAGAAAGGGGAAGAACACAGGTAATTGGAGGGAGTATGATTTATGCTCAATTCGGATTCGGATACTCGTCGTATCCGATATTCGATTATTGAATCGATATCGAATATTTCGAGCGAAATCTAGAAAATATATTTGTAAGTCGTTTTAAATCAACTAAAACGAAATAAATTGTCTCCGCGTTTTATAGTGTCGGAATTAATTCTTGCGAATTATGATCACTATTTTTGGAATCAACGACTTCGCATTAGTTAAATTAATTGACCAATTCGTTTAGTTTCAGCGTCCAACTATTGAGTTGGTATCGAACCTAAATAGATTGACGCTTCGCGATTACTTTAATTAAAACGGACTCGATTTGATTCCCTCGGCTTCCCGACATCGTAATAAATCCTTACGGATTGTGTGATGTCGGATCTGCATCAACGGGTTTCGACCTTAACTAAAAAAAAGATGTTTGATTCGAAAATAATTTTGAAATCGATGAAATATGCGATGAACGATGACATGAACAAAATAAAAAAACTATTATTTATGTTGACTTACTTCAACAATCAAACGCTAGGGGTGTCGGGATAAGCGACCGGCAACGTCGGGTGAAACACCCTTGTATATTCGGATTTCCTTATCCCGGCATCATTCGCACTCGACACGAATCCGTAAATATCTTAATGTCTTTATACTAGTAATTATTGTTGATATTATAGATGCGACGATGGAATAAAAAAACAAAAAAACGACGACGACGGACGTGAAGGACGGACGACGCGAGGAGGAAGAGAAGAGAGAAGGACGAGATTTGGCACCCTCAACCTACATGTTTCTTAATCTCGGATAGAACTCGTTAGTTGTGGCTTTGGCATGGGAGAATCGAGGTTCATGTAAGTTGAGTTATGGTGGTTTAGGGTTCCTAGATGCTAGGGTTTAAAGTTGAAGAGGATGAGTTGTGATGGGTGAAGATTAGGGTTGATTACGGTTGTAATTGATGTGTCTTGAGATCTAAAGATGTGTCTGGAGATCTCCAAAAGTTCATGTAAAGGGGTGTATATATAGGCAATTGCTCCCCCTCCTTGTCTAGGGTTACTCGATCGAGTGCCTTGATGGACTCGATCGAGTGGCCTACCTGAAAGAGGACCGCAGGTTTGTTCTCGTAAATGGCTTTGACCGGGTTTTAACCCGGTCGCTAAAAAACGGTTTTATTTCCGGTATCGATTTTGACTCAAATTAGTCTTATTTGATTGGAAACGACCCGCTGGACCTGAATTTGAGGTTAGTTTTGTGAGATTTGTACTCCGTAAAAAGCCCAAGCCAGCAACTAATGGTTTCGAGCCCATATCCGAGCGTGTAGAAACACGTTAGCGTCCGATCATCATCGGGTGATTTTTGGAAACTACTATAGACACCTGGCAGTCAAAATGTGGGTGTCTACAGAGCCCCCACTCTGACTTAGGCTTGGACAATGCGAAAGTCAGATTAGCTACCAGGCCAATCAAAGATTAAGACCTGGCAGACTTCCGGTCGGGTCGTTTATAGTCCATTAAACTTGCGTGAAGGGCACACCACCCATAAGATAGAAATCATACCTGAGCTGATGATAATAACTCTGTGGGGAATTTTGGACTTGTCGCGTAAGTCCCGGGTACGCCCATATGTGGGCCCATCCCGTGAAAAATGCCGTCTTGGGCTTTCCGCTGGGGAGATATATGAGTTTGCACAGGTGCTGGGGAATAAAAAAACTTGATGTTCCTTCGGGAAGCTAAGCTGGTACCTGAAATGTTAGATATACCGGCAGAAATAGCAAATATAACGGGTAGCAAGATAGCATACAGGAAATGCAATTAGCATCTATAGACTGAGTTGCGCTGGGGAAAATGATTTTTTACTTCATTTTGAAATCAAAGTCCTAAAAGCAACTCGCGTGCTAGGAGATAGGTTTTCAAAATTGAAAAGGGTAGAAAAGAGATTTGCAGTTTAAATAGGCTGACATTTGACCTTGTCGAAAAGGATTTCCTCAAATGGCTAAGTTTTGCAAATTTCAAAGCGGGAATTTGAAGAGAGAGGCCTACCGACAGACTCGACTCTGGACGTGACCAGGCGAGTTGACATACACAACTGGACTCTCGAGGGGTTGGACCGTGACTCGGTAGGGGGGTGGGCCACCTAACAAGACTCTTAAGTTGCGCTATTCCGTAGCCTAGACGAGTGGCAACACGGTCGTACATCGAAATGGGATAGATATGTTATAGGGGAATTACAGTAGTCTGTAATGAGACTGTTCTTGCATGACCGCAACAATGTCGTAGTCTAGTTCTCTTTTGGATTTTTCGGTTTTGGGGTATATTCCCAAGGTGGGTGTCACCTCGAGTCCCTAACAGATTCTTGTCTTCGACTAAGCCGAGTACTAGGACACTCTATAGAAAGGAGGCTAGATTTTGAAACTATTTGGATTATGTGAATGGATGGAGAACTTCTGCCTAGAAGAAGCCCCCAGGACAACAAAGCTAGCTGTTGAGAACATGACGGTGTCGTGACCGGAATGATGACGCTTTTTGAATGTATATCGATGTGGGTGGTTGTGCCTCTGTTGAAAGGCTGCCTACGTATTCACGTGTAGTGAAATCAAACCAAGCCGTAGTTCAATGAATTGAAAGATATATTATAGCGCCTAGTCTAATAGGACTTTGTGTGTAACTAGCCATAGTGATGGTGTAGGCTAGGTGCATTCCCAATGATGTCTTAATCAATGGGCGAGAATGGTTGGGATGTTGATCCTGTGACTATGAGCATTCTCCGGGGTAGCCCCCAGAGGTGGTGTGAACTATTTGGGCATGTTCTATGCCGACTGCAAGCTGAGTTCCCGTGTATGGGGCTGGTAACTGGTTTGGATGAGAAGAATTGGGATGAGATTTGAGGAGTTCTGCTCTCGGGATTGTGTATGATTAGGTAATGGATTTGACGAGTTCTGCTCTCGGGATTGTGTATGATTAGGTAAGGGATTTGACGAGTTCTGCTCTCGGGATTGTGTATGATTAGGTAAGGGATTTGACGAGTTTTGCTCTCGGGATTGTGTATGATTAGGTAAGGGATTTGACGAGTTTTGCTCTCGGGATTGTGTATGATTAGGTAAGGGATTTGACGAGTTTTGCTCTCGGGTCTTTGACTAGTTTTGATCTCGGGTCTTTGACGAGTTTTGATCTAGGGTCTTTGACGAGTTTTGATCTCGGGTGAATTTTGTTATGTCGTGTTGTGTTGTGTTGTAGTTGTTGTGCAAGGGGGAAGTCGAGTAAAAATGGCTCGAACATTGATCGGGATAGGTTTTGATAATGCGGGATCTGGTTTCCATGTCTGGCCCTAATGATTAGGAGTATCCTATGGAGCTTGAATCCTCAAAGTTCCGGGCTGTCTCTAGCCTAGGTCTCAAGAAGGTCTTGAGGGTTGCAATATGGGAAGGCTAGATGTGGTGTTAGCTGACCAACTTGATTATCTCTCTCTTATTTGATGGTATGAATTTTGACCGTACCCTGGTCATGGGACTCTCACTTGAATTGACTGTTGATCATGGTCAGCTCTTTTCTTTTGGGCCTTTTACATTTTTTTTTTTCTGTTGATCAGACTAACACCTAAGGTAGGGATGGTCAGTCTTATTGGAGGGGTGTTTATTGTGAGAAATGGGCTTGCCTCCCGTCTTGAACCCAAACTAGGAGACTACCTAGATTCGTCATAGGATTCGATACCGCTTCCGCTAAGTGCAGTTTTGTGGCTTTCTATGTCAGACATGGAACATGTAAAGAAAAACACGAGTCTCATTTCCTGCGGTCGTTATAGATGTGCCTGAAATAGTCACGTGCATGTGCTCATAGTGTATGATGGTGTTTATCATGTTCTCGGAAACACACAAGGAAAGCATATATGAAGAATAGAATATTGAAAGCTGATTTTGTTGAATTTTGAAAAGAGGACAGAATACAATTGACTCTGACTCTGACTTTGAAATTGAAATAAATAGTATATCCTAGACTCGGACTCAGACTTGGACTTAAATCAAATCCGGACTCTTGGATGCATGAGAGGTAGATTGGATGCTTTGGTCATCGGGCCCTGTGTAGTCCAAGAGGGGCTTTGCAAGTGATAATGTTTCCAAAACGGGAGTCCTCCCGGCATCGAGGGAATCTTCGATGAGGTGTTTCATGCTTTGGAGCGTTTTTCCAAATGTACGTCGGCTGTTGGGCCTATGGGTAGTATTAGTCCTTTCGAAACCAACCTTTGAAAAGCGACGGTGTAGGACATATCCAAGTGGGTAAATGTCCTTACTTTTAACTGATTCTTGACTTTCGGAGAGGTGACTTGGGGGTTACCTCTCTCGGTCTTACCATCTTGAGGGTATCGGACAGTTTCATAAGAGTGTTCACCTTTCAAATGGCTCGGTTGGGTGATTGGTTGTCTTACCCGCTCTAGTTGTGTTAGACGGGATCGGGTTCTTACAAGATCCTCTTCGATGATGGTTACCCTGGAACTTAGGTTATCCAGGGCAATATTGATTTTCGAGAAGATATTGTTAATCGAGCAAGATAGCATAAACATACTCCCCTGGATATCTCCTTTCTTGACGGCGCGAGATTTGTTGTGGTTTGGTAATGCCTTATTCATAGGGTCCCTGATCGGAAGAAACGATAGGTGTCAGAACTCGCCTAAACTCGGTTTTGCGCAAATGCAAGAGAGAGAGTCAAACTAGGTATGGCCCGGGGGGGAGGGGGGGGGATGACTATAATTCTTGGATCGGGATACCCGAACGTCGACCTCGACAAAGTAACGACCGTGGATTAGAGTCGAGCTACAGAAGGGTGAGTCCGAAAATGGGGCGACCATGTTTGACCGTGCCACGTGCTCGGACCGACCGTGGTGACCTAACCCTAGGTAACTCGAGCGCTCGCAGCATAGGTACGACTCGAAGAAGGCATCATAAGGACGCCGGTGTATGATGAACGTAGGGTACTCCCTTAAGGTGACTGTGGCTGACTGTTCGGGTGGAGGATAGCCCCCAAGTGAGACTAAAGACTCTGATTGGACTCAGATGGTGTGACACCTGAGTGACTCAAAAGTGGGGTATGTGAGACAACACGTGCAAGACATGACCCTTAGAGCGACCGTGATTGATCGCTCTGCTGAAGGGTAGCCCCCGAGTGAGAAAAAGCCTGAAAAGGAAATGACTCGGAAAGGACACCTAGACAGTTGACTCGTGAAAGGTAGGCCTCCCTTAGGATTCGGCGGGTGGACCGAGTCCTGATCGAAGGAAGGTCCACGTGAGATATTCCCCAGACTTTTTGGCTCGAGTGTGTAAACGGGCCTTCCTTTGTAGGAATATGTCCTACGTAGGTGGGCCATGCCTTAGTCGAATAAGGCGGACTAGGATAGGGAGGAAACTCGTGATGTAAAATAGACGGAGCTTCGACGCTAAAGACCTTCGACGACTTATGACAAGACCCGACACTACTAAATACGGGAAGTCCTAAGATGAGGAAAGTTTTGAAAAAGGAATTTTTGGAGAAAATCCCGAAAAAACGGAGGACGGTCCGACTTTTTGAAAATCGGAAAAGATGCTACCGGGCCGCGATTTTGAAGTTTTGAAAATATTTTCGAATTTTGAAATGGGTAGCATACCGGCTAGAAATAGGCTATTTTAAGTAAAATCATAAGTCATAAATTCGGTATACTTCCCGGGTTTTGAAATTGGATATTTGAAATTTTGAAAATTTGAATATCGGAAATAAATTTGCAAAAATTTGAAAAATCGAAAACGGGATCCCGAAGATTTGAAAATCGAAAACGGCGTCTCGAAGATTTGAAAATTGAAAATGGCATCTCGGAAATTTTGAAAATCAAAAATGGCATCTCGGAAATTTGAAAATCGCGAATGACATCACGAGGATTTGAAAATCGAAGTTGAATTTTGAAAATCCGAAAATCGAATGGTGGATCGGAAGTTCGAATTTTAAAAAGGACAGCATGCCGGCTAGAAAATAGGCTTGTTTTGAGTCAAATCTTAAGTCTAAATTTCGGCAGCTTTCCGAATTTTTGAAAATTGAATTTTTTTTGAAAGGATCCCATTTTTGAAATGACGGTTTTTGAAAACGACCATAGAAACCAAGTAGCACATAGTCATGCAAGCATAATAACGACGCCATGTATGCACTACACTAAGTCTCGATCGGTCTATATAGGGTCTATATCAGTGCACATAGCCTATCCGAGAATCGGGACGGACTTCCTAAGTCGAGTTGAGCTTAGAACATGCCGCGAAACCCATACGAATCGCCTATGAACACCTTTGACATATCCATGTTGGAGTACATCACGGTATAGTGGGACGTCGGTCGCGAGTACCGGCCCGGGAAAATATAAGGTTATGCATGAACCGTAAAACTAAAACGCGTATTGTACGAGTCAAACGATTTCTATTCGAGTCTCACCCTGAGGATGCCGATGGTAAGTCACGCATCAGTTAATCCCCAGCGGAGTCGACAAATTGTGGACATGACATAGGTCCACCCCGACGCGGCTACGCGCGGGTTTGGGGAGGCGAATGAATCTCCATATGAGAATGGATCGAATTGAAATTTAAATCGAAGTGGAGTCGCCACCGAACTTTGTGGGAGTTCGGGCCCGTTCGAAACTCACTCTATATCTTAGTGGGTCATGCACAATGTATGGCCCATTCGGATGTCAGAGTTTATTGGGCTCGTCCCTTTGCATTTGATACCGATAACGATGTTATCGGATATCGTGTATTGAATGACTCTCGTGCGCCAACGGTTTCGGACATCCGGAAACCGAGGTTCTGAGTAAGGGGTGAGGGTACGTGTTGGGAAGTTCACAAAGAACACCCAACCCCACCAGCACATTAGCGGCCTCTACTAAGATATCGTTTGATTTTGAAATACGCGCGTTAGTAATACGATGAATGATATGCAAACATTGTTTTACCTAAACATGCGAAAAATTGAATGGGGTGCTATGTCGATTTAATGCATCTAATACTAACGTCATAGTTATTTAGCATGCGAGGTTTATTTTAGTACAATAAAATAAACAACGAAAATAAATCGACAAAAAGAGCAAACTTGTTAGTAACGGTAATAACGATAATAACGGTTTGCGAAAATATAGAATGCTATAGGATAATGTAAACATGATGTATGATTTTGGAAAATCGATAATTTTATTAAGTCGTGTAAAAATATGGTATGATTTATACTCGACTTTAAAATTTCGATGCTCGTCATATTCGATATTTGATTATGGAATCAATATCAAGTATTAAGAGTGAGTTTAGAAAAGATGTTATAAGTCGTTTTAAAATTGAACTAAAAAAAAATTTCTTTTTATGTCGCAATTTCCAGGCAATCGCGCGACTTGCATGGAGGGCTATTTTGGCTTTTTTGATTAATTCCGTTAGATTTGATATTCGACAACGGAGTCGGTATCGCATGGAATTTAGATTTGATATTAGATTTGATATTATAGACGCGACTTGCATGGAGTTTAGATTTGATATTATAGACGCGACGATGGAATAAAAAAAACAAAAAAAAAACGACGACGACGGACGTGAAGGACGGACGACGCGAGGAGGAAGAGAAGAAAGAAGGACGGGATTTGGCACCCTCAACCTCCATGTTTCTTAGTCTCGGATAGAACTCGTTAGTTGTGGCTTTGGCACGGGAGAATCGAGGTTCATGTAAGTTGAGTTATGGTGGTTTAGGGTTCCTAGATATATGCTAGAGTTTAAGGTTGAAGATGATGAGTTGTGATGGGTAAAGATTAGGGTTGTAATTGATGTGTCTAGAGATCTAAAGATGTGTGTGGAGATCTCCAAAAGTTCATGTAAAGGGGTGTATATATAGGCAATTGCTCCCCCTCCTTGTCTAGGGTTACTCGATCGAGTGCCCTGATGGACTCGATCGAGTGGCCCACCTGAAAGAGGACCGCGAGTTTGTTCTCGGAAACGGCTTTGACCCGGTCGCTAAAAGACGGTTTTAGTTCCGGTATCGGGTTTGACTCAAATTAGTCTTATTTGATTGGAAACGACCCGCTGGACCTGAATTTGAGGTTAGTTTTGTGAGATTTGTACTCCGTAAAAAGTCCAAGCCAGCAACTAATGGTTTCGAGCCCATATTCGAGCGTGTAGAAACACGTTAGTGTCCGATCATCATCGGTTGATTTTTGGAAACTACTATAGACACTTGGCAGTCAAAATGTGGGTGTCTACAATCATATATTATATTTAGTAATTGTCAGAAATGTCTTAGGACATATTCCGATCCTTCATATCATGGCGAAGCATATAGAAATGGGAAATGTCGTCAGGTTAACCGAACATGGAATTTGCTTGAGTCGGATGGAGAAAGAGAAAAGTGCGAGATATAAACATTGTCACCTTTATGGCTACCCGTTAGCACAGTACACCGAATGACTCGTTTCCCTAGGTTAGTCATATATAATTTATCTTGTTCCATTACACAAACCATGAAATTGATTAATGTTCTAGATAAGCATGACCATAACACCCACTTTTAAGCACCAGAACACTTAATACTATTCCGGAATTCAGTGGAATGCATATCAGGCTACCCTGAAACTATTTCGTCCATGACTACCTCATCGGACCTTAGATATATTTCGCCCAGAACACTATGCAAAACATGATCCATAGTTTCTAATCGACCTATTAATTGATTTGAAAGTCGATAGTTTAATTAATTATATATTTATGATATTAGTTTCTACTGTTTTTAAAAGTTTCTATTACTCCGTGAAAATGCTACTAAATTTAACTGATAGCTAAAGGTTTACGAAAAAATTTTAAAAGTGACACCTTTTCATACTCCATCCGTTTCATTGATTTCTTCCACCTTAAAAGTGACACATTTTTTAAGAAAAATAAAATAAAATAAGTACAAGTAGAGAGGGAGTAAATAAGTGGGTCACCTAGGTAAGAGAGAAGTGTGATAGAATAAAAGAAAGTGGAAGAAATCAAAGAAATTGTTCAAAAAGAAAATGTGGACTCGAAAAATCATCTAAAAGTAACGATGGAGTAATAAACTTTATATTTGATTTAAACATATGTTTTCAGACATCTACATAGATTATCTCTATCCCGCATTAGCGACATCCTTATTTCTACAATCCTACTTACCTTAATTGGGTGTATTTGACCCATTTTAATCTTAAGTCCAAACACCTATTTTAAGAAAACGAAGCTAGTAACATGATTTTCTAAGCATGGTCAACTATGAAGAACAAAATTTTTCGCAATCACAACTAAATAATTTTTGCAAAGTGATCGATAACAAATACTCTAAATATAATTAAAGTAGTTGTAAAATAAATGATTTTAAAATTCTAAGAATAAGTATTATGTATATAAAAAAAGAAAACAGTATTCTAAAAATAAAGAGTAATCAATAAACAACTATTAAAAGAGCGTTAAGTGACGCTTTAGGCCCACGCTTTTATAATTTACTTAGCTTGGTTATTATTTTTTATTAAAAAATGAACCGCTCCCCTCTACTCGGTACAGTAACATTTTAAATGATTCATCTCGCGCTTTCCTAAAAACCTAGCCTCCATAGTTGTCTACTTCTTGGCCTCCTTAATCAAAACCAAAATTAGGATTAAAAAAGAACCTAAATCAAAACATAATTAATCTACTATTCCATCGTCTCAGTCGCTCATTCAGTCTACATCTCCCAATCCAATCGCTGTCAATTTAAAACTAAGGTTCTTCAATCATTAATTTTTTATTTGATTTCGTCTTTCCATTTCGTCGAGTTAGTTGATTACAATAGTTCTAACTTCTTTTTAATTTTGTTTTGTACCGATTTTGCGGTTTAATTTGTATGAAGATGTATTATTATGGTAAATTTATCGATATCCTGAATCATATTTTAGACTTAGATCCAATGTTAATCTTTGAGTCAAGTTGCACCCAGTGACATGGTTATGATATTCCAACTTACGGTCCTTTTACTTGGATAGTTTTTCCTACACTTCATTTGTTGAACTAATGTTTTTAAATCTTGTCTTGACATGTGAGTTGCTGCATTTTCTCAAAAAAAAAGTCTTTTAAACTAAATCTTGTGAATTGGTATTTTGCTTTTATTGCCCATTGTTGATTGTGAATGAATCATGTTCTTGTCAATTCTTGTCCTTTTTATCAATTCTTGTGAATGAATTGGGCTTTTCTTTCTCCGTCTTTTGGAGCCGAGTCTAAGGCTTTTCGTTTAAGGGTGTGGGTCTAAGGTCTTGAGAAGATGCAGTTGTGCGAAGTTTTGTGATTCATGATGATCCGAGGATAAATTTACAGCGTAACACCTTGTTTTCTAAGCCTATTAAACTTAGATCCTTTACGGTCTCTTATCAGACCGTTTAATGTTCGATTAATGCAGTTTCTTACTTTTTTTCTTTTTCGGTTTCAGGTCTCACTTGTCTATAGTTGTTGTAATATCCTTATTATGATTTTGCTTAATCTAATCAGAATGCTATCCCATATTCATCATTTGTCTCTACGTTATCCTTTTGTCGAGGTTTGTCTCTTAACCTATTGCATTAATTTGTTTACAAACTGTTTTGTACATAGTAATACTCTTTATTTTAAAATTATGTAATGTGAATTGTAGCATTTACACAGTGACCCTCCACTTCTTTATTTGCAATATGTAGGGTTTTTTTGGATACGATTAAGTATTGCTTTGTCCCTCACAAATTCGCAGTCGCCTTGCTGCAAGTATTCAAACCGAAGTGGTTTTTTTATTTCTTAACTCGGAGTGTATGTATTGACAAGTTATGGATGTATACAACTAATTGCTGTCAGTGACTTTCCCCATGAATGTACTGCAAAGTCGTTTTTAAATTCCTCGTATTTATACTCACAGCTTTCCATATGTTTTTCTTCATTTTGTGTGTTTGTGTTTTACTTATAGCTATATTTATTCTTGTAATTGCAGAATGCCACTGGAGATTTTGAAACATATGAACCTACATGGTCCTAATCTTGGCTAGAGGTAGACTCTATGTCGTATGGGTGTGTTTTACGCATTTCATAGGTGTAAGTATGTGAGACTTGATCAACATCCATGAGTAGTTTATACGAGTATCTATCAGTTACGTATTATATTCTTGTGTAGAAACTTATATATGCTCTCATTATAATATTAAGTTTAATGTCATTTTAGGTTATATTAGTGAATATTGTATCTATTTACGGGAATGGAATGAAATTCCAATCTTTGCAAACATTTAATATTGAGTGAATTTGTAACTTTTACTAGCTATATTAGATGGTGAAATTATGTGAGTTTAGAGAGATGCAATTTTTTTAAACCGGCCACCCCTACCTAGATTTCTCAACAATACACTTAGTGTTTCTTTTTCTTTCCCACATGAAGTTATAACATCTGATCTAAGTTAAGCCCGCACTTTGTTTTTGAAAGTGAAACTTTTTATTATTATTAAATATTAAATATCATATGATTTATGAAACTATCTTGATACTAAGGTTCTATGTTACATTGACACGAGGATATACGTACATATACGGGTTTGTTGTGACCTAATCTATCAGACACATGAGATAATGGTAGGATACATGGATACATCTTAAACAAGATTTATTTTTAACAACTCATATTCTATGAATGAACTTCAGCGCTTTGTATTCATATAATGAAAGTTCTTGGCTCTTTAGAATATGAAATTTGTTTAGTGCATGTCCATAGCTGACAAACTGTTTTCGGATAATTATTTGTTTCCATTTTTACAGGGACGGGCACATCCCAACAAATGTCTATGAGTTACATTGTTTTTGTTCTACAGTTGATCAATTTTCTTGTACCAGGTATTCTTAGTCAGCGCAATATGTCTTTACTGAGCATTCACTTGTATCGTCCTCTACCCACCAATGCCCTTATGTTGCATATTATGATTATCAACTCATCCGTCTTCTCAAAACTCAAGGCCTCAATCGTAGCAACTAATGGGGATGCCCACCTAGACTAAGTGAGCTTCAGTCTTCCTATGCTTTTAGTGGCATGGATACTCAGTACCATGGATGAGAGCATCATTCAATGCTTTCTATGCAACCAACAGTTGAGTGGGCCGGGTTCTTTTGATGGCCTCAATCCTTTTGATTTGATGTTGGTAATTTTTATACTCCAAAGTGTGTGTAATCTTTTAATTAGTAGCATAACTTCCTGCTTCACTTCCCTAATATTTAATTTCCATGCGTGTAGATGCCAGATAAACAAATGAGCTCCGTGATGCATCCTGATGAAACAAGCTATTCTCACTTTCAATTTGGAAGCTAATTTGTCGCACCTTATAGATAGGATTTAATCATTTTGAGATGTTTTTATTTTTTTATTTTTACGTGAAAATTAGTAGCAATATTTCTTCAATTCTTGTTTAGATGAAATAGTTAGAATGCTTCTTTTGATCTGACTTTGTAATATATTAATTTTGACAATGCAATTTTTATCCTATATGTTTTTTATATATGTTTTGAATATACATACTTGTCAAATTATAATTTTATGTATTGGTTTATGATGTCATTGAGTAATTTATAGGAGTATCAGTAGTCAATGAGTGTATATGTGTTAAGTTATAAAACTTCTGGTATTAAATGGCGGCAAAAAAAAGTCACTCGCAAAAAAGTGTAAGAAGTGTGTAATTGATGACACAATAAAGCGTCGCATGTGTTAGTGGATTGATGACACAATAAAGTGTCAGCACTTAGTAGTATCGACACATAGTTCCTGACACCGAAAATAACGCTTTAATAAAGCGTCCACAAATAAAATGTCAACGCTTTAAGGCGACAGAAATAGATCAAAAAAGCGTCGTAAAACTCATGGATATGTAGTATTTAACCTTTTCCTGACCTGAAAGATTAGTACATCTCGTCTCATATAAATGAGCATTTTGTAAACTCAAAAGTCGAAAGCTAAAACCTAACCAATCCTCTTTATTTTTTTATTTTTTTTTATTTTTGCACGAAATAAAGCATCCTATCTTTGTTCATCCAATGCGGATTAAAATAGGGGAGATCTTACAAAAATCAAAACTCAACAATCTATGTCAAATTACATCTAAATGTCCATTAAAAGTTGTTGAGCACTTACTATTTTACAGGATACAAATACATCAATTTGGATGTTTACGAATATAAGTATATACGGAGCAGTACATAATAATACTCTATGCATTAGAATGCTTGAACAGACCAATCTTACTGAAGAACATGGGAGGCCAGTTGGCTCTCAGAACATTTCATGACTGTCTGATAGCATGGGAAACAACAACAAGCGGAGAGACTTTATACGAATATAAATATACGGAGTAGTATATAATAATACTCTATACATTAGAATACTTGAATGGAGCAATCTTACTGAAGAACATGGCAGACCAGTTGGCTCTCAGAACGTTTCATGACTGTCTGATAGCATGAGAAACAATAATAAGCGAAGAAGACTTTTCATCTCTTACTAATAAGAGCATCAGGAAAATGGTTAGAAGTGAAACCTTTGATCTTTCCTAATGTGATTAATGTCCATCTTTTTATCTTTTTCTCGGTATGATATACTAATACTCCCTCCGCTCCATTCATTTGTTTGCCTTTGATTAAATATATTTCTCACAATGAATATAAAAGGCAAACAAATGAATGGAACGGAGGGAGTACTTAACATTTCAATCCTGGATTTAAAACTCCTGCGCTGAATTAATAAGGAAAAAAACAATGTTCCAAAACAAAATATTAGGAAATGCGGCTAACCATATTCGATATCTCTACATAAGCCAAAGATCCTAATAGATTTAAGAGTTTCGACTTTCGAGAAAAAGATTGCCTAATTTCGCTTTCAAATATTCATAAGACGACTTGTCGGGAAAAGGAAGGACTATGATTTTTCGAGTTTGAAAGAAGATGTAAAAACACATTACAGAGGCCAACTTTTCAAGGTGCTTCGCCATACCACTGCCTTCGATACTTACTCTAGTCACGACAGCTTCCTCTTTTTCAATTGTTTCATCTGTTGTAGCTTCTTATTTATCTGTCATTATACACAACTTATTACATTAGATTAGATTTATTATGAGCTGATTCAAATGAGATTGGGTATCTTACTGAAAGTTCCGGCTTCATCTCTTCTAAATTGATGCAATTGAGCCGTTCTCAGTTTTTATACCCGAGGAATAAAAAAAGAAACAAAATTGACCCGCCTTAGATTATTGATGAGTCGCTTCCAATCTCTACTGAGACCATATACACCAAATAAATTACCACTTTTTGAAATTTTTAACTGATCTTCCGATTACTCCTAAGAGAAGAATAGAAAACATATCTAACAAAATGAATAAAACAAACCATGATATAATCTTTATCTGAAAAAATCTATACACAATCCATTAAAATATGCCATAAGAAGATGGGTAATCAATCATTTTTTGTAAATTTTTGGTATATAGTGTAGCAATTGAGGCGTGTAGGCGACAATTATCAGGGATTCTCCATCCAAACGTACCCTTCCAACCAATTATGATCAAAATCACCGGGTTTTTAATCCGTTTCACCAACAAAAGCCGCTTATTATCCTCTTTAACTCTGCCATTGACGGCAACAACCTCGTATTATCCTTAACTTCCCTCTGGCACATCATTCTACATCAGTCTGAAAGCAAACAATATCGTAAAGTAACCAAATCCTATCCTCTAACACAAATCATAGAGTAAAAACGGTCTCACACAATATCTAAGATATGCTCAAGATATCGGAAATGTCTGCTAAATTATTAGCAAGAAATTATTTTTATTCATAGACACTACTACAAATGAGCACTTAGGCCACGACTGAATTCGTGGCATAAATGCTAAATTCTCGTTGCTAAAGTACTTTGCCACGGAAAAGAGCATACGTGGAGCAAGTGACCGTGACAAGCAAATAGCCATGGAAAAAAAGCGTGGCAACTATTGATTTTACTTCCATGGAGTCTCCCGTGGCTAGAATTTTTTTTTTGCCACGGATTATCCCGAGTCCAATTACACTTGTGACGAAACATTTATTCCGATGAAAATATATAATAAATTAAATAAATTAATAACCGTAAGAATTAGCTACCTCTAGAGTAGTCACATCTGGAACGGTTACTAGCTTTATAACTGAGTTATTTCATTGTCATTTAACTTTATCAGTCGTACACATCGAAGAGCGTTCCCAGGAGGTCACCCATCTTAACACTACTCTCACTCAAGCACGCTTAACAATTGAGTTTTATGACTAGCTACTAAAAATTAAATTGAACTTTATTGACATAATTATTGGTTGAAATTCTTTTAAAATGTTTTTTTTTCAAAAAAAACTACACTTTCGAGTAATTAAATGTTCTTTTCCAAATGATTTACATATTTATGATTAAAAAAAATTATTCTGGCAAAAAAAAATCAAATTTTGAAATTGACTTTCGAACTCATGATCTCATTAATTTATTGATATTTGTATTTTAATTCTATTTTCCACGTTCTTTTATTACTAGTTTTTTCGATATGTTTTTTCTTTCGTTATTGGTTTAATTAGATATTTTATTTAATTTTAACTACTGGCCGTTCTTTTATTTCGTCAGTTTTTTATTCTCATCGAGTTTCCTCTTGTCTAGTTCAAGTTTTACCCGAATTTTATTTTTTATTAAGTAAATTTTATTTTATATTCATTTTTCAAAATATCTTCCAAATAATATTACAGAATAGTTATTGAATTTGACAGTTGACGATAAATTATTTTTTGATTTTCTCACTAGTAGTCCTTGATTATTAGATTTTCTTAGTTTTATTTGTTAATTATTTTTTTCCCTTAACTATACCTTTTTTTTGAAAAATAATTTTGACTGATTATTAAATTTAGGTATGACTTTATAAAATATTAATATATTTTTCCAAATTAAACAACTTGAAGGCAATTAATTTACAAAAATAATCATTCTTTTCGGAGTCAATGTTAATTCCATAAAAAAATATTGATCGATTGTAATTCTTAAATATGAGTTTAAAAAGAAGAAGTTTTTTTCACACTGAAAATATTGTAAGAAAACAAATCAATCACTTGAAAAAAAAATACAACGCTCGAAAGTTGCGGTTATGAGTCATGCTTGGTCACTTTCTATTTAAGTTTTTTTGTCTTCATAATAGATATATTACATGTGAAAAAATTAATTAAGCGATAAAACTGAAAATGGATGATAAATCACATAATTATTTTATTTGATATACTATGTACGCTGCATTTTAGCTAGCGTATATTACACTATTTAAATGTCATCCGGACTTTCAAAAGTCATACTTAAGATTATATAATTGTAATTAAACATATTGTCAAACTAAGAGAAATCAATGACTTCAAAAATTATGATTAGTTGAAAATCAACAAATTAGACAACCAAAGTTTTCTTTACTTGTATTTAGTTTTACGAAAAATCAATTTTTTTTTCCCTTAAAACTAAATAAAAGATTAACAAATGTTTTTGTTGAGTAATAAAAGATTTTCAAATTTAGTATTTTTAATTACTTTCATATTATCTATATCTTTAAATTTTAATGACTTTTTTAAGACCAATATTTGACATTCGATTTAACTTGAAAGCAATTTGAATAAAGTTTAATTTACAGAACCACATTAGCCACATGCGTTTATTAAATCAATGGCTAAAAAATAATTTCGTCATGGAAGTTAATTACATCATGGCTAAAAAATATTTGTCATAGAACAAAATCGTGGCTAAATATATTTTTGGCACGAGTGTGACATCTTTCGTGGCAAGAGTGATTATTGGCCACGACTTTAATAAAATTTGTGGCGCAAGTGAGTTTTAGCCATGGGAATATTGTCCCGTGTCATTTTTTTTCCCAGGTAGTTAATAAAAAAAATTCTGTGGCTAGGTAAAAATTAGCCACGAATAACGAATTACCATGGCATAATTTGTGGCGCAAGTGGCAATTTGTTGTAGTGAGAATTGGGATATCAATGTATACCTCGGCATGAAAATTAGCAAACTCGAGAATTCGAGAGGGAAAATCCCCTTTAAATGAGAATACCATCCACTCCCTTTGGCAACCATGTCGGTTTCAACAGCATCGGTCCTCAACGAAATGAGGAGATCCTCCTTCACTTCATCATGAACATCGATTTTCTTGACGATAATCAATTTTGGCGCAATGTGCTCCAGTTGTGCCGAATGATGCAATATGTTAGAGTTAATGCTTCAAAAGAAGCTCATTTAAGAGATATTAACTATCCCACATGGATCATATATGACTACTAATATGTGTTTATATTTGACTCACTAAAATGCTCTACTAGTTGTGTACAAGATAGGACTACGTACACCACACACGCGCGCGCGCACGGCTTTGGGCTTTGGGCTTTGGTAGAGCGCCTGCGGCGCACCGCTTGCGGGTAATTTTTAGTAGTCGGATTCCTTTTTTTGCTTTTGCTCCACACTGCTCCTCTTTTCACTTCAGAAACACCAACTCAGACACTCTTATACTTCACATTTCATACATTTCTCTCTGTTCCGGTTAAGTTGTTGGCAAACGTTCTTGGCTGTATTCAACCGTACTTCACCTACACTGAAGTTACGGAATAGTTGTGGAATCCTGGGAGTTGGGTGCCATTGAGGCCGTGTGTAGCAGACGGGGCATAAATCAACTTTAGGACAGTGACGTTCTAGTCGCGACACAGCTTCTGTTCCTCGTTTCAGATAAGATCTAACCCTTTTTCTTTCTCTGCTTCTACTACTACCGTGATATCAATCTAAAGTTGATTTATTTCGTTACATCATCATGGTTGGTAGTCCTGTTAATGCTGTTTTCTCTCCTCCTCCTCCTCCTGTTGTCACTTCCGTTTCTGCTTCTGTTGTTCATAACCATTTTATACCCGACATGTCCAGATTAGAACTTTTTGATGGAAAAAATTACCGTATGTGGTCGGATAGGATGAAATTTTTTCTAACTCAATTAGGGGTCGTTTATACACTTACTAAATCTGAGGCTCCAGAAAATTCGGGTAGAGATTATGGAACGGATAATATCACTTGTAGGGGAATGTTATTGCATTATATGACTTCTTCATTGTACTTGATTTACAGTAAGTTTAAGAAGGCTACTGAAATTTGGGATGCTCTCAAAACCAAGTATGGTTCTGATGATTATGGAACGAAAAAGTATGCTTGCAGTCGTTGGTTAAACTTCAAGCTAGTCGATGAGAAACCCATTTTAGATCAAGTCCATGAGTACGAAAATCTATGTGCAGAGGTAATGGCAGAAGGTATGAAAATTTGTGAGGTTTTTCAGGCTAATTGTCTATTAGATAAACTTCCGGTTTCTTGGGAAAATTATGTTTGTAGTATGAAACACAAACAAAAGGATTTTACCCTTTTAGAACTAGTGTCTCATATAAAGATTGAGGAACAAAACCGTATACAGACTTTGGGTAAACAAGTCGAACACTCTTCTTCCATGGCAAACCTGACTGAGTCTAAGAACCATTACAAGGGGCAAAAACGGGGTAACAAATCTTCTAATCAAGTTCATGGGACTAGAAACCAGAATACCTTCAAACGGGATGGCAAGGGGGATACTAAAGGTGAAGGTAAACGGGAGTTTAAGGGAAATTGTTTTACATGTGGTAAACCGGGTCACTCTTCTAGATTTTGTCCCGATGGCTTTTCTCCCGCTGGTAAAAGGAACCCCAATAAATCTCATGTTAATCTTACTGAACAAGATGACGATATAATTGCTGCTGTTGTGTCAGAAGTTAATTTAGTAAGCAATTTTTCCGAATGGGTTGTTGATACTGGCGCTACAAGGCACATTTGCTCCAATCGGGATGTTTTCACGGATTACTCTCAAGTACCAAGTGGGGAATGCGTTTTTATGGGAAATTGTAGCACCGTGAAGGTACTTGGTAAAGGGAAAGTCATATTGAAGCTCACTTCCGGTAAGACTCTTGAACTTAATAACGTGCTACATGTTCCTGATATACGAAGAAATCTTATCTCTGAAGCTTTATTAAAAAAAGCAGGTATCAAATTAGCTTTCGAATCTGATAAACTTGTGCTTACTAGAAATGGAAATTTTGTTGGTAAAGGTTTTTGTAATGGTGGATTATTTGTATTAGACATAGAAGTTATTAATAAAAATTCGTCCTCTTCTGTTTACATTGTTGAGTCTGTTTCCTTGTGGCATGCTAGATTAGGACATGTGAATGTGACCTCCATTAAGAACATGAAAAAACATGACCTTATTCCTGACTTTAGTGACACAAATTTTGATAAGTGAAAAATATGTGTCGAAGCTAAGCATGCTAAAACACCCTTTAATAAATGTGTGGAACGTTCTACTACGCTTCTTGAGCTAATTCACTCAGACTTAGCTGACTTTAAGAACACCACAAGTAGGGGTGGGAAACATTACTATATCACTTTTGTGGATGATTTTTCTCGCTACACTAGGGTCTATTTATTAACAACCAAAGATGAGGCTGAAGACAAGTTCATAGAGTTTAAAGCCGAGGTTGAAAATCAATTAGACCTTAAGATAAAACGAGTAAGATCTGACCGGGGAGGTGAATATGATGGTAATCCACTTAGTGAATTTTGTAAGACCCATGGGATTATACATGAAAGGACTGCCCCCTATGCACCCCAACAAAACGGTGTTGCCGAACGCAAAAAACCGATCACTAAAGAATATGATGAATGCAATGTTGTTGAGTTCTGGAATGCCAACTAATATGTGGGGTGAAGCAGTTCTTTATGCATGTCATGTTCTGAATCGTGTACCTCATAAGAAAACAGGTAAGACTCCTTATGAGCTGTGGAAAGGATACAAGCCCAATCTCAAATACCTCAAAGTGTGGGGGTGCCTGGCGAAGATCGGGATTCCAACGTTTCAAAGGAGCAAAATTGGACCGAAAACCATAGACGAAATCTACATCGGGCATGCCATGAATAGTGCCGCTTACCGCTTCATTCTTAAAGATTCGTCCGGTTTCGGGGCCATAAAAGAATCTAGAGATGCAGAATTTTTTGAGCATATTTTTCCTATGAAAACTAACTCTTTGGCTCCTGTTGTTGCAGCGCGTCCCCCTACTCCTGCGGTGGTTCCCGAGGAACCTCGAAGGAGCAAACGATCCAGGACCGAAACCAGTTTTGGTCCAGATTTCGTGACCGCTTTTCTTGCCGAAACGAGTTTAGTTGATGAGTATGTTGTAAATGTTTTTATGCTCGAAACAGATCCTAGAACTTATAAAGAGGCTATGAGCTCCATTGATTCCACTTTTTGGCTTCAAGCCATTAATAGTGAAATAGAGTCTATTATGAGTAATAACACTTGGGTGTTAACAGATTTGCCTAGGGGTTGCAAACCCCTAAGTAATAAGTGGGTGTTTAGAAAGAAACTCAAACCCGATGGCTCAGTTGATAAATTTAAGGCCAGACTTGTTGTATGTGGTAATCGTCAAACGAAAGGTTTGGATTTCTTTGACACTTACTCACCTGTTACTAAAGTGTTTACCATTAGGGCTCTAATTGCACTGGCGTCTATACATGATTTAGTTATTCATCAGATGGATGTAAAGACTGCATTTTTAAATGGCGATCTTGATGAAGAGATCTACATGAAATAACCAGAAGGTTTTTTGGCTCCTGGACAAGAGAACAAGGTATGTAAGCTCATCAGGTCCTTGTACGGCCTGAAATAGGCACCAAAGCAATGGTATGACAAATTTGACAAAACTATCAGATCCAATGGTTTCACGGTAAACGATTCTAATGCATGTGTGTATTCTAAATATGATGATTCTGGTTGTGTAATAGTATGTATGTTTGTATGTGGATGATATGCTCATATTTGGTACAAACATGCATGTGGTAGATGCTATCAAGAGTTTTCTAAATTCGTGTTTTGACATGAAAGACCTGGGGGAGGCCGATGTTATTCTTGGGGTAACAATCACTAGAACGAAAACAGAATTATGTTTGAGTCAGTCTCACTACACGGAAAAGATTCTAAGAAAGTTCAATCAGTTTGATAGTTTACCCTTATCCTCACCCTATGACTCTAGTATAGATCTGGCTAAAAACCCCGGGAACAGTGTGGGACAAGAGGAATATGCCAAGATTATAGGTAGTGTCATGTACCTAATGAATTATACTAGACCCGACATTGCCTACGCAGTAATAAGCATACTAAGTAGGTACACTCATAACCCCGGACAAGACCATTGGACGGCCCTTATTCGTTTGTTGAGATACTTGAGGGGTACTATGGATTGGGGTTTACATTTTGAGAGAACACCTGCGGTTCTAGAAGGTTATACTGATGCTAATTGGATATCCGATTCTTCTGATATCTTATCTACTAGTGGTTATGTGTTTACACTTGCTAGTGGTGCTATTTCATGGAAATCGTCTAAACAAACTTGCATTGCTAAATCAACAATGGAATCTGAATTTATTGCTCTAGAATTGGCAGGACAGGAAGCTGAGTGGCTTAGGAGTCTGCTAGCTGACATTCCATTGTGGGGGAAGCCGACTCCGTCAATCTCCATGCATTGTGACAATCAAGTTGCAATTGGGGTAGCTCACAGTCAAACATACAATGGCAAAAGGAGACACATACGCCTAAGGCATGGAATTGTGAGGAATCTGATCAGAGAAAATGTAATCTCAATTGAGTATGTAAGATCCGAGAGGAACATAGCGGATCCTTTCACCAAAGGCCTTGGTAGAAAGATGGTGCTGGAGACAGCACGGGAAATGGGTTTAAAGCCCGTAAAGGAGTAAACTGTGATTGATACCCAACTTAGCTCAGCTAAGGTCAAATGCGGTCAAACGAAGTCACAGTGAACTCGAGTAATAATGTCACAACCATTTCCCTTTGTAATTGTTTTACGTGACATATGTTTTATTTTGATTTCTACTGTCTTGTGTTTTAAGGTTGAGCCTTGGCTCTTAATAAATTCATAGTCCTAAACGGATGGTTTGTGACAGTCAAACCTGATGAATTTACCTATGTGAATGTGGGTGATTATTGCTCTAAACCCCAAGAGATCCTTAGGCTTTAGGATCTCTAGAGGCATTCATGAATTACCAGGATTCATTTGGAGAGCACTTGGGAAGTCCAAGTAAAACACTTAATGTATACAGTTAGCGTTCATGATGAGTTCATGGATGGTGCGAATACTAGCCCTGATTTGAGTACGGTAAGTGCGCACTAACCTTTTACCAATATCATTAGGAGGTTAAAGGCTTCGATCCACCTCTAAATGATGGTTCTAGGATTTTGTATGCACTGGGTGTCAGTTAAAGTCCACAAGACACTGAACATCTAAACACTAAAACTCCGTTTGCCAATGACTTCTCCACTTCTCTTCTTCTTTTGAATCATGTGGGGGATTGTTAGAGTTAATGCTTCAAAAGAAGCTCATTTAAGAGATATTAACTATCCCACATGGATCATTTATGACTACTAATATGTGTTTATATTTGACTCACTAAAATGCTCTACTAGTTGTGTACAAGACAGGACTACGTACACCACACGCGCGCGCGCGCCGAGCCAAGACGAGACGAGCACGAGCCGGGACGGGCCGAGCTTTGGGCTTTGGGCTTTGGTAGAGCGCCTGCAGCGCACCGCTTGCGGGTAATTTTTAGTAGTCGGATTCCTTTTTTTATTCCAAAAGCATCTTTCAAATCAGTCAAGTCCTCTGTCATTTCCGAGACTGATTGTGCGCTTTCTCGAGACTGATTGCTATACTGATTGTGCAAGTTTCCAGTGTGCATTTCATACATTTCTCTCTGTTCCGGTTAAGTTGTTGGCAAACGTTCTTGGCTGTATTCAACCGTACTTCACCTACACTGAAATTACAGAATAGTTGTGGAATCCTGGGAGTTGGGTGCCATTGAGGCCGTGTGTAGCAGACGGGGCATAAATCAACTTTAGGACATCTAGTCGCGACACAGCTTCTGTTCCTCGTTTCAAATAAGATCTAACCTTTTTTCTTTCTCTGCTTCTACTACTACCGTGATATCACAATATATATAAACCTCCTACATTTATTCATCAAAGACGATTAATTCAAATACGACATAATAATCACAAAAAGAAAGTTCGATGTGATAGAAGCTTGGGTTGACCACGTAATTAAGTTACTCCATTCATTCAAGTCGAACCTTCCCTTATTCCTTTTTGGGACGTTCAAATTCAATCTACCTATTTTCATTTTAGTCATTATTTTAATATTAAACAAATACTTTAAACCTTACTTATTTACATAAACTCCCCTATCTACCCTACATTTAATTATACAAATACTTAACGTTTACCCATTTGTACTTTTAATACTCCGTAATAAACAATCGAGTTCTTAGAACTTGTGCAAAAAGCAAAAGGGAAGGTTCGACTTGAACGGAGGGAGTACTATCTGTTAGATATTCGATGTTTCGACTAAGTTTGGTAAGTATTGTATGCCATCGTTCCAATCGGAAAAGATGGATTGAACTAACTATTGAATTGAATAAATTGCATAACATCTCATACCTATCAATATAGAGAGTGATATTTAACCGTGGGTTTTCAGCAAACAGTATACATATATCCTCAATTAATCGAACCCCAATTAACTAAGTTGTTGTGCTTCACGGACATCAAAAATTAATCGAAACCCAAATCAAGATTGTTTTCGGCAGATACATAATATCAAATTAATAGAAACACAACTCAAATTAATTGAAACTCACTTAAACTGTTTCTTGCAAACATTATACAGAGATATCTCAAGTAACGTTGAAATAACGTTCATATTCTTTGTGACTGAAAAGTAGGCTCTAAATGTTCTTATCTTAATATATACGGAGTAAAGGATATAAACAAATAGGGTGAGATTCATGCCCAAGTGTAAAATAATAATAATAATAAAACCACCCAACACCTCTTCCCCAGACTGTGCCATCTGCGGCTCGGCCCTATCCATTACTCTCTCTCCGTCCCAATGAATTCTTTGCGTACTTCAAATTGGGAAGTCAAAATGAATTCTTTGTCTTTCAATTTTAGAAATGTTTTTATATGTAATTTGACTCTCCTCATGAATTTGGCTCCACATGTCACCTCATCATTGAACCTCTTCCCCTTTGTGTCAAAAGCAAAGACAAACAATTCACTGGGACGGAGGGAGTATGATTTATGAGACTACAAACCACAGTCATCACAAATTTAGATCTACAAAACATACACTTTGTTTCATCATTTCAAAAGTGGTTCTATAATCCCTTAAGAATCCATGTTTGAACACTAATATAACCGGAGAAATTTCAATTAATACAAAATTAAACTTGAGGGAAAGTAATACTTAAGAAAAAATAATAAAATAAGACAATGCATAACAAATAGCACACAATGTAACTGATGAATATTATCGAAATGCAAACTCATAAATGAAATTACTCACTTTGCGTTTTTTCTTATTTCTGTCGTCAGGTTGAAATTTGTGTTGACTTTGGCAAAATGATTCATCAAGCTCTATTATACTAATATAATTAATGTCAATATGGAGTTGCAATGCCATGTTTAACGAAGTTCGGCTCGTCTCATCCACCCGGTGCAAGGCCAAGAATGCCAACTGGAGATCCAATGAGGTGTAGTTGGTACTGAAATCGAAGGGGATGATCCAGTGAGTGCACCATGATACAAATTACATCAAACACTTGACATACCCAATTCATAGCTTGATTTTGCCTTTCGAGGATTACCAAGTTGCTATAAGTTCCCAACTGTTACATCAAGCACATGAGATACCAAATTTATACTCCCTCCGTCTCAGTCATTTGTTGTCTTTTTATATTACTTTTGAGAAATATTTTAATCAAATGATAACAAATGATCGAGACGGAAAACGTAGTTAAATTTTGCTAGAACTAAACTATTACTAACTCTTACATCAAATACAAGACATACCCCACTTCATAGCTCAATTTCGCCTTTTGAAGGATTCCTAAATTGCTAGAACTAAACTACTCCTAACTCTTTTGATGATAAGTGAAAGTATGTAGCATTTAAATGACACACTTATTATCCTAATACGACGCATACATGTCCGTTTGAGTTAACTGTTAAGGTAACAAATGATAGTATGTAAATAAATTTCCAAATTTGGTTGCTGAGGCTCCTTAACTCACAAAGTAACAATAGTATGTAACTGTAGTCTCAACCGCTTTCTAGTTTTAGTAGTCCCGTTCGTGATTTTTTCTCCCTCTTCACTTTCATTTCTGCGATGCATGATACACATACTCGGTTACTTGGCATAATCGGACAAATAAAACGATTATTTGTAAATGTAATTGGCCCCATACTTACGGAGTACTATTATGGCCGTTGTTTTACGTAAGGTACTGAGGAGCATGTATTATTTGTTTATCTTTGGTTGTTTTCTCTTCTTGAATAATAATAATTTTTTGGGAAATTCCCATTTGTACCCTCTAAGTTTTTACTTTTCCCAGTTGTACCCCTGCAAATAAGCAATTCCCAACTGTACCCCTGAACTCTGTTAATTACTCTCAACCGTGACTAAACTAGAATTAGCCGTTAAGTATGCCTGTTAAGTGCCAACTTGCAGTCCTAATCTAATGACATGGCGAGTGACATGTCGGTCTAGTAGCCTTTTAGCCTTCGTTAATCTTTAATTACACCTTCATTCTAATTTTGAGTTTTCGCCTCGTCGAAATCAACAACAACATGCAATAATAAGTGAGAAAAGCAACGGAGAATATGATGATGATGATAATGATGATGATATTATATAGAGGAAGAATGGCAGATGATATGGTGATGATCAGTGAATTCGAACAGGGGAAGAAAGGAAGGAAGATGAAGGGTTTGTAGTTTGAAATTAGAATGAAGGAGTAATTAGGGATTAACGAAGGCCAAAAGACTAATAGACCGACATGTCACTCGCCATGTCATTAGATTAGGACTGCATATTGACACTTAACAGCCATACTTAACGGCTAATTCTAGTTTAGTTACGGTTGAGAGTAATTAACAGAGTTCAGGGGTACAGTTGGGAATTGCTTATACGTAGGGGTACAAATTGCTCAGACGCCGGCCGGAGCGTCGTGGCAGCGGCTGACGTCGGCAGGCAGACGCAACCCCCCCCCCCCCACACACAAAACCCTAGTATTATTATTATTAATTTTTTTTTATTATAAATCGGAGCTTGTATTAATAACGAAAAAAATTACAAAAAATTATTATTATTATTATTATTATTTAAAAAAAAGGAGAATTTTATTGATGAATCAAAACGCAGTTTACAAAAAATTGGTGGGCAGCCGAGATACAATTTGGGTCCCCACCCCCTTAGCTATAGCAAAGCTAAGTCTAGTAAAAATAAAAGGAGCAGTGCGTGCTCCGACATCCTGTGCTATCGAAAATTTTTGAATCCTCTTGAGTAAGCCGATAGTATCCGCCTCCAATTCCCCCAGCGACGAAAAGGAAAAAAGGCAAGAACCCATAACTAAGCTCCGTGCACAGGCCCCTGTACTTAACGCATTTGCGCCGAGCAGCGTCCCCCACAACACGGTCGAACATGAATTCAGAGAGCCCGAACTGAGTCAGAGGAGAAGACCCAGTAAGATCCACACAAACGTCACGCCCCCTGTCCCACAAATAAAGAAGCAAATCTGTGGGACGCAAGGATCTTTCATGATCATCAATTAAGCAAATATCGACCTACTTACCCACCGAGACCCTAGAACAGAAACATTAAATCCAATAGAGTGTTGCGAATGAGGTTATGCCGATGTTTAATATCGACAACCCCCGCACATGACACGACATGATCCCCAAAGATATTGTTGCCAGAAACCCGAGAATAGGCAGAACACGACCCAGGCACAGAAAGCAATGGAACGCCCAACCGATAGCTAAGCACACATCGGTACGTACGACCGTTCATAGTCTGACCTAACCCAGAAATAGGGACAGCATGAAGCCAGTCAGAAGCATGACGACCTTGTTGAGACTTTCATAATCCAACCTGATGGGGGTCAAAGAGAAATATGATTCTGCAGTAGCCACAACACTCGTGAAATATATATCTGCCAAAGACTTCATAAGTTTGGGGGCAGCGATCTCACTAGGAATACACATAACAGAACCCAGAACCTCCTTAAGCCCACACAATGCTGCATCGAAAGTCGGGCCATGGGCCGAAATGTCTGCAACAGGAAGCAACGTAGCCTGCAAACCCACAGATTGCAGTCGAGATGCCACAAAAGCATAATGAAGGACATCTCCAACGACATACACCTCAAGCCCTCCAAAAGAAAATGGAAGGGTGGCAAGCCGCCACTGCTAATCGCCAAACCCCGGCCAAGACGCAATAAAAATACGTTCTAAATGAGAACGAAGACTCGCGTCAAAAGTAAGCTGAGCCGACCAAAAAACAATCGGTGGGCAAGTACACAAAGCAAAATAAAGTTTGTAGATACCAGTGTAGGCGCGGAGCAACATCAACTCACACTGCGGATCATCAGGCAGAGCGACAAAGCCCATAAGCGCGATAGTTCTGGTCCCTCTACTCATCACGAGCTCACTGTTGAAATCATGACACGCACTAACAGGCCCGCCAAGGACTTTGACACCACGCAACGGTCTGGGAATAGAAGGGGGGAAGACACCATGGAGCTGCTCCTAGGATCTTCCGTAGGCAAAAAAATGTCGGTTTTACTGACATTAAGATGAAGTCTCGATCGAGGTCCATCATCCATAATCAGCTCCAAAACCTTCCCCAAGATCAAGGTGTCCCCGAAGATAGTGCCATCATCCAAGTACCAAGCCCACAGCCTCAAATCAAATGAGTCTCGGATCTTACAAACCAAGGGATGTAACACCAAAGAAAAAAGCAGAGGACCCAAAGGATCACCCTGCTGGATCGCCTGACAAGACCATAGACTGTGCCCACCATAATATAATCGAGCAAGACTAGAGTAACAAAATTCCACCCACCGAGAGAGAACAGAGCAATGATTACGAACCTCTCGTAACATGATTTCTCGATCGACCATGTTATAAGCATTCTGAAAATCCACCAAGAGCATGGAAAGACCCACCTCATCACCCTGAACCTCAACAAGCCGGTTCAAGGCATGCAAGATAGCCTCACCCCCACCAGATACCCCAACCCCGAACTGTAGGCCAGAGAAATAGCCACTCAGGGACGGACCAATCAGGAAAGCACCAACCTTAGAGACAAGCCGTCTCCAAATCGTACCCACAGCAATAGGACGAATACCACCGCCTTGTTTAACAAGCGGGGTTAGCGGAGCACTAACAATGTACTTCCCGAGGACCTGCGGGCAGCTGCCCTCGAGAAAGAGATTAACCACCCGAGTGACAGATGCCATCAAGTCGTCCGAAACTGCAACTACGGCACCACTCAAACAATGCAAAAGGTGCTGGGCACGAAAATCGTCCCTCCCACAGAAAGTGCCACGTGGAAAACCTCTAATCATATCCAGAACCACCGACACGGTACGGATGCGGTGAGGGAATGGTGATTACCAAGCGAAGGAGGCAAAGCGGGAGAAGGGACCACGGGATGCTTATCCTTCAAAGCCACTAGAGTATCATCAGTGTAAGGAGCAATGCCAGAAGAAGAAAGCACACGAACAACAGTATTGTAATGCCCGTCACAAATCTTCCTCCGACACTGCCTAATGTTGAGCTCACTCAAGTCGAGGTCCTCATTCACACTAAAAGAAAGAGTAACCTCAGCCAAAGTATCCTGCAGAAGCAACAAACGACCCCCCGGCTCATCCCAACAACGAATGAAACTAGAAATACTCTCCTCCTGGCGCCGTCGCCGAATAACGGATCGACACTCAAGGTTACTTTGAGGGGAAAAAGTCTTAAGTATGCAAAGAGGCAACGCAAGTAGGGTGACCCAACAAGAGAGATCACGAGAATTGACAGCTACATCATCGAAGGCCCCCTGAAGAACCAGAGAAAACTCTAAACGACACTTTGGAGGATGGATTTAACAGTACATAACCCTTTAGCAAACAAGTGATCAAGAGAAGTCACGTTAAACCCAACAGCCGAGGGACCAACAACACCAATAGACGACAAAACATAAGGGGCTGATAGTCGAGGAAAGCCGTAAAGAACAAAGCGAATAACACCATCACCACAATTTGGAGCCTAAATAAAAGACTCCGCATCGTGCAGACAACCTTTACTATGAGTATGAGTCCGAAAGCAAACCCCACACAGCCAAATACCCATCCAACGAAAAATAGTCTTAGCAGCCAAAAAAACAGGTAAAGAAGCAAGAGATTGACGTATGTTGTCGCAGGCATCCCCTTTATAGTGGTGATCACGGAGATGGACGAGCAAAGAACACTTAACAAGACCCTTACCCCGACCATCCCTACACCCATCGAGGCCCACAAAAGGACAGTGGAACCGCACAAGGTCGGGCATGATGAGACGGAAGCAAAACCGACATGCAGAAGCAACCCAAAAATAGAAACCCAAACGAAAACAAAACTACGAAGTAGCGCAACGACCACAAAGCCAAAAGAAAACCGAAAATGAAAAAGGGGAATGAAAGAAACCTAACCACCATGAAGAAAATCAATCACCATCAGCATCACAACAACAACCACATGGCTGGCGGGAAGGCCAACACCAACCAGCAGCGGCGACCCAGACCAGGTTGGCGATGAAGGACGACAGAGGCGTGGCAGACCCAAACAAAGTTGAAGGTCGGACCAGAGCTGCGACACAACCAGGGCGGAGATGAAAGACAGCGGCAAAGGGACGTCGATAATAGGGGAGGCCGCCGGCAAAGGGCGCAGGCAGACGCACGCACTCGCCTCACCCTCTCTCAGCCCTAAATGCACTCGTCTCACCCTCTCTCAGCCCTGAACGTGTGCCATGTAGATTGCGGCCAAGGGCATCGAGAGGATGGGACGCCGGCAAAGGACCGCCGGTAAAGGGATGCCGGCAAAGGGCAGGCACCAGCACCTCGCCTCAACCTTCTTCGCCCTAACCGAAACCAAAACTTCTCTCTCTCTCTCTCTCTCTCTCTCTCTCTCTTTCTCTCTCTCTCTCGAACTGTTCCTCTATGTCTCTCTCACAGGTGACCGGCAATGTGCAGGAGAGAACGACACCGGACGCCGGCAGACAGCGGCGCGGCGCCGGCAGGCAGCAGTGACGCCGGCAGGAAAGCCCTACGCACACTATGCCCTAATCGCCTCCATTCGCCCTATTATTATTATTATTAATTATTAATTATTAATTATTTTTTAGGTGAATGTGTGGACATGACATAGGTCCACCCCGACGCGGCCACTTGCGGGTTTGGGGAGGCGAATGAATCTCCATATGAGAATGGATCGAATTGAAATTTAGGTCGAAGTGGAGTCGCCACCGAACTTTGTGGGAGTTCGGACCCGTTCGAGCCCACTCTATGTCGTAGTGGGCCGTATACAAAATACGGCCCATTTCCGATGTCAGAGTTTATTGGGCTTGTCCCTTTTCATTTGATACCGATACCGACATTATCGGATATCGTGTATTGAATGACTCTCGTGCGCCAACGGTTTCGGGCATCCGGAAACCGAGGTTCTGAGTAAGGGGTGAGGGTACGTGTTGGGAAGCCCACAAAGGACACCCAACCCCGCCCGCACTTAGCGACCTCTACTAAGATCTCGAATGACTTTCTAATACGCGCGTTAGTTGAACGGGAAAATGATATGCAAAGATTATTTTCCCTAAGCATGTGAATGGAATTGAAAAAGGGTTTCTATGTCAATTTAATGCAACTAAAATTAATGTCAAAGTTGTATTTTAGCATGCGGGTTCATTTTAGTACAATAAAATAAACAAGAATTATTGACAAAAGAACAAACGGTTAGTAACGAGATGATGATAATAACGGTTTGCAAATTATTGAATAAAATTGAATGATGTAGCGAGATGATGCATGGTTTGAAAAGATAGTAGTACACGTGATTAATTAGGCACGTGTTGACCTAAGTCATAAAATACTATCGAATTTAGAAAGAAGAATGTACGACTCACGGTATTGGTCGTGATGAGGCCACTCGATCGAGTGGTCGATGGACTCGGTCGAGTGGACCTCTAAAAAAGGTTTCTGTGTCGTATTTTAGACCTTACTCGGTCTAGTTATTGGCCAACTCGATCGAGTACGTAGCCACTCGACCCAGTCACTGTGGGACTCGACCGAGTGGAGGTCATGAAAACATTCTGACTCGATTTTTTGGGGTGCCACTCGACCAAGTGGACTAGGCACTCGGCTGAGTGCCCCCTGTACGAATATGGGGTTCGTTCGCAATTTTGTATCGGTTTTGAAATTGCTTTTGAGTTTTGATAATTTGATGAGTTTGTTGAATCGGGCATAAATATTGTGAAATTTATACTCGAAACTTGTCCTCGATACTCGTCATATCCCATATTCGATTATTGAATCGATATGGAATACTAGAGTGAAAATAAAAGACAAAAATTGCTTTGAGTCGTTTTAGATTAACTATCGTGATATGAATAGATTTTCTCCGCGTTTAACAATGTCGTGATTCTAGCGAATCGTATGACAATTATTTTAGCATCAACGAAAAAATCGCATTAGTTAATTAAATTGACTGGATCGTTAGATTCGACATCCAATTATGGAATTGGTATCAAATCTAACGGATCGACACTTTAGACGAATTGAAAGGACTTGATTCCCTCGGCTTCTCCGACATCGAAATAAATCCCTAAGGATTGCTAGATGTCAGATCCGCGTCAACGGGTTTCGACCCTTATTGAATAAAATACTTGTTTTGAAAATTGATGCAAACGAAAATAAATGAATTATTATTTAAGTTGACTTGTTTCAATAATCAAGTAGTCGGGGTGTCGGAATAAGCGACCGGCAACGCTGTGTGCAGTACACTTGTATATTCGGGTTTCCTTATTCCAACATCCCTCATACTCGACACAAATCGACAAGTAATTTAATGTCTTTTAATATTAGTTATACTATTGATATTAGGATGCGATAATAACGATAAGAAAATATAACGACGACGCATGACACAAAAGAAAGAGAAGAGAGAAAAGACGGGGTTTCGGCACCCTCAACCTACATGTTCTTTATGCTCGGACGGGGACTCGTAGTGGCGGCTTGCACGGGAGTTTCGAGTATGTAGGCTAAGTTGTGGTGGTTAGGGTTTTGATTTCTAAAGCTAGGTTTAGGGTTTGAATTAGGATTTGAGCTTGATCTTGATGAGGGTTGAAAATTTGAATTAGGGTTGAATTTGATGTGTTGAAAGTTTGATGTTGGTTAGGGTTGTAAACGTTGTTGAATTGTGTGTGCATGGGGTTGCTTATATAGGCAAAGGCAAGGGCACCCGGTTAGGGTTACTCGACCGAGTAACTAACTGACTCGGTCGAGTGGCCCGTTATGCCTGCAGTCGGGCTTGAATATGGGCCCACTCGATCGAGTGGGTGGGGCACTCGATCGAGTGGCCCAGCTGGGTCGCGCGGGTCCATTGCTTTGGACCGTGACCTTGGATATTTGATGGGTTTGTGTTTGACTTGGACTTTTGATGTTGTGAATAGCTTTTTTGTATGTCTCGGAAACGACTTTGACCGGGGTTGACCCAATTGCTAAAAGTCGGTTTTATTTCCGGTGTCGGTTTCGGCCCAGATTAGCCTTGTTTGATTGGAAACGGCCCACTGGGCCTGGATTTGAGGTTGATTTTGTGAGATTTGTACTCCGTAAGTGCGTTAGCCAGCAACTAATGGATTTGAGCCCGTATCCGAGCGCGTAGAAACACGTTAGCGTCCGATCATCATCGGGTGTTTTTTGGAAACTGCCATAGACATCTGGCACTCAAAATGTGGGTGTCTACAGAGCCCCCACTCTGACTGAGGCTTGGACAGGGCGAAAGTCAGAGTAGCTACCAAGCCTGTTAAGACCTGGTAGACTTCCGTTCGGGACGTTTATAGTCCATTAGACTCGCGTGAAGGGCTCGCCAGTCATAAGATAGAAATCATACCTGAGCTTGATGATAGTACCTCCGTGGGCCATTTGGACTTGTCGCGTAAGTCCTGGGTGCGCCTGTGTGTAGGCCCATCCCGTGAAAATGCTGGAGAGATTTAGAGGGTTGCATGTCCCTGTTTGAGTCGTACCTGTATAAGTCACATAAAAATGCATGTAACACGTAGGTAGTAAAATGACTCGTGCTGGGGAAAAATGATTTTTGTTTTTGAAAGCTTGAATTTTCGAAATTCTTGAAATTTTGGAATTTTTGAAATTTGGAAATTGATGGGAGGGATTTGCCGTGGATCCCGCCGTCAAATAATAACCAACTAACCTAACTAGGGTAGCTAGGGCAAGTCAGGTCGAATCCACAGGGACGGAAATGCGTTCAGACTAAGGTGCACTACGGTCTAGGACTAGGTTCGAGACGAGCTAATCTAGGGGGAGGCTAAGGACTAGGCTAAGGTCTAACACGGAAAAGGAAGGCTAACAAGTAACTAATGACTAAGGGAAGCAAAGGTATCAATAAGAAGTAAAACTAGGGTTAGGTCGGGTTCATGGATGCAAAGGAGACAAAAAGGGGAAAAACGGGGTTACTAGCATGCTCTCGTAGCTTAGGTTCCGCCGATCGGGCTCTCGCTACGTAATCGGCCTAGGGGTCGTCCTCATCGGGCTCTCGCTACGTAATGAGGACACCAAACCAACCAACCAAACACAAACATACAAGAGAAGATGCAAGAAAAACAAGGATTGATAGTCTCTAGTCTCACAAGCATTTCATCGAACATGTGAAGTGCAAGGTTAATGGGAAACAACAAAAACAACATCTAGTACCACCCATCTGACCCTAATCATCCACAATCACACCCAATCACCCTAATAACCCTAGAAAGAGTCTACTCAAACATAATTAAAGCTAAAACTAACACTAACAAGATAAACCAAAACAAGAACAAGAGCATACATATGTAAAACTAACAAGGATGATGAACAAAACAATAAACAGGATCTAAAGATTGAAACATGATTAATAAAACAAAGATAAAGAGAAGGGAAAGGAGATTATACCATACTAGAAAAGATGAAATGAAGAAATCTTGCATAAATGGAAGAAAACCCAAATACATCAACCAAGGTTGTCAATCTTGGTTGGATATCTTCAAGAATTCCTTAATACAAGAGCTAAACTAAGATTAACAACTAATTACCGACTAATCTACTCTAATCTATGCTAATCTATGCTAAAGTAGTCTAGGGTTTAGTGCCTAATGTCTAATATGAAGAACATAACAAAAGAATACAAGAGGAAGGGTATATACAGGGTTACAATGAGTAAGGAGAAGAAAAGAAGTGAGGCGGGCTAAAGCTAGGCCTTCCCGGTCGGGAAGGTGGTGGTCCCGGTCGGGAAGTGGTCGGTCCCGGCTGGGAAGAGGTCATCCCGGTCGGGAAGGACCCGTGGCAGCAGCTCTTGCAATTGCACCCTCATCCCGTACGGGATGAGGCTATTCCCGTCGGGGATGAGTCTTGTAGGCCTCCAATATGAACTTTTTGGTCCCTCCTTGGTTCTCGTGGGCTTCTCACCAATTCTCGGGGCTCGGGATCGAGTCTAAGAGGCTCGGGATTGGGTTCCAAGGTCTCGGGGTCGAATCCAAGGTATCTAGTGATCGTTCCTTCACTTCGTTGACTCCAATAAGTGTATGTATCGAGTCGGATTCGCTCCAATTTTTTACAAATGGTCTCGGGAACCTAAAACGAACTAAAGGAAGCATAAGTAACCCAAAAACCGCTCCGAAGGAGCGATTCCACAAGGAAAATGGGACCAAAATACAACAAAATAGGCACTACAAACTACACTTATCAACTCCCCCACACTTAACCCTTACTCGCCCTCGAGTAAGCACATACTAACTACTAAACTAGCCGAGTGGGTATTAGCGCACCCTACGCCCTTTCAACTCACGCGAGTACACTTAGAGGAAAAGTATACTCCGCAAGGCAAGTAAGGTCTTGCGAAAAAACTGTGGATGCAACCGGACACAAGACACTAAAACAAACAAGCACACAAACAAACAAACACAAGGTTGCACCCAAAGAAAAACAAATACCGCTTCCCTCAAACAAGCGGTGAAAGAAGCACCGGTTTAGGACTCGAGGCAAGTGACAACGTTCCCAAGCTAATCATACAAATCGAAATGAACTAAACCCTAATAGTATGATGACAAAGCAACAAAAACGTTGATAACTTACCTAGGTCCTCCTAGCTTTCTAAGAACGTACTACGGGACGATAGGCGGGATGGGAAGTGATGAACCACGGTGTTAGTCGACACTGTAGGTAAGTGAGACCCCGCCTCCTTTAGCGATAAGCCAAGAGGGTCGTCCCATGTTCAAAACCGCCTAACTAGTCCAAGTAAAAAGGTGGATATGAATGCAAAATGAGGGAAGACCGACCATTACTGCTATCATCCTTCCTAGGGACTCGGTCCTTTGGTAGGCTCTTCACGGTAATAGTCGGTAAAAGGATTATTTTTGAGATGTGGGGACTCTTTTTGTGGGACGGGTTTTCTTTTGGCATTTTTCTTTCTCTTTTATATTTTTGCTTTGTTCGTTGCCATGCCATTTCTTTTTCTTCTTTTCTATTTTCTTTTGGCTTTTTGTGCCTTTTCTTTTTCTTCAATCTTTTCTTTCTTTCTTTCATTTTCTTTTCTTTGCCCTTTCGGCTTGATTTGAGTTATAGGCATTTCTTTTTGCAACAAGAAAGAGAGATTTCAACAAATTGCGATTTTATTGTGTGGATATGTGTAGGAGGTAGGGTAATGGGTATGTCGGGATGACGTCTTCCCTTCATACTCACAAAAAGGGGAGAACTTGGACTAATCAAACAATCCCTAACACGGTCACCTAAGGGACGGGACTCGGCAACCAAGGTCTTTTCACACCGTGGGTGGTCATAATGGTCAAAATGCAAATCCCGTAGTAAATCCCTAGTAAGCTAGGTGGACTCAAGGTAAAGGACCAACGAAATCATTGATTTAGGGTCATTCTATTAGACTAAGGTCCAAGACTCGATTCACATCACTAGAAAGGGAAAGTAAACCCTTGCACACTAGCCTCTAAACCGGGTTTTCGAAAACCGTTTACACACTAGACACAACTACACACACAAAACAAAGATACGACGAAAATGAAAGAAAAAGAGACAAAAGATAACAAAACAAAACAAGGAGAAACAAACACATAAACAAAACAAACACCACCCCGAACTTCCAAACAAGTCACCAAATCAACCACAAACTCTACAAAGCTCCACCCGAGCACACCTCATCACAAATCTCCTCCAAACAATACAAGAGATAAAGAGGAGGAAGGGATAAAAGGGCATTACCGGATGTCTTGAAAGCTTTCCAAAGCTAACGGTAATTAAGCGACCTACAAGGAAAAAGGGAGGCAAAAACACACAACAAAACAAAAATACGACACAACAACACAAAAGGAAAACACACAAAAGAAAATCTTTTTGATTTTTGTGAAATTTTTTCAAATTTTTAGGGATTTTAAAGATTTTTCGAAAAGACTACGAAAATAAACTAAGCTACACTAGAATATCGCTCCCCCACACTTAAACCGAGCAATGTCCTCATGCTCGATCGCAGTGTGTGGAGACACAAAAGAAAAGAAGAGAAACTACGAAAATAAAGCTAAAAATCAAAAAGAAAAGTGAAGAAAGGGTAGAATGTGTCCGGCCGGGGTGTAGTCAAGTCACCATGGGCCGAGACGAGAAAAGATATGGATGGGGGAAGAAAATAAAAAGAAAGGAATAAAAGGAAATGGGAGGGGAGGACTAGGTGTAATCAAGTCACCTAGCCCGGATTCCGCCTAAATCCGACTAAATCCCGAGAAGTGAAAAATAAAGTGAAAAGACTTGTAACTTTGGATTTTGAAATGACTCCCGACGTAATCACGTCATCGAGAGTCGGGAACAATAGCTACCAAGGCCTCGAAGGCCACCATGACACGAATGATAAGGGGAAGGGGAACATGCAAAGGGAGACAAGCTATAAAAGACGAAAAAGAAAGGATAGTTGCCGTACCAATCGGTTAGCAACTCACTTGCTTCATCGTCTCAATGTTCAATATCGGCCAAAGCTAGTCTTCGTCATTGCTACTCCTCTTCAATCTTGATAAGCCCGCATAGTTGAAGTATTAAGCTTGCATTGATAGAAGGAGGCGGGATTTGATGGGAAAGTCGGTGTGTAGTGAAGATAAGATGAGGTGAGAGTGTGTACATGAAGTGTAAGGTCATATGATAGGTGCAAGGGTAGGTAGGGAGGTTGGGAGGGGGTTTAAAATGGTTGGGTGGGCTCGAATGTCGAAGAAGAGGCAAAAGGAGGAGCAGGGGACCATCCCGGTCGGGATGGACTTCTTCCCGGTCGGGAAGACTCCTTCCCGGTCGGGATCACACTCCAGAGAACCCAATTTTCGGCACCCTCATCCCGATCGGGATGATATCCTTCCCGGTCGGGATGAGTCTTCTAGCCCTTCATTTCATTGATAGCTTCACCCACATGTCCACCAATACATCGAGATATAGAATCTCGTCCCCAAAAGCTTGTCAAAAGCTTCAAAAACCGACTCCTATGCTCAAAACCAAGCTTCTATCATCAACTACTCTCCTCGAGACTTCATCTTCACTTCATACCTAACAAACAAGCTCAAAGCATTCATCAAAATCCCTCCCTCACATCGCTCATCAAAATACCAAAGTACAAAGATTTCACAAAAACTAACAATCCTAAAAACCAAAATATCCAAACAAACAAAAAACACAAATACAAGCACAAAAGAAAAGGGAAAAGATATTTACACTAAGCTACTCTCACCAACTACACCTCCATAGCCATCAAGAGCTCGAAGGAGTAAGTCAAATGCCCTAGCAACATCTTCATTGAAGCTCACATGGCCGAGCCTAGCCACTTTCAAGAGCTTCCAAGTCGGAGGCAAGAAGCGATCATCTTCATTATGCTCGGGGTTCTCGTGATCTTCCGGGTCTTCGGAACCAACATAGCAACGACTCTTATGACCATCCGGTAGGTATAGTGGTCTAGAGTCATGCTCGGTGTTATGATGTGGAAGATCACACCCTAGGGGTGTCGCTTCTTCTACGGGGTCGAGAGTAGAGTTCTCTTCCACCGCCCGACAAGGATTCTCTTCATCAACCGTCTCACAAGACAAGGGACTAGAAATCGAGTGCGATAGAGGAGGAGAAGGCATCAAGTTTTATTCATTGGAGGCTTTAGGCTCTTCCAATTTCCCATACAAGGCAAGTTCCAAGGCATCTACTTCTTTTTCCCAAGTATTACGCTCCATTTCACTCACCTTGTCTAGTTGGCCTAGAGGGGTTATCTCCTCACTTGGTCTTGGATTGTCAAGATCCGGTTCATCACGAAGAAAATCGAACAAATCCAATTTTATCGCCAATACATTGGCTACCCAAGAGTTATCTTGATAATCATGTTCAACTCCCTCCTCATTGTCGACCCTTGAAGCTTCAACTTCCTCTACTCTTCCCCTATCTTCACCACCCAAACAATACTCAACAATGATCTCTTGATTTGCCCTCTCTTCTTCATTCGTGGCTTCATGATCGGGTTGACTTTCTTGTGGAGACACCCGACCTTCTTGCCCAAATGAACCTTCCTCAACAAGTCGTGGAGCTCGAGTGGCCGATATCGTGATACGAGCCATGAGTGCATTGATGCGAGCATCTTGCACCTCTATTTGGGCCTTGAGCTCCTCTCTAACCCCTTGTATGTGAGTCATCATCACTTGTTGACTCTTTTGCATTAAAATCATCATCTCATGTTGACCCTTTTGCAATTAACATTATCGCCTCTTGTTGACTCTTTTGCATTTGGACCAACATTTGACAAGTCTCAAAGTTGGGGATTATTGGTTGTGGGTTATGTGAGGGTGTTTGGTAGTTGTTAGGATGTTGGAATGATCCTTGACAACTTTCATGGTAACCATATGAAGAGGGTTCATAAGATTGTTGATGAGATTGGTATGGTTGGTAAAGTTGTGGGTTTTGGTAATTCGCCCCATAGTTGTCCCGTGATGATTGATGGAAGCTAGGACGTGCCATTTCCATAACGTTGCTTTGATACCTAGGATGAACTAGAAGCACTTGAGCAAACGTTAGTATCCTAGTGCTTTTGGGGCACTAGGAGGGGAGAATAGCACACAAGAAGTAGAACGGAGATACACAAGGAGAAGAGAACATAAAAGTCAAGAACAAAGTCCAAAACTAAGCAAACAAAAGTCCAAACTACGCCGTCCCCGGCAACGGCGCCAATTTGATGGGAGGGATTTGCCGTGGATCCGCGGTCAAATAATAACCAACTAACCTAACTAGGGTAGCTAGGGCAAGTCGGGTCGAATCCACAGGGACGGAAATGCGTGCAGACTAAGGTGCGCTACGGTCTAGGACTAGGTTCGAGACGAGCTAATCTAGGGGGAGGCTAAGGACTAGGCTAAGGTCTAACACGGAAAAGGAAGGCTAACAAGTAACTAATGACTAAGGGAAGCAAAGGTATCAATAAGAAGGAAAACTAGGGTTAGGTCGGGTTCATGGATGCAAAGGAGACAAAAAGGGGAAAAACGGGGTTACTAGCATGCTCTCGTAGCCTAGGTTCCGCCGATCGGGCTCTCGCTACGTAATCGGCCTAGGGGTCGTCCTCATCGGGCTCTCGCTACGTAATGAGGACACCAAACCAACCAACCAAACACAAACATACAAGAGAAGATGCAAGAAAAACAAGGATTGATAGTCTCTAGTCTCACAAGCATTTCATCGAACATGTGAAGTGCAAGGTTAATGGGAAACAACAAAAACAACATCTAGTACCACCCATCTGACCCTAATCATCCACAATCACACCCAATCACCCTAATAACCCTAGAAAGAGTCTACTCAAACATAATTAAGCTAAAACTAACACTAACAAGATAAACCAAAACAAGAACAAGAGCATACATATGTAAAACTAACAAGGATGATGAACAAAACAATAAACAAGATCTAAAGATTGAAACTTGATTAATAAAACAAAGATAAAGAGAAGGGAAAGGAGATTATACCATACTAGAAAAGATGAAATGAAGAAATCTTGCATAAATGGAAGAAAACCCAAATACATCAACCAAGGTTGTCAATCTTGGTTGGATATCTTCAAGAATTCCTTAATACAAGAGCTAAACTAAGATTAAAAACTAATTACCGACTAATCTACTCTAATCTTTTCTAATCTATGCTAAAGTAGTCTAGGGTTTAGTGCCTAATGTCTAATATGAAGAACATAACAAAAGAATACAAGAGGAAGGGTATATATAGGGTTACAATGAGTGAGGAGAAGAAAAGAAGTGAGGCGGGCTACAACTAGGCCTTCCCGGCCAGGAAGGTGGTGGTCCCGGTCGGGAAGTGGTCGGTCCCGTCCGGGAAGAGGTCATCCCAGTCGGGAAGGACCCGTGGCAGTAGCTCTTGCAATTGCACCCTCATCCCGGACGGGATGAGGCCATTCCCGTCGGGGATGAGTCTTGTAGGCCTCCAATATGAACTTTTTGGTCCCTCCTTGGTTCTCATGGGCTTCTCACCGATTCTCGGGGCTCGGGATCGAGTCTAAGAGGCTTGGGATTGGGTCCCAAGGTCTCGGGTTCGAATCCAAGGCATCGAGTGATCGTTCCTTCACTTCGTTGGCTCCAAAAAGTGTATGTATCGAGTCGGATTCGCTCCAATTCTTCACAAATGGTCTCGGGAACCTAAAACGAACTAAAGGAAGCATAAGTAACCCAAAAACCGCTCCCAAGGAGCGATTCCACAAGGAAAATGGGACCAAAATACAACAAAATAGGCACTACAAACTACACTTATCAACTCCCCCACACTTAACCCTTACTCGCCCTCGAGTAAGTACATACTAACTACTAAACTAGCCGAGTGGGTATTAGCGCACCCTACGCCCTTTCAACTCACGCGAGTACATTTAGAGAAAAAGTATACTCCGCAAGGCAAGTAAGGTCTTGCGACAAAACTGCGGATGCAACCGGACACAAGACACAAAAACAAACAAGCACACAAACAAACAAACCAACAAACACAAGGTTGCACCCAAAGAAAAAAAAATACCGCTTCCCTAAAACAAGCGGTGAAAGAAGCACCGGTTTAGGACTCGAGGCAAGTGACAACGTTCCCAAGCTAATCATACAAATCGAAATGAACTAAACCCTAATAGTATGATGACAAAGCAACAAAAACGTTGATAACTTACCTAGGTCCTCCAAGCTTTCTAAGAACGTACTACGGGACGATAGGAGGGATGAGAAGTGATGAACCACGGTGTTAATCGACATTTTAGGTAAGTGAGACCCCGCCCCCTTTAGCGATGAGCCAAGAGGGTTGTCCCATGTTCAAAACCGCCTAACTAGTCCAAGTAAAAAGGTGGATATGAATGCAAAATGAGGGAAGACCGACCATTACCGCTATCATCCTTCCTAGGGACTCGGTCCTTTGGTAGGCTCTTCACGGTAATAGTCGGTAAAAGGCTTATTTTTGAGATGTGGGGACTCTTTTTGTGGGACGGGTTTTCTTTTGGCATTTTTCTTTCTCTTTTATATTTTTGCTTTGTTCGTTGCCATGCCATTTCTTTTTCTTCTTTTCTATTTACTTTTGGATTTTTGTGCCTTTTCTTTTTCTTCAATCTTTTCTTTCTTTCATTTCTTTCATTTTCTTTTCTTTGCCCTTTTGGCTTGATTTGAGTTATAGGCATTTCTTTTTGCAACAAGAAAGAGAGATTTCAACAAATTGCGATTTTATTGTGTGGATATGTGTAGGAGGTAGGGTAATGGGTATGTCGGGATGACGTCTTCCCTTTATACTCACAAAAAGGGGAGAACTTGGACTCATCAAACAATCCCTAACACGGTCACCTAAGGGACGGGACTCGGCAACCAAGGTCTTTTCACACCGTGGGTGGTCATAATGGTCAAAATGCAAATCCCGTAGTAAATCCCTAGTAAGCTAGGTGGACTCAAGGTAAAGGACCAACGAAATCATTGATTTAGGGTCATTCTATTAGACTAAGGTCCAAGACTCGATTCACATCACTAGAAAGGGAAAGTAAACCCTTGCACACTAGCCTCTAAACCGGGTTTTCGAAAACCGTTTACACACTAGACAAAACTACACACACAAAACAAAGACACGACGAAAATGAAAGAAAAAGAGACAAAAGATAACAAAACAAAACAAGGAGAAACAAACACATAAACAAAACAAACACCACCCCGAACTTCCAAACAAGTCACCAAATCAACCACAAACTCTACAAAGCTCCACCCGAGCACACCTCATCACAAATCTCCTCCAAACAATACAAGAGATAAAGAGGAGGAAGGGATAAAAGGGCATTACCGGATGTCTTGAAAGCTTTCCAAAGCTAACGGTAATTAAGTGACCTACAAGGCAAAAGGGAGGCAAACACACACAACAAAACAAAAATACGACACAACGACACAAAAGGAAAACACACAAAAGAAAATCTTTTTGATTTTTGTGAAAATTTTTCAAATTTTTAAGGATTTTAAAGATTTTTCGAAAAGACTACGAAAATAAACTAAGCTACACTAGAATATCGCTCCCCCACACTTAAACCGAGCAATGTCCTCATGCTCGATCGCAGTGTGTGGAGACACAAAAGAAAAGAATAGAAACTACGAAAATAAAACTAAAAATCAAAAAGAAAAGTGAAGAAAGGGTAGAATGTGTCCGGCCGGGGTGTAGTCAAGTCACCATGGGCCGAGACGAGAAAAGATATGGATGGGGGAAGAAAATAAAAAGAAAGGAATAAAAGGAAATGGGAGGGGAGGACTAGGTGTAATCAAGTCACCTAGCCCGGATTCCGCCTAAATCCGACTAAATCCCGAAAAGTGAAAAATAAAGTGAAAAGACTTGTAACTTTGGATATTGAAATGACTCCCAACGTAATCACGTCATCGAGAGTCGGGAACAATAGATACCAAGGCCTCAAAGGCCACCATGACACGAATGATAAGGGGAAGGGGAACATGCAAAGGGAGACAAGCTACAAAAGACGGAAAAGAAAGGATAGTTGCTGTACCAATCGGTTAGCAACTCACTTGCTCCATCGTCTCAATGTTCAATATCGGCCAAAGCTAGTCTTCGTCATTGCTACTCCTCTTCAATCTTGATAAGCCCGCATGGTTGAAGTATTAAGCTTGCATTGGTAGAAGGAGGCGGGATTTGATGGGAAAGTCGGTGTGTAGTGAAGATAAGATGAGGTGAGAGTGTGTACATGAAGTGTAAGGTCATATGATAGGTGCAAGGGTAGGTAGGGAGGTTGGGAGGGGGTTTAAAATAGTTGGGTGAGCTCGAATGTCGAAGAAGAGGCAAAAGGAGGAGCAGGGGACCATCCCGGTCGAGATGGACTTCTTCCCGGTCGGGAAGACTCCTTCCCGGTCGGGATCACACTCCAGAGAACCCAATTTTCGGCACCCTCATCTCGATCGGGATGATATCCTTCCCGGTCGGGATGAGTCTTCTAGCCCTTCATTTCATTGATAGCTTCACCCACATGTCCACCAATACATCGAGATATAGAATCTCGTCCCCAAAAGCTTGTCAAAAGCTTCAAAAACCGACTCCTATGCTCAAAACCAAGCTTCTATCATCAACTACTCTCCTCGAGACTTCATCTTCACTTCATACCTAACAAACAAGCTCAAAGCATTCATCAAAATCCCTCCCTCACATCGCTCATCAAAATACCAAAGTAGAAAGATTTCACAAAAACTAACAATCCTAAAAACCAAAATATCCAAACAAACAAAAAACACAAATACAAGCACAAAAGAAAAGGGAAAATATATTTACACTAAGCTACTCTCACCAACTACACCTCCATAGCCATCAAGAGCTCGAAGGAGTAAGTCAAATGCCCTAGCAACATCTTCATTGAAGCTCACATGGCCGAGCCTAGCCACTTTCAAGAGCTTCCAAGTCGGAGGCAAGAAGCGATCATCTTCATTATGCTCGGGGTTCTCGTGATCTTCCGGGTCTTCGGAACCAACATAGCAACGACTCTTATGACCATCCGGTAGGTATAGTGGTCTAGAGTCATGCTCGGTGTTATGATGTGGAAGATCACACCCTAGGGGTGCCGCTTCTTCTACGGGGTCGAGAGTAGAGTTCTCTTCCACCGCCCGACAAGGATTCTCTTCATCAACCGTCTCACAAGATAAGGGACTAGAAATCGAGTGCGATAGAGGAGGAGAAGGCATCAAGTTTTATTCATTGGAGGCTTTAGGCTCCTCCAATTTCCCATACAAGGCAAGTTCCAAGGCATCTGCTTCTTTTTCCCAAGTATTACGCTCCTTTTCACTCACCTTGTCTAGTTGGCCTAGAGGGGTTATCTCCTCACTTGGTCTTGGATTGTCAAGATCCGGTTCATCACGAAGAAAATCGAACAAATCCAATTTTATCGCCAATACATTGGCTACCCAAGAGTTATCTTGATAATCATGTTCAACTCCCTCCTCATTGTCGACCCTTGAAGCTTCAACTTCCTCTACTCTTCCCCTATCTTCACCACCCAAACAATACTCAACAATGATCTCTTGATTTGCCCTCTCTTCTTCATTCGTGGCTTCATGATCGGGTTGACTTTCTTGTGGAGACACCCGACCTTCTTGCCCAAATGAACCTTCCTTAACAAGTCGTGGAGCTCGAGTGGCCGATATCGTGATACGAGCCATGAGTGCATTGATGCGAGCATCTTGCACCTCTATTTGGGCCTTGAGCTCCTCTCTAACCCCTTGTATGTGAGTCATCATCACTTGTTGACTCTTTTGCATTAAAATCATCATCTCATGTTGACCCTTTTGCAATAACATTATCGCCTCTTGTTGACTCTTTTGCATTTGGACCAACATTTGACAAGTCTCAAACTTGGGGATTATTGGTTGTGGGTTATGTGAGGGTGTTTGGTAGTTGTTAGGATGTTGGAATGATCCTTGACAACTTTCATGGTAACCATATGAAGAGGGTTCATAAGATTTTTGATGAGATTGGTATGGTTGGTAAAGTTGTGGGTTTTGGTAATTCGCCCCATAGTTGTCCCGTGATGATTGATGGAAGCTAGGACGTGCCATTTCCATAACGTTGCTTTGATACCTAGGATGAACTAGAAGCACTTGAGCAAACGTTAGAATCCTAGTGCTTTTGGGGCACTAGGAGGGGAGAATAGCACACAAGAAGTAGAACGGAGATACACAAGGAGAAGAGAACATAAAAGTCAAGAACAAAGTCCAAAACTAAGCAAACAAAAGTCCAAACTACGCCGTCCCCGGCAACGGCGCCAATTTGATGGGAGGGATTTGCCGTGGATCCGCGGTCAAATAATAACCAACTAACCTAACTAGGGTAGCTAGGGCAAGTCGGGTCGAATCCACAGGGACGGAAATGCGTGCAGACTAAGGTGCGCTACGGTCTAGGACTAGGTTCGAGACGAGCTAATCTAGGGGGAGGCTAAGGACTAGGCTAAGGTCTAACACGGAAAAGGAAGGCTAACAAGTAACTAATGACTAAGGAAAGCAAAGGTATCAATAAGAAGGAAAACTAGGGTTAGGTCGGGTTCATGGATGCAAAGGAGACAAAAAGGGGAAAAACGGGGTTACTAGCATGCTCTCGTAGCCTAGGTTCCGCCGATCGGGCTCTCGCTACGTAATCGGCCTAGGGGTCGTCCTCATCGGGCTCTCGCTACGTAATGCGGACACCAAACCAACCAACCAAACACAAACATACAAGAGAAGATGCAAGAAAAACAAGGATTGATAGTCTCTAGTCTCACAAGCATTTCATCGAACATGTGGAGTGCAAGGTTAATGGGAAACAACAAAAACAACATCTAGTACCACCCGTCTGACCCTAATCATCCACAATCACACCCAATCACCCTAATAACCCTAGCAATAGTCTACTCAAACATAATTAAGCTAAAACTAACACTAACAAGATAAACCAAAACAAGAACAAGAGCATACATATGTAAAACTAACAAGGATGATGAACAAAACAATAAACAAGATCTAAAGATTGAAACTTGATTAATAAAACAAAGATAAAGAGAAGGGAAAGGAGATTATACCATACCAGAAAAGATGAAATGAAGAAATCTTGCATAAATGGAAGAAAACCCAAATACATCAACCAAGGTTGTCAATCTTGGTTGGATATCTTCAATAATTCCTTAATACAAGAGCTAAACTAAGATTAACAAATAATTACCGACTAATCTACTCTAATCTATGCTAATCTATGCTAAAGTGGTCTAGGGTTTAGTGCCTAATGTCTAATATGAAGAACATAACAAAAGAATACAAGAGGAAGGGTATATATAGGGTTACAATGAGTAAGGAGAAGAAAAGAAGTGAGGCGGGCTACAGCTAGGCCTTCCCGGCCGGGAAGGTGGTGGTCCCGGTCGGGAAGTGGTCGGTCCCGGCCGGGAAGAGTTCATCCCAGTCGGGAAGGACCCGTGGCAGTAGCTCTTGCAATTGCACCCTCATCCCGGACGGGATGAGGCCATTCCCGTCGGGGATGAGTCTTGTAGGCCTCCAATATGAACTTTTTGGTCCCTCCTTGGTTCTCGTGGGCTTCTCACCGATTCTCAGGGCTCGGGATCGAGTCTAAGAGGCTCGGGATTGGGTCCCAAGGTCTCGGGTTCGAATCCAAGGCATCGAGTGATCGTTCCTTCACTTCGTTGGCTCCAAAAAGTGTATGTATCGAGTCGGATTCGCTCCAATTCTTCACAAATGGTCTCGGGAACCTAAAACGAACTAAAGGAAGCATAAGTAACCCAAAAACCGCTCCCAAGGAGCGATTCTACAAGGAAAATGGGACCAAAATACAACAAAATAGGCACTACAAATTACACTTATCAACTCCCCCACACTTAACCCTTACTCGCCCTCGAGTAAGCACATACTAACTACTAAACTAGCCGAGTGGGTATTAGCGCACCCTACGCCCTTTCAACTCACGCGAGTACATTTAGAGGAAAAGTATACTCCGCAAGGCAAGTAAGGTCTTGCGAAAAAACTGCGGATGCAACCGGACACAAGACACAAAAACAAACAAGCACACAAACAAACAAACCAACAAACACAAGGTTGCACCCAAAGAAAAAAAAATACCGCTTCCCTCAAACAAGCGGTGAAAGAAGCACCGGTTTAGGACTCGAGGCAAGTGACAACGTTCCCAAGCTAATCATACAAATCGAAATGAACTAAACCCTAATAGTATGATGACAAAGCAACAAAAACGTTGATAACTTACCTAGGTCCTCCAAGCTTTCTAAGAACGTACTACGGGACGATAGGAGGGATGAGAAGTGATGAACCACGGTGTTAATCGACATTTTAGGTAAGTGAGACCCCGCCCCCTTTAGCGATGAGCCAAGAGGGTTGTCCCATGTTCAAAACCGCCTAACTAGTCCAAGTAAAAAGGTGGATATGAATGCAAAATGAGGGAAGACCAACCATTACCGCTATCATCCTTCCTAGGGACTCGGTCCTTTGGTAGGCTCTTCACGGTAATAGTCGGTAAAAGGCTTATTTTTGAGATGTGGGGACTCTTTTTGTGGGACGGGTTTTCTTTTGGCATTTTTCTTTCTCTTTTATATTTTTGCTTTGTTCGTTGCCATGCCATTTCTTTTTCTTCTTTTCTATTTACTTTTGGATTTTTGTGCCTTTTCTTTTTCTTCAATCTTTTATTTCTTTTATTTCTTTCATTTTCTTTTCTTTGCCCTTTTGGCTTGATTTGAGTTATAGGCATTTCTTTTTGCAACAAGAAAGAGAGATTTCAACAAATTGCGATTTTATTGTGTGGATATGTGTACGAGGTAGGGTAATGGGTATGTCGGGATGACGTCTTCCCTTCATACTCACAAAAAGGGGAGAACTTGGACTCATCAAACAATCCCTAACACGGTCACCTAAGGGACGGGACTCGGCAACCAAGGTCTTTTCACACCGTGGGTGGTCATAATGGTCAAAATGCAAATCCCGTAGTAAATCCCTAGTAAGCTAGGTGGACTCAAGGTAAAGGACCAACGAAATCATTGATTTAGGGTCATTCTATTAGACTAAGGTCCAAGACTCGATTCACATCACTAGAAAGGGAAAGTAAACCCTTGCACACTAGCCTCTAAACCGGGTTTTCGAAAACCGTTTACACACTAGACACAACTACACACACAAAACAAAGACACGACGAAAATGAAAGAAAAAGAGACAAAAGATAACAAAACAAAACAAGGAGAAACAAACACATAAACAAAACAAACACCACCCCGAACTTCCAAACAAGTCACCAAATCAACCACAAACTCTACAAAGCTCCACCCGAGCACACCTCATCACAAATCTCCTCCAAACAATACAAGAGATAAAGAGGAGGAAGGGATAAAAGGGCATTACCGGATGTCTTGAAAGCTTTCCAAAGCTAACGGTAATTAAGTGACCTACAAGGAAAAAGGGAGGCAAACACACACAACAAAACAAAAATACGACACAATGACACAAAAGGAAAACACACAAAAGAAAATCTTTTTGATTTTTGTGAAAATTTTTCAATTTTTTAGGGATTTTAAAGATTTTTCGAAAAGACTACGAAAATAAACTAAGCTACACTAGAATATCGCTCCCCCACACTTAAACCGAGCAATGTCCTCATGCTCGATCGCAGTGTGTGGAGACACAAAAGAAAAGAATAGAAACTACGAAAATAAAACTAAAAATCAAAAAGAAAAGTGAAGAAAGGGTAGAATGTGTCCGGCCGGGGTGTAGTCAAGTCACCATGGGCCGAGACGAGAAAAGATATGGATGGGGGAAGAAAATAAAAAGAAAGGAATAAAAGGAAATGGGAGGGGAGGACTAGGTGTAATTAAGTCACCTAGCCCGGATTCCGCCTAAATCCGACTAAATCCCGAAAAGTGAATAAAGTGAAAAGACTTGTAACTTTGGATTTTGAAATGACTCCCAACGTAATCACGTCATCGAGAGTCGGGAACAATAGCTACCAAGACCTCAAAGGCCACCATGACACGAATGATAAGGGGAAGGGTAAAATGCAAAGGGAGACAAGCTATAAAAGACGGAAAAGAAAGGATAGTTGCCGTACCAATCGGTTAGCAACTCACTTGCTCCATCGTCTCAATGTTCAATATCGGCCAAAGCTAGTCTTCGTCATTGCTACTCCTCTTCAATCTTGATAAGCCCGCATGGTTGAAGTATTAAGCTTGCATTGGTAGAAGGAGGCGGGATTTGATGGGAAAGTCGGTGTGTAGTGAAGATAAGATGAGGTGAGAGTGTGTACATGAAGTGTAAGGTCATATGATAGGTGCAAGGGTAGGTAGGGAGGTTGGGAGGGGGTTTAAAATGGTTGGGTGGGCTCGAATGTCGAAGAAGAGGCAAAAGGAGGAGCAGGGGACCATCCCGGTCGGGATCGACTTCTTCCCGGTCGGGAAGACTCCTTCCCGGTCGGGATCACACTCCAGAGAACCAAATTTTCGGCACCCTCATCCCGATCGGGATGATATCCTTCCCGGTCGGGATGAGTCTTCTAGCCCTTCATTTCATTGATAGCTTCACCCACATTTCCACCAATACATCGAGATATAGAATCTCGTCCCCAAAAGCTTGTCAAAAGCTTCAAAAACCGACTCCTATGCTCAAAACCAAGCTTCTATCATCAACTACTCTCCTCGAGACTTCATCTTCACTTCATACCTAACAAACAAGCTCAAAGCATTCATCAAAATCCCTCCCTCACATCGCTCATCAAAATACCAAAGTAGAAAGATTTCACAAAAACTAACAATCCTAAAAACCAAAATATCCAAACAAACAAAAAACACAAATACAAGCACAAAAGAAAAGGGAAAAGATATTTACACTAAGCTACTCTCACCAACTACACCTCCATAGCCATCAAGAGCTCGAAGGAGTAAGTCAAATGCCCTAGCAACATCTTCATTGAAGCTCACATGGCCGAGCCTAGCCACTTTCAAGAGCTTCCAAGTCGGAGGCAAGAAGCGATCATCTTCATTATGCTCGGGGTTCTCGTGATCTTCCGGGTCTTCGGAACCAACATAGCAATGACTCTTATGACCATCCGGTAGGTATAGTGGTCTAGAGTCATGCTCGGTGTTATGATGTGGAAGATCACACCCTAGGGGTGCCGCTTCTTCTACGGGGTCTAGAGTAGAGTTCTCTTCCACCGCCCGACAAGGATTCTCTTCATCAACCGTCTCACAAGACAAGGGACTAGAAATTGAGTGCGATAGAGGAGGAGAAGGCATCAAGTTTTATTCATTGGAGGCTTTAGGCTCCTCCAATTTCCTATACAAGGCAAGTTCCAAGGCATCTGCTTCTTTTTCCCAAGTATTACGCTCCTTTTCACTCACCTTGTCTAGTTGGCCTAGAGGGGTTATCTCCTCACTTGGTCTTGGATTGTCAAGATCCGGTTCATCACGAAGAAAATCGAACAAATCCAATTTTATCGCCAATACATTGGCTACCCAAGAGTTATCTTGATAATCATGTTCAACTCCCTCCTCATTGTCGACCCTTGAAGCTTCAACTTCCTCTACTCTTCCCCTATCTTCACCACCCAAACAATACTCAACAATGATCTCTTGATTTGCCCTCTCTTCTTCATTCGTGGCTTCATGATCGGGTTGACGTTCTTGTGGAGACACCCGACCTTCTTGCCCAAATGAACCTTCCTCAACAAGTCGTGGAGCTCGAGTGGCCGATATCGTGATACGAGCCATGAGTGCATTGATGCGAGCATCTTGCACCTCTATTTGGGCCTTGAGCTCCTCTCTAACCCCTTGTATGTGAGTCATCATCACTTGTTGAATCTTTTGCATTAAAATCATCATCTCATGTTGACCCTTTTGCAATTAATATTATCGCCTCTTGTTGACTCTTTTGCATTTGGACCAACATTTGACAAGTCTCAAAGTTGGGGATTATTGGTTGTGGGTTATGTGAGGGTGTTTGGTAGTTGTTAGGATGTTGGAATGATCCTTGACAACTTTCATGGTAACCATATGAAGAGGGTTCATAAGATTGTTGATGAGATTGGTATGGTTGGTAAAGTTGTGGGTTTTGGTAATTCGCCCCATAGTTGTCCCGTGATGATTGATGGAAGCTAGGACGTGCCATTTCCATAACGTTGCTTTGATACCTAGGATGAACTAGAAGCACTTGAGCAAACGTTAGTATCCTAGTGCTTTTGGGGCACTAGGAGGGGAGAATAGCACACAAGAAGTAGAACGGAGATACACAAGGAGAAGAGAACATAAAAGTCAAGAACAAAGTCCAAAACTAAGCAAACAAAAGTCCAAACTACGCCGTCCCCGGCAACGGCGCCAATTTGATGGGAGGGATTTGCCGTGGATCCGCGGTCAAATAATAACCAACTAACCTAACTAGGGTAGCTAGGGCAAGTCGGGTCGAATCCACAGGGACGGAAATGCGTGCAGACTAAGGTGCGCTACGGTCTAGGACTAGGTTCGAGACGAGCTAATCTAGGGGGAGGCTAAGGACTAGGCTAAGGTCTAACACGGAAAAGGAAGGCTAACAAGTAACTAATGAATAAGGGAAGCAAAGGTATCAATAAGAAGGAAAACTAGGGTTAGGTCGGGTTCATGGATGCAAAGGAGACAAAAAGGGGAAAAACGGGGTTACTAGCATGCTCTCGTAGCCTAGGTTCCGCCGATCGGGCTCTCGCTACGTAATCGACCTAGGGGTCGTCCTCATCGGGCTCTCGCTACGTAATGAGGACACCAAACCAACCAACCAAACACAAACATACAAGAGAAGATGCAAGAAAAACAAGGATTGATAGTCTTTAGTCTCACAAGCATTTCATCGAACATGTGGAGTGCAAGGTTAATGGGAAACAACAAAAACAACATCTAGTACCACCCATCTGACCCTAATCATCCACAATCACACCCAATCACCCTAATAACCCTAGCAAGAGTCTACTCAAACATAATTAAGCTAAAACTAACACTAACAAGATAAACCAAAACAAGAACAAGAGCATACATATGTAAAACTAACAAGGATGATGAACAAAACAATAAACAAGATCTAAAGATTGAAACTTGATTAATAAAACAAAGATAAAGAGAAGGGAAAGGATATTATACCATACTAGAAAAGATGAAATGAAGAAATCTTGCATAAATGGAAGAAAACCCAAATACATCAACCAAGGTTGTCAATCTTGGTTGGATATCTTCAAGAATTCCTTAATACAAGAGCTAAACTAAGATTAACAACTAATTACCGACTAATCTACTCTAATCTTTGCTAATATATGCTAAAGTAGTCTAGGGTTTAGTGCCTAATGTCTAATATGAAGAACATAACAAAAGAATACAAGAGGAAGGGTATATATAGGGTTACAATGAGTAAGGAGAAGAAAAGAAGTGAGGCGGGCTACAACTAGGCCTTCCCGGCCGGGAAGGTGGTGGTTCGGGTCCGGAAGTGGTCGGTCCCGGCCGGGAAGAGGTCATCACAGTCGGGAAGGACCCCTGGCAGCAGCTCTTGCAATTGCACCCTCATCCCGGACGGGATGAGGCCATTCCCGTCGGGGATGAGTCTTGTAGGCCTCCAATATGAACTTTTTGGTCCCTTCTTGGTTCTCGTGGGCTTCTCACCGATTCTAGGGGCTCAGGATCGAGTCTAAGAGGCTCGGGATTGGGTCTCAAGGTCTCGGGGTCGAATCCAAGGCATCGAGTGATCGTTCCTTCACTTCGTTGGCTCCAAAAAGTGTATGTATCGAGTCAGATTCGCTCCAATTCTTCACAAATGGTCTCGGGAACCTTAAACGAACTAAAGGAAGCATAAGTAACCCAAAAACCGCTCCCAAGGAGCGATTCCACAAGGAAAATGGGACCAAAATACAACAAAATAGGCACTACAAACTACACTTATCAGAAATTTTTGAAAAAAAAAGAGATTGACTCATGAAGAGATTAGGAAAGTTCGGGATGAATATTCCCGTGCTAGTATCGGGACTAAGCTTGTGGGTTGGTTCCGTTTAGAATTAGTTAACTTTCCTAAAAAGTTTTCAAGGCTAATGCTATATATAGCCCTCCTTTACCATTGATTTCTTCATAACTCCCATCACAAATCAATCTCTTCTTTAAAGAAAGTCTCTTTATTTCCCTTAAGGCAAAAATAAAGTCTCTTTATCCTGTTAAGAAATCAGCCATGGGAATCGATAGGTTGAGCGACATGCTGCAGGAATGGTCCCGACAATTTAGGGATGCCGATAGGGTGGCCTTGAACCAGACGGGTATTGCTCAGCTTTATACCTTCCGTCAGATGCAAGTTGATCGCTACTTTTTGGATGCATGCTTGGCTTATTGGGACGACATATATCATGTCTTTGCTTTTCCTTGGGGCGAAGTCTGCCCTTTACCTGAGGAGATCGCAGCTGTGGGAGGATGGAACCCAATGCTTCGGCCCGCTGTCCCATATTCGGTCTACGACCTGAGGAGGAAGCTTCGAGAATTCTTAGGTCTCTCCCATAATGAGGTATCTCGAATGGCCCGGGATGACAACACAGTTTCCTTGATCGATCTGGCCGAGAAGTTTATGAACCCGCATGATGTCCGAGTGAGATCAATTCACACCCGTAGGGCTTTTTCTTTCTGCATGCTCCATGTTTATGCCTTTGAGGGTCACATGGACTTATTATCATGTATGGGTCACATCCGTCTATTAACCGTGGTTGATTTAATGGAGACAGAGCATAACCCGGCTTGGCTGATTACGGGTGAAATAATCTAAGGCTTGGACAATCGCAAAAGGGATTCGTCCGTCCGTCTCACCGGAAGCACCCGCTTGCTGCAAGTATGTCGGATTTTTTATTCTTTTCTCGATTTCTTGATTTTTTGAATTTTTTGAGATTTTTCGTGAATTTTGACTGCTGCAGTGGGCACTCGATCGAGTGCCCTCGATAAAAAGCCCCCTGTTCGCTCCCAGTGATGCTACTCGATCGAGTCATCCTGGCACTCGATCGAGTGTCATCAGGCGGACGCCTGTTTCGTCTCGGGATTTAATGCTTTTGTTTCCTTTTTCAGATTTGGCTTTATGAGAGGCTATCAGTGATAGATCCTCCTCTTGATGCTAGCAATTACCGCCATAACCAACTGATGACGAGGAGACGTGCCATTGATTTTTCTCGCCAAATTAGTCCGAAATACTGGGACGAGATATTATCAATCCATGGCGGGCGGCTAATTCGATGGGTTGTGCCGTGGTGGCCCATCTGCATTTCGACCGGATTGGATCCAAGGGACAGAGCTCGTTACCAAGTAATCTTGTCCTTCAGGCAAACGGTTCATCTCTACCCGGATCGCATACTAAGGCAGTACGGACGGGCTCAACGGATACCAGAAATTGAAGCAGTTGTGAGTGACCCTACCCAACTGACTGACGTGATGTGCGATACGTGGATTTAGAGATGGTACACCCGGCATACTTGGCCCGTTTCCAAATCTCGTCATTCGATTTGGGTTTCAGAGTCATACGTGAAGTGGACCAAAGCAGGTGATGCCAAAGCCCGAGCTGCTTTGAAGGTTGACGAAGCCTTCGACCTGCTGAGAAGGGAGCAAGCTAAAGACAACATGGGATTCTTTGATGAAGGAGACACTCCGGCTACCCTAGTTCGTCTAATGTCAGGACAGAAGAAGAAGGCTAAGACTCAAGCTGAAGGGTCTAGTGCTAAAGGTGCTCGGGGGAAAGTGAGCCCCCAGACTGACTTAGAGAGGAGACTGGGCCCAAAACTAGCAATGCAGGACCGACTTGGCCCACGGGATAGACTACCCGAGCACGTGCGAGCTCGACTTGGGCCGAAGACCGTTATAGAAGACCCGTCGTTAAAGAAGCGGGTTCGTGCTAAAGAGGTTCCCCTTGTGATTAGGGAACGCTCGTCCCCACCTCGGCGACCTCGGGCTCCTCGCGACCCAAAGGACAAGGGGAAGGGCAAGATGCCCGGTTACTAGTCTCCTTTATTTATTATTTGAGTATTACTATTAATTTTTTGGTGTGATTTTTGTGTGTTGTTTGTTTTTTTTTTTTTGTGTCTGCCGTGTTTGGCGTTAATTTTTTTTTTTGTAATCCCGAATTTATCGAGACTTTAATAAAAGACGTATTATTGAATGTCGTTCCCGTCTTTTCGTTTATTGCAGTGGTTGTACCCTTTTGAGGGGTTGCCTACGTATCCACAATTAGCGGAATCAAACCAAACGTAGTTCAAAATTTTATTTGATTGATTTTCTTTGCAGTTTTCGAAATACATCAAGATTATAAATTCGAGATGTGCGACGGTAGAATAATTAATTCTAACTCATTGACTTGTCTAAAATTTTGAATATTTATAAAAAGACAAATTTTTATAAATTTTGCAAATGACATTGAGATAGGGGTTTATGGGTAGTAGCGCTTCAGCTGGTCTAAGTTGGTCGGGTTGACGAACTCATTCCCATCCAGGTCTGTCACCATCACCGCTCCTCCTGATAGGACCTTCTTGACTAAGTATGGCCCAGTCCAATTGGGTTTAAATTTTCCTCTTGGATCAACCGGTAGTAAGGCACGAACCGATTTCAGGACCAAATCCCCTTCTTTGATGTTCCTGGGCCTAACCCTTTTATTGAAAGCCCGTTGGATTCTTTTTTGATATACTTGGATGTTGTTGAGGGCCCGGGATCGCCGTTCGTCTAAAAGGACTAGCGAATCGTATTGGGCTTGGACCCAATCTGCTTCAGGCACTTGGCTTTCAAGTAGAATCCTGAGGGATGTCACCTCTAGCTCGACTGGCTGGACTGTTTCCATTTCATATGTCAGATAATATGGAGTTGCTCCGGTCGCGGTGCGGATTGATGTTCGATACCCCCATAAGGCAAAGGGTATTTTGTCGGGCCAATCCCGATAATTCTCAGCCATCTTTTTAAGTATGGTGACAATTGTTTTATTGGCCGCTTCTACCGCTCCATTTGTTTGAGGTCGGTAGGCTGAAGATGTATGCCTTTGGATTTTATATTTTGCCAGCAATGCGGCAGTTTCGGCTTGAAAGTGGGTCCCGTGATCACTAATAAATTCGTGAGGGATCCCATATCGGCAGATTATCTTATTTTGGATAAATTTGGCCACGTGCTTGGCGTTCGAGACACGGTATGACTCGGCTTCAACCCATTTGGTGAAGTAGTCGATGGCCACTAAGATGAAGCAATGACCTCCCGTCCCGGAAGGATGCACCTTTCTGATTATGTCAATACCCCATGTCGAAAACGGCCATGGTGATGTCATGGTATATAATAGGAAAGAGGGCATATGCTGTACATTGCCAAAGATATGACAGTTATGGCAGTGTTTGACATATAGCTGGCAGTCTGTTTCCATGGTGCTCTAGTAATACCCGAGACTCATGATTTTACGGGATAGCATATGGGCATTCATATGCGGACCGTTTTCACCGTCGTGGACTTCGGCCATGACCTTTTCGGCCTGCATTTTGTCGATACACAGGAGGAGAGCCCCCTGCGCCGTCTTTTTGTACAACTGCCCGTCGTCTGTACGGACAAATTGGGTTGCCAACCTTCGCAAAGCCTTCTTGGCCCGGTTTTCAGCTTCCGGGGGATATTCTCCCGTTGTCAGGTAGGTTAGGACGACTTGATACCAAGGTTCTGGGTCAGTTATCTCGATATCTTGAATGACATGGATATAAGCCGGCTCGGACCGTCTTTCAACACAGATAGACATGCTGGTAAGGTGATCCGGGATGTTCAGTAAAGATGCTAATTTGGAAAGTGCATCTGTAAACTGATTTTCCTCCCGGGGCAGGTAGATATATTCTACCTTTTGGAATTGTTTCTCTAGAATCCGTACTCGTGCTTGGTAAGCCATTAGATTGGCGTTCCGAGTTTTCCATTTTTGGAGCGCTTGATTGATGACCAGTGAAGAATCACCGTGGACCCGGAGGTTTATTACCCCTAAGTCAGCGGTGGCTTGCAACCCGTGAATGCATTCTTCGTATTCGGCTGCGTTGTTGGTCACGTCAAAGTCCAACTTGATGGATAATGGGGTGTGTTCCCCTTGTGGCGAGATTAGCAGAATTCCGACCCTAAATCCTCGGAAGTTGGATGCTCCATCAAAATACAAATCCCATGTTTCAATGTCAGTATGGAATATATCTTCGTCAGGAAAGGCCCAAGTATCGGTCTGGCCTTCTTCATGTATCGGGCTATTGGCGAGGAAATCGGCTACTACCCGGCCTTTGATGGCTTTTAATGGTACAAACTTGAGGTCAAACTCAGATAACATTAAAGTCCATCTGGACATCCTGCCGTTGAGGATGGGCTTCTCGAATAGGTACTTGATAGGATCCATTTTGGATAATACATGTACCTCGTGACTGAGCATATAATGTCGGAGCTTTTTAGTGGCCCAAACCAATGCTAGGCACGTTTTCTCGAGCATTGTGTACTTGCATTCGTACTCGAGGAACTTTTTACTGATGTAGTAAATAGCCCGTTCTTCTGATTCGAGTGTCTGGGCCAGCATAGCCCACATGGCTGTCTCGGTCATCGTTAGGTATAACGACAAAGGCAAAACGGGTTGAGGTGGCATTAATACCGGCGGAGCAGACAGAATTTCCTTGATTTTGTCGAAAGCCGCTTGACATTTGTCGTCCCATAGCACCCGTTCCCCTATCTTCTGTTTCTTGAAAATGGGCTCGCATACCATGGTTAGTTTCGAAATGAACCGGCTGATGTATTGGACTTTCCCGAGAAACCCCCTTATTTCTTTTTCGGTCTTGGGTGGTTGCATCTCGGTGTTGGCTTTGATTTTAGCTGGGTCAACCTCGATGCCGCGTTGGCTAACGATATGGCCCAGTAATTTGCCCGACGTTACCCAAAAATTTCATTTTTGTGGGTTCAGTCTCATGTTGTATTTTCGTAGCCGGGTGAAGAACTTTCTTAGGGCCGAGATGTGCCCGCTTCGGTCCTTGGATTTGACGATCATGTCGTCGACGTAGACCTCCACTTCTTTATGCATCATGTCATGTAATAAAGTGGTGGCGGTCCGTTGATAAGTGGCCCCGACATTGATAAGCCCAAATGGCATAACAGTGTAGCAGTAAGTCCCTCAAGGTGTAATGAAGGTGGTCTTACCCATATCCTCTTCTGCCATTTTAATCTGATTGTATCCGGCATACCCGTCCATGAATGATAGAAGGGCATGATCGGCCGTGTTATCCACCAATATGTCGATGTGTGGTAGCGGAAAATCGTCTTTTGGACTGGCCTTGTTTAGGTCCCGAAAGTCCACGCATACTCGCACCTTGCCGTCCTTCTTGGGTACCGGCACGATGTTTGCAACCCAGTCTGGATATTCAGACACTTGTATAAAACACGCTTTGAATTGTTTGTCTACCTCTTCTTTGACTTTTAGAGACCATTCGGGCTTCATCCTTCTGAGCTTCTGTTTTACCGGCTTGCACCCATCTTTGATGGGTATTCGGTGTTCAGCTATTTCCCGGTCTATATCCGGCATGTCCTTGTAGGACCATGCGAAGACCTCTTTGAATTCTTGGAGGAGGTCTGTGAATTGTTTTCTCTCCTCGAGATCTAAAGATAGGCCCAACTTAAGCATCTGGGGCTCTAAAGTGTTTCCCACATTGATGGACTCGGTTTCTTCGATTACCGGATCTCGGGATTCCCTTTGTTCGAGCTGCTCGATCAGATGCGGAGACAAAGGTACCTTTTCGTCGGGTTTCTCAATGTCATTGCATATAAGATTTTTGAAATTGAGAAAATTTTGGAAATAAGACAAGTCATAAGCAGAACGGTTTTCGATATTATTATTAATGGTAAATTTTGAAAATAGCTCGAATAGAGCTGCCATCTGATCATTGGTCAGTGGCGGGATAGGGAGAGGTCTTGGCACAGGCCTCAAGACCTCAGTGGATGTGGCTAAGGGAAGAGGGGTTACAGACTCGACTCTAGCACCAGACCCTCTAAACCTGGACTCAGACTCAGACTCCGACTCAGACTCAGACTCGGACTTCGTATCCGGCATGTCTCCCTCGCCGGTGGTCAGCTTGTAGACCCGTCCTTGACTATCGGTCCATTTGACGGTCTTCCTCCAGGCCCTCGTCTCGTCGTTGGCACCGACCTCGGTGATTAGCTTGGTTGGGTCGAACCGATCACTGCGGAGGATCAAGTTGACCAAATCGTCCTTTGGAGCAGGGACGGTCTTGTCTTCTCCAAATAAGAGCCCCAGCACGGGTTCGGAGTTGCTCTCACCTTTCTCGGACTCGACCTGGATAATGGTGAATATATCATCGGGGATATAGTTGCATTCCCGAGCCGTTTTGGTGTCGGGATATGTGATGGTGGGTTGGTAGAGGCCCACTTGGATCGCCCCAAATACGGGAGTGACGAATTTGATCGCATTGGCCCGGCCCACGTTTTCCGAGCTGATAATATATCCTAAACCGAATCGAGATTCTCCGTTGTCTAGGACTTCGATAACTTTCCCCGCCGGAAGGTGCGGCCTTGAAGTGGCTCCGGGTAGGTAACCCAGATTTTGTAGCATCGTGTCGATGCTAGTGGTGAAGTAAGGCTTGAAGAGATATTCCTCTTCGATCATGCCCACGAAATCGAATCCTCGTGGTTCGGCCCGACTTGTGGCATTACAGCTAGCCACGGTCATCGGGGTTGCCTCCAGTGTGACGATATCGTCTTTAAGTGGCACCTTGACTTTTCGATGGAGGGTAGAGGATACGGCCTTGACTGCATGGATCCAAGGTCTTCCCAGGAGCAGATTAAAAGACGAGGTGACATCGATCACCTGAAATTTCAACTCCTTTTCGATTGGGCCCGTTATGATTTTCAATTTAACGGCCCCGACGACTGGTTTTGGGCTTCCGTCAAAAGCCTGGATCGTTTGTGCGGTCGGGAGGTAGTCGGCATCGGTGATGCCGAGGGCTCTAGCAGTCCTTAGAGGTAGGACATTCACGGCTGATCCATCATCGATAAGGGTCATTGGGAGGTACTTACCCTTGCAGATGACTGTGATATATAGGGCCAGGTTATGGTTGGGCCCAAACGGTGGCAGATCGGCTTCAGAGAAGGTTATGAGTGGGCCTTCGTTCTTGGACTTGCCCTTGAGGTAGGGCATGATAGTAGCTACCATTTCAGCAGGGGTAGCTTGTGAATCGACCTCGATTTCACCGAGAGCCTTAGTCAGTGCTTCCCGATGTGCCTGTGAGATAACCAGTAGTTGCCATATAGTCAGATCAGTTCGAACCCTCTTCAGTTGTTGGACTAAAGCCGTGTCATTGCTTGGCTCTTCGAGGGTAGACCCCGTCCTGGCAGGTCCAGTGACGTGTGTTGGAGTGGCGCGCCCAGCAGTGGCGAAGTGGTTAGTGGCTAATGCTTTGGACTTAGCCCTTCGGACCTCTTCAAGGGTAATGGGGACAGCTTCCCCTTTGGTCAGGTAAACATCGTCCTCGTCATCGAACCATATCCCATTGATTTGTGGGATAAAAGGGTAAATGAGGTGAGAACAATCAATTACTTCCCCCGTGAATATTGCATGGGCGCTGAACGGATTTTCTTTGTTGCTCGGCTTGTCTCTGGGCAACGGGATTTTCCCGCTCTCGATAAGATGTTTTAGTCTCCAGCATTTTTCAGTATCATGTCCGTTACCCCGATGATACTGGCAGTAGGCCTGGGCGTTATAACTTTTGGGCCTCTTTTCTACTGGAGGCTCTGAAGTTTGGCCAATCGGTTGGATCAGACCCTTCGAAGATAGCCTTTGTAAGGCATAAGTATAGGTAGTCCCTATATCTGTGAATACCCAATTTGGTGTATTCTTTTTGGATGAGGTATCGAGCAGATTTACCTCATCGAAAATGCTGCGGGCTGCAGCTGCAGGTGTGGGCTTGTTTGTAGATGAACTAGCCCCTTGATAACCTTTGGTAGAGGCCTTAGTCAGGCTCTCTAGTCTTAAGTCATCCTCGATCCTCGTGCCCATTTCAGTAAGGACAACAAAGTTTGGGATGATAGCATACCGGAGGTGGACCCGGTAGGATGGGAGGAGGTTTTTGACGAAAGCTTCCACTAGGGCCTTCTCGCCAGGTTTTTCGACCAACATTACACTCTCGGCCCGCCATCTTTGAAAATATTTTGTGAACCCTTCTTTGGGCTCTTGAGCCATGACTTCTAGAGTATGCATGGTAGTCTGGATTTCAGTGTTATCGGCGTAGTTCCGGGCAAATTCGGTCACCACTTCGTCCCAAGTTTTTTATTTCTTGGGGTCGAGCCTGTAAAACCAGGCCTTAGGACGCTTCTCCAGGGAGGAAGGGAATAAATGATTGAACAGAGTTGTCTTCACCCTTTTGACCGCCATGAAGTCCTTGAAAGCCCGGATGTGGTGGACCGGGTCTTCAGTACCCTCAAACATAGGAATTCCCGTAAGGTTGAGGTTAGCAGGAAGCTCGTCATTCAAAGGTGAATAAGTACGAGCATTTTCGGTGTGGAGCGAGTTGTTCGTCGATAAGTGGACTTGCTCTTCGAGCCTACGAACAACACTGATCAATTCGGCTATGGGCCCAGTGGGTTCAGCTCCTTCAACTGAGGCCGTCTTTTCTACGGCACTTAGGCGGGTGGCTAGCGTTGCTTGGCTAGCCTGAATAGTAGTCAGTTGAGTCTCGATCTTGGCCAGAGCATTTTTCAATTCGTCCATCTTGCGTTGATATCTTGTTTCGGGTGACCTATCTGTAAGAACACCACGTAATCAGAAGCTAGCCCAAAATCCCGGAATATAAATTACATCCCGAACAAGACTAAAAAGGGAAATGACTCGGAAAAGACACCTAGATGGGTGACTTGTGAAATGTGGGCCATCCTTAGGATTCGGCGGGTGGGCCTAGTCCTGTTCGAAGGAAGGTTCACGTGAGACACCCCCAGACTTATGGACTTGATTGTGTTGACGGGCCCTCCTTTGTAGGGGTTTGTCCTACGTAGGTGGGCCTTGCCTTAGTCTAATAAGGTGGACTAGGATAGGGAAGAAACTCCTGATGTAAGATCGACAGAGTTTCGACGCTAAAGACCTTGATAACTTAAGACACGACCCGACACTGCTAAAAACGGGAAGTCCTAAGGAGAAGGAGGTTTTGAAAACTGGTTGTTTTTGAGAAAGGTCCGAGAAAACTCGGTTGAGGGCCCAATTTTCGAAAAAAAAAAACGAAAAGGGTATTGAGCCACGGGTTTTGAAAGTTCGAAAAACGTTTTTGAGTTTTGAATTGGACAGCATACCGGCTAGAAAATAGGCTATTTTGAATAAAATCATAAGTCCTAAATTCGGTATGTGTCCCGGGTTTTGAAATTGAATAGTTTGAAAAAGATGCAATCTTTGAAAAAAGACGGTTTTTGAAAACGACACGGAAACCAATTAGCACGTAGTCACACAAGCATTATAACGACACCATGTATGCTCTATACTAAGTCTCGGTCGGTCTATAGAGGGTCTATACCAGTGTACATAGTCTAGACGTTGATCGGGACGGACTTTCTAACACGAGTTGATCTTAGAACATGCCGCGAAACCTACTCGAATCGACTATGGACACCTTTTGACATATCCATATTGGAGTATATCAACGGTATAGTGGGACGTCAGTCGTGAGTACCGGCCCGGGAAAATATGGGTTATGCATGAACCGTAGAACTAAAACGCGTATTATATTTGTCAAACTATTTCTATTCGAGTCTCACCCTGAGGATGCCAATGGTAAGTCACGCATCAGTTAATCCCCAGCGGAGTCGCAAAATTTTGGACATGACATAGGTCCACCCCGACGCGGCCACGCGCGGGTTTGGGGAGGCGAATGAATCTCCATATGAGAATGGATCGAATTGAAATTTAGGTCGAAGTGGAGTCGCCACTGAACTTTGTGGGAGTTCGGACCCGTTCAAGCCCACTCTATGTCGTAGTGAGCCGTATACAAAATACGGCCCATTTCCGATGTCAGAGTTTATTGGGTTCGTCCCTTTGCATTTGATACCGATACCGACATTATCGGATATCGTGTATTGAATGACTCTCGTGCGCCAACGGTTTCGGGCATCCGGAAACCGAGGTTCTGAGTAAGAGGTGAGAGTACATGTTTGGAAGCCCACAAAGGACACCCAACCCCGCCCGCACTTAGCGGCCTCTACTAAGATCTCGAATGACTTTCTAATACGCGCGTTAGTTGAACGGGAAAATGATATGGAAAGATTATTTTCCCTAAGCATGTGAATGGAATTGAAAAAGGGTTTCTATGTTAATTTAATGCAACTAAAATTAATGTCAAAGTTGTATTTTAGCATGCGGGTTCATTTTAGTACAATAAAATAAACAAGAATTAAATTGACAAAAGAACAAACGGTTAGTAACGAGATGATGATAATAACAGTTTGCAAATTATTGAATAAAATTGAATGATGTAGCGAGATGATGCATGGTTTGAAAAGATAGTAGTACACGTGATTAATTAGGCACGTGTTGACCTAAGTCATAAAATACTATCGAATTTAGAAAGAAGAATGTACGACTCACGGTATTGGTTGTGATGAGGCCACTCGATCTTGTGGTCGATGGACTCGGTCGACGGGACCTCTAAAAAAGGTTTCTGTTTCGTATTTTAGACCTTACTCGGTCGAGTTATTGGCAACCTCGATCGAGTACATAGCCACTCGACCGAGTCACTGTGGGACTCGACCGAGTGGAGGTCATGAAAACATTCTGACTCGATTTTTTGGGGTGCCACTCGACCGAGTGGGTTAGGCACTCGGTCGTGTGGCCCCTGTACGAATATGGGGTTCGTTCGCAATTTTGTATCGGTTTTGAAATTGCTTTTGATTTTTGATAATTTGATGAGTTTGTTGAATCGGGCATAAATATTGTGAAATTTATACTCGAAACTTGTCCTCGATACTCGTCATATCCCATATTCGATTATTGAATCGATATGGAATACTAGAGTGAAAATAAAAGACAAAAAGTTGCTTTGAGTCGTTTTAGATTAACTATCGCGATATGAATAGATTTTCTCCGCGTTTAACAATGTCGTGATTCTAGCGAATCGTATGACAATTATTTTAGCATCAACGAAAAAATCGCATTAGTTAATTAAATTGACTAGATCGTTAGATTCGACATCCAATTATGGAATTGGTATCAAATCTAACTGATCGACACTTTAGACGAATTGAAAGGACTTGATTCCCTTGGCTTCTCCGACATCGAAATAAATCCTTAAGGATTGCGAGATGTCGGATCCGCGTCAACGGGTTTCGACCCTTATTGAATAAAATACTTGTTTTGAAAATTGATGCAAACGAACATAAACGGATTATTATTTAAGTTGACTTGTTTCAATAATCAAGTAGTCGGGGTGTCAGAATAAGCGACCGACAACGCTGTGTGCAGTACACTTGTATATTCGGGTTTCCTTATTCCGACATCCCTCATACTCGACACAAATCGACAAGTAATTTAATGTCTTTTAATATTAGTTATATTATTGATATTAGGACGCGATAATAACGATAAGAAAACACAACGACGACGCATGACACGAAAGAAAGAGAAGACAGCAAAGACGGGGTTTCGGCACCCTCAACCTACATGTTCCTTATGCTCGGACGGGGACTCGTAGTGGCGGCTTGCACGGGAGTTTCGAGTATGTAGGGTAAGTTGTGGTGGTTAGGGTTTTGATTCCTAAAGCTAGGTTTAGGGTTTGAATTAGGGTTTGAGCTTGATCTTGATGAGGTTTGAAAAGTTGAATTAGGGTTGAATTTGATGTGTTGAAAGTTTGATGTTGATTACAGGTTGTAAAAGTTGTTGAATTGTGTGTGCATGGGGTTGCTTATATAGGCAAAGGCAAGGGCACCCGGTTAGGGTTACTCGACCGAGTAACCAGCTAACTCGGTCGAGTGGCCCGTTATGCCTGCAGTCGGGCTTGAATATGGGCCCACTCGATCGAGTGGGTGGGGCACTCGATCGAGTGGGTGGGGCACTCGATCGAGTGGCCCAGCTGGGTCGCGCGGGTCCATTGCTTTGGACCGTGACCTTGGATATTTGATGGGTTTGTGTTTGACTTGGACTTTTGATGTTGTGAATAGCTTTTTTGTATGTCTCGGAAACGACTTTGACCGGGGTTGACCCAATTGCTAAAAGTCGGTTTTATTTCCGGTGTCGGTTTCGGCCCAGATTAGCCTTGTTTGATTGGAAACGGCCCACTGGGCCTGGATTTGAGGTTGATTTTGTGAATTTTGTACTCCGTAAGTGCGTTAGCCAACAACTAATGGATTTGAGCCCGTATCCGAGCGCGTAGAAACACGTTAGCGTCCGATCGTCATCGGGTGTTTTTTAGAAACTGCCATAGACAACTGGCAGTCAAAATGCGGGTGTCTACAGAATGGAAAACAACGCATCAACATACAATGTCCAGGTTTCGTACAAGTGGATACGGAAGTTGTTTTATGCGTTATTGTTGCGCCTTATTCACAAATTCGAGGTCGTCAATATGTTAGGGATATAAGCATCGAAAAGGTAACTAAACTTATCCTAACATAATAGCGAAAATGTGTTGCCCTAATGGTTAAGACTAGAAATTCGGGATAATAGGTCTCAGGTTCGAATATTCGTCCTTTATAATGTAATGCGACTATATGCGCTAAAAAAACTTATCCTAACATAATAACATTTATATTTCCACGTCTTAATTTTTTTTTTGTAATTTTTACCTTAATTAAAGGACAATACGATGCGATGCTATGCGTCATTCTAATCAATTTTGAATCGGTTTAAATTTGATAAATTGCACTTTTGTTCGCCTTACTTTTGAATTGTGATCGACTTAGCCATCTTAATCAATTTGTATTACATTTCGTGTCATGAATCATTTTAGTGGCAATATCGGATTGCTGAGTTGCGGGCCACATAATACATATTGGATTTTCTACCGTTTGATGGTCTTTATAATTTTTCTAGTTAAAATTTTCATTATATTGATTACGTGTGATGATTCAAAAATTTATACCAAGTACTTCACCATATAAAGAATTAATGAATAATTATTACTCGTACTATAGAAAGAATCAACGAAAAAAAGTCAAGAATGGAGTTGGGGTGTATTATATGTGTAAAAAAAATTATTTTCTTTATCATGTCGATAAGTCAGTTAGAATCAATTTTCGTTATCGATTTACTTAACCGTCGGAAAGGCTCAGATAGGATACTGGCCTAAAAAATTATTCACATCGTTAGCTGAAGTAGCGTCTCAAGTAGAATGGGAAGGAGAGATCAACAATCCTTGGGCAAAAGACCCCCAACCCGAAATGGATAGCGGGATTGTAGCGGTTTATGATTCCCAAATATTTTCATATTTAAATAGAGTTACCGTTGTCGATAAAAACTATCAATACGTTTTGCCCACAGATACCGAGAAAGAAAGTGATTGTCCACTCTTTTACAGCAATTTAGATAAGGGTTACCAAGGTGATTAATTGGGTTGTCATATGTACTTTGGTGGTCCACATGGCATACCTTAATCTTCAAATTGTTTGAATAGAAAGAAGAAATACTAAAAATAATTATCGATTGTGGAAATAATATTGCATCCATTAAGGTAATGTTGATTCACAATTATATGTTGTAATTGAGAAGAGAAGAAAGAGAGAATAGAGTGCAAGGTAAACAAAATTTATGATAAATCAGTTACTTAATTACATTTTCTATTATGTATGATGAATATTTTAATTAGAGTTAAACAAATGACTGAAACGCAGGAAGTATAAGTGAAATATACTCCGTAATAAACTTTAACTAGCTAATAACAAACTTGTAAACTTGTGTATAAGTAATACTCAAATCAATTCTTTATGTGGACCACCTTTTTGTGAGGAGAAAATCTAGCCATGTAGAGAATTAATTGTATGGGGATAATATGTAAGTAACTTTGACTAGCTAATACGGAGTAACAAACTGATATGACAACCTCTTTGGTGCACAAATCAAGGTGGTTTGATATTTCGTTGGCTCAACACCCCTTCTTCAAGTTTGAGGATAAATAGTGATAACTTAGAGAAAACTCATATGAGACGGTTTCACACTTCGTAACAAGCTAATAGAAGAAGTGCAAGAGATCGATACATAAACAAGTGAGGTTCCACCCTAACACCAATTGGTGAAAGGAGTAGCCAACTACGGAGTAGATGATAAACTAGTCTCCCCACTCTAATTCTGCATAACGATATGGAACAATTCTCATCATACACATGGGATGAGACCTCAACACTTGTCGACTAGGTTAATAAAGTTATAAATTCAATATGGAGTTTACATACACAAAAATCAATTAATACGAAGATATATGTTTGACTCATATCTGATATCATGTATATTGAAGGATGGTTAAAAGCTAGTTGTTTGTAAAATGGGTTGCAATCATAAACTTGTCCATTCTTCGTTTGTAAAAGTAAAAAATCGATATACAATTGATAAAAAAAACATAAGGAAAAAGCTTTCGGAATAAAAATTTCGACATTCAAAACAAGGCAAGGGGAAGGTCAGAAAGAATTGGGAAAGTGACCATGACCATTATAACATAAACCCGACATTACCATATCGACCTTAATGCTACCCAGGCCAGTTAAGTTAATAAAAACTCCTAGCTTAAAATGATTCATCTACTTGAAAATTGCAATCCTTGACCTTCAAATGACAAATCTATATATTATATTAAAACTCAAACAAAGCATCATCCTTCCATCATTTTCCTAACTCTACCTCCTAATGAATCCACATGTACTAATCTAATTGGTCCATAATAGATTTATTAATAATGAAACATTAAATGTAAATATGTGAAATTATAAATTAAATTCATGTTATTGTGGTTATTGTTGTTGTTTTCATTTTCACCATTATCATCATCATCATCATCATTATTATAGACTGCAACTTATATTAACACAAACTAGAAGTTTAGTGTTATTATTATTATTATTATTGTTGTTGTTGTTGTTGTTGTTGTTGTTGTTGTTGTTGTTGTTGTTGTTGTTGTTGTTGTTGTTGTTGTTGTTGTTGTTGTTGTTGTTGTTGTTGTTGTTGTTATTATTATTATTATTATTATTATATTTATAATAAACTGGAGTCTGCATTAATAACGAAACAAATTACAAGAAGTTAGTGGGTAACCGAGATACTATCTGGGCACCCACTCCCTTAGCGATAGAAAAATTAAGACGAGTAAAAATAAAAGCAGCTGCGCGGGCTCCCGCGTCCTGAGAGATAGAGAATTTCTGAATCCGCTTGAGTAAAGCAGCTGCCTCCGCGTCAAGCTCCCCTAGAGAATAGAAAGAGAAAGGTAGGAACCCGTACCCAGTCTTGGTGCACAAATCTTTATACTTGGCGCATTTACGCTGAGCAGCATCAGCGACCGCGCGGCCAGGCAGAAAATCAGACATCGCGGACTGAGTCAAAGGGGACGACCCTGTCAGATCGACACACACATCGCGCCCCCTATCCCAGGAATACAGAAGTAAATCCGCCGGGCGAAGGGGCTTGTGGTGCCCATCAATCAAACCGATATCCACCTCCTTACCGGCCGAAATTCCAGATCAGAAGCGGATATCCAAAAGGGTGTCCCGGACCAGGTTATGTCTATGCTTAATGCCAACGGTACCAGCACACGACACAGCATGGTCCCCAAAAATGTCCCCAACACAAACCCGAGAGCAGGCAGAGCAAGGCTTAGGTACCGGGAACAAAGGGACACCCAACCGATAGCTAAGGACAGAGCGGTAGGTCCTCCCGTTCATGGTCTGCCCCAGCCCAGAGATGGGTACAACGCGCAACCAGTCAGACGCGTGGGCACCCTGCAGAGGCTTCCAGAATACCACCTGTCACCGAGTCAAGGAGAAAACCGATTCTACCGAAGCAGCAACCTTCGTGAAATATATATCTGCCAATTTCTTCATGAGTTTGGGGGCAACGATCTCACTAGGATTACGGAAAAGGTCGGAACCGGTGGTCTCGCTAAACAGAGCCAAGGCTGCATCGAAGGTCGGCCCGGAAGTAGAGACGGCTGAAGGCCGAAGGAGCGAAGCCTGCAACTCAGAGGACTGAAAGCGAGATGCCAAAAAGGCATAGTGCAGGACATCCCCGACGCTGTAAACACCCAACCCTCCGAAATTAAAGGGCAGTGTGGAAAGACGCCACTGCCAATCCCCCAACCCGGGGCTGGACGCGGTGACAATGCGTTCCAGGCTAGACCGCAAAGCCACGTCAAAGGTCTGAGCCGAGTCGAAGACCGAAGGGGGACAGGTACGCAGAGAGAAAGAAAGCTTATTATTATTATTATTATTATTATTATTATTATTATTATTACTATTATTTTTATATATTTTTGCAAGAAAGTTTATGACCCTTTTTATTAATAAAAAGAGACTTGTCTTACAAAGATATATCGCTAAGAAACATTCAACATCCAAATTACTTATTTCCTACTTCTTAAGCCTACAAAAAACCTTAATTTTGATGTGTTTTGTTACTGTACTACAATTTTTATAGCTGTCCATAAAGATCCTACTATTTCGTTCTCTCCAAATCTGGTATATTGTAGCTGCAATTGTACTCACGTACCAAGATTGTTTCCAATGCTTACGATTTCCCCTTGCCACTGCCCATTGCAGTTCTGCCTTTGCCTTGCATCCCCGCCCCTTTACATTCACCCACTCCATTAGTTCCTTCCATATCCGTTTCGAGTACTCGCATTGAAAAAACAGATGCCTATGTGTTTCTTCCGCCTCTTGACATAGGGAGCATCTATTTGGTAAAACCATTCCTCTCCTTTTCAGATTATCAGTGGTGGCCAGTTTTTCTTGCATAGCCATAAAAAAGATGATCCCATGTTTGGGAATTACGCTCCGCTTTCTCAGACTCGCTAACCAATTCCTCTTTAATTGTTTAGGGCGGAAACAGTCATACGCACTGGTAACACTCAATTTTCCCTCCTTTGTCCAACTCTGTACAATTCGTTCCGCCTCCATTTGTGTTCCCATCATCTGCAACACTTCATTCTTAATACGAATAACCCCCTTAAATGTAGCAGTATTTTGCTTCTTCACCTGTAGGTTCCAAATGTTCTGATCGCCCAATACATAATACTTGTGCCATTGGCTCTAGCTATCCTCGTGATTAGTAGCAATTTTCCACAGCACTTGCTCATTAAGGCTATGTTCCATGATTTTAAATGCCTAATGCCAAAACCCCCTTCCTCCCATGGCAAGCACATGTTATCTCAACTCTGAAAGACCATCCCCTTTCCATCTATAGTTCTTGTCCAGAAAAAGTTTTTACAGTCTTTTGTGATATATTGGACAATATTCGCTGGAAGTAATACATTCTCGCACCCATAGCTGAGCAATCCACCAATAATAGAATTAATCAGTTGAACCCGCCCTGCACAAGTCAGTTGTTGTGCTGCCCATCCCAGAATACCACTCCTTATCTTCATGAGTAAATCAGTATAGTTCTCCCTAGTGTTAGTTACAGCATTCAATGGAATCCCAAGATATCGACAGGGGAAAGAACCCCTCGTAAAACCAGTAGCATCCAAAATCATTCTCTCTACATGCTCTTGCACCCCTCCAAAGTATATATTTGATTTGTCCCTATTCGCTTTCAATCCTGACTCCTTTGCAAAAATATCCAACGCTGAAACAGCCGCCTCCACTGAAGGAACATCACCACGAGTAAAAACAATAAGATCATCCGCAAATATTAGGTGATTAAGTCTAATCCCACAACATTTTGGATGAAAAGATACTTGAGGTATAGCATTCATAGCTCTTAATCTTTGCGAGAGGACTTCCATGTTCATCACAAAGAGATATGGGGAGAGAGGATCTCCCTGCCTCACCCCACCCATCCCTTTGAAAACCATGCGACATCCCATTAATCTTCAATGAGAACCAAGATCCCGTAATGCACCCCATAACCCAGCCTATAAATTGCTTTGGAAAATTAAATCTCTGCGTCATTCTTTCAAGAAATTTCCAATAGATTGAGTCGAATGCTTTCCGTAAATATATTTTCATGAGACATCGAGCAGTAATATACTTCCTATTATAATTCTTTGTGAGCGTTTGCGACAAAGCAACATTGTCATGTATACTCCGACCTTCATAAACGCGGCCTGTTCAGGTCCAACAATCTTCTTTATTACTCCCTTAATTTGATTAGTAAGAAGCTTACTTATAGTCTTGTACAGGATTGAGCAGCAAGATATGGGTCTAAAATCCATGACGGATTGGCAAATTTGGTTCTTAGGTATGAGGGTGATCAGAGTAGAGTTAACCTGCTTTAACAGCTTCCCTTTTACGAAAAATTCCCTCACCACATCACAAAAATCCTTCTTTATAACTTGCCAAGAAGCCCTAAAGAAGCCAAAAGAAAATCCGTCTGGTCCAGGACTCTTTTCAGGAGGGATAGAGTGAACTGCCTTATATATTTCCTCCTTATTTGGTACTGTCAGTAGGCCATGCCAGTCGTCTTCGTTTAAAGTATTACCATTTCTAATTATATTATCATCAAGATCATCCACTTCAACCTCTCGACCCAAAAGCTGTTGATAGTATTCTACAAAACCCCCAGCCACTTCACTAGGACCCGACCTGTCTTTGTTATGACAATCCCGAATACATCCTATTGCCTGCTCCTGTCGTCTTTCCTTGATTCGCGAATGAAAATATCTTGTTGCATTATCATCCTCAAGCACATGTTCCGTTTTTGCTCGTTGCCTTAATACACTAATTTCAGCCTTCCTTAACTCAGTATATGTTTGAGTTAAATTCCTTTCCTTAGCTATTAAATCCTCAGAAGAAGGAGAATGCTGGAACAGTAGTTAATAATCCTCCATATCCTTCTGGATAGAACTAATTCTCTCTCCCAACTTAGTGAATTGACTCTTATGTAATCTCTTTAGAGCTGATTTAACATTCTTCATCCTATTCACAAACTTATACGCTACTGTACCTTCCACAGTTGTATTCCAAGCTTCTTGAACTAAACCATGATAATCCTTGTGCGCAATCCAACAATTGAGAAAGCTAAAACGCCTTCTCTTTCTGTCCTCCTGAAACACTGTCACCAGAATTGGAGAATGATTAGAGACCCCTGCTGGGTGGTAAACAACCCGCGAACTTGCATAAGTGCCCATCCAGTTAGAATTGACAAGTGCCCTATCCAATCGTGGCCATACTCTGGTATGCGAGTCCTGTTTATTAGTCCATGTAAATTCGCAGCCCTGACCCTCCATCTCCTGCAACCCACAATTCAGGATACAATCATTGAAATCACCCACATCATTGAAATCAGGGGTATCTCCCCCTATCTTTTCCTCATTATTTCTCACAATGTTAAAATCTCCTAGAATTATCCACTTATCAACATTCCTACTAATTGCCTCCAATTCTCTCCAAAACGCAGTCCTATCATTACCCCTATTACTACCATAAACAATTGTAGGATGGAACTCTATCCCGGATGCAATGTGATGAACATAACAGTGTATACACTACTCATGGATCGAAATAATAGTGACCTCTACTGTATTAGGCCTCCAAAGAAGCCATATCTTGCCCAAATGATGACTGTCATAGTTACATTTCACCGTAAATTGGTGAAACATCCGCTGTAAAATCTTCTTTGCTTTTTTCTCTTTTACCCTAATCTCCAATAAACCAATAATATCAATACCCTTCTCCCTAATTAATTGCAATATTGCTTGTTTCAATAACTCATTCCCACCTCTAATATTCCAAGATGCGATTATCATTGGAGAATATCAGGGGAATAGGCTCCATGCCTTCTATAGACACCCAGATTTGGACCTGGTGGCTTCAGAAGTGCCCAACAAACACCCGATGACAATAGACCTGCAACGCGACGCGGGTTCGCGGTGCTCTACATAGTTTTTCTATAGAACTGATCAAATAAATTACTCGGGCAAACTAAACTAGCATGATGGCAGCCTTAGTCGCGTCGTTACGATCGCGTAGACACTAATTAGAGTCAATTCTGACACCGGGACCCCGAGTCGGCACCGAAACTCGAACCGAGTCAACACCACGCTAAGCGAACCTCGGGATGAACATCCGAGGCCCACTAAACCCACGGCGCTAGGTCAAGCCACGGGAACCCTTAAGCCCTAAGCAATGTATCACACTCCCGTCTCTCGGTTTTGGAAAGTATCAAAATCGTATCTTCAAAACTCCAACCGCCCCGCCTCACGCGCCTAAGAGTCCCCACGCCTGAGTCCTGGTGCGCCCCAGCTGACGCGCCTATATGGGCGACGAGGGTCGAAAAAACCTATAAATACCCCCCTTCACGTCCCCCTTCACGTCCTCATTTCGACACAACTCAACTCTCTCTTCTCCCTCTAAACTCTCACTAAGGGCTTGCACTCCGACACCTGAGGTAAACGATCCACTCGATCATAGTTCCGATAATACTAAAAGCGAAATCGACGCTACTCCTCACCTTCGAGCACTCCACTCAATACCGAGGTGCCTGTGATCGACTAGCTCAAAACTAGTACCCAGGTTCTGCCGGATTAGCCGCAGAACTAGTCCTTAGCAACGAAACTCTGCTGGAGTAGCCGCGGGAAGGTCAAATGGTAACGGAGATATGCCGGAATCACTGGTCAAGCTAGGAGGATCCGCCTGTTGATAGAGTCGTCGCTAGGTTGTCATCTAAACAAAACTTTCCATATTTGCACTTTCTATTATTATGCACTACGACAACACTAGATGTGGGCACTAGGCCCACAAACATCCACAAAAATACGTAACGTCCCAACTTCAATCACAAACACTAAAACACACTAAATGGACCCGAGTAATTCCGAGATCCGTTCTCAAAACTATCTATGTACCGAGTCCCATTTAGTGTACACTCTGAGGGTGCAACTCCTCCCAATGTGCTTTACTTACATTCGCATTTACAGTTTTTCGTATGAGTTATTGCTTTTATGACCTTATAATCACATGCTAAATCACCTAACACTGAATTCAAAACGTAAAACAACTAAAACTGAACAAGTGATGGTCGGGTTCCGTATTAGTCCAGATGCTCACCTTTCTAGATTCGACGCATCCCTATTAATACCGAACCGGCGCATCTTAAGCAGAATACCAGGTAAGGTATACCACAAGAATCACTAATATCCGTATTATCGCGTTAAAACTAATTTGTTGATACGTATAATACTAGTACTCTCTACTCTCTACGTGCATCTTTTCATGGCCTGCTTGTCACGTGAAATCGAACGCAAAGAATGTAAACACATTTACTTTGACGACAAAGCTTACTTGTCCTTAAACAACCGACATAGCAAAAGGTATAGGGTTAAAATAATGAATGTTACAGTATTTCCACCACAACAAAAGAACTAGGATATCAGCCCACCGATTGATTTGTAGAGGCCGCTATAGTGCGGGCGGGGTTGGGTGTTCTTTGTGAACTTCCCAATACGTACCCCCACCCCTTACTTAGAATCAAAGGTTTCCGGATGTCCGAAACCATTGGCAACAAGAGTCATTCCAGGCATGGAGTGCTTAAGGGTACAAGTCTTTATCTTTAGGTCCCGTGCCACTCAGCTTTGAGCCGGCAAGGGATCAATGTTGACTTGAACGGTTTCCGAGTCCCCATAATTTGACTCGATGGCGACTCCACAAATCAACGACAACTTCAGTTCACTAAAAGGTTGCCTTACCAAACAAAACGGTCTTTAAACATTTACAACCACGACTCGATCGATTCCCAAACGGAAACACGGGTGTCCCACACCCGTCTACTACAAGTCCGGATCGTCATCCAAATTGAGGTCCGACACTTCGCCCCGTATGCGAGATCAAACCGGCCCTCGGCAGGGAGGGGGCCGCGTGGGTGGCCGCCGCCACACGTTGAAAAACGGGCCTGTCCCGCGCGGGCGCGCGCGGGGCGCCGGGCGGTGCGGACTGACGTCCACAGTTTGGCGACTCCGCTGGGGATTTGGAAACAAGTTTCCGGCGGTGGTGTAACTTGAACGAGATCGGTGAAGCTCATTTCCTAGTTCCTAGTTGTGGTCACTACAGGTTTTGGCCCTAAAAAGCCCACCCTAAACGATATCAGGACCAATCGACCTCTTTGCGGTAAGATCTTTTGGGACGCGCGGAGAGATTCTCGATTGACGCTCCGGCCGTCTAACGCGTACTCAGTGGGATAATAAGCGGATAGTTCCGAACGGACGGTATGACACTCATCTCCCCTGATCATTGTCAATGCCTATGTAAGGATTATTCGTGGGCGGTAGCCTACCCTAAACCTACCCGAGTCTGCATCCTGCATGAGTGTATGCATTCCTAGTTACGTGTAGCGTGTTTGAACAATCCAACCCAAATAAAACACAAAAATATGGATTCAACCACACCAACATATTCAACCACACCCAATTACGTTTTCGAAAATATCTCATCTTTCGAAAACGATTTCTGAAACGCCGATACTCCAGTCAAGTCGTGTTTTCTAAAAAAAAAAATTTGAGACGCCGTTGTCATGGCAAATTTTACACTCGATGTTTTCAAAAAAAAAGGAGGAAATACATTTTCGGACGCCGTCACATGGCTAAAGTAAAACCCGTCAAAACAACAAACACCGTTAATATTACCGAGACTCCCAGTTAATGAGATCAAGGCACACCAAACGGTTACATTTTGCTTTCAAAAAAAGAAGAAGTTTTTTTACACACATACCGTTAACACAATCGAAGCTTCAATTAATGAAGTCAAGAAATCCAAAACGGTTAAAGTCTCGAAACACTTTTCACAACGCACCACCATCCATTGTTGACTGTTGTTGTAACTAGCAAACATGGATCGCTCGTTTTAAAGAAAAATAAACTTTTCTAAAAAAAAAAAAACTATTCACTACCCAAACCCTTGGCAAGGATTTGGCCACACCTCTAAAGCACCACACGCATCCACACATCGAACTAGCTAATTAATAGTAGTCTCGATGAAGGAAAAAAAAATCGCGTCCTCACATTTTAAAACCGGTCCACCAAGGGACCGTGTTCCTTTCAAAAAAATGTTTACACTTTTGTCATCATCGGATTCCCGACACACACATATCCACGCACATTTTACATCACCAACGATGTTACCACACTATCGTCACCATAATTTTGCAAAATCACTTTTCAAAAAAAAAAGAGGAAAAGACTTTCATCTGTGAGTATCAGTCGTTTTCAAAAAAATATCAAAATTCTTTGATCCTGAGCCGGGATCGCGATCGATTCCTTACGTCGTACAACCGTCTGATTAACTGTCCATGTTAGCTACTAGGATCGCCTGTACTCGAGGTCTTTCATTTTGGGTCATATCATTTTGAGGAGTCCTCTTCAATCCTCGCCTACGAGGATTGTGTCACATCGTCTCATTATAGAGATTTAAAACTCATTAGGCGTCTCGTCGAATACACCAAGAGTCTAAAGCACCTGAGTCCCTAAACCAATGACCGCACACACGCGCGGGTCGATGGCCTCATTTCCGCGTCGCTCAGTTACGAGCATCCCTCGAGTCTCTAAGTCGTCCGATGGATCTAATCTGACCTTTTAATCCTTTCCCCCTAGAATCACTCCCCAACATGTCGGTAGATTCAAGCGCCATCAAAAGCATCCGCAACGATGTCAGTACCCTAGCCAAATGGGTCCGCGACCTCCATACTTCAGTAACCCATTTGACCTTATCCGTCCGTTACATCGATAACCGCCTCAATTTCCTTGAGAGTAGAGACACCGAAAGCGGGACAAACGCTAACTTGAGCGATTACCATGCCCAAAAACCTACCCATGATATATTATCCCAATACTCCACCCGGTCAAAGATTCCTAAAATCGATACGGAAGAAACACCAAGACCTTACGAGACCACATTCCAGAAAGTAGGAAGGTCACCGAGAAAGTTTACCCCAATCAAAACATCTTACGCCGAAGTCCTTAAGTGCCTAGTCGATGAAGGGTTACTTTCACCTTTGGGTCCCACTCCGGACCCACCAGTCAGCAAACAAAGCAAAAATTGGACCCCTAATGCTTATTGCCTATATCACCAAGGTAACGGACACGATACCGAGTCCTGCTATCGACTGAAACATGCCATACAAGATATGATCGAAAATAGGACCATCTCTTTCCCTCCACCCAAGAAACCAAACAACATCACAAACCCTTTTAGCATTCACACAATCTTTGGCGACGCCATCCATTGCTCCTCCCTTGACACTATAGAGGAAAATGTCCGGAATATTAAGGAAGATCCTGACAACCCAAGGGCATCCGCCGAGACGAGTAAATCTGTGTCCGAGTCAGAGTCTAGTTCGTCTTAGGGCCTAGACCTAATAGTATAACAAATACCTTTTGTTTTTACATCGAGTCAAGAGGTGCGAGGGGACCTGTCCTCCACCTCCCCAAAAACAATGTCCCGTGTATGTAGCCCGCTTATTATTATCAATAAAAAGAAACAAACTTTTCTTCCTTTATAATGCGCCTCGACAATCGCTTGATTTAATAACGCACTTTCTCGCTTAGGACTCGATATTATGCCATTTATCGATAACAATTAAACAAACCTCAAAACAACGAGGAATTACAAGAACTGCGATCCCGTGTTCTCTTTTTGCCTATCCATGTCCGGTGTAGAAAGCCACATAACCATCCCTTAGAACGAGCACTCCCGAATCCTATGACGAATCTAGATAGTCCCTTAACTAGTAATCAAAGACGGAAGGCAAACCCACTTCCCACCATAAACATCCCTCCAACAATGACCGACCAATACACCATAGGTGCTAGCCAAACCAAAAGTCTGAAATGGCCAAAAGAGGCCAAAGAAAAAAGGGAAACCAAGGCCAAGCCAAGCGGACCCAATTCAATGATCAAGACCGAACTCAATGGTCAAAATCAAAACCCAATCATCCAATTTAATTTCAAATACGATTCCGAATAAAGAGTAAAATGAACAAATAAGTCAACTAGCACCCGAATACTAGCATCCCTACATTACAACACTTAAGACCTTCCCGAGACACTTGTTAGGAGACAGTTCGGAATTTTGAGGATTCAAACTCAATAGGATAACCCCAACCGTTAGGGCCAGACATGGAAATCAGATCCCACGTAATTCACAACCCACCCGATTGAAGTCTGAGTCATTTTTACTCAGCCTCACCTTTCCTACCACATCACGTAACCGCAGCCCATAGCTAGCCCTCACTCCACAAAAATCAAGCTCCAGATTTTGATCTATTGAAACCACTTACTACCTAGCTCCACATTCCAAAACCATTCAAGCCAATCACCCTGACCCTAACACGGTATCTCGGTAATTGTCTCTTTCAAGAGGTCACACCCAAATGACCCAATCACTCCGCCTCAGTTACTTAACTAGGGAAAATACACTCTAAACATCTCACAACGATAATTGGCATAACGAGTCTAAAGCAAAATCACTCACAACTATAAATGAACTACGAACATGGTTTGATTCTGTCTAAACGTGGATACGTAGGCAACCCTTCTTCGGGTACAACCAACGAAAATATCAAAATCGATTACTCGATCCACATGCAAGTCGGAGCCACCCCTATGTTCCGATTAACGAGTGATTTTAAAATGACGAAGTACAAACGATGAGCCGAGGATGGGGTGAAAACCCGAAAGGGCACCCCGGGTAAAATGAAGAAACGAGTCGCGAGCCGTCGTCAAAAACAAAAGAAAACAAGCAAAAAAAAACGAAAAAAACAAAAAAGGTGAGCCGAGGACGGAGTGAAAACCCGGAAGGGCGCTCCGGGCAAAATGAAGAATCGATTTGCGAGCCACCCAAAAAAAATGTGCTTCTCATTAATAAAAAAAATCAGTTAAATCAAGCCTTTGTCGAGGCCATTTGCATCAAACATCCAAAATCCGGACGTCCCGAAAAATTAACAACGTGACTAAACTTCGCAAAAGTTAGTACTAATACATCACATAATATCAATTAATACAACATAGTACTAAACGGCTGGGCTCTACCGGTCCAACTTTTCCTTTCCCTTGCCATTCGGGTGTGTTTGCTTGGGTCCCTCACCATTATTGACCCCCCTAACGCAAGCTTCCACCCCCTAGCCAAAAGCGAGCCCAGTCAATCTCACTTCCCCTTCTTACTCGCATTTCCAATATGGGTCTTGTCGGGCTCGGTCCGTTTAGACGAACTGACGAATACTGGGATCAGTAACACCATCTTCGGTCGGGCACTTAGCGACATTAGCCCACATGGCTTCCTTACTCTGTAGTACGGTCACCTCCACGATCCTTAACCTTTCTCTCACCCGACAATCCCGGACACCAAGAACGATCTCCTGAAGTAGCTAAATCCCTTTCCAAAATCCAAAATGCCCGCACAAGAATGACAGGTCAACACGGACGATACATTTCGTCCATCGGATCCACCAGACTTAGATGTCTTTTCATTTTTTTTCTTTTAGGGGGATAAGCTACCCCACCTATGCGTGTTATAGCCTTTTAACGGTTATCGTCAAGTCACATCTATAGCCAAACAAGGCAATACTATAAAAATATAAAAAGTGGTCTAACTTTTCCCAAAAGTCGCCCGAATGTTAAACTTCGGTCTCGTTCTAAGCACCTACGCTCATCTTTTAACACACTCGGTCAAAGCACGTTAATATTTTACATCACGAGTCAAAACATTTTAATCGACGTACTACCCGATCCGATTCCTGACTCAAACTAACGCATTTCAAAACATCTGAAAAGAACTGTTTTCACGCTCGCACAACGCTAATACGCCCTAAACTAGGTCGAATCGCAAACAAATGAACGCAAATAGTGATTACTTGTCAATCCAACTCCATGATTAACCAAACAAAAAATGCAAGACTAATCCAACTAATTCAAACACTAAGAATTTAAAACAAATATGCAAAATATACAAATTTATACATAAACCAAGACTAGGAAGAACCCTAGAAGCCGCACCAATAGCCATCACAATCTCACATAGGTTATCATCCAAACCTAGATCCTCTAAGTCTATGAGAGGAGACTCGCTACCATCCATCCCCGACAGCATATCTAGAGTCGCTGTCTCGGGAATCAATCCAACCTCCTCCGTAGCACCCGTGACATCAACCTCAGCCTCAGCCTCAGTATCCCTCTTGACCCGATGTCTGGCCTCACCGTGTGTAGAAGTCTCACCTCGAGACCGAGCCAGTTGCTCCTCTAGGAAGGGGATCTCGACAGCCCGGGATTGTAGGAGCCTCGGCGACTCGACATCTTTCGCCTCGAGCTCGGTCACCCGAGTCTCCAGCTGTCCCACCATATCCAAGACATCCTACAGATACACTCAAACATTAGGAAAACATACGAGCAACCTAAGAATGTACCTTAGTCACACAAACTTATCGATCGAAGCCCTTAAGTGTCATGGGAAACACTCGAGGCATAAGTCCGGAAGCAGTTGGCAGCTTGCCACAACCCCTGATGGCAAGCCGACGAAACCTAAGAGTAAAACCATGAAAGTTAGGCAAACCGACCCTACGCTCTTAGAACCCAAACCGAAAACAAAAGTCAAGACTTACCCGGTATACCTGGTCACGCCACTCTATCCCGGCATCCATCTCCTCAGCAGAACACGGGGGAATGGGCTATGTAAGGGGAACTCTGGGGGCTGACCAGCATCAGCTGAATCGGCCAGCTAAAAGAAAAGCTAACCGTTCAAAATAAAAGCAAACACTAGACCATAGGACAAAACAAGCGATAAAACCAAAACCGACACTTCAATAATCCTAAACCTTGGGGGCTACTAAAACAAACTATAAGAAAGAAACTTACATCTGCAAGGCACAACTAGTTCACCAGCACATTCTCCGAAGGGTAGTGACTCATCGTGCTCTTAGCCCGAGCCAACCACCACTCAATCCCCATCGGAAACCTAACCGGACAAGCACGCCTCATCTTAGATGCTAATCGAGGAAGTTAGGAGTAAATTCCAACTCATAAAGCAAGCCTTAAAACCTCCTCTAGACAAGATCGACCCCCAGCAATAAACGAACAAGAAAACCACTAGCTAACAAGATCACTCATACCAAAGCACATAACAACCCAAGCAATGAATCTGACCAAAGCAAATTCGATTAAATTCTGAACCATTAAAAAAAAACAAAGTTGAACAAAGCAAATTCGAACGAATCCTGAAGCATTCGAAAAACAAATTCAAGACCCACGAGCCCAACGAATCCCAAGTAAATTTTAAACCTGCAAACTTAATTGAATCCCAAAGCATTCTGAAAGTAATTCAAGCCAATTCAAAATCATTGAGTCCCTGGTAGCACTCAGAACGATAAAATCAACCCGAAACGAGTCCCTAGGCATTCAATTCACGCCCCCTGAGGAATACCGTAAAGCAAATTCTAAATCAACACAACCATCCGCCAAGGATATTATACCAAGACTAAGACATCAATAAAGAATTAAGCAAAGGTCCATGTCAAAAAACCAAAACTACCAAAGCAAAACAAACGCATCTCAAAGACAGTACACACGCACCTACTAAGACAAGCAAAACAACAATAATGGGACAACTACTAATTAACATCGATAATGCACTCTCGACAAATAAAACAAACACTTAACGCTGCATCCGGACGCGTAACGAAAAACAACCGAGGTTAACATAAGCAAACTCTGAGCAAGATGAAGGATATTGCTGCTACGGTTCAGGGTTCTTGGGCGGTGGGGGGAGACTTTAACACTGTTATGTCTCCAGATCAGCGCCTGAGATGGCACACTAAACAGAAGGATATGGATGAATTCATACAATGCTTAAGTGCGTGTGAATTAGAGGACATCAAAGCAACTGGAGCCTGGTATACTTGGTCAAATAAGCAGGAAGTACATAATAGAAAGTATAGCAGACTTGATCGATTCCTGATTAATGAGAGATGGACTGATCAGTTTGCAGACTTCCAAGCACATTTTCATCCCGAGGGATTGTTTGATCATTCTCCCTGTTCAGTTCAGAGTATACATATGGAGAGGAGAGGAAAAGCAAGCTTCAAATATTTTCATATGTGGGGTGAGGCTGATTCTTTTGCTAGTACAGTGACAGAGGTGTGGGATCAAGAGATTTATGGAACTAAAATGTTTTGTCTTGTCAAGAAACTAAAACTTCTCAAGAAGGGGCTTAAACGACTTAACAGTGAATGCTATTCTGATATAGAACAGCAGGCCTGTAAGGCTGAGATGCAGTTGGAAGTCATTCAAGAAGAAATTGCACAAGAGGGTGCGAATGAGCAGCGTTTAAAGAATGAATATCATGCGAACCTTGAGTATGCAAGGCTGAACAAAGCTCAAAATAGCTACCTGGCGCAGAAGGCGAAAGTTAAATGGTTGGAGGATGGGGATTCAAACACCCAGTACTTCCATCATGTTATTAGGCGAAAGGTGACTAGAAACAAGATTACTCAGGTGAAAAATTCAAGAGGGGATACTTGTGATAGAATTGAGAGCATTCAGGAAGCATTCCTCGTGTATTACAAAGGCCTGTTGGGAGATAGGAGAGAGGTACAGCAGATCAGGAATGATGTTATTGAGCATGGCCCGAGATGCAATGCTAATCACCATAATTGGCTGCTTCAGCCTGTTAAGGATGCTGAGATAAAACAGGTCGCGTTCTCCGTTCCTGTGGACAAGGCCCCGGGTCCCGATGGTTACTCAAGTGGATTTTTTAGGGATGCTTGGCCAATTGTGGGTGAAGAGATATGTGGAGCAATAAAGGATGTTTTCTCTTCGAGGAAAATTCTGAGGCAGATTAATGCTACCAATATTGTGTTGATCCCTAAGTGTGATCGACCCGAGATGGTGACGCAATTCCGTCCAATTGCCTGCTGCAATATGGTGTACAAGATCATTTCGAAACTATTATGTAATAGATTGGCGCGAGTGCTACCTGATCTAATTTCTGAGTCCCAGAGTGCTTTTGTGCAAGGACGGTCGATTCTAGAAAATATTCTAATATGTCAAGACATCATAAAGATGTATTCGAGGAAGAATGCTTCTCCTCGGAGTATGTTCAAGATGGACCTTCAAAAAGCTTATGACACAGTTGAGTGGGAGTTTGTAGAGGGTATGTTGAAGGCGCTAAACTTCCCCAGTCAATTCACTGAATTGGTGATGCAATGTATATCTACTACCTCTTATTCCATAGTCTTGAATGGCTCGTCTTTTGGGTATTTCCAGGGCAAACGTGGATTGAGGCAAGGGGACCCCATTTCCCCCCTTATTTTCACCATTTGCATGGAATACCTAAGCAGAATGCTCAAATATGCTACGATTACCAGACCATTCAACTATCATCCTATGTGCAAAGATATTAAGCTCACTCATCTAATATTTGCGGATGATCTCTTATTGTTCTGTAAGGGGGATAGTTGCTCGATAATGCTCATCATGAGAGCTTTCTCATCCTTCTCCAAGGCATCGGGGCTTCGTATGAATAATGGGAAGTCTGAAGTGTTTTATAATGGTGTCGAGGGTACCATCAAAGAGGATATCTACAAGGTTACAGGTATTGCTGAAGGGGTGATGCCATTTCGCTACTTGGGAGTTCCAATCCAGCCGGGTAAATTGAACAAACAGGAATGTAATGTTCTAGCTGAGAAGATAATAGGTCGAATTAGAAGCCTGGGTGCACGAAAGCTTTCCTATGCAGGAAAGATCACTCTGATTTCGTCTGTCTTAAACACTTTGTATAATTATTGGGCTTCGATATTCATTATCCCCAAACACACGATTAAAAGAGTTGAAGCTATTTGCCGAAATTATCTTTGGGACGGGAATTCTGAATATACAAGGACACCTCTTATAGCGTGGGACAAGGTTACTCTTTCTAAGGGTGCTGGCGGGCTAGGCATTAAGAAAGCATCTGTTTGGAATATCGCAGCTGTAGGTAAACTCGTTAACTGGATTTATGAGGATAGAAGCAGCCTATGGGTGAAATGGGTCTCTACAATTTACATAAAACATCAGAGATGGCACGATTACATACCCCCTGCTAATTGTTCATGGACATGGAAGTCTATATGCAAGACAAAGGAGATACTTAAACAAGGATTTCACAATGAATCGTGGAGTTTTGATCCGAATGGTTACTCTATCAAGAGTGGTTACGGTTGGCTCCTTCCCTCCCCTAATCCTCCGCCATGGACAGTTTGTTTGGAATCAGTGGGCGATTCCGAAACATGCTGTTATAACATGGTTGATTCTCAATGATGGAGTAAATGTGAAAGAAAAGCTCTATAGACATGGATGCATCGATAACGATATCTGCTGTCTTTGCCACAACTCTACTGAGACGGTGACTCATATTTTTTTTGAATGCCAATTCAGTAGAAGGTTAATGCATACTATAGCTGATCTCATTGGATGCAAGCTCAGCCTAGCCTATGTTCTAGACGGAGGGGTGCAACAATTACACCGGAAAATGCATGCTGCTGTTCTTTTGCCTTTTACTATATGATTTGGAATCAGCGAAATAAAGCCCGAATTGAGGGATGTACAGAACAACCTGCGAAACTGGCTCAACGAATTATTGGAGATGTTACTGATAAGAGCAAAAGACAAAGTTAAGCTCAATTAAGCTAAGAGCAAAAGACAAAGTTACTGATACAGATCTACACTTTTTTTGACAAATAGGAATCAGCTGTTGATTGTGTTGGGAGCAAGTTTCCGTTAGATAAATTGCTCCTTTATTGTTTTAGCTCAGATATACTGTTTGTATATAGCATATGACTTGTAATTCCTTCTTTTTTGATGAATGAACTACTCACATTTCACCAAAAAAAAAAAAAAAAAAAAAAAACTCTGAGCAAGCTCAAACCTAAGATCAAAACAAAAGAAAGAACAAACCCGAACAAAATAAGACAAGCCTGCGAAACAAAACTAACTAAGACAAACTCACAACACCAGCATTTTACTGAAACAAATAAACACACAACAATATGTCCTAGGGGTCAGAGGCATCCCGAAGGACAGCTACTCGAGTGGAGACTAACGCCCCCGAGGGTTTTTCCCAAGGGATCTTAGTGATCCCGGAGGCACAACAACAGCAATTATGTCCTAGGGGTCAGAGGCATCCCGAAAGACAACTGCTCGAGTGGAGACTAACGCCCTCGAGGAGTTTTGCCCAAGGAATCTTAGTGATCCCGGAGGCACAACAACAGCAATTATGTCCTAGCACTACAAAAAATGAGCCGGAATTGCGTCGGACAAATCCGACGCAAATGAACAAAATCCGACGCAAATTGAAGATTGCGTGGGATTAACCGACGCAATCGGCCGCCGTTATATTTTGACGCAAATTTTTTTTTTTTGCATCGGCTAATCCGACGCATGGAATTTGCGTCGGCTTTGCGTCGGCCATTACGACATGAAGAAATGGAGGTCAACACCCCTGTCAATGGGCTTTGCGTGGGATTAGCCGACGCAAAGTCAACAGAATGTTTGACTTTGCGTCGGCTAATCCCACGCAAAGCCTCTCAGTCAAATCCCAGTCAATGGGTTTGCGTGGGATTAGCCGACGCAAAGTCAACAGAATGTTTGACTTTGCGTCGGCTAATCCCACGCAAAGCCTATTAACAAAAAACCGTTTCTTTGTTTTCAGCTCCCCGTATGCGCGAAATAAAACAAGCTGCAATTAACCAACCCACTCCTACAACAAACGACAACAGCACCACATCCCAAACAAATGTCCATCAATAACTCCAATCAAAGCTCTCGTACATGTCTTCTTCACAAAACTCCACAAAACGAAACAAACATAAACTAGTATACTGTTATAGAAAATGAAAATATTACAAAGACAACCAGCGCTAGGTTCAGAATTCTATCTAGGAGTTGGTAAAATATATACACACAATGCAACCAGAATCTAAACAAGTAACATAAGAGAGCGGAACTACCTATGAAAGGGACTCAATCTGCTCCGACCCAAAGGGATGACCATCGTTGTTGTCGTCATCGTCGCGCCTAGTCATGCGTGGTCCTTCACCGCATCCCTCGTTCCCCATGGCGAACCGTTCCCTCATGAACTGAATAAACTGGCCCTGCTCTTCGCACCTCTTCTCCAATGTCTTCAGGCGCTCTTCTTGTCTTTCGAATTTATCTTCCATACGCTCGTTGAGTGTGCGTTCCTGCGAGGTGGCAGTGGGGAGGTATGTGTCCGCAGATACCTCCTTACCACGGTTCAAGCATGGGCGAAAGAGCTCTTTCGCCACGTTACCTATCCCCCAAAACCTTTTCTTCGAGTTGTAGTCACCTGTCACATCGTGGAAGATCTTCAAGGTGTTGGGTGCTTGATCAGAGGCGCGTGCCTCCTCCCCCGCTTTCTCGTAGCTCTCCTGAAACAGCAACATGAAAGAGTGTTATAACTTTAGGAACACATACTATCACATCGTAATTTTCATGCCTAGTATATTTTTTAAAAACATTACTACTACTCACAACGATCTCCGGTCCTCTAGGGTCAATCCACTTGCCGTCTTTCCCCTTCTTCGTCTTCTCCAAGAGCTGGACCGGGGTTGCAGATGGGCCCTTCATATAACAGTGTTAAAATTTTCAACATTTATTTACCAATAGTATATATTGAATTATACTCAAATTTTTTACTTGTGTTATAAGCACTTACCAACTGCGCGAAGGCTGTTGCTGCACTCCTACTTCCAAGGCAGCTAGTGGGTTTGGCCACCCCGTCCACCCTCCCACTTCTCCTGTTCGACGACTTAATCGCCGATTTCTTCTTGAAGCTTGGGTCGGCAGCGTTCTTCTTCAATATCTCCCACTTCTCTTGCGGAATCTAGTCCGCCTTCTCGACCCTCGGGACAGCTCGCTGGAATAAGTCGGTTATCTTCTTCTTAATCCGACTCTCATAATCCGACCTGAGGTCGTACCCCAGGTCTATACGCACTCTCTTCTGTTTGTCAAAAAAAAGATTCGTTAGCTACAATTGAATGTATAAATCGTGCAACGAAAACCTTAGAAACACAGACGAGGTAATTACCGCGAAGTGCATATACATCGCTTCCCGAGCTTCCGGTGGCGCCTCCGTCCAGCTACGGTAGACGCCATGGGTGGACGCATACGTCATGACTACGGAATCCCGCATATAATCAGAGTACTTCTTGTCGTCCCACCTACACAAGTCAATTATGATAATGTGAAGCAAATAAATGAGTGAAAATTTAGAAAAGAACTGGTTACAACAACTAAAACTCACCAAGTAGCGGAAGGCACTTTCTGCCGTGATAGGTACGATTTCCCAGGCGTGGCAACGTAGACCGTCGCCCCGACTTCCTGGACAGCGTCCACACCTAGGATGACAGGAGTCCTAGGCACGTCCTCCTCCATATGGTCACCATGGCTGCTGCCCCCCGTCAGCATCTCACTGCTACCTGCCATAATCACGTCTACAAAATATGTTTGCGCAAACTTAAACTGTAGAGTCAGTTTGTTTAAGGTAAAGCAGGAATTTCATTAAGGACCAAAATAGTCTTCAATTACAAATAAATAAATTACAACTTATGCGAATAAGATACAAACAACTACATAATTGCTAATTATCGTCACTGTCACTGTCACTGTCACTGTCCGCGTCGGTGTGCGGTTCAATGAACCCCTCGTCCCCGTCTTCATCATCATCGTCCCAGTCAGTATTCACCTCATCACCGTCATCTTCATCGTCGATGACCAAGTCGTCGTCCTCATCACCCTCTCCCTCAGGAACAATCCAGTCGGCAAACTCGTCGTCCTCCCCTACAGCACCAGCAACTTCAACTACATATTCTTCTTCATTGACGTCAGTGTCTTCGATCAGAGTTGATGACATCGGCTGATTATTACCAACCACACTCTCTTGGTAGACGTCATCGTCGATGATAGGATTATCAACTTGTGATCTTGCCTTGATTTTGAAAAACCGCAGACCAATTCGTACTCTTTTTTACCCTTTGGGTAAGGTGCATAGCAGACTTGATCGACTTGATACGCCAACACAAAAGGGTTGTGCCCTCGCAGTTTTCTCGTCAGGTCGACATCCACAAGATTGTAGTTCTCATGAACAGTGACTCCGTGCGGGGAGTTGCCGATCCAATCATATTTGAACAGTATGGCCTTGCAGTTTTTGTGGCTGTCCTAGTAGTCTAGCTCGATCACCTCGATTAGTGTTCCATAGAAATCTGACCCTTCGGTGGACAACAAACATACGCCGTTACTTTTGGTCAGTTTTGGAACATCAACACCCTCGACAAACGCACGGAACTTGTACCCGTTAATTGTATATCGCCTCCAAGTTCTGACTCGTGAAGACGGCCCAGTGACTAGAGGTCTTACAATGGGATCCTCCAGCGCTTCAGGCTATTGTCAACATAAAATTCGTCGAAAAATAATGCAATTAAATTTTGTACCAAACACATACACAATTTATAATGATCAAGCAAATAGCATTTCAACATACTTTAGTACGTAGCCATGAGGGAAACAGTGACTCATATGCCACCCAAACATCTTCAGATGTTGTCACTCCCGCATGTTCTGCCATAATGAAAGCCTCGAATTTCCTGAAATGGTCAGCAGTTGTACTTAATCACACATACTACCAATTATGAGCAGGGTATGTTGTACGTGAGTTACTTACTCCTTGTACGGTCTGATTACAGGGCCACAGTTTCTCAGAACGTAGGAGTGTGCCTGCTTGTACTCAACATCGGTCAACCACCTCTCCTTACATTTTCCAGTGGTACTTCCAACATCACACTGAAAGGGTTCTACCTCTATTTGGTGGTCTTCAGTCTGATGCGCACCCACGTCTAGGTCTTTGGCTTTTGTGTCAACGTGCTCTTCGAAGTAGAAGGAGCAGAAGTTTGATGTCTCCTCTAACAAATACGTGTTGCATATTGAACCCTCAACACGTGCTTTGTTACCAATTTTTTTTTTTCAGATGGTTTAAGAACCTGCAAATTAAAATATTAGCTCTCATGTAAGACTTGATTGGTAATCAATGCACGGGAAGTCACACTAAGGAGAGTTGAGGACGTTACCTTTCGAATGGGTACATCCACCTGTACTGAACAGGACCGCCAACCCTTGCCTCATACGGCAAATGAAGTGGGAGATGCTCCATCGAGTTGAAGAATGACGGAGGGAATATTTTCTCCAACTTGCAAAGGATCTCGGGAATACTGTTCTCAAGTCGATTCATGGACTCGACTGACACCATAGTGGAACACAAATCTCGGAAGAACTGACTGATCTCTGTCAATGCATTCCACGTGTTCATTGGCAGCAGCTGCTTCAAAGCTACTGGCATCAAGCGCGACATAAACACGTGACAGTCGTGGCTTTTCATGCCATGCAAAATTAACTTTGACTGGTCCACACACCGGGATAAGTCGGATGCGTAACCATCCGGAAACTTCAAACCACTTACCCAATCACACAAAGCCTTCCTATCATTTTTGTCCATAACAAAGGACGACGATTTGGGTCGCCCAAGACACAGTTCCTTGAAATCTGCTTTGCCTTTTGGTCCGAAGGCTGTCTTGTTCGGTACATCCATCACGGTGTTGATAATCTGCTCAAAGAAATTCTTCTCGATATGCATAACATCAAGGTTGTGTCTGATAAGCAGAGTGTGCCAGTACGGAAGTTCCCAGAATATGCTCTGCTTCCACCAACCGTCCTTCTTATCCTTCAATTTTTTCAACTGTTGGTGGGTAGCATGTACTATTGTAGGGTACTTCTGCACATCTGTCCATATCTCATCGCCTGTTAACTGTTTACATGCGATCCTAGTTTCATCGGGTTGTTTCTTCAGGAAACTCTTACAATTATGCCTAAATGGATGGTCGGAAGGTAGAAATTGTCTGTGACAGTAAAACCAAGATACCTTTCCGCTATTTTTAAGCCAAAAAGATTTTTGATCCTTCGCTTGACAGTAAGGACAAGCACGGTAACCCGTTGTACTCCAACCAGACAACATCCCGTAAGCTGGGAAGTCGTTGATGGTCCACATTAGTGCAGCTCGTAAATTGAAACTAGTTTTCCTCGACACATCGTACGTGTAAATCCCATTATCCCACAAACTTTTTAACTCTTCAACAAGTGGTTGGAGATACACGTCCATATTGGCTTTCGGGTTCTTAGGGCCAGGAACAATAAGTGACAGAAGCATAAATTGTCTCTTATTGCATAACCACGGCGGTAGGTTGTACGGTGTCAAAATAACCGGCCAACATGAGTACGACTTGCCGAACTGCCCGTAGGGTGAGAAACCATCTGTGCACAAACCCAAACGTACGTTGCGCGGCTCTTTCGCGAACTCGGGATGTTTGATATCAAATGTCTTCCAATCTTCACCATCGCTAGGGTGTGTCATCATACCACTAACTCTGATTTTGGAGTTACTGTGGTGCCAACTCATCTCGCCCGCAATTTTCTTTGTCGCATATAGTCCTTGCAGCCTCGGACCAACTGGGAAGTAAGTCAAGACCTTAGTTGGTACTCTCTTCCCCCTAGTATTTTTGTTCGACTCTTGTACCTCCCGGATCCACATTTCCTACACGCGTTGAGGTCCGAATCTCCCTTCCAGAACAGCATGCATCCATTCGGACACGAGTCTATCTTTTCATGGGGAAGTTGGAGGCCCTTCAACAAATTTTTAACCTCGTAGAAATTATTTGCCATGACATTCTCCTTAGTGCCTCGTAGAAGGTCAATTAGCAGTTGGATCCAACCGTCTAAATGTCTTAAGGCCATGTTGCTCTCGCACTTCAAAGTCAGCATCCTTGAAGCGACTTGCAACAGACTCATATCGCACCCGCTGAAAACTGGGAGTTCAGCATTTTTTAGCATTTCGAAAAAGGAAAGGACTTGTGGGTTAGGTTCATGTTGTACTTCTTCGTCGCTTAAGTTGTCTGGGTTACATTCCTCCTCCATGATGTCCTCAACCGTCGTACGCAGTGCGTCCTCTACGAAGTCCCGGTACGGATTTTCGCGAACAGGTTCTTGCAGACGACTACTTTCATTTTCACCATGATACGTCCACACGTAGTAGTTCTCAACAAAACCGTGCTTGTATAGATGCTGTTTGACATCTACTTCATGTTTTAAGGCACGGTTTTGACATTTTCTACATGGGCACCTAAGCTGCTCGCTGGTGTAGTGGGGGTTATTATCTAAGGAAAACTTGATGAACTCCTCCACACCGTCTCTAAATTCTATTTTCGGTCGCTTATTGTCGGCCAGTCTCTCGTACATCCAACTCCGTTCTACTCTATTCATTCTATATGGATTGAACTATGAATGATTAGGGTATGTACACATGAACAAAATGGCGTGGGGAAAGAAGTCAACAACATGGAATTTGAAGAAAAGTTCGCGAATTTCACCATAAGTTGGAACTCTCACAACCATCAATTTAAAAACGATTCATCACCGGGGACCTTATCACTCCAACCTAAACCCATTCTTGTGCGTTTCATGTCACTGATAAACACGAAATTGTGTAATGTCGATAAGAGAAAAATTCGGCAGCAATTCGCCTCAGTTCTCCAAAAGCACAATGTGGAATATATGAAGACTCCACATATGCAATCGAAGAACATTGAGAGAATTGTCACCAAATTTTGCTCTTACCAACACAACACAATTTCATGTTTACCACCTAAGTGACATGAAAGGCACAAGAACAGTCCCAAAACGGGGACTATCCAAGAATTACTCCTAATGAGTAACTCTTGAACGGGCACTAGGTAGGTCTGAGTAGATTTCAAACAATGCTCATGCACAGTACACAACGAAAACAAATAACAACAACAATCATATCTCAACACAGTAATCCAAAATATTAATACTTATTATAATTACAACAACTAACTAATAATAGTAATAGTAGTAAAAGTAGAAGTAGTAAATTAGTAGTAGTAGTAGTAGTAGTAGTAGTAGTAGTAGTAGTAGTAGTAGTAGTAGAAAATTAGTAGTAGTGGTAGTAGTAGTAGAAAATTAGTAGTAGTGGTAGTAGTAGTAGTAATAGTTTAGTAGTAGTAATAGTAGTGGAAAATTAGTAGTAGAAGTATAGTAGTAGTAATAATAGTAGTGGAAAATTAGTAGTAGAAGTAGTAGAAAATTAGTAGTAGTAGTAGTAAAAGTAGAAAATTAGTAGTAGTGGTAGTAGTAGAAAATTAGTAGTAGTAGTAAAAGTAGAAAATTAGTAGTAGTGGTAGTAGTAGAAAATTAGTAGTAGTGGTAGTAGTAGAAGTAGAAGTAGAAGTAGGAAATTACTAGTAGTAGTAGTAGTAGAAAATTAGTATTAGTGGTAGTAGTAGAAAATTAGTAGTAGTAGTAGTAGAAAATTAGTAGTAGTGGTAGTAGTAGAAAATTAGTAGTAGTGGTAGTAGTAAAAGTAGAAGTAGAAAATTAGTAGTAGTAGTAGTACAAAATTAGTATTAGTGGTAGTGGTAGAAAATTAGTAGTAGTGGTAGTAGTAAAAGTCGAAGTAGGAAATTAGTAGTAGTAGAAAATTAGTATTAGTAATAGATTAGTAGTTGTGAAGTAGAAGAAGATTGGTAGTTGTGTAGTAGTATAGTAGAATAGTAGTAAATTAGTAAAGTATTAGCTAGATTAGTAGTAGTAGTGTTAGTAAACTTGTTGTACTAGATTAGTAGTAGTATTAGTAGTACATAGTATTAGTAGTAGGTTATTAGTATTAGTAATATTAGTAGTAGCATTAGTAGTAGTAATGAAGTATTTTAATGTAATATTAGTAGTAGATTAGTAATACTACTACTAGCACTACTAATGTAGTACTACTAACACTACTAATTAATCTACTACTAATACTACTAACCATCTATTTCAACAAATCTAATTCATTATACTAGTACATACTACTACTAATCTAATAACACAATTTCTAACCTAATACAATAATCACTAATACCTAATTAACCTACTAACTAACCTAATTAACATACTACAATTACCGTCTAACAATAAAACGAAATCTAACCTAATTCACATACTAATTAACCTAATTCACATACTAATTAACCTAATTAACCTAATTACTAAACTAACTAACCTAATTAACATAATCACCCTACTATCTAATTAACTAATTAACCATACATAATCATCATATAATCTAATCACCATAGTTATTATACTAATTATTAATCTAACTTAATCAAAACAGTTTAGTAAACTAATTGAGTTAAAATTAAGTAAAAATTAATCTAATTAATTTAACTAATTGAGTAAAAATTAAACAGTAAACCGTAAACTAACGATTAAACCGTAAACTAATTGAACTAATTACGTAAAATTAAACTAATAAAAACATTAACCTAATTGAACTAACAGTAAACAGCAACATACCTGAGATTTGGGGGTCGGGTTAGGGTTTTTCGGGGCTGGGTCGGGTTAGAGTACGCCGGGGGGTCGGGGCAGCCTTCGCCGGATTCTGGTACGCCGGGGGGTTAGGGTTCGCCGGATCTGGGTTTATGGGACTTAGGGTTTCGATTTTGTTTTGGGATCGAACTAGGGCGATGGTGCCGGATCAGGGTAGGACGGGGGTCGCCGGAGATTTCTGCGTCGCCGGTGTGGTCGTCGTTTGCCGTCGTCGTCTTCTTCGTCGTCGTCTTCTTTTTGGGGGAGTTGGGGGAGCGGGTTTATGTTCTGAACATAAATCGCGTTATTTTTTTTTTATATTAACAGGTGCTGCATCGGAATAGCCGACGCAGACCGACGCAGGTTTCAAGTTTGCGTCGGCTATTCCGATGCAGACCTCGATATTTTTTTTATATTAAAAACGTTGCGTGGGATTAACCGACGCAGACCAACGCAATATTCAAGTCTGCGTCGGCTAATCCGATGCAAAACATTTAATTCTGTTTTTTTTAATTTAAACACATGCTGCATCGGATTAGCCGACGCAATCAGACGCAATATTAAACATTGCGTCGGCTAATCCGATGCAAAGCTATTAATTCTGTTTTTACTTTGACGCATACTGCATCGGAGTAGCCGACGCAATCAGACGCAATATTATAATTTGCGTCGGCTAATCCGATGCAACGCTATTAATTCTGTTGACTAGATTTTTTAAATTTTGACGCACCCTGCATCGGATTAGCCGACGCAATCAGACGCAATATTAAAATTTGCGTTGGCTAATCCGATGCAAGCTATTAATTCTGTTGACTAAATTTTTTTAATTTTGACGCACCCTGCATCGGATTAGCCGACGCAATCAGACGCAATATTAAAATTTGCATCGGCTAATCCGATGCAAAGCTATTAATTCTGTTGACTAAATTTTTTTATTTTGACGCAGGCTGCATCGGATTAGCCGACGCAAATTTTGTTTTTGCGTCTGGTTGCGTCGGCTAATCCCACGCAAAACCTTTCACATAGTGGCGCCAACCCAAAATTATTGGCGCCTGTATCATGGAGTCGGATAGCGTCGGCTAGTCCCACGCAATGTTATTGCATTGGATTAGCCGACGCAAATCGACACAGTTACGCCAGTTGCGTCGGATTTACAATCCGACGCAACTTATCCGACGCTATTTCTGCTGTTTTTAGTAGTGTAGGGGTCAGAGGCATCCCGAAGGATAGCTTCTCGAGTGGAGACTAACGCCCTCGAGGAGTTTTGCTCAAGGGATCTTAGTGATCCCGGAGGCACAGGAACAGCAATTATATCCTAGGGGTCAGAGGCATCCCGAAGGACAGCTACTTGAGTGGAGATTAACGCCCTCGAGAAGTTTTGCCCAAGGGATCTTAGTGATTCCGGAGGCACAGCAACAATAATTATGTCCTAGGGGTCAGAGGCATCCCGAAGGACAGCTACTCGAGTGGAGACTAACGCCCTCGAGGAGTTTTGCCCAAGGGATCTTAGTGATACCGGAGCCACAGCAACAACAATTATGTCCTAGGGGTCAGATGCATCCTGAAAGACAGCTGCTCGAGTGGAGACTAACGCCCTCGAGGAGTTTTGCCCAAGGGATCCTAGTGATCCCGAAGGCACAGCAACAACAATTATGTCCTAGGGGTCAGATGCATCCCGAAAGACAGCTATCCAAGTGGAGACCAACGCCCTCAGGTAGTTTATATCGTTTTACCTTGTCCTAGGGATCATAAACAAAACCGCTCGAGTGGAAACTAACACCCTCAAACGTTTTGTGTCATCAAGGGTTCATAAGCATCCCAAACTAAAACAGATACATATACACCTAACACATAAAAGCGCTTCAAAAAATTAAACAAAACCTTAAATAAATCGAAGAAGACAAAGGGCGCGCGCACAAAGAATCAAGAACAAGACGGTAAGCAACGGCCCGAGCCCAAGCAATCAACCACAAATGAAGACATCAGGTATAACACCTTGACCTTGGCTGGCGAGCCCCAACGCACAGTCTAACGGACTTAAAACGACCCGATCGGACAACCACCAGGTTGTAATCTTCGATTGACCTGGGCGGCTATACTTTGACTTTCGCCTTGTCCAAGCCTCAGTCAAAGTGGGGGCTTCTGTAGGCACCCAGATTCGGACCTGGTGGCTGCAGAAGTGTCCAACAAACACCCGATGACGATAGGACTGCAACGCGACGCGGGTTCGCGGTGCTCTAGATAGTTTTTATATAGAACGGATCAAATAAATTACTCGGGAAAACTAAACTAGCATGATGGCAGTCTTAGTCGCGTTGTTACGATCGCGTACACACTAATTAAAGTCAATTCTGACACCGGGACCCCGAGTCGGCCCCGAAACTCGAACCGAGTCAACACCGCGCTAAGCGAACCTCGGGATGAACACCCGAGGCCCACTAAACCCACGGCGCTAGGTCAAGCCGCGGGAACCCTTAAGCCCTAAGCAATGTATCACACTCCCGTCTCTCGGTTTTGGAAAGTATCAAAATCGTATCTTCAAAACTCCAACTGCCCGGCCTCACGCGCCTAAGAGTCCCCACGCCTGAGCCAAGGCGCTTGAGTCCTAGTGCGCCCCAGCTCACGCGCCTATACGGGCGACGAGGGCCGAAAAAACCTATAAATACCCCCCTTCACGTCCTCATTTCGACACAACTCAACTCTCTCTTTTCCCTCTAAACTCTCGCAAAGGGCTCGCACTCCGACACCCGAGGCAAACAATCCACTCGATCGTAGTTCCAATAATACTAAAAGCAAAATCGATGCTACTCCTCACCTTCGAGCACTCCACTCGATACCGAGGTGCCTGTGATCGACTAGTTCAAAACTAGTACCCAGGTTCTGCCGGATTAGCCGCAGAACTAGTCCTTAGCAACGAAACTCTGCCGGAGTAGCCGCGGGAAGGTCAAATGGTAACGGAGCTATGCCGGAATCACTGGTCAAGCTAGGAGGATCCGCCTGTTGATAGAGTCGTCGCTAGGTTGTCATCTAAACAAAACTTTCCATATTTGCACTTTCTATTATTATGCACTACGACAACACTAGATGTGGGCACTAGGCCCACAAACATCCACGAAAATACGTAATGTCCCAACTTCAATCACAAACACTAAAACACACTAAATAGACCCGAGTAATTCCGAGATCCGTTCTCAAAACTATATATGTACCGATTCCCGTTTAGTGTACACTCCGAGGGTGCAACTCCTCCCTATGTGATTTACTTACATTTGCATTTACAGTTTTTTGTATGATTTATTGCTTTTATGACCTTATAATCGTATGCTAATTCACCTAACACGGAATTCAAAACGTAAAACAACTAAAACTGAACAAGTGATGGTTGGGTTCCGTATTAGTCCCGATGCTCACCTTACTAGGTTCGACGCATCCCTATTAATCCCGAACCGACGCATCTTAAGCAGAATACCAGGTAAGGTATACCACGAGAATCACTAATATCCGTATTATCGCGTTAAAACTGATTTGCTGATACGTATAATACTAGTACTCTCTACTCTTCTACGGGCATCTTTGCATGGCCTGCTTGTCACGTGAAATCGCACGCAAAGAATGTAAACACATTTACTTTAACGACAAATCTTACTTGTCCTTAAACAACCGACATAGCAAATGGTATAGGGTTAAAATAATGAATGTTACAGTATTTCCACCACAACAAAAGAACTAGGATATCAGCCCACCGATTAATTAGTAGAGGCCGCTATAGTGCGAGCGGGGTTGGGTGTTCTTTTTGAACTTCCCAACACGTACCCGCACCCCTTACTCAGAATCAAAGGTTTCCGGATGTCCGAAACCATTGGCAACGAGAGTCATTCTAGGCATGGAGTGCTTAAAGGTACAAGTCTTTATCTTTGGGTCCCGTGCCACTCAGCTTTGAGCCGGCAAGGGATCAAAGTTGACTTGAACGGTTTTCGAGTCCCCATAAATTGACTCGGTGGCGACTCCACAAATCAACGACAACTTTAGTTCACTAAAAGGTTGCCTTACCAAACAAAATGGCCTTTAAACATTTACAACCACGACTCGATCGATTTCCAAACGGAAACACGGGTGTCCCACACCCGTCTAGTACAAGTCCGGATCGTTATCCAAATTGAGGTCCGACACTTCGCCCCGTATGTGAGATCGGACCGGACCTCGGCAGGGAGGGGGCCGCGTGGATGGCAACTGCCACACGTTGAAAACCGGGCCTGTCCCGCGCGGGCGCGCTAGGGGCGCCGGGCGGTGCGGACTGACGTCCGCACCTTTTTCCACAGTCTGAAGAATTTCGAATCTATTATGAGTAGATTATATATCTACCTCTCCTTTTTTCTGCAGCTCTATTTGCAACCCTTGGCCCCCTTATCTCACCAGGGTATAAGTATCCTTAGAGGTCAAGGTCGTCTTCATTTTGCCCTTCCCTAATCCACCTAGCCTGTCAGGGGCTAGATTTGGATCCAGGGCTCCTCTTCCCCTCCCTGATCCATCTAACACCATGGCAAGTCCAAGGTTTAGATTGGAGTCCGGGGCTCCAATAGTCCGTGAATCATCCCCTACCTACTCATGATCCAGGTCAGTACATCCCTTCCCTAATCCACCTAAACCCAGCTTCTCCTTGGTCAGATTGGGGTCCGTGGCTCCTATTGCCTTCCCTAATCCACCTGAACCTATGGCCACTGATCCAGCATGAACATAACCACAGGTCAGATTGGGGTCCGAGGCCAACGCACCACTCACAACCTCGACATTCTCCCTCCTCTTGACTAGAGCCAACCCCTTCAGTGTGTTATTTCCAGATTCAGTGTTCTTCTTTTTGTTCAGCTTGCACGAATCCTTCACATGACCCAACCTCTTGCATATGTTACAGTAATACGGCACCCACTCATAAACCACCCTTTGCACAGAAGGCCCGATGAACGGCGCATTAATGGTAACATGATCAACCAAATCTGCAGAAACGTCCACTTCCACCATAACCCTGGCAAAAGAAAGCCAAGATTTACATGTGGTAGTGACATCTGCAAAGAATGGCTTCCCCACCTTAATTGCCATCTTACTAAGCACATTATCAGTCCACCTATAAGGGTCTAAGTCAGGAAATATCACCCAAATCGGCACCACTGCAACACTTTCCATGATGCTCGAGAAATAAGGCGACCATTGCTTCAAGATCATGTACATTAAGCAATACAATATTTATTTGAACTATTATGTATATATTGAGTTACATCGACAATAAAAATCAAATTTCTTGTGATCTGATAGTTTAATCAAAGTTTGCAGATTATTGCATATGGTAAAAAAAAAGTGTCCCAAACAATGATTTAAAGTGTTGCATTTGCTTTTATAATATGTTGCTTTAGCCAATTACAAGCGTTGCAAAAAAAGATAGAGTGTTGCTTTAGCCAATTACAAGTGTTGCATTTTATGTCAAAGTGTTGCATTAGACAATCACATGTGTTGCAAAAAAGTGTTGCATATTCTAATTATATGCAACACTTTAAAAAAAGTGTTGCATTTGAAAAGAAAGTGTTGCATAAAGTGTTGCATTAAGCTATTGCAACCCAACATTAAGCAACACACACAAAAGTGTTGCAAAAGCCCTTAGCAACACTTTTAAGCAATTAGGCAACACTTTTAAGGTGTTGCAATAGACCATTTGTGTAGTAGTGTGTTGTTGTTGTTGTTGTTGTTGTTGTTATTATTATTATTATTATTATTATTATTATTATTATTATTATTAAATGTCTAACAAACTATCACATTTCACTATTTCATTTTCAAGAAATTTAGATGATGTCATGTCACCTCTATCTATCTTATTGGTTGGAATTTAACAAAATAAAATAATATTTAAACAAAAGTCATTCAAATGAGTTCCTTATATGCTTTACAGAATTGATCCATAGGATTTCTCATAACCTCTCTTCATAATATATATTGCCTTCTTGACAATAAATAAGTGGTATTATCAAGTAATATTAAACACTGTCCAATTTAATGTACTTTTTCCCGCACATAATTTCAATTTCAATTTGAAATTGATATGAAAATAGTACAATTTAATGTACTTTACTCACACGGAGTATCAATTTTTCAACTTCAACTTTAAAGTGATACTTATCTTGGTACAATTTCAAGTAATTACTCACACGGAGTATATTTTTCACGATACGATGCCTTTGAGGCTACTTTATTTTCGCGATATCGTATTTTCAGAGACAATTGTATTAGCATACCTATCACTGTAATTGACAATTTCATATTAGTTTCTCCAAAATTTAATTGCTTATTCGTCGGCTCATTTTTGTGTGCTACCTGCTTCTGAGTCTGAGTCGAACTCTGAGTCTGAGTCTGAGGTCGAGTCTAGGGGGTTCGGTGCTAGAGTCACTCCTTTAACCCCTCTCCCTTTAGTTACTCCTATTGGTGCCTCGGGGCCTGTCCCGAGCACCCTACCTATCTCGCCCCTGACCAATTCAATGATCAGATGACTGCTCTTTTCTAACTATTTTCAATCAATATTAACAACTGTTCTACTTACGACTTGTCTCTTTTTAACTGCAATTTTGGTTTCAAAAATATTTTATGCAATGACATTGAGAAATACGACGAACAGGTAACCCTACCTCCACACCTGATCGAGCAGATAGAGCAAAGGGATTCCCGGAATCCGGTAATCGAAGAAACCGAATCCATTAACGTAGGAACAACCTTAGAGTCTCAGATGCTTAAGATAGGCTTATCCTTAGATCCCGGGGAGCGACAACAATTCACAAGTCTGCTCCAAGAATTCAAAGACGTCTTCGCATGGTCCTACAAGGACATGCCGTGGATAGACTAGGAAATAGCTGAGCACCACATACCAATCAAAGACGGGTGTAAATCGGTTAAGCAAAACCTACGTAGAATGAGACTCGAATGGTCCCTCAAAGTCAAAGAAGAAGTCGATAAACAGTTTAAAGCCGGCTTCATACAGGTGTCCGAATATCCGGACAAGGTTGCAAACATCGTGCCGGTTTCTAAAAAAGACGTTAAGGTGCGCGTGTGCGTGGACTTTCGGGATCTTAAGAAGGCGAGCTTGAAAGACGACTTTCAGTTAAAATACATCGACTTATTGGTGGACAATACCGCTGACCATGCCCTTCTATCATTTATGGTCGGGTATTTAATCCCCTAGAAATTCTAACGCAATACAGTGGCGGAAACACTGTAGATTTGGGGATTAAAACACACTGATGTTCTATATTTTAATAAAAGAACGGTCAGTCAATACAGATGTCACTTTTTACAAAAGGGCTAAAATAAATATTCTCCAAACAGGGTTACAAAATTTCATAAATAAACATGAATGAATAAAGAGTAGGATCCACGCTACTCGCTAGCTCACACCCAAAACCTAGCCGCGAATATCTGTCATGTTATAAACATAACAGCCACGTTAGTGGGGAGTAACTCGGACGTTCTCCCAGCCATATAATATCATATGGAAAAATAATAGTATTATAATATCAAAATATTTAAAAAGAGAAAACATTAAAACGATATAATAAAAATAAGTGTTCAGCGAAACATAAAACACTTGCTAACCTGCAAGTCAAAATCAACCGATAATAATAATATCAAAACTGGCGTTATGGAAATTTGATCAATGTGTACAAGGTTAGACTTTCACTAGGATAATACTGGAAACTAGGGGTGTTCAAAAATTGACCCGGACCGGAACGGACCGTAAGGTCCGGGTCGGTCCAGACCGGGGCACGTACCGGTCCGGTCTCCGGGTCCCAAAAAAGTTGGTAACCGGTCCGGTCCACACTTTAAAAAAATATCAAATTTAGTGTATTTTTACGGTCCGGTCCGGTCTTAAGAGGATCCGGTCCGGGTTTCTTTGTTAACCGGTCCGGTCCGCGGGTTTGGGTTTTTTGGGTTTCCAGTCCGCGGGTCAAACCGGTCCGGTCCGGTCCGATCCGGGTTTGGACCGGTGAACACCCCTACTGGAAACTAGTTTCGAGAACTATAGACTTAACTCATAATAGAATCCAGTCTCTAACTGGCAACTCAACTATAACAAGACTGCGTGCAGCGAGGTCCTAGTTTAAGTAGTATACACCCCTCCTGGATACAAACCATATCCAGTTCAACCCGATGCGACTTACACGATGCGATATCTAGGTTTAAGGGCACAATGCACACTCTCCTAAACACAAACCATGCTCAGTTCAACAACCAATGTGCCCAATAAAGACACACCAGCCTTACAGTTGATGGCAAAAACGTACATCCCAGACTATATTACTCTAACCCACACTTGCCTTTATTCCATAACTCCAAAACAAGTCATTATCGATATTCAAAAATATATATAATCAATATAAATAATACAAGGATAAAAGAAATAAACATTTTATATAAAAGGGAAACTTTCTATAAATAGAAACTTACTAGTTTTAGAAACTTACTTAAAATAGAAATTTCGTTATAGAAAATATATTAAGTTATTAAGATATGTGAAATGTATTAAATATAGCATTTATAACGAAATTAACATTTTATTATTATCGTCGTTATCGTAACTTTAATATATTTCTAAATTCGTTACTCAAAATATAAAGAGAATATAATAAGTCAATATATAGTATTTTATAAATAATTAGAGAATCGAGTAAAAAAACTATTAAAGTTTAGAAAATAGATGTTTTAAGATAAACGATATCAAAATTAATTGAGTCGACGAGTTTTATAAATGAAATGAATTTTACAAAGGTTTCAAACTATTTTTAACAAATAGCTTTTATTAATAAATAATACGGATTTTACTAAAAATAGTCAGTCGGAAATACATAAGAGATTATTAGTGAAAATAGTTTCGACTAAAAATATTTTTAAAACAAAATCGACTATTTTCTCATTTATTAGTATAAATCGTAAAATGAAAATTAATTTATTAATCTAGTATACAAACCTCGATTATAATATAAAAATACGTTTTTGAGTTAAAATTATAAAATTAACGAAATATGAAGAAAATATGAAATTGTTATTATTTAATTACAAGTGTCACGATAACCAACAAAATATTATAAACGATCATAAATAATAAAATTATTAACGATTTATAAACGATATCGAAAGTTGTAAAATATTTATAAAGCATACGATTTAAAATTAAACTTTTAGCAAATAATATGTATCTAATAAAAATAGAAAACCGAAGGTAAAGTATTTACAACATACTACTACTCAAACATACGATATAAAATCGAGTAACGTCCTAAAGTTACCTTGAGTCGATATCCGAATGCTATATACTTGCCCTTGTTGACGACTCCAAGCTCCAACCGCTATGATATTTGTCTTACAAAAAGAACTTCAAGGCTCCGACGAAGATAGATGAGACAAGGAATCGGGGCTTGATAAACAACCCACACAACAGTAACATAGATGAGACGAAGGACCAAAACATGGTATAGATCGAAAATAAATAGAAACAGCAGCAACCGAGTGACATACGACCAAAAGCAGCAGTGTGACGATCAGAAACAAAACACAGGGAAATAGCGCAATAATGAACATCAAAAGCAGCAGTAGCAGCATCACGATGAGAAAAGAAGCTATGAAACTCGGACAGCGGGAATCAGACCCGATCCAAGAACCGAGGACAACAAACGAAGCAGGTCGCACACGAAAAGAATATGAACTCGAGGAAGAGAAACAGAACAACAAAAACAGACGCACAAAACGAGACTAGCAGCGGCAGAGCAATCGACATCAATAACGACAATTAGGACGCACAAAGAAGCGGGCAGCGGCAGAAACACGACACACAACAGCAAAACAAAACCCGACAAAGAAGAAGAAGAAGAGGAGAAAAGGAGAAGAACATACCCTGACTCAAAGTCGAGTTCAGAGACAAAGACTACTGCAGACAGAGGGAGCGTTGAAGCAGAAGACATGAGACAGCAAACACGGACATCAGCAGCATCAACACGGAACAACAACACTTGCAGCAGCGAGCAGAAGCACGGCAGCAGAAGCAAGAACAAAGAAAAAGAGGAAAAAAAGGAAGAAAGAAACAGAGGTAGTGACTACCTCAATCCGAATCAAGAGAAAAAGAAACAGAGAAAACGGGAGTGGCACGAGACTGACAACAGCAGCAACGTACGGCAGCAACAGCAGCAGCAAAACAGAGGCAGTGCGCAGCAACGGGAAAAACAACAATAGTAGCAGCAGAATTCGAGATTATTGAAGATGGAAAGAATGAAGGGAGGGAAAAAAATGCGAAGATGATGGTGATGCAATCTGAAACGAAGAAAACGAAAGGGAAATGACAGGAGGAGACAAAAAAAGAAAAGGGGATGAATGAAGAGGTGCAAGTGAAGCGGTGGATTGAATGAGGGAAGTCAAAGTGAGATGCAATGAAACAGACAGATAAAGAGGAAGAATAAGTAAAACGGCAAAGCAACAACAACGATGAGCATGACAGCGGCAGCAAAAAGGAAAACAACAGTAGCGGAAAGCAGAAGCAGAACAACAAAAGAAGGAAAACGAAGAAGGGGAAAAAGAAGAATTACCCGACAACTGCAGCAACAGCGACATCGAGGAGGAGAACCAAGCAGTAGCAACAACAATAACGGTGTACGGCAGCAGCAGAGGAGTATAGCAGCAGCAGAGGTGCGGTACAGCAGCGAAGACGCAGGAAAAAGGGTGGAGAAATAGAGGGAGGAAGCAGCTGGAAGGGAAAAGAATGAATGGAGGTGTACCGAAATACAAGAGGGAAGAATGATAAGGGTCAAGGTGGATGTTGAAGCGGTGGAGAAAAGAGAATTAAAACAAAGGGGGTGTGTACGTTACAATGTGGAAAAAGGAAGAGAAACAAGAATTAAGGGGTGCGTTTAATCAAGTGGTCATCAAAATTGTCATGGATTACGAGACGTATGTATACGATGAATAGGGGTTAATTAAATGAATCGTGTAGGAGATGAATTCCGTAACGATAAATTGACTGACCCACAAAAAGAATTAAAACGAGTTAATAAAATTAATAAATAATCAGGCCGTCAAATAAAATGAGTAAACGAAGTATTCGAGACAAAAACGAAGTTTAAAGAAATTAATAATTAGACGATTGAAATAGTATTTCTCAATAAATAATAAATTTTCGATAAGGAGAATTATATTGATTTCTCGAGGAAAGGTAATAAATATTTTTGACGCAACTTAAAATAAATGAGTTTCGAGTAGGAAATAGATATTCGAACTTAAATATAAATAAATAAAAAGAATTTAGAATTTAAATCGCCGAAATAGCTTAGGCTTTCGGTCAAAATTAAATTAAAAGTATAAAATAAATCGAAATAAAAATATGTTTTTAATATAAGAAGAGTTTCCGAGTCAAATAGAATTTTAGAAGTTTGAAACGATTAAACGATAAATTCGTTTTATATTGATTTTAAGAATTACTAGCTAAATCATAAATAAAATAAAAATACGAATATAACTTTAATTTAATTAATTTTATAAAATCAGGGGTGTTACAGGGTATGTCGGGTATAACCAGATAAAGATGGCGGAAGAAGATATGAGTAAGACCACCTTCACTACACCTTGGGGTAATTACTACTACACCGTCGTGCCATTTGGCCTTATCAATGCCGGGGCCACTTACCAACAAACCGCTACGACCCTACTGCACGACATGATGCATAAAGAGGTAGAGGTTTGTGTGGACGATATGATCATCAAATCCAAGAACCGGGACGGGCACATCACTGCCCTTAGAAAATTCTTTACCCGATTGCGCAAGTACAACATGAGACTAAACTTAGGGATGAGCAGAAAAATCCGATACGGTTTTATTATCCATATACGATACGGTATACGGTTGCAATTATACGAATTTCTGGATATCCGATACGAATATCCGGATATCCGATACGGTTTTCCGTAAAACCGTAGCAGATACGTATCAGCAAAAATGAAAACCGGATATCCGGTTTCCGATCCGGTTTTCAAAAAATACAAAATATTATATAAGAAATATTAAACCAACTCAAATACTGAATGATTGAATGAATTAACATGTAAATGAAAAGCCCAACTCATTCGAGAATGAAAATTAAACCAACTGTTTGGAGAATATTGATTAAAAAAGGGTTGTTTGTATGTTACTCTATCGGAGAATTATTTGCCGTATTCGAGATGATTGTAATAATTAAATTTTTTAGATATTTTTTTCCTATTTATTTATCGTACTATTTTTGTATAACAATTAACGCAACGTCAGTTAGTACTTTAAAATAAAAAATTGGATGATGTGCACTTAATGAAAAATTAAAAACAAAAGAAATCTCAAAACCGAATACCGGATATCCGCTTTCCGTATATCCAGAAAAACCGGATATCTGAAAACCGGATATCCGGTTTATTTCGAATCGGATACGGATAGTAAAATTCTAGAATTTAAAAACTGGATATCTGATTCGGTTTGCAAAACCGGATTGGATATCCGGTTTTCCTCACCCCTAGCTAAACCCTAAAAAATGCAGTTTCGGGATAACCTCTGGCAAATTAGTGGGTCACATCGTTAGCCAACGTGTTATCGAGGTCGACCCAGCAAAAATCAAAGGTATCACCGAGAGGATGCCTCCTAAGACAGAAAAACAAATAAGGGGATTTCTCGGGAAAGTTCAATATATCAGCCGATTTATTTCCAAATTGACCAAGGTATGTGAACCGATTTTCAAGAAACTGAAAGTAGGGGAACGAACACTGTGGGAATATAAATGTGAAGCGGCTTTCAACGAAATCAAAGAAATCATGTCTGCTCCGCCGGTCTTAATGCCACCTCAACCCGGTTTGCCTTTGTCGTTATACCTTACAACGACCGAGACAGCCATGAGGGCTATGCTGGTGCAAACAGACGTCTCGGAAGAACGAGCTATCTATTACATCAGCAAAAAAATTTTAGAGTATGAATGCAAATACACCAAGCTCGAGAAAACGTGCTTAGCATTGGTCTGGGCCACTTAGAAGGTCCGACATTATATGCTCAGCTACGAGGTGCAGGTATTATCCAAGATGGACCGCATCAAATACCTCTTCGAAAAGCCCATTCTCAACGGCTGAATTTCTAAATGGACTCTTATGTTGGGAGAGTTCGACCAAAAGTTCGTACCGTTAAAAGCTATTACGTGCCGGGTAGTAGCCGAATTCCTCGCCGATAGTCCCATAACCGAAAAAAGGGCACACCGACACTTGGTCCTTCCTAGACGAAGATATATTCCATACCGATACAGAAACATGGGACCTATATTTCGACGGGGCATCCAATTTCCGAGGGTTCGGAGTCAGGATTCTTTCAATCTCGCCAAAAGGGGAACATACTCCCGTGTCCATCAAATTGGACTTCGACGTTACTAATAACGCCGCTGAATACGAAGCATGCATCCATGGATTACAAGCCACCGTCGATTTAGGGGTTATAAATCTCTGGGTACACGGTGACTCATCCTTGGTCATTAATCAGGCACTCCAGAAATGGATCGGAACGCCAACCTCGTGGCCTACCAAGCGCGAGTAAGGGTTCTTGAGAAGCAATTCCAAAAGGTGGAGTATATATAGCTGCCTCGAGAAGAAAACCAGTTTGCAGATGGACTCTTAAAATTGGCATCTTTACTGAATATTCCCGATCACCTGAGTAGTATGCCGATTTGCGTCGAAAGACGGTCCGAGCCAGCATATATCCACGCCATCGAAGATATTGAAATAGCCGACCCCAAGCCATGGTACCAGGCTACTTTAACATACATGTCGACGGGAGAATATCCTCTCGGAACATACAGTTGGGCCAGGAAAGCCCTACGAAGACTAGCCATCCAGTTTATCCGTACCGACGACGGGCAACTGTACAAAAAGACGGTACATGGGGCTCTTCTCCTATGAGTCGATAAGATTAAGGATGAAAAGGTTGTGGCCGAAGTACATGACAGCGAGTGTTGTTCGCATATGAATGCTCAGATGTTAGTTCGAAAAAGCATGAGGCTCGGATATTACTGGAATAATTGTACGTCAAACATTGCCATAAGTGTCAAATTTTCGCCAACGTACAACATATGCCGTCATCTTTTATATATACCATGACGTCACCTTGGCCATTTTCGACATGAGGTATCGACATAATCGGGAAAATAAATCCCTCTGGTACAGGTGGACATTGCTTCATTTTGGTAACTATCGACTATTTCACCAAATGGGTCGAAGTTGAACCTTACCGTATTCTCAACGCCAGGCATATAGCTAAGTTCATCCAGAACAAGATAATATGCCAGTACGGGATCACGCATGAGTTCATCAGTGATCACGGGACCCACTTTCAGGGCAAAACAGTGTCCCTATTAACCAAATACAAGATTCAGAGGAATACATCTGCGCCTTACCGTCTCCAAACAAATGGAGCGGTAGAAGCAGCCAATAAAACAATTGTCACCATACTCAAAAAGATGGATGATAATTATCGAGACTGGCTCGATAATATACCTTTCGCTCTATGAGGATACCAGACGTCGATCCGCACCGCAACCGGTGCCACGCTCTATTACCTAACATACGGGATGGAAGCAGTCCAACCGGTCAAGTTGGAAGTACCGTCCCTCAAGATCCTATTAGAAAGTCAAGTACCTGAAGCCGATTGGGTCCGAGTGCGATACAACTCGTTAGTTCTATTAGACGAACGGCGGTCTCATGCCCTCAATAATATTCAGATTTACCAGAAAAGAATCCAACGAGTCTTTAACAAAAGGGTGAGGCCCATGAACATTAAGGAAGGGGATTTGGTTCTCAAGTCCATTTGAGCTCTACTACCAGTTGACCCGAGGGGAAAATTCAAACACAACTGGGCCGAGCCATATCTGGTGAAAAAGTTTCTATCAGGCGGTGCTGTGAAGCTGACAGACTTGGACGGGAATGAATTTACCAATCCTACCAACCTAGACCAGCTAAAACATTACTACCCCTAATCCTTTCTCAACGTCATTTGCAAAAAGTTTATTAAAATTGTTTTAAAAAATAAACTTTCGAAGAGCAAGTCAATAAGTTAGGATTATTTATCCTACTGTCATAAACATCTCAAACCAATAGTCTTGGTGTATTTCGAGATTGCAAATTATACAAAACCTGAACTACGTTTGGTTTGATTCCGCTAATTCTTGATATGTAGGCAGCCCATCAAAATGGCTCAACCACTGCAATCGAGAAAAAAAAAGGGGAACGATTTAGTTAATAAACTTCCTTTATTTATTACTAAAAACCCAATAAATTTGGGAAATTACAAAAAACAAAAATTCAAAAACAACACACGACACTATAAAATAGTAGTACTACTTAAATAGTAAAAAACTAAGGACTCGGGTATTCAGGGCATCTTGCCCTTACCCTTATCCTTGCCCTCTTCGGCCGTCCACTGACGACGAGGCGGAGGTGAACATTCCCGAATCACTACAGGAACTTCCTTAGCCCGGACCCACTTCTTCGAGCTTGGGTCCTCGGTCACTTCAATTAGCCCAAGTCGGGCCCTCACATGCTCGGGTAACCTGTCGCGCGGGCCCAATTAATCCTTGGCCGCCAATCTTGGCCCGAACCTCTTCTCTATGTCCGTCTGGGGGCTTAGTCACCCCTACACGCATTTAGCACCGGTGTCCTTAACTCGAGTCTTATTTTGTAACTTAAGACCCGACTCCAATCGAACCAAAGTTCCAGGAGTCTCTCCTTCATCGTAGAAATCCCTGTTGTCTTTGGACGTCTCCCGGCAAACCAAGTCGAAGGCCTCCATGACCTTCAAGGCCTTCCGGGCCTCCTCCGACTCTTCGGAACTCCACTTCCAACATGACTCGGAAACTGTTGTGTGCCAAATTTGGACCGTTTTTCCTCCCATTTAGACCCGTTTTTCCTCTATTTTGTGAGACTTGAGTGCGATTATCGCCATATTTTGCATAATTCTCACATTAGTGTCTCTCTTTTGCATTTTACGTGTTTTTGGTAGTTTTCTGTCTATTTTGATAGGATTTTCGACCGAAAACGTGTTTGAGCTTCTACGAGCAAGAGAGAGATACGGTCCAAGAGCAAAGCACACAGCTGAAAGTTCAAATAATCCAACTGATCAACGAAGAAAAAGACCGGAAAAGAGTCAATGGACCACCGGGTGAAGTTTCGCCCGGTGAGTCATCACCGGGCGAAGTTTCGCCCGACGACATTTTTTCATCCCCCGAAGATTTTCACGGCACGCACGCCCGGGCGACTTGACCGGGCGAAATTTCGCCCACCGTGTAAAATTTCGCCAGATGGTGAAGACGGGTCTAAAGCGCGAAAAACGAGGAAAATCTCACCAGGTGAAATTTCACCCGGTGGGATTATTACGTCGAGCCGCGAGGCGAAATTCCACCCCATGAAAATGCAAAGGGTGATGGTCTTGCAAAATGAAGAAAATCGGATTTGGGGCTTGAAGTTTGTGCAACCCATTAAGCAACTCTATAAATACAAAACCTAGGGTTTTGAGCCAAATTGTGCCTTAAGTGAGCCTTGATTGTGTCTCTTAGGAGTAGGATAGAAAACCTCCATATTGTAGTAAGTAGTAGTAGATTGTAGTAAAACTCTCTTAGAAAATTCTCAAAAACAATTATAGATCTACTTAATATTAATACAATTACTCCATTATTGATAGTAAAGTTACAATCTTTATTGAAGAATTGGGTTTATTATTCAAGATTCCAGGGTTTTACAAGGGTTAATGTGACAAAACCCTTGTCTTATTTCTTGAAGATCCTTATTTCTCTTTTGAAGATTGAAGATTTATGCATGGATTAGTGACAAATTCTTGTATATTTCTCTCAAGATTCAATCTTTATTATTATTATCTTCTTCTTCTTCTTTGATTTTCTCCATTGTGGGTAAAATTCTCTCCTCTCCCTCTTCTCCATTAGTATATTTGTTAGTGTAATTTTTATGCATGCTTCAACTATTCTCTTCTTAATGAATGCTTTGTTGTTAATCACCATGATTAGTGAGTAGATCTCTTTGTTAGGGGGTTAGGGGAGGACGATTTGTAGATAAACATTTAATCTTTGTGAGATTATTGCATTTGAGGGTGATATTGTCTTTATGGGATTGTTGTGTTATGTTGACTTAGCTTGATCACCAAGGTTGACTTGACTCACCCGGACCAATATGGGGAACTCGGGGTTTGGGTAATTTCGTCTAGAGACCGTAGTTTATTCGTCGCGAAAGCGGGCTTAGACTTGGTTGGTAGGGAAACCGAAAGGTGGAACCTCCCTTATACATCTTGTGATGATTCTTGCATTATTAGATTCTTGTCTTTATTTTTTCGATCCCCCGACTCTCCCTAACGCCTTTCCCATCAATAGTTTCCCACCTTAATCACACAAGCTCATTTAGTGAACCTAGCTTGACTCAACCAAACCCCCCCTTCTCGACTCAATTACTCCTAGACATTGACTTGAACGACTACCCCTCTCGACCGTCCCTGTGGATCGATCCCTGACATACCGCTACTACGTAGTAGTAGTATTCCGGGGTTATAAATATTGTTTGACCGCGTAGGAGACACGACAATCCGCGCGCATCAGAAACCCAAGTGGAATGACAAGGGTTGGGTATAGTCCAGATGGCACGGGTATGCCACCGCTGCAACCATGTATAGCACATTGCGTCCGTCAATTCGAGGAAGGAGCTAATGACAACCTCGATATTGGGATCCTTTGGGTCCAACCGAACTGCCTTAGAATACGGTCTGGGTCAATATGAATGGTTCAGCCAAGTGACAGGACCACAAGGTAACGGGGTTGATCCCTCTTAGCCAACCCAGTCGACCTGGAGAGGAACCACCATGCCACGTTCCACCTAATCAGAGGACCTCCATGGAATATGAGTTCCTCGTCCCATTAAGTAGGTTTATGTCGTGACTATAACTTATGCGCCTCTTTCTTGAACTGACCTGGCCGCTGTGGTACCCAAGCACGTTCAGGGGAGGTTCTATGATCGATAACCGTTTGGATAGCCAAACCTGAAAGAGCAAAGTATACAAATCTCCGTAAGCAGGCAAGGAGTCCGCCAGAAGGCACTCGGTCGAGTGCCAAGCCCGACTTGATCAAGTGGCCCTTTCTACGTCGGGTATGCGCAAAAAAAACGCGAAATATACCTACAGAAGACGGATGTTGTCCATCAATTAACGGTCCGGGTCAACTCTTCTAGCATCGAGACCCATAATGATCTCTCCCGTTATCAGCCAAGCCGGGCTATGACCCGTCTCCATCCGGTCAACCACACCAATCAGCTGAATTTGACCCAAGCAAGAGTCAGCGTCCATCCACCCCTCAAAAGCATACCGATGCAGCATACAGAAGGCGAAGGCCTTGCGCCTATGAGAAGCAGTAAATCTCACATCCTTGGCATTCATAAATTTCTCAGCTAGATCAAACAGGGAAACAAAATTTCCCTGTACCATCCGATTTGCTTCAGCATGAGATAGACCCGAAACTCCCTCAACCTTCTCCTTGGATCAGGATAAAACGAAGGAATGGTAGGACGAGCAGTAGAACACCAACCGCCTACATCAGCTATCTCCTCGGGAAGAGGACATATCTCCCCTCGAGGGAATGCAAATACATGGTGGGTAATATCCCAAAACGACAAGCAAGCGCCCAAGAAGTGCGAATCTATCCTAAGACGCTGCAGTGGGAATAAAGCAGAAATCTCCATCTGCTTTAGTTGAACCTTCTTCTCGTTCTGGAAGCACTGGGACCATGCCAGAAGCCTCGCAGTTAAATTTTCGATACCCATGGCAAAATCACTCGGTCTCTCTGAGAGGTTTTGTGGGAAGAAGTAGAGAAGTAAAGACGGATATGAAAATACGAGGAGGGGAAGGGTCGTATATAAGCGCAAAAACCCTACAGCGTGCCTTAAAGTCCGCGTCGCAGCGCGAAAAAGCGAAATCCAAAAATTGGGTCGCCTGGGCCCAGGCGTCCGACTATTGAGGCGCAAGGAGGCCCGCGCTTGATTTTTGGGCCGCCCTAGCCTGGACGCCTGAATACGCAGACCCAACTCGCGTTCTGACGCCTTTCTAAGCCCGATATAGGAATCGAGTCATCCCGAGCATTCCTCCTTTCAAAATCTCAATTTTCAAAACATCAAAATATTTTTACTCTCCACCGCAAGCTAGTCTATAGATGCTAACTGCATTTCCTATGTGCTATCTTGCTATCCGTTATTCTGCCTATGTATCTAACATTTCAGGTACCAACCTTTGCTTCCCAGCGGAACATCAAAGTCAGTGTTTCTCCTGAATGCCACATCCAAGATACGATATGTTTGCATATAGGTACACCAAGGACTTCGGAAGCAAGTCCCCACACAGTTCCTTTTCTCCCCAATGGAAAACCTAAGGCAGTGTTTCTCCTGGAATGCTACATCCAAGACGTGATGTGTTTGCAAACAGGTACACCTAAGACTTCAAAAGCCAGTCCCCATGGAGCTATCATTGTCAAGACAGGTATGACCCTCTACTTATGGCTGGCGAGCCCTTCACGTGAGTCTAATGAACTATAAACGTCCGGACCGGAAGGCTGCAAGGTCGTAATCCTTGATTGGCTTGGTGGCTACTCTGAATTTTGCCTTGTCCAAGCCTCAGTCAGAGTGGGGGCCCTTGATAAGTGTGTTTTGTAGTGCTTATTCGTTGTGTTTGGTCCCAGTTTCTCTTGTGGAATCGCTCCTTGGAGCGGTTTTTGATGCTACTTACGCTTCTTCTAGCTTGTTTTAGGTTCCTAGGGCTTATCTTAAAGTAACGGAACGATTCCAACTCGTTTCCGACACATTTGGAGCCATCGAAGAGAAGCGACAATCACTCGGTGGCTTAGACTCGATCCCGAGACCTTGGGACACATTCCCGAGCCCCTTAGACTCGATCCCGAGCACCGAGAATCGATGAGAAGCCTATGAAGAGCAAATAGGGACCTTTATGATCATATTGGAGGCCTACAAGACCCTTCCCGACCGGGAAGAGCAATAACACTGCCTGGTGTTATGCATAACACAGCCCGGTGTTATGCATGATCCTTGTCGGGACCATCTCGTCCCGGTCGGGACCACCACCATCCTGAACGGGATGGAGTAGCTGTAACCCGCGCTTCCTTTTTTTCTTCTCCTTTTCTCTTGTAACCCTATAAATACCCCCCTCTTGTAATCTTATGAGATGTTAGACATTACCCACTAAACCCTAGACTACTTTAGCCTAGATTAGCCTAGATTAGTGTAGATTAGTCTTTAGTTAATCGTTCATCTTAGTTTAATCCTTGTATTAAGGGAATTCTTGAAGAATCCAACCAAGATTGACATCCTTGGTTGATGTATTTGGGTTTTCTTATTATTACAAGTTTCAATCTTTCCTCCTTACAAGTTTGGTATAATTTATCTTCTCCTTTCCTTTAATCTTTGTTTTATCATTCAAGTTTTAATCGTTGTTCATTGTTTTGTTCATTGTTCATTGTTTTTACATGTTTCATTGTGAATGTTTTGTTACTTGTGTTGTTTTCCTTTCTTTGTGTTAGTATTAGTTTGAACATGTGTGAGTAGACTTTTTGTGGGGTTAGTAGGGGGGTTAAGTGTTAATTATGGATGATTAGGGCTTGATTGTGGGTAAAGGTGGATTCTTTGTTACTAGTCACATGTTATGCATACCATGTGTTTGATGAATTGCTTGTTAGAGTAGTAGTTGCAAATGCTTCTCTTGCTTGTCTTCCTCTTCTCATTGTGTGATTGATTTGTGGTTGAATCCTTGTGTATTGGGTAACATCTTGCATAAGTATTCGGGTTTTGTCTTTGACACGAGAGTGCGGACATTGGCTTTGACGCGAGAGCGCGGACCAACCTTAGTAACTAGGTGAACCTTGCACCATCGATCTCCCAACTATCCTACTACACTTATGAACCCGACCTAACCCTATTCTTTCCTTGTTTGATTTCTTCATCTTCTTAGTCATTGTTCCTTTAGTTAGTTGAATCCTTTAGCCTTAATTGTTGTCCTTAGCTTAGTCCTAGTCATAGTGTTATCCCCCTTCCTATCGTTCTAGATTAGTTTAGCTTTGAGACCTAGTCAAGTCTTTAGGTGAAACTAGTCGAAACCCTCTTTACCGTCCCCGTGGACTCGACCCGACTTACCCTATCTACGTGTTAGGAATAGTTGGTTTTTATTTGTTGGTAGGGATCCACGGCAAATCCATCCCATCAGCTCTATAGACACCCGTATTTTGACTTCTTCTGTCTTTAGTAGTCTCCAACAAAACACCCGATGATGATCGGACGTAAACATGCTTTAATGCGCTCGAATACGGGACTCGGAAACAATAGTATCAAATGTGGGCACTTAGAGGAGTGTGAATATCTCAAAACCGACCTCAAATTTAGACTCAGTGGGTCGTTTCCAATAAAATAAGATAATTTGAGCCAAAACCACCGTCGGGGGCAAAACCATCTTTTGCGACCGAGCCAAAACCGGTCAAAGTCGAAACCCAAAACTCAAAAGTTCCAAAATGCGTCCAAGTACGTGAATCAATCAAGTCAAATGGAAACAAATTATGCCTCAAATAACGCGGATATCAATCCGTATTTTGAGCAACTTTCTGATACGCGTAAGCTCGACTACCCGTGTTCCGAGACTTTTAGCATGTAGGTTGAGGGTGTAAACAAACTCTGTTTCTCTAATCTCTTTCTCACTTATTTTTGTTTATTGATTACTAACTAACCACTAACCTTCATTTTATTGTTATACTAACTTTTATTTATCGTAACACTAACTACTAACTCGACTATAAAATACTCGTCTTTTTACGTATCGAATACAAAGGATGACGGGATAAGGAAATAGGAATACAAGAGTAATGCACTCAAAGTTGCCGGTTGCTTATCCCGTCACTCCGCGTTTTTGGCTGTTTAAGGCGAGTCAACCCCCCAAAACGCCTTTACGTTTTTGTTCATATTAATATCGCACCTAGCATTTTACTTTCGTTCCTAACCGTCTAACATTTATATTATCATTATTTACATTTCCGTCATAAACAAATACTGTGTATAGTACGATAATACAAAACTATTTTCAAACTCGATTGGAGCAGACGTCCGGTGACGATACGTAAAGGACCTAAGTTTTGCGTCGTAGGCCCTAAAAGCCAAATTACGACGCCGAAACGCAAAGGACCTAAGTTTTGCGACGACAAATCGAACCTTCATATCGAACGCATTCGATAATAAAACGCTGCCTAAAGTCCATATAATACCCGAATAGGCCCCATCAAAGGTGGCATATTCTGAGGCGCGCCGCCCTAGGCGCATAAGGGTCAGGGCGCCTCATGGTGCGCGCCTGACCCTATGTGTTATGACGCGATCGCAGTCGTTCATTATCAAGTGTGTTCGATATCATTTTAAAATATTACTCTTTTGCGCACGATGTTGACTCCGTAGTCAAAATGTCACACATAAAAAAAGATTAATCGACAATCGAAATGGTACGAAACCCTATAACGTCAATCCGAGATTCGTACGGTCCATGCGACCCAATAACGACATCGCGATAAGAAGGGCTTCGATATTCGTACCAATTCGATACAATCGATTTATCATAAAATCGAATCGGTTTGGGACTAGTACCTCATTATAGAAAAATGAGATATCGTAGACTACCGACGTAGTCCACAACGATACACATTTCGCTTAGGGAACAATACTTGTGACTTTAGTCGACGCGCGCTAATCAATCGCGCGTTTCCTTTACAAATTTACATTTCGTATCTATTTTAATTTTATCCTTTTACGACTCTGAGCGAGCGTCTCATTTCGCAAGTCATATATCAACGACTTCCTAGTCGGATTCGGTATACGACATCTCGAGATAGCCAGTCTTCGCAATGAGGAGTCGGGACGAGACATCGAGGCTTCAGGATCATGCTAGCATCACGCCTCGATCCCGAACTCGGCTTGCCCAGACGCCCAAGGTCAGACACCTGCATATCAGGCCGCCTGCCTCAGGCGCCTGAGCTCCGGACCACCTCACTTTAGGCGCCTTAGTTCCAGGGTGCAACCTTTTGCGCATTCCAGCCTATGTCCTCGGGTCAATACATAACGCAATACGTATTCGATTTCAGTCTGTCTATTCATTTGGTTTACGGTTTCAATTTACGATTCATTTATGAGTCGGTTTATTATTTACGTTACCGTTTCTAACCCGATTATATTATATCTTCGCTTGTCGTATTGTGAATTGCGGGTTGTATTCCGACGTGTTTTTTGTAATTTGCTTTTAAGTTGTTTATTTTCGTTGCGTAGCATTTACCATTTTATAAATGAACGCACATGTTAAAACAACTTCGACATATTCAAGATGCATTAAACGATGTAGCTTAACACTTATTTCATATGCGTAGCTTAAAATGCTGTTTGCATATCATTTTAACGTCTTACTAACGTGCGTACACGAATACTGATCTATATCCTAGTAGAGGCCGCTAAGTACGGGCGGGGTTGGGTGTCCTTCGTGGGCTTCCCAACACGTACCCTCACACCCCTTACTCAGAACCACTGGTTTTCGGATGCCCGAAACCATTGGCGAACGAGAGTCATTCGATATACGATATTCGGTAACCCGATATCGATATCCTTATGCAATGGGACGAAACCCCACAAGCTCTTGTACTAAAGTGGGCTGTGCTTTTTGCACGATACGCCTAAGTATAGAGTGGGTTCGAAAGGGCCCAAACTCCCACAAAGTTTGGTGACGACTTCTATTTCGATATAAATTTCGACCCGAGAATAATCTTACCACGAGATTCATTCGCCTACCCAAACCCGCGCGTGGCCGCGTCGGGGTAGACCTATGTCATGTCCACACTAAGACATGTAAACCGTTTCAGTTAAACTTTATTGGAGAAACGCGTCATTTATATCAAGTTGACGAAGAGGCCAACCCTTGGTTACAACAAAACTTAGTAGTAAACGGACCGTGGCAGGCTTAATAACGGGGCTAAAAGTTTCAGTATAATTGAGACCGGGGCGTTAGTGAAAGCCTTTTGCAACGAGATGAGCTTTATGTTTATCAATTGAGCCATCAGGTTTGTATTTGGTTCGAAAAATCCATTTCAAATCGATGATATTATAAGACGGAGAGGACGGGACTAAATCCCGTGTTTGGTTATTAAGGAGAGCTTGGTATTGAGTTTTCATTGCGGACTGCCAAACCGAGTTGTTGAGGGCCTGTTTGATGGAGGTAGGTTCAGTGGGGTGTAGTTGGGCTGAAAGATTAAGATGGGTTTTCGGTTTGAAGATGTTTTGGGAAGTACGGGTGAGGTGAATGTGGGTAGGGGCTGCCGGAGGAGAGGCAGCAGGGGAGTTGGCCAGCGAGGAGGATGAACAGGTGGGAGGGACAGGTGGCGGTGGGGGCTGGAAGACGATTTGTGTTGTGGTGGTGAGAGAGGGACTGAGCGGGTCGGTGTGGCGGGTTGACCACCAGGGGCCGACAGCGAAGTCGGGGCGAGGGACAACAAGGACGCCGGGCGAGGGCGGCGGTGGTAGACCCGAAGGAGGGTCGACACAGAGGGCAGAGGATTGCGCGGTGGTGAAGGAAAGAGAGGTCAAATGGGGTTGGGTGGTGGCGGAATTAGGTGGTTGGGGGCCGTGTTGGGTCAGGTTTAGGGTTAGGGTTTGGTAGGGAAGTGGTTTGGAGGCTGACAGCCAGTCAATAAGAGGCAAGGGAGAGGAGTCCATTGGTTCTTTTGCAAAGAGGATGGTAGATTCTACTAATCGTACATGACGAGAAGAGTAGATTTGGTTAGTAGTTGGGTCAAGGAAAAGGTAAGGTTTTGGGATGGGGCACAACCGACAAAAACGCAAGGGCTGAACCGAGGATCCATTTTGTGAGATGTATAAGGACGAAGCCACAGGTAACAAAGGCACCCGATGGTATGAAAATTAGAATAATTAGTGGGCTTACCGAATAATTTTGAGTAAGGGGTGGATATTGAAGACCGGGAGTAGGCATACGATTTATTAAATAAACTGCGGTATGGATTGCAAAGGGCCAGTATCGGACGGGCACCGACGAGTTATCAAGCAGTGTGAAAATGGTGTCAACAAAGTGTCGGTGTCGTCTTTCCGCGAACACATTATGTTCGGGTGTGTCTGGGGGGAGGTGATGAGATGTTGGATTCCTGATAAATGGTATTTTTACGGTTATTTTACCGATAGTTAGATCTATATTTGTCTCGATTTTGTGTGCCTAAACCCTCATTTAGCTCATTTTAGTAGTTAATTAGTAATGAGTAATAATTATTATAGTTATTTGTTAATAATGTATATATTTCGAGAAATCAGTACTGCTTTTTGTCAATTTGATTTTGTAGGGTTTGGAGCGGGAATTAGCGAGAAGAGACATGTCAAAGCCGAGTCAAACTAAATGAGTAAACAAACGAGTGAAATCCGAGTTTGACTTGACGAAGACTCCTACAATCCTAAGCTACTGTATTACTCAAACTCTTCCTTTATCCTTCATTCTTAACCCACAACCTCCATATCATACACTTCCATCAACATAATCAAACCTACCACAATACCCCACATGTAATCCTCTAGAAATTCTAACGCAATGCAGTGGCGGAAACACTGTAGAGTTGGGGTTAAAACACACTGACAAACTATATCTTATTAAAAGAATTGGTAAGTCAATACAAAGGCCTCTTTTTACAAAAGGGCTAAATAGAAAATTCTCCAAACGGGTCATACAAATCCATAAATACATGAATGAAGAAAGAGTAGGATCCATGCTACTCCCTAGCTCACACCCAAAACCCAGCAGCAAATACCTGTTATGTTATAAATATAACAGCCACGTCAGTGGGGAGTAACTCGGACGTTCTCCCAGCCAAATCATATCATATGGAAAAATAATAGTATTATTATATCAAAATACTTAAAATGAGAAAACATTAAAAATGATATAATAAAAATAAGTTTTCAGCAAAACTTAAAGCACATGCCAACCTACAAGTCAAAATCAATCGATAATATAAATATTCAAAAATGGCGTTATGGAAATTCGATCAGTGTGCACAAGGGTAGACTTTCACTAGGATAATACTGGAAACTAGCTTCGAGAACTGCAGACTTAACACATAACAGAATCCAGTCTCTAACTAGGCAACTCAACTATAACAGGACTCCGTGCAGCGAGGTTGTGGACATGATGTAGGTCCACCCCGACGCGGCCACGCGCGGGTTTTGGGTAGGCGAATGCACCTCCATATGAGAATGGATTGAATTGAAATTTAAGTCGAAATGGAGTCGCCACCAAATTTTATGGTTATTCGGAACCGTTCGAGTCCACTCTATATCGTTATGGACCATACACAAAGTATGGCCCATTTCGATTTTAGAGTTTATTGGGCTCGTCCCTTTGCATTGCGATACCGATACCATCTATACCGGTAATCGTGTAAAGAATGACTCTCATGCACCAACGGTTTCGGGCATCCGGAAACCGAGGTTCTGAGTAAGGGGTGAGGCTACGTGTTGGGAAGCCCACTAAGGACACTCAACCCCGCCCGCACTTAGCGACCTCTACTAAGACATCGTTTGACTTTCTAATATGCGCGTTAGTGATTCGGTGAAATGATATGCAAACAGCGTTTTAGCTAAGCATGCGAATTAAATGTGAGCTACGTCAATTTAATGCATCTAATTTATTGTCGAAGTGATTTAGCATGCGAGGGTTCATTTATAAACGGTAAAACGCAAATAAATAAAGCAAAGCAAAATAAATCGATTACAAGTTACACGGGCGGAATACATCCCGGAGTTCACAATACGACGAACAATAAAATAGAATAATAGAAATATATAATTGAAATGACAAGTAATAATTGTAAACGGACCCGTGTATAAACTAGACCGTGAGCTTGTGTACGTGGACGAACCCCGGTTAAATGCGCATTATGTTGTGCATTAAACGGAGGACGGAGACATAGGACCCGAGCGTAATGCTAGCCCGATCCCATGCCTCATTGCCTTGTCCCAACTTATCATGTCGAAAAATCGATCAAAGTTGTCCTAGGTGTCGTGATATGCGTGAATTTTGAAGAAAGGCGGGTCACGTGATTGTCTTTACACGTGATGACTAGAGTCGTAAAAAGACGAGGCTCGAAATGTGTGTCGAGGCTCGAAATGTGTGTCGAGGCTCTCGGTTTTCTGGGTTACAGGACCCACTCGACCGAGTCGTGGGCTGACTCGGTCGAGTGCGTCTTTAAACGTGGTTACTGCCAAATTTTTTGGGTGCTACTCGATCGAGTAGCCTATGTACTCGGTCGAGTAGCCCCTGTACGAGTTGTGACTCGTTTATATTTTTTTTTGGGTTTTAAATCGAGGATTGGCCAAATCAAATACAAATATCGCACGATTTGTATTTAACTTGGTTTCCGGTACTATAATCGTGTATGCATACGATTATAATACCGTTATCGGGATTTTATAAACGTTATCATTAGATTGAAATTTTGATTGGTGATGAAATTGCGTCCCTCTACGTCACGACATCAATATTAATCCTTACGGATTACGTGACGTCGGTTTTCGTGTCAACGGGTTCCATACCAATCTTAAAAATGGATGTATTCGCGTTCAACTACGAATGATCATAACCGCATTATTAAGCGGATCTTAAAAAACATGACCATCGTTGTCAAACGTGCTTGGATCCGAGTTTTGAGATTATTTTATATACGGTACATACGATATTATGATAAAATGTACATAACGATGAATGAATGCAAAAAGTAAAATGTTAGTGTTAGTAATCATGTCGTTACTATCGACTAAATATAATATTACAAGCATAAATGTAAATGTACATAAAAAAGGAACGAGAAAAGAATGGAGAAGGAGAAATCGGTGTTGAATCGTCACACCCTCAACCTACATGTTCTTTGCTTCTCGGGATACGGTTCGTCAAATGGTGGCAATGGCACGGGAACGTCGAGATACGTAGGAGGAGTTGATGGTGTGTGTGTATGGCTTGGTTTGTATGGATTTTTACGAGTTTGTGCTCTCGAAAAATGGGTGTAAGTGTGATGATGCCTAAGGGTTGAACTAGGACTGGAATGTGGTGTAAAATGAATGCTAAGTTGGCTGAAATTGGTGCTTGAAAAGTTGTTCAAAGTTGTGTAATGCTTGGGGTATTTATAGGGAACCCACGACATAGGGTCACTCGACCGAGTGGCCCTAGTGCACTCGGTCGAGGGCCCTCGTGGATGAACTTGGACTGCTTTTTAGAGGCTCCACTCGATCGAGTGGGTCAATCCACTCGATCGAGTGGGTCAATCCACTCGACCGAGTGGATCAATCAGGCCGCAAAATTTTAGGCGTGATTGGCCTTGATTTGGTTTTAATTGATTTTGATTGATTTTGATTGATTTTTGAATCTGGCGCAAGTTTCGAGAATGTATCAGGTCGTTTTGTGTGTCGTGTTCGTCTTGACCGGGTTTTGACCCGGTCGCTAAAAGACGGGAATTATTTTTGGCGTCGGTTTTGACCCAAATTAGTCTTATTTTGCTCGGAACGACCCACTAGGCCTGAATTTGAGGTTTGTTTTGTGAGGTTTGTATCCCGTTAAAAGCCCATACCGGACAATACTGATTTCGAGCCGTATCCGAGCACGTTAGAGCATGTTAGCGTCCAATCATCATCGTGTGTTTTTTTTGGGAACTGCTATAGACACCTGGCAGTCAAAATGCGGGTGTCTACAGAACCCCCACTCTGACTGAGGCTTGGACAGGGCGAAAGTCAGAGTAGCTACCAAGTCAATTAAGACCTGGTAGACTTCCGATCGGGTCGTTTATAGTCCATTAGACTCGCGTGAAGGGCTCCCCAGCCATAAGATAGAAATCATACCTGAGTTGATGATAATAACTCCGTGGGGAATCGGACTTGTCGCATAAGTCCTGGGTGCGCTTATATGTGGGCCCATCCCGTACCATTCCGGGGAAATTGGACTTGTAGCGTAAGTCCTGGGTGCGCCTGTGTGTAGGCCCATCCCGTGAAAGCGCCGCCTTCGGCTTCCGCTGGGGAGATTTAGAGGGTTGTATATCCCTGTTTGAGTCGTATCTGTATAAGTCACATAAAATGTATGCAACACGTAGGTAGCAAAATGACTCGCGCTGGGGAATAAAAAAAATTGAAAATTTTAGAAAAGATTTTAGAATGTATATTGTTTTTGACAGACTGCTCGGGATGACTAAATTCTTGTGTCTGTGGGGAGGTGTCATGAGTCGGGCCTGTATGCCTAGGCCTGCTTGGGCCAAGGAGGCACAGCTGCAAGGGATGCACCAGGGTTTTGATGTTATAAATACATCACCCTGGTTTCTTATTTGTCACAACCTTCAAAACTTCATCTTCTCCTCAAAAGAAAAATTTATCTCCTTCAAGAAATTTTATCATGGCCATTGATCGTCTGTTTGACATGCTGCAAGACTGGGCCCACCGTTTTAGGGATGCGAGTAAGGTAGCCTTAAGGCAGTCAGGCATATTCCAATTGTTCACGTTCCGTCAGATGCACGTGGACCGTTATTTTTTTGATGCCTGTCTGACCTTCTGGGATGACACTTACCACGTTTTCGCCTTCCCTCGGGGCGAGATCTGTCCTCTCCTTGAGGAAACTGCTGCCATAGGAGGGTGGAACCCACTGCTCCGCCCTGCTGTCCCTTTCTCAGTTCGGGATCCCAGGAGGAAATTACGGGAGTTTTTAGGGCTCTCCCATGCTGAAGTATCCCGCATGCTTGAAGGGGATACCTTTTCTCTGCTTGCCTTAGCTGAGAAGTTCATGAACCCGTACGATATCCGGGTTACGCCCATTCATAGCCGTAGGGCGTTCGCCTTCTGTATGCTGCACGTGTATGCTTTTGAAGGCTATATGGACCTGATGTCCTGTATGGGCAGCGTTCGTCTTCTCGTCATTGCTGACCTTATGGAGACGGAGTGTAGTCCCGCATGGTTGATCACAGGGGAAATCATTCAGGGCCTGGACAACCGAAAGAGGGATGAGTCAGCCCGTTTCACTGGGAGCACCCGTCTGCTGCAGGTATATCGCTTTTCCCTTGATTTTTTTCGATTTTTTTTTCGATTTTTTTTTTTTCGATCGCGATATACTGCTACAGGGGCACTCGACCGAGTCACCCTTGAACTCGATCGAGTGCCCTCGTGAAGGGGCTTCCTGACTAGTTTTAGGGGTGCCACTCGATCGAGTGACCCCGGCACTCGATCGAGTGCCCTTAGGCGGACGTCTAGATTGTCCGGAATCTTATGAGCGTTGCTTCTTCTTTTCAGCTCTGGCTATTTGAGAGGTTGTCGAAGATTGAGCCTCCTCCTAACCCGAGTCAATATTGGTTCAACCAGGTGATGACAAGGAGACGGCCTACCGACTCATCCTGCCTTATTACCCAGAAATATTGGGAGGAAGAATTAACGTTCCACCGTGGTCCGCTGATACGATGGGTGGTTCCGTGGTGGCCGATTTATGCTTGGACGGGTTTGGCGCCCGGAGACAAGGCGCGCTATCAGGTGATTTTGTCCCTTAGCCAGACAGTTCACCTCTATCCTGACCGCATACTCAGGCAGTATGGGTGGACTCAGCGCATCCCGGAGAACGAGGCAGTTGTGAGTGCACCTACCCAGCTGACCGACATTATGTGTGACACCTGGAATCAGAGGTGGTACACTCGAGTTACTTGGTCCGTTCTCAAGTCGCTCCATTCTACCTGGGTGTCTTATTCCTATGAAAGGTGGACCAAAGCCGAGACTGCCGAAGCTCGTGTTGTTCTGAAGGTTGATGAGGCCTTCGACCTGCTTCGGCGTGAGAAGATCAAGGATAACCGGGACTTCTTTGCTGAAGGGGAGACTCCAGCCCCGATAGCCGGTCTAAAGTTGGGTCAGAGAAGACGAGACAGGACTCGAGCTAGGAGGTCCGACACTAGAGGTGCTTTGGGGGGAGTGAGCCCCCAGACAAATTCGGAGGGGAGACCAGGGGCTAAGCCTTCAGTCCAGGACCGACTTGGTCCTAAGGAGAGGTTGCTAGAGCATATACGGGCTCGACTTGGGCCTGTGACAATAGCTGAAGATCCTCTGTCGAAGAAGAGGACTCGAGCCAAGGAGGTTCCCGTGGTCATCCGGGAACGCTCCTCCCCACCCCGGCGACCTCGGGCTCCACGAGACCCGAAGGGCAAGGGCAAGATGCCCGGGTACTAGTCTCCGTTATTATTATTTAGATATTATTACTGCTTTTGTTGTGTGTTTTTTTTTCGTGGCTTTTTGTAATTTTGAAATACCGAATTTATCGGTGTTTTTTTTTTGGAATGATAAAAGTATTATTTTAGTGAAACCATATCTGTCTTTTTCGTTATTGCGGTGGTTGTGCCCTTTTGAGGGGCTGCCTACGTATCCACAGTTAGTGGAATCAAACCAAACGTAGTTCGGGCGTAGATTTTTTTTGCAACTTCGAAATACATAAAGACTATGAGTTCGAGATGTGCGACAGTAGGATAAATAATCCTAAGTTATTGACTTGCTTATAAATTTTGAAAAGAATGCTTTTTAAATAATTTTTGCAAATGACATTGAGATAAGGTTTAGGGGTAGTAGCGCTTCAGCTGGTCCAAGTTGGTCGGGTTGACAAATTCATTCCCGGCCAGGTCCGTCAGCATTACTGCTTCTTCTGATAGAACCTTCTTGACCAGGTATGACCCAGCCCAATTGGGTTTGAATTTTCCTCTTGGGTCAACCGGTAGTAAGGCACGAACCGATTTTAGGACCAAATCACCTTCTTTGATGTTCCTGGGCCTGACTCTCTTGTTAAAGGCCCGCTTGATTCTTTTTTGATATATTTGGATGTTATTGAGAGCCCGAGACCGTCGTTCGTCCAAGAGAATTAACGAGTCATATCGAGCTTGAACCCAATCCGCTTCGGGCACTTGGCTTTCTAGTAGAATTCTGAGAGACGGTATTTCCAATTCGACTGGCTGGACCGCTTCCATGCCATACGTTAAATAATATGGAGTTGCCCCGGTTGCAGTACGAATCGATGTCCAGTACCCCCATAGGGCAAAGGGTATTTTGTCGGGCCAGTCCCGATAATTATCAGCCATCTCTTTAAGTCTGGTGACAATTGTCTTATTAGCAGCCTCCACCACTCCATTTGTTTGAGGACGGTAGGGCGAAGATGTATGCCTCTGGATTTTGTATTTTGCTAGCAAAGTAGCAGTTTCGGCTTGGAAGTGGGTCCCGTGATCACTGATAAACTCGTGTGGGATCCCGTATCGGCATATTATTTTATTCTGGATAAATTTGGCCACGTGCTTGGCGTTCAAGACACGGTATGATTCGGCTTCGACCCATTTGGTGAAATAGTCGATAGCTACCAAAATAAAACAGTGACGTCCCGTCCCGGAAGGGTTCACTTTCCCAATTATATCGATCCCCCATGTCGAAAATGGCCATGGCGAGGTCATGGTGTATAGTAGGGACGATGGCATGTGTTCAACATTGTCGAAAATTTGACAATTATGGCAGTGTTTGACATACGATTGACAGTCGGTCTCCATACTGTTCCAGTAGTACCCGAGCCTCATGATTTTTCGGGCTAGCATATGGGCGTTCATATGCGGACCGTTTTCACCGTCGTGTACTTCGGCCATCACCTTTTCGGCCTGTGTCTTGTCGATACACAGGAGTAAAGCTCCCTGTGTTGTCTTTTTGTATAACTGACCGTCGTCCGTACGAATGAATTGGGTGGCCAGTCTTCGCAGGGCTTTCTTGGCCCGATTTTTAGTTCCCGGGGGATATTCTCCCGTTGTCAAATAGATTAGGACAGCATGATACCAAGGTTCTGGATTGGTGATCTCAATATCTTGGATGGCGTTGACATATGCCGGCTCGGACCGTCTTTCGACGCAGATTGGCATACTGGGCATATGTTCCGGGATATTTAGTAAGGACGCCAATTTGGAAAGTGCGTCCGCGAAATGATTTTCTTCACGTGGGAGGTAGATATATTCTACCTTCTGGAATTGCTTCTCTAGAACCTTTACTCGTGCTTGGTAAGCCACGAGATTGGCATTCCGAGTTTTCCATTTTTGAAGGGCTTGATTGATGACTAGGGACAAGTCCCCGTGAACCCGGAGATTTGTAATTCCCAAATCAGCAGCCGCTTGCAACCCGTGGATGCATGCTTCATACTCAGCCGCGTTGTTTGTCACATCAAAGTCTAATTTGATGGATAACGGTGTGTGCTCCCCTTGTGGTGATATGAGGAGAATACCGACTCCGAACCCTCGAAAGTTGGATGATCCATCAAAATACAAGTCCCATGTCTCGGTGTCGGTATGGAATATGTCTTCGTCAGGAAAGGCCCAAGTATCGGTATAGCCCTCTTCAGATATCGGGCTGTTGGCGAGGAACTCGGCTACCACCCGGCCTTTGATGGCTTTTAACGGTACAAACTTGAGGTCAAACTCAGCTAGCATTAAAGTCCATCTGGACATTCTTCCATTAAGAATGGGCTTTTCGAACAAGTATTTGATTGGATCCATTTTGGACAGGACATGTACCTCGTGACTGAGCATGTAGTGTCTGAGCTTTTTAGTGGCCCAAACCAGAGCTAGGCACGTTTTCTCGAGCATTATATATTTGCATTCGTATTCCAGGAATTTTTTACTGATGTAGTAAATAGCCCTTTCTTCTGAATCGACTGTCTGGGCCAGCATAACCCCCATGGCTGTCTCAGTCGTTGTTAGGTATAACGACAGAGGCAAACCGGATTGAGGTGGCATTAATACCGGCGGAGCAGACAGGATCTCCTTGATTCTGTCAAAAGCCGTCTGACATTTAACATCCCATAGTACCCGTTCCCCTATCTTCAGTTTTTTGAAAATGGGCTCACATACCATGGTTAGCTTTGAAATAAATCGGCTGATGTATTGGACTTTCCCGAGAAACCCCCTTATTTCTTTTTCGGTCTTGGGCGGTTGCATCTCGGTGATGGCTTTGGTTTTAGCTGGGTCGACCTCGATGCCGCGTTGGCTAACGATATGGCCCAGTAATTTGCCTGATGTTACCCCGAAACTGCAGTTTTGAGGGTTTAACCTCATGTTGTACTTGCGCAGTCGGGTGAAGAATTTTCTTAGGGCAGCAACATGCCCATCTCGGCTTTTAGACTTAACAATCATGTCATCGACATAAACCTCCACTTCCTTATGCATCATGTCATGTAACAAGGTCGTGGCTGTTCGTTGATAAGTGGCTCCGGCATTAATGAGCCCAAATGCCATAACTGTATAACAATAAGTACCCCATGGTGTAGTGAAAGTGGTTTTACCCATATCTTCTTCTGCCATTTTGATTTGGTTGTACCCGGCATACCCGTCCATAAATGAAAGAAGGGCATGATCAGCCGTGTTGTCTACCAGTATGTCGATGTGTGGCAACGGAAAATCGTCTTTTGGGCTGGCCTTGTTAAGGTCCCGAAAATCTACACATACCCGCACCTTGCCGTCCTTCTTGGGTACCGGCACGACGTTCGCAACCCAGTCTGGATATTCAGACACTTGTATAAAGCTTGGTTTGAATTGTTTGTCTACTTCTTCTTTGACTTTGAGAGACCACTCGGGCTTCATCCTTCGAAGCTTCTGTTTTACCGGTTTACACCCATCTTTGATGGGTATGCGGTGTTCAGCTATTTCCCGATCTATCCCCAGCATGTCCTTGTAGGACCATGCGAAGACATCCTGGAATTCTTGGAGGAGGTTTGTGAGTTGTTGTCTCTCCTCGGGATCTAAGGATAACCCTAACTTAAGCATCTGGGGCTCTAAGGTTGTTCCCACATTGATAGACTTGGTTTCTTCGACTACCGGGTCTCGAGATTCCCTCTGTTCTAGCTGCTCGATCAGATGCGGAGGGAAGGACACCTGTTCGTCGGGTTTCTCAATGTCATTGCAGAAAATATTTTTGAAATTGAAAGTATTTTGAAAATAAGACAAGTCATAAGCGGAACGGTTTTCATTATTATTGATGGTAAATTTGGAAAATAGCTCAAAGAGAGCGGCCATCTGATCATTGGTCAGAGGCGGGATTGGGAGCGCTTTCGGGACAGGCCCCGAGGCTCCATTGGTAGTGACTATAGGGAGGGGGGTTACAGTTTGCACTCTAGCACCAGACCCCTTAGACTCGAATACAGACTCAGACTCAGACTCAGACTCAGACTCGGAATCGGTGTCCGGCATGTCTCCTTCCCCGGTAGTCAGCTTGTAGACTCGGTCCTGGCCATCGGTCCATTTGATGGTCTTCCTCCAGGCTCTCTTCCCAGTATCAGCACCGACCTCCGAGATCAGCTTTGAAGGATCGAACCTGTTGCTTCGAAGGATCAGGTTTACTAGTTCTTCCTTGGGGTTCGGAACAGCTTTGTCTTCCCCAAATAAGAGCCCCAGCAGGGGCTCGGCATTGTCAGCACCCTCCTTGGATTCAGATTGGATGAGGGCAAATATGTCATCTGGAATATAGTTGCATTACCGAGCTAGTTCAGTCTTGGGATATGTGATAGTTGGTTGATATAGGCCAACTTGAATAGCCCCAAATACCGGTGTGACGAAATAGTCACCCAACCTTGGGCTGTAAGGGCCCAAGTAGGTACCCTTGATGATGTTGCAAGCTTTCTCAATGCCTGCTCAGACCACATTTCCCGGGGTCACAGCATACCCTAAGCCGAAGTGAGATTCCCCGTCATTCAGGACTTCAATAATCTTCCCAGCTGGAAGATATGGCCTCGAGGTAGCCCCCGGTAAATACCCCAAATTCTGCAGCATTGCGTCGATGCTTGTGGTGAAATAGGGCCTGAAAAGGTACTCTTCTTCAATCATCCCCACAAAATCGAATCCCCATAGGTCGGTGTGGTCCGTGGCGTTACAGCTAGCCACAGTCATAGGGGTTGCTTCTAGGGTGATAATGCCGTCTTGCAAGGGCATTTTGATCTTCCGGTGAAGAGTAGAAGATACCGCCTTTACAGCATGAATCCAAGGCCTTCCTAGGAGTATATTGAAAGAGGAGGTGACATCGATCACCTGGAATTCTAGCTCCTTTTCAATTGGGCCCGTTGTAATGGCTAACTTAACGGCCCCAGAAACCGCTTTGGGCTTCCATCGAAAGCTTGGATAGTATGGGCGGTTGGTATGTAGTCGGCCTCTGTGATGTCGAGGGCTTTGGCAGTCCTTAGAGGGAGGACATTCACAGCAGACCCGTCGTCGACTAGGGTCATTGGTAGGTACTTAACCCGGCAAATTACCGTGATATACAGAGCCAGATTGTGAGAGGCCCCGAACGGTGGTAGGTCGGCATCCGAGAAGGTGACTATTGGGCCTTCTTCTTTGGACTTGCCCTTGAGGTAGGGCAGGATAGTGGCTACCATTTCAGTAGGGGTAACCTGGGAGTCGACCTTGATCTGATCAAGAGCCTTAGTAAGTGCCTCTCGGTGTTCTTGTGAGCTAACCAAAAGTTGCCATATAGTGAGGTCAGCTCGGGTTCTTTTCAATTGTTTGACAAGAGCCTTATCGGTACTTGGCTCTTCAATGGCCTCTTCCGTTCTGGCAAGTTCAGTGACGGTTGCCGGGAATGGAATGTCCTTAGAGCTAGTGGCTGAATAAGGACGACCGGCGGCGGTGAGGTGGTTACTGGCTAAGGCCTTGGACTTAGCCCTCCGGATTTCTTTGGGAGTGATAGGGACAGTTTCCCCTTTGGTGAGGTACACATCTTCCTCATCATCGAACCAGATTCCATTGATTTGTGGGACGAAGGGAGAGATAAAGTGAGAACAGTCGATCACTTCACTGGTGAAGATTGCATGAGAGCTAAAGGGGTTGTCCTTGTTGCTTGGTTTGTCCCCGGGTAACAGTATTTTCCCGCTCTCAATTAAATCCTGAATTAGATGCTTCAGCTTCCAACATTTCTCGGTATCATGCCCATTGCCCCGATGATATTGGCAATAGGCTTGGGTAGTGTAGCCTTTGGAGCGTTTTTCAACTGGGACTTCAGGAGTTGGGCCTATCGGTTGGACCAGGCCCTTGGAAGATAGCCTTTGTAAGTCATATGTATAGGTAGTCCCTATATCGGTGAATACCCTAGGAGGGGTAGTTCTTTTGGATAAGGCATCCAAGAGATTAACCGTGTCGAAGATGCTTCGGGTTGCGGCCGGAGGCTTGGTAGTGGATGAGGAGGCCCCTTGATATCCCTTGCTAGGGGCCTTAGTCAGGCTCTCTAGTCTTAGATCGTCTTCAATTCTCATGCCCATTTCAGTAAGAGTGGTGAAATTGGGGATGACAGCATACCGGAGGTGGACCCGGTAGGAAGGGAGGAGGTTCTTGACAAAGGCCTCCACTAAAGTCTTTTCACTGGGCTTATCGACCAGTTTCACACATTCGGCCGCCCAACGTTGGAGGTATTTGGTAAAGCCCTCCTTAGGTTCTTGGGCCATAACCTCTAGAGACCGCATTGTGGTTTGGATCTCGGTATTGTCAGCATAGTTCCGAGCAAATTCCGTAGCCACATCATCCCATGTCGAGAACTTCTTTGGGTCTAGCCTGTAGTACCAGGCCTTTGGGTGTTTCTCAAGAGATCCAGCAAAGAGGTTTTTAAACATAGAAGAGTCCACTCCCTTAATAGCCATGAACTCCTTGAAGGCCCGTACGTGTAGTTACGGGTCTTCAGTCCCCTCAAACATGGGTAAGCCCGTGAGATTCAGGTTCGCGGGCATTTTGTCACTTATCGGGGAATACTCCCGGCTATTCTCCTGATGGATATTGTTACTTCCAGTCAGGTGAACTTGTTCTTCCAATCAGGTGAACTTGTTCTTCCAATCGGCGAACCGAGCTAACTAGTTCAGCTAGAGGTTCCGTAACCCCGGTATTTGGAGTACTTTGTTCCACTGCAGCTAAACGGGCAACGATAGCAACTTGACCGACCCTCATTTCCGTCAACTGGGCCTCAATGTCGGCCTGTTTGTCGATCATGGTGTGCACAGAGGTTTTCAGACTGTTCAAAGTAGCTTCCATCCTGCGGGTGTGTGTGGTTGCCGGTGGCCTGTCTGTAAGAACACCGCGTAATTAGAAACTGAACCTGGACCATGGAACCAAAATAGTACATCCCGAGAAGGGAAAAGACTAGAACGACTTGAAAGAGACTCTTAGACGGGTGACTCGTGGATGACGGGCTTTCCTTAGGATTCGACGGGTGGGCCAAATCCTGTTTTGAAGGAAGGTCAATGTGAGACGTCCCCAGACTTTGGACTCAAATGTGTAGACGGGCCCTCCTTTGTTGGAGTATGTCCTACGTAGGTGGGCCTTGCCTTAGTCTAATAAGGCGGACTGGGGTAGGGAGGAAACTCGTGATGTAAGATCGACAGAGTTTCGACGCTAAAGACCTTGACTACTTGCGACATGACCCGACACTACTAAATACGGGAAGGTCCTAAGGGGGGGAAAGTTTTGAAAAGGATTATTTTTGGAAAGTTCGAGAAAACTCGGGGAAAGGCCCGATTTTTTTTAAGAAAATCGAAAAGTGCATCGGGCCTCGGTTTTAAAAGTTCGAAAATATTTTGGAGTTTTGAATTGGGCAGCATACCGGCTAGAAAGTGGGCTATTTTGAGTAAAATCATAAATCCTAAGTTCGGTAGCTTCCCGGGTTTTGAAATTTGAATATTTTTGAAAAGATGCATTTTTTGAAAATGACGGTTTTTTGAAAATGACACGGAAACCAAGCAGCACATAGTCACGCAAGCATTATAACGACGCCATGTATGCTTTACACTAAGTCTCGGTCGGTCTATAGAGGGTCTATACCAGTGCTCATAGTCTAGACGAGAAACGGGACGGACTTCCTAAGTCAAGTTGAGCTTAGAACATGCCGCAAAGTCCATACGAATCGACTATGAACACCTTTAACGTATCCAAGGCGGAATACATCGTGGTATAGTGGGACGTCGGTCACCAGTACCGGCCCGGAAAAATAGGGGTTATGCATGAACCGTAAAACTAAAACGCATATTGTATTTGTCAAGCGATTTCTATTCGAGTCTCACCCTGAGGATGCCGATGGTTAGGCACTCATTGGTTAATCCCCAGCGGAGTCGCCAAATTGTGGACATGACGTAGGTCCACCCCGACGCGGCCACGCGCGGGTTTTGGGTAGGCGAATGCACCTCCATATGAGAATGGATCGAATTGAAATTTAAGTCGAAATGGAGTAGCCACCGAATTTTATGGTTATTTGGAACCGTTCGAGCCCACTCTATATCGTTATGGACCATACACAAAGTATGGCCCATTTCGGTTTTAGAGTTTATTGGGCTCGTCCCTTTGCATTGCGATACCGATACCATCTATACCGGCAATCGTGTAAAGAATGACTCTCGTGCGCCAACGGTTGCGGGCATCCGGAAACCAAGGTTCTGAGTAAGGGGTGAGGCTACGTGTTGGGAAGCCCACTAAGGACACGCAACCCCGCCCGCACTTAGCGACCTCTACTAAGACATCGTTTGACTTTCTAATATGCGCGTTAGTGATTCGGTGAAATGATATGCAAACAGCGTTTTAGCTAAGCATGCGAATTAAATGTGAGCTACGTCAATTTAATGCATCTAATTTATTGTCGAAGTGATTTAGCATGCGAGGGTTCATTTATAAACGGTAAAACGCAAATAAATAAAGCAAAGCAAAATAAATCGATTACAAGTTACACGGGCGGAATACAACCCGGAGTTCACAATACGACGAACAATAAAATAGAATAATAGAAATATATAATTTAAATGACAAGTAATAATTGTAAACGGACCCGTGTATAAACTAGACCGTGAGCTTGTGTACGTGGACGAACCCCGGTTAAATGCGCATTATGTTGTGCATTAAACGGAGGACGGAGACATAGGACCCGAGCGTAATGCTAGCCCGATTCCATGCCTCATTGCCTTGTCCCAACTTATCATGTCGAAAAATCGATCAAAGTTGTCCTAGGTGTCGTGATATGCGTGAATTTTGAAGAAAGGAGGGTCACGTGATTGTCTTTACACGTGATGACTAGAGTCGTAAAAAGACGAGGCTCGAAATGTGTGTCGAGGCTCTCGGTTTTGTGGGTTACAGGACCCACTCGACCGAGTCGTGGGCTGACTCGGTCGAGTGCGTCTTTAAATGTGGTTACTGCCCAGTTTTTTGGGTGCTACTCGATCGAGTAGCTTATGTACTCGGTCGAGTAGCCCCTGTACGAGTTGTGACTCGTTTGACAAAACGTGGAGATTGACTTGAACTCCCCACCATTAGAAATCACCGAAGGGAATTTCTTAAACCCTTTAAGTACTCCCATTTCAACTACATCCCAAACTTCCTCATTTTCCTATTCACCACTTACCTCACCATATACTTCACCTCCTACCTCACCGACTACATCACTCTCAAGTTCCACACAATCATCTCCATTACATCCAAACATGCCAAAGTTTTTCTCTCATTCCACATTCACCAAAGACGTCTTGTCGGGACCTACCGCTTTACAACCCACTTATGGCGGCAACTTATTGGCAAAGACCCAATTCATACAACTTGTGAAGCAAAATCAATTTAGTGGGTTGCCCACCGAAGATCCTCATCAACACATGGAAACTTTCTCGGATAATTATGATGCCATATCTCAAACGGGGGTCACTCAAGACCAAATTAAATGTGTTCTCTTCCCGTTCTCTCTTATAGGTAAGGCTAAGCAATGGTTCAAGGGTCTTGATAAAGTAACCTTGGGGTCGATACATGGAAGAAACTCGCCTTGGCATTCTACCAAAAGTTTTACCCTCCTGAGAAGACAAACATGCAAAGGGCCTCTTGATGCGAATTGACATGCGGAAGCGAAAATGAACAGATTGAACGGAAATAAAAGGGATAGGCAGACACCAAGTTAGACCTATAACTTGATGAACGAGATTGGGTAACTAAGACCTATTGGTTCCAATCGAGTAACAATTAGGAGTCGCGTCCTAAATAATTACTTGGACGTTTTGGATTATCGCAACAATCCGAGTTACACAAATAAACGAAGTACACATTTAATTGAGCGACACAAAAATTCTTATATTTCTTTCATATCATCAATTAGCAGCAAATAATGGCTATAAATAGCAAACAAAGAAAACCGTTTTGAAGAACCCAAAGGACATGAGAATAATGGTCTTAAACTAGCTACTTAAGACCACTAATTATATACAAGCATTTAAAAAGCTAAATAAATTGTAAGAACAAGTAAACTAGGTAGGGTAATAACACCCTTTTATTAACTTAGATAATAAAGTTGTAGATGATATAAATTGTAAACTTATCACATATTATATGTCGACGGAACATGGTCAAGATACATCGAGACAAAGTCTTTGGTGACCGTATTATATAGTATCATTTCCTCCTCCTTTAAAAAGAAATTGACCACAGTTCCTGTAATTTCAAACCACCGGGATCAAAAACGAACCATGCCCACAAAATGAGACAAGTAGTAACAACAAAGTTGAAGATACACTAAAATAACCCTCGATATTAATACCCAACTTGCGTATCGTTCCTTCCTTTTATTTTTTCAAGAATCTCGTTGTTGATCGTCACAATTGAAAAAGAAAAAGGTTCCCTAGTTGCTACACAATCCCAAAATTAAATGGCCTGAGTTTGGAATTCTTAAGTAACAACTTCCTCGTCTCTATAATCGTCATAAAACGGAGGTAACAACATATCAAAATTCAAACTTTCCTCGTAAGTATTTTCCAACGAGAAAATTTCCGACATTTTCTTTTTGTCTTTTTTTTTTCCTTTGTGAACAGTGCACGTGAATAGTGACTTTTTTTTCTGATTTTTTTTTTTTGTAAAATAAAAGATTCGGAACTTCAATGAAGAACCATTAGACAATCAAAATTGACTAACCCTCAAACTACCTCGCTCGAGTTTAATCAATGAATTCCAATTGCAACCGGAGGTTCAACTTATAACTTGGTCTTGACACGCCTTAGGACCGTCTTGATTTTAAGAAAAATCGAGAGTTGTAGCTCTGATACCATATGATGCGAATGGACGTGCGTAAGCATAAATGAACAGATTGAACAGAAATGAATGGGATAGGCAGACACCAAATTAGACCTATAACTTGATGAACGAGATTGGCTAACCAAGACCTATTGGTTCCAATCGAGTAATAACTAGGAGTTGCGTCCTAAATAATCATTAGTACGTTTTGGATTATCCCAACAATCCGAGTTTCACAAATAAACGAAGCACACGTTTAATTGAGCGACACAAAAATTCTTATATTTCTTCCATATCATCAATTACCAGCAAATAATGGCTATAAATAGCCAACTAAGAAAACCGTTTTGAGGAATCCAAAGGGCATGATAATAATGGTCTTAAACTAGCTACTTATGACCACTAATTACATACAGGCAATTAAAAATCTAAATAAATTGCAAGAAATAGTAAACTAGGTAGGGTAATAACACGCTTTTATTAACTTAGATAATAAAGTTGTAGATGATAAATTGTAAACTTGTCACATACTATATGTCGACGGAACATGGTCAAAATACTTCGAAACAAAGTCTTTAGTGACCGTATCATATCGTATCACCTCCATCACCGGTTCCCAACAACGAGATGACGAGAGCCTTTATGAGACATGGGAGTGGTTTAAAGATCTTATTCACTCATATCCACACCATGGACTATAACAATGGTTTTTGGTGCAACAATTTTGGAATGGACTTTACGAAGATTCAAAAGGAATATTGAACATAGGATCGAATGGGCGATTCATGGAGGTTGAATACAATGGAACTTGGGCGAGGATAGAAGAAATGGTCGTGCATAACTCCCAATATAGCCGGCCACGAAAAGCTAATAGAGGAGTGAGGCATGACATTGATGCTATAAGCTTATAACACAACTTAGTGCCAATCTCGGTGTTCAACTTAAGATTCATATGGAGTCTATTGACAAAACGCTCCAAGGGCATATGAACCAAGGCCAACAAGGTACAAGTTCTTCTTACCAACCATCTATGCACCAAGTGAATGCCATAGATATGGCACCTCCTCCCAATTCATGGGATGTGTGAAAATTGTGGTATTTTGGGCCATGAGGCTTATGAGTGTCAAAGCAATAAGGAGGAAGTTAATACATCCCAATCATAAAAGCAAGGTACTCCCTTCTCAAACTACGACAATGAGAACACTCAAAAGCACCCATACCTTTCCTACAAAACCCAAAATGTCCAAAATCCACATACCTTCCAAACCTCACAACAAAACCCACCTTTCACAAATCAACAAAACCGTAAAACCTATGTTGCTCCTCCCTTTAGAGGCAACCACGGAAACCAAGGTAACCAAAGGCCTTTCAACAATCATCAACAACAAAACTCCCATTTCCAACAACAAAACACCTTCCAAAACAAAGGAAACTTTCACAACCAACAAGGCTTCCAAAGTCACAACCAAGAAGGTTTCCAAGCTCATAATCAAAATAATCAACAAGGTTTCTAAGCTTAGAATCAAAACAATCAACAAGACAATAGACCAAGAAGCCGTCTTACCTATGACTATGGTTTCCCCTTGGCTATCATAAACACTCCACATGCCCAACAACATCCAATTCCGAAATTTGATATGCAAAGGACATTGTTGGACATCCAAAGGAGTAATCAAGAGATGTAAAGGAATCAAAGGAAGATACAAAGAACTCAACAAAATTTCTATGCACAAGTTCAAAAAGACAACAAGGCAAGGTATACCCATGCGAAGAGGCTACAGACACAATTGTCTCTAGTGGCCTTGGGAAGCTCATCTAGGCAAAAGGGACAATTGCCTCCTCAAGGTACTACACCAACTCAAGAGACCGCTAATGCCATAACTCTAAGGAGCGGTACTAGGTATGAGGGACACAAAATGCCCATTGAAGATCAATCGGTAGGAGAGACATTGGAAGAACCTATACTCATTGAGGTAGAACAACCCCTTGATAACTCTTGTGATAACGAAGTCCCAATTCCGGACTTAAGTGAAGAGATAGTTCTTGAAGATATAGATGAATATGACAATGTCTTATCATCCCAAAAGACTTTGACCACCTTCACTTCTCTTGAGAAGCCTAAATCCAAGGGAGCTTCCTCCAAGCCCAATGTGACTTTAGGTGGAAAATCGAAGTCAAGTGAAGTTAAAGAGTCCACCAAGGTCAAATTACCTTTCCCATCTAGAAAAATGAAGTCCAAAACGAACAAGAAATTTGGGAATTTCTTTGATCTTGTGAAGAATTTGGTGGTTAGTATCCCATTTACCGAGTTGATCACTCAAGTTCCGGCTTATGCTCAATTTATGAAGGAGATTTTTTCAAGGAAAAGATCTTTCGGAGAGCCCGACACTATCGCATTCATGGGAGAGTGTAGTGACATGTTTATACACCCTTCCCCACCAAAGCTCAAGGATCTCGGTAGCTTCTCCATACCATACAAAATTGGAGATGTGAACATTGAGAGAGCATTATGCGACTTGGGAGCTAGTGTGAGTGTCATCCCATATTCTATTTGTGAGAATATTGAGATAAGTGACCTAAAATGTACCATCATCACTCTTCAAATGGCGGATTGTTCCATTAAGAGCCCCCTAGGCATCCTAGAAGATGTGTCGGTCCAAATTGGCAACTTCTTCATTCCGGTAAATTTTATTGTATTAGATATGGCCGAGGACATCAACATCCCCATTATTCTAGGAAGACCGTTTCTTCACACGGTGGGAGCTCTCATCGATGAAAAGAACAGAAGGCTCACTCCTGAGATTAGGGACGAGAAGGTCTCATTTGACCTCTATAGTGCTATAAAGGCACCTAATGTGAACGACTCATATTATGCCATTGACATCTTAGTTGGGGTAGTAGAAGAAGCTACCGAGACTATGCTCATAAAGGATCCTCTTGAAGCATTTCTGACTATGGAGCCTAGCAAGGCAATACAAGGCTTATGGAACATAGATATTGACATACTTGAGGAAGCTTTGGTTGGAGAAGGAGTCATTCCTAAGAAAGAGTTTAAAGAGCAAGTCACTCTCATTGACACTTGCTCGGTTGAAGTAAAACAATTTGAACTTAAACCCCCTCTCTCTAATTTTACTTATGTGTTTGTTGATGATGCAAAATCTTGTACGGGCATTGTTAGTTCTAAGCTTGAAAGTGGTCAATTGGACTCTTTGCTTAAGGTGTTGAGGAAACATAAGAGTGTCATTGGTTATATATAGTCTAGATGACCTTCAAGGGATTGGTCCCGATTTTTGCATGCATAGAATACACCTAGAAGATGACTTTAAATCAAGTGTCCAAGGTCAAAGAAGACTAAACCCTAACATGCAAAAAGTTCTGAAAAAGGAAATCATGAAATTGCTTGATGTCGGGATCATATATCCCATCTCTAGCTTACGTTGGGCTATCCTAATTCAAGTGGTCCCTAAGAAAGGGGGGATCGCGGTGGTACAAAATAATAAAAATGAATAGATACCCACTAGGAGTGTAACCGGTGGAGAATGTGCATCGATTATAGAAAATTGAATAATCCTACTGTGAAAGACCACTTCTCCATACCCTTTATAGACCAAATGTTCGAGAGGTTGGCCTCACATTCGCATTCTTTCTTTCTTGATGGGTTTTCGGGATTTTTCCAAATCACGGTATACCCCAGGACCAACACAAGACTACATTCACTTGTCCATATGGCACTTTTGCTTATATACGCATGCCTTTCGATTTATGCAATGCCCCGACCACCTTCCAAAGGTGCTTGATGGGGATTTTTTCCGATTATATTGAGTCTATAGTAGAGGTCTTTATAGATGATTTTAGTGTGTATGGGAAGGGCTTTGATTCTTGTTTGCTTAATTTGCTTAAAGTCCTTTTTAAATATGAAGAAGTTAATTTGGTCTTGAATTGGGAGAATTAAGTGACACTTCATGAAATTATGGAGTGGTACTTCGTCATTTGATTAAGGATCGAGGCATCCAAGTAGATGGTGCAAAGGTGCAAGTGAGTGAAATACTGCCACCACCTACTAACATCAAGGGAGTAAGAAGTTTTTTGGGCCATGCGGGTTTCTGCCGCCGATTTATAAAAGATTTTTCAAAATTGGTCAAACCGCTCACTCAACTCCTTTTGAAGGATGTCCTATTTCTTTGGACTAATGCGTGCAATGAGGCTTTTGTTAGGTTGAAGAAAGCATTGACTACCGCTCTTATCATGCATTCTCCGGATTGGTCTTTACCATTCGAAGTGATGTATGATGCTAGTGACTTGACCTGCTCTTATCATGGTTGGATCATCTATTCTTTGACCTGCTGGAATTCTAGGTCAAACCTTTTCACGTATTCCCGGATAGTCTCTCCTTTCTTCTGACATAAGGTCATGAGGTCGAAGCGTGTAAGCCTTCGCCTCTTGTTCCCTGCGTACTGATCCAGGAACACCTTTGTTAATTCTTCAAAGGTGAATATGGATCCCTTCGATAGATCCCTAAACCACCCTTGGGCCAGGACGACGAGAGTCATGGGAAAGACTTTACACTGTACCGCATCCTCAGAGTCATACATTCCCATATGACTTTCGTAGGCGGCCAAATGGTTATCCGGGTCAGTTGTCCCGTCAAACTTCACAGTAGGAATCTTGCTTTTTGGGATCGCGAAACTCTGGACTTCAGGGTGCAATGGTGTCCTAGTAAGCTTGCCAAGAATTCTTGGTCGTGTCGCTTCGGAATGATGATGGAGCGAAAGGGACTCGTCGTGACGCTTCGAAACAGAAAGAGTCTTCCCATCCCCGGTCTGTAGTGGACCTTCTTGCGACAGACCTGGAGGGAGGGCCACGGCGCTTTCGCCCGGAGATAGAGTCTAATTTTTCCTCTCTGCTCCCCTTATGGTTGGGATGCGACGGACCATGCCCCTTGCCGGTTGCCCTAGAGTTGAATAATCGGGCCTGCATGCTTTGGGACATGCCTTGTCCCATCTCGCGACCGGCCGATGTCAGACACAAGAATACCCCGCCTTGCCTGTTGCCCAGGCGTCAGCTGACCGGCTCATGGGGTGGCCTTTCGGTCTAGGCGATGGATTCATCAGTATGAACGTCATAGACATCATTTTCAGGGACCGACTTATGCACTTTGGATGAGGTAACCCTTCGCAGCACGGCGGGCTTGCCTCTGTTGCCTCCTCACCATGGTGCGTCTCGACCCTTCTACGGTGTTTGTATTTCGGAACATGAGACGCCCTGCTTGTGGGTCGGTGCCCTCGGTGAGATCTTGAGGGGTAACATTCTTGTTCAGCATGGCCGAAAGGAACAACGTTATTTGCGCTATCTGAGAGAGTGTGAGCGCCAAATCCAATGAAGACTGTTGAATGTCCCCTCGAGACTTGTGGAGTCGTCGCCAAATCCAATGAAGGATTTAACCCAAGGATAATCCGAGCCAAGGGTCTTCGGCTGTGGAGTCGCTCCCAATCAGGTATGATCCTCTACTTATGGATGGCGAGCCTTCACGCGAGTCCAACGGACTATAAACGACCCGACCGGAAGGCTGCTTGGTTGTAATCCTCGATTGACCTGTGCCTACTCTGACTTTTTCCTTGTCCAAGCCTCAGTCAGAGTGGGGGCTTTATAGACACCTGTATTTTGTCTGCTCGTGTCTGTAGCAGTCTCCAACATAACACCGATGATCAGACATTAACATGCATCAATATGCTCGAATACGGACTTGGAATCAATAGTATCCAACATTGGCACTCAGCGGAGTATAAATCCCTCAAAACCAAACTCAGAGGGTCATTTCCAGTAAAATAAAGCTAATTTGAGCCAAAACACGCCACCGTGGGGCAAAACCGTCTTTGTCGACCGAGTCAAACCCGGTCAAATTCGAAACCTAAAACAAATCAAAGGAACCAAATAGCGTCCAAATACAAAAATCAACCAAGTCAAATTGAATAAAATCTAACCTCGAATAACCTGGATATCAATCCGTATTTTGAGAGACGTGCACCCCAATTGGATCGGTCGTTTAGCGAAGGACGGGGGGTCAAACAATATTTATAGACTCGGAATAACACAAAAACTACTACAGTAATCGTGGTAAGTCGAGGTCGGTCCACAGGGAACGAAACGTAGTAGTAGCGAGTTAAAAGCGACGTGTTTGGTGTCTAGAGGGAGGGGGGTTCTAAGGGTCGAGTCTACACTAGGGAAATGACTACAAATTAGCTAGGGGTGATCAATCTAGGGAAAGATGTTAGGGGGAAGTCGGGATTCGGACATCGGAGTCTAAGAAGGTCGGGATCGAGTTTTTGTCGCAACATTGATAAAGGGAGAATGCCACCTTTCAGTTTATTCACCCAACCCACCTAAAAACCCGCTTTCGCGGCGAAGAAGGGTAAGTCTCTAGTTATGGTATTTTCTACCCCGAGTTTCCCCATATTGATAGAAACGAGTCAAGGTCGGTCTAGTTGGCCGGACTAAAACAACAATGACACAACAACCATAAACAAGATAAACCAACAAGCAAGCAACCCACCAACATCCCTTAATTCAAATAATCCAAGCCCTCATCCCTAAACCCCCCAACAAGAAATCTACTCACTAATCATAATGGAAAACAACAAAACATTAACTAAGGAGAAAATGACTACAACGTGCATAATAACTAAATCTAAAGAAACTAACAACAAAATGATAAGAAAACTGTGATCTAACAATTACCCACTAAACTATGGAAGAAATAAGATCTAACAAAATAAACTAAAGAATAATCTAGAACATCATAAATAAAATCTAGAGAAACTAACAACACTAAGATGATCTAAACAAGACAATAATGAGAAAACTATATTAAATCTAAACTAGAGATTAGAGAGTGGAAGAGAAATATACCGACTATGAAGATCTTCAGGAAATAAGAAGATTGCGTAAATAAAGATTGAATCTTTGAAGAAGAGAATGAAGAACTTGTCACTAAGTCTTCAATAAACCCTACAAATCTTCAGATAAAACTTGAGATAACAATCTTCTACGAACTTGGATGTAAATCTAGAGAATTGTTGATGAAAACTATGTAGATCTACTACTAGATTACTACTAGAATTATAGAGAATAACTAAGAATACTACTAGATTGTTCTACTAATGGATGGTGTAACTACACTAATGGTGGATGGAGTGGAATGGTTGTGGATGATGATGATGCCTTGGGCAACAAACTAGGGTAGATGTATATAGTAATGCCTTAATGGGTCTCTTAACCTAAATCCCAAATCCAACTTTTTGCTCCATTAGTGAGACAATCACCCTTTAATCTTCATGAGGTGGAACTTCGCCCCGTCGTGCATAGACCAACACGCCGGGTGAAACTCCACCCGGTGGTTTCACCCGGTGAAATTTTTCCAGTTTTGCGATTTTTGGACACTTTCACCATCGGGCGAAATTTCCCCCGGTCATTTTCGCCCGGTGGAGAAGCTCGGAAAATCTTCGGGGAGGCAATTTACCGTCGGGCGAAACTTTGCCCGGTGGTGTTCATCGGGTGAAATTTCACCCGATCATTTTTCTGGCCTCTTTTCTTATCTCATTCTTCGTCGTATGATTGGATGGCTTTAAAATTTAAGTTGTGTGCTTTGCTCTTTGGACAATATTCCCTTCTCTTGTGCTCGTGGAAGCTCGATCGTGATTTCGGTGCCAAATCCTATCAAAATTGATAGAAAAGCTACCAAAAACACGTAAAACGCACAAGAATGACGCTAATGCGAGAAGTACTCACAATATGGCGATAATCGCACTCCAGACTCGCAAAACGAGGGGAAAACGTCTCTAAATCGGAGGAGAAACGGTCAAAATTTAGCATACAACAATTCCTCCACACTAAACCGTTGCTCGTCCTCGAGCAAAGACCCAAAAAGAAATTACAAACTACTACTACTATTACTAGCTAGACTATGCTAAGCCAATATGGGGAATTAACGGGCCCGCTCCGTTCCTTCAACTCACTTTGAAATACCCATAAGGTAGAGTATTCCCATGCAAGGCAAGTTGGGGCTTGCTCAAAATGGCGGATGCGACTAAACACACAAAAACACATAACACAAAAGAATAGACGCATCCAAAGCAAAAATAAAACACCGAATCCCTCATCGAGACGGTGGGGAAGACACCGATTACTTACCTAAAACAATAATAAACTTCCAAGATAAATGACCCACGTAAACAAGGACCAAAGCCTAATACTATGACAATTAAGCAATAAAGATGTTGATAACTTAGCTAGGTCCTCCTAATCTTCTAAAAGCTTACTACGGGGCGTATAACGGAGTGGAAAAAGTGAACCATGGATTCGTTCGACACTGTAGGTAGGTGCAGTCCCGCTCTCTTTGGTCAAGCCAAGAGGGTCGTTCCAAACTCGAATTTCCTAAATTAGCCCAAATAAAAAGGTGGAGTGTTTACAATTATTGGGATGGATCGATTAATCACCGCTATCTTCCTACCTCAGGACTCGGTCCTCTAGTTGGCACTTCACGGCGACGAATCGATCAAAGGGCTTTTTTTTGTGTAGGAGACGTTTTTGATGATACGATTTTTCATTTGAAGCTCCTTTTCTCTCCTCTGTTTTTCATATTTTTGTGCCCTTTTCTCTTGCTTTGGTTTGCCCTTTTTGGCTTTTTGATCTGGTTTGAAACCAAGCTTGGAGGTTATTTTTGTGTAAACTTATTGTGGTGATGTATAGGTGGAGGAAAATAGGTAATCGAGAACGCGCGTCATTCCCGGATAACCCACAAAAAGGCGGAAAGAATTTGGACTAAAGGCGCAATGGTCATTCGAGCAAGGTCACATAGAAAATGGAATGCGGGAACCAAGGCCTAACTCATCCATGGGTGGTCAAATGCAAACCCCGAAGTAAACCTCTAGTAGAAAAGGTGGACTCAAAGCTAAAGGATCAACAAATTCATTGCCTAAGAGTCATTCTACTAGACTAAGGTCCAAAATCTACAATGGGTTATCTACAATGGAATGTAAACTTTTGTTATAAGTTTGTAATCGGGTTTTCGAAAAGTTTTAATCCTAGACACGCTATACAAAAGCAAAACAAACACACGAAAATGAAAAAGCAAATAAAAGAAAACACAAGTAAAGTCATGTACTCCATACTCCATCATCATTCAAGCACAATCAACTACAACACCAAAATGCTCACTTCGAGAGCCTCCAAATAGCAACAACCTAACTCCTCTACAGAAGTTAAAGAAGAAAGAAGGAAGGAAGTTACCAAGCGGGTGCTTTCATAATCTCTTCAATTCATGCTATTAAGGTGGTGGTTACCTGTAAGAGTAGAGAACAAGACCATACACGGGACACAAAACATAACGAGAAACAAGAAAAGAGAAGAAAAAGAAAAGAAAATGTTTTTGATTTTTCGAATTTTTCAAATTTTTACGGATTTTTGAAAGATTTTTTTGAAAAATAAAAGATAGTAGAGTCCTCCCCCACACTAAAACTGTACATTGTCCTCAATGGACAAGTAGGGAAGAACGAAAAAGACGAAAAAGAAAAATAAGATAAATCTTTTTGGATTTTTATGATTTTTAAATGTTTTTGGGTTTTATAATTTTTTGAATGTTTTTGGATTTTTCAAAATTTTTGACAAAAGAAAAAGAAAAGAAAATAAAATAAAGAAAGCGGTAAAATAGTGGCGGGCCTAGGTGCAATCACATCACCTAGACCCTAGCCAAGTGGCTAAGAAATCGAAAATGAAATAAACGGAAAGAAAAGAGAATTAAAATGAAAGAGTGGAAAATTGGGCGTAGGTGTAGTCACGTCAGCTAGCCCAGATTAAGGAAAATTGAGAGAAATTGATTAAAATTTAGATTTTTCAAAAGGTCAATGGCGTAATCACATCGCCTAAAGACGGGGAGCAATATCAAGGCCGCTTTAGCCGCAAAAATCGATGGGACAGTGGTACAGCTTGCAATTTTTGGTTCGAGGTAAAACAATCACAATGATTATAATAATAATGATGATACGAGGAACAAGGGACGAAATCAATCCAAGGACATGCAATTATAGATGATTAAAGACTCACCAACACAATCCACACATATACACAACACACACACACACACCACACAGTACCTACCGACTCCGGGTGATGGTTTAATTTGGGTAATCATTCGACGCGAAAGAAACCGTCGGAGACCGGGGATAGGATTGTATGCCCCTGGTGGGTTCTAGCTCACAAAGGTCGTAGATCGTACGACCCTCGGGTAACGTGTAGTGTGCATACTCCCAAACTTCCATTCCCGACTCAGTCTCGTTCAGTCGGAATTCACCGGGACCTAGAGGTAGGTCCCAATTGTGGCAATTATAGATATTGGTTCGGTTGTGTTGGGGACTATGAAAGCACGGTCATGGCTATTGGAGACGAGGCGATGATCGGGTACATTAAAGATCCAAGTCGGAAGATAAGCCTCGTCAAGCCAGATATGATTGTCAAGTAGGATAAGGTGATTGGTCGCATAACCCAAGTTGGTTGGGGTTACGGATTTCGGTGGTAAAGTTGGAATCAGGCTCAAAATCTCGTTGACCACGTGCTAAGCACCTCCAAAGGTCTCTTCTAGACGCACTAGCTTGCAAATCACTCGGGGGTTTACTTAGTCTGGTACCCGATGAGGGTAAGCCTAAAGCTAAGCCAAACTCGAAAGTAGTCAAACAATGATTTTTACCGAATAATCTAAATTTAAACTCTCTTAGTGTGGTCGGGTTATCGATAGTAAAGGTCCCTAGGAACTTGCAAGTAAGATCTTTATATGTAGAAGCCGCGAGACTAAGAAGTCCACTAGTTCCGGTCCTTAACGATAACTCTCTAATATCGTCCTCTATTCCTAAATTTTCCATTGTGAATGGACAAGGCCACCTTGTGCTCTGAAAGGTCATTTGAGAGAAGGCTCGAGCTAAAGGTGTATTAGGACAAGGTAAAAATTTGGGCTTAGAAGACTTAAAAGAAGTAGAACATTTAGAAGGTTTAGAAGTCGAAGCCATGCCTTGTTTTCGAGCGGCTCATTGAGCTCTTGTCTCCATAATACTATACTTGCAAGAATAATCCCAAAACCTTTCTTCACCTTCTTCAAGAACCCAAAATTATAATCACCAAGTTGAAATGGAATTATGAATGGAGGTTTGAATGTGGTTGGGGTGTATGGAAGGTGGTTTGATGATTTTATGATAGGTGAAAATGTGGAATGAAGAGTGAGGTAAAAAGGTGATATAAATAAGGGTGATTGAGGAGGGAAATGAAAAGTTTTAATGTGATTAGTAAAAATTTGGTGTAAAAATTTTGGAGGGAAAGTTATGTGGGGTAAATGTGAAGGAGGGAATTGATAGTGTAGTGAGGAAATAGGTGTAGGTGATCCGGCTAAGCTCATGTCGCTGGGTGAAATTTCACCC